>CM055122.1:640595619-643304369 GCA_029206835.1 Rana muscosa
CCCCTAAGAAACAAAACAGATAATTTTTTAGGAAGAGGTCGAGGAAAGAAAGGAAGACTAAGAGAGGATGTAGAGGAGGGCAGCCGTGCCACTCCCAAAAAAACAAGGAGGAGGTAGTTTGTCGGGGGGTGTTCAATCTAAGTGGAGAAGAACTCACCAGGGAGGAAAAGATAACTCTCAACCAAGGACTAAAATACGCACCTAGGAAGCCTTTAAACAAATTTCAAATGTTCCTAGACGTGCAAAAATACGCTAGAAAACTGAGTATAAAACGTCATTTTCTGTCTAACCCCATTGCCAGGAATGATATTTCTGGAGGGGGGCAAAACAGAGAAGGAACAGGATTAAGGAATGCATCCTTGTTCAACCCCCCAGGGAAACCGGCTCCCAGTATCAGTGTTTAAAGACCTGGTGTTACAGGACCTGTCCCAAGTTATATTCAAAAAGGAAAATAAAAAAAGCTCAGAAGAAGGAATTGCATCTCTATGTAAAAGAAAAAATCTTGTGATAAGACCGGCGGATAAGGGGGGGGGGATTGTAGTACTGAAAAAAGAGGACTACATAAAAGAAATGGAGGTTCTATTATCAGATCGAGACACCTATAAAGTCCTAGATAAAGATCCTACTGAAAAATATAAAAAATCCCTCAGTACTATAGTACAGGCAGGCCATCGAAAGGGAGTGATTAATGAGAAAGAACTTGAATTCCTTGTCCTCCTGGCCCCCCGTACCCCCATTATATATTATATCCCTAAAGTCCACAAAAATCCAATACAACCCCCTGGCCGCCCAATAGTAAGCAAAATGGATTCCCTTTCATCAAGAGTGGGAAAATTTGTAGATGTTTTTTTACAACCTGCGGTAACCAAAACACCGGCCTTTTTGAAGGACTCCATGCAAGTGATCAGAGAGCTGTCGGAGTGTGTAGTGGAGGAGGATGTCTTGCTGGTTACAGCAGACGTAGCCTCCCTGTACACGATAATACCTCACGAATTGGGGTATAAGGCAGCGGAATTTTTTCTTAAAAAGGAACTTTCAGTGAAAACATCTACTTTGGAATTTGTTATGAAACTGCTGAGCTTTGCAATGGAACACAATTATTTATATTATAGTGGTCAGTTTTTCCTACAGAGTACGGGAGTTGCTATGGGGGCTAAATTTGCCCCCAGCCTTGCTGGCCTATTCATGGCCTTGTGGGAAAATTACCAACTGTTTTCACTAGAGGAGCCCCGCCTCCTTTTTTGGCGTCGTTACATTGACGACGCCTTCTTTCTGTGGAAAGGAGATGTAGGATCACTGAGTGAATTTATGACCACTTTAAATCTAAATAATTGGGGGATTAAATTTACATATGAATGCAGTTACACTTCTGTCAATTTTTTGGACCTGGTGATATTTAAAGAAAATGGTGCTCTGTTGACCAAAACCTTCTTTAAGGGCACTGAACGCAATGGCTATATTCCAACAGATAGTGGACATCACCCCAACTGGCTCAAGGCCATACCAAGGGGACAGTTTCAACGAATTAGGCAAAACTGTTCACGTCTAGAGGACTTTGAATCTCAGGCTACAATACTTAAGGATCGTTTTTTGGAAAAAGGGTATCAGCCGTCCGTATTGGTTAAAGACCTCCGAGAAGTTATGTCTATGGATAGACAAGCCCTTTTGATTCCTAAAATTAAAGAAAAAATACCATGCCTAATGATTTTCAATGGTCCTTTTTGACCACCTTCTCTTCCCATTTTTGGTGGGTCAACAAAATAATTAAGAAGCACTGGCCAGTTTTAAAAAGTGATAGGATTCTGGGACCCACGCTCCCTGACTGTCCAAAGATCTTGTATAGAAGAAATCAAAACTTAAAAGATCTTGTGGCACCGAGTGTGGTTGATCCTCTACCCAGAGTTCTTATGTTTGGTCATCTAAAGGGTTTCTTTCCGTGTAAGAGATGCAAGGTGTGTAGAACATCCAAAACCCTGAAAACCTCCACCTTCACCTTGCATACTACCTCCCAAGAATATAACATATCTGATTTCATAACCTGCGGCACTACAGGGGTTATTTACCTCTTGCGTTGTCCGTGTGGCTTCCAATATATTGGAAGGACCACCCGTGCCCTAAAAGTGAGGATAGGGGAACACCTGTCCAATATACGCAGGGGTTTCAGAAAACATAGTGTGTCATGGCACTTTCGTCAGTACCACAACAGAGATCCCTCAGTATTGGAAGTAGTGGGCATTGAGAAGTATGTGCCACACTGGAGAGGTGACAACTTGAAACGTCAGATCTCACGCAGAGAGACTAGGTGGATTTTCGATATGCAGTGTTATAGTCCTTGGGGCCTTAACATCGAATGGGACATTAATTGTTATATTAATAACAGTTGACGGGTCTCATTATAATTACCTGTCTCACTTAGTGTCCCATTCTCCATTACATTCTCATTATGTGCATCTACTTGTGTATGTATGTGCCCACATACATCCCTGTGTGCATATATATATATATATTTATATGAGTTCTTCCATCTTTTACAGTTATTCCTTGCAGTTCCTCCCTACGTTGCCACTCCTCTTTTTTCCCTTTTTTTTCCCCTTCTTGATGCTTTGGTGCACTCGGCTTGCGATAGGGGTTTTGTCTTTTCATTTACAAGGAAATATATAGAAGATAGGGGACACGTTCTGGGGGTCTTTTCTCAATATATAAACTAAATATGAAAAATTATTTTTTAATAATTTTTTAATTTTTATTTTAGTTAGACATATGGGGATACGTATATGTATCAATTTTTAATTAATTTTTTATTTGATAAAGATTTTCATGTCAAGTATGGTTCTGGTTTATATGTATATGTTTTTTGTTTAACCCTCTCAGTGCCCGTTTTGCATTACGGACACTTTGTGGGTGAGCGGGAAAGTAATATTTCTCTTCAGTGTATTAATTAATGATATGTGTATAGACATTTTTGAGCAGGGTTGCAAGCAATGTGAAGTGGCATTTTTGCAAAGAGGCGTTTAGTTGCAACCGCTGCTCTATTAGTATATGTGTTTTATTTTTTATTATATATTTATTTTATTATATATATATATATATATATATATATGTTTTATCAATTTTTTTTTTTTAGGACAACATAAAATGATTTTTGCATATGTGTATATGTAAGGTAGATAAGACCCACGTGGTTGGGACACAGTATGTATTTGATTCTCCCTGTGTGCCTGCCATGTAGTAAGTCTTGTGCGCCGTAGAACCGATGAATCATTAATTACATCGGGACTTCCGGTGCCACTCTCCTGCTCTTTGTCTAAAAGTGTGGTGAGTGACGTCCTGGTCCAAGCCTCCTTTCCCAGACGACGCCTCTTACGGGGAAACGCCGCGTAGGGTGGAGCTCAGGACCCTGACGTCACCACGCCCCCAGCTGACTGGCTGCAGCCACAGCGGGGTTTCAGTGCTTGTTTGAAAGTTTTGTTTTTTCTCTATACGGATGTCAGTCTACCCGGTTTTAAAATAAAGGGTATCCCGTTTTTACACATATACTGCACCATGAAGCCTTCTTATTTCTTTTCCTGATTGGTATCCATTACATCGTACGAGCGTGCCTGCAGTCTCAAGGTAAAACAGGAGTTGGAGTTTCGATGAGTGGAATGAGGACACAGAGGATTGCATCGCTGACATCTTATCCGGTGTAGTTGCTGAGCCCTTTTGGTCCCCGTAATAGGGACCCACCTGGTCTGGTAAGCCTCCTGTTTATATATTCTGATTGAAGTACATCCTAACCTTTGAAGATCTGTCATCCCTTGACATATGCTGGCTGGCTCTGCACCACCAATGGACATTTCTCTCTCTTTGTTTGCTTATGAGTTTACTGCTTCTCCTACTGTCGTGAGAGTTAGGCAGTTTAAGCCTATGGACTTCCTTGGTGTGTTTATACATTCACTTAGCAGGGCAAACATTTTTGTATAATTATTTTGATATATTTATAATCACTTTTTATATCCAAAATATTAATTTATTATATTTTTTTTTGTGTGTTAGTTCATATATACACCACTTTTGGCACGTTGGTTGCCACCTACACGGTTGCGCATTTATTATTTACTGTTGCACATGTTTCTAGCTGCATATTCCAGCTCTTTTTTATTTGCAGCACCATCATTCTTTTACTTCATTGCACAACTAATATATACATACACTTTTTTGGCTTAGTGTGTTAACACTTGGGTATTCATACAGCCTAGGGAGATAGCGCGGACTTTCCACATACTAATATATATATATATATATATATGACAAGCCAGGGTTAAGGTTCATCAATTGGTTGGCTTGGCTGGCTGTTTTTTTTTTTTGGTGCATCATCTGCCCACCCGCTGCCCTGCTCAGTGCTGTCTGCCTGTCTCTCTCACTTACCTTGATCTAGCAGGCTGCCTGAATCCACTCGCCTGCCACTATCCAGGATAGTCCGCTGCTTCTAGGGTAGAGAAAGGCCGGAGGGGGGGGCGGAGTGCAGTTGTGGATCACTCCGCCGGCGCCTGCGGGACCTGCAGCCGGAACTATAGAAGCTGCATCGGCAAATGCGGCTCCCAGCTGGGTTACTCCGCGGCGGTCCTAGTTCCCTCCCTGCTCAATCCTCCCACTCGCAGCAGCAGCACACAGCTGTTTTTGCCGGCCGGACCCGACCCCAGGCACTGGCGGTGTTATAGGGACATTATAGGGACATGTTGCAGGCAGTCTAAGTCGGCAAAGAACAAGAGCACATGGATGATTAGGGTGTGCCTGGGCACATCCGGCACACCCCGTGGGCACGCCTATGTCCCTTAGTGCTACATAGATCTTGGCTGGGAGACTCGCACAGCCCAGGGTCCTGCCTGCCTAAAGAATGTAACAGTAGAGTGCAGCTCCCCTAATATCAAGGGAATGTTGGTGGCCAAAAAACCTGCAGGATCATAAGTATTGTTGATTTTGACAAGAACTTGTCGGCCACTGTCTTGTCCTTTTTTTTTCGGGGAGTAGAGGTTGATAGTAGTTGCTGACCACTTGCATCACAACCTCCTTCCCTTTCTGGAGTGTTTAAGTCTTGTGCCCCAGTTCAGACAGGGGATATGGCCCTGAGTGAAGTTTCTTGAAAAAGCATGTATTGAATTTCTTATTAGTTTCTGCCTTGGAATGGAGGGCGGTGTGCCTGGATTTCTCCTCCAAGTGTCCTTTCAGGCACTTCTTGATGTCCTCCAGGTTCTGCCTTACGTCCCAGCCACAGTGTTGAAGGTCCTGCACTGACTGTCCCTGCTGGGATCTCCTAGTCCTGAGAATTTTAGTTTTATTTCTTTTTTCCTGGATTTTTTTCCGGTGAGGTCTACAATCAACTGCTGGGCCGGACCCTCTGGATAATATAGATCCAGAGGGTCCCCCCAGTCTGGCCAGTGAGCACGTGCAGACCTCAGCTACGCGCTAGGTCGGCCGTGACAAGCCCCATCCTGGACCGGGTGGCCGGCAGGCTAGCCGCCTTGCAGGGGCACATATGTCCAGGCTACTGCTGTCTGAGTCAGTGTCACCATGACCGACAGCCCCCCCACGGCCGACAGCCCCCCCCCACTTCGGTGGCAAGGAGGATCTGTCTGGGAGCGTTACCTGCGCACTTCGCTGGAGCGGTAAGTAGGGGGCCCCCCCGCCTCTCCTTCCTGGAGGGGTGGAGGGGGTGTGGGTACTCCCTGGGGTATTCGGTCCCTCCAGGGTTCTCCTCTACCCCCCTCTCCTTCCCGGGTGAGGCTTAGGCTTCTGGCCTAGGGGCTTGGTAGGCACACGGTCCCTTTCCACCCTTGGGGTTGTTACTGGGCTGATCTGATTATGGGGGCCTGGGATGCGTGTCTCGTGGCCGTCGGCCAAAAATTTAGACCACGGCTTTGTGGCCTACCGGCGGATCGGGATGGTGGCTGAAAAATTTAGGCCTACCGGCGGATCAGGCCGATCCTCGCAGCCGGCAGACAAGAAATTTAGGCTGCGGCCTACCGGCGAATCGGGCCAGTCCTTGCGGCCGAAAATTTTCCAGTTGGGTTCTTCCAAAGAGTTGTTTTGCTTCCAATGGGCGTTTGTTGCCAGACATGCTGAGAACAGTTTCGGGGGGTTTATTCAAACCTGTTCACAGTCTAAAGGATGGAGGGCATGGTACATCCAAGTCTGGACCACAAGGTCCTGACCTGCCTTGTGTGGGTACAGAAGTTCAGGATGGAGTCTGTCCGCACGGAGGTGTCACTGCATCATGAGGATTTTCTGACTTCTATCGACCATCACGAATGCTTACTTATGCATTCTGTTATGTGCCCAACTCCAGCACTTTCTTCGTTCTGCTGTGGGTGCGGAGCATTATGAGCGTTTGGTGTTGCCCCTTTGGGTTTGGCCACCACTTCTCAGGTGTTCACAAGGTGTTGGCTCCGAATCTGGTGTGGTTACGTTAGTGAGGGTTTGCGGTCCTGGGCTGCCTGGACGATCTTCTCTCTCCTCGACTACCCCGAGGAGCCACGTAGTTCCTATACAGACATTGACTGATTTCAATTGGCGTCTTTACCGTCGAAGGTCTGCTTTGGGCCCTGCCAGAACGTTGGATTAGCTGAGCCTGACCCGGGCTTCAGTTCTGGCCAGCATGTTGCTTCTCCTGGACAAAACTCCAGAAGTTGCATGATGAGTTTTTCATTTACTGTACAGCAGGTGAGCTCCTCTGCGGATCTGCTTGTGGGTGTTTGGTCTGAAGGTAATCTACCTTTTTTGAGGCGATTTCCATTTGCACAGTTCCATACCGGCTCCCTTCGGGGAGAGTCTGGCATAATGGGTCAAATACCCAAGGCTCTGGACAATCGGTTTCGGCTGAGTCAGGAAACCAGAGGTTCCTTAGTCTGGTGGCTTCATTCTCTGGTTCTTCGCCAGGATAGGTCCTTTCTCCTGTGGTACAGGGTGACCGCCAATGCCTATCTGTCTGGGTCGGGAGATATCCTGGGACTGAGCCCTGCTCAGGGTTGTTGGACGTTGGTGGAATCCGGACTACCGTGTAATATCTTGAAACCTCAAACGAGCAGCCTAGTTCTGGATCATGGACGGATCGACTTCAGGGGTTTCCGGTACGGATCCACTCGGACAAGGCAACGGCGGTGGTTTATGTCCTTCACCAGGGCGGACCAAATGGGCTTTTGGCCCTGGCAGTTGCCAGTATCCTCCGGCGGGCAGAGCGTCTCGTTCTGGCCTTTTCTGGCGTACGTTTTCCAGAGTTGAACACTGTCAGACGGATACCTCAGTTGGCTAGGGCTGTGTATCATCGGATTTGTCTCTGCTGGGGCACTCCTGAGGTAGGTCGGTTTGCATCCTGGCTCAGCAGGACGGTACCAAGGCTTCTGGCAAGATCACGGGATCTTCTGGTGGCCCTACTTTGTTGCCTTTCCCCCTCTCCAGCTTCCGCTGTGTTTTTTTTGCGTGGGATCACGGCAGCGGGGATTTTGGCTATTTTATTGGCCCCGGATGGGTCCCGTCCGTCTGGGGCTGTGATGAGCTGGGTGCTGCAGTTCCAACATTGCTGAGGGCTAGGGAATCTACCTTCTAGGAGGTTTTACCTCTGGGTGTGAGTCATCAGGCATTTCTGTCAGGGCTCAGGTTCCTCCTGTCCCTGTTACAGCGCATTCTAACTGGGTGCTTAGGCTTCTTGGGCCTTCTGTCGTCAGGCGCCCGTTGCGCAAGTTGCAAGGCGGCCACTGGTCGTCTGTGTACATTTTCACAAGTCCTAGGAAGGGATGGTTTGGCATCTGCAGATGCCTCTTTTGGTCCCAATTTTATGCATGCTGCTGTTAAGAGGGTCTATTCCCTCTTGAAGGGGTAGCGTTCGGGTTGGTTTCCAGCCTTGGCCTGTGTGAAGCTCTTGTTACCTGGTTAGCTCTTGTGTTAGCCTTGGGATTTCTCGTTGTCCCACCCCTCATGTTTTGCACTGCTTTGGGACGTCCCAATGGTTCTGAATTAAGAACGCTGTGTCTGTCAATGAACAAATGAGAAAATAGGATTTTTTACTTACCGTAAAATCCGTTTCTCTGAGTTCATTGACAGCACCCACCCCTCTATGGAGTTTTTTGATACTTCTATCACTGCTTGCTACTAAACTGAATACCTAGAGCAGGGAGGGGGTTATATGCTGACTAAGGACGGCCCATTGGCATAGCCAAGGGTTTGTTTGTTTTTTTGTTCTGCCTAGTTTTACTCCTAATAGAGGCGACATAACCCAATGGTTCTGAATTAAGAACGCTGTGTCTGTCAAAGTCAGAGAAACGGATTTTATGGTAAGTAAAAAATCCTATTTTGTCTAGGTCACCCTGAAAGTGAATGGCTGTGGTCAGAGAAAAAGCCATGGGATGCTTGCAATGCCCTGGAGGTGAACACAGTGTCGATTCTGGAATGCACAGCTGTCAGGACAGCACCAAGAGTAGTTCAGGACACTGTTCCCTATGGAAACCATGATGTACTGTAAGGAGGCCTCTGTGATCATCTTCCTGAGCAGCCTAGATGTAGCATTGAGCTTGGCATACATGCTGGAACTACTCCCATCCTCCTCTCTCAAACAGTTCAAATCACAACCAAGCACCTACTGCTTTATAGGCGAGCTCACGAGGTCTGGAAAAGCTCCAGCTGTGTACTTTTTTTCCAGGGAGGCATACACGTTGAGCCTAATTCGCTCTCCAGCCCATGAGCCATCTATGACAAAAAGTCACAGGTGAGTTTCTGGACAGATTCAACCATGTGACAGCCACCCCTGACTGGAATAGCTACCCTTGCAGTCACCACCTTCAAACCAGTAGGAGGTACAGAAAGCCACTGGAAGTACAGATAAGTGTACCTCTTAGAGAAGGGCAGGGTGCCCTCCTGCAGCATGTGGACATCACTCTGCAGGGCAGAAGGGTCAGCACAGCCTGCCTCTTAGTGTCTTTGATGCTTCTTACATTAACAGAAAAGATAAAGATCTTGGCCATCGTGCAAATAGATCAAGGGCCAGTCAGCAGGGGCCAAACTTGCCTCTCCTGGTGGGATTTATGATCCTTCCATCTCCATGGAGTGCCCAAGCCATATAGCTGGAGGCAGTCCTGGAAGGCCTAGGCAAATTCTGTGTTGGAAGTTGAGCACTGGAGCTTGACCTCCTCCTCCCTCAGACTCATGTCTTCCTCCTGGCGTTTCTATTTCAGCATAGTCTTGCTAGATCACTGCAAACTGCTTGGTGGTGGTGATGTCCTCTGCAATTGGGGGCAGGGGTGGCGGGGAAGATCTTTAGGTTAAGCAGGTCTGGGGGAAGCTTAGAGGGCTAGGACCCTCTGGCACTAGGGTGATGGGAATGGATGGGTGTGGGAGTTGAAGACTGGGTGTAGAAGGTTGCTTTCTTCTGGCCAGTGACCACCTGTGGATCTTTCAGCATCTTTTCAGCACTGGCAGGTGTGGTGCCTTACCCTGAATCGGGGCTCCAGCATTGGTCCCAGTTCTCTGGAGGCAGAACTGGTAGATATGGTCTGCCAATCTGCAGAGGTTGCAGGCCTTGGACCTTGGCTAATCCTTTATTTTGTGGCCTGCAACCTGGCAAGACCTGCAAGCAGGTTCACTGCTGTCCTTCCCTACGTGACTGTGCTTGCCACAACTCCAGCAGGTCTGTGGCTGGTCAACGTGCAAGGTTCTCACTGAGGTTCCCAGAGAAAAGCAGGGCTGCAGGTGTTAAAGACCCCCCATGGAAACGTCCTTCCTCAGCTTGCAAATAGTCCTCATACCTGTCCAGAAACCATTTGCATCAAGGACCCAGTCAAGTCTTGCACCACAGTGCAGAATCTCCCTTCCCCCTGTTGAATGGGCACTGGCAGCATCTCCACCTTACTGAACCAATGGTAGAGGATCATTTTCTTCTCGGAGACTTCTGCGGTCATCTGAGGCCGTCCACTTCCTTTAATTTCAGCTTGACCGCCTGCTTCATGCAAACCCTTCTGCAGATGGCCAAGGTTTGGTTGACTCCAACGTGCCAGCACCAGCCAGAGGTGCAGTGGACGCAACTTGATATGGAGACTTGGTGGAAGAGGCAAGAGCAGCATTGTTCATTTTCCCTTCTGGGTCTTTTTTATTTTTTTTATTTCTCTTACAGGCCTTTGCACATCTACTCCCCAAAGCAGTAACCGAAAGGGGGGGTGGTTAAGGTAGATGGCAGTCACATTCCTTGGGGGGGGGGCTAAACCTCCAACCCAACAGCAGCAAACAGGCAAAGCCAAATGTTTGTTTATGATTCTCCAAGGCCGAGCAGAGGGTACCCCCCCCCCCGAGGACCAAAGGGCTTAGATTGATACAATTGGCTCTTGACTTCCTAGCTGGGCAGAAGGGACACCCCAGAAGCTGCTAATGACGCTTCCTGGGCAGAGCGAAATGCATTAAGCTGATGAACACTTCCGTTGACATGACGTCAGCTCTTCGGAACGCAGACCGCGATTCTTTGAGATCCAACGTGACGTTTTACACATGCCTATATACAAGAGGAATAATTTGTGTGCAATTTGTTTTTAAACGGTTTTACAAATAAAAAAATTGATTTACACTATTGCTCTTTCCTGGTTCTACAGTGGAACCTCGGATTGCGAGTAACGCAGTTAACGAGCTTTTCGCAATATGAGCAATTTTTTTAAAATGCTGACTCAGTTTGCGAGTATTGTCTTGCAAAACGAGCAGGATTCAAGCCTCTGCGGTTTGCAGCACCGAATTTGGCCAGAGGTGCTGGGGCGCCGGTGACACTCGGAGCCGCTTGGAAATACTCAGAAACACTCAGAAATACTCCGTTCCCAAGTGTTTCCGAGCCTTCCTGAGTGCAGCCGAATGATCTCCAAGTATTTCCGAGTCTCTCCGGTGCCCCCCACCTCTGGCCACATGCGGTATTGCATGCCATAGAGTTATCTTTGTTCCATTGAATTCTATGGGGAAACTCGCTTTGATATGCGAGTGCTTTGTATTACAAGCATTCTCCTGGAACGGATTATGCTTGTAATCCAAGGTTCCACTGTATTTCCCTAAACTCACATGAGGATCTTTACCCTACCTGCTGAAACCCTCAGAGGAAAAGAAAAATAACCATCTACAACAGTCTAAGGATCACTAGCCTTTTATTATAAGCGCTAAATCTACGAATAGTTGGTGAGTAAGGGCACATAAGTCCGGGAGCACTGCACGACACTTTATTGTCAAACTTGACACTGGAAGAATAACGCAACTACAAGCACTTTGAAAGGATTATTGATGTACAATTTTGCACCGATTTACACTGATATATTTGGAACTATTTTTATGTTTGATTCAGTGCTGCCTCATCAGCGCACATCAGTGAAAGAGAAAAATTACCTGTTTGCAAAATTTTATAACAAAATATGAAAAACTTTATTTTTTTTCAAAATTTTCGATCTTTTTTTTGTTTAGCAAAAGAGAGCTCTATTTGTGTGAAAAAATTATAAAAATTTCATTAGTACAGGGGGTCCCCGGGTTACAAACAAGATGGGGACTGTAGGTTTGTTCATAAGTTGAATTTGTTTGTAAGTCGGACAGGTACATTTTTAGGGGTAGCTTCAGCCAAAAAAATTGTTTTTATACCTTTTGGATAGCATAGGGAAGGGTTATCACCCCTGTAACATTTGTTTTGCTGTCTGTGCACCTGTTCAGAAGATTTCACCTCACTTTCTGTCCCAATGACAAATGGATTTAGAAAATTTTTGGTTGTTGGGGAAACATGGACTGGTGATAAAGCTTCAGTGGAGGTATCTTTTTCCCATAAAAATGCTTACAGGAGAGAATTTCCCTTCCTAGGGGTAGATTTACTCTCACTTCCTGTTATCTCCCTTTGTTTGTAAGTAGGAGTCGTTTGTAAGTCGGATGTTTGTAAGTCGGGGACCGCCTGTACAGTGTTGCATGACAGCTGAAAATTGGCCTGGGCAGGGAGGGTGTACAAGTGCCCAGTAAGCAAGTGGTTAACCACTTGCTGTCCACCAAACCTATAAAAACTTCCTAGATGCAAGTGGTTATAAAATGAGCTTGGTATCCTAGTGTTTTTTTTTTTTTTTTTGTTTTACAGCTGGAAATCAGCTATATGTGCTCTGAGCAGCTCTACGGCCAGCCATCTTCTGCCGTCTAGCTGCCCACCCATCTTTTTGTGAAGCTGTATTCTGTTGTGACGTTATTGCCCTGCTTAGCGTTATCATGAGCAAACCCTGGAATTGAACCATTTATTCCAACCTCTATCATTTATGAATAAGTTAAACAGAATTGGTCCCAGGACAGAGCCCTAGGGCACCACGCTCACATGCACATGAGCCTCTGCCGTGAATGCTGGTCAGCTGAGCTCCCGTGCAAGAAAGCCTTGAGAGGTTATCATTTGAGGGCGAACATTTGTATGGTCTGTCTTTGGACAAATACATCAAAGAGATTACAAAGGGTAAGAGTACTCTCCTCCCTCAAAAGAAAAAGGCTTATGCTTTTACTCGTAGGTGTTCCTTTCATCCCCCTGTCATGAAACACCGGGTCTAAGGTATCCAAGCCACCAATTCCTCTTCCCAATGATGGAGCGCCCCCAGTTTTTGCAGTTGGGGACATTTGTTAGCCTTTATTTGCTTTCTGGTCCCAAATCATCTCAGATCCGTAGGTTCACACTGTCGTTTGCCAGGGCTACAAGTTGGAGTTTTGAACTCTGACAACCACCCCTTCATGCTCCCACGCGTGTATTATTCTCTCTTTGTCTTTTGTCCCAGGAATTATCACCCCAGTTCCTACAGTGGAACAATTTCATGGTTTCGACTTGAACCTCAACCGCATTCTGGATCTGAAAGTACTCAACTTGTTCCTAAAATCACTAAAGTTTCTCATGCCAGGTCAGTCATTGCCTCCCTTCTTCCAATGGCTTTTCTGGCTTCTATAGACATAAAGGTTACCTACCTGAATTTTTCCATTTCTTTTCAATTATATTTTATTAAAGTTTGAACCGTCCCAGTAAGAAACAATGTACATACATGGTTACCATACATGGTTTTGCAATGTCAAAATACAGGTAAGTAGTCATATTAATACGCTGAGTGCAACTAACAAATGCCATGCGGTGAGATTTTAAGATGGTTACTGCAATAGATGGTAATCGAGAGAAAATTAAAGGGGTTGTAAAGGTTTGTTTTTTATTTTCTAAATAGGTTCCTTTAAGCTAGTGCATTGTTGGTTCACTTACCGTTTCCTTTGATTTACCTTATAAATGCTTTTTTTCTTTGTTTTCTTTGTCTGAATTTCTCACTTCCTGTTCCTCCTCAGTAAGCTGTTCAGTAAGCCGTTCTGGCTGACTCAACACCGCTCGGATGATGGTGTGAAGTTTAGTGAGGAGAAACAGGAAGTGAGAAATTCAGACAAAGAAAAAAAACATTTAGAAGGTAAATCAAAGGAAAAAGTAAGTGAACCAACAATGCACTAGCTTAAAGGAACCTATTTAGAAAATAAACCTTTACAACCCCTTTAAGGACAAAACCATAGGCTGAACTAAGAAAAAAAAGATAGTACCAATATACTGAGAAACTATACGGTTCTTGTGAAACAAAAAGCTCAACCATCACCATTTAATAATCACTTGGGTATATTCATGTCCAGGAAGCCCACTTTTTTGGTAGATACAAAAAGGTGTGGATGGGATCTTAGTGTTGCACATGGACAAAGTTGTCCTAAGACCCAGGGGCTCCTTCCCCTCCACAAGGTGGTCTGTACCCTCCAACTTACCAAAATATTGTGTAGCCAGGTGCTGGCTATGATCTAATGAAATTCAGGGACCCTTACAAGCGGGACTGTGGATTAAGCCTTTCTCTCTGGTGCCCAGAGTTGGAATAACTACATCCCTTTTGTAGTCAGCAATAAATGGATAGCAGAGGATCTTGGGATCTGTAAATACATACTGTGATCCTGAGTGCTGACTGGACTTACACATACCAGAAGGCTGGTGAAGCAAGGGGGATTCTGGGGGGAGCAGATATTTTTAACTGCGAGCGACGGGCTCATTCTCTCAGCATGGAACTTTCAGCAGGACAGTTGGGGACTGTTTCTTCAAACATACACAGTGGGTTTCTGCGGTCTAGCTGACTGCCACGATGTTTAGCTTGGCAGCTCTGCATTACTTTGATGCGCAGATCACTGGGTCGGGACCTCATCCGTGCTTACTTTCTCTGAGACTTCCATTATCCAATCTCATCGCATCTTCCGCTGTTGCATCACATTGTCAGCCTCTGCTGGGTGGCTATGCTTTAACTTCCTACTGACGGTCAAGAGCCTGTGCAGCGCCCTGTTTCCTTGGAGGTGGTGTTATCCTCATGATTGGTGAGCGGGCAGATGCCCAACTTATTTCTGTCATCCATCAGTCTAGAGGCACTGCATGAAGACACCTTGACACCTCAGTTACTGAGAACCCTCTTTTTGCAAGCACTATAATTGCCTATCTGTTTAACTTAATTGGCCTATAAGCACTCATTGCTATCCATGGGTCCCATCATTGTTAGCAGAAGACAACTGAAACCATCGTACCGGGATTTCTCAGTGTTGAATTTAAATGGTTGTATCTGTTGCACTTTACCGTTTAAGCCTGATAAACATTGCTAATTGCTGCAACTGTGTTTGGTGCTTACTGTTTCTATGCTCTGTGACTGTATAAATCTATCCTGTTCTGTCTCAACTACAAAGCGATAGTTAATCTCCAGGTTTAAGTAGGCCTTACTCAAGCTGGTTTGCTATTATCCCTTGCATCGATACAGGCAGCTTAACTCAATGAATAAACTCAGTTAGGACGACAGACGATGAATCCTTTCGAATGTTCCGTTTAATGATGGATATTCATAGGTAGAAAAACGTTGCAGTTGTAAGCCACATGTAAGATGTTTAGCATGGAAGATATACAGGAGTAATGACCAGAATCAGGAAGTGGAGGAGATATATAAAGAACTACGGTGAGAGAGAGAGTTCAGCTAGAAAGAAGGGTACAGATCTTAAAGACACAGAGCAAGAATAATCACATAGTGTAACACAACACTCCCCGTCTGAAATCTTTAGATTTCATAACCTTAAACTAAAATATATATTTTCAAAAAGTCCAATACTGACGAATGTCCTGGAACCTGTAATGAAAAACATGCAACAAGCAAATAATAAACGAAAGTTCAACAGGATGAAGAACATAAAGTCACAGTATGATGTCTTCAAATAATTCCAAAGTTGTGAGTAGAACCTGTAGATGGCAGCAATGTACTCCCCGCCGTGCCGACAGCATGGCTAGTCCTTGCACAAGTCACTCACCTGGCAAAAGGAGTACTAACTCTGTAATTGGTCGACTAAAGGTTCGTGTCGATCCTCCCTTGGTTACCTTGACTTCTACCTTCCGGACTTTGTTATCGTCACTGGGCATAACTTTAGTAATAAGACCCATAGGCCACTCATTCCAACAAGCTTCCTTGTCTTTTAGAAGGATGAGGTCTCCAACCTTAAGATTCGGCTTAGATGCTTGCCATTTGTTACAACCTTGAAGGTGGTGAAGATACTTTTTCTTCCAGCGATGCCAGAACACATTGGCTAGATGCTGCATCTGCTTCCATTGATGCTCATAACGGTGTGACCGCAGCTTCTGTTTTGTACTTACAGAAGTGTGGAGTGAGGTGTTCACAGTTCTTATTTCCTTATCTTCAGGGTTTACTAGCCCATAGGTGGTGTCAATAGGGAGTAAGTAAAAGTCCTCACACAAACCTTGGAGGTGACAGCCATAAGCTGTCCTGAAGAGCGGCAGGTGACACGGCTCTGGTTCCACAGTCAGCTGGGTTGAGTTCAGTGGGAACGTGATGCCATTGACTTGGTAGAGAGAATCTCTTGATACGTTCAACCCTGTTGCTGACGAACACATAAAATTGTTTTGTTTGCTTGTTTATGTAACCAAGTACTACCTTACTCTCTGTATAGAAGGTGAAAGAATCAATTGTAGTGTCCATTTCACTTCGTATGACCTCTGCAATTTCTACTGCTAGCACGGCTGCACAAAGTTCAAGTCTTGGTATGGTATGTGCAGGCTTGGGAGTGAGTTTTACCTTGCCTAGGACAAAACTACAGTGTGATTCTCCATTCAGTTCAGAGGTCTTCAAATAGGCTACTGCAGCAATAGCTTCAACTGATGCATCAGAGAAAATATGAATCTCTCTCCGGTTAGCAGTTGAAGTGGAACCTGGAACATAGCAACGGGGAATCTGAAGTTTTTCTAGTGACTTCAAAGAATATCTCCACCTTTCCCACTTGTGTTGATTCTCACTAGGCAAGGGAGTATCCCAGTCTATGTTCTCAGTAGACAACTGTCTTAGTAAAATCTTACCTTGAATGGTAACTGGAGCAAGGAAACCCAGTGGGTCATAGATGCTATTCACCACGGACAGGACTCCTCTCTTAGTGAAGGGTTTGTCACAAGTTGACACTTGGAAGGTGAATTTGTCTTGCTTGATGTTCCACAACAAACCCAGACTTCGCTGTACAGGAGGCACATCTGTACCTAAGTCAAGGTTTTTTAGACTAGTGGCATAGTCCTCAGAGTGAAAGGCATTCATAAGTTCCTGGCTGTTGGATATAATCTTGTGCAGTCTAAGGTTTGCTACAGACAGCATCTCCTTTGTTCTGGTGAGAAGATCAATTGCTTCTTTAGCAGTTGGAAAGGACTTAAGTGCGTCGTCAACGTAGAAGTTTCTTTCAACAAATTGACGGGCATCAGATCCATATTCAACTTCTCCAGTCTGAGCTGTTCTCCTTAGCCCATAAGTTGCCACTGCTGGGGAAGGACTGTTACCGAAGACATGTACCTTCATGCGATAATCTATAACTTCCTTGTTGAGGTCATTGTCCTTGTGCCATAGAAACCTGAGGTAGTTTCTGTTGTCTTCTCTGACGATGAAGCAGTGAAACATCTGTTGAATGTCGGCCATTACTGCTACAGGCTCTTGTCTGAAACGAATCAAGACTCCTATTAGACTGTTGTTCAAGTTGGGTCCAGTAAGGAGCATGTTGTTAAGAGAAACACCTTCGTGCTGAGCACTGGAATCAAAGACAACTCTGATTTGGTCTGGTTTGCGTGGGTGATACACGCCAAAGGATGGAAGGTACCAGCATTCTTCTCCCTCCTTTAGTGGGGGAGCAGGCTCTGCATGATCTCTGTCAAATAGATTTTACATAAAATCCACAAAGTGCTTTTGCATCTCTGGTTTCCTGCTTAAGTTTCGCTTTAAGGAGGAGAATCTACTGATGGCCTGCTGTAAGTTGTTGGGCAATCTCTCTCTTGGGAGACGAAAGGGTAGGGGTGCTACCCAGTTATTGGAGTCATTTTGAAAGAACTCATTGTCCATTACCTTCATGAATTCTTTGTCTTCCATTGAAGGAGCCAGTATGTCATCTTCACTGGTTGCATTAAACACTGTAGAGCCGAAGTCGCCATCATGGCAGGAGAAAAGGGCTTGTGTCACCTGAGATACCATGTTGCCATTCGTGGCTGGCTATCTTCTCTTTCACCCAGCAGTGATGTGGGCATGGCTCAAAGTAAGTGTTTCGGCCATTTGGCAGAACATTTGTCTTGAATGGCGAAATGTTGGTAGGTCTTTTCATTTTGCCTATGCAGACATTGCCTATGATGACCCACCCTAGATCCGTGCGCTGGGCAAATGGGGCATCTGGGGGTCCACTAACTTGTCTGTGTACCTTGTGAACTCTTAGAATGTCTCTTCCTAACAGAAGAAGGATCTGAGCATCTTTGTCAAGCGGCGGTATCTCATTTGCTATTACCTTGAGGTGAGGGTGATGGAAAGCAGCAGCTGGAGTAGGGATTTCTTCCCTGTTAGCAGGTATCTGATTGCACTCAACAAGTGTAGGTAAGGGTAATTGCAAGTTACCTTTTGAGAGAAGATACCATGAGTCCATGGGCCCTTCTTCCAGAAACCTCTATAGTTCCACTACAGGTACCCAAGGTGTAAGGATGAGCTTCGCCTTTTATTTCAAATAGATTGAACAATTCCGATTTTGCAAGTGATCGATTGCTCTGATCGTCTAAGATAGCATATGCCTTTAGAGACTTTTCTGGTTGATCTTTGTGGTATATGTTCACCAAGCATATCTTAGCACAGGACTTACCACAGCGGTCTTCTCCACAAACTTCAGTGCAGGATGAAGAAATGATGGTAGAATTAGGCACTTGGTCTGTATTCTCCCCGCCATGCGTTAACCTGGGAGGAGTGTTGGCAGGTTGTGCAGAGCTGGGCTCAAGAGGATGGAGGGCTTGCACATGTTCTTCAGAGCCACACTCTATGCACTTGATGGACACATTACAGTCCCTTGCAAAATGTTCTGTAGAAGCACAGCACCTGAAACATACCCTAAATGTCTTTAAAAGCTCCTTGCGCTCTTCCAGAGGCTTTTTCCTAAAGCCGATACATTTATTGAGGGGGTGTGGCTTCTTGTGTATGGGACACTCTCTGTTAGGGTTTTCAATCTTCCTACTCTGTCTGTTCGTGGCCAGAACTGTGGTAGGAGTGGGAAGGATGTCAGTCTTTTTCACGGACACTGGGCCTCTATGGTTTCTGTAGTTGCCCTGAAGACTGGTTCTCTTAGGAAAGGGTGAGAAGAGGCTGTACTCACCGTAGGAAAAACTTGGATCGTTCTTGGTCTCTGCAATTTTCCTGATGAATTCACAGAAGAAAGAGAATGGAGGGAAGGAAACCTTGTTCTCTCTTTTTGTATGATGACCCTAGTGCAGTCCATTTCTCTTGCAAACCATACGGGAGCTTGGAGACAATTGGGTTTACCCCTCTTGGAGTGTCAAGGTAACTGAGTCCAGGTAGTTTTGGGTCTGTCTTGGCTAGCTGAAGCTCAAGGAGAAGGTCACTCAGTCTCTGGAACTCCTTGTTGTCCTTACCGGATATCTTTGGGAAAGTTTCCAGACGCATGAACAAAGCATTTTCTATAGCTTCTGGACTGCCATAACTTTGCTCTAGTCGCTCCCATGCAGCTGTGAGGCCTGCAGTAGGATTGTCCATGAAAACCGATCTTAATGGCTTAACACGTGCAGCAGATAGAGGACCAAGCCATTTGATCAGCAGATTCAATTCTTGATCAGCTGTAATGCCAATATTGCTGATTGTAGTTCTGAAGGCACATTTCCAACTTCTGTAGTTCTCAGGTTGGTCATCAAAACTTGTAAGACCAGTCTTTGTGAGCTCTCTGCGAAGCATGTACCTCACAAACTCTTCTGTCTCAGTTGTCTCCGCCTTTATGTGAGATGCTGTTGGCTGTATGGTGCTGATTGCGTTATCTTTGACATTGTTGTTAAAGGACACAGGGAAATATGGTGCAGCAGATGCATCCAGGTGAGTTGCTTGCTTGAAGTCAGTTCCAATGGTACGTTGATTCAAGGCTGTACCGATGACTGGAGATTGATGACTTGCCTGAAGCTTGCGCTGATGCTCTGTGATGTATGAAGGCAGGCAAGGCAGGCAAGGTAGACAGGTAGGAAATGCAGTGGAGTGATTTTGAGTGCAGGAAGTTGCTGGAACCTCTTTAACTTGAAGCTGTGAAGGAGTCTCTATGTAGTCGGGAGCATTGGAGACAATGGAGTGTGCACTGCAGTGGGTAAGGACATCGTCTTTAGTGCGTTTGAGGGGGTCTTCCATATCTGCTATGTTTAGGTTAATGCTGTCTTTCTCACTTGCACCTTCGTCTGCACTGATAGCTTGCTGTAGGACCCTTAGCTTTGCCATAGCTGCGTCATGTTTACACTGTTCATTTAAGGTTTCCATTGTTGCTCTTTGACGTGTAACTGCGCTTCCAACTCTGCTCTTTTTTCTGCATATGCTACCTGCACTTTGCTGGCTTCCACTTCAGCGCGGGGATTAATAAGTCGCTCACTGAGTGTTGAGTATCTTGAACTATGGGATTTTGACAAGTTTTTAGAACGTCTGGTGGAAACAGATCTGTGAGATGCAGTGTCCTGTAACAGCTTTATTTTTGCTTCTGCCTTTAATCTGGTTTGCTGGATAAAACTGTCTCTTTCAATATTGAGTGCATTGACACGCTTTAATTGCATCATCGCATTTTCTGACTTCATGTTTTGTAAGACATTAGTGAATTTGATGCTGGTAAGCTAATAAAGCTCATATGAGGCAGAAAGTTGTTTAATGGCGCCCTCTAGTGTCAGTAGTTCACGTTCAACAGACACTGTATTGGCTTCAGCAAGGATTTTCTCCCAGACTAATTCCAAGCTATTTGACAATTCAGTCCTTGAAGCTTCATAATTCTCCATTACTTTCCAAGTGGGTTTAACTGAGCGTTTGGGTAACTTAGTTTCTTCAGGAACTTGTGGGGAGGTAGATGTGAGTTCACATGCAGAAGCTTGGTCACTCATGATAGCAGACTGACTGTGAAAGCAGGCAGGATCTGTGTGCTGAAATATGACACTGTGCAGATTGTCTCAGGCTATAAGGCTGCCATGTGCTGCTCTGTCCCTTCTGTCTTGCTATGAGGGCAGTAAATCTTGTCTGTTTCAGTACTGACATGCAGAAATCTTGTAATTAGGCTGTGAAACTCAGTTTTTCTACTGTTCTGTCTCAACTACAAAGCGATAAAGTTCATCTCCAGGTTTAAGTAGGCCTTACTCAAGCTGGTTTGCTATTATCCCTTGCATCGATACAGGCAGCTTAACTCGATGAATAAACTCAGTTAGGACGACAGACGATGAATCCTTTCGAATGTTCCGTTTAATGATGGATATTCATAGGTAGAAAAACGTTGCAGTTGTAAGCCACATGTAAGATGTTTAGCATGGAAGATATACAGGAGTAATGACCAGAATCAGGATGTGGAGGAGATATATAAAGAACTACGGTGAGAGAGAGAGTTCAGCTAGAAAGAAGCTGACAGATCTTAAAGACACAGAGCAAGAATAATCACATAGTGTAACACAACATATCCAGATATTTTATTTGGTATGCTTGTTGACCAAACAATACAGAAGTGTTACTAAAGAATTGTCTTTTGTTCTCTATTGCTGAAATATGACTCGGCCTAGAGTGTCAGAGGGGTTAGGAGGCTTGTAAGGTCAGGGCAACAACTGGGGACAAGCAAAATCAGGAAGCCCCTACGGGGATAGTGCTACAATTGTCCAAAATATTGTCCACCCTTCCTTCACCAAAGCATCCTGAGAAAATCTCTGGATTTTGTGTGTGCTTAAAGAGTTTAGCTCTGCTACTGCTTCCTTAATGAAATCAATTGTTCTTGAAAGCGAACACACGAGTTTTCCTGTATTTCATTTTGCCATTACTGGGTGGATTAGACAAATCATTGTCAAAGCCTGCCTGAAGGGTAGGGTTGCTTCCTTCCTGTTCAGGTACACTCTACTAAATCTGTTCTTGCCTCATGGGCATTTCAGTTTCCGGCATCTGTTTCTCAGATTTGCAAGGCTGCCACCTGGTTTTCTCTTCACACTTTTTGGGTTTTACCAGGTGGAAGTTTAAACCTCTTTGATGCCAATTTTGGGTATAAGGTGCTACAATCTGCTCTGAGTTTTTTGAGTCTGGTGGTTCTGTGATCATGTTCATGCTGTATGTAATGTTGCCCACCACTCACTTGGACTTCTTTTGGACATCAGAAAATCACTTTCCTAGAGTCAGGACACAGGACCATCCCTCTATTTTCATGATCCCTCTATTGCTTTCTCCAAAATTGAAGCTAGCTTGGAGAGGGAGAGGTAATATGGGAAATATCCCAGCAGCTTTTTTTTTTTTTTTCCGTCCGTGTCCAATTACTTGAAGGTAAACAATTTGAAGAATTTAGAGAAGTCAGTGTCTGTACTGCACTCCTGAAAACAAAAATTTTACTTGCAAGACCAAATCCTCTTCTTTTTTTTTTTTTTTTTTGTAGAGTAGCTAGCCCAAAAAACACGGAGAGAGGAACCATGCGCTCCACTTGATCGCTGAATGCCTAAAAATAATTTTTTTATATGTACCTGTAGTTTGAACTTTTAATACTACTCATTCCTTATCCGTTATTTTTTTTTTCTTTGAGATTGTCCCCTTCCCTTCCTGTTGGCTCTCCTTAGTATTAATTGGAATTATGGTAATTGATGGGTTACCATATCTATTAATTGCCAGTTAATGGACAAACAATTGTATAATTGGATAAAGACAAACTGTGTCTAAACCCACCTCCCAAAAAACAGCGATTACTTTAACCACTTAAGGACCGCCTCCTGTATATATACGTCGGCGAAATGGCACGGACAGGCACAAGCATGTACAGGTACGTCCTCTTTAAGATGCCGCCGTGTGGTCACCCGCGACCCTGCCGCTTTCTCCGTGAGTCCGACCGTGGGTAACGCGGACTCAATCGCTGCGGGGACACCCGCGATCGTCTCACGGAGAGATAGAGCGGGGAGATGCTTGTGTAAACGAGCATCTCCCCGCTCTGCCTAGTGACTATGACACTGATCTCCGCTCCGTGTGATCTGAGCGGTGATAAGTGTCATGTGACGGACAGCCCATCCCCCCTACAGTAAGAAACACTCACTAGGAAACACTTAACCCCTACAGTGCCACCCACTGGTTAACCCCTTCACTACCAGTGTAATTTTCACAGTAATCCGTGCATTTTTATAGCACTGATCGCTGTAAAAATGACAATGGTCCCAAAAATGTGTCAAAAGTGTCCTTTGTGTACGCCATAATGTCGCAGTCACAATAAAAATCGCTGATCGCCGCCATTACTAGTAAAATAATAATAATAATAAAAATGCCATAAAACTACCCCCTATTTTGTAGACGCTATAACTTTTGCGCAAACCAATCAATAAACGCTTATTGCGATTTTATTACCAAAAATATTTAGAAGAATACATATCGGACTTAACTGTGGAAAATGTTTTTTTATATATGTAGCGGGGTATTGCCCTTTAATTCCCCAGAGACTACAGTACCCAGTACACCTTGAGGCACCCAGGGTGCATTGCACCATGCAAAGACTGCTGGGGTGGACTTTATAAGAGGGAGGTGGGCCCCAGTTCTTTCTCTTTGGACACCGCCCTTCCAGCAAGAGGATCCCTGTGCTGACCTGCTGTGTGTACAAGGCCTGAAGCCTGGGCCTTGTGCTTTCCCAAAGAGCCTTCCGCTCCACCGAGGAGCCTGCGGAGCGTCTGATCCTGTTGCTGAGTGCTGTCATCAGGAGGACCGAAGACCCGGGTGTCGTGGACACTGTGAATCGAGTCACAGTAACGGACAAGGACTAGTCCGGTCGGGTGAGAGAGCATCTGCTCAGAGCTACACCACAGTATCTCTAGGCCCATTAACTTTATTCAGGGCCATCACAGTGATTGCAGTTGTACTACGGGAAGACTATCTGCAGAACTGAGTTATTAGTCTCCCTGGCATTATAAAGTTACCGATCATCGTTACTTTGTGGATTACAATTGTTCTTAAAGTACACCACCGTGTTTGCTAGCGACGATTTCTTCCACAGAACTATACCCAAATCATAGTCAGGCCTGACTGGGTAGTATAGGACATTGCTGGGTGCCATATTGTCCACGAGGGAGGATAGCTGCAGCAGGGTATGTTAAACTGTCTCATATTGCTGAACGTTTGATGTGTTAAGTATACCCATATTGCAGGGCTCTGCATGTGACATTGCATACTGTTTATCATTTTAACCTTTACCAACAGTAAAATATTAGAGTATATTGGTTGTCAGTGTCATTTACTGTTCTATACCATACTGTGGGATTGTGTCATAGAGAATATTAGAGTGATTGCAATTCTATCATCCCCTTTACTAACTGTGCCACGAGTGGTTAGAGCCGATTGCCAGGGGTTGACAGCGGTGCACTACAGGGCCCAAAACAAACAAGGCAGCCCTCTTAACTGGGGGTATCGCTACATATATTTTTGGGGGATATATATTATAGCAAAAAATTCAACAATATTGCATTTTTTTTTCAAAATTGTCGCAGAGGTGATCAAATACCACCAAAAGAAAGCTCTATTTGTGGGGGAAAAAAAGGACGTCAATTTTGTTTGGGAGCCATGTCGCCCGACTGTGCAATTGTCAGTTAAAGCGACGCAGTGCCCAAACGCAAAAAGTGGCCTGGTCCTTTAGCAACAAAATGGTCCGGGGCTTAAGTGGTTAAAATGCCTAATTTTAGCTTTTAAAAGACTTATAAAAATACAGCAGAATGAGTCCAAATGGTAATAAAAACAAATGCCAAGCTTTTTTTCCTCAGCATCTCAAAATCAAGGCACTAAACAGAACAGCCAAGAGTAAACCGCTTTATGCAAAAGCAGTCTGACAATTTACGAGTGAAGCAGTTTTTTTTAAATAGAATTGTGATTACCAGATACTGCCTAATTACCTTGCCTGCCCTTGTTAAGTCTTTGCAAAAGATGTCTGGGTGTCTGAAATTGGATTGCAGCCACCGTGGGATCTAACACAAGTGTAGAAGAAAATACCACTCCAGATGAGATTTAACCAGCTAATCGATCTCTACACATGGGTGCTTGCCACGGCTCGCCACCGCCACACAATGCATCTAGGAGAAATCTTCAAGAGCATATACACTTTAAAAAGACACAAAATAGCCACATTTCTGTCTGTCTAAAGCGATCAGCGGTGTGCAGCCATTTCTTCTGGATCTCACACAAGGCAAAATCTACAACCGGGATGAAGATAAAAAAAAATAGAGGTTCTTGCCTTCCCCTCCCCTCCCCTCAACAGAAAAGCATTATTTCTGTCTGTTACTTATACTGTAGTTAACCTCATTTCATGTTTGGTAGAAAGTTATCAGCAGGACAGCAAGCACGGATAATTCTCTCTAAGAACTGAAAGCTGTCTTAATCCACCCCACTCTGATCAAAACGTAAAATAAGAAATTGGATATACCTTTTAAGTCCCCTTCACTCTAGGTGTATTATAATGCATTTTTCTCTATGTGCCATTAAAGATAAAAACACATGCATATGAGAGAATGTATTGTTTTAAAATAACTTATTCACACTGCAATTTAAAAATGCCCCGGCCCCATCAGTAACAAGAGCCAAGGACAGAGGGAACTATTTACAAATTTTTGGGAGCAGGTGATGTAATCCTCCATGCTGTGGCTTCCGGCAATTTTGAAGTTCAGACAGTTCTTAACCAAGTTTAAACCTGTTCCCACCTCTCCTAACGTCTGTTTCTAACTTTCCTGTGAAAAGAAGATGTCGGTTCCAATCTCAACCACTGCACTACTTTCACAGTTTGCATGTTTTCCCGGTTCCTGCGTGGGCTTCCTCCAGATACTTTGGTTTCCTCCCACACTCCAAAAACATGCTGGTAAATTAATTGGCTCCTGTCTTAGCCCTGGTATGTGTATGTATAAATGTGAGTTGGGGACCTTTTTAGATTGTAAGCTCCTTGAGGGCAGGGACTGATGTCAAAGTACAAAATATAATCTGTAAAGCGCTGTGTAAATTGATGGCACTATAGAAGTACCTGTAATAATATACTTGCCTATTCGGAAAGCAAGTCCGGTCATGTGATTTCCCCAGGGGAAAGCTGCCCCAGTCAGCTTCATTCAAAGCCACGCCACCCACGGTGCTTACTGCTTAATCATGATTAAGCCCATGGGTGGGGTGAAATGTGTTGGGGGAGACATGACTTTGGATGAAGCTGGCTGAGGCTGCTTTCACCTGTTTACTAAATGGCTTTGCTTGGTGTGCAATGTTTGAGATAATACATGTTCACTTTACCTGTTAGATGTCATAATGTTATAGTTGATCAGTGTGTGCTGTATGTACAGTGAGTAGGTTCAAGTTTCATTTAAGGGAAGAGCGAAACAGACGCTTATATTTACCTACCCTCCTAGCAGTACTGTCGCAAGTTATTTGGCAGCTCTATTTGAATTGTATACTCAGCCATGTTTGAATTGTATGTTCAACCATGTAGTTCTTAATCTAAGATAGGGTTTTACACTCCCACAGCATCGTAAATGCTTTCTTAGCTTCTTTTAATATAGCTGTGAACAAAAATAAACTGCGCTTGAGTAACATGAAATAAGACAAGCTGCACCACTATCGTGAGATATTATCACAAAAATATAAATATAAATATACTGTGTTGTGCTAAAAACAGAATAAACGAAGAGTGTAAATCTTTTGACGAGTCCAAATGTCACTTTCTTGACAAACCGTTCCAAAATCCCAAAGACCACCTTTTGTGAATACACCGCCACCACATATAGATGTGCTCTTACCAGAGAGCATGAACCTCCTATTACGGGAGGTCAGAGAAAGCTAGTGTATCATGAGTCTTCTGTTGGTATCCAGCCAGAAGAGAACGATGGGAGTCACTTACAACAGCCCACACTCGTGCCGACAACCCTCTTGTCTCAGACCGTCAAAGTCAATATACAATGAAAATGAATGGCAATAGTGTAAAACCTTTTACAGTTTTGCTTTAACCACTTAAGGACTGCCGCACGACAATGTACGTCAACAGAATGGCACGGATAGGCACAAGGGCGTACAGGTACGTCCCCTTTAAGAACCCATCCGTGGGTCGCGCGCCGCTGGCGGCGTGCTCGCGACCCGGTCAAAAGCTCCATGACCAGACCCGCGGACCTTATCGCCGCCGGTGTCCCACGATCGGGTCACAGAGCTGAAGAACGGGGAGAGGTAAGTGTAAACAAACCTTTCCCCGTTCTTCCTAGTGGCATGTCAGTGATCGTTTGTTCCATGTCATAGGGAACGACGATCAGTGACGTGACACACGCCAAGCCGCCACGCCCCCCTACAGTAAGAATCACTCATTAGGTCACACTTAAGCCCTACAGCGCCACCTAGAGGTTAAACCCTTCACTGCCAGCGTCATTTTCACAGTAATCAGTGCATATTTATAGCACTGATCGCTGTAAAAAGGACAATGGTCCCAAAAATGTGTCAAAGGTGTCCGATGTGTCCACCATAATGTCGCAGTCACAATAAAAATCACTGATCGCCGCCATTACTAGTAAAAAAAAAATGATAAAAATGCCATAAAACTACCCCCTATTTTGTAGATGCTATAACTTTTGCGCAAACAATCAAACGCTTATTGTAATTTTTTTTTACCAAAAATATGTGAAAGAATATGTATCGGCCTAAACTGAGGAAAAAAAATGTTTTTTTATATATTTTTTTGGGGATATTTATTATAGCAAAAAGTAAAAAATACATATTATTTTTTTTCAAAATTGTCGCTCTATTTTTGTTTATAGCGCAAAAAAAAAACGCAGAGGTGATCAAATACCACCAAAAGAAAGCTCTATTTGTGGGAAAAAAAGGCTTCCATTTTGTTTGGGAGCCACGTCGCACGACCGCGCAATTGTCAGTTAAAGCGACGCAGTGCTGAATCGCAAAAAGGGGCCTGGTCCTTGAGCAACAAAATGTTCCGGGGCTTAAGTGGTTAATAAAGGTAATGCACTTGCACGTTTTGCAGATAAAAACAGCCTGAATGACATTGATGCACAGAAGCACAATCATAGAATTAAGGATAGACTCGATAACATGGATATGAACCTCTGGCCGACCGGTTTTGTCACAAAGAGGACTTCTTCCGGGGCATAGGTATCATATCCTTTTATCGCTATAAATAACCCAAATGTCTATTTAAGCCTCGTTCTTGCTTCCTGTGGTTCATTACACCGCTGACGGGAGAGACGCATCTGATATTGGCACCACTCACAGATGCTGCAGACACTCGCGGCCCACAGAGTTATGAATTAAAGGATCAGAGACACAATTTAAAGATTTGAACCAGATGCGGTCATCTATCACTCCAAATCCCACTAGCTTTAAATTACCAGGAAGTGAGATCTGACTCTATCAATGTCATAAATTATTCCATGAACATCCACAAAAATAAATATAACTATATTAAAAATATATAAAAATTGAGAATATATAAAATAACTTTAACCACTTAGACCGGAAGATTTGGCTGCTTAATGAAAAGGCCATTTTTTTGCGATAAGGCGCTATGTCGTTTTAACTGACGATTGACCGTTTGTGCGACACTGTACCTAAACAAACTTGACGTCTTTTTTTTCCCCACAAATAGAGATTTCTTTTGGTGGTATTTCATCACCTCTGCGGTTTTTAGTTTTTGCGCTATAAACAAAAAAATTGCAACAATTTAAAAAAAAAAAAAAAAGAAAATTCACTTTTTGCTATAATAAATATCCGCAAAATATTAAACAAATTTCTTCCTCGGTTAAGGCCAATATATATTATTCTACATATTTTTGGTAAAAAAAATGCAATAAGCCTATATTGATTGGTTTGCGCAAAAGTTATAGCGTCTAAAACCTACAAAAAAGATTTATGGCTTTTTTTTTTTTTTTTTTCTTTGCGGTACTGCAACATTGCGGCAGACAGATCGGACACTTTTGACACATTTTTGGGACCATTGACATTTATACAGCGATCAGTGCTATAAAAATGCACTGATTACTGTATAAATGTCACTGGCAGGGAAGGGGTTAACACTAGGGGGCAATCAAGGGGTTAAATGTGTTCCCTAGTTAGTTTCTAACTGTATAGAGATGGGACTGACTGGGGGAGGAGACCTATCATTATTCCTACTTAGTAGGCATCGCCGCCGGCCATGCGCATCGGGTTTGCCTGCTATCGCCCTTAAAGGTACAGCTGTACCCATAAAGCAATTCGCAGGAACAAACTATTTTGCCGATGTATACCAGTGTGAGCCGGTCGGCAAGTGGTTTTATAATTTTTTTTTAAAGATTACCATTAAAACGTGCAGGTTTAGGAGTTATCTAAAAAAAAAAACAATTTACCTCCCGATCTACGTTTAGCCCATAAAGAATGTAACTTTTAAGAAGATAATCCATTTGGTCTAGATTCTAACCTTAAGGCTCCCAACAAAATAATCTATTCCCATAAAGGGGGTCCCAGCTGGTTCTCTACCGTGAACAGGATCATAGTGTTTAGAGACACAGATTTTTGTATCCTTTACGGATATTTGCTATGTGTTCGTTCAATATGACATTTAGCGAACGCGTGGTACGGCCCACATGTTGTAACCCACGTGGGCACTGGAGTAAATAGACTACATGTGTAGTACAGCAGATAATAAAGGGTTTTACTGTGTAAACCTTAGCTGTGACATTTAAGGAAAATTCTGTAATTTCCCTTGTTTGGCTTTTGAGGTTATAAACCTGACACCTACCACATTTAAAATTACCTGTAAGGTTGTGGAGGAAAGATGGCCTAGAGGGAGGGGGGGGGGGAGAGAATCTTATGTACAACTCTGTTTTCCAAAGAGGGAACACCCCTGTAAATGACTTGGTTTAAGTGGAAGCACGAGACCCGGGATTCTATAATTTTGTAGACTGTGCCAATGTTTACGCATGATATTTTGAATAACCCGGTGTTTTGTGGAAAGAGACGTGATTAACCACTTCCCTACCCAGCCATAGTAATATGACGTCCACAGATGGGATCTCCCATCCTGGGTGGACGTCATATGACGTCCTCTGCTTTGTAGGGGAATATCTGAATGATGCCTGCAGCTAGAGGCATCATTCAGATATCCTTTTGTTCTGCCAGCGATTCTCTGCACCATAAGAACGATCATAGCGGCGGTTCCACCGCTTGATCGTTCTTATAGGCGGCGGGAGGGGGCCCTCCCGCCGCCATCCGGTGCTTCGCCGGCTCTCCCAGGTACCGTTGTGTTCCTTAGGACACAGCAGTTCCCTGATGGGGGTAAATGAATCAGCAGCGGCGGGCAGCGGAGCTTTCTGTGCGGCAGGCAGCGGAGCGGCTTACCGGCTCCCATATGCAGAGCTGCAGCAGCGGCGTGCACGGCGCCCGCGCGCGCCCCCGGGGGCGCGCAGCGCGCCGATCTGGGATCCGGTGTGTCCCTCTGGACACACCGATTCAAGTAATGTGGCGGCGGGCGGCGGAGATTCCGGTATAAACTTACCGGAATTGATGATGCAGAGCTGCGCAGCGCGGCTATCGGGGCTGAGGTTTTTCCCTTGGATACAGCCCAGCCTCGATCAGGGTAAAGAGCCAATGAAATTGGCTCTTTACCACGTGACCGGCTGTGTCCAATCACAGCAGGTCACTAAATGTAAACAAAACACACAATTGTGTGTAACTCACTGTTGCCTGGTTCTCCTCTTCACACACCTGTGAGGAGGAGATCAGCTAACAGTGAGTTACACATATGTTATACACATATACATATGTACTACTGTGCCCAGATTGCCCCCCCTAAATAAAGAGTACCTGTCATCTAGTACCTGCCACCAGATCACCCGCCACCCACCTGTCCATCAGGAGTACCTGTGCATCAGGAGTACCCGCCACCTCAGAGTACCCGCCACCTCAGAGTACCCGCCACCAGTCCATCAGGAGTACCTGTCCATCAGGAGTACCTGTCCATCAGGAGTACCCGCCACCTCACCTGAGTACCCGCCACCTCAGAGTACCCGCCACCTGTCCATCAGGAGTACCTGTCCATCAGGAGTACCTGTCCATCAGCAGTACCCGCCACCTCAGAGTACCCGCCACCAGTCCATCAGGAGTACCTGTCCATCAGGAGTACCTGTCCATCAGGAGTACCTGCCACCTCACCTGAGTACCCGCCACCAGTCCATCAGGAGTACCTGTCCATCAGGAGTACCCGCCACCTCAGAGTACCCGCCACCTGTCCATCAGGAGTACCTGTCCATCAGGAGTACCCGCCACCTCACCTGAGTACCCGCCACCAGTCCATCAGGAGTACCTGTCCATCAGCAGTACCCGCCACCTCACCTGAGTACCCGCCACCAGTCCATCAGAAGTACCTGTCCATCAGGAGTACCTGTCCATCAGGTGTACCAGCCACCTCACCAGGAGTACCCGCCACCTCACCAGGAGTACCCGCCACCAGTCCATCAGGAGTACCTGTCCATCAGGAGTACCCGCCACCTCACCTGAGTACCCGCCACCTCAGAGTACCCGCCACCAGTCCATCAGGAGTACTTGTCCATCAGGAGTACCTGTCCATCAGCAGTACCCGCCACCTCAGAGTACCCGCCACCAGTCCATCAGGAGTACCTGTCCATCAGGAGTACCCGCCACCTCACCTGAGTACCCACCACCAGTCCATCAGGAGTACCTGTCCATCAGCAGTACCCGCCACCTCACCTGAGTACCCGCCACCTCAGAGTACCCGCCACCAGTCCATCAGGAGTACCTGTCCATCAGGTGTACCAGCCACCTCACCAGGAGTACCCGCCACCTCACCAGGAGTACCCGCCACCAGTCCATCAGGAGTACCTGTCCATCAGGAGTACCCACCACCTCACCAGAGTACCCGCCACCTCACCAGAGTACCCACCACCAATCCATCAGGAGTACCTGTCCATTAGAGTACCCGCCACCTCACCAGAGAACCTGCCACCAGAGTACCTGCCACCTCACCAGCGTACCCACTATGTCCAGAAAGGTGTACACCCCAGAAGAAGCATATCAAATACTCAGTCTGACCGATGAGAGCAACGGGGAGCTCTCACCGCTCAGTTCTGATTCCGATTCTGGTTCGGAATATGAACCCCCCGAAGGCAGCACATCCGGATCCGAATTAGAGGAGGACACAGTCCGTCCAAAAAGAAGACGGTCTGAACACCAGGCAGCGACCAGCAGTGCCAACGGCGGTAGACCCCAGGAGGAGAGGTCCAGTGCAAGCGCTGCTAGACCCCAGGAGGAAAGGCCCAGTGCAAGCGCTGCTAGACCCCAGGAGGAAAGGCCCAGTGCAAGTACACGCCAAAGAAGTAGGACCCGAACCCAGCTTCCAGATGGCTTGGCAAACCCATTGTGGCTGCCTTCTACCTCAGGGTCAGCCACGATCCCCCCTTTTACAGCACAGCCAGGTGTGCAGGTCAACACTGAGGGTTTTTCCAAACTTGATTTTTTTAATTTATTTTTCCCTGATGAATTGGTTCAAGGCATTGTGGAGCAAACTAATCTTTTTGCTCAACAATTCATTGAAAACAACCCCAGCTCCAGCTATGCCCGCCCTTTTGAATGGAGACCCCTAACAGTGGTGGAGCTTAGATTGTTTTTAGGCCTAACGTTTAACACGGGGCTTACAAAAAAAAATGAAATGAATAGGTATTGGTCGAAGAAACCCATCCACCATATGCCAATTTTTACATCGGCCATGTCCAGGTCCCAATACGAACTTATAATGCGGTTCCTGCATTTCAGTGACAACTCACAGTGCCCCCCCCCCCCCGAGATCACCCAAACTTTGACAAATTATATAAAATTCGCCCCCTAATTAATTTTTTTTCCAAGAAGTTTGCCTAACTTTATGTCCCTGACCAAAACATTTCTGTGGACGAATCCCTGGTGCATTTCACAGGTCGGCTGGGAATCAAGCAATATATCCCCAGTAAGCGGGCGAGGTACGGCTTGAAGCTCAACAAGCTCTGTGAAAGCGCCACTGGTTATGTGCACTCATTCCGCATGTACGAAGGCAAAGATTCCAAGCTCGAGCCCCCTGAGTGTCCATCGTACATGGGAATAAGTGGAAAAATTGTTTGGGAGTTGGTATTTCCACTCCTCCAAAAGGGGTATCATATTTATATGGACAACTATTATACCAGCCTGCCCCTTCTCCGCCACCTCTACCTAAAAAAAACTCTGGCGTGTGGTACAACAAGAATAAACAGAAGGCTTCCCACAGCGTCTTGTCACCACAACCATTCAAAAGGGGGAATCGGCAAGCTTGAGGAACGAGGAAGTGTTGGCTGTGAAGTGGAGGGATAGGAAAGATGTGTACATCATGTCCACCATCCACGATGACACCTCGGTGGAACTTCACAGAAGACGCAGTACCGTTCGCAAGCCTTCCTGCATCAATGAGTACAATAAATTCATGGGGGGTGTGGATTTAAATGATCAAATGTTGCAGCCCTATCTTTCAACCCGAAAATCCCTCTTCTGGTATAAAAAAATCGCAATTTACTTTTTTCATTTGGCCCTGTTAAATTCTTTCATAGTCTACCAAAAATCCACACATAGACCCACCACCTTCATGAGATTTATTGAAGACATTGTCACTGCCCTGATCTACCAACAAACATCCCCCCCAGAAAGCATTCACTCAGATTGTGTCAGCAGACTACATGAGCGCCATTTTTCAGACCATATTCCACCATCACGATCCGGAAGATGACGCCAAAAAAAATGTCGGGTGTGCACCAGAAGAGGAATTGGGAAAGACACCAGCTTCCATTGTCCCGACTGTCCCTCCCAACCTGGCCTTTGCATCGGAAAATGCTTCAAGCGATATCACACTCTCGAAAACTATTAGCCCATATTTCTAATACTGCCATTTCCCCGTTTTCAATATGTCCTGAATATTTCCCTGCCTCAACCAACCATATCATTGTCTTCCATGTGAACTGACCCTGGCCTGTTTCTCGACTATGTCTCTGCCTACCGTCTGCATTGTTTATCCGCCATGTTTCTGCCTTTCACGTGAACTGACCCTGGACTGTATGGATTATGCCTCTGCCTACCGTTTATTTCTGCCTTTTACCTGCACTGACCTCGGCCTGTTGAACATGTTTTTGCCTGCCCCCTTGGACTGATCTTTCACCCTGCTACACAGGGGTCTCACATATGTGAGGGGCTCCAGAATAGTGTTCTGAGTTCAGAAAACCAGTTTTTGGTTTTCTGTGTTCCCAGAACAGGGTCTGGTTGTCCGGAGGCTTCAAAGCGATTTGGGTGGGAGAAGCCTCTACCCCTGTCCCCATTCTTTCCTGACCGTTGCCCTAAGCTTGATGGTCCTGCCTGCTCCCTGGACAAATACTCTGGCTGTGCTGACCATACCTCTGCCTGCTGCATGTACTAACTATGGACAGTATTCCTGCCTGCTGCATGGACGATCCTTTGTTCCTTTTGCTACTGCTGACCACATCTCTGCCTGCTATCTGGACCAATGCTTTGGCTGTGCTGACATCATCTCTACCTGTACTGACTATTCCTGCCTGCTGCCTGTTTTGCTGTCGCTGTCCACGTTCCTGCCTGCTGCCTGGACCGATGCTCTCCTCTTTGGACCACTGCACTACTAAAGCCGCAGGTAATCTTTTCTTTACCCTTTTTCTCAGAAGAATGTATTTTGGTTTATAATTGGTATGTACAGTACATGCTATGTTTTAGAAATATGAAGGGCCTTCAACAATGTGATAGGTTGTCAGGAATTTATGTGTGTAATTTATGCTCCTAGAACACATGACGATGCTACTTAGATGTTAGGCCTCTGTATTTGGCCAGGCTGTGTAAAAGTCTCACACATTTGGTATCGCCATACTCAGGAGGAGTAGCAGAATGTATTTTGGGGTGTCACTTTTGCTATGTACATGCTATGTGTTGGTAATATCTTATAAATGGACAACTTTGTATAAAAAAAATGCGTTTTCATTTTTTTCCCACATATTCCAAAAACTTCTGGAAAAAAATGAACCGTTCAAAAGACTCATTATGCCTCATAGATTATACGTTGGAGTGTTAGCTTTCCAAAATGGGGTCATTTTATGGGCGTTTCTATTGTCCTGGTGCTCCAGGGTCTTCAAAACTGTAATAGGTGGTTGAGAAATGAGATGTGCAATTTATGCTCCTAGAATGCCTAAAGGGGCTATTTCAATGTTGTGCCTCTGTATTTGGCCAGGCTGTGTAAAAGTCTCACACATTTGGTATCGCCATACTCAGGAGGAGTAGCAGAATGTATTTTGGGGTGTCATTGCAAGTATGCATGTGCTGTGTGAGAGAAATAACTTGTTATTATGACAATTTTGTGCAAAAAAATAAAAATTTAAAAAAATTTAAAAAAATTCCCAAGAATTGTGGGAAAAAAGTACAACTTCAAAAAACTCACAATGACTCTTACTAATTACATTGGAATGTCTGCTTTCCAAAAACGGGTAATTTGGGGGTTATTTGTACTTTCCTGGCTTGTTAGGGTCTCAAGAAACGAAATAGGCCTTCAGTACATCAGGTGTGATCAGATGTGATAATTTTTCAATGATTTGCACCATAGCTTGTAGACTCTATAACTTTCACAGAGACCAAATAATATACACTTTTTGGTTATTTTTACTAAAGATATGTAGCAGTATACATTTTGGCCCAATTTTATGAAGAAAAATTACTTATTTGCAAAATTTTACAATAAAAACAAAAAAAAGTGTTTTTTTTTTAAAAAAAATCTAACTTTTTTCGCTTATTGCAAAAAATAAAAAACCTAGCAGTGATTAAATACCACCAAAAGAAAGCTCTGTTTGTGAGAAAAAAATGATAAAAATTTGGTTTGGGTACAGTGTAGCATGACTGAGTAATTGTCATTCAAAGTGTGAGAGCGCTGAAAGCTACAAATTGGTCTGGTAAGGAAGGGTGTATAAAAGCCCTGTATTGAAGTGGTTAAGGAAGATATTGAAGTACTGTTTATATCTCTTGAATTCTCCAATCTATCCTTCAATGGCAACCTTCTGACAGTATTTCTAACTTGGTTTACTGTAGCATCTAAAACAGCAGGGTCATAATCTTTCTCCTGGAGCCTTTGAATTAATATTCCTGCCTGTTTATCAAAATTGTTAAGATTAGTACAGTTGCATCTAATCCTGAGTAGCTGTTCCTTAGGGACCCCATTTAACCAAGGTTGGTGATGACAGCTATCCATGGAAATTAAAGCATTTCGGTCTGTGAAGCTAAAGAACACGGAGGTTACCAAACCACCCTCCTCCACTTTGATGGTGAGATCCAAAAAATTGATCTCCTTTTGGCTTATTTTGTAACTCAATTTGATACCCCTGCTGTTTTCATTTATTGTTGCCATAATGATGTGGCGTCTCCCTTCCACAGGAGGAGGATGTCATCTACAGTGGATATAGAAAGTCTTGTTAAAATGTTAGCTTTCTGTGATGTAAAAAATACAAGACAAAAAAAAATCATTTCAGAACGTTTCTTACCTTTTAATGTGACCTATAAACTGTACAACTCAATTGAAAAACAAACTGAAATCTTTTAGGGGAGTAAAGTAAAAATAAAATAATGTGGTTGCATAAGTGTGCACACCCTTTTAATACTAGACAAACACAAAGTTCCTTAAGCGCTAGGAACTGTCAGTCATATATATGGATGTAAATGCCCGGAGAAATGTGGAATGGACCAAAACCCAGTGCAGCTGCCAACCACTGGAAAATGGATTACAAGGGACAAAGTCCTTTGTGACTTTGAAAAACCGCATGCGCGCAAAACATGTAAGCCATGGCAACCCAGAGCTTTGCAATTCATCACTACAGACGGGCTTCCTGTTTCCCCTTGTTTCCGGCATGGCCTTGTTGTCACCCAGTGCGCCCAGCTCCTAGGTTTTGTTTTGTGGGTTTGTTCGGCTTTCCCAGCTCCATCTCCCAGCGGTGGATCTCATACCACACTGCCTGTGGCTTAGCGTGGCTCACTCCTGCGACCAGCTTCAGCATCTTGCAGCTTCCTGGATAGTGTCCTTCGCCATTGCGGTCTCCATCCTGGACACCAGCGGAGCTTGACCACCAGCTTGAGGCAGATGGCTGTCCCACACCCAGCTTCCACGGGCTTCCATCGTTATTTCACGTGGTTCATTACATCTTTTTCCATGCTTCACCAACAAGCCGAATGGATGATGTTAACCCTTCCTTACCCGGATGTCATTGTGGTACCGTTTATTTAACATTTTAGACTAGTATCTATACTGGCTGTATGCTCATATGACTGTTTTTTTTTTTGCAACTTCCGCAAGTTTTTATCTTTGAGTTGTTAACCTTTCTCAAGTGCAATAAACTTTTTTTTTACTTAGCCAATGGTTTATAAGTATTTATGACTTTTAGGCCCCTTTCACACTAGGACGGGGGTGGCGGTAAAGCGACGCTATTTTTAGCGGTGCTTTACCGCTAATTTCTCAGCGCTATTTGGCCGCTAGCGGAGCGATTTTACCCCCGCTAGCGGACAAAAAAGGGTTAAAAACTGCCGCAAAGCGCCTCTGCAGAGGTGCATTGCCGGCAGTATAGCCGCGGCGTCCCATTGATTTCAATGCGCAGGAGCGGTGGAGGAGTGGTATAACGCTCCAAAGATGCGGCTAGCAGGACTTTTTTTCCCGTCCTAGCGCACCGAGACACAGCAGCGGCTGTTTAGCGTCGGTTTTCAGGCGCTATTTAGAGTGCAATAGCGCCTGCAAAACCGCTCCAGTGTGTAGTGGACTTACCCATAGAGTGCTGCTCTGTTTTTTTGTCAATTTTTAAAAACTGGGGATTTAGCGGTGTTCAGAATTAGACATCTACATCCAAACTCATGTTAAATAGGAGTCGGTACACACCTGCCATCATTTAAAGTGCCTCTGATTAACCCCAAAGAAAGTTCAGCGGTTCTAATAGGTCTTTCCTGACATTTTCTAATCACATCTCTGACGAATAATAAATAGTGTTCTCGCGCTAAAAGCAAAACAGACAAGATCCAATCACTATAGTGCAACAATATCCTAAATGGTATAGGTATAAAACAAAATACTAAAGTGCAACAATATCCTTAATAAAAAATAATAAAATCGATCAAAATCGATATACAAAAAGTGCAACACCAAGGATAAAATTAATACGTGCAAAATAATCAATAAGTGCAAGTACAGTATTGCAATGGCATGCCAACCTGAACAATAAAGTGCTAAATAAGTGCTGGTATATGCCAAAGAAAATAGATACGAGTCCTGGTAGGGCAAATGATGGCTCTAAATCAAGTCTCTTAATGCAGTAAGGCATTCAAAAGGCAAGCTGAGAAATTATGTAAACTGGGTCAAATCTTGTTCCAAAAAAGAATGACGGTGACATAAGTGAATCACAGTGAAAATGGGGTGTCCCAAAACTGTCTCACAGAACTCCTATGAAGAAATAAGAAGGCATCAACTGTAATCTCCTTCCTCTGTTGAGTCTTCCCTGCTGGATGTCCCGACTGTTATCTTCCAATGTTTCCAGTCATCGCATGGATGTCCATCCACCTAGAGGGGGTTGCTCCAGCAGTAGGGCCAGACCTGGATAGGGGGGAGAGAAAGAAGCCTCCAATAGTGTAGTGGGTTTACGGTAAACTGGTTTATTGGTTAAAATAAAATTGCTCTTACATCAAAACAAGGTAAAAAAACATGTAATTGGACCGCGGCGTTAAAAACGCTGTCTTACTTATCCTCCGGGTACTTCTATTTCAAAGTGACCTCGCTTTCCCTACGCCGTTACGTCACGTACCTCGTGACTTAATCAGAATTTCCAAGGCATTAGATATACCATGGAACACAGTGACGACAGTCATTAAGTGTAGAAAATATGACACAACTGTGATGTTACCAAGAACTGGACGTCCCTCCAAAATTGATGAAAAGATGAGAAGAAAACTGGTCAGTGAGGCTGCCAAGAGACCTACAGCAAACAGTAAAGGAGCTCCTTTCTGAGGACTAACCACCCAGCGAAGACTCCTAGGAAACATGCTCTCAAAAAGATATTGTTTAAAGAATGCAATAGCCGATTGAGAATGGATCTCGGAAGTCATAAGGTTTTTCAACCTAGTAAAAAGTCTTGCCATATCGTTGTCATCCCCCTGAGAAACAACAAAAATTCCTTCAGTGTTTACGCGTGGGTCTATAATCAAAGACATCCATCGTGAGTCAGTCCAACTCGTGATGATAATTAATCAAGTGAATCGTGAGAATTATCATATAATATCCTTGATTCCATGATTGTTTTTCTTTTAACAGCAACTGTCTTTAACAACCTAAGTGTTTTATGCATGCTCCTGACAGGTGTTTTCTCTGATCTCCTTTTCAGATAGTGTAACTGTCATTCAGCCTAGTAATTGTTCCCACACAAGCAGCTTCCTACTGGGCCAGAACAGCCATAAGTAAACATTAAATAAGTTGCTGAAACAATGGACTTTCACTTTTCTCTGAGAGAGAAATGCAAAATGCATGTTTTTACAGTACCCAGATCTGCATTTTGTTTTTTGCTCGCACTTTCCCTTTTACTTGTAATGTCTGATAAACTGTTACAAAGGAAGGTTTTTAGCCATAGTATACAAAGTCTATGGTTTCCATTACAAGTGCTTAAGATGATGGACTTGAAATTAAAGCCAACATAGTATAACAAAGTTGCCATATTTTGTGAATCCTCTTTGGTCAAGTAAGCAGGCATATACAGTTTTATACTGTATGGTAGACACTGATACCTTTTTATGGGTATTGTTAACCACTTCCATACTAGGCACTTATACAGCTTCCTGCCCAGACCATTTTTCAGCTTTCGGCGCTGTTGCACTTTGAATGACAATTGCGCGGTTGTGCTACACTGTACCCAAACTAAATTTTTATCATTTTGCTCCCACACAGAGCTTTCTTTTGGTGGTATTTGATCACCTCTGCGATTTTTATTTTCTGCTAAAATAATTTAAAAAAGACCGAAAATTTTGAAAAAAAAACATATTTTTTTTTGTTACAAAACTTTGTAAATAAGTACGTTTTCTCCTTCACTGATGGGCACTGATGGGCACCGAGAGGCGGCGCGGATGGGCACCAATAGGCGGCGCGGATGGGCACCGATAGGCGGCACGGATGGGCACTGATAGGTGGCACTGCAATGTGTTAATGGATGCCAATCAGTGCCAAACAATAATGCCTGCCAATCAGTGATTCCCATTGTGGGCACTGATTGCCATCCATTAGGGGCACTGATTGGCATCCCTGGTGGTCTAGGGAGGCATACCTGGTAATGGACATCCCTGGTGGTCCAGTGGCATCCCTGGTGGTCCAGTGTGGGCATCCTCGGAGGAGCAGCCGATCGGCTCTCCTCTACTCGCGTCTGACAGACGCGAGTGAGGAAAAGCCGAATACCGGCTTTTCCTGTTTACATGTGATCAGCCGTGATTGTACACGGCTGATCACGTGGTAAAGAGTCTCCGTCAATACCCATAAAAAGGTATCGGTGTCTACCATACAGTATAAAACTGTATATGCCTAGATCGGTGTTGCGGGGTGTCAGACTGACACCCTGCAACAACGATCGCCGCGATGCGCGCCCCCGGGGGCGCGCAGCGGCTTAAAATCCTGAGGACGTCATATGACGTCCAGTCAGGATTTTAAAACCACTTTGCCGCCGTCAATCCACTATAGGGCGGGCGGCAAGTAATTAATAAAGTGATTTAGAGGACAGTGATGTGCCATGTATTGTCATATTCTAAAATGTGAAAGATGCTTTCTAATTATTTGCTATCACTGCTGCATCTTAAATTTCGCTTTCTGCAATTATTACATTTAGTAGTGTGAAAACATTTTGAAATGTGTTGAAAATGTTATGGGAGAAACAACTTTCTATCATATTTAATCGCACAAGTGTACATTTACAGAGATCATGCTACATGATATTACGCAGATCATCCTGTCATTTACAGTGTACTGAAAAAAAAAGCCAAACAATTAAGCTCCGTGAAGTCTTTTTTATTGCTTAGCCTAATTTCCTGGGCCAACTGTAGACTCTTGGGATTGAATTCTGGGAAGAAGGAAGTGCTGTCTGAACTTCGGTGATCATGTGGATTTTAGCCTTGTGCTTACAGAAGTAATTTTTCTGTAGGAATCTATTGAATTTTTTACATGTGCAAATTAGGGCTGTGGAAATTAACTATTAATTCCTCGATTAATCGATTAATTTTTTTGATCGATCAAAATTCTTTTGATCGGTGCTCACCTCTCCGTCGGCTTCAGGGAGTTCCGTCGGAGATCCGGTGACATCACGGACACCGGCGGGGCTTGCCGTGTCCATCTGAAGGGCTCCTAAGCTGTGCCTTTATATCTGCTTGCCGGCGGGACCTTACTATCTGCCACACGCAAGGGCTGTTGCACTTCCCTCTATCAACCTGGGATTCTACAGCCATCCACTGGGAGTTGTGATAGTTCCCTTCGCCGGACATCTACATGCCGACGGACTGATGTTAACCCCTCCTCATCTGGATTCAGCAGTGGTATCGTTGTACACATTTTTATACCAGTATCATACTTAGCTACATGTTTTTATGACTGCTTTTGCTACCGTTTGGTATTACTCGCACCATTTTTACAGTTTATGTAGCTACATCGATTTTATCTCCAGTGCAATATTTGTTTTGTTAACTACTTGAAGACGACTATAAAAGTTTTAATGCTATTCCCTTCGAGCGCTGCCTTTGTGTGTTTTTTGAATCCTGCTATCCATTTTTCCTGTGGTTGGTGGCTGCACTGGGAATAAGCCTGCAAGGAGATCAGCTAAAAGTAGTTGGATCTGTATGTGCGTTATAATTAATCGAAATTAGTCAATCCATTGATTTAAAAAAAAGATTAAATGAAAACAAAAATTTTAATCGGTAACAGCCCTAGTACAAATCCATCATATTCAAATTGGAAAATTGCCCTGTTAACCTCTTAAGGACAAAGCCTGTTTTTGACACTTGTTTAAAAGTTAAAATCCGTATTTGTTGCCAGAAAATTACTTGGAAACACAAATATTATTTATATATATATATATGTATATCTATAGATATATAGATATATATATATATAGATATATATATAGATATATATATAGATAGATAGATATATTTATTTATTTAGCAATGACGCTCGAGAATAAAATGGTGGTCGTTGCAATATTTTGTCACACGGTATTTGTGCAGCGGTCTTTCAAACGCTATTTTTGGGGAAAAATACACTTCACTGAAAGAAACTAAACAGTAAGGTTAGCCCAATGTTTTTTGTATAGTGTGAAAGAGGCTGGTACGCTGAGTAAATAGATACCAAGCATGTTACGGTTGAAGATTGCGCACACTCGTGGAATGGCGACAAACAGTACCTAATCTCCATAGGCGACGCTTTAAAAAATGTTAACGGTTACCAGGTTAGAATTACAGAAGAGGTCTTTTGCTAGAATTATTGCTCACACTGACGATCGCGCCGATGCCTCATGATTTGAACACCGTTTACATTTGCGCCCGCAACTTACGTATGCGTTTCCTTTGCACGTGGGGACGAGAGGCCCAGGAAGAGCGGCAGCGGGGGGGCGGGGGCAACCTCCCCTTACACTGCCTGGGATAACGGCCAAGCGACTGCCTAGCTGGATCGGCCGTTCTAAAAAAAATAAGTACTGGTGCATGGTATACCCTGGTACAGTGTTTCTCAACTCCAGTTCTCAAGGCGCACCAACAGGTCATGTTTTCAGGATTTCCATTATTTTGCACAGGTGATTTGATCTGTTTCCCTGCCTTAGTAATTCCCACAGCTGTTTTATCTGAGGGAAATCCTGAAAACATGACCTGTTGGTGCGCCTTGAGGACTGGAGTTGAGAAACTGTGCCCTGGTACATCCACTTCCTCCTACTGACGTACAGGTACGTCGGTTTGTGGGAAGTAGTTAAAACAAAATTTGTTATTTTTTGAACACAAATAGAGCTTTCTTTTGGTGGTATTTGATCACCTCTGCGGTTTTTATTTTTTGCGCTATAAACAAAAAAAAGACCAATTTTGAAGAAAATGTTTTAATAAATATCCCCCCAAAAACTTTAAAAAACTATTCTTAATCAGTTTAGGCCAATATGTATTCTTCTACATATTTTTGGTTATTTTTATTTTTTTAAGAGTAATGGCGGTAATCTTCGATTTTTTTTAACTTTTTTTTTTTTTTTCTGCAAATACAGCATTCAGGAAGGCACAGAAACGGTAACAACACTGCTTATACAGTACAGCAGATTTATAAACATACATCATTGTTATACAGAAATCTGAGAACCATATTTTCCCTTGATCCTCAATGGAGGAACCTTGTAAAAAAACAGTGTGGCAGGGTAATCCAAGTGGATCACCAATCGTGCCCGTTTGTAGTAAACAGCATGAGTCGCCATCAGTTGCCCTCACACTCACACACACACACACACACACACACGCATTCATGCTCACTCGCAATCTCACCACCAGTCTCACCCCACTACCCCTATCTCCTTCCCCCCCAGATCCAAGACACATCCCTACCAACCGCACATCATCCCACAGTTAGATCCAGTTGTCCTATTCCCACACTCGCCTATGGCTGGGGCAGTGGGGTGTCATTCCAGAAGGAATCCTCAATATCAAGCCAGGGTTGCCAATTTTTTTGGAACAGGCCCTACCCTTATAAATGCATTTAAAAATGGGTACAACCTTATCATCCGGTATAACATTTTGACCCCCGGAGCGGAGGCACTTTTCCACTGCAACAGCACCAGTTTCCTGGCATAAAACAATATTATGCGTTTCAGACTATGAGCATGGACTGTAGGTATAAAGTCCATTGAGCACTCCAAACAACCCGACCTCCGGTGTGAGAGGAATGGGTAAGTTCAAGGTGTCCTTAAAGAAAGCAAACAAGTCCTTCCAAAATGATGATAAAGTTGGGCAAGACCAAAACATATGTATATACGCAGCCTCAGTGGAGCCACATCTAGGACAAGAAGCAGTGGAATTTAAACCTATGCGGGCCAACCTGGCAGGAATATAGTGTAACTGATGTATAAATTTAAATTGTACATATTGATTGTTAGAACTGATAAGATCGAGGAAGCAGGCCTCCGAGGCCTCCTCCCACGCCTCCTCCCACGCCTCCTCTGACACCCCTGGAATGTCCAACTCCCATTTCCGCTGAGCAATCTGGAAGGGTTTGACCCCCAACCGACTGCAGGCCGGAATATATAGTCGTAACCAGTTTTTCAATATCCAAGTACGACATACGGTAAGTACCTCCAGAGGTGATTCCGTGAGCTCCTGGGTCAAACCACCAAACTGTGCCCGAACTGCATGGTGCAACAGTATGTATTTAAACCGAAATTTGTCATCCACCCCACACTGTGTTTTTAAATCTTCGAAGGAAATAAACGCGTCATTCACTAATATGTGGGAGGCATGCGTAACCCCCAATCGGGTCCACCACAGCGAATCCGGGTGACCCAGGAGCTCAGAGACGTTGGGGTTTTCCCACAGGGGAGCCTTTAGAGACATCCCGTCTGAATTTGTAAGCACCCCCTTACCCTCATGCCAGGCTTAACAACTGACTTCTATCGGAGAGCTTCGAGAACCTCTCCTAGGTACCGACCTGTGTAGGCCGTCCATAATAGAGTTCCCAGGGCCTGCAAGTGCAGTCAACAGAGCGGTGGAGCAGGATGAGGAGGCCTCCAGGAACCAGTCATAAATATACGCCAGCTGAGTCGCTATAAAGTACAGTCTCAAATTTGGACATGCTAGCCCGCCATCAAGTTTAGAAGCTTGAAGAGAGGCCCGAGCAATCCGTGGGTTCGACCCCTGCCAAAGAAATGTGCAGAGGATCGAGTTGCGTTTGTCAAAGTTTTTTAAACACAGAAATTGGGGAAGCCCGAAAAACATATAAAAATTTTGGCAGGTATATCATCTTGAATATATTCACCCAACCAATAAGGTTAAGTGGTAGCGAAGCCTAAGTACGGAACCTGGTCTCCATATGTGATACAATAGGGGAGACATTAAGAGCTTCATAAGAGGACAAGTCCGCGTTAACGTGTTTCCCCAAATACTTAAACGTATGTCGGATGGTCAGTTTAGATGTAGAGAGGCAAGTATAGTCACGAGTAGGACCTATAGGGAATGCAACGGATTTGTCCCACCCTACTCGTAACCCGGAGACCCTCCCAAACTCCTCCACGACACCCATTACAGAGACAAAAGATTGCTCGGTACCGTCCAGGTAGATAAGGGCATCGTCAGCGTAAAGGGAAATCTTTTCAGAGAGGGCCCTATAACAGATAACCACCCACCGTCGCCATCTGCCGCACCGCCAGAGCCAAAGGCTATATCGCCAGAGCGAACAGAAGCGGTGAGAGCGGGCAGCCCTGCCTGGTTCCCCTCTGCAAAGTAAAAACATCAGACACATCCCTATTGGTGCTTATCCTAGCTCTAGGGTTGGTTTAAGTAAACGGACCCACTGAATGAATTGAGAGCTGAAGCCCATACGATGCATGGGTGTCCCAAAGGAAGGACCAGTTAACAGTATCGAAGGCCTTGAGTACATCCAAGGATAGCACCAGGCCACTCTTTTTCCCGGTGGCTGCCCTGTGAATGTGCAGATAGAGCCGGCGAATATTGTCATACGTACTCTTCCTAGGCATGAACCCAGTCTGGTCTCTGTGAATAAGATGGAGAATAACTTTTTGCAATCTAAGAGCTAAAATCGTAGCCAGTACCTAAACGTCACTATTCAGCAGCGAGATTGGACGGTAGGACCCACACAATAGTTTCTTTGTCAGGTTTAGGGAGCACTACGATCAGGGCTTCACACATGGAGGAGGGGAGCTCACCCTCCTGCACCGCATGTTCAAACAAAGAGTGTAGCCTCTGAGACAGTTCTTCCACATAATTTCTGTACCACTCAGTGGGAAAACGATCCAAGCCAGGAGCTTTATTAGGGGGGAGCGAGCGAATAGCCTCGGTGACTTATTCTACTGTCAAAGGCTCATCTAGTATCAGGTTATGCGAGTCTTCCAGGACAGGGAAATTAAGGGATTCAAAAAATCCCAGCGTCTCAAGCTCGGTTGGGTGGGGGCAGTGTAAAGGTTCTCATAAAAGGACTTAAACGTTAGGTTTATAAGCAGGGGGTCAGATGTAACAGTACCGTCAGGTAGTTGGATTTGCGGTATAGTCCTATCTATGTAGTCCGTGCGAGCCAAATAGGCCAGCATCCTACCATTCTTACAACTGTGTTCATGTAACCTGGCCGACAAATACAGCTGCTGTTTGCTCGTCAGTTCCACCCTGTGAAGGTCCAGAGCCCTGTGCGCCCCCACCAGGACCCCATGGGAGTCTGGGGTGGGAAGCGCAGAAAAACGGGCCCTGGCCGTCACCAGGGAGGATTCCAATGCCAAAAGAGTAGCCTGAGAGGACTTCCGATGCTGGGCAATGTTAGAAATGTATGACCCCCGTACCGATGCTTTAAAAGCATCCCACGTGGGGCCAAAGGAGGCGGATCCGGCATTGTCCCCCCAATAGTGGGACATATCCTGCCGAACTGGCTCCTGAAATTGAGGTGGCAACCCAGAGGGGACTAAGCCTCCACAACCGAAACGAGGGTCTGTGGCCCAGCAGCACCTCAACATATATGGCTGAATGGTCGGATATCGTCTGAGGTAAGTGTGATACTGCCTGAAGATTGGGGATGAAGTCAACAGTCCATAGAGCATAGTCCAGCCTGGAAAGAGTTACGGTATGTACGAGATTGGCACGTATATTCTCGGTCTCCATCCAGAGGTCAACATAACCAAACGAGGCACACCATTGACTAAACAATTTAGAATCATACTGGAGAGGTTTCAAGCGGTCCCGCTCAGGATCGAGTACCGAATTAAAATCCCCCAATATGAGAGTAGTCATCGTAGGAAAAGTGGAAAACTGCACACTCAGATCCGTGAATATTTCAGCCGTGATGGCGGGGGGGGGGGAGCATAGACAACCACCAACAATAGTGGCACGTCATGCACCTTACATTGGAGGAAAACAAAGCGACCCTTAGGGTCCAGAACCACCCTGTCACAGGAAAAGGGGAGGCCCTTCCTAACCAGGACAGACACACACACACACACACACACACACCACTCATCCAGACTTTAAGTAAAACGACCACTATCCAATACATACATAGTATAGGCAGCAGCCCAACATTAATCCCTGCCAGGCCCCAAAAACAAGGGGCTGGCTTTGACCCCGAACTACAACAACCTATTAGGAACATGGCCTGTACAGGCAAGCCAGCAGACTCGGATCAGTCAAAATCAGCGATTGAAAAAAAAGGGGGCTTCAACAAACTGTTAGCAGCATAGTCATCCAGTGGAGATCTGCATCCTTTTGACACAGTAAAGTACTGAATGTACCTGCCCCTGGTACTCGCCCAAAAGGCGGGAGTAAGATTAGAACACAAGGAAAGGCAAAAATGAAGACAAATCAAGTGGCAGGTGCCCGGTCAGACATGCGACCAGGTTGGTGCAGGGACTCAAGCCAGGATAAAGCTTCTGCAGGGGTTTGGAAAAAATGCACCTGGCCTTGGTGCGCAACTCTCAGCGTCACGGGAAACCGCATGGAGTACTGGATGGTCTTCTCCCTCAACTTTTGTTTGATATGCTGGTACTTGGCTCTTGAGACACGGACAGCAGGGAAGTAATCAGGAAAGAGACACGGATGCATTGTTAATCTTCAGGCTCCCTTTAATGCGGGCCGCACGCAGGATGGCATCTCGGTCTCTATAGTTAGGCGCATTATCATGGTGCGGGGAGGGCCACCAGTGGGGAGCGGTATGCCAGGCACCCGGTGGGCTCGCTCCAGAACAAAACAGGGATAAGCAGTCCTTCCCAAATTCCTGGGTAAACCAGCTCTCCAGGAAAGCCACCGGGTCGGAACCTTCAACCCGCTCATGCAGGCCCACCAGGCGCAGGTTATTCCTGCGTAAACGGTTCTCTAAATCATCCATTTTGTCCAACGAACGGATTTTAGAGCCCTGGGTTTTAATAACAGGGAGGACTGGGCCCACAGTGTCTTCCAGATCACTGATGCGTCGCTCCGTTTCGGAGACCCGGTCCCGCACTTTGTGCATGTCCTGGCGCATTATAGTAATGTCTAGCTTGAGCTCCTCCACTTTCCCCATGATGTCAGAGTGATTTACCTTGATTGTCTGAAGGACCGTCAACAGTGTGGGCTCTGGTACCGGGCCGTCCTCCAGGCCATCCTCGCTGGGAGAAGCAGGGGCCGGCAGCACCGGAGTAGCGGAAGTCCCGGTAGAGGGTGGCAGGGATGGCTCGGGGTCCTCTGCAAAGAGCTCCGGGGTGGATGCCAGAGACGAGAATGGCGCGGTGTTGTTTTTCTGGCGGCCATCTTGGCAGGAACGTGTGGTGATGTTCATCCTGACCGCAGGCTGTTTCCTTCCCTTTCGCCTTCCCATTCACCAGAATCCCCTGAATTGTAGCCCAGGGTCTTCCCCCAAGGAGGCGGTGAGGTTTTTAACCGTGTTTGAGAGGCAGGTAAGAAGGATTACAAAGGATTGTACAGAGGGATCCTGGAGCTGCTAAGAAAGACGCCCGCTCACATGCTGCATCAGGCCACGCCCTCAATCCTCAAATTTTTTGCGGTACTGCGACATTGCGGCGGACAGATTGAACACTTGACACTTTTTTGGGACCATTGACATTTATACAGCGATCAGTACTATAAAAATGCACGGATTACTGTGTAAATGTCACTGGATGGGAAGAGGTTAACACTAGGGGTGATCAAGTGAGGTGTTTATAACTGTGGGGGGATGGGACTGACTGGAGGAGGAGAAAGACTACTGTTCCTGATCACCAGGAACAGCAGATCTCTCTCTCTCTCTCTCTCTCTCTCTCTCTCTCCTTCCCTGACAGGACAGGGATCTGACTGTTTACATTGACAGATCCCCATTCTGGCTCTCTGTGGAGCGATCGTGGGTGGCTGGCGGACATCGTGCCAGCCTGCCACACGCATTGGCTCCAGCACCGCGGGCACGCCTCGGCTCCAGCACCACGGGCACGCCTCCCACAGCTCTTAAAGTGGCCGACATACACCTTACGGCAGTTTGCGCAGCCGTGCCACCCTGTAACGACGGCGGCTGTTCGGCAACAGGTTAAATATAGTCCCTCCCCTAGCTTGACTATGGCAGTGTCCATAGGATGTAATAAACAAGGAATTATTGGCAACATCTATTACTCTTTACAAACCAGCTAGCATAAATACACAGGATAGTAGTTTTGAGAGATGGCGTCAGGATCTGGATATTCTCACTGAGGAGGAGTGGGAGCAAGCTCTGAAGAACTTGGCCAGAGTCTCCCTATCCTCCTCACAGTGGTTTACCCAGTTATTTATTATTCACAGATCTCGCTAAACCCCCTCAGTTATATTCCTAAGGTAAATCAACCACACCAAATTGTCCTGATGTACTACAGATACGGGAACGTTAATTCATATGATGTGGCAATGTCCTAAATTGCATCGATAATGGGAGAACATATTTGATATCTTAACCACTTGACAACTGGGCACTAAACCCCCTTCGTGCCCAGACCAATTTTTAGCTTTCAGTGCTGACGCACTTTGAATGACAATTGCGCGGTCATACAATGCTGTACCCAAAGGATATTTTTATCATTTTTTCCCCACAAATAGAGCTTTCTTTTGGTGGTATTTGATCACCTCTGCGGTTTTTATTTTTTGCGCTATAAACAAAAAAAGACAGAAAATTTTGAAAAAAACACAATTTTTTTACTTTTTGTTATAATAATATCCCTATTTTTTTTTCTCAGTTTAGGCCGATACGTATTCTTCTGTATTTTTTGGGTAAAAAAAGTTGCAATAAGCGTATAGTGATTGGTTTGCGAAAAAGTTATAGCGCCTACAAAATAGGGGATAGAATTATGAAATTTTTATTATATATTTTTTTTTTTACTAGTAATGGCGGCGATCTGCGATTTTTGTCAGGCCTGCAATATTGCGGCGGACATATCGGACACTTTTGACACTATTTTGGGACCATTCACATTTATACAGCGAACAGTGCTATAAAAAGGCACTGATTACTGTATAAATGTGACTGGCAGGGAAGGGGTTAACACTAGGGGGCGAGGAAGGGGTTAACTATGTTCCCTATTTGTGATTCTTACTGTGTGGGGGAGGGGACTGACTGGGGGAGGTGACCGATCTGTGTCCCTATGTACAAGGGACACAGCATCGGTCTCCTCTCTCCCTGACAGGACATGGATCTCTGTGTTTACACACAGAGATCCACGTCCTGCCTCTGTCACAGCCGATCGCAGGTGCCTGGCGGACATCGCGGCCGCCAGGCACGCGCATCGGCATCACGTGACCACGGCGGGCACAGCTGTTCCCCCGCCGCGCGCCCTCGGCGGCGCGCAGGGGGAGAGAAACAGCAGGACGTCCATGGACGTATACTCAGCACTTGAGAGCCGCGTTGCAGACGTCTTTTGTCTATAGCGCGGGTCTCAAGTGGTTAAATACCTTATGCTCTACACTTGTCCATTTTGATACAAAAATAGCTTTATTAGGAATCATACCAGAAGATGCAATCCCATTCGAAATGCATGACTCGTGGTTGCCGACTATGTTTACAGCCCGTAAACGTATATTACAGAAATTAACCACTTCAGCCCCTGCAATATTTTTTACTTTTTGCTATAATATCCCCCAAAAAATCTATAAAAAAACAAAAAATTTCTAGTTTAGGCAGATACGTATTCTTCTACATATTTTTGGTAAAAAAGTTTGCGCAAAAGTTATAGCGTCTACAAAATAGGGGATAGATTTATTGCGTTTTTTTTTTTTTTTTACTAGTAATGGCGGCGATCTGCGATTTTTATTGTGACCGTGACATTGCGATGGACATATCGGACACTTTTGACACATTTTTGGGACCATTCACATTTTATACAGCGATTAGTGCTATAAAACTGCACTGATTACTGTGTAATGTGACTAGCAGGGAAGGGGTTAACACTAGCAGGCCATCAAAAGGTTAAATATGTTCCCTAGTGAGTAATTTTAACTGTAGGGTTAGGGGACTCACAAGGGGAGGAGACCGATCTGTGTTCCTCTGTACTGGGAACACACAATGGTTTCCTCACCTCTGACAGGACATGGATCCATGGTCCTGCCGTGATTATTGCGGGCAATCGCGGGTGCCCGGCAGACATCACGGGCACGCACACCGGGTCCCGAGCGATGCCCCCCCCCCTAGATGGCCGGAAAGCCCAGGACGTCATATGACGTCCACCCAGGATGGGAGATCCCATCTGTGGACGTCATATGACTATGGGCGGGATGTCAAGTGATCAATGGATCAATGCGATTAAATATAATTTTTAAAAAGGTAAATTGGCATATAAACATAGGAAATGCCCTGGAAAACTTCGAAAAAATTAAGACTTGATAGCTAGACTCCAAGTTAAAAAAAATAAAACTTACTGGTATGTTGAATTACAATGCTTGATTAAGCTAAACGGGAAACTGCATGATTAATCTTAGATAGTGGTGTGTTTCCTTTATTTTTATTTTATTTGCTTGTGTTTTTTTCTTTGTCAATAAAAATTATATGCTTAAAACATCTTTAAAATGAGAATAACTTATTTAGTATTAACCACTTAATACACACATTTTTTTTTTTTAAAAGCCAGCAGCTACAAATACTGCAGCTGCTGACTTTTAAAAAATGGACACTTACCTGTCCAGCGCACCATGCTCGGTGAGGGAATCAGGAAGTGAAGCCTTGCGGTTTCACTGCCTGGTTCCCTACTGCGCGAGTAGCGTGGCGCAGCCTCACTGATCCCCGCTCTCTCCTGGTAACAATGTGTTTCCCAGGAAAAAAGGGGGGGGGGAGTGGTGTAGACTTGGAGTCTATGCCTGGAAGTGAGTGCAAATACCTCTTAGACAGGTATCTGCACCCCCTCCCCCCTGGAAGGTGCCAAATGTGTCACCGGAGGGGGGGAGGGTTCCGAAAAGCGGAATTTCCATTTTTGGGTGGAACTCCGCTTTAAGACCAGGCCTATTTTTCAAATTTGTTGTTTCAAAATCAGGTTTTTTGCTAGAAAATTACTTGGAACTCCCAAACATATATTTACTCTTTCGTTCATGGACGGACACAGCTTCCTATTGACAAGTGGGTATTATACTTCATTCAGGAGTGACTAGGCAGAAAACTTGTAGTAAGTGTTAACACACCACACCCTCTACAGCACCGCCCAGGGGGCGGACCCCCTGGGTATAATCCCTCTCTCTGCACCTCGCAGATCAGTTTTTTTTCTGCCTAGTAAGAAGGACATGGCTCCCTTCGGGCCCACTGGTCCGGGATTTTCTACGTTGGTTTTTGTTTCCTGCGATCTTCGATCAACTGCCGACTGGGTGACAGGCTGGATCCCAGATCCTTGTAGTCTGCCCAGTTTCGGCCATCGAGCGTGTGCCGACCCTAGCTACACACTGGGTTTTCCACGACATGCCCGTCGCTCCACAGGTGGCCAGTGAGCTTTGCGCTTTAGGGCATGCATATGATCATTCCCTAGGGTTCAATCACAGCAGGCCGGGCCGACAGTCACCTCCGTGCGCGGAAGATGATCTGTCCGGAATGTCTTCCAGCATAATCCATGCAGGAAAGGTAAAGTAGTGACTTGGCTGGACATTCCTGGAGAGATCAAGTAAGTGGTTGTGGCCCTTTCTTTCCTCTCTCGCTGCCTTCCCTCCTCCCTGGGCTCTGAGCTAAGGCTGGTTGCTGGGTGCTGGGGGTCACCTAGGGGGCTCCATCTGGAGCGGAACTGCGCTGTAGACTGTCATTAGAAATGTCATTTTGCTGCTTACCTGTGTGTGCTTTCTCCCTCCATGCTGTCGGCGGCCATTTTCTTGTGGTGCGCGCCTGTTTGGCCTCTGTTGCCTGTTCGGCAACCATTTTCTTATGGTTCGCGCCTGTATGAATATACCACCGCTCGGCAGCCATTTTTTTGTGGTCCGCGCCCATTTTCTTAGGGTCCGCACTGGGTTCGGTACGGCCGCTTGGCGGCCATTTTGCAGAAGTCTCTGCCTCTAGGGTGCATTTCACTGGCGCGAAATCATAGAGACATGCTGTTAAGGATCAGACTGACACAGGCAGCGGTGGGAGAGCATCTCAGGCGGAAGCAGACAGCAGCAATACTGGTACCGCTCTAAGGGTGGTGAGTCCTCTGGGGCAGCTAGGAGGGTGGCCTATTGATACATTGCCTTGAGTCCCTGCGGGTCAGGCACGTGGGTCAGCATGACGTCAGAAGAGACGTCTTCTTCCCGGAAACACCTGAGTTGACAGCTGGTGCCCCTGGAGGCTTTTGTTGCCAAGGTGGAAGTGGCGCATGGGAACACGAGGGGTGGTAAACGCCCCTGTCCCCAGCCATCTTCTGGGGATAATTCTGATGCAGAACCAGGCCCGGCTGTGGCTCAGGGCCTGGATTCTGATGCATCAGAGACTGCAGACCGTGACCGGTCAGACAGTGAGAATGACTCCCAAGTCCAGGTCAGCACGCGAAAAGGCTTTGGTATCTGACCTTATCACTGCAAAATTGGAGACTGCTGCAGAAGCAGCAGAGAACACCGGTCCCCTTTGGGTTTCGTAAACCAGCCCGCACTGCTAAGGTGTTTCCTTGTGTGTCTTATCTTGATAAGCTTTTGTACAATGAGTGGGTAAATCCACTGAGGGTTTTTTCACCCCCAAAAATTTTGCGGTTCGGTACCCCTTGAGGAGAGTTTCCTGAAAAAATTGACCTCTCCCTCCGATAGTGCACCCCCCTGTGTCCAGACTTTACAAGTAACCACGATTTCAGTGGAAGCGGCTTCTGTCTTCAGGGACACTCGCTACCTATACACAGTGGGGGGCTCAGCAGTGCGTCCAGCATTGGCTGGGGTTTTCTGATGTCTCAGACACTTACTGAGTAGGCAAAGATGCTACTCCAGGGGTTATAAGCACAGGAGACTTCTCTGAACGAGGTAGCTCTGGCCGACCAGTTGGTACAGGGCCTTAAGTCTGTCTGCGAGTCAGACAGGGATACTATCCCCTTGCTGTCTTCGGGCCTCAGTTTATGCGGTGGCGTTACCCCGCCTGATCTGGCTCAGGTGCTGGTCTGCGGACCAATCTTCCAAGAAGGCCCTGTTGGATCTGCCCTTTTTAGGCGACAGACTTTTTGGGGCCTCTCTGGATGACATCATTAAAGATGCCACAGGAGCTAAGAGCACGTTTGCTTCCGCAATCAAAAAAAGGTAAGGAGCCACGCCATAGGGAAGGGCCTCCCTCACCACGCACAAGCGGTTCTTTCGTCTGCCTAGTGCGGCAGGTAAACGACCCCAGGCCGATAAAACGCCTGCTGAGGAACAGAAGCGTCCCTGGGTTTGCAAGCCCAACCTTGCTTGCCTACCGAACAGATTTTTTCCCTCTAAACCGCCTGCTTCAGCTGGCTGTCCAAGACCTGCTGATACGCAGGGTGGGCCTTCCTGTCTTAGTACAGGAACGGGTTCAGGGGTAATACTCAGATCTGTTCGTATGGCTGAAGGAGGGGGGTTCAACCAATCTTGGATCTCAGGACCCTCAACTGCTTTGTGAAGGTACAAAGATTCCGGAAAAGAGTTGGCTCGCTCTGTTGTCGCTGCCCTCCATCCGGGGGATTTTCCGTCATTCTTGATCAAGGACGCATGCTTGCATGTCTCCATATGCACCAGGCATCAGAGATGTCTGCGTTGGCGGCCGGGGAAGACCACTACCATTAGTGGCTCTCCCCTTTGGCCTGGCATCGGCACCAAGGGTGTTCACCAAGGTGCTTGCCCCGATTCTGGCCCTACTAAGACAGTGTGGCATCGCTATCATGGGCAACTTGGACCATCTTCTTCTGAGGGTCACTTCAAACTCAAAATTAGAAGTGAGCGTGTCTATAACCTGTCAGACCCGCCGTTACTTGGTTGGGTGCTGAACACTCAGAAGTCAGTATTGGTACCGTCCCAACTCCTAGTGTATCTAGGGTTGATTCTGGACTCCACAGAGGCGAAAGTTTTTTTCTCGTTATGGGAAAGTTGCAGACCCTTCGGGCTGCGGTGCGGCAGTTGACATCCCAAAGATGGTTGTCACGCCACTTTTGCAGGCGAGTCCTGGGCCTCATGGTAGCCCCCTTCAAGGCGGTACCATAGGCACTATTTCACACGCGAGTGTTACAGAAAGTAACTCTGTCCTGAAGGGTCAAGTGCCCTTCATCCCTGGATTATCAAAATCTGGGTGAGCCACCTAATCAGGACCTCCCTAGTTGGTGGCCGACATCACCGGCATTTCTGTCTGGGAAGTCGTTCCTTCCTTTTTACTGGATCGGGGTCACGGCGGATGCCTGTCTTCCCAAGTGCAGAGGAGTCTGAGGAGCTCAGTCTTCCTGGGTCGCTGGACTCCGGAGGAATCCCACTTGCAGATCATTGGCCTGAATCTGGCCGATCTGGCTTTGCCTCTCCACATGGTCTCAGAGGCTACAAGGGCCTCCAGTCGGACAAACACCACAGTGGTGGCGTTTGTCAATCTTCTAGGAGGAACAAGCAGCTCTGCTGCAGCATCGGAGGTCGCTCACCTCCTAAGGGGGGCAGAAAGGAGCATTCCAGGCATGTCGGCCGTATACATTCCGGGTGTGGGAAACTGGCAGGCGAACTACCTGATTTGCCAGATGCTGGACCAAGGAGAATGGTCTTTACACCCGGAGGCGTTTCAGATCCTTTACCAGAGGGGAAGCATGCCAGTCGTATATCTTCTGGCTTCTCGACTCAATCGGAAGGTATTGAGGTTTGTGGTCAGGTCAAGAGACCCATGGGCAAACAAAACAGATGCGTTGATGGCACTGTGGAGTCAATACTGGCTAATCTATGCCTTTCCGCCTCGGAATCTCATTTGGCCTCAGCGTCCTTGTTACGCCGATCTAGTGCGCCTGGTAGCAGACGCCTTTTGACATCTACCGCTAAGAAGGACCTGCTGTCACAAGGTCCCATACGCCATCCTGTTTTTTTTTACAGCCACTGGCTCAACGGCATGGCTTGAGAGCCAGGTGCTATGAGACCGGGGCCTGTCAGACTTGGTGATCTCTACCATGAGGAGTGCTTAGAAATCATCCCCTAGGAAGATTACCATCGCACTTGGAAGACCTGCATATCCATTTGTGAGGAAATGAGGTGGCATCCGCGTACTTGTTTGGTTCCAGAGTCCTGCTGTTCTCAGCAGGGAACGGGGCAAAAATGTTTAAGTACAATTAAGGGGCAGGTATCTGTCCTGGCTCTTTTTCAACGACCCCTGGTGGCTCACTCTCTAGTGAGAACGTTTGTACCATGGATTTGGCAGGCGGCCCCTCCAGTCCACCCTCCACTACCTCCATAGGGCTTGTGTAGCAGACGTCCTTTTGGCGTCTACCACTACGAGAGGACCTGCTGTCGCAGGGTTCCATATGCCATCCTGCTTGCTGTCAATGGCTTTAACAGCATGGCCTCTAAGTGCCTCAGAAACCACAGTTTGCGAACATCAGGGAGATTCCCTTGTTGACACTTTCTTAGAAAGTGGTCCCTTTAGTGGCTGTTATGCCAGTAAGATGGGTTTCTGAGCGGGTAGCCTTGTCATGCAAGCCTCCCTATCGGATCTTCCACGAGGTTATAAGGTGGTGCTGCGTCCGCAGCCTTCTTTTTTTCCTAAGGTCGTGTTTCGATCTTCCATCTCAAGGAAGACCTTGTACTGCCATCCTTGTGTCCTCGTCCGTCAAATCCTAAGGAGATGACGGTGCATTTCTTGGACGCTGTCCAAACTCTGAGTATGCTTGTCTGGTACTGCTCTGTTCCGGAGTCCAGACTCACGGTTTGTTTCGGTGGCTGGTCCCAAGTAGGGCCCAGCGGGTCTTGTTGGCCACCATCTCTAGGTGGATCCGACAGATCGTGATCAGGCTTACGCCATGAAAGGTCAGGCGCCTCCCTTTCCCGGCGCATTCGACTAGGGCAGGAGGTGCCTCTTGGTTTACGTCAGACGGTTTGGGTTTTCTGAGCCGGCAGCCTTGTCTTGCAAGGCTCCTTATCTGATCTTCCACAAGGATAGGTGGTGCTGCGTCCGCAGCCTTCTTTTCTTCCTAAGATTGTTTCGACCTGCCATCCTTGTGTCCTCATCCGTCAAATCCTAGGAGACGACATTGTATTTTTGGACGCTGTTCGAGCTCTCAGAGCATCAAGCGTCTGTTTCACCAGGTGTGTAAGGCGGCGACCTGCTCGTCCGTTCACACTTTCACTAAACTTTACAAGTTGATGTGTGTGCGTCTTCGGATGCTTCTTTCGGCCGCAAGGTATTGCAGGCGGCTGTTTAGAATTGCAACTCCTCCGTTGAGGAGCTCTGTTTTTGTTTTGGGGTGAAGTTGTTTTAATGCTTTTCCCACCCCTCATTTTTGACACTGCTTTGGGACGTCCCACTTGTCAATAGGAAGCTGTGTCCGTCCATGAACGAAAGAGTAAATAGGATTTTTTACTCGCCATAAAATCCTTTTCTCTGAGTTCATGGATGGACACAGCACCCACCCCTCGTTTTAAGTTCGTACTACTTTTTGACGAACTGATCTGCGAGGTGCAGAGAGGGATTATACCCAGGGGGTCCACCCCCTGGGCAGTGCTGTAGAGGGTGTGGTGTGTTAACACTTTCTACAAGTTTTCTGCCTAGTCGCTCCTGAATGAAGGATTATACTAACTTGTCAATAGGAAGCTGTGTCCGTCCATGAACTCGGAGAAAAGTATTTTACGGTGAGTACAAAATCCTATTTTTTTTTTTACCCTAAAATCTCAGTTTTTCCATCTCCACGTTTTAAACTTTCTACAGGTTACCAGTTTTCAGAGGAGGTGTTTTGCTAGTATTATTGCGCTTGCGGCAATATCTCATGTGTGGTTTTGGTTTGAACACCATTTACATATGCAGGTGCAACTTGCGTATGTGTTTACTTCTGCGCGCGAGCACGGCGGGACGGGGCGCTTTAAAATGTAAAAAAATTGTTTTTGGATCACTTTTATTCCTATTACAAGAAATGTAAACATAGCTTGTAGCAGAAAAAAAAGCATGACAGGACCTCTTTAATGACCTCAAAAAGACCTCGGATCCCACATTTACACTTAAATGAGATTTAAAAAAAATTCCCCCTTAAGGCCATTGGCGGAAGTGACGTTTGACGTAGTTTCCGTCATCCAATGTTATGGAGCCAAGTGAGGGCCATATTTCCCTCACTTGGCTCCAGGCATCTCAGGGGAAAGGATCAGATCGTCTCCGCCGCCACCAGCAACTCCGGTAAGCGATGGAGATGACCAGAGCGGGGAGGGGGTTGCACCTCTCCCGCTGACAAGTGATCTTGCAGCGATTCTGCTTTGAAGATGACTTTTATCTCAGAGGACCGCCTGCCGTTTCTCAAAATACCGGGGGTTATGGCAGCTATCTGCTGCCATAACCCCAGTATTCTACGTCAAAGTACCGATGTACAGCTACGGCGGTGTGCAGTAACTGGTTAAATGCATGACATCTGTATTTGTAATAGCACTATTGTATCTGCTCCAGTGTTTCCCAACTGCTGTCCTAAAGTGTAACACCCACTTTTTATTTGTTACATGTTCCCATTTATATAGAATAACTTAAAAATATATATAAAAAGTGCAGCTTACTACTTTATTAGTTGCTCTCTGCTGGAACCACCAGTACTAGAATAATCTACTAGTTATTTTTATGAGCTGTGTTTACCATAACTAACCCTATCTGTACTGTGCTAGTAGATGTCTTATCAGTTGTAAACTAGATTTGGACACTGTCCTATCAAAGGTAAAGCGTAACTCAACTTTTGTTGAGAAAAAAAACAATGCTCCCTGGGTCATTATGTAGATTGCAAGTATTATAACAAACTTTGTTACAGATTCCTACCTTTTGTTCTGAAGAAGTCCATGTGTGTTTGTCTGTGCCTCTGTCCTGAGTGGGTCCAATGGGAGTGATTTCATAATTCACTTTCAGTTGTGCAGCTGCTGAGCACTAATAAGGAAATCTGCTGGGCCTGCATCTCTTTAGACGTGTTCCTATTGGAAATATCTCACAAAAAATTACATTTCTTTATCGTACATCACGGGACACAGAGCAGCCATAGTAATTACTATGTGGGTTATACGCCACCTATAGGTGAATGGACACTGCACACCCAAAGACAGGACGTCCCCCTCTATATAACCCCTCCCATACAGAAAGTACCTCCGTTTTTTTTTATGCTGGTGTCTCAAGGTGTTAGTCACGGTTGATGAAGTGCTATGCTAAAGAAGAAGCCCCGTTGCAGAAATCCCTAAGCAGGATCCAGGGTCTATGCAGTCGGATCCATTCAAGATGCCAAAAAGTAATGGCCAAAATGGATGGTACCAGAGCCTCGAGAAAGAGAAAGCTATGTCGCTTGTAGGCCCTTTACAAATTAATCTAGAGTGGGTGACTGGGGACAAAGAGAAGGCTAATTTATTAAATACTTTCTTCAGCTCTGTGTATACAATGGAGCATGGGGGAGCTCATGTCCATAATGGGGGTGGTAGGGACACAGACCCAAATCCACAATGGCTCAAAAGTGATATGGTCCAGAAATATTTAGATAGAATAAAGGTGGATAAAGCACCTGCACCAGATGACATACACCCACGGATCCTAAAAGAATTGAGCTCTGTAATTTCAAAGCCATTGTATCTCATTTTTAGGGACTCATTAATGACGGGAATAGTACCACTGGATTGGCGCAGGGCCAATGTGGTGCCTATATTTAAAAAGGGAACAAAGTCTTTACTAAGTAACTATAGACCTGTTAGTTTAACTTCTATAGTTGGGAAGATACTGGAGCGTTTAATAAAAGATCACATAGATCAGTTCTTGCTGGAAAAAAACTATTTAAGCAACAGACAGCATGGATTCATGAAAGACAGAAGTTGTCAGACAAACCTGATTTCTTTTTATGAAGAGGTAAGTAAAACCTTGGACAGAGGCGTGGCTGTGGGTGTGGTATACTTGGATTTTGCAAAAGCGTTCGATACAGTTCCGCACACACGGCTAATGTGTAAGGTAAAGTCTACAGGATTGTAAATATCAGTTTGTAAATGGATAGAAAACTGGCTAAAAGACAGAATTCAGAGAGTAGTGGTTAATTACTCTTATGCCGCGTACACACGACCGTTTTTAATGACGAGAAAAATGAAATTTTTTAAAATGGTCATTAAAAATGATCGTGGGTGGCTTTCCAACATTTTTTCAGTCGAGAAAAACACTGAGAATCATGACGAGAAAAATTGGAACATGCTCTAATTTTTCACGTCGTTTTTTACATCGTCGTTTTTGTCGTCATGAAAAACGGCCGTGTGTGGTCTTTAACGACGTGAAAAAAAATGCGCATGCTCAGAATCAAGTATGAGACGGGAGTGCTCGTTCTGGTAAAACTAGCGTTCGTAATGGAGATAGCACATTCATCACGCTGTAACGGACTGAAAAGCACGAGGCTGAAAAGCGTGAATCGTCCCTCAACAAACTTTACTAACATGAAGGGTGGCGCCATCCGAATGGAACTTCCCCTTTATAGTGCCGTTTTACGTCACCGCGCTTTATTCAAACATTTTTTTCCCACGATAGTGTGTAGGCAAGGCAGGCTTGAGGAAACACGAAAAATCACATCAAGAAAAATGCATTTTTTTTCAATGACATTAGTAACGGTCGTGTGTACGCGGCATTACTCTGAATGGTCTAAGGTTATCAGTGGTGTACCCCAAAGTTCAGTGCTGGGACCCTTACTTTTTAATATCTTTATAAATGATATTGGGTCTGGGATCAAAAGTAAAATTTCTGTCTTTGCAGATGACACCAAGCTATGCAGTGGAATAACGTCCTTACAGGATGTCTCCAATTTACAAGCCGACCTCAATGCACTGTCTAATTGGGCGACTATGTGGCAGATGAGGTTTAATGTTGATAAATGTAAAGTTATGCACTTGGGGGCTAAGGAATATGCATGCATACATTCTAGGCGGAGTACAACTGTGGAGATCCATAGCGGAGAAGGATCTGGGGGTTTTGGTAGATCATAAGCTCAATAATGGCATGCAATGCCCAGCTGCGGTTTCCAAAGCGAGCAAAGTCCTTTCTTGTATTAAGAGAGGTATGGACTCCAGAGAGATCTATCATTTTGCCCCTGTTCAAATCATTAGTAAGACCTCATCTGTAATATGCAGTTCAGTTTTGGGCACCAGTTCTCAAAAAGGATATCGGGGGAACTGGAGAAAGTGCAGAGAAGGGCAACCAAACTGATAAGAGGCATGGAGGAGCTCAGCTATGTGGAAAGATTAGAGGAACTGAATTTATTCACTCTTGTAAAGAGGAGAATAAGGGGGATATGATCAACATGTACAAATATATAAGGGTACCATATAGTGAACTTGGTGTTGAGTTATTCACTTTACGGTCAACTCAAAAGACAAGGGGGCACTCTTTACGTCTAGAGGAAAAAAGATTTTATCTCCAAATAGGGAAAGGTTTCTTCACAGTAAGAGATGTGGAACAGACTCCCTGCAGAGGTGGTTCTGGCCAGCTCAGTAGATTGCTTTAAGAAAGGCCTGGATACTTTCCTAAATGTATATAATATAACTGAGTACTAACATTTATAGGTAAAGTTGATCCAGGGTAAATCCGATTGCCTCTCGGGGGATCAGGAAGGAATTTTTTCCCCTGCTGTAGAAAATTGGATCTTGCTCTGCTGGGGTTTTTTGCCTTCCTCCTGGATCAACTGTGGGTATAGAATTGGGTATATGGGATTGTACGATATTTTTTATTTTATTTTATGGTTGAACTGGATGGACTTGTCTTTTTTCAACCTGACTAACTATGTCACTTGCCTGTAATGATCCTCTGTTGAGGGCTTGACCCTGGGATCCAGGTCCTTGGTACATGACTAAACCAAAGGTTGTCCTGGCAGGGTGGTGTACGGGTTCAAGGGTGTGGACCCCAGTATGCAAGGGGGACCCAGTCCTTAAAGGTCTGTCATGACATGGCCCGCCGTGATGGGTGAAGATTGGGTCTGGCTGTGTTTTCCAGCAGTGTCCTGCGGCAGGAATGGTAAGTCAAAGAAGATCCTAAGGAACACATACAGTTCACTTATTGACTTCTGAGTAAACAATGCCTTGCCTGTTGTAACATACCTGGTGTTTAACATTACCATGCTTCCCCTGCAGTGTGCTCAGTGTCTGGCAGCGCTCCTGTGGATCAGCGTTGCCCCCTTACTCCGCTCTGTCATGGCTGCCGAAAGGGCTTGGGGATCGCTGCCTCTGAAACTCGGCAGTCGTCATTCCCATGGTGATGCAGCCCCCCGAGCATCCCATTTGCAGGACTGTTCGTTCCCGCACGTGGGAATAGCTGTTTAAAAAAGCTGTCCTAGGACGTGGGGCGTTGCTTGGCGCGGCCGGCGTGCACGTGGAAAAGAACGTTCACATAATACACGGCGCAGGCGCAAGGCTTACTGCCTATAAAGTTTTTACTCTGGAAGGAGGCTGGTGGCTAACGGAGGGACACAGAAGCATGCAAGGGCATGTAAGCATTTTATGGGTGTTTAATACAGGCATTTTAAAGGCACGTCTACTCGGCTTCAGGCTAAGCAGTGATAGCGGCTTGTTTCCATTGCTGGACTATAGCTCGGCAGTAGATGCATATTGCAAGTACCTCTGCCTTTTGTGCTTAGGACTAGGTCTTCCTGAAAGAAAGGTAGGAGAAATACAGAGGGGAGGAGCGTAAGGGCGCCGCGGTCGGGGTCTAAGCATCCTAGTCACGCTTCCACAGTTCTATCCTCCCCTGAAAGACCAGAAGCAACTGGCCAGTCTGAGTCATTCAGGCTCTCGGGCATAGTAGCCACTTCCAATACTTCAGCCTCTGCTTACGTCACCAAGGACGATTTGGCTTAAGCATTAGCTGGTTTGAAAGGAAAAATAGCGGATATGTTCGCGTCTTCCTCCCAGTCCAGGAAAAAAACACGATGGGATCCCTTCTCCTCCGCCTGACCTTCCAGTGTTGGAACAGGAGATGGGGAGATGATTTTGAGATACCGTTGGGTGACCAGGAAGAAGGGCAGGCAGATTACTCCTCCTCTGAGAATTCAGTCTCAGAAGAACCCTTCTCAGCAGAACTCTTCTTAGCCTCGCAATCACAGAAGTTGCTAGTTCAATCCCTTACGGAATTGGTTCGTTCTGGATACAAGTTGCCCCCAGCACAGGTAGCGGAGTTCCTCTTTGGGTTCTTTAAGGCCTCCACAGGGTCCACATGCATTTCCTGTACACCCATTGCTGGAGCAGCTGATATGTGCTGACTGGGATCACCTAGATAGGTATTTTCTTCCTGCTAGATTTTTTTTTTTATATCTTTTTTATTAATTTTCCAAAACATATATAACACACATTACAATACATAAATCACATTTACAGTCTCAATATTTCCCATTACAAATAAAAAAAAAAAAGGAAAAGAGAGAGAGAGATGGGGAAAAGGAGAGAGAGAGAAAAAAAAAGGGGGGGGGAGTGGGGATGATTTTAGAAGGGGGGGGATGGGGGAATACAGTCCCCCATACTCTCCCCCAGATATATTAGGTGCTATCACTCTAGTGTTGATGTCTTCTAAAGTTAAATTAAATAATAGAGTGACAAAAAGTGGTTTCAAAAACTACTACAAACTGAAAAACAAGTGTTAAAGTCTAAAAGTGGACTAAAAGTGGACTGTGTAGAGGACTGGGGGATGAATTTACGAGTGACTGTACTGATGGAGTGACAAAACATGTATATAGAGAGAAAAGTGAGAGGTAAAGTTATCGTCACCTGTGCCAAAAGAAAAAAAGGAGGAAAAGAGAGAGAGATGGGGAAAAAAAGAGGGGGAGAGAGAGAGAGAGAAAAAAAAAGGGGGGGGAGTGGGGATGATTTTAGAAAGGGGGGGATGGGGGAATACAATCCCCCATACTCTCCCCCAGATATATTATGTGCTATCACTCTAGTGTTGATATCTTCTAACGTGAAATTAAATAATAAAGAGTGAAAAAAAGTGATTTCAAAAACTACTACAAACTGAAAAACAAGTGTTAAAATCTAAAAGTGGACTGTATAGAGGACTAAGGGATGAATTTACAAGTGACTGCACTGATGGAGTGACAAAACATGTATGTAGAAAGAAAAATAACAGGTAAAATTATCGTCACCTGTGCCAAAAAAAAAAAAAAAAAGGGGAGGGGGGAGTAGGGGAAGCCTCAGGGAAGAACAAGTCTAATCCCCCTCTCTCACTCTCTCCGAGAGAAGGAAGAGAACAAAAATAGAGGTGTAAAGAAGGAAATAAAAGGGAGGAAAGGGGAGGCCGGCATGCATGGTATCCAATAAAATGTTTGTCACAGTACATTTTAGTCTCTTAAGGGATAAGCCAAAGGATAACCACAGGGAATCAACCTTAAGATATAGATAGCTTATTCAATAGATGTAAACGGGTCTCAGTGGAATTGTGCAAGTATCTCTCTATAGGTTGTGGTGTCCTTGAACTCCATCCACGGAGTCCAAGTTAAAGTGTGTCGTTGAAAAGTGTCCTTGTTACAATGAGTGATATCTTCCATGAGATGGACCTCTGAAATTTTTTGAAACCACTTTTTCACGGATGGAGTCTCAGGCTGACCCCAAAGGGTAGGTATAAGTGCTTTAGCCGTATTAAGCAGATGTGGAACTAAAGAACATTTGTATTTTCTGACAGGTTCCTTGGTAGCATGGAATAGAATGGTCCATGCATCAGCAGGGAGATTAATATTGGATATTTGTTGGATAATTTGAATAATGCTAGACCAGAAGGGGCGGATGAGTGGGCACGACCACCATATATGAGTGTGGGTTGCTCTGTTCCCACAATTCCTCCAACACAACGGGGAGTTGTCGGGGAGCATCTGATGAAGCTTTGATGGGGTATAGTGCCATCTGGTTAGTAGTTTGTAATTGACCTCAGCCATCCTTGATGCAATTGAAGAGATATGAGTCAGCTGTAGGACTTTATCCTTTTGGCTGTCTGAGAGGCAGGATTCCAAGTCTGCCTCCCACTTAGCGAGAAAGGGAGGATAAGTATCACCTTGGAGCTTGATGAGTAATTTGTAGAATACCGAGATACAATGTTCAGGTGGGTCCGTTGAATTAAAAACTTCCTCAATACTGTTTAAGTCCTGTATCCCTCTAAGCGGCTGAGGCAAAGTTCTAAGGAAACCTTGCAATTGATTATATCTCCATTTGTCAAGAAACGTAATGGGCTTGAGGCCGAGAATTTCCTTAAGAGGCTTAAGCGCATTTGCTCGTAGTACATGATGTAGTAGAAGAGGTTCTTCTGGCTACCACGTCCTATAGCCAGGATCTAATAGGCCAGGTAAGAAATAATCGTGGTCCAAAAGCGGTAACAGAGGAGAAGCGTATGACCACGAGAACTTCCTATGTAAGGCATCCCATACATCAAGGGTGGAAGTGGTTAAAGTGGAGGTACTTGGAGCAAGGTGTCTATGTAAGCGTGGCAACCAGGGTGTAGTTGCTAGGTCTGTGTTATTAAGAGCATGTTTCAAACTCACCCAGAGTTTGGAATTAGCAGCATATTTCCATTCGGATATTCTAGACAGAATCACAGCATTATAATAAGCCTTAAAATTTGGAAGGGCCAGTCCCCCAGCTTCCTTGGAGCGAAATAATACTTCCTTAGATACTCTGGGGTGACTGTTCCTCCAAATAAAGCGGGAGACCATGGTCTGTAATAGGGGAAAAAATCCTATAGGCACACCCAATGGGATCATTTGAAAGAAAAAAAGAACTCTAGGCAGAATGTTCATTTTAACTATACTCACTTTACCCAACCATGAGTGTGTCAGCGTGTTCCACTTTTGTAGATCCCTTCTAATATTATTCAATAATGGGATGTAATTATATTTAAAGAGGGACTGAATGTGAGGCGCAAGATTCACTCCCAGATATTTCATACTTCGTTGAATCTATCTAAAAGGGAAGAGGGGTTTTAAATTTTCCACCTCCCTTCCAGGTAGATTAATATTTAGAATTTCAGACTTAGAAAGGTTAATTTTAAAGTTGGAGAGTGTCTGAAAAGTAGAAAACGCTGACATTAAATTAGGAAGCGAGATACGAGGCTGCTGGATAAAAAATAAAATATCGTCCGCATATGCCGCATATTTGTGCGTTTTATTACCTACTTGAATCCCATGTATATTTAAATTACATCTTATGGTTGCCAAAAAGGGTTCCGAGGGTAAGGGCAAATAAAAGGGGAGAAAGAGGGCAGCCCTGTCTGGTCCCATTAAATAGTTGGAATGAGTCACTCAAAGTGCCATTTATGCGAATTTGTGCCGTGGGGTTAGAATAGAGGGAAGTAATGCGGTAAAACATTTTGGGTCCCAGCCCAAAATGTCGCAGGGTCAGTTTTAAGTAATCCCAGTCCACCCTATCGAACGCTTTTTCAGCATCTGTAGATACAAATAGGGTGGACTGGGAAGACCTTTGAGCGTATTGTATAAGAGATATCGCCCGGAGAGAATTATCCTTGGCTTCTCTGTGTGGCATAAAGCCCGTCTGATCCATAGAAACCCAACTAGGTATAAGAGGGAGTAGTCTGTTGGCCATTACCTTAGAATATAATTTGATATCGACATTTAATAGGGAAATTGGCCTATAGCTACTGCATTGAGTAGAGTCCTTATCTGCTTTAAGGATAACTGAAATATGGGCTGTAAGAGATTCCGGGCGTAGTCCCGAGGTCTGTGAGATTGAATTGGCATAAGCCGTGAGACGGGGCAGAAGAACATCACTGAATGTTTTATAGTACCGGATAGTGTAACCATCCGGTCCCGGGGCTTTACCTGTCAGTGAAGATTTCAGAGCTGCCTGAAATTCCTCAACCAAAAGTTCAGATTCAAGTTCCCTGAGAGTCGAATTTGAAAGTTTGGGCAAATTTGCTTCTTTTAGATATGTAAGCATAAGGTTACGTCTCTCCTTCACAGTCAGAGACGGGGAGTCACACTGCACTTTGTACAAATCTGCATAATAGTCCCTGAAAGCTTTAGCAATGTGAGGAGTCGCGTGGACTAAATTTTCGTTTGATAGCTTTATTTTAGGAATAAACGATCTAGTCTGTTTTTCTTTGAGGGATCTTGCTAATTGTCTGCTAGGTTTGTCCCCCCACTCATAAAATTTTTGCGAATATCGTTGGAATTTCCGAGCTGTATCGAGGTTAAGAAGATTTTTTAGTTCCTCTCGTTTCAATGTGAGAGCTTCTAGCTGGGATGTGTGCAAAGTGAGTTTGTGTTGTTTATCAAGTTCTGTTATTTGGTGCAGGACCTGTTCAAGTTGTTGACCATGCTCTTTTTTTCCTTGCCCCAAGTTCTGTGAATCGGCCTGTCATAGTTGCCTTGTGAGCTTCCCATATAATAGCAGGGGATGTCTCAGAAGGTTTATTGTCTTTAAAATATTGCGATATATGAGAGGCAAACACAGAAACTTCTGTTGGGTTAGAAAGAAGAGAATCATTGAGTCTCCAATTATTGGAGCGCTAAGTCAAAGTGGGCATAGTCATACTCATCGACACAGGTGCATGATCTGACAGTGTCGCAGTACCTATATTCGCCGATTGTAATAATGGGAGGTGATAGTGGTCTAAAAAGATATTATCTATTCGGGAATAAGACTGATGAGTCTTCGAAAAATGGGAAAAATCTTTTTCTTTTGGATGTAAAATACGCCATACGCCATACGTCTATCAATTGTCGGTCTATTAGTCTCTTTTTAACAAAGGACAGGCGCTTAAAAGAGATGTTAGAGCGACCGTGGGATGTATCCAAAACAGGATCTAGACACATATTTATGTCTCCTGCCAGTATGATTAGACCCTCAGCAAATTGTGATAAATCAGTAAGAATTTGAGAAAAAAAGGTAGGTTGATTTTAGTTCGGGCAGTATATGTTTGCTAGAGTACATTGGGTAGTACCTAAAAAGCCCTTTAAGAAAAGAAAACGACCATGGTCATCCGCTTGCATATCTAAAAAACGGAAGGGTACGCTACTACTAAAACCAATAGCCACACCCTTAGCTTTATTCGTATCTGAAAGGCTATAATACCACTGAGGAAAATAAAGCGAGGTCAATTTGACCTGCGTAGTATGGGTTAAATGTGTTTCCTGAAGAAACACCAAAGAAGAGGCAAGTTTCCGTAATTCACGGGTAACCTGATGCCGTTTTGCCGCAGCATTTAAACCCCTAACATTATAAGAAGTAACTTTAAGTGTGGCCATTTATCACAGTAGAGCATAACCCTTGAACCTACTTAGCCATGCATGCCAGCCTTGATAGGGAAAATAAAACAAAAAAGAAACGGGCAAGTATTGAGAAAAACAAGAAGACAAATTTACATAAACAACAAAAACGTCCATCTGGACGCATGTGGGAAACCTTAATTTATCACGCAGATTTCTGCGGTGGTCCCTATGGGGGGAGAGAGCACGGGCAGCCGTCCAGAACTCCCGTAGGAGAACGGATAAGAAAACTCGAAGGCTACCCGCTCTCCACAACCCCAAAAGGAAAGAAGGGGAGGGGAACGTGTCGTATAAAAGACACATAGGAGCATTGTGCTCCACCCGCATTCAGCTTGCGTCAGATAATGTGCAGAGGAATACTTTTTGCTCCAACAGTAAACAATAAACCTTTTTAAAACAAATATACTTTAGCGGCCAAGTCACATCTCATTAGATATAATAACTTACAGGCATACTCAACCAAAAAAAAAGGAAAGTACATAGGCATAATCACCCTTTACTCGTCTATGTTATTATACAGGACCTGACGCTGAAGAGCGCCCTTTTTTAGTAGTAGGAGATTTTTGCCAATGGGAGTCCTGCATATGCGAAAACTTAGGGACCGGATCATGCCAGCCCGGTAGGTCCACTGAGGGCAGATTAAGGTCCTTTAAAAATTGTAACAATTCCTTTGGGAACCGGAGGGTGTGGGAGCGACCATTTTTGGTAGCAATAAGGCACGCCGGGAAACCCCATCTATAAGTAATCTCATTAGAACGTAAATGTTCCAAAAGTGGTTTAAGGGCTCTGCGGCGGTCTAAGGTTTCTTTAGATAGATCCGAGAAAATATTAAGAGTCGATCCGTCAATGTTGGGAATGCTCCTCAACTTGACCATAATGGCGTTCTTATCTGTGAAATAATGTAGACGGCATATTACGTCTCTGGGTTGCTCAGGAGCAATGGTACGAGACCTGAGAGCCCGATGAACCCGATCAAAGCGCAACGGATCAGTGGATACATTTCCCAACACTGAATTAAATATACCTCTAATCTGCGACTCCAAATCTTTATCTCCAGTCACTTCGGGCAGACCTCTGATTCGCAGGTTGTTTCTGCGGTTTCTATTCTCGAGGTCCTCCAACTTATATAGTGAGGCACATTGAGCAAGGGCTAGCTGTGTGACAGTCTTTTGTAGTTCTCTTATAGCTGTTTCATGAGTATCTTGTCTCTGTTCTGTGCCCTCCACCCTATCGAGAATATGCGCCATATCTGTTCTTACCCCTGTGATTTCCTTTTTTATAGATTTTTCGAGTCCATGGAACATCCCGGCTAACTCTTTTCTGATGCCGCTCAGCAGAGACGCCATATCTGAGCCTGTGGGAGACTCAGGTTCTTCCATGAGATCTAAGCAGTAAGATGATGCAGGCGAACTTTCTCTTACAGAGGTTGCTAATGAAGCGAGAGATGCGTTGCGTCTCGTGCGTCTAGCTTGACTGCTACATGCGCCAGGGCCGGTTCCACTGGCAACCAGGAATCGCTGTATGGAGCTAGAGGCGGTTTGGTTAGTCGCCGTTCCTTTACTATGTGTCTTGGGAGTTGTAGAGCGGATTTTGTGTATCTTTGCTGGCTTAGTTGGAGCTTCAAAACTGAATGCTAAGTGGAGCGCCCCTCAGTCTCATTCGCTTAACAACATGTGTACAGCGTAGTATGGAACATATGGTTATTCAGGCCCATATCTGACATAGTCTTTCTGATCAAAAAATGGTATAGTAGCAGAGGATGATGGCTGTAATTCTAATTCTGATCAGTAGGCAAGGGAGGAATAGCCAAATTCTGGTGTATTAGTGATTGCCAGCAGGGCTGAGTGCAATAGGTGTAGCAAGATGGCCGCCGCGCTCCGGGAGTAGGCCGAAGCCGCGGACTTTCCTAGTAACAGTGTCCGGCCGCGTAGTGGGTTAATTTGGCTCTCCTGGCTCCATCTAGGGCCTTCTGCCGTCTTTTGGAAGTGCTCTGGGGGTAGATGATAGTAGGGTGGGGTAATAGGTGGAATAATAGGTGAACAGGAGATTCGTCTAGCAGTGTCTCTTACTAGTCCCCACCTCCCCAGGCACTCACCCACTCTGGATGTAGCGGTCAACCGATGACTATAGAAGTCGATCGCATCCTCCGGGGTCGCATCCGATCTCACAAACCCCCCGCTGGGCTTTCCGACCCTCTATACGTTCCAGGCGAGTCCGACAATCCTCCGAAGCGGTATAGGCCGAAAAAATGGCGGCCGGAGGCCTGCAATGCCGGCCTCCACTTACGTCGGACAGAGCGGCGGGCTGGATGCCCCAGCAGCATGGCCAGGCAGCCCACACACCTCTCCACACAGCAGGGGGATCGCCGTGTAATTTCTGGCCGAGAATGGCTCCAGATCCGGCCGGATGGTGAGGAGCTCTAGCACAGCACGTCAGCCTCCTTTTACTTGGAAAGAAGAGAAGGAGCAATCTGTCCTCTGAGATCTTCAGTCATCCCCAGGGAGAGCTGTGCTGTGTGCTTGTGTAGCGCCGGTGAAGGAATATCTGTGTGTTTGGATGTGCAGAGTCTTCTTCCTGCTAGATATTCTCTTCTTTATCCTATGGAGGAAAAGTTCACTAAGAAGTGGAGTTTGCCAGCAGTAGACGCTGCTATCTCTTCTGTGAATAAGAGTTTAACTTGTCCAGTGGACAATGTCCAGGTTTTTAAGGATCCAGCCGATAAGAAGCTGGAATGTTTGCTCAAAGCCTTGTTTGCTGTAGCGGGTGCAGCAGCACAGCCTGCACTAGCAGCAATAGACATTTGTCAATGCCTAAAAGGCCAGCTTAAGCAGGTTATTAAAGCTGTCCCTGCTCAAGGGGAAACAGCCTGTGAGTTAGCTGAGCTACCTAAGGCTTTATGTTTTGCGGTTGACGCTCTTTAAAAATTCTGTTCATCAGGTGGTCACGCATTGATCTCATCGGTGCATATGCATTGAATTCTCTGGTTGAAGCATTGGTCCGCTGAATTGTCATGCAAGAAGCTATTGGCAGGTTTCCCCTTTCCTGGGGAACGGTTGTTTGGGGATGATTTGTATAAATATATCCCAAAAATTTCAGGTGGTAAGAGTGCCTTTTTACTGGTTAGGAGACGGAGTAGACATCCTGCATTTAAACATTCTTCTTCCCCGCTACCAGCTTGCGACAGCCTCCAGGCAGTCGCGATGGCCTCCACCGTCAGCTTCGAAAGGTAAGCCTCAAGGCCAAGCACAAGGCCAGAAGAAGCCCTGGGGGCATAAGCCTGCAAAGCAGAGTTTCAAGGCCTCTTTATGAAGGGGCGCCCCTGCTCGCTAGAGTGAGGGTAAGGCTTCTGCAGTTTTCAGGAGCTTGGAAGGAAGAGATCCAAGACAGATGGGTCATCTCCACCGTATCTCTAGGGTACAAACTAGAGTTTTCACCTTTTCATTTTCTAAGGCCGAACGTGCCTTAAGGACCCACTCAAAAGGAGGTCTTTGTTCCTGGCGCTAGACCGATTGACGTCTCAGGGTGTAATCATAGAGATTCCCTCAGAAGAGCAGGGCATGGTGTTTTATTCAAATCTCTTCACGGTGCCAAAACCGAATGGAGATGTCAGACCCATTCTAGATCTCAAACATCTAAATCGGCTCCTAACCGTCCGCTCTTTTTGCATGGAGTCAATCCGGTCAGTCGTATCCACCCTGCGGGGAGGAGAATTTCTGGCATCAATAGAGCACAAAGATGCATATCTGCATGTGCCAATTTTTCCCGCTCACCAGAAGTTTCTGCGTTTCGCGGTAGAACAGAGCCACTTTCAGTTTGTGGCTTTGCCCTTCGGGTTAGCCACCGTGCCCCGGGTGTTTACAAAAGTTCTGGAGAAAAATGATTAAAAGATGGATCTCAAACTACTGCTAATTTTTGGGCATAAACAGAAACCAATTTGTCTATACAAGACTGGGTACCTCCATAACTATATGCATCATATCAAAAATAAAAAGGAAAGCAAAAATAGGGAAAGTAGTCAATTGGAGGACCAGACCATGGTATTCATATGCCATACAAAGTTTAATAGTAGAAAATTTATATAATAGTGAAAAGAAACCCTCTAAGCACTATAAAATTGATAATTATATTAAAGGGACAACGTCGTCACTCTAAAATATTGGACACACAGGACATTTCTGCAGAAATGGAAAATAACTGCATAAAACCTGGAGCTCGTATTTTTCCTTTGTACCACAACCACAATGGTCTATAGGTGCAGTTATCCAGAGCACATATACACACTGATCCCTTCCGGGCAAATTGTATTCTTCATGTGTCATAGATTTCCACCTAACTTGACCAAATAATGGACTTATAGGTCCATGGCTCCTGGGTAACCAAGGGAATTTAACACCATTGATGATTCCTTATGCATAAGGCTGTGATGCAATTAGCATGCAATAATACAAAAGTCAGTTAAAGAGAGATCCTTAGATATTCTCTCAGAGAGCACAGCTACTATATTGAGGGTGTGGATCCAATCAAGTAAAACCTTTCTGATGGAGCAGTCAATTAGAGATAGTTTCCTCTTAGTGTGTGTCTCAAACTGGCACAAAAACATACACAGTAGAATAGAATTGTGTCTGTGTCCCAAACCGACAGAAGTCCAGATAGCTCAAAATAATCTATTAAGCTTTATGTAGCTGAGTCCAAGTATGTCAGATTGTTAACATAGCCTCTAATACAGGCTCTAATCTAAGCAAATGGCTATGTAGAGACAGTACGGGCTCACATCAGGGAAGCTAGGGTATAGCAGTAATGGCATACCGTGACGACCTGCTGCTGATGGATCAGTCGGTTGCACGGCTAGACCAGAGTGTGTCCAACACGGTCAAGTACTTGGATCGCCTGGGTTGGATTCTCAACCTAGAGAAGTTAGCCTTACGACCAGTAAGAAGGCTGGAGTACTTGGTTCTGGTTATAGATACAGCCCAAGAAAAGGTATTTTTGCCTCAGATGAAAGTCAGGGCTATAAGAGATCTGGTCCATGTGGTCAAGGCAAAGAAGGATCCTTGCATTCGCCTTTGCATGAGGTTGTTAGGGAAGATGGTGGCTTCATTCAAAGCAGTTCTCTATGCCCAGTTTCTTTCAAGACTGTTGCAAAACAGTATTCTGTCTGCTTGGAACAAGAAAATCCAAGCCTTGGATTACCCAATGTATCTGGCCCCATGGGTGCGTCAGAGTCTCAGTTGGTGGTTGATGGCCAAAAATTTGCAGAAGGGGAAATCCTTCATGCCAGTAACCTGGAAGGTAGTAACAACGGATGCCAGCCTCTTGGGCTGGGGAGTGATTCTGGAGGAGGCCACTGTCCAGGGGAAGTAGTCAGTCCGAAAAAGCCTTGCCTATCAACATTCTAGAGATTCGGGCAGCGCATCTGGCCCTAATGGCCTGGACTTTTAGATTACAAGGTTGTCCCGTCAGGATACAATCAGTATCAGCAGTGGCTTACATCAACGACCAAGGGGGCACTAGAAGTCACGCAGCCCAGAGGGAAGTAAACCATATTCTGGCTTGGGCAGAGAAGCCTGTACCTTGCCTATCTGCAGTCTTCATTCCAGGAGTGGAGAATTGGCAGGCGGATTTCTTGAGCCGCCAACCATTGTTCCCGGGAGAATGGTCTCTCAATCCTGACATTTTTTCAGCCATATGCAAAAAATGGGGCACACCGGACATAGATCTATTGGCTTTCAGGTTCAACATGAAGTTGGACAAGGGACCCACTCGAAATGTGTTAGTAACCCCTTGGGATCAGTTTTTTCCCTATTTTATGCATTCCCCGCAGTTCAGCTGCTACTGCAGCTTTTACCCGGCATGGCCCAGAAGATCCTGGTATGTAGAGATCATAAGGATGGCAGTAGGGAAACTGTGGACTCTTCTGTCCCGTCCAGACTTGCTTTCGCAAGGACTAGTGTTCCATCCTGCCTTACAGTCGCTAAATTTAACGGTTTGGCTATTGAAGCCCACATATTTAAGAGTCGTGGGCTTTCAGGCTCAGTAGTAACTACCCTGATTAATGCAAGGAAGCCGGCTTTGAGGACCGTTTTATTATAAGGTCTGGAGGTCCTATGTTTCCTGGTGTGAAACCAAAAGATGGCATCCTCGGAAGTATGTCATGGGAAGAATTCTTGCCTTCCTACAGTTGGGGGTAGAAATGCAGCTAGCCTTGAGTACAATCAAGGGTCAGATCTTGGCCTTGTCAGTGTTTTTTCAAAGGCCGCTTGCCTCACATTCTTTGATCCGGGCCTTTATACAAGGGGTAACTCGCATAACTCCGTCTGTTAGGTCACCCTTGTGCCCATGGGATTTGAATCTAGTTTTATCGGCCTTACAAAGAGAGCCTTTTTGAGCCGATGCTCCATATTCCCTTGATCCTTTTGACAAGGAAGTTGTTTTTTTAGGTGGCAGTAACCTCAGAAAGGAGAGTATCAGAATTGGCAGCTTTTTCTTGTAAAGAGCCATACTTAATTATTCATAAGGATAAGGTGGTGTTTTGCGTCCTCACCCAACCTTTCTGCCTAAGGTAGTGTCCAGTTTTCGCCTGAACCAAGATGTCTCCCTGCCTTCCTTTTTTCCAGATCCTCATTCTCCAGAGGATTTGCGGTGAGATTGCTTTAATCGGCGGCAGAAGAGGGCCCCCGGCGCTCTCCGATGCCCTCCGCCGCTTACCGGAGCCATCGGCAGCGGCGGAGGCGATCGGGACCTTCTGCTGGCTGGGTATGAAGACAAGTGAGAGGAAAATAGCCCCCCCCCCACCCGTCTCCGTAGCAGGGTGGAAGTGACGTCAAAACGTCACTTCTGCCCATAGCTCTTAAAGGCCATTTTATTTTTATTGCATTTTAGTGTAAAAATTAGATCTGAGGTCTTTTTGACCCCAGACCTCATTTAAGAGGTCCTGTCATGCTTTTTTTTCTATTACAAGGGATGTCTACGTTCCTTGTAATAGGAATAAGTGACACAATTTTTTTTTTTTTTTTTTTTTAAAGAACAGTGTAAAAAAATAATTATTACTTTTTTTTTTTTTTTTAAACGTGCTTTGTCACGCCGAGCTCGCGTGCAGAAGCGAACGCATACATGAGCAGCGCCTACATATAAAAACTGTTTATTTTTTTTTTGTTTTTTTTAAAGCTATTTTTGAGTTTTAAGACAAACCAACATCAATTTGCACAGGTACAAAGGAGCATACAAAAAAAAAAAGATTTTGTGCAATATTTGAACACAGGGCACAAAGGAGGAAAAGTGCAGACATATCACTGAGGCAGATCAACAAGAAGAACTCGGACATTTGAAATCTCCAGGGCACGGCCCAGTACTGGCTGATGAGGATAAATTATCTGTGTTGTGAGAGAGTCAACGGGCTAGCCAGCCATTTACCCCAAATCTTGTGGAATGTTTTTTTCCGTTTCCGGAGCTCAAAAGTACGTTTATAGAGCGGGATAGCATCGTCAATAAGTTTCAACCAGAGGGACTTTAGAGAGGACTGTGCACCCTTCCAGGATAGTAGAATGGCTTTCTTAACATAAAAATAAAGTATGCGGAGCATTCTCTTGGCATGAGTGGAAATATCTAAGTCCCCAAAAATGCTGATAATGTTTGGGAGGCCCTAACACTGAGGAGACGAAAGCACCCACTTCCTCCCAGAAATCTTGAACTTTCGGGCACAACCAAAAACAGCGTAGTAAGTCTGCCTCCTGGCCGCAGCCGCGAAAACAGCTAGCCGAGGGCAGGAGTCCCATTTGTATAATCTAGCTGGAGTGAGGTGAGTCTGATGGAATATTTTAAGCTGTATAATTCGGTCCCGGGAGGCAATGACAGAGATTTTAAACGTATCCCTATGAAAAAATGGGGAGGACACGTATACTGGGAGTGAAAGGCGCTGCGCACCCCTAAAATTGACCGAAGAATAGGAAGTTTCCCCAAGGGGCTTTTGACAGCAAAATTCCGAAAGTAATTTACAATAATGCATATTAAAAATGTATTGTGTATACACATTAAGTACAGTCCCAACACGTATATACTCCGGTAAAAACATGTATAAATAACCACACAGAATTAAGACACAACATTGCCATAGAGTTTTACATTTCACATGCATCTGTATAAATTACTGACGCGTTTCGATCCCAATGGATCTCTTCAGAGGATGGGTGGTTTGCTGTGGGAAATATATGTATTAAATTTCAATTCTCTACATGGGTGTATGCCCAATAGTAAAAAATATAGAGTATATGATTACCAGTCAACTGTGTGTTAGAACCATGGTTTCTAACCGGAGTTCCATCATTAGCATCTCAAGGGAAATGAGCAGCCTCCCGGACATTTGACACCCAAAGGTAGGGTGCCACCAAGGCATGTGCGACCTGCAAGGAGTCATATTGGAGAGGGAGAGACCCGAGAGGGGGCGTGCACGGACGGACAGCCGGCACCTGTAATAGAGCACCATGGGCATCAATGTAGGATGCATCCGTAATGCATCCATATACAGTATGTGGTTGCTAAGTATTGAGTATTAAGTGGACAGACTAGAGAACAGCAGTGGTATGTCCTTGAATATATATTTGTATTTATCAATGTACTTCTGTAGTAGTAGTATTTAGCTAATAAAATATATTTGCCATATTCTAAGCATAATGAATGGAATATGATCGATGTGCTTCTATGGTGGTATTTAACTAATAGGGTATGTTGGTCATATTCTAAGTAAAATAAATGGAACATAAAGGTTGTGAAAAAAATATAATGAAGGTGATGTGCACTATGAATGGGATAGTGGAGGACAAAAACGTATGTCACAAAATAAGAATAAATATAAAAGTGAAAAAAGGTAAAATGAAACGTCAGCAATGTGAAAATTGATAATGGTGGTGTGATGTGTTATGTATGTGAAAAAGTGATATAGTGTGATGCGTGTAAAAAGTGAAAATGGATTGAAATGATTGTGTGTGGAATGAATGTGTGTGTTAGTGGATGACAATGGTGAAAGTAGTGATGAGATTAAACAAAGATGCGATGAAGGTCATTCAAATCAGATGTACTAGATATATACTGTTGCACAGCATGTGCTGGCCACAGTGTTGTGTAAAGAAATATGTGGGTTCCATTGGTCTTGGAGGGTCCCAGGCTCACACCACGGATAAAACTGTAATTAGTTGTAAATTGATCAAAAGTAGTGCTAGTCAGGCCTAGTGCATGGTGCTTGAATGGGTCTGAAAGAAATTTGTCAGCCAGCCTGTGTAGGGCTGGTGTACTTACATTTTCCAGGCTGAGTCTAGTCGTCCACATAGAGGAGCTGGGGATCAGAGTGTGAACCACACAGCTCTCAGGTTATATTAGTACTGTCCTTAATTAGGGAGGCCCCGCCTTAGTCCATGCATCATCCTCCAGGGATATCCCCACCGCAGTGATCGGTCCTCCCTGAGTGGCTCCCTCGGCGTTCCGGAAGGACTCAAGGTCTCCGACAGCTGCCGTCTCCTCCGCCGCTAGAGCGCGACGTCCTAGCATCCCATGCACGCGCGGATGGCAAGGACGTCCAGAGAGGATCAGGGAAGCCGCCGACAAGGAACGCCCAAAATGGGCAGGCGGAACCAGGTCCGCTGCCCAATGAGCATGGTGGGAGCACAATGCTCCCCCTCCCCCCTTGTCGGGAGGATGCACACGCATGCGCCGCCCACACCATGGATGACGCAGGTCAAGGAGGCAGTAATGAAGCCCCGAAATGCACAGATGGAATGGCCCATGGTGGGAAATTATATTAAGTTGACACTTGGTGCATGCAAATACCAATTGCATAACACCACAGTGTGAACAAAAAATTGTTACATGCGTATCCCTAAACTCTGACCAGTCTTCATCGTCCAATGAAATGTCTAGGGAAGTCCATTTCATCTGAGCCTTGTGAAACCTAGGGTTAATGTCAGTCATCAGGGCTGCGTAATATGTAGAGATCAGTTTAGTGGGGTCTGGCTGTCTGAGCAGCTTTTCCAGAGGGGGCAGGTCTGTGGGATCATCTAGAGAGCCAAACTGGGCTCGAATAGCATGCCTAAGTTGATAATAAAATAGGTAGGACCTCGCAGGTCAAAGTCTAAACTCAACTGAGAGAAAGTTTTAAAGCCTTGGTCATTATACAGGTGGCACAAATATTTAACTCCCTTTGAATACCAGCAATTGGGATCTGAGATAGAGTACGATTCTTGTAAATTAGGGTTAAACCACAGGGGGTTGTTGGGAGATTTCAGCCAAGTATGTGTGGAGACTTTCTTAACAATATAGCGAAAGACTGAAAGTTTAGTGGTTATAACCGAGGTTCCAGGGCGGTCAGGAGCCCGTCCCCTGTAAATATTATGTAAGGTTTCCATGGAAGATACAATGGTCCCCTCCGTTGAAGTACAAGCATTAGCCGATACTGGGCACAACCAATCATGAATATGCACCAACTGAGATGCTAAGTAATACAAGTAAAAGTTAGGAAACGCCAATCCTGCCAGATGTGCTGGCAGCCTCAACGTTTCAAGGGCCACTTTAGGGGAGCCACCCTTCCACAGGAAAGTAGTACATAGCGAGTCTATACGTTTAAAGCTATTATAGCTATTTTGCATGGGGAGTTAGCAAGGATATAGAGGAATCTAGGTAGATAAATCATTTTAGGAACTTTAGCCCTCCCCATGAGGTCGAGAGGCAAATCCATCCACAACTTGGTCTGTTCTTGAAGGCGGGCCAACAAAGGTTCTAAATTATTAGTAACATAGGAAAACAAGGGGGCCCGCACCCCAAGATATCTAAAGGATGACACCACCTGCAGCTTGGAGTCAGGGTGAATCTGAGGCACAGACACATCCAATGGGAAGAGGCTAGACTTCTCCCAATTCACCCGAAAAGTCTCCAAACTTATTAATCACCCTCAACAGGGCCTGGAGTGATTCATTCGTGTCTGCCAGATATACCAAGGTGTCATCGGCGTAAAGGGAAATTCGTTCTTCTATATTTGCGATCGGGAGTCCTTTAATGAAGGGGGAGGAGTGAATGCGAACATCAAGCGGCTCCATGGCCAGGGCAAACGAGGGGAGACAGCGAGCACCCCTGTCGTGTGTAAAGCTTGATCCAAGCTATCATACGAGGGATAAAGCCATACATCTGCAGCACCCGAAAGAGGTAGGGCCATTCAACACTGTCGAATGCCTTGCAAGTGTCTTGAGACACCATAGCACGAGTAGGGGGACAATCGTGGGGATACTGCAGGTTGTGGAACAGCCTGCGGATATTCATTCTGGTAGACCTACCAGGAATGAAACTGCCCTGGTCACTATTGACCAGGGACTCTACTACAGAGTTCAGACGATTAGCTAATATTTTGGCCAGGATTTTAACATCCACATTAATAAGGGAAATTGGGCGATAAGATTCACATTTAAGGGGATCCTTACGGGGTTTTAGTAAAAGTACAATTAAGGCCTCACGCATTGTTGGGGGGAGGATTCCAGACTCCAGGGCTGCGTTATAGGTCCGCAAAAGATAGGGGCACAGAAAATCTTTAAACTGTTTATACTATTCAGTTGGGAAACCGTCCAGGCCAGGGGTCTTATGTGCAGGCATTTGAGAAATGGCTGCAGCAACCTCCTCAGTCGAGATAGGTGCATCCAACGCATCGCGCTCCTCAGACGACGAGGGGAGTGATACGTAGTCTAAATAGTCAATTGAGAATCATCATAGTCAACCCTGGATGTATACAAGTCTTTATAAAAACAAAGAGTCCAAAATATCCCCAGATCTATCACTGATAAGGCCTTGGGTTGTGACAATACGTGGGATGGAGATGGGAGAATGGTCAGGTATAGTTAAATATGCCAAAAGACGTCAGGCCTTATTACCATGTTCAAACTATTTCTGAGTAGCATGCGTTTCTGCGTGAGGTCTAACAAGCGGAGTTCGTACTCCCTACGGCTCTGCAACTATGCCTCCTTATCAGAGGCAGGGCTAGAGGCATAAGCAGACTCTGCACGCACCATAGCAGTCTCAAGCTCCTCAGTAAGCATTCGATTGTTTTTCTGCAAGACCCCAGTGATGGACATAAAGGTGCCCCTCAAAGTTGTCTTAAATGCCTCCCATTCAGTGGAAGGGTCCACCTTTCCCAAGTTATCCCTCCAGTAGCCAGCAATACCTGTCCGACACTCTCCCTGCACTATCTCGTCCTCTAACCAGTAGGAATTCAGGCGCCGGATAGCTGGCCCTGAACCTGGGAGGAGGAGGAGGTCCACAGAGAGGGTAGCATGGTCTGAGACCCCTCTAGACAGATAGGAGACAGCCGAGACAACAGGAAGGGTCTCAGCTGGAGCAAATGCCAAGTCCAACCTGGACGTGGTGTGGAAAGAGTCCGAATGGCAGGAAAAGTGGCGCACATCTGGATGTTTCCACCGCCAGAGTTCTGTAAGGCCATGAACCTGGATCCAGTCCAGGAAGGAGGGGAAATATCTGCCCCCACCCCCAAATCGGTCCAGGACAGCATTAAAGTCCCCCACATAAAGTAGGGGACCAGGGGGTCTGGTCAGCAGATGAAGAGACAACTTGGAAAGCGGGTCTACGGAAAATGGGGGGGGGGTGTAAACATTCACTAAGGCTGCACAAGTGGCGCAGACGAGATGATCCACTTTGTCCCCGTTGTCTTGTTGACAATGGCACACTGGTCCATATGCTGTGGAAATGTCCGAAACTGCAAAGGTATTGGGCAACAGTGCTAAACACTCAACAGCATGTGGAATCTTCAACTTACAACTGAACCTAAGCTTTGCTTGCTAGGGTGGCTAGATGATGAACAATACACGCCACATACATATATTGCCATCCTTGGAATGCTGTTCCTGGCTAGGAAACTAATAGCTAGAAAGTGGCTGTCTGCAACAGTCCCCACACATACCGAATGGATCACATCTGTTAATGAATCACTTACTAGAGAACAGCTCACGTACAAACACCAAGGTAGTCCAAACAAATTTTAGAATATATGGGACCCTTGGTTAGACACCCCTGGACTAGCTCCACTACGCCTGGTCCAAAATAGAATTCTTGGGGGTAGAACCTCCTCAGCAGATGTATCACAGTAGAGGTCAATACTACAGGAGACTGGCCAGTCTGGAGAGAGTGGAGTGCAGTAGCAGCTTTACATGGTGGATCCGTTATGGGTCCACTGTATGAATGAGGGTCCCTGCGGAAATTGTTTTGTGTTTTTCTTGGTTTATATGTTGTATGTCAGTTACTCAGAGATTCTGATGCCCTGCTGCCTCTTGCCGTTTAGGGAATGACGGGACCCTGTTCTGCTCCGGGACCTGGGTTGGGCGGGGAGCGGATGGGGACAATGTAACAATTGGAGGACACTTGGGGTGCATAGAGGACTCAGGTATTAAACCCAATGTTGAATACTTATGATGGCGTATATTTGCTGCTGAAAGTGGTTTTTCAGGTATTATCATGGGAACATATTTTTTATGGAAATATTTAGTTATCCTATGCTTCTGCCTCAGTGTCCCCATTAATATTACTGGATGTGTTGTATGTAAAGGAAAAGAAGAAAATGCTGTGCCTTTTTTGTGTTTTGCTTTAATAAAAAATATCTGATTTAAAAAAAAAAAAAACATTCACTAAAGTAAAGGTTACAGTGGAAATTTGTATGGTTAGGATAATAAACCTCCCATCAGGGTCTGTGTTAACCTGAACCGTCTCAGCTGGGAGAGATTTGGCCAGAAGGATAGACACCCCTCTGGAATAGTTAGTATGAGTAGCATGATATGAAGCTGACAGCCAGGGGCGCTTCAGGGCCCTAGTTTTGGAGCCCATGAGGTGAGTCTCTTGAAGACAAATAATATGAGGGCGGCTTTTTTTCAGAATGGAAATGACCAATGACCTCTTCTGGGGTGCATTCAAACCCCTAGTGTTCCAAGAGACTATCTTCAGGGGCTTTGCCATGGTAAAATATATAGTGATAAAGAAGCACACGGTAACATAACAGTAAGTACAGAAATGACCAGGTAGGCCGCACTACCCGAAGCACATACAAGCATGAAACAAAAAATGCCTGGATCTGCCTTCAGGGAAGTTTGGGCCAGCAGTGCAATATTGAAAACATTAGTATTCTGCCACAGGCAGCAACCCGAGGAACCCCTATATAGGGGAAAAATATAAACCTGAATTGAGAAAAAAGAGGAAAAAAAACACCAAGAAAGTCCCAAAAACCTCCCTTACCCCCCCCCCCCCCCCCCCACCCCGCTCGACCATCCCAAACATAGCGAACCGTCCCAGCAAAAAGGCTGTGTAGGTCAAAAACTGTTCCGTGGCCACGCCACTAACTGGTGAGAGGGTGGTATAAAATCTGGTGGGGCTTTCAACCGGTGGTAGCAAAAAGAGCCATAATAAACATGTCCTGATGAACAGTGAATGGTCCCCTCGGCCGGGAGGGATGGTTGGATCTGTAGGCCTTTTCCCCAGAAAGGATAAAGTACATCATGGGTGAAGGATAATGTTCGGGTATGAGGGTCTGTGGCGGAGAGTAAGCAAATCGGTGTTCAACTTCAGAGGTATAGGGCATCACCCAACAAGTAAACAAAAAATAAAAATGTGTGTGTATATATATATATATATATATATATATATATATATATATATATATACATACATATACATTTATATATATATAAGCTGGTCAAGAGGATGGGGAAGTCAGTATATTGCATAGTAGGGGCATGAAAAAAAGGTGTTTTTTTCTTTTGTCTACAAAATGAGATATGAGGGAGTAGGATCAATGTGGCTGGTAAACAATGTCTGAGGGCCAGTAACAGCATCAGTTACCTCTGCGTCTAGGAGCAACACCATAACGGTCATTCAGCCATGCCATAGCCTCTTTAGGGCTGGTGTAAAAGTATGCCTTACCATCGTGGATGGTTCGTAGTTTAGCAGGAAAAAGCATGGCATATGATGGCCCTTCTGTGCGCAGGCGAGATTTCACTCCTGAGAAGGATACACACTGGCGTTGAACCTCAGCAGAAATGTCCGGGTAGACAGATGGTGTTACCATTAAATTTGAGTGGGCCTTTTTCCCTTGCAAGGCGCAGGATAGCGACTTTATGCTGAAAGTTAAGGATACGGGCAATAATGAAGCGTGGGGGGCCACCTTCAAGAGGGGGGCGAGGAGGGGTGCGGTGTGCACGTTCAATAACATGAGAAAACGAGGGTGTATCTTTGCCAAAAATGTCCCGTAGCCAGGAATAAAGAAACTTATCAGGGTGGGAGCCCTCTGCACGTTCTGAGAAACCTACAAACCTGAGGTTGTTCCTTCGAGAACGATTTTCCAAATCGTTGATCTTGGCGCAGAATGCCGCCATTTCGCTCGTGGCATCACGCATGGCAACAGGCAGGGGATTCACAGTGTCCTCTAGTGTACTAATGCGTTCCTCCGCATCTCCGATTTCTGCCACGGAGGTTCTGGACATCTTGTTTCAATAAAGAAAAGTCCATATGGATAGAGGCAATTTGAGTGGAGAGGGAGGCCTTACAATCCTGTATAGCGAACATAATGGAGGATAGAGTAGGTTCAGCAGGGGGAGAATCTGTGGCTTGACTACTGTCATCCGATAGCAGGGGAGTCCTGGGACAGCTGGGGATCTGTGTGGGTCTGAAAGACAGGAATAGATGCACTCACCCCCGTAGCAGAGCACTGACCAGCAGAGGAAGAAGCGTGCAGCGTGTCAGTGTTCCCTGCATGCGTCCCGGCGCCATCTTGCCTCCTGAACCGCGCCAACTGCTCCGCCATGGATGGGGGCAGAGGCGGCCTGTATTTCACCATCCCAGCAAGCCTAGTCTGTGCCCACTGCCGTGGGGAACAAAACGGTACCTTTGGCGAGGAGATAGGACCCAGGATAAGGTAAGGATTGTGGTTGAGAGCCGGAGCAGTGTGTCTATGCTCTCTTCACCATCCGGCCACGCCCCCATGAAAACGATGTTCAAACCACACATGTGAGATATTGCCACGATCGATAGAGCAAGAGCAATAATTCTAGCCCTAGATCTCCTCTGTAACTCAAAACATGCAGCCTGTAGAAATTTTTAAATGTCTCCTATGGAGATTTTTAAGGGTAAAAGTTTGTCACCATTCCACGAGCGGGCGCAATTTTGAAGCGTGACATGTTGGGTATCAATTTACTCGGCATAACATTATCTTTCACAATATAAAAAAATTGGGCTAACTTTACTGTTGTCTTATTTTTAAATTAAAAAATGTGTATTTTCTCCCACAAAAAAGTGCACTTGTAAGACCGCTGCGCAAATACTGTGTGACAAAGTATTGCAACGACTGCCATTTTATTCTGTGTTGGGGGGGGGGGGGGTTCCAAGTAATTTTTTAGCAAAAAAAACCTGTTTTTAACTTGTAAACCACAAATCTCAGAGGCTCAGGCCTTAAAGTGGATATAAACCCTCCATACACCCAGTGAAGTGAACAGCCACCGTTGATGCACAGAGATTAACCAAATCTCCCTACATAAGTTTTACATGCATCTCTGCTGTCTTCACATTTATAAACTGTTTAGAAAGTTCAGATCGTGTTAGGAAATATTCTCTTCCTGTTTAACACAGAGATATACTGCCAAGATAGCTAAAATAGCTGATGGGAGGAAAGGCACACACCCCCTCTCCACATAGGCAGAGACTCTCTGAGGTGCTTTGTAACAGGGCCAGCTCCCTGCTAATCTATTTATAGCAACCTCCCCTGACAGAAATGTCAGGCTGCTTTTATCTGATGTGTCCGAGAATTTGTCAGGAGCTATCAGGCTGATAACGGAGGAACGGGTCAGAAGAGAGCTACGGGAAATTTGTCTGTTCCCTCTATGGCAGTGGTTCTCAACCTGGGGTCGGGACCCCCTCGGGGGTCAAATGACGATTTGTCAGGGGTCACCGAATCCTGGGTTGTTACTTAAGCCCGCACCGCTCTCCCAGTCTTTTTGCGACCGCCCAGCAAGGCTGTCCCTAGAGCCCAGAGGTCAGCTGACTGGTGAGGAATGTGAAGTGGGAGGGGCTGGAGGAGACCCTATCCTGATTTCGGCATAGGTGTCACTGCTACGAGACACCACGAGGTTGGAGACGCAGTGAGTAACACTACCTGGATTATAGTTGCCATTAAAAGTCCCCACTACAGTTCTCAGATTAGCAGATGACCTTGATCAAGAGCACCTAAGTTGGCTGATCAGAACTCCCCCCAGCACTGCCACTGATCCCAACTCCCCGCCAGCACTGCCACTGATCCCAACTCCCTGCCAGCACTGCCACCCATCCCATTCCCTCCCACCAAGGAGTAAAAATAGAGAATACATGGAAAGGAGAGAAAAAGAGGGGGAGGAACAAGGAAAGTGAGAGAAATAATAAGAGAAAGAACAGGAAAGATGGATAGAGAGAGGGATGGGGAAAAAAAATGAAATTTAGGATTGGGAGAGGTAAAAGGGAAAGAAAGGAGAACAAAGAGTGGTACATCCTAAAATGCACCATAAGGGGGTTCAATACTGTACGAGTGGAAGGGACTCAGGGAGCGCTAAATATCTGTGGGTTAAGGGCGCAAATTATTTGTCTCGCCTTGGGTGCTGACAACCCACGCTACGAAAATAATTTTACTGTTAGGGGTCCCCACAACTTGGGAAATTTTATCAAGGGGTCACGGCACTAGAAAGGTTGAGAACCACTGCTCTATGGACAACTTTAGCCTGTTCAGTTAACTTTATATTTTTACCTTCATAGATCGTGAACAGATCTACTCAGTAAATGCATAATACCCCATATCTATACATAACCGCAAAAGCTATGTAGAGTATTTTGAATGTACAGCAGACATCAATCATATACAGAAGAATATGTAGTACCTGTGCCCGTTAGAGAACCTTCCTGTCCTAGTGAACTCTTGAAAATGGAAAAAATCCTTTCACACTGAAAATAGATAGCGGTTAGCCGATCTAACTGGCAACTGGCTTTCAGGTGCACATAGAAAAGCACTCTAATAGCATGCACGATCCATCATTTCTAAATGATGTAATTCCACCTATGTTCATTTTACATGTGTGATCTGTCCTATGCTAGGTATGTGCTTATGACAGATGAAGGAAAAAAGTACGGTTTTATTTTTCATAACTTAAACTATAATGGATTAAAGCAGAGAGAAGAAAGGTGTTGGTTTCACACAGATTGTGTCATTATTAAGATGAAATGTGTTTAACTTGAGCGTTTACATTACACTTCCTTGAGCTTGCTGGAAATGCAGTTTTCAGGTAGGTAGATTAACACCGTGTGCTCTGGTTGGTATCTGGAACTTCTCAGTTATGAGCACTTCAAATAAACACATTGTTACTTTGCCATTCTTGCCAGTTTTGTCATAGTTTGCAGCTTATGAACATTTAGGCCGACACAACTTTTCTGTCAAATGCAATACATGTGCCACACATTCGCTGTGTTAGTACAATTGACCCACCCAACATATAAATTTCAAACCAGCTTTTTCAGCCTCCTTTACTTTGGAATTCAGATTGCTGCCAAGTATTTTAATCTTACTGTTCTGACTTATTCTGGAACTTTTCTAGACTCTTGACTAGTTTGGTGGTCTGTTCCTGTACTTTATGAACTTTCATATGTGATCTGAGTGGCTAAATGCACAGGTAATTGAATTTTTTTATCATTTTAACCTGAGCAAATGTGTGGTTTAGTTCGGTTTCTCTTGTGATTTACCCACACTTGTGCAGTATAGCTAAAGGGGGACGTCAATGGTTGGTACTAGTATAGTTGCTGATGTGACATGGTGCAAATATGGACTTTTCCCACCTTCCCCTATACTGTCGGGTCCCTTTTTTATTTCCCCACAGTGACCTTACTAAGAGACAAAGTGCCCTGAGTGTAAACTTGGTCCATCTGTCCCCTTCACTATGCTGATATTAACATGATCAACCGAAGTGCCTACTGTACTAGTTATCGGCAACTTCCCCTTTTGGTTTTGCTGTGGAATATGTATTACCTTCTGGTGCATGCAAACTTATTGTAGGTTCACATGGACTAATTAGCGGCTGCTGCTTTAAGCCCAGTTGTTGCCCCAAAGCGCAAATATCGGTTTGCACAGACATTCTTTGTGTTGTAGTGCCCGTCTGTTACCTCTCTGGTTATTTTGCAGCTAGGTGAAGAAGGTTCTAGAAAGGGGTTAGTGGCCTATAATTGTCCAGGAAGACCTGGATAAGATACCTGACTGTGATCTACTAGACTAGGTAAGTTAGTGGAGTTTGATCAAATTAAAACTAACCATTTAAGAAAGGAAGTACGTTTTATTTTTCCTAACCTCTTGACCTGAGTCATGGTTGGTACTACTTTTGACCAACATTGCAAGCCACATAAAAAAAAACATACTGCTCTGCATGTAACAGGAAAGCGCAGAGGAGGTAGGACACATTGGTCTGCTGCTAAGCGGATGGGGCTGTTCATGGGAGATGGGGCAACTCATTCCATAGCTGCATGCAAGCTAGCTGCCTGTGCAGTAAACGGCACTAATGTTTCTGCACCACTGCTGGTCAGTTTGCAGCTCTGCTGCATCTGTGCAATATTATTTTCAGAAAAGGAGAGAGTTTGGTCAGGGGGACTTTAAATGAGGCCAATCACTATGTAGAGTAAGCATGTGAGATGAAAAACACAGTATTGCTTATATGGGTTCCGACAAAAAAGGGGGGAGTTTGTTGGGGACTTTGAATGAGAGATGTATACCAAAAAGCAGTCTTGGCAAAAAGCATTTTATAATAAAAAAATATATATTTTATTGAAAATTTAACACATTCATTAACATCACATTGCATACTAACATCACATTGAGATCTAATATCCCCACTTCTTCCCAAAACCGCCCCAAAAACAAAACAAGATAAAAACACAAAAGCAAGTTTCTTTCCTTCCCCCCCCTCCTCCCTCCCATCCCCCAAAAGTCCCCCCTCCCCCACTCTCACATCCCACTACCAACTGAACCATTTCCACCTATGTGATTCCAATCCTAAAAAAAATAAAAAATTAAATTTGTAAGTTAACCCTCATATTTGCCTACGTGAACTTGATGACCTTCTACTGACCCTTTCCCACCAAAAACACAATTCCCTTTAATTATTAGTGAAAGGTTAAGGGGCTCCTCTTTGCCCTTTCACCGAGGAGAAAAAAAAGAAAAAAAAAACAGCAAAAAAAAAAAGGAAGGGGTTTATAAAATTACGAGGCTTCTAGAGCCATCTTGCCATCTATTAACGTGGTATCCCAACTTATTGTTGACCCCAACTCCCTACCTATTATCTCACCCCTATTTGCCCATCCCTTTATCTTACCCCTAACTATATGACCTCCCTATTACGGGCCTTGTTACATTCTCTCCCCCTTACCTCACGTGCATCACCCTAGAAGAGAAGCAAATGAGGGGGATGGAGAGGGGAGAGATGGAAACGGAGAAAGGAAAAAATAAATACAATTTATTTTTATTTTTTATCCCCTTTCATACTTGGTGGTTGCTCAGTCCTTCCCTTCATCTGACCTGGTGTATGGGATTTTCACACTTCTCAACAATATGATGCATTCAATATATACTACTGATCTCAATCCACAGAAGTTTGGCTCACTGTCATCTACATTTGCACATTGGCCTTGGTGAATCCACAGTGCTCCCTGCTTGTCCACGTGTCCCTACCTCAGCTCCCACGCCAGACATCTTTAAACAGCTCTGATCCTCTGTTCACATCTGTGCAGTTGACGTGAGTATATATAGGGATGTCCATCTTGTCCCTTACACCCACTATTTATTCCTAATATTCAGTTTCAATATTATACCATATGGTTATGGCTCTTTATAGATCACCATTACATTCGCCCCTGAAGAGTTGGTATACCCCAATGAAACGCGTCTGGCTTATATAGATGCATGATGTCCATACAGATGATTTTATGTCTTTTACATTGTTTTACTCCAAGATTTTCCAATACCATCCAGCCCCTTCAGTGGTTCATGTTGTGCAGGACTTATCTTTACGCCATGATATGCCAAGCACCATGGCGTCAATATGTATATGTGTTTTTTAGCATGCTCTGTGTTTATGCGATTTGTGTATGCGTTTTTATGTAATTTAATATGCTGTACATGATCTTACAAGGTATATTAAAATGCTTTTTGCTAAGACGGCTTTTTGGTATACATCTCTCATTCAAAGTCCCCAACAAACTCCCCCCTTTTCGTCAGAACCCATATAAGCAATACTGTGTTTTTCATCTCACATGCTTACTCTACATCAGGGATATGCAATTAGCGGACCTCCAGCTGTTGCCAAACTACAAGTCCCATGAGGCAAAGCGAGACTCTGACAGCATCAAGCATGACACCCAGAGGCAGAGGTATGATGGGACTTGTAGTTTGGCAACAGCTGGAGGTCCGCTAATTGCATATCCCTGCTCTACATAGTGATTGGCCTCATTTAAAGTCCTCCTGACCAAACTCTCTCCTTTTCTGTTCAAATTTGGTATGGAGGCCAATTACTCATGGTGCCTTGGACCACATCATTCTTAATCCAGTAATACGTTTTTTTTTCCACTTGCCTAAATACCTAAATTTCCAGCCCCCAATATTTGGAATATTTTGAAATTGCAGCACTGTATAATGCAAGAGTACCTAAACTGGTCCTATTTTTTTTTTTATCTATATTCTTTATCTTCACAGTAAATATTACAAAATTTACCATATACTATCCACACTAGTGGAGCAAATGGTAACGGGAAATTCAGAAAGTCAAGGGTACAATGTGAATAATGATGCTAAGATCAAGATTTCAATAGTTTTTTTGTTTTTTTTTTGATCATGCAGGGCATTACAAAAATAGCTCTAAGGTACAATACATTTTTTCGGTACTTAGAAATTAAAAACATTTGCGGTTTTTAAATGCATACAAATTTTGACTGTTACATTTTAGAATCTTCTAGCATTTTAAGCCTTTTATTTTACGGAACTTGTTTTAGCCTGCTGCCAGTATTTTTTTTTTCCTAATATGTACTTGAGTTTCTTTCCCATCAGTACTAATATTTGTTTAATGCTATTACTTGTTATACCTCAATGCTTCACTATGAAGAGCTTTCTTGCTTTATGGTGAAGTGAATGATACTCAGTCAATGACTATAATTAGGTTATTAATTAAGATGTAAAGCCATTTTTAGTTTAAATATCCTGCCAAGGAACAAACGCTTTTCTTTCAAACTGCGCCCCTCTACGGTTTATCAAGAGGTGAACCAACTCCCAGGCCTTTCCAGAACATTTTTGTGTCAGTGATGGATGAGGATCGCTTTAACCCAACATCAAAGCAGGGAGATTGCTTGCTTGTTGTAGTAGAAGGGGTTACAAAAGCAAGGATAGGCTGTCCGCTCTAAGTGCCCTATCAGCCAATGGTTTCTTATGTGTTTGTACACATCGAGGGAAGAGGAAGCCTCCTGCTGGGACTTTGAAAACGGAGAACACAAAAGCACTTTTGGAAATTGTAGCTTGCAGTTTCAATGCAGCTTCTCACAGCCCATCCACACATCTATGCCTCTTAGAGAGGGTGAAGTTCTCAAAACCTTAAAATAGAATTTGTAGGGGAGGGTATGGGGGAGTCAAAGTTTTGGCACAAAAGACTTTTGGCAGCCTTTTCCTCAGAATACCAGAGCCTGTGGCGAATCACTTTAAGGGTGACCCCCACGGGTATTAACACTCATTGTGTTTGTGTGTTTTTTTGTTGTGCGTGAGTGATGTTTTCTGTTGTGATGCAGTCATGCAGATTCCGATTATTAGACATTACCTTTCCCCACTTGTCAGCCAAAAGGTGACAAGGCACTTTTATATTGCCTAATGAATTTTTATGATCTCCCTCTTTCTTAAATTTCTTTAATGTGCCATGATGAGTGTTGGCTTGTTTATTCTCGAACAGATCTCCAATCCCTGCCAGCAGAAAACTCTGCTCCCAAGACACATTGTTTCTCCCGCTGACATCATTGTATGTGACCCAGGAATGGCAATGTCTGCAAAGATGGGGTTGCAGATCATAAACAACTTATTTTTATTTTTTTTGGTGTGTAGCCTTGCCTGAGTTAGCTGGACCACACATTCAAGGTTCTCTAATAACGTTGTTTTTATATTTGTAATTCGATTTGCCAGTCCAAAAGTGAAGTTTGTGTTCTATGTAAAAATGTGCGTGAATTTAGATAATGTGGCTATTACTAAATTTCTTTATATTCATCATTGAATAGTGCAAGTATCAGTCCTATGATGCACTTACAAATGTAAAATTACACCAACACACTGAATAGGAAGCATATGTCTTACGTGGACTGTGTGCATTGAATTTAATTAGATCTCCATATGGGTAAACTGACTGTGACACATTGTCGCCTCCAAAACCTTACACTCTGCTTTTATCTACTTATGAGCTTCTAATCATGTTTATACTGCCTCTGATTTTGCATTGGAAATGTGCAAAATTTTAGACCATAGAATTTTGCTTTAGAGATCACATATTGAAAGTTTATTGACTATTTTTATTCTCACAATTTAGTTAGGCCATTGTAAACTCCATTCAAATGGGGCTAGTTGTGATGGCATGCTTCAATACCACTGACATTAAACTATCATTCACTAGTCTACAGAGCAGGGCTTTTTTTAGCGGGAACGCAGGGGAACGCAGTTCCGGCACCTCCTGGACTGACTGTATGTAATGTCAAGGGGTGCTGGGGTGTGCTGCAGGGTAATTAATGCTCACTGCTGGGGGATCTATTCTAGCTGGAGAGGATATATTTTTGCAGGGGGGGTCTATTGTTGCTGAGGAGGTCTAGTGTTGCTGATGGGGGACCTAATCTTGCTGCGGAGTCAGTTGTTGCTGAAGGAGATCTACTGTTGGGGGAGGGGTCTATTGTTGATGGCTGCCAGAGTCTATTAATGCTGGCTGTGCGGAGATCTGTTGATGCTACAAGGAGTCTATTGTTGCTGGGGGGGATTTTGTTGTGGGTGGTACATTGTTAGGGGGATCTATTGTTGCTGGCTAAAGGGAAAACCAAATTCCATATAAATTACTTAGCACAACAAAATGATACTTGGTTCTGTATTGTCTAAAAGGGGCGGTACTGGGAGGTGGGTAGGGGATGGAACCAAGGGACGTTGCTCGGAAGGTGGGTAGGGGCGGAGAAAACAAATGACTCGGAAAAGGCGAGTTCCTGCACCTATTGTCTGAGAAAAAAAGCCCTGCTACAGAGTAATGCAAAAAAATAAAATTGTGTGTGTGTGTGAGAAAAATTACCCTGTTAATGAAAAGGTCAGAAACTAATGGCCAATCTTCAGGTTGAAGGAAAGTCAACACTTTTTTTTTTTTAATAACCACTTTTAACAATGGTCTGCAGAAGAGCATCTCTGAATGAACAAGTTAAAGTGATACTAAAGTCTTTTTTTTTTTTTAATAACAAACATGTTCTACTTGCCTGCTCTTTGCAATGGTTTTGCATAGAGCAGCCCAGATCCTCCTCTTCTTAGGTCCCTTTTGGCTCTCCTGGCTCCTCCCTCTTGTTGAATGCCCCCACAGCAAGCCGCTTGCTATGGCGGCATCTTGGCTTGGAGAGGGTTCTAGTTTGACATGCCCACTTTGCATATACTACGCCTGTATCACTCGGCTATCATGTTAGTTGCAATTTTGTTTTTATTAAATTATTGGTTTTAAACGCTGCACTTTTTCTGGTTCCCTTTTGTTCCCTATTGACTGTGTATATGTATGTGCCTCTGTTGGGTTTTACTGCTATACAGAACTCGATTAGAGAGTTTTTTCCCCTGACTGTTTTTCTGTCGGTGAATTCACCAGACAGGGACTCTGTGCTTCAGAGCTAGGAAGGTGACACAAGTGTTTACCATCACCTGAAGCTTTCAGAGTTGCATTTTATTTCCAGTCTACGCACTGGACTGAGAATGAATGTCACACTGCTGTGGTCCTTTATGCGCTGTGCTTTATTGGCAACATAGCCTAACTCTCCCCCCCCCCCCCACCATATCCCATCCCAACTCTCAATGCCGAAAACATATTTGCAGATCAAGCCTCGCTCACTCGCCCGCATTTCATCTCGTTGTGTGGCCTAGTTGCTAACAGGCTATGGACCGGTACCAGTCCGTGGCCTGGGGGTTGGGGAACTCTGCCCTAAGGCATCTGTGCTCTATGCCCTCTCCTCCTAAAATGCTGAAATTTTCGATTTTGGGCTTTTGTCATTTTTATATTTTTATGCACAACAAAAGAGATTCCCTGTGCTTAGTGTACAAATTAAAGATATGCGACAACACTAAAATATCAGAATACTAGATATAAAAACATACTTCTCACTAAATAGATGGACTATCACTTTAAGGTTCTATTCATATGAATGTATATACAACAATGAATAAAATAAGTGCAAAAATCTGAATATAGGGATAAAAATGATTTATCTGCTGCTGAGGCAGCCACCAAAGGTGTAGGCCCCATGTTGTTTTAAGTGGGTGCTACTGCCTGCCAATCACGAAACATTCAAGTAAATGGGACCACTTTGCAAGTGCCCCGCAACTGCATGCTTTTGGTGGGGTCCAAGGGGTTAAAGCAGGTGGTGTGAAAGCAACACAACGCTGCCTGCTTTAACACTTTGTTTGCTATACTGCACAAGGTTGCAGGGCACTTGCTGCGTGGCCTCATTCCCTCGGATGGGTCATGCTTGGCAGGTGCTACACTCACCATCCATGATAAAGCATATAACTCCTGCTGTGACGTGTACACCCCTGCCCATTGCAGCTAAAGGAGGTGCGGTGGTGATAAAAAAAAAACACGTCTTAACTATGGGGTTTTTACCACCCCCCAAACTGCAAATGTAAATGAACCCTTATTGTTCTGAGCCCCCTATAAGGCTGCTTTCACACTGATGTGCTGCAGTTTATCTGAACCGTGGGTGCATCACAGTGCATCTGCAACTTTTCTGGGCTAGCTGTGCTTTGCCATAGACTTCTATTATTTCCAGCAGGTGTGGTGCACTTTCTGAAAGCACATCAAAACTCCTGCATTTAGAAAGTGCACCAAAGCCAAAGGTTATAATTGAAGTCTATGGCTAAGAGCAGCAAATCTGCAGGAAACCTGCAGGTGCACTGCACCCGTTGTGTTGGTTAGCCGAAGCACATCGGTGTGAAAGAAGCCTTATACTATTATGCCCAGTGTATTGATTCACACTGACCTGAATATCTCTTCTTTCCTGTTGCTGGCACCACTTTGGAAACCACTAGCCAGAATAAGAGGTAGAGTGCAGTTGGTATCACTCCACATGGGACAGGAGCCAACACTACAGAGGAGGCATCGGCTTTTGCTCCCTACTACAGCTTAAACTTGACAAGTAGTCCCTCTGCATTGCACTCTGTTTGATGCTCTGGAATGGCGGGTCAGCAAGCCCAGACCACAATCTACCAGTCACCTGTCCCCGATCTACAGGTTGCTGACCCCCGTTTTAGAGCATCCCTTTGACCTTTAATCCACTTTTGATTCATTCACTTTAGAGCTTAAAATGGTATTGGCCTTTTTAAATATTTCAGTGTGAACAGCTCAGTAGAGTACTTTTAGAAATGGTCGTAGTGACCCTAAACATGAAAAGTATATTGGTACTATGCTATCAACTCACCTTATTTTACCTTAGGTTTTTATTTTTCTCATGGCGTGCAGATTTTTTGTAAACAAGTCTTGACTTTTAACTGATCTTTAGTATCTCCTTTTGCAATACTTTTGGGGTTGATTTACGTAAGTTAAAAAGCACAAAATCTGGCACAAAATCTGGTGCAGCTGTGCTTGGAGCCAATCTGCTTCTAACTCCAGTTTTAGTAAATCAACCCCATGTGGGGAATGAACTTTTATATGTTAATTTCTATATGGTATTACAATGTTCTAATATTTCATAGTTTTTAATACCACAATGTTCATAAAGCTTGCCTTTGCACTTCTTTTGACTTTTGCTTTTAGTGATGGGATCCTATTTATCATTTTGGATGTCTAGAAGTTTACAAAGTTACATACTTGCCTGTGACTATTCACAATATGCAAAAAGGAACCTTGGTAATAATCCATCTCCAATGCAAAGGGAAAAGAGTGCAAATAAACCTTGCTTCACCTAATGTGTTCACCCTGGAGAAAATGTTATGTTAGATTCAAAGGTAACGTTCAGGAAAAATGTACCCTGCAGTGGGGCCACCGCACTGCAAGGCATAACAACTTGTTGAGTCTAGGGGTTCTGGAATTGGGAATACTTGGTGATTAGTAATACTTTACCTTCTCGTCCCAGCAGGCTCCCTTGTTTCATGCGACCGATCCGCCATAGCAGCCACTGTAGGCTACTCTTGGCTGCGGTCACTGTCCGCACCAGAGCTTGCCCTGAGCAGTGAGTCGGGTAAGCAGTAAAGAACGAATGATTATGCCAAATATTGGGGGGGCGTGGCCAACGACCGGGATGTGAGGACGTGCTTAGCCTGAGCTTCGTCCATGCCGCACACATCCTGACTCAATCCTACTGACCTGTTTGCCATCCAGGGGTCCCGTTTGTCCCCACAGCATCCAGGAAACCTTGTGCCCATCGGGAGATGGTCAAATACGGCCCACCAATGGGGGAAGCCTCAGGATCCGTCCCGCCACCCCCGCCATGCAAACAGAGGCAAGATGGCGCCGGTCACCATGCTGCAGACACACGCAGCCAGCCATCCTCATACTCCTCAGCGCTGAAACCGAAACATGCAGGGAAGGGTGAGTCACACGTTCCCCCCCCCCCCTGTTCTAAGCCCGGAAGATCCTTTCCTGCTCTCTCCGGCTGAGGACTTTGCCCCTGATACCCCCAGCGAGGGCACTGCTGATGCAGGCCATGCGGAGCCATCCCTGTCTCAGATCATGGAGGCCATCCAGCACAGCCATGGTTCTCTGACCACCCAAATGGACTCCATAAAAACTGACTTATCCTTCCTAAAACAGGATGCTCATAACCTCCGCCACAGAGTGTCTAATGCTGAGCAGTGCATTAGCACGCTGGAGAATGAGACCTGTCCATTACAGGGCTCTGTTAGGGAGCTACGCCAGGCCCAGGATTACACAGCAGATAAGCTCACTGAAAAACTGAAACGGGAAGATTGGGACTTTAAATGAGGCTCTTCAACATGATGATGGTAAATTGAATACAGATGTATATTTATTGAGTATCAGAAATTGGATAAAATGCATGTAAGCATACAAAACCACACATCGAGAAAACATTAAGGATAAATGTCAATCCATACAGACACACATAAGTATGTGCGCATGTAAAAAATGTCAAGGGTACATACAGTATTATATATCAACTTGGCATCACGCAATGGTGTAGATAACTTAATGACACAAAAAAACAATCTCATATATATACAACCATAAAACATCTGAACAGCATGGACATAAGGGGTGAGCATAGTAAGACCAGTAAAACCAAAATTCATTAGGTAGATGATGTTCTTGGTAGATATTGTGGTGTTGAACTAAAAAGTGCATTCTGGGTGGCCGTCGCGTTTCGTGTGTGAACACTCATCAGGGGCTGATGCTGAAAATTATCTACACTATATAATAGAAAAAAATATATAATAAAAATAGATGGGTTGGTCAAATTGTAATGAGTCCCAGGGAAGGGCAAAAAAAGCCCACCCTAGGTACTTACATGAAATTCATGCAGTGGTTGGTGGAGACTGTAGAGCCAGGGCCAGTAAGGTAGTCTGTCCCGGAAGCCGAGGTACAGTAGAGTCACGTGCTAAGTGGGGGCGGTACCGCATACAGAGCCCCCCCATCCCTTGGAGGTATGATATACAGGTGGCCACTGTGGGAAGTCCGGGTGATAAACTGTAGTGGCTGTCAGTGGGGTTCTATAGAGAATGAAAAAATTCCCATTGTCAGCATGTCATAATGTGCCGACAACATGGTTGGAATATATTGTATATAGTACCCTCATAGTGACTTGCCTGTGGAGCCTCTGAAGTGGATGACCTGCTGCAGTGCGGTGTATCATCAGAAGATGATAGCAACAGGACTGGCTTTGGGGGGAGCGGAATATATCCGCCCCGCACACGTGCACGTCGGCTCATATACCAGCGTCACGCTGGCGCGGCATAGGCTGTGAAGGGCTCTAACGCGGACGATAGAACACGCCCACGGAGACGCCCATGTTACCCTGTCATGCCGGCCAAGGTGGAATGACTCATGTCGCATGTGGGTGACGTCAGAACAGCGACCCACGTGAGGCACGGTGCGTGACGCTGATGCGCTGTGGAACGTCACCCGCTCCGCCCCAGGGGAGGGGACACAGGGGGACATGCAGAGCGCATCACGACTTCCGGGCAGCAGACTGAAAACGGTCCCGGGAAGTGCAGGGGCCACCGCTCAAACCCTATGGTGATGCCACCTAGTGGCCAAGCTGTATAGTTGCAAGGATACAGATGTACTCTGTGACCGAGTGTGTAAGACCTAATCTTGGGATGAAACCATCCAGGATTGGAAGCAACATCCAAGAACCATACATCTGGGTGGCAAGGGAACACTGCCAGCCCTGTTGGAGAGTCTCCATCCCTAATGACATTGGAAGAGGTGTGGGAGTTTGGGTCTTTGAATGAGGCACACATAAGCATGCCTCCATCCCTGGTGCGAAAAACTGAAACGGGAAGTTTGGGACTTTAAATGAGGCTCTTTAACATGATGATTATAATAAGCTCACTGAAATGGAGGACCGTTTACAGAGGAGCAATTTACATTTCCTGGAGTTCCCAGAGGGGGCTGAGGGTAGAACCCCGGAGGTCTTTATGGAAAGATGACTAGTCACCACATTCGGCGTCTCCACCTTTTCACCGTTATTCGCCATTGAACGGGCACACAGGGTCCCCCCTGCGCCCCCTACCACCTGGGGCCTGGCCATGTGCCATGATTATCAAACTGCTTCACTTCAGGGACAGGGAGGCAATTCTTGGTGCTGCCAGAGAAAAGGGAAGGTTGTCCTTTAATGGGAGTAGAATTTCTATTTTCCCTGACTTCTCTGTAGCTACACAAAAGCAGAAGGACTCTTTCCTGGCTATTAAACGCAGGCTCCGTGAGCTTCATCTCCCCTATGGCATGCTATATCCTGCTCGATTGAGGATTGTTTACCAGGGCAAGGCTTCCTTCTTCACGGATCCTAAGGAGGCATCTCACTGGGTGGATACCCTAGGACATCCTGAACGCCGGAATCCGTCAAAGATCTCCTCCACGCTGACATCTCACCTAACCTGCACCTTTTTGTTAGCTACACCTTGTGCCTTATGTGGCCTACGTTACCCCTTTCCAGCAAAGGACAGCTGAGGGGGGGTAGGAGTGGGCCTGAATATCCTTACGCCTGTGATCATCTCACTTCCCTCTTTACAGTTATATGAAAGTGGCGAACTACATTCTACTAACTCTGTTTGTTTCCTACTTGTTTGATCTGGATGACTGCCGCATTTTTTCTTTCAGACTTAGGCATAACTAGCATACTTGTCCTGTGCGGACACGGACGGTGGCCCGCGTCTAAGGGACTTTAACGCTCCTCAGGGTTGGTTAGTTCGGGGTCTGTCTCATGACCCCCCTGCTTCGCAGTTTTGGTTTTGGGAACAAAGCTCTCATATGTTTGGGAGCCGGAAGGGTTAGGTGGGTGGGGATGTTTGGGGATGTTTGGGGATTTTTGTTTAAAGTTTTTATTTTTATTTTTATGTGTTTTGTTATGCAGTGCTGGTATCCATTTGTGCATGTCCTTCCACAGGCTGGTATAACTGACCCTTATGATATGCATCTGAGCACTATATTTCCTATGCTCTTATCTTATCGACCTGTCTTATGCCTTGCGCACTTCCCCTGGTTCGCAGGACTTAGGGCCCTGCTTGTTTCCGGCGAGCCATGGGAGGTGGGTTTGGTTAGTCATGTACTTTACGCCTCCCTATGTCTAAGCTACGTTTAGTGTCTTGGAATGTACGGGGGCTGAATTCCAAAGTAAAAAGATCTCTGATGTTTGACTATTTGGCACGCCACAATCCGCATGTAATCCTACTTCAGCAAACCCACCTCCAGGGCTCTAGAGTCATGGCCCTCAAACGGGCAAAAATTGCCTACGCCCTCCATTCCACATACTCCACATATTCCAGGGGGACCTCCATCCCAATAGCCAAATCAGCCCCGGTTAGTATTAAGCATGTTAAACTAGATCCGCAAGGGTGTTTTGTAGTTGTTGTACTCGAACTTATGGGTAGACCATATACCATGACTAGCCTGTATGCCCATCCCCCCCTTCACTAAATTGTTCTTTGAAAGGGTTATGACCTCCATTCTAGCGATAGCGGAGGGTCCTTTATAGCGGGTGACTATAATACAGTACTGGATAATTCCATAGACAGGTTACATTGTTCTTCATTACCCCCCCCCCACTCCCCTGGGTTCCTTCTTAAATCAATTTATCGAGGTGGAAGCATGTGGACAGGAGGGAGTATTCGTGTCACTCTGAGTCACACGGCACTCTGTCTCGTATAGATTTGTGTCTGGTCTCGTCTGATCTGCTTTCCATGGTATCAGAGGTTAAATACCTTCCTAGGGCGGTGTCCGAGCATTCTCCTTTGATGGTGGACCTTGCCCTGGGCCCCCCCTCCTCCTATCGTGTGTGGCGACTGAGCCCATTGTGGTTGGCGGATGAGATTGTGGTGAACCAATGTATGACAGAGATGAAATCTTACTGGCTACTTAATAAACTGAGTGCAACCGTTCCAGTGGTATGGGATGCCTTTAAGGCCGCTACACGCGGCTCTTTTGCTGCGGCGGTTGGTCAGACACGCAAGGCCTCTATGTCCAAGTTGATGGATGCAGAGGGGGCTCTCAGGGAGGCGGAAGCCGCTTATACCGCGGCTCCCTCTCCTGCGACACGTGCTGCCTGGAAGCATGGGTCCAGAGAATTGGACCTAGTGCTTTTGGGATGCACCCAGAAGAAGCTGTTATATCAGAATCAGCGAATCTTTGAGTTTGGTGGTGTATCTTTCTAAACCTGACTATCAGCCATGCAGCATACCCAGAATTAAGAGCGCAGAGGGCATAGTGGTAGAACAGAACACTGAGATCATGGATGCCTTTATCTCCTTTTACTCCTCCCTATATGCTACTAGAGCTCACTACACGATTGTGGAATTGGATGACTATCTTTCTGATATCTCGTTGCCCAGACTTCAGACCCAGCAGGTGTCAGATCTTGACGCTCCTCTGACGACTGAGGAAATTGGGGAGGCTATCCAATCCTTTGCCAGAAATAAAACGCCAGAACTGGATGGGTTCCCCATCGAGTGGTATCTGCAATACAAAGATTTGCTTATACCCCATCTAAGCAGGGTATATGATTTTGCTATGGAAACGGCACAGCTACCCCCCTCTGTCGGAGGCATTGATTGTCCTCATTCCTAAACCACATAAGGATCACCTCCTATGTGAATCTTACAGACCAATATCACTCATCAACTCAGATGTTAAGATTTTGGCCAAGGTGCTCGCCCGGCGATTGAACACAGTTATTGCTACCATTATTGGTGCGGACCAATCTGGGTTCATCCCTGGGCGGTCGACCTCCATCAACCTGCGGAGATTATTTACCAATCTTCAGGCCACTCATGCGGAAATGGTTCCAGGGCGGTTCTAGCCTTGGACGCACACAAGGCATTTGATTCAGTCGAGTGGCCTTATCTGCTGGAGGTCTTGGCAAAGTTTGGTATTGGCGGTGCCTTCATCAGATGGGTCCAGTTGTTATATTCAAAGCCCACTGCTCGACTGAGGGTGAACATGGCTGTGTCTGATCCCTTTCCGATAAAGAGAGGCACCAGACAGGGGTGCCCTCTGTCGCCGTTGCTCTTTGCACTGGCGATAGAGCTCTTGGCAGCACTGATTAGATCCTGCGGGGAGGTTGCGGGACTGACGATTGGGGGTCTGGAGGAGAAGGTGTCCCTTTGACGACATGTTAATATATTTGTCGGACCCCCAGTCATCTCTCCCAGTCCTGCTGGAGATTATTGGCAAGTTTGGGCATTTCTCCGGGTTAACTGGGACAAGTCCATCCTATTTCAGATTGACCAGGCAGACCCACCCATGATACCCTCCTCTTGCCCACTACAAATAGTCACCTCATTCCGATATTTAGGAGTCCTAGAACAGCTCCCTATTACCTCTTATGGTAAACTCAATATAGACCCCCTTATAGGGAGAATGAAGACCACATTCAAAACCTGGGCAAATCTCCCACTTACCTTATTGGGCAGGATTAATATTTTTAAAATGATATTCCTGCCACGATTTCTGTATGTATTGGGTAATTCACCAATATATGTCACTAAGCTTAAATTTTAAGGAATAGACTCCATCCTTACTTCCTTTTTGTGGAGGGGGGAGTAGTCAGGATTGCCAAGACCACCCTCCAGTTACCGGTACTGGAGGGCGGATTGGCCTTACCCTGCCTCAACACCTACTATATTGCCTCACTATTGGCTCATGCACATTGGTGGTTTTTTCCTGAAGCCGACAACGCAGCCACTGCTTTGGAGGCTGCTATCCTTACCTCCTATGAATCCCTGCAGAACCTGATTTATCGTATGTCCCTTAGAGGGCGGGAGGGTATGAGTGTCCTGGCAATGACTATAATGCTTATTAAGCTAACAAAACTACAGTCCGCTGACAGTAATACTTACTCGCTGAACACTCCACTCTGCGGGAACCCGACTCTACCGAGTTCTTCCGCAGATCTGACGGGGGATTCTGGTGGAAAAGGGGGGTAAAAACTATTCTGCATTTATTCTCAGACAATGTGTTTCGTTCTTTTGATGAATTTTGTAGAGATTACAATCTACCATGCACAGCTTACTTCCTTTACCTACGAATACGCCACACTGCAGCAATGCAGTTTGGTCTTCGCAACATATCTATTCAGCTCTCCCCACTGGAACGTATGTTGACCAACCCCTCTCACACCAAGCTAGTTTCTACATATTATAGGTCCCTTCTGCATTCCACGAAAGGCTGAGCAAGACGGCTGCCAGCTGGAGAGCCGATATCCCTGAGTTGACGGAGGAAATCTGGCAGGAGCTTTTGCCCCTCCAGGTTCCCTCTGTCATCTCTTCTCGTGACAAGGTAATACAAACTAAATTGTTCTACAGATCCTACTTTACTCCATGCTTACTATTTAAACTGAACAGATTGCCCTCTGCATTATGCTCTCGTTGCGGCATGGCTGATGGCACATTCTTTCATTTAATGTGGGAGTGTGCTCCGATCAGGCAGTTCTGGTCGGAGGTCACGGCCTTCATTAGTTCATTGACTCAATTAACTAATGTATGTAATCCTCTAAGGTGTATACTGGGTTATATTGATAACTAATATATTGGGGTACTCTTGGTCAAATCAAAAAGCACCACATCCCATTGTAATTTAATATGAGAAAAAGGGGGGGACAGCGGGTATACTCAGTACCCAGGGATTTTTTGAAAACACGGTGCTTGATAGAGATAAACACAATTGTCAAAATCAATAAAAGATTAAATTTTGTTACATGAAGCATAAAAACAATACACAAAATTATTAACCATCCTTCAAGATATGTAGGTCAGTTTTCAAAAAGATGCAATTCACTGCTTGATTTCCACTCAACTAGTTTCGCTCCCAGCGGAGCTTCTTCAGGAGTGTAATAGAGTAATAGCAGGTTTAAACTGTGAATACAGGATGTACAACAATTAGCAACATAGAATGGTTAAAAGTATGTAAGACTTTAATGTTGAACATTTCAGAAAAATTGATAAATTGACGTGCCCAAAGCACGCTAATGGTTAAGTAGTTCATAAGGGTAGATCATTAACACAATAGATCCGTTCACACTGAAATGGTGATGGCCCATGCTGAGCATCATACAAACACATATGTATACACTCACCGACTTACATGTGTAGCTACAAACTGGAAGAACAAATGGCATTTCCACTGGTATTAGTTGACCGGTTTGCCCAATCCACTGAAACAACCCATAGGGTTAGCAACCACAAGGGTAAAGAAAATCTATTGAAGACTGGAAATAGAAAGCATACAAAAGGTATATAGTGAATAGATGTTAAATCTAGCAAATTCAACATAATTCATCCTGAAATGGATGGAAAGACAACCTCTTACCTTGAGAGGTTGTTAGTATGGGTCACTAGATCCAAAGTCAGCAGTATGCCAATAGGGAGTTGTAAAAATCCTTATAGAGCACAAAGTGTCTATTTGTGCTAAGAAAGACAAACCCTCGGGCTGAATGATTGGAAACACATAGTGAAAAAATAACTTCACTGGTTACATTGCACTCAAGATGGTTGGGTGGGATGGATGAGCTGGTCACCAGCTGTAAATAAAAAAATATAGCAGACAAAGTGATGAGCAACCTCGGCCACTGCGAGGAGAAAGTTATCAACACAGCGGACAAGCGATTGTCCATAACAGCAGCCTACCTGGGCAAGTTGAAAAGGGGTCAGAATCCGTCCGGCTGGAGCAGGTATATCTCCAAGCCCCAGGGCGGCGAAAGATCCTCGCAGACTGTCGGCGGACCGGAGCCGCATTTAAAATACCCCCATCGCGGCGGCGTCTGACGTCATCGCCGCGATGCGGACGTACATTGGTGGATCAATGATGACGCGCACCGCCGTCCAAGAGTTGGACTGGCGTGAGCGTCATTGAGACAGCAGCCAACGTGGCGTGTCACACACCAAGCGAGGTGTGTGTCAGTCAGCTGGACGCTGCTGAGGCCAGCCGCGCCATCTTGAATAAGGGAAAACAGAATATATAGATAATAGTAAATGAACCCAGCGTCATTGAGAGAGTGGGAACAAGAATATATATGGTGTAATGACATTAATAATCAAAATCTATATTGAAGCAGCGCAGGTGGAACTCACAGAATGACTGTCAACATTGATCATCAATTTGGGGCACCCCATTGAAAGCTCGACTGGCATCACGAGTATATCAAAGCAGGGGGCCCCCGGGCGTCCGTATGGTTGCCCGGGGTGAATCATGAATTGAGCCAGTCAGCAAATACCAGATGCAATATAGAGAAAATAAATTTGGTATGAAAATTTTTTTATTATTATACAGGGACACATTGTGTCACCCAAGTAGATAAATAATCGAAATTAGATAATAACTAGAATGCCAATTTTTCACAAAGAGTAAACCCAATTTGTAGCAAGGGTCTGAAGTAAAGCAAATGGGCGGAACTGGTGAAGCTCAGGATGGAACATGAACATACAGTATGACGGATTACATGAATCATGAAAAATACATTGTAAGTTAAACTTTCCAACTTAGGAAACATGTGTTAATATATGAGGAATGCAAAGTGTTGCAAGGGATGAATCTAAGTGAGATAAAGAAATGAAAAAAGATTGAAGATAAAATAATATGAAATGAAAAAATGATAACTGGACTCAATTTGAATTTATAACAATATAGCAAAAAATTAAAAAAATATATTGATGAATATTAGATAATGGAGTAAATGTTGGACGAACAATGCTATAGTAATTCACGGCAGAACTCTATAAAAACGGCTTAAAGCTAAAGGCATCGTTTAAACCAGGGTGCCTAAGAGCTGATAACCTATGGATCCATCTGGCCTCTTTCTGCAGTAGAATTTTATCAAAATTCCCTCCTCTCTCCCCTGGGGGAATGTGTTCTAAGGCGGAAAAATGCATTACTGCACTATCAAATTGATGAAACAGACCTACATGCCGGCTAATTGGGGTTTCCATTTTCTTTTTCCTTATCAGAGAAACATGGTCTCTGACACGGTGAAAGAAGGGCCTTTTGGTCTTGCCGACATAGAATGCATCACATTGGCATTGCATTAAGTATACTATACCAATGGATTGGCACGTGACTGAAAACATAGGTCTGTGTACTTGTCCGTCCGGAAGAGTAACCGTGGAGGAGGAATGTAAATATCTGCAGAATTTACATTTATGACAAGGCCTAGTGCCCCTAAACGGGATGGGATTAGACGGCGATGAAGAAAAGTGGCTATGGACCAGAGTGTCTCGTAGAGATCGCGCTCTCTTGTAGGTGATCTGTGGATACGGTTTGATAAATTTAGAAATTTGATCATCGCTGGTTAGTAGGTACCAGTATTTTTGTAGGATGAGGCGCACCTGTTGGTGTTGGTTTGAAAATGTAGTTATCAACCTAACACCCGGGTCAGATTTTGTTTTATTGGGACCATGCAGAAGAGCACTTCTATTTTGTTTTTTGGTTCTAGCATAAGCCTTTTTAAGGCACTTGTTGCTGTAACCTCGTTCTAAAAAACGGGCCCTCAATAGTTTAGCCTCATGTTCAAAGTCCTTTGAACTGCTACAGTTCCGCCGCAATCTCAAATATTGCCCATAGGGCACACTTGAGATCAGAGGTTTGGGATGGGCACTCCCTGCATGCAGCAGGGAGTTTCCAGCCGAAGATTTACGATAAAGGGAGGTGCTGATGGTACCATCAGTTTTGATGTTGATTTTGAGATCCAGAAAGGTCAACTCCCTTTGGCTAATTTCAAAAGTGAATTTGAGATTAAAGTTATTGATCTTTAAGGAATCAAGGAAAGTGGTAAGGGCATCTCTGGGGCCGGTCCAAATAAAGAAAATATCGTCAATGAATCGTCGCCATATTGGGATAAAATCCAAATGGCTCTGTAAATCCTCTCTAAAAAAGAGGTTTCTCTCCCACCCCCCCAGATACAGGTTCGCGTAGGAGGGGGCACACTTGGTCCCCATTGCCACCCCCTGTATCTGGAGGTAGTGGGAGTCTCCAAACAAAAAAATATTGTTAGATAAAATGAATTCGAGAAGGTTCAAAATGAACGAGATATAGGCCCGAGAGATGCCCCTATCCTCGGTGATGAAGCCCTCCACAACCTCCACACCAAGTTGGTGTGGTATGGAGTTGTAGAGGGCCTCAACATCAAGTGCCACCAACCAAGATCCCTCAGGCACAGAAATGCCATCTAAGGTTCTTAAAAGGTCAGTTGTATCCTGTAGATACGATACCAGCCCTTCAACATGAGGTCTGAGAAAGTCATCGATCAGTTGACTAGCCGTCTCTGTCAGGGAACCATTGCCCGAGACAATAGGACGTCCCGGGGGAGAGGACAAGTTCTTGTGAACTTTAGGTAATGCATAGAGAGTGGGGGTTCTAGGATTGGCGACACTGAGAAATTCCCAAGTTTTTTTGGTGATTAAACCATCATGATATGCACTGCCGATCAAATGTCTGTACCGTTCAGTAACCAGATGCAAATGAGCACTAGATACTTTCCGGTACCAACTTTTGTTGGTCAGTAGGTTCATGACCATTTGCTCATAGTCACAACAGTTCAGAACCACCAAGTTGCCCCCCTTGTCGGAGGGCTTGATGATAATCTCTTTGTTGAGCTGTAGAGATCGCAATGCCTCACGTTGAGAATCACTAAGATTGGAATCGGCCTGTGATTTCCAGTTTGACTGGTTTATCTCCAACGTCACCTGTTTTGTGAAAGCCCAAATATTAGGATTTCCCTGTAGTAATGGGAATAAATTGGATTTGGGTTTGTATTCCCGTTGAACAGATTTTATTACCAAAGGATTAGAGGAGGATGGGGCCTGGGGGGGAGGGGAGGGCAACGTTGACATACACTGTTCCTCTAGAGCCCGTGCCTCATCAAGGTCCGTGAGGTCAACGTTGCCCTCCTCCCATAGCTCCATGAGTTCCTCAAGAGCCTTTAAGTCCTCAATGTTCATTTCCTGCCATAAAGGATTGGCCAGAGTGGTAGTCTGAGACTGATCTTCAGGTTTGTCATAAAGAACTCGGAATAGTAATTTCCTGGAAAATAGATTTAAATCTTTGATGAGTTCGAACTTATCAATTTGGTGAGTAGGGCAAAAAGTAAGTCCCAGTTTTAAAACTGAGATCTGATCAGGGGTCAATGCATATGAGGACAAATTGATTACCTCAAGTTCGTTTTCGAGAATTTTTGATTCAGTGGATCTGAATTTACCTGCTTCCTTGGGTCTAGTGCCAACGACGGAGCTGGCTGAGCCAGCCGAAAATCCGCCTGATTGGAAAGACAAGGGTGCGCAGAATTGCTTACCTGTGCCGCAAGTGAGGAAGTGAGGGCTGAGGTGGAGATGGGAGTGATGAGTGGTTGGATAGAATGTGTCATCGCAGTGCCGGAAGTTGAGGAGATTTTGGCCGAGGTTGCCCTGGTCGTGATGGGTGCCCGAGACGAGGCAGTGCGCTGAGAAGGGAAAGATTTAGTGGATGTCTTACCATTACGGGCCTGAAAAAAGCCGTGAGTTTTAGGCATAGGGAGTGCCTCTGGTGCCTGTGAGGAAGAAAAAGAGGAAGCAGAAGAGTCAGATTCACTAGGATCATGGTATGATTCATTTGATTGACGTTTAGTATTTTGAAAACGATTGGATTGGGCAAACCGGTCAACTAATACCAGTGGAAATGCCATTTGTTCTTCCAGTTTGTAGCTACACATGTAAGTCGGTGAGTGTATACATATGTGTTTGTATGATGCTCAGCATGGGCCATCACCATTTCAGTGTGAACGGATCTATTGTGTTAATGATCTACCCTTATGAACTACTTAACCATTAGCGTGCTTTGGGCACGTCAATTTATCAATTTTTCTGAAATGTTCAACATTAAAGTCTTACATACTTTTAACCATTCTATGTTGCTAATTGTTGTACATCCTGTATTCACAGTTTAAACCTGCTATTACTCTATTACACTCCTGAAGAAGCTCCGCTGGGAGCGAAACTAGTTGAGTGGAAATCAAGCAGTGAATTGCATCTTTTTGAAAACTGACCTACATATCTTGAAGGATGGTTAATAATTTTGTGTATTGTTTTTATGCTTCATGTAATAAAATTTAATCTTTTATTGATTTTGACAATTGTGTTTATCTCTATCAAGCACCGTGTTTTCAAAAAATCCCTGGGTACTGAGTATACCCGCTGTCCCCCCCTTTTTCTCATATTGGGTTATATTGATGATGATAGTATATCCGAGAGTACACAAACATTTCTGAGAATAGTATTGTTTTATGCTAAAAAAACAATAACCTTCCATTGGAAGTCTCCATCCTTACCCACTATTGCCTTCTGGCTCACTAACATTAACCATGCTGTATCATCATACAAACTGACATATGAGGCTAGAGGGTGTCCGAAAAAATTCAGGAAGGTTTGGGGCTACTGGGTTGATTCTGAGAGCACCGTCTCTCCTGCGCCTTAAAAATGTGACCGATTATGGTCTTCTTGATATGACAATTGTTTTACCAGCTTTCTAAAAAACATTTTGTACTGTACTGGATTGGGCGATGTTCGCTCTATATGTGTCTGTCTGTTGTCTATTGTATGTCTTGTTTTGAAAAAAAAAAACTTAATAAAAAAAATTTACCTTTAAAAAAATGACTAAATTTGGGACTTAATATGAGACGGGGTATATATACCTCCATCCCCGATACATTGGACGAAAAGAATGAATTATGGGACTTTATATGAAGCACACTACTAAGTTTTATATGAAGCAATCAATGTACACACTGTTTTATTATTGCAAAAAGGGCATACATACACATATAAAATCGTAAAATATTATAATAGTAGGTCTCAGTAGATAAAGTCTAAACAATACATGATTGTTCATAATTGTCTCAACGTAATATACATAGTAATGGACCTTAGGTATGTAGACCGAAATTGCAGTGGTAGCATATAGACAAAATGACAATGGTAGGTTTGTTTATTAAAATAAAATGGTAAAATACAGATATTGAACATGGACACTGTGACGTATCATAATAAGAAAGCTCTACGTGTTTCGTGGTTACGTTACCACTCATCAGGAGCAGATACACAGTTTGGGGGTATCTATAATACAATAAAAAATGCCAGAATGATATGATAGTAAAAAATAAAAATATGAAAACACAGAAGAAAGAGGGGGAACATGGAAGGTCCCAATCGCTCTCACCTATCTGTCGTATATGGGTACGATTGTAGGATGATATCAAAGGTAGGAGGCAGCTATAGAAGACGTCATCCCCAGGAGCTGAGACGGTAACACCTGAGGCACGGCAATGGCACCAAAAAACAGTGGTGGGCATGAAAGTAGGGTAGCCAGTTATCAGCTGTGATAGGTATATTTAGTGATGTATATAGTTCATTGTGTAAATGATTCCCAGGGGTATTTGTGAAAGTTAGTAAATAGACAATGAGCTAATCACAGAACTGATAAGCTGGAAAGAAAATTCCAGATATTGGGTAAGTAAAAGGTATCGTGAATAAAAAGGAAGAAAAAAAACATATTTACCATAAAAAGGGGGGGGCATAAACTGAGGCCAGGGTGACAATGTGGAAATAAGTGGTAAATAAAAAAGAACCAGGGGTATGTAGGAGGAGATAATCCAAAGAGGTGCAGACGTGTCTTGCGAGTGAGACAAACTAAAGTGATGGCGCAGTGCATGTGTGGTATAAGTACCAGCCGTAGACCAGAGGTGACCATCAACGCCACTCAGCGTGATTGAGGGGGCGGCGTCAGCGCCTGAGCAGCAATACCCGCTCAGCGTTTGGCGCTCAAACCTCCCTCGTGGTGAACGCAGGATGGACAAACATGTCAGCGGCGCGGCGTCATGAATGACGTCACCCACTTGGCATGTAGGCGTGGCGTCGATCCGCAATGAGTACCTGCCCCGCCCCCCATAGCGGGGGGGAGGTCCCAGTGCGCTTCGCAGCTCCCAGGGATAATGAGGCGGAACCTATCCCCAGCTGCCAGAGCTGGTCCCTATAAATGAAACATAATGGCAAGAAATAGGTCACAGATTAGAGTAAAGGTGTATATATAATAATTTAGTTGTGTGCTTCCATCCCCGATATTGTGAGAACGAAGGGCTAAGACTAAATTTGGGAGTTTATATGAGGCAATACGTAAGACCGCGCTATATTAAGATACCTCTCAACTCAACTCATACCTATATGGAGGCAATAAAGCCTCTTCTGCAACCCCCTAGATATAGCAAGCGTTTAACCCTTACAGTACAGAGGGGCCCCACTGCAAGGGTACATTTTGCCCAATTCTCATAGTTACGTTCTAAATGGTTACATGTGGTTTCCTGAGCCCAAGGACTATGGCTGTCATGCAGCAATGGCACTGGGCTTACTGGGAAATATATTTGGTCTTTACTTGAATCAAGCAGAATATGTGACCGTGAGAATAGCTGACCACCTCTCTGCAAGATGCTGTTCATAGGTTTCTCATATGAGAAATACTGCACAATTACCCTCCCCTCCCACTTATTTAGAATGCACCTGTCTTGAGAGCAATAGGGTGGCTGCCATTGCTGACCAGCTTCGGTAAATGCTTTTTTTTCTAAATTGTCTTCCAAGACAGCACGTGAGATATAGGCACCTCTTCCAACAGTAAACCCCTCACTGACGACACTTTAAAAGGCAGTCCTTCTGCCGAACTGCCCAGTTTTTGTGTTTCTTCCAGCAGGAGGAGGTTCATCACCTGGAACCGCAGGGGCTCTATTTTTCTGAGTGTCCTTTTCTTCCATCCAGCTCTTTACCAACCTGGCTGGTAGGGTTCTCTGATAGATTACCCTCCAGGACCCTTTCTCGGTATGGGAAGGAGGTGGCTTTGTTTCCCTTCTCCTTATGTGCCCAGTGAAGGCATTGCCTGGAAACGGCACACCCCCTTGACAGTGACCAGTACAGGCTCCTAGTCCAGGTGTCTTGGTGCATGCACTGCCTTCACTGTAGGGTCTCAAGTGGTAGCTGTGTTGGGTGTGTGTCATTAATCCTGGGCAAGGTGGAGTAATTTCCAAGCCTTGTTCCGCTTTGTCACTTATACCTGCAGATACGCTTATAATAAAGCTTACCTGTAGGTAAAATGAATCTCTAAAACGTGCACCCTTTAGGAGATATATACATGTTTTTCAGCCGGTGACTTCAATGGCAGATCAGCACTGTGCTCTGAATTGAGGGCACACTAAATGTGCTGTCAATATAGAGCGCTGTGCTGCAAACGTGACTCCCATGCGTATGTGCAGGAGTGACATTGTCATGGCTCAGCCATTCAAATGGCCAGAGCCCACAAACCCGGAAGGAAGACCGGGTGAACATGGAAGCTCTGTCAGCGGTGACCGTGCACCACTGAATGGATCAGTTTTACAGTCAAGTCTTTTATATTGTACTACTACCACATTATGCCATTAACTTGCAAGGGGCCCATAATTTTTTACAGTTAATGCAATACTCCCAACGCACATGTTCCTGCACAAACGGCTGTATTTCAAATTGGGTGTTGAAGTGACCATTGGCTTGAACCGAATGCAATTATAAAGAGGAAATGTCACCAGCACACCAGGATCTCCAAAAACGTTAATCACATGGTAGCAAAAGGCGACGTTTCGGAGCCACGCAGGACCCCTTCATCAGGCATGTGGTCGTCGCATGCCTGATGAAGGGGTCCTGCGTGGCTCCGAAACGTCGCCTTTTGCTATTATGTGATTAAAGTTTTTGGACCCATTTTTGGAGATCCAGGTGTGCTGGTGACATTTCCTCTTTATAATTTTTTACTGGACTTAACTACCACTTTTAATAGTAGTTCCTTCTAGCAGTGGCTGTCGGGATGCTAGAGAAGCTAATGCAGCATTTTGAATTCTTCGACGCAGGCTGCATTCAGGCAGATAAAGGAACCCTTGGCACCTGCAGGACACTGATAAGCTGGAGGTTGCTGTGCCTATTTGTCTAAACCTGTTTGTTCCTGGGATTTCACCCAGCCTGTAATCTGTCACCTGAGGTCCCTTGGCATTGGGCTTACTGTGGCAGGGCACTGTGGGGCTCTTCCTGTCTAGAGCTGCTTAGAGGGAGCTTAGGAGTCCTGACTTCCTTTCCTTGACTGGTTCACGTTAGGACATGGAATCTGCCAGTAAAATTAGTAAAACAAAAGATATGCACACCCAAATCAAAGCATCAGTTCTTTAAAAGGGTAATTACATGAATATAGGTGCTGGAACCATGGATTGGTCAAAGTGTTTTCTGTTTGGAGTACTTTCATATTTACTGTATTTTTAGGGAATCTGCCATTGCCTGTAGCAACCTTTTTTACAGTGTAAGAGGGGTTGGCCTTCTCAATCTTTAGGTCTTTTTGGTAGATGTGAGATCCCTGCTCAACCTGATCTGTGTCCAGGTCCCCTACTCCTGTGTTGTCAGCTGTAGGGATTCAGGTGGATCTTGTGGGGCACTACTGGCACCACTACTCCTTCCAAGCCAGATTTGTCTAGTGGATAATGGCTGAAGGAAACTTTCTGTACTTGGGGAGAGGAGGATTTATTATTTTTCTGAGCCTAGTAATGCTAATTCCCCTACAGAAGGGGAACGTAGTATATTAAATATTTTTCAAAGGAGGGCGTGACCAGATGTTGATGGAGGCAGTGAGAGTGTGTGAGGAGAGTGGATACCGGTCTGATCTTTACCCGCTTCCATCTCACCGTAGATAATGGCACTGTGTAGGAAGCATGTGACAGAGGAAAATACTTTTTTGCGCCCTAATACCTTCGCCGCATCTACACACATTGCTGCGGCTGGCGCGTGTGAATTCGGCACTGTGTACGGAGTAACAGCGGCTGGAACCCCCCCCGTAACCGGTGACCCAGTGATCTCACGAGATTTTGAGCGGAGCTGCGGGAAGTACTAGCTGTGGATGAGGAGGGGGAAGCGGAGAGGAACCCAGCGCACTGGGAATTCAAGCCATCGGCACAGCGAGAGCCGAGGGATCCCCCGGGACATCGAGACTACCTCTGCCTGAGCCACCAAGCGGCAACCCCAGGGACAGTCATAAACAAACTGAAACTGTACTGCTTGAGGCCAGATACGTCCCGGATACCGGGGAGAAATTTATACTTATTTTCCAATAGAAGGGAATTGCAGGACACGCAGGTAACAGCGCACTTTACGCTTGATAGAAACTAGTCTCCCAGCAGTATTGTGGGCCTAATATCGCACTGGGGCATAAGATCAAGGGATAATCGCCTTTCCCTCAATGGGAAAACGCAGAGATGCAACAGCTTCGCTCCGCAAAGGAGAAGAATGCACAGCAGGCGGCAGCCGTGGCAAAACTGGAGCAATATGCCCATACCCCTGCCCAGATGCCAACAAAAAGGGGGACACAGCCACAAGCTCAACAGCGTGCTACGTCTAACAGAAAAAGCCAAGGTCAACCAACAGTTACAGTACCACTGGGCTCAACTTCGGCCCCAACAACAAAAACCTTAAGCAATAAAACTTTAGGGACAATTGAACAAAGTACAGATGCTACACCCAATCCGTGCTTGCCCCTAGAGAAAGAACCGACTTTAAAAGATGTATTTTTAGTCGTGAACGCATGCAAGGGCTCATTAAAAGAACTTTGTGATCAAATGAAAGAAGTAAAGGAGGATTTGATATTGGTCAGACAAGATCTACAAAAAAACAGCAGAAAGAACAGCCCTGCCCAAGCCAATTAGAAGATGACATATATTCCCATTAATAAAGGAGGTGAAAAACTTGAAAGAACAGATACGTGTCAAAAATAGAGGAGATCGAGAACAGGCTCAGAAGGGATAATGTCAGACTGGTGGGGTTGCCAGAAAAGAGTGAGGGGTCTAACCCTATAGAGTTTCTGGAAAAATGGTTTATTGAGCTCTTCGGAAGAGAGACATTTTCAACATCGTTCTCAATTGAAAGAGCACATAGAGTCCCCTTCAGGGCTCCACCAGCAGGGGGTACCCCAGGCCGCTTTTGTTGAAATTTCTCAACTATAAGGACAAAGTGACATAGCTGCGGATAGTAAGGGAGGCAGGAAATATATTCTTTAACCACTTAACGACCGCTCACTGTATATATACGTCGGCAGAATGGCACCGACAGGCACAATCACGTAGAGTGTACGTGATCGCCTTTGTACAGTTGGGGGGTCCGATCGGACCCCCCTTCTATACAGTGAGCGGCCGTTTATCGTTGGGGAGCGTTCAGAGATGAGGGGGTGACCATTCGATTTCGGCCACCCCCTCGCGATCGCTCCCGGCCAATGAAAATGCTTCCTCTGCCATGTGATGTAAACACAGGCAGGAGGAAGTGATGTCATCTCCCTCGCGGCGGTCTTTTCGATTCCGGCGCCGAGGAGAGAGGAAGCAGGTTAGTACACAAACAGTCCACTGACACGTAGGTACACATAGGCACACATTTCACCCCCAGGTCACCCCCCCAGGTCACCCCCCAGCCCCCAATCACAGTGTCACTGATTGCAGTGATCATTTATTTTACTGATCACTGCTTTTAGTGTCATCTGTGATAGTAAAAAGTTGCAGGGCAGTTAGGATTAGGCCCCTTTAGGTCCAGGGTAGCCCCCCTAACCCCCCCTAATAAAGGTTTAACCCCTTGATCGCCCCCCAGGTAACCCTTTCACCCCCTAACGCCAGCGTCACTAAGCGATCGTATTTTCGATCGCTGTATTTAGTGCCGGTGGTGCCCTAGATAGCCAGTTATTTTTAGTTTCACCGCAGGTTTTTAGAGCGTCAGGTACCCCCATATATTATTTTAACCCCCTGATTGCCCCTAGAGTTAACCCTTTCACCAGTGATCACCGTATAAGCGTCACTGGTGACACTGGTTACCCAGTTAATTATTTAGTTATTTAGGTAACCCGTCAGGTTTTTATATAGCGTCGGGTACCCCCATATTTAACCTAATAAAGGTTTTAACCCCCTGATTGCCCCTAGTTAACCCTTTCACCAGTGATCACCATATAAAGGTTACGGGTGACACTGGTTGGTTAGTTTGCTTTTTATAGCATCAGGGCACCCGCCATATATCACCCAATAAAGGTTTAACCCCCTGATCGCCCAGCGGGTGAGATCAATTAGGTTTTAGCGCCAGAGAGGGTCTGCGTCGCCCCAGGCAGCGTTAGGTTAGTGCCAGTAACGCTAACACCCACGCGCAAAGCATACACCTCCCTTAGTGGTATAGTATCTGATCAGATCTATACTAGCGTCCCCAGCGGTTTAGGGTTCCCAAAAACGCAGTGTTAGCGGGATCAGCCCAGATACCTGCTAGCGCCTGCGTTTAGCCCCTCCGCCCAGCCCAGCCCACCCAAGTGCAGTATCGATCGATCACTGTCACTTACCAAACACAACACACATAACTGCAGCGTTCGCAGAGACAGTCTTTATCCCTGCGACCGCTAACAGTTTTTTTTGTAGCGTTTGATATATTTGCTGATGACAGTCGGGTGCTTTTTTCTCTGTGAATCTTACTAGTGTACCCCTAAATTTAGAGCCCAAAATGGCAAGACGAAGGTACACTAGTAAAGAGGCCTACGAGATTCTGAGCATGACAGATAGTGAAGAGGAGGTCACGTATCTGTCAGATTCAGGCTCAGAATATCTTCCCGTAGAAGACAGTGACGTCAGCGGCCCCTCGTCAGATAGCTCCGACGACGAAGTTGAGGTCCCTGCTAAGGTCAGGCATACCCGATCCCGATCTTCTGAGGTTGTTGAGGAGCAAGAACCGCAGGGCTCTCGTATCATGGAGCAGAGGAGTACTAGCGCCGCTATTCCTTCTGGTGAATTGGCAAGCACCAGCGGCCTAGTACAGCCTGGGCGTACATCCAGCACTGCAGTATCACGTGGTGACGTGGCGAGTCCCATAAGTGCAGTTCAAGCTGGCGAGGTGGCAAGCACAAGTAGTGTCCCGCTGCCACCAAGAAGACAAAGGCAGGCCCGTCGTACCCATAGTGCTCTTCCTGCAGAATTCGCCTATCCTGATTGGGTCCCCACCACTTCTGCAGAACCTGTACTTCCCCCCATTCACTGCCCAACCCGGTATTCAGGTGGAAACAGCTGATTTTATGCCAATCGATTATTATTCGCTGTTTTTCACGGAAGATCTCTATAGATCTATTGTGGACCAGAGTAATTTATATGCTGGTCAATTCATCGCCGCTAATCCCCAGTTGCCTTCCATTGCCAAAGATTGGAAACCAATTACGGTTTCCGAATTTAAGACCTTTCTGGGCCTTTCCCTCAACATGGGCACACATAAATTCCCGTCATTGCGTGCTTATTGGTCCACGCACCCAATTGACCACATGCCCGTGTTCTCTGCCTCCATGCCCAGGAAACGATACGAGCAGATTTTGCGGTTCATGCACTTCAACGACAATGAACTTTGTCGTCCACGTGGGGACCCTGAATACGACCGGCTCTATAAAATTCGGCCCCTCATAAACCACTTCAATGAACGTTTTGCAGCCTTGTTTATTCCCGATCAAGCTGTCTGCGTTGATGAGTCCCTGATGAAATTTTCTGGCCGCTTGGCTTTCAAGCAGTACCTTCCCAGCAAGCGTGCCAGATACGGGGTCAAGCTCTATAAGTGCTGTGACAGGGCAACAGGCTATGTATGGAGCTTTATGGTTTATGAGGGAAAAGATAGTCAGGTTGAGCCGGTCAACTGCCCGGATTACATAGGGAGTGCTGGCAAGATAGTGTGGAACTTGGTGTCACCCTTATTCGGAAAGGGGTACCACTTGTATGTGGACAATTATTACACGAGCGTGCCACTGTTTAGTCACTTGTTTGATCATCAGATTGGAGCATGTGGCACCGTGCGACCTAATCGCCGGGGCTTTCCCCAGCGGCTTGTAGATGCCCGTCTTAGGCTGGGGGAGAGAGCCTGCGTAAAGTGTAATAACTTGCTCGCTATGAAGTGGAGGGACAATAAGAATGTTTTCCTTCTTACCTCCCTTCATGCAGACACGACAGTCCAAATTCCTACGGCGACTGGTGTTGTGGAGAAACCCCTCTGTGTCCACGAATATAACAAAAATATGGGAGGGGTGTACCTCAACGACCAGTTGATGGCGCCGTATCTAATTGACCGTAAGGCGAGACGCTGGTACAAAAAAGTGTCTCTATCCTTATTCCAATTGGCTTTGCTGAACGCTCATGTGCTATACAGAGCTTCAGGCGGGACGTTATCTCTTCTAAAATTCCAGAATGAGATTGTCACAGAACTCCTGTATCCAGGCGGTTCTGCACCTCACCATCCCCTACCAAATGCAGTAAGCCGGCTGCATGAGAGGCATTATACGCATCTCCTCCCGAGTACCCCTACCCAACGAGCCCCCCAAAAAAGATGTTGTGTCTGTAGCAAGCGCGGATTTAGGCGTGACACCCGTTATTATTGTCCACTCTGTCCTGACAAACCTGGTCTTTGCCTTGGTGAATGTTTTGAACGCTACCACTCAAAAGTGAAGTTTTAGCGTAGGGTACAGCATTTCACAGACTAGGACACACTTACACAGGGTCTCCCAAGATGCCATTACATTTTGAGAGACCCGAACCATTACAGTTGTTAAAGTTTAAAAAAAAAAGTGTAAAAAAGAAAAAAAAAACGTAAAAAACAAAACACAAAAAAAATATAAAAGAAAAAAACCAAAAATAGTTGTCATTTTATTGTTCTCTCTCTCTCTTTTCTCTCTATTGTTATGCTCTTTTTTACTGTATTTCATTCTGCAATGTTTTATCATGCTTGCTTTTCAGGTATGTAATTTTTTGTTTTCAGGTGCGCCATTCAACTGCAGCGCGGAATTATTTATCTTGACAGCAACAGCGTTTGCTCCCACGATACATAAAGCCGTGACTCCAGTGCTGTAGGAGGTGATTTCACCACCACAGTTAAAAAAAAAGAGCATATATGCCGAAGCATGGGGGCAGCAGGGGCGGAGGAGCGATTTTGCTCCTAATGCCGCGTATATACGGTCGAAATTCCGACGGAGGCTTGCCCGTGGAAAAGTTTGACCGTGTGTACGCGGCATAACCTTTTATGCCGCGTACATACGGTCGAAATTCCGACGAAGGCTTGCCCGTGGAAAAGTCCGACCGTGTGTATGCGGCATAACTTTTTTGCGGGAGGATGCCCCCATGCTTCGGCATATATATATTTTAGCCACAGGTTGCGTTAAAAAAATGTTCTATTTTTTACTAGGTTTTGTTTTGGTATTTGCTTTGCAGGTATGGTATGGTAAGGTCTTACTGTTGTACTGTAATGTTACTTTGTTTTAATGTTAACCATCATTTGCTTAGCAGGTACGCCATTCAGTTGCATCGCGGATTTATTTATCTTGACAGCAACAGCGTTTGCTCCCACGATACATAAAGCCGTGACTCCAACGCTGTAGGAGGTGATTTCACCACCACAGTTAAAAAAAGAGCATATATGCCGAAGCATGGGGGCAGCAGGGGCGGAGGAGCGATTTTGCTCCTAATGCCGCGTATATACGGTCGAAATTCCGACGGAGGCTTGCCCGTGGAAAAGTTCGACCGTGTGTACGCGGCATAACCTTTTATGCCGCGTACATACGGTCGAAATTCCGACGAAGGCTTGCCCGTGGGAAAGTCCGACCGTGTGTACGCGGCATAACTTTTTTGCGGGAGGATGCCCCCATGCTTCGGCATATATGCCCATCATTAGAAGTGGGTGGATGAAGGGAGGTATTCTAATGGTGGGCATACCCACCGATCAATCTCTTTTTTTCGTTCAGCCAACAGGCTGCATGAAAAAAAAGATTACAATACATGTCCAACAAGGACCAGCAACGTACTGGTATGTTGCTGGACTTTGAATGTTTATACCAGAATGATGCCTCCAGGTTTAGGTATCATCTTGGTATCATTCTTTTCAGCCAGTGGCCGGCTTTCATGTAAAAGCAATTCTAGCAGATAATTAGCCTCTAGACTGCTTTTACAAGCAGTGGGAGGGAATCCCCCCCCCCCCGGATATAAACTGCGCCATTGGGAAATTGGGAAAGCATTTTATCACACCGATCTTGGTGTGGTCAGATGCTTTGAGGGCAGAGGAAAGATCTAGGGTCTAACCCCCATTTTTTTTTCAAAAAAAGAGTACCTGTCACTACTTATTGCTATCATAGGGGATATTTACATTCCCTGAGATAACAATAAAAATGATAAAAAAAAAAATATAGAAGGAACAGTTTAAAAATACAATAAAAAAGCAAAATAAATGATAAAAAAAAAAAAAAAAAAAAAAGCACCGCTGTCCCCCCCTGCTCTTGCGCAAAGGCGAACGCAAGCGTCGGTCTAGCGTCATATGTAAACAGCAATTGCATCATGCATGTGAGGTATCACCGCGAAGGTCAGATCGAGGGCAGTAATTTTAGCAGTAGACCTCCTCTGTAAATCTAACATGGTAACCTGTAAAGGCTTTTAAATGCTTTTAAAAATGAATGTAGTTTCTCGCCGCTGCGCGTTTGTGCGCAATTTTAAAGCATGTCGTGTTTGGTATCCATGTACTCGGCCTAAGATCATCTTTTTTATTTCATCAAACATTTGGGCAATATAGTGTTTTTTTAGTGCAGTAAAAATAAAAAAAGTGTGTTTTTCCCCCAAAAAATGCGTTTGAAAAATCGCTGCGCAAATACTGTGTGGAAAAAAAAATGCAACACCCACTATTTTAATCTGTAGGGCCTTTGCTTTAAAAAAATATATAATGTTTGGGGGTTCAACATAATTTTCTTGCAAAAAAAAAATGTTTTCATGTAAACAAAAAGTGTCAGAAAGGGCTTTGTCTTCAAGTGGTTAGAAGAGTGGATGATGTGTGACATAAGCTTCCTAATGTTGTGCATAAAATGCCAGGACAGTTCAAAACCCCCCCAAATGTCCCCATTTTGGAAAGTAGACACCTCAAGCTATTTGCTGAGAGGCATGTTGAGCCCATTGAATATTTTTTTTTTTTTTGTCCCAAGTGATTGAATAATGACAAAAAGAAAAAAAAAATGTACAAAAAGTTGTCACTAAATTATATATTGCTCAAACATGCCATGGTTATATGTGGAATTGCACCCCAAAATACATTCTGTTGCTTCTCCTGAGTACGGGGATACCACATGTGTGAGACATTTTGGGAGCCTAGCCGCGTACAGGACCCCGAAAACCAAGCACCGCCTTCAGGATTTCTATGGGTGTAAATTTTTGATTTCACTCCTCACTGCCTATCACAGTTTCGGAGGCCATGGAATGCCCAGATGGCACAAAACCCCCCCACATGACCCCATTTTGGAAAGTAGACACCCCAAGCTATTTGCTGAGAGGTATGTTGAGTATTTTGCAGATCTCGCTTTTTGTCACAATGTTTTAAAAATTGAAAAAAGAAAAAAAAAAAAATATGTCTTTCTTCATTTTCAAAAACAAATGAGAGCTGTAAAATACTCACCATGCCTCTCGGCAAATAGCTTGGGGTGTCTACTTTCCAAAATGGGGTCATTTGTGGGGGTTTTAGGCTATCTTGGCATTTTATGGCCTTCAAAACTGTGATAGGTAGTGAGGAGTGAAATCAAAAATTTGTGCCCTTAGAAATCCTGAAGGCGGTGCTTGGTTTAAGGGGGCCCGTACGCGGCTAGGCTCTCAAAAAGTCCCACACATGTGGTATCCCCGTACTCAGGAGAAGCAGCCAAATGTATTTTGGGGTGCAACTCCGCATATAACCATGGCATGTTTGAGCAGTATATCATTTAGTGACAACTTTTTGTACATTTTTTTTTTTTTCTTGTCATTATTCAATCACTTGGGACAAAAAAAAAAAAATATTCAATGGGCTCAACATGCCTCTCAGCAATTTCCTTGGGGTGTCTACTTTCCAAAATGGGGTCATTTTGGGGGGTTTTGTGCTATCTTGGCATTTTATGGCCTTCAAAACTGTGATAGGTAGTGAGGAGTGAAATCAAAAATTTATGCCCTTAGAAACCTTGAAGGCGGTGCTTGAGTTTTGGGGTCCCGTACGCGGCTAGGCTCCCAAAAAGTCCCACACATGTGGTATCCCCGTACTCAGGAGAAGCAGCAGAATGTATTTTGGGGTGTAATTTCACATATGCCCATGGCATGTGTGAGCAATATATCATTTAGTGACATCTTTGTGCAAAAAAAACAAAGTTTGTCATATTCCCGCAACTTGTGGCAAAATATAAAATATTCCATGGACTGAACATGCCTCTCAGTAAATAGCTTGGGGTGTCTACTTTCCAAAATGGGGTAATTTGGGGGGGTTTTGTGCTATCTTGGCATTTTATGGCCTTCGAAACTGTGATAGGTAGTGAGGAGTGAAATCAAAAATTTATGCCCTTAGAAATCCTGAAGGCGGTGATTGGTTTTTGGGGCCCCGTACCCGGCTAGGCTCCCAAAAATTCCCACACATGTGGTATCCCCGTACTTAGGAGAAGCAGCAGAATGTATTTTGGGGTGCAATTCCACATATAACCATGGCATGTGTGAGCAATATATCATTTAGTGACAATTTTTTGTACATTTTTTCTTTTTTTTTTCTTTTTATCATTATTCAATCATTTGGGACAAAAAAAAAAATATTCAATGGGCTCAACATGCCTCTCAGCAAATAGCTTGGGGTGTCTACTTTCCAAAATGGGGTCATTTGGGGGGGTTTGTGCCATCTTGGCATTTTATGGCCTTCAAAACTGTGATAGGTAGTGATAGGTAGTGAGGAGTGAAATCAAAAATTATGCCCTTAGAAATCCTGAAGGCGGTGCTTGGTTTTTGGGGTCCTGTATGCGACTAGGCTCCCAAAAAGTCCCACACATGTGGTATCCCCGTACTCAGGAGAAGCAGCAGAATGTATTTTGGGGTGTAATTTCACATATGCCCATGGCATGTGTGAGCAATATATCATTTAGTGACATCTTTGTGCAAAAAAAACAAAGTTTGTCATATTCCCGCAACTTGTGGCAAAATATAAAATATTCCATGGACTGAACATGCCTCTCAGTAAATAGCTTGGGGTGTCTACTTTCCAAAATGGGGTAATTTGGGGGGGTTTTGTGCTATCTTGGCATTTTATGGCCTTCGAAACTGTGATAGGTAGTGAGGAGTGAAATCAAAAATTTATGCCCTTAGAAATCCTGAAGGCGGTGATTGGTTTTTGGGGCCCCGTACCCGGCTAGGCTCCCAAAAATTCCCACACATGTGGTATCCCCGTACTTAGGAGAAGCAGCAGAATGTATTTTGGGGTGCAATTCCACATATAACCATGGCATGTGTGAGCAATATATCATTTAGTGACAATTTTTTGTACATTTTTTCTTTTTTTTTTCTTTTTATCATTATTCAATCATTTGGGACAAAAAAAAAAATATTCAATGGGCTCAACATGCCTCTCAGCAAATAGCTTGGGGTGTCTACTTTCCAAAATGGGGTCATTTGGGGGGGTTTGTGCCATCTTGGCATTTTATGGCCTTCAAAACTGTGATAGGTAGTGATAGGTAGTGAGGAGTGAAATCAAAAATTATGCCCTTAGAAATCCTGAAGGCGGTGCTTGGTTTTTGGGGTCCTGTATGCGACTAGGCTCCCAAAAAGTCCCACACATGTGGTATCCCCGTACTCAGGAGAAGCAGCAGAATGTATTTTGGGGTGTAATTTCACATATGCCCATGGCATGTGTGAGCAATATATCATTTAGTGACAACTTTTTGTAAATTTTTTTTTTTTTTTTGTCATTATTCAATCACTTTGGACAAAAAATAAAAATATTCAATGGGCTCAACATGCCTCTCAGCAATTTCCTTGGGGTGTCTACTTTCCAAAATGGGGTCATTTTGGGGGGTTTTGTACTGCCCTGCCATTTTAGCACCTCAAGAAATGAGATAGGCAGTCATAAATTAAAAGCTGTGTAAATTCCAGAAAATGTACCCTAGTTTGTAGACGCTATAACTTTTGCGCAAACCAATAAATATATGCTTATTGTCATTTTTTTTACTAAAGACATGTGGCTGAATACATTTTGGCCTAAATGTATGACTACAATTGAGTTTATTCGATTTTTCTTATAACAAAAAGTAGAAAATATCATTTTTTTTCAAAATTTTCGGTCTTTTTCCGTTTATATCGCAAAAAATAAAAATCGCAGAGGCAATCAAATACCATTAAAAGAAAGCTCTATTTGTGGGAAGAAAAGGACGCAAATTTCGTTTGGGTACAACATTGCATGTCTGCACAATTTACAGTTAAAGCAGCGCAGTGCAAAATTCTGAATTCACCTCTGGTCCTCTAGCTACCAAATGGTCCGGGGCTTAAGTGGTTAATGGCACTAAGATATCACTATACTCTGACTTCTCACTGGAATTACAGAGGCGTAGAGCAGAGTTCATACATACTAAGCGTACTTTACAAAAACTCAAGCTGACATACGCCCTTCTCTACCCAGCATGGCTACGGGTAGTGGCACTTGGTGGAACCCAAATGTTTGATTCTCCGACTGGTGTGGAGAGGTGGCTGGAAGAGAATAAGGACGAACTGCAGACAAAATGGAGGGAGGAGGAAAAGAAAGGGTGGAAAATGTTTTTTTCTTTATTGCTTTTTCATTTTTTTTTTTGGATATACTTTTCTTTTTAAGCTTTTTTTTTTTTGGATGAAGTAAATTAATAAATCGGGGGGGGGGGAGACAGATGTGCACTCATGATGAATGGGGATGGAAGGGAGTGAATATGAGGAGCAAGTGGTGTGGCAAACGGTCACTAAAAAGCCCCCAGGGGGACACCGAGATAGGTGGAGGGGGGGAGGGGAGGGGGCATGTAACACAGGAATAGAATGCTTATTAGCTCAGGTGAAATAAGGATTAAATGAGTGCCCAAGAATCAAGGATACAGCACAAAATAATAATATAGGGAATCACGTTTTGGAGGTTGCAATATAATACACAAGGGGACAATGTTTGGTATAGCAAAACGGTGTTTTAAATCCACATGAAATAATTTTTTGAATGTATATACACTTTTTTGGTTGTTGTGCTAAAAATTATAAAACGTATTATAAAAGCGATGCATGCACGGGGACCTCAGCACAAAACAAAGGATATTAGAGTAGAGATTGGTTATGTATTATACATTTATTTTTGAATTGGCACCCTCGACAGCTTATGATATACCTCCTGCCCCCATATGCAAACTAAAACATTAAATATAGGATCGTGGAACGTCAGGGGCTTGGAGATATCGGCTAAAATAGCAGCAGTGTTCTCTGTTGGAGAGATATGGGGTAGAGCTGGTCTGTCTGCAGGAAACACACTTAACAAAGCATACAACCCTGCAATTACAGAGCAAAAAATATCCAATTCAGTACCACTCAGTATGCTCCTCCTATTCTAAAGGGGTAAGCGGTATGGTGAGAGCTGGGGTGAGCTTTGGCTGCAGACAGACCTGCATAGATGAGAACGGCCGATATATTTTCTTGTATTGCTTAATTGATAACAGAATGTATATAATGGCTAATATCTATATCCCCCCACCATTTAAAATGGATGTAATGCTTAGATTAAATTCATGTATGTTGGGTAAGGAAGAAGTGCCGGTCATAGTGGTTGGAGACTTCAACGAGGTCCTAGACAAAAAGGTTGATCGGTTTCCTGCACCGACGCACTCAGAGCCTATAGAGAAGAGCCAAATGAGTCAACTTCTGGATAAAGTAGGGTTAATGGATATGTGGAGAGTGCGTAATCCGAGCGTCCAGCAATACTCTTGCTACTCAAGCTCGTACCCCACGCTCTCCAGGATAGACATGGCCTTGGGTAATGATGGAGCGCTGCAGATCACGGAAAAGTTTGTATATTTGCCAAGAGGAGTATCAGATCATTCCCCACTGGTTCTCACCTTAAACTTAGGGGGAAAAAGAGCCCAGAGAGTGGAAAATTAACCCATATTGGTTCGAACTAATAAAGAAAACAGACAAGGTCCTGCCCAAATTGAGGGAATTTGTTGAATTTAATGAAGACACTGCAGCGACTGGGATACCCTGAAGGCATATCTCAGAGGTGTCCTGATCCAGCAGGTGGCCAAATTTAGTAAAAAAGCTAGAGAATGGGAGGAAAATATCTGTAGAGAGGTGCTAGAGGCCGAAAATAATTATGTAACAGACCCAACACGGGGGAGGAAAAAAACATGGCTGGATAAACAACAAGATTATAAGATGGCAATTACACGTAAGGTTGAGACTGGACGACTCTTCTTGCGGCAGTCTTCCTTTGCAGAGGGCGAAAGCGTAGGAAAGATGCTGGTGCAATTAGTGGAGTCTAACTCCCCCCCCCCCCCCCTCCCTCTCCACTATCCTAGCTATTGGGTCCACAGGAGGAGAGATTACATCTAATACCCCGGAGATAGTGCAGATATTTAGGGCTTACTATAAAAAACTACACAGCACAGAGGGTGGGGGTGGAAGGAAAAATTGACTTCTTGGGAAATCTAGAGATACTGACCATCACACAAGAGGAAAGGAATGACTTAGAAATTCCAATAACCCTTGCAGAACTCCAACAGGCAGTAGCTGATATTGCAAATCAAAAGTCCCCTGGCCCAGATGGGCTCCCGACGGAGGTGTATAAATACTATGGAGAAATATTACTTCCAAAGTTCATAAAAGTATTAAATGGAGCGGCCATGAAGGGAAGGCTCCCTGAAAGCAACCATTATAGTTATACAAAAAGAAGGGAAGGACCCCCTAGATGACGCCTCCGCATGTAGACCAATCTCCCTCTTATGCTCGGACGCCAAGATACTAGCTAAGGTTTTAGCAGCTAGGCTGAATAGAATTATCCCAAAACTGATCCATCCAGATCAGACGGGATTCATAGCTAACAGATCCACCAGTGTGAATATTAGAAGGACATTTCTAAATTTACAAACCCTGACAGAGAATGAGGGATCAAGCGCTGTGTTATCACTGGATGTGACCAAAGCTTGTGACAGCCTGGAATGGGGTTTGTAATGTTCGGGGAACCAGCCAGATCGCAGAAGACAAAAAAGACGTTTATTAACTTAAATGGCTTCACAGCAGCAAAAACAAAAGAAATAACAGTCTCACCGACTTGAAGAGCTTAGAACTGCTATCGCAGTTAAACAGTCCTTTTTTGGTGTGGCAGGTCAGTTCCCCAGCTAGCAGGATTCCAGGCAGGACACTGCCATGTGCTTTCACAGCTTTTACAGCTTTCCACTGTCCACCATGCACAGTCTCCACTATACTCCTCCACACCCATCTACAACTTCCTGTCTGTCTTAAACCACTTCCTTGGACAGGTGCGTTAACCCTTTCTGTCCCCTTAAAGGAACCACAGCCCAGAGGGGAAATATAGCGTCCTTCCAGGACCCAGCCACAGCGTCCTGTACATATCCCCCCCCCCCGTGCCCCAACGCCAAGGAGGTGGAGGCAACAGTGGAACTTAAACAATGGACTCGGGAGAGGGCATCTGCATTTTGATGCAGTCTCCCGGGCCTATGCTCCACTACAAATTTTAATTCCTGGAGCGCCAGGAACCAACGAGTAATCCTGGCATTAGTCCCTTTAACTTGCCTCATCCATGTTAAAGGGGCATGGTCAGAAATCAGCCTAAACTTCCTCCCCAAGAGGTAATATCTGAGGGACTCCAGAGCCCACTTAATGGCCAGACTCTCATTCAATTATAGCGTAGTTTTTTTCCACTGGTGTCAACTTCCTACTGAGGAAGACTACTGGGTGCTCCTCACCATGAATAACCTGTGACAACACCGCTCCCAATCCTACATCGGAAGCATCAGTCTGGACAATGAATTTGTTTGAAAAATTGGGTGCTATCAGGACACAGTGCTGACTTGAGCTCCAAAAAAGCCTTTTCAGCATCTGCATTCCATTGGACCATGTCCGATTTCCGACCCTTAGTCAGATCGGTCAATGGAGCCGCCAATGTGGCTAAGTTGGGTATGAATCTCCTGTAGTATCCCACCATGCCCAGGAATGCACGTACCTGCTTTTTTGTGAGGGGGTGGGGCCAATTCTGTATAGCCTCTACCTTGCTAACCTGAGGTTTCACCACCCCTCTACCCACAATATAGCCCAGGTATTTCACCTCCTCCATTCCCAAAGCAAATTTTTCATAGTTTATTGTAAACCCCTCCTTCCAAAGAGAGTCCAGTACTGCCTGGACTTTGGGCAAGTGCGATTCCCAGTCTCTGCTAAAAATTACTATGTCGTCCAAGTACACTGAGGCATACTCCCGGTGAGGTTGTAAAATCCTATCCATTGCTCGCTGGAATGTGGCTGGAGCAGTTTGCAGTCCAAAAGGCATTCGTTTGTACTGAAAACTCCCCTCTGGGGTAGAAAAAGCAGTTTTCTCTCTAGCAGCCTTAGTCAATGGATTTTCCAATACCCCTTGGTAAGGTCTAATGTTGCGATATACCTGGCTGGACCTAGTCTCTCAATAAGCTCATCTACCCGGGGCATGGGGTAGGCATCAAGCCGTGAAACCTCATTAAGTTTCCGTAAATCATTGCAGAATCGCAGAGTCCCGTTTGGCTTTGGTACCAACACAATCGGGCTCGACCACTCACTCTGCGATTCTTCAATGATCTCCAGGTCTAGCATCTTCTTCACTTCCTCTGAAGCGGCCTTCCTTTGAGCCTCTGGGATGCGATAGTGCCGGACAAAAACTTTGACTCCAGGTTCCGTGATAATATCATGTTCTATGACACTAGTTAGCCCTGGCAAGTCTGAAAACTTTTCTTTATTTCTCTGCAAGAACTCCTTTGCCTGCTGACTTTGGATTTTAGACAGGGTACTTGCTACTTGGGCACTCTCCACCCCAACCTGAGGCTCAAGTCTTGCACTAGCCAGGGAGGTCACCGGTTCCCTGTCTGTCCAGGGCTTTAACAAGTTGATATGATATATCTGATACGGTTTCCTCTTGCCTGGCTGGTGGACTCTATAATTTACCTCTCCCACTTTTTCCACGACTTCAAAGGGACCTTGCCATCTGGCCAAGAATTTACTTTCCACAGTGGGAATTAGCACCGCTACTCGATCCCCCACTTGGAAGTGCCTTATTTTAGCAGCCCTGTTATAGACCTGTCGTTGAGCCTCCTCGGCTTTTTGCAAATGCTCTTTGACTAGTGGCATCACAGTTTGGATCCTTTCCTGCATTTGGGAGACATATTCAAGAACACACTTATGCTGAATAGGTTCACTTTCCCATTCCTCTTTAATAAAGTCAAGTAGTCTGCGAGGTCTCCGCCCATATACCAACTCAAAGGGTGAAAACCCCGTGGAGGCCTGGGGCACTTGCCTGATAGCACACAGGAGAACTGGTAACCGGCAGTCCCAGTCTTTCCCATCCCTTTGTACCACTCTCTTGAGCATAGACTTAAGGGTCTTATTAAAGCGTTCCAACAACCCGTCCGTTTGGGGATGGTAGACCGATGTGCGCAGCTGTTTAATCCGGAACAGCTTGCACACATCGGCCATAACTCTCGATATAAACGGGGTGCCCTGGTCTGTGAGTATTTCTTTGGGAAAACCAGTCCATGTAAACAACTGGAATAAATAGCCTTAGAGGAGGTATTCCGCAGGGGAAGCGCCTCAGGATATCGGGTGGCATAGTCAAGAATCCCCAATATGTAGGAGTAACCTCGTGCCGACTTTACCAAGGGATCCACTATATCCATGGCTATCCTCTCGAATGGGACCTCAATTATGGGCAGAAGGACCAAAGGGCTCCGGAAGTGGGTCACCAGAGTGGTCAACTGACAGGTGGGACAAGAGGTACAGTATTTCTTTACCTCTGCTTTCAGACCTGGCCAGTAAAACCGTTCGGTGATCCGTGCCTCCGTCTTCTCAACTCCTAGGTGTCCCCCTAACACATCGTCATGGGCCAGGTCCAGAACCTTTTGTCAATATTTTTGGGGTACCAACAATTGTTCTACCACATTTTCTCTCACCTTGGTAACCCGATACAATAATTCATTATATAATGCGAAGTGTGGCCACCGCTCATTCGCACCTGGCTGTTGGGGAACCCCATTTACTACTACAACTTGTTCCCGTGCACGGGCCAAAGTGGGGTCCTGCATCTGAGCAGTACCAAACGCCCCCTGGGGAAAACCCAAATCTGGCAGGGCAGGGGCCACTTCCTCATCCTCTTCCCCCAGCATTACCTGAAGTGGGGAAGGTTCTCCCCCCTCAGTGTTTTGGTAGGTCTGTGGACCACATATCTTGACATTCTCAACAGTATCAGCTCTACTTTCATCACCATTAACCCAATCATTAGCATTTTCATCATTTGGATCCACATTAAGAACATTTGGCAGTTCAGGGTTATTCCTCTCAGTAGCAGGAACAGGGAGGCTAGTTTCTCACCAATCTCTGAACTGTTCTCCTTGTTCCCACAGTTTTGTAAACAACGGACACTATCGTCCTATTATAACATCATGTACCAAGTTCTTTACCACCCCCACCTCTTGAGTACCAGTGCCACATGCTGAGGAGATGGACACCGAGATGAGTGGGTACTCCCTAGTGTCCCCGTGAATGCACATCACCCGTAAGGTTTTGCTTACCGGACCAATCTTCCCAATTACTCTAGGATGAATCAGGGTTACCATGCTTCCGGAGTCCAACATAGCCCGGGCAGGGAGGTGGTTCACTTGAACTTCACACTCAAATTTTTCCTCACCCAGGTCGAGATGTGTGGTGCATACTTTATGGGCATAAAAAGACCCCCTCCGAAGAACCCCGCATTCCATGGGCTCCTCTTGCAGTGGGCAGTGTGCCCGGGTATAACCCCAGGAATGACATTGCCAACATTGTACACCCCCTCCTCTCCGAACAGGAACAGAACGCTGAAGAGGTACCGGGAGTGACTCTTGACCTTCCGAGGTGTTTGCTCCAGGACTCCTTGGAACATCCTTTCGAAGGGCAGCAGTTGGTTGAAAAGGCCGTGGCAGACTGGGCCCTATGCGCTTGGTAGGTCCGAGCAGGTCCTCCACCACTGTATATCGTTCCACCATCTTGACAAGGAGGTTTGCTGTTTTGGGGTCTCCATGGCTGACCCACCATTGAAGGTCGTCTGGCAGGGATCTCAGGTATCGGTCCAGCACGACCCGTTCCACGATTTGGGGGCCAGACACCTCAGGCTGCAGCCATTTTTTTACCAGTTGCACCAGGTCATGCATTTGAGACCGGGGTGGCCGATCTGGACGATACTTCCATTGGTGTACTCGTTGGGCCCGAACGGCCGTAGTCACCCCCAGACGAGCCAGAATTTCTGCCTTTAACTTTTGATAGTCTTTAGCATCATCTGGTGGCAGGTCCTGAGGCCACCCTTCTCTCTCTGCAGTCCTCTCAAATGTAGCAAGAAATGCCTCTACATCATCGCTCAGGGACAATTTCTGCAGAAAATGGCTTGCCCTCACAGTCACCTGGTTGCCAGGGGCAACAGCCGCTTGCTCCCGACCCTGAGACGGCTGCTGTACTGCTTCCTTTAAGACAGCCACCTGAGCCTGCATAACCTCTTGCTGGGCTGCCAACTGGGACACCAACAGGCGAGTATTTTCTTGCTGCAGCTGATTAGCTTCCTCATGGCGAGTTTACGCTTGCATATTAGCCAGGGACAGCTGTTTAATTAGCTCCTCCATTGCTTCAGCTTTCAACATTTGTGGAGCTTTAACCCAGGACGTAAATCCAATGTACTGTCCCTTTAACTGTCAGTTCAATGCAAAGAAAAAAAAAGTTTTGTTTTTTTCTTATGCCTGTTGTTATGTCCTGCCCGCATTCTCCACCAGTGTAATGTTCGGGGAACCAGCCAGATCGCAGGACACAGGCTTTTCAAACAAAAATTACGTTTATTAACTTAAATGGCTTCACAGCAGCAAAAACAAAAGAAATAACAGTCTCACTGACTTGTAGGGCTTAGAACTGCTATCGCAGTTAAACAGTCCTTGGTGTGGCAGGTAAGTTCCCCAGCTAGCAGGCTTCCAGGCAGGACACTGCCATGTGCTTTCACAGCTTTTACAGCTTTCCACTGTCCACCATGCACAGTCTCCACTATACTCCTCCACACCCATCTACATCTTCCTGTCTGTCTTAAACCACTTCCTTGGACAGGTGCGTTAACCCTTTCTGTTCCCTTAGAACCACAGCCCAAACAGAGGGGAAATATAGCGTCCTTCCAGGACCAAGCCACGGCGTCCTGTACAGGTTATATTTGGAGGGTGCTGGGGAAATTTGGATTTGGTCCCATTTTTACTGGTTGGATAAAATGCTTTATGATTATCCCAGCGCCAAGCTTAAAATTAATAACGAACTTTCGGAAAAGATTGAGTTGGAGAGGGGGACGAGACAGAGGTGCCCTTTGTCACCCCTGCTCTTCGCCCTAGCGATGGAACCTTTGGCCATCTCTATAAGATCAAGCTCTGAGATAACTGGATTCCAGAGGAAGACAGGAGATGAAATAATCGCGTTATATGCGGACGATATCCTGCTCTAACTGGGAGACACGGAACAATCGCTGGTAAAAGCAATGAGCATAGTGGAAGAATTTGGTAGATTTACAGGTTTAGAGATAAACTGGGAGAAATCTGAGTTGTTACCGGTGGATCTGATTGGAGAAGTAATAATACCAGGAATGCCACAGCTGGCTATAGTGGATACTTTAAGATAATTGGGGATATCAGTGACGAAAGACCCCAACCAATATATAAGTAAAAATCTAATACCACTACTGGCCAAATTCAAACAAAAAAATTAACATCTGGAAACGGTTTCCCTTGTCGGTGGCAGGTAGATGCAGCCTAATTAAGATGATCTGGCTCCCGCAATTGCTGTACATATTGCACAACTGCCCCGTTTGGGTATGCAAAAAATGGCTTATTAAAATTGAAACCCTCTTCAGAGTTAATATGGAAAGGGGGACAAGCCAGGATCCGACTTTGAACAATGCAGCTGCCGGTAAGGGAAGGAGGTTTGACATTACCTCACCCTGAGAGCTACTATCTATCGGCAGAGCTGCAGCACCAAATGGGATGTGATATTCCGGGAGGAGGCACCCCTAACAGGAGAATAATGTTAACTGGAGCATTACATAATACAATTATTGAAGCACTAGAGGCGGATTTCTTCTGTTATAGGAACCCAATAATAAAAATAACCAAAATATGGAAAAAAGTTAAAAAACTGATGGGATATACTGGGCTAACTGAATATACTCCTCTTTGGAACAATAGCAACCTGCAGGAAATCCTCACGATAGGAAAGGTTAGAGAATGGGAAACGCATGGTATTAAAAGGTTGAGACAACTGTATGAGGGCGACACCTTCAAAAAATTCTTGGACTTGAGACAGGAATTTAATATACCACAACACTCATTTTATAATTACCTTCAGCTGGGGCATGCCCTTTAAGTCCAATTCAGGATACAAACCTTAGAATGGAACAAAATGCCCCTCTTTCAAAATATACTCAAGGCAGGCTCAACTAAGGGTTTTATATCCGAATTATACGGACAGATAAGCAAAAAAGTCAACACCGGGTTGAAACTCTGTAAGGTAAGAGAGAGAGATGGGAAGAGGATATAGGGGAAATAACACAGGAGCAGTGGAGGAGAATCCTAGAGATGGGACCGAAGGTATCCGTTTCACCTCCGCAGAGAATATCCCACCTGATGTTGATAAATAGAGCCTATTACACTCCCAAGCGTCCAAGTATGGTAGAAGATCAGATGATAAATGCCCTAGATGCCAGGGGTCCGGAGATCTTATACATATGGTGTGGAGATGTCCAAAGTTGTTTCGGTACTGGGAGGGAGTGCTTAATACTGTGGGGGATATATTTGGAATAACATTGGAGATGGAGGCCGCACTATGTATACTGGGAATATAGGAAGGAACAGGAGGAGTGGAAGAGTACCACAGTTGCAATACTGCAATGCTTGTTCCAAGCCAGAAAAATAATAGCAACGAGATGGCAGGCGATGACCCCCCCGGCAGTAAGGGATTGGATTGGGGTAATAAACGAGACCATCTGTAAAGTAAGAGCAGTCTACACAAAAAGAGGTAACCTCAAGGAATTTGAGAAGTTGTGGAGGCCTTGGCTGGAAAAAATGGGGTCCCCTCTTTAGAGGGTAAATCGCATAGTAGGGCTGGAGAATAACCAAAATAGAGTACTTGTTAGGAAATTCGCCCAACTGATAATTTAGCGGTGTTATTTTTTATTTTTTATTTAATAGGTTAGGTCACGTGAAATGAGAGAAATTATCAATGAAGTTATTTATAATGAGACTACTTGAACAGTAATAGGAGGGGAGGAAAAGAGGGGAGGGAGTAATGAGCAATGCTATGTTTACAATACTGGAACTAGGTAAAACTAATGGGACATAGGCTCTTCGGCCCTTTTATTCTTTCTCCCTTACTTCTCTTTAGTATATTACCCGATGTGTCCTTATTTTAGGTGTACTTAATAATTATATGATGTAGAAAATTGACTATTTTACTATTGAACTGTTAACATTGGAAAGAAAAATGAATAAAGAATAAATTATAAAAAAAAAAAATATATCCTTAAAGTGTGAGCATCCTTTTAAGAGCTATCTAGTAGGCACTGGAGTTTAATGCCTGGTACACACGATGAGATTGCATGCTGGCAGAATTTTCACCCCTCTTGTCTCATGGATCCTTATATTTCCACTAGCTTGGGATCCTGAATTGTGAAACCTCTCAGTTCTTGACTAGGGCCTTTTATACTTTGGCCATCACTCATTTAGGATCGGGCTATTTAGACATCATATATTTCCCTCAGTGGTTGTGAGGCTTTATTCACAGATACTTGTCCTACAAGTTTTCTGCACTAGAGATATGTTGCTTGGGGTAGGTCTACATCCTTAGTACAGGTCTGTCTATTTTGAGCCTAAGGTATTGTACTTTTGCATCTGGGACCTGATATTGAGTCACATTATGCCTGCATAGGGCTCATATGCTTAAACTCTGGGCAGGACCTTAGGTCTGGGTATATTTTGCATCCCACTATTGTATTTCACCTCTGCTTACTGCCTCCTGTAACGCCAAAAATTGGATGTTCACTGGAAAACATGTTAAAGCTTAGGCCTCGCATGCATTTTTTGCAGCCTCCAAGTTGGGTGATTTGCCATGTCTACTTGAGGAAGAGGCCTTCAGGTATATTGACCTTGCAGTTAGCAGTATTATAGGTGGGTGGTTGTATTGTTTACATCACTTCTCTGGTATTAGGCATTGTGCAGTAGATTATAATTGTAGTTTTCTGCATGTATTTTCATACCTTACATTGGGATTGGGTCCTTATTAGACTACTGTTGCATGTATTTGGCCAGGGGTCTCCACCCCCCGAGTCGCGAACTGGTGCAGGTCCATGCCCTGTTTGCAGCAGGTCCACACAGGCTGCACTAAAGGAGCTGGAGCGGCTGAGTAGAGATTACATCAGCGCCTCTTACCGCACGCTCTGCATCATGGCTGCTGGGTCTGCCTTCTCACATCTGGTAGACCGGAACTGTGTGCATTTACCGGTTTTCCCACTCCTGAATGCCGGTCTCCACCCCAGCGCTGGGGAGAGGCTGCAACTATAAGTTATTTCACTACTGGCTGAAAATCTATTCAATTGGCCTTATATTCTTAAAAAGTGTCAAGCTGCATCTGCTGGTGGCTGTGGTGGCAGGCAACAGTGGGAAGCTGCATCTGGTGGCAGGCAGTGGTGGCAAGTGACATACATCTAGTGGCACCAATGGTCGCAAGTGACAAGCTGCATCGTGTGGCAGGCAATGGTGGCAAGTGGCATGCAATGGTGGCAAGTGACACGCTGTATATGGTGGCAGGCAATGGTGGCAAGTGACACGCTGTATCTGGTGGCAGGCAATGGTGGCAAGTGATACACTGCATCTGTTGGCAGGCAGTGGTGGCAAGTGATACGCTGCATCTGGTGGCAGGCAATGGTGGCAAGTGACACGCTGCATCTGGTGGCAAGTGACACGCTGCATCTGGTGGCAAGTGACACGCTGCATCTGGTGGCAAGTGACACGCTGCATCTGGTGGCAAGTGACACGCTGCATCTGGTGGCAGGCAATGGTGGCATGTGACACGCTGCATCTGGTGGCAGGCAATGGTGGCATGTGACACGCTGCATCTGGTGGCAGGCAATGGTGGCAAGTGACAAGTTTAGGGCTCGCTCTAATTCTGCATTATGGTGAGTTGAACTATTTAATTATACAGTATTTTACAGTGTAATAGCAAGAATGCGCTTCAAACATCCTGACACTATAAAATCTTGATGTAGGGATGATTGAAGTGCTAACGCCTGTCCCGCCAAGCCAAATGCCACCATGACAAAAATGTATTGCAGGTAGCCTGTTCTGGCACAGTGGGAGGCCAACATGGGTCTTCAGATAACATTGGTATGTTTCAAGACCATGGGGCTTTGTTACCGTATCATAAATGGCTGTAAGTGGTGAAACGATGCTGGAATATGCTTCTGCAGCAGACCCTCCAAGGGGGGGGGGTCGCAGCTCTCCTGGCCAGGAGAACACACAGTGATCATTGCTAGTAGCTATAGCCACAGACAATAATCATATGAAAAATCTGAGAGGCTGGTTGTACCCACATTGATCAATTGATCAACTTGGGTACCATCAACCTGCCCATACATGGTTCAAACCTCTGCTGGTCCCTGCTGAACCGGCCGCGATTAGAACAGTCTATGGCCAACTTTAGTCTTTCAGCTTGCAGTCAAGTCTAAACATATAGTTTTCTTCTACGTTTTTGTGTTTTTTTACATTTCACATACAGCATTGCGCAAAACTCCCTGAACTAAATAGATGGCTCTTTAAAATCCTTAATTTACACTGTTACATTAGCCATACAGGCTTTAGGGGTATTTATATGTCCTTAGTTGACTAGGGGCTGACTAAAGTTTGGTTTTAATACAATATAATTTTTTTTTTCTGAAATCAGTCCTCTGTGACTGTGTTTTCTGAGAAACCGGTCTAACCCAAGCTCAACTGCTGTGTTTGGAGTGTGGATACGGGAGACCCGTGTTCTGGCTAAGGTGTTCACTTTCCACAGCATAAATCAATAATGATGATTGCCGGCAACTTCTTCATGCTATGAAGGCGGTTTTGTAAGCTGAAACGCGTTGGCACGTTTGGATTCTGGATACGTTTTCATGTAACCAATGAAGAATTTATATCAAGAAGCTTTCCAAGTTGGTGGCTATGATCATTATGTATTTACGCTTCACTAAAGACACTTTAAGACTCCATGCACACTGGCTTAAAAAACGTTGCTTCTACAGGAGTTTTGTTTTCTGCCTGTAGAAGCAGCTTAATGTTCTCCTATGTGTCCTTACACATTAGGACAATTACAGGCATATTGTTTTCTGACATGGCTTGAACATTTCCCTGCAGTTAGGTTTCCTGACTTGGTTTTCTCTCTGATGACAATTTAATTTAAAGGTGTCCACTGTCCTGTCAGGGAAGGGCTCTGGGCTTTTTATTGTCCCTCCCCACTTTGGTAAGTTTGTGTTGAGCACCACCTTCTATGCTGTCCTTGGAGACCATTTGGGGAATCTGGAGTTAGCTTTACGAGTAACTATTTCCATGAGTCTTCAAGGACAGGCGTGTTCCTGCATTTGTATTGTGTCCTTTTTCTGTTTATATTGGTTTTGCTCAGGTTAGGACCTTTTGGTTCTTGTTTAAAACTGAGCAGTTTGGCAGAAGGACTTCCTTTTAGGCTCCATGCACGCTGGGCTTAAAAAAAGTCTGTTCTCTTGGGAGTAAAAAATGCTCATTTAAAGCATTTTTTGTACAAAGTCTAGAAGAGTTTTAATTTCATATTTTTTATTGGAATATAAAGTATAAACGTTACAAAAGTAAAGGACACTCACGGTATTATAACTGCTTATAAATTATATTCAATGGTATATAGAAAAAGTTATACATTCTGTTTCCTTATGCCAGTCAAGACCTTTTCTGGATCTATATATTACATCTGTTTGTCTTTAGTTATCCTTAGAATTAGAGTTAGTGTTAGGTAAGAAAAGAAAAATAGCATTTAACTAGATTATGCTATTAAATAGCAGAACAATATAAGAAAACGTCACAGTCCATGGATTTGCGTCGAGTTTCCGACTTTGTACAGGTACCAATTTAGTCTTTAGAGGATATGTTGTACCAGAGGTACAGAGGTGACTTTGTGTTATCTACCTTGAATAGATGCAAACAGCATCTCGTAAGTGGCGTGCAAGTGAGTTGTCATTATAACCTCACAAATAGAAGGAGCTGTCAATTCCTTCCAGAGTTTAGAAGAGTTTTATGTTTTTTCTGCCAGTGAGCTCCAATCGGAAACACAAACCAGAAGGTTTTTTTTTTCCTGCCTCTAAACGTTGAGCTCAAAATATGCCTGTAATTGTCCCAATGTGTATGGACACATAGGAGAACATTAAGCTGCTTCTACAGGCAGAACACAAAACTCCTGTAGAAGCAACGTTTTTTAAGCCAGTGTGCATGGAGTCTTAAAGTGTCTTAAGTGAAGCGTTTCCAGTCTGTTGTAGGAGGTGGCTATATCTCATATGTTGTTGTTCTGGAAGACTCATGGATATAGAGTTACTGGCAAGTCTGACCCCAGATTTCCTGCTTCAATACCTACCTTCAAGTCATACACCCAGCATACAGCCAATGAGTGTCCGAGAGATTTCAAAAATCCTTATGTCTTGTTCCAAGTCAGAATAATGCAAAAACATCAACAAGACAGCCAGGCATCTGACATTTTTAGGAGGGTCAGTAATACCACCATGCATATTGCTTCCATGATAGGTTTACCTTGAAATATGTTTATCGGCTATATTCTTGGGCTTTGGAACACCATTTGATGAGCCAAACAAACCAAGTGTTCCCAGTTGCATCTGGCTCAAATGGCAAGTGGCATATCTTAGAATCATGTGAAAAAAACCTAACTACCACATAAAACATTTAGAGTCAATAAATGCAATTTGTTAATAGAAAGATAGTTTTTTGTTAACATGTCATTTAAACCCGTGTGTCGCATTTAATATTGAACACCCTTATTTTGTTAGATGATCATAAAACCAAGCAGCAAAATAATGTTTGGATTGCCTTTAATAAAGAAGGCATTGTTCCCTTAGCAATCTTGGGATAAATCAGCCTTTCTGGCACAGATGTTCATAGTATACGCATTTACTAATGAATGTCGGTGGGGTGGAGTGCTGACTTCACCTGTGTTTTTCTGATTTCCTTTAAGTCAATACCATTTTCGTTACTGGGAATGTAAATTATGAGAGGATTTTCTGGCTAAGAATACTCGCCAGTTCTTTAGCCTTTTAGGTGCCATTATCTTAGGGCTGGTGGTTCCATTCAGCACATGAATGGCCAGGGAAGGGACTTCACTGGAGAGTTGAGATCAAATAGGGGGGGCATTAGGCAGTACTTACTGACAAATGTCAGTCAGAAAATCTGAGACACCAAAAAGGAGAAAATACTTGTTTTACTTTTATTTATTTATTTTTTTATTACATTTTATTGTGAGAATGCAATTAACAAGAACAATGTCCGCAACATTTTGCCAACAAGTTAAATCAAGAAAGACAATATACAGTATGTTGGTACAAGTTTAGAGTGACCTAGCAATGTTGCATCTGATAGTGTACATTAAGAAATATTTGGATGGCGGTCGGACTAGGAAGTAGCAAGAAAAGCACGGAATGGCAATTGGGGGATCATTGGCTTGTAGTCTGAGTAGATACCATTGAGTATGCTGAAAGCTTTGCAGTATAGATTGTTGCGTTTCTACGGTCAAGCTTTGAATGAAACATTCACAAATGTTGAGGAAATTTTGAATGTTATTTCTTATGCAGGGAGGCTTCCACCCGTTCCATGCAAAAAACATTGGGTATAAAAAAATAGGGGATTCTGGGTGGATCCACTTATGTAAAATAGTCTTTCGTGCTACAAGAGATATGATAGTAAACATTAGCTTGCAGCCCCTTGAGATTTTTTTGCCTGGGAAATTAGGCCAAAAGGCGCCCATTCGGGAGTTGGAGATAAGAAGTTTACCAGGTATGTGGTAGCATAATGCACTATGGAGTTCCAAAAACGTTTGATCCCGGGGCACAACCAAAAAGCATTGAACAGGTCCGCATCTAATTGTTCACGTTTCAAGCAACAAGAAGAGGTGCTTAGGCCCATAAGGTGGGAACAATGGGGAGATATACGAGTGATGGAAAGGTCGAAGCATCATTTCATAGTACATTGTGACTTTGATCATGCCTCAAGACAAACGCAGCAATTTTAAAAGGCCATCAACCAAAAGCTGGGGGAAATTCTTGGTCTATTAAGACCAGCCAATGAAGAGGAAACTACTTCTTTTTAAATGCTGTTTTAAGGACATTAACTGATATGTGGTCATTTATGTTAAAATTGAAGACAAACAGCATTAAAGCCATTTTTACACTCAGGATTTTTAAAATTTTGCTTTGTGCCATCAAAACTTGTCCTACATATTTTATCTGAATCCTGCTTGTACACAGTTCAAAATCTTTCTGCCGTTCAGTGTACAGTAAAACCTTGGATTGAGAGTAACATGGTTTGAGAGCATTTTGCAAGACAAGCAACATTTTTTTTTTTATACATTTTGACTTGATAAACAAGCGATGTCTTGATACAAGAGTAGCGCCATGTCACAACTGAGTATAAAAGAGAGATCCCTCCAAGTGTAGCAATATGGTTACATTTAATGAAGGCACAACATTTAGCAACAGGCACATCTAAGTATGAAGGCATCCGGGGTAAAGCTGTCCACATAGACCATCCTCTGCACCACCATTGACGTTCTCCCTTCCACGCTGCGCTCCACAATCGCTTCAAGGCTCGCTTTCAGATCCCTCTACTGCAGGATAGTCTTCCCGTTCACAATTGCAGACTGGCGGTGGTGAAAGCCGGTGGTGCAGAGGACAGTCTGTGGACAGCTTTACCCTGGATGCCTGCATACTTAGATGTGCCAATTTATATCATCAACCATGTGAGTTGCTAAATGTCGTACTTTCATTAAACACTTAAGGACGGTGTCCTGTACATATACATCGGCAGAATGTCACAGGCAAATCAACGTAAATATACATCAGTTGAAATTTGCCAGCACCTGCGCCCCTGCCGCAAGCTCTGTGATCGCGCCTACGGGACCCTATGTCCGCCGGTGTCCCGTGATCGTGTCAGGGAGCTGCAGAACGGGGGATGCCTGTGTAAAGCATCTCCCTTTTATGCCTAGTGACAGGACACTGATCGTCTGCTTCTCGGGAGCAGCGATCAGTGACGTGTCACTCGTAGCCACGCCCCCTAACAGTTAGAATCACTCCCTAGGACACACTTAACCCCTTCCTAGCCCCCAGTGGTTAACCCCTTCACTGCCAGTCACATTTACACAGTAATCAGTGCATTTTTATAACACTGATCGCTGTATAAATGTGAATGGTCCCAAAATGGCGCCAAAAGTGTCCGATTTGTCCGCCATAATGTCCCGGTCACTATAAAAATCGCAGGTCTAGTACTAGTAAAAAAAAAAAATATTAATAAAAATGCCATAAAACTATCCCCTATTTTGTAGACGCTATAACTTTTGCGCAAACCAATCAATATATACGCTTATTGTAATAATTTTTTTTTTTTTTTACAAAAATATGCAGAATACATATCAGCCTAAACTGAGGAAAATTATTATTTTTTTTAAATATATCTTTGGGGGATATTTATTATATTTTTGTTTATAGCGCAAAAAAATAACCGCAGAGGTGATCAAATACCACCAAAATAAAGCTCTATTTGTGGTAAAAAAAGGACGTCAATTTTATTTGGGAGCCACGTCGCACGACCGCGCAATTGTCAGTTAAAGCGACGCAGTGCCAAATCGCAAAAAGTGCTCTGGTCTTTGGGCAGCCAATTGTCCGGGGCTGAAGTGGTTAAATGTACTGTAGGGGTCAGAGGGGTGAACAACCGTTTTAGACAGTCCAGTAAAACAAGTGGCTTTATTCAGCAAAACGTCAAAACAAAATAGAAACGACAGGCTTGTCTTGCAATACAGGTGCACGTATGTAAAAAGTTCAGTCTCTGCAACCACAGGCTGGTGTGCACAGCACACAGCTCTAACCAGAGCAACAGTCTTTTATATAGTTTAGCTCACCCCAGCAGGCCACAATCCAGCAATGGATCCGCTCTCTCCAAACACACGTCTCCTCTCTGACACTTTCAACCCAGCTGGCAATAAGCAGGTCTGAAGGAGGAAGTACCTGCCCTCTTCAATTAACCCCTTATTAACCCTGCCCCAAGCTGACCCTCTACAGTACCCATATTGCTACACTTCATGGCGCGCCTCTTCTTTTTTTATACTCTGTAGATCCTGCTGGATTTTGCTTCTAATCCCCTTGTGGAGGCTTCAATTTGTGGATGGACATTTTATGGTTACACAACCCATCACATTGCTATAATCTTTTTATATAGACTACAAACTTAAGGACTTGAATAAATGGTTGTGGAACAAATCATCTCAGTTTCCATTATTTCTTATGGGTAAATTCGCTTTGATGTAAGAGTGCTTTGGATTACAAGCATGTTTTCGGAATGACTTATGCTTGCAATCCAAGGTATTACTGTATTTTAAAAAGAACATTTGTTAGTAGTTTGACCATGTTTTGCTTTGAGACTATACACCTGTACTTTAACTTTCAATTTGAGGGCAAAGACGGTCTGTAGGTTAAACTTTCAGCACAACTGATATTTGCATGCTGTACAGAGGCGCCAGCTTGTTTTTGCTGTATCCTTGGGGAAAAAAATAGAATCTCTTCTAATTTAAATACACTACAACACTAAACTGTATTTCTGGTGGTGTTGAGCTACAGTTGTTTTTACTCCATATGCAAGTAAGATGGTTGCGTAATTGAAGATAAATTAATTTATTTTGCAAAATTTCTCAAACACTTATTTTTTTTTTTCCCCCCCCCCAGTTAAAACTTTCTTTCACCCTGGATCAGGAAAGTGGAATGCCTCAAGGTTGCTACATTTACCATTACAGAGACAGTAACAAGTAAGTTATTGCAGGCTCTTAAACATTACAGGAATGCTCCAGATAATATAACTAGAAGGAATAGCCAGTGGTAAGTGTAATGTGTTAATCAATCTTAGCTCTGTGCTTTTGTTTTTTTGTTTTTATAAATTCTTTATTTTTTTATCATTTTCACTTTATAATTTTCCACACTTTTATGCCATCTCATTTTACCAATCTAAGTATTATCATCTTACCCTTCTCCCTACCACCCCCCTCCCACCCTCCCAAAAGAAAAAAATACACAAGGAGAGGGTGAAATCATAATCTCTCCTCCTCCCATCCCCCACCCCCCCCCCCCCACAGTCTAGCTCAACTTTACTCTCTTATCCCCTCCCTGTACCTCATGTAGGGTGCCCATGTCGTCCGGTACCTCTCATCTTGATCTTTCATTGTCATAGTAAGATTCTCCATTAGTTGGATTTCTGCGACTCTGGCAAACCATTGTGTACTAGATGGGGGGCTCTCCGTTTTCCACAGGACAGGGATACACGCCCTAGCGGCTATTAGAAGGTGTCTGATCAGTGAGTTTTTATATTTTTCCCTTGATAAAGGGATATCGAGTAGTAGAATGGCTTCTGGTCTGTCTTCTAGAGACACTCCTGTTATTATTTTAGTAATTTCTCTCACCGTTCTCCAGAATTCCTTTATTTTCTCACACTCCCAAAAGATATGTATTAACGTACCCTCTGCCTTGCACCTCCAACAAACATCTGTCGTCTGGGGGTAGATTTGATGTAGTACAGATGGTGTTCTGTACCATCTGGTTAGAATTTTATACCCTCCCTCTTGGTATCTGCTTGCTACTGAGGCCTTGTGGTTAAATACCAGAATCCTGTCTCTCTGCTCTTGAGAGAATGTTATCCCCAAGTCTCTCTCCCATAGCTGTAGGAACGTAATATTCTTGTGGTGTTTCTGAGTTAGTATCCCATAGAAATATGATAACAAGTGTCTAAGCGGATTTCCCTTCAGGCACATCTGCTCATACCTTGACAATGATCTGACTTCTGTATGAACGCTTCTAACTGCATCATTCGGAAAAAATCTAGTTCTGGTACTACCTCTCTTTCAAGCTCTCTCCTCATCATCAGTCGGTTTTCTCTTGCAAAATGAACCACTCTACTGATATCTCTTTGTCGTATAGCCATAAATTTTCGATCTATCAGCCCTGGCTGGAATGTCATGGTACCCAGAATTGGGGTCATCGGGCTCGGATATATTGATATATTGACAGTCGTTTTAAAAAAAATCTTTTTAGTTATTCGTATAGTCGCTCCTATCGTCGGATTTTTCTTTATCTCTGGCGACGTTTCCGGAATCCAAACAAGGCCTTCGAGTGGTGCATCCACCGTCGCCTGTTCCATCTTTATCCATGGTTTCTTATTGCGCCCACACCACTTCATTACTCTAAGTGAGACGCTTCCTGATATTTTACTGGGTCCGGAAACCCAATCCCTCCTTCTCCTTTGGGTAATAACAAGATAATTCTTCGTACTCTCACCGGTTTCCCCGCCCACGTGAATTTCAAAAATCTTGACCTTAAATCTCTTAAATAGCTTGGGGGGATTTTAATTGGTAGGGTCTGTATTAGATACAGAAGTCTCGGTAGCACATTCATCTTTATTATATTTGTCCGCCCAAACCATGTGAAAATTTCTTTACCCCATCTCAATATGTCTAATTTGATCCGTCTCATCAATGGTACATAATTAAGTTCAAATCATTTGTTTAAATCCCTTGATATTTTAGTCCCTATAAAACTTATGTAGGAATCTGTTCATCTGAATTCAAATTGCGTAGTTATCTGGTGCATTAAAGATGAATTTATTTATATTCCCATCGCCTCTGATTTCCCGTAATTGACCTTGAAATTGGATAGTCTTCCATAGTCCCTTAGTTCTGATAGTAGGGAAGGCAGGGCTACTATCGGGGACGTTATAAAAAAAATTAAATCATCGGCGTATGCCGCTAATTTCTGTTTTTCACCTTCCGTTACTATCCCCTTAATATTCAGGTTTGCCCGAATCTTCCTTAAAAAAGGTTCTATTGTCAAAATGAAAATAGGCGACAGTGGGCAGCCCTGTCTTGTCCCATTTCGAATAAGAAATGGCTCAGAGAATCTGTCTTCTATTTTAACCCTCGCGCTCGGTATTGAATATAGATTAGAAAACCAATCCATCCCTTCTCCCAAACCTATATGCTGTAGAGTAGATTTTAAAAACATCCAGTCTACACTATCGGAAGGCTTTTTCTGCGTCAGAAGATACCAATACCATTGGCTTCCGCAGTTTGTGCTAGGTAAATCGCGCTCAACACCTGTTGTGTGTTCTCTCTTCCCTCCCTCCCCGGGGTAAATCCCACCTGGTCTGGATGTAATAGACCCGGGATATGATGTATTAGTCTTGTGGCGATGATCTTTGTAAAAACTTTGAGATCCACATTCAGCAATGATATAGGGCGGTAGCTGGCGCATTGTGACAGGTCTTTCCCCTCCTCTGGGATGACTGTTATATGTGCTAACAATGTTTCCTTCGGTATTTCCTTTCCCTCGCGTAGTGAGTTATATGCTGCTATGAATCTTGGAGCCAGTTCTTCTGCAAACATTCTATAGTATGAAAGAGAATACCCATCTGGGCCCGGCGCTTTCCCTAGTTTCAAAAGTTTTATTGCTCCCATGAACTCCTCTTTTGTGATTGGTACGTCCTATCTCTCTAATTACTTCATCCGTCAATTTTGGCATCCCTGTTTCTCTTATATATTCCCTGGCCCTTTCCCATTACTTTTGGGCATTTTCTGGGGTAGATTTCTCTTCTAATTGATATAAGCCCTCATAATACTCTTTAAAGCATCGAGCAATTCTTTGTGGGGTACTAACCATCTCATCTTTTTGCGTTTTTATTCGTGTAATATGATTACGTGTACTATTTTCTCTGAGAGCATTTGCTAACATTCTTCCTGGCTTATTCCCAAATTCGTAAAATGTTTTCCTCCCTCTGTTTAATTTAGCTTTGGCTTTATCAATTAGTAGTAAATTCAACTTCTCCCATGTAACATCTGTGCCTGGGATTTTTTATGTACTGTATCCAGTTCCCTTATCCGCTTGAGCATAAGGTCTATATGTTCATTAAGCTTCCGCCCCCTATGCGCTCCCATGGAGATAAAATTACCTCTCATGACACACTTATGCGTTTCCCACAGACAAAAGGGGGTTGTTTCTCCTGTGTCATTTAGTATGAAAAAGGACTCTAATTCTGATCTTCATTTCCCCTCATATTCACTATCTTTTATCAGAGTCTCGTTAATCTTCCAGTGCCATGCTTTGATATCCGCCTCCCCCAGTTTTATTGTACAGCTTGTGGGTGCATGATCTGAGAGGGTAAATGGACCCAATAGAGGCACATCTACAAGGGATGTTACTATGTTTTGAGATATTAGAACATAGTCTATTCTGGTATATGTTTTGAATTTCGCCGAAAAAAACATGTAGTCCCTATCCTGTGTATGAATAATCCTCCAACTATTTATCAATTGTAAATCTTGTAGGAGTTTTTATACTTTTCTCAATTTGACATATGATAGATGGGAGGTATCTTTTGAAGTGTCTTTTATAGGGTCTAAAGCCATGTTAAGATCACCATCCATCACCAGAATTCCATCCCTGTGTTGATGTACCAGCTGTAGGTATAGCTCCGAGCATTTTATCTGATCTTCATTTGGTAAATATATGTTCACTAATGTGACTTTCTGTTGACCCAGGGATCCTTTTAACTATCAATAGACGTCCTCCCTCATCCGTATTTACCCTAGATTCCTTCCATTGTGTCTGTTTTGACACCATAATAGAGACCCTGCACGATTTGGAGCTCTGTGATGTACTATGGTATATTGTCGGGAATCTATGGTCTTTAAAGTTTGGGATTTCGTCTCTTTTGAAGTGTGTCTCTTGCAAAAAGATAATCTGTGATTTAAGTCTATTTAATTCCGAAAACAACCTTATCCGTTTCTCCGGGATATTGAGTCCCTTGAACGTTGTATGGGGTGAATGTTATCTTAGTAATTTCTATTGTAATTGAGTCCGTCCCGTAGGGGAGAAGGAGGAAAGGGAGAGAAGAGAGAGAAAAAAAAAAACCTTTTAAGTTCCCCTGGGAGATTAAACTCCCTGCGTGTCTGGTGACCTAGTGCAACACCGGGACCAGGTCACTCCCCAAAAGAAAATAAACAAATCAGTAAAAAAAAAAATATATATATATATATATATGACATATATAATTCTATCCCCAGCCGCCCCCATTTCCCCTCCTTATCCATTTTATAACCAGCAATTCATTGTCTTCTAACTTTCAACATTTTAACCATATAATATTAAATGACAAAGAAGAAACAAAAATAATTCTTATAGATTTAACCATTTTTTTTCCCGCACTACTTGTCGGGCTCCTCTTGCCTTCTATAATTTCTCCTATACCCATCTACTTTATATGCAGGCATATATAATTCCCCTCTCGAGAGGAGTCTGTGCCCCCCCCTCCCCATTCCCCCCCCACAAAAAAAAACTTGAATTACCTAGTGCTTCTCCTCCCCTACCTATGCCCCTCCTATTCCCTTCCTATTCCGGAGCAAGCCCAGAACAGCAAAAAGGAAAGGAGAAGAGAGAGAAAAAAAATACCCCATTCATCTCTTACTACCATTGTGTCCTAGAAAGTAAATGAATTAAAGGATAGCGATATGAGGCCTATCAATCGGGGTATCTCCCCCTCTCCCTTCTCATCCCTTTCTTATCCTCCACTACCCCCCTGCTACTCCCATGAATGTATTGGTTAATCAATATTACCCTTGTGACGGTTCAAAAAGGATTCAGTGTTCAATCAGACTTCCGCCAACGGGGGGGTGTGGTTGAGCATGGCGGAGTGAGCCGTGAGTGGTGCTTAGGGATCCGACAGTGCTCTCCTGAGAAGCGAGCAGACTAGACCGGGACTAGACCAGATTAGACTGGGAGTGAAGCAGCCCATGCCGGGTCAGACAAGGAGGATACCTCTACTCACTCGTACGCCACCCGTTTGCAGGTGCAAACTAAAGGCAGTGTCGCTCCGCGCTCATTGAGTGGCAGAGCAAGCCCAGAGTGCAGTGCGAAACGCAGCAGTGACGCCGGTAAAGAGCCTCGTCCCTCACGTCAGCCAAGGCCGGAGGACATACAAGCTCGGCAGATGCAGCAAACAAAGGAGGTGGAAGAGGTGAAGGAACGAGGGAGGGAGCTATCTGCAATATGGCAAAGCTCTCCAGCTGAGAGTATAGCAGAGTGAAATCATACCCTCAGCGCTTCAGACACAACGCATACACCGAGCCAGAGAATGCCTGTCAGCGATCCACAGGTATGTTTTTCAAACGTACAGGGCACAGAAAAAGGAGATTTGGGGGGAGAGCAGGACATTAGGAAACTGATATGTGCTCTCCCCACCACAGAGGACATTCAAATGATGAGTATGTGGCTGGGTCCTCTGCGAGAGGAGATTGGAGAGATATGGTCAAATACAGAAGTGCTAGAGAAAAAGTTACATACCTGTGAAGTATCGCAAGGTCTGAGTGAGTGAGTGAATGACTTGTATAGCGCTCACATGCGAACTGAATCACCTCTAGGCGCTTTTTGCAGCCAATGTCTGCTTGACTGGTCCGGTCATTTTACCCCGTAGGATCTCGACACGCTTGGGACACACAGTTGTACACACATATATACTGGGCCAATTTGGACAAGATCCAATTAACCTACCAGCATGTCTTTGGAGTGTGGGAGGAAACCGGAGTACCCGGAGGAAACCCACGCAGACACAGGGAGAACATGTAAACTCCAGGCAGATGGTGTCGTGGTCGGGATTTGAACCAGCGACCCTTTTGCTGCTAGGTGAACGTGCTAACCACTACACCACTGTGCTGCCCCTTGGTCTGGCTGATGCACGCTTAGAACTGATGGAGGAAAGGATTCAGGAACAACATCAGAGGCTGTTAGCATTACAATTGCAGGCAGAATAAAATGAAAATAGGAGTAGAAGGAACAACGTACGTATTAAGGGGGTCCCGGAAACCCTCACTACAGTAGAACTGAGAGAAACCGTGATGGCTGTCTTTAATAAAATACTGGACAATCCTGCTGAAACTCAGATCGTATTGGATCGAGTGCATAGGATCCCTACAGTACGTAACCCCACGTTGAGGGCTCCGATAGATATCCTATGCAGAGTGCATTATTTTTATGATTAAAGAGGAGATAATGCGAGTCGCATGGCAAAAGGGATCAATAGAATTCAGTAAGAAAAGTGTTTCCGGACTTATGCCGTCAAACAAAAGATAGACGACGGATGCTGGGACCCTTACTGGATCATATAAACTCAAAAGGGGCATCTTATAGATGGGGGTATCCGATCTCCCTGACAATCAGAAAAGATGATGATATCTTTAACTTGTATGATCCAGAACAGTTGCCAGAGTTATTTAAATTTTTGGGTTCAGAGGCCTTCAATGTACCCAATTGGATAGACTTACCTATAGCAGCAGCGAGAGGACCTGCTCCGCAGAGGAAATACCAGAAATATCAGAAGAAAGGGCCAGCTCAGTCATTGAACAATCCTGTAGACCTGGCTAATATGTAGAAAAAAAAAAGTATTTTTATTTATTTTTTCTCCTTTTTAGAGAAGGGAGAGCTTAGTTCTCCAATCGCCCCCATTCTCTTTCTCCACTTTTTTGGTCCAACATGTTGTTTTTTTGTTTTTTTTTAGCTGTTCCCCCTGGAGAGCGGAGTCGGATCTCCCTCCCTCTCCCCACATCCTCTTCGGAACTTTTGGGGGGTGTTTGATATATAAGTAAAATGTTTTTTTTTTGTGTGTGTGTTTGTTTATGAGTGCATATGGGGTATTAAATGTATAAATGTTAAGTAACTGCAATTTGGGGCAGGGGTAGAGGTATATTAATGGGGGAAGAAGGGGGTGGCTTAAGAAGGGAGGTGTATGAAGGAGGGTGGGGGGGGTTGAAAGGAGGAGAGGGAGGGATGAGTCTATGATTAATGAAAGAAATAGCACTAGCATCACAATTTTACTGGGGAACTAGAAGAGAGGTAGGGGAGATGTTCTTAATCCCCCCTTTTTTTTTTTTTTTTTTTTTTTTTAGGTAGGTACCTAAAAAAAAAAAAAAGGGGGATTAAGAACATCTCCCCTACCTCTCTTCTAGTTACTGGGAACTAGGTACTGGGAAAAACATTTAATATTAAATACTAAACACTCACTAAGGGTAGGGGAGATAGGGTAGGGGAGATAGAGGAAAGGAATCTCGCATCAATTTGAAACACTGTGCTTTTGTTATGGCTCTCCAAAAACTAATAAGTTATCGTATGGTTCTGGTCAGTGCACTATGACTGGAATTTGTTGTTACAGTAGATGTGTATGGGGCCTTTATTTGCAGGGCCTATGCAAGTAATAAAATAGCAGAGACAGGAAGTAGTGCATGGATTACAACCATTTAACTGACAACATGGTCGCTGAGCTTCAGGCACACTTTTCATAAAGCCATTACTCCATAAGATCACAGGCAAGTGTAATTAATACGTTACACTTACATTTGTGTCCCACTGCTGAGTTATAGTTCCTGGAGCTCTTCTGTAAAAAAGTCTGGAAACGAAAAGATCCTTTGATTTTTATTAACTAGGTGCCAACAATTGCATGAAAATAAAGAAAAAGAGCAAAAGGATATGAAGTGTTTTACATACCATATTTATTTACTCATATTTACATATGGTTTAGTTAAAATCTTTACCTACTGATGATTTAATATGCATTTTTCATATTCTGTGCCCTGAAAAAAATGTGCTGCTGGACTCTTCCTTCCTTTTTTCCTAACAGGGTTACTCTCATTTTCCTTTGAGACCTTCAATCAACAGCCAAGTTGGGCAACAGGCTGGATAATATCTTAGTAGTCCCCCCAGTTTGGCCATTGAGCACATGCGGATTCCTAGCAATGTGCAGGGTCGAGTGCAGCACCCCTGGTGGGAAATAGGTAACCTGTGAGATTTCATGGGGGACACCTATATCAGTGATGATCCTTTAGTTGTTTTGTCAACGTTATTCTATGGCCCACAGCCCCAACCTCCATGGGAGATGGTCTGTCCTAGGAGAGGTACCTATTCTCTACCTGCATGGTGTGTAATCCACCCACCCTTCCCATTCTACCTTGGGTGAGCAGCAGGCAACTGGGTACTCGTTTCTATCTCCCTGTTCCCAATGCTGTTTTTGCTTGTAAGGTCTGGTCAGTCCTACCTTGGGCTGCCTGTTCCTGCCCTTGCATGTATGGTGCTATTCCTGGAAGTTAGGGGGCTGTGTCCGTATGCTCTTCCTGTGTACTATGCAGCGGTGTATCTCCTAGTGGTTTCCGCTTCATCCCCGGCAGCCATCTTGGTTTTAGGCCAGTTGCTGGCCAATGATGTGACCCCTGTGTTGTCTCGCTCTGTGGCATCATTGTTGGCTTGCACTGCTCTACTTCTGGTGTGCCTGTGCAGCCCAGATGTCCTGGCTCAGAGTCCTCTGGGGGTCTACCCTCTTATCTGTGCCAGCCACATTCTTTCTTGGTATATGTCACTGGCGATTATCATCCCTTGTAGCGGTGCCATCTCTAGTGGTGTATTACAGTATTTAAGCTCCCTTCTTATGGGTTCACAATGCTCCTTCCAAACAATTTACCCCTCACCCCCCCTCTTTGGAGGAGGCTGGGTCTTCTGGTTATTCTATTCCCATGATTGAGTGTTCCTCAGTCCTGAAAGGTTTATTTTCCATGTGTGAAGTTGGCATTTGCACGTAAGGAGGTTAAAAAAAATTCTGCCCTCCCGCTTTTTTATCTTCAGATGTATATAATGCAGTAGATGAGTCTGCTGCAGGATCCATATTGTCCATGAACCATGAGGGTGTAGACCTCAGGTAATGAGGATGAATCTTCCTCCTTGGCCTTAGGAAAAGAAAAGGAGATCATCTCTGCCTGAATTTAATTTATACAGGGGACACAATTTACTAAATTCACAAGGACTTCAGAAGCGTGGTTGGTTCCTTTTTGGTATCCACAAGCTTGCGCATTTCACCCGTGTTTTTACATCTAATGATTGGGAGGGTCCAGGCTGAACAAGGCTACAATGATTCCAGTTGAGGAATTGCCTTCTTTAGGGACCTGGTTGACAGGTGTAATCTGTTGCACATTTCATGCATATCCTCATTAGAATTGTCCTTCACCCCATCTTAGCCATTGCACTGGTGTTCCAAATGTTTACGGAATAGACAAATCTCCTGCGTTAGGGCCTTGGTAATGAACAGGTGTTACTGTTTTAGGTGGTGCTAGACAATCAGCTGGTCTAGAACCTCAAATATGTTTGCAATGCGTTACTGGATGCTACCCCTTGGTGTCCAGACTTTCAGTTTCAGTGGTTGTTTTGCATCATATCTGATCTTGGCAAATATAGCCGATTTTGCAGCTTTTTTTTCAACTGGTCTCTTCAGCAGAAGTCAATTGACAGCTCGACTTCTGTTGAGCGGCAGTGGCCACACATGGATTGAAATTCAGCCAGTCCCTACTGAACCAGTCGAATTTCAATCAATGTATGGGCAGCTTTAATCTATATGTCAATATTACAGAAAGTAGCCCGTCTAATACTGACCATACACAAAGCAGTTTTCAGGCACTGTCGATCGCTTACAACCAGCTTTTGATTCCAATAATGACCTGATTGGATTAAGGCAACCCACAACCAACAGTATAGATTTCATGATTAAAACAAAAAAAAAACACAGGTCATTTTTGTGGTTCAATGCTAGTTCAAAATAACTGATTGCTTATTTCCATTATTTTTCAAACTCCCTGTTTTACATATATCGTATAACATCCACTAACTACACAGTGGCATATCCTCCGTGTGATTTACATTGTGGATTGAGTTCCACTGTGCTCTCATGCACTGCCCACATGGAGGATAATGCTTTCCTGGCTGAGCTGCAACTCCTGTTACTGACGGGTACAGCTCAAAGATCCATTCTGTGTGGCCATTAAATCACTGCACAGCTTATGCATTGCCGGCTCAGAACCTAGGGACGTGCTTCAAACTCTCCCCGCCCTTTGCTGGGACTGCTGGTGTCTTAACAGCCAATGATTTATATGTGTTTGCCCCACCTCCCCAGCTTGCAGAGGAGGACAGAACTCCCCCCACTCTGCTTACCAGCTCCCATCCTGCTTGCTACAGCCATGCTGTGTAAGGCTGGGGGAGGCCCTATTGATGTAAGTTGGCACATTGAGGTAAGAGGTGACACTGATGAAAAGAGGGGCACATTAATACAAGGGGGGCACTTTGATGCAAGAGAGGACACTAATGTAAGGGGGCACACTGATTTAACGGTGGCATTTATCTAAAGGGGGGGGTAGACTGATGTAGACTGAAGAGGGACTGTGATCTTGGGGGTTGCACATTGATGTAGGGAGGACATAGATCTAATATATAATTGATGTACGGGGGAACACTGATTTAAGAGGGAACTTTAGTATAAGAGGGCACACTGATAGAATAACGGCCATTGATGTAAGGGAGGGTATTCATTTAAGGGAACCATGATTTAAGTGGGACTCTGATATATAAGGAGATACTGATGTAGTGGGAGACTCTGATGTTACAGTGGAGTGAAAGGTGATAAGTAGTCAATGACTGTTTAAGTTATTTTGTAAGGTAGGCTGAAGAGTATATTTAATAGGAAACATTTCATTTTAATTTTTTTAACCAGCCACGGTTTACTACTGCTTTAAGAAGCAAGATCTCTATGGTATAGGTAGGGAGAATGAAATCATGTTTTTGTTTTAGCCAGATATTTGCTTGAGCAAGTACACTAGTGAGTGTAGTGGCAGGACATTTTCTGAATGCAGTGGGCCTGAGTGAAAAATCATAAGTTGGGCCCCCTGCAAGCCTGCAACAAGGGAGAGGCATGCCACGATACAGCCACCTACAAGTTTTTTTGTTTTTTGTTTTTTTTTGTTTTTTGGGGGGATGGATAGTTCCTTGGCTTTTTTATTGTTTTTTCTACCAAAACTTTTTTATTTAGAAAATTACTCTCATAGTACATACAATCCGTGCATTTGATCTTATGGAACAATATGTATAAAAAACATGTTTAGTCATAAATCCATGGGATTTTTGGTGTCAATCATCGTGTACATGCAACTATTTCCTCTCTTCCTTCTTTCTTCCTTTCCACCTCCCCCCCCTAACCCCGAAACTACAACCAACACACCTATACCTCATTATATCTGATCACTGCAAGTCATTTCTTCAACCACCTATGTTCTCTCTTCTATCTAGTGTACGGTGTACAGTAATTTACCCCTTCAGGCTATTCTTTACCTCTCTTCTCCACCCCCCCCCCCCCCCGCAGCCCCTAAAGGTCTCTACATCCGGAGTCTGTCCATTACCAGTGTGGTGGCGCTAGACCAACATCCCCCAGCCATGGTTGCCATATGAGGTCAAATTTACCCACTTCCCTACTGCGGCTGTACGTCAGCCGCTCTCTAAGAAGCAAGGAATTAACATAGGAAATCCACTGCTTCCCCGTGGGTACCGCTGGTGCCATCCAGTATTTTGCAATGAGCTTTCTAGCTAGATACATTAATCTAGTTAACATATAGTACATTCCTTTTGGGAACATTTCAGCATTGGTGGCTCCAAGCAAGTACAATAAGGGGTTTAGGGGGACAGGTACCTGGGCCAATCTAGTAATGCACTGGGAGACTTCCTCCCAGTACCGATGAAGTTTTAGACATTTCCAGATTAGATGTATAAAATCTCCCTTCTGTACTTTACACTTTGGGCACAAGGGGGAGTCTCCTATACAACTGCTCTGGTGTTCTACAGTATATGCCCTATGCAGAATAAATAGTTGTGACAATCTATGGGATGCGGATACCGATACCGCTGGGATAGATTCCAGAGCCATTTCCCACTGGTTCCCATCTATGTCCCCTATATCTTCCACCCATTTGCCACGGCATCTAAGAGAAGCATGGTCCTAGACTGAGGACAGCAATTCCATATAGATTTTTGAAATTAGTCCTCTCCGGGTATCCACCCCAAGGACTTCCCTCAGCAGAGGTGATGACACTATCAAAGAGTGTGTTATTTGTTGTGCCTGCAGAGCATGTCGAAGCTGAAGATATTGATAAAAGCCCCTGGGGTTAACTGAAATTCCCGACACAGCTGTTAATATGTTTTCAACACCTTCCCCTCATACAGCTGCGTAAAAAAACAGATCCCCCTCTCTTTCCAGGGGTTGAAGCCCTGTAATTCCTGTAACTCTGGGTATCTCGGATTATGCCATATCGGGGTAACGGGCAACGGACCCAATATCCTCAGAGCTTTCTGGATCTCCCCCATACCCTTTTGAGGAGCACACATGTAGGTGCCGAACCTGGTATACTAGGTAGGTCCATCTCCACGTGGGAGCAGATATAGTCACCAGTTTACATATAGGGTCCTCATTCCCTTCCCACCCCCATCCTGCCAACTGCTGAAACTGTAAAGCCAAAAAGTACATTTTGGGGAGTGGAGTACTGCCAGTCCTCCTCTATCCTTTCCATACTGCAGGGTGGCTAAACTGATCCTGGCTTCCTTTTTTTCCCATATTAAGTCCCGCATTAGTGTGTCGATTTGTTTAAACCATTTATTCGCGATCCACATAGGGGAATTGTTAGACATATAAAAGCTGCGGGGCCCATACCATTTTTATTAAATTTGCCCGTCCTACTACTGACAATGGGAGCTTACACCAGCTATTACATTTCACTTTCTGCCTAACCAGCTGAAGATACTCCGCCGGATCCGAGGATACCACCACTCCCAGGTATTTAAAGCTGTTGGTTATAACTATCTGTTCTGCCCCCTCTGGCAATGGTTCCATCAGCTGGTCTATTGGCATTAAGGTTGATTTTGACCAATTAATGGTAAAACCTGAGAAGCCTCCGAAGTCCCCTATTATCCCCATCACTGCGCGCAACGAGGTGGCTGAGTCGCCTAGATATATAAGCGCATCATCCGCGTATAAAGATATTTTTTCTTCCCTCTGGCCCCTACAGAACCCTACCACTTCTGAGGCATTCCGGATCAAGATGGCAAGAGGCTCTACTGACAGGGTGAACAGCAATGGGGACAACGGGCATCCCTGGCGGGTGCCTCTGTATAGCTCAAATGGAGAGGAAAGATTATTGTAATTGCAAAGTGTGGCTCTGAGTTTAGAATAAAGCACCTTTTTCCCACGCTATAAACTTGCTCCTTAGTCCAAACCTTGCCAGGATTTCCAAGAGGTAGGGCCACTCCACATTATCAAACGCCTTTGCGGTGTCCAGTGACAGAATGGCCCTACCCCCCGGATTATCCACCGGCACCTGTAGATTCATATATAAGTTAATTTCGTTTTTTTAACTGGTAGATGGCTGAAGTGTGGCATGTCTCTCCCTTGTTGCAGTCCCTCAGGGGGCCCATCTTATGATTTTTCCATTTAGGCCCACAGCATTCAGAAAATGCCCTGCCACTACACCCACTAGTGTACTTGCTCAAGCAAATATCTGGCTAAAACAAAAACATGATTTAATTCTCCCTACCTATACCAGAGAGATCTTGCTTCTTAAAGTGGTAGTAAACCGTGGCTGGTTAAAATAAAACCCGCCTGTAAGGCAATTGCACAATGTGCTAGTATGCATCGCATACTAGCATAGTATGAAATACTTACCTTGGAACAAAGCCTTCCAGCAGTGCGCTGTCACCGCAGAGAGGGCTGACATCATCCCCGGTCTTTCTTCAGGATTTGTGCGCTCTGGCTGCCTGGCCGGAGCCACGATGGCGTCACTCCCACGCATGCACGCGGGAGCTCTTAGTTCTGGCGCGAAGCACGTTTCTGGCACGAAGCACGTTTAGGAGATATTTATTTTACCTACAGGTAAGCCGCCTTATAGGCTTAACTGTAGGTAAATATCACAAAGTGAGCTTTACTACCGCTTTAAATTTTACCTAGCAATGAAATGGTGATAGAACCTTGTCACCCTATGAAAAAAAAAAACCCTGCAAGAAAGACAAAGGCATAATGAGCTAGTATGCATAGCATACTAGCTCATTATGAATTGCTTACCTCACATCAAAGCCCCTGCAGCGGTCCTCATACCCCCCTCTGGCCGGCAATATCTCTCCCAGGGGTTACTTAAGGGTATCGCGGCTCCGGCGCTGTAATTGCCTGGAGCCGCCGGTAACGGCACACTAACTGAAGCAACGGCACATACGTGCCATTGCTTCAGTTTGCTCTAGTGCACATGTGCCGATGACATCGGCACATGAAGGGGACAGGGGATATCTCCTAAACCATGCAGGTAGCTATAGGGAAGCCTTATTATAGGCTTACCTGTAGCATAAAGTGGTTGTAAAGGGTTTACAACCACTTTAATATTACATTTTTATATTAGATCTTTAACATGGAAGCCCTATATTATAGGTTTACAGATGTGTGTAATTGGACAAATAAACCTTTCTTAACTTAATAGACACACTGCAATTTGTCACTAGATTGAAATAGTAGGAATAATCTCGGCTATACTGCCAAGTGTTCCCTAGGAAAGTCAAAAGTAGGATGGATGAGAGAGATAATTTTCCATTGCATGTGTGTCATAGAAACCACCTGGTGTTCTCTCAGTATGGGAAATTCTGAGTAACATATTATCCCACTTGTAACTGATCAGATATAAAGATTAATGGACCTGACGTCCTTTTCATAACACTGTACAATGATAGTAACCTGCCTATGAAAATACCACCACACAAGCAGGACAAGACTCAACACATTATTTCACGAGTAGACCAACCTTTCTCGGTCAGCCTATCCCTTGCTTTTTAAATGGATTTATTCATGACATCATTTAGTTGTCAATATACAGTTCTGTTTGTTTTTTTGTTTTAAGTATAAAATCCAAAACTGGTTAAATCTATTCAGTTGTCATGCCCACAAAAACATTACATTTGTCATGAAATATTACAGGGATAACATAACTAAAAGATTTTGAGTATTTGGAATGAAGCAGAAGAATCACAGAACTCCTACCTCATCTACATCAGAATACTCTTCAAAAAGGTTACTAAGGCAAGGGAAAAATCATCTCTCATTTCTTAAATTGAGGTGAAAGCTGAGAATTAAAAGTAACTGATATGGTTTGGTAGGAAAGGCCAGAGAACCCTGAATACGGTTTCCTGTGGTTGGGCTGTCCAAGGGTTCTCTTGGGTGGGCCTGTGATGATGTAACTACATGTTCTCTAGTCCTTTAGAGATTCATGAATAAATGAGAACTGAACTGACCACTCTCACACAACAGTCTTTAGAGGGAATCCAGGAACACATACCATTAGCATTTTCGTTAGGAACAACTAGGCAAGTTTTTTTACTCTTTCGTCCATGGACCGACACAGCCTCTCTATTGACAAAGTGGGTATTATCCGTTAATTAGGAGTGACTAGGTAGAAAACTTGTAAAAAGTGTTGCATCACACCTTCCACAGTATACCGCCCAGGGGACGGACCCTCTGGGTATATCCCCTCAGTCTGCATCTCGCAGATCAGTTTTTTTCTGTCTAGCAAGGAGTAGGACATGGCTCCCTTCGGGCCCATTGGTCCGGGGGAAAAAGATATATATATATTTTTGTTTCCTGCGATCTTCGATCAACTGCCGACTCGGTGACAGGCTGGATCCTCGATCCTTGTAGTCTCCCCAGTTTCGGCCATCGAGCGTGTGCCGACCCTAGCTACGCGCTGGGTTTTCCACTACATGCCCGTCGCTCCACGGGTGGCCGGTGAGCCTACACTCCAGGGCCTGCATCGGATCGCTCAGCTTCGGCTGACCTTACGGCCGAGTCGCAGCAGCCTGGCCGGTGAGCTTACGCTCCAAGGCTTGCATCGGACCACTCAGCTTCGGCTGACCTTACGGCCGAGTCGCAGCAGCCTGTCCGGTGAGCGTCGCGCTCCAGGGCATACATATGATCGTCCCCTTGGGTCCAATCACAGCATGCCTGGCCAACAGTCACCTTCCGTGCGCGGACGATGATCTGTTTGGAATGTCTTCCAGCATGATACATGCAGGATAGGTAAATAAACTCCCCTGCCTCGGCTGGGTGATTTGGCTGGACATTCCTGGAGAGATCAAGTAAGTGGTTGTGGCCCCTTTCTTCCCTCTGTCCCTGCCTTTCCCCCCTCTCTCGCTGCCTTTCCCTCTTCCCTGGGCTTCTAGCTAAAGGTTGCTGGGTGCTGGGGGTCACCTAAGGGGTTCCACTGGAGGGGGGCTGGCTGTAACTAACATTTAAAGAAATGTCATTTCTGCTTACCTGTATGTGCTTCCTCCTCCATGCTGTCGGCGGCTATTTTGCCGTGGTTCATGCCGGGTTCGGCCTCTAGTGACTGCCTGGCGGCCATCTTCCTGTGGTTTCGGCACCATTTTTTTGTAGTTCCACACCCACTGGCCTCTATCGACTGATCGGCGGCCATGTTTGTTATGATCCACGCTGTATGTATATATTGCCGTTCGGCGGCCATCTTTTTGTGGTCTACGGCTGCTTTGGCCTCTATCGTCGGCTCGGCGGCCATTTTCTTAGAGCCCACATTATCTTCCATACAGATGTTTTGGCGGCCATTTTGCGAGAGTCTCCGGCCTCTAGGGTGCTTTACACTGGCGCAAAAAATTCACACAGGAAGCGCTGATAAAAGAAGCAGACTGACACAGCAGCAGTGGGACAGCATCACAGGCGCAGCACACGGCAGCATAGCAGTACCGGTCCAGGGTGGTGAGTCCTCTGGGTGATTCAGCATCTCTGCAGCACAGGAGTCTGGCCTATTGATATCTTGCCTGGAGCCCTGTGGGTGTCAGCGTGTGGTCAGCATGGCATCTGAGCCAGATTTCTTCTCCCCTGAAACACTAGATTTAGCAGCTGGTGCCCCTGAGGTGTCTATGGACGCTATGTCGGCAATCCTAGAGGCGTTTGCTGCCAGGGTGGAAGCAGCACATGGGAATACAGGGGGTAGTAAACGCCCCCGTCCCCTGCAATCTTCTGGGGATATTTCTGAGACAGAACCAGGTCCAGCTACGGCTCATGGCCCAGGTTCTGACGAATCAGAGACTGCAGACCGTGACCGTTCGGACAGTGAGGATGACTCCAAGTCCAGGTCAGTACGCGAGACAGCTTTGGTATCTGACCTTATTACTGCAGTGCGGGATACGCTAAAGTTGGAAAATACTGCAGAAGCAGCAGAGACTCTGGTCCCCTTTGGGTTTCATAAACCTGCCCGCACTGCTAAGGTGTTCCCTTGTGTGTCTTATTTTGATAAACTCTTATACAAGGAATGGGAGAACCCACTGAGGGCCTTTACAGCCCCAAAGAGGTTTGCGGTTAGGTACCCCTTTTGAGGAGAGTTTTCTGAAGAAATGTACCTCTCCCCCTATAGTGGACCCTCCGGTGTCCAGACTTAATAGAGCCACCACTATTCCAGTAGAAGGGGCTCCTGTTTTCAAGGACCCTGTGGATAATAAGGCTGAAGCACTCGCTCGCTATCTATACTCAGTGGTAGGCTCGGCAGTACGCCCAGCATTGGCGGGGGCCCTAGTGTCTCAGACACTTACTGAATGGGCAAAATTGCTACTCCAGGGGTTAAAGGAGCGAGATGCTCCTCCTAATGAGATAACTTTGGCCGACCAGTTGGTCCAGGGCCTTAAGTTTGTCTGCGAGTCAGACATGGATACTATTCCCCTGCTGTCAAAAGCTTCAGTTTATGCAGTAGCAATACGCCGCCTGATCTGGCTAAAGGGCTGGTCTGCAGACCAGACTTCCAAGAAAGCCCTGTTGGATCTGCCTTTTAAGGGCGACAGACTTTTTGGGGCTTCTCTGGATGACATCATCAAGGATGCCACAGGAGGTAAAAGCACTTTGCTTCCCCAAACTAGCAAGGGTAAGGGGCCACGCCAAGGGCAAGGGCCCTCCTTTACTGCACGCAAGCCGTTTTTCCGTCCTCTTAGGGCGACAGGGAAAAGGCCCCAGGCCGACAAGGCGCCTGCCCAAGGACAAAAGCGTCCTTGGTCCCGCAGAAACAACAAGCCTGCGGACAAATCTGCATCCGCATGAAGGTCCGCCCCCACCCAGGTCTCGGGTGGGGGGACGTCTTCGCAAATTCGCGACTCAGTGGACAGCTCTAGTTCCGACAGGTGGGTTTGCGAAGTAATCTCCTCAGGCAACAAGATAGAATTTCTCTCTTGTCCACCGGACAGATTTGTCACCTCAAATCTCCAGCTACTACCGACCCGTCGGGAGGCCCTGTATAGGGTGGTCCAGGGTCTGCTGGAAGCGGGGTAGTTATTCCAGTTCCAGAACAGGAACGGGGTCAGGGTTTTTACTCAAATCTGTTCATTGTGCCGAAGAAGGATGGGGTTCGTCCAATCTTGGATCTCAGGGCCCTCAATTGCTTTGTGAAAGTACAAAGATTTCGGAAGTTCTGTCCAGATGGAACAGATGTCCATCATCTCTGGATTATCAAATCCGAGTAAGCCACCTAGTCAGGAGATCCCTGGTATGGTGGCTGACAGCACCGGCTCTGTTGGCCGGGAAGTCATTTCTTCCGGTTTACTGGATAGTGATCACGACGAACGCCAGCCTTACAGGTTGGGGGGGAGTCTGGGGTGTTCAGTCGGCGCAAGGTCGCTGGACCCCAGAGGAATCCCGCCTGCCGATCAATGTCCTGGAAATCCGGGCGATCAGGCTGTGCCTCTTCAAATGGTCTCAGAGGCTGCAAGGGCGTCCAGTCAGGATCTGGTCAGACAACGCCACAGCAGTGGCATATGTCAGTCATCAAGGAGGAACAAGAAGCTCAGCTGCAGCATTGGAGGTCGCTCGTATCCTGAAGTGGGCAGAGAGGAGAGGAACTGGCAGGCGGACTACCTGAGTCGCCAAATGCTGGACCAGGGAGAATGGTCCTCGCACCCGGAGGTGTCCCAGCTCCTCTGCCAAAGATTGGGCACGCCAGACGTAGATCTTCTGGCTTCCCGGCTCAATCGGAAGGTATTGAGCTTTGTGGCCCAGTCAAGGGACCCATGGGCAGACGCAACGGACGCGTTGGTGGCATCATGGGGTCAGTATCGGCTAATCTATGCCTTCCCTCCCTTAAGGCTTCTTCCTCTTCTGCTCCGCAGAGTGGAGGCAGAGGGAATTCCAATGATCCTAATCACTCCAGATTGGCCTCAGCATCGTTGGTACGCCGATCTAGTACACCTGGTAGCAGACGTCCCCTGGCGCCTACCACTACGGAAGGACCTGCTATCGCAAGGTCCCATACTCCATTCTGCTTTACGGTCACTGGCTTTAACGGCATGGCTATTGAGAGCCAGGTACTGAGAGACCGGGCCTATCAGATTCAGTAATCTCTACTATGAGAAGTGCTCGGAAACCGTCCTCTAGGAAGGTTTATCACCGCACTTGGAAGGCCTACATCTCCATGTGTGGGGAAATGAAATGGCATGCACGTACTTATTTGGTTTCCAGAATCTTACTGTTTTTACAGCATGGGGTGGACCAAGGGCTTGCCTTAAGTACGATGAAGGGACAGATATCTTCCCTGGCTGTCTTTTTTCAGCGACCCCTGGCGACTCACTCTCTTGTGAGTACATTTGTGCAGGGGGTTCGACATGTGGCCCCTCCGGTCCGTCCCCCGCTACCTCCGTGGGATTTGAACCTGGTCCTCTCGGTGCTTCAGAAGGCACCGTTTGAGAATATTAGAGATATTCCCCTGTTGACACTTTCTCAGAAAGTGGTCTTTCTTTTTCGTACATCACGGGACACAGAGCGACTTAGTCATTACTAATGGGTTATATAGATTACCTTCAGGTGTTGGCACTGGCCAATTCCAAACCGGAAGTACCCTCCCCTATATAAGCCCCTCCCATCCGGGAGCACCTCAGTTTTTTGCCAGTGTCTAAGGTGTTGGCCAAAGAGTAACATGTGTTTTCACTGGGCTTGCGTACAGGTTCTTTTGGGCCTTAGTAAGCTGTTCCGGATCCCACCAAAAAAGCTTCATAGCTAAACGGTCGGTACCCGGGCCTTGCAGCAGAAGAGCAAGGTTTTGCCTGTAATGCTTCTCTTAGGAGGGCTGGACCCTGGGATCCAGAGCTCTGGTCATACCCACGACCAAGATGTTGTCTGTGCAGGGTGCTATACAGGTCCAGGGGAGTGGAATCCTTGGGAACCCGGTCCCTGAAGGTTTAATTACAATGCCTGCCGTGATAGGTGAAGTTTGGACTTCTGTGGACCAAACAAAGTCCTGCGGCGGGGATCAGGTAAGTGGGGGCCCCCAGGAACTTGGTTCTATTGGGGGACCCCAAGCCTAATTTGTCTTTCTGTCTGTTACCTAAACGGTATTCCCGCTAAATATCTGTGTTTGCCTGTAACTACTGAAAATGTAAAATTTTAATAGTAGTCAAGAAAAAAAAAAAAGGGACCGCGGTACCTGTGTTAAACCACTAGAGGCCGCTGTAGTCCATTTTTCTTGTCATGTGGATCTTTGGTTTTCTCAAGTCAAAAGATCCAGGCAGCTGGTAAGTTTCTCTGTGGGAATCCACTTCCTCTGCCCTGTTGCTGCGCTCATCCACCGCACAGGCCCTCCGGCAAAAAGGGCCCTGGCTCCTAGTCCCCTGTTTGATTTCGAAAAGGGCGCCAATGGCGCACGGGCGCGCGCGCGTGCACGCGCCTCCTATGAAAAAAAAGGGGCGGGGCGGGTGGATGACGCTCGATGCGCGCCGCGGCGCTTCTGCGCATGTGCGGGCGTCCCAGCATGGTTAAAAGACACAGTACAAGTGTCAGCTGGATGCAAACAGAGCTAGCAACAAACAGTGGCACACAGAGGCGGTTGATGCAGGCATCCCCATTGAAAGGCACTTTAGTGGACACCAGCTGGTATATAGCAGCAACTTTGTTAGACTATTACCAGCAAAATTGGTGTATGACGACGGGAATACCTCAGCTTTGTGCTTAAAGGATATGTCGTCCAGACGCTCCGGAAATAGATCTTCCAGGAAGCCAAAGGGGTCTCCATCGGGCTCTGAGGATATTGGGCATGCTTGTACTGCACCAATCTCCCCTGAGAATTCAGAGGTCAGTAGCCGTAGAAACCCCGCAGGAATGCCTGGTGCTGCGGCTGTCCCCAGTCCACCTGCTCCTGTATATATAACAGAGGAGGTTTTATCCTCAACTCTGGGAGGATTGGAAGAGAGATTAACAGCATTGATCGCTGCTTCCCTGTCACAGGAAAAGCTCGTCCGATCTCTGTCTCCTCCTTCAGAGTGCCTGTTAGTGGAGGAACAGCCCCACACAGAGATCGACCTACCTGAAGGGGATCAGGATGAGGTTGATTCAGTTATGGAGGAATCAACAGTGGAAGAACCTTTCTCAGCATCTCAGGCTGAAAGATTATGGGTTCAGTCTCTGACTAATATGGTCCGATCAGCATTTAAAATGCCTCTGGCGGAACCACCATCCACTACGGTTTCCTCGCTGGGGTCGCTAAAAGCTCCCCAGGCTGTCTGTTCCTTCCCAATCCACCCTTTATTAGAAGGGCTTATTTACCAGGATTGGGAGCATCCTGATAAAATATTTGCTCCCCCCAAGAGATTTCCGGTGATCTATCCCATGGAGGATAAGTTCATAAAAAAATGGAGGGTCCCTACAGTGGACGCAGCCATCTCTTCTGTTAACAAATCACTGACATGTCCAGTAGATAATGTTCCAATGTTCAAAGACCCAATAGATAAAAAATTGGAGTCTTTACTAAAATCTGCTTTCTCTACAGCAAGCATGGTGACACAACCTGCGGTAGCAGCGATTGGAGTCTGCCAAGCAGTGAAAGATCAGTTGAAACAGGTCTTAAGGGACTTACCAGATCAGCAGGCTCTTGCCCTAGCTGACCTGCCTAGAGCCTTGTGTTTTGCGGTAGACGCCATAAAGGATACAATCCAACAGGCCTCCCGCTTTACGCTGTCTATAGTACATATGCGTAGGCTTCTGTGGCTCAAAAACTGGTCTGCTGAAGCTCCCTGTAAAAAACTGCTGGTTAGCTTCCCATTTCATGGAGAACGCTTATTTGGAGAAGATCTGGACAAATATATCCAGAAAATTTCTGCCGGTAAAAGTTCACTCTTTGAAGAGACGGGAAAGAGGGAGCCGCTCAGGTGTGGAAATCCCTGACAATGCCTCCTCCCAGCAGCCAAGGGTGCAGGCAAATGCAATTATGATCAAAAAGAAAAGAAAATCACTTCTGGAAGCAGCACTCCGATTAAAAAGCCTTTATTCCAAAAGGTTCAGGAAACAAAAAACACACTGCACGACACGGCAAACTGGTCACATCTAGCTGACGCGTTTCACACTATTATAGTGCTTACTCATAGCTGGTTATTGTACAAAAGTTACCTAAGATATACCCTAAAATGGGGGAAGTCATAGGATCCAACCCCAAGGTGAAAGTAATTAATTAATTAATTGGAGATTGATGGACATGAAGTGATTCAAGTGAAATGGGTGTGGTCCACTAACCACGATAATAAAAAAAAAGGGAAAAGTGCCTCACCATGCATACAATCTTGTGAGGAAGTGTGTGAGAAGGGTGTGTGTGTAAAATATAAGGTGTAGGGTAGTGAAATGAAAAGATATCCCATGAAACATATATATATTAGTGAAAAGTATATTGAAAATATATATTAGAACTTGTAAATAAAAGTGTATCATGTGTTTAATTAATCTAGACCATTTAGTATGTATTAATGCTGACTGGTCCGTAGTGATATGTCCATGTGACTTTTTATTTTTATTTCTATTTTATTTTCTATTTTTTGTTAATTCTATTAATATATTTTTTATATTTTTTATGTTTTATGATGGTTTGTGACGTAAAAAATACTGTGAAGAAAAACAGATGTTTTAAATAAACCGATATCTGAACAAATTGTGATTGTATGTGAGTGTATGTCCCTTTTGTCTGTTGGGATGAAGGTCGTCCCATGGGGTATGCAATGTATAGCAATAAACTGCTGTGAATGCATTCAGTAGATGGATGTATGTGAGTAAACAGTGTGCATGTGTAAAAACACACATATATATATATGCATGTATGCTTAAAAGCTGCACAAAGGTGCTCAATGCATGTACCTCCCCTGGAGTCCTAAATGCAAAATGTTCTCAGCATATGCTCTAAACGGAAATTAAATACAGACTAAAATTATGTATAAAAGTGCAAATATGCTGATGTGAATATGGTATGATATAATATGGTGTGGAGGGACATTGGACCCATGCAGCGTGCATAATAGATGGACACACATGCACGAATAAATTTGTTTAAATTGATTGAAATTGGCCAATGTCAATAGCCATCACCAGTCCATATAAAGCATGCATAAAGGGACTTAATAAGATGATATGTAAAGTGTTTAGGTAGTCTAGGTAATAGGTATGCATTTGGCGAACTAACAAACTATAAAGGTTATAAATATGTCCATATATGTAAGTAATAAATATAAGGATAAAGGTAGAGATAATGAGAGAGCGTGTGCAGGTGTGCCTGTCTATTTCGGGACAAAAATGCATGTGAATCCCGGGCCAACAAGAATATGTCATTGTAAACCCACAGATTTAAGTATACACACATAGGTAGCCCGCTATAGACGTGTGTCTATGTAAGTAGTCGTTCCAAAATTATGTGTATCAGTTTAAGATGCACATCCGACCATAGACACCTCCATGGAAGTCAATATGTCCAATCAAGGTGTGGAAAGGTACACAGAATGGTTCTGTGTGAACGGTTTTATACTGGAGCAAGTATCTGTGTGGAAAATGTTCATTAAGAAAATGACCATAATGATAATAGCCTTGTGGTTGGATCCCGACTAGAATAGGCATACATGATACCGACATGATTGTAGACGCTCAACAAATACCAATATAGTGTTGCATCTATTGCATCTGTTACATCTATGATAGGATTCAGAATGCAGTTTAAAATGCAGTTTTCCTATATATGTTTCATGGGATATCTTTTCATTTCACTACCCTACACCTTATATTTTACACACACACCCTTCTCACACACTTCCTCACAAGATTGTATGCATGGTGAGGCACTTTTCCCTTTTTTTTTATTATCGTGGTTAGTGGACCACACCCATTTCACTTGAATCACTTCATGTCCATCAATCTCCAATTAATTAATTAATTACTTTCACCTTGGGGTTGGATCCTATGACTTCCCCCATTTTAGGGTATATCTTAGGTAACTTTTGTACAATAACCAGCTATGAGTAAGCACTATAATAGTGTGAAACGCGTCAGCTAGATGTGACCAGTTTGCCGTGTCGTGCAGTGTGTTTTTTGTTTCCTGAACCTTTTGGAATAAAGGCTTTTTAATCGGAGTGCTGCTTCCAGAAGTGATTTTCTTTTCTTTTTGATCAAAAGTTCACTCTTACCGGTTAAAAACAAGAGTAGAAGTCCTTCTTTTAAGAGGCCTACTTCTCCAGTCCTGGGCACATCGGCTGTGAAGCAGTTCCGACGGCCTCCGCGGTCAAATTCAGGGGGCAGAAATCAGGGACAATCACAGGGTAACAAGAAGCCCTGGATCAAGAGAGGTACAAAACCTCCCCCCAAGGCATGAAGCGTTGCCCCCACTCAATCGGGTGGGGGAAAGACTTCAGTTGTTCACAGAGACCTGGCGGGACACCATCAGAGACAGATGGGTGCTCTCCGCAGTAAGTCTGGGATACAAGCTGGAGTTAAAAGGCACTCCTCCTGCCCAATTTATGAGGTCAAACGTGCCAAGAGATCCCCAAAAGAGAGGATCCCTCCTTCTGGCACTAGAACAACTATTGCTCCAAGGTGTAATCATGAAGGTTCCCCTGGAAGAAAGCGGATTCGGGTTTTACTCGAACCTTTTCACAGTCCCCAAACCAAATGGGGACGTGAGGCCCATATTAAATCTAAAAGGGCTAAACAAGTTCCTAAATATCAGGACTTTTCGGATGGAGTCGATCCGATCGGTGGCCACCGCCCTACAAGGGCGGGAATGGTTAGCCTCGATCGACATAAAGGATGCTTATCTGCATATTCCCATCTTTCCGGCCCACCAGAAATTTCTACGCTTTGCAGTAGAAGGGCGCCATTTTCAGTTCAGAGCCTTACCTTTCGGTCTGGCCACAGCACCACGAGTGTTCACAAAAATTCTGGCCCCATTATTGGCCAATCTAAGAACACAGGGTGTAACGATAATGGCATATCTAGACGACCTGCTACTAATAGACCACTCAGTGGAAAAGCTGGAAGTAGCTATTCACAAGACAATCAAGTATCTGGAATATCACGGTTGGATTATCAACCGGGACAAGTCAGCTCTAAGACCAGTCAAAAGTCTGGAATACTTAGGGCTAAGGCTGGATTCAAATCAGAGAAATATTTTCTTACCTCCAGAGAAGGTGTCGTCTTTAAAAGATTTGACCCACTTAGTGGGTACAAAAAGAGAACCATCCATACGCCTCTGCATGAGGCTGCTGGGAAAAATGGTGGCTTCATTCGAAGCGGTACCCTACGGTCAATTCCATTCAAGGAATTTGCAAAGGGCCATACTGTCAGCCTGGAACAAAAAAGTTCAGGCTTTAGACTTACCAATGTCCCTGTCCCCTTCCGTTCGCAAGAGCCTCCATTGGTGGTTGGTGCCCCAGAATCTGGAAAAAGGGAGACCCTTCAGTCCGGTTTCTTGGAAGGTAGTCACTACAGAGGCCAGCCTCATAGGCTGGGGGGCAGTACTGGAGCAATGGTCTCTCCAGGGCAAGTGGTCAGAAGCAGAAAAGGCCCTGCCCATCAATCTCTTAGAGATACGAGCAGCCCGGTATGCCCTAGTAGCATGGACATCCAAACTCCAAGGGTCCCCTGTCAGAATTCAATCAGACAATGCCACAGCAGTGGCATATATCAATCACCAGGGTGGCACCAGGAGTCGTGCAGCCCAGAGGGAAGCAAATTGCATCCTGGAGTGGGCAGAAAAATATGTCCCAGCCATATCCGCGGTTTTCATCCCAGGAGTGGAAAATTGGAGAGCGGACTTTTTAAGTCGCCAACAATTATGCCCGGGGGAATGGTCTCTTCACCCCGAGGTTTTCCAGGCAATATGCCAGCGGTGGGGAACACCGGATGTAGATCTGCTAGCATCCAGATTCAACGCAAAGGTGGACAGATTTGTGTCTCGCACAAGGGATCCTCTAGCTTGCGGCTCGGATGCCCTAGTGTTCCCTTGGGATCAGTTCAAGCTGATATATGCATTCCCACCGCCACAATTGTTACCGCGATTACTCTGCAGAATCAGGGTAGAAAAGAAACCAGTGATTCTGGTGGCTCCAGCGTGGCCCCGAAGGGCATGGTACGCGGAGATTGTAAAAATGTCAGTGAAGAGTCCTTGGACCCTTCCACATCGTCCGGACCTGCTGTCGCAGGGACCGATATACCACCCTTCCTTACCAGCCCTAGGTTTGACGGCCTGGCTATTGAAGCCCACATTCTGAAAAAGAGAGGGCTCTCTAATTCTGTGGTATCTACCATGATCAATGCCAGGAAGCCGGTATCCAGGCAGATCTATTATAGGATCTGGAAAGCGTACATTACGTGGTGTGAGGCCAAGAAATGGCATCCACGTAAGTACGTGATAGGGAGGATTTTGGACTTCCTACAGTGGGCTGTAGATAGGAAGCTGGCCTTGAGTACTATCAAGGGTCAGATTTCGGCCTTGTCAATATTTTTTCAAAGGCCCTTGGCTTTGCATTCACTAGTCAAAGCTTTCATACAAGGAGTGATGCGTATTAGCCCTCCGGTTAGTGTTCCCATATGTCCTTGGGACTTAAACCTGGTTCTGTCAGTTCTACAGAAACAACCGTTTGAACCATTGCAACACATTTCCTTGGTTCTTCTCACCAGGAAATTGATTTTCTTAGTAGCCGTTTGTTCGGCTAAAAGAGTATCGGAATTAGCCGCCTTGTCCTGTAAGGAGCCATATCTGGTTGTCCATAAGGACAGAGTAGTATTACGTCCTCATCCAGCCTTTCTTCCCAAGGTGGTATCGAGGTTTCATTTGAACCAAGATGTGGTTCTTTTTCCCCAAACCTAGCTCGGTAGAGGAAAAGTTATTACATTCTTTGGATGTAGTAAGAGCAGTTAAAGCTTATCTAAAAGCCACTGCTCAGATTCGCAGAACGGATACTTTGTTTATTCTGCCGGAAGGCCCTAAAAAGGGTCAGGCAGCATCAAAATCCACTTTAGCCAAGTGGATTCGACAGGTCATAATACAAGCCTATGGCTTGAGAAAGAGACTGCCTCCGTTCAAAGTTGGGGGGCACTCCACAAGAGCAGTTGGAACTTCATGGGCAGTGCATCACCAGGCCTCCCTGGCTCAAGTATGTAAGGCCGCAACATGGTCTTCGGTACACACGTTTACTAGATTCTACCAGGTAGACGTTAGAAGTCAGGAGGATGTCGCCTTTGGGCGCAGTGTGTTGCAGGCCGCAAAAGATCCTCATGCCTGATGGCGCCCAGCTTATGTATCCCTCCCCTCATTTGGCATTGCTTTGGGACGTCCTATTAGTAATGACTAAGTCGCTCTGTGTCCCGTGATGTACGAAAAAGAAAAAGGGATTTTTATAACAGCTTACCTGTAAAATCCTTTTCTTGGAGTACATCACGGGACACAGAGCTCCCACCCCTCTTTTTGGGACACTTATTGCTTGGCTACAAAACTGAGGTGCTCCCGGATGGGAGGGGCTTGTATAGGGGAGGGTACTTCTGGTTTGGAATTGGCCAGTGCCAACACCTGAAGGTAATCTATATAACCCATTAGTAATGACTAAGTCGCTCTGTGTCCCGTGATGTACTCCAAGAAAAGGATTTTACAGGTAAGCTGTTATAAAAATCCCTTTTTTTGGTGGCTTTTACGTCAGTTAGACGAGTCTCTGAGCTGGCAGCCTTGTTCTGCAAGGCTCACTATTTTCCACAAGGATAAGGTGGTGCTGCGGCCGCAGCCTTCCTTTCTTCCGAAAGTCGTTTCGGCTTTTCATCTCAACAAAGACATTGTACTTCCATCCTTGTGTCCTCATCCGTCGAATCCTAAGGAGTCGGCGTTGCATTCCTTGGACGTTGTCCGAGCTTTGAGAGTATACCTATCTGCTACTTCCCTGTTCCGGAAGTCAGACTCACTGTTTTTTTCGGTGGCTGGTCTCAAGAAGGGCCAAGCAGTCTCGTTGGCCACCATATCTAGGTGGGTCCGACAGTTATCCAGGCTTACGCCTTAAAGGGTCAAGCGCCCCCCTTTCCTGTCACGGCGCATTCGACCAGGGCAATAGGTGCCTCTTGGGCTTTCCGACATCAAGCGTCTGTTTCCCTATTATGTAAAGCAGCGACTTGGTCGTCCTCTCACCCTTTCACAAAATTCTACAAAGTTGATGTAGGTACATCTTCGGATGCCTCTTTCGGCCGCAAAGTTTTGCAGGCGGCTGTTTAGAGTTGAAACTCCTCCGTTGGAGGAGTGCTGTTTTGTGTTTGGGGTGAAGTTTATTTTTTATGCTGTTACCACCCCTCGTTTTTTCTCTGACACTGCTTTGGGACGTCCCACTATGTCAATAGAGAATCTGTGTCGGTCCATGGACGAAAGAGTAAATAGGATTTTTTACTCACCGTAAAATCCCTTTCTCTGAGTCCATGGACCGACACAGCACCCACCCCTCCTTTTAAGTTTGTACTGCTTTTTGACTAACTGATCTGCAAGATGCAGACAGAGGGGATATACCCAGAGGGTCCGCCCTCTGGGCGATACTGTAGAAGGTGTGATGCAACACTTTTTACAAGTTTTCTGCCTAGTCACTCCTAATTAACAGATAATACCCACTATGTCAATAGAGAAGCTGTGTCGGTCCATGGACTCAGAGAAAAGGATTTTACGGTGAGTAAAAAATCCTATTTTTATAACGGAAACAAAGGAAAACTTTTTTTTTTTCAAAAATTTTGCCCTTTTTTTGTTTATATCGCAAAAAATAAAAAACTCAGATGTGATCAAATACCACTAAAAGAAAGCTCTATTTGTGGGGAAAAGTACGCAAATTTCATTTGGATACAGAATTGCATGACCGCGCAATTACCAGTTCAAGCAGTGCAGTGCCAAATTGTAAAAAGTGCTGTGGTCAGGAAGGGGGTAAAACCTTCTGGGGCTGAAGTGGTTAAAACCACTGCAACCATAGACAAATGTTTTCTGACCCTGCCAGGCGTGCTGTGAGCTGGGTGAGGCAGTGTTGTCAGCCCTGCTTGGTGTTTGTTCCCGTTTCCTGCTTTTTCAGTGCAGTAGCTGAATGAGCAGGTATAATCCTGTACTTGCAACATTTTTTCAAGGGACAAAAAATGAGGAAAGTTACACACATTGCAGAACTTTAATGTTTTTTTTAGCTTTAGCCTGCAGATACGCTTTAAATAACTGTGCCTATTTATGTTCTGACATTGTAATCATGTTCTTCATTCTCTTTCCATTGATTTTATTTTTCAGTCTATAAATCATGTGCATTTGACCTGTACATCATTTTTTTTTCTTTCTATGTTTATGCAGCCTGTGTTTTTTTTGTGTAATAATTGTTTAGGCACTTTATCTGTAACTTTTTATTTAGGTGTATATACTAGTGCTTTTGTTATGAGGGATTTCAGTCTCCAAATTGCATTTCAGGTTTTTTCACCTGTAAATTAGTCTTTCATGTGCCTTTATTGTGCTAGTTACCCTTAATTTAGATAAAATAACATTATGACTAAAGATGGCCATAAAAAAATCCCATCCACACAAGTGAGATGGATGGAGGAATCCCCCTGCCGGGACATTGTATTCTGACAGCGGGACTCAGCGATTTTGGAATGAATGGAATTTACCCAACAAAAATCACATACTCTTGTTACAAGTTAATTTAAGTTTTCTCATCACTTAAGTCAAAAATGAATGTCAATTTGACCGCACTAATAGAAAATAGGAATGTTTTTAAAACTAAGAATTTGGAACAAATTTCTACCAGTGTATAGCCAGCTTAATTTTTTAAATATCTGCTCTGAATGAAAGTAAAGGTAATTCAACAAGCAAAGCAGCGTCAGATTTTTATTTTTAAATAAGTGGCCTTGAGCCTCCTTGGGTCCCCCACCGATGCTCCTCCTATGGTAGCACACATGCAGGCCTCGATCCCAAGCTGCGCTGCCTGCTTACATAGACGCAGAAACCAAGAAAGTCACTTTCAATGTGTGGAATAAATTAACTCCTTCCTCGGAGTGCCCACTGTCTCACCAACACCAAAGTTGGTGGCAAAATAGAGGCTGAAGTGCCAGAGTGTAAAGACGCACTATTTTCTTTACCCCTCACCTCCCATCTCCCACCCCCAACCCATCCTACTGGGGTTCCCCCTTTACTTTGTTAAGCCAGATATTCTCGCCTAATCCACCCCTCCATATCCCTTTTCTAAACTATTTTGGGTGCAGGGGAACTGCAATTCCAGTGGTGCAATTGAGCCCAGGATCAACAGTCCCCTTTCCTCAGCTCACATCGGATATCATCTAGATCCTGAGTGGACCCTGCTGATGATCATTCAGTAGGAAGTGTCCACATCATGCAAGTGCTGACCTGGGCCCCAAAGAAGGACCCAAGCAGGAATTAGAAGTGAAGACTTCTAAGTTTGTGCCAACATGTGACCACAACCAAAAGTAAGTTTAAAAAGAGAGCATTTTTGTTTTGAAACCAGTAATCCACCAGAGGAGGGCGAGTTGGCATGTCTTCAAATTTATCCTGGCAAGGGGCTTTAATGTAACTGGGTTTTTGTAGCACTGTATAAAATTGGCATTGGAAATTGAAAACCTGTAACCTCCATTATAGTACAGTCATGCCTTTGTGCAACATTGAAATTTGGTGGTAAATATTTGCCTGTATACAGTCAGGGCCGTCTTTACCGCAAGGCAAACTGGGCAGCTGCCCAGGGCCCTGTCACTGTTAGGGGCCCAAAGCAGAGCCGCCCGTTAAGCCCGCGTGCTGCCCGCAAATCGTCGCTGAAAAATCCATCGAGCAGATTGGGTTTTCACCCCGCATCCCGCAATAGAGGTCCAGAGGATGAGCCGGGTGGGGATAAGGATAAACAAGCGCAGGCGGAGCAGGGGGCGGAGTCTGTGTGGGCAGCTGCGGGAGGAGCGTCTTCTCCCCCAGGCACCATGACTTGTAGTGTGGAGATCAAGAGCAGCTATACCTCTATCTCCGGCGCTCCACAGCCTCTGCCATCATGTCTCAGTAACACAGGGGGAAAGCCAGCTTACACAGGAGTCAAGCTGTGTTCTGTCTCCACTGTCGTCCTAACCCCACCCTCACTCTGCTGCTTCTCCAATCCGATACTCCGCTTCCCATTTGTGCCTGCCTACACTCCATCCACATGCATGCCATGCACTTGCTCTGTGCTGCGAGAGGACTTCTGTGAACAGCTGAGGGACACTTTTCAAACAATAGCTGCTACAGCCCTGAGGGACACCAGACTAAAAGGGGGAGACATAATTGGTGAGTGTGACTTCCAACCCCAGAACAACCCCCCTCTTTGTTCCCACCACTTTGTGCTCTGCACCTTCTTTTCCCCCTTTCTTTCTCCCTCTACCCCCCCTCTTTTCCTTAAACCTTTCTTCCTCCTCCTCACCCTCCTCTCTCCCCTCTCCCTCATTCTCTCTGCCCTTCCCCCACTAGGCTAGCACCTAGCCTGTCCATATACCACCCTGGCCTGTCCATATACCACCCTGGCCTGTCCATATACCACCCTGGCCTGTCCATATACCACCCTGGCCTGTCCATATACCACCCTGGCCTGTCCATATACCACCCTGGCCTGTCCATATACCACCCTGGCCTGTCCATATACCACCCTGGCCTGTCCATATACCACCCTGGCCTGTCCATATACCACCCTGGCCTGTCCATATACCACCCTGGCCTGTCCATATACCAACCTGGCCTGTCCATATACCAACCTGGCCTGTCCATATACCAACCTGGCCTGTCCATATACCAACCTGGCCTGTCCATATACCAACCTGGCCTGTCCATATACCAACCTGGCCTGTCCATATACCAACCTGGCCTGTCCATATACCAACCTGGCCTGTCCATATACCAACCTGGCCTGTCCATATACCAACCTGGCCTGTCCATATACCAACCTGGCCTGTCCATATACCAACCTGGCCTGTCCATATACCAACCTGGCCTGTCCATATACCAACCTGGCCTGTCCATATACCACCCTGGCCTGTCCATATACCACCCTGGCCTGTCCATATACCACCCTGGCCTGTCCATATACCACCCTGGCCTGTCCATATACCACCCTGGCCTGTCCATATACCACCCTGGCCTGTCCATATACCACCCTGGCCTGTCCATATACCACCCTGGCCTGTCCATATACCACCCTGGCCTGTCCATATACCACCCTGGCCTGTCCATATACCACCCTGGCCTGTCCATATACCACCCTGGCCTGTCCATATACCACCCTGGCCTGTCCATATACCACCCTGGCCTGTCCATATACCACCCTGGCCTGTCCATATACCACCCTGGCCTGTCCATATACCACCCTGGCCTGTCCATATACCACCCTGGCCTGTCCATATACCACCCTGGCCTGTCCATATACCACCCTGGCCTGTCCATATACCACCCTGGCCTGTCCATATACCACCCTGGCCTGTCCATATACCACCCTGGCCTGTCCATATACCACCCTGGCCTGTCCATATACCACCCTGGCCTGTCCATATACCACCCTGGCCTGTCCATATACCACCCTGGCCTGTCCATATACCACCCTGGCCTGTCCATATACCACCCTGGCCTGTCTATATACTACCCTAGCCTGTCTATATACCTGTGGACCAAGACTGGTGTGAGGAAGCGAGCTGGTGTCACCACTATTTATCTTCAGACCAAGTCCAGGGGCGCAGGTGTGGGCCTGCAGACCACAGCTGAAAAAAATAGTGGCGAGGCGCCACAAAAATCTCCACCCCGCCACCTCCACCGTATACATGGCCACGGTAGTGGGTGGAGTCAGGGGTGGGGCCAAGGGGAGTGGGTGGCAAAATGAGGTTTCGCCTAGGGTGTCAAAAATCCTTGCACCAGCCCTGGACCAGTGTACCTGATCAGAGGAGCGAGACCGCGGAGTGGAGTGCTGCCTGGTTCCTGCGCTTAGTCAAGTGAAACTAGGCTAGTAGTGTGTGTGGACTGTGGAGAATTGATCGGAGGCTGGAGCTGAGCTTGCCAGGACAAGGTAAGGTGAGAAAATAAAAAAGGGGTTCCCCTGGGTGGACTTTTAAGGCACTGGTAGTATTAATTCCAAATATACGGTATATTGAAGTAAAAAATAGTTTATTCACAATTATACATATTTATCAAAAAATGAAATATTAAATTAAAATATACAGTTCCAAAGATTGTCACCATATAGGTAAATACATGAAAACCTTCCTTACACCCGACGCGTTTCGGGGTAACCTTCTTCAGGGGTGTGTAGAGAAGGAGAATTAATTAATGTATTATAAATGTAGTAGAATTATGAATATTTCATTGGATGCGATTTTTTAAAAAGCATTGAAAATATAAACAGCACGCTGGGTTCTGTCAATGGGGTTGCCAGTCAAGCAAGAGGTGGGTATCAGAATATACAATTAATGCAGGTTTGAGAAGGACATTTATAAGGAACAGGTGTTCATCCCGTTAGAAAGAAATTATTCCAAAAATCGAGAAGCCGGTGGATCAACCAGAAGAGATATACTGGGACTGGGGCAGAGGTCCCTGAGTATATGAGATCCGTAAAAGCCCTAATAATGTCCGTTGACAGAGTCAACCTCACACCATGACAGTCCAGCAGAGAGTGCCCAACTGTGCCTTAAAAGTCCACCAAGGGGAACCCCTTTTTTATTTTCTCATATATACTGGATGTGGCACAAGCATTTATTTGCCATTCACCCCCCCTTTTCTTGGACAAGGTAAGGTCTTCTTTCTCCTCCCCTGGCTCCCGCTCCCTATCCCCATGCCATGCCATGTGTAGAATAGAAGAACTTTTTAAAACACTGACCAGACCTGCAGTCTAGGCTGAGTGAGGCCTCAGAGGACACAGCATAATTTACAGCACATGGCATTACTGTCTGTATTTAACTGCTTGATGGGCTTATTTTGGGCCTGGCTGGTTCACATGTATGTGTTTTGGTGGCCCACATTTGCGCAGGCACAGCAGCCCATTCATTTGAATGGGCTGCCATGCCTGCGTTTCCTGCGCAAAAAAAAGGTGTGTAATAGGCTGAGCACACGGCACACCTATGCCCATCAAGCAATGAAATACAGCACTGTCTGTCCCATTCTGCTTTTGCACCATGTGACTTATCTGCAGTTCCTGCACCGGCAAACTTGCTGCATTTTTAGGTGTTTAGGTCACACTTTTAAAAACACAGTGCGTTTGTGTGTGCAGGAACTGCAGGTAAGTTGCATGGTGCAAAAGCAGAATGGCTTTCAAAGCAACTGCAAGGGGGGGGGGGGGGGGAAATGTTTGCCCAGGGCCCAAACCATATTAAAGACGGTCTTGCATACAGTTATTGCTGAACCTAAAGTAAACTTGCAGTTCTTATGCAATGTTGGGTAAAAAAATGATGTAATGCATTTGTTTCCCCTCTGGAGTTTGTGTTTAGTGCAGTACACTGTAGATGTTTTCATTATGTATGAATTTAGGCGTCTCAAATAAATTGACCCATCAGGAAAGACATATACCGTAGTTTGTTTTGCTAAATTACATCAAGGATTAAAATGTTTCCTCCTCCATGCTTATTTAGATGCTGCATGCAGGTTTTAAAAAATCTCAGTGTAAATATAATTTTTAATTATCTTCCAAGTGGCCTCATCATTGTACAGCTCTGGCTCCCCTGTGTTAGTGGGCTGCTGCTGTGGCTGATGAGGGGAAACGCACTCCCCTGCCAACAATGGAGAAGCAATGGAAATCAGCTGGTGAAATCCTGACTCTGTGCAATTCAGCCCCGTTAAGCCACTCATTGAAACAAGGGAGCTGCAGCTGTGCGATTACGTAACTGCTCCGGTTTCTTTAACCACTTCAGCCCCGGAAGAATTGGCTGCCCAATGACCATGCCCTTTTTTGCGATTCGGCACTGCGTCGCTTTAACTGACAATTTTGCGGTCGTGCGACGCTGTACCCAAACATAATTGATGTCCTTTTTTTTTTCCACAAATAGAGCTTTCTTTTGGTGGTATTTGATCACCTCTGCGGTTTTTATTTTTTGTGCTATAAACAAGAGCGACAATTTTGAAAAAACACTATCTTTTACTTTTTGCTATAACAAATATCCCCAAAAAAAAAAAAAAAAAGTTTTCCTCAGTTTAGGCCGTATATGTTAAGGCCATATGTATTCTTCTACATATTTTTGGTAAAAAAAAAAATCGCATTAAACGTATATTGATTGGTTTGCGCAAAAGTTATAGCGGCTACAAAATACGGGGTAGTTTTATGGCATTTTTATTTTATTTTTTTACTAGTAATGGCGGCGATCTGCGATTTTTATCGGGACTGCAACATTATGGCAGACACATCGGACACTTTTGACACATTTTTGGGACCATTGGCATTTATACAGCGATCGGTGCTATAAATATGCACCGATTACTGTAAAAATGTCACTGGCAGTGAAGGGGTTAACACTAAAGGGTGATCAAGGTGTTAACTGTGTTCCCTAATGTGTGTTCTAACTGAAGGGGGGATGGGACTGACAGGGGAAGAGATTGATCGGATCGGTGTTCATACATTGTATGAACACACGATCAGTCTCCTCGCCCCTGAGAGAACCGGGATGTGTGTGTTTACACACATCCCGGTTCTCGTTCTGTAACGAGCAATCGCGGGTGCCCACTGGGCACTTGCATCGGCTCCGGGGATACGCTTCGGGCACATGCACCACCGGAGGCGTCTTCAAGAGCAGACGTACAGCTATGACGACTCGCGCAGGGGAGCCAGCCTGCCGCAGTTTAACTGCGGCAGCTGGTCCGGAAGCGGTTAAAGCATGTTAAATAGTACAGTGCTTGTGCTGTATAATTTGGCCCCCTGATATACGTGGCTGATCCTGCCTGGTTCTTCCCTCCCCCCTGTAAACTGACCACGGTTTATCATGGCTGCTGAGCCCAAATACCATGGTCTGTTTACATGCCTCCGTCCGCAGCTCTCCTATCTCCCGTCCTCTTCCCCCCCACCTGTCAGCTAGTGACAGTCCACCCCCCTCCTGCTGAATTTAGTGTAAATTGCATGCAATCCTCTGTTAGAAAGCATCCTATGCTGCAGTGTCTGTGCTTTGTTAAAAAAAAATTCTACCTGAATTCACAGCACCGCTCGGCTCTCACGTGACTCATCTCTGCTCCTGTTCTCCCCGGCTGATATCTTGGCTCTCTCCTCCCGACTGACGTCAGCGGGGAATTCTCGGCCCCTCCTGCTCCTGATGGGGAGAGGGAGCAGTGAGGAGTCACGTTGAGCGGTGCTGTGAATTCAGGTACTAATGGACATATTTTTTACAAAGCACATACACTGAAGCATAGGATTCTTTCTAACAGAGGGGATTGCATTTAATTTACTAACTGGCTTAACCACTTTAAAGAGGTGTTCTGGCCCCCCCATGAAAAATAGGATTTTTTGTACTCGCCGTAAAATCCTTTCCTTTGTCGTCCATGGACAGACACAGCCTTCTTAAGTCTTGACAGTGGGGTTATGTTCCTGTTCATAGGAGAGGACTAGGCAGACATGTTAGATATTTCAATACATGTTACTTTAACAGAGTTGAACAGCCCCGCCCAGGGTCTGTCCCTCCAGACATAACCCTCCGCCCTGCAGCATGCAACCTCAGTTCGTAACAAGCAGTACAAACCTAAAAAGGAGGGGTGGGTGCTGTGTCCGACCATGGACGACAGAGAAAAGGATTTTACGGTGAGTACAAAAAATCCTATTTCTCTTATCCATGGACCGACACGGCGGCTCTTAATCACTGAACATGTGGGTATATGTCCCTGTTTGCAGGAGAAGACCTAGGCAGAATGTCAAATGTTAAAACATTATAGAACAAACCAGAGCTGAACAGCCCCGCCCAGGGGGGCGGTCCCTCCGGACATTACCCTCCCACCTGCAGCTAGCAGACCTCAGTTTTTTTCTGCCTAGCAGAAGGAGAAGACGTGGCTCTCTCAGGAGCCAGTCTCCTGGAAGATTTTACTTTTAAATTTTATTCCTTGGGGAATTTTATTATTTTATTTTTGAGCCCTTCATTCAACTGTCGGCTGGGCAACAGGTTGGGTACACTAGTATCCTCGTAGTCTTCCCTGTCCCACCATCGAGCGTGCTGATCCTCGCCTTGTGTGCGTGAGACTCAGTTCACGACATACCCCATGGCTCCAGGGGTGGCCGGGTTGCTTTCATGCTCCCGCGGTCCTCTCAATATTGAACAGTACCTACTGTATCTTTCGCGGTTGACCGGGCCGACAGCTACGCAGTACGACTCTGTGATAGGTCTGTCTGAAACAAGCCAGTGAGTCCCTTTATTGGCACCGAGGGTGTTCTCCAAGGTGCTTGCGGGACGGGTAAGTAGTCTCTCCTGCTGCAAGGTGAGTACATGCTGGCTGTGTTTCTGTGTGTGGGGGGTTCTCCCTGTCTCCCCCCTGTTATGCTGCTCTCTGCACCCTGTTCTGCTGCTGTGCTGTGTGGGAATGCTTGGGTCACTCTGCCCTGGGGGGGCGCTCCATGGCTGTTAGTCACTTGGGAAGTGTTCTGGGGGAATGTGTGTGTTTTTTTACGTGTTTTAAATTTAAAAAGTGCGCCATCGGCGGTCATTTTGCCGCGGCTCAAATCAGTTATACAGGCGCCCGGCGGCCATTTTCTTGTAGCTGCAGCGCTTTCAGTTTTGTTTTCGGCCTCTAGCGGCGCTGCCTGAACGGCGCGGAATCCACATCTCCTCACAGATTCTTCACTCTCCTCAGGCTCGCGCTACAGCGCGCCTCATACAGCGGTACCGAGCGGTCCCTAGTGGTGGCGAGTACTCCGGGTATCCCCTCCTCAGCCCCAGCACAGCCAGTGGGTGGACTGTATTATTCACTGTAATGGAGAATAAGGCCTCAGAGGGTGGCAACATAGAGTATGGTTCACCTGTTTCTTCACACTTGTTAGAGACAACTGGCAGTGCTCCTGCACCTGCGGTCCTTATGGACCAGTTGTCGGCAGTCCTGGAATCATTCTGACCAGGAGGGAAGCAGTGTGTGAGCGCAAGGGAGCAAAAAAGCCCCTCTCCCCACTTTATTTCCACAAAAAAAAAAAGGGGGTGTGCGCTGATTCAGATATGGGCCTAGCCACTACCGCTCAGGACCCTACCTCTGAATATCTTTGATGGTTTTGAACAGGACATTCCTTGCGAGGAAGACTCCAGTTCTGTGTCAGTAAATGACAGGGCGCTTGTTAGTGAACTCATTGCTGCGGTGAGGGACACTCACAAGCTAAATGCTGCAGATGCAGAACCTCGGGCGGACAGTCTCCTCTGGTTCCTTAGGGCCAGGCCTTCTAAAAAAGTTTTTTTCCATATGTGCCTTTCTTTTACCAGCTCATTGAGGTCTGGGGAAAAAGCCGCAGAAGACTTTTATGGTCCCGCGGCGTTTGCCTATCAGATACCCCTTTGAAGATACCCTACTTAAAAACGTGGGCTTCTCCCCTAGTGGTCGACCCTCTGGTCGCCCGGTTGAACAAGGCCACCACTCTCCCGATGGAGGGGACTCCTGCATTTAAGGACCCCACTGACAGGAGGTCAGAAGTGGTGAGCAGAGCCATGTTTGCCTTGTTGGGGTCTGCCCTACGGCCTGTGGTAGCGGCGACCCTTGTGTCTCAGACACTTACGGGTTGGGCAAAAAAAATAAAAAATTTGCACCAAACTGTACAGGAGCATAATCTTCCTCCAGACACTATTGCTCTGGCCCACCAAATGGGCACGGTGATCAGTACACTCCGTCAAGGGGATTTTCTGGCGACCTTGGACATCAAGGACGCCTACTTGCATGTTCCGATCTGCGCAAGTCACCAGAAGTTTCTGAGCTTGCGATCGGCGAAGTCCACTATCAATTTGTGGCTCTTCCTTTCGGCCTAGCCTCGGCACCGAGGGTGTTCACCAAGGTGCTTGTGCCGGTTCTAGCTTGCTGAGACAGCGAGGCATTGCTGTCGTGGGCTATCTGGACGATCTTCTTCTCAGAGCAGGAAATGGCTCAGAATTAGAAGACGTGTGACTATCGTCAGTCAGACCCTCAGGGACTTCGGGTGGCTCCTAAACATTCAGGAGTCAGTCCTGGTCCCGACTCAAGATCTGGAGTATCTCGGTCTGATTCTGGACTCCTTGGAGGCAAAGGTATTCCTACCTCCGGGGAAGCTACTGACACTTCAGTCTGCAGTGCGGGTGCTGACATCCCAAAAAATGGTCGTCAATCCGTTTTTGCATGGGAGTCCTGGGACTCATGGTGACCTCTTTCGAGGCCGTTCCGTATGCCCAATCACACACCAGGGCATTGCAGAAGGAGATCTTGTTCCCTTGGGACAAATCCCCGTTGTCTTTGGATTTTCGATCCAGGTGAGTCACCTGGTCAGGGCGTCCCTGACATGGTGGTTTGGGTCCCCGGCTCTTCGGTCCGCGAAGTCGTTCCTCCCCGTCCAATGGACGGTGTTCACTATGGACGCCAGCCTGAAGGGCTGGGGTGTAGTCTGGGGAGTCCTGTTGGCCCAAGGGCTTGGACTCCGGACGAAGCCCATTTGCCGATCAATGTTCTGGAAATACGGGCCATCAGACTATGCCTCTCCTCGTGGTCTGAGAGATGGCAGGATCGCTCCATTAGGATCCGGTCGGACAAAGTCACGGCAGTGGCGTATGTCGACCATCAAGGGGGGACTCAGAGCTCAGCTGCGGCTTCCGAGGTCCCCCGTACCCTGAAGTGGGCTAAAAGAAGCGTGCCGGCTCTGTCGGCCGTTTACATTCCGGGCATAGAACTGGCGGACTATTTGAGTCGCCAGAAGTTGGACCAGCTCAAGACAGGGCACTTGTATGTGCACTTATCAATGCTGTGAGGGACACTCCCAAGCTGGAAGATACAGCTGGGACTTCCACAGCAGGGTCTGTCCCTTTTGGGTCTCACAAACCGACCCGCTCGGCTAAGGTTTTTCCTTATGTTGTATTTTTTGACAAGTTCATAGATAAGGAATGGGAACGGCCACACAGGCCCTTTGCGGTCCCTCAGCGTATGGCGGTCCCTTATCCGTTTGATGAAAGCCTTTTGAAAAAACTGGCTTCTCCTCCGGTTGTTGATCCCCCGGTCTCTCGGTTGAATAAAGTAACCATTATACCGGTGGAAGGGACCCCTGCCTTTAAGGACCCTGCTGATAGGAGGTCCGAAGCGGTGTCCCGCTCTGTTTGCCATGCTGGGGTCAGCATTGTGGCCTATTTTGGCGGCTACCTTAGTGTCCCAGACATTTACGGAATGGGCAAAGATTTTAAATCAGACTGTGGAGGCAAATCAGCTCCCGCCAGAATGCGTATTACTGGCCGAACAGTTGGTACAAGGGCTTGTGTATGTCTGTGATGCAACCCTGGACGCCGTCCCTCTGATCTCCAGGGCCTCAGCATCTGCAGTGGTTTTGCGCCGCCTACCTAGCTGAAATGCTGGTCCGCTGACCAAGCTTCTAAGAAAACCCTGGCAGACTTGCCTTTCAAGGGTGGGAGGCTTTTTGGTGCCTCACTGGACGACATCATTAAGGATGTCACTGGAGGTAAGAGCACGCTTCTCCCTCAGTACACTAAAGGGAAGGAGCCGCGCCGTAAGCCGGGGCCCTCCTTTCCCACACAGAAGCTGTATTTTCGTCAGTCAGGACCTGCCGGCAGACCCTCCCATGCGGACAAAAGTCCAGCTGGGGGACAGAAGCGTCCCTGGGTGCGTAAGCCCGCCAAGCCAGCAAGCAAGCTTGCTACTACATTAAGTTTTGCCTCTGCTCGACTCCAGGGTGGGGGGGCGGCTTTGCGGGTTTGCAGCTCGGTGGACCTCCCTGCTCTCTGACCAGTGGGTCTGCGAGGTGGTCGCCTCGGGGTACAAGATAGAGTTCCTTTCTTGTCCACCAAGCAGATTTTTTTGCTCAAATCTGCCCCTTCTTCCGGCACGCCAAGCTGCCCTCCAGGGGGCGGTCCGAGACTTGTTCGGGTGCGGGGTGATCATACCTGTACCACCACAGGACAGGTTTCAGGGTTTTTACTCAAATCTGTTTGTGGTCCCAAAGAAGGTTGGAGTTCTTCCTGTACTGGACCTTAAGGCCCTCAATGCATTTGTAAAGGTCCAAAGGTTCCGAATGGAATCAATCGTTCGGTTGTAGCTGCGCTCCATCCGGGGGATTTTATGGCATCCTTGGATATTGCATGTCCCCATCTGCATCAGAGGTACCTGCGCTTTGCGATCAGCGAAGACAACTATCAATTTGTGTCTCTTCCCTTTGGCCTAGCATCGGCACCAAGAGTTTTCACCAAGGTGCTCGCCCCGATTCTAGTTTTGCTGAGACAGCGCAGCATTGCTATCGTATGCTACCTGGACGACCTTCTTCTGAGAGCTGTTTTAAGCTCAGAATTAGAGGAGGACGTGTCTATAGTCAGTCAGACCCTCCGGGAGTTCGGATGGATACTGAACCTCCAGAAGTCAGTGTTAGTACCGACCCAGCGCCTAGAGTACCTGGGGCTGATTCTGGACTCCTCGGAGGCCAGAGTCTTTCTTCCCTCAGAGAAGTTGCAGACACTCCAGGTGGCAGTCAGGTTGTTGGCATCCCGCAAATGGTCGTCTCTCCATTTCTGCATGCGAGTTCTGGGTCTCATGGTGGCCTCCTTCGAGGCAGTACTGTATGCCAAATTCCACACTCGGGCCTTGCAGAAGGAGATTCTATCCAAATGGAACAAATCTCCGTTGTTTCTGGATCGGCAGATTCAGTTAAGTCACCTTGTCAGGTCATCTCTGAGTTGGTGGCTGAGATCCCCGGCTCTTCGGTCCGGGAAGCCCTTCTTCCCTTTTCTTTGGACGGTGATCACGACGGACGCCAGCCTGACCGGTTGGGGGGGTTCAAGCGGCCCAGGGCCGCTGGTCCCCGACCGAATCCCAACTGTCGATCAATGTTCTGGAACTCCGGGCAATCAGGCTGTGCCTCTCCAAGTGGTCTGAAGCTGCAGGGGCATCCGGTCAGGATCCAGTCACATAACGCCACGGCGGTGGCATACGTCAACCATCAAGGAGGAACAAGAAGTGCAGCTGCAGCGTCGAAAGTCGCTCACATCCTGCGGTGGGCGGAAAGGAGCGTGCCAGCCCTATCAGCTTTTTACATTCCAGGCGTGGACAATCTGAGTCGCCAGATTCTGGACCACGGTAAATGGTCGTTCCATCCGGAGGTTTTTCACTTCCTTTGCCGGAGATGGGGCACGCCAGACGTAGATCTTCTGGCCTCTCGACTCAATCGCAAGGTGTCAAGGTTCGTAGCCAGGTCCAGAGATCCCTGGGCAGACGCGTCAGGCGCGTTGGTGGCTCCGTGGGGTCGGTATCGGCTAATTTATGCCTTTCCCCCACTGAAGTTGCTCCCCCGTCTACTTCGCAGGGTAGAGCAAGGAATTCCAGTGATTCTAACCACCCCAGATTGGCCCAGGCGTCCCTGGTACGCCGACCTGGTGGCGAATGTGCCCTGGCGGCTACCACTGAGGGAGGACCTTCTATCGCATGGTCCCATTCTTCATCCTGCTTTACAGTCGCTGGCTTTAACGGCTTGGCTATTGAAAGCCAGGTGTTGAGGGACCAAGGCCTATCGGATTCGGACATTTCAACTATGTTGAGGGCACGGAAATCTTCTTCTAGGAAGATCTATCCTCGCACATGGAGAGCCTATATTTCTATGTGCGAGGAGATGGAATGGCGTTCACGGACTTATTCGGTTTCCAGGATCCTGCCGTTTTTGTAGCGCGGTGTGCTTTAGAAACTGGCCTTAAGCACCATTATGGGGCACATTTCAGCCTTGGCTGTTTTCTTTCAATGACCTCTGGCGTCTCATTCGCTTGTAAGTACGTTTGTGCAGGGGGTCCAACATGTGGCTCCTCCGGTGCGACCTCCACTACCTCCATGAGATTTGAATCTGGTGCTCTCTGCACTTCAGAAACCTCCCTTTGAGGGCATTAGGGAGATTCCTCTTTTGACATTCTCTCAGAAGGTGGCCTTCCTGGTTGCCATCACATCTGTCAGGAGGGTTTCTGAAGTGGCGGCCTTGTCTTGCAAGTCCTCATATTTGGTCCTACATAAGGATAAAGTGGTGCTACACCCGCGGCCTTACTTCCGAAGGTGGTTTCGGCCTTTCACCAGAATGAGGACATTGTGCTTCCATCCTTGTGTCCTCGACCATCGCATGCCAAGGAGGTTGCGCTACATTCCTTGGACGTGGTACCTGCCCTGTGAGTGTACCTGTCTGTCACGGCTTCGTTTCGGAGGTCTGACTCACTGTTTGTGTTTGGTGTCTGGTCCGCAGAAGGGCCTGGCGGTCTCATCGGTCACCATTTCTCGGTGGATCAGGCAGATTGTCTTTCAGGCCTATGCCCTTAAAGGGCGGGCGCCTCCTTTTCCCGTTACAGCGCATTCGACCAGGGCTATTGGTGCCTCTTGGGCTTTCCGACATCAAGCGTCTGTCTCACAAGTGTGTAAGGCGGCGACTTGGTCATCCGTTCACACTTTTTCAAAGTTTTACAAGGTTGATGTGACTGCATCTTCGAGTGCTAGCTACGGCCGCAAAGTTTTGCAGGCAGCTGTTTGAGGTTGCAACTCCTCCGTTGAGGAGCTCTGCTTATTTGGGGTGAAACCGGTTTTTCTTTGATTGCTGTGCCCACCCCTCGTTTTTTGACACTGCTTTGAGACGTCCCAAAATTTATGGAGCTGTGTCCGTCCATGGACGAAAAGAGAAAATAGGATTCTTTGTACTCACCGTAAAATCCTTTTCTCTGTTGTCCATGGACGGACACAGCTCCCACCCCTTTGTTTTTTAGTTTGTACTGCTTGTTACGAACTGAGGCTCCTGGCTGCAGGGTGGAGGGTTATGTTCAGAGCGACTGCCCCCTGGGTGGGGCTGTTTCAACTCTGTTTTAAAATAACATGTATGCATATTTAACATGTTTCTGCCTAGTCCTCTCCTAATAGACGGAACATACCCAACAGTCAAGATTTATGGAGCTACGTCCGTCCATGGACGACAGAGAAAAGGATTTTACGGTGAGTGCAAAAAATCTAATTTTTTTTCCTTAGGGTCCTTTCACACGGGACGCCCCGTGGACATCCGCTTGCTCAGCGGGGATCGCTCCGTTGATCCCCGCTGAGCCAGCGGATGACAGGGCGGTCCCTGCACACTGTGCAGGGACCGCCCTGTCAGATCTCTGCTCTCCCCTATGGGGGGATCAGATGAACACGGACCGTCTGTCCGCGTTCGTTCGATCCGCTCTGCAGACGGATAGGAAAATAGGATTTTCCTCCGTCTGCAGAATTGGTCCATAGCGGGGACGGATGATATCGGGTGTCAGCGGATGTTCATCCGCTGACACCCGCTATCCCATAGGGATGCATGTATGTCCGTATTTCATCCGAAAACAGATGGATGAAATACGGACATACTGTCCGCACGTGTGAAAGGGGCCTAAGAGACACTAATAAAAAAAAAAAAAGGCCAGGGTGATGTGTATCATTTATTTTTTGTCCCCAGATTACTTTTTTATTCTCTCAAAATTATGCATCATCGCATTTAATCAAGTTTATCCTTTCTTGAATATACTGTTGGTGTACTATGTTGCCATTTGCTATGGTTCCCTGTCTTGATGTGGCAACTACTATCTTTTTTGTAAACATTTGCAATTGTTTGCAATGTTTTTCTCTAATGCATCACTCTCAATGAAGTTTGTTTAACCGCTTGCCAAACAGCCGCCGTCATTGTACTGCTACAGGTCGGCACGTTCTTGCAAACTGTCGTAGCTGTACGTCCGTCCCTTTAAGCGGGGATAGCAGGCGCTCGCACTCACGCTGCTCTGCGGTGATGCCGATGCGCATGGGAGGCAGCCGCAGGCACCAGAACAGGGACGTGTGTGTGTAAACACACAAATCCCTGTTCTGTGAGCTCAGAGAGAGAGAGAGAGATTGTGTGTTCCTTTCTAGCTAGCAACAATGATCTGTTATCTCCTAGTCAGTACTATCTCCCTACAGTTAGAACACACATGAGGGAACACAGTTAAACCCTTGATCGCCGCCTAGTGTTAACTCCTTTCCTGCCAGTGACATTTATACAGTAATCAGTGCATTTTTATAGCACTTATCGCTGTATAATTGTCAATTGTCCCAAAAATGTGTCCAGTGTCCGATCTGTCCGCCATAATGTCACAGTCCCGATAAAAATCACTGATCACCGCCATTACTAGTAAAAAAATATATAATAAAAAATGCCATAAATCTATCCCCAATTTTTAGACGCTATAACTTTTGAGCAAACCAATAAATATACGTTTATTGTGATTTTTATTACCAAAAATATGTATAAGAATATATATCGGCCTAAACTGAGGAAAAATTGGTGATATTATAGCAAAAAGTACATGCAGGATTGCATGTAGGATAACTTAGCAGTTGAAGAGGTAAGCAACAAATAGACCACCAAGATCCCCCCTTTCTGGTCCATGGCCTGATCACACCATAGCTCATAATCAGTGAACCGAGGGGGAAAGGGCTTATCAGTCCAGATCGTGTGCAAGAAATTAGAAATTTGTCCAAACCTAAATATTTCAGACGCGGGTAGGTCAAGCTTTTTGGTACAGTGGGTAAGGGTGATAGGACCCGCAGCCGTAAAAAGTGCCAATTCGGTACAGTCCCTTATCCAGCCACCATTTAAATGCCAAGATATTCCTTCCCGGAGGGAAATCTGGATTGTTAGAGGTGGGTCAATGGTTTGTATGCTGACACCAGAGAAGGATGTGTCCGCAAAGAGTCCCAGAGAGCAAAAGTATCAAGGTGGGGGCCATAATCGGGGGCGGGTTCTCAGGGGGGGGTCCAGAGAAGGTAATCTAGGGTAAATCGAGGTACTGCCTGTCTTTCTATCTGTACCCAGTCCGGTTTCTCGTACTTTGAGTAGATTACCGAAATTTGAGCTATTCTGGCTGCTAGGTAATATTTGTATAGGTGGAGCAAACCCAGTCCCCCCTTTTTTCTGTGTATGTATAGTGTTTGTTGGGGGAGTCTGTAGCCCGCCTTTCCCCAAGTGAATTTGAGTATTTTGCTTTGAAGTGATTTGATTTGATATCTTTTTTTATTGGTATAGGAAGAGAGCGGAACAGGTATAACAGCCTGGGCAGCAGCGTCATCTTCACAGAGTTAATTCTCCCAAGCCATGAGAGGTTGTTCTTTGACCAGGATATGAGATCTGATTCCAACTTTCTAAGCATAGGGGGATAGTTACTTGCATAGAGAGTCTCTGTTTTTGCCGTGAGGCTAATTCCCAGATATCTAATGGAGGAGTCACTCCATTCAAATTTAAAGTTATTTTGTAAGAGGGCAACTGTGTCGGATGGAAAGGGATACGTTTAGCGCTTGGGACTTAGAATAGTTAACCCGAAGGCCTGAAATCTTGGCAAAGTCATCTAAGGTGTGGCACAGGTTGGGCAGAGAGGTTATAGGGGATGTGAGGAAGAGGGGAATGTCATCCGCAAAGAGACCGCATTTATGGATTTGAGGGCCACAAGTAACTCCTTGTATATTAGGGTTTTGGCGAATGGAGATGGCTAGTGTCTCAATAGCTATTGCAAAGACAAGTGGAGATAGTGGACAGTCTTGTTTAGTACCCTTCGCTATGGATATCGGCTTGGAGTAATATCCTTGGAGCCTGATGTAAGCTTGAGGATTCGAGTAGAGCGCATGCATCAGGCCCATAAATCTGTCGCCAAAACTCCAACGCTCAAGGATCGCGAAAAGGTATGGCCAAGAGACAGAGTCAAAGGCCTTTTGAAGGTCTAGCGAGAGGAGCATGCCTGGTTGTTTAGCCCCCCCCCCCCCCGCCCAGTTTGGAGAATTGATACTAAATCAATGGCCCTCCTAATCTGATCAGGGCCTTGTCGACCCGGGATGAACCCCACTTGATCTTTATGTATATATGCAGCAATGAAGGAAGCTAAATGATTTGCCAAAATTTTTGTGAGGATTTTTAAGTCACTATTGATAAGTGAGATCTGTAGTTGCTAACCTCTTCTGGGTTCATGTCCGGTTTAGGAATGACTGCAATATATGCAGTGTTAAGGTGGGGATCAAGTGGGGTTCCCTGCGTCTTTGAATTAAGGAATTTTGTCAAGGGGGAGATCAGAGTATTGGGAAATGTCTTGTAGTAGAGATTAGATGGCCCGTCCGGGCCATGGGCTGATCCAGATTTAAGGGCTCTGATTACTCCCTGAACCTCTTCTTCAGAGAAGGGGGCTTCCAGAACGTCTCTATGTTCTGTGGATAGAGATGGGATGGGAAGGTCATCCAGATACTCGGACATGAGAGTGCTATCCTTGTCTTGGTGTGGACCGTATAGGTTGGTGTAAAAGTCATGGAAAACCTCAAGGATTTTTGAGGGGTTGGCTGTGGCACCTTGGCCTGGGACTCTAATCTTAGGCATTGTAAAGGACCTAAAACGGGGAGTTAGTTTCGAAGCCAGCATGGATCCCAATCTATCCCCCTGGGTGTAAAATCTGTTTTTAATCCAGCGGATTTGTTTTTCAGCTTTGCTCGTGAGAGCTAGGTTGAGCTCTAGTCTGGCCCTGTCAAGTGGAGTCAGTAACGAGGGAGGGGGGTGCAGTTTGTGTTGGGATCGTAATGATGTGTATTCCTCCTAATCTCTTAATGTCGGCTGCCCTTTCACGTTTTATTTGAGCGGTCAACCTAATGATTTGCCCTCTGATGTACGACTTGTGGGCTGCCCACAACGTTTCTGCGGATGTTCCCTCAGTCTCATTAGGAGCAAAGTATTCCTTTAGGGATTTATCTAGCATGGTGACATGCACTGGATCTGAAAGAAGCTACTCATTCAATCCCTAGTGTCCTCTGTCTGGTCTCGAGTGTTGCAGTGGCAGTGTCATGGTCACTAGAGAATGGTCTGACAGGACCGTGTCTTTGATTCGTGAGTTGGAGATGAGAGGGATAGTGTGGGTCTGGACAAGGAGGTGATCAATCCTGGCGTATAAATTGTCAGGGCTGGAGAAGTGAGAGAAGTCTCGTGCGGTGGGATTTATAGTTCTTTCCAGACGTCAGCCATGCCATGGGTATGGATGAGTTTGGCTATCTTGAGACTCTCTTTGAGCGGGTGGGTCAATTGGGAGGCGGGAGGTCTAGATCTATCCAGACCCTGATCAAAAGCTGCATTGGAGTCCCCCCGAAAATGACCGTACCCTCCAGGACGGGGCAAAGGGAATCAAAGAGGTGTTTGAAGAAAGCAGCTTGACCCTTGTTAGGGGTGTAGTAAGAGATCAAAGAGTACAGATGACCCTCGATCGTTCCTTTAACTAGGATGAATCTACCCTCTGGGTCTTTAGTGTCAGAGATCCAATGGAAGTTACAGGATTTTGAAAATATAATGGCCACCCCTTTAGTTTTATTCTCAGCACTGGCTATAAAAAAAATAGGGGAAGTGAGAGTGGAGGAATTTGGGACAGTACCGAGCCGGAAAGTGAGTTTCCTGAAGCATAATGTCGAGCTTGGAAGATTTATAATGGTTAAAAAACTTTCTCCTTTTGAGAGGGGAATTCATGCCCTGGACATTGTGAGTGGCTATCTTTAAAGCATTTTGTGTGTGGTCAGCCATGGAACCATAGAAAAGGGATGCAGAAACGTCCACCGTCACTTACCTCTGGGAATCTGATCCGGGATACAGAAGAAAATGGGAGTTCTGGTCTGCGCAAATGAGGTCTCTCGGGTTGTGAAGGCCAGGCGAATACCCAAACTGAAAGAAAGAAGGTTAGTTGATGCTCCAAAGAAGGATAAGAGAGAAGGGAAGTGAAGAGGGAAAGAAGGGGAGGGTGTTTTCTCCCCCTGGGTGTGTAAGAACCCCGGCAGGAGACAAGGAACAAAGAGGACATCTTTCACGTAGGAATGAGAGAGATGTGAAGAACAAAAAATAATAATTCTCCACGCCCAACCGGGCTTTGAGGTCCTATCCCCCGGAGACCGTCTGGGATCTAAGGGATAGGAGGGGAGGTGCATGTGAGCCACCTCAGACCAGAGCACCCTAGAAAGAAGAAAAAATAACTTTTGAACAACCCGTACAACATGGGATCAAAGCGATCAGGTTAATGTCAACAGAACTGAAAACAAACTCTGGCAAGTAATGTAGTCATAAGGGGGTCCAGTAGACCCTAAGATCCCTGTTTGTCAAACCCCCCCCCATCCCACCAGGTAACATGGGGGAGGAGTGAGCCCCGTAGGCTCCTTAGTTGAGTCAAGACGAATCCAGAGGCAGAGTCGCTAAATAGTGCAGGCTAGTCTTTCACCTCCGAATTTGAAAGAGGGACTCTGGAAGTCTCGTAGCAGATAATAACGGAACGTTTGAAAACTGCAACATAACTGGCAATGAGGCACCGAAAGAGCACCTGGATAACAGATCCTGGGAGAAGGGAGAAAGTCAATCTTGCCAGAAAGAAGATCAGTTAATCTCTTTGGCCTGACTCCAACTAGGGCTAAAACTGAGCGTCAGGCAGGAATTCATGGAGGGCTATTTCTGGAAGATCTGCGAGCCTTGGGTTTATTCCAAAGGGGATCCGGAGGACTCGCTGGAGGCGGTCGTTTGTTAGCACTTGTGGAAGGGGAAGAGGTTTCTGTGTCCATCTCCTGGGAGATTATCTTCAGGCTGAGGAGAAGCTTTTCGCCAGTGGCAAAGGTGGAGAATGATTGATTGGTTCTGGCCTTTGTACGCAAATTTCACTGCGAACGGAAAAGCCCATCTGTATTTAATGTCTCTCTGAGCGAGGGCATGTAAAAGTGGTTTCAAGGTTGGATAGTAGAAGGTGCAAAAATTTGTACCAGGGGACCTTGGCATGTCACCTGAGGTAAGGCTCGTGACTGCTGCATGACTACATCCTTGACTGCATAAAAGTGGGGTTTGGCTATGATGTCCCTGGGGGAGCCTGGGGGGGGCCGAGTGCTTCCTGGGGGGGGGCCGAGTGCTCTATGGGCCCTATCGAGCTCCAGGCGGTGGGGCGGGATATTCGGGATCAGCGATTTCATGAGGTCTTGTGTTGCCGCTGTGATATCCAGGATAGATTCAGGCAGGCCTCGGATCCTGAAGTTGTACCTCCTGGACCTATTCTCTAAATCATCGGGATGCAGCAGTGTCTAGTTGATATTGGAGGGTTTAAATGAGATCCGTGTTTTGTCGTGAGGCTGCAGCAGTCTGATCCAACTTAGTTTCAATTGCCTCCATCCTGGAGCCTATGTTCTGGAGGTCTGCTTTAATTTCCCCAGTGATTTTGGCTGCTGTGGTGGCTAAACCCCTATCCAGGAGCGCAGACAGCTTGAGGTAGAGATCCTCCACACCAAACGGGTGGTCCTGGGCTGGGGCCTCATGATGGGGAGAGTAAGTGTAAGCCGACATAGGTGGCACTGCAGGGGAGAAAGCATGATCTCCAAATGTGTGGCCGAGCAGGGACTCTGGAGGCCGGGGAGGGTATCATGTCCTGCTGGCTTAGTCTGTGGGTCCCTGGGGGAAGTGTAGGAGGGCTGGGGAGAGGACTTGCCTGTGTTCCAGCTGTCCTTCCATGAGGGAGTCATGATAGGCTGTATAAGCCGCGGCGGCCATCTTGGTACACCCCGGCTGGGTGGAGGCTGAGAATGCCAGCTCCAGATTGCACCTGGAAGCTGGGTTTGACATGCGGGGGGAGCTCCCTGGGCGTGCGGGGGTCTGATCGCCTCATAAGATCAGACTGTTCGTTGCTGTAGCGGGTGCTGTGGGGGCCGTTGGTCTGAGGTGGCTCGGAGCTCCGTGTTCAGGCGGACATCACGGATCCCTCGCGCATGCGCACTTACCCTGATATCTTTATGGTTTCATACATTACTTTTCCCTTTAGGCTTGTGGCTTTCTGTTTTAGAGAGATTTTGCAATTTTTTGATGCCTTATCTTCTAAGGAAAAGTGATGTGTATTACTTTTGGGAAATATTTTACGAACAGACTTGCGTGCCAAAAATCAAGACAGTCTGGTTGCTATATGCACAGAGTGGTTCTGTATGAAAACTAGATCAGCTGTGTATGGTAACCAGTCAGCATCTACTATTTTTGATGAAGGCTTCTGGAGCGCCATAGAAAGTCCAGCAAGCGCCAGGATCATCTCCTACAGGTGATTCAGCTGGGACATCCGGGCACCACCAGGGCAGAGCTTGCTCAGGAATGGCGGCAAGTGTGAGTGCATCTGCATGCACAGTGAGGCAAAGACTTTTGTAGGGTGGCTGGTGTCAAAAGGGCAGCAAGGAAGCCGCTTCTCTTCCTGAAAAACATCAGGGACAGGCTGATATTCTGCAAAAGGTAGAGGGATTGGACTGCTGAGGACTGGGGTAAAGTAATTTTCTCTTTCGTTCATGGACGGACACAGCCTTAATCTTGACAAAGTGGGTATTAGCCTTCCTTCAGGAGTGACTAGGCAGAATGTGTTAACAACTACAAAGCTGAACAGCCCCGCCCAGGGGGCGGTCCTACTGGCTATATCCCCTCAGCCTGCACTAAGCAGCTCAGTTTTTTTTCTGCCTAGCTCTCCCTTGTTTGGTGGCTGACCTCACCGGCACTTCTGTCCGGGAAGTCGTTCCTTCCTTTTTACTGGATGGTGGTGTGCCTCTCAACATGGTCTCAGAGGCTACAGGGGCGTCCAGTCAGGATCCAGTCGGACAACGCCACGGCAGTGGCGTATGTCAACCATCAAGGAGGAACAAGAAGCTCAGTGCAGCATCGGAGGTCGCTCACATCCTAAGGTGGGCAGAAAGGAGCGTACCGGCCCTGTCGAACGTATACATTCCGGGTGTAGAAAATTGGCAGGCGGAGTCGCCAGATGCTGGAGCAAGGAGAATGGGCTCTACACCCGGAGGCATTTCAGCTCCTTTTCCAAAGGGGGGGGGGACACACCAGACGTAGATCTCCTGGCTTCTCGACTCAATCGGAAGGTATTGAGGTTTGTGGCCAGGTCAAGAGACCCATGGGCAGACGCGATAGATGCGTTGGTGGCACCGTGGAGTCAGTACCGGCTAATCTATGCCTTCCCTCCTCTGAAGCTCCTTCCTCATCTGCTTTGCAGACTGGAGGCAGAGAGGATTCCAATGATCCCTATTGTTCCGGGGTGGCCTTGGCGTCCTTGGTACGCCGATCTAGTGCGTCTGATAGCAGACGCCTCTTGGCGTCTACCACTAAGAAAGGGCCTGCTGTCGCAAGGTCCCATACGCCATCCTGTTTTACAGTCACTGGCTTTAACGGCATGGCTATTGAGAGCCAGGTGCTAAGAGACCGGGGCCTGTCAGACTCTGTGATCTCTACCATGAGGAGTGCTCAGAAATCATCCTCTAGGAAGATTTACCATCACACTTGGAAGACCTACATATCCATTTGTGAGGAAATGAGGTGGCATCCGCGTACTTATTTGGTTTCCAGAGTCCTGCTGGTCTTACAGCGTGGGGCGGACCAAAAGCTTGCTTTAAGTACGATTAAGGGGTAGAGATCTGCCCTGGCTGTCCTTGCTCAACGACCCCTGGCGGCTCACTCTCTAGTGAAAACGTTTGTACAGGGGGTTCGGCATGCGGCCCCTCCGGTCCACCCTCCACTACCTCTGTGGGGCTTGTATAGCAGACGTCCCTTTAGCGTCTACCGCTACCAGAGGACCTGCTGTCGCAAGGTCCCATACGCCATCCTGCTTTACAGTCAATGGCTTTAACGGCATGGCCGCTAGGTGCTTCAGAAACCACTGTTTGGGAACATTAGGGAGATTCTCTTGTTGGCACTTTCTCAGAAAGTGGTCCTTTTGGTGGCTGTTATGTCAGTTAAGATGGGTTTCTGAGCTGGCAGTTAAGGTGGTGCTGCGTCCGCAGCCTTCTTTTCTTCCTAAGGTCGTTTCGACCTTCCATCTCAAGGAAGACATTGTACTGACATCCTTGTGTCCTCATCCGTGGAATCCTAAGGAGGACGATATTGCATTCCTTGGACGTTGTCCGAGCTCTGAGAGTATACTTGTCTATTACTGCTCCGTTCTGGAGTTCAGACTCACTGTTTGTTTTGGTGGCTGGTCCCAAGTAGGGCCCAGCGGTCTCGCCGGCCACCATTCCGAGGTGGATTTGACAGATCATGATCAGGCTTACGCCATAAAGGGTCGGGCGCCTCCCTTTCCTGTCATGGCGCATTCGACCTCGACCAGGGCAAGAGGTGACTCTTGGGCTTTCTGACATCAAGCGTCTGTTTCCCAGGTGTGTAAGGCGGCGACCTGGTCATCCGTTCACACTTTCACTAACTTTACAAGTTGATGTGAGTGCATCTTCGAATGCTTCTTTCGGCCGCTAGGTTTTGCAGGCGGCTGTTTAGAGTTGCAACTCCTCGGTTGAGGAGCTCTGTTTTGGTTTGGGGTGAAGTCGTTTTAATGCTGTTCCCACCCCTCGTTTTTGACACTGCTTTGGGACGTCCCACTTTGTCAAGATTAAGGCCCCTTTCACACGGGACGGATCGTGAAGATCCGCCCAGTGAACCTCCGCTTGCTCAGCGGGGATCGCTCCGCTGAAACCCGCTGAGCCGGCGGGTGACAGGGCGGTCCCCGCACACTGTGTAGGGACCGCCCTGTCAGATCTCCGCTCTCCCCTATGGGGGGATCAGATGAACATGGACCGTCTGTCCATGTTCATCCGATCTGCTCTGCAGACGGAAAGAAAAATTGTATTTTCCTCCGTCAGCAGAATCGGGGGATTGCGGACCCTGATGAGATCGGGGGTCAGCGGATGTTCATCCGCTGACACCCGCGATCTCATAGGGACCAATGTATGTGTCCATCCATGAACGAAAGAGAAAATAGGATTTTTATACTCACCGTAAAATCCTTTTCTCTGAGTTCATGGACGGACACAGCACCCACCCCTCCTTTTTAAGTTTGTATTGCTTTTGACGAACTGAGCTGCTTAGTGCAGGCTGAGGGGATATAGCCAGTAGGACCACCCCCTGGGCGGGGCTGTTCAGCTTTGAAGTTAACACATTTTGCCTAGTCACTCCTGAAGGAAGGCTAATACCTACTTTGTCAAGATTAAGGCTGTGTCCACCCATGAACTTAGAGAAAAGGATTTTACAGTTAGTATAAAAATCCTATTTTCTCCGACTAATCTCCTTTCTGATTGTTTGTGGCATGCAGAAAAAACCTTGTCCGGAGAAGAAAAGGTGAACGCTACCATCAGTTCTGCGTCATGCCAACAGTAAAGCATCATGAGACCATTCATCTGTGGGATTGCTTCTCAGCCAAGGGGGTGGGCTCACTCACAATTTTCCCTAAGAATACAGCCATAAATAATGAATGCTACAAAAACATCCTCCGAGAGCAACTTCTCCCAACCATCCAAGAAATGTTTGGTTATGAACAATCCTTTTCCAGCATGAAGGAGCACCTTACCATTAAGCTAAAGTGATGGCCAAGTGTCTTGGGGAGCAAAACATTGAAATGTTGGGTCCATGGTCAGGAAACACTCCAGACCTTAATAAAATTGAGAACTTGTGGACAATCCTCAAGAGGAGCGTGAACAAAAAAAAACCCCACAAATTCTGACGAACTCCAAGCATTGATTATGCAAGAATGGGCTACCATTAGTCAGGATGTGAACCAGAAGTTGATTGACAGCATGTCAGGGCGAATTGCAGAGGTCTTGAAAAAGAAGGGTCAACACTGCAAATATTGACTCTTTGCCTAAATTTTATGTAATGGTCAAAAGACTTTAACACTTATGAAATTCTTTTAATTCTAGAACAGTATACCATAGTAACATCTGGCAAAAAGATGGAAAAAAATAAATACTAAAGCGGCATACTTTGTGAAAATTTAAATTTGTGTCAGTCTCTTTTGGCCACGGCTGTATAGTTAGTTGTGCCAGCTTTGCATGGACCCATTTTTTTGACTAATCCAATGCTGTAAAGATGTTTTGGTTATGATGATCTGAACAGCTGAAGCAGAAAACAGTTGAAACAACTCTGTATGGTCCATCACAAAATTAGTTTTTCTTAGAGAAGTAGAGTCTAGAGATTTTCTCTGAAGTGGTTTTACCAGTCAAGAAAAAAAAAAAAACACATAATGTATTACTAGTTTGTATATATTTGTATAAGTTGAGACTTAAAGTGGAACTTCACTTGCTCAATCAACATTGACTATTTTCAGTCTTTAGCATTAGTAAATGGATACGTTTTACACTTTTTTTTTTTGTTTTTACATTTGTTCAGTTACTTCCTGGTTTCCATGCCTAGGCAAATGTCATACGAGAGAAAGGGCTTTCCCAACTAAGCACACCAATCTCCTGCTTGCATGCCTGAACTAAGGGTAGGTGGATTCCAGGAACTAAATGCTACATGAATAATCTGCCTTTACGCAAGATGGCCACAGCCAGAAAGACTAGGGATTGTTTTTTTTCAAATTGATTTCTCAAAGTAAAGCACGGAGACATTGTTTTGAACCTTAAAAAATAAAATAAAAAATTGGCATTTTTGGTTTGTGGTGCTCAGGTGAAGTTTAGTTCTACTTAAATAATTTCCTCTAATGTGAAATGCCTAGTACTATTCAAATTGCCCTTCTGGTAATGTCTTATATTGTGTTTGTTTTTGGTTCTAGATTTTAAAATGAGATCTGTGAAAAACATCAATATTCTACAGGTTGCATCACATCATTACTTTTTGCACTACAGCAGCTATTTTTGTTGCCGTTTGGGATGATAAAACAACTTTATATGTTTTTGATTGATAAATTTTGCCCTTTGTGTGGTTAAAGAGCTTGTTAAACCTTTAAGCTGTGTACAGTGTTCACCTGTCACGTGCCTAGGATGAGCTCATGGTAACAAGTTCAGAGTTGTATGTGACAACAAAAGCAGTGAGCTCACCCTTACTGTACCTTAAATGATGTGATGCAACTTCTCTCTTCTCACACGTTGATAGTTACACATTTACCTGCTTTTTTTATTTATTTTTTCAATCGGGGGAAGTGATGCCAGTTATGGACTTGTTACCTCTTCTTAGGTGACATTTACAATATAGTCACGATTCTGTTGGAAATTTTGCAATCTGAGTAGGTGTGCAGAGCTATCGGATGATTTATTTATTTTTTTTCTATTTCTCTAAATTGCCATGTAGGCCCAAATATGGATCATTCTTATTTTGGTCTTCATTTCTTCTGGAGTATATTAAATTCTATTCTTGTACTTTGTTCTGTTGTACTGCTTATACTTGACCCTAATATTGCACTCTGGGTGAACTCTGAGGCTCTAAGAAATAATCTCCAGCAGTTCCCCTGGCTGCCTCTCTGCAGTAAGGGTTTTTGTGACTCTCGCACTCTTTTCTAACCCGTGCTTCTGTTGTCTTAAACTTCTACAGACTTTCCCTGGAATTGCTGTTCCTGATTTTAGAAAGCCTGGGGAGAAATCTGAATGATTTTATTTAACATTTGGCACTCCGGACACCCCTGTCAGCAAGAGTTTAACATTTTTTATTTTATTATAAAATTCATAATTATAGAGGTTGTTGCTTTCAGTTTTCGCCAAAATGTGTGTTTAATGTGCTTGAAACTTCAGGTTATGAATGAGTTAAGCTGCTTATCTATATTTAGGTTTATTTGCAGTAAAATCACCTGGCAGTGACAAGGTAGCATTGCTCTTGTGACTCAAGTTCACAATGCTGGTTGATGTAACATTGGTCTGTGTTTTGTGCACAGGGTTGTAGTGTCGGGAAACTCTATACAGGTGAAACACCAAAAATTTGAATATCATTTATTTCACTAATGCAACTTAAAAGGTGAAACTAATATATGAGATAGACTCATTACATGCAAAGCAAGATAGTTCAAGCCGTGATTTGTCATCATTGTGATGATGATGGCTCACAGCTCATGAAAACCCCAAATCCACAATCTCTAAAAATTAGAATATTACATGCAATCAATAAAACAAGGATTGTACATAGAACGATATCGGACCTCTGAAAAGTATAAGCATGCATATTGTTACGGAAATATTCATACCTCATTTAAATGATTAAAATAAGTGATTAAAACCTTTTGTCTATATAAAATGAAATCAAACGATAGCGGTGCAAAAAGAGAAAACAATTACATTTATTTATACAGAAATGATACCACCTAATAGCAAGATGATACCAATGTTAGACAATACATAATAGGAACATTGCTATAACCTAAATGATACACAATAATACCAATAAGTTGTAGGGTTACAGGAAAGATGGGGAAGTAAGATTCATCTAAGGTCAAATCTTAAAATAGAATGGAAGGAGAGGGAAGGCGAGGGATAGAGATACTACGTCACCATGTCTTGTTCGGGTCAGGTCCTCATTCTAAGAGAGCTAACCATGGCTTTGCCTGACTGATTTATACCCCCCTCCAGGTACCAAAACTCCCTGTAACCCTATTGGTCTATTGTTGCATTATACACTGGTTGAACTCAAGCCTAGATATTCATTGGTTCAGAGTTCCCTCCGAGCCTGATTGGTTGAAATCTCAAGCCAATTCGCCTAGCATGTTCAGGTCTGCCTACAGGACGTTCTCTCCTTTTGATGTACAGTTTAACCACTTCCCACATTAGCATGCTAAGGGCCCCTGCTGTGATGGAGTCTTGTTGTCTGTACTGGCTCCTTTTCAAGACAAAAGGATAATTTAACACATCTACTATCACCTGAAACCTATTTTGGGTTCCCAGCAGACAGGAGATAAGACCTTTGTGAGGGGGCTCTCCCTCACAGAAAATATATATTTCAGTAAACTCATAAACAGATTTTACCAGTCCACCTACATATATATATATACATACACATGCAGCGCCCTGTTCCCAATGATTGAGACGCTATTCTAAATTCAGTGAAACCAGCAGCTCCTACGGGGGTAGTGCTACATAGATACATATATACATGTGTCCGTTGGGGGCATGGTGGGTTTTTTAGAGTCCAGGATATGAAATATTGAAAATATAGAGCTCATCTGCGGAAGGAAGCATGAAGTGCTCCAAAATCTCCTGGTAGACGGCTGCGTTGACCCTGAACTTAATGAAGCACAGTGGACCAACACCAGCAGATGACATGGCTCCACAAATCAACACAGACTGTGGAAACTTCACACTGGACTTCAAGCATCTTGCAGTGTGTGCCTCTCCATTCTTCCTCCATACTCTGGGTCCTTGGTTTCCAAATGAGATGCAAAATTTGCTCTCATCAGAAAAGAGGACATTGGACCACTGAGCAACAGACCAGGTCTGTTTTTCTTTAGCCCAGGTAAGACGCTTCTGACGTTTGTTGTTCAGAAGTGGCTTGACAAGAGGAATATGCCATTTGAAGCCCATGTCCAGGATCCGTCTGTGTGTGGTGGCTCTTGATGCACTGACTCCAGCCTCAGTCCACTCCTTGTGAAAGTCCCCAACACTTTTGATTGGCCTTTTCCTGACAATCCTCACCAGGCTGCGGTCATCCCTGCTGCTTGTGCACCTTTTTTCTTCCACACTTTTCACTTCCACATTCTATTATTGTGCTTTGATACAGCACTTTGGAAACATCCAACTTCTTTTGCAATTACCTTTTTGAGGCTTTCCCTCCATATGGAGGGTGTCAATGATGGTTTTCTGCACAACTGTCAGGTCAGCAGTCTTTCCCATGATTGTGATTCCTACTGAACCAGACTGAGACCATTTAAAGGCTCAGGAACCCTTTGCAGGTGTTATGGCTTAATTAGCTGATTAGAGTGGGACACTTTGAGCCTAGAATATTGCACCTTTTCACAATATTAAAATTTTCTGAGATTGTGGATTTGGGGTTTTCATGAACTGTAAGCCATAATCATCACAATTATGACAAATCATGTCTTGAACTATCTTGCTTTGCATGTAATGAGTCTCATATATTAGTTTCACCTTTTAAGTTGCATTAGTGAAATAAATGAACTTCTGCACGATATTCTACGTTTTCGAGTTTCACCTGTAGAACGTTATAAACAGGATTAGGTACAAATTAGTCACCTCCTTTCCACACATGTCATCTCTTCATGTTCTGGCTTGGGCGCCCGTGCTTTGCATACAATCTTAGGTTTAAAATATTTGCCTAGAAGTACTGAGCCTACAAGCACATGGCAGTGCTTTTCCTCTGGGTATCATAGCCCATCTTTGAAGATCAATGGGTTTCGAAAGTGTGCTGTGTTCTGCATGTGCAGTCCAGCCTTGGAAAGCCATTATACAGCAATCGACTTTCAGGCAAGTGGTGTTTCCATCATCCCATCCCCGGTTGTTTAGCACTTTCTCTAAATTTGAAAACCTCTGTAGTGAAGTTAAATGCTGTGTGTCCGACAATTTAAAAGAAGTGATAATGGCCAGGGCTAATGGTTAAGTAGCCAGAGTGCTGCACCTTCTCTACATGCTAAGCTGAACATCAAGAATTTGTTAGAATCTACCCCTGCAGTGGACCCTCCTGCACTGCAAAGGTTAAAGCTGAACTCCCAGGAATTCAGCCACATTGGGACATGTTTAGAGAGTTATAGGGGTTAAATCCAATGAGATGCAATTTACAATTTACAATACATTTATAGCTCTCGCTATACTCATGGCACTCCGATGCTGTGCCTTTTTGTCTCCTCCTTAGCTTCAGATTTGCATAAACCTTTGTGCCCGCCTCTCCCCTCCTCCACAATCAGAGTGCTTTGTGTTATATGAACTCATTCACAAAATACAAAGGCCTCTGTGAATGAACAACAGAGGGGAGGGGCCAATAGAGACAATGTCCCTCCTGTCAGATCTCCAGGATTCTAGCAATAACTTGTACTCCTGGAGAGCTCCGTAAAACTGTCAGATGTAAATAAAAGCCCTAAGTCCACAGATGGTATGCACATGCACTTTGTTGGACTTGTATAAGTTCACCTTTCGTAACATGTTGCTGTAGCACCACAGCCCCCGTACCCCCCCCCCCCCCCCGATCTGATCTCCCATTGTGACCGGGATACACACGTCTTAAAAAATGCGGCCTTGCGGGGAGTCCTGTGGATGTGAAAATTTCAAGTACTAACAGCCTTTGTGGCTTTTAGTTCTCAATTAACTACCAGGGCGCTGTTGAACACTCTGGTAGTTCATTGATTCTTCCTGTCAGTGTGAAACTGCCTGTCCATAGATTGTACGGGCAGACGGCTTACACTGATAGTCTGTAGGAGTTCTGCATGGCAGCCACGATCTGCTGATCACGGGCTCAATGCTTTCCTGGCTCCTACGAAAAATAGTAAATGCACATTTTTTTATTACCTGCAAGAAAAGTGCTTTTTTTTTTGTGAACTTATCCTTTAACTCATAATATGCCAGCACATTTTACAAAGTGGCTGAATTTCTAGAGTTCGATTTTATTTTTTTATTTGCTCATTATGTTTAGGGGTGCTGGAAATCAGGAGTAATATCTTAACCCTCCCTCCAGCAAACGTCCTCGATGTGGTTGCAACCAGTCTGTGAGCCTCCTCTCGTAACTTCCGCAGTTCAGCTTTAACCACTTCAGCCCCGAAAATTTACCCCCTTCCTGACGGGCCATTTTTTGGGATACGGCACTGCGTCGCTTTAACTGACAATTGCGTGGTCGTGTGATGTTGTACCCAAACAAAATTGATATGCTTTTTTTCCACAAATAGCTTTCTTTTGGTGGTATTGGATGGTTTTTATTTTTTGCACTATAAACAAAAAGGCCAACAGTTTTGAAAAAAAAGTTTTTCCTCAGTTTAGGCCAATTTGTAATCTTCCACATATTTTTGGTAAAGACAATTGCAATAAGCGTATATTGACTGGTAGAGCTGGGCGATTTTGGTCCCAAAAAAATCTGCGATTTAAAAAAATAAAAATAAAACTCGATTCACGATTCGAATCAAGTTTTTATTTTTTTCTGATGGACACCGCACCGGTCCTAAGGAGCTGCGGGCAGGATTTTTTAGGCGAGGCCGCAGCTTCGGCCTAGTCCGCCGCGATCCTGGGAAAAGTCCGCAGACTAGGCCGAAGCCGCGGACTAGTCTAAAAAATCCTGCCCGCAGCTCGCCGCGATCCTGGGAAAGGGCTTCGGCCTAGTCTGCGGCGTCCAGCCTCGCGCCCTTTTCCCAGGATCGCGGCGAGCTTTGGCCTAGTCAGCGGAGCGCCGGTCCTATGGGAAAAAAAAATCGATTTGCTCAAAATCTGAATCGATTTGACCTCGCAACTCGATTCACGATTCAAATAAATTTTTTCCCCAGCCCTATTGACTGGTTTGCACAAAAGTTATAGAGCCTACAGAATAGGTTATTGATTTATGGAATTTTTATCATTTACATTTTTTTACTAGTAATGGCGGCGATCTGCGGCGGACAGATCAGACACTTTTGACACTTTTTTTTTTAAACCATTGACATTTATACAGCGATCAGCCGATTTCCTCATTAGTGCCCTACAGCTGCACATCTAGCAGTTGATTATGAAACCACTCCCATTAGACCCACTCATTAGAGGCACAGGCAAACGGACATGGATTACTTTAGAATAACAAAAGGTAGAAATTTGCAACAAAGGTTATAATCCTTGTAATGCACATAGATCATGTAGAGGGGAATGTTTTTTTCTCAACAAAAGTGGAGTTACGCTTTCATTTTTTTTTTATTAATGAAAGTTCATGCTTACTGGCCTTTTAATAAAATTCTACATACTAATTGCTTTGACTGCAGTTGACATTGGTTAAAGCGTAACTCCCTGTGTGATCTATGTACATTGCAAGGATTTTAAAAAATTTTGTTGCAGATTCCTACCTTTTTTTTTGTTCTGAAGAAATCACTGTTTGTTCCTCTGTGCCCCTGGGCTAAATGAGTCTACTGGGATGGTTTCATAATTATCAACCAGCTGCTTTAGAATCGGAGCTCTAATGAGGAAATTTGCAGGGTCTGCATCCCTTTTCGATGTTTCCTATTGGGAGTACCTTGCCAAAAAAAATTTTTGTTGCAGGGGATGCCAAAAATCTGACTTCTCCTTAGTGTAGACTGATGGGAAAATCGGTGAGCGACTCATGCATGCAGGAAATGTTTCTGGAGTGTGTTCAGTACACATTCTGTGTAAAGAACATCTACAGGTAGCCATATTGCATTGCACTTTACATAAAATTACAGAGCTGCAGATTGAAAATAAAAAGTTAATTTTTAATATTCAATTACAATAGGACTTGTGTTGCAATTGTATATGCTAGATAATTTATTTTTATTTGCGGTCTTTTTTATAAATTTTTTTACCATTAAAGTGGAGTTACCCTTTAATTAAACCATGTTTAATGCAGTATTGTACAAATTCAAGCTGTCATTTCAAGTCTTACAGGAATCAGAAACCTAGCAGATAGCATAAATGGCTTGCGAGACATGTGACAAAGCTCATTTAGGTGTTAGTGGTTCTAAAGGCTAAAGGTTTTTCTTTTTTTTTTTTAGCTTAGCTTAATGTGTTCTCTGCATTAAAGTGATATTAAAGTCTTGTATGTTATTTTTAAACCAAAAAAAACAAAACATGTTATACTTACCAGCTCCGTGCAGTGGTTTTGCACAGAGCAGCCCAGAGCCTCCTTTTCTCGTGTCCCTTGCTGGTGCTTCTGACCCCTCCCTCCTGCCCAGTGCAGGCAGCTTGCTATGGGGGCACCCGATCCGCTGCTCTGTGTCCATTCAGACACTGAGCTGTGGCCTGGCCCCACCCCCTCTCTCTCCTCATTGGCTCACTGACTTTGATAACAGCGGGAGCCAATAGCATCTGCTGCTGTTTCAGCCAGTCATAAGGGAGCGTCCCGGACAGCCAAGCCTCCTTCACATCATTGGTGAATCGAGATGGGCTCAGGTAAGTATGAGGGGGGCTGCTGCCCACAGAAGGTCTTTTATCCTAATGCATATGTAGCGATACCTTCAACTAAGAGGGCCGCAGATTTAGTTTGGGCCCTGAAGACAGCTCCGCCAACCCCCCGGCAATTTACTCAACCCCCTACTGGCACAGTTAGTCTAGGGTAATATGTGTATATCTTATGCTCTATGATTAAATTCAAACATCAAGGCAGTGATAGAAGAATAACGAATTTACTTTCTATGGTAATAAAAATCAACAGTGATAACCGATCATAAGAATCTATCTGCAGAGCCCTGCAGCAATAGTCAAACTATAACTATTAAGATATGGCGCACACGCGCCACGTGTAACCGTACTTAACTATGCGCCCTATGGCGCAGCAACTAAATAAACTACCTAGATGGCCAGGCCTGACCATATAACTCAGTCTCTAGGGGGTTAAAATTCTTTGCATGCAAGTCTTTAAACGGTGGTGCACATTTCAGGAACACATTTGTAATCCGGGGGGGGGGGTAAAAATACCAACATAGTACACTCCACTACTAGAGATCCGTTTTGACTCAGTTCTGCTATGGATCTCAAGTGGGGGAAAAGAACAAAAATAGGAACTGGTGGGCCACGGCAGTCTGTAGGCCTAACAATGGTATACAGTATTTGTGGATTGAGCATGTGCTCGCTCACCCCTCCGGACGCGATCCCAGTCCGGGAACTTCCACCTCCTGTGTCTCCTCACACAGCTCTGCAGCAGTCTGGTCTCCGGCTCAGCAGCGGTTGAAGAAAACCGAGTCGGATGCCACCCAGGCTCGCGATGGGGTGGAAGGCTCTTTGGGTAACAGCGCAAGGCCCCAGGCTTCAGGCCTTGCACCACAGCGGATCCGCACAGGAAGATCTCTCCCTTGAAGTCTCGTGTCCCAAAGAGGCCGAGCCCAGCCTCGCCTCCTCCTTTTATAACCCCTCCCATGAGTCTCTGGGGTGGAAACATTGCCAAAAGGGGTTCTGGGTAAGGTAGTCCTGGGAGTCTTAAAGGGGACCCCGCTATACATAGAATGCATGAAGATAAAAACCCTTATGCCTTTAGAACCACTTAATGTTAAAAAACATGGGTAGAGAGATTTGTTGTCGCGTCCGTCATTTTTTTCTCATTAACTCATTGGGCGCTAAGTGCTGGGTCAAATGGAAGGCCTACCCTGCGTGAGTTCTTCTGTGATACTTAGGCACTTTATTACAAGGTCACTTTACACACACACACAGTACCTTTTCCTCTGTGCCATCTTCATCATTGCCCTGGGATAAGGCTGAGGCTACTATGGGCGAATACTCGACCGTAAGGTGAGCTTCTATTCTTAAAGATGAACGTACACCATGCACACTGACACTGTAACTATTCTCCAGTTAACTCTTGGTTCCCTGTGACCATGTATGTACACATTCTCGGCAGCCTGCATTTAGTCTCTACATGTGGACAGTAATACACCACATCCTTCTACTATTCCCCGACTCCTCTTCTGTCTCAATCCCTTTCGAGTCTCCCAACCCACAGCACTCTGGACTTGCTCACCACTTTCCTTAAGAACCTCTCCGAGCCAGACCACTGATACAAATTTATATCACGCAGGACAAACGGTCCAGACCCAGACAGGAACCCGCCAAAAAAACCTGTAAACTGGACATGGCATTAACTCTCACCTTCCTGGCTGAGGCAGCACCTACGTGTTTCAACCTGCCCACAAGCAGCTTGCTATGGATGGCACTGTGTGTGTGTGGGGGGGGGGGAGGAGGAGCCAGGAGCGCCGGCAGGGGACCCGAGAAAGGGAAGAATCAGGACGGCTCTGTGCAAAACCAATGCACAGAGCAGGTAAGTATAACATGTTTGTCAACCTTTAAATTGTTTTTAAACAATCATCACCAAAAAGGTTCTAAGGATGTCTGCCACACTCATAATATCCATTATTATAATATTTTACTGTTATGTGAAGTTATGGCAAATCGTATGCCTATGTATTTTTGTTTATACTGACCAAGATTCAAGGGCCTTCTCAATCATTCCTTTTTGCACTACACAAAGGAACTTTGCGTTTTGCGATCAAGTAATGCTGACAAAAAAGCACTGGAATTGGTTGGCTTTTAATGAATGCTGACATAAGCACTGGATTTTTATTTTTTTTGGTCTATTTTAACCACTTAACGACCGCTCACTGTATATATACGTCGGCAGAATGGCACCGACAGGCACAATCACGTACAGTGTACGTGATTGCCTTTGTATAGTTGGGGGGTCCAATCGGACCCCCCTTCTATACAGTGAGTGGTAGTTATCCGTTGGGGAGCGATCCGGGATGAGGGGACGGCCGTTCGATAACGGCCACCCCCCGCGATCGCTCCCGGCAAATGAGAAAGCTTCCTCTGCTGTGTAATGTTTACACAGGCAGAGGAAGTGATGTCATCTCTAATGCGGCGCTCACATATACCGAGCGCCGTACAAGAGAAGACACACAGGTTAGTGCACAAACAGTACACTGACACCAGGACACATAGGAACATAAATCGCCCCCTCAGATCACCCCCCAGCCCCCAGTCACAGTGTCACTGATTGCAGTGACCATTTATTTACTGATCACTGCAATCGGTGACATTTGTGACTGTAAAAGTGTCACTACAGTTAGTTTAGGTCCAGTGTAGCCCCCTAACGCCCCCTAATAAAGGTTTAACCCCCTGATCACCCCCCAGATAACCCTTTCACCCCCTAGCACCGCCGTCACTAAGCGATCGTTTTTCTGATCGCTGTCTTATTGTCGGTGATGCCGAAAGGTAGCCAGTTAGTTATTTTTTTTAGGTTCGCCGCAGGTTTTTATAGCGTCAGGTACCCCCATATATTACCTAATAAAGGTTTAACCCCCTTGATCACCCCCCCCCCCCCAGGTAACCCTTTCGCCCCCTTTTGCCAGTGTCACTAAGCGATCGTTTTTCTGATCGCTGTATTACTTATGCTGGTGCCGATAGATAGCCAGTTTTTTTTTTTTTTGGTTCGCCGCAGGTTTTTATAGCGTCAGGTACCCCCATATATTATCTAATAAAGGTTTTAACCCCCTAATTGCCCCTAGTTAACCCTGCGTCACACCCCAGGCAGCGTCAGGTTAGTGCCAGTAACGCTAACACCCACGCGTGAAGCATACACCTCCCTTGGTGGTATAGTATCTGAACAGATCAATATCTGATCAGATCTATACTAGTGTCCCCAGCAGTTTAGGGTTCCCAAAAACGCAGTGTTAGCGGGATCAGCCCAGATACCTGCTAGCACCTGCGTTTTGCCCCTCCGTCCAGCCCAGGCCACCCAAGTGCAAAATCGATGGATCACTGTCACTTACAAAACACAACACACATAACTGCAGCGTTCGCAGAGACAGGCCTGATCCCTGTGACTCCAGTGCTGTAGGAGGTGATTTCACCACCACAGTTAAAAAAAAACAAACATATATGCCGAAGCATTGGGGCAGCAGGGGCAGAGGAGCGATTTTGCTCCTAATGCCGCATACATACGGTCGAAATTCCGACGGAGGCTTGCCCGTGGAAAAGTCCGACCATGTGTGTGCGGCATAATTTTTGCGGGAGGATGCCCCAATGCTTCGGCATATATAATTGGTGCATGTATGCCCATCATTAGAAGTGGGTGGATGAATAGCGGTATTCTAATGGTGGGCATACCCACCGATCAATCTCTTTTTTTTTTTTGTTCAGCCAAAAGGCTGCATGAAAAAAAAGATTACAATACATGTCCAACAAGGACCATCAACGTACTGGTATGTTGCTGGACTTTGGTTATACCAGATTGATGCCTGTGGGTTTAGGTATCATCTTGGTATCATTCTTTTCAGCCAGCAGCCGGCTTTCATGTAAAAGCAATCCTAGCGGCTAATTAGCCTCTGGACTGCTTTTACAAGCAGTGGGAGGGAATGTCCCCCCCCCCGGATATAAAAAGCGCCATTGGGAAAGCATTTTATCACACCGATCTTGATGTGGTCAGATGCTTTGAGGGCAGAGGAAAGATCTAGGGTCTAATAGACCCCAGTTTTTTCCAAAAAAGAGTACCTGTCACTACCTATTGCTATCATAGGGGATATTTACATTCCCTGAAATAACAATAAAAATGATAAAAAAAAAAAATATGGAAGGAACAGTTTAAAAATAAAATAAAAAAGCAAAATTAATAATAATAAAAAAAAGCACCCCTGTCCTGCCCTGCTCTTGCGCAATGGCGAACGCAAGCGTCGGTCTGGCCTCATATGTAAACAGCAGTTGCACCATGCATGTGAGGTATCACCGCGAAGGTCAGATCGAGGGCAGTCATTTTAGCAGTAGACCTCCTCTGTAAATCTAACGTGGTAACCTGTAAAGGCTTTTAAAGGCTTTTAAAAATGTATGTAGTTTGTTGACAATGCGCGTTTGTGCGAAATTTTAAAGCATGTCGTGTTTGGTATCTATGTACTCGGCCTAAGATCATCTTTTTTTATTTCATCAAACATTTGGGCAATATAGTGTGTTTTAGTGCATTAAAATTAAAAAAAGTGTATTTTTTCCCCAAAAAATGTGTTTGAAAAATCGTTGCGCAAATACTGTGTGGAAAAAAAAATGCAACACCCACCATTTTAATCTGTAGGGCCTTTGCTTTAAAAAAATATATGTTTGGGGGTTCAACATAATTTTCTTGCAAAAAAAAAAAAAATGTTTTCATGTAAACAAAAAGTGTCAGAAAGGGCTTTGTCTTCAAGTGGTTAGAAGAGTGGATGTAAGCTTTCCTAATGTGTATAAAATGCCAGAACAGTTCAAACCCCCCCCAAATGACCCCATTTTGGAAAGTAGACACCCCAAGCTATATACTGAGAGGCATGTCGAGTCCATGGAATATTTTATATGTTGACACAAGTTGCGAAAAAAAGACAATTTTTTTTTTTTTTTTTTTGCACAAAGTTGTTACTAAATGATATATTGCTCAAACATGCCATGGGCATATGTGGAATTACACCCCAAAATACATTCTGTTGCTTCTCCTGAGTACGGGGATACCACATGTGTGAGACTTTTTGGGAGCCTAGCCGCGTACGGGACCCCAAAAACCAAGCACCACCTTCAGGCTTTCTAAGGGTGTAAATTTTTGATTTCACTTCTCACTGCCTATCACAGTTTCGGAGGCCATGGAATGCCCAGATGGCACAAAACCCCCCCAAATGACCCCATTTTGGAAAGTAGACACCCCAAGCTATTTGCTGAGAGGTATGGTGAGTATGTTGGAGATCTCTCTTTTTGTCACAAAGTTTTGAAAATTGGAAAAAAATAAAAAAGAAAATTATTTTCTTCATTTTCAAAAACAAATGAGAGCTGTAAAATACTCAACATGCCTCAACATGTGTGAGCAATATATCATTTAGTGTCAACTTTTTGTAATTTTTTATTTTTTTTTGTCATTATTCAATCACTTGGGACAAGAAAAAAAAATTCAATGGGCTTAACATGCCTCTCAGCAATTTCCTTGGGGTGTCTACTTTCCAAAATGGGGTCATTTGGGGGGGTTTTGTACTGCCCTGCCATTTTAGCACCTCAAGAAATGAGATAGGCTGTCATAAATTAAATGCTGTGTAAATTCCAGAAAATGTACCCTAGTTTGTAGACGCTATAACTTTTGCGCAAACCAATAAATATACGCTTATTGACATTTTTTTTACTAAAGACATGTGGCTGAATGCATTTGGCCTAAATGTATGACTAAAATTGAGTTTTCGATTTTTCTTATAACAAAAAGTAGAAAATATCATTTTTTTTCAAAATTTTCAGTCTTTTTCCGTTTATATCGCAAAAAATAAAAATCGCAGAGGCAATCAAATACCATTAAAAGAAAGCTCTATATGTGGGAAGAAAAGGACGCAAATTTAGTTTGGGTACAACATTGCATGTCAGCACAATTTACAGTTATAGCAGCGCAGTGCAAAATTCTGAAAACACCTCTGGTCCTTTAGCTACAAAATGGTCCGGGGCTTAAGTGGTTAACAAGGGTATTTTTTTTATCTAGAATTTCGAAATGGCTCCAGTAATTTAGTTGCATACAGTATTTTAAAGTATCTTTTTTATATATGCTAATAGAATAATAATTTTTTAGTGAACCCAGTTCACCCTGTCATTGTAGAGTAAAATAATTTATAAACATGGTATACGGAAGAAAGGAAGGGAATAATCATTGTTTAAATATGTATATTATTGTAGAGGACAGTAAGTGTTCTATGGAAAATGTGTGATCATGACCGGTTCATGTAGGGTGCATCTGCCAGACAGCAATCTTTTTCTAGTATCTTCACACTTGCTGTTAGACTTGCTTTGTTGTATATATTGAATAGAATAATTACCTAAAATTTCCAGAAAAACTTTTTACTGGCTTTATATGTAGCATATGATGTTCCTTTTGTGCACTAAAGCAGGCAGATCTCCATGCCTAGTTTGCTGCTCTGTTCATGCCACCTTGGAGTCTCTTCCATGCTACAACACTGCAAGTTCACATTCCTCTTTTTCTACCTAATAGAGCCCCCAGATATGCAGATCTAGGGCCTCAAACACTGAGCTCTTACCACTGAAAACACATCAACCACTGGGTGATTTCTTCTCAAGCATGCAATGCTGCCATTAAATACCTATGGGTGAAATTACTATTTTAAAAGTGATGCCCATTTGTGTGCTATACATAAGTATAGTGGGGTTGTTAGAATCCAAATTTCAAAAATTTCTCATCTTTGCAACTTGCTAGTACAAAATGAGAAACCCCACTTTGTGTGTCCAATCTCTGGGCTAGCTTCCTCCACTTTTTGAGAGCAACTGGCCTATGGTCAGGACTGCCATTTCCATAACTATTTTTCACTTTATTGTGCAGCCTCTGAGAGAAGCTTGTCTGGGGTTTAACCCTGAATGCAGAAGCATATTTAGTGTGTGTGTGTGTGTGTGTGTATATATGTCCAAGTTGGTATGAACAACCTATCTTTATCGTCTCTCGCTTTTGGTTTACGCTCAGCAGGGAGTGGGACTGCACCCAACCATATCATGTCATAAAATGTTAACCAGAAAATCATCTTTACTACATAAGCTTATAGGCATTTTTTAGAAGAACTAAAAGGGTACATAAAGAGCTATTTTGGTTTGAAATGGCAAAGTACAGAGACTGTGGGAAAATATACAGTTCAATTATTATCCTTCTCATGGTTTTATAATTTTTTTTGTTTTTATTCCCATGTCATTTAAACGTTGAATGACAGTAAATATGAATTTTAATGAACAAACAAATACTGTACACTGATCAGCCATACATTTGTGACCAGTGACAGGTTATGTGAATAAAATTGATTATCTCATTGCAATGGCATCTGAAAGTCAATGGGATATAGAGTATCTCACAAAAGTGAGTACACCCCTCACATTTTTGTAAATCATTTATTACAGTTTTTCTTGTGACAACACTGAAGAAATGACATGACGACATCACAGAGCTGGTGGATGTTGGAGACCTTGCGCTTCTCCACCTTTCGTTTGAGGATGCCCCACAGATGCTCAATAGGGTTTAGGTCTGGAGACTTGCTTGGTCAGTCCATCACCTTTACCCTCAGCTTCTTTACCAAGGCAGTTGTCGTTTTGGTGGTGTGTTTGGGGTCGTTCTCATGTTGGAATACTGTACTACGGCCAAGTCTCCGAAAGGAGGGGAATCATGCTCTGCTTCAGTATGTCACAGTACATGTTGGCATTCATGGTTCCCTCAATGAACTGTAGCTCTCCAGTGCCGGCAGCACTCATGCAGTCCCAGACCATAACACTCTCACCACCATGCTTGACTGTAGGCAAGACACACTTGTCTTTGTACTCCTCACCTGGTTGCCGTCACACACGCTTGACACCATCTGAACCAAATAAGTTTATCTTGGTCTCATCAGACCACAGGACTTGGTTCCAGTAATCCATGTCCTTAGTCTGCTTGTCTTCAGCAAACTGTTTGCAGGCTTTCTTGTGCATCATCTTTAGAAGAGGCTTCCTTCTGGGATGACAGCCATGCAGACAAATTTGATGCAGTGTGCGGTGTATGGACTGAGCACTGACAGGCTGGTCACCCCACCCCTTCAACCTCTGCAGCAAAACAAATCTGATCTATGGAGATTGGAGACCCTCCCTTCATAACTTACAGGACTTAAAGGATTTGCTACTGATGGCTTGGTGCCAGATACCCCAGCATACCTTCAGAGATCTAGTGACATCCATGTCTCCAATGGGTTAAGGCTGTTTTGGGCAGCAAAAGGGGACCTACTTGGTATTAGGTGGATGGTCATAAAGTTATGGCTGTGTATATTCTTTAATATCAAGGTGCAGATCTCTGCAAAGTGTTTTAAATTGAATTACAATGAAAAAACACAAGTATCTGTGTAAATGTATGCTCCTTAAGGTGTAGATGCACTTTTGGCAGCAATTGCAACTGGGTCTCTATTAGCTTTACACATCCTAACACTATTTGTTCTGTTCTAACTTGCAAAACTGCTCCATCTCTTATCCGGTTGCATGTGGATTGTAAGTGAACAGCCTTTCTCAAAATAGTCACTATTTCTTTGTTGGCTGCATACACTTGGGTAGGCGCTGCCTTTACTCCTACCCCATAGGACCCCATCTCATACATTTTTAAGCTGATCCAGTCCATGTGTTCCTATGTTGTCCTTACCTTGTTCAACCTAACAAAATGTGCAAACCGCTCCCCTTACCTAGCTATAATAAACTTGTGAATGGTCACCTGTTGCTCCCCAGGTGAAGACTCTGCTTTCTGGACACTTAAGTAAGGCTCTTTACGTGGGGGTGTTGTGGCTAGCATTTGGGATTATCTTGATAAATGCAGGGCTGTTCCCAATGGTGACACCATGACTGCGCAGCTTTCTGGCTTGTAAGCTCTGCCTGATTTTAAAGTGATATTAAACTCAAAGCAATCTTTTATTTTATTGCATTTAATTGCATTTATTTTTAAGGCTTTTCTTTCCTTTTTTCATATGGCGATCTTGCAAGTAAGTTTGTTTTTCAACAGAACAAGCTGTCCTGCAGAAGTAGCAGTAAGAGTTGAGACAGACCATTTACAACCAACAATGGTGCTTGCAATAGTCCGCTTTTATTTATGTAAAACCTTCACTTTATTTCAGTGCACCAATGGTAGTGTTGTCAGCCCACTGGAGAAATTTTGAAGCAAACTGTGTTTCTGACAGGGTTAGCCTGTATTTTTTGGTACTTGTAGGCTTTTTAAAAAATAAAAAAATGGGGAAAATGTGCATGTATTAGAGGGCTATACTGAATGTAGTTTTTATATTTTACCCATACATAAACTTTGATTTATTTAAATGTACGCAGAGGGATATTTGGTGAGTTTCAGATGGGGTTATGCCATGATCCGAACTCGCCATAAGCTAAATTTTTACAAATAGCGTGTTTATCTGTACTATAATCATATAAACCACCTTGACTACAAACCAACAATTCACATTTACCTAATCGTGTGACTTTGAAAAAGAATTTGCTATATCAGTGATGAATTATTTGCATCATATTAAAGGTGATGTTTACGAATGCAATGTTATTTTGTCTGTCAAAAAGCTCTTCAGTGCTCGCTCTCTCTCTTTGCTCAGCCACTGCAGGCTAAAGAGGAGAGCTTCCACTGCACGAACCTGCAGTTTGAACAAGCTGGAGAGGCCACTGGGAGCACACTTCCATCGTCCGGCCCGAGCAACAAGGAGTTTTTGCTGACGGGCTGAGCACAGCCTAGGGATATGGAGGGGAAAATTAGCACCTTTTTATATTGGCTGAGCAGTGTGTATGTAGGGATGAGCTGACAGTTCAGTCCAAGTCTTGGCTGTTCTGAGCCCCTCTTCAGTGGGAACTGAGCATCATATGTAGAAATTGTGTTTCTACCACTATTTTATGCTTATAATTTATTATAAGTACTTATATAGCGCCATCAATTTAATTACCACTTCACATATATATTGCACATTTACATCAGTCACTGCCCTCAAACTTACAATCTAAAAATCCACTATATAAGACAGCTTCCCGCTGTTGCTGGTTCCTAAGTGCTTGCACCCGCCACGTCCCTAGGAACCGCTGATGTTGCACCACATTACCTTACATTATTCAAGGTTCTCCAGCCACGTAAGCAAAGGGGTGAGAAAAGCTGTGACATCCCTGCCCCTCTACTTATATAACTGTTTAGCAGGCATCATGACTGATGATAGATTTACAGTGAGGGACATTTTGTTGGGGATTGTTTTTAATAATGGACTTGTCAAACGTTATGGTGTCATTTATTTCTGTATATCCCATAGTCATTCATGTAGGGCGGATGGTATCTGGGTCCCTATTATTTAGAAGGGCTTCATATGCTGTTAAGCCCCTTGCCCGCACACCCCCGCAACCACCAGCATGAGGACAAGGCTGAAGCTGAATCAAACAGTTGTACTTCAGAGAATTGCAGTACTGAGCGTGTTTTCCAGTCTTTTGAAGTGTAAGAAGACCATGACTTTGGAGAAATCAGGAGGGTCTAGCTCTAGGACTGAACTAGCACTAAACAGGAGTGGACAAACGATTTCACATGGGTAAACAAGTGGTAGTAGTTAAAAAGCTCCACTAAATGCCCGCATACTACTGAATAACATGATGCAGTTCAATACAACACAGAAAATAATACATATATGTGGAACAGAACAGGGGTCCTGTGACAGTGGGGTCACTTTGGACACAGGGTGAATAAAAGAAACCCCCGATATGGTCTGTGATAGCCATATTCAAGGCTGTATATACATTGTATATAGATTGGATGTATACTGTATGTGGGGGTTAAGTAATCATTGCTGTGAGGAATTAAGTTGTTTTGCATTCTATTGTTCATTATGACTGGGGAAGGTCTGGTATGAATAGAGATTAAGTCCTTGTGTGTATTGTAAAGTGCCAGACAGACTGGCTGCCAACCCTTTGTGAGAAGATGTGTATTGGGTGGGATCTTTTGAAGCCTAGCAGACGTCAGGATGAGGTGTTGAGTCTTAGGAGGTGTGGGTGGAGCTGGGCCCTTGTTCATGTCAAATCCTGTGTATTGAATTGTGTATAAAGTTACAATGTTTCTCAATAATAAATTCATTCCTACTACAGAAGAAGACAGAGTGCGTCTCGTTTTCTTCCAGAGGGATCGGCCCCTATGGGAAAGGGTCATTTAGCTGTGGATATTGGTAGCGAGTGGATGTGTGTCTAGGAGAGGGAACCTCGTAAACGGCGTTATACCCCTTTATATTGGGGGTGCCGTTACATTGGTTGGCAGCGGTGGGATTTGCTCTCCAGTTCCTGGGACACTCCAAACCACCACAGTGAAGGACCAGCTATGCAGCCTGCAGGAAAGTCACACTGAAAGACCTACTTGAGAGCCGAGATGGACCAGAAGAAGGGTGATGCAGGACCCCGGTCAGTTGATTTGTTTCAGCAACGAGTGCGGCAGCGGTTGGCATTATATGGGGCTAACCCATCAGAGACCGCCATACAGGAAGCCATTGAAGGCATTCAGCTGCAGGATGCCCGACAAGAGAGAGAACGAGTGCGACAAAAGAGAGAACTAGAGCGGCAACATGAGTGGAGAATGGCGCAAATACGGCAATCGGGGACAACGCCTAAAGAACCAGCCGCCATGGAAGAGGAATTCGGAAGGAGGTTGCGAGAGATGCAGGGAGGAGAAGCAGGCCATCTTCCCCCCCAACAGTTAACCAGAGCAGATGGTGCGGAGTCCCCAGCAGAAGTGCTGGCAACAGGGCAGAGTGATACCCACCTCTGCCCAGCACCGGAAACCACTGGGGAGTTTCAGGGAGCCGGGGCAGTTGGCCCCTCTCCCCAGCAACAAGCTGAGGTGGTAAAGCTTTTACCCCCAGCTGAATCACTGGCAGCAGGGCAGAATGCTACTGGCCGCTGCACACAACTGCCACTTGAGCGGATATCGGTGGATGGGACTGCGGTCTCCACTCACAGCAACCCAGCAGAAGAGCTGGCAACAGAGCCGAGCGCCACGGGCCTCGGCTCCCAACTAACAGAAGAGGGAGTTCCTGTGGTATTGGATGGGACTTCAGTCCTCACTGACACAACCCCAGAAAATGGTGTGACACTGAGACAGGAGGATGTCAGCCTTGCTTTGCAAGCACTGGGAGATTTTCACCTACCACAAGTGGATGGGACTTCAGTCTCCACTTGTATACCCCAGGGAGGCCGGGCAGTCGACCCAGATCCCCAACAGCATGACGGACTGAGCCCAGTCACCCTGTCTTCTCTCCAGCAGCAGACAGGACTCCAGGGAGAAGGGCCAGTCCAGGCCTCTCCCCAGCGGCGGGTGTGTTCTCTGAGAGAGGCAGAGGTTGGCTGGGTAAGTGATTCTCTGTTTGAAGCAATTTGTTTGGGGTACTGTGTGGATACCGGCATTGGGGGAATAGAACTATGGACTAACTTCGGAGTAAACCCGTCTGGGGTCCCCTCCTCTGTTAGTCCCCTGCCGAAAGGGGAGATGTGTGACAGTGGGGTCACTTTGGACACAGGGTGAATAAAAGAAACCCCCGATATGGTCTGTGATAGCCATATTCAAGGCTGTATATACATTGTATATAGATTGGATGTATACTGTATGTGGGGGTTAAGTAATCATTGCTGTGAGGAATTAAGTTGTTTTGCATTCTATTGTTCATTATGACTGGGGAAGGTCTGGTATGAATAGAGATTAAGTCCTTGTGTGTATTGTAAAGTGCCAGACAGACTGGCTGCCAACCCTTTGTGAGAAGATGTGTATTGGGTGGGATCTTTTGAAGCCTAGCAGACGTCAGGATGAGGTGTTGAGTCTTAGGAGGTGTGGGTGGAGCTGGGCCCTTGTTCATGTCAAATCCTGTGTATTGAATTGTGTATAAAGTTACAATGTTTCTCAATAATAAATTCATTCCTACTACAGAAGAAGACAGAGTGCGTCTCGTTTTCTTCCAGAGGGATCGGCCCCTATGGGAAAGGGTCGTTTAGCTGTGGATATTGGTAGCGAGTGGATGTGCGTCTAGTAGAGGGAACCTCGTAAACGGCGTTATACCCCTTTATATTGGGGGTGCCGTTACAGGTCCCTTTCCTGTTCATGTACTGGTTGAAAAAAACCCACAACATTCAGCCTTCTGCACCAAGTGGTGGGCCCGAAGCAATTATAGTCTCTTATCCTGACACATCTGGATGGATAACGTACACCTCAATGCCCTCCAATGACTGGGGAAGTCCGATTATTGCTAAAAACATAAAACAAAACAGAGGGTAGATGGGCCTATTATCCTCAAATGTCTTTAGTAAATAATAAACAGAGGTAACTATCGTACTTACAAACGCATGCTTGAATCATAGCATGTCATAAAACGATCAGCTTAAAGTGGTTGTAAACCCTTACAACACACTATAATAAGGCTTACATGTAGCTACGCTGGATATCTCCTAAACCTGAATGGTTTAGGAGATATCCCCTGTATTTGCATGTGCCGACATGAAGCAATGGCACGTACGTGCCGTTGCATTCAGTGAGTGTGCCGTTACCAGTGGCTCCCGCGCGCATGCGTCATCGCGGCTCCGGCCAATCACCGCGCCGGAGCCGCGATTCCCGGAAGTAACTCCTGGACAACATGTCGCTGGCCAGTGCTATGTACGGGCACTGCAGCGGGGGCTTTGATCCCAGGTGAGTATTACATCATGAGCTAGTATGCTATGCACACTAGCTCATTATGCCTTTGTCTTGCAGGTCTTCTTTTTTTTTTTTTTCCCTGCCTGGGTTTACAACCACTTTAAGTCCATGTAGGAACACCCACATCACAAAGGACTATCATGCAGAAACATAGTTTAATACGTTTTGAGGTTTCCCTCTGAGGAAGAGGGAAGCCTCGAAACGTGTTAGCCTATGGTTCTGTTAAAAACATTTATTGAGTATAATTCGCTAGGCCTATGCGCCCTCTGTTTTTATGTTTTCATGTACTGGGTAGAGCCTGTCCTCTGCGGAGACTGGCCTCACCTAGAGATGATTTTTTTTTATTTAAAGGAGAAGTCCAGCCTGCGCTTTTTAGGCTGAGCTTCTCCTCTGGGTCACAGAAGTGCAATTGGTTTTGCACTCCTGTAACCCGTTTTTAGCAGAGATCGGTCTGAAGTCCGCTCTCCGCTGACGACACTGCCATCAGTCGAGACAGGGTGTCATCACGACTTCCAAGTCGGGATCCGCCAGCTGCCTTGATTGATGGCATCTCAGCGAGGCGCTGAGACTGACTCTCCCCGTCCCTCCAAGGCTCAGCGCTCCAATGAGCGCAGAGAAGTAGAGCAGACGCGATGCTGACAGTCAGCATCGCTCTGCTCGGGGAGGAGTGAGAACCGAGCCATCGGCGGTGTTCGATGGCTCGGTTCTCAGTGCAGAGACGCCGGGGGACAGCTGCAGCATCGGTCTGATGGGTGCATCCACCGAGGTAAGTAGAACTAGCAACAAAAAACATACTTCTCAATTTTTCTCCCTAAAAACAATATCCTATTGAAGAAAGTTTCCTTAGGAAAATAGCTTTTTCCTATGGTAGATCAGCAGTTTCTTACATAGCAAGACCCTCTCGGTCCCTGTGGAGAATAATCTCATGATCAAAGACCCATTAGTTAAGGGGTAGGCCTGCATTAAAAAACAGTATTAAAGTTGCACTAAACACTGTATTTTAATGAATACACTGCTAAGCAAGCAGTTAAACATGCTCCTGTGAGGGTAGTGTTGGATACACTAGCAGATTTAGATGGACTTCAGTCACTTGACTAACAAATTAAAGCTGACATAAGCAAATACTTTTTAATCCATTTATCGTTTTGGGATAAAGATTTTACATGAATAAAAGTAGACCGTTGTAAGCACCCATTTCTGTGTTAAATGATTTGTATCAAAATACTGACACTTGCTAGACAGCTTGACCTGTTACAGGATGTTGGGAAAAAAACTTGCTGGCTGGTTCAACAGGTGAAAAAAAAAGGAATCTAATACAGCCACCACATCTAATAATTGGCATTTACATGCAATCACACGGAGGTAGCTGCTGTGGCATAGCACTGGTGCTTTGGAAACTTCAGGGTTTTGTGTATCTAGTAGTTTGCTGTTTTCACATCCTGTATCTCTACAGATGCATAAGCAGCTGCATTCATTTCTAACCTAAGCCAGTGAGGCTTCTGTGCACACTAGTGTGACAGAAAAGCTATTCTTTTAGGAGATAACATGAATGATTACAGGGCAGCAGAGGCATGCTTAAATGCTCAGTGTTTTATCTTTCTGTGGTTTTGGCAAGCCCATTTTTGTATGGGAACAAGTGCTTCGGTTTCCCATTTAAGCAGCAGGGTGTTATTTTTGTAGCCTTTTCTTTACCTTTTCTTATGCCTTTCTGTAGTTCTGATCACCATTTCCTGGAATGGCAGAAATAGGCAGCAAGCTGTTAACTCTTATCCCAACTATATCTTTCCTATTGCAAAATGTTCTTTCTCTTTCGTTTATCGACGGACACAGCGCCTCTTTAATCATGACCATTGGGTTATATCGCCTCCGCAGGAGTAGGACTAGGCAGAACAAAAAACACCTGGCTACGCCCATGGGCTGTCCTCAGTCAGTATATAACCCCCTCCCTGCTCTAGGTATTCAGTTTTTTTCTGTCTAGTCAGGAGTAAGGACCTAGCTCCTTGCTGGGATCTTTTGATCCTAGCAAATTTTTTGTTTTAGTTTCTTTCTTCCATTCATCTCCTGGAAGATCTGCAATCAACTGCCGGGCTGGGCAACAGGCTGGATATCTAGATCCAGTGGTCTCCTCAGTTCAGCCAGCGAGCGCGTGCAGACCGCAGCTACGCGCCAGGTCGGCCGCGACATAGCCTCAACAGACAAAGGCTGGCCCACGAGGTAAACGTCTCCCAGGGTCGCATACGAACGGGCTCTGGTCCGAGTCGCAGCGGTCCCATGGCCAACAGCCCCCCACTTCAGTGGCGAGGAGTTCTGTCTGGAGGGTCACCCGCACCATGGATCGGTAAGTACAGTCCCCCCTTTCCCCCTTTGTGCAGTTTGGGATGGACGCGGGTACCTGCCTGCATGATCCCTCCTCCCATCCTAAAGTCCCTTTGGTTAAACTGGGCTTCCCCCTCCCCCCACGGTTTGGTGGCAGTCCCAGGGCAGGCGGCAGGGACCCCTGGGGGTCTCCCCGCCATTCCCCTTCTGGGTGGTGTGTGGCCTGCCCTGGTGGTATGGGGGGAGTTCAAGTGCACATGCCCTGCTGTGTGTGCAGTATAAGGGTAATTTGCAGTTTGGCAAGGGTGCAGAGTGCACAGCGGTGTCCACATAATCACCCAGGGAGTACAGTACCTTTTGGGAAGGGGGTCTCCTTGCAGAGGGTGCAGCGGTGTTGAAGGCACAGAGAGGATCCTGGCAGCAAGCTTCAGCAAACGGCCGGCGGCCATAGTTGGGTGGTCTGATGACATCACGGCGGCCATTTTCCTGTGGTCTGGCTGATCTCCGGCTGGCGGCCATGTTTGTGTAGCCGATGTCACGGCGGCATTTTCCTGTGGTCTGGCTGATCTCCGGCCAGCGGCCATGTTTGTGTAGCCGATGTCACGGAGTCCATTTTTCGTTGGTCTATGGAGACGCTCGAGGGCCAGAACCTCGTGGAGATGCCAGAGCTCCTCCTCCCCTATGCTTCTCTTCCTGTCCCGGGATATATGAAATTGATGCCGACATCTGGGTCCGAATTACGGCGCTCCTCCGTTTGGTAGGGTGAGTCTTTGGGGGTCCTTGTGTATCTCCCTCTCTGCTGATAGGTACTCTGACCATTGGGGTGTCCCTTAGTGGTGCCAAAGTTCCTTTGTACTACAGGGTCTTCTTCCCTATGGAGCCTCAGGGTCACATCTCACCCCTGATCCTCCCATGGAGGGGGCAGGTCCCTCGGAACCCCAGCTTCCCATGGTTGCGCTGACGGCCGTCCTTGAGTCATTTCTATCCCGGGTGGAAGTAGCGTGTGGGCAAAGACCCAAGAGGAAGCATCCTCCGCCTTCCCCTGCTCAGTCTGTCTCATCTGATTCTGAGCCTGATGCCACTGGAGACGTGGCCCATCCAGGGGGGTTTAGTATCTGGCCCCCTGATCCATCCGATAGTGATGAGTCCTCCGCGGTCTCGGCAGCGAGTGAAAGAGCGCTGGTGGACGCACTTGTTACTGCGGTGCAGGAGACTAAAGATGGAGAATGCGGCTGACGGGGCCACAGATATGGCTGTGTCCTTTTGGTATACATAAGTCACGTCGCACACCAAAGGTGTTTCCTTATCTGCCTTATTTTGATAAGTTTACCTATAAGGAATGGGAACAACCAAAGTCACCCTTTGTGGTCCCCAAGCGTTTTTCAGTACGCTACCCCTTTGAAGAATCACTTCTAAAAAGTGGACTACCCCACCAGTGGTGGACCCTCCTGTTTCTAGGTTGAATAAAGCAACCATGATCCCAGTAGAGGAATACCCGTCCTTTAAGGACCCGGCTGACAGGAAAGCAGAGGCTGTGGCACGCAGCATGTTTACTATGGTTGGGTCGGCTTTGCGTCCAGTCTTGGCCTCGGCCCTGGTGTCACAGACCTTAACTGAATGGGCCAAGCTTTTACGCCAGGGTCTGGGTAATGAGCAGGTTCCCACTGCTTATGTTTGTTTAGCGGACCAGTTGGTCCATGGGCTGCAGTATATTTGTGAATGCAGCCTTGGATACAGCTCCTGTGCTGTCCAAACTTTCTGTTTCAGCGGTGGTAATTAGACGTGTGCTGTGGCTTAAGAATTGGTCGGCAGACCAAGCCTCTAAAAAAGCGCTCATTGATCTGCCCTTTTCAAGGTGACCGCCTGTTTTGGGCTACCCTAGATGACATCATTAAGGGTGTCACAGGGGGAAAGAGTACCTTCCTGCCTCAATCTAGGAAAGGGAAGGAGCATCGCCGCAGATGGGGGGCCTTCCTTCTCAGCCCATAAGAAATTCTTCCGGGATCCCGGGAATGCAGATAAAGGAAACGGATCTCTCAAGTCTTCCCCGGGAAGTGCCAAGCAATCTTGGTCTGGTAAGCCTAGAGCAGGCTTCTCCGGATTCACTGATAAGTCTGCTTCAGCATGAGGGTCTGCCCTTACCCATTGCTGGGGTGGGGGGACATCTTCGCTGGTTTCCAGATTCGTGGACCTCCTTTGTGAGCGTCAAAGGGGTCTGCGGGTTGAACCTTGTGGGGGACAGAATTTGTCCACTTCGGGGGGCTTTGTGTCTCCTTGTGTGGGCATAATTCCTGTTAAGGCTCGGGTGACGTCCGAGCTACCTAAGGTCCCCTCCAGCCCTGTCCAGGAAATTGGGCTACCTGGGTCTGACCCTGGAGTAAATGCTGACCAGGTTAGTAGTTTTTATTCCATAACGTCGGCCCCTTCAGCAGGTTCAGCTCAACAGGAAGTAACTGAGGCTCGTGGCAATCTCGCAAGTTCCTCTAGTAGGCGCCGCAGTTGTCCTAGGGCCACTGCGGTGCCTGTGAAGGACCAAGGGCGAAGGTCTTCTGTTGGCCGTAAACGTCCCTTGGAAGCTACCTCTCAAAGAGGACCAGTGGTACCGAGGTCTGAACTTCCATCCTGCTTTACAGTGGCTGGTTTTAACGGCCTAGCCATTGAAAGCCAGGTTCTGAGAGATAGAGGGCTGTCGGGATCAGTGATCCCTACTATGGTAAAGGCGGGCGAGGAAGTCGTCTTTTAGCAAGTTATACCATCGTACGTGGAAAGCGTACATTTCTTGGTGTGAGTCGATTGGCGTTCATCCTCAATCCTTTTCTGTGGCTCGGATCTTAGCTTTTCTTCAACTTGAGCAGAAGTTGGCTTTGAGCACCATAAAGGGCCAGGTGTCGGCCTTGGCAGTCTACTTTCAGTGACCCCTAGCCACTCATTCTTTAGTCCGTACCTTCATTCAAGGAGTCCGCCATGTGGCTCCGCCTGTACGGTCTCTTTTGCCGCCATGGGACTTAAACTGACACAGCGCTAGTTAGACGGACGGAGTTAGACGGACACAGCACCCACTCCTCTATGGAGTTTTTGATGCTTCAATTACTGCTTGCTACTAAACTGAATACCTAGAGCAGAGAGGGGGTTATATACTGACTGAGGACAGCCCATGGGCGTAGCCAGGTGTTTTTTTGATCTGCCTAGTCGTACTCCTGCGGAGGCGATATAACCCAATGGTCATGATTAAAGAGGCGCTGTGTCCGTCGAACTCGGAGAAATGGATTTTACGGTGAGTACAAAAATCCCATTTTATCGAATATTAGGCACTTCTTAAAGAGAAGTGATCACTATGGGTGAAACCTGTCAGTATATAATTGACTGACAAAAGTGTTGGGGTACAGTCACACTGTATGCGGTAACTAACGTTTTATTGTGCAAGAAATATATTACCTCTAGAACGCCTAAACAGAAATAACAGCAATAGGTGCACCCACACAGTGGCCATGACATCTGAAAAACCTACCGTATATACGTTAACAGAAAATAACCCAGTTAATATAACCTTTTCAAATCCTCATAAGTGTGCAATATTATAGGAGCACCTGGGTAGGGCAAATCGACCCCAGGGAGTTCGAGATATAAGTGCAAAGGTACACAGAGAGAGGGAGAAGCAATGGGGGGGGGGTCTGTGATATGCTCCCCAGAGACTCCAAATCGGAGTCGTTCGCTATTGACAGGTCAGGCTAGAAAGATTCAAAGATGGCAAGGCCACAGATTTGTGTGATCTTTAACTGCTTGGAAAGGGACACATGTTTTCCAGGCTTTGGCTATCCTCTGCTTAACAGTTAAAGACAAGTGCATGGCTACTCTCTAAAGTGAAAAGGGGCCTGGGATTGATGAAGGGCTATCCTCGTGTCCTTAGGGATTCGTAGCTGAAATAGAGTTTGAAGTAGTTATCTTCAGGAACATAATGAGGTCAGTTTTGGGCAAGACCACTAGATGTGTGACGTACATCACCACATTGGCTACAATCTCTGAAATGCCTAGCCCTGTAATTTGGGTTTGCTTGATCTATTTGTGCCAGGACCCAATACCACTGGAAGAGAAACTTACACGCGGATTCTAAAATGTAAGTACTGAATGAACATTTCCTTATTCTCGACCAGAGTTTGCTGAAGTCCATTTAATTCCATGGAGACCACCAGGTCTCCTTCCCATTTTACCACATAAAACAAGGATGAAAAAGGGCCATGTGTGTTTTAGGGCAGTTTATAGAGTTGAGATGAGTCTGGATGATCCAGAGGAGTGTAGACAAATATGTTTAAATGCAGTTTTCATAAACTGAAAATACGAGTGTTTGCACAAAGTCATCATCCAGTCTCAGGCCTCGTACACACGACCGATTTTCTCGTCGTAAACAGTCAAGAAAAGTGCCGCGAGAGTTTTTTTGTCTAGAAAAACGTTCGTGTGTATGGTTTTACGACGAGAAACTTGACGAGAATCTCGACGAGAAAATAGAGAACCTGCTCTCTATTTTCTCGTCAGGAGTCCAGATTTCCTCGTCGTGTTTCTCGTCGGCCTGTTTTGTGACGAGAAAATGGTTCGTGTGTATGCTTTTACGACTCTTCCAAAAGTGCGCATGCTCACAAGCAACTATGAGACGGGAGCGCATCTTCTGGTAAAACAAGCCTTCATAATGGAGAGAGCACATTCGTCACGCTCATAAATATTTCATCGTTTAAATGTTCTGCATTGAATTCTTCGTTAGAATGTTACATTAATCAAAACGAGAGACCTTCTTTTGCTGCTGATATTCACACAGAATTATGCCTTATTTTTAACCTTTTTCATGCTGCTCTTTATAAGATTTATGTGTATTATATCGTGCAAGTTTTTAGGAATAATTTAAATGGTTAGATTTTTCAAAATGATGTTAATTATAATTTCTCAATGTTTTGATAGCGATCTCCCATTTAATTTTCTAATCTATATTTTTAAAATTTCACACCATGTTTTTGAGCTAATCAGATTTAGTTATTCTTTTGGGGGGGTGATATCTGTGCCTTTTATTGTCAGTCAAATGTATCTGCTTACTCCAAAGCTTGTTTTTTTTTATTTAAAAATACACATAGTCAAGTATGAACTTAAACAAAAAACACATTTATTCATGTTTATAAATTAAATAAAGAGAAGGCAGCGCTGGAGAAGCTGCTGCCATTTGTGCATCCCAGGGACCCCAGAGCACACAGCAACCCTGTGTGGACACTAAAATTGGGAGCTTGAGAAGGCCCACATTTCAGAACACAATCTGATGCTGGCCTCCCAGAGGTCAGGAACAGCAGCAGGTGAGATATATGTCCCAAGTGTGTGGTACTACAGATAGCAGAACAGGTGTCTGGGATTATGAGGCCCAGAGCCTGGGGGGAGATGCCTGTGGTGAACTTCAAGTCCTGAAGACTTCTCCCTGTCGCCAGGTAACGCAACGTGGCGATGAGCCTCTGCTCAGCACTGATGGCTTCCCGCATAACGGTGTCCTTCCTGGTAATATAGGGGGACACCAAAGCCAACAGTTCCTGAAAAACGGGGTCAGACATCCTCAGAAAATTCCTGTAGTCCTCAGGATTATTCTCGACGATCTCCCGCAGCAGAGGCATGTGGCAGAATTGATCCCGCTGGAGCAACCAATTCTTGGTCCATGAACTCCTCCTCACACCATTCATGGACTGGTCTTGGTCCAAAACAAGCAGACCAACACCAAGCGCACGCACAGCACGAACTCGACGACGAGAACGTCCAGGCGACATGGCTAGGAAACGGTCGTCTAATCAGAACGTACAGAACAGAACGCACTTTAGAACAGCAAGGCCTATGAATAACGAACTGAAATTCAGAAACGAACAGGCAAGAACGCACTGTAAAACAGATACGACCTGCCTAGACGCCCTGAAAGTCAAGATACGAACCCACAAGCACAAACTGAACGGCAGAAAACGATCTGAAAAGTACGAAGACTGAAAAGCGCGAATCGTCTCTTCCCAAACTTTTACTTCACACGCGGTAACACGAGATCAGCAAAAGCAGCCCAAGGGGTGGCGCCAAGAAAAAAGATCTTCCCCTTTATAGTGCCGTCGTACGTGCTGGACGTGAGCGCAGAGAACCACGAGGAAATTGGGAAATGCCAGTGTGTACGCATAGAAAGCTTGACGAGAAAATCGACAAGCTTAACAAGAATCTCGTCGAAAAAAACGACGTGTTTTTTACGACGAGAAAATCGGTCGTGTGTACGAGGCCTCAGTGTTTGCAAATATTAGTAATATTCAAAGTTGGATACCCCATGATATTCCTGTATAGAAAGGTCCAGGAGGGAAAGTTGTGGGAGGTCAAGAAATGAACATGTGTGAAACCATGTAGTCCACTATATGAATGCACTTGCACTTGTTCCTGTCCCAGAAGGATTAGTGTTTTTGTATATGTATTTATTTTTTTGCAAACGGCCAGTAGAAGTAGGAAGGAAGATGTTAGCTTTCCAGAGTGATGTGTGGAATCCCATAGTTATAGACTGTGGCATCAAGGGGCTTAAAATGTGTGTACGAACTTAATAATATTATAATACAGGATTTATATAGCACCAGCAGTTTGTGCAGCTCTTTACAATCTAAAGAGAGACAGTATAGTTACAATATAATAAAATACAAGAGGGTTAAGAGGGCCCTGTTCATAAGAGTGTACAATCTAATAGAGTAGGGCAAGTGGTACATATAAATTTCAGTTGTTAGGTAATGGGATAAGCTTCCCTGAAGAGATACATTTTCAGGGATCGCCTAAAGGTGGCCAGAGTAAGAAATACAGATTTAGGTACAGAATCCCAGAGCATGGAATAGGCTCTAGAGAAGTCATGAAGTCATGGAGATGAGCATAGGAGGAGGTCTTGGGAGGAGCAGAGAGGATGACGGTTTGGGTGATATTTTGAGATAAGATTGGTAATGTAGCTTGGGGCAGAGTCGCAAATTGCTTAGTATGTTTGTATTTTGAATTTATTTTGCTGGACAATCAGAAGCCAGTTGAGGGATATGGCAGACATTGAGCGATTTGGTAAGGTAGTTGAGTCTGGCAGCAGAATTCATGATGGACTGAAGGGGGATAGCCTACATAGAGATAAGTGTAAGAAAAGGGAGTAGAAAATTTGTCAAGGTGAGAGATTACAAGGGAGTGATTGAGTATCACATTTTAGAGCTGTAATGCCGAGTACACACGACCGTTTTTCATGACGAGAAAAATTTCATTTGTTTGGTCATTAAAAATGACCGTGTGTGGGCTCCAGAGCATTTTTCACGACGTGAAAAATGACCATTAAAAATTTGGAACATGCTCTAATTTTTCTCTCAGTTTTTCACGTCGTCGTTTTTCTCGTCATGAAAAACGGCCGTGTGTAGGCTTTAACGACGTGAAAAAAATGTGCATGCTCAGAAGCAAGTTATGAGACGGGAGCGCTCGTTCTGGTAAAACTAGCGTTTGTAATGGAGATGGCACATTCGTCACGCTGTAACGGACTGAAAAGCACAAGGCTGAAAAGCGCGAATCGTCTCTCAACAAACTTTACTAACACAAGGATCAGCAAAAGCAGCCCAAAGGGTGGCGCCATCCGAATGGAACTTCCCCTTTATAGTGCCGTTGTACGTCACCGCGCTTTACTCGAGCATTTTTTTTCCACGATAGTGTGTAGGCAAGGCAGGCTTGAGAAGAATCACGTCGAGAAAAACGCAGTTTTTTTAAATGACATTAAAAACGGTTGTGTGTATGCGGAATTAGAGGTGCAGCCTACAAGCTTTTGAGAGTGATACGATTTGGGGCTGAATGTGCAGGTCAGAATCTAGAATTACACCTAGTACCTGATAGTTGTAGTAATGTTTATGGAAAAGTCAGGTAGAAGGGCGGGGGCAGGGAATATTACAAGCTTAGTTTTAGAAAGATTTAGTTTGAGCAAGGGGTGTAACATCCATGTTGATATATCAGCTGGTAATGCAAGAGGAGACTGAAGGAGTGAGGTGAGGAGTAGAGATATAGGTTTAGGTGTCAATGACATAGAGATGGTATTGAAAGCCGTTGGATGGTTATTGGGTGACCAAGAGATGAGGTGCAGATAGAGAAGGGGGTCCAAGAACAGAGGAACACTGAACTAAAAAATTTACTTTTAACGACACATAGGTAAATCATGTAAAAAATCTAGGGGTTTTTATTTGTAGAAAAACTGTAAAAGTACATTAATACATTTGAAAATATCATTATAGTGATCATCAATACATGACCCAGAATAGTGCTTCTAATCTCACTTCCAAGAGCTACAGTAACATAGGTAAACTCAAATTATGAGAGATACATATCCAACAAACAAAGAAATTGGTTGAACGGTGTACGTAGGAAGTGGATAGCCTTAGTCATGGGTCACGTATGCAGAAAAACGTAGTCTTGCTCTGCACTACATGTTTCGCGTATCGTATCGCTTCTTCAGGAGCATAATAGTAAACAGGTCGTATTGAATAGTATAACACGAACCTGGATACCAACACACTGGCATTATGTCTACGACAGATAGCCAGTTGAGTTTGTAGAAATCATAGTAAAAAGCTGGTTATTTAAACGAGGCACAGTCTGCTGGTAAGCAGAGAGAGAGAGAGTTCCCTCCAGGTGTATTTGGCTAGAAACGCCAGGAATTGTGCGCCGATCAAAACCTGGTGCGTGGGCTGGGCAGAGGTAATCTGTCCACAGTGTAGCCCCAGAACAATAGCATGACCAAGTTTGGACAGTGCGTGTACTAGCGAGCCTGTGTGGAACCTCTCCTGTGAGCACTATTCTGGGTTATGTATTGATGATCACTATAATGATATTTTCGAATGTATTAATGTACTTTTACAGTTTTTCTACAAATAAAAACCCCTAGATTTTTTACATGATTTACCTGTGTGCCGTTAAAAGTAAATTTTTTAGTTCAATCAGTGTTCCTCCATTAATATCGGGACATTGGCACATTTATACTAGTGCAGCCACAGTGTCACCCTGTGAGGATGCACATTTAAACATTTCGGTCCAAGAACAGAGCCTTGGGGGACCCCTACAGAAGAAGTGGAGCAGAGGAGACAATTGTAGAGAACACTGAAGGAGTGCTGTAATAAAAGGAGAACCAAGAAAAAATGGAAACTTGAAATGTAAAGAGTGGGACCCTGGGACGTTTGTAGGTCCAGATGAATGAGAGGATCTGGTTTTGGAGAAATCTCAAATAAAAGGAGGGGGACACTGATCGGTAGGGTACAGAAATAGATCACTTTTGGGAGAATGGTAATTTTTATTTCATTAATACAGCCTATACATGAAAGAGAAGGACACTTCCATGCCTGCATCAGAGAAGTGGTAGTTGGCTAAAAATGAGTTGTAGTAAAGATCAGGTTAACACCTAGGTAGTTAACCTCAAAGATGCCAATGATTTGGAAATTGGGGTTGGATTAGAGAGCCTGTCTCCTTGGGAAGTGAAATGTTAAATGCTTTAGATTTGGCTGGGTTAACATGTAGACCCGCACTATCGCTGAACTATAAGAGGGTGCTTTAAATGCTCAAAAGGTTTGGTAGGGACCCAAACGGCATAATTTGTGAACAAGTTTACATCGTAATGTAGTCCAGCATTTAAAACCCCAGATATGTTTGGGTGGTTCTCATTACAAGTACTAGAGGTTTTAATTAACTTTTTTTTTTTTTTTCTTTGGGCCCTGTTCACTCCACAATGTGCAGTGCAGTGCAGAAAATGCAGACCCATCACAATTGATGACACCAGTGTAACTAGCCATGCTGCTCTGTGGGAACAGGAAAAAATGTCGCTATGTGATACTTTGAATAAAGTTAAAAAGTAAACGTGCAATGTAGCAAAATATGAATTGCCAAGTTATGACTAAGCACTGTTTGTTAGTGTGAAACGCGTCAGCTCTTCTGTCCGTTCTGTTCCGCTGTGGCAAGTATTTTTGATGTCCATTTTTGAAAAAAAGGCAAAAACTTTTTGGGAGTGCGGCTGTCCAAAATTTCTTCCCATTTTGCATTCTTACCAAGTTTCTAACAGACATGCTGTAATTGTGGACGGGTAGTGTGAACGAGACCTTATTAGGCCTGAGTTTTTTCAAACCTATGCAACGTCATACACAGGGAAATGTCTGCTCTGGTACTAATTGTTAACCCATTATTGTATAAACCTTTGTAATAGCTGCAACCCATTATTTTCAAAAGTTTTTTTCTCTTACCGTCCATGGACTGACACAGCCTCTTCATACTTGACAAGTGGGTTTATGTCCCTGCTCATAGGAGAAGACTAGACTAAAGACTAAATGTTACAACATACATTAAAATACCAGAGCTGAACAGCCCCACCCAGGGGGCAGTCCCTCCGGACATAACCCTCCTACCTGCAGCCAGCAGCCTCAGTTTTTTTCTGCCTAGCAGAGGAGAGGACGTGGCTCTCTTCGGAGCCAGTCACCTGAAGATATTTTTTATTCCTTTTGGAATTTTATTATTTTATTTTTGAGATCTTCTATCAGCTGTCGGCTGGGAAACAGGTTGGGTACAAGATATCCTCGTAGTCTTCCCTGTCTGACCATCGAGCGTGCTGATCCTCGCTTTGCGTGAGACTCAGTTCATGACATGCCCCACGACTCCAGGGGTGGCCGGTGCTTTTATGCTCCGCGGTCCGCACAAGATTGAGCAGTTCTGTTGCATCTTTCACGGTGGACCGGGCCGACAGCTACTCAGTACCTCACTGTGATAGGTCTGTCAGGAACACACCAGTGGGTCCTTCTAGGACGGGTAAGTAGTCTCTCCTGCCTCCGCAGGTGAGTACATGCTGTGTGTTCCTCTGTTATGGGGGATTTTCCCTGTCTCCCCCTTGTTGTTTGTTTGCTCTCTGTCACCTTACTCTGGCGCTGTGCTTTCTGGGGGTCACTCTGTCCCGGGGAGGGGGGGGCTAATGGTGTCTGGTGTGCCATGTTTTTTTTCTCATACTGTATGTTTTTACATAGTGCGCATGGCAGCCATCTTGCCGTGGATCGCTATCGCGCAGTTACATTGCGGTGGCCATTTTCTTGGAGCCGCGCGTGCTTTGTGCTGTTTGGCCTCTATCACTGATGACACAGCGCAATTCACCTCACACTCTCCTCACTGCCCACTCGCGCTGTAAACCGAGCGGTCCAATCCGGGTTGGTGAGTCCCCTGGGTAACCCCCCACTGTCAGCGCAGCCAGAGGGTGGACTTTTCTTTTACTATTGACAAAAGTCTAAGAGAGTGGCGAGTTATGGAGTCTGGTTCACCTGCTACCCCATACATGTCAGAGGCAACAGGCAGTGCTCCTGCACCTGCGGTCCCCATAGACCAGTTGTCTGCAGTCCTGGAATCATTTCTTGCCAGGATGGAAGCGGCGTGCGAGCGCAGGGGAGCTATTAAGCGCCCTCTCCCCACACAATCTCCACAAGGGGAGTGCTCGGATTCAGATATGGGCCTAGCTGCTGCTCAGGACCTTAGCTCTGAATTATTTGATGTTTTTGAACAGGACATTCCTTGTGAGGAAGACTCCTGCTCTGAGTCAGTACATGACAGGGCGCTTGTAAGTGAACTCATTGATGCTGTGAGGGACACTCTCAAGCTGGATGCTGTGGCTGAGGAACCTCAGGTGGAGGCTGTCTCCTTTGGTTCTTTTAAAGCCAAGCCTTCTAAAAAAGTTTTTCCTTACATGCCTTTCTTTGACAGGTTCATAGATCAAGTTTGGGAAAAGCCGCAGAAGACTTTTGCGCTCCCGCGACGTCTGTCTATTAGGTACCCCTTTGATGAGGCCCTGATTAAAAAATGGTCCTCTCCTCCGGTAGTCGACCCCCCGGTCACCCGTTTGAATAAAGCCACAACTCTCCCGATGGAGGGGACTCCTGCCTTTAAGGACCCCACTGACAGGAGGTTGGAAGTGGTGAGCAGAGCCATGTTCGCCTTGCTGGGATTCGCCTTACGTCCTATAGTAGCGGCGACCCTAGTGTCTCAGACACTCACGGAATGGGCGAAGATTTTGCACCAGACTGTGCAGGAGCATAATCTTCCTCCAGAAACCATTGCACTGGCCCACCAACTGGTGCAGGGCTTAGTGTATGTGTGCGATGCCACTTTGGACGCTGCACCCTTAATTTCTAGGGTCTCGGTGTCTGCGGTGGTGTTGCGTCGTCTTCTCTGGTTGAAATGCTGGTCTGCTGACCTGGCCTCTAAGAAGCTCCTGACTGATTTGCCCTTTAAGGGCGGTAGGCTGTTTGGTGCTGCCCTGGATGACATTATTAAGGATGTCACGGGGGGTAAGAGCACCCTCCTTCCTCAGACTAGTAAAAGTAAGGAGCCCCACCGTAAGTGGGGCGCCTCCTTTCCAGCACATAAAAGGTTTTTCCGTCAGAGTCCACGGGTAAGCCCTCCCAAACTGACAAGAGTGCGGCTGGTGGACAGAAGCGTCCCTGGGTGCGTAAGCCGAACAAGCAGGCTACCAAGCCTGCCACCGCATGAAGTCTTGCCCCCGCCCGACTCCGGGGTGGGGAGACGGCTTTGCAGGTTCACGGATCGATGGACCTCCTGGATCTCTGACCGGTGGGTGTGCGAGGTGGTCACCTCGGGGTACAGGATAGAGTTCCGTTCCTGGCCTCCAAACAGATTCTTTCCCTCAAATCTCCCTCTCCTTCCAGCGCGTCGGGCGGCCCTCTTGGGGGCAGTGCAGGACTTGCTCAGGTACGGAGTAATTGTGCCGGTACCGTCACAGGAGAGGTTTCAGGGATTTTTTTCTCAATTGTTTGTGGTCCCAAAGAAGGGGGCGGAGTCCGTCCAATCCTGGACCTCAAGGCCTTTAAATGCCTTTGTGAAGGTTCAAAAGTTCCGCATGGAATCCATTCGCACGGTGATTGCTGCGCTCCATCCTGGGGACTTTCTGGTGTCCTTGAACATCAAGGACGCCTACTTGCATGTCCCAATCTGCGCGAGTCACCAGAAGTTTCTGCTCTTTGCGATCGGCGAAGTCCACTATCATTTTGTGGCCCTTCCCTTCGGCTTTGCGTCGGCACCGCAGGTTTTCACCAAGGTGCTTGCTCCGATTCTGGCTTTGCTGAGACAGCGAGGCATTGATATCGTGGGCTATCTGGACGATCTTCTGAGAATAGACTCTGGCTCAGAATTAGAAGAAAATGTGACGATCGTCAGTCAGACCCTCCGGGACTTTGGTTGGCTACTGAACACTCAGAAGACGGTCCTGGTTCCGACTCAGCGTCTGGAGTATCTAGGTTTAATCCTGGACTCCTCGGAAGCGATGGTGTTCCTTCCCTTTGAGAAGTTAGACTCTTCAATCTGCGGTTCGGTTTCTGACGTCCCGAAAATGGTAGTCGATCCGTTTCTGCATGAGGGTCCTGGGACTCATGGTGGCCTCCTTCGAGGCCGTTTCGTATGCCCAATCACACACTCGGGCCTTGCAGAGGGAGATCCTGTAAACTTGTGACAAGTCCCCGTTTTCGTTGGATCGTCAGATCCAGGTGAGTCACCTGGTCAAAGCATCCCTGACGTGGTGGTTGAGATCCCCGGCCCTTCGGTCCGGGAAGTCGTTCCTTCCTATACAGTGGACGGTGATCACGATGGACGCCGGCCGTTTATATTCCAGGAATAGACAACTGGCAGGCGGACTATCTGAGCCGCCAGACGTTGGACCAGGGGGAGTGGTCCTTGCATCCGGAGGTGTTTTAACTCCTTTGCCGGCGGTGAGGCACGCCGGATGTGGACCTGTTGGCCTCTCGTCTCAATCGCAAGGTGTCGAGATTCGTGGCCAGGTCCAGGGATCCCTGGGCAGATGCCTCAGACGCGTTGGTTGCCCCGTGGGGTCAGTATCGCCTGATGTATGCCTACCCTCCGCTGCAGTTGCTTCCTCGCCTGCTTTGCAGGGTGGAGGTCGAGGGCATTCCGGTGAGTCTCATTGCTCCGGATTGGCCACGGCGTCATTGGTACGCCGATCTTGTGCGCCTCGTCGCGGATGTTCCCTGGCGTCTGCCATTGCGGGAGGACCTTCTGTCTCAAGGTTCCATACTTCATCCTGCTTTACAGTCGCTGGCTTTAACGGCATGGCTATTGAAAGCCAGGTGCTGAGAGACCGAGGTCTCTCGGATTCGGTCATCTCGACCATGCTGAGGGCATGGAAATATTCCTCAAGAAAGATATATCACCGTACCTGGAAGGCTTACATCGCTCTGTGCGAGGAGCTGGATTGGCATCCACAGACGTATTCCGTTCCTAGGATCCTGCTGTTCTTACAACGTGGTGTGGCCCAAAAGCTTGCTTTTAAGTACCATCAAGGGTCAGATTTCGGCCTTGGCTGTCTTCTTTCAATGACCGCTGGCAGGCCATTCCCTGATTGGCACCTTTGTGCAGGGGGTTCGCCATGTGCTCCCCCCTGTTAAACCTCCTCTCCCTCCTTGGGATCTGAATTTGGTGCTCTCGGTTCTTCAAGAACCGCCCTTTGAAAACATCAGAGATATCCCTCTCGTAACCTTGTCTCAGAAGGTGGCTTTCCTGGTAGCCATTACTTCTGTGTCAGGTGGGTGTCTGAGTTGGCGGCATTGTCTTGCAAGCCGCCTTACCTGGTCCTCCATAAGGATAAGGCGGTGTTGCGTCCGCGGCCTTCTTTTCTTCCGAAGGTGGTCTCGGCCTTTCACCTTAACCAGGACATTGTTCTATCGTCCTTGTGTCCTCATCCATCGCATCCCAGAGAGTTTGCGCTTCACACGTTAGACATGGTACGTGCCTTGCGGGTGTACCTGTCTGTTACTGCTCCCATTCGGAAGTCTGACTCACTGTTTGTGGCTGTGTCTGGTCCACAACAGGGCCAAGCGGTGTCGTCTGCCACCATTTCTAGGTGGATCAGGCAGACCGTTATACAGGCCTATGCCCTTAAGGGGCGGGCGCCTCCCTTTCCGGTTACGGCGCATTCAACCAGGGCCTTTGGTGCTTCCTGGGCTTTCCGACATCAAGCGTCAGTTGCACAAGTGTGCAAGGTGGTGACCTGGTCATCCACACATACCTTTTCAAAGTTTTACAAGGTTGATGTGGCTGCATCTTCTGCTTCCTTCGGCCGCAAGGTTTTGCAGGCGGCTGTTTTAAGTTGCAACTCCTCTGTTGAAGAGCTCTGCTTGTTTGGAGTGAAGTTTGTTTTTTTTCCCCGTTAGAACTGCTCCCACTCCTCTTCTTTGACACTGCTTTGGGACATCCCACTTGTCAAGTATGAAGAGGCTGTGTCAGTCCATGGACGGTAAGAGAAAATAGGATTTTTGTACTCACCGTAAAATCTGTTTCTCTGACGTCCATGGACTGACACAGCACCCACCCTTCCTTTTAAGGTTTGTACTGCTTTGTTACGAACTGAGGCTGCTGCCTGCAGGTAGGAGGGTGATGTCCGGAGGGACCGCCCCCTGGGCGGGGCTTTTCAGCTCTGGAATTGGAATGCATGTTGTAAGAGGCTGTGTCAGTCCATGGACATCAGAGAAACGGATTTTACGGTGAGTACAAAAATCCTATTTTTTTTCAGAAGTAAATTGTTTTTCCTTGGGTGGCGAGGTAAGGGATTACTCAGAAATGGACAATTAATCTTTTGGTTTTGTAACAATAGACAGATGGTGCCATATTACCATAAAACTGAAGATTTCATAAAAGCAATTTCCCTTGATTATGCTCAATAAAATGGGAAAAGTCTGAAATTCTGTTTACAAATGAGTTTTGCTGCATGTAAAGGTTGATAAATAGAAAAGTAATGTAAATGTAAAAAAATTTCATGACATTAAGTATTGCCTATAATTTCTGATCTATTTAAAGAGGAAGTAAACCCTGATGGGTTTTACTTCCTGTTTTGTTCCCTGAATCGCATACTAGCCCATTATGTGGCACTTACCTGCAAGCGAAGCCCGCGCTGTCATCCATCTGGGGCCAAGAACTCCGGCTTTGTGACTAACCGGAGCTGTGTGACATCACTCCCAAGCATGTGCTTGGGAAGAAACGGCACGGAGTGCCGTTTCTTCGCAGCGCATGCGCCAATTATATAATCGGCACACAACACAGTGAATATATCCTAAACGGCGCACGTTTAGTAGATATTTACAGAACGTATAGGTAAGCTTTATTCTAGGCTTACCTATAGGTTCAAGTTCCCCATGGAGGTTTACAACCACCTTAATTCTGCTTTTGAAGAATAAAAGTATTACGCAGTATGAAAACGTGGGGTAATAGGTCATTCTCAACTTTTGAAACTGTTGTATGCTTGTCCAATGTACTAGTTGCCTTGTTTAATATCCGGTGATGAACAACATTGCTGTTGACTAATTGTACAATCCATATACCACGCTGTTGCTGATCCTTGGCAGGTTTCTGGAACAGGCATACACCTGGTCGTTTTTTTTTTATAGTTGGAACTCTCGGTTTTGTTCAGTAAGCTAAGTCCAAATAGGGATGACATGGAAGCACCTTGTATTAACACTTTCGCTGCCAGGCCCCGTGCTCCATTTTTACACTCAAGTGGCCAGGCATTTTTTTCATTGCTTTTTTTATTTTTCCCTTACAGCTTTAAGAGTTTGTTAAAGACCCCCCAAACCATACAGTTTCTGAAAGCGTGTGACCAGTAGAATACAAATAAGATGCTACTAATTTTTAGGGCACAATATTTGCGCAAATGTTTATCAAAACTATATTTTCGTTAACACACTAAAACGTTATTAGCAGATAAAAACAGTGCATTTTACCAAATTCCTATTAAATATAAAAGCTTAACCTGTATTGAGTTAATAAATAACAAATATTTGTAATTTTTAAATTATGCCTTTGTACAAAATGGTGAAAACTGAACATACGCAAAAATGTAAATACCGTATTTATCGGCGTATAACACGCACCCTAACGTTTAAAGGTTGGTTTCAGGGAAAAAAAACGTTCACAGCCCCCTGCGTATAACACGCTGCACAGTTTACCCTCTATTTTCAGGGTAAAAAAGTGAGTGTTATACGCCAATAAATACAGTAACCACATTTCTCAAAAAATCTGAAGGTTTCCATTGTTCCCTTACAGCACTCAGTTTGTTAAAGACCCCCCAAACCATATATTTTCTGAAAGCATAGGACCGGTAGATTAAAAAGAAGGTGCTACTGATTTTTAAGACCCCACTATATTTGCGCAAATGTTGATCAAAACAATATATTCGCTAAATATTAGTTAAGATCATTTTTAGCAGATATAAACACAGAAAATTTGACTAAATTCCTATTAAATATAAAAGCTTAACCCGTATTGAGTTAGTAACAACTATTTGTAAATTTTAAATTGCACCTTTTTGAGAAATGGTGAAAATCGGACTTACACAAAAATTTCTTTAAAAATCTGGAGGTTTTCCTTTTTCACTTACAGCTTTCAGAATTTGTAAAAGACCCCTGTGACAGGAGTGACTTTGGGTCGGGGGTTTGTGCGGCTCAGCTTGCCCTGGAGAGTTCTGGAGGCTCCTTGTCCAGCTTCCCCGACGCCTCTTATGTGTAAATCACCCTGTCTCTCTAATAGGGGCACAGGGTGAATGAGAACCCCCACTGTGATCTGTGCTAGTCAGATTCAATGCTGTATATATGTATATATAATGTTTGCTGTGTCATGCTGTTGGACTATTTGCTGTGATGGTTTGAAGTGTGTTGTCTGTGGACTGAGGGGCTAAAGAAGCTTGGAAGGTGCTGGATCTGAACAGAGGAAGCATTGACGGCGGACCTAGATCTGTTTGAGGACAGAGGGTTTGTCACAACCCTCCAAACAAAAATACAAATTTTCTAAAAGCACATGGCCAGTAGAATAAAAAGAAGGTGCTACTGATTTTTAAGGCACCGCAGTATTTGCGCAAATGTTTATCAAATCAATATTTTTGTTTAAAGTACACTAAAATCATTAACAGTGGATTCATACATGGCAAAATGTACTAAAATCCTAATAAACATAAAAGTATTGAGTTAATAAATAACAAATATTTGTACATTTTAAATTGCACCTTTTTGTGAAATGGTGAAAACTGAAGGTACGCAAAATTGTAAATAAAAACAATTTGCGCAAAATATCCAGAGGTTACCATTTTTCACTTACAGCTTTCATAGTTTGAAAAAGACCCCCCTCAAACTGACATTTTCTGAAAGCACATGACCTGTAGAATAAAGAAAAGTGCTACAGATTTTTTGGGGCCTGCAATAATTGTGCAAATGTTCATCATATTGCTATTTTCACAAAAAATACACTTAAATCATTAATTGTGCACATAAACGCAACATAACTTACTTTAGTAGTAATTTAGCAGAAATATTGTATCGTTCACATGTGGTATACTAAAGTGTACCCCCATGGAGGGCCATGTTTACCCACATGGGGGTGCACAGGTGTTCCTTGCATCCCCGTACAGGCAGTCCCATGTAAATTTGGATGCAAGGGCTGCACAGGCATAGCTGCTGTTCCCAATCTGACATTCATGTGGGTGTGGGTACATGACCCCGAACGCAGACCGTGTGAGCTCAGGGACATGCATGCAGATGCGGATGTTGAATTGGGAGCAATGGCTCTGTTAGTGCAGTTGCTACATCCCAAATGACATCAATGGGACTGCCTGCACAGAACACCTGTGCATCCCTATAAAGGTACACTGTGTATGCCCTGTGTGAACAAGGCCTTGGGCCCTTTTCACACAAGCAGACCGATTGGGTCGGTCTGTTTTTCAGGCAGGCCCAATCGGATCACCCATTGTTCTCTATGGAGAGGCTGATGTAAATGGACATGTGTTCTTTACACAAGCCTGCATCTGATCCGATTCGGTCCGCTAAAAATGGACGAATGGAGATTCCATTCCCCATCCATCTAGCAGATCGGATGGTATCCGATGGAATCCGATGGAAATGAACAGACTTTCCGTTTTCCATCCGACCGCCCCATGGAGAACAGCAGGCTATGTTCATGTCTGCTCTGCATCAGCGGAGAGGAAGCAGACCTGTCACCCGCCTGCTCAGCAGAGATCAGCAGACAGATCTCCCACTGAGCAGGCAGATCTGCTCGACAGAGTATATGCCATGTGAAAGGGGTCTTGCAGGGCACTGGACTTATACGTTTGTATGAGGTTTTTTTTAAGCCACATGATTAAAGCCTGAGGCTCTAATTGGCTTGAAAAAGGTTGGGCTCGGGGCACAGAGCATTGCACCCCATCCCACCCACTTGTGACAATAGTGAATTAATATTTTCTATTGTCTTGCGGCTTCCCCTCCTAGCCAATCAGGACGGATCGGGTTGGGCGAGAGGAGAAGCTGAGGAAGCCATGGAGGGGTGAGTACGGGGGGGGGGGCTGGGAGACGGTCACTGTGGAGAGGCTGAGTGCCGAGGGGGAGGGGGGTTGTTTGTCGCCGCAAAAAAAAGTTTAGCACCAGCCGCCACTGGGTCTTACTAGGTTTTTGTTTTGTTTTTTTACTTTTTACATTTTTTTACAGTTACATTATTTTTTTTATTTTTTTTTGGACGGGGGGTCTTTGGTGAGATATCAGAGGTCTAAACAAACCCCCTTGTCCCTTTTTTTGAGACCAAGAAAGGGACTAAAGATAGTCCCTTTCTCTGTAGCACTTTTCTTGAATTAATAAGGAGTCTGTATAGAGATTCATAAAATGACAGTCTGATACTTAATAATGCTCGCAAGTTACTATGTATCAGCTCTCAGTGGATAACACATGTTTACTAAGCCCCCACTTCACCCCTACCTGCGACGCTCCCTCCGCCACGCTCCGCAGCCTGACAGATCGATGGAGCTTAGTGCAGGCAGAAGCTGCGGGAGGGGGAAGGAGGGATGCTGCCGAAGCAGCGATGGTGCAGGGGCCATACTGGGGGTGATCTGACCAGGGGGGGGACACATCTTGATCCCCCCTAAGCCCTATGCAGCACCTGATGCTAGCGGGAGTGGAAGAGGAGGGATGCCGGCTTATGACGGTAGCTGCGGGGGATCGGGTGTGGGGGGGGTGGGCGGCAATCAGTGCTAGGGGGTGAAGGAGATAGTAGAGTGGGGGGAGCAGTTTAAGGTGAAAGGAAGCGACGGCATTGGCGGTCACATTTGAGGTTAATGTATCTCTGATCAGCGGGTTGTAATCCGCTAATCAGAGTTTTAGAATTGTTCAGCAGAGTCTGCTGAACAATTCTGCTATAAGTTTATGGTCATTGAAGTGACCATAAGTTTATAGCAGAGGGAGAAATGAGGTCCGTACGGACCTGGCCACCTGCAGGCACTTCTGTAGGTCTATACTGCGTATGAACCTGGCAGTGAAAGGGTTAAATGTGTTTAATTATTCATATCTAAAAAATAAATAAAAAATGACCAGTATATAATATTTAGGAAAACAATTAAATATTGACCAATGATATAAAAAAAATCTGACAACTGTGAAAACCGAATGGGGTATCTTGGCACCTTGCTGGGTATGTGTAATTTTTTGTTTTCTTTGAAGCGTATCTATAGTCAAAATGTAAAATCCTATAAATTTCTATATTGTATTTAAATTACAAGCTTATATTGGATCAAATATAACTATATTACTTTTACATTGCTGTTGATCTAAAATGAATGACTATGCTGTGACCATTGATTTCCTTTGATAGAAGCTTACTTTTAGTGTTTTTTTCTACAATGACAAAGATATTCTACTTATTACCTGCTCTGTACAATGGTATTGCACAGGGCGGTCTCCAAACCATCTCTTCTGGAGTCCCACACTGGCGCACGCTCTTGCTCCTCTTATGGGAGTTCCCCATGCACACGCTCTCGAGCCAGGCTATGTGTGTCCATAGACACACATAGCGCTGCTTGGCACCACCCCCCACATTCTCCACATGGTTTTGACTGAAAGCAGCAAGAGCCAATGGCTCCCGCTGCTGTTGGAGCCCCCAGTAAGACCAGGCAAAATAGAGAAGAGCTGCAGTAGAAGGGCACGGCGCTGGATCAAGAATAGACTCAGGCAAGTTTTTAGGGGGACTCTAAGGGGGGGACTGCTATTAAGGTTTTTTTTGCAGAGAAAGCATCAGGGTTAACCTTTTGCATTTAGAATCATTTTAAGATATTTTATTAGTCTGTTAACAATGTTCATGAACATTGCAGGCTTGCTTTTCTAATTATGTCAATTGGCACATCTGCCAAAGTCTTGGTTTGAGTGTGTGAGACTTGGCATTGCCAAAGGAAACATTTTAGATGAACATGAAGAACTGTGAAGTAGCATTAGTAGAGCTCAAGCTACTAAAGATAATTAAGTGCATTTTTGTAAGAGGTACCTTGTAGTTTATTTTTTGCTTGTTCATTTTGTGATTGTATTATATGTATTTTTGGATGGAATGCAATTAGCATACAGCTGGCTTTTCATGGATTATTGTTACAAAACCATATGCATAGTTAATTTGAACTCCAGCCTTGCCTTAAGTTTTGCACAGTTTTATTGGCTCCCATTCTGTACTTAAATTGCTTATGGATTTTACTGCACACTGTGAGCTTCTCGTGGTGAGCATTAGAAGCTCCAGCAAGTCAGAGCCTACCTCATTGCCTTACTAGAGACTATCCAGCATCACCTAGTCCTTTCCTCCTAGCCTTACTGTTCCTAGCCAATCCCTTTAAGTCACTGGATTTTAACAATAGAGGCTTAATTTATTTTATTTTTAAATATACTTTGTTAGGGTACATTTTGCCCTGTACTGCAACACAATAAATTATGTTCACCCAGCGGTATGGTGGCTAAGGTGCTGTGCGGCTCAAAGTCTTCAAAACCAGTATGTCATGCATGCCTTCCTTTACCCCGTATGCTTGTGGTCCCTAGGGTACCACACAAATACCTAGTGGCGCAATGTCCGATGTGCAATGCATGAGCTACCCCACGTGTCTTACATGACACCGCAACATAATGGGAGTGTCATGGTCTGGGGCTGCATAAGTGCTGCCGGCACTGGGGAGTTAGTTCATTGAGGGAACCATGAATACCAACATGTACTGTGACATACTGAAGCAGAGCATGATCCCCTCCCTCCGGAGACTTGGTCGCAGGGCAGTATTCCAACATAACGACCCCAAACACACCTCCAAGACTATCCCTGCCTTGCTAAAGAAGCTGAGGGTAAAGGTGATGGACTGGCCAAGCATGTCTCCAGACCTAAACCCTATTGAGCATCTGTAGGGCATCCTGAAACGGAAGGTGGAGGAGCGTGAGGTCTCGAACATCCACCAGCTCCGTGATGTCATCATGGAGGAGTGGAAGAGGACTCCAGTGGCAACCTGTGAAGCTCTGGTGAACTCCATTGCCAAGAGGGTTAAGGCAGTGTGGGAAAATAATGGTGGCCACACAAAATATTGACACTTTGGGCGCAATTTGGACATTTTTCACTTAGGGGTGTACTCCCTTTTGTTGCCAGCGGTTTAGACATTAATGGCTGTGTTGAGTTATTTTGAGGGGACAGCAAATTTACACAAGCTGTACACTCAGTACTTTCATTGTAGCAACGTTTCATTTCTTCAGTGTTGTCACATAAAATATTTACAATATGTGAGGGGTGTACTCACTTTTGTGAGATACTGTATATACAACAAGCAAAAAAAGAGGTGAGAGGGGACAGCTTTACCTGACCCTACCTGCCTGAACTCGCAGAGAACCGGGAAGGGGTCAGTTTTCCAGATATTCAACAACGAGTTGCAAATGTCATGGTACATCAGGTCAACCTCTGCACATGAACCTGTACCCCTTTCATTCGCTAGATTTCAGTTCATTCAATCATGGAAGCTTCGTATCTCATGTGGGCCTTATCTCGGACAGTCTGCATGCAAATACAAAGATAATTCTACCAGACTGCACAACTTTCTTTAAAGCTTTTCAGTAAGGGTGAGTGCATAGTTAAATGGTGGTACTATGTAAATCCAGTCATAAGAAAAAGTCAGCAAACAAAACATGAAAGTACAGGTAAAAAGGTTTCCTAGAGTCCCATATCGGGGGGAAAAAAAAAGTTTGGAGGGCATAGAGGCAAACCTTACCAACATGACAAATGGAGACTGTCTGACCCTCCCATGCAGCGGTTTGGGGCTCCACCCACACTGCTGCATCATTCATTCATCGTTTACTGCGAATAAGTAGATTACAAGTACCGTCCGCCATTGCGGCTGACCACTTGTAGTTCTCAATGAACTTCAAGGGTGCTGGTGAGCATCCTCATAGTTCATTGTTCTTCCTGCCATTCAGGAACTGCCTGCCTGTATCAGAGGTACTGGCAGACAGTGCACTGAGTGTGTGCAGGATATTGGCATTGATCTGCTGATCATGGGTGCAATACTTTACAGGATGCAATGTAAAAAAAAAATGCACATTTTTTTTATCTGCAAAAAGATGTGCATTTTATTTTTTATTTTATTTTCTATACAAAAGGTGAACTTGGCCTTTAATAATCATTGGAAAGCTGCAAATTAGTTTTCCCTCTATATTGGATCACCCTGGAACCCCTCACCTTGTGCAAGTGAGAATCCCTGAGTACTCCCTCCTTAACCACTTAACGACCGCCCCATGTACATATACGTCGGCAAAATGGTACGGACAGGCACAATCACGTACCTGTACGTGACTGCCTTCGTATGGGTGGGGGGTCCAATCGGACGCCCCTCCGGTACATGAGGTGGTCATTTTCGGTTCGGGAGCGATCCGTGATGAGGGGGCCGCCATTGGTTTCTGGCCACCCCCTCGCGATCGCTCCCGGCGAATGAAATGCTTCCCCTGCCTGTGTAATGTATACACAGGCAGGAGGAAGTGATGTCATCTCTCCATGCGGCGCTCACATAGTCCGGAGCGCCGTGGAGAGAAGACATCAGGTTAGTGCACGAACAGTACACTGACACGAGGACACATAGGCACACGATCGCCCCCCCAGATCACCCCCCAGCCCCCAGTCACAGTGTCACCGATTGCAGTGATCATCTATTTACTGATCACTGCAAACAGTGACATTTGTTACTGTAAAAGTGTCGGGGCAGTTAGTGTTCGGTCCCTTTAGGTCCAGGGTAGCCCCCTAACCCCCCCAATAAAGGTTTAACCCCTTGATTGCCCCCAAGTTAACCCTTTCAACCCCTATCACCACTGTCACTAAGCGATCATTTTTCTGATCGCTGTATTAGTGTCGGTGGTGCCGCTAGGTAGTCAGTTATTTTTTTAGGTTCGCCACCAGGTTTTTATAGCATCAGGTACCCCCATATATTACCTAATAAAGGTTTAACCCCTTGATCGCCCCCCAGGTTGATCGCCCCCCAGGTAACCCTTTCACCTCCTTTTGCCAGTGTCACTAAGCGATCGTTTGTCTGATCGCTGTATTAGTTATGCTGGTGCTGCTAGGTAGTCAGTTATTTTTTTTAAAAAATATTGGGTATTTGCAGCGCTTGCAGAAAGGTATGTGAGCAAAGGAAATGTGTCACAAATGCTTATAGCAAAAACATCTATAAGTGAATGGCTTATATGACATATCATCAATTATGGTATAAAACAATAGTGAACAAACTTAAAGTTCATTAAATAGCAATTATATCACTCCTGGAGAACTGAGTGTTTCCACACCAGAAATCAGTTGTTGGTTCCTAGATGAAAAATCCCTTCTAATGGCCCCGCTCATCAGATAGGGAAATGATAAGAGATCTCACCAACTAAAGTCCAGGCAGACTTCATCTCATGTAGATAGGCTCCATAGTACCAGCAGCAAAGGCATTTAAGTGACCATATGGAAAGAAAGGGAAAAATTCATGTGAAATACCGCTAATAAACAAACAGCATGGCGCTGCTCACAAAGAGACTCACAGGACTGCAGTGATAAACGAGCGTTAGTGTTGTTTCCCGGGTACACAGCGTGCGTTCCACCGAAACCGGAAGTAGCGTCACTGGTTCTGAATTGGCCGGAATTAGACGTAATTTCCGGCCAATTCAGAACCAGTGACGCTACTTCCGGTTTCGGTGGAACGCACGCTGTGTACCCGGGAAACAACACTGACGCTCGTTTATCACTGCAGTCCTGTGAGTCTCTTTGTGAACAGCGCCATGCTGTTTGTTTATTAGCAGTATTTCACATGAATTTTTCCCTTTCTTTCCATATGGTCACTTAAATGCCTTTGCTGCTGGTACTATGGAGCCTATCTACATGAGATGAAGTCTGCCTGGACTTTAGTTGGTGAGATCTCTTATCATTTCCCTATCTGATGAGCGGGGCCATTAGAAGGGATTTTTCATCTAGGAACCAACAACTGATTTCTGGTGTGGAAACACTCAGTTCTCCAGGAGTGATATAATTGCTATTTAATGAACTTTAAGTTTGTTCACTATTGTTTTATACCATAGTTGATGATATGTCATATAAGCCATTCACTTATAGATGTTTTTGCTATAAGCATTTGTGACACATTTCCTTTGCTCACATACCTTTCTGCAAGCGCTGCAAATACCCAATATTTTTTCCTTTTTGAGGTGATAGACCTCTTGTTGCAGCAGCTGCGGAACCATTTATTTATTAATCATCACTGCACAGTCTGTCAGCGCGGGTTTTAATTTTTTAAAAATAGTTATTTTTTTTAGGTTCGCCGCCAGGTTTTTATAGCGTCGGGTACCCCCATATATTATCTAATAAAGGTTTTAACCCCTTGATTGCCCCTAGAGTTAACCCTTTCACCAGTCATCACCGTATAAGTGTCACTGGTGACACTGGTTAGCCAGTTAGTTATTTTGTTAGGTTCCTGTCAGGTTTTTATATAGCGTCAGGTACCCCCATATATTACCTAATAAAGGTTTTAACCCCCTGATTTCCCCTAGTTAACCCTTTCACCAGTGATCACCGTATAAGTGTTACGGGTGACGCTGGTTAGTTTGCTTTTTATAGTGTCAGGGCACCCCGCCGTATATAACCCAATAAAGGTTTAACCCCCTGATCGCCCGGCGGGTGATATCAATTAGGTTTTAGTGTCAGAGAGGGTCTGCGTCGCCCCAGGCAGCGTCAGGTTAGTGCCAGGAACGCTAACACCCACGCATGAAGCATACACCTCCCTTAGTGGTATAGTATCTGAACAGATCAATATCTGATCTGATCTATACTAGCGTCCCCAGCAGTTTAGGGTTCCCAAAAATGCAGTGTTAGCGGGATCAGCCCAGATACCTGCTAGCACCTGCGTTTTACCTCTCCGTCCAGCCCAGGCCACCCAAGTGCAGTATCGATCACTGTCACTTTCAAAACACATAACACACACAACTGCAGCGTTCGCAGAGACAGGCCTGATCCCTGCGACTCCAGTGCTGTAGGAGGTGATTTCACCACGACAGTTAAAAAAGAGAGCATATATGCCGAAGCATGGGGGCAGCAGGGGCGGAGGAGCGGTTTTGCTCCTAATGCCGCGTACATACGGTCGAAATTCCGACGGGGGCTTGCCCGTGGAAAAGTCCAACCGTGTGTACGCGGCATAACTTTTGCGGGAGGATGCCCCCATGCTTCGGCATATATAAATGGTGCATACCCACCGATCAATTTCTTTTTTTTCGTTCAGCCAACAGGCTGCATGAAAAAAAAGATTACAATACATGTCCAACAAGGACTAGCAACGTACTGGTATGTTGCTGGACTTTGAATGGTTATACCAGAATGATGCCTGCCGGTTTAGGTGGTATCTTGGTATCATTCTTTTCAGCCAGCGGCCGGCTTTCATGTAAAAGCAATCCTAGCGGCTAATTAGCCTCTGGACTGCTTTTACAAGCAGTGGGAGGGAATGTCCCCCCCCATATAAAAAGCGCCATTGGGAAAGCATTTTATAACACCGATCTTGGTGTGGTCAGATGCTTTGAGGGCAGAGGAAAGATCTAGGGTCTAATAGACCCCAGTTTTTTCAAAAAGAGTACATGTCGCTACCTATTGCTATCATAGGAGATATTTACATTCCCTGAGATAACAATAAAAATGATAAAAAAATAAATATGGAAGGAACAGTTTAAAAATGAAATAAAAAAGCAAAATGAATAATTAAAATGAAAAAAGGCACCCCTGTCCCCCCCCCCCCTGCTCTTGCGCAAAGGCGAACGCAAGCGTTGGTCTGGCGTCATATGTAAACAGCAATTGCATCATGCATGTGAGGTATCACCGCGAAGGTCAGATCGAGGGCAGTAATTTTAGCAGTAGACCTACTCTGTAAATCTAATGTGGTAACCTGTAAAGGCTTTTAAAAATGTATGTAGTTTGTCGTCACTGCGCGTTTGTGCGAAATTTTAAAGCATGTTGTGTTTGGTATCCATGTACTCGGCCTAAGATCATCTTTTTTATTTCATCAAACATTTGGGCAATATAGTGTATTAGTGCATTAAAATAAAAAAAGTGTATTTTTTCCCAAAAAAATGCGTTTGAAAAATCGCTGCGCAAATACTGTGTGGAAAAAAAAAATGCAACACCCACCATTTAGGCCCCATGCACACGAGACGCTGTTATTTGCTGTTGAACGCGTGTTCAGAGGCAGTTGGATGCTTTTTTCAACTGCCCCTGAACCCATTCAATATTATCCTATGTGTCCATGCACACACTCTCGTTTTTTGGCGTTTACAAGCAGTTGCGTTTAACCTCGTTTTTCCAGAAGCAAAAAAATGGGTTCAGACGCAAAAGTTTTCCACGTTTCAGACGCTAAACGCGGGTAAACGCGGCTAAACGCGGTACTGGCGTTTTGGCGCGTTTGCAATTATAAGCGTTTTTAAAGGTGACCTATTTTTTAACATTAGAAATCTCAAAAATGATGGCAAATGATGAAAAACTATTAAAAAATATAAAAGAAAACTGTAATTGCTTGCATTGCATTGTGGACAATCCACAACTTGTGGCAGGTAACGTGGCAAGTGGACAATCAACAACTTGTGTCAGGTGACGTGGCCAGGTGACGTGGCCAGTGGACAATCCACAACTTGTGGCAGGTGACGTGGCTAGGTGACGTGGCAAGTGGACAATCCACAACTTGTGGTAGGTGATGTGGCAAGTGATACGCTAAATACAAGTACACTGCTGCTCTCTCAGCTGCTGCTACTCACTCTGGTCTCACAAACTGGCTGAAATGGTTAAAATTTACTGTTTTTTGAGCTTAGGGAGGGTCTTATGATGAAACGCTTATAAACGCAAACGCGGTAAAACGCCGCTAAACGCGGCCGCAAACGCGGCAAAACGCGCGTTTTTAAACGCCGGTTTCAGCGTTTAAAAACGTGTGTTCAGCAGAGTTTGCACCTGCGTCTCGTGTGCATGGGGCCTAAATCTGTAGGGCCTTTGCTTTAAAAAAATCTATAATGTTTGGGGGTTCAACGTAATTTTCTTGCAAAAATAAATAAATGTTTTCATGTAAACAAAAAGTGTCATTGGCTTTGTCTTCAAGTGGTTAGAAGAGTGGATGATGTGTGACATAAGCTTACTAATGTTGTGCATAAAATGCCAGGACAGTTCAAACCCCCCCCAAATGACCCCATTTCGAAAAGTAGACACCCCAAGCTATTTGCTGAGAGGCATGTCGAGTCCATGGAATATTTTATATGTTGACACAAGTTGCGGAAAAAATAAAAATAAATTATTTTTTTTGCACAAAGTTGTCACTAAATGATATATTGCGCAAACATGCCATGGGCATATGTGGAATTACACCCCAAAATACATTCTGTTGCTTCTCCTGAGTACGGTGATACCACATGTGTGAGACTTTTTGGGAGCCTAGCCGCGTACAGGACCCCAAAAACCAAGCACCGCCTTCAGGCTTTCTAAGGGTGTCAATTTTTGATTTCACTCCTCACTGCCTATCACAGTTTTGGCGGCCATGGAATGCCCAGATGGCACAAACCCCCCCCCCCAAATGACCCCATTTTGGAAAGTAGACACCCCAAGCTATTTGCTGAGAGGTATGGTGAGTATTTTGCAGATCTCGCTTTTTGTCACAAAGTTTTGAAAATTTAAAAAATAAAATGATTTTCTTTCTTCATTTTCAAAAACAAATGAGAGCTGTAAAATACTCACTATGCCTCTCAGCAAATAGCTTGGGGTGTCTACTTTCCAAAATGGGGTCATTTGGGGGGGGCGTTTGTGCTATTTTGGCATTTTATGGCCTTCGAAACGGTGATAGGTAGTGAGGAGTGAAATAAAAAATTTGCGCCCTTAGAAATCCTGAAGGCGGTGCTTGGTTTTCGGGGTCCCGTACGCAGCTGGGCTCCTAAAAAGTCCCACACGTGGTATCCCCATAATCAGGAGAAGCAGCAAAATGTATTTTGGGGTGCAATTCCACATATAACCATGGCATGTGTGAGCAATATATCATTTAGTGACAACTTTTTGTAATTTTAATTTTTGTTGTCATTATTCAATCACTTGGGACAAAAAAAAAATATTCAATGGGCTCAACATGCCTCTCAGCAATTTCCTTGGGGTGTCTACTTTCCAAAATGGGGTCATTTGGGGGGGGGGGGTTGTACTGCCCTGCCATTTTAGCACCTCAAGAAATTAGATAAATTAAAAGCTGTGTAAATTCCAGAAAATGTACCCTAGTTTGTAGACGCTATAACTTTTGTGCAAACCAATAAATATACGCTTATTGACCTTTTTTTTACTAAAGACATGTGGCTGAATAAATTTTGGCCTAAATGTATGACTAAAACTGAGTTTATTCGATTTTTCTTATAACAAAAATTAGAAAATATCATTTCCTGACATGCTCCATGGCAGCATACGTGTGGGTTGGCCCCGCCTCCATAACTACCTAGTAGGACCCCCTCCCTATAAATTTTGTCTCTGGGCTCTCAGCCGTGTTCCTTTTTTGTCCTCCTCCGAAGGACTATATGTTTTAGTTCTCCTACCTGAAGACGATTGTTCCTACGATCAAGATCGGCTGACGATATGGTGTCTCATCCCTCCGATAAGCCTTGACTGTGAAGCAGGGTATGGAGTGTATGGCAGAGTAGCGCTGAAGAGCTGGATTATATCTTCCATTGGAGAGATGAGCGCGCACAGGCCTGATTACCTAGCAGTGTGCAGGTGGCCATTATCTGCTGCAAGCCCGGTGTGTGTATGGATGCGGTGTCCCAGGCCGAATCGATCGTAGGTGGTGGTAAGCTGTATCCCCTTCATGGCAGCAGTGTTTTTGTTTGTATGTCTTTCTGTTTCATTTGCTATTTTTTCTGCATTATTAAGCATGCCCAGCAAGCGGCTGGTTCCCTGTGCCACTCCCTCTTTCTTCCGGGTTTATCTGCGGTCTGCGCATGCGTGGCCCAGGACAGGACCAAAAGCGAGGCCTGCCCCGCGTATGCGCGCGAGAATCGCGGGCCTGGCCGTGACGTCACGCGGTGCCAATTTTAAAATCCTGGGGAAGCCTGTAGACACCGGGAATGATCGTGGGCATATCGCTGACTTCCCTGAGCACCTTCAGAGCTTACCCCAGGTAAGTTACAATTCCGAAGGGTCTGAATGTTTTGCTTTGTTCCTGTCATTGAATCTGATGTTGCTTTCCCACCTGCAGTGTTTCCGGATTTATCATGGACTCTTCACTGCCTCCCGGTGGCCAACCAACCCTCTTGCAGCAGGTAAGATTGGGAAATCTTTCCTTTTATTCTGCCTGCTGAGGGGGGTGGAAGAGAGTGGAGTGTAGGGCATTATTGTGACTTTGTGCCTTTCTCTCTCTCTCTATGCTTGTCTTTCCCTTTCTCAGCCCTTCTAGGTCTGAACAACAGAGTAGTTCCCGCAGACGCGGCGGGTCCTCTAAATCACACCACCGGCACTTCTGGCTCTAGACACCATGATTCTTCCAGATCTGGACGTCCCAGTAGAGACACTCCTCACCCCCCCCCTCATCTCACAGCAAGAGGTCAGAGAGACCATGTTGGGGGTGCAGGGCTCCGGTTCCTGCCAGCAAATCTCTTTGTGACCATTGTTTTACAAAAGCAACCAATGAGAGAGAAGGTGCAGATAAACACCTGGAAGCATTGGTTAAACGGGTCGTAAACGAGTCGCTACAAGAGAAAGATGCTAGAATACAGCATGATTCTCCTCCAGACCCACTGATTCCCTCGTTAGAACAGGGACAGGTGCATGAGACTCTGGAAATCTCTCAACCCAGCCATCCCTCGGCTCCTCCCTCAGAAAGTGGTTCGGAAGTGGATGATCCTGGGATGGGGTTTGATTATGCCTTAGTTCCTGCTTTAGTGAAAGCAGTTAGAGAAGTTCTGAATTGGGAAGATCCAGTTATATCTCCTCCCAAACGAAGGAAACTTTTTAAACAGCTCAGTAAAGAGCGACATTATTTCCTGTATGTCACTGAAGTGGGTGCCATTATCTCAGAAGAATGGGGTAAAATGGACAAGAAAAGTAATATGCAGTAAAAAATTGCAAAATTATATCCTTTTAAGGAAGAAGAGGTAAAACACCTTGATTCAGCTCCCATGGTTGATGCAGCTTTAATGCGTTTGGTTAGATATGTAACCCTTCCTCTGGAAGATACGGTCTCATTCAAAGATCCTCTAGAGCAGGGATATGCAATTAGCGGACCTCCAGCTGTTGCCAAACTACAAGTCCCATGAGGCATAGCGAGACTCTGACAGCAGCAAGCATGACACCCAGAGGCAGAGGCATGATGGGACTTGTAGTTTTGCAACAGCTGGAGGTCCGCTAATTGCATATCCATGCTCTAGAGAGACGGATTGACTCAGACCTGAAGCGAATCTATCTGACAGCAGGTTCAGTCTGTAAACCAATTTTGGCTTTAGCAGCTATCTCAAAAGCCCTAGAAGCATGGTCAGACAATGTGGATGATTCCCTCAGAAGCATCTCTGAAGAAATGGCGAAAAGCTCTCCTATTCAGGAAATCGGGCTAGCATCTGCCTTTTTGGGGGAGGCCTCTATTGATGTTATTCGCCTAGTGGCTCGAGTAATGTTGTCAGCGGTTACCGCACGCCGTGCTTTATGGCTCCGTCCCTGGTCGGCGGATCCAGCTTCAAAGCAAGCTTGGTGCCGCATTCCCTTTGAGGGCTCCTCTTTCTTTGGCAATAAACTCGATAATGCCATTTCCCGGGCCACGGGTGGTAAGTCGGTGTTTCTCCCTCAGGACAGGCGTTTGCAGAACCAGAAACGCACATTTTCAAGGGCACAGAATACAGATCGTGCAAGGGAAGCACGCAGCTACAGACCTGGTCGTGAATTTTCAAGGACCTGGAAATCCAGACAGTCCTCTTTCAGGAAACCAACTAAAAGTACTCCGTCTGGTAGTCGGGAGTCTACGAAGTCTTTTTGAAATTGGGCCCATTCAAACATGTCAGGTGGGGGTACGTCTCCTCCACTTCCGGCATGTTTGGGCGGCCTCAATTCAAGATTTTTGGACCATCAAGATGGTCTCTTCAGGCCACACGTGGGTCTTCAACAGCACCCCCAGGCTCAGGTACATACCCACAAGTCTTCCAAGTGCAGAAGAAAAGAAACAAGTCTTACTAAGTTACGTAAGCTCTTTATTAACTCAAGGCGCCGCCATTACTGTTCCAGAGGGCGAACGAGGAGAAGGCATGTACTCCCCGTTGTTCATGGTACAGAAAAAGAACGGTACCTGGAGACCAGTAATAGACCGAATGCATCTCAACCGATTTATTCGGAAAGAAAGATTCAAAATGGAGTCACTATTGACAATCCAGCAGTCAGTCCATCCAGGAGATTGGTTAGTGTCAATAGATCTGAAGGATGCATATTTTCACGTCCCAGTGGCTGCAGACTATCAAAAGTACCTCCGCTTTGCTGTAGGCGATCAACACTTACAGTTCACCTGCCTACCTTTTGGTCTTGCGACATCACCTCGGGTGTTCTCCAAGGTTCTGTTAGCCATTGTGTTTCTGCTCCGAGTGAAAGGAGTTCGTCTTCATCACTACCTAGACGACCTCTTACTTCTAGCTCAAGACAGATGTCAACTCTTGGAACACAAGAATCTAGTAATCGCCACTCCAAGAATTCGGGTGGCTCCTGAATTTGGAGAAGAGTCATCTCATTCCAACACAGTCCCTTGTGTTTCTAGGTGCTCTCTTCAACACAATAGACGGCACCATTTCATTGCCGGAGGAAAAGATCGCAGCAATCCGGGACAGGATCCGCGCAACACTTGCTTCTTCTCACCTGTCTGCTCTTCAATGCCTGAAGGTAATCGGCACCATGACACCCACCATCCCTATGGTGAGGTGGGTTTAGTGGCACACTCGCCCATTCCAGAAGGGGTTCCTCCAGCAATGGGACTCCCCCAGCAAGAGTCAACGCATCAGGCTCACTTCATCCATGAGAGAATCTCTTCTTTGGTTGCTTCAGGGGAAGAATCTCTGCAACTGTCACACAATCCGTCCCATCCCTTGGATTACTGTAACTTCGGATGCCAGCAATCAGGGGTGGGGGCGCTCATTGCCTGTGTCGGAAATAGCCCAGGGCAGGTGGAACACGCCGTCCCAAGGAATTGTGTCCAACATACTGGAGTTGCAGGCTGCCTTCCAGGCGCTCATGTCCTAACGTCATCTGTTGACAGACTCTTCTGTGATGCTCAGGATGGACAACACAACCGCAGTTGCTTACATAAGGAAGCAGAGTGGTACCCGCAGCTGGTCCTTACTCCGGGAAGTAGAACCAATCATGACCTGGGCCCAGAAGTACCTATGCAACATCTCTGCAGTGTACATTCCGGGGGTCCAGAATGTTCAAGCGGATTTTCTATCACGAACTCAAATGAACAACAACGAATGGTCTCTACACATAGAGATATTCAATTGGCTTCTAACTCCTGGAGTGTCTCCAGAAGTGGATCTGTTTGCATCCCCATGCAACCAAAAGTTGATCAAGTATTACTCAAGGTCTCGGGATTCCCAAGCCTACTGGATAGATGCTCTCACAGACCGGTGGAAATTCAGTCACTTATGTCTTTCCTCCAGTACCTGTGATACTTCAATTCCTTCACAGACTCAGAGTGGAGAGAGTAAAAATCATAGCAGTAATTCTGTTTTGGCCCAACAGGCCATGGTTCTCCCTCTTGACTTCGCTCCGTTATCGGGACTCAATCCCTCTACCCCTCAGACCGGATCTCCTATCTCAGGGCACAACGTTGCACCCATGCCCAGCTCATCTGCACCTCAGGGTATGGTTCTTAAGAGGGGAAGGCTGGAAGCCTTAGGATGTCCAGAAGAAGCCATGTCGACTCTCTCCTTAACGTTAGAAGAAATAGCACCAACAAAGTTTATGAGCGTATCTGGTCAAAATTTACAGATCATATGTCTGCCAGGGCTAATTCCTGTAATTCTCCAGAAGTCCAGGATGTACTTAGTTTCTTACAAACAGGTTTGGACTTGCCTTTAGCAGTAAGCTCTCTTCGATTGCAAATCTCAGCCATCTCAGCATTTACAGGAATCTCTTGGGCCAATCATCCCCTGATTCGCCAGTTCTTTAAGGGTGCTGTCAGACTTAGACCACAGAGAAAACCGAGGTTCCCCAAATGGGACTTGCCTCTTGTACTGGACTATCTTACCACACTCAGCACAGATCCTGAAAAACCTCTTTGGGCAAAAGATCTTACTCTCAAGACTGTCTTCCTAGTAACGGTCATCTCAGCTAAAAGAGTGTTTGATATCAGAAACTTGGGTTCAAAAGAGCCTTTCCTGACCTTTTTCCCAGATAGAGCAGTATTAATTGCCATGCTGGGTTCAGACCCGAAAGTTACATCTATCTTTCATGAAAATCAGGAAATTGTATTGCCCACTTTTGGAACTTCTGATGGTCAAGATGTTCATCCCTTTGATGTGGGCCACACATTAAGTCAATACCTGGAAATGTCAGAGTCTTTCAGACAAACAGACTTTCTTTTCATTCTTCTTCATGGAAAGAACAGAGGAAAACGGGCCTCAATCAGATCTATTGCGGCATGGATAGTTCAGACCATCCAAAGGGCTTACAAAGCAAAAGGTTTGGCTCCTCCAGAGGCAGTAACTGCGCAATCAACCAGGAGCATCTCAACTTCTTGGGCAGTCTCTCGTCATGTCGCACCTGACGTTCTATGCAGAGCGGCCTCTTGGTCGTCTATTAATACTTTTGTTTCCCACTATTGTGTCGAACTAGCTGCCTTATCACTGAATTTTGATTTACAAGTTCTGTCCGTTGACAGTGTTAAATAAATTTATTTTTCTTGCCTCAGCATTTTGCCCGCCCGGGTGTGTTTGGCGAGTTATTTCCCACACGTATGCTGCCATGGAGCATGTCAGGAAAACTGAAAATGTATCATTAAATACTTACCGTAATTTTCCTTTCCTGATGGGCTCCATGGCAGCAGGAGTCCCTCCCAATGCTTGGAGTAGGCTAGTTACGGAACACGGCTGAGAGCCCAGAGCCAAAATTTATAGGGAGGGGGTCCTATTGGGTAGTTATGGAGGCGGGGCCAACCCACACGTATGCTGCCATGGAGCCTATCAGGAAAGGAAAATTATGGTAAGTATTTGATAATAAATTTTCAGTTTTTTGTTTTTTTCAAAATATCGCAAAAAAAAAAAATTGCAGAGGCAATCGAATACCATTAAAAAAAAGCTCTATTTGTGGGAAAAAAAGGACACAAATTTCGTTTGGGTACAACATTGCATGTCCGCACAATTTCCAGTTAAAACAGCGCAGTGCCAAATTGTAAAATCACCTCTGGTCTTTATGCTGCATATTGGTCCGGGGCTTAAGTGGTTAAAGACCACAACCCAAAAAAAGAGACCCATATCTGCTTTCCAGGACACAACCCTGGTGTCCTCTACAGTGCTAAGATCGCCATTGTCTTCACCATGCTGCCTGGATTAATACCCAATGGTACATTTGGGTATGAACCCCGGAACAAAAATGTTCATATATTGCAGCCTTCAGGCTTGAAAAATTTGACCATGCCAAAAATGCAGTGTATAAAATTGCAAGGGAATTTTTTTTTATCAATTTTATGTATACTACTAATTTCTCCAGATAAACAAAGGCCAACATGTTTTAAGGGCCAGTTCACGCCATAGAAATGCAGTCCGGATGCGTTCCAGATGCTTTTCTGCTTGTGTGTTTTTGATGCGTTTTTGGTGCATTTTTGATGCAGTCCAGTGCATTTTTCTCGCTCTTTTTTCTTAACCTTAAATAACGTGTGGTCCAGTGCATTTTTGGTGCGTTTATGTGCATTCTGGTCTGTTCCAGTGTGTTTCACTACAGTCCAGTGCAGGAAAAATGCAGCATATTCTACTTTTTTTTTTTCTTGAACTGCAAGCGCTGGTGTGAATTATGCCATTGAAAAACATATAACCTACTTTCAATGCATTTTTGATGCAAAAAAAAACCACACTGGACTGCATGTGGTGTGAGCTGGCCCTAAGTCCAGCCTGGGTGACAGCCATGGCTTCAGGAAGAGTGGTGTTTGCGGGACTGCTGGGTCAAAAATAAAGGAATAAAAATTAATGCAGCCACCACATACAAGGACTGCCAAGCTGTATTAGGATACTTTTATATTCCTTTTGTTTTTGGTTTTAAACTATAAAAATTATCAGTGGTCTTCTGATTTTTAGACAAGTGATCAATTGTTTTTTAGCATTTACAAAGTAAACAGAGTTGGTTGAGTTGTGGTGATTTTTTTTTTTTCCAATGATTCAATTGCTCTGCTGAGATTATTCTCAATTGCTAGCAGTTTTTTTTTTTTTATATATATGTGTAGCGGACCCCCAAAATTGGGGTCGCTGTGCTTTAAATTCAAGGGCAGCCTGGGCAATAGTTTGGCTCAGGTTTTCTGATTCTCTAGATTGGACTCTGCTCTGCTGTGTTGCCTGGGTGTATAGTTCCCCTTGACCTGCAGGTGGTGCTGTTGCCCAGGTCTTGGGTCAAACCACAGGTGGCATTGAAGCGTGATTGGGTGTCTTCTCTCGGCAGCCATACAGTGGGCGTGGTCTACCTGCTGTGCATGCCGGGAGAGGGTACAGAAGGGGCAGACGCCATTAGGCGGAGAGATTGGCCGGGGGATTCCAAGGGGAACCCCTGGTGGCGAGAGTCGCACCCTTTGGCCCTGCTGGCCAGGGCTGCGTGAAATGGCTGAGGAGTCTCAGGCACCTTCAGCCCGAGGCTATAGTGTTCCAGGTAGGCCAGTACCTTCAACTGGGTCTACAACCAAGCCATCCAAGTCCCAGGGTACCCGAGGGAGGGTGGCCCGCTCTGAAAGAGAGGAAGCCAGGGGAGGACCTGTCCAGAGGATCGGTGAAGGAAGTCACTGTCTCAGGAGAGGCCTGGTTGCCTATCAGAGGGAAGGATTCTGTGAGTTGCACAATAGCTCCTGTGATGTGCCCCTTGGCACTTATGGTTTCTAAAAGTTGCAGGCCCTAGAGAGTTCTAGATTCAGGAACTAAAGGATTCTGTGGCAGAGGATCTCCTGAACTTGTCTTTGAAGGGAACGAAATCTAAAGTAACTGTTCGTGCTTCACTCTGGCTGCTAGAACTGTGAGGGATCTATCTGGGTGAGCAATACCCACTCAGGCTTGAGTGGAGAATAGGGTAAATGGGTGCCGCGTGCCTGAACCTGCCTCCCTACCCAACTCTAGCTTCAATTTCTTTCTCGTACATCACGGGACACAGAGCGGCATAGTCATTACTATGTGGGTTATATAGTTTACCTTCAGGTGCTGGCACTGGCAACTTCCAAACCGGAAGTACCCTCCCCTATATAAGCCCCTCCCATCCGGGAGCACCTCAGTTTTTTGCCAGTGTCTAAGGTGTTGGCCAAGAAGTAACGTGTTTTTTCACTAAGCTTGCGTACAGGTTCTTTTGGGCCTCAGTAAGCTATTCCGGATCCGACCAAAAAAGCTTCATAGCTAAACGGTCGGTACCCGGGCCTTGCAGAGAAGAGCAAGGTTTTGCCTGTAATGCTTCTCTTAGGAGGGCTGGACCCTGGGATCCAGAGCTCTGGTCATACCCACGACCAAGATGTTTTCTGTGCAGGGTGCTATACAGGTCCAGGGGAGTGGAATCCTTGGGAACCCGGTCCCTGAAGGTTTAATTACAATGCCTGCCGTGAGAGGTGAAGTTTGGGCTTCTGTGGACCAAACAGAGTCCTGCGGCGGGGAAAAGGTAAGTGGGGGCCCCTCAGGAACTTGGGTCTATTGGGGGACCCCCAAGCCTAATATGTCTTTCTGCCTGTTACCTAACGGTATTCCCGCTAAATATCTGTGCATGCCTGTAACTACTAAAAAATGTAATAATTTTAAGAGTGGTCAAGAAAAAAAAAATGGTTAAACCGCGGTACCTGTGTTAAACCACTAGAGGCCGCTGTGGAACGTTTTCTTGTCATGTGGATTTTTTCTTTCCAAGTCAAAATCCAGGCAGATGGTGAGTTCTCTGGATGGGAAACTGTTTCCTCTGCCATGTTGCAATGCTCGTCCATCCCCCGGCCCTGTGGCAAACAGGGCCCTGGCTTCTGTCCCTAGTTCCTTTTCAAAAAGGGCGCCGAAGGCGCACGTGCCCGCGCCTCTATTTATAGAGGTGAGCTGGAAAAAGGGGCGGAGCTTGGTGGATGACGCTCTGTGCGCGCCGCAGCGCTTCTGCGCATGTGCGGGCGTCCCAGCATGATAAAAAGCACAATTAGGTGTTGTCAGCTGGTTATGGAAGGCAGAAACAGAGCTGGCAACATTTAGAAAGGCATACAGCAGGCGGTTGATGCAGGCATCCCCATAGAAAGGCACATTAGTAGACACCAACTGTTTATATAGCAGCAATTGTGCTAGACTATTGTCAGTAAGTGGTGTATTTCGGCTGGAATACCTCAGCTTTGGGCTTAGGAATATGCCGTCTAAAGTCTCCGGGACTAAGAATCCCAGGAAGCATAGGGGGTCTCCATCAGGCTCTGAGGATCTTGGGCATGCTTCGGCTGCACCAATCTCCCCTGAAAAATCAGAGGTTAGTGACCGTAGAGCACCCTCAGGAGTACCTGGTACTGTGGCTGTCCTCAGTTCACCTGCTCCTGTGTATATAACAGAGGAGGTTTTTTCCTCAGCTCTGGGAGGACTGGAAGAGAGATTGACAACATTGATCGCTGCTTCCCTGTCACAGGGAAAGAGCGCCCGATCTCTGTCTCCTCCCTCAGAGTACCTGTTAGCAGAGCAACAGTCCCATACAGGGATCGACCTACCTGAAGGGGATCAGGATGAGGTTGATTCTGTTGTAGAGGAATCAACAGTGGAAGAGCCATTTTCAGCATCACATGCTGAAAGATTATGGGTTCAGTCCCTGACTAACATGGTCCTTGCGGAGCCATCATCCACTTCTGTCTCCTCGTTGGGGTCGCTAAAAGCTCCCCAGACTGTTTGTTCCTTTCCAATCCATCCTTTACTGGAAGGGCTCATTTACCAGGATTGGGAACATCCTGATAAAATATTTACTCCTCCCAAGAGATTTCCGGTGGTCTATCCCATGGAGGATAAGTTCATAAAAAAATGGAGGGTCCCTACAGTGGACGCAGCCATCTCTTGTGTGAATAAATCACTGACATGTCCAGTAGATAATGTCCAAATGTTCAAGGACCCAATAGATAAAAAATTGGAGTCCTTATTAAAATCTGCTTTCTCTACAGCAGGCTTGGTGACACAACCAGCAGTGGCAGCTATTGGGGTCTACCAAGCAGTGAAGGATCAGTTGAAACAGGTCTTAAGGGACTTGCCAGATCAGCAGGCCCTTGCCCTAGCTGATCTACCTAGAGCCTTATGCTTTGCGGTTGACGCCATAAAGGATTCAATCCATCAGGCCTCCCGCCTTACGCTGTCTGTAGTACATATGCGCAGGCTTCTATGGCTCAAAAACTGGTCTGCTTAAGCTACCTGTAAAAAATTGCTGGTTAGCTTCCCATTTCATGGTGAACGCTTATTCGGGGAAGACCTGGACAAATATATCCAGAAAATTTCCAGCGGTAAAAGTACACTCTTGCCGGTTAAAAACAGAGTTAGAGGTCCCTCTTTTAAGAGGCCTGCTTCTCCAGTCCCTAGGACATCAGCTGTGAAACAGTTCCGACGGCCTCCTCGGTCAAATCCCGGGGGTAAAAATCAGGGACAATCGCAGGGTAACAAGAAACCCTGGGTCAGGAGAGGTACAAAACCTCCCCCAAAGTCAAATGCATGAAGGGTTGCCCCCACTCAATCGGGTGGGGGGAAGCCTTCAGTTGTTCGCAGAGACCTGGCGGGACACGATCAGACACAGATGGGTGCTCTCCGCAGTAAGTCTGGGATACAAATTGGAGTTAAGACTCCCCTTCTTCCCATTTTATAAGGTCGAACGTGCCAAGGGATCCCCGGAAGAGAGGATCCCTCCTGTTGGCACTAGAACAACTATTGCTCCAAGGAGTAATTATGGAAGTTCCCCTGGAAGAATGCGGGTTCGGGTTTTACTCAAACCTCTTTACAGTCCCGAAACCAAACGGGGACGTGAGGCCCATATTAAATCTAAAAGGGCTAAACAAATTCCTACATATCAGAACTTTCAGGATGGAGTCGATCCGATCGGTGACCACTGCCCTACAAGGGGAGGAATGGCTAGCCTCGATCGACATCAAAGATGCTTATTTGCACATTCCCATCTTACCAGTTCACCAAAAATTTCTACGCTTTGCAGTAGAAGGGCGCCATTTTCAGTTCAGAGCCTTACCCTTCGGTCTGGCCACAGCACCAAGAGTGTTCACAAAAATTCTGGCCCCATTATTGGCCAATCTAAGAACACAAGGTGTAACGATAATGGCCTATCTAGACGACTTGTTGCTGATAGACCACTCAGTGGAAAAACTAGAAGTGGTCGTTCACAAGACAATCAAGTATCTGGAATCTCACGGTTGGATTATCAACCGAGACAAGTCAGCCCTAAAACCAGTCAAAAGTCTGGAATACTTGGGGCTAAGGCTGGATTCAGACCAGAGAAAAATTTTCCTGCCTCAAGAAAAGGTGTCGTCTTTGAGAGATTTGATCCACCTAGTGGGTACAAAAAGACAGCCGTCCATACGCCTGTGCATGAGGCTGCTGGGAAAAATGGTGGCATCATTCGAAGCAGTACTCTACGGTCAATTCCATTCAAGGAATTTGCAAAGGGCCATACTGTCAGCCTGGAACAAAAAAGTTCAGGCCCTAGACTTACCAATGTCCTTGTCCCCTTCCGTTCGCAAGAGCCTCCGTTGGTGGTTGGTTCCCCAGAATCTGGAAAAAGGGAAATCCTTCAGTCCAATTTATTGGAAGGTGGTCACTACAGATGCCAGCCTTATAGGCTGGGGAGCAGTACTGGAGCAATGGTCTCTCCAGGGCAGATGGTCGGATGCAGAAAAGGCCCTGCCCATCAATCTCTTAGAGATACGAGCAGCCCGGTATGCCCTAGTAGCATGGACATCCAAACTCCAAGGGTCCCCTGTCAGAATTCAATCAGACAATGCCACGGCAGTGGCATATTTCAATCATCAGGGTGGCACCAGGAGTCGTGCAGCCCAGAGGGAAGTAAATTGCATCCTGAAATGGGCAGAAAGATATGTCCCAGCCATATCCGCGGTATTCATTCCAGGAGTGGAGAATTGGAAGGCGGACTTTCTAAGTCGCCAACAATTATGCCCAGGGGAATGGTCCCTTCACCCCGAGGTTTTCCGGACAATATGTCAGCGGTGGGGAACACCGGATGTAGATCTGCTAGCATCCAGATTCAACGCAAAGGTGGACAGATTTGTCTCTCGGACAAGGGATCCCCTAGCTTGCGGCTCGGATGCCCTAGTGTTCCCTTGGGATCAGTTCAAGCTGATATATGCATTCCCACCGCCACAATTGTTACCTCGATTACTCCGCAGAATCAGGGTAGAAAAGAAACCAGTGATTCTGGTGGCTCCAGCGTGGCCCCGAAGAGCATGGTACGCGGAGATTGTAAAGATGTCTGTGGGGAGTCCTTGGACCCTCCCACATCGTCCGGACCTGCTTTCGCAAGGACCGATATACCACCCTTCCTTACCAGCCCTAGGTTTGACGGCCTGGCTATTGAAGCCCACATTCTAAAAAAGAGAGGTCTCTCTAATCCTGTGGTAGCTACCATGATCAATGCCAGGAAGCCGGTATCCAGGCAGATCTACTATAGAATCTGGAAGGAGTACATCGCTTGGTGTGAGGCCAGGAAATGGCATCCACGTAAGTACGTAATAGGTAGGATTCTGGACTTCCTACAGTGGGCTGTAGATAGGAAGCTTGCCTTGAGTACTATCAAGGGTCAGATTTCGGCCTTGTCAATATTTTTTCAAAGGCCCTTGGCTTTGCATTCACTAGTCAAAGCTTTTATACAAGGAGTGATGCGTATTAGCCCTCCGGTTAATATTCCCATATGTCCATGGGACTTAAACCTGGTTCTGTCGGTTCTACAGAAACAACCATTTGAACCATTACAGCACATTTCCTTGGTTCTTCTCACAGGAAATAGATTTTTCTAGTAGCCATTTGTTCGGCTAAAAGAGTGTCGGAATTAGCCGCTATGTCCTGTAGGGAGCCATATCTGGTTATCCATAAGGACAGAGTAGTGTTACGTCCTCATCCAGCCTTTCTTCCTAAGGTGGTATCGAGGTTTCATTTGAACCAAGATGTGGTTCTTCCTTCCTTTTTCCCCAAACCTAGTTCGGTAGAGGAAAAGTTATTACATTCTTTGGATGTAGTAAGAGCAGTTAAAGCTTATCTAAAAGCCACTGCTCAGATTCGCAGAACGGATACTTTGTTTATTCTGCCGGAAGGCCCCAGAAAGGGTCAGGCAGCATCAAAATCTACTTTAGCCAAGTGGATTCGACAGGTCATTATGCAAGCTTATGGCTTGAGAAGGAGACCGCCTCCGTTCAAAGTTAGGGCGCACTCCACGAGAGCAGTTGGAACTTCATGGGCAGTGCATCACCAGGCCTCCCTGGCTCAAATCTGTAAGGCCGCAACATGGTCTTCAGTACACACGTTTACTAGGTTCTACCAGGTGGACGTTAGAAGTCAGGAGGATGTCGCCTTTGGGCGCAGTGTGTTGCAGGCCGCAAAAGATCCTCATGTCTGATAGCGCTCAGCTTATGTATGGTGTATCCCCCCCCCCCTCATTGGGCATTGCTTTGGGACGTCCCACATAGTAATGACTATGCCGCTCTGTGTCCCGTGATGTACGAGAAAGAAAATAGGATTTTTATAACAGCTTACCTGTAAAATCCTTTTCTTGGAGTACATCACGGGACACAGAGCTCCCACCCCTCTTTTGGGGACACTTATTGCTTTGCTACAAAACTGAGGTGCTCCCGGATGGGAGGGGCTTATATAGGGGAGGGTACTTCCGGTTTGGAAGTTGCCAGTGCCAGCACCTGAAGGTAAACTATATAACCCACATAGTAATGACTATGCCGCTCTGTGTCCCGTGATGTACTCCAAGAAAAGGATTTTACAGGTAAGCTGTTATAAAAATCCTATTTTTTTCCCACTAAGTTCCAAGCAAGAAAAATAAACTCGTCTGTTAGAGTTTAAACAGTCTGGACATTGGCCTTCTTTTAAGAGAAAGAATAGAATTTTCCCTACTCTAGGGACGAGAACCAATGGAGGCAGGTAACTCGCTGCAGGACCCAAAAAATTGTATGAACACCGCTCAACCTCTTATACCAGGAGGATACGGGCATGTGGCATGGTGTGCCCTACTCTGCAAGTGGAGGTAAGCAGGAGAAAAAGGGTCTGTGTGCTACACATATAAAAGGCTTTTTGTATAAACAGGTTTAAACTATAGAAAAAAAAAAGAGAGAACCCTAGCACAAGGCATCTACAGTATATTGACTCTGGCAGGTACAGTGGGTACGGAAAGTATTCAGACCCACTTAAATTTTTCACTCTTTGTTATATTGCAGCCATTTGCTAAAATCATTTAACCACTTCCCGCCCAGTCAATAGCAAATTGACGTCCGGGAAGTGGTTCTGTTATCCACACTGGACGTCATATGACGTCCTGCGGGATAACAGCCGCCGCGCGCCCGGGGGGGCACGCATCGCGGAGATCGGTGGAGCGGTGGGTCTGTCTGACCCACCGCTACACTGATCTCGGTAAAAAGCCTCCGTCTGAGGCTTTTTACCATGTGATCAGCCGTGTCGAATCATGGCTGATCAGGAAGTAAACAGGAAGAGCCGTTGATCGGCTCTTCCTCACTCGCGTCTGACAGACGCGAGTAGAGGAGAGCCGATCGGCGGCTCTCCTGACAGGGGGGGTTCGCGCTGATTGTTTATCAGCGCAGCCCCCCCTTGGATACCCACACTGGACCACCAGGGAAGCCCCCAAGGACCACCAGGGAAGCCCTAAGCATGTGGATGGCCCCCATGGCCATCCACATGTAGTAAAAAAAATATATATGTAAAAAAAAACATTAAAAAAAGCCAATCAGTGCCCACACATGGGCACTGACTGGCACGATCATGCCAAGAAAATGTGTGGTGGCTGGCATTGCTAGGCAGCAGTGTCACCAGTGCCACCTACTAGTGTCCATCAGTGCCCGCCTATGAGTGCCCATCAGTGCCGCCTATGAGTGCCAATCAGTGCCACCTATGAGTGCCCATCAGTGCCGCATATCAGTGCCACCTATCAGTGCCACCTATCAGTGCCACCTCATCAGTGCCACCTCATTGGTGCCCTTCAGTGCCGCCTTATCAGTGCTCATCATTGAAGTAGAAAAGGTACTTATTTACAAAAAAAAATTAACAGAAACAAAGAAAAACATAGTTTTTTAAAAAAAATTCGCTCTTTTTTTTATTTGTTGCGCAAAAAATAAAAATCGCAGAGGCGATCAAATACCACCGAAAGAGAGCTCTATTTGTGGGAACAAAATGATAAAAAATTTGTTTGGGTACAGTGTAGCATGACCGCGCAATTGTCATTCAAATTGCGACAGCGCTGAAATCTCAAAATTGGCTTGGGCAGGAAGCTGTATAAGTGCATGGTATTGAAGTGGTTAAATTATTTTTTTTTCTCCAATGTACACACAGCACCCCATATTGACAGAAAAACACAGAATTGTGGACATTTTTGCAGATTTATTAAAAAAGAAAAAATGAAATATTACATGGTCCTAAGTATTCGGACCCTTTGCTCAGTATTTAGTAGAAGCACCCTTTTGATCTAATACATCCATTAGTCTTTTTGGGAAAGATGCAACAAGTTTTTCACACCTGTATTTGGGGATCCTCTGCCATTCCCCCTTGCAGATCCTCTCCAGTTCAGTCACAGTGATCGTTGGGTTGTTCTTTACCTCTATTACCAAGGCTCTTCTCCCCCGATAGCTCAGTTTGGCCAGACGGCCAGCTCTAGGAAGGGTTCTGGTCACCCCAAATGTCTTCCATTTAAGGATTATGGAGGTCACTGTGCTCTTAGGAACCTTAAATGCAGCAGAAATTTTTTTGTTAACTTGGCCAGATCTGTGCCTTGCCACAATTCTGTCTCTGAGCTCTTCAGGCAGTTCCTTTGACCTCATGATTCTCATTTGCTCTGACATGCACTGTGAGTTGTAAGGTCTTAATTAGACAGGTGTGTGGCTTTCCTAATCAAGTCCAATCAGTATAATCAAACACAGCTGGACTCAAATGAAGGTGCAGAACCATCTCAAGGATGATCAGAAGAAATGTACAGCGCCTGAGTTAAATATGAGTGTCACAGCAAAGGGTCTGAATACTTAGGACCATGTGATATTTCATTTTTTCTTTTTTAATAAATCTGCAAAAATGTCAACAATTCTGTATTTTTCTGTCAATATGGGGTGCTGTGTGTACATTGAGGAACAAAAATGAACTTAAATGATTTTAGCAAATGGCTGCAATATAACAGAGTGAAAAATGTAAGAGGGTCTGAATACTTTCCGTACCCACTGTTCCCTTACAGAACCAGCATAGTATACACAAAACATACAGTACATATTACAGGTAAATGCTAGCAGTTTACTTACATTAATACCAAATATCCCTGTAATGTAGATTTATAGAGAATTCGATTTTCCCTGTTGTCCTTATTTCAGGAGCATAAAATGCTGTGTTAGGACTAGAATTTTGAGATTAGTTCTAAATGAGAACCAAAGGGGAGAAGAGTTTCCATTTGCAGATTGTGGACTTAATAACAATGTAATTGTAATTATGATCACTCCAGGTTTCCACTTTCTATTTAATGAAGTGTAACGTGTCTTGCATTTGGCCTTTTATAGGGTCTACATTTTTTATTTTATTTTTCTTGTTTGCCTTTCTGATTAATAATGTACAACTTGTGAAAAGTGGCAGAATTACCTCCCACAGTTTTGCTTGTATATCAAAGTATTAGTGCAAAGATTGCCTCATATCTGCTAAGAATCAAATATTCAAGCTTGAAATGCCATTTCCCAGGGCAGGTTTGAAACTGTTGGCTATGAATCAAGATGGTTCTGCCCTTCAGCGCTATTGCGCTATTTGTAGTAAGGCAATTTCAGCTTTGCAAGTTTTTAGACTTCTTTTAAGACAGATGTCAGGAGTTGCAACCTTCCTATTTGTGTTCATTTTAGGGTAATAAAAATGGTAAAGAGCCTCCGCCAGAGGCTCTTAACCGAGATCAGTGTAACGGTGTGTCAGATTGACACACCGCACCACTGATCGCCGCGATGCGCACCCCCACGGGTGCGTGGCGGCTGTTATCCTGCTGGATGTCAAATGACGACCAGTCAGGATTACGCAACCACTTCAATTTGCTATTGACCGGGCGGGAAGTGGTTAAATGATGCACATAGAAATGTGCATCTGTCCCGGATTTAGATACACTAGTAAATAGAGGTTGGGAATTTAAATGAAGCCATTGACTGGTGAAGGTATGAGTTGTAAAAACATTTATTTGGTATAAATGGATGTATAAATACATTACAATTATGAACAGACAAGAAAAACTTTTGGTTTTGTTTCTATACATACATGCATTCAAGGCATGGACATAAAAAGTAACATGATTACATGCATATTAGCTTCACGGTATAAAATATATAATAAGTTGATAAGTAACTATTTGTTATAAATTAATGGACATGTTATCTGAGCGGCACATTGGAATGTTGTAAAAAATATGTATACATTGTAAACCTCATTGGTTGTAAATGGTGGGTATGGGTAGATTCCTATTAGCAGGCATATGACTTCATCCTAGATTCCTGACACGTTTCGTGTGTAGCACACTTCCTCAGGGGCGGATGCACAAAAGTATTGACAAGATATAGAATGTAGTTAGTCTAATATTGCACTAATAGAAACAGGGACGGGGGGAGTGGCTTAAGGTTCATGAGAGCGGCTGCTTAGATCCACAGCTCTGGCTCTATCCTTTCATCCTGCAGGCATTCTGAGTCCAATCTTCTCCCAAGTGGCACGAACCCTTCATAAAGACGGCGGGCACCCATTCCAGGTATGATGGTGAATAAATACGGGCCACCCGCTTCCCAGTCCGCGGCGGAACAACTGGCCCGGTTCAGACGGCAAGATGGCGCCGATCCTTCAGCCATGCACGAGGCCGCACTGCAGCCAGCTCTATCCTCAGTACAGATCTCTGCCCAAGGGTTGAGTGACTCTTTTCCTGCAGCCTTCCACACGCAGGCTGCACACCTAACACCTCGAGACTCCCCTGCCTGCTCAGCGGACCTCATTTCCCCAAGCCCCTCCATAGATGAACCTACAATGGCAGAATTTATGCTGGCTATAAAAGACTGTAAAGCTTCCCTTACTGTTCAGATGGAAAGCATCCATATTGATTTCTCCTTACTGAAGCAGGACGTGCAGAACCTGCAGGGCGGGGAAGGTGGAAGAGCGTATCGGCTCCCTAGAAGACACAGTGCACCCTTTAACTGCGACTTTACACACGGCCACATATGAGCTGGTGACCCTCAGAGCCAAATTGGACGATTGGGAGAATCGTTCCCGAAGGAACAATCTCTGATTTGTGGGGTTCACGCCCTGAAAAAATACTCCATACATGGCTGCGTGATGTTTTTGGGTCGGAGGTGCTCTCACACGCATTTGAAATTGAGCAAATGCACCGCACCCCCCGCGTCTCCCACCCCCAGGGGGCCGACCCCAAGATCTCTGATTGCAAAAATCCTTAACTTCCGCGATAAAGTCGCTATCCTGCGCCTTGCCAGAGAGAAAGGACCGATCAAGTTCAACGGCAATACCATCTCCATATACCCCGATTTTTCAGGAGAAGTGCAGCGCCAGCGCCATATCCTTTGCGGCGGTAAAAGACAGTCTCCGTACAGAAGGCCTCCCCTATGCGATGCTATTTCCTGCTAAGCTGAGGATTATCTATGAAGGCAAAGCTCACTTTTGCTCATGTCCTAAAGAAGCCATGACCTGGCTAGGCTTTGGAAAGCAACCCAGGCAGCGCTGCAATTGAAACCGCTAGCTCCAGGCTCTGTGGTTTTCCATGTGTTTATCCTGTTTGATGTCTGCTGATACAACTACCAGAGAATTCAATCCTTTGCCTGCTCTATATCGCCATGAAGATGGGGCCACTCAAGGGCCTGTGCTTGTATTGCCCCCTTTCTATGAGTTACCCTGCAGCTTCGGTAGGCCTGACGGTTATTCCAACCAGCAATATCCCTTGATCTACCTACAGTTTGCACCTGTTGTGCCTAATTTGCCTGTTACTATTTGTGCCTTATGTTACAGGTTTATCCTATATCCTGCAAGATGGACACCTGCACTTTACTTGAGAGCCTTCATGGAACTGCTACCTCCCCCATACCAGTAGGTGGTGAGGCCACATGGCTTTCTATTCCCTCTCATGACTGTTGCTGAGGGGGACTCTTTTCTGTTCAGGGAACCAATGCTCACAGTGTTTGGGTTAGTAGAGCAGGGGGCGGGATGTTCATCACGACGGTCTCATCTCATGCCCAGGTTGCTGAAAACGACTGGACTCAGGTTTTTTGCTGTTTTTATATGCTCCTATGGACACCTTTTTCTGCTGCTATTACATTCCTACTCTAGATGGTACTACAGACAATGTTATATGTGGTATGTTCAGGGTTCGTACGGTCATTAAATTCCTGGAAAAGTCATGGGATTTTGACATGGCACTTTCCAGGCCTGGGAAAGTTTTGGAAAATGACTGAACCCCACTAAGTTTTGGAAAAGTCATGGAATTTTTAGTAGTGGTGCCAACGGATCGTAAGCGATCCGTGACCCGAACGGGTCATCCTGTTCGGATCTGCACACGGCGCGCTCCGGAGCCTCGGCCATTAGGAAAGGCCGCGGCTTCGGCCTAGCTCCAGAGCCGCTTCCATCTTGGTACACCCGGCGGCGGCCTATTAGCGGCTTAGCGGCACGCTGACGTCAGCAGGAACAAGCAGCATACGGAACGAAGCCGCCTCCCCCTCCTCTGTTTACATCCACAGAGGAGGAGGAGCCTGCGCTCGAGGGACACACCCTGCGCCGTGTATTGCGGTTCTGAGGTCTGTAAGGGTGTCTGCACTACTGGGGGGTGTCTGCACTACTGGGGAGTGTCTGCACTACTGGGGGGTCTGCACTGTGGGTGTCTGTACTGGGAGGTCTGCACTGTGGGTGTCTGTACTGGGAGGTCTGCACTGTGGGTGTCTGTACTGGGAGGTCTGCACTGTGGGTGTCTGTACTGGGAGGTCTGCACTGTGGTGTCTGCACTGGGGGTGTCTGTACTACTGGGGGTGTCTGTACTGGGAGGTCTGCACTGGGGCTGTCTGTACTACTGGGGGTGTCTGTACTGGGGGTGTCTGTACTGGGGGTGTCTGTACTGGGTGGTCTGCACTGGGGGTGTCTGTACTGGGAGGTCTGCACTGTGGGTGTCTGTACTGGGAGGTTTGCACTGTGGGTGTCTGTACTGGGAGGTCTGTACTGGGAGGTCTGTACTGGGAGGTCTGCACTGGGAGGTCTGCACTGGGGGTGTCTGTACTGGGGTGTCTGTACTACTGGGGGTGTCTGTACTGGGAGGTCTGCACTGCGAGGTCTGCACTGTGGGTGTCTGCACTGTGGGTGTCTGTACTGGGAGGTCTGCACTGTGGTGTCTGTACTGGGAGGTCTGCACTGGGGGTGTCTGTACTACTGGGGGTGTCTACTACTGGGGGTGTCTGTACTACTGGGGGTGTCTGTACTGGGAGGTCTGCACTGCGAGGTCTGCACTACTGGGGAGGTCTGCACTGTGGGTGTCTGTACTGGGAGGTCTGCACTGTGGGTGTCTGTACTGGGAGGTCTGCACTGTGGGTGTCTGTACTGGGAGGTCTGCACTGTGGGTGTCTGTACTGGGAGGTCTGCACTGTGGGTGTCTGTACTGGGAGGTCTGCACTGGGGGTGTCTGTACTACTGGGGGTATCTGTACTGGGAGGTCTGCACTACTGGGGGTGTCTGTACTGGGAGGTCTGCACTACTGGGGGTGTCTGTACTGGGAGGTCTGTACTACTGGGGGTGTCTGTACTGGGAGGTCTGTACTACTGGGGGTGTCTTTACTGGGTGGTCTGTACTTGGGAGGTCTGCACTGGGGGTGTCTGTACTACTGGGGGTGTCTGTACTGGGAGGTCTGCAATGGGGGTGTCTGTACTGGGAGGTCTGCACTACTGGGGGTGTCTGTACTGGGAGGTCTGCACTGGGGGTGTCTGTACTACCGGGGGTGTCTGTACTGGGAGGTCTGCACTGGGGCTGTCTGTACTACTGGGAGGTCTGCACTGGGGGTGTCTGTACTACTGAAAGGTCTGCACTGGGGGTGTCTGTACTGTACTTACGTCAGTGCTACAGTTTGAATTTATTTGTGTGAACTGTGAAGTTTAGTCATGGATTGTGGAAACTAACTAGTGTCGGGTGATTGTATATAGTGTATACCACATTTACCACTGGTTAATGCTGAGTTGCAATGCAAGGAGATAGCTAAAAGTAGATGGATCTGTATGTGTGTTATAATTAATCAAAATTAGTCAATTAATCGAAAAAATAAAAAACGATTAATCAAACACAAAACTTTTAAGCAGTAACAGCCCTAAATTATGTTAGTAAAAATATGCTGGGTGTGACATGGATTTTCTTCTTATTTAACATGTATACATAGACATTTCATGACACAGCAGGTCATGAATATTTACGGGAAGTCATGGAATTTTATTAGTAAAAATGTGTATGAACCCTGTATGTTGTAACGTATGATACTCTCCTTTTGCTACTATACTAAATATGGCTTCCTATGGCTGATGTGTTAAAAATAATTTCCTGGAATGTCAGGGGTTTGAACTCTACTCACAAGTGGTCCCTGGTGTTCTCCTATATATAAAAATATAAGCCCCATATCTGCCTCCAGGAGACCCACCTTACCGATACTACTCTAGGGGCCCTTAAACGTCCCTGGTAGGCTACTCGATACCATGCCACCTACACCAACTACCCCCGGGGGGGTCTCGATCTTGCTAGCGAAGTCCCTCCTGGCAGAAATTCTGCTAGTAAAGACAGACCCTGCTGGAAGATTCATTATAATTACCCTTCATATAATCTCTCTAGTTTTTACACTGGTGAACGTATACGTTCCTCCTCCATTCTCTCCAGATATTTTTTCCCACCTGTCCCTTTTACTATTGTCCAGATCCCCTGGTTCCCTACTATTTGTAGGCGACTTTAAAGCTGTACTTGACCTTACGGTGGGCCGCTTGGGGGGAGGGGGCAGGCCCTACCCCTCCATTTGTTGATTGGACTCAAATATATGACCTTACTGAGTTATGGCGATGGAAGCACCAAGACAGTTTTCCTGTCACCCTGACTCCTTTCATACTATATCTCACATAGACCTGGCATTCACTCCGGCAGATGTACTCCCTCTTGTACAATCAGTTTCATACCTACCCCGGGGGATCTCTGCTTCTCTGTCTGTAGATCTTCTAATCCTGGCGAGAGCAGGCCCCCGGGTTTGGCGATTGAACTCTCATTGGCTGGAGGACGAGATCGTGCAGAGTAAATGCCAGAAGGTCATCCCTGAATACTGCCGTGCGAATCGGGGTACCATCGGGGCCCTCCACTGCCTGGGAAGCCTCCAGGGCCGTGTTGAGGGGTACCTTCTATGTCCATCACTGGTATCCTGCGCAAAAATGCCCAACAACGAACTGAGGAACTAGAAAGTGCATTAACAGTGGCGGAGGCGGCTTGCGCCCAGAACCCTGGTGCGGCTACCTTAACCCCCGTGGCTGCAAAGCCGCAGGGAGTACGAGTTTCGCTTGCGGGACCTTGCTAAAAAACGTATGCTCTACGTCACCCAGAAGATGTTTGAACATGGTAATAAGGCGGGTCGCCTACCTCACCAGACCTGATAAAGCCCCTATCTCAATCACCAGTACACTGGTCTCTAAGGATAAGATTAGCGATGTCCCTCAGGATACAACAGACACCTTTCTATCTTTTTACTGTGACCTTTACACTTCCAGAGCTCATTACTCGGAGACCCAACCTGATAATTACTTAACCCAAATAACACTCCCCCAACTGACGGATCAAGACCGCAACAAGCTTGATGAACCTCTCTGTAGAGGAGCTCTCCCTTGCGATTTCGCAGTTACCGACTCATAAGACACTATGCTTGGACGGTTTCCCAGCCGGATGGTATACGCACTTTCGACACCTCCTTAGCCCTATGCTACTTAATACATATAATGAGGCCTTGAAAGGAGTACTCCCTCCCTCAATGAGAGGCTTTAATTGTTTTAAAACTTAATCCCCGGAAGGATCCTTTTAAATGTGACTCCTATTGGTCGATATCCCTTATTAACGTAGATGTTAAAATTCTGGCTAAAGCTCTGGCCAACCGTCTGAACAAAGTGGTTGCGAAGTTGGTAGGGAGTGACCAGGGGGGCTTCATACCGGGTCGCTGAACTAGAATGAACATCCGCAGATTATTTCACAACCTGACCTACCCACAAGACTGTGCTCCCACCCGTGTTATTGTGTCTTTGGACACCTGTAAGGTCTTTGATCGTGTGGAATGGCCATATCTGTTTCAGGTGTTACAGCTATACGGGTTCGGCCCCCGACTGATAGCATGAATACGGCTCCTCTATGCCCTACCACTGGCCCGCATACAAATTAATTCTCGGGTCACTGAGACTTTCTTGATCACCAGAGGCACCAGGCAGGGCTGTCCTTTATCTCCCCTCCTATTCGCTCTGGCCATGGAGCTCCTTGCTGCTCGGATCCGTAGCTTTCCACTCATTAGAGGTCTTCCCATAAATTACATAGAGAAACAGATATCTCTTTATGCAGACAATACTCTAGTTTACCTAGCGGACCCCCACGACTCCCTCACCAACCTGTTGGCTGTCATTAATACATGTGGCGATCTCTCCGGATTCCGAGTGAACTGGGACAAGTCGATCCTCTTTCCCCTAGACCAAGCCCTTATATCGGAGATCCAATCGGACTCTAGACTACAAATAGCCACCTCTTTCAGGTATTTGGGAGTTATGGTTCCAATGCCCTTATCCCTCTATATAACCAATAATATGCCCCTTACTGCTCCAATTACAAACCCAAACCAAACAGTGGAAGGACTTACCCCTGGACCTTATGGGACGAGCCAATGTCCTTAAGATGATATATCTGCCTAAACTGCTGTATGTCATGGCTAACTCCCCTTGTAAAATCCCTAAATCGATCTGTATTGCGTTGCTTTGGAACAGACGACCCCCTAGAGTCGCACTGGAGACGCTTAGTCTCCCATCCCACTTGGCGGGTTTAGCTTTCCCTGACTTCTACCTTTACTATCAGGCATCTAAACTGGTTAATATCCATGATTGGCTATACCCTGACTCAAATAATCCCTGTACAACTACTGAAGGAGCCATAGTCTCCTCGTTTTGAAACACTACATAATATAATATATCAAAGATGCACACCACCAGGACCTGGGATGTCTATCATACGTACTTCCCTCTCTTTGTTTAAAACTGTGACAGCCAAGCGTGCCTCTGACACTTGGCTGGCCTCTCCCAACAGTCCACTCTGGTTTAACCCTACGCTTAAAGAGCTAAGCTCCCTGCCTGGCCCTACAAGATGGACATCCAGGGGGATTAAGTACTTCTGTCATATACACACCCCTCAGGGTTTCAAATCCTTCTCCCAGATGAGATTAGACTTTGACCTACCACGTACCTACTTGTTTTATTACTACCAGCTTAGACATGCAGTGTGAGCACAGTTTGGTTCCCTAGGCAGTCCTAGCAGGACACCTGACCTAGAAAAACTCCTGAGATCTCCGGGCCCGACAGCTTATTCTTACCTATTACTCGACCCTAGTAACAAATATCAATCCTAGCTTCGGGGCAGCACAACGGAACTGGGACTCCCTAGACATTCCTATAACAGATAAAAGACTGGACTGAATTCTGTGACACCTGTTATCTCCTCCCAGGGACAAGGTAGTCCAACTTAAGATCTTTCACCAGTCACACCTTACCCCAGCTAAAATGTACAGAATGGGTATATCCCCCTCTGCTGAATGCTTTCGGGGCTGTGGCCAAACAGCTGACTTCCTCCACTGCTTCTGGACCTGTCCCATAGTGCAAGACTTTTGGGTAAACATAGGCTCCTTTATCTCCTCAGCACTGGGCCCCAATATAATAAACCCCAAGAATTGTCTCCTGGGCATCTTTGGCGACCTCACTGTTCCCTCTCAGGCCAAAAGGCTGCTTCGTATCCTCTATTTTTACACGAAGAAGTCCATTTTAATGACATGGAAGGGTGCAGCGACCCCAACTAGAAGTCTCTGGTTAAAACTGGTTAATGAATCCCTACCACTATATAAGCTCACCGTTGATATTCGAAAGAGGGAAAAAAACATTTCACAAAATCTGAGGCAGATGGCTAGCTAGCCCTCTGACCCTCTCCCCTATACTATAATGGATGATTATTTGAGGCAGCTTGCCTCGTACCACAACTGAATTCTGCCATGGCTGTACTGTTCATGATTATAGTACTCCTCTACATAGTTTGATATCAATGCTGAATGTAATTTGCTTTGACTAGCATAGTATATATATGATGCACAAATTCCTTCTGTTCTAGGCTGACATAGGAGCATTCTGTACTTTGTTTCGGATTTTGTTCTTTTTATTTGTATGTCTGCGTATGTTAAGAAACTGCAATAAAAATATCTTTAAAAAAGAAAGTAAGAGGGACAGGCAAGGTTGCCAATCCTGGGTACTTACATGAGATAAAGTGTATTGGTATAAGGTGAGTATGGAGCCAAAGTCAGAAAGATATGTCTCTCCCGGGAGCTGAGGTAGTCTAAGGCCGCGCACCAGTAGGGCACACACAGGGTCCCCAGAACACAGTTAACCAATTATCATGGTGTATGCAAGTAAGCGAAATGGTATTGTTCACCAGATCTATATTCAATAAAAATAGTATCCATAAATGATATAGTATTTAAGTGGGGTGCGTTGAAGATAGTCAGATAGGACCGTGGTGCCAATGAAACCATGTGTAAGTGAGGTTGTGGTAGTGGGCCACAAACCAGGGAGACAAAAATGAGAGTAGTGTGTGCAAAGATCACCATGACCAAATTCCAAAGCATCAAAGCGTGGTAAAGAAAAAGTGTCTGTTTGAGAAAGGCATTGTGAAAGGATAGCATGGTAATTACCTGGAGTGTGTGCATAAGAGCAGGGAATTCCTGTGAAGAGCAACCCAAAATTTCAGATTTTGTTTTACTTGCAGTGATAACTGTTAATAGGCAAATAGAGGGTGAATGTACTACATCTGAAGTTCTTATTCCTCTAAACTGTTCAAAACACAAAGTTTTGCATTTAGTTATACTTTTAGTATATTAACCGATTTGAGATTCTGAATGTTTGTTTGTTTTTTGTTTTTTAATATTTTATTAAGATAGACCAGTCTTCAGATAGATTTTATGTTAAAGCTAAACTCCAGGCTAAAGGCCTAATTTACAGATGCAGTGCATATTAACCACTTAAGCCCCGGACCATTTTGTAGCTAAAGGACCAGAGCTGTTTTCAGAATTTTGCACTGCGCTGCTTTAACTGGAAATTGTGCGGACATGCAATGTTGTACCGAAACGAAATTTGCGTCCTTTTCTTCCCACAAATAGAGCTTTCTTTTAATGGTATTTGATTGCCTCTGCGATTTTTTTTTTTTGCGATATAAATGGAAAAAGACCGAAAATTTTGAAAAAAAATTATATTTTCTACTTTTTGTTATAAGAAAAATCGAATAAACTCAATTTTAGTCATACATTTAGGCCAAAATGTATTCAGCCACATGTCTTTAGTAAAAAAATGTCAATAAGCGTATATTTATTGGTTTGCGCAAAAGTTATAGCGTCTACAAACTAGGGTACATTTTCTGGAATTTACACAGCTTTTAATTTATGACTGCCTATCTCATTTCTTGAGGTGCTAAAATGGCAGGGCAGTACAAAACCCCCCCAAATTACCCAATTTTGGAAAGTAGACACCCCAAGGAAATTGCTGAGAGGCATGTTGAGCCCATTGAATATTTTTTTTTTTTTTGTCGCAAGTGATTGAATAATGACTAAAAAATAAATAAATGACAAAAAGTTGTCACTAAATGATATATTGCTCACACATGCCATGGTTATATATGGAATTACACCCCAAAATACATTTTGCTGCTTCTCCTGAGTACGGGGATACCACATGTGTGGGACTTTTTGGGAGCCTAGCCGCGTACGGGACCCCGAAAACCAAGCACCGCCTTCAGGATTTCTAGGCACAAATTTTTGATTTCACTCCTCACTACCTATCACAGTTTCGAAGGCCATAAAATGCCAAAATAGCACAAAACCCCCCCAAATGACCCCATTTTGGAAAGTAGACACCCCAAGCTATTTTCTGAGAGGTATGGTGAGTATTTTACAGCTCTCATTTGTTTTTGAAAATGAAGAAAAAAATTTTTTTTTTCTTTTTTAATTTTCAAAACTTTGTGACAAAAAGCAAGATCTGCAAAATACTCACCATACCTCTCAGCAAATAGCTTGGGGTGTCTACTTTCCAAAATGGGGTCATTTGGGGGGGGGGGGTTTGTGCCATCTGGGCATTCCATGGCCTCCGAAACTGTGATAGGCAGTGAGAAGTGAAATCAAAAATGTACACCCTTAGAAAGCCTGAAGGCGGTGATTGGTTTTTGGGGTCCCGTACGCGGCTAGGCTCCCAAAAAGTCTCACACATGTGGTATTCCCGTACTCAGGAGAAGCAACAGAATGTATTTTGGGGTGTAATTCCACATATGCCCATGACATGTTTGAGCAATATATCATTTAGTGACAACTTTGTGCAAAAAATAAAAAAATAAATTGTCTATTTTCCGCAACTTGTGTCAACATATAAAATATTCCATGGACTCGACATGCCTCTCAGTATATAGCTTGGGGTGTCTACTTTCCAAAATGGGGTCATTTGGGGGGGTTTTGAACTGTTCTGGCATTTTATACACAACATTAGGAAGCTTACATCCACTCTTCTAACCACTTGAAGGCAAAGCCCTTTTTCACACTTTTTGTTTACATGAAAACATTTTTTTTTTTTGCAAGAAAATTATGTTGAACCCCCAAACATTATATATATTTTTAAAGCAAAGGCCCTACAGATTAAAATGGTGGGTGTTGCAATTTTTTTTTTCTACACAGTATTTGCGCAGCGATTTTTCAAACGCATTTTTTGGGGAAAAAATACACTTTTTTTAATTTTAATGCACTAAAACACAATATATTGCCCAAATTTTTGATGAAATAAAAAAGATGATCTTAGGCCGAGTACATAGATACCAAACACGACAAGCTTTAAAATTTCGCACAAACGCGCATTGGCAAGCCTTTACAGGTTACGCCGTTAGATTTACAGAGGAGGTCTACTGCTAAAATTACTGCCCTCGATCTGACCTTCGCGGTGATACCTCACATGCATGGTGCAATTTCTGTTTACATATGACGCCAGACCGACGCTTGCGTTCGCCATTGGGCAAGAGCAGGGCAGGACAGGGGTGCTTTTTTTTTTTTTTTTTTTTATTAATTTTGCTTTTTTATTTTATTTTTAAACTGTTGCTTCCATATTTTTTTTTTTTTTATTATTGTTATCTCAGGGAATGTAAATATCCCCTATGATAGGTAATGACAGGTACTCTTTTTTGAAAAAACTGGGGTCTATTGGACCCTAGATCTTTCCTCTGCCCTCAAAGCATCTGACCACACCAAGATCGGTGTGATAAAATGCTTTCCCAATTTCCCAATGGCGCTTTTTATATCAGGGGGGGGGACATTCCCTCCCACTGCTTGTAAAAGCAGTCCAGAGGCTAATTAGCCACTAGGATTGCTTTTACATGAAAGCCGGCCGCTGGCTGAAAAGAATGATACCAAGATGATACCTAAACCCACAGGCATCATTCTGGTATAAACATTCAAAGTCCAGCAACATACCAGTATGTTGCTGGTCCTTGTTGGACATGTATTGTAATCTCTTTTTTCATGCAGCCTGTTGGCTGAACGAAAAAAAAAGATTGATCGGTGGGTATGCCCACCATTAGAATACCGCCCTTCATCCACCCACTTCTAATGATGGGCATACATGCACCATTTATATATGCCGAAGCATGGGGGCATCTTCCCGCAAAAGTTATGCCGCGTACACATGGTCAGACTTTTCCACGGGCAAGCCTCCGTCGGAATTTTGACCGTATGTACGCGGCATTAGGAGCAAAATCGCTCCTCCGCCCCTGCTGCCCCAATGCTTCGGCATATATGCTTTTTTTTTTTTTTAACTGTGGTGGTGAAATCACCTCCTACAGCACTGGAGTCGCAGGGATCAGGCCTGTCTCTGCGAACGCTGCAGTTATGTGTGTTGTGTTTTGCAAGTGACAGTGATCGATCGATACTGCACTTGGGTGGCCTGGGCTGGACGGAGGGGCAGAACGCAGGTGCTAGCAGGTATCTGGGCTGATCCCGCTAACACTGCGTTTTTGGGAACCCTAAACTGCTGGGGACGCTAGTATAGATCTGATCAGATCAGATATTGATCTGTTCAGATACTATACCACTAAGGGGGGTGTATGCTTAACGCGTGGGTGTTAGCACTACTGGCACTAACCTGACGCTGCCTGGGGTGTGACGCAGACCCTCTCTGACGCTAAAACCTAATTGATATCACCCGCCGGGCGATCAGGGGGTTAAACCTTTATTGGGTTATATACGGCGGGTGCCCTGACACTATATAAAGCAAACTAACTAACCAGCGTCACCCGTAACACTTATATGGTGATTACTGGTGAAAGGGTTAACTAGATGCAATTAGGGGGTTAAAACCTTTATTAGGTAATATATGGGGGTACCTGACGCTATATAAAAACCTGACGGCGAACCTAAAAAAAAATTACTGGCTACCTATCGGCATCACCGACACTAAGACAACGATCATAAAAATGATCGCTTAGCGACAGTGGTGATAGGGGTTGAAAGGGTTACCTGGGGGGCGATCAGGGGGTTAAACCTTTATTAGATAATATATGGGGGTACCTGACGCTATAAAAACCTGCGGCGAACCTAAAAAAAATTACTGGCTACCGATCTGCATCACCGACGCTAAGACAGCGATCAGAAAAATGATCGCTTAGCGACAGTGGTGATAGGGGGTGAAAGGGTTACCTGGGGGGCGATCAAGGGGGTTAAACCTTTATTTGGTAATATATCGGGGTACCTGACGCTATAAAAACCTGCGGCGAACCTAAAAAATATTACTGGCTACCGATCTGCATCACCGACGCTAAGACAGCGATCAGAAAAATGATCGCTTAGCGACAGTGGTGATAGGGGTGAAAGCGTTATCTGGGGGCGATCAAGGGGGTTAAACCTTTATTGGGTAATATATGGGGGTACCCGACGCTATAAAAACCTGCGGCGAACCTAAAAAAAATTACTGGCTACCGATCAGCATCACCGACGCTAAGACATCGATCAGAAAAATGATCGCTTAGCGACGGCGGTGCTAGGGGGTGAAAGGGTTATCTGGGGGGTGATCAGGGGGTTAAACCTTTATTAGGCGGGGGTTAGGGGGCTACACTGGACCTAAAACTAAATGTAGTGACACTTTTACAGTCACAAATGTCACTGATTGCAGTGATCACTAAATAAATGGTCACTGCAATCAGTGACACTGTGACTGGGAGCTGGGGGGTGATCTGGGGGGGCGATTTATGTGCCTATGTGTCCTGGTGTCAGTGTGCTGTTTTGTGCACTAACCTGCATCTTCTCCTGTACGGCGCTCAGTATATGTGAGCGCCGCAGGAGAGATGACATCACTTCCTCCTGCCTGTGTAAACAGTACACAGGCAGGGGAAGCTCTCTCATTCGCCGGGAGCGATCGAGAGGGGGGGGGCCGGAATCGAACGGCCGTCCCCTCATGCCGGATCGCTCCCGAAGGTAAAACGACTACCCACTGTAAAGAAGGGGGGCCCGATCGGACCCCCCAACTATACAAAGGCAATCTCGTATATGTACGTGATTCTGCCTGTCGGTGCAATTTTGCCGACGTATATTTACAGTGGGCGGTCGTTAAGTGGTTAAGGAGATACAGTATATTACCTGACAAAATATTTGTTTTGATCAATAGCCTGTTCTGAGATTTACACAGCTCTGTGACACAGCATAGACAGGCTGATGACCCTACTTTAACTACTACAATATAGGTCTGTAAAATGGATAAAGCGGTGTCTCTCCACATCCAGTTTAGTAATTGGACAGTGCAGGAGCAGCAAGAGAGTGATGAGGTAATTTTGTTTGCTCACTTTGCTGTTTCCTTCTAGAATATTTCCTTTTTTGGCACATTTGCATGCTGCACACCTGATTGGCTCCCAGTTCTACCCGTTTCTCCTAATTTTGGCTATAACAGGAGGACATTATCAAGTCCGCCTGCTTTCCCTTTTAGTCTTTATTTTGTATTTGCTTGAATTTCAGATTTGTGTGTGTGTGTATACGGAATCATGTGAAACATTTCTAGATATTAAATCTCACAAACATACCAGTAGTTCTCCTAAAAATGCCTTCACTTTTCAGGAAGCATGGAGCTCATCTTTCTTGAGGCATTATACAAGGTCAGCACCTATTTTCTGGACTTGAATGCTGGCTCAAAAGTGACACAACCATGGGAATCCTGGTCTTTGTGCAGTTCTTAGTTGTGTTTTACCAATGTGTCACACACATGAGCTCCTGCTTCAAACCTCTCACCTTTCTCTAGCCTGCAGCAGACTAAAGAGATCAACTAAACCTAAACCAATTTACTTGACTTGGAGCAGGGTTGAAGGTACATATAATTTTTGTTGTGACTTGGCAAAAACAAATTCATGTGGCCTTTTACACTTCCTGAAAGGGCCACTTTTAAACAAAAGAAAATGTCTGAAATGATTAACCACTAAGATTTCAACTTGGATTTTTATTGTAGTGCAGACTTGAAAATGAAAATTATAAAATGGTTGCTCCTGGCAGACCCCCCCCCCCCCCCCCCCCACACACACACACACACACACACTTTTTTTATTTTAATATTGAGTGACTGAAAGGACTCTGAAGAGTAGGCTTTCATTGCCCAAGTAAAAACAGTGTTTCCTGTTGTAACAGTTAAGAGGTTAATATTTGAGTGGGGAGGGCTATTTCTCATTTACATACTGCTGACAAGTGTAGCAGTCACTGTTTGACGATTCTGCTATTTATACTGCTGCAAATTACAATTTAATAGCTGGACACTGCTCGTCATGCAGATTTGTCCACGTGGGAAACGACCTTCAGTCGGAGGATATTGGCTGCTTAATTAGTCTTCATGAAAACGCTATTAGTGGAAAAGGCCACTTGGGACAGAAGAGGAAAATAATGAAAATGTCATCTCTACCTCACAACTTGAACATTTAGTTATTTATAACACTGAGATTTTCACTAAGTAAATAATATACCTCCTCGTGATCATTGTACATAATTCAAAGTTATATGTAGACCTTTCTATTGACTATTCTGTATTTTTTTTACTTGCTGGTTTTGCAAAGCGTTAAGATTTAAAGTGACACACAGTTTGGTTAAACAAAAGTCTATTCAAATATGTATTCTTATCTCAAAGTACCTTCTATTTTTCTTAGCCATGTTCCATTCTCCAAATTCCATTTTTTGCTTCTGATAAATTTCTGTTAGAGGGTGGCTACCTTCATTCTCTTTGCTTCCGCTGTATGTGGGAATGTATCCACCCTCTCCTGCTTCAGTCCTAAAATAAGCTAGAGGCTGTGAACTATGGGATTTGTTTGTGACCATTGCTAATGTCCACTGCCTATTCCAAACAGATCGAAGTGAGGGAGAAATGGGGAGGGAGGCTTGTGAGCTCATGGGGGGGAAGGGGGGTGTTACAAGGAGGCATAAAACACGAACGGCTTCATAAAAAAAATATTACAGGGCCATTAAGCATTGCATGTGTATGGATTGTATTTGGAGAATAAGGATATTTACTGTCATTTTAAACTTGCTTAAATATGCATTTTAATTTGCAGTGTTTTAATAAGTCAATAGAACGCTGCAAAATAATGCTGGTTTCTCCCTCATGGAAGATCTCTGCTTATGTTAAACCTTCAGCAAAAATGCATTTTATATATTTTGTAGGCTTTGCTCCCACTACGGATCACAAATCATTAAAAGCATTGTGTCGTTGTTTCCTATTGTATTGAAGGTTTCAGTAATATTTTTTTATTTTATTGCGTATTTGCAATCCTATGACAAAAAATCTTAGACTTTATTTAAATTGGCAGTAAATACTGGCAGGTTTTTACAGCCCCTCGACCCCCTCACCAAAAGCCTAACAAGACAGTCAGAGTGGGTTATCCACACGCCACAGCAGGGCTGCTTTGCTTGGCAGCTGCATCAAATGTACCTTGGCTTTCCGAGTTTGACTAGTGCCACTGCCTGTCAAACTCCCCTATTGAAATCAATAGGACTGTGCCAAAACCAGTATTGTCTCCTGAACACCTGGAAATTGCTGCTCTACTGCCTTCTGAAAAGTGATGTACCATGACATGGAGGTAGAAATTGCTGCCTGTGTGAAGTTATTAGCAATAGTAGTAGTAGTTACAAGCATCAGGATCAGTAATTAAAGTTTATAATCAAAACCACCTACTGGTGGATTTGGGAGTTGTAACATAACCATTGACATCTCCAATTGTGTACAGTACGAACTGCCCATGCGGTTTCAGACAAATGCCAGTATCCGTCAGTGTAGTTCCCGGCAGCATGGCACTTGTAGCGGTACCCACAGGAAACATCCTGGGCCCCATAGCAGACTGCATCAACGGAACTAAAGACATGACGGGACTCCAATTCTCTAAGTGTTGGACACACACGCGGAGTCTCACGCAGCAAGCAGGTGGGAACTCCTCCCACTTGTTCCTTTAGTCACGTAGTAAGCGGGCTTCTTGCTTTCTTGGCTTCGCCCACGCGGCTAACAAGTGATCTGCAAACTAACCCGCTTTTTTTTTTCTCCAGAAAATAACAGTCCAGAGTCCTCTTTGTAACATAGGCTCCCGGTGAACAGTTTACTTGATTTGCGACTGGTAACGGCAAATCCCGGACGAGCCCCCACGTGTAGCACTACCCCTGTAGTAGGTGCTGGTTATATTTTGGGCCTTTGCCGTTACCTTACTGTACCACCGTGTCCGTCATAGGGGTCCCATTGAAGAGTTGTTCACAGATGTCAGCACCAACACAGTCTCTTTTTCAATGGTTTTATTAAACAAAGTCAGAGGGATGGAGGGTTATGGGAGATTCAGGTACCTTGCTTTGCGGATCACGGGTACTTCTTTTATCCAGAGGACAAACAATTTCCACACTGGATCTAGCAACCACCGGATAGGCCTCTCTCACTGACCTTGCAGCCGGTGCGGTGCTCGGTCATAGTCTCTGCCACAGACTTGAAGAATACACAGTCTCTGCACAATCCTCTGCCACAGGATTGTATAATCAAGAACTTTTGCAAAGTCAAAGTACAGTCACACAGTACCTGTTTCTTTCAGCCAAGCCGGCAACACTATGGGGTAGATAGGCCGCGATGTGTCCTCCAATTGAGTCTCCAGGCTCTTCATGAGATACCAGTCCTTTTCGCTCGGTCCTCTCTGAGAAAAGTCCTCCCCTGGTTTCTCCAATTGCTCGGCTTCTCCCCGCAGGCAAGACGGCACAGGACCACCCCTGGACCAGTAGGCCCCAGAAACTCCTGGGCCTACTATCAGTAACTGAGCCTTGGGCCAGCAGCCCCCGAGGCAGAACAGCTGCTTCGACACACCTTAGGCCAGGAGGGCCGTCAGGTCAGAGAGACCCGGAAAACTGTGTCTGTCCCTTAAGTACCATCTCCCAAAATGCACAGCGGATGAACCACTCCCACTGGGCTTTTTCTGGGTAAAGGGGTACTCAATACACCCAGCCTGCTGCATTTCCAACCTTGACCTGTGGTGACAGCGACACCTACAGTCAAGTAGAAAATGCGCAACACAGCTGGACTGGAACAGAAACCAGCAATTTAACACAATCATTCTGAGCCAAACTACAGCTCAGATAACTTAAATTTACAAATAGCGCCTACTCAATAGGAGCAGGGCGCTACATATATATAAAATGTGCAGTTGGGATATTCTGTCTGAGAAATTATAAGATATAGCCATCAGAGCAGTTATAAATCTCAGTATCATTTTGGAGTAATGTAGCTTGACTGCCTTGGGGGAAAGCAAGGTTCTGCATGAAGAGGAGTTGAGCTTGGAATAACTCCCCAATATGCTGAAGGTGTTGTGTTTTCAAATTCACCTGTTCTTCCGGGGAACTACATTCCAAAGGCTTGACATGCCTAGTTTACTTTAAAATCATGGAGAATCCACAGGGGTTATGCTGGGATTGGTGTTACTACTTACATCATCACGATTACACATGGAATCCATAAAAAAAACTCTCTATTGGTTGAGAGCTTTGCCCTTGGTCCAGACTTGCTACATGCTAGAGAAGTGTCAGCATAGCAGTCCTAATTTTTCTATTTTTCTTTCAAATGTATTCAAGACCTATACATTTTATACATGTACCTTGTGTACATTTTTTTTCACAGAAATCTATTTCTCTATTTCTCCTTAGCAAATAGTGGAGTTAAAGATGGTTTTATGGGGCGTGGCCGCGATGTGAGTGAGGAAGGACGTGTGCAGCTCAGGCTCCCGCCATCCGTCCAGTTAATCCGCCGGAATCCTGCTATTTTACCTGCCATCCTGCTCAGCAAACACCGGGCTGTGGTCTGGGGGGACACTCCGATCCTCCCCATGACTGGTAAGCGCAAATTGGCTAAGAAAGCAGCGGCAAAATCCTGTCAGCTCTCGCCGCCAGTCACTCGTGCGGCGACCATCTTGCCTTCCATCTCCCTGTCTCTGACCTCTACTGCGGTGCAGACAGACCTAGGGATGGCGGCTCTCGGGACATCTGCTCCGGAGGGAGCCTCGGCAGCACCTCGGGAAGATCTGGAGCCTGTGGGGGAGCAATCCACAGCGGCGATCCTGGCGGCCATTGCGGACAGTAAGGCCTCCGTGGAGGGTAAGATTGACACCCTGGCCATAGAATGTGGGCTCATTAGACAGGACATGGATAAGTTCAGGGGCCGCCTTTCTGAAGCAGAACACCGCATATCGGCTGTAGAGGATACTACTGCCTCCACATTGCACTCTGTGTCTGAATTGCAGCAGCAGGTTAAAATCCTCATGGCGCGCTCTGAAGATGCCGAGAATCGCCTCAGGCGCAATAATGTGCGGGTGGTGGGGCTCCCTGAGGGTGCGGAGGGCCCCAACCCGGTTGTATTTGCAGAGGACTTTTTTAAACAACTCCTTGGCCTGCAGCACTTGTCATCAGTGTATGTTGTGGAGCGTGCCCACAGAGTGCCCTCTGGTCGGAGGCCTGCCGGCGCATGGCCGCGTGCATTCCTTGTCCGCCTGCTTAACTTCAGAGATAGGGATCTGATCCTTGTGGAGGCTCGCAAGCATCAGGAATTGAAACATGACAATGCTATTATACATCTATATCCTGATTTTTCTCCGGACTTACAGAGAAAGAGGCGCTCTTTCACAGATGTCCGCAAGCGCTTGAGGGAGAAGAACCTGGTCTATAGTATGCTGTATCTGAGTCGCCTGAAGGTTATTCTCCAGGGCTCTGCAAAGTTTTTTGATTCCCCTGTGGAGGCGGCAGAATGGCTGGATTCCATTGCCTAAGGATGTGTGCGAGTGGCAGGCTGGTTTGTGGCTGGCGCCTGTGATTGCTACCTATGGGACTGCACGTCCCCTTGCTGGGACGTGTGGTTCTTGTTACCCAAAAGAATATTTGATGCTGCGCTGACATTTAGCGGCACCTGCCTTTTCGGGGGTGGGAAGTGTGTCTACTATCCGGGGTCTTTGGTCCGTGCATCATCGGGAGTCCTGCTGGACGGTACTGCGTGTCCCCTGGCGTGACCCCCCACTGAGTGGATGAACTCTCTGAACTTTCCACTGCTGTTTTTTTTGTTTTTGGGAACAAAGTTTCTCGGGCGTGTTTTTTGTTTGGTTAGCCTAGAGCAAACAGGGTGTTGGGATTTTGAACTGTTAACTTTCTGGACTGTCCTGATTTTTTTCTTTTTCTTTTCTCTTTTTTTTTTGTTTGGGGGTTCTTTTTTTACCCTGTTTGTGCCCTGCTTATCAGGCTGGTGCAGATGGGTGGTTACCTTGCCTAGTATGGTTCCTGTTGTGTAACTGCTGTCATGTGGTGGTCCGTGGCTCTCTGTGTCCAGGCCCTGGCCCCTCCGGCCTCCCTTACCTGGTGATTTTCTCCTTTCCTCATATTATATTCCCTCCGACGTGATGAGCGACCTTACACTTATCTCATGGAATGTCCGTGGGTTGAACTCTAAATTTAAACGCTCCCTGGTCCTGCAATATCTTAAATCTCTTGGCCCCCACATTATCCTTTTACAAGAGACACACCTTATGGGCTCTAAGATACTGTCCCTTAACAGGAACTGGATACAGAGGGCCATTCACTCTACATACTCCTCCTATGTGAGGGGGGTGGCTATTTTAATACATAAGAAACTGGTATGTGCTATTGAACATGTGGTGACGGATCCTGCTGGCCGTTATGCCATTGTGGTCCTGACTGTCGAGTCTCAATTAATTGCCATTGTCAATGTTTATGTGCCCCCTCCCTTTGGGAAGGAGGTACTCTATCAGGTCCTGGACAAGGTTGCCACATTTGGCCCCCTGAGGTTATTTGTGGCTAGGGATTTTAATAATATCCTTGATTACTCCCTGGATTCCTCAAACCCGAATAGGGTGCGGAACCTTGACCTGGGGCTTTGGGCAGACGCTGCGTCTTTGGAGGAGGTCTGGCGGTGGAAACATCCTGGTGAGAGAGGTTACTCCTATCTTTCCCACGTCAGTACCTCCTCCTCTCGCATTGATTTGGCGTTCGCCAGCCCTGATCTCTTGCCCCATGTTGAGGAGGTCCGTTATCTAGCAGGGGTCTATCTGATCACACCCCTTTGCGTGTGGTACTGACCTTTGCCGCTCAGGGCCGCAGGAGGGTTTGGAGACTACACCCTGGTTGGGTGGCCGAGTCCTCCGTCGAGGCCCTGATATCGCCTCATCTGCAAGAATATTGGCAGCATAACGAGGGTTCAGCGGGTGGGCCGGTTCTGTGGGACGCATTTAAAGCGTCCACACGGGGGGCATATGTGTCGGCCATAAAGGCTGCGAGAATTGAGAAAAACGCAAAGTCTGAGGAGCTACAGGCCAATGAAACCCTGTGCGCACAGATGCATGCTAATGCGCCTTCCCCTGCTTCTCTGGTCCAGCTGCAAGCGGCCAGAAGGGCCCTTCTGGTGCATTTTCAGGACTTGACCCACTGCACTCGCAAGAGTAGGGCAGAGGAATTGTTTGAGAGGGGCGATAAGAATGGGAAGCTGTTGGCATTCCTCTCAGCAGACACTAGGGCACACGCAGCTATCCCATGCATTTCTTCCCCAGATGGTGCCGTAGTGAGGGACAGAGAGGGTATAATGCAGGCCTTTGTGTCCTACTATTCAGAACTTTACTCAGCTATCCCGCCGTATGACCACCGGGACCTGACTGACCTGTTGGGTCTCCTTCAGATCCCGGAGTTGTCCGAGGAGGCGGTAGCCGGGCTTGAGGCCCCCTTCACGGACAAAGAATTGGCGTCTGCCGTTGCATCTTTTCCCAATGCTAAGTCGCCGGGTCCTGATGGACTCCCGGCAGAGTGGTATAAACAGTATCTAGATGTTTTATCCCCCAGACTTTTAAAGCTCTATAGTGACTGTTTTGACTTGGAAAACCTCCCGGCATCTTTCTATGAGGCGCATATTGTATTACTCCCCAAGCCTGATAAGGACCCTCTTTGCTGTTCTTCCTATAGGCCCATAGCGCTTTTAAATATGGATCTGAAAATACTCACTAAGATGATTGCAAATAGACTGATGAAAATTATACATCACTTGGTATCGCCTGATCAGACAGGGTTCATGCCTCAAAAAGCCACTGATATAAATCTGAGATGGGTGTTTACTCACACGCAGTTGGGGGCCTTGGTGTTCTTCGACCTGGAGAAGGCCTTTGATTCCATTGATTGGGGTTATATGACCTATGTCCTCCAGCGCATGGGGTTTGGCCCCAGGTTCCTTAAATGGATCTCGCTGTTGTATGACCACCCGGTTGCGGCCCTCCGCTTTAATGGAGGGGTCTCTGGGACTTTTCCAGTGTCCAGGGGCACTAGACAGGGGTGTCCACTTTCACCCGGCCTGTTTGCTCTCGTCATGGAACCTTTGGCGATTGCGCTACGTTCCTCCCCCCAAATTCAGGGAATTAGTGTGGGCACCCTAACTGAAACCACAGCACTATATGCAGATGACCTGGTACTGTTTATCAGAGACACTGGACCCTCTCTACAGGCTGCGTTGTCACTCTTGGAAAAATTTGCTACGGTCTCTGGGCTCCGGGTTAATTGGACTAAGTCTAAGATACTTCCCCTGTGTTCCCACCCCATCCCTGCTCAGGTTGATCCTACCGTTCCTTTGCTGTGGGTCTCCCAAATTAAGTACTTAGGGCTTCAGATCACTAACTCTGTGACAGACTTTGTCAATCTTAATGTCTCCCCGCTACTCACTTTAATATCTAAAAAATTTCAGGCCTGGAGAAATCTCCCCTTGTCCCTCATAGGGAAAGTTAATCTGGTCAAGATGAAAATTCTGCCAATATTGTTATATACCCTTAGAAACTCTCCGGTGTGGATTCCCAAGTCCCTTTTCAAGTCCATTGACACTATGATTTCCTCCTTTTTGTGGCAGGGGGGCGTTCCTCGCCTGAAATTGGCGATCCTGCAACAGCCGTGTGGGGAGGGAGGGCTTGCAGTCCCTCACTTCCACAAATATTTTTTGGCTGGACAGTTGACTGTGGCCCACCGCTGGTTAACTACGCCTCCGGATGATACATCTGTGTCCCTGGAGGCTGCCTGTCTGGGCTCTTATGAGGCGTTGTCTCATTTGGTCTACAGGGGCCTGAAAGCTCCATATCCCTTAACGCATTCCATGCGCTCAGTGTTGAGGGCCTGGGCTGTGGTCCAGGGATTGCTGTCACCTAGCTCTCCTAGCTTTTCACCTAGTCTCCCCATCTGGAGGAACCCCAACTTACCGCACTTTTTCTCTTACCCGGACCCAGTAGTTTGGACGGGGTATGGAATTAAGCTTTTGGCCCATATTGTGTCCAACGGTGCTTTATTGGCCTTTGATGAACTAAAACAGAAGTATAATTTACCTAATTCCCACTTTTTCAGGTATTTGCAACTGAGGCATGCCTTTCACTCACAGTTCTGTGGGGGGACCCTTAACCTGGAGCCCAGTGATCTTGAGCTATTGGCGCGCAGTGAGTCCCTACCTAAGCCAGTTTCCAGTTTCTACAAAGACCTGTTCCCGGAGACGACTCTCCTACTCAGACCTTGTAGGGGGGCTTGGGAGGTTGTGGCCCCGGGATTAGACAGAGATGATTGGGATGACATGTGGGGGACTGCTTTTCAATATTTGGTCTCGAGTAGGGATAGACTGATCCTTTATAAGTTTCTACACAGGGTTTATCTTACTCCGGCTAGACTGGCAAGGATGTATGGGACGCAGAGCTCTCACTGCTGGAGATGCTCTGCACCTTCTGCCACCTTTATGCACATCTTTTGGGAGTGTCCTCCAATCAAAATCTACTGGCAGGCCATTGCTGATTGTATTAGGTTGGTCACCTCTATATCTATCCCCATGTCTGTTGAGGTCTGTCTTTTACATCTGGTTGAACCCCTGGCCACTACCAGGGCTATACGAACCTTACCCACGCTTCTGTTGTACTACGCTAAAAAGCGCATCATCCTATCATGGAAGAGCCCGGTGGCTCCTACAGTTAACACTTAGAAAGCGTTGGTTAATAAAGCCATACCCTTTTACAAGGCCACCTATTTGAGTAGGGGGGCACTGACGAAATTTGATAAGGTTTGGGGGGGTTGGATGGCTACTGTAGATACGGCTTCCGATTAAACACAGCAATGCAAGATGTAATGTGATGTGGGGGGGTGGGAGTGTTCAGGATGTCAGGACCTTGAGGGGTTATTGTGCACTTATGCAATACATATGTCTGGGTGGGGGAGTTTGGGGGCGAGGGGGATTTGATTTCATGTGCTATATCCGACTTGTCTTCGCAGAGAGCTACTGGACTATACTTCTGAAATATGGCGGACCACATCTGGTTGGTGGTCCGGGTCATGTATGTTCCTTTCTAGGCAAGGGGGGGGGGTATGCTTTGTTGGTTCTAGGGGGGGGGGGTTGGGAAGGTCGTAGGTTTAATGTAACAACTTGTGTTTTGTTGTATGACTGTATGCACCGGCGGATGTTGCGACCGGCTGTCTCCACGTTGTGTGGAGTGTTGTTTTCTGTATTGTATGAAAACTAAAAATATAATTTCCAAAAAAAAAAAAAGATGATTTTATAACAATACATATTTTGTATGTGTGTGTATGTATATATATGTGTGTGTGTGTGTGTGTGTGTATAATATATATATATATATATATATATATATATATATATATAATATAACAGAGTAGACCAGGGGTGTCCAAACTTTTTTCAGAGAGGGCCAGATTTGTTGAAGTGAACATGCGTGAGGGCCGACCATTTTGCCTGACATTCTTTGAACCATTAGAATTCGATCTAAAGCCTCGTACACACGGTCGGACTTCCATCTGACTTTTCCGTGGTTTTTTGTCCGAACGGAGTTGGTTGGGAACACCCATAGCATACACACGCTCTGACTTTTCTGCAAACTTTCTTAAAACTTCTTACAACATCACGTGTTTTTTCTGCTCTTTTCTGATCTTTACTGCCACCCTTTGGTCAACTTCTGCTGATGTTGGTTGATTTTAACATTAGTTGTTTTGTCCGATGGTTTTCTGTACACACGGTCGGACTTTGCTCCATCGGACTTTTGTTGGGCAAAAGTTTGTCCGTTTACAGACCCAACTTTTGTCCGATGAAATCCAAAACCAAACGAAAAATGTTTGTCCGATGGAGCGTACACACGGTCGGATTGTTGGTCCAACTTGCTTAAAACGAAGTTTGTTGGGCAAAAGTCCGACCGTGTGTACGGGGCTTTAGTGTATTTCTTTGAGCACTTATACACTGCCCAACAAGAATTATCCTGCCTTTGTGTTGTGTGTGAGTAAAGAGATGAGCTCGGGCGTGTTATTTGGATATACCGTATTTATTGGCGTATAACACGCACCTTCACTTTAAGAGGGAAGTTTCAGGAAACAAAATTAAATTTAAAATAAAGGTTTATGAAGCAAAATAAGGGTCAGTGCCCATCTGCAGCACCCCCCTTTGCCATCAGTGCAGCACCCCCCTTTGCCATCAGTGCAGCACCCCCCTTTGCCATCAGTGCAGCACCCCCCATTGCCATCAGTGCAGCACCCCCCATTGCCAGGAATAAAGCACCCCCCATTGCCAGGAATAAAGCACCCCCCATTGCTAGGAATGCAGACTCACCTTAGCCTCAGTGCAGCCTGATTGATGCCCATCCACCTGCAGCCTTGGAGGGGACAGGGAGGGGGCGGGACGAGCGCAAAAGAGTACATACAGGAGAAACTCCTGTTTTCTCAGTGGCCTTTTTAATAGAAAGTCCCGCCTCATTTGATGGACAGAACAGTCTTCCAATGGCAGCACCGGAGACGGGACTTCCTATTACAGAGACTGCACGGCACTCATCCTGCCTCCTCCCTGTCCCCTCCATGGCAGCCAGCCTATATATATTTTGTGGCCCCGGGAGATCGTTGGGGGCCACAAAAGATATATATGTTTAGATAACCAGGCGGGCCATTCACAACCGGAACGCGGGCCAGACTTTGAACATGCCTGGAGTAGACCCTCAATGTATTTAGGAAACATACCTAAGTAATGTTTGGTCTACTGGGTTGAAAGTTTGGTCCAAAGGCTACTAGATCAGAATAGCACCTTAACTAGCCAAATCAAGTATATTTAATTAGGGTAAATACATAATATTGTATTTAGATTTTATACACTACATTCGTTTTTCAAAATCTTCCTCTTTTTTTCCTAAGTTAGTGGTTTATTTATTTTTTTAATAATTTTAGTTGACTTTGAGCAAAAGGCACACATTGGCTTTCCCCATTATAGTATCCCCTGCTGTGAAGTGCATTTCTCCAAGTATTAGACACTTTCTGACTAGCAGAGGTTCATATGTTGTGATTGTGAATTAACCAGAGACCAGAGATAACAAGTTAGACGCCAGCTGGATTTCATGCCGCCTATTAATACAACTCCTGCCCACATTAAACACTGGGAGAGGAAGCAATACAGCTTCTGGCCCCTCAAGATGAGAGAGGCAAGCAGTCAGTTTCATGTCATAAGGGTACTCCCTACTGCAAAATGGGTGTATGCCAAACATTTCTCATTTTAATAGCTGTCGACTTTTATTTTTGCAGTTTCATACTGTGCTTACCCTTTTTGAAAGGCAGAGGGGGTGAGCGTAGACTCAAATGTTGTCAAAAATAATGAAAAAATAATTCCTTTGTATATTCTCTGGGTGTCAAAAAAGATGAATGATTGTAGACTTTTAATGCATTTATAGTTTGTCTGTTATGGCAACATTTGTATGTGTAGCAAATAATTTCAAACTGTCATTTTTAGCATTTTTGTTCTGGTTTTATTTATTTAGAATTTTTTAAGCACAGATTTTGTAAATGTACAGAGACAGAAAGTTAGCGAACAAAAAACCCACAACAGATAATAGATCTGGGGAGGGGAATCCCCCTGCAACTAGAAAATAAAAGAAGGTAGGGTGATTCCTCCAACAGTTGGAGATATTCTTTTATTTTTCAGCACACTATTTTCTTGTCCTGGACTCTTAGGAGAAGGGGGTAAAGAAGAAACAATTCTTTGTTTTGAAGGCACATACACTATATTACTAAAAGTATTGGGACGCATGCCTTCACACACATATGAACTTTAGTGGCTTTCCAGTCTTTCTTTCTTTTTTTTTTTTTTAAAGATATTTTTATTGACATTTTTTAAACAAAATGCAAAAGAAAAACTTTGATTATTCATAGCACTGCATTTTGCAGAAATACACTTGAACTGACAATTGACAAATTCAATTTACATAACTCTCGTGGTTTTTAACTGCAAGTTACATGGAATGATCAACATACAATTCTCTGGACATGAGGCAACCAGGGAGGTTGACATAGTAAGGTGCACTGTACCCTTAGGAGCAGTATACAGCAGTGTATAAGGGTTAGAGGGCTTGCCAGCCATCTGCCCCATATTTTGTGGAAGGTTTTGGTTATTTTCCGAACCTCAAATGTGAGTTTATATAAAAGTAAAGAGTCATTAATCAATTTGAACCAGAGGGATTTTAGAGGTATCTGTGATCCTTTCCAGGACAATAGAATGGCTTTCTTTGTGTAGAAATGGAGAATGCAAAGAAGTCTCTTGGCATGGGATGACGTGGTGATCGCCAAAAATGCCTAGAAGGCAGTTTTTGGGGTGGAGAATGTTCGGGAGGCCTATGGTCAATGAAATACCCTATCTCCATCCAAAAGTCTTGGGTTATTGGACAAAACCAAAAACAGTGTAAGAAGTCTGCCACTTGACCACATCCTCTAAAACAGTCTGCTGTGGGAGATGATCCCATTTTATGTAACCTAGCCAGAGGTAAGGTGGGATAGGTGAAAATGTTTTATATTTACAGTAGGTGCTGCGGACATTGTATTCATCGCGATCCTGTCACGGAGATTCTCGGCGACAGGGGTGCCGACATCTCGGCGACAGGGTGGCGACACATTTCGCGCTCGCTGCAATGGCGAGAAGGAGACGCGGCACTGTATTGAACGGGATCCGGCGTGGATTCCCACCAATACCAGGCACTGTGTTTGGTATGAATCCTGAGCGGGAACTCCACGCCAATTTTTAAAGAAAAAACCGGCATGGGTTCCCCCTCCAGGAGCATACCAGGCCCTTGGGTCTGGTATGGATGTGAAGGGGACTCCCCTAAGCCGAAAAATCGGCGTGGGGTCCCCCTCAAAATCCAAACCAGACCCTTTTCTTTATCGTACACCACGGGACACAGAGCTAGTCATTACATAATGGGTTAAGGGTCACCAGCGGTGATTGGACACTGGCACAACCAATGGAAGACAGTTCCCCTCCATATAACCCCTCCCATCAGGGAAGTACCTCAGTTTTTTCGCCAGTGTCGAAAGGTGTTGGACGCGTTAGGAGGTGCTAAAGGAAAGCTCTACCAAAGAGACCCTCTGGGGGTAAAAGAGCTATGCTTTCGGATCCATCCAAGACGCCTACAAATGAGCTGAATCTGGATGGGATCCGGGCCTCATCCATGAGGCGTCGCCTGTAATGTCTCTCTTCGGAGGACTGGGCTCTAAGATCCAGCACTTTCGCTATTTCGCTATAAAGTCCTGGTAAGAGTCTTGTACAAGGCCCAGGGGAGAGGTATCCTTTAAATAGGAACCCATATCCCTGAAGGTTGGCACACATAGCCCACCGTGAAGGGTGAAGTTTGGTATCTGTCTGAAATCTTTCAGCAGAAAAACCTGCGGCGTGGATAAGGTGAGATTAGAAGGTCCATAACTAGGTTGGGACCTTTTTCAAAAAGTGGATGTCTTCTTTTTTTCCACCACTGGGGGGAGTAAAGAGCTGAATATACTCACCTCACTCTGTTCAGTGTCGGCTTCGGCGAAGTACACTGCTCGTCACCTCCGCTGCTGAGCTTGCTGGGGCACCCCGATCCTCCTTTCGGTGGCCGACCAGACACCTGCAGATGCAGGTAAGTGGGAACAAGGGCTGATGAGAGTCCTCTCTCACTATGGCCACCGCCATAGCGCTAAGGGCCGCGCGCGGGAGCGCGCTTTATCGGAGGGGGGGGGGCGAAGGCGTGTGCGGGCACGTGGCGCGCGCAGGCACAGAAACGGCGCCAAATTTAAAAGACTGTCAGTGTGAGAAGCACTGCAGCAGCAAGCAAGCTCGTTAGTTCTCTTATTCCTGGCAGAGAAACACAGCAGCTATACAGGGACGTAAGACTCCATGTGGTTGGATTGGGTACTTCCTAGAAGACATCCATGTTATGCATAGTTATGTGTTAAAAGTTGCATACTTAATGTATTTGCTAAACTAAACACGGTAGTATATGCATTTAGGTACCTTGTATTTTGTCTAAACAGTAAGCCTTCCAGGGGAAGTAATACGGACAAAAAGAGATAAGAAAGCACCACCGCCTGAGAGGAGGCTCTAACTGTGCTGACTCGGTACCTTTCTCTCCTGTGTTGCTAAATGCACCTGTTCAGGATGAGCCATTACCTCTGTCAGGTATGGCGGCTTCCCCAGTGAAGCCTGGGCCTGTATATGTCACTGAGGACACTTTATCAGCTGCCCTAAATAATCTGGAGGAAAAAATTGCTACCTTAATCGCTAAGTCCTCTAAAAAGGGACAATAAGCGAAGCAGGTCTCTTCCAGTATTGGACCTCCCTTCAGAAGTACCTGAGGGAGGAGGATGAGGAGGAGGAGGCTACATCAGCAGAGGATGAGGAGCCAGATTTTAAGGTCACAGGTACAATGCTATAGCAGTGCATTTAAGTTAAGCTCTGCGGAGGTAACGGAATTACCTGTCTCCTCCCTAGGGTCATGAAGATCCCTGCAAGGTGCATGCTCCTTCCCGGTTCATCCGTTACTAGAGGATCTAATATACGCAAACTGGCAACATCCAGATAAGCGTTTCTCACCTCCAAAAAGGTTTAACATTCTTTATCCTATGGGGGAAATTTTTTTTTTTAAAGAAATGGAGCCTGCCTGCGGTAGTTGCGGCTATTTCTTGTGTAAATAAAAACCTGACATGTCCGGTGGATAATGTACAAGGGTTTAAAAGATCCTTCTGAGAGGAAGTTGAAATCCTCCTTCCTTTTGGCCGGCTCAATTACCCAACCTGCAGTAGCAGCAATCGGTATGTGTCAGGTCATCAGCCAACAGGTAAAGCAGGGGCTGAAGGAACTGCCTTCAGAGCAGGCTAGAAATTGGGAAAATTTGCCTAAAGCCTTATGCTTCACAGTGGATGCCATGAGAGATTCTATCATACAGGCATCACGCCTTACACTCCAGCTGGTACAGATGCGCAGAGTACTTTGGCTTAAGCATTGGTCAGCGGAGACCCCATGCAAAAAGCTGTTGGCAAGTTCCCGTTCCATGGCGAACGCCTATTTGGGGAAGATTTAGAAAAATAGATACAGAAGATCAAGTGGTAAAACGACTTTTACCTGAGAGAAAGAAAAACAAGAGATCTTGTTTTAAACGCTCTCTCCCCAGCTCCCGGGAAATCTGACTCCAACCAGTGGCGGCAGCCTGTTTTAGCCGCCCACAAAAGCCAAGGGGCAAGCTCAGAAGAACAAGAAGCCGTGGGGTGCAAGAGCTAGTAAGCAAGCCCCCAAAGCCTCTCAGTGAAGGGGCGCCCCCGCTCGGCCGAGTGGGAGGAAGGCTTTGTCAGTTCTGAGCAACTTGGTGGTCAGAAATCCAGGACAATTGGGTAGTATCCACAATATCCTCAGGGTACAAACTGGAATTTCGAGAGATCCCATCTTCTCAATTCCGAGGTTCAAGACTCTCCAAGGATCCACAAAAAAGAGAATCCTTCTTCAAAGGTTTGAATCACTTAATGGCTCAAGGGGTAGTTACAGACGTACCCCAAAAAGAGCGAGGTTCAGGTTTTTACTCAAACCTCTTTGTGATTCCAAAGCCAAATGGAGATGTCAGACCCATCCTGGATCTAAAATCCCTAAATCGGTTCCTGAACGATCGCCATTTTCGAATGAAAACGATCCGATCCGTGGCCGCCACTTTAAAGGGCGGAAAATTCATGGCGCCCATAGATATCAAGGACGCACATTTACACATACCCATCCTCCCCGCTCACCAAAGATTCCTAAGGTTTGCGGTAGAAGATCGCCACTTTCAATTTGTGGCTCTGCCGTTTGGTGTAGCCACCGCGCCCATAGTATTCACAAAGGTGCTAGCTCCTCTGTTAGCAAACCTAAGAACACGGGGCATTGCGGTAACAGCCTATCTGGACGATCTACTAGTAATAGATCAGTCAAAGGACGGATTGGGTCACGCTGTACACACTACAGTAGGATACCTGGAGCATTTAGGATGGATTATAAATTTACAAAAATCCTCTCTCCAGGCCCAAAGAAGGATAGGGTACCTGGGCATGATCATAGATACAGCCCAAAACGGGGTATACCTGCCAGAACCGAAGATACAGTCTCTGAAAGACCTGATCCACAAGGTCAAAGCAAACAAGAGGCCGTCTATTCGCCTTTGCATGAGACTATTGGGAAAGATGGTAGCCTCCTTCGAGGCGGTCCCTTACGCCCAGTTTCATTCGAGACTACTTCAAGGCAATATTTTAGCTTCCTGGAACAGGAAGAGCCAAGCTCTGGATATACCCATGCGCCTGTCCTCACAAGTACGCCACAGCTTCGATTGGTGGCTAGAAGCCAGGAATTTACGGAAGGGAAAGTCCTTCCTCCCAGTGGCCTGGAAGGTGGTATCTAGGGATGCCAGCCTATCGGACTGGGGTGCAGTATTCGAGGAGGCTTCTACCCAGGGAACCTGGGCCAAGACTCAGGGGATCCTGCCCATCAATGTGCTAGAGATCCGGGCGGTATATCTAGCCCTCAAAACCTGGACATACAGGTTACAGGGCTACCCAGTTCGGGTTCAATCCGACAATGCTACTGCAGTAGCTTACATCAATCACCAAGGAGGCACCCGCAGTCGGGCAGCCCAAAGAGAGGTGAACCGGATCCTGGCATGGGCAGAAGAGCATGTACCTTGCCTTTCTGCAATCTTCATTCCAGGGATGGAAAATTGGCAAGCAGACTACTTGAGTCGTCAGCAGCTGCTACCAGGGAGTGGTCTCTTCACCCCGAGATCTTTCAGGCCATATGTCTGAGATGGGGAAACCCAGATGTAGACCTGCTAGCTGCCAGGTTCAACAAGAAATTGGACAACTTTGTGTCCAGAACGAGAGATCCTCTAGCCTACGGGACAGACGCTCTAATAATACAGACGCTCTAATAACTCCATGGAATCAGTTCTCACTGATCTAGGCATTCCCTCCGATCCCTCTTCTACAAAGACTGCTTCGCAGGATCAAGGAGGAGGGAATACCAGTAATCCTAGTGGCCCCAAACTGGCCCAGGAGGCCTTGGTACGCCGAGATTGTAAAAACGGCGATAGGAAGGCCCTGGAAGTTTCCACTCCGACATGACCTGCTGTCACAGGGTCCAGTATTCCACCCTTCCTTACAAAGGCTAAAGTTGACGGCCTGGCTGCTGAGACCCACATTTTTAAAAAGAGAGGGGTCTCTGGTCCGGCTCTTTCTACGCTCATTAATGCTAGAAAGCCAGCCTCCAGACTCATCTATCAGAGTCTGGAGAGCATACGTTTCCTGGTGTGAATCCAGATGTTGGAATCCTCAGAAGTATGAAATAAGTAGGATTCTTGCTTTTTGCCAGTTAGGAGTGGATATGAATTTAGCCCTTAGCACCATCAAAGGGCAAATATCGGCTCTATCAGTCTTCTTTCAGAGACCATTGGCATCTCACTCCCTAGTTCGGACATTCATTAAGGGGGTACTGAGGATAAATCCTCCAGTTAGGACTCCCTTGTGTCCATGGGATTTGAATTTGGTATTGTCAGTGTTGCAAAAGCAACCTTTTGAACCTATTCGCCATATTCCTTTAATTATATTAAGTAGGAAGTTGGCCTTTCTGATTGCTATAGCTTCTGCTAGGAGAGTATCAGAGCTAGCAGCTCTTTCTTGTAAAGAGCCTTATCTAATTTGTCACAAGGACAAAATCGTACTACGACCCCATCCGGCTTTTCTACCTAAGGTGGTGTCGGCTTTTCACTTGAATCAAGACATTGTTCTGCCTTCCTTTTTTCCAAACCCGCGGACGGCGGGGGAAAAATTATTACACTCTCTAGATCCAGTGAGAGCGGTAAAGGTGTATCTGCAAGCAACCGCTCAGATACGTAAAACAGATGTTTTGTTTATTTTACCAGATGGGCCCAAGAAGGGCCAAGCGGTATCAAAATCCACCATTTCCAGGTGGATTAGACAAGTAATTATTCAAGCTTATGGTTTAAAGAACAGGACTCCTCCTTTTCCTGTTAAGGCGCACTCTACCAGGGCGATAGGTGCTTCATGGGCAGTGCACCACTAGGCTTCGATGGCTCAGATCTGTAAAGCTGCAACTTGGTCTTCAGTCCATACATTTTCCAAATTCTATCAAATAGATGTGAAAGGACATGAGGATTCCGCCTTTGGGCGAAGTGTGCTGCAGGCAGCAGTATAGGGCTTCTGGTCCGCAAGCGGCCTGTTTTGATCTGTGTCTCCCCCCCTTCATATGAGCATTGCTCTGGGACGTCCCATTATGTAATGACTAGCTCTGTGTCCCGTGGTGTACGATAAAGAAAATAGGATTTTTATAACAGCTTACCTGTAAAATCCTTTTCTTGGAGTACACCACGGGACACAGAGGTCCCCCCCCTTCTTATGGGAACCTTACTGCTTTGCTACAAAACTGAGGTACTTCCCTGATGGGAGGGGTTATATGGAGGGGAACTGTCTTCCATTGGTTGTGCCAGTGTCCAATCACCGCTGGTGACCCTTAACCCATTATGTAATGACTAGCTCTGTGTCCCGTGGTGTACTCCAAGAAAAGGATTTTACAGGTAAGCTGTTATAAAAATCCTATTATCCGAGCATGCAACCTGGCAGGCCGCAGGGGAAGAGGGGGGGTCGAGAGAGCGCCCCCCTCCCTCCTGAACCGCACCAGGCCGTATGCCCTCAACATGGGGTGGTTTGGTGCTCTGGGGCAGGGGGGCAACCTGCGGCCCCCCCACCCCAAAGCACCCTGTCCCCATGTTGATGAGGACAAGGGCCTCTTCCCGACAACCCTGGCCGTTGGTTGTCGGGGTCTGCAGGCGGGGGGCTGATTGGAATCTGGGAGCCCCCCTTTAATAAGGGGGCCCTCAGATCCCGGCCCCCCACCCTAATGTGAATGAGTATGGGGTACATCGTACCCCTACCCATTCACCTGGTGGTAAAACAATGGCAATAAAAACACAACACATCTTTTTAAAGTAATTTATTGCACAGCTCCGGGGGTCTTCTTCCGACTTCGGGGGTCTCCGGTGTCGTCGCGATCTCCGGTTCTTTCTTCCTTCTGCCGGGCCACCGCTATCTTCTTCCAGCTCTTTTGCTAGCGGGGCCCGGTCTTCTCTGTCGCCTTCTTTCCTCTTCTTCTCTCCGGTTCTTTCTTCCTCCTGCCGGGCCCCCACTATGTTCTTCCAGCTCTTTTGCTAGCGGAGGCTCGGTCTTCCCCGGCTCTCCGTTGTCCTTCTGCCGGCCCCTCCACTATGTTCTTCCAGCTCTTTTGCTAGTGGAGGGGCCGGTCTTCCCGTCGTCGGCGTCTTCGTCCCTCTTCTCCTCCTCGATGTTGACTCGTCGCTTCCTTCCGCTGTAATGCTGGATTTTGCGGTGCGCTCGGTTTATATAGGCTTCTCATGATGTCACAGTCACATGTTCCCATGACGTCAGTCACATGCTCCAGGGCCACCCGGAACATGTGACTGTGACGTCATGAGAAGCCTATATAAACTGAGCGCACCGCAAAACCCAGCATTACAGCGGAAGGAAGCGACGAGTCAACATCGAAGAGAGACGAAGACGCCGACGGCGACGACGGGAAGACCGGCCCCTCCACTAGCAAAAGAGCTGGAAGAAGATAGTGGAGGGGCCGGCAGAAGGACAACGGAGAGCCGGACAAGACAACGGGGAAGACCGGGCCTCCGCTAGCAAAAGAGCTGGAAGAAGATAGCGGAGGCCCGGCAGAAGGAAGAAAGAACCGGAGAGAAGAAGAGGGAAGAAGGCGACGGAGAAGATCGGGCCCCACTAGCAAAAGAGCTGGAAGAAGATAGCGGTGGCCCGGCAGAAGGAAGAAAGAACTGGAGAGCGCGGCGACGACACCGGAGACCCCCGAAGTCGGAAGAAGACCCCGGAGCTGTGCAATAAATTACTTTAAAAAGCTGTGTTGTGTTTTTATTGCCATTTTTTCCACCAGGTGAATGGGTAGGGGTACGATGTACCCCATACTCATTCACATAGGGTGGGGGGCCGGAATCTGGGGGCACCCTTATTAAAGGGGGGGCTCCCGGATTCCGATCAGCCCCCCGCCCGCAGACCCCGAGAACCAACGGCCAGGGTTGTCGGGAAGAGGCCCTTGTCCTCATCAACATGGGGACAGGGTGCTTTGGGGTGGGGGGGCCGCAGGTCGCCCCCCTGCCCCAGAGCACCAAACCCCCCCATGTTGAGGGCATGCGGCCTGGTACGGTTCAGGAGGGAGGGGGGTCGCTCTCTCGTCCCCCCTCTTCCCCTGCGTCCTGCCAGGTTGCGTGCTCGGATAAGGGTCTGGTTTGGATTTTGAGGGGGACCCCCACAACGTTTTTTCGGCTTAGGGGAGTTCCCTTCAAATCCATACCAGACCCAAGGGCCTGGTATGCTCCTGGATGGGAACCCATGCCGTTTTTTTCTTTAAAAATTGGCGTGGAGTTCCCGCTCAGGATTCATACCAAACACAGTGCTGGTATTGGCGGGAATCCACGTCGGATCTCCGTTTACCGGCAATGCTTGTCGCTCATTGTGAAAGGAAAAACAACATTTTTCCTTTCCCGATGACGAGACAGCTCGGCACTGCCTCTCGCGACGGGGCTCGTAGGGTGTCAATTTTGCCGCTAGAAGAGGCGAGATTGACACAATATCGGCGGCACCTACTGTATGATACAATCATTGGAGGATATTGCTGAGGTCTTGTATGTGTCACTGAATTCTGACCAGTCATCTTCTGTAAATGTAATGTCCTTGAAGCCCATTTCGTCTGGGCCATTCGGAATCTAGGGTTACAGTCAGTCATAAGGGCAGCATAATATATGGAGTTAAGTTTAGTATGGTCAGGGTGTCGTAGTATTTTCTCTGAGGTATGATGACAGGGCTTTCTAAAGAGCCAAACTGGACACTAATAGCATGACGGAGTTGGTAATAGAAAAACAAATATGAGCGTGGTAGGTCAAAATCAAGGCGCATCGTATAGATGACACAGGTATTTAACTCCCTTGGAGTACCAGCATTGTGGGTCAGGTATAGAGCACAGTTCTTTCAAGTTTGGATTGAACCACAGAGGGTTGTTTGGGGATGCTGACCATGATTCCTTTGAGATTTTTGAGACAATTATTTGAAACCGGGAGAGTGAGGTATTTAGCATAGATGTGCCTGGGCACGTCGGAACCTGACCTCTGTATATGTTATGGAGGGTCTCCAGAGAAGAGGCAATAGCTCCCTCCAGTGGATGTACAGGCGCTCGCTGCAACCAGGCACAGCCAGTCATGAATGTGGACCAGTTGGGAAGCCAAGTAGTATAAGTAAAAGTTGGGGAACGCCGCAAGATGCCCCGGCAACCTTAACGTCTCCAGTGCCACCCTAGGGAGCCTACCATTTCACAAGAACACTGTGCAGATTATATCTATCTGCCTGAAGATGGACTTGGAGATTTTACAAGGCAAGTTGACTAGAATATAGGTAGATCATTTTAAGGGTATTGGCTCTTCCCATTAGGTCTAGAGGTAAGTCCATCCACTTCTTAGTTTGTATTTGTAGCTGGGTCAGTAGGGGACACAGGTTAGGTTATTTTCAATATAGGAGGACAAGGGCAACTGCACTATAACACCCAGGTATCTTAAAGAGAACACCACCTGTAGTCTGGAGTCCGGGTGAATCCGCAAGGTTGCATCGGGGTCCAAAGGGAAAACATTTGATTTGTCCCAGTTCACCTGGTACCCAGAGTAGTCCCCAAATTTATCAATCTCAGATAATAGCGTTTTTTGTGAATCTTGAGTGTCAGCATACATGACCCGCACCTCTATTGTATCAATAGGAAGGCCCTTAATCAGCTGGGAGCAGCAAATGCACACAGCTAGGGGCTCCATTGCTAGGGCAAAATAGAGGGGTGACAACGGACACCCCTGCCTAGTGCTTCTAGTAATAGGAAAGGTATCCGTAGTATGGGAGTTAACTCGTATGCGGGCCTGTGGGGAGGTGAGGCTTCCCAGTCTTAGTCCGTAGGTTTCAATATTTGGTTGGCCCACCCTTTGCAGCTATAACAGATTCAACTCTTCTGGGAAGGCTGTCCACCAGGTTTAGGAGTGTGTCTATGGGAATGTTTGACCATTGTTCCAGAAGCGCATTTGTGAGGTCAGGCACTGATGTGGACGAGAAGGCCTGGCTCGAAGTCGCCACTCTAATTTATCCCAAAGTTGTTGAGGTCAGGACTCTGAGCAGGCCAGGTAAGTTCCTCCACCCCAAACTTGCCTTGTTTGTGCACTGGTGCGCAGTCATGTTGGAACAGGAATGGGCTATCCCCAAACTGTTCCCACAAAGTTGGGAGTGTGAAATTGTCCAAAATGTCTTGGTATGCTGACGCCTTAAGAGTTCCCTTCACTGGAACTAAGAGGCAAAGCCCAACACCTGAAAAACATCACACTATAATCCTCCCCTCCACCAAATGATTCGGACCAGTGCACAAAGCAAGGTCCATAAAGACACGAATGAGTGAGTTTGGGATGGAGGAACTTGTCCTGACCTCAACCCGATGAATCACCTTTGGGATGAATTAGATTAGAGACTGCAAGCCAGGCCTTCTCTTCTACATCAGTGCCTAACCTCGCAAATGGTCAAACATTCCCATAGATCCCTAAACCTTGTGAACAGCCTTCCCATAAGAGTTGAAGCTGTTAGAGCTGCAAAGTGTGAGCCAACTCCATATTGAACCCTACGAACTAAGACTGGGATGCCATTAAAGTTCATGTAAGTGTGTAAAGGCAGGTGTCCCTATAATCTTGGTAATAGAGTGTTTGTCAACTGCCCTACTCTCCCTCTGTCCAGTGCTCCCTTGGAATGCTGCTACATTAGCTCTCTATCTTCCTGCCATTTTCTTTTCCTAGTTTCTTAGGACACCCTGGCCCAAGTAAAAACACTCCTATTTAGCCTTAGCCTGTTATGCATAGTAATCGAAGTACAGTATTGCATATCTTCTGGGGGAACACAGCTGGCATTTCTATGCTTCATTAAGATTAAGAGGACTGTCACATGGTGGGCTAGATCAAAATCGATTTCAGGCAGAAAAAAGATATAATGTTTTGACACCAACCAAACCCTCCCACTTACGTGGACTTTCTCTTGGTTGGATATGATTTCCTCCAATCAAAGAACAGACAAGACTCTGAAGGAGGACTCGCATAAATTCTTTGATTATGTCTTAGATGGGGATGAAGACAGCAGCAAAAACCTGACACTTATCATAACTCTTCCTTATGGTTACAAATATCAAGGAAGAGCTCTTGTAGCTTTGGGTTTCTGCAGTTTTCACATCATATTTATCCAGATATTGACTGGGCAGATTGAGCTGCTCACTCTAAGGCTCGGCACTTCTTAAGATATCTTGTGGGACAGTTTTATGTGTTGGTGGATGCCCCAACTAGAAACCAAAGCTCTGCTCTGACCTACTAATCATCACAAACACCCCAGAGCGGATGGCAAATGTATAAGTAAGGGATACCTTAGGAATTAGCGATCACAGGGCAATTACGTTCACTGTAAAGCACAGCAAAAGCAGATATGAGGGTAGGAAAAGTACATTAAATTTAACGAGTGCCAATTTCACCAAACTACACTTAAAATTTCATGACATTAAATGGGAGTATATTTTAGAAACAAAGAAAAATGGCAATGCTTTAGGTATGTTTTAGGTAATGGCATTAGCCAGTGTATTCCAATGAGCAACAAATATAAAAGAACCAAGGTTAAATTGGGTGGCTAAATTTGAGCATAAATAGGTACTTCAAAGAGAAAAAACTTTCCTTTAAAAAATAAAGCTGAGGGGACAAGTTTAACATTCCAGCACTACAAGAGCGCAATAAGTAAATAATAATAAATGTAAGAGCGCAATCAGGGCAGGAAAAAGACCACAAGAGACATAGCGGAGGAGAGAAAAAGGAATCCCAAGCTCCACCCAAAAGGAGAAGCACCGCTTGTTTGCACCCTACTCTCCTTCTCCACTGCCACATTTTGCTCTTTTTGGGGGCGGGAGCGGGTTTTGACAAGTACACGCTTCCACTTCTGGCTCAGATCACTGCAGTGAACAGAGCCAGAAGTTCGCCCGCTCCTCCTTCCCCCCTCAGTCTTCTGGGGCACATGACAGGTCCCAGAAGACTACAGGCAAATTCACAATGTGCAGTGCGACAGAAAACGGGCTATGAAGCCGCACCCAAAACTGATTGAAGAATCGGCTAAAGTAAGGACATCGTGGAATCCATGGACAGGTAAGTGTCCTTATATTAAAAATAAGCAGCTACAGTATTTGTAGCCAAAGACACTTAATTTTTTTTTCTGAAGGAACCTGGAGCTTCGCTTCAATAGTGAAGAAGCAAAGTCTAAGCATATTGGCCTCATAAAGGATGATAAAGAGATGTTGGTCACAAGTGACAAGGAGAAGGTAACTGTATTAAATACATTCTTCTCCTAAGTTTTTACTATGGAAAAGGAGGGTATAATAGACAATATGGTGTTGGCAACAGAGCAAGGAGTGTACCCTTGTGGCTAACAGAAGCCAGTGTTCTAAAAAGACTAGAAAAACTCAATGTGAACAAATCACAGGGACCAGATGGCTTATACCTGAGAGTCCTCAATGAAGTTAGCCAGGTCATTGCTAGACCCTTATTCCTAATCCTTAAGGAAAGCTTACTGACGGGAATGGTACCGGCAGATTGGAAAAAGCGAACTTGGTACCAATATTAAAGAATGGGCCCAGATATATACCAGGAGACTACAGGCAAGTCAGCCTAACATTGATAGTTTGTAAACTTTTGGAGGGGTTAAGGGACCATATCCAAGAATTTGCTGATAAGAATAGTATTCGTAGTTACCAGCATAGATTTATGAAATATAGTTTACGCCAGACCAATCTATTAACATTCTATGAGGAAGTTAGCTGTAATCTGGATAAATGAAGTCCTGTCGATTGTAGTGTATCTAGACTTCGCTGAAGCATTTGACGCAGTACCCCATGAACACTTAATCCACAAATTGGCGTTGACAATAGTGTGTGTACCTGGATAGAAAACTGGTTACAGGGGTGCCTCCAGAAGGTGGTGATGGCGTATCTTCTAAATTTGCTGGAATTATAAGTGGGTGGTACCCCAGGGCTCTGTCCTGGGACCTATCCTGTTTACCTTGTTCATAGTTGATATAGAAGTTGTTGGGAATGGTTCAATCTCACTGTTTGCTGATGATACAAAGCTAAGCAGGGCAATAAATTCACAACAGGATATAGCAACGCTACAGGAAGACCTTGATAAAATAGAAGGGTGGGCAAACAAATGGCAAATGAGGTTCAATGTAGGGAAATGTAAAGTACTGCACTTGGGGGGGCCAAAAATATTAATGCAATTTTTTAGTGATTAGTTTTCTTTTTCTTCTGGACCTATCTGGAATGAGGGGGTATCTCCTGAAGATTTGTTTTCTCAGTTTTTCAGTTTTATTTTGCATTTTGTGTTCTGCTATAAAACTTTAAAGTGTAAGTTCACCTTTACAGAAAATCTTTAAGGCAAAATTACACTGGACCCCCTCCCCATTGCACCCGGTCCCGCTAACCTGGAGTGTGGCGATCTCCTGTTCTGTTAGATCGTACAGCCGCTTTTTTTAAATCCCCACGGATTTCTCTCCTCTTCATCCACGGTGAAAGAACAGGCTACGTGGGTTCTGATTGGGCGGCGCTGACCAATTGGCATGCTCCTATACTTACCTCCTGACGAGGTACGTTTAGGAGATTACGCTGTGGGGATTTCTAAGCCCCCGAACGGTGAGGCCGGCTATATGAGGGCTCATATCGGGAGATCGCCGAGCTCCAGGTCTGCAGGACATTGGGGGGGGGGGGGTGTGTGAGGAGGGTGTCCTGTGTGAGCATGCATTAAAAGGGGTATTTACCAATATATTTACCAATATAGAGAACTATAATTCTGCCACTTTACAAAACTGGTTCAGCCGCATCTTGAGTATGCGGTTTAGTTCTGGTCACCAGTCCTCAGGACGTATGTGCTGGAACTGGAGTGTCCAGAGAAGGGCAACAAAATGAATAAGGGGACTGGAGGACCTCGGTTATGAGGTATGATTACATACATTAAACTTATTCTCACTGGAGAAGAGACGATTAAGAGGGGATATCATGGTGATTCCAACATTGGGAGGAAACTATTCAGTCTCGGGTCACTCAAGAAGACACATGGCCACACAATGAAGTCGAACAAGAAGCAGTTTAACCTTAAGCTGCGTAAGGGGTTCTTTACTGTTGGAGCAATAAGGATGTGGACCTCCCTTCCACAATCATTGGTTTCAGTGGGAAGTGTTGCTAATTTGAAAAAACTTTTAGATGTGCAGCTTATTGAACACAATATACAGGAATATGGCAAGAGAGGAAAAAACACACACATCTATCTTGATTGAGAGAAAAATCCCTGGAGTATTATCCAGATAGAAGCTCATTCAAGCACAGTGGGTAGTGTCACTGGCTCCTCCCGACCAGTTTCATCACCTGTCAGGTGATTTTTTCAAGGGTAACACACTCTTTGATGTGAGCTTCTCTCTGGATAATACTCCAGGGATTTTTCTCTCAATCAAGATAGTGTTTTTTTTTCCTCTCTTGGCAATCAACTAATTACCCATTAGGTGAGAGCAGTACAACCATTAACTGGTGGTGGTGACAAATTGTTCACATATTGGACTTTCACGGCTGCAATTTTATATTTTACACCTATTGTTTTTATGACATTGGAATGTGTATAAATGTATGTAATATTGGAATGTTGATTTTAGCGCATTATTACTTTTATTAATCTAGCACAGTGGTTCTCAACCTGGGGGTCGGGACCCCCTCGGGGGTCAAATTATAATTTGCCAGGGGTCACCAAATCCTGGGCTGTTCCTGAAGCCCGCACCGCTCTCCCAACCTTTTCGCAGCCGCCCAGCAGGGCTGTCCCTGGAGCCAGCGGCCGCCCACACTGCCTCTTCGCAGCCGCCCATTCAGTTCACGGCATGGGTGGGGGAGAGACTAGAGGTTAGCTGACTGGTGATGAATGTGAAGTGGGAGGAGCCGGAGGAGACCCGATCTCCTGATTTTGGCATAGGTGTCACTGCTGCGAGACACCACATAGCTGGAGACACAGTGAGTAACACTACCAGGCTGTGATTAGAGTTGCCATTAAAAGTAACCACTACAGTTCTCAGATTAGCAGATGACCTTGATCAAGAGAACCTGAGTTGGCTGATCAGACCTCCCCCCAGCACTGCCACTCATCCCATTCCCCCCCACCCCCAACCAAGGAGTAAGAGAAGCAATACAAATAGAGAATACATGGAAGGGAGAGGAAAAGAGGGGGAGGAACAAAGAAAAAGGGAGAGAAAGAATAAGAAAGATGGCTAGAGAGAGGGATGGGGGGAAAAAAACCAGAAATTAGGATAGAGAGGGATAAAAGGGAAAGAAAGTAGAACAAAGAGACTGGTACATCCTAAAATGTACCATAAGTGGTTTTAATACTGTACGAGTGGAGGGGACTCAGGGAGCGCTAAATATCCATGGGTTAGAGGCGCAAATTACTTGCCTTGCCCTTGGGTGCTGACAACCCACGCTACGAAAATAATTTTACTGTTAGGGGTCCCCACAACTTGGGAAATTTTATCAAGGGGTCACGGCAGTAGAAAGGTTGAGAATCACTGATCTAGCACTATATGGTGATATCAGTACACTTTTGAAATAGCTGCAGCTGTAATCATTTATTTATCTTTTTAATATTTTTGGTTCACATCAGCGCTTAAAGTGGAAGTAAACCCTCCCATCATTTTTAGCCAAGGAAGCTGCCATCTTGGCCTCTGTTTAATCTTCAACTGCCATGATGCTGCACATGTGATCAGTTATGACACCAGCCATTGGATGGTTTGACAGTTTGGTTGAGAGCACAACCAATGTGACAGTTGGCATTCCCGGCATGCCGGGAATGTAACTGCTTTTTGAAACTGTGAAATCGATGAGTTTACTTCCGCTTTAAGTACACCATTTTTTATACAGGAATATGGGAAGTGGTAGAGATACACACTGCATGAAAAATGGCTTTGTTAAAGCCCATATTTATGCTAATAGTTAATATGACCCTAGCTATTAGCTATTAGCATAAATATGGGCTTTAACAAATCCATTTTTCATGCAGTGTGTATCTCTACCACTTCCCATATTCCTGTATAAAAAATAATGTGCTTAAGCACTGATGTGAACCAAAAATATTAAAAAGATAAATAAATGATTAAAGCTGCAGCTATTTCAAAAGTGTACTGATATCACCATATAGTGCTAGATCAGTGATGCTCAACCTTTCTACTGCCGTGACCCCTTGATAAAATTTCCCAAGTTGTGGGGACCCCTAACAGTAAAATTATTTTCGTAGCGTGGGTTGTCAGCACCCAAGGGCAAGGCAAGTAATTTGTGCCTCTAACCCATGGATATTTAGCGCTCCCTGAGTCCCTTCCACTCGTACAGTATTAAAACCCCTTATGGTACATTTTAGGATGTACCACTCTTTGTTCTACTTTCTTTCCCTTTTATCCCTCTCTATCCTAATTTCTTGTTTTTTTTCCCCCCATCCCTCTCTCTAGCCATCTTTCTTGTTCTCTTATTCTTTCTCTCCCTTTTTCTAGATGTGCAGAACTAAGATGCCTTCTGGCTTTATACTCTATCTCTGGGAAGTCCTTTAACTTGAGTGCCATATAATCATGTTAATGGACAGTTCAATGTTACTACGGCCATCGAGTTTTACCTAAACCTAATGTTAAATGCTGAAAGATTTTCTTAGCTTTTTATAAATGTGTGCAACAAAAGAGCCGTCTGACCTTTTGGAGTCTTGCTGAGAGGATCCAGTGTGTGTGTTGTAAGAGTTGCTGCTGTTTAACTTGTTTTTTATTAGCGATCATTTATCAGTTAATAGAATACAATTTATGAAGTCTTTCCTGTACTTTCACTTTAATCTCAGTTGTATCCAGTGCTGGCCTAAAAGAATGCTTTGCACATCAAACGGCAAACTTGACCTTTAAATAACAAAACTCCTTCGTGTCTTCTCATTATTTAACTGGCAGGTGCAAAAAACTACAGTGGCTGTGCTATGTATTTCTGTAAAAATCATATTCTCTGTAGGCATATTCCAGTTATCAAATGTCAAAACATTTTGCAGCCTTGATGTGGGAAAGGCCACCACCCGTCCCCTATATATGTATACTTTAATGTCAGAATTGCTCTGCATATTTAAGGATTAATATAACTTTGTTGGAAATTTAGTGAGATTTTAATCAGCTTATTGCATTATGGATGTAAGAATTTTGTTATAGAAGTACCTTGAATGTCCCAGTTTTTTTAAACTGAGAGCAAGACTTTCTGTGTTCTGATTTTTTTTCCAAGAACTGCTTTAGTCTAATGGACTGTGTTTAGGAAATAGGACTTTACCTTGTAGGTTATATACAAGTACATCTTTTTCCTCACCCACTTGGCTGTATTCGGTTGGCTCTGCACATTAGTTTGAATTTTGTTTGTCGCGAGTATTGACAAAATATCTGTTAAATCAAAAGATACCTGTTGAAATCACTCTTGACAGTAAAAACAAGAGAGATTTTTATTTAAATTAGAATTCTGGGATATACTTAACTAATCATAACCCCCCTTCTAACACCTATTCTGACTAACCTGTGTAAGAAAGGTCTATATACTTTATTTACCTATTTCAGTCTAGTCATGTAATTGGTTCCTCTGTCAGCCAGTGGTGGCTTTCAAAAGGTGCCAGCACTCTGTATGGGTCCAGGCTTTGCACATTGCTGCTGTTATAACACTGTGATCGTGCAAAAAGGAAGAAGGTGCACAAATATTACCTCATGAGTGTGCTGCTGTTACTTTTACTATTGAATCAAAAACATTGCATGGCTGCAGTGTAGTGTGCAGGGAAGTCTAAATCAAATAGCTGGCTGAGTAGTTACTGTGGCAGGTTAAGATGTACACTTACAGTATGTGTATTTCTTCTGTTTCTTTTATCCAGGGTATAGATTTAAAGTTTTCTAAATTTATAAGTTTAACTTATTTTCACATGGGTGGTTTGATCAGGTATACCAGTAAGTTTTTCAGGCAAACCTAATCAGAGGCTCCATGTAAATCTATGGACTGGCTGATACAAACAAATCTGTGTCAGTTTACATCTGATTACCTCGAAGTCTGTCCAGGTCTGGAAAATAAAAAAGAGAGGTCTGCATTCTTTCTTTATTTTTTTAACCTAAACATGAGGATTCGGAGGTATTCTGGTGTATTGTAAGCAGATGCAATTCTATCTACCAGTAGATCTAGTATGGTCCTGGAAAGCTCATGCAATGTTACAGAAGGGATATCGGTTCTGTTCTGGTCTGATTCAGCAGGAGATCTGTTCAAGGATCAACAGACTGTGACAGTGTTAAAAGCAGGCTAAACAAAGTTCCCCCCCCCCCCCCATGTCAGACATAGGCTTGCACAAACCAGTTGCTCACCTGCAGGTGTCTTTAGTGCCCGTAAATGCTACATTGTTATTCGGTTAGGCACCTCCATGTGTCCATACTACAAATACAGACAAAATTAAGTACCTTTGTTTAAAATTTAGCAAGGTATTATTATTGCCTTTATTAAGTATAAATCCTAAATGATTAAGATGTTTTCACAGTTGACAATGTCAAATTGTATTTAACCATCTCTCAGGCATAGTGTCAACATCTACCCAAATTATACAGTGGGTACGGAAAATATTCAGACCCCCTTAAATTTTTCACTTGGTTATTTTTCAGCCATTTGCTAAAATCATTTAAGTTCATTTTTTTTTCCCTCAATGTACACACCGCACCCCATATTGACAGAAAAACACAGAATTGTTGACATTTTTGCAGATTTATTAAAATAGAAAAACCTAAATATCACATGGTCCTAAGTATTCAGACCCTTTGCTCTGTATTTATTAGAAGCACCTTTTTGATCTAATACAGCCATGAGTCTTTTTGGGAAAGATGCAACAAGTTTTTCACACCTGGATTTGGGGATCCTCTGCCAATTCCTCCTTGCAGAGCCTCTCCAGTTCTGTCAGGTTGGATGGTAAACGTTGGTGGACAGCCATTTTTAGGTCTCTCCAGAAATGCTCAATTGGGTTTAAGTCAGGGCTCTGGCTGGGCCATTCAAGAACAGTCACGGAGTTGTTGTTAAGCCACTCCTTCATTATTTTAGCTGTGTGCTTAGGGTCATTGTCTTGTTGAAAGGCAAACCTCCGGCGCAGTCTGAGGTCCTGAGCACTCTGGAGAAGGTTTTCGTCCAGGATATCCCTGTACTTGGCCGCATTCATCTTTCCCTCGATTGCAACCAGTCGTCCTGTTCCTGCAGCTGAAAAACACCCCCACAGCATGATGCTGCCACCACCATGCTTCACTGTTGTTACTGTATTGGACAGGTGATGAGCAGTGCCTGGTTTTCTCCACACATACCGCTTAGAATTAAGGCCAAAAAGTTCTATCTTGGTCTCATCAGAACAGAGAATCTTTTTTCTCACCATCTTGGAGTCCTTCAGGAGTTTTTTTTTAGCAAACTCCATGCGGGCTTTCATGTGTCTTGCACTGAGGAGAGGCTTCTGTCGGGGAACTCTGCCATAAAGCCCCGACTGGTGGAGGGCTGCAGTGATGGTTGACTTTCTACAACTTTCTCCCAACTGCATCTCTGGAGCTCAGCCACAGTGATCCTTGGGTTCTTCTTTACCTCTCTCACCAAGGCTCTTCTCCCCCAATAGCTCAGTTTGGTCGGACGGCCAGCTCTAGGAAGGGTTCTGGTCATCCCAAACGTCTTCCATTTAAGGATTATGGAGGCCACTGTGCTCTTAGGAACCTTAAGTGCAGCAGAATTGTTTTTGTAACCTTGGCCAGATCTGTGCCTTGCCACAATAATGTCTCTGAGATCTTCAGGCAGTTCCTTTTGACCTCATGTGTCTCATTTGCTCTGACATGCACTGTGAGCTGTAAGGTCTTAGACAGGTGTGTGTCTTTCCTAATCAAGTCCAATCAGTATGATCAAATGAAGGTGTAGAACCATCTCAAGGATGATCAGAAGAAATGGACAGCACCTGAGTTAAATATGAGTGTCACAGCAAAGGGTCTGAATACTTAAAACCATGTGATATTTAAGTTTTTCTTTTTTAATAAATCTGCAAAAATGTCAACAATTCTGTGTTTTTCTGTCAATATGGGGTGGTGTGTGTACATTAATGAGGAAAAAAAATTAACTTAAATGCTTTTAGCAAATGGCTGCAATATAACAAAGAGTGACAAATTTCTGTAAAGTCTAAGATTCTGGAGAAGCATACCATGCAGAGAGCATGGTTATAAAACTTACGGCAGAAACCTAGCTGTAGAGAGAAACAAGTTTCAGAAGGAATATTTCTCATAAGCATGTAGTTTGTGAGTGGTGGCAGCTTGGTTGGTTGGGGCATTTTCTGTTGTGTCTGGACTGAGTGATTTTGTATTAATGGAATGATTCTCCAATGTGCTGGTACACGTCTGAGGACATTCAAGGCATCTTATTATGCTTCCCTGCCTTAGACTAGGGGGTTATCTGTGAGAATCCTCGAACTGGTTTCTCTATGCCAGAGGAACCCTATGTTCCCAGGTTTTATACACAAGCTCTCATCTTCTGCCCATTGTCAAGCTAATCTCTGCCATTTAGCAGTCCAACACCAGAACTTCTACCAGTCCATAAAGTTCTGGCATAAAGACTGACAAAAGGAAGTGCGTTTTTCTAATCCTTGATTTTTATTTAGTTTTCAAATCTTTAATTCATATTGTGCCCAGGTATCGCTGGATTCCTGATGCAAACTTAAATACAAGGTCTTGTATATTACCGTCTATTACTCAGCTTGGCATCAAGTGACCTTGTTTTCTGTTGGTTCCCTTGGACCACCCTTGGGATTTAAATTTTATTTATTTTTTTGTATCCCTTTTTGCCCATTTGAAACAGGTCAGAAGGTTAACTGCAGGTCAAATGCACATGTCATATACTGAATATTCTCAGAAGTGCCCCAAACTGATAAACTATTGACAGACTATGGACACGGACCCTAATGATTACAAATACTGACTATATAATTTTATATTGGGTAGCATGAAACAAACCATTTTGCTATCTTGCTCTGGAAACTAACTGTGCAACAATTGTGGATAGTATCTAAATCATTATTGTACCAAGATGTTTTTGTTCAGTCTCATTAGCATTCTGTTTGTGAACAGCTAATGTGTTTCAGAGCCAAGGGTCTGACACCTGTCTTTTAGTGACTCATTTGACTCATTAAAGTGGAGTTCCACCCAGAAAAACAACTACATCCCGGCACAAGCAGAACACTATCACCAAGTTAAATAGCCACTTAAAAAAAAAAATTATAGTGTAAATACCGTATATTTTCGTTTTTAGCTGCCACTTCCGGGCTTTCCCTCCCGCGGGAGAAGGCGTTTCTACTCCTTTCCCCGGCGCCGCAATGTCTCCTGGGAGCACAGTGTCATGTTTCCCAGGAGACAATATGGAACGCCGTTGTTCTATCGAGCTGGTTCCGCTGTTCTATCGAGCTGGTTCTGCTATCGAATAGGTTCCGGGATGGTCTGCGCAGGCGCAATTGAATCCGACGGAAATCCCCGAGTCTGAACAGTTCGTCAGCTGGGGATGCTGCTCGTCGCACATTGGTTATACACGCTGCTCGCTCGTTCTATACAGCCAATGCTTTTCTCATAGGGGCGGTGCTCTATCGATACGGCTACTCGCCGTAAACACTGCAGGCGCTTCCAGGAAATGATTGCTTGTGGGCTTCACAATGCCCACAAGCAAAATGGAAACTGTCAGGAATCGATTTTAAAAGTTCTTATTTGCCATGAAAACAGACAGGGGATATTTGAAGACACCAAACAAGTGAGTTTAACTTTGTATTGTGAAAGCCAATTGAATGCCCCGAGGAAAAAAAAAACGATCGGCCATGGAACCTCCGCTTTAACCAGGGAAGTAAGTATCAAATAGCTTAATGCCATTTCTGATGTCTGGACTTTATGCTTAGCTTTCCACCATCTCCTTCCCCTTTTTCATCCCACGCTTTCCTAGTTTTTCCTCTTAACTGGCTTAATAAATATCCTATTCCATTGTTTGTCAGTTTTTTATTCTAGGTTGTCATATGTCTTGAAACGCCCCCTTTTATATTTTTTTTTGGGCTGATGACCTATTAATTTGTACTTCAACTCCCTCAACCCACAGAAAAAATGTTAGTATGTGATGAGTTCTGTTACCATTGTACCATTGTTCTTTAGTGGAGTAATATGCTTCATTAAAACTGAAAACTTTATTCCAGGTATTATCTTTTGAAGCAGTAGATGAGGATTAATTCTTCAGTCTTAGAAATAGGAGATTGTGCAGGAGGATATGTAGCTGAACCTCTAGTTTTGGTCAGTAAACTTTTTTATTTGTGCTGTACCCACCACTACATGGCAACTATCCCATAACCAATCAGTAGCCACAAATAGATACAATTTTACAAAATAAAAAGCTACACACAGACAATTGGCAATAAAAACTAATACAAACTAAGTTATGCAGAAACTACCCTCTCTGCCGCTACACATTTACAGTGTGTGGGACCATCTCCTGAGGTGCAAAATGCTCAAGACAGGGTTCCATAGAAATCTGTAGAGTTGCGATTTTATATAGGTGCTGTCAGGACATTAAAGACTTGCAGCACTGGATGTAAACCATCTGCAGAGGAGCAAGGTTGTTGGATCAAGGTAATTCTGCATCTAGAAAGCAAATACCAATAAAGTGAAATAAGGGTTAATAAAGCACTATCATCAACCTTAATAATATTGCACCGTGATCCAATATATACTGCCAAAAATAATAGTTCAGTGAACATATACTAAAGGTAGTAATAAAGTGCTTCCAAAATAATATGAAAAAAGTGAAAGTAAATGGAGGTGAGTAAGGCTACTTTCACATTGAAGCGCTGGATGCGCTGGCGGTATAGCGGCGCTCTTTTTCTTTCTCGTACATCACGGGACACAGAGCGACATAGTCATTACTAATGGGTTATATAGATACCGTCAGGTGCTGGCACTGGCAACTTCCAAAACCGGAAGTACCCTCCCCTATATAAGCCCCTCCCATCCGGGAGCACCTCAGTTTTTTGCCAGTGTCTAAGGTGTTGGCCAAAGAAGAAACATGTGTTTTTCACTGAGCTTGCGTACAGGTTCTTTTGGGCCTCAGTAAGCTATTCCGGATCCGACCAAAAAAGCTTCATAGCTAAACGGTCGGTACCCGGGCCTTGCAGAGAAGAGCAAGGTTTTGCCTGTAATGCTTCTCTTAGGAGAGCTGGACCCTGGGATCCAGAGCTCTGGTCATACCCACGACCAAGATGTTTTCTGTGCAGGGTGCTATACAGGTCCAGGGGAGTGGAATCCTTGGGAACCCGGTCCCTGAAGGTTTGATTACAATGCCTGCCGTGATAGGTGAAGTTTGGGCTTTTGTGGACCAAACAAAGTCCTGCGGCGGGGAACAGGTAAGTGGGGGCCCCCAGGAACTTGGTTCTATTGGGGGACCCCCAAGCCTAATTTGTCTTTCTGTCTGTTACCTAATGGTATTCCCGCAAAATTCTGTGCATGCCTGTAACTACTAAAAAAATGTAATAATTTTTAATAGTGGTCAAGAAAAAAAAAAAAAATTTTTTTTATATATATATTTAATATATTCGACTGCGGTACCTGTGTTTGTCCACTAGAGGCCGCTGTGGAACGTTTCTTGTCATGTGGACTAGTTTCTTCTCATCAGAGCGAGTCCAGGCAGATGGTGAGTTCTCTTATGGGAAACTGCTTCCTCTGCCATGTTGCAATGCTCGTCCATCCCCCGGCCTGCGGGGGGCCCTGGCTCTTGTCCCTGGTTTACATTTTCGAAATTAGCGCCGAAGGCGCACGTGGCCGCGCGCGTGCATGCGCCTCTATATATAGAGGTGAGCCGGGAAAGGGGGCGGAGCCTGGGGGATGACGCTCTGTGCGCGCCGCAGCGCTTCTGCACATGTGCGGGCGTCCCAGCATGTTAAAAACCACAATTTTGTGTGGTGAGCTGGCTATGAAGTACAGAGACAGAGCTGGCAACATTTAAAGAAGGCATACAGCAAGCGGTTGATACAGGCATCCCCTAGAAAGGCACATTAGTAGACACCAACTGTTTCTTATAGCAGCATTTATGCTAGACTATTGTCAGTAACTGGTGTATTTCGGCTGGAATACCTCAGCTTTGTGGCTTAGGAATATGCCGTCTAAAAACTCCGGGACTAGAAATTCCAGGAGGAATAGGGGGTCTCCATCGGGCTCTGAGGATCTTGGGCATGCTTCGGCTGCACCAGTCTCCCCTGAAGAATCAGAGGTTAGTGACCGTAGAGCACCCTCAGGAGTACCTGGTACTGTGGCTGTCCTCAGTTCACCTGCTCCTGTGTATGTAACAGAGGAGGTTTTTTCCTCAGCTCTGGGAGGGCTGGAAGAGAGATTGTCAGCATTGATCGCGGCTTCCCTGTCACAGGAGAAAAGCGCCCGATCTCCGTCTCCTCCCTCAGAGTGCCTGTTAACAGAGCAACAGTCCCATACAGGGATCGACCTACCTGAAGGGGATCAGGATGAGGTCGATTCGGTTGTAGAGGAATCAACAGTGGAAGAGCCGTTCTCAGCATCACATGCTGAAAGGTTATGGGTTCAGTCCCTGACTAATATGGTCCGATCAGCATTTAAAATGCCACTTGCGGAGCCATCATCCACTTCTGTCTCCTCGTTGGGGTCGCTAAAAGCTCCCCAGACTGTTTGTTCCTTTCCGATCCATCCTTTACTGGAAGGGCTCATTTACCAGGATTGGGAGCATCCTGACAAAATATTTACTCCCCCCAAGAGATTTCCGGTGGTCTATCCCATGGAGGATAAGTTCATCAGAAAATGGAGGGTCCCTACAGTGGACGCAGCCATCTCTTGTGTGAATAAATCACTGACATGTCCGGTGGATAATGTCCAAGGACCCAATAGATAAAAAATTGGAGTCCTTATTAAAATCTGCTTTTTCTACAGCAGGATTGGTGACACAACCAGCAGTGGCAGCTATTGGGGTCTGCCAAGCAGTGAAGGATCAGTTGAAACAGGTCTTAAGGGACTTGCCAGATCAGCAGGCTCTTGCCCTAGCTGATCTACCTAGAGCCTTATGCTTTGCGGTGGACGCTATAAAGGATTCAATCCATCAGGCCTCCCGCCTTACGCTGTCTGTAGTACATATGCGCAGGCTTCTATGGCTCAAAAACTGGTCTGCTGAAGCTCCCTGTAAAAAATTGCTGGTCAGCTTCCCATTTCATGGTGAACGCTTATTCGGGGAAGACCTGGACAAATATATCCAGAGAATTTCCAGCGGTAAAAGTACACTTTTGCCGGTTAAAAATAGAGTTAGAGGTCCCTCTTTTAAGAGGCCTGCTTCTCCAGTCCCTAGGACATCGGCTGTGAAACAGTTCCGACGGCCTCCTCGGTCAAATCCCGGAGGTAAAAATCAGGGACAATTGCAGGGTAACAAGAAGCCCTGGAGCAGGAGAGGTACAAAACCTCCCCCAAAGGTGGGTGCTCTCCGCAGTAAATCTGGGATACAAATTGGAGTTAAAAAACTCCCCTCCTTCCCGCTTTATAAGGTCAAACGTGCCAAGGGATCCCCAGAAGAGAGGATCCCTCCTGTTGGCACTAGAACAATTATTGCTCCAAGCAGTAATTATAGAGGTTCCCCTGGAAGAATGGGGGTTCGGGTTTTACTCAAACCTCTTTACAGTCCCGAAGCCAAACGGGGACGTGAGGCCCATATTAAATCTAAAAGGGCTAAACAAATTCCTACATATCAGGACTTTCCGGGTGGAGTCGATCCGATCGGTAGCCACTGCCCTACAAGGGGAGGAATGGTTAGCCTCGATCGACATCAAAGATGCTTATTTGCACATTCCCATCTTTCCAGCCCACCAAAAATTTCTACGCTTTGCGGTAGAAGGGCGCCATTTTCAGTTCAGAGCCTTACCCTTCGGTCTGGCCACAGCACCAAGAGTGTTCACAAAAATTCTGGCCCCATTATTGGCCAATCTAAGAACACGAGGTGTAACGATAATGGCATATCTAGACGACTTGTTGCTGATAGACCACTCAGTGGAAAAACTAGAAGTGGTTGTTCACGAGACAATCAAGTATCTGGAATATCACGGTTGGATTATCAACCGAGACAAGTCAGCCCTAAAACCAGTCAAAAGTCTGGAATACTTGGGGCTAAGGCTGGATTCAGACCAGAGAAAAATTTTCTTGCCTCAAGAAAAGGGGTCGTCTTTGAGAGATTTGATCCACTTAGTGGGTTCAAAAAGACAGCCATCCATACGCCTGTGCATGAGGCTGCTGGGAAAAATGGTGGCATCATTCGAAGCAGTACCCTACGGTCAATTCCATTCAAGGAAGTTGCAAAGGGCCATACTGTCAGCCTGGAACAAAAAAGTTCAGGCTCTGGACTTACCAATGTCCTTGTCCCCTTCCGTTCGCAAGAGCCTCCGCTGGTGGTTGGTTCCCCAGAATCGGGAAAGAGGGAAATCCTTCAGTCCGATTTCCTGGAAGGTGGTCACTACAGATGCCAGCCTTATAGGCTGGGGAGCAGTACTGGAGCAATGGTCTCTCCAGGGCAGATGGTCGGATGCGGAAAAGGCCCTGCCAATCAATCTCTTAGAGATACGAGCAGCCCGGTATGCCCTAGTAGCATGGACATCCAAACTCCAAGGGTCCCCTGTCAGAATTCAATTAGACAATGCCACAGCCATATCTGCGGTATTCATTCCAGGAGTGGAGAATTGGAAGGCGGACTTTCTAAGTCGCCAACAATTATGCCCAGGGGAATGGTCCCTTCATCCCGAGGTTTTCCGGACAATATGTCAGCGGTGGGGAACACCGGATGTAGATCTGCTAGCATCCAGATTCAACACAAAAGTGGACAGGTTTGTCTCTTGGACAAGGGATCCCCTAGCTTGCGGCTCGGATGCCCTAGTGTTCCCTTGGGATCAGTTCAAGCTGATATATGCATTCCCACCGCCACAATTGTTACCTCGATTACTCCGCAGAATCAGGGTAGAAAAGAAACCAGTGATTCTGGTGGCTCCAGCGTGGCCCCGAAGAGCATGGTACGCGGAGATTGTAAAAATGTCTGTGGGGAGTCCTTGGACCCTCCCACGTCGTCCGGACCTGCTTTCGCAAGGACCGATATACCACCCTTCCTTACCAGCCCTAGGTTTGACGGCCTGGCTATTGAAGCCCACATTCTAAAAAAGAGAGGGCTCTCTAATGCTGTGGTATCTACCATGATCAATGCCAGGAAGCCGGTATCCAGGCAGATCTACTATAGAATCTGGAAGGCGTACATCGCCTGGTGTGAGGCCAAGAAATGGCATCCACGTAAATACGTAATAGGTAGGATTCTGGACTTCCTACAATGGGCTGTAGATAGGAAGCTTGCCTTGAGTACTATCAAGGGTCAGATTTCGGCCTTGTCAATATTTTTTCAAAGGCCCTTGGCTTCGCATTCACTAGTCAAAGCCTTTATACAAGGAGTGATGCGTATTAGTCCTCCGGTTAATATTCCCATATGTCCATGGGATCTAAACTTGGTTCTGTCGGTTTTACAGAAACAACCATTTGAACCATTACAGCATATTTCCTTGGTGCTTCTCACCAGGAAATTGATTTTTCTAGTAGCCATTTGTTCGGCTAAAAGAGTGTCGGAATTAGCAGCTATGTCCTGTAAAGAGCCATATCTGGTTATCCATAAGGACAGAGTAGTATTACGTCCTCAGCCAGCCTTTCTTCCTAAGGTGGTATCGAGGTTTCATTTGAACCAAGATGTGGTTCTTCCTTTTTTCCCCAAACCTACTTCGGTAGAGGAAAAGTTATTGCATTCTTTGGATGTAGTAAGAGCAGTTAAAGCTTATCTAAAAGCCACTGCTCAGATTCGCAGAACGGATACTTTGTTTATTCTGCCGGAAGGCCCCAGAAAGGGTCAGGCAGCGTCAAAATCTACTTTAGCCAGGTGGATTCGACAGGTCATAATACAAGCCTATGGCTTGAGAAGGAGACCGCCTCCGTTCAAAGTTAGAGCGCACTCCACGAGAGCAGTTGGAACTTCATGGGCAGTGCATCACCAGGCCTCCCTGGCTCAAATCTGTAAGGCCGCAACATGGTCTTCAGTTCACACGTTTACTAGGTTCTACCAGGTGGACGTTAGAAGTCAGGAGGATGTCGCCTTTGGGCGCAGTGTGTTGCAGGCCGCAAAAGATCCTCATGTCTGATAGCGCTCAGCTTATATATGGTGTATCCCCCCCCTCATTTGGCATTGCTTTAGGACATCCCATTAGTAATGACTATGTCGCTCTGTGTCCCGTGATGTACGAGAAAGAAAATAGGATTTTTATAACAGCTTACCTGTAAAATCCTTTTCTTGGAGTACATCACGGGACACAGAGCTCCCGCCCCTCTTTGGGGACACTTATTGCTTTGCTACAAAACTGAGGTGCTCCCGGATGGGAGGGGCTTATATAGGGGAGGGTACTTCCGGTTTTGGAAGTTGCCAGTGCCAGCACCTGACGGTATCTATATAACCCATTAGTAATGACTATGTCGCTCTGTGTCCCGTGATGTACTCCAAGAAAAGGATTTTACAGGTAAGCTGTTATAAAAATCCTATTTTAGCGCTGCTATACCGTAATTTTTGCCGCGTTTTGCGAGCGCTAGCGGGGTTATTTTAATTCCCGCTAGTGGATGAAAAAGTGTTAAAAACGCCCGCAATGACACCTCTTTGCGGCGTTTTGGGAGCGCTATCTCATTGATTTCAATGGGTAGGAGCGGTGTTTTTACCTCTCCTATCGCACCTCAAAGATGCGGCTTGCAGGAGTTTTTTTTTACCCTCCTACAAGCGCAATGCTCCAGTGTGAAAGCCTTCGGGCTTTCACACTGGATACAAAGTAGCGGCTTTTTTAGGGCACTTTGCAGGCGCTATTTTTAGCGCAATTGCGCCTGCAAAGCGCCTCAGTGTGAAAGGGGCCTTAATCTGCCTTGAGACAGATTATTTGGATTTGAGAGAAATGGCACCAATTACCATAGAAACACAGAGTTTAGGATAAGCTTTTTAAAAATACTCCTTGTCAACATAATAGTCCCCTGATGCCGCTGACAGGGAATAATTACTTTCCCCCAGGCATGGACAATAAACTTTACTTAACCACTTAAAGACCGCCCACTGTATAAATACGTCGGCAGAATGGCACGGACAGGCACAATCACGTACCTGTATGTGCCTGCCTTCGTATGGGTGGGGGGTCCGATCGGCCGGGATCGCTTCGGGAGCGATCCGTGATGAGGGGGCCGCCATTCGATTCTGGCCACTCCCTTGCCGATAGGTAGCCAGTTATTTTTTTTAGGTTCGCCGCAGGTTTTTATAGCGTCAGGTACCCCCATATATTATCTAATAAAGGTTTTAACCCCCTAATTGACCCTAGTTAACCCTTTCACCAGGGATCACCGTATAAGTGTTACTGTTGACACTGGTTAGTCAGTTAGTTATTTTGTTATTTAGGTTCCCCGTCAGGTTTTTATATAGCGTCAGGTACCCCCATATATTACCTAATAAAGGTTTAACCCCCTGATTGCCCCTAGTTAACCCTTTCACCAGTGATCACCATAGAAGTGTTACGGGTGACGCTGGTTAGTTAGTTTGCTTTTTATAGTGTCAGGGCACCCGCCGTATAAAACCCAATAAAGGTTTAACCCCCTGATCGCCCGGCGGGTGATATCAATTAGGTTTTAGTGTCAGAGAGGGTCTGCGTCGCCCCAGGCAGCGTCAGGTTAGTGCCAGGAACGCTAACACCCACGCGTGAAGCATGCACCTCCCTTAGTGGTATAGTATCTGAACAGATCAATATCTGATCTGATCACATCTATACTAGCGTCCCCAGCAGTTTAGGGTTCCCAAAAACGCAGTGTTAGCGGGATCAGCCCAGATACCTGCTAGCACCTGCGTTTTGCCCCTCCGTCCAGCCCAGGCCACCCAAGTGCAGTATCGATCGATCACTGTCACTTACAAAACACAACACACATAACTGCAGCGTTCGCAGAGACCGGCCTGATCTCTGCGACTCCAGTGCTGTAGGAGGTGATTTCACCACCACAGTTAAAAAAAAAAAAGAGCATATATGCCGAAGCAGGGGGGCAGCAGGGGCGGAGGAGCGATTTTGCTCCTAATGCCGCGTACATACGGTCAAAATTCTGACGGAGGCTTGCCCGTGGAAAAGTCTGACCGTGTGTACGCGGCATAACTTTTGCGGGAGGATGCCCCCATGCTTCGGCATATATAAATGGTGCATGTATGCCCATCATTAGAAGTGGCTGAATGAAGGGAGGTATTCTAATGGTGGGCATACCCACCGATCAATCTCTTTTTTTCGTTCAGCCAACAGGCTGCATGAAAAAAAAGATTACAATACATGTCCAACAAGAACCAGCAACGTACTGGTATGTGGCTGGACTTTGGTTATACCAGATTGATGCCTGCGGGTTTAGGTATCATCTTGGTATCATTCTTTTCAGCCAGCGGCCGACTTTCATGTGAAAGCAATCCTAGCGGCTAATTAGCCTCTGGACTGCTTTTACAAGCAGTGGGAGGGAATGTCCCCCCCCCCCCGGATATAAAAAGCGCCATTGGGAAAGCATTTTATCACAGGGGGCAAATTTTATCTTTGAGGGCAGAGGAAAAATCTAGGGTCCAATAGACCCCAGTTTTTTCAAAAAAAGAGTACCTGTCACTACCTATTGCTATCATAGGGGATATTTACATTCCCTGAGATAACAATAAAAAAATAAAAAAAAATGGAAAGAACAGTTTAAAAATAAAATAAAAAAGCAAAATTAATAAAAAAAATAAAAATAAAAAGCACCTCTGTCCCGCCCTGCTCTTGCGCAATGGCGAACGCAAGCGTCGGTCTGGCGTCATATGTAAACAGCAATTGCATCATGCATGTGAGGTATCACCGCAAAGGTTAGATCGAGGGCAGTCATTTTAGCAGTAGACCTCCTCTGTAAATCTAACGTGGTACCCTGTAAAGGCTTTTAAAGGCTTTTAAAAATGTATGTAGTTTTTCGCCACTGCGCGTTTTGTGCGAAATTTTAAAGCATGTCGTGTTTGGTATCTATGTACTTGGCCTAAGATCATCTTTTTTATTTCATCAAACATTTGGGCAATATAGTGTGTTTTAGTGCATTAAAATAAAAAAAGTGTATTTTTCCCCAAAAAATGCGTTTGAAAAATCGCTGCGCAAATACTGTGTGGAAAAAAAATGTAACACCCACCATTTTAATCTGTAGGGCCTTTGCTTTTAAAAAAATATATAATGTTTGGGGGTTCAACATAATTTTCTTGCAAAAATAAATAAATGTTTTCATGTAAACAAAAAGTGTCAGAAAGGGCTTTGTCTTGTGGTTAGAAGAGTGGGCTTCCTGATGTTGTGTATAAAATGTCAGGACAGTTCAAACCCCCCCCCAAATGACCCCATTTTGGAAAGCAGACACCCCAAGCTATATACTGAGAGGCATGTCGAGTCCATGGAATATTTTATATGTTGACACAAGTTGCGGAAAAAAGACAATTTTTTCTTTTTTTTTGCACAAAGTTGTCACTAAATGATTTATTGCTCAAACATGCCATGGGCATATGTGGAATTACACCCCAAAATACATTCTGTTGCTTCTCCTGAGTACGGGGATACCACATGTGTGAGACTTTTTGGGAGCCTAGCCGCGTACGGGACCCCAAAAACCAAGCACCGCCTTCAGGCTTTCTAAGGGTATACATTTTTGATTTCACTCCTCACTGCCCAGATGGCACAAACCCCCCCAAATGACCCCATTTTGGAAAATAAACACCCCAAGCTATTTGCTGAGAGGTATGGTGAGTATTTTGCAGATCTCGCTTTTTGTCACAAAGTTTTGAAAATTGGGAAAAAAAATAAAAATTATTTTATTTCTTCATTTTCAAAATCAAATGAGAGCTGTAAAATACTCACCATGCCTCTCAGCAAATAGCTTGGGGTGTCTACTTTCCAAAATGGGGTCATTTGGGGGGGTTTTGTGCTATTTTGGCATTTTATGGCCTTCGAAACTGTGATAGGTAGTAAGGAGTGAAATCAAAAATTTGTGCCCTTAGAAATCCTTAAGGCGGTGCTTGGTTTTCGGGGTCCCGTACACGGCTAGGCTCCCAAAAAGTCCCACACGTGGTATCCCCGTACTCAGGAGAAGCAGCAAAATGTATTTTGGGGTGCAATTCCACATATAACCATGGCATGTGTGAGCAATATATCATTTAGTGACAACTTTTTGTAATTTTTTATTTTTTTTTAGTCATTATTCAATCACTTGGGACAAAAAAAAAATATTCAATGGGCTCAACATGCCTCTCAGCAATTTCCTTGGTGTCTACTTTCCAAAATGGGGTCATTTGGGGGGTTTTGTACTGCCCTGCCATTTTAGCACCTCAAGAAATGAGATGGGCAGTCATAAATTAAAAGCTGTGTAAATTTCAGAAAATGTACCCTAGTTTGTAGACGCTATAACTTTTGCGCAAATTAATAAATATACGCTTATTGACAGTTTTTTTTACTAAAGACATGAGGCTGAATACATTTTGGCCTAAATGTATGACTAAAATTTTGTTTATTCGATTTTTCTTATAACAAAAAGTAGAAAATATCAGTTTTTTTTCAAAATTCTCAGTCTTTTTCCGTTTATATCGCAAAAAAATAAAATCGCAGAGGCAATCAAATACCATTAAAAGAAAGCTCTATTTGTGGGAAGAAAAGGACGCAAATTTCGTTTGGGTACAACATTGCATGTCCGCACAATTTCCAGTTAAAGCAGCGCGGTGCCAAATTGTGAAATCACCTTTGGTCATTAAGTAATGGTCCGGGTTTTAAGTGGTTAAAGTGGATGTAAACCTGAAATTTTTTTTTTTTTGCTGTCACAATGTAGTGTATAAGATTTCCTATCATTTGTGCCAGGTCTTGCCACAAAGAGTTAATCCAGCTCTGAGCAATCCTCTTTTATTGTTCAGTAAGATAAAACGGACAGACAGTTATCTTTGTCCGTTCCGCCCCCTTGCTTTGAGTGACATGTTATTTACATATCTCGTGCACTAGCTTTAGACAGGCATTATTTTTTAATTCCCACCCCCACTCCTTTTCTGAAGTCATGTGGTTACTTTTCTGGATTTTGACTGGATGTTGGTAATCATAGCAGAAGAATACACAGGAGAAAATGCATGTTGACAAGGGGAGTGTAGAGGTGGGCGGGGAGTCTACTGACATCACGACTCCACCCACCGAGCTCTAGACAACAGATCCACCCACAGAATCTGCAGTTTTTCAGGTCTCATAACAGACAGAGGGGAGACATTTGGCAGGTAAGGATACATGCAGGAGGCATCTATATCCTTATAGATCAGCACTATGGCAGTAGTTTAGAAAGGATGAGAGTGGGTTTACATCCACTTTAAAATGGACCTCTTCGGACTGTCTTAGGTTAAAAGACGGCCTGAAGGGAAAAGCCCTTTGCTCACTATTCGAACTACGAGGAAAATACGGAATGACATCATGGGATACATGGAGATATAGAGAACTTCAACACTTGATAGAATCTCTTCCGAAACCCCTTCACTCAGTTGGTGAGCTGAACTTATGGGAAAGATTAGTTGATCAAGGGGGAATAAATAGACAGGGTATTTCAAATATTTATAGGATGTTGATGAAGCCCCCAGATGGGGAATCCCCATGTCCCTTGGAGGGGTGGGAATTGGAATTAGACCAGCCAGTGCCTGAAATAGAAGTAAAATTTTAGACTATGTTCACTCATCCTCAATGGACGTAAGGGTGAAGGAAATGAATTACAAATTAATTATGAAGTGGTATTATGTTCCAATAAAATTACATAAAATCAATCCAGAACTGCCCCCTCTATGTTGGAGGGAATGTGGAGAGAGCGAAACACATGCACATATATGGTGGCATTGTCCCCTAATACAACCTTATTGGAGGGAAGTGCTTGACTGGATAAAGAAGATTAGCGGGAATGAAATTGGATATGATCCCTGGCAATGCCTGTTCCAAGGAACAGGGATGCCAAGGAAGAAATATAGAGCAACAATTATTCCATTTCTGCTGAATGCAGCAAAGGCATAAATTCCTAAACAATGGAAGTCAAGCACAGTCCTGACGATAAAGGTTTGGCTTCGGGAGGTAGACAAAATTAGGGTAATGGAAGAGGTAATGCATATACAAAATAACTCGGAAACAAAATTTGCTAGGATTTGTCCCGTATCTATGTCCCCCGTCCCTTCTCCCGCCCGCTTTCCCCCTTTTTTTTTTTCTTTTCTTTTTCTTTTCTTTTCTCCCTTCTTCACTGTTGGTTGTTTTTGAGGAGTAACACTGTAGGCAATGGATGAGGAGGTTAAAGAGGTGTTGTTTTAGTATTTTTGCCCTTTTCCCCCTGTTTTTTTTTTTCTCTTCACTGTCTTGCACCGTTTTTTGTTTCCGAGAAGGAAATCACTGAAAGAATCAACACTATAGTTAATGGGTGAGGAATATAGAGGGGTTGTTTTAGTATCTCCCTCCTCTGCATCCCTCCCCCCTGTTGTTTTTTATTTTTTATTTTTTTCCCAAGGAAGGAGTACCTCTTAGGGGGGTACTTTTAATGCTGTTCGCAAAATAAGCACTTTTTAGGGGAGATTTTTCAACAAAAGTTGAGAACCTCTCCTTCGAATTAATTAATAAAGAAATTGGGCACTACACGTTTTTATTAGTAAGGAGGAAAGGCACTAAGCACTTAATGTTATAGGAAGGGGATCGATCGGAGCACTTATTAGAAGTACAAGATAACACCCTTGAGGGGAATATGGGAGGTTGAGGGAGCCCCCCTTCCCCTTCACCCCCCCCTTCTCCACCCTTTTTTTTTCTCTTCCCTTTCTTTACCTTCTCTAGGGGGAGACTGGGAGCCTGGACGGTAGGGGGGGCATCTGGAGGAATATAATTAACATGATGGAGTATAATATAAGAGAGATCCAGGTCTGTGTCAATTGTGTTTTATGTTGTATTTATTATGAATGTATATGTATAGATGCCCATGCATACTTTTTATTTGGTCATGAAATAAAATATCTTTGTCTGTATTTGTATAAAAATTTTATAAAAATAATTGAAACAAAATAATATGAATAAAGTGCTTTCCATAGTTCTGACAATAAAGAGACAAAGTCAGACACCACTAAGCCCCCTTTCACACGGGACGGATCCGTGATGATCCACCCCGTGAACCTCCGCTTGCTCAGCGGGGTTCGCTCCGCTGATCCCAGCTGAGCCGGCGGATGACAGGGCGGTCCCCGCATACTGTGCAGGTACCACCCTGTCAGATCTCCGCTCTCCCCTATGGGGGGATCGGATGAACATGGACCGTCTCTGTGTTCATCTGATCTGCTCTGCAGACGGATTGAAAATATCAAACCTTCATTACTTTTCAATCCTTCATATACACGTGTTGCTCAAAAAGAAGAATGACAAACTCATTACGCAGATAAAATAAACGGAGTGACATAAATGTAACATACCACAGTTGCACTCACACATGCCCCGCAAAAGGATCACATATAGGAAGGTCAGTTGCATAGATAAAAACTCCTCACTTAGCTGTCCGTGCTTCACACAGCACTGATGTAGATGGCTCCTCCTCACGCGTTACATCACTGGACACGTGACCCCTTTGAAAAAGTCACGTGTCCAGTGATGTTAAGTTTTTATCTATGCAACTGACCTTCCTATATGCAATCTTATTGCTGGGCATGTGTGAGTGCAACTGTGGTATTTTACATTTATGTCACTCCCAGTCTATTTTATCTGCGCAATGAGTTGGTCGTCCTTTTCTTTTTGAGAAACACGTGTATATGAAGGATTGAAAAGTATTGAAGGTTTGAGAGCAATCCATTACAGCATTTGGAGATCTGAATACCTGATCATCTGGGTATCGTTATCCTCCTAATTTCAATTTCACCTATTAGTGGTGTCTGACTTTGTCTCTTTATTATCAGAACTCTGGAAAGCACTTTATTCATATTATTTTGCAAGCACTTTATTACTACGTTTAGTATATGTTCACTGAACTATTAAAACTTAGGCAGTATATATCGGATCACTGTGCAATAATATTAGGGTTGATGATAGCACTTTATTAACCCATATTTCATTTATTTTTGTGACATCAGTACACTACACAATAATAGCAGCAATCACCATTTGATTATCTTAATATTTTTTGGGCTCACATATTTTTGGTTTACATTCATATCAGCGCTTTAGTAATCTTTATACATAAAATACCAATAAAGTGTCACCGTGCAGCTAGTCTGTCTATGGACGTGATTGGATGATGAAATCAAGATTTGACACTAATGACTGTTAAGATTTGTACCTCATTGTACTTTTAATATTTGTATATATCAGATATTGATATGTAATGCACAGTGTTCAGAGATATAATTCTTTATGTAAAGAATTTTTCTGCTTTCTGATTATGCATCTAGACAGGGTGAGAGTGGACTAGGTTAGCTCAAGAATGTTTGCTAAAGAAATAAGTGCATTTGTCCTTCAGGGTACCTTCCATGCAAATTTCAAAGGTGAATACCACAGTAGTGATGCAGGGGTCAGCAGTACAAACCTCCAAGTACAATGGTGGACACAGAAGATAAATACTCACAGAAGTGTGTTTCTGGAGAGAGGAGGATTTCTATTCATCAGAGCAGCATTTGGCTGGGTCCTCGATCCTTGTAGTCCCCCCAGTTTCGGCCATCGAGCGTGTGCCGACCCTAGCTACGCGCTGGGTTTTCCACGACATGCCTGTCGCTTTACGGATGCCAGGTGAGCTTACGCTCCAGGGCTTGCATCGGACCGCTCAGCTTTGGCTGACTTCACGGCCGAGTCGCAGTAGCCTGTCCGGTGAGCTAGCGCTCCAGGGCATGCATATGATCATTCTCTGGGGTTCAATCACAGCATGCCTGGCCGACAGTCACCTTCCGTGCGCGGATGATGATCTGTCCGGAATGTCTTCCAGCATTAGACACGCAGGATAGGTAAGCAGCTCCCCTGCTTCGGCAGGGTGACTGGGCTGGACATTCCTGGAGAGATCAAGTAAGCGGTTGTGGCTTCTTTCTTTCCTCTCTCCCTGCCTTCCCTCCTCCCTGGGCTCTGAGCTAAGGTTGCTGGGTGCTGGGGGTCACCTAAGGGGTTCCACCTGGAGCGGGGCTGGTTGTAGCTATCATTTAAAAGATGTCATTTTGCTTACCTGTGTGTGCTTTTCCCCCTCCATGCTGTCGGCGGCCATCTTGCGGTGGTCAATGTTTCGGCCTCTAGTGACTGGCGGCCATTTTCTTGTGGTTTTGCGCCCATATGTAAATATCCCTGCTCGGCGGCTATTTTCTTGTGGTACGCACCCGCTTTGGCCTCTATCGTATTTTCGGCGGCCATGTTTCCTAGGATTTTTAGCTGCAAGAATAGACCACCGCTTGGCGGCCATTCTTTTGTGGTCCGCGGCCGCTTTGGCCTCTATATTCGGCACGGCTGCCATTTTCTTGGAGCCCACATGTTTCTATACAGCCGCTTGGCGGCCATTTTGCGATAGTCTCCGGCCTCTAGGGTGCATTTGCACTGGCGCAAATTTACACAGGAAAGGCTGATTAATATCAAACACACAGGCAGCGGTGGGATAGCATCACAGGCGGAGCACATGGCAGCACAGCGGTACCGTTCCAAGGGTGGTGAGTCCTCTGGGAGATCCTGCATCTCTGTATCAGCTAGGAGGGTGGCCTATTGATACCTTGCCTGGAGCCCTGTGGGTGTCAGCGCGTGGGTCAGCATGGCGTCTGAAGCAGGTGCTTTTTCCCCTGAAACACCTGATTTGGCAGCTGGTGTCCCTGAGGTATCTGTGGACGCTATGTCTGTTGCCAGGGTGGAAGCGACACACGGGAACACGGGAGGTAGTAAACGCCCCCGTCCCCTGCTATCCTCCGGGGATAATTCTGATGCAGAAAAAGGCCCAGCTATACTCGTGGCCCAGATTCTGATGCATCAGAGACTGCAGACCGTGACCGGTTGGACAGTGAGAATGGTCCAGGTCAGCACGCGAAGAGGCTTTGGTATCTGACTACTGCAGTGCGGAACACGCTAAGAATACAGAACTCTGCAGAAGCAGCAGAGACACCGGTCCCCTTTTGGGTTCCCTAAAACCAGCCCGCACTGCTCAGGTGTTTCCTTGTGTGTCTTATTTTGATAAGCCCTTGTACAAGGAGTGGAAAAACCCACTGAAGGTTTTTTCTTTGGCTGCCCCAAAAAGGTTTTTATTTATTTATCTTTTTTGGGGCAGTACAGTACCCCTTGAGGAGTGTTCCTAAGAGGGACCTCTCCTCTCATAGTAGACCCCCCTGTGTCCAGACTTAAGTTACCACGATTCCAGTGGAAGGGGCTCCTGTCTTCAGGGACACTCGCTACCTATACACAGTGGGGGGCTCAGAGGTACGTCCAGCATTGGCTGGGGTTCGTCTGATTCCTCATACACTTACGGAGTAGGCAAAGATTCTACTCCAAGGGTTAAAAGTACGGGAGGCTCCTCCGTACAAGCTAGCTCTGGCCGACCAGTTGGTACAGGGCCTTGAGTCTGTCTGCGAGTCAGACTTGGATACTATCCCCTTGCTGTCCTGGACCTCGGGTTATGCGGTGGCGCTACGCCACCTGATCTGGCTAAGGTGCTGGTCTGCGGACCAATCTTCCAAGAAGGTCCTGTTGGATCTGTCCTTTTAGGGCGACAGACTTTTTGGGGCCCCTCTGGATGACATCATTTAAGATGCCACAGGAGGTAAGAGCACATTGCTTCCGCAATCCAAAAAAGGTAAGGTGCCACGCCATAAGCTAGGGCCCTCCACCGCGCACAAGCGGTCCCTTCGCCACCTAGTGCGGCAGGTAAATGACCCCAGGCCGATAAAGCGCCTGCTGAGGGACGGAAGCGTCCTTTGGTTTGCAAGCCCAATCTTGCTTGCCTACCGAACAGATTTTTTTCCCTCTTAACCGCCAGCTTCAGCCGACTTGTCGGAAAGCCCTACAGGGGGCGGTCCAGGACCTGCTGAGACGCAGGGTAGACTTTCCTGTCTTGGTACAGGAACGGGTTCAGGGGTTCTACTCAAATCTGTTCGTAGTACTGAAGGGGGGGTTCGTCCAATCTTGGATCTCAGACCCTCAACTGCTTTGTGAAAGTTTCCCCCTAGGGGAAAGTTGCAGACCCTTCGGGCTGCGGTGCAGCAGTGGACGTCCCAAAGATGGGTTGTCACGCCACTTTTTTCAGGCGAGTCCTGAGCCTCATGGTAGCCTCCTTTGAGGCGGTACCATAGGCACTATTTCACACGCGAGTGTTACAGAAGGTAACTCTGTCCTGAAGGGTCAAGTGCCCTTCATCCCTGGATTATCAAGATCCAGGTGAGCCACCTAATCAGGACCTCCCTAGTTGGTGGCCGACATCACCGGCTTTTCTGTCTGGGAAGTTGTTCCTTCCTGTTTACTGGGGGGTGGTCACGGCGGACGCCTGGTTTCCCAGTTGCAGAGGAGTCTGAAGAGCTCAGTCAACCTGAGTCGCTGGCCTCCGGAGGCCCATTGCAGATCATTAGCCGGAAATCTGTGCGATCTGTCTTTGCCTCTCCACATGGTCTCAGAGGCTACTTAGGGCGTCCAGTCAGAATCCAGTCAGACAAACACCACAGTGGTGTGGCATATGTCAATCATCAAGGAGGAACAAGCAGCTCTGCTGCAGCATCGGAGGTCGTGCACCTCCTAAGGGGGGCTCCCTTACCAGAGAGGAAGCACGCCAGTCATATATCTCCTGACTTCTCGATTCGTTCGGAAAGTATTCGGTATGTGGCCAGGTCAAGAGACAAATGGGCAAACACGACGGAGGCGTTGATGGCACGGTGGAGTCAGTACCGACTAATCTATGCCTTTCCTCTTCGGAAGCTCCTTCCTCATCTGCTTCGCAGACTGGTGGCAGAGAGGATTACAATGGTCCCAATTGCTCTGAATTGGCCTTGGCGTCCTTGGTACGCCAATCTAGTGCGTCTGGTAGCAGAGTCCTTTTGGCATCTACCGCTAAGGAAGGACCTGCTGTCGCAAGGTCCCATACACCATTATGTTTTTACAGTCACTGGCTTGAGGGCATGGCTTGAGAGCCAGGTGCTAAGAGACCGGGACCTGTCAGACTCTGTGATCTCTTCCATGAGGAGTGCTTGGAAAGCATCCCCTAGGAAGATTACCGTTGCACTTGGAAGACCTACATATCAATCGGTGAGGAAATGAGGTGACAGCCGCGTACTTATTTGGTTCCAGAGTCCTGCTGCTCTCAGCAGGGAACGGGCCAAAAGATTTTTACTCTAGGTACGAATAGGGGGCAGGTATCTGCCCTGGCTGTCTTTTCAACGACCCCTGGTGGCTCACTCTCTAGTGAGAACGTTGTACAGTGGGTTCGGCAGGCGGCCCCTCCGGGCCACCCTCCACTACCTCCGTGGGGCTTGTGTAGCAGACGTCCTTTTGGCGTCTACCACTAAAAGAGGACCTTCTGTCCCATATGCCATCCTGCCTGCAGTCGATGGCTTCAACGGCATGGCCTCGAAGTGTCTCAGAAACCACCGTTTGAGAACTTCAGGGAGATTCCCTTGTTGACACTTTCTTAGAAAGTGGTCCTTCTGGTGGCTGTTATGCCAGTTAAGACGGGTTTCTGAGCGGGCAGCCTTGTCATACAAGCCTCCCTATCTGATCTTCCACTAGGATAAGGGCAAGGCTCCTTATCTGATCTTCCACAAGGATAAGGTGGCGCTGCGTCCGCAGCCGCCTTCTTCCTTGGGTCGTGTTTCGACCTTCCATCAAGGAAGACATTGTACTGCCATCCTTGTGTCCTCAACCGTCGAATCCTAAGGAGACGACATTGCATTCCTTGGGCGTTGTCCAAACTATCAGAGAATGCTTGTCTGGCACTGCTCCGTTCCGGAGTCCAGGCTCACGGTTTGTTTCAGTGGCTGGTCCCTAGTAGGGCCCAGCAGTCCCGTCGGCCACCATCTCTAGGTGGATCCGACAGATTGTGGTCAGGCTTACCCCATGAAGGGTCATTCGACCAGGGCAAGAGATGCCTCTTGGTTTACGTCAGTTAGACGATTTTCTGAGCCGGCAGCCTTGTCATGCAAGGCTCCTTATCTGATCTTCCACAAGGATAGGTGTTGCTGCGTCACAGCCTTTCTTCTTCCTAGGGTCTTTCGACCTTCCATCAAGGAAGACATTGTACTGCCATCCTTGTCTTCATCCGTCGAATCCTAAGGAAACGACGTATTTATTTTTTTTGGACGCTGTCCGAGCTCTGAGAGCATCAAGCGTCTGTTTTCACCAGGTGTTTAAGGCGGCGACATGCTCGTCCATTCACATTTTCACTAAACTTTACAAGTTGATGTGTATGCTTCTTTCGGCCGCAAGACATTGCAGGCGGCCATATAGAGTTGCAACTCCTCCATGGAGGAGCTCTGTTTTTTTTGGGGTGAAGTTTTAATGCTGTTCCCACCCCTCGTTTTTTGACACTGCTTTGGGACGTCCCACTATGTCAACAGGAAGCTGTCAGTCCATGAACGAAAGCGTGAATAGGATTTTTTACTCTCCGTAAAATCCTTTTCTCTGAGTTCATGGACCTACACAGCACCCACCCCTCGTTTTAAGTTTGTACTGCTTTTGACAAACTGATCTGCTGAATGCAGAGAGAGGGATTGTACCCAGAGGGTCTGCCCCCTGGGCGGGACTGTAGAAGGTGTGATGCAACACTTTTTACAAGTTTTTCTGCCTAGTCACTCCTAAATAACGGATAATACCTACCTAGATTTTCTTAATGTGAGGAAGTGAGGGGAACTTGCAGTAAGAAAACCTTCCATCCACCAATGAGGGCACCAGAAAGGTGATAATGTAGTCTCCTTACCGGAATTAATTGACCACTATTACAGTGGTCTGTATGGACGCAGGGATTTTAGGTCTCCCTAAAGACCCACAGCTGATGTTAAAAGTAAAAAATATTTTTATAAAAACCAGAGCAAGAAAAGCCCTGTAGTCAAAATACAAAAGAATGGTTGCCTCTACAAGTTTCACCACAATTGTGGCTTCTTCTGGAGCTTTTTTAGGAATTTAGTACAATATCACCCTTAAAATTATCATGGTTCTAGTCCTCGGGGCCCTCCAAGAGGTCCGATGTGGTGCCTGTGTGCCATAAATGAGGGGGGAACAATAACCCTGCAATCACACCCTGTTATGGTAGTGTAGCGCACCAACCCCAGACTTTACCTGCTTTTCTTCTACTTGGCTCCTCCGCAGGAAAAGAATGAGGCACACCGCACCACAAGCCCGTACCCTCCTGAATAAAGAGGTTATGCGGTGTTAGTTTCTCGGGCCTGCTTGCAGCCGATGTCAAAAAGCCTCCAGTGCTGACCTAGTTTCTGCAGTAGTCAGAAACAAGTCTTTAATTCTCCCCAGTAAGCAACTGTCCACACCAAGTGAAAGGTCCAACACTTATTTATTCCTTTTAGCACAATAAATAGTCTCTTTGAGAGCAGACGGGTTGGGACAAGACACAGGTCAGATAAGGTGGGAGGAGGTCCAGTCACAAACTTAAATTTTGGGTTTCTCCTGTTCTTATCAGCACGAACAGGCTTGGCGCACGGTCTCTGCCACAGACCGGGTGAAAAAGGTGAACGTCACTGCCACTGTGATTTAAAGAACACGCACTTCCTTCCGTTAGTGAACTAGCCCTTATAGGACAAGAACATCCCTCCGGAGAGTTACCAGAGGCCCCATCTGTCACCACGACTCTGCGCTGGGTCTTCAGAAAGGGTCACCTCCCTGGCCTCCTCGTCCTGGATACGGGTCACCTTGCAAGGCAGATCCCTGGGAGTCTCGGTCCCCGGCGGATCCCAGCTGAAGGCTGCTGGGCTCCGGGCCTTTCTCTAAAGTACCTCACCCCAGACTGAAGGTGTCTGAGATGGAACAGCAGCTCCGTCTCTGGGCCTAGGGCACCCAGAGATAACCCGACCAGGCCTCCGGGCCTAGGGCACGCGGAGGCGACACACACGCACCCAGGCCTTAAGGTGCCTGAGCGCGGAACCGACGACCCCTCTGGAAGATGGCCGCCCCCTTTTATATCCTCTCCCAACAGGCACAGCAGGTTCCCCGCCATACTGCTGCAGAGAGGGGACAAAAAGGACACAACCTCGTACTGCAGTTCAACCCGGGCCCACAGGAACAGCACCACCCATAGGCGCCCCAGTGAACTTACTCACCAGTACTATCTCCCAGGGATAGAAATGGTCCATGAGACCTAACAATTGGTGCATCTGAGCCTAGTTACCACTCAGATGCTTCCCCCTAAATGTAACCACCCGCTATAGTAGGAAGTTAACGAATTAATATGCTGATAATTATATCACTCCCAGAGCGTCTACTTCATATACTGGTTGTAAGCCTCCAAGGGGAACTGTGCCATCTGAGCACTTCATTCTTTGAATATAACAGTATTCCTTTGCTTGGTATCAATATGATACCATTAAGCCTGGGAAGATTAATATAAATGGTCTATCCCAAGAGAGTAACCCTTTTAAAATTGGATTAGGAATCCTGCAGGTACCATACAGTGCGATCGCCCTGTATGATGGTACCTGCAGGATTCCTAATCCAAGTTTAAAAGGGTTACTCCCTTGGGATTTATATTGATCTTCCCTGGCTTAATGGCATCATATTGATACTAAGCAAAGGAATACCATTATCTTCAAAGAAGGAAGTGCTCAGATGGCACACTTCCCCTTGGAAGCTTACACGATTGTGGTGAAACATGTAGAAGCTACCATTCTTTTGTATTGTAACTACAGTGCTCTTCTTGCTCTGGTTTTTATAAAAAATATTATTTTCCTTTTAACTATGCTTGTTTAATTAAATTTAGTATTTTGAAATATCAATTTCAATTGATTTCTTTGCACCTCAAAACTCCCATTTGTTTCTTAGTAATCCTTTGAACCTCCAACATGCTTCACTGTTGCCTACAAACACACATTATTGTACTACTTTCCAGTGCTTCAGCGCACAAACTGATTCCTGCTACAGCCAAATATTTCAAAAAGTTCTCCAAGATGTTTGGAACAACCTACCTGCCGATTTCCTTTAAAAACGACCTAGAAGAATTTATGATAATTTGAAGCCAAAGGGTGGTCACCCTAAGTATTGATTTTGTTATAGATTTATTTTATGTTCATTTACTTTCCATTTTGTTAATAAAAATAAACTAACACTTCTATTTATGAAAACATTCTTAAAGTGGTTGTAAACCCACTTTTGCAACTTGCACCTACAGGTAAGCCTAGATTAAGGCTTACCTGTAGGTGCAAGAAATATCTCCTAAACCTACACGGTTTAGGAGATATTTACTAAAATCACAGGCGCCGCTGTCTACGGAGCATTCATGGGGTTAATCCCATTCACAAATTCGGCTAAGTCCCAGCAATGCTTGGGTTTAGCCAAATTTGACGGCTTCCCCTGCGCATGCGTGGAGTCACGTCTTCGCCGCTCCGGCCAATCACAGCGCCGGAGCGGCGCAGTGATTGGCTGGAGCGGCGATACCCGGAAGTAACATTCCGGCTATCGCCGCAGCGATGGCTGCGGCTGGAGAGAGGGACATGGACGGCTTTGGGGGCCCCGATCTAAGGTAAGTGGTACATAATGAGCTAGTATGCTAGTCATACTAGCTCATTATAGCTTTGTCTTGCAGGTGGGCTATAAAAAAAAAGGTATATGGGTTTACAACCACTTTAATTCATGGCATTTTTTCCACACCTGCATAAAACTTTTGCACAGTACTGTATGTCTTAATAAAAGAAAATCAAATTATTTAAAGATGCACCTACCCTGTCTTAGTCCTGAATAAACAATATTAGTCGAGGAAAAAAGTAAATAATGGGCTTCAAACCAGTGCTGGTTTAAAATGTATACCTTGTCAATCGAATAAAAAATTATATAAAATGTATTCATATCACAAAATATTCCTAAAAAAAAAAAAAAAAAAAAACCTTTAAAAACAAATACCATCCACTAACCGTAACCTCTTTTGTTGGTGTTTAATTCTCATCTTCACATAAAACTAGTTAACACAATCATATACCCAAAGAATGTCTAAGTACAAACCGATTCATAGATAACTACATGATGATTGTCAAATATTATCCTTTAAAAATATTCATCCAAAGCTATAAGCATTCCAGTATACCCTATTAGACCATCTGATTAAGGGTATACTGCTATAGCCCCTTTAATAGAAAATATTGGTAGAGAATTGAGAATTTAATAGAGAATTGGTGCAAAAAAGAGAGCCAAATCTTTGTAGCGCGTTTTCCGTCTGGAATAATAGTGAGAGCAGCCCTTCAAGGCGTCAAAGTTTGAAAGATCAAAGCAATGTTCACAATTGCTCAGGTGGAGCAGTTACAACATATAACAAGCCCTAATATGTAAGCATGTCCATATTGCATAATCCGGCATATCACATATTGTAGCATATAATTAGATACCATGGTATGCCCAAATGTTTCAATCACATAGATATCAGATGTATGATTTGGCCACCTCATGTAGCAAGTATGTTGCAGAAGATATTGACTAAACCGCCTTGAAAAAAGCATCAGCGCATCACAGGTCAGAAGTGGTGTGGAAGAAGGGTTAAAAAAAAAAACAGTTCTAGCATATAGCAAAGCATGCCCAATGTTTGCAGTCAATTAGATGGTATGCATCTTATCCTTGTGTAGCGGGTATTCCCCTTTAATACCGAGAGACTACATTTCCCAAGACATCTTTCAGCACCCAAGGTGCATTGCCCCGAAGCAAGGACTGCTAGGGCGGACTTTATAAAGGGGAGGCGGAGTTTGTTCGGTCTCTTTGGACCCTCCCGCCTATCAAGCAAGAACTCTGTGTGAGACTGCTGCAAGCCCAGGCCTGAAGCCTGGGCACTTTCTTCCAAAGTGCCCTCCACCAGCCTAGCAGAACCCTAGAGACATCTTCTCATCCTTGCTGTACTACACCAGGAGGACCGAAGACTCGGATGTCGGTGGATCCATGTGCCTAGACGAATCGGCGGAGGAAAAGGACTGGGACTGGTCCGGGTGGTGAGAGAGCGCTTGCTCATAGACAAATACTGTGTCTTTACTACTCGTTCGGATTACAAAGTTTGTTCAAGTGCACCACCGAAAGATTGCTAGTGAAGATTGTTTTACAGAACTTCCATTTGTTTCAGTCAGGCCTGACTGCGTAGGTAGACGTTGCTGGGCGTTAGTCTGCCCACGAGGGAAAGTAGTTGTAAACGGGCATCACTAGAGTTTCATAGCAATACCTCATTATTCTATCACTCTGTTCATCTTTAATACTGTTTATTGCAGGGATCTGCAACTTGTTATACTGTTGTTTATTACTTACCCATTAGCCTCAGTAAAATATCTGGGTCAAGTACATTGGTGTCAGTTTCAATTACTTTAATAGAAGTTTAAAGTATATCACTGTGTGTGTTTGCCATAGGACTGCGTCACCAAGAGTTGCGGTCACGCGGTCCTATCTCCCCATTACTAGCTGTGCCACGGGAGGATAGAGCCGATTGCCAGGGGTTGACAGCGGTGCACTACAGGGCCCAAATTAATACCAGCAGCCCTCTTAACTGGGAGTACCGCTATACCTGCATAATGTAGGTAGAAACAGCTGAAATGCAGTATAATCAGAGATAACCCTTGTCATAATCTAATCAGGAAGTAAGGTAGATGACAATCAAACTTGCTTCGAACGTAAGGTAAATAAATGGTCTTTGCCTCCTTGAAATAAAGGCAACTGCTCCATCTGCACAATTGTGCATAGGGCTTTGATGTCTTGTAAGGCTGCTCTCAGCTTCTACTGAAATGCCAGTGGAAATAGCACTACAAAGATGCAACTTTGGTTGCTACTGTGAACTATAGTTTTCCATTAAAGGTGCGATATCTGAATTTTCTATATTTCTTTTAATATTATGTTTGACAAGCATTATTTAGTCACTATACATTTGTATACACTTTCTTTATATACACATTCTTTGGGTATTTGATGGCTACAGTTAAAATTATGCACCAACAGGGTCCTATTAGTGTAGGGGTTTATTGGGTATAGCAGTATTTTGTGATATGAACTAATAAAATGCTTATATATTTTTTTTTACTCCTGTTTTATGAAAATATACTTTATGCACCAGCACTGGTTTGAAGTCCAGTATGTATATTTTGAGTTCATTATGATGCAATGCTTCGAATCTTCTATACACACATACATAGTTACATAGTTAGGTTGAAAAAAGACACAAGTCCATCCAGTTCAACCATAAAAAAAAAAAAAAAAAATATCGTACAATCCCATATACCCAATTCTATACCCACAGTTGATCCAGAGGAAGGCGAAAAAACCCAGCAGAGCATGATCCAATTTGCTACAGCGGAGGAAAAAATTCCTTCCTGATCCCCCGAGAGGCAATCGGATATTCCCCGGATCAACTTTACCTATAAATGTCAGTACCCAGTTATATTCTGTACATTTAAGAAAGAATCCAGGCCCTTCTTAAAGCAATCTACTGAGCTGGCCAGAACCACCTCTGCAGGGAGTCTATTCCACATTTTCACAGCTCTTACTGTGAAGAAACCTTTCCGTATTTGGAGGTGAAATCTCTTTTCCTCTAGACGCAAAGAGTGCCCCCTTGTCCTTTGTGTTGACCGTAAAGTGAATAATTCAACACCAAGTTCACTATATGGACCCCTTATATATTTGTACATGTTGATCATATCCCCCCTTAGTCTCCTTCTCAAGAGTGAATAAATTCAGTTCCTCTAATCTTTCCTCATAGCTGAGCTCCTCCATGCCTCTTATCAGTTTGGTTGCCCTTCTCTGCACTTTCTCCAGTTCCCCAATATCCTTTTTGAGAACTGGGGCCCAAAACTGAACTGCATATTCCAGATGAGGTCTTACTAATGATTTGAACAGAGATCATCTTTTAGATTTTATATATTACCAGGGATTTTTTTCTCAGGGAATAGGTGCAGGAACTCCACCCTTCCGAGTCACGCTTCGTCTCTGCCCCCTACCCATCTCTGAGCACCGACCCTTGGTTCCACCCCCTACCCACCTCCCAGTACAGCACCTTTCAGAGAATACAGAACTAAGTATTTTGTGCTACTCAGTAACTTCTATGAAATTTGTTAATGAAAGCAACAATAGACAACACCAGAAACAATAGACCCTCCAAAGGCAACAATAGATCCCCCATAAACAATAGATCCCCCACACAACAAAAGACTTTCCACCCAGCAACAATGGACCCCCCACAACAAAATACCACCCCAGCAACAATAGACTCCTAGCAGAAATAACAGATTTCTCAGCAGCCAGCATCAATAGACTCTCCAGCAGACAGCAATAATAGACCTCTCCCTCAACAGTAGATCCCACCCAGCAACAATTAACCCCCCAGAAAGATAACTCCCTCCACCAGCAACAGTAGATTTAACCAGCAACAATAGACCCCCACCCCAAAACAGATCCCCACCAGCGACAATAGATACCCCAGCAGCCAGCATCAATAGACCCTCCAGCACCCCTTTCCAGTACATACACTCAGTGCTGGAGGTGCCCGAACTGCGTTCCCGCTGAAAAAAAGCCCTGTATATTACTATCACAGCCCATATGTCTACCTGACCATATATTATATTGTGCCACATTACACAACAAAATTTCATACTAAAGTAACTGTATATAGTACAACCCCAATTCCAAAAACTTTGGGATGCTGTGTAAAAACGACATAAAAACAGAATGCAATTATTTGCAAATCTTATATTTTCTTCACAATACAAAACATATCCAGTGTTTAAACTGAGAAAATGTACCATTATAGGAAAAAAAAGTCATTTGGAATTGATGGCAGCAACGCATCTCAAAAAAGTTGGGACAGGGCAACAAAAAGCTGGCAAGGTAAGTGGTACGAACAAAGAACATTTTGCAACTAATTAGGTTAATTGACTACAGTTAGTAGCATGATTGGGTATAGAAAGGGAATCTTAGGCCCCTTTCACACTGGGGGGCGGGGAGGTGCGCTGGCGGTATAGCGGCAATATTTTTAGCGCCGCTATACCATCGGATTTGCCGCAATATTCGGCCATTAGCGGTGCGGCTACAGCAGCGGTTTGCGGGTGGTATAGCCGCAGTGTCCCATTGATTTCAATGGGTAGGAGTGGTAAAGGAGTGGTATACACACCACTCCAAAGATGCTGCTTGCAGGAGATTTTTTTTCCTCCCGCCAGCACATCGCCTCAGTGTGAAAGGCCTTGGGCTTTCACATTGAGAGTGCTGGGGCAGGATTATTTCAGGCGTTATTTATGCGCTATTTTTAGCACTAAAATGCCTAAAATATGCCCCAGTGTGAAAGGGGCCTTAGAATCAGGGTGTCTCAAAGGTAAAGATAGGCAGAGGTACGCCAATCCAATTTGTGCGTACAAAAACTCATCAATTTCAGAATAATGTTCCTCAATGTAAAATTACAGACTTTAAATGTATCATCAGCTACAGTACAGAATGTCAAAAGATTCCAAGAACCTGGAGAAATCTCTGTACAAGGTTAAAACACAATATTGGAAGCCCGTGATAGTCAGGCCCTCAAATGGCACTGATTAGAAACGGGCATGATTCTGTAATGGATAGCCCTGCATGGACTCAGGAATACCTCCAAAAATCACTGTGCACACTGGCATCATTGTCACTATGCCATCCAAAAATGCAAGTTAAAGCTTGATCAAGCAAAGAAGTTATATCTGAACAATGAAATTAATTCAAAAATGCTGCCATCTTCTCTGGGCTAAAGCTCATTAAAATGGTCTGTTGAAAAGTAGAATACTGTTTTGTGGTTAGGCGAATCGAAATTTGACCTTCTTTTCGGCAATCATGGGCACCGTGTCCTCCGGACTAAAGAGTAGAGGGACCTTCTGGCTTGTTATCAGCGCTTAGTTCAAAAGCCTGCATCTCTGGTGGTATGGGAGGTGCATAAGAATTGGGCAGTTTCTACATCTGGAAAGGCACCGTCAATGCTGAAAGATATCTCCTGGTTTTAGAGCCGCATATGCTCCCATCCAGACGATATCTTTTTCAGGGACGTTCTTGCATATTTTAGCAGGACAATGCGAAACTGTATCACCGTGCTTACCTAGCTTGCCTGCAGTCCAGTCCTTTCACCAATTGAAAATATTTGGCACGTCTTGAAAAATACAACAAAGGAGATCCAGGACTGTTGAGAGCAGTTGGAATTCTATACTGGGCAAGAATGGTTTCATCCATTCAGATTTACAGCGTGTTAAATGAACAGGGGGTGCTACACCATGGTAAACGTAGCCCTGTGCCAACTGTTTTGAGACTTGTTGCTGACATCAATTTTAAAATGACCTTATCTTTTTCCAAAACTGGTACATTTTCTCAGTTTAAACATTTGATGTGTTTTCTTTTTTCCATTGTGGATAGAATATGGGCTTATTCGCTAATCATTGCATTCTGTTTTTATGTAGATTTTACACAGCATCACAACTTTTTTGGAATTGGGGTTCTATATCTTATCGTGCATCTTCAGATTCCTTAGCATCATAAGATGGTTGCTTTTTTTTGCTATTTTCAATTTAATTTTGTGTATTTGCTTTTCTCCATTTTGGGGAATAAAATGTAACTAAATCTTCGTAGATCACAAATTGCTTCAAGTATTCCTATTAATCCTTATACAACCTTCCGGGTCCCCTGCTTTATTGCCCACCTGAGTCAAACCTAAATAGGACTGTTCCAGAGCGGCGGTCATTTTGGATACCAAACTTTACAAAACCATTTTTTTCTCTGTAGTGCACCAGTATTTAGTGTGCATCTAATGTGAGTGCATACTTTTATCCTAATAAACCCTAATCTGTAAAAATACTGCACAATGGGAGTTATCTTCTCTTGAGCATTCGGATGTTTCTGTTGGAGCGAAAAGGCCTTTCCATTAAAGGGGCACATAACAAAATAATGATACAACAACATAAGGAGGAAAAGTTGGAATCCCTATTCCCCGGAAGGGAGGAGGGGGGGTGTAAGTGCAATTTGACCTATATTACTCATATCTTTAAGATGAAAGTCTAATCACACTAAGGTGGAGCAAATTCAATTTTGAGATGTAGCACTGGAGGAATTATGGGATATTCATCTGAAATCTCCATATAAGAGGCTATTTATTGCACATGGAATTTCTAGTTCATACTAAATGTGAGTACAATATTTGATTGGTGGAATGTGACTTGGAGGTTTGATCATTTTTGTTGTATGTTGGGGTGTCGGGGTGAGCCTCCCTAGCCCAATAGACTGTACGAGATCTGACCAAGTTGGATTCGTCCGTCTCAGCGAGCTCGGGGACCACAGTGGACAAATTTGTGACACACAGGCAGGCAGTATTCTTTGTCCTAAGTGATCTGCTAAGCAGTTTAATTATCACAGCTTATATGGGGAATTACAATAGAGTGAGGACGTGCAGAAATCAACTTAAACAATAATACATCTTATGTTGAGTGTGAGACTTCACACAGAGTGTCTCATATACAAGGGTTGTTTATGAGATCTGACACAGAGTGTTCTAAAACAATGTCTGCACAGACACAAGGTTAGAAGGGTATAAACGTCACTTCAGGGAATCTCAGATTCCGTAAGAACATACTGTAACAATAAAACAATATCTGTGCAAAGAATTATTTTATACCAAGTAAGCTAATCTATCCTAAGATGGATGCTGACTATAAAATTGAGTCACATTGGTTCATATTCCTTCAGTCCCTCTTAATTCTATCTCTCCATCTCCCTATAATCTATATAAATATATCCAATGACTCTGAATACAGAGTGTCCTTCTGGGTGCAAACTCAACCCGTCCATTTAACCGGCCTCCAAAGAGTAATTGCATACTGTAGCAGGACCGATCTATGTGTAGGCGTGGTCTCGCAGTGTGAGGGTTAATGTGCAATAATAAATTTTTCAAAATAAACCTTTTGGTTAAGAGTTACCCATTTGGCATCCTGCCAATTATATTTTTTTTTTCATTTTTTATTAGACCCCCCACCCATGATTCTCGCGTGGCTTTACAGGGTAGGGTGTACATTGGATGAGTCCTATAACATATATAATATTTACCTAGCAAATATAAAAAATAAACGATTAATGCACAAGTTCTTTTCCTAGCCAAAAGTTAACACTTTTTTTCTTTTTCCTCTCCATAAGGATGTGAAAGAGAAACTTAACTTTCTTCACAAGAATGTGAAAGAAGGGGGCGGATTCCTCACAGAGAACCCCGAGGGTGGAGGCTTCTGCGGAGGAGCTCCTCTCCTCCCACACATAGTATTAGAAAAATTGACAGGAGATTTTCCTCTTTTTTCTTATTTAGCCAATGGACTCCAGACACTGACTAATTACTTGCCACTAAAAACAGAATTAAATGAGAATAATCGTTTCTACATCGTGGCCACTCTTCTGTTCAAAGTGAGTTCCACGTCTTTTCGGCCGGGAGTCCATTGGGCTTAACCTTAACTGACCCTTACTGTCAGCATTTGTAAGTTTTCACATTAAATTATAGAACACCTTGGCTCATAGAGGTATAGGATTTTCCTGTACCTTTCCCATAATCACAAATCACAACACAGATACAGTCTCACCCACGGCTTCTAGACAACTCCACACAAACAGATTATCTTATATTTTGTTACTCGGCAGGGAGGACAGCGACAGAAGTCTGAGTTTTTTCCACAGAGTTTTTTAATACTACTTCTTAGAACAGTTAAACCTGGCCAGGTCTAACAAAAATTACAGACTCTACACAAGACTGATCGGTCACCCAGTATTTCTAAAATGCTCAGACCCGCCTCATGAGTCCAGACATCTTTGAACCATGCCCAGTCTCCCCTGTTCTCTATCTGCAGGCTATGGAGAAGGAAAATATATAAAAAAAAAAAAAAAACAGTGCTGTTTTATTTCCTCGACTCCCCAAGAGTCTCTTTATTATTTTATGTGCTTCTAAAGCACCATATATATGTGAGGTTTCTTAGAACCTTAGACTCCTAGAGTCTTTCACATGTGCTTCTAAAGCACCATATATATATATATATATATATATATATATGTGACACATAGACTTGTCTCTGCCCTGACCAGCTTTACTCATCTTTTAACAGATGATTTATTCTAAATTTATGTCTTCTACTTCCTTCGTGAAGTCTGTTTCTAAAAAGCGTGTGCCCGTAAATACTGTGTGTGTGCATGAGGCGTAGAAGCAATACACAATGGTTAATATCCTCTTGTGTAAAATTCTGCCTCTACATGCCTCTTTTTAGGTAGGTGAAAAAGTCCCTCCCGGTGCAACAGTGGGTTTGGGACAGTTCCGGACAATATCATTGATTTCATGTCACTCTAATACTTTTAATACTAATACATCGCCCATCGTTAAGAAAGGGTATTGTCGGTTTGTGTTCCCTGAATAAAAGTGTGTACCTACTTTATCTATCCTATCCCGGAGATCGTAGCGACTAATCTGGACACTTGCCTGACATTAATACAGTTCTTAATACTCTAAAAATATGTCTGATTACCGTGATAAAAACAGTGAACCCAAAACACATTCAGAACATCACATTCAGAACATCTATTAGATATAAATAATGTTCTTATACTTCTATACAAGAATATTCTTACACTTCTATGTGATAGAACAGTGTTTCTCAACTCCAGTCCTCAAGGCGCCCCAACAGGTCATGTTTTCAGGCTTTCCATTATTTTGCACAGGGGATTTGAGCAGTTTGACTGCCTTAGTAATTACCACAGCTGAGGGAAATCCTGAAAACATGACCTGTTGGGGCGCCTTGAGGACTGGAGTTGAGAAACACTGTGATAGAAAGATGAGCAAAAGTGATCTGAGATCACGAAACAACTTGTCAGTCTATTTCCTTTTTGTGTATACACCTTTAAATTCCCTTAATAGCCACCCAGGACTATATGTGTTAGCTAAACACTGAAATTTCTTTAATAGCCACCCAGGACTATATCTATGTGTTCCCAGAACACTTTAACAAATCTATACTTCCCCTACACAGATCTTAAAAAATAATTGAGAACATAGGCCACAGCAAGGTAGAAAAATAAATTCAACACTTACCGGACAGATGCCTCAACTATCCTGCACGACTACGCCAATTGTCGGGGTGAGCCTACTTGGCCCAATAGATTGTACGAGAGCTGACCAAGTTGGATTCGTCTGCCTCAGCGAGCTCGGGGACCACAGTGGACAAATTTGTGACACACAGGCAGGCAGTATTCTTTGTCCAAAGTGATCTGCTAAGCAGTTTAATTATCGCAGCTTATATGGGGAACTACAATAACAAGAGGACGTGCAGAAATCAACTTAAACAATAATACATCTTATGTTAAGTGTGAGACTTCTCACAGAGTGTCTCATAAACAAGGATTGTTTATGAGAACTGACACAGAGTGTTCTAAAACAATGTCTTCACAGACACAAGGTTAGAAGGGTATAAACTTCACTTCAGGGAATCTCAGATTCTGTAAGAACATAACAATAAAACAATATCTGTGCAAAGGATTATTTTATACCAAGTAAGCTAATTTATCCTAAGATGGATACTGACTATAAAATGGAGTCACATTGGTTCATATTCCTTCATGGGGGTTGATATATGTAGAATATAGTGTTTTTCTTTAAAGTGATTTTTGAGCAGTTCAGAACTTTTTAAACGATTAGTGCCCCACTCACTGAAGAATTATTCATTGCAGCCCTGAAATGTATGCCTATTAAAAAACGCCCAGCCTCACACCATTGTTTTTATAAGACATTTCAACACTATTTGGCTTACCCATTCACAGAGACAAACATCCCTCATTTTGTGGCAGCTATGATCCAATCTCACTACCAAATGCAGGTTTAAAAATATTGCAAAAATCTTGGCACTTGGGCTCTTGCTCAACCAAAAGCGGGTCATTCATCTAAACCAGACTGACCGGCTTTGTGCCTGGCAGAGAAGCGAAGGATAACACCACTAATGCCCTCAACCTTATTCACCTCTGTACCTCTTATTCTCTGCCTCTGCTCTTGCTCTCTACGGTTGCCAAAAAGTCCTTCGGTAGTATGGGCTGAAAGTTTGAGACAAACCCTTTTAATACGTCAGGATTGGTGCTAATATGTTGAAATGGATTAACGCATTATGTGCCCAGCCACTCGCAGCTGTTAAAGCAAATGTGATGCTTTTCGCTGACTTTCTTTTGGCGAATGGCATCCGCCAATGTTGCCCTCTCTTGACACTTGTTTTCATATTATAACATATGAATTATATATTTCCAGCGCTCAGAGATGCAACCCCTTAAATTCCCCACACAACCATTGTCCTTCAACAATTACTGAAGGACCATACAAATATAATGAAAATTACCATTGTCCATTTCTCCTCTGTGAAATTTAGAATAAAACGCTCACCAGATAATCGAGCATGCTCATACATAAATGGGTCATATCAGGCATGTAAATAAATATATTAAGGACTACCAGGTGTCACTCCCTCTCGCTTATATTCATTTACTTCTTGTTTCCTCCCATAAGTATGTAAAAGTCAAAAGAAATGGTTATAGTGTAGTATTTGCAACACAAACAGCAATGTGAACTTGTGCTCACATAACTATGCAAGTTCAATCCTTAAAATGATTCTAAATGCAAACTAAAAAAAAAAAAATGTTATACTTGCCTCCTCTGTGGAATGGTTTTGCACAGAGCAGCCCGATCTTCCTCATCTGGGGTCCTCTACCAGTGTTCTAGGCTCCTCCTCCCCCCCTCATAACAAGCTGCTTGCTCTGGGGACACTTGTGTGTGCTCGATCCTGAGCTAGCTCTGTGTGTCAATTGACACACAGAGCGTGGCTCAGCCCCACCACCTGCTCTCTCTTCTCACTACCTGTGATTGACAACAGCAGGAGCCAATGGCTCCCGCTGCAGCCTCTGTCCAATAAGGGGAGAAGGAGCTGCTGCTCTTATACATATTGCTGGATCGAGATTGGGCTCAGGTAAGTATTAAAGGGGGGGCTGCACGCAGAATGTTTGTTTTTTTAACCTCAATGCATAGAATACATTAAGGTGTATAATCTTTTACCTTTTGAACCACTTTAAATCGTGTGTGTGCGCCAAATATTCATATTATTCCAACCACCGATGTGCTGCACCCACATGCAATGGGTTTTTCACCAAACAGGACAACCCATTGATCACATAGGTTCATATGTAGCATATCATGGTGTTCTCCCTTGGTCATTGGACACTCTTTGGACACAACATATGCCTCCAAAAGATGTTAGAAAAGAGGCGACTCCATAGTGAAGTATATTTAAAAAATATGCTTACATAAGGCTAAAAGGTAGACTGTGCGCTTTGTAACAACACAGATTGAGAAATCACCAGTTCTAGTCCGACATGCTGACGTTGGTTACTTGATGCATTTTGTCGCATGAAGCCTATATTAACCTAAGAACCACTTTTTCAACACATCAGACTGAATCCAGATATTAAGGGACTTCAGGTAACTGAAACCCACCATAAAGTTGCAGCATATGGTGATGATTTGTTTCTCTTTCTCGCTCATCCTGAAACAACAATTCACAATTTGCTTAAGGAATTTGACCGCTTTTCTCAACTTTTCAACTAAAAGATCAACCTCTCAAAATCCAAGGCGCTAAACATTACGATTACCCCCGATAAGTTGGTCAACCTGAAATTGAACTTTCTATTTGTATAAGCAGAAGAGAAACTCAAATGTTTAGGAATTTATCTTGTGAACTTTAAATACTGTCTTCCTGGAAAACGTCCCTTTTTGTTACGTTCTACCATCGGTCAGGATTTACAATACAATGCATCCTCCCATATACTGTACCTGGTTTGGCAGAAACAGTATTTTAAAAATATGCACCCCTGCCTGCTGTACCTCTTCCAAACTCCCCCTAGAATTGTTCCTCCAAATTTTGTGCGTCAGGCTAGGTGAGTGTTTGTATGATTTCTTTGGTCAGAGTGCCTTCAAGAATAAAAACTGACACCCTCCGTTTACCCAAACAATCAGAGGGACTTGGTTTCCCAGATCATGTTTGCTACCACCAAGTTACTCATTTGGCCACGATATTGGACTGGTGTAAACTTGCTACCTCCAAGAGCTGAGTATCTTTGAAACAGGCTATGTCTCCTGTTCCCCTAAAGCAGGGGTCTCCAAATTATGGCCCTCCAGTTGTTCAAGAACTGCAATTCCCATCATGCCTAGTCTTGTCTGTGAATGTCAGCGTTTTACAATGCCTCATGGGACGTGTAGTTCTGCAACAGCTGGGAGGCCGTACTTTGGAGATCCCTGTCCTAATGGCTATTCTCTGGTTGCAAAATATTTGCCCTGCCTCTGTGCGATATCGGGCCATTTTTGATAAAACTTATAAAATCGCTCTTACCGACTTTTGCCCAGTTTTCTTTATAATGGTTAACAAACTTACTGTAGGTTGTTACAAGAATTTGGGGAAAATAGAAGCTGGAAATCTATCCTGTCCATCCAGTCAATGGTTTCCCCTCCTTGGCTGACTTGACAGGCTTACCAAATTTGACAATGTGCTCCCTATTCTGCTACAGCAAGCCACTTTTCTCCCCCCCCGCTTCTTTTGGATGTAGCTGTACCCCAATTTTGCCTTTTGACGTGGCCTATGCCACACTGGTTTCCGCTCTGGAGAATTATATCCCCCTTTGCTCACTAAATGAGATAGGTATATAGTTCTACACCTGACACAGAAACAGTCCATTCTCTTTTTCACACACAAGTTCTCAAGGTCTTCAAGGCTTGAAGAATCCGGCTACAAGCTCCTTGCCCAAAGGTATAGAGTCCCAGAGAGATTACACCGCATAATTCCAGACGTCGGTCCTGACAGTTGGAAATGTGGCACAGAAAGGGATACGATTTTCTGGTTGTGTCTGCAGATCCGCCCCATTCTAGCTAGATGCCTGTGCCTTGATTCATTATCTTATTGGTCTGTCCTTTGAACAGGACACTGTAGCCATATGTCCAAACAAAAGTACCACCATCCCCTGGTGAGGCACCTCCAGGGCATGTATACTAGCACAATGGAAATCTGTTCCATACCATGGTGTCTCAGTGGACTAAATCGGTGAATGATATAGTGCAAATAAAGGACCTTACTGAAATTTAAGGGGAAACGAGAAGCCCACTTCTGCAAGACCTGGTTTTACTGGACTCTGTTTACTTTACTTTCTCTGAGATCGCTGGAGCTCCTTGCACCTACTCTTGTGTAAGCAGTTTTGGTGTTTCTGGGAAGGGCTGTTTACTACACACACACACACACTTCGCTCTGCCCCCCATTTCCTTTTTGTGCTCCTTTTATCTCCTTTTTCTCTTACGTCTTTCAAAACCTAAAACCCTTTTGATGGAAAATTGGATTCTCCTCCCCACCTGTGACCTATGTTCCTGTCGGCTATCGCACCTTTACTTTTATTCACGTAACTTTGCGGATCATCTCGTTGTCAGCAAATTCACTAGCCTGGTTTTTACCAAGAGCATTGTTTCCCAGGACTACAAATTGAAGTTTTGCACTCTGCCTCCTCCAATTCTCGTTTCAAATTACCCAGTAACAATTCAAGGTTACCTTTTTGATTTGCTGAACCTGCCAGCCTAGAGTTCAAACTCTATAAACCCAAGTGATCTCCATTTGGTGATATTAAGAAAAAAAATTATGGAATCCAGTTCCATCTATTTATTCTAGTTTGAAATTGCAATTTCTATTTGTTAGGAGCAGTCAGAGAAATGGAAGATTACAGGTTTATTGCACTTTGTTTTAAAGGGATTGTAAACCTAATCGCTTTGCTCAGAGCGGCCCTGATCCAGCTCTTCTGGGGTCCCCAATCAGTGCTCTGGTCTCCCCCTTCCACCCTCCTGAGTGCCCACATAGTAAGCCACTTGCTTTAGGGGCACTCGTGTGTGTCTATAAGACCCACAGCTCAGTCCTGCTCTCTCCTCACTGGCTCAGATACAGCAGCGGAAGCCATTGGCTCCCGCTGCTGTCAGTCACAGCCAGTGAAGAGGGGATGGGACCGAGCTGCATACTGTGTGTATTAAAAAACGCACAGCCAGCTCAAGAGTGAGCACACAGGAGTGCCCCTCCTCTTCTTGGGTCCTCCACCGGTGCTTCTGGCTCCTCCCCTCTAAATGCTCCATAGCATAACCACTTGCTAATGTGGCTCTCGTGCAGGCTCGATCCCAAGCCATGCTTTCAAGTATGCCCATTGGCTCTCGTTGCTGCCTGTGTCCAGTGAGAAGAGAGAAAGTGGAGTGATTTGCTGATCTCAGGCACAATGCTGGCTCAAGATCAGGGCAGAGCGTGACATAGGATCAAGCCCACATGAGTGCCACCATAACAAGTGGCTTGCTATGAGGACACTCAGAGTTGTGGGGGGAGGAGCCAGGAGCACCAGTTGGGGACCCTAGAAGAGGAGGATTGGGGCTGCTCTGTGGAAAAGCCCTTGCACAGAGCAGATAAGTATAACCTGTTTGTAAACTTTAATTTTTATTTTTCTAACACCAATCGCGTTATTCTCCTAACAAGATCCTTTGTGCTGTTGGATCCCTGAAAGTCCGTGCAGACAAAAATCTGTCAAAACAATATCCCTGGGGGAGGATAGGACAGTAGCAGGCACCATCTTGTTCTTCTGAATGAGCAGTTGTTGGAAAATGGTTTAATATGCTGTCTTTCTATGCTAGGACATGTATTCTGTTTACATGGAAATAGCCAATCCCACCCACAGACAGAAGATGGGACTGATTAAACCATTAATTTGGTTTTACCCATGTATCTGCTCACAGATCTTGTCAAGAATTTATTCTACTAAATTTTGGGGGAAAATGCTCACCTTGGAATAACATTGGAGCTGATGTTTTAAAACACGTGTAAAAAGAATGGGGGGGGGGGGGGAGCAGAAACTTTTCCTTGGAGCATCAAAGTGGAGCTTGTGAGGATTTTTGGCTTCCTCTGGATCTGCGGGTTTCATCTTTTTCTATTTTTTTTATTTTTATTTTTTCCTTTTTTGATGGGCAAGTGTGTATTTACAGCTTATGAAGCTGTTTAATATGTGGCGATTCTGACAAAGATCCAACATGCAATGAGGAATAATCTTATATATGGTCATTGAATGTAATAATGATGTGACACATGTACCCTGTTGAAATGCTAATGGGTAGCTGGAGTAAAGGGGGAAGCATGGCATTGTTTAAGGGTGTGTGGACTCTGAGGGAGCAAACAAGATTCAGTGTGTATTTGAATTGACTACTGTTTTTTTGGTACGGTATATTGTACGACAAAATATTTCTGCTACAAAAGTTATTACTTTTGTGTTTTCAATGCAGGTTTGCTGGATCTGAAAACTTCAGTTTAACAATGTTTATTAAATAGCAGAAGAAATTGTCTGTTAATATGGTAATAGATATGCATATTTCTATAGTTAATGTGGTTCCATTGTGTTTCATTGCATAGAGCAATTATCGTGACTAGTTCAATCTAAGTATCCTGTCAAAATTAGGGGCCCTGTTAATAAACTGCCAGAATCCATTTTCTACAGAAGTTTAGAACTGGCCCATGCTTACTAAATGGATTTCATGTTTCATTTTCTCAGGTAATCAGAAAAATATCCCAATAGGTCAGAATGGGCTTTCTTTAAAAAAAAAAAAAGGCCCTATAATTATGTGGGTGATCTCTTTGTTTTTACATCCTAACTTTCTGATGTGGAGTTGTAGTTTGTTGTCCAGAAATTCAAAGTTTTTTTCCTCTGGCATGATAGGGCAGGGGATATCTCAACTATATAATGAGAACACTCACTGCTATCCACTTAAAAATACAAGCACTCTGGGAAATAACTTAGCAGATGGAAATTCAAGTGTTTTCTTTTCATTTTGTTAATATGCCCCATCACTGCAGGACTGCCCTGAATGACAGCAAATGCACAGTTAATGTGATCCCTGCAACTGTAACAAATCAAAGCTGTATGATAAAATGCTTAATAAGTCACAGAACATTAGAAGCAAGTGGAAAAACAATTTATGGAAAGAAGCAGTAAATTGACTTAATTATTTACCACAGTTTCCCAGACAAGTCATTGGGGACCTTTCTAAATGTACTGTCATATAACTACGACACACACACACACACACTTTGAGCTGAACCCCTGTACCATGTCACTAGTGGCAGTTTCCTCAAAATGCTATGTGCAGCTACCGTATTTATCGGCGTATAACACGCACCCTAACTTCAGGGAAAAAAACTTTCCACACCCCCTGCGTATAACACGCAGGCACAGTTTACCCTCTATTTTCAGGGTAAAAAAGTGAGTGTTATACGCCAATAAATACAGTAATTATAATGTTTTGCTTATGCAGTGAATTTCCAGTAAAAAATCAACCTTTTAATCATCTCTGAAAAATGGTAAATTGTCCTCTAAAATATAAGTACCCATTTGTGTAAAAGGATTGCTATGAACATTTTAAAGTTGTGACAGTAAACATACTGTAAATGGTGTATGAACAAGCTCATAACTGAATGAAGTCACTGGTAGAAAGTTTTCGAAATCTCAAAGAAATCTGCAAGTTTATTTATCAGGTAATAAAGGGCACAGACATTTTTAGTAAATTTTAGATATTTGGGTTATATGCTTATGTCAAAAAATAAAAAATAAAATTGAAGGCTAGCCTTTATATACCTTTCCCCTAACAGTCATATCTCGTTTTTTTTTGCTAGTGTCCAAGGTGGTTGGAAAGAGTTTTTCCTTCACTCTGCTGGGACTGTTTTTTGTTAAATATTTAGCATGCTGCTTCAGGCAAGATCAGGCTCGACATTCCACAATTACATCCAGGCCCAGACAGGGACAAAAAATAGCCCCGGGCATTTTTGACTGAGCACCCCATTTTTCTAATTCTAATATTTGGACAGTAAAGGATTAATGTAATGATGAGGGCAGTTAGGAAGGGGTCAATGTTGGGCAGAAAGGGGTTAATATATTTACATGGGGGGGGTGTTAATGCTGATATTCAGGGGAGTTTTATAAAATCAGCGGGCTGCTTGTGAAACACATCAACTGCTATTCCTGTGTCGGTCTGACTATTTGTGACAATAAAGGTAACATCAAAATTTGGAGTTTCAGTGTGCGACCATTTCATTGTCTTATTCGTGTTGGACGGTGGTGAGCCGAGGTCTGCACCTGATATCTGCTTTGCACCTGAAGATTGCCTGGAGCGGTGTGTTTTTTTTCTTTGGGCCCCACTGCTTGATGAAACACAAAAAAAAACATAGTTTGCTTACTGCAGTGCAGCAGTGAGAAGGCATGGTTTTCATTATGCCAGTGTTGTTGCTAGCCTTAAAGGCAATTGCAGTAAAATGTAATGTGACGCGTGTACTGCAATGAATAGTAGTAATGGTCAAATTGGGTTACCAGTGGGAGGGGCTTAAAGGGATCTGCTAAATAATACAAACAAAAACCTTTTTGCGCCCATAAAATTTGCATAGATAGGTGCGCCACAAGAAAGAATCTTATGCCCTGTACACACACCGGTTTTCCCGTCGGATAAAAAAAACTGATGGTTTTCCCGATGGAATTCCTGTCAAGCCTGCCTTGCATACACACAGTCACACAAAAGTCCGGACTGCCAAGAACGCGGTGACGTAAAAGACGACGACGAGCCGAGAAAATTAAGTTCTATGCTTCTGAGCATGCGTCGATTTGTTTCCGAGCATGCACGTTTTTTTTACCCGTCGGTAAAGCATACAGACGAACGGTTTTCCTGCTAGGATTTTTTCCTGACGGGGAAAAAAGAGATCTTGCCCTTTTTTTTCCCCGCCAATCTTCCCGTCGGAAAAACTGCGAGGGAGCATACACACGGTCGGAATTCCCGGCCAAAAGCTCTCACCGCAGTTTTTCGAACGGGAAAACCGGTCGTGTGTACACAGGGCATTAGATGTGTATAAACCTCAGGATCTTTTTATTTTTTTTATTTTTTATGAAACCCATTACATATGATTGTGTATACTCTGTGTCCACTATAATTCCCCACCCAGGTTATGCTGTGCCCACTATAAATTAGGTCAGCAGCTACAAATACTGTAGTTGCTGACTTTTAATATTGGGACACTTGCCTGTCCTGGATTCCAGTGATGTCGACACCCAGTGGCAGCTGGTGCTCAATATTTTGAGGGAGACGGATAGGAAGGCGGCAATCAGTGGCCTTACTTTAGGAGGCTGATGATGAAGTGGTGCTGGATCCAGGGTAGGGCTCCTTCCCTCCATCTGCTGCTCCGCACATCAGCTTGCCGAGGAATGAGCTGGGGCTGTTGCTTCTCCTCCTGGCCGAACAGGCGTGGCTTCTCCTCCTGGCCGAACAGGCGTGGCTTCTCCTCCTGGCCGAACAGGCGTGGCTTCTCCTCCTGGCCGAACAGGCGTGGCTTCTCCTCCTGGCCGAACAGGCGTGGCTTCTCCTCCTGGCCGAACAGGCGTGGCTTCTCCTCCTGGCCGAACAGGCGTGGCTTCTCCTCCTGGCCGAACAGGCGTGGCTTCTCCTCCTGGCCGAACAGGCGTGGCTTCTCCTCCTGGCCGAACAGGCGTGGCTTCTCCTCCTGGCCGAACAGGCGTGGCTTCTCCTCCTGGCCGAACAGGCGTGGCTTCTCCTCCTGGCCGAACAGGCGTGGCTTCTCCTCCTGGCCGAACAGGCGTGGCTTCTCCCCCTGGCCGAACAGGCGTGGCTTCTCCCCCTGGCCGAACAGGCGTGGCTTCTCCCCCTGGCCGAACAGGCGTGGCTTCTCCCCCTGGCCGAACAGGCGTGGCTTCTCCCCCTGGCCGAACAGGCGTGGCTTCTCCCCCTGGCCGAACAGGCGTGGCTTCTCCCCCTGGCCGAAGCAGGAAGACATTGGCAAATATTAGATTGCTTATGTCACACAACTGGGTGGGCTCAGGGCGCAGTTATCTGTGCCCCGAGCCCACCCTTTTTTTAAAGCCATTTAGAGCCTCAGGCTCTAATCATGTGCTTAAAAAAAAACCCATTGAAATCCATGTTCCGGAACCCTGCATGTAGATTAGGGGCCGGGCGCATGAATTAGGGGGGCGGTGCCAATGTCACCACCCCAGCTGATGTTTCCATCTGCTCTCGGGTGCTGCAACCACCATTGCCTGTAAGGGAAACCAGCAGTGAAGCCTTGTGGCTTCAAAGCCGGTTCCCTACTGTGCATGTGTGAAGCACGCTGTGCTATCTGACTAGCCCGGCAGCGGGGAAGGAGGAGGGGGACCAAACGTCCAGGGAACCTCACCACATCTCGCCGCAGCCAGGTCTCCCCGAAGTGGGGACGGGTACCTGTCAAAAACACTTTTGGGTGGAACTCCGCTTTCTTTTTTTTTCAGTAATTCACTACAAAAAGTGAAACTCGTATATTTTATATAGATGTGTTACACACAGAGTGATACATTGCAAGCATTTCTTTTTTTATTTTGATTATGGCTTAGATAAATTTTGTATTTCAGAACATTGGAATAATCCATAAGACCGATAAAAATAAATATTTTAATACAGAAATGTTGGCTTACTGAAAAGTATGTAGAATTTTCTGGTAGAGGGTTGCGCTGACTTTGGACTTGATAAAACACAGTGGACCAACATCAGCAGATGACATGGCTCCCCAAATCACCACTGACTGTGGAAACTTCACACTGGACCTCATGCAACTTGGATTCTGTGCCTCTCCACTCTTCCTCCAGACACTGGAACCTTGATTTCCAAATGACATGCAAAATTTTCCACAGTCTGTGATGATTTGGGAAGCCATGTCATCTGTTGGCCCACTGTGTTTTATCAAGTCCAAAGTCAGCACAGCCCTCTACCAGGAAATTCTAGAACACTTCATGCTTCCCTCTGCTAACCAGCTTTATGGAGATGCTCATTTCATTTTCCAACAGGACTTGGCACCTGCCCACACTGCCAAAAGTACCAATACCTGGTTTAATGATCACGGTATCACTGTGCTTGTTTGGCCAGCAAACTCACCTGACCTAAACCCCATAGAGAATCTATAGGGTATTGTCAAGAGGAAGATGAGACACCAGAGCCAACACTGTGGATGAGCTGAAAGTCACTATCAAAGAAACCTGAGCATCCATAACACCTCAGCAGTGCCAGAGGCTGATCGCCACGCTGCATTGATGCAGTAATTCATGCAAAAGGAGCCCCGAACAAGTATTGAGTGCATACTATACTGTACATGGACATACTTTTCAGTAAGCCAACATTCATGTATTAAAAATCCTTTTTTTTTTTTTATTGGCAAATGTAATAATCAAATTTTCTGATTTTACTGAATTGTGGGTTTTCACTAGCTGTAGGCCACAATCAAAATTTAAAAGAAAGAAATGCTTAAAATATATCACTCTGTGTAACGCATGTAGATAAAATATGAGTTTATTTTTTTAATTGAATTACTGAAATTAACCTTTTAGTGATTTTCTAATCTTATGAGCTGCATCGGTCGTCGTCGTCCCCCCACCGGTTATGCTGCGCTGTGCCCGCTAGAATTCCTCCACACACCCCCCCCCCGTATATTCTGTTCCCACTAGAATATCTCCCCCTAGGTTAAGTTGTGCCTACTCGAATTCCCCCCCCCCCCCCAGGTTAAGCTATGCCCACTATAATTCTCATCTGTCAGAACGGCAGGGGCGATTTCCTTTCTCTCTGGCTTCAAATTACATCACCCCCGCCCTGCCCCCTCCAGAGATGGAGAACCTACCGCTACAGCAATCGGCAGCTCATGATGGGATCTATGTGGATTGAGCTGCAGTTACACAGAGATCCTCTGTTCGACAGGAGCCAGGCAGTGACAGGTGTGGCTGCAGCTCCTCAGAAGCGTCTCGGTGAGAGGATACAGAGGGAGAGAGAGGGAAACGCACAGAGAGAAAGTTCATATGCAGCTACCACTGAGGACATGCTACCCCGGCCCACCAGGCACATGTCCGCTGTGCCCTATGGCCTGATCACATCTCAGGTGCTGGCTCTGCTCATCTCCACTGAAGCAATTAATTGTACCAGCAACAGGCATTCCGCACACCAAGATGCAAAATAATAGTCTTTAGTTCTGTTCTGGCATTTTTCGCGCTAGGCACAACACTTTCTCAAAGAAAAAATGTGTTATCTTTTTTTTTTTTTTTCTTCAATCACGATACTTGGTACACTGCACATCTTTTTTCTTTTGCTGCGTTTCAAAACACTGTTTGAGCTAATCTACACAGCATCTGTAAAAATTGGCATATCATCAGCAACAGCTTTGGAAGCTGTTCCTGGACCCTGCTGGACTAGAGGATTGCAGGGCTAGAATGCAATTTGACCCTCGGGCACCAGAAACTACTTGCAGCATTTTCCAGACTTTTGTGTACTTTGCTAGAGGCAGCAGAACACTCTCCAGCTCCCAGAGCCGTCTCATTGCCTCAGGCCTCTGAAGATTCATTCTGTTAGTAGCCCTCTGAATGTGGTTAGGCTAGCCTGGAATGTGACTTTTGGGCAATGGGCTCTATGTTGTGGTGCACTCCAGACCATCATGTACTATGTTGGTTAGCCACAAAGTGCTTTTCAGGTCCAGAGCCTATGACACAGCCTCTGTTGTAATCCTACATGAAGCATGTATGGTGGAGGTATCGTTTTTTTACTTTTATACGGTGGAATTATTTAAAATTAAGTAATAAATATTTTTGATATAACCAGTTTTGTTCCTCTGACGAATCCTGTCTGGGCTGACCGCCCTGTCTTCCCCCTTTTTCATACCTGTTGTAATCCTGTCTTTTGAAGGCTTACTTAGCAGGCAACACTGGTCGGGCTGATAAACCAGGAGCAACCGCACAGCCGATACTGCTGAATGCCATTCTCGAATTTCCCAATGTTCTCGGTTTATAGGTTTAGCCAGAGACTCTACAGGCTTAGAAAGAGAGATTCAGTGCCACATGTTGGCACCCCACATTCCCTTTTCTTTTCATTCGACCTAGTGAAACCACATCCTGCTACTGAAACATTAAGTGGATCTCCAGTTCTGTTCCACTGCTCGTCCACCGTGTCTGTCACCTCCTGCCATCTGAAGCCCTCATTAGCGCTAGCTAACACGTTTTTGAGTACTAGATGTCTGGCCTCATATTTAGTTCAGTTGCTTTTGCCATGCAGCACAACGTGTCTTCGCAAAAACACTGTTTTTGTGGACCTCAGCACACACTTGCCTAATGGTTCTGGGAACATTTACCCTGTATCTTCAGATAAAAGAAATGCTTTTAGCCTAGAGCCTCAAACCCCCCTTCCTCATGTTCACTATGGTCTTCCTAGCTGGCTGTACCCTGCTGCGCTGTGGGGTTCTAAGCGGGCTCTTGTGACAACCCTGAAACAGAGTGTTTTTAAGACCCTCCTGAGACCATTAGGCTACCCAGGTCTGCAGCACCTGTTTCTGATTCAAATTCAGAATCCCAACAGTCTCCTGCAGTTGACCTGGATATACAAGGGCTTGCTTCAAACCTTATTGATGCAGCACATTTCATCCTGCATATGGAGAATCAGCCTGTTGTATGTTTTGTGTCTTCAGCTCTAAATACCTTTCCTGTCGAGCTCACCTGTTCCATGCTCCATAACTGGGTCTTTCCCCTGTGTGCCACAGTCAGTCACAGCGGGAGCACTCTTTTAAAGAATTATGTAGCACGTGGCTCTGTGTTTAAGTCTTTATACAAAGTTGTTCCCTCCCCCAAGCATTGCCACAGCAACCCCAATGCTTTCCAGTGAAGTTTGCTCTTCCTGTGACCCTAGTGTAATGCAGCTTGTCTGATTTTTTTTTTTCATCCCAGAGTACTGTATTCTGCTCCTATGATCCCAGTGCACTCCAGCCTGTACACAGCTTCTGCGACCCCCAGTGCACTCCAGATTGGTCACCAAATCAAGAAACTAAGTGTACTTTAGCCATCATTAATCTCCTGTTTACTCCAGCCTGTGTTGTGCCCCTTGTTTCTGTTCACTTTTTTCTCCTTCCAGTTTCACGGTTTGACCTCATTTGCATCCTTGTGCTGCCAGAGACTCTTTCCTGAATACCTGTACTATGTTCCCCATTGGCTGCCTGCTCCGTTGAGTCAGAGGGCCACAACCTGGTACAAATCAGCAGCAAAACGAAATGCTCTGGTGAAGACCAGGTGGCTCCTTAAACCCTGCACCTCAATCCGTCTAAAAGGCTCTCACGTTTGTTTATCAAGAGGGTCTGCAGACTAAAATAGATGATACCACTGTAAGGGTCATTGGGTGATTACTTCCTTTGGGGACTTCACTCATAGAAAATGTAATTCCTTTCTTGTAGCTGCTATATTTTAGATTTTTCTGTAAATGAATGATCCTCTTTTTTTTTTTACCTGGTTTAACCCTCGATTCTGTGTTGGCAGTAACTCCGATCCATCAAACCATGTCAAAAATGTTGTAACTGCTTAGAGAGGAGCCTTCCCCTGCTGGAGTAAGTTCCCATATTATTGAATGATTAGAGCAAAATTTCCAAAGCCTTGTGATGGCTTATTACAAGCCTCTGAACATGTGACACTCGTGGGACTTATGTCTGTACAAATGCATAAGGCACTCTGGCTATGTACGTGGGGCGCCAATGAGATGCCCAAGGCTATTATCTCTCTCTTTTTGGACCAGCTCTTGCAACTGCAACACCTCAGGCAGCCATAGTATGCTCCTACCATAGCGCAGAAGATCTGCGGAAGGGTCAGAGGAGCCTCTACCTCATCTGCCTTAGCAGTGCATAATTGCAGATCCCCTGAGTCTACTTCCCGCTCAGAAAGCAAATATTAACTAATGCCTTTGACACAAAGATGCACCCCCAATTTTACAAGTAAGGTACTGTTCGCACACACTGTTGGGTCCATGGGTATTGGGCCTCTTTGGCTTAGATGATCATGATGCCCCCTTTGGGTCACAGGCTAATTACTTGGAGATGGCATCTATTTCAGCTGCCACACAGAATGATTCCTATGCTGCTACACATAGCTGCGTCCAGGCATTACTAGGCTTCCATTACTCTGAGACCTGCTGTCCTGGTCTTGGCATAAACTTGCCCTTAGAAATTTTTTGCTAAAAAGGTGTTCCCTCCCCTTAAGGAAATTCTGTATTTTTAGGTAATGCTGGTCCTCTGTATTATATCTTCTCAGAGGCAGAGGGTTTTGAGTCTGTCAGGTGGGACCTGTTTCCACTGCTCCCTCCTCTAGCAGGGTACTGACCCCCAGTATCTTTTAAAGGCACTTGAAGTTGTTGACGGCTCTGGACCTTATGTCCTCAGTTCTTTTTTATTTTTTATTTTAATCCCTATGGTGGGACGCTTAGACGACCTTCCTTGAAGGTGGTCAGTTTTCTAGACTCTGATTTATTAATTTATTCTAAGGGCTCAAATCATGCAAGTTGTAACTGGTTGTATTGTCACAGATGTCTAGTGTTGGTAACTGTCAGCCACCAACGAACGAGACTGACCAGCTTAGATCCTCACTAAAGCACACTGCACCCTATATGTCAGTCTCCCTGGTACAGACATCCGTGCCCTTTCAGATAGTTATTCTCCTTGTCAGTAATTCGTATCCTGGTCTGGGCATCTGGTTGTCTTACTGTGGCCTACCCTGGGTTATTAGCAGTTCATCGCCATTGTAGGGCGCTTTGCCTCTTCTGGTTCAGATGTGGGTGTTGGTCTTTATAGTTGTAGACAGTGCAGACAGTTCCTAGTTCTATTTTAAACCTCTCAGTGGTTGTTGCCCCCCCCCCCCCCTTTCAGGTGGACTGCTTTTGGACCTTACAAATGTCTATTTATTACTAAATTCCCGAGTCCCTTAATAGAAAATAAAGAAAATACAATTATTTTTTTCTTGAAGCCCATCAGGGAACAAAGGTCCCAACACCTCTGTGGTAATGACCCTGCTGTTTTCTCACGCAACTGCGGCATATCTTTTGGGACTGGGTTGTATGGAGGCTAGCCTTTAACATGTTTTTTCTGTTTGCCAGTGTTCAAACCTCTTGTAGGCAACAGAATATACTGTAACCCATATGTCTAATTGCTAAATTTCTGAATCACTTAAATGACTTTAAGAAAAGGATTTTACAGCAAACACACCATCTTTTTTTTTTCCCACAGAAGCTTGATTGCCATCTACTGGCCAAGTTATGCAAATATTGTACAGCATTTTCTTTTTACCCTTGTGTGATCTGTTTTATCTTGTGGGGGCAGAGTAAGCATACCCATTGTCACTGTATAATGCATCAATTTAGTTGTTAAAACTCTGTAAATGCCCATGAGTTAAACAAATATGATCTTTATACAAGCAGCCAAACCTTTATTACTTTCACTGAAATGTTAGTTATTCATGGTCTCCCTTCTCTTTAGTGTATGGATATGCTACATTTGTTCTCTGCTGCAAGCTTTCCATGCAGTTTATTGTTAACTTAATCTTTATTGCCTATTCCATTTAACTTTTACATAGGATATTATATGGCAGTGTAACACAGAGAAATACATTTTAATTGTTATATGTCCTACTAAACTGGCAATTTATCAGACATGAAAGCTGAAGTGAAAAAAAAGATTATTACATAAATATATGTCCCCTCACTGTAAACTGTCTAAAGATAGGTAAATACATTTGTTTTAATCTAAGTTAGCGGTTCCATACTACCTTATCTTTTTATTTTTGAGTTGTCTCTCATACATAGATTAGCCCACAGGGGCAGATCAAAACATAGATGACTAAGCCCTGGTTCACACTGGTGCGATTTACAAATCTCATGTTTTGAGTGCGATTTGGCACTCCGATTTCTTTCCCAGTCACTTCTGATTTTGTTCAGATTTCTTTTGTATTTGTTTGTGATTTCTGGAGCCTACTTGCGATTTGCAGATAGTATGATTTGTACTTATTCCAATGAAAAGCAAGCTGATTTGTGACTTAATAAAGATAGCAGCGCTGGCTGTGGAAAAAAAAAGTCTTGCTCCAAACTCCTCACTGTAACACCTTCTAGGGGATGGGACAGGACAGCTGTTTTCATACACATAGCAGCGCTGGCAGGGTTAAAAAAAAAAAAGTCCTGCTCCAAACTCCTCACGAAAACACCTGCTAGGGGATGGGACAGATCAGCTGAAGCTGCAATGACATCACCAAAAAAAAAAAAAGCCTGTTTTAAATCGCACTGATTAACAGTACTGCGATTTCAGGTCGATTTACATAGCACTCTATAGATGTTAAATCGACCTGAAATTGCAAAAAAGTAATACAGAAACCTTTTGGAAATCGCTAGTGTCTTGTGTCGCACCAATTAGCACATTTCCATTGAAATCCATGGGGTGCGACTTCAGGTACGATTTTGAAATCACATGTCGCACCTGAAATCGCACCAGTGTAAACCAGGACTAAGCACAGGTTCACACTGGCTGCGAGAGTGAAGCCGTGCGAGTTCAGCTGAACTCGCACGATTTCACTCCCGCTGGTCAGTCCCGATTTCGGCCGCGATTACAGAGACATCTGTGCAGGTTTCTGCACAGATGTCAATGTAAATCGCGGGCCAAAATCACAAAAAGTAGCACAGAAACTACTTTTTGAAATCGGTGCAGCGCCGCAGATGCGGCGTCGCCCTGATTAGGACGGTGCCATTGCCAGCAAATACCGCCGTTTTGACATGCGATTTGGCATGCCAAATCACATGTCAAAACGCACCAGTGTGAACCAGGGCTAAGGCCCCTTTCACACTACTGTGACATCAAAGTCGCGCGATTTTACCGCGATTTCACGGCCGCTAAATTGCCGTGATTCGCGGCCACGATTTCAGGGAATGCCTGTGTAAGTGGCATCAAAATCGGACCAAAGTAGTTCAGGGACTACTTTGAAGTCGGAATGACTTGAAGTCGTACTAATATGAATGGTTGTCATTGTAAATCATGGGAAACTACTTGTCATGCTACTTTGGCATCACAAATCGTGGGACAAGTCGTATAAGTGTGAAAGGGGCCTTGGGAAGGTAGGTAAGGTGCTGTCCAATGTGGTAGCGCCTGCCAGTAATAGAATGCCTGAATGTGTTTTCTCTCATTATGATGGAAAACTGGAGCAGAGACACCTACTTTTTGTTTTTTTTTAGGAGCAAGAAATGTTTCCCTGTGCATTTGATGGTTGCTAAAGTCACATCTCAACAACCAATCCTGTGACTTCCTATTTCCTTAAATTCAGATATATTCGGATAAGCATAATTTTTTTTTAGATATATCTATAGATATATATCTATAGATATAGCTATAGATATATATAATTTTTACTGATGTTACCAAAACTCATACCTGTTTAAATATATGCTTGAAGGGATTTCGATTACACTTGTGTGTGGTTTCTCTAGTTTTGTTTTAACCCTTTATAGTCTAATTCTTTCTAAGCCAATTTATTTTGGGTAGCTAGAAAATTTTCACCTATGTCTTGTAATCTTTTGCTTCTTTCATGCATCCTCATTGAAACTGACTCCTGGGCTGACTCTTGTTTATATAAGTAGCAGAGCGCTGTTCGGTGCCGCCCCCTTTTCACTGGCTGTGACTGACATCAGCAGGAGCCATTGGCTCCACTGCTGTGTCTGAGTTCATAAGGAGGTGGCGGGACCTAGCCGCACTTTGTCTCTTATACACACACAGTTCAGAAGCTAGCAAGTGCCCCCATAGCAAATGTTTTGCTATGCAGGCACTCAGCAGGGAGGTGGAGCCAGGAGCACTAGTGGGGGACCCAAGAAAAGGAGGATCAGAGCTGCTTTGTGCAAATGCATTGCACAGAGCAGGTAAGTATAACATGTTTGTTGTTTTAAAAAAATAAAAAATGTACTTATAGAATCACTTTAAAGCATGTTTCCAGCTAACACTTTTAAGCCATTACAGAAATAGTTTCTTTCCTTTTGGGATAAAAGTTTTACATAAACGAAAGAAAGCTGACTGTCAGTGTTAGGGTTTGTCTCAACTTTCCAACTGCCACTTTTTTTGGGCAGCTTGGTCTGTTAAAGGCAGTTGAAAAATAAGACTTTACTGGCAGGATTACCAAGTAAAAAATACAGGAAAAAAGCCTAAAACATAATGCTAATGCAGCCACCACATTACATGGTAAGCTGCAATAGAATACAGTTCTGCAGTAATTGACTGCACATTTGGTTATGCCTCCATTGTTGTTTGGTATAAATGTCAGATAAGTGAAGGGTGAGATCATGACTGGTAAGAATTACAAACGGCTATGATCTAATGAGGTGTGGATGTCATGGTAAAAAAAAGCAAATAGGAAAACAGTTTATCTTGACATGTTTAACTTTTCTACATAGTTAACACTTTGTCTGCAGTACAGGTGTTGGGTATTTTCTTTTGTATCTACATCAGTTTAATAGTAAGTGTTACATTAATGTGTTAGTGGGTAATAAATCTCATACATGTTTTTCTCTTCTATAAAATACTGAAGTGAGCTTTCTTCCACCATTGGGTCTTTGGGTTGGTTGCTAGGCCAGCAAAGCGGAGTCCGCCGTTCGAACCACCCTGATCAAAGGACCCTTAAAGTGGGTATTAACCTCGGACATGAAAAATTGGCAAAATATATCCTTCTATAGTGTGCACTTTCCTCAATCCAAAGCACTAAGTGTGATTTCTATGTACATTCATGCTCTTCTCCTATCAGTCACTTCTGATAGCCTACCAATAAGAAAAACCTGCTTACCAGAACAGATGGACCTTTTGAATGAACAAGAGGTCAAATACGCTTATTTCCACCATGAGGGGAAGATGGTCTTCGATGAATGGAATCCAGCAGCGTGGTAGATAAACTTCAGGTGACAATGGAATATATGGAAAAAAGGGGTAGAGACGATCTAAGTGTAGACTGGTCGTTTATTTTCCATAAAAAATATTGAATGACATGCATGGCACGATGATCAATAAAAAAATGTATAAATTAGCCACTGAGTCTTATGTAAAAAACTGCAGGACCAACAAAATAAGCACACAGTCCAGAGTGCACAGCAACGAATCACAACAGCGTGAGTGTGCGGTGGTCCTCGCTAAGTGAGATGTGCGTGGCACAGCAGCTGAAAACAGGCAGGATGCAGAAAGTAAAAGAATTAAAAATTTGAACAAGCGGTGCAGAGCCGCAAGCAGCACGGGATAGACGCGGGTGACATCACTAGGTAAGCTCCTCCCCGTACGCATGTTCCGTCCTTACGGACTTCGTCAGCGGTGGGTGGAGCTACGGCGTCACCAAACGTCTATATATACCAGCATGGTAACCATGGAGAGCGTCGTGTGTTTATGTAGACGTTGGGTGACGCCGTAGCTCCACCCACCGCTGACGAAGTCTGTCAGCGAGTAGAACTATGTTTACCTTATTGGGGGCCGCTTTACACCCTATAGTGGCGGCGACACTTGTGTCTCAGACACTCACAGGATGGGCAAGGATTTTGCACCAGACAGTGCAGGAGCATAATTTCCCTCCTGAGACCATTGCCCTGGCGCACCAACTTGCGCAGGGTTTAGTCTTCGTGTGCGATGCCACTTTGCATGCGGCCCCTCTAATATCAGGGGCCTCTATCTCTGCTTTGGTGCTGCGTCGCCTTATCTGGCGGAAATGCTGGTCGGCCGACCTACCTTCCAAAAAGCTCCTGGCTGACTTGCCCTTTAAGGGCGGTAGACTGTTTGGGGCTGCCCTGGATGACATTATTAAAAATGTCACAGGAGGTAAGAGCACCTTCCTTCCCCAGTCTATTAAGGGAAAGGAGCCCCACCGCAGGCTGGGCCCTTACTTTCCGGGGAAGACGTTTTTTCGTCAGTCAGATTCCACGGGTAAGCCCGCCCAGACTGAAAAAAGTTGCGGCTGGGGGACAAAGACGTCCCTGGGTGCGTAAGCCTACCAAGCAAGCTCCCAAGTCCGCCACTGCATGAAGTCTTGCCCCTGCCCGACTCTGGGGTGGGGGGACGTCTTCGCAGGTTCTCGGTGCAGTGGGCCTCCCGGATATCCGACCGGTGGGTGTGCGAGGTGATCACCTCGGGATACAGGATAGAGTTCCGCTCGTGGCCCCCAAACAGGTTTTTTCCCTCGAACCTCCCTCTCCTTCCTGCCCGCCGGGCGGCCCTCTTGGGGGCCGTACAGGATTTGCTCGGGTGCGGAGTAATTATGCAGGTTCCGTAGCAAGAGAGGTTTCAGGGGTTTTACTCAAACCTGTTTGTTGTCACGAAGGACGGGGTCCGGCCAATCCTGGACCTCAAGGCCTTGAATACCTATGTGAGGGTACCAAAATTCCGGATGGAATCCATTCGCACGGTAATCGCGACACTCCACCAAGGTGATTTTTTGGCGTCCTTGGATATCAAGGACGCTTACTTGCACGTTCCAATCTGCGCAAGCCACCAGAGGTTTCTGCGCTTTGCCATAGGCGAAATCCACTATCAGTTCGTGGCTCTTCCATTCGGCCTAGCATCGGCACCACGGGTTTTCACCAAAGTGCTTGCTCCGGTTCTAGCTTTGCTGAGACATCGAGGAATTGTTATCGTGGGCTATCTGGACGATCTCCTTCTCAGAGCAGAAAATGGCTCAGAATTGGAGGAAAATGTGTCAGACCCTCCGGGACTTCGGATGGATTCTGAACACGCAGAAGTCGGCTCTAGTCCCGACCTAGGGTTGCCACCTCATCCCTTTAAACCCGAACACCTTTGAATTACTCAGGTTCTGGGGCTAATTAAATGCAGGTAAGGCACCAAGTGAGTTTAATTACCACCTTAATCAGCCTCAGAACCTGTGTAATTAATATGTGTTCGGGTTTAAAGGGATGAGGTGGCAACCCTAGTCCCGACTCAACGCTTGGAGTATCTGGGACTGATCCTGGACACTTCGGCAGCGAAGGTGTTTCTACCCTCAGAGAAGTTACTGACACTTCAGTCAGCAGTGCGGGTTCTGACGTCCCGAAAATGGTCGTCAATTCACTTCTGCATGAGAGTCCTGGGACTAATGGTGGCCTCCTTCGAGGCGGTTCCGTATGCTCAATCACACACTCGGGCATTGCAGAAGGGAATTCTGTCTGTTTGGGACAAGTCCCCATTGTCACTGGATCTTCAGATTCAGTTGAGTCACTCTGTCAAGGCGTCCCTGACGTGGTGGCTGAGATCCTTGGCTCTTCGGCCTGGGAAGTCGTTCCTCCCCATCCACTGGACGGTGGTCACGACGGATGCCAGCCTGACGGGCTGGGGAGGAGTGTGGGGAGTCCTGTCAGCTCAAAGGCTCTGGACTCCGGACGAATCTCGGCTCCCAATCAACGTCCTGGAATTGCGGGCGATCAGACTGTGTCTCTCCGCATGGTCGAAGAGACTACAGGGCCGCTCGGTCAGAATCCAGTCGGACAACTCCACGGCCGTGGCGTATGTCAACCATCAGGGGGGCACTCGGAGCTCGGTCGCGGTGTCCGAGGTCGCCCACATCCTAAGGTGGGCGGAAAGAAGCATGCCGGCGCTGTCGGCCGTCTACATTCTGGGCGTAGAAAACTGGCAGGTGGACTATCTGAGCCGCCAGTCCCTGGACCAGGGGGAGTGGTCCTTGCATCCGGAGGTGTTTCAACTCCTTTGTCGGCGTTGGAGCACTCCGGTTGTGGACCTGATGGCGTCTCGACTCAATCGCAAGGTGTCAAGGTTTGTGGCAAGGTCCAGGGACCCCTGAGCGGATGCCTCGGATGCGTTAGTGGCCCCGTGGGGTCTGTATCGCTTAATGTATGTCTACCCTCCGCTGCAGTTGCTTCCTCGCCTGCTGCGCAGGATAGCGGCCGAAGGCATCCCAGTGATCCTTATTGCCCCGGACTGGCCTCGGCGTCACTAGTACGCCGACCTGGTACGTCTCATCGCGGACGTCCCTTGGTGCCTGCCCTTGAGGGAGGACCTTCTATCTCAAGGTCCTATCTTTCATCCTGCTTTACGGCCTCTGGCTTTAACGGCATGGCTATTGAGAGCCAGGTGCTGAAAGACCGAGGCCTGTCGGATTCGGTAATTTCGACCATGCTTAGGGCAAGGAAGTCTTCTTCTAGGAAGATCTATCACCGTACCTGGAGAGCTTACATCGCTATGTGCGAAGAGCTAGACTGGCGTCCACGGACGTACTCTGTCCCCAGAATCCTGCGGTTCTTGCAGTGTGGTGTTGCACAAAGACTGGCTTTGAGCACTATTAAGGGTCAGATTTCAGCCTTGGCCGTTTTCTTTCAAAGACCCCTAGCAGGTCATTTCTTAGTTAGCACTTTTGTGCAGGGGGTACGCCATGTGGTTCCACCTGCCAAGCCCCCGCTCCCTCCTTGGGATCTGAACTTGGTGCTCTCGGTTCTTCAGGAACCTCCTTTTGAAAATATAAGAGATATCCCTCTTTTAACTTTGTCCCAGAAGGTGGCTTTCTTAGTGGCCATCACTTCTGTTAGACGGGTGTTTGAGTTGGCGGCTTTGTCATGCAAGTCGCCTTACCTGGTCCTCCATAAGGATAAGGCGGTATTGCGACCGCGACCGTCTTTCCTTCCTAAGGTGGTTTCGGCTTTTCACCTTAATGAGGACATTGTCCTTCCGTCCTTGTGCCCTTATCCATTGCATCCTAGAGAGGTTGCGCTTCACAATTTGGATGTGGTGCGTGCCTTACGGGTATACCTGGCGGCTACTGCTTCTATTCGGAAGTCTGACTCACTGTTTGTGTCTGTCTCTGGTCCGAAACAGGGCCAAGCGGTGTCGTCTGCCACCATTTCTAGGTGGATCAGACAGACTGTGATACAGGCCTATGCCATTAAGGGGCGGGCGCCTCCCTTCCCGGTTACGGCGCATTCCACCAGGGCAATCGGTGCTTCCTGGGCTTTCCGACATCAAGCGTCGGTTGCACAAGTGTGCAAGGCGGCGACCTGGTCGTCCGTTCATACCTTTTCTAAATTCTACATGGTTGATGTGGCTGCATCTGCGGATGCTTCCTTCGGCCGCAAAGTGTTGCAGGCCGCTGTTTAATGTTGCAACTCCTCCGTTGAGGAGCTCTGCTGGTTTGGAGTGAAGTTTTGGTTGTTCCTTTACTAATTTGCTCCCACCCTTTTCTTAACACACGATCGTTTTTAATGTCATTTTCAAAAACAACGTTTTTCTCAACGTGATTTTTCTTGTTTCCTCTCAAGCCTGTCTTGCATACACACGTTCATTAAAAAAACGCTCAAGCAAAGCGCAGTGACGTACAACACGTACGATGGCACTATAAAGTGGAAGTTCCGTTCGAATGGCGCCACCCTTCATGTTAGTAAAGTTTGTTGAGCGACGATTCGCGCTTTTCAGCCTCGTGCTTTTCAGTCCGTTACAGCGTGACGAATGTGCCATCTCCATTACAAACGCTAGTTTTACCAGAACGAGCGCTCCCGTCTCATACTTGATTCTGAGCATGCGCGTTTTTTTCCCCTCGTAAAAGCATACACACTACCGTTTTTCACGTCGTTAAAAAAAAAGACGTGAAAAATGACGTGAAAAAATAGAGCAGGTTCTCATTTTTTTAGGCCATTTTTCACGTCGTTAAAAATGCTCTGGAGCCTACACACGATCGTTTTTAATGCACAATTTAAAAAATTGCATTTTTAACGACATGAAAAACGATCGTGTGTACGCGGCATTATACTGCTTTGGGACGTCCCACACGTAATCAGTATGAGAGCTGTGTCAGTCCATGGACGATAAGAGAAAATAGGATTTTTGTTCTCACCGTAAAATCCGTTTCTCTGACGTCCATGGACTGACACAGCACCCACCCTTTCTGTTAAGTTTTGTACTGCTTTGTTACGAACTGAGGCTGCTAGCTGCAGGTGGGAGGGTAATGTCTGGAGGGACCGCCCCCCTGGGCGGGGCTGTTCAGCTCTGGTTTGTTCTAGAATGTTTTAACATCTAACATTCTGCCTAGGTCTTCTCCTGCAAGCAGGGACATATACCCACATGTAATCAATATGAGAGCTGTGTCAGTCCATGGACGTCAGAGAAACTGATTTTACGGTGAGTACAAAAATCCTATTTTTTTTTTCTGACAGATGTTGGCTCAAACTTGTCTTGCATACACACGGTCGCACAAATGTTGCTCGGAAATTCCAAACGTCAAGAACGCGGAGACGTACAACACTACGACGAGACGAGAAAAATGAAGTGCAATGATTCTGAGCTTGCGTAGGATTTTTGTGCGTCGGAATTTGATACACACGATCGGAATTTCCGACAAGAACTTTTGTTGTCCAAAAAATTGAGAACCTGCTCTCAAACATTTGTCGGAAATTACGACCGCAAATGTCCACTGGAGCCTACACACGGTCGGAATATCCGACCAAAAGCTCACATCGAACATTTGTTTTTCGGAAATTCCGATCGTGTGTACGCGGCATTAGAAGCACAGGAGGTTGAAGAAAGGAAGAACAAATGGGTTCCTGTGGGTCCAAGAGTGCAGTTTTTTCCTCAGAGTACTGGGACTGGTGTCTTGCAGGAAGGTAGTCAGTGGGAAGTTCAGATGGGTCAGTTCAGGGGGAAGGCAGAGACGTGGTCAGCAAACAGGCAAAGGATCAACCCACACAGCAGCCAAATGTGGTCAATAAACAGGCCTGGGTCAGTACAGGCAGAGGCAGCACTGCACTGGTGTGGTTAGGAACTGTTGTTGGCTACACTGGTCTGGTGACACTGGGACAGGTGTGGCCAATGATCAGGAACACTGTTATCAGCTGCACTTGTCTGGTAACACAAGAATTGGTGTGGAAACAATCAGGAACACTGTTGCTGCCTTACATTGGTCTAGTGTCACCTGGAATGGTGTGGCAGTGATCAAGTATGCTGTTGCTGGCCTACACTGGTCTGGGGACATTGAAATTTGTGTGACAGTGATCAGGAACGCTGCTGCTGGCTTACACTGGCTTGGTGACACTGGATTTGTGTACCTGTGATCAGGAAAACTGTTGCTGGCTGCACTTGTCTGGTGTTTCACAGCAATCGGGAACCATTTTCTAGCTACACTGGTCTGATGACACAGACTGGTATAATGGTGATTAGACACTGTGAATGACTGCACTATTAGGACTCATTCACACGTGAGTTTGGGGGGGTGGGGTGAGGTGATAAAACCTTTGCAGCCATGGCAGTAATTGTACCCCCTGTACACCTGACGATTGCGACCCATTCAAGTGGGGGCACTTGTGCAGGGTCCATTGGGGTTAAAACAGGCGATAGAACGCCTCCTCACCACCTGTCACATACATTGATATCAGAGCAGCCAGCCATTGTACATGATCACTGCCACAGCATTACAATGTCACAAGCGGGAAACAGTTGCACACTATTAAAACAAGAGGTGATAGTCTGCATATATTTTCAAATCTATGTGGAAGCCATACTGCCTCATAAAGGACAGTCTGTGTTGTGTGGTCCCCAACAATGATATTTCAGAGCTCCCATCCTGGGACATAAATTGCAATAAAGAAAGGCAGGTATACCTGAAGATAAACAGTTCCTCCTTTAAAGGTACAGACACACACCAGAAGCATAGCACAATGTCAGCTGAAGACCTGCCATTGTGTCTCAGCAATCAGTAACTAGCTTTTAAAATAGGGTGGGTGACCAGACATCCCCGGTTTCCGGGGACAGTCCCCAGATTTAGGACACTGTTCCCGGACCAAGTCTGTCCCCGGTTTTGTCCCCGGATTGGATTTGAACAGGGGCTGGGGCAATTTCAAAGACAGTCAGTGCAGAATTAAAAAAAAAAAAAAAATTACACCCCCCCCCCGCTCCGCTGCTCCTACTAGCTTAGGGGGGTGTATTTTTTTCCATTATCTGTGCCCCTTTCTGATGATCATGTGCTGGTCGAAGCGGAGGGAATATTTCTTCATTTTCGGGTGCATGCCCATTCAGCTCCGCTCACATGTTCTTCTGCCTTGGCTCAAGTCCCCGCAAGCCACCTGCCTGTTTATCTCCTTGCCTTCCCTGGCGGAGTGATCTTCCTCTGCTCCCCCACCCAGTAGTAGCCGTGGCCCGCAGAATGAGACTTGAGAGGCTGTGAGGCAAGCGGCGGCGGCGACGGGGAGAGAGTCGCTGATTGCCGCCATTACTAGTAAAAATATGTCCCCGGATTTTATTTTAAAAATCTGGTCACCTTATTTTAAAAGTAAGGTGAACATTGCCAGTACACTTACCAGCCACTCAGTAAACAAACACAACCCTGTGTCTGAGTGCCCCAAGAGTCAGTAGCATGAATATTTTGGGGGTGTTGGTGACAGTCCCTAATATTCAACATCTTTGGTTACTTTGTCATTACCTGCCTTTAGTCTATTTTTGGTAAAAGTGATAAACCGCGCTACATACAACAAAGTATTATATGAGACACTATAAAAACAATTGCTGGCAAAGTCCCCAGTGAAAAAGTGCTCGTGCTGTTGGAACAGTATTGAAGATGCACAGTGCTGTGACTTGAAATATGGACGAAAGATTCCGTGCTCCTTAAGTGCTTAAATAGAAAGGGGGATCTGGTCTGATGCAACCACTCAAACACCTCCATCCCTAAACAATGAAACAGAAAAGCAAAAAATGCATGTCGCCCTGGGACTTTTGAGTGAGGTGAGAGAGTTAGGCACATGCTCACACAGATGCATGATAAAAAACAATTTATTAGTAACAGATGCTGTAGAAACAAAATGGAGACAACAGTGATTGTGCGTCACCCGGCATGGTAGCCAATGTAAAACAACATAAGTACAGGTAATTGTGAATACATTACAAATATAATACATCCTTGACCAATATGAGGACAATTGATAGCTGAACCAGTGGATACATACACATAGACAAGGTTACTTGAACAAATATTGTTGTATAAAAATCATTGTAAGAGCTTGTTGGTGAGAGTAAGGTCCTCAACGCATGCAGATATACAAAAACGCATCATTATGCCCTACGCGTTTCCCGAGATTCCACTTGCTTCCTCAGGGGCTGATGCATGGTAGTTGTATCTGTTGTGGAAATAAAGACAGCAAAAATATGTTAATAGTTGGGGTCAATGGGAAATGGTGAGTAGAAAGGGACAAAAGATCCCATACTCACCAATGCCTTGGGTTGACTTGCCGATCGCTGGCTGCCGAGATGGAGGCATATGATATATCCAGCTCGGGAGCTGAGGGGACGAAACAATGGGGTACCATCCACGGGGAGGATTCGGATGAATAACATAGTCTATGCAGAGGTGTCTAACCAGTGGTCACAGAAAGCTCACATTGGAAAAGTCTGGAAAAACTGTGACAATGCACATATGTCAATTAATTGACAAACTGCATGTAACAAAATCAAATGCATGCATACAAACGCATGAAAAATGCAAGTGGCATAGAATAAGCTGGACTTGCTATGTTGTATGCCTATGTGGGTATGCCATAACCTTAATAGTAATGTGGTATAGCTGGATATAAAGTATATCAAAGCATACAATAAGCTGAACTTGCTATATTGTATGCATATATGAGTATGCTGTAATATTAATGGTAGTATAATATAACTGAATATGACATACATCAGGGCATATAATAAGCTAGACTTGCTGTATTGTATGCATTTGTGAGCATGCTACAATATTGATGGTGGTATGGTATAGCTAGATATAAACATATATCAAAAGTGGGCCTCAAAATGGGGGGAGGGGCGGATTTACCTGAGAGGCAGCAAGAGTGATATAGCATTAAACAAAGTATGTGATCTAGAGGTATCTCAACTCAGGTGTGTATTGGTGAGTATTGCATACTAGCATTTTAGTTGCTGGATTGAGAGAGTTTACCTTGGGGAGATACATGGACTTCCAATCATGGTTGCTGCCTTCACTTCACTGTGAACCTCACCACAAACCACCGGACCAAAATGACAAATCCAGCTAAGCCAGACATCCGAATATATACCCCTGGGGACCCGAAAGCTCCGCCCCCAAGAAAAAACAAAAAACTGCATGTGACAAAACCAAATGCATGCATGCAAAAGTATGAAAAATGCAAGTGGCATGGAATAAGCTGGACTTGCTATATTGTATGCCTATGTAGGTATGCTGTAAAATTAATAATAGTATGGTATAGCTGGATATAAAGTATATCAAAGCATACAATAAGCTGGCCTTGCTATATTGTATGCATATATGAGTATGCTATAATATTAATGGTAGTATGGTATAACTGAAAATGACATACATCAGGGCATGTGGTAAGCTAGACTTGCTGTATTGTATGCCTATATGAGCATGCTACAATATTGATGGGGTTATGGTGTAACTAGAGGTAAACATATATCAAAAGGGTGCCTCAAAATGGGGGAGGGGCGGATTTACCTAGGAGGCAGCAGGAGTGATGTAGCATTAACCAAAGTAAAGACTATAGGTATGTGATCTGCAGGTATCTCAACTCAGGTGTGTATTGCATACTAGCATTTTAGTTGCTAGATTGAGAGAGTTTACCTTGAGGAGATACATGAACTTCCAATCATGGTTGCTGCCTTTGCTTCCCTGTGGACCTCACCCCAGACCTCAGTGACAAATCCAGCTATGCCTGACATCCGAATATATACCCACGGGGACCCCGAAAGCTCCGCCCCCAGCGCCATGTCGGGAGGAGTGTGCGCAGCACAAGAGCCGCCCATCCATCTAAGATGTCCCTCACAGCCCTGCACACAACTGACGTCCGAAGGCGTCAGTGGGTGGGTGTGATGGACATGGCGCTGATGCGCTGGTGGCCACGCCCATCCGGATGGACAGGCGTGGACAGCAGGAGATCAAGGAAATCTCCCTTTAGCGTATCGCAGCCCCCGAGCTGGACAGAAAAACACCACCTTTAAGGACAAGACCAGCAAGAGGCATGTGAAAAAAACAGACCAAGGAAAACCCCCAAATTGCCAATGTGCTGGCACATCTGGCCAGAAAGAAGGTGTAATTGAACTAGATGTATAGGTGAGCAGTAGCCAAGAAATTGCAGCGTACCAAATTGGTGGGCTAACTGGGTGTTTGCCACCCGGCACTCGAGAGAAAAGGGGATCTGGTCTGATGCAACCACTCAAACACCTCCATCCCTAAACAATGAAACAGAAAAGCAAAAAATGCATGTCGCCCTGGGACTTTGAGTGAGGTGAGAGAGTTAGGCACATGCTCACACAGATGCATGATAAAAAAACAATTTATTAGTAACAGATGCTGTAGAAACAAAATGGAGACAACAGTGATTGTGCGTCATCCGGCATGGTAGCCAATGTAAAACAACATAAGTACAGGTAATTGTGAATACATTGCAAATATAATACATCCTTGACCAATATGATGACAGTTGATAGCTGAACCAGTGGATACATAGACAAGGTTACTTGAACAAATGTTGTTGTATAAAAATCATTGTAAGAGCTTGTTGGGGAGAGTAAGGTCCTCAACGCATGCAGATATACAAAAACGCATCATTATGCCCTACGCGTTTCGTGAGATTCCACTCGCTTCCTCAGGGGCTGATGCATGGTAGTTGTATCTGTTGTGGAAATAAAGACTGCAAAAATATGTTGGTAATAGTTGGGGTCAATGGGAAATGGTGAGTAGAAAGGGACAAAAGATCCCATACTCACCAATGCCTTGGGTTGACTTGCCGATCGCTGGCTGCCGAGATGGAGGCATACAACATAGCAAGTCCAGCTTATTCTATGCCACTTGCATTTTTCATGCGTTTGTATGCATGCATTTAATTTTGTTACATGCAGTTTGTCAATTAATTGACGTGCATTGTCACAGTTTTTCCAGACTTTTCCAATGTGGGCTTTCTGTGACCACTGGTCAGACACCTCTGCATAGACTATGCTATTCATCCGAATCCTCCCCGTGGATGGTACCCCATTGTTTCGTCCCCTCAGCTCCCGAGCTGGATATATCATATGCCTCCATCTCGGCAGCCAGCGATCGGCAAGTCAACCCAAGGCATTGGTGAGTATGGGATCTTTTGTCCCTTTCTACTCACCATTTCCCATTGACCCCAACTATTACCAACATATTTTTGCTGTCTTTATTTCCACAACAGATACAACTACCATGCATAAGCCCCTGAGGAAGCGAGTGGAATCTTGCGAAACGCGTAGGGCATAATGATGCGTTTTTGTATATCTGCATGCGTTGAGGACCTTATTCTCCCCAACAAGCTCCTACAATGATATATTTGTTCAAGTAACCTTGACTATGTGTATGTATCCACTGGTTCAGCTATCAATTGTCCCCATATTGGTCAAGGATGTATTATATTTGCAATGTATTCACAATTACCTGTACTTATGTTGTTTTACATTGGCTACCATGCCGGGTGACGCACAATCACTGTTGTCTCCATTTTGTTTCTACAGCATCTGTTACTAATTGTTTTTTATCATGCATCTGTGTGAGCATGTACCTAATTCTCTCACCTCACTCAAAAGTCCCAGGGCGACGTGCATTTTTTGCTTTTCTGTTTCTTTAAGTGCTTAAATAGGGTGCCCCCCCCTAATAGATGTGCACTCACCCTTGGGATTGGACCAACTATCACTAGTTGGGTCAAATGCATGTGTGGGGCGACCCCTGTAGATATCCTCTGGACCGGTGGTTGGCTATAGGGGATAATCCTCATGTGGATAGATACAATAGAAAAAAACCTCATTGCGCAGTACCGTTTAAAAGACTTTATTCCAAAAGATTAAAAGAAAGTCAACTCACATGTATGAGTGCCTGATATCCTGGCACCCGGAGTGAACAGCAGGTAAAAAGTCATCCGTGAAATCTGCCCAATCAGTACATGAAGCCGCTGGCGCAGTGAAGGCTTGATTTCCTGGTTTGGACGTCTAGGTGTTGGACGTCTTTTGGAATAGTCTTTTAAACGGTACTGCGCAATGAGGTTTTTTCCATTGTATCTATCCACATGAGGATTATCCACTATAGCCAACCACCAGTCCAGAGGATATCTGCAGGGGTCGCCCCACACACGCATTTGACCTAACTAGCGATAGTTAGTCCAATCCCAAGGGTGAGTGCACATCTATTAGGGGGGAACCCTATTTAAGCACTTAAGGAGCACGGAATCTTTCATCCATATTTCAAGTCACAGCACTGTGTATGAGACTTTTCCAGCTATTGTTTTTATAGTGTCTCATATAATACTTTGTTGTATGTAGCATGTAGCGCGGTTTATCACTTTTACCATTATTTATTGTTTATATCAAGGTACACTGCAGCTGCTCCAGCCATGCGATAATTTCTTTTATTCATGGTATCAACACTTTTATGAAGTTATTTTTCAAGTATCTGATTCACCATCTTTTGGCGCTTTGGTCTATTTATATTTAATCTATTTTTCCTGTGTACTGTATGTCCCAGAATCAGTATACATAAATTTTCAAATATGTGCAACGAAAACCTGTTTTTAAAAATTTAATGTTTAAAGAAGGACTTCACTCGGGGAGACATCGGCACAAAGGTTACATCCTACTGACATGTCCCTTGCGCTGATTTTTATGTGTTGTTGTTTTTTTTTTTTTGGCTGCCCTCGGCCTTTGAGTAGGGGAAGGTTAGAACCCTTAAACTTTTTTGCTGCCAGTTTACCTATTCCAGATTTTCCCGCAGTTCCTGCCTGATGTCATCGATTTCATCAAGACAGAACAGAGAGAGATTTCTCCTTGTACTTCCCCACCCTATTAAAAAAAAATGTTTAGCCAGACATATACTATGTCGGAATACATAACCCTACTCATGAAGGGTTAGAGAGAAAACATACCACATTATAATTACAGGGCAGTGTGTAAAACAGAAATTCTGTCATTCTGTTTCATTATGAAGTTAATTAATTCTATTGGGACTGTTGTTTTTTCCCATGTATGGGTAAAAAAGAGCCTTATGTAACCTGAAACATCCATGAAATCCATGTGAAACCTTTATTGGTATATACAGTGGGTACGGAAAGTATTCAGACCCCCTTAAATTTTTCACTCTTTGTTATGTTGCAGCCATTTGCTAAAATCATTTAAGTTCATTTTTTTCCCTCAATGTACACACAGCACCCCATATTGACAGAAAAACACAGAATTGTTGAAATTTTTGCAGATTTATTAAAAAAGAAAAACTGAAATATCACATGGTCCTAAGTATTCAGACCCTTTGCTGTGACACTCATATATTTAACTCAGGTGCTGTCCATTTCTTCTGATTATCCTTGAGATGGTTCTACAACTTCATTTGAGTCCAGCTGTGTTTGATCATACTGATTGGACTTGATTAGGAAAGCCACACACCTGTCTATATAAGACCTTACAGCTCACAGTACATGTCAGAGCAAATGAGAATCTTGAGGTCAAAGGAACTGGCTGAAGAGCTCAGAGACAGAATTGTGGCAAGGCACAGATCTGGCCAAGGTTACAAAAAAATGTCTGCTGCACTTAAGGTTCCTAAGAGCACAGTGGCCTCCATAATCCTTAAATGGAAGATGTTTGGGACGAGCAGAACCCTTCCTAGAGCTGGCCGTCTGGCCAATCTGAGCTATCGGGGGAGAAGAGCCTTGGTGAGAGAGGTAAAGAAGAACCCAAAGATCACTGTGGCTGAGCTCCAGAGATGCAGTCGGGAGATGGGAGAAAGTTGTAGAAAGTCAACCATCACTTCAGCCCTCCACCAGTCGGGCTTTATGGCAGAGTGGCCCGACGGAAGCCTCTCCTCAGTGCAAGACACATAAAAGCCCGCATGGAGTTTGCTAAAAAAAACACCTGAAGGATTTCAAGATGGTGAGAAATAAGATTCTCTGGTCTGATGAGACCAAGATAGAACTTTTTGGCCTTAATTCTAAGCCGTATGTATGGAGAAAACCAGGCACTGCTCATCACCTGTCCAATACAGTCCCAACAGTGAAGCATGGTGGTGGCAGCATCATGCTGTGGGGGTGTTTTTCAGCTGCAGGGACAGGATGACTGGTTGCAATCAAGGGAAAGATGAATGCGGCGAAGTACAGGGATATCCTGGACGAAAACCTTCTCCAGAGTGCTCAGGACCTCAGACTGGGCCCAAGGTTTACCTTCCAACAAGACTATGACCCTAAGCACACAGCTAAAATAACGAAGGAGTGGCTTCACAACAACTCCGTTACTGTTCTTGAATGGCCCAGCCAGAGCCCTGACTTAAACCCAATTGAGCATCTCTGGAGAGGCCTAAAAATGTCTGTCCACCAATGTTTACCATCCAACCTGACAGAACTGGAGAGGATCTGCAAGGAGGAATGGCAGAGGATCCTCAAATCCAGGTGTGAAAAACTTGTTGCATCTTTCCCAAAAAGACTCATGGCTGTATTAGATCAAAAAGGTGCTTCTACTAAATACTGAGCAAAGGGTCTGAATACTTAGGACCATGTGATATTTCAGTTTTTCTTTTTTAATAAATCTGCAAAAATGTCAACAATTCTGTGTTTTTCTGTCAATATGGGGTGCTGTGTGTACATTAATGAGGAAAAAAAAATAAACTTAAATGATTTTAGCCAATGGCTGCAATATAACAGAGTGAAAAATTTAAGGGGGTCTGAATACTTTCTGTACCAACTGTATTGAGTATCTTTATTGTTCTGGAAGTAATATAATTGGAGTATACACACAAGCACAGCCCATTCTTTTAGGTTGTTTGGTATCCACAATGATGTTTGCTGACCTGGAAACTCAGGGGTGACTGTGCTACAGCTAATATAGCAAGACATAAGTCTGAATAGCTTGTGAATTATATTTTTATATGTAAACAATGCACATTTACAAATTCCTCTATTTTATGCACATGATTTGTTCATATCCACTTGCGTTGCAGTATGTTCGCTGTAGATCACACAGTTTGCTTTTGTGTCTAGTAAACCCTTTATTCACATTATAGCCCCTTGCTTCCCAAGCCTATTCTGACACTGCTCACATAAATGTCAGAAATTTAAGCAGAGGCCTGGAGAATAAAATGACGGGTGTTGTAATATTTTATGTCACACTATATTTGTGCAGCTCTTTTTCAAAAATAGATACCCAACATGTCTCACTTTAAAATTGCATACGTCTATAGTACTTAAAAATCTCCATCTGTAATGCATTAAAAGTCTTGACAGGTTACCAGTTTACAGGAGGTCTGGTGCTAGAATTATTACTCTCACTCTGACATTGGCGACAATCACCGTTCACATATTGCGGGACCTATGTGCGCACTTTCCTTTGTACGGAGCTCAGGTGCTTTAATTTTTATCAACTTTATTGCTATCACAAGGGATGACCATTAGAAGACCCCCCCCCCCCCTTCTGCCGCATGTAAAAGCGATCCAGTGGCTATTTAGCCACTTGGCTCACTTTTACTTTATGCAGCACCGCTGGCTGAAAAATTTATACCGGGGTCATAACTGCAGCTAAAATAATGGCCCCAGTTGACCACATTAACCCTTGGAAGTATGGGTACTTCCATTTGAGGGAAGTGGATAGGGAAAGCCCCATTAGCAAAGCAAGTAGCCAGCAGAGCTCAGGTACTGTATCAGTGTCAAACATGCATATTCCCATGTTAAACTGTTCTGTTTGCACACAGGTGAGTAAGCTGCAGCTATCCAGATCATTGATTGATTTTTTGATTGATTTGATTTATTGTTATTGTAAAAACAAATTCACAATGAAATTACATTTCTACTCCACACATTATTCATACATCCTAATTATCAACCATGCATTTACCACACAGAATTTATATATAAAAGTGTCCCCATATTATAAAAGTATAAAAAAAGTGTCCTCATATTAAAAACTAAACAAGACAATAAAATAAGACTATGTGACCTCCTTTCATTTCATTCCTGCATTGATAGCCTTAACAGCCCTGGGGAAGGAGCTCTCTTTAAAAAATTTTGTCCTTGTTTTAATCACCCTAAAATGTCTCCCAGATGGCAATAATTCAAATAAATGACAACCAGGATGAGTCGGGTCTCTCACTATTTTTCCTGATCTACAAAGGCAACGAGTCTCATATATTTCATCTAGAGAAACAAGTTCACACCCTACAATTTTCTGTGATTTTCGAACCACTCTCTTTAGAGCATTTTTATCTGCCTGCGTACAACTAGGGTACCACACTAGAATACAATACGTTAATATACTCTCAATGGCAGAGCGATAGAAGGTCTCTAGTACCTTCCTTCCCAAGCCATTCTTCCTAAGGAGTCGCAAAAAATATAAACGCTGTTGCGATTTCTTAATATTGGCTTTAACGTTGATTGTCCACGATAAGTTTTCAGAAATGCATGTTCCCAAAAACTTAAAGGTAGAGACCCGCTCCATGCACACGCCTTTAATAAAAAGCGGTGCTGGTTCAGGCCTGTTCCTTCTGAAATCTACAATCAGTTCCTTTGTTTTCCCTGTGTTTAGGATCAGGTTATTTGCTGTACACCATTCCACTATCCTATCAACCTCTCTCCTGTATTGCTCCTCATCGTCTCCAGTGATACAACCGATTACGGTAGTGTCATCGGCAAACTTAACTATACTATTGGTCTCATAATAGGGGGTGCAGTCATATGTGTCCAGTGCATAGAGAAAGGGACTTAAAACACAACCCTGTGGTACTCCAGTACTTATTTCTCGCTTGAAGGAAACAAACTTATCCAATTTGACCACCTGTGAGCGATGGACCAAAAAATCCCTTATCCAAAAACAAATAAAGGGCGGCAGGTCCAATTTTTGCATTTTTTCAAACAGCCGAATTGGAATGATGGTATTAAAGGCAGAGCTGTAATCTATAAACAACATCCTTGTGTAGTTTCCTGAATGCTCCAGATGTCCAAGTGCCCCGTGCAGCGCTAAAGCTATCGCATCTTCTGTGCTTCTATTTGCCCTATACGCAAACTGATAAGGATCTAAACTACCCGGTAGTCTAGTTTTGATATATTTCAAGACCAACCTCTCAAAGCACTTCATTAGTACCAAGGTCAGTGCTATTGGTCTATAATTGTCTAAACTTCCCACAGTTGACTTCTTTGGAATTGGAATAATAGTGGCTGATTTTAAACGTGCCGGAACAACAGCAGATGATAGTGATCAATTAAAGATCTTGGCAAAGACTCCAGCTAATTGATCAGCACAGGCCTTAACTCATGTGTAATTATAAGGCTAACCATGCTCATGGACTGAAAATTCCTCAGCAGATGTAAGACACCAGTTCTTCTTTTTAAAAAAGCATTTACTCTTAATGTCCATGCATAAATACATCTCATGCTCTACATAATAATGTGTGTATCTCACATAATACTCTCAGTGAAAGTGCTTAATGAATGTCTTCACTATGTGGTTCATGTTCAGTACACGTGCGCTCTCTGCAGGTATATGTCATTACATAAAATGTTACATTGTTAAAATGCAACTGGCATGTACATAAATTGTAGCAATTATACAAGTCTATGGAGTTCTTGCATAACCTAATTTGCTACTATAATCCAAAGCTGTTCTACAGCTACTGTATGTAAACAGTTCCAGGAAACATAAGGGAAGATGGGACTTTTTTTTCCTAGTGTTTGGAATTGTCGGCGAAGAAACTTGAGCATCACTAGCATGCTTTTTAATACAACAAAATTTATGCCCATATCATACCAAGATTTGCATTGGTCTTTTTCCAGTGTACCTCTTTAGTGGACATATTTACCCTTTTAGTGTGTCAGTTTCTATTTTCTTTCTTTTGTGATTCCTATTGCCAGTAAGCCTTTATGCTATATAGAGAGTTGTCTGGAAGTATGTACAGTATATGGCTTTGGTTTATCATGTCTACTGTTTATCATGTCTACTGTATACTGGCTTGTATGATTAACCGCTTGCCGACCATATACTGTATATATACTGCGGCAAGGCTGCGCTCCTGTGCTGGATCACGTACCTAGTACGTGATCCAGCACATTCAGGTTATGAGCGTGCAGGCACGCCGCCACAGGCTTGCTCCAGCTGTGATTATTATCCAGCAAATTGGCAGTCTGCTTATGTAAACAAGGCAGATTGCCATTCTGTCAGCGGGGAAGACCTCCTCTTATCCTCCTTTCTCCCCTCCCCGTGCTCTTTGCCCCTCCCCGTGCTCTTTGCCCCTCCCCGTGCTCTCTGCCCCTCCCCGTGCTCTCTGCCCCTCCCCGTGCTCTCTGCCCCTCCCTGTGCTCTCTGCCCCTCCCTGTGCTCTCTGCCCCTCCCTGTGCTCTCTGCCCCTCCCTGTGCTCTCTGCCCCTCCCTGTGCTCTCTGCCCCTCCCTGTGCTCTCTGCCCTTCCCTGTGCTCTCTGCCCCTCCCTGTGCTCTCTGCCCTTCCCTGTGCTCTCTGCCCTTCCCTGTGCTCTCTGCCCTTCCCTGTGCTCTCTGCCCTTCCCTGTGCTCTCTGCCCTTCCCTGTGCTCTCTGCCCTTCCCTGTGCTCTCTGCCCTTCCCTGTGCGCTCTGCCCTTCCCAGTGCTCTCTGCCCTTCCCAGTGCTCTCTGCCCCTCCCTGTGCTCTCTGCCCCTCCCTGTGCTCTCTACCCCTCCCCGTGCTCTCTGCCCCCCCCTGTCCCTGCTCTCTGCCCCCCTGTCCCTGCTCTCTGCCCCCCCGTCCCTGCTCTCTGCCCCCCGTCCCTGCTCTCTGCCCCCGTCCCTGCTCTCTGCCCCCCCGTCCCTGCTCTCTGCCCCCCCGTCCCTGCTCTCTGCCCCCCGTCCCTGCTCTCTGCCCCCCCATCCCTGCTCTCTGCCCCCCCGTCCCTGCTCTCTGCCCCCCCGTCCCTGCTCTCTGCCCCCCCCGTCCCTGCTCTCTGCCCCCCCGTCCCTGCTCTCTGCCCCCCCGTCCCTGCTCTCTGCCCCCCCGTCCCTGCTCTCTGCCCCCCCCCCCCTGCTCTCTGCCCCCCCCCCGTCCCTGCTCTCTGCCCCCCCGTCCCTGCTCTCTGCCCCCCCGTCTGTGCTCTCTGCCCCCCCCCATCTGTGCTCTCTGCCCCCCCCGTCTGTGCTCTCTGCCCCCCCCCCATCTGTGCTCTCTGCCCCCCCCCCCGTCTGTGCTCTCTGCCCCCCCCCGTCTGTGCTCTCTGCCCCCCCATCTGTGCTCTCTGCCCCCCGTCTGTGCTCTCTGCCCCCCCCGTCTGTGCTCTCTGCCCCCCCGTCTGTGCTCTCTGCCCCCCCCCGTCTGTGCTCTCTGCCCCCCCCCCGTCTGTGCTCTCTGCCCCCCCGTCTGTGCTCTCTGCCCCCCCCCGTCTGTGCTCTCTGCCCCCCCGTCTGTGCTCTCTGCCCCCCCGTCTGTGCTCTCTGCCCCCCCCGTCTGTGCTCTCTGCCCCCCCGTCTGTGCTCTCTGCCCCCCCCCCCCGTCTGTGCTCTCTGCCCCCCCCGTCTGTGCTCTCTGCCCCCCCCGTCTGTGCTCTCTGCCCCCCCCCGTCTGTGCTCTCTGCCCCCCCCCCGTCTGTGCTCTCTGCCCCCCCGTCTGTGCTCTCTGCCCCCCCCCGTCTGTGCTCTCTGCCCCCCCGTCTGTGCTCTCTGCCCCCCCGTCTGTGCTCTCTGCCCCCCCGTCTGTGCTCTCTGCCCCCCCGTCTGTGCTCTCTGCCCCCCCGTCTGTGCTCTCTGCCCCCCGTCTGTGCTCTCTGCCCCCCCGTCTGTGCTCTCTGCCCCCCCGTCTGTGCTCTCTGCCCCCCCGTCTGTGCTCTCTGCCCCCCCCGTCTGTGCTCTCTGCCCCCCCGTCTGTGCTCTCTGCCCCCCCGTCTGTGCTCTCTGCCCCCCCGTCTGTGCTCTCTGCCCCCCCGTCTGTGCTCTCTGCCCCCCGTCTGTGCTCTCTGCCCCCCGTCTGTGCTCTCTGCCCCCCTGTCTGTGCTCTCTGCCCCCCCGTCTGTGCTCTCTGCCCCCCGTCTGTGCTCTCTGCCCCCCCGTCTGTGCTCTCTGCCCCCCCCCCTGTCTGTGCTCTCTGCCCCCCCCGTCTGTGCTCTCTGCCCCCCCCCCGTCTGTGCTCTCTGTCCCCCCCCCGTCTGTGCTCTCTGCCCCCCCGTCTGTGCTCTCTGCCCCCCCGTCTGTGCTCTCTGCCCCCCCGTCTGTGCTCTCTGCCCCCCCGTCTGTGCTCTCTTCCCCCCCGTCTGTGCTCTCTGCCCCCCCGTCTGTGCTCTCTGCCCCCGTCTGTGCTCTCTGCCCCCCGTCTGTGCTCTCTTCCCCCCCCCCCCGTCCGTGCTCTCTGCCCCCCCGTCCGTGCTCTCTGCCCCCCCCCCGTCCGTGCTCTCTGCCCCCCCCCGTCCGTGCTCTCTGCTCCCCCCGTCCGTGCTCTCTGCTCCCCCCCTGTCCGTGCTCTCTGCTCCCCCCTGTCTGTGCTCTCTGCCCCCCCGTCTGTGCTCTCTGCCCCCCCGTCTGTGCTCTCTGCCCCCTTGTCTGTGCTCTCTGCCCCCCCCCTTGTCTGTGCTCTCTGCCCCCCCCTTGTCTGTGCTCTCTGCCCCCCCCTTGTCTGTGCTCTCTGCCCCCCCCTTGTCTGTGCTCTCTGCCCCCCCCTTGTCTGTGCTCTCTGCCCCCCTTGTCTGTGCTCTCTGCCCCCCCTTGTCTGTGCTCTCTGCCCCCCCCCCCTTGTCTGTGCTCTCTGCCCCCCCCCTTGTCTGTGCTCTCTGCCCCCCCCCTTGTCTGTGCTCTCTGCCCCCCCCCTTGTCTGTGCTCTCTGCCCCCCCCCTTGTCTGTGCTCTCTGCCCCCCCCCTTGTCTGTGCTCTCTGCCCCCCCCCCCCTTGTCTGTGCTCTCTGCCCCCCCCTTGTCTGTGCTCTCTGCCCCCCCCTTGTCTGTGCTCTCTGCCCCCCCCTTGTCTGTGCTCTCTGCCCCCCCTTGTCCGTGCTCTCTGCCCCCCCCTGTCCGTACTCTCTGCCCCTGCTCTCCGCCTCCTCCCGCCTTTATTATAAGCTTACCTGTAGCATTGAGAAGATCTGTAAAGAAGAGTGGACCAAAATACCTCCTGAGATGTGTGCAAATCTGGTCACTAACTACAGAAATCATCTTACCCCTGTGCTTGCCAACAAGGGTTTCTCCACCAAGTACCAAGTCATGTTTTGCTTGGGGATGAAATACTTATTTAACTTACTGAACTGCAACTCAATTTGTATCCTGTGTTTTTTTTTTTTTGTTTTTTTTTCTGGGTTTTTGGTTGATATTCTGTCTCTATCATTTAAAATACACCTATGATAAAATTCATAGACCCTTCATTTCTTTGTAAGTGGGCAAACTTACGAAATCTGCAGATGATCAAATAATTTCCCCACTGTAAATCCAATTGAGAATCATCTGTGGCAAGACTTGAAAATTGCTGTCCACAGAGGCTCTCCATCCAGTCTGACAGAGCTTGAGCTATTTTGCCAAGAAGAATGGGCAGAAATGTCACTCTCTAGATGTGCAAAGCTGGTAGAGACGTCCCCAAAAAGACTTGCAGCTGTAATTTAATTGCAGCGGAAAGTGGTTCTTCAAGGTATTGACTCAGGGGGCTGAATACAAATGCATACCACACGGGGGAGAAGGGAGCAACAGTACAGCAGATAGTAAGCCATAATTACTGATATTTTTCACCTCTATATAAATTATTCATCCTCCCTATGTGAGCAAATTGTGATTTCTACAAAATGATGACCCACAACCTAATTCCCAGCATGTTTAACCATATCAGTTGGCTTCATCAGTGGCAATGAAAGAAAAATGTTATAAAGGTGCAGAACCGCATATAATCGTCCCCACTTTGATATTTGTTTCAAAAGCACAAGATGGAATATCCAGTGCAACATAGCCAATAACCTTCATGTGGTGGTTTGATGACATCTTCGTCTATCAAGTGTGATTACATTCATGTGTTTTTATGTGTGTTAAACTGTCTTCAGTGCAAAGCAATACCTTATGAGAATTTAGGGGCAATGTTTTTGAATGATGGTGATTAAAAGCCAAAGGTCACTTGAACATATTGCAAATAATTGTTACAGCTGTTAAAGTGGTTGTAAAGGTTAGTTTTTTATTTTCTAAATAGGTTCCTTTAAAGGGGAGTTCCAGCCTTACTTTATGTTTATTAAAAGTCAGCAGCTACAAAAAGTGTAGCTGCTGGCTTTTAATAAACATACACTTACCTGTTCCACTGTCCAGCGACGCGCCACCCGGAGCTCCGCTCCTCTCCCCCCTTCTCCGCCGGCGCCTCCATAGTGTGGGCACCCGGCTGTGACAGCTTTCGGCTTCACAGCCGGGCACTCACTGCGCATGCGCGAACTGCGCAGTGCTCTCTGAGTGGACAGGCGATCGCCTGGGACCTGTCACGTCCCAGGTGATCGCCTACAGGGAGGGGCCGCCAGAAGGCGATATGACTAGGCGACCCCAGGGCGGAAGGAGGAAGTGGGACAGGTAGTGCCACTCCTACTGAAATCCCCCACCCACCCCCCCCAAAAAAAAAATTACATGTCAAATGTGGCATGTAAGGGGGCGAGGGGTGGATTTAGTGGATTAGTTCCAAATTTGGGTGGAGCTCCACTTTAAGCTAGTGCATTGTTGGTTCACTTACCCTTTCCTTCAATTTCCCTTCTAAATGATTTTTTTCTTTGTTTTCCTTGTCTGAATTTCTCACTTCCTGTTCCTCCTCAGTAAGCTGTTCAGTAAGCTGTTCTGGCTGACTAAACACCGCTCGGATGATGGTGTGAAGTTTAGTGAGGAGAAACAGGAAGTGAGAAATTCAGACAAAGAAAAAAAACATTTAGAAGGGAAATCGAAGGAAAAGGTAAGTGAACCAACAATGCACTAGCTTAAAGGAACCTATTTAGAAAATAAAAAACGAACCTTTACAACCCCTTTAAGTACATAATGATTTATCTTAATTGTAAACTTGACTTCTTTGCAGGTTGGTTGAAGAGTTTATGCTTCTTGCAAATATGGCGGTGGCGCATAAAATCTACCGCAGTTTTTCAGAGCAGGCACTACTTCGCCGTCACCCACCTCCACAGAATAAATTGCTAAACGACTTGATTGAATTTTGTGACCAAATGGGACTTAAGCTAGACTTCACTGATTCAGGCACTTTACATGTAAGTAATACTCTTCCGTTTTTGTAACAGATAGCATAGTTTGTGCGCATAGTTCATTTCGCGGGAAATTACAGTTGCACTATTTCTGGAACGAGCAAAAGGTATTTTCTGTTTCTAAATAGGATGGTGTGGTGCACTCACTGCCTGGATGAAAGACAGACAGTTAAAAAGACGGACAATCTTTCTGTCAGTTTTGCCTTGATTATTAGTATATGCATGGCACCGCATAGTGGTTAGAACTTTGGCTTTGCTGCTCTAAGGACCTGGGGTTAATCCTTACCAAGGATTATGTGTAGCTTTTATGTTTTCTCCTGTTTGTGTGTTTTTTTACCTAAATGCTCAGGTTTACTCACAATTTTAGAACTTACTGGTAGACTATTAAGTGCTAGTTTGACCAAAATGTATTTGAGTATGCTTTGGGCTGTTATGGGTTTCACCAAAGCTAAATTGGTCCTGTTTTAATTCCAGCTGTTAAGGACATCTAGTTTTTAAATACTTAGAGTGGAATTAAACCCAAAAAGCAAATATTTACTAAATTGCAGCTTACCAATTCTTAGGTGTTGGTGTGGCGATATCCCCAGCTGTGCCTTTGGAATACAGCCAATGACTGCCAATGCTCATCAGATGCTGGTTTTCCAGCATGCCCGTTCGACAGAAGCTTGTCACGAGACCAGCTTCTGTAGAACAGACAACGTCGACACACGTTGAAATATCAATTTCTGACAATTTTTACAAAGTTTTAGATTCAATGGCTGCATTCATTTTCTTTTTAGGCGTTCTCTCTTCAATTTTTTTCTGGTGATCTGGCTAGGAAATGTTTTTCAAAAGAACAATCTCTCTTGCAGATGTATCAGTTACAGGGATGAGACAAACCATTTACCACTGACGGGTAGTTACAATGATCAGTTTTCTTTAAAACCTAAAATGAAAAAACAGTTGATGTAACTGCTTATGAAGTTGAGCTAGAGTTTGGCTTAAATTTGTGTATTTAAATACTTTTAGTAAATCCAACACTCCTCTCCCCCCAGACAGGCAATTCTGCTGTCCAAATGTGCACCTGTGCTCCTTCATCTAGAGTGGGGGCACTCTAATACAGGAGGTGTGTTACTGGCCAACTCACCAGGTGAAAACAGAGGGAAAAGGGCAAAATTATTTAAATGTATGTAGCAACCACATCCAATGGTTGTTAAGCTGCAATATAGATTTTTGGTGTTGGATTTACAGTGCCTTGCGAAAGTATTCGGCCCCCTTGAACTTTTCATCCTGTTGCCACATTTCAGGCTTCAAACATAAAGATATAAAATTTAAATTTTTTGTGAAGAATCACCAACAAGTGGGACACAATTGTGAAGTGGAACGAAATCTATTGGATATTTTAAACTTTTTTAGCAAATAAAAAACTGAAAAGTGGTGCGTGCAAAATTATTCGGCCCCTTTACTTTCAGTGCAGCAAACTCACTCCAGAAGTTCAGCGAGGATCTCTTAATGATCCAATGTTGTCCTAAATGACTGATGGTGATAAATAGAATCCACCTGTGTGTAATCAAGTCTCTGTATAAATGCACCTGCTCTGTGATAGTCTCAGGGTTCTGTTGAAAGCGCAGAGAGCATCATGAAGACCAAGGAACACACCAGGCAGGTACGTAATACTGTTGTGGAGAAGTTTAAAGCCAGATTTGGATACAAAAAGATTTCCCAAGCTTTAAACATCCCAAGGAGCACTGTGCAAGCGATCATTTTGAAATGGAAGGAGTATCAGACCACTGCAAATCTACCAAGACCTGGCTGTCCCTCTAAACTTTCAGCTCGGAGAAGACTGATCAGAGATGCAGCCAAGAGGCCCATGATCGCTCTGGATGAACTGCAGAGAACTACAGCTGAGGTGGGAGAGTCTGTCCACAGGACAACAATCAGTCGTACACTGCACAAATCTGGCTTTTATGGAAGAGTGGCAAGAAGAAAGCCATTTCTCAAAGATATCCATAAAAAGTCTCGTCTAAAGTTTGCCACAAGCCACCTGGGAGACACACCAAACATGTGGAAGAAGGTGCTCTGGTCCGATGAAACCAAAATCGAACTTTTTGGCCACAATGCAAAACGATATGTTTGGTGTAAAAGCAACACAGCTCATCACCCTCAACACACCATCCCCACTGTCAAACATGGTGGTGGCAGCATCATGGTTTGGGCCTGCTTTTCTTCAGCAGGGACAGGGAAGATGGTTAAAATTGAGGGGAAGGTGGATGCAGCCAAATACAGGACCATTCTGGATGAAAACCTGTTGGAGTCTGCAAAAGACCTGAGACTGGGACGGATGATTTATATTCCAACAAGACAATGATCCCAAACTTACAGCAAAATCTACAAAGGAATAGTTCACAAATAAACGTATCCAGGTGTTAGAATGGCCAAGTCAAAGTCCAGACCTGAATCCAATCGAGAATCTGTGGAAAGAGCTGAAAACTGCTGTTCACAAACGCTCTCCATCCAACCTCACTGAGCTCGAGCTGTTTTGCAAGGAAGAATGGGCAAGAATTTCAGTCTCTCGATGTGCAAAACTGATAGAGACATACCCCAAGCGACTTGCAGCTGTAATCGCAGCAAAAGGTGGCTCTACAAAGTATTAACGCAAGGGGGCCGAATAATTTTGCACGCCTCACTTTTCATTTTTTTCTTAGTTAAAAAAGTTTCAAAAATCCAATAGATTTCGTTCCACTTCACAATTGTGTCCCACTTGTTGGTGATTCTTCACAAAAAATTACAATTTTATATCTTTATGTTTGAAGCCTGAAATGTGGCAAAAGGATGAAAAGTTCAAGGGGGCCGAATATTTTCGCAAGGCACTGTAATACTGCTTTAAGGCCTTATGTACACTGGGTGTTGGGTCCATGTGTATGAGATTCCAGGGTTTTCTTGTGGGTGAAAAGCACAGGAGTAACATGAAGAATTCTTGTGTTCTGGGCATTCATCTTTGAGCATAAACTGCCTAAACATTGAGGCCATTCACGGCTTTCAACTTCTCATGAAGGACATTTATCAAAAGTGGAGCAGCTGTGCATGGCTGTCAGTCTGCTTTAATCTTCAGCTTGTTCAGTTAAACTTTGCAAATGAACTACAGAAGCTGATTGGTTGCCATGCACCGCTGATCCAGGTTCGATTTGCTCCAGTTTCGATAAATCCTCTCTCAAATTTGTTTACACTGTCGGCAGCGGGACTGGACTAGTACGTCTACGCCTTCCACCCACAAAAACTTTGAGAAGTAAAATATTTGTCCCGAATTATTATGCCACAATATGCATTTAAAGATGCAAGTTAAATCAGACTTGTGCTCATGGGCCCATTTCTATTTTCTCTTTGCAGAAAAGCTTGAATGAACAATTTGGAACTGATGAGTATTCGGCTGCACGCAAGGAAGTTCTGACCAATATGTGCTCCAAGCCTATGCAGGTAAGGTGGCGTACACTTTATGCCCTCTCACCTAAAACTATATATTTTTTTCATTTTCTAAGCATAGAGGTCAATGGCCAAAGTCTCTCTATATGGCTGTATGAAATGAAAGCTTTTTTCAGTAGTCCCGTTTTTCTTAGTTCACTTTTTTTTTTTATGAAAAGAACACTAACACCGTACACCCTCCTTACCCCACTGTTCCCCACTGTACTTGCTTCCAGGGATGCTGAGCTGTCAGTGCCCATGCAGCCAGGCCAGTGGTCCAGGGATTTGATATCCCCCACTCTTCTCTGTTCAGCGCTTCGATTCACTGTGCAGGCACTGGTGTCTTCCGTCTGCTGATGACTTTTAAGTCTCTGAGCATAGTTAGCCTTAAAATTATACATGATCTGAATAGCTGCAGCTTGCTCACACGTGTGGCAACATAACAGTTTAACATGGGAATATGAAAAGAATAAAGAAAAGAAACTGCGCTAAAAACACTATCCAATTAACTGAAAAAACGTTTTACAGTTATTCAAATGGGAGCTGCGATTTTCATGTAAAACATAAATACAAGAGCAAGACTGTAGAAGAAAAATAAACTGCGCTTACCCTGTGACTATTCAATATGAATTGAAATGAATGGAAAAATTAATCACTAATAATCAAATTATTAAAAATATCCCATACATAAATTGATGATGTGATAAATCAATAAAGATTGAAAAAATCCACAACAGTGCTAATCATAAGAATCCAAAAATTGTGTCCATAAATATGAAGAAATAAATGGTGTATATATAACTTTAACTAATAAAAGCTAAACACCAGTGCTCTGTGAGAAAAAGGTCTATATGGATGTGAGATGTCGTATCCAAAAACAACCGTGTTGAATCCACCACCAATCAGCAGAAGTTACTTCTTACCAGCTTGCCACAATCCCCCATGACAGAGGATCAAAGAATGCCTGTAATCAATCAGCTTTCTCCAGGAAACAGTAAGTACCAGCACGGATCTTTAAGCAGTGTCTCTCGACCAATGAACCATCAGCAGATGCACGCGATACATAAAAGATATAAACGCTCCATATAGTGCATTAACGTATAAAAATGTATTTAAAAACATATAGTGGTAGGTACACTTACAAAGTTGCAGTTTAAAAGAAGCCTTGAATCTGATGTGCCAGCCGGTGCACAAACAGATAACCCGTCCTTCTGGGAAAACATGTGGAGCACGAGGTGACGTCAGTGCGTCGCTCCGGACACAATTTTTGGATTCTTATGATTAGCACTGTTGTGGATTTTTTCAATCTTTATTGATTTATCACATCATCAATTTATGTATGGGATATTTTTAATACCAGTAATTTGATTATTAGTGATTCATTTTTCCATTCATTTCAATTCATATTGAATAACATGGGAATATGCATGTTTGGCACTAAAACAAGACCTGAGCCCTACTGGCTACTTGCTTTGCTCAGAGCTTTCCCTATTCACTTCCCTCAAATGGACATACTAGTACGTCCTTGTGTTGAAGTGGTTATACTGGGGTTATGGCTGCAGCTGCTTTGCTTCGGTCACAAGGCATCTCAATAGTGGTATACTACTTGGGCGCCCTTTTACTGTAGGAGAAGTCAGCACAGACTCTATCAGTCAATGTCCAACAAACTGTTTAAACTCTGCAGAGTTACAGTGGGACCCTGAACCATTAGGTGTCAAGCGCTGGAACCTGCTCATTGCTTGGCGTATCTAGTTTTGCTTTAGATACTGTATTGACAGTCTCAAGTTTTTCTTTTGCAAGACAAACGCCTGACTTTCTGCTTCCATGGTCAGACTCTGCAGTCCAGGAGCTGTCTATGCCTCTGCCATTGCATGATCTTAAAATGTCTGATTGCCTCTTTTGAGGCAGTTCTGTATGCCCCATTCCACTCCAGACTGTTGCACTTCAACATTCTTGCTGCATGGGACAAAAGGCACATTCTTTGAACAGTCACATGTGCCTTTCACCCAGGGCCAGGTTACCCCTGTCCTTTTGGCAAATGTCTCTAGCTCTGAGGTCAGGGAAATCCTCCTTGGTGGTCTGGGAGATTTTTGCAATGGATGCCAGCTAGAGAGGCATACTGGAGATAATGCAGGGGACATTTTGTACAGGTAGGTAGATTTAAATCTGTCTGGTTTTTATTGCAGTATTGCCAGCTGAGGAGGTTTCTCCTCCCTTCCTACTTTAGTGACCGGCTTAGGGAGACAGTAAGTCATGGAAAATCTCTCCTCTGGAGAGAGATGCACACATACCTTTTTGTTGAAGGTAGAAAGGCTTAGAACAATGTAATATTGGTCTCTGTGCCTCCCTTTTGTCCTTATTTCTTGTTCTGGTGTATGTGTTGCATTAACACATTACTATGCATTAAGACAGTCCTTTGAGTGGGCTGGCAGTGCACCTTAATGCACAAAAATATAGCCTAGCCCTTTTTTTTTTTTTAACCCAACACACCATGCATGGCATGTTCGTTGTGGTGTTCTGCAGATTAGGTACGTTTATAGTACAGTAGCCATTCAAAATGCCATCATGATGCACTGGGCTGCAATTCATATTACTGTAACACATCAATGGGAATGTACATAGCTTTGTAGAAATGTTTTTGAAGCGAATACAGCCTAATATATGTTCCTCTTATTTTCCTGTTATGCAGATGGCAGTATATTTCTGTACTGGAGCACTTGGGGATGAGAGCCTTTTCCATCACTATGCCCTTAACGTCCCGCTATACACTCACTTCACTTCTCCAATAAGACGCTTTGCTGATGTTATTGTTCACCGCCTTCTTGCATCATCTCTTGGTGAGTATACCTTAATGAGGAAAAGCTGAAGAGCAGTGACTTATCAGTGTGTCATCTACTTTTTTTATATTTAATTTTAAAGAAAGTTATAAACATGAAAACTTGTGCTTTGCCCATGCAAGGAAAGTTCACTTAAAGTATTTGTTACTCTAACATATTATTCACTGCCAGCCCCTCGATTAGAGGCTGGCATACCACACTATCCAAGTCCTTTGTAAATACGAGCACTCCAAATACCTCTTTAGAGCTGTCTTCAGGCCGATCACGTCACTCGCTTTACATTGAGACATTGCTTCTGCAAGAGGGGCCGTGATCTCTCTCTGACGTCAGATCATAAGTTGTGCACCCTTCCTGTGTTGAGGCTTATTTCAGTCAATATTTAAACAGTATAAACAATCTATAAAAGTTAATATCCATAAGGGATATCTACATGGGAGGTAGTAAGTCAAAACATTGTGGCAAAATGTGAGCATGGTGGGGAAAACGAAAGACCAGGCCATTCTGGGATAAGCCAAAACCTGTTCTGTGGCACAGAGTTGCACATAACAGTGGGACTGGCTTAAAGGATCTTTAAACCCAGGGACAAAAATGCACTGTATTGCAGCTTACAGTTAAAGGTGGGGTGCTACCAGTGGCGGCCTGTCCATACGGGGCACAGGGGCGCCGCCCCCCCTAATCCATGCGTCCAGCACCTTATGTACATGCAGGGCGTCGGACGCATGGATTTCAATGTGTTGTTTTTTTTTTTTTTATAGAAGCGCATGAAGCTCTAGTTGGCTTCAAAAAAGGGTGGGCTCGGGGTGGCACTGCGCCCCGAGCCTACCCAGTGGTTGGGACAATAGCAAATTAATATTCACTATTGCCTTCCTGATTCTCCTCCTGGCCAATCAGGAAGTGGGTTCTAAGACCGTCACCCGATTGGCCGAGAGGAAAAGCGATCCTTTTGGCCCCCTAGTAGGAGGAGGGGGGTAACACACGCCAGAAACCGCCATGATGCCGAGGAGGAGGAACCGCTTCCCGCAGCCTAGATGGGGTAAGTGCGTGGCTTGTGACTGACATCAACCGGGGGGAGGGGGTGTCTGTGGGTGCACAGCCGCCACTGGGTGCCAAATTGTTTTTCTCTTGAAAATACCTGTGGATTTTTGCCAGAAATGCAGTGTCTGTCACTCCGGTGAGCTGCACCGAAGAATATCTTTTTTTTCTAGCAGTGGTCTGTAAGCTTGCAATTTCCCTGCCCTCAATGTAATTAATGGAGATTAAAAGATGAGAATGTTTTTGTAGTCCATATCAGGAGAGCATCTATGCCTCCTCCACAGATACAGCGAAGGAGTGACCCAGGGACATGAAGTGGTGTTTGCTGGATTACTAGGTGAAAATAAAGCAAAAGAAGCTTGAAAAAGAAAGCTAATGCAGCCACCACATCAAGGACTAGTAATCTGCAGTTTATTACACTTTTTGTTTTTGTTTTTTTATACACTTAAAAGGGGAAGTTTAAAGCGATATTAAACCCAAAAGCAAACCTTTATTATATTGCAGCTTATCAATGCTTAGATGATGTGGCTGCAATAGTTTGCTTTTCTAGGCTTTCTTTTATTTTCATCTGGTGATTTGGCTAGTAAGTCTAGTATTTTTTAAGAGAACAAACTGTCTTGCAGATTAGTTAGTGTTGAGACAAACCATTTACCACTGACGGGGTACTTACAATGGTCAGCTTTTATTTATTGTCAAAAAATTAATCCTAACAAGGAAAAAACAGTTGCTGTAACTGCTTGTGTAACTGCAGTGTGATCTGGAGTTTGGCTTCAATCTGTTTAGTATATGTAAATCTGCCAGTCCATCTAACACTCCCCTCCTCCCAGACTGACACTGCTGCTGTCCAAAGGTGCCTCTATGCCAATTTTTTTCCTTCCTTATCCCGCTGAAGGCAATCAGATATTCCTTGTATCAACTACCCCCCGGTGTTGTATTTTATAAATGTTAATATCCAGTTATATTTTGGGCATTCGTGAATACATCCAGCTCTTTTTTTTTTTTAACCGCTTAAGGACCCGCACACGCACATTTACGTTGACAGAATGGCACGGACAGGCATATGGGCGTACAGGTACGTCCCCTTTAAATTGGCGCCGTGTGGTCGCGCGCGCGGGAACCGCGGACCCAACTGCTGCCGGTTTCCCGCGATTGGGTCACAGAGCTGAAGAACGGGGAGATGTTGTGTGTAAACACAACATCTCCCCGTTCTGCCTAGTGACACCGTCACTGATCGTGTTCCCTGACGTCAGGAACAACGATCAGTGACGTGTCATGTGTAGCCACGCCCCCCTACAGTAAGAATCACTCCCCAGGGCACACTTAAGCCCTACAGCGCCACCTAGTGGTTAACCCCTTCACTGCCAGTGTCATTTTTACAGTAATCGGTGCATTTTTATAGCTTGATGGTCCCAAAATGGTGTCAAAAGTGTCCGATGTGTCCGCCATAATGTCGCAGTCACAATAAAAATCTCCGCCATTACTAGTATAAAAAAAAATATTCATAAAAATGCCATAAAACTATCCCCTATTTTGTAGACGCTATAACTTTTGCGCAAACCAATCAATGAACGCTTATTGCGATTTTTATTTTTTTACCATAAATACGTATTCTTCTACATATCGGCCTAAACTGAGGAAAATAAATGTTTTTTTATATATTTTTTGGGGATATTTATTATAGGAAAAAGTTAAAAATATTGCATTTTTTTCAAAATTGTCGCTATATTTTTGTTTATAGCGCAAAAAATAAAAACCGCAGAGGTGATCAAATACCACCAAAAGAAAGCTCTATTTGTGGAGAAAAAAAGGACGTCAATTTTGTTTGGGAGCCACGTCGCATGACCGCACAATTGTCAGTTAAAGCGACGCAGTGCCGAATCGCAAAAAGTGGCCTGGTCATTAAGCAGCAATATGGTGCGGGGCTTAAGTGGTTAAACAATCTACTGAGCTGGGCAGAACTAGTTCTTGAGGAAGCCTATTACACATTTTAAAAGGTCTTACTGTGAAGAAGAGGTTAAATCTCTTTTTCCCCCAGATGTAAACCCTTGTCTGTAAAGACCTGAAAATGAATAACTACACCAAATTCACTATATAGACCACCCTTTCCCATCTTCAAGGCTTCTTGCACACTGGAGTAAAAAATGCTGTGTTTTGAGATGAGATGCATTGTTGTCTATGGGACATTGCATGCTGCTGAGTAACGACCAGTAATATAGCATTGAGTACAAAGCAGTAAGACAAAGATAACATTTCAGCTCCCCCCCCCCCCCCTGGTCCGGTCGCTCTGTCAGGGCTGGAGCACTTACTCCATCTATGGCAGGCATCACGGGCGGTGGGCATAACGGCCATTGCGGGCGGCTTCCCTTTCTCTCCTCCATGGCCATAGCGGGCAGCTTCCCTTTCTCTCCTCCATGGCCATAGCGGGCAGCTTCCCCTTCTCTCCTCCGTTGCCATAGCAGGCGTCTTCCCCCTTTCTCCTCCGTGGGCATAACGGGCGGCTTCCCCCTTCTCTGCTCCGTGGGCATAACGGGCGGCTTCCCCTTCTCTGCTCCGTGGGCATAACGGGTGGCTTCCCCTTCTCTGCTCCGTGGGCATAACGGGTGGCTTCCCCTTCTCTGCTCCGTGGGCATAACGGGCGGCTTCCCCTTCTCTGCTCCGTGGGCATAACGGGCGGCTTCCCCTTCTCTGCTCCGTGGGCATAACGGGCGGCTTCCCCTTCTCTGCTCCGTGGGCATAACGGGCGGCTTCCCCTTCTCTGCTCCGTGGGCATAACGGGCGGCTTCCCCTTCTCTGCTCCGTGGGCATAACGGACAGCTTCCCCTTCTCTGTTCCGTGGGCATAACGGGCGGCTTCCCCTTCTCTGCTCCGTGGCCATAACGGGCGGCTTCCCCTTGGGCATAATGGGCGGCTTCCCCCTTCTCTCCTCCATGGCCATAGCGGGCAGCTTCCCCTTCTCTCCTCCGTTGCCATAGCAGGCGTCTTCCCCCTTTCTCCTCCGTGGGCATAACGGGCGGCTTCCCCCTTCTCTGCTCCGTGGGCATAACGGGCGGCTTCCCCTTCTCTGCTCCGTGGGCATAACGGGCGGCTTCCCCTTCTCTGCTCCGTGGGCATAACGGGCGGCTTCCCCTTCTCTGCTCCGTGGGCATAACGGGCGGCTTCCCCTTCTCTGCTCCGTGGGCATAACGGGCGGCTTCCCCTTCTCTGCTCCGTGGGCATAACGGGCGGCTTCCCCTTCTCTGCTCCGTGGGCATAACGGGCGGCTTCCCCTTCTCTGTTCCGTGGGCATAACGGGCGGCTTCCCCTTCTCTGCTCCGTGGCCATAACGGGCGGCTTCCCCTTGGGCATAATGGGCGGCTTCCCCCTTCTCTGCTCCGTGGGCATAACGGGCAGCTTCCCCTTGGGCATAACGGGCAGCCTCCCCCTTCTCTCCTCCGCGGGCATAACGGGCGGCTTCCCCCTTCTCTCCTCCGCGGGCATAACGGGCGGCTTCCCCTTCTCTGCTCTGCGGGCATAACGGGCGGCTTCCTCTTCTCTGCTCCGTAAGGCATAACGGGCGGCTTCCCCTTCTCTGCTCCGTAAGGCATAACGGGCGGCTTCCCCTTCTCTGCTCCGTAAGGCATAACGGGCGGCTTCCCCTTCTCTGCTCCGTGGGCATAACGGGCGGCTTCCCCTTCTCTGCTCCGTGGGCATAATGGGCGGCTTCCCCCTTCTCTGCTCCGTGGGCATAACGGGCAGCTTCCCCTTGGGCATAACGGGCAGCCTCCCCCTTCTCTCCTCCGCGGGCATAACGGGCGGCTTCCCCCTTCTCTCCTCCGCGGGCATAACGGGCGGCTTCCCCTTCTCTGCTCTGCGGGCATAACGGGTGGCTTCCCCTTCTCTGCTCCGTAAGGCATAACGGGCGGCTTCCCCTTCTCTGCTCCGTAAGGCATAACGGGCGGCTTCCCCTTCTCTGCTCCGTAAGGCATAACGGGCGGCTTCCCCTTCTCTGCTCCGTGGGCATAACGGGCGGCTTCCCCTTCTCTGCTCCGTGGGCATAATGGGCAGCTTCCCCTTCTCTGCTCCGTGGGCATAACGGGCAGCTTCCCCTTCTCTGCTCCGCGGGCATAACGGGCAGCTTCTCCTTCTCTGCTCCGCGGGCATAACGGGCAGCTTCCCCTTCTCTGCTCCGCGGGCATAACGGGCAGCTTCCCCTTCTCTTTTCCACGGGCATAACGGGCAGCTTCCCCTTCTCTTTTCCACGGGCATAACGGGCAGCTTCCCCTTCTCTGCTCCACGGGCATAACGGGCAGCTTCCCCTTCTCTGCTCCGCGGGCATAACGGGCAGCTTCCCCTTCTCTGCTCCGCAGGCATAACGGGCAGCTTCCCCTTCTCTGCTCCGCAGGCATAACGGGCAGCTTCCCCTTCTCTGCTCCGCGGGCATAACGGGCAGCTTCCCCCTCTCTGCTCCGCGGGCATAACGGGCAGCTTCCCCTTCTCTGCTCCGCGGGCATAACGGGCAGCTTCCCCTTCTCTGCTCCGCGGGCATAACGGGCAGCTTCCCCTTCTCTGCTCCGCGGGCATAACGGGCAGCTTCCCCTTGGGCATAACGGGCGGCTTCCCCTTCTCTGCTCCGCGGGCATAACGGGCGGCTTCCCCTTCTCTGCTCCGCGGGCATAACGGGCGGCTTCCCCTTCTCTGCTCCGCGGGCATAACGGGCGGCCTCCCCCTTCTCTCCTCCGCGGGCATAACGGGCGGCCTCCCCTTTCTCTCCTCCGCGGGCATAACGGGCGGCCTCCCCCTTCTCTCCTCCGCGGGCATAACGGGCGGCCTCCCCCTTCTCTCCTCCGCGGGCATAACGGGCGGCCTCCCCCTTCTCTCCTCCGCGGGCATAACGGGCGGCCTCCCCCTTCTCTCCTCCGCGGGCATAACGGGCGGCCTCCCCCTTCTCTCCTCCGCGGGCATAACGGGCGGCCTCCCCCTTCTCTCCTCCGCGGGCATAACGGGCGGCCTCCCCCTTCTCTCCTCCGCGGGCATAACGGGCGGCCTCCCCCTTCTCTCCTCCGCGGGCATAACGGGCGGCCTCCCCCTTCTCTCCTCCGCGGGCATAACGGGCGGCCTCCCCCTTCTCTCCTCCGCGGGCATAACGGGCGGCCTCCCCCTTCTCTCCTCCGCGGGCATAACGGGCGGCCTCCCCCTTCTCTCCTCCGCGGGCATAACGGGCGGCCTCCCCCTTCTCTCCTCCGCGGGCATAACGGGCGGCCTCCCCCTTCTCTCCTCCGCGGGCATAACGGGCGGCCTCCCCCTTCTCTCCTCCGCGGGCATAACGGGCGGCCTCCCCCTTCTCTCCTCCGCGGGCATAACGGGCGGCCTCCCCCTTCTCTCCTCCGCGGGCATAACGGGCGGCCTCCCCCTTCTCTCCTCCGCGGGCATAACGGGCGGCCTCCCCCTTCTCTCCTCCGCGGGCATAACGGGCGGCCTCCCCCTTCTCTCCTCCGCGGGCATAACGGGCGGCCTCCCCCTTCTCTCCTCCGCGGGCATAACGGGCGGCCTCCCCCTTCTCTCCTCCGCGGGCATAACGGGCGGCCTCCCCCTTCTCTCCTCCGCGGGCATAACGGGCGGCTTCCCCCTTCTCTCCTCCGCGGGCATAACGGGCGGCTTCCCCCTTCTCTCCTCCGCGGGCATAACGGGCGGCTTCCCCCTTCTCTCCTCCGCGGGCATAACGGGCGGCTTCCCCCTTCTCTCCTCCGCGGGCATAACGGGCGGCTTCCCCCTTCTCTCCTCCGCGGGCATAACGGGCGGCTTCCCCCTTCTCTCCTCCGCGGGCATAACGGGCGGCTTCCCCCTTCTCTCCTCCGCGGGCATAACGGGCGGCTTCCCCCTTCTCTCCTCCGCGGGCATAACGGGCGGCTTCCCCCTTCTCTCCTCCGCGGGCATAACGGGCGGCTTCCCCCTTCTCTCCTCCGCGGGCATAACGGGCGGCTTCCCCCTTCTCTCCTCCGCGGGCATAACGGGCGGCTTCCCCCTTCTCTCCTCCGCGGGCATAACGGGCGGCTTCCCCCTTCTCTCCTCCGCGGGCATAACGGGCGGCTTCCCCCTTCTCTCCTCCGCGGGCATAACGGGCGGCTTCCCCCTTCTCTCCTCCGCGGGCATAACGGGCGGCTTCCCCCTTCTCTCCTCCGCGGGCATAACGGGCGGCTTCCCCCTTCTCTCCTCCGCGGGCATAACGGCCGGCTTCCCCCTTCTCTCCTCCGCGGGCATAACGGCCGGCTTCCCCCTTCTCTCCTCCGCGGGCATAACGGCCGGCTTCCCCCTTCTCTCCTCCGCGGGCATAACGGCCGGCTTCCCCCTTCTCTCCTCCGCGGGCATAACGGCCGGCTTCCCCCTTCTCTCCTCCGCGGGCATAACGGCCGGCTTCCCCCTTCTCTCCTCCGCGGGCATAACGGCCGGCTTCCCCCTTCTCTCCTCCGCGGGCATAACGGCCGGCTTCCCCCTTCTCTCCTCCGCGGGCATAACGGCCGGCTTCCCCCTTCTCTCCTCCGCGGGCATAACGGCCGGCTTCCCCCTTCTCTCCTCCGCGGGCATAACGGCCGGCTTCCCCCTTCTCTCCTCCGCGGGCATAACGGCCGGCTTCCCCCTTCTCTCCTCCGCGGGCATAACGGCCGGCTTCCCCCTTCTCTCCTCCGCGGGCATAACGGCCGGCTTCCCCCTTCTCTCCTCCGCGGGCATAACGGCCGGCTTCCCCCTTCTCTCCTCCGCGGGCATAACGGCCGGCTTCCCCCTTCTCTCCTCCGCGGGCATAACGGCCGGCTTCCCCCTTCTCTCCTCCGCGGGCATAACGGCCGGCTTCCCCCTTCTCTCCTCCGCGGGCATAACGGCCGGCTTCCCCCTTCTCTCCTCCGCGGGCATAACGGCCGGCTTCCCCCTTCTCTCCTCCGCGGGCATAACGGCCGGCTTCCCCCTTCTCTCCTCCGCGGGCATAACGGCCGGCTTCCCCCTTCTCTCCTCCGCGGGCATAACGGCCGGCTTCCCCCTTCTCTCCTCCGCGGGCATAACGGCCGGCTTCCCCCTTCTCTCCTCCGCGGGCATAACGGCCGGCTTCCCCCTTCTCTCCTCCGCGGGCATAACGGCCGGCTTCCCCCTTCTCTCCTCCGCGGGCATAACGGCCGGCTTCCCCCTTCTCTCCTCCGCGGGCATAACGGCCGGCTTCCCCCTTCTCTCCTCCGCGGGCATAACGGCCGGCTTCCCCCTTCTCTCCTCCGCGGGCATAACGGCCGGCTTCCCCCTTCTCTCCTCCGCGGGCATAACGGCCGGCTTCCCCCTTCTCTCCTCCGCGGGCATAACGGCCGGCTTCCCCCTTCTCTCCTCCGCGGGCATAACGGCCGGCTTCCCCCTTCTCTCCTCCGCGGGCATAACGGCCGGCTTCCCCCTTCTCTCCTCCGCGGGCATAACGGCCGGCTTCCCCCTTCTCTCCTCCGCGGGCATAACGGCCGGCTTCCCCCTTCTCTCCTCCGCGGGCATAACGGCCGGCTTCCCCCTTCTCTCCTCCGCGGGCATAACGGCCGGCTTCCCCCTTCTCTCCTCCGCGGGCATAACGGCCGGCTTCCCCCTTCTCTCCTCCGCGGGCATAACGGCCGGCTTCCCCCTTCTCTCCTCCGCGGGCATAACGGCCGGCTTCCCCCTTCTCTCCTCCGCGGGCATAACGGCCGGCTTCCCCCTTCTCTCCTCCGCGGGCATAACGGCCGGCTTCCCCCTTCTCTCCTCCGCGGGCATAACGGCCGGCTTCCCCCTTCTCTCCTCCGCGGGCATAACGGCCGGCTTCCCCCTTCTCTCCTCCGCGGGCATAACGGCCGGCTTCCCCCTTCTCTCCTCCGCGGGCATAACGGCCGGCTTCCCCCTTCTCTCCTCCGCGGGCATAACGGCCGGCTTCCCCCTTCTCTCCTCGGCGGGCATAACGGGCGGCGTCCCCCTTCTCTCCTCGGCGGGCATAACGGGCGGCTTCCCCCTTCTCTCCTCGGCGGGCATAACGGGCGGCTTCCCCCTTCTTTCCTCAGCGGGCATAACGGGCGGCTTCCCCCTTCTCTCCTCCGCGGGCATAACGGGCGGCTTCCCCCTTCTCTCCTCCGCGGACATAACGGGCGGCTTCCCCCTTCTCTCCTCCGCGGGCATAACGGCCGGCTTCCCCCTTCTCTCCTCCGCGGGCATAACGGCCGGCTTCCCCCTTCTCTCCTCCGCGGGCATAACGGCCGGCTTCCCCCTTCTCTCCTCCGCGGGCATAACGGCCGGCTTCCCCCTTCTCTCCTCCGCGGGCATAACGGGCGGCGTCCCCCTTCTCTCCTCGGCGGGCATAACGGGCGGCTTCCCCCTTCTCTCCTCGGCGGGCATAACGGGCGGCTTCCCCCTTCTCTCCTCCGCGGGCATAACGGGCGGCTTCCCCCTTCTTTCCTCAGCGGGCATAACGGGCGGCTTCCCCCTTCTCTCCTCCGCGGGCATAACGGGCGGCTTCCCCCTTCTCTCCTCCGCGGACATAACGGGCGGCTTCCCCCTTCTCTCCTCCGCGGGCATAACGGGCGGCTTCCCCCTTCTCTCCTCCGCGGGCATAACGGGCGGCTTCCCCCTTCTCTCCTCCGCGGGCATAACGGGCGGCTTCCCCCCTTCTCTCTTCAGCGGGCATAACGGGCGGCTTCCCCCCTTCTCTCCTCCGCGGGCATAACGGGCGGCTTACCCATCCCGTGCTCAGCGGCTTCCATCTCCTCCTCCTTGTCGGCCAATTGGAAAACGGGTCTTAGACCCGCTTCCTGATTGGCTGGGAGGAGATTCTGCATCCCAGGCCCACCCTATTTGAAGCCTATTGGAGCCTCTGGCTCTAATCGGGTGCTTTAAAAATACACCCTTGCCATTGGAATTTATGCAACTGGCGTCCTGCAAGGGGCCGGATGCATGGATAGGGGGACAGCGCCTGTGTGCCCTTAATGGATGGGCCACCCCTGGTAGTGTATATGTTTACACACCTTTACTTGCCTATACTCAACATTACTCATGTCTTTACTCTAGGAACTTGTGGTGCCTGTGTGCAAGGGGCCAAAAACTGTGTGTAAACAGCAGTAAATTGACGCCCATGTGCAAAGGGCCTTAATTGCCTCTTCTCAAGAGAAAAAAAATACAATAGGCAGAAAAACGGTTAAAGATAAATTGTGCTTTGCCTATGTAGATGAAAAAAGGTTAATTATAATACTGCAAACAAAAAATGCATTTCCTAGGACATTTACCAGCTAGCCAGAAAAAGAAATATATAAAAATAGATATGGTAATGTCTACATTATTATTATAATTATTATTATTATTCAGGATTTATATAGCGCCAACAGTTTGCATAGCACTTTACAACATGAGGGTAGACAGTACAGTTACAACACAATTCAATACAGGAGGAATCTGAGGGCCCTGCTCTTTGGAGCTTACAATCTAATCTGCAAGTGTCATAAAACTAATAGGCAAACAGCATGGATGTACATAGGAGGAGAGTAGTTTTGATAAATAAGAAATATGTGTACCTTCATTACTCTTCACAGTATTGTTCTCTACTCTACAAGAGCACTTTTAATACAACCCATTTAGCCTCTCCTGTCGAAGTGTCTTAAACAAGAATTGTCTGTATTGCTAAAGTTGCACCTTTTTCATAACATTTAACTAAAAAGATAATTTTTCTTGTTGATAGGCAATAAAATTTCTTTAGAGACAATATGAACAAACCTTTTCACTTGAAGACTTGGCAGATGTTTGCTGTGTACCTTATTTTTCAGTGAGTGAAATAAATAGAAATACTGTAGCCGTTTGTGGATGTACAGTAACCACTCAGTATCATACATCATTTTTCTGTTTCTTTTCAAAATGTAAAGCTACAATACATTTTAATAAAAATTCTGAAGACATGCAAACCACAAAGATACCATGATATAATTATTTTAAAAGTATCTCTTAACAAGAAGCTTTATGAGGATACCATGGGTGTAGGGTTTCCAGCATGTTTTGGACATGCACAGTTTGTATAACTTTTGCAGAAACTAACTTTTTGTACATTTGTTTTGCAAATAATCTTTAATGTGTTCTTTAGGCTGTGGTCCAAAGCTGAAATTGCCACAGGATGCTATCCAGAAGCAAGCCGATCATTGTAATGATCGAAAGACTGCATCAAAAAGAGTACAGGAACTTAGTGCCGAGCTGTTCTTCTCTGTGTTTGTAAAGGTAAGTCTTGGAGCATTCTGCAGTATACATCAGAGCATTCAAGAAGTGGCTGAATGGCACAACACAAAGCTTAAAACTGTATCTTAATCATACAGTACAGGATGAAGGCATAATATTCATAGACTATGGGTTATAGGCTCATAAATTAAGGTGATTGGGCACTGGAAAAGCTCTTTAAGATGCTGCTCCCCTATAAGCTGTGAATCAATTTTTTGCTAGTGTCTAAAGGTGATGGACCTCTTTTCCCTTGCAGAGAAGTTGCTCATTTGTAAAAAAAAATTCTATGCAATCTTTAATCAACTCTTCAATCAGTTCCTTTCTGTGTTCTAGATATTACACTAGAAACCATGCATTCAGGTTGGTTCATCCTCAGTAAAAACTTTGGAACTGTACCCAGACCCGATGCTCTGGTGATGTCCTGTAATGTTACTTCAGGCACTTGATCCTTCATGGGCATTTATCTTGGCATCTAGTCATCCACAGGGTGCTATACAGGGCCATAGCCCCATCATAATGGTCCCTGAAGAATCCTTTGGGGGTAAGCCTACCGTGATGGGCAAAGCCTAGATCCTTTACAGGGACCAGCAATGTAGACCGGTAAGACGGGGTTTCCCTGTATTCTGATCGTTACATTCCAAACAATGTATCAGTTATGATAGTATTTCACAAATGTGCAAACTTTTCAAACTTAACCTAAAACCTAACCACCTAAAGCTTAGGCTAAGGTGGATGAATGAGTATTGCATCATAATATCAGTCATGTGCTTTACCGCCTACAGACTTTTATAGGCACACAGGCACTCCTTCTATCCTCTTTCCACATGGGAGTTTGGTACAGTATGGTCTGCAACCAGGTTGTAGCGCTATCTCTCAGGGCACACTTGCACTATATTCTGCATGCTACTTCATGAGTAACCCATGGGAAAAAAACACTCGGAGCAGTATGGCAGAATCTTAGAATAAGGGAGCTGTGGCAAAAGCTAGGCCTAACGGTCGTTTTGCCAAGAATTCACATGACACTTCACCTCAAAGTGCTCAGTCTTCCCTAACACTAGAGCAGGAACACTTCATAGCACATGTCCCTGCATCCAAAGCTACCTATATATCTGGACACAGTAGGACACTAGGTGGCTTATCTATCTGCAGAGGAATTTTCTGCATCCATGGCATGATTCCTTAGACAGCTAACAGTTTAATGCAGCCTGTTCTGTTCAGAGATATGTCTCTTGTTGGGGGGGGGGGGGTCCTTGCCACAGGGCTGGGAAAGTCAGGACTGCTTTGGGGGGTCTGGAAGACCAAGAGAAGATCTGGGAGGCTGAGAAACCTGAGCGGCTAGTGGGTCCTGGGGGCTAGATGGAGTCTGGAAGTGTGAGCAAGCTCAGGGGGCTGGGGAACCTTATTTAGAGGCCAGGAGTATGTAGTAGTGAGGTACTGCAATGGAGGCTGTGCTTGAAGAGACCAAAGATAAGCAGCGGAGCTGCTGGCAAGAGCCAAGTGGCTCGGTATTTTCAGTGATTGTGTTTTGCTGGAGAAGAACCCCTGTGTGAGCCACATTACTGTTGGTGAACTTGTTTGTTTAGTGTTCAGTAAAATGGGCTGCAATGCCTTAAACTGCAGTTTGGACTGACATAACTCACTAGAAAACACATCTACCACACAGAGCTAAATTCCCCCCTTATCACAACGTATACAGAGATCTGCATATTTTTTGTCTGATAACCAGGGGGCTTCTCCTCAAGAACTTTGCCAGTGTCCAGTCACCTGAAGGTACAACCCTATAACCCATGATCCATGGATACTATGCCTGTGTCCTGTACTGTACTCCAAAATAGGCAGTGTACAGGTAAGTCAAAATTCATCTTATATATGCATCTATTACCTCTATGAAGTATTTTATAGTATGTTGTTGGTTATGATAAAAATGCACATTTAGGATGTGTTTGTTCATATATTGTGTTATAGTTGATCTTTTTTTTTTCTCTCATTGGCCCTTTTTCTATGTCTTTCCAGGAAAGTGGCCCATTGGAGTCGGAGGCAATGGTTATGGGGGTGTTAAATGAGTCCTTTGATGTTTTGGTGCTAAGATACGGTGTCCAGAAGCGGATCTATTGTAACGTAAGCTTGACCAGTGACACATGAAATAGAGTACTTGAGAATAGGGCTGAAGCAACTAATAGACATACTCGATTATGAAGCGTTGTCAACTATTTTCATAATCGATTAGTTGGCCTGCATACAGAATGCATTATTTGTTTACATATCAGGAAATACAGTGCAGCACACTCAATTTTAAAATTAATGCAATTTCTGAACGAAAACCAAATAAGCTGTCCGAAAATTCATTGGATTGAGAAGAGTTTTCCATTCTGCTTCTAATTTTCCCGTCATAGAAAGCGAACAGCAATTTGACCGCACTTATGATTAGAAATTCGAACGAACGTTCTTAAAACTAAATTTTTCTAAAGAAAAAATGTATTCCTATATGGCCAGCATAAGTGACAGTAGGCACAGTTAGCTTGTATCAAGCTACCTGCCTGTGACAAGGGACTCTGTCATGCATAATATGTATATTACAATCCTTTCTAAAAATCTGCAAAACAGCATTTTGGGTCTCTTTACATTTTATTTTCCTTTAACATTTTTAATGTACCAGATTCAACCTCTAATAGGATATAGATCTCTTCTGTCTGTTCTCAGAGTGGATTAGATATTTTGTTCTGTAACCATATAACTGTTTATACTTACCACTGCATATAGATATTTAAAAAATAAAAATAAAATTTATTTTTTAAACTTTACATTATAATTACATTTTGCTCCAAGCTTTTTTTTTTTTCTAGGTTTTTATCCAATTAATCAAAACAATAATCGGCCAACTAATCGATTGTGAAAATAATCGTTAGTTGCAGCCCTACTTGAGAAATTGTCATTAAAATAGTATGGTCTACATCAGCCCTCAAAAATTCCATTCGCCTGCTCGTGAGTGGATTTTGTGGGCTGGCGAGCTATGGCTGCCTGGGAGCAGGGGGGGGGTGAGCACCCACGGCAGGCGGGTTGTATGGGACCTGGTCTCCCAGCGATCGGAGGGGAAAAGAGAGGAGAACCGCCGCCTCGATGATTACAGCGTGGAAAACTTAACAATGTGGAAATACGGGGCAATTTAGGAAGCCGATCACAGGTCAATTGGCTTCAGTATAAATCACACAAATAGGAAACATAAGGGGAATACAAAGACACTGAATTTCAAAAGAGCCAACTTCCCTAAACTATGAACCTTGCTAGAAGGCATGAATTGCGATACAATCTTAGGAACAAATAAGAGCATTAGCCAGTGCATCCCATTGGGTAATACATTTAAAAGAGCGAACAAAAGTCCTAGATGGCTTAACTCCAGTGTAAAAATGCATATAAAAGCAAAGGAGAAGGCCTTCAAAAAATACAGGGTTGAGGGATCATCATCCTCAGCATTCAGACTTTATAAAGAATGCAGCAAGAAATGTTAAGAGTGCAATTAGGGTGGCTAAGATAGAACACGAAAGACACATAGTGGAAGAGAGCAAAAAAAAATCCCAAGAAATTCTTTAAGTATGTAAACAGTAAAAAAGGGAGGACAGACCATATTGGCCCAATAAAGAATAAGCAAGGACATCTGGTTACAAAGGATGGGGAGATGGCGGAGGTATTGAATGTATTCTTCTCCTCAGTCTTCATGAGGGAATCAAGGGGGCTTCAGTAACCAAAACTGCAGTGTTTATCCTCATGACACATCACAGGAAGCACCTCCATGGTTAACAGAGAACAGAATTAAAATTTGACTTGGAAAACGTAACAAATCACCGGGACCAGATGGCTTGCATCCAAGGGTACTTTGGGAACTCAGTCAAGTAATTGCCAGACCATTGTTCCTAATTTTTACTGAGTCTACTGACTGGAATGGTACCAGTTGATTGGAGAAAAGCCGATGTAGCACCACTATTTAAAAAGGACCCAAAATGCATCCCTGGGAATTGCAGACCAGTTTGCCTAACATCAATAGTATGCAAGCTCTTAGAGGGGATAATGGACTATATACAAGATTTTAGTAATGAGAATGGTATCATTAGCAGTAATCAGCATGGATTCATGAAGAATCGTTCTTGCCAAACCAATCTATTAACCTTTTATGAGGAGGTGAGTTGCCATCTAGATAAAGGAAGGCCCATAGACGTGGTGTATCTGGATTTTGCAAAAGCATTTGACACAGTTCCCATAAACGTTTACTGTACAAAATAAAGTCCATTGGCATGGACCATAGGGGTGAGTACATGGATTGAAAACTGGCTAAAAGGGTGAGTTCAGAGGCTGGTGATAAATGGGGGGTACTCAGAATGGTCAGGGGTAGGTAGTAGGGTGCCACAGGGTTCTGTGCTGGGACCAATCCTATTTAATTTTTTTTAAACGACCTGGAGGATGGGGTAAACCGTTCAAATCTCTGTATTTGCGGAAGATACTAAGCTAAGTAGGGCAATAACTTCTCCGCAGGATTTGGAAACATTGCAAAAAGATCTGAACAAATGAATGGGGTGGGCAACTACATGGCAAATGAGGTTTAATGTAGAAAAATTTAAAATAATGCATTTTGGTGGCAAAAATATGAATGCAATCTATACACTGGGGGGAGAACCTCTGGGGAAATCTAGGATGAAAAATGACCTGGGGGTCCTAGTAGATTGCATGCAATGTCAATCTGCTGCTAACAAAGCAAACAGATTATTGGCATGCATTAAAAAGGGGATCAACTGCAGAGACAAAATGATAATTATCCTGCTCTACAAAACGCACCTAGAGTATGCTGTCCAGTTCTGGGCACCAGTCCTCAGGAAGGATGTACTGGAAATGGAGCGAGTACAAAGAAGGGCAACAAAGCTAAGAAAGGGTCTGGAGGATATTCGTTATAAGGAAAGGTTGCGAGCACTGAACTTTTTCTCTCTGGAGAAGAGATGCTTTATAGGGGATATGATTTCAATTTACAAATACCATACTGGTGACCCCACAATGGGGATAAAACTTTTTCGCAGAAGGGAGTTTAACAAGACACGTGGCCACTCATTAAAATTAGAAGAAAAGAGGTTTAGCCTTAAACTACGTAGAGGGTTCTTTACTGTAAGAGCGGCAAGGATGTGGAATGCCCTTCCACAGGCAGTGGTCTCAGCGGGGAGCTTAAAAACCTATTAGATAAGCACCTGAACGACCACAACTTACAGGGATATACAATGTAATACTGACATAATCGCACACATAGGTTTGACTTGATGGACTTGTGTCTTTTTTTCAACCTCGCCTACTATATAACTATGTAACAGCTTTCATTTCAATAGCTGTGTATTCCCCGCCACGCGCGGTCACATACAGCCCCTCCTCTTTGTCCTAGCACTTTGATAGATCACCCGTCCAATCCTTGGACGGGTGATCTGTCTATCAAAGTTCCCCGGACAAGGGGGAGTGGCTGTATTTGATGGTGTGTGGCGTGGAACCCACAGCTATTGAAATGAAAGCTGTTCTGTTCCCGGCGCTCTGAACATCCGGGCAGCGGCTCTCCTCTCTTCCCCTGCACAGGTAGGCTGTATGGTGACACAGGCTGCATTGGCAGACGCAGGCAGGCTGCACTGGCGGACGCGGACAGGCTGCACTCGTGGGCACTGATATAAAGTTATTGTTAATAATTATTTTTATAACTTAATTCTGCATAAAACATTCCCGTGTCATTTCATGAGATAATTTATGAGGGTGTGTTTAGGGGCAGGGTAGGGGTTGGGTGGGGCAACTGGTGGCGAGTAACCCTTGAGACCTGGCTAGTAGCTCAGGATTTGAAATTTTGAGCCCTGGTCTACATAGTAGGATTTGTTCATAATACTCGAAAGACCTGAGTTTGGTTGTGGCAACTGGACCAATACTTATTTTCTTCCTGTTTTGTGTAGGTTAAAAAATAAAAATAAACTGTATATGCTAGTTATGGGCAACTCGGGCAATTCTTCCATCAGGCATGTTCATACATAAGATCTGTTGTGGCGTGCTGCCTAGGCTATGGGAAGCCTAATCACATTGCTGATGTGTCTTCCAGGCCCTGCCTCTAGTGAGCTCACATTTCCAGCAAGTGGGTAAGAAGCCAGAGCTGACTCTTTTGTGGAAACCAGAACAAGATGGAGATGAACCAGTGCCACAGGTAAATATGACTATGCTACAAATTAATCACAGTGAAGCTAAGGGTATTTTGTGAGCTCTGTACCATAATACTTGTTCGTTCTAATATAAATTTTTACTTTTTTTTTATTTTATTTGTACAACAGTTATATTCCGTGAATTAAGTCTATTTGTAAGCATCAGAATTTCTTAGTGGTAGTTAATGAGTAAATCAGTGTGACTCTTGCAATTTATCACTCCAGCCTTTGACCGTTTGCGTAATAAATGGCATGTTAAAGTGCAGTGATAACAGTGTGTTACAAGGGGGAGGTCCCACATATGAGGTGTGTTGTGGGTGTTTTTTTTGTTTTGTTTTTTCAGTGTCCATTGATTGTGATAGAATGTTAAACCTTAGTCTGAAATTTGACTTTTTCTGCAGCATATTAATAGAGTATTCACTTTCTGAAAAGACTTTTGTGCATGCTCTCAATAGTGTTTTAATTCTCTCAGGCCCCTTTCACATGGGCGGACCGTATGTCCGTTTTTCACCCATCCGTTTTCTGATGAAAAACTGACATACATGTATCCCTATGGGATAGCGCATGTCAGTGGATGAACATCCGCTGACATCCGATCTTATCCGTACCCGCAATGCTCCGTTTTTCAGGATAGAAAAATTTATATTTTTCTATCCGTCTGCGGATCGAATTAACACGGACAGACGGTCCGTGTTCATCCGATCCCCCATAAGGGAGAGCGGAGATCTGACAGGGCGGTCCCTGCACAGTGTGCGGGGACCGCCCAGTCATCCGCCGGCTCAGCGGGGATCAACGGAGCGATCCCCGCTGAGCAAGCGGAGGTTCACGGGGCGGATCATGACTGATCCGTCCCGTGTGAAAGGGGCCTCACAGTTTAACAATTAATGCTACATTTTTGTGCCCTGCTGAAAAATCTGATGTGGTGCTTACATTACCCTAGTTCTTTCCCTAAGGCAAGGATCTCCAAACTACGGCCCTCCAGTTGTTGTGGAACTACACGTCCCATGAGGCATTGTAAAACTCTAATACTCACAGACATGATTAGGCATGATGGGAATTGTAGTTCCTGAACAACTGGAGGGCCATAGTTTGGAGATCCCTGCAAGGGAATAACTTGCAAAAGTGCCTACTGCGAAACTATTGGTTGCACTGTCCTTTGTGGGGAGTTGTGCCACATTTAAATTTGGTGCTCTAGCTGTCCCTTACTGCAGCTGTGCGGACACTCTACTCCTGCCAGAGTCTCCTTCCAAGGTTCTCACTGTTCATGCATGTGCCTTTGTCAGTTGCACGAGTGGGTTATCCCAGTGGTGATCCTGGCCATTTCCTGTCTGGAAATGGACTCACCGTCCTAAAGGACATCCTAGTGTTCAAAGACCCCATTGGATAAGAGGCTGGAAGCATTTTCTAGGAGTCTATTACCCCTCACTTGCCCTGCCCTACAACCTGCTATTGTTGCCATGTCCACCTGCCAGACTTTGGCTGTCTGGTCCGAGGATGTCTCAGAATCCTGGCCCTATCCTGAGATCATTCTGTCCAACAACTGCTCATGCCTGTGGCCTGCCTCTTCTCTGTTAACAGGCTAGTGTATATTTAATGCCAAATTCTCAGAATGGCATACTTTCAGTACATGTGAGGAGGACCATACCATCAGGGAACAATCTACCCGCCACGTTCCTTAAAAAACTGTGTGCACAAGCACTGTGTGTACCTAGAATTGATGCTGGTTTGAAATTGTAGTCACACCAAATATTGATTTGATTTCAATTTTTCTTCTGTTTACTCACTTAGCGTTTTGTAAATTGATAAAGATAAACAATTAAAATATATATTTTTGAAAGCATTTTTATTTTACATTTTTATTTTATTATTACTACCGTATGCCTTTTTGCTTTTCCAGCTTCTCCCTCATACTTAAAGTGGCGTTCCACCCATAAATGGAACTTCCGCTGATCGGATTCCTGTGCCAGGATGTGAAAGGTGTCAAATGTGACACCGGAGGGGGGGAGCAGGTATCTGCTCCCATTTCTGAGGAAAGCTCACTGCTTCACTTCCTGTTTCCCTTAGTAATGTTGTTGACGCCTGCACCTGGAGCCAAGGGACGGGTAGACTTCGGGTGCCGAAATTGCGGGCTCTGAGGACAGATAAGTGTCGTCCAATTAAAAGTCAGCAGCTGCAGTATTTGTAGCTACTGACTTTTCATTTTTTTTTTACCTAGGCGGAATTCCGCTTTAACAAGATCGAGATGGAAGTAATGGGCTTCTCATGAGGTCACATGTTCCCATGACGTCACAGTCACATGCTCCGGGGCGACCTGGAGCATGTGACTGTGACGTCATGAGAAGCCTATATAAATCGATGCGGACCGGTAAAGCCAGCATTACAGCGGGAGGAAGCGACGAGTCAACATCGAGGAGGAGAAGAGGGAAGAAGACGGCGACGGGAAGACCGGGCCCCTCCACTAGCAAAAGAGCTGGAAGAAGATAGTGGAGGGGCTGGCAGAAGGACAACGGAGAGACGGACGAGACGACGGGGAAGACCGGGCCTCCGCTAGCAAAAGAGCTGAAAGAAGATGGCGGAGGCCCGGCAGAAGGAAGAAAGAACCGGAGAGCGCGGCGATGACACAAGAGACCCCCGGAGTCGTAAGAGACCCCCGGAGTCGTAAGAGACCCCCGGAGTCGTAAGAAGACCCCCGGAGCTGTGCAATAAATTACTTTAAAAAGCTGTGTGGTTTTTTTTATTGCCATTTTTTTTCCACCAGGTGAATGGGTTGGGGTACGATGTGCCCCATACTCATTCACATAGGGTGGGGGGCCGGCATCTGGGGGCCCCCTTATTAAAGGGGGCTCTCGGATTCCGATCAGCCCCCGCCCGCAGACACAGACAACCAATGGCCGGGGTTGTCGGGAAGAGGCCCTTGTCCCCATCAACATGGGGACAGGGTGCTTTGGGGTGGGGGGGCCGCAGGTCGCCCCCTGCCCCAGAGCACCAAACCCCCCCATGTTGAGGGCATGCGGCCTGGTACGGTTCAGGAGGGAGGGGGGGCCGCTCTCTCATCCCCCCCCCCTCTTCCCCTGCGGCCTGCCAGGTTGCATGCTCGGATAAGGGTCTGGTTTGGATTTTGAGGGGGACCCCCACGCTGATTTTTCGGCTTAGGGGATTCCCCTTCAAATCCATACCAGACCGAAGGGCCTGGTATGCTCCTGGAGGGGGAACCCATGCCGGTTTTTTATTTAAAAATTGGCGTGGAGTTCCCGCTCAGGATTCATACCAAACACAGTGCCTGGTATTGGCGGTAATCCACTTCGGATCCCGTTCAATGCAGTGCCGCGTCTCCTCGCTATTGCAGCGAGCGCGAGATGTGTCGCCACCCTGTCGCCGAGAATCTCCGCGATGGGATCGTGATGAATATACAATGTCGGCGGCACCTACTGTACAGTACCGCCCAGGGGCGGTCGACCGGCGGCCATTTTCTTGTGGGTTTTTTGGCCACTAGCGGTGGTATAGGTATCTGAACGGAGCGAACAGCCGGAGCCACAACTCAGGAAGAGAATGACACGTGCGGTTGTGTGGGAGAGCACCTCAGACGGGACAGTGTGGACGGCAGCTGTGCAGCGCCTGCTTGGGTGGTGAGTCCTCTGGAGGGGCCCCTCGGCATCTGTAACAGCTAGGAGGGTGGGCTGTGTGCCTTGTCTTACGTCCCTAAGGGTGTCAGGCGCGTGGGTCAGCATGGCGTCGGAAGCTGATGCCTCTTCCCCAGACATACCTGTGTTAGCAACTGGTGCCCCTGCACCCGCTGTTTCTGTGGACGCTATGTCGGCAGTCCTGGAGGCTTTTGTTGCCAGGGTGGAAGCAGTGTGTGGGCGAAAGGGGAGTAAAAAACGCCCCCTCCCCCCACCATCTTCCGGGGATAACTCTGATTCAGATTTGAGCCCAGCTACTGCTCCCGGCTCTGGTTCTGATGTGTCAGAGGATGCGGACCACGACCGTCCGGACAGTGAGGATGACTCCGTGTCCAGGTCAGTGCATGATAGGGCACTTGTTGGAGCACTTATCACCGCAGTACGGGATACTCTTAAATTTGAGGATAAGGCGGACGCATCTACAGAGATGTCGGTCCCTTTCGGGTTCCGTAAGCCAACCCGCACTGCAAAGGTGTTTCCTTGTGTACCTTATCTTGATAAACTTTTATACAAGTAATGGGAACAACCGCAGAGGGTCTTTTCGGTCCCTAAATATATGGCGGTCCGTTACCCTTTTGAGGAGAGTTTCCTGAAGAAACTGACTTCTTTTCCGATAGTGGACCCACCTGTGTCCAGGTTAAACAAGATGACCACGCTTCCGGTAGAGGGCGCTCCTGCTTTCAAGGACCCTGCGGACAGGAGAGCTGAGGCAGTGGCCCCCGCCCTGTTCACGGTGGTGGGGTCAGCAGTGCGTCCAGCTGTGGCCGGGGCCTTGGTGTCTCAGACACTTACTAAATGGGCAAAAATGCTGCACCACAAGTTGAAAGGGCAAAAGGCTCCCCCGGCCTGTGTGGAACTGGCCAACCAGTTGGTGCAGAGCCTTAAGTTTGTTTGCGAGTCGGCCTTGGATACGATTCCCTTGCTGTCCAGGGCCTCGGTCTCTGCGGTGGTACTGCGCCGCCTGATCTGGCTGAAATGTTGGTCCGCGGACCAAGCTTCTAAGAAGGCCTTGCTTGATTTACCTTTTAAGGGTGAGAGGATTTTTGGAGCCTCGCTGGATGACATTATCAAGGATGCCACGGGAGGTAAGAGTACTCTGCTCCCGCAATCCAAGAAGGGTAAGGAGCCACGTCGTAGACATGGGCTCTTCTCTGCACATAAGCGTTTTTTTGGTCCGGCCGGAGCTGCAGGTAAGCGCTTCCAGGCCGATAAGGCGCCTGCTGAGGGACAAAAACGTCCCTGGTTTCGCAAGCCCAACAAGCCTGCAAACAAACCTGCAACCGCATGAAGGTCTGCCCCTGCCCGACACTTGGGTGGGGGGTCATCTTCGCACATTCGCGGCTCGGTGGACTTCACTGCTCTCCGACGGGTGGGTTTGCAAAGTAGTTTCCTCAGGGTACAAGATGGTTTCTCTTGCTCACCGAACAGATTTTTTCCCTTCAACTTCCTCCGACTCGTCGGGTTGCCCTGTTTGGGGCAGTGCAGGATCTGCTGGCGTGCAGAATGATCATACCTGTGCCATTGCAGGAAAGGTTTCAGGGTTTTTATTCAAACATGTTTGTAGTCCCAAAGAAGGAGGGGGTCCAACCGATCCTGGATCTCAAGGCCTTCAACTGCTTTGTAAAAGTTCAAAGGTTCAGAATGGAATGAGTGCGCTCTGTAGTAGCGGCACTCCATCCGGGGGATTTTCTGGCGTCCTTGGACACCAAGGACGCATACTTGCATGTCCCCATATTTGTCAGACATCAGAGGTTTCTGCGTTTTTGCAGTCGGGGACGACCACTAATAATTTGTGGCTCTCCCTTTTGGCCTGGCATCGGCACCAAGGGTTTTCACCAAGGTGCCCGCCCCGATTCTGGCCTTGCTGAGACAGCGAGGAATCGCTATCGTGGGCTACCTGGACGACCTTCTTCTGAGAGCTGCTTCAGGCTCAGAATTAGGGGAGGATGTGGCGATTGCCACTCGGACCCTTTAAGACTTTGGTTGGGTTTTGAACCTCCAGAAGTCTGTGTTGGTGCCGACTCAGCGCCTGGAATACCTTGGCTTGGTTCTATACCCCTTGGAGACGAGAGTTTTTCTTCCTGGGGACAAATTGCAAACTGTTCAGGCGGCGGTGAAGCTGCGGGCATCCCGCAGATGGTCGTCACTGCGTTTTTGCATGCGAGTCCTGGGTCTCATGGTAGCCTCCTTCGAGGCAGTCCCGTATGCTCAATTCCACACTTGGGTCTTACAGAGGGAGATCCTGTCCAAATGGGACTAATCTCTGTTTTCCCTGGATCATCAAATCTGGGTGAGCCATCGAGTCAGAACTTCCCTGGTCTGGTGGCTGAGGTCTCCGGCCCTTCAGTCTGGAAAGTCGTTCCTTCCCTTGCACTGGATGGTGATCACGACGGACGCCAGCCTGACCGGTTAGGGGGGAGTTTGGGGTGTTCAGTCGGCACAGGGTCGCTGGACGCAGGAAGAATCCCGCCTGCCGATCAATGTGCTGGAGCTTCGGGCGATCAGGCATTGCCTCTCCACATGGTCACAGAGGCTACAAGGGCATCCAGTCAGGATCCAGTCGGACAACGCTGCGGCGGTGGCGTATGTCAACCATCAAGGGGGGACAAGAAGCTCGGCTGCAGCCTCGGAGGTCGCTCACATCCTGCGGTGGGCAGAACAGAGCGTGCCGGCTCTATCGGCAGTATACATTCCGGGCGTAGAAAACTGGCAAGCGGACTATCTAAGTCGCCAGATGCTGGACCAAGGAGAGTGGTCGCTACACCCGGATGTTTTTCAACTCATTTGCCAAAGATGGGGCACGCCAGACGTGGATCTCCTGGCTTCTCGACTCAATCGGAAGGTGTTGAGGTTTGTGGCCAGGTCCAAAGATCCCTGGGCAAACGCGACAGACGTGTTGGTGGCATCGTCTAATTTATGCCTTCCCCCCGCTAAAGCTTCTCCCTCGTCTGCTTCGCAGGGTGCAGACCGAGGGGATCCCGATGATCCTAATTGCTCCGGATTGGCTTTGGCATCCCTGGTACACCGACCTAGTGCGTCTGGTGGCGGATGTTCCTTGGCGACTACCGTTGCGAGAAGACCTTCTGTCACAAGGTCCCATACTTCATCCTGCTTTACAGTCGCTGGCTTTAACGGCATGGCTATTGAAAGCCAGGTGTTGAGGGACCGAGGCCTGTCGGATTCGGTTATGAAAATGAAAAAAGACCGAAACTTTGGTTAAAAAAAAATGCATTTTTCTTCATTTCTATTATAAAATTTGGCAAATAAGTAATTTTTCTTCATACATTTGGCCAAAAATTTATACTGCTAAATATCTTTGGTAAAAATAACCCAAATTAGTGGATATTATTTAGTCTGGGTGAAAGTTATAGGGTCTACAAGCTATGGTGCCAATTACTGAAAATTGATCAATTTGATCACACCTGATGTACTGACAGCCTATCTCATTTCTTGAGACCCTAACAAGCCAGTAAAGTACAAATACCCCCCAAATGACCCCTTTTTGGAAAGTAGACATTCCAAGGTAGTTAGTAAGAGGCATAGTTAGTTTTTTGAAGTTGTCCTTTTTTTCCACAATTCTTTGCAAAATGATCATTATTCTTATTTTTTTCACACCAAATTGTCATAACAGGTTATTTCTCTCACACGGGGCATGTACATTCCACAAATGACACCCCAAAATATATTCTGCTGCTCCTCCTGAGTATGGCGATACCACATGTGTGAGACTTTTACACAGCCTGGCCACATACAGAGGCCCAACACTGAAGTAGCAACTTTAGGCGTTCTAGGAGCATAAATTACACATCTAATCTCTCAACCACCTATTACACTTTTGAAGGCCCTGGAACACCAGGACAATGGAAACGCCCACAAAGTGACCCCATTTTGGAAAGCAAACACCGCAACGTATAATCTAGGAGTCTTTTGAACGGTTCATTTTTTTCCAGAAGTTTTTGGAAAATGTGGAATAAAAATGAAAACGCATTTTTTTTACTCAAAGTTTTCCATTTATAAGATATTTCCAACACATAGCATGTACATAGCAAAAATTACACCCCAAAATATATTCTGCTACTCCTGAGTATGGCGATACCACATATGTGAGCTTTTTTAACAGCCTGGCCACATAGAGGCCCAACATTCAAGAAGCACCATCAGGTGTTCTAGAGACATAAATTACACATCCAATTTCCTTACAATCTATCACATTTTTGAAGGCCCTTCATATTTCTAACACAGCATGTACATACCAAGAATTACACCCTAAAATACATTCTGCTGAGTAAAGGGTAAAAAAAAAGATTACCTGTGGTTTTAGTAGTGCAATTGTCCACAGGAGGAGAGCCCTGATCCAGGCAGCAGGCAGGGACGTGGTCAGCGAAATGAATGGAATTGTCAAGGCAGCAGACAGGAATATTGTCCATCGTCAGTGCAAGTAGTGACATTGCCAGCAGTGCCAAAATATTGGTCCTGGTAATAAGCAGGAACATGGTCCAAGTAGCAGGCCAGGAAAGAATGGGGACGGGGGTAGAGGCTTCTCCCACCCAAATCTCTTTGAAGGCTCCGAGTCTCCAGATCCTAATCCGGGAATGAGAAAACTAAAAAATAGTTTTCTTCATCCAGAAAAACAATTCTGGAGCCCCTCACATATGTGAGACCCCTGTTTTCCCACTAGCATAGCAGGGTAAAAGATCAATCCAAGAGGCAGGCAAAAAACATGGTCAAACAATCCAGGGTCAGTTCCAGAGCAGGCAGAGGTAGGTACAGTTTAGTGTTAGGCAGAAGCGTGGTCGTATAACAGGCCAGGGTCAGTTTCGGAGCAGGCAGAGGTAGGTACAGTTTAGCGTTAGGCAGAAGCGTGGTCGTATAACAGGCCAGGGTCAGTTCCGGAGAAAGCAGAGGTATGTACAGTTCAGTGCAGTGGCATAAGGGGTGTGGAGGAAAATGACAGGAAATGAGAATTGCGTTTACCATACTTCCCTAATAATGTAGAAACGTATGGTAACGGCGGAAACATTCACCTATACAGAGGCCTGGTTGGGAAGGACAATCGGGACAATAATACACAGTGTCTCTTCGAATTCCTCCTCTGGAGCACACCCGGCATTTCTTCTCACGTCTGTAGCCTGTTTCACGGGGGCGGCTTTCTCAGGAAAGTGGCGCTCGTGGAGTCTGCTCACGGAATCGGAGCGAATATATTCTGGTGGGCTTTCAGGGTACAAAAGAGCGGAGACAACTTCTTGGTAGTAAAGATAGGATACGGGGTTCTCTGTTGATTTTTTGTAAATAACATAAGTGTTATACATGGCCAAACTAAAAAAATAAATGGACACTTTCTTATACCAGTGGCGGGATTTTCTTGTGGGAAGATAGGGTTCAATCATCTGATCGTTGAAGTCCACTCCCCCCATAAACAAATTCTAATCATAGACACAAGCTGGTTTCTGGATTGTGCTGTTTTCTTGTTCATACATCACGGGACACAGAGCAGCATAGTCATTACTATGTGGGTTATATAGAATTACCTTCAGGTGCTGGCACTGGCAACTTCCAAAACAGGAAGTACCCTCCCCTATATAAGCCCCTCCCATCCGGGAGTACCTCAGTTTTTTGCCAGTGTCTAAGGTGTTGGCCAAGGTTAACATGTATTCATCTGGGCTTGTGTACAGGTTCTCTGGGCCTTAGCAAGCTATTCCGGATCCGACCAAAAAAAGCTTCATAGCTAAACGGTCGGTACCCGGGCCTTGCAGAGAAGAGCAGGGTTTTGCCTGTAATGCCTCTCTTAGGAGGGCTGGACCCTGGGATCCAGAGCTCTGGTCATACCCAAAACCAAGAGGCTATCTGTGCAGGGTGCTATACAGGTCCAGGGGAGTGGAATCCTTGGGAACCCGGTCCCTGAAGGTCTAGTACAATGCCTGCCGTGAGAGGTGAAGTTTGGGCTTCTGTGGACCAAACAAAGTCCTGCGGCGGGGAAAAGGTAAGTGGGGGCCCCTCAGGAACTTGGTTCTATTGAGGGGACCCCCAAGCCTAATATGTCTTTCTGCCTGTTACCTAAAGGGTATTCCCGCTAATAGCTGTATATGCCTAAGAAATCCTAGAAATGTTTTTTCATAAGGGAAATTTTAAAAAAACTGTAAACCTGGAAATGTTTTTTCATAAAGGAGGTTTTAAAAAAAAAAAAAAAAGACAAAGGTGCGGTACCTGTGTTTGTCCACTAGAGGCCGCTGTGGAACGTCTTTTTTCTTGGGACTATTCCTTCCATGGTGAAAGTCCAGGCAGATGAGTGAGCTCTCTATCAGGGAAGCTGCATTCCTCTGTCATGCTGCCAAGTAGTTTCCTTCCATCCCTGAGTCCTGGTGAAACAGGGACCCTGGCTCCTCTCCCTACATGGCGCCAAGAGCGCACACGTGCACGCGCGCGCGCGCACACATGCTTTCCTTTTATAAGGTTTAGCTTCAAAAAAGGGGGCGGAGCCTGGCGGATGACGCGCTCTGTGCGCCCAGCGCTTCTGCGCATGTGCGGGCGTCCCAGCAAGATAAAAGGACTCAGTCCACGCTGCTTGCTATGGACACAGAGCATGAAAAGGAGCTGGTAGCATGGTATAGGGGCTTACAGCGGGCGGTTGATACAGGCATCCCCAGAAAGACGCATTAGTAGACACCCACTGATGTACATAGCAGCAAATTGCATTAGACTATTTCAGTAAGGGGTGTATTGCGGCTGGAATACCTCAGCTTTGAACTAAGGAATATGCCGCCTAAAAAACTCCGAGATATACCTCTCAGGAAGTGTAGGGGGTCTCCATCGGGCTCTGAGGATCTGGAGCAGTCATCTGCACCCTCCTCCCCTGAGAAATCAGAGGTTAATACCCATAAGGAACCCCCGGGAGTGCCAGGTACTGCGGCTGTCCTCAGTCCACCTGCTCCTGCATATATAACAGAGGAGGTTTTTTCCTCAACTCTGGAGGGATTGGAGCAGAGATTGGCTGCATTGATCGCTTCTTCTCTACAGGAAAGAAAGCGCGCCAGATCTCCATCACCTCCATTAGAGTGCCTGTTGGCAGAGCAACAGTCCCAGGAAGGGACCGACCTACCTGAAGGGGATCAGGAGGAGGTTAGCTCTGTTTTTGAGGAATCGACAGTAGATGAACCATTTTCAGCATCACAGACTGAAAGATTGTGGGTCCAGACCCTAACTGACATGGTTCGATCTGCATTTAAAATGCCTCTTGTTGAACCATCAACTACTGCTGTCTCCTCATTGGGGTCGCTAAAAGCTCCCCAGGTTAATTGCTCCTTTCCAATACATCCATTATTGGAAGGACTTATATACCAGGACTGGGAACATCCTGATAAACTATTTGTTCCGCCTAAAAGGTTTCCGGTGATCTATCCCATGGAGGGAAAGTTCACCCAGAGATGGAATGTTCCTACGGTGGATGCAGCCATCTCTTCTGTGAACAAATCACTGACATGTCCAGTAGATAATGTTCAAATGTTCAAAGATCCAGTGGATAAAAAATTGGAATCTTTATTAAAATCTGCTTTTTCCACAGCAGGGGCTGTTACACAGCCAGCAGTGGCAGCTATTGGGGTCTGCCAAGCTTTAAAGGATCAAATGAAAATGGTCCTGAGGGATTTGCCAGACCAGCAGGCCCAGGCTCTGGCTGATCTGCCTAGAGCATTATGCTTTGCGGTTGACGCCATCAAGGATTCTATCCATCAGGCCTCCCGCCTCACGCTGTCTTTGGTACATATGCGTAGGCTTCTGTGGCTCAAAAACTGGTCTGCTGAAGCTCCCTGTAAGAAGCTCTTAGTTAGCTTCCCATTTCATGGGGAACGCCTTTTTGGCGAAGACCTGGATAAGTATATCCAGAAGATTTCCAGTGGTAAAAGTACTCTCTTACCGAGTAAAAAGAGGTCTAGGGGTCCATCTTTTAAGAGGACTACCTCTCCTATCCCTGCGACGTCTGCTACTAAGCAGTTCCGACGGCCTCCTCGGTCAAACTCAGGAGGTAAAAATCAGGGACAGCCACAGGGTAATAAAAAGCCCTGGATCCGAAGAGGTACTAAACCAGCCTCCAAGTCAAGCCTATGAAGGGCTGCCCCCACTCAAACGGGTGGGGGGAAGACTTCAGTTGTTCGCAGAGACCTGGCGGGAGACGATCAAAGACAGATGGGTGCTCTCCGCAGTAACTCTGGGATACAAGTTGGAGTTAAAAGAGTCTCCTCCGTCCCATTTTATGTGGTCAGGCATGCCAGGTCTCTCCTATTGGCGTTAGAACAACTATTGCTCCAAGGAGTAATTATGGAGGTTCCTATGGAAGAGTGGGGGTTGGGTTTCTACTCAAACCTTTTCACAGTCCCGAAGCCAAACGGGGACATAAGACCCATATTGGACCTAAAGAGTCTAAACAAATTTCTAAACGTCCGGTCTTTCCGGATGGAGTCGATCCGATCGGTCACCGCTGCCCTACAAGGGGAGGAATGGTTAGCCTCGATCGACATCAAAGATGCTTACTTGCATGTTCCCATCTTTCCAGGTCATCAAAAATTCCTACGCTTTGCAGTAGAAGGGCGCCATTTTCAGTTCAGAGCCTTACCATTCGGTCTGGCCACAGCACCACGAGTGTTCACAAAAATTCTGGCCCCACTGTTGGCCGATCTAAGAACACGGGGTGTAACGATAATGGCATACCTAGACGACCTGTTGTTGATGGACCACTCAGTTGCCAAGCTAGAAGTGGTAATTGTCGATACAATCAAGTATCTAGAATCTCACGGTTGGGTCATCAACCTGGACAAGTCAGCCCTACAGCCAGTGAAAAACCTGGTATATCTAGGGCTACGGCTGGATTCAGACCAGAGGAAGATTTTCTTACCTCTAGACAAGGTATCCTCTTTAAGGGCCTTGGTCCGTCTGCTTTGTGCAAAAAGACAGCCGTCCATACGCCTGTGCATGAGGCTGCTAGGAAAGATGGTAGCATCATTCGAAGCTGTGCCATACGCCCAATTCCACTCAAGGAATTTACAAAGGGCCATATTGTCAGCCTGGAACGGAAAAGTTCAGGCTCTAGACTTCCCGATGGCTTTGTCCCCTTCCGTTCGGAAGAGTCTCTGCTGGTGGTTGATCCCCCAGAATCTCCAGAAGGGAAAACCCTTCAGCCCGATATCTTGGAAGGTGGTCACTACAGATGCCAGCCTTATAGGCTGGGGGGCAGTACTGGAGCAATGGTCTCTCCAGGGCAGATGGTCAAATGTAGTAAAAACCCTGCCCATCAATCTCTTAGAGATACGAGCAGCCCGGTACGCTCTAGTAGCCTGGACATCCAGACTCCAAGGGTCCCCTGTCAGAATTCAATCAGACAATGCCACAGCAGTGGCATATATCAATCATCAGGGAGGCACCAGGAGTCGTGCAGCCCAGAGGGAAGTAAGTCACATCCTGGAATGGGCAGAAAAGCATGTCCCATGTATATCAGCTGTCTTCATTCCAGGGGTGGAGAATTGGAAGGCGGACTTTCTGAGTCGCCAACAGTTATGCCCAGGGGAATGGTCCCTTCATCCCGAGGTCTTCCGAGCAATATGTCAGCGGTGGGGAACACCGGATGTAGATCTGCTAGCATCCAGATTCAACGCAAAGGTGGACAGATTTGTCTCCCGGACAAGGGATCCCCTCGCTTGCGACTCGGATGCTCTGGTGTTCCCTTGGGATCAGTTCAGACTGATATATGCATTCCCTCCGCTACAATTGTTGCCTCGACTCCTTCGCAGAGTCAGGTTGGAGAAGAAGCCGGTGATCCTGGTGGCTCCAGCGTGGCCCCGAAGGGCCTGGTACGCGGAGATCATCAAAATGTCTGTGGGGAGTCCTTGGACCCTTCCACGTCGTCCGGACCTGCTTTCGCAAGGACCGATATACCACCCTTCTTTACTAACTCTAAGTTTAACGGCCTGGCTATTGAATCCCACATCCTAAAGAAGAGAGGTCTCTCTAACTCTGTGGTATCAACTATAATCAATGCCAGGAAGCCTGTATCCAGGCAGATCTACTATAGAGTTTGGAAGGCGTACATCACTTGGTGCGAGGCCAGAAAATGGCATCCACGTAAGTACGTTATAGGCAGAATTCTGGACTTCCTGCAGTGGGCTGTAGACAGGAAGTTTGCCTTAAGTACTATCAAGGGCCAGGTTTCGGCCTTGTCAATACTATTTCAAAGGCCCCTGGCTATGCATTCACTTGTCAAATCCTTTATGCAAGGTGTGACTCGTATTATTCCACCGATTAAGGCTCCCATATGCCCATGGGATCTAAATTTGGTTCTGTCGGTTCTGCAGAAGCAGCCATTTGAACCTTTGCGGCACATTTCCTTGGTTCTACTCACCAGGAAATTGATATTTTTAGTAGCCATATGCTCGGCTAGAAGAGTGTCGGAATTAGCCGCCATGTCCTGTAAAGAGCCATATCTGGTTATCCATAAGGACAGAGTAGTATTACGTCCTCACCCAGCCTTTCTTCCTAAGGTGGTATCGAGGTTTCACTTGAACCAGGATGTGGTTCTTCCTTCTTTTTTCCCCAAACCAAGCTCGGTAGAGGAAAAGTTATTGCATTCTTTGGATGTAGTAAGAGCAGTTAAAGCTTATCTAAAAGCCACTGCTCAGATTCGTAGAACGGATTCTTTGTTTGTTCTGCCGGAAGGCCCCAGAAAGGGTCAGGCAGCATCAAAATCTACTTTAGCCAAGTGGATTCGACAGGTCATAATACAAGCCTATGGCTTGAGAAGTAGACCGCCTCCGTTCAAAGTTAGGGCGCACTCCACGAGAGCAGTTGGAACTTCATGGGCAGTGCATCACCAGGCCTCCCTGGCGCAAATTTGTAAGGCCGCAACATGGTCTTCAGTACACACGTTTACTAGGTTCTACCAGGTGGACGTTAGAAGTCAGGAGGATGTCGCCTTTGGGCGCAGTGTGTTGCAGGCCGCAAAAGATCCTCATGCCTGATGGCGCCCAGCTTATGTATGGTGTATCCCCCCCCTCATGTGGCATTGCTTTGGGACGTCCCACATAGTAATGACTATGCTGCTCTGTGTCCCGTGATGTATGAACAAGAAAGTAGGATTTTTAAAACAGCTTACCTGTAAAATCCTTTTCTTGGAGTACATCACGGGACACAGAGCTCCCACCCCTCTTTTGGGGACACGTATTGCTTTGCTACAAAACTGAGGTACTCCCGGATGGGAGGGGCTTATATAGGGGAGGGTACTTCCTGTTTTGGAAGTTGCCAGTGCCAGCACCTGAAGGTAATTCTATATAACCCACATAGTAATGACTATGCTGCTCTGTGTCCCGTGATGTACTCCAAGAAAAGGATTTTACAGGTAAGCTGTTTTAAAAATCCTACTTTTTTTGGGGACTTCCACGTAGGTGTCGTTGTGGATTGATGTGAGCATGTGGACGTTTCGTTTGTCCCTCCACCTGACAGCTAATATCTCCTGGTTCCTCAATGATGCCGTCTCCCCTCGTCATAGCTTTTCATTGACAAGTTTTTGTGGGAAGCCTTTTCTATTGGCTCTTACTGTGCCACATGCTTGGGGGTCCCTCCGGTAAAGATTGCGGAACAGGGGCAAGCTGGTTTTAAAGTTATCCACATAAAGGTGGTATCCCTTTCCAAGGAGTGGATAGATAAGCTCCCAGACCACTTTTCCGCTGACTCCGATGTACTCTGGGCATTCAAGGGGATGCAGTTGGGAGTCCTTCCCTTCGTACACCAGGAAGGCGTAGATGTACCCCGTGGCTCTTTTACAAAGTTTGTACATTTTAACCCCATATCGGGCCCTTTTGCTGGGGATAAACTGTTTCATGCTCAGCCTGCCTGAGAATTTTACAAGGGACACATCCACCGAGATATTCTGTTCAGGGATATATAACTGGGAAAAAATTTCAGAGAAAAAAATTTAGGAGTGGCCGAATTTTATGTAGTTTGTCAAAAGCTGGGTCATTTCGGGGAGGGCATTGGGTGTTGTCATTATAGTGGAGGAACCGCATAATCATTAGGTATCGGGATCTTGGCATAAGGGATAACAAGAGTGGCATGTGGTGGATGGGTTTGGTAGACCAGTAGGAGTACAATTGTTTTTTTGTTTTTTTTGAGAGTCCCATAGTAAAAGTTAGGCCTAAGAAAATTTTGAATTCCTCTACAGTGAGTTCTCTCCACTCAAAGGGACGGGCGTAACTAGACCCAAAGTTGCTTACTATGTACTGCTGTGCGTAGAGGTTGCACTGGGCCACAATGGAGGATAGTAAGTCTTTGGTGAAAGCTAAATGAAAAAAATCGAGCATGGCAAAACCATCGGTGTTCACCTGGACACCTGGCTGGGCGGTGAAAGGGGGGATATTTGCTGCTTCGGAATTAGGGGGAAGCCACAGGGTTTTGAAGGCCATAGGGAAGGCTGGCATGGCCCCTGTCCCTTTGGGGCTGAGATGACACCCTTCTGGTGCCTGGCCTTTGTTGCAGTGGCACTGTGCTTGAGGTGGACGGCACTGTGCTTGAGGTGGACGGCACTGTGCTTGAGGTGGACGGCACTGTGCTTGAGGTGGACGGCACTGTGCTTGAGGTGGACGGCACTGTGCTTGAGGTGGATGGCACTACGCTGCTGGTAGTAGGCTGCTTCTCCACGCCAGAACCTCTTCTTTTCAAAGGCACACGTTCCTCTTCTGATTCTGTATCAGACCCACTGTCTGTAACGGGTTCATAGGCCGAATCCGAATCGGACTGAGACTCCCCTTTGCTCTCATCGGTCATGATTAGACGCTGGTAGGCCTCCTCACTAGTAAAGATTTTTTTTGCCATACTGGTGGCTGGTGAGGCTGCACTGCAGAGCACTGTGGCGGCACTGGTGGGCACAGGCGGCTTTGGTGTGGCACAGATGGCACTTTTGGGTACTGTTGGGCACAGCTGGGCACTGCTAAAAGCAAACTAAACTCAGTTGGCACTGATGTCTCCTCTCACGCTGCATCGGTGTGAGATGAGGAGAGAGACATGAACTTGTCCTGACCCTGCTGTGTTTACATTGTGATCGCGGCATCATTGGATGGCGCGATCACGTGGTAAAGGACCGCTGTCATTGGTCCTTTACCGCGATCTGTGTTGCTCTGGGTCCCGTGGACCTGGCGAGCATGGATGTTTCCGTGTGCGCGCCCGAGGGGGGGGCACTGGAACGATTCTCTGGGAGGACGTTATATAACGTCCTCCCAGAGTTAAGGAACCACCCTGTCGCCGTTATTCGGCGGCGGGCGGTGGTTAAATGGTTAAAATATGGGTGCTCCCATAGGAAGGGGAATTACAACCTGCACTGAATGTCACCCCCTCCTCATTTCTCCACTTACACACACAGATTTGCAACCTGCTATTGAGCGAAATAGAGATATGAAACTGTCAATTTGTGTTGTGAATAATTGCAGCTGGAGAAAAGGGCTTACATTACAAACTCAGGCTGACAATCGCACACATCACCTACTAAACTTGTCTGAGACGGCCTAGTCTTGTAGATGGCCTGTGCTCTTGTCACTTGTGTTTTTGTAAATAAAGCCCTTTCCTCAAGCTGTAATCATTCACAACACAAGCTGACAGTTTCCACTCTCTCCCTTCCACTCAATAGTTATAGTTTATAAGGTTGAAAAAAAAAGACACCGGTCTAAAATCGTGGCCGCGTGTACTTTTCAGAGACCTCAAAATCCACGTTCCCCTTATTAACTTTGTTGCCCATTTGCTGAACTCTAAACAACATCTTTTCCGAGGATTGGTAACCAAAACTAAACTGCACATTTTAAGATGAGGCCAAACCAGTATTTTGTAGAATTATTGATTTATCTTTAGAAGGTATGCACTTTTGAATGCACAAGAGTATTTTGCTAGCTGCAGGTTGCGATTGCGTAGTATATCTGTGTTCTACAAGTGCCCCTAGATCATTTTCCATTATGGATTATCACAAGGGAGCCCCCCTAGTGTGTATTTTGCATGTGTATTTTTGGCACCAAAAGTTCATAACTTTAGATTTCTCAATACTGAACCTCATCTGCCACATAGATTCCCAACGCCCTATTTTATCAAGATTTTCCTGTATGCTACATCCTGTGTCTTATTTATTTTCCTGCATAATTTGGTATAATCAGCAAACACTGAAATTGAGCTCTTAATTCCAACCTCTATATCATTAGTAAACAAATTGAATAGCATTGGCCCCAAGACAAAACCCTGGAGCACACCACCCACAACTTTGGACCATTCAGAGAATGAGTCATTTATCACCTCTCTCTGGACCCATTCAAGTAACCAGTTTTCTATCCATGTACATACAATTTCATCAACTCCAACAGACTTTTTTATAGATTGAATGTTTAAGCTTTAGCCTATTGTCAGGTGATTCTGCGTCATAGGAGAGCATAAGTGCACTCCTGTGACCTAGTAGAGAAGTATGGCCAAAAAAAAAGCTTTGGCTATACTTCTCTTTTAAGCTCTCTCTGGTGTGACTCGTGGCACAGGATCAATTTCTGAAAATAGCAAGCTGAAGGTCCACACTCTGTGTGTACTAAAAGGAGAGATGGGGAGACAGCGGAGCAATGTTAGTTTAGCAGTTTAGGAGGAAGGAGGGCAGGGGCTGTGCAGGCTGTGTGTGTACTTCCTGTCACCCCTCTTCGCCTTCGAGCTGTCAGAAATCAGTCTCTGTTGATCAGTATGGTCTAATAACTAGGCAGGTGATTGGGGTAGATATCCGACACCACAGCTCAGTGACCCCTGCACAGATAGACACAGGGACAAAGTAGTATGTGCACACGATCCCCTGGGAGGGGGGGGGCGGGGGTTAACAAGCTTTCTTGTTTTCTGGTGATATTTTTTTCTTTTAGTTCTTCCAGTTGGATATTCAGGCCTCTTCTGGTGCCAGTTTTGGGCATAAAATGCTACAAGCTAGTGTGAGCCTTTCCTAACCCGTTTGTTATGTGGGCCTGTTGGCATTTTCTGTGTTGCTCACCCCCCAGTTGGACTGCTTTTGGGCATCCCAGTATTCCTGAATACTTCTGTATCCGTTAATATGCCATTGAAACCTACCTCCAGATTTGCTATCACTTTAAATGGTTCATTTGGGCCAAGCCTGCCCAAATGAATTACAGTATTTTCTTTACTGATACATGTGACTATCGGCTCTGTAAAAACTGCATGTATCATCAACTACATACAGTATACAGCACTTTGTTCAGGCAGCAGTATAGGAAATTCCCATCCACTGTGAGAGCAAAATACATGGTTAAGAACATAGCTTCCTCTGAAGGGTGTGGAGGTAAAGTTGGCCAAGATGACATTGAGATCTTTAAAGTGTGTGTAAACCCTTCATACACCCATAAACTCTCCATACACCCAGTGAAGTGAACAGCCTCAGATGATACACTGAGATGAAACAAATCTCCCTGCATACGTTTTGCATCCATATCTGCTGTCTTTACATTTATATACTGTTTGGAAAGTTCAGATCGTGTTAGGAATATTTCTCTTCCTGTTTAACACAGAGTGTGATGTCTGGGCAATACAGCCAAGATGGCTAAAATTGCTGATTGGAGGAAAGGCACACACCCCATCTCCACATAGTCGGAGACTCTGAGGTGTTTTGTAACAGGGCCAGCTGCCTGCTAATATATTTATAGCAACCTCCCCGGACAGAAATTTAAGGCTGTTTTTATCTGATGTGTCTGAAAATTTGTCAGGAGTTATCAGGCTGATAACAGAGGAACGGGTCAGGAGAGAGCTATGGGACTTAGCTCTTTGAAGAGAGATAACAAAACACTGCAGATATACAGTGGGGAGAACAAGTATTTGATACACTGCCGATTTTGCAGGTTTTCCTACTTACGAAGCATGTAGAGGTCTGTAATTTTTATCATGGGTACTCTTTAACTGTGAAAGACGGAATCTAAAACAAAAATCCTACAATGTGATTTTTCTGGATTTTGAAGTAATTAATTTAGCATTTTATTGCATGACATAAGTATTTGATACATCAGAAAAGCAGAACTTAATATTTGGTACAGAAACCTTTGTTTGCAATTACAGAGATCATACGTTTCCTGTAGTTCTTGACCAGGTTTGCACACACTGCAGCAGGGATTTTGGCCCACTCCTCCATACAGAACTTCTCCAGATCCTTCAGGTTTCGAGGCTGTCGCTGGGCAATAAGGATGAGCTCCGGCGTGTTCGCATTGAACACGTGCAAAGCCCGCCAGGAATTCGGCACCGCGCTGCATTAATGACAGGCAGGGAGACATTTCCCGAAGCTCGGCGGCATTTCCTGAAATGTTGCATTTGATAAACTGCTGGACAAATATTATGTGACATAAAAAAAATTCTAACAGCCACCATTTTATTCTTTAGGGCCTCTGCTTTCAGAAAATATATAATGTTTACATGCAGAAAGTGGTTAATGTAAGATTAAGAAAATAGGATTTTTTACTTTCCCTGAAATTCTTTTCTTGGAAAACATTAAGACACCGTTCCCTCCCCTCTGTTCTTATGATTCACTCCTACTATTGCTTGCCACTTAACTGAGGCATTGGCACAAATTACAAATCCCACTAGGGGCAGAGTGGCTGATAAGGACTAGTTGTAATAGCTTAGCAAATAGTGTCAAAAGCCACAGATTAGACACAGAGCTTGGCTCTATGCTCCCTTATCGTGAGAGCCCTCAGAAGGGCCAAGGTGCAGAGTTTTCTGTACTGCCTGGTCTTCATCTCATCTCCTAGAGGTAGAGATGTTACTGCAGGCAATACCCAAATTACAGTCTTCTGACTCACCCTAGCAGGCCACATCTGAGAGCAATTGAAAGTTCCTTGCAGCACTGGGGCACTAGATTCACTAGGCAGCAGTAAACACAGGAGTGTTGGCATGAGTTAATGAGAACACAGAGACACACGATTAACACGCTGTGAGTGCACAGGTGCTGATAAGTCCGGCTGGAGCGCTCAGAGAAACACACAGAATGCAGAAAAGCAGGAAATTGGCTGAAGGCCAGACTGGATGCTGACAGGGTCACTGGAGTTGGGTATAGATTGAACACTGGGATGACATGGCTGAATGCAGGCTTGGAAACCAGACTCAAAGCTATAATCAGTGATGGCACTGGGAAAATCTAGGGATCCCTGGAAGCACAGAGAAGCTGGGTACAGACGAACTGACGCATTAGAAGTCATAGAAACACTGGGAGGTGCACAAAAACACTTGAAAAGTCGCTAGGGAACACTGGGTTCAGCTGTTACTGTGTGAACATGTTGCTCAAACACTGAGCAATCTGCATGCTAGTACTTTAAGAGGACACTCCCCTCTGTGATTGGATGCCTAGAAATACTGGAAGCCAGCATCTGCACACAGAGACCTGACGCTGTAGTGTGTAGCAAGTGAATGTGACTCCAAGGAAAGGATTTTACATTAAAGTAATACTAAAGCTTTGTTTTTGTTTTTTTAAATAACAAACATGTCATACATACCTGCTCTGTGCAGTGGTTTTGCACACATAAGCCCTGATCCTCTTCCTTTTTTTTCGGTCCCTCGTCGGAGCTCCTGGCTCCTCCCCTCAAGAAAGCTGCTTGCCCTGGGGGCACTGCTGCGAGCTCGCTCCTGAGCCGCTGCTCTTTGCATGTAAGACACATAGAGCTGTAGCTCGGCCCCACCCCCCTCTCCTCATTGGCTCACTGGCTGGGATTTTGACAGTAGTGGAAGCCAATGGGCTCCCCCTGCTGTCTGTCACTGAGGGAGAATCCCCATCCAGCGAAGACTATTGTGAACTTTGCTGGATCGGAAGGGGCTCAGGTAAGAATTGGGGGGGTGCGGGAGTTCGGGAAGGTATTTTTACCTTCATGCATAGAATGCAATAAGGTAAAAAAAACTTCAGCTTTTAGAACCACTTTAATTTAAAAACCCTATTTTACTCTTCCTTCCAAAGAAGTAGAAAGACTTGATTCAGGGTGTCTGAACCTCAGTTAGCAGTCACACTTCTCCCTGAGACCTGCTGTAGTGCTCAAAATGAACCAGCACCTGACAGCTTTTTGAAAATCTGCATCCTGCCAAGGGTGTTTGGGTATACAGACTTGATTGGCATGCAAGAGACTGACCCAAGGGGTGTGTGTGTGTGTGTGTGTGTGTGTGTGTATATATATATAATAAAATAGAATATATATATATATATATATATATATATATATATATATTTCTTGTTCATACATCACGGGACACAGAGCGGCATAGTCATTACTTTGTGGGTTATATAGAATTACCTTCAGGTGCTGGCACTGGCAACTTCCAAAACAGGAAGTACCCTCCCCTATATAAGCCCCTCCCATCCGGGAGTACCTCAGTTTTTTGCCAGTGTCTAAGGTGTTGGCCAAGGTTAACATGTATTCATCTGGGCTTGTGTACAGGTTCTCTGGGCCTTAGCAAGCTATTCCGGATCCGACCAAAAAAGCTTCATAGCTAAACGGTCGGTACCCGGGCCTTGCAGAGAAGAGCAGGGTTTTGCCTGTAATGCCTCTCTTAGGAGGGCTGGACCCTGGGATCCAGAGCTCTGGTCATACCCAAAACCAAGAGGCTATCTGTGCAGAGTGCTATACAGGTCCAGGGGAGTGGAATCCTTGGGAACCCGGTCCCTGAAGGTCTAGTACAATGCCTGCCGTGAGAGGTGAAGTTTGGGCTTCTGTGGACCAAACAAAGTCCTGCGGCGGGGAAAAGGTAAGTGGGGGCCCCTCAGGAACTTGGTTCTATTGAGGGGACCCCCAAGCCTAATATGTCTTTCTGCCTGTTACCTAAAGGTATTCCCGCTAATAGCTGTATATGCCTAAGAAATCCTAGAAATGTCTTTTCATAAAGGAAGTTTTAAAAACTGTAAACCTGGAAATGTTTTTCATAAAGGAGGTTTTAAAAAAAAAAAAGAAAAAAAAAGACAAAAGTGCGGTACCTGTGTTTGTCCACTAGAGGCCGCTGTGGAACGTCTTTTTTTCTTGGGACTATTCCTTCCATGGTGAAAGTCCAGGCAGATGAGTGAGCTCTCTATCAGGGAAGCTGCATTCCTCTGTCATGCTGCCAAGTAGTTTCCTTCCATCCCCGAGTCCTGGTGAAACAGGGACCCTGGCTCCTCTCCCTACAGGGCGCCAAGAGCGCACACGTGCACGCGTGCGCACGCGCATACACGCTTTCTTTTTATAGATTTCGCTTCAAAAAGGGGGCGGAGCCTGGCGGATGACGCGCTCTGTGCGCCCAGCGCTTCTGCGCATGTGCGGGCGTCCCAGCAAGATAAAAGGACTCAGTCCACGCTGCTTGCTATGGACACAGAGCATGAAAAGGAGCTGGTAGCATGGTATAGGGGCTTACAGCGGGCGGTTGATACAGGCATCCCCAGAAAGACGCATTAGTAGACGCCCACTGATGTACATAGCAGCAAATTGCATTAGACTATTTCAGTAAAGGGGTGTATTGCGGCTGGAATACCTCAGCTTTGAACTAAGGAATATGCCGCCTAAAAAACTCTGAGATATACCTCTCAGGAAGTGTAGGGGGTCTCCATCGGGCTCTGAGGATCTGGAGCAGTCATCTGCACCCTCCTCCCCTGAGAAATCAGAGGTTAATACCCATAAGGAACCCCCGGGAGTGCCAGGTACTGCGGCTGTCCTCAGTCCACCTGCTCCTACATATATAACAGAGGAGGTTTTTGCCTCAACTCTGGAGGGATTGGAGCAGAGATTGGCAGCATTGATCGCTTCTTCTCTACAGGAAAGAAAGCGCGCCAGATCTCCATCACCTCCATTAGAGTGCCTGTTGGCAGAGCAACAGTCCCAGGAAGGAACCGACCTACCTGAAGGGGATCAGGAGGAGGTTAACTCTGTTTTTGAGGAATCAACAGTAGATGAACCATTTTCAGCATCACAGACTGAAAGATTGTGGGTCCAGACCCTAACTGACATGGTTCGATCTGCATTTAAAATGCCTCTTGTTGAACCATCAACTACTGCTGTCTCCTCATTGGGGTCGCTAAAAGCTCCCCAGGTTAATTGCTCCTTTCCAATACATCCATTATTGGAAGGACTTATATACCAGGACTGGGAACATCCTGATAAACTATTTGTTCCACCTAAGAAATTTCCGGTGATCTATCCCATGGAGGAAAAGTTCACCCAGAGATGGAATGTTCCTACGGTGGATGCAGCCATCTCTTCTGTGAACAAATCACTGACATGCCCAGTAGATAATGTTCAAATGTTCAAAGATCCAGTAGATAAAAAATTGGAATCTTTATTAAAATCTGCTTTTTCCACAGCAGGGGCTGTTACACAGCCAGCAGTGGCAGCTATTGGGGTCTGCCAAGCTTTAAAGGATCAGATGAAAATGGTCCCGAGGGATTTGCCAGACCAGCAGGCCCAGGCTCTGGCTGATCTGCCTAGAGCATTATGCTTTGCGGTTGACGCCATCAAGGATTCTATCCATCAGGCCTCCCGCCTCACGCTGTCTTTGGTACATATGCGTAGGCTTCTGTGGCTCAAGAACTGGTCTGCTGAAGCTCCCTGTAAGAAGCTCTTAGCTTCCCATTTCATGGGGAACGCCTTTTTGGCGAAGACCTGGATAAGTATATCCAGAAGATTTCCAGTGGTAAAAGTACTCTCTTACCGAGTAAGAAGAGGTCTAGGGGTCCATCTTTTAAGAGGACTACCTCTCCTATCCCTGCGACGTCTGCTACTAAGCAGTTCCGACGGCCTCCTCGGTCAAACTCAGGGGGTAAAAATCAGGGACAGTCACAGGGTAATAAGAAACCCTGGATCCGAAGGGGTACTAAACCAGCCTCCAAGTCAAGCCTATGAAGGGCTGCCCCCACTCAAACGGGTGGGGGGAAGACTTCAGTTGTTCGCAGAGACCTGGCGGGAGACGATCAAAGACAGATGGGTGCTCTCCGCAGTAACTCTGGGATACAAGTTGGAGTTAAAAGAGTCTCCTCCTTCCCATTTTATGTGGTCAGGCATGCCAAGAGACCCTCTGAAAAGAGGGTCTCTCCTATTGGCGTTAGAACAACTATTGCTCCAAGGAGTAATTATGGAGGTTCCTATGGAAGAGTGGGGGTTGGGTTTCTACTCAAACCTTTTCACAGTCCCGAAACCAAACGGGGACATAAGACCCATATTGGACCTAAAGAGTCTAAACAAATTTCTAAACGTCCGGTCTTTCCGGACGGAGTCGATCCGATCGGTCACCGCTGCCCTACAGGGGGAGGAATGGTTAGCCTCGATCGACATCAAAGATGCTTACTTGCATGTTCCCATCTTTCCAGGTCATCAAAAATTTCTACGCTTTGCAGTAGAAGGGCGCCATTTTCAGTTCAGAGCCTTACCATTCGGTCTGGCCACAGCACCACGAGTGTTCACAAAAATTCTGGCCCCACTGTTGGCCGATCTAAGAACACGAGGTGTAACGATAATGGCATACCTAGACGACCTGTTGTTGATGGACCACTCAGTTGCCAAGCTAGAAGTGGTAATTGTCGATACAATCAAGTATCTAGAATCTCACGGTTGGGTCATCAACCTGGACAAGTCAGCCCTACAGCCAGTGAAAAACCTGGTATATCTAGGGCTACGGCTGGATTCAGACCAGAGGAAGATTTTCTTACCTCTAGACAAGGTATCCTCTTTGAGGGGCTTGGTCCGTCTGCTTTGTGCAAAAAGACAGCCGTCCATACGCCTGTGCATGAGGCTGCTAGGAAAGATGGTAGCATCATTCGAAGCTGTGCCATACGCCCAATTCTACTCAAGGAATTTACAGAGGGCCATATTGTCAGCCTGGAACGGAAAAATTCAGGCTCTAGACTTCCCGATGGCTTTGTCCCCTTCCGTTCGGAAGAGTCTCTGCTGGTGGTTGATCCCCCAGAATCTCCAGAAGGGAAAACCCTTCAGTCCGATATCCTGGAAGGTGGTCACTACAGATGCCAGCCTTATAGGCTGGGGGGCAGTACTGGAGCAATGGTCTCTCCAGGGCAGATGGTCAAATGTAGTAAAAACCCTGCCCATCAATCTCTTAGAGATACGAGCAGCCCGGTATGCCCTAGTAGCCTGGACATCCAGACTCCAAGGGTCCCCTGTCAGAATTCAATCAGACAATGCCACAGCAGTGGCATATATCAATCATCAGGGAGGCACCAGGAGTCGTGCAGCCCAGAGGGAAGTAAGTCACATCCTGGAATGGGCAGAAAAGCATGTCCCATGTATATCAGCTGTCTTCATTCCAGGGGTGGAGAATTGGAAGGCGGACTTTCTGAGTCGCCAACAGTTATGCCCAGGGGAATGGTCCCTTCATCCCGAGGTCTTCCGAGCAATATGTCAGCGGTGGGGAACACCGGATGTAGATCTGCTAGCATCCAGATTCAACGCAAAGGTGGACAGATTTGTCTCCCGGACAAGGGATCCCCTCGCTTGCGGCTCGGATGCTCTGGTGTTCCCTTGGGATCAGTTCAGACTGATATATGCATTCCCTCCGCTACAATTGTTGCCTCGACTCCTTCGCAGAGTCAGGTTGGAAAAGAAGCCGGTGATCCTGGTGGCTCCAGCGTGGCCCCGAAGGGCCTGGTACGCGGAGATCATCAAAATGTCTGTGGGGAGTCCTTGGACCCTTCCACGTCGTCCGGACCTGCTTTCGCAAGGACCGATATACCACCCTTCCTTACTAACTCTAAGTTTAACGGCCTGGCTATTGAATCCCACATCCTAAAGAAGAGAGGTCTCTCTAACTCTGTGGTATCAACTATAATCAATGCCAGGAAGCCTGTATCCAGGCAGATCTACTATAGCGTTTGGAAGGCGTACATCACTTGGTGCGAGGCCAGAAAATGGCATCCACGTAAGTACGTTATAGGCAGAATTCTGGACTTCCTACAGTGGGCTGTAGACAGGAAGTTTGCCTTAAGTACTATCAAGGGCCAGGTTTCGGCCTTATCAATACTATTTCAAAGGCCCCTGGCTATGCATTCACTTGTCAAATCCTTTATGCAAGGGGTGACTCGTATTATTCCACCGATTAAAGCTCCCATATGCCCATGGGATCTAAATTTGGTTCTGTCGGTTCTGCAGAAGCAGCCGTTTGAACCTTTGCGGCACATTTCCTTGGTTCTACTCTCCAGAAAATTGATATTTTTAGTAGCCATATGCTCGGCTAGAAGAGTGTCGGAATTAGCCGCCATGTCCTGTAAGGAGCCATATCTGGTTATTCATAAGGACAGAGTAGTATTACGCCCTCACCCAGCCTTTCTTCCTAAGGTGGTATCGAGGTTTCACTTGAACCAGGATGTGGTTCTTCCTTCTTTTTTCCCCAAACCAAGCTCGGTAGAGGAAAAGTTATTGCATTCTTTGGATGTAGTAAGAGCAGTTAAAACTTATCTAAAATCCACTGCTCAGATTCGTAGAACGGATTCTTTGTTTGTTCTGCCGGAAGGCCCCAGAAAGGGTCAGGCAGCATCAAAATCTACTTTAGCCAAGTGGATTCGACAGGTCATAATACAAGCCTATGGCTTGAGAAGTAGACCGCCTCCGTTCAAAGTTAGGGCGCACTCCACGAGAGCAGTTGGAACTTCATGGGCAGTTCATCACCAGGCCTCCCTGGCTCAAATTTGTAAGGCCGCAACATGGTCTTCAGTACACACGTTTACTAGGTTCTACCAGGTGGACGTTAGAAGTCAGGAGGATGTCGCCTTTGGGCGCAGTGTGTTGCAGGCCGCAAAAGATCCTCATGCCTGATGGCGCCCAGCTTATGTATGGTGTATCCCCCCCCTCATTTGGCATTGCTTTGGGACGTCCCACATAGTAATGACTATGCCGCTCTGTGTCCCGTGATGTATGAACAAGAAAATAGGATTTTTAAAACAGCTTACCTGTAAAATCCTTTTCTTGGAGTACATCACGGGACACAGAGCTCCCACCCCTCTTTTGGGGACACGTATTGCTTTGCTACAAAACTGAGGTACTCCCGGATGGGAGGGGCTTATATAGGGGAGGGTACTTCCTGTTTTGGAAATTGCCAGTGCCAGCACCTGAAGGTAATTCTATATAACCCACATAGTAATGACTATGCCGCTCTGTGTCCCGTGATGTACTCCAAGAAAAGGATTTTACAGGTAAGCTGTTTTAAAAATCCTATTATATATATATATATATATATAACACCCATTTAGCCCATGGTGGGCTAAATTGCCTGCATAAAATATGCCCAAATAAATGAGATCTGTAACTGCTTGTTAAAGAGCCAGCACATGCGCAGGACTGCACCATTTTACTAGCTTCTGGGACAGTGAAATGCTGACAGATGTAACGATTACACGATTGTCTCATCTCTGGTATGTGTCTGGATATGTTTTTGATGTGGAGGATGAGGGGAGCCAGCTAAATCTAACAAACTTGGAGCAAAAGTGTGGCTGAGATCATTGGCTTGTTCTAATTCATCCTGAAAGATGTGTCATAATTGATGTTACATTTGCTCCTTTTCCTCTCTTTTACAGGTAATTGGCATCTTTGCTCTACTAGAGGTGGTTTTGAAGTCGGAAAATGTTCCATTGAAGTATACAGCAGTGATAAAAAGACCTGGAACCACAGACTGAATAGTGGACCAAAAAACAAAGATGACTTCTCAGGGCAATTTGTGAAGATGATTTTGCTGCTGTGTCATATTACATGTAATTTACAGATGTAACTTTTAACTCTCAACTTTTAACTCTCAGCCAACACCCATTTTTTTAGCGCAAAAAAATCAATATGTATCACTTTGCAGTGGTACGTTTTCCACCCAGAAACTATCACTAGTTATGTTTTATTTCTTTTTATTGTTTTATTTTTATGTAAGCCTCCTTAAGACTGGGTTGCATTCCTCAAACCAGTTGTCAACCTTTTGAGGCTCCCCCAGTCATCTGGCAGGGCATTATTCCACGGTAACTGCAAAGCTCCATGTTGCCAGTGAGGCCTAAGGTTGTCTCAAGCATCTGATCGAATGCAACTGTTAAAGTGACCGTTTTCTGCCTGGCTCCTTTGATTCTTCAATCAAAAGATGTGCAGGAGGAGCCTGTCAGAGGCACCCATGTAGCGAATTTCTGCCAGTGTATTCGCAACGTGTGTGGCCAGCCTTAAACAAGCTGGGTCGTAGTTTTTACTTTAGTCAAGGGCTGATTACTTGCCATGTTTCCTGCAGTAGCCCATGCAAGTTACCAAAAATGATTTGTGATAAATAACGTTACATTTTTAGCTTTTTTTTTAAAGAATTTTATTTTAGAAGTGGGCAGTGGTCAAATCTTGGTAAAGGTGAACAGCCCAGATTTTAACACAGTGTTTACATCTCAATCAATTTTTTTTTTGCACTATTAATGAACTACGTGTGTGTATTGTTGCCAATATTTCAGTTGAAAACAAACCCCCCGGCATGTGAGAATACATTTACAAAGATTGTGCAAGATATTCAGTTTACTTTTATAAATTTCCTAGGCCTGCATTTGTAGGTATTGATTTTAAAAGCTGTATCCATAAAGAGGATGCTTTTCATTCTAGAAGCAGAATTGTCATGTGAGTGCATTATGTTCCTGTGACTTAATTTTAGGTGTAGGGTATCAAAGATCAAACTTGAATCTGTTAAAGTGTAAGTTCACCTTTTGAATAAAATGCAGTCAAGGGGCCCCAGTAGGTCGAAAAACCTTGTGCTGCTTAAAAAAAATGTAGCTTTGTGTAAATGCCATGAGCGGCCTCCCCTAATCTAGCTGAAAAACTCCCATTGTAAGCAATTTGCCCCGTTCTGCCTAGACGCTAGGGTGCACAATACTTTGTGTGCATGACCCCAACATCACAGGTAGTAGCAGCTAAACTCAGTGCTGCAAGCTTACGCTGAAGCAGTTCTTCCCACAGGCATGGTGTTAGAGAAGAGCAGTTCCCCCCTTTTTATTTTCCTGCAAAACAGAGTGCTATAATAGCTTACACTTGTTTTTTCACCTAAGTGCTATCACCTAGAATGTCATTTGCTGGGGAAGTTATGTGGGACTGTAGTTTAAGATCTGGTCTGTACAGCTGATAAGTTATCTACCATTCAATAAAGTCATCTGCTCTAGGAATGCTTGTCTCATTCTTTTTTTTTTCTACCACACACCCATTGAAGTGCATCTGAAATATTCCTGATGAAAGAGTAAGGCATGGCCGTACATTATACTATTTTCTTGTATAATTTTCCTTTAGATTTGCCAAAACCATATAATATGAGGTCAAATCTAAATACTTTCAATTATAATGCAATCAGGCAGGTTTCTTGCACTGCATAGTTGAAGGTAAATCCAAAGGCAAATGAATAAAAAAATTGTATAATGTATGTCCAGTTTAAGACATTATCAAATCGAACGGTTTTTATTTCTCTTACATTCACCGAAGGACACAGTGAAGAGAAAAGCAAAGCACATCCTAAGGTTAACCCCTGATGGTGGCCAAACCTCTCATCTGCAGAAGGCAGCGTGTCTAGTGTCCAGGAAAAAGGACCTAAGCTAACTTCTGGGAATCTTGGTTCCCTTTTTTAGCAGGGAAATCTTTGTTTTTTTACTTAAAGTGGAACTAAAGTCACAATACTTAGCAACAGTCCTGCAACAGCATTTTCTGGGTGCTGGCCTTCAGGCTTCTTCATTGGCCGGTGGGGGGATGACTTCACTCCTGCGCAGGAGGCTGTCATCCTGGTACTCGGAGACCAGCCGGGCACTCTAAACTTACAGGGCTGGAGGAGATGGCGAGCAGGCAGCTAGGGGCATTTTATTGCAGAAAAGACAGTGCATGTCTCTTCTGCAATAAAAGCCTTTCTGCTTGCGTATTTTTGTACAGCGGGACTTTAGTTCTATCTGGATGACGGGCACCCTGTGAGTGTTCCTCGCAGGGCATGCATGTGACTGATCATCTCCTGGCTGATTTCTCAGTGTTCCCCCAGTGCCCCAGCTTTGGCTGTGAGGCATCCTGTCACAGGGATGATACCCCACTCTTCAGGATGCGTTAAGTAGGCACCCCCCCCTCTTCCATGGTACTCTCTGAAGTGGGTTTTTAGGTACTTTATTCCACTAGTTCCCCTGTTTTGGGTGTTGCAAGTTCTTGTAAAGGTGGCCTCTGCTCACGGGACACATGCAGCTGTGGGTGTGCTGGCATAGTTCTACCCACAGGCAACGCATAACCCTGTCTAGTGCCCCTAGGAATGCAGCCAGCCCCCCCCCATCTTTGGCCAAAGGAGGCCATGGGCTCCCTTACCAGGTTGTGTGTTGGCTCAGAGGCTGTGGGGCATATGTTGCAGTTCTCAAATCCAGCACCCTTTTTTGAGTTGTGTTCACCCACTAATAGTGCAGTCAGTGTGGGAGTGACTAGCCAGTGTTTCTCTGGACCATTCTACAGTGTGCGCACCACACTTTTGGGCTGTTCTGTAATTTAGGCCGTGGCTTGTGGGCTACTGATGCAAACTGTTGCACCCACTTTTTTTCTACGGCATTGTCTTTTTTCTGGTGTCCCTTCTGCCCTTGCTTTGTACATAGCATGGGGGTGGATCTGAGGTGGACGGGCACCCATGTTTTGAATGGGTGGTGCTGTGTATGGTTGGACGGGGCATGATGATGCCACTCCCAGCACCTTCCCTATCTTGGAACACTGTACAGGCTTCCTGGCAGCGGGATGAATTCTGTATGCGGTGTGACTAGCAATTCTCCTCCTCCTTGCATGCAGTGAGTCTCTGGGGATCTGCCTCTCATCATGGCTGTGGCAAATCCATTGGTATTCCCTGCTGGATTCCATACATAATCCCTTGATTTTCTAGGAGAGAGAGATTCTCCTTTTTGGGGAATTACAGCGCCTGTCCTTCCCCTTGGTACCTTCTGTGGACCCTGTGGGTCTATAGATACGCAATTCCCAAGGATTGGGAGGAAGAACATTGCCCTATTTTTTTTTTTTTTTGGGGTACCGACGGCCCTTCCTCATTGTTAACTAGGGTGTTCTACTCCTGTTATACATGCAGTATGGGCCACTCTTTGACTGTGTCCTTTGTCTGCAACAATGGCCATAAGTGTAGCTCACCTTCTGTAGAGTCTATATCAGTCCTGTCTGCTGTTTCACCGGCCTTGTTTTGTTGTCTGCGGGCCTATAGAGTCGCGGACTGCTGACATAGCCCAGGCTTTGTAGGGTGTACCTTACAAACTGCTGTGCAGCTTGTAGTTTCTACTAGTTTGGGTTTCTGACTGAGATAATAGAGCCCTGACTCCTCAGATCCCTAATGCACAGTCTTCTCTCTTCCATATCTTTTTGGAGTCTTGGAAATTCTTATTAAGCTCGTCATTCCTACCAGAGTTTTGTAGCCAGTCTTCCTTTAAAGGAACCCCCTACCTGTGGGGACTGCTCCAGGAGTGTTCTGTAATACTCTGGACGGTTGTTTTTCCTGTGAGGATTCAATTGTGGGGATGTATTTCTGGACAGCCGCACTCTGAACAATAGTTGCCTTTATTAAAATTATGACAGCACTACAAGCCACAGCAAACAAAAACTTGGACAGCTAACGCGTTTCACACTATATCTAGTGTTTAGTCATAGCTATGAATAAATACTAGATATAGTGTGAAACGCGTCAGCTGTCCAAGTTTTTGTTTGCTGTGGCTTGTAGTGCTGTCCTAATTTTAATAAAGGCAACTATTGTTCAGAGTGCGGCTGACAAGAAATACATCCTTGCTATTCCTGCTTTGCTGATTGCATTGTCTGCACCTGAGATCTCTGTGGGGCGGATCACCACCAAGGTTCCTACCTGGAGAGGCTACCTTCCTTTCCCCTATGATTCAATTGTGCCTGGGTCGAATATAGTTTATCCACCTACATGGATCCTATATCTTGTGGTGCGCAGAAAACCTAGGGTGGCAGCCTTGGATCTGTGGGAAGCATAATGGTTAGCAGGGGCCAAATGACAACTCATGGGGCCCCTGGGCAATAGGAGATTATGGGGCCCCCAGTCTTACAGATGGCCGCCATTATGACGCAACATTAATGAGGGGAGGCCCGTGCGGGGGGCACCAAGCTCAGTGACCTGCAGAGTGGCAGGAGACTTAAAGCTGGCGACCCAATAAAGGCACCAGGAGCCTATCATGGGCAGTGCCACCTTAACAGCAATAACGTACTGGGGCCCCTACCAGAGAGATGGTGACCTGTGTCTGCTGTATACAATGCAAACATACCACAGACCGTGTACCCATCAGAGCCCCCCTTACATCAAAGTCCCAACATTCTCCTTCTACATCTGCAGAGCCCCCCCCCCCCAGAGTGAGCCCCCCAGAGTCCCTCCTTCCCTTATGAAAAATATTAGTTATTCTGGACGAACCATCCATCCTTTTTTTTTTTTTTTTTTTATATTTTAATCTTTTATTTTATCAAAAAAGAAGATAACAGGCTCGTTATCACAAATAAAATCCATCAAATATATAAACATTTACATTTTCTTCCATCCTTACTACATTTAAGTCAGCATAACAAGCCACAATAGTTATACCTATATATTCATTTTTATTTACGTATATTTCCCTCTTTCACCGTTACCATGTTCCTAAGGCCTTAAAAATATTAATCCAATGGCATCTCTTTTCTTCTTCTCTATTTTCCCCCCTCTTTATTTCCCCTTCCCCTCCTCTTCTTTCCTTCCCCTCTTCTTCAAAGGAGAATGTCGTTGTCGTCCCCCGCCCCCCCCCCCAAAAAAACAAAAAACAATTAAAGGGGAAAAAAAACCCACGCCATCCTCCCCCAGCTACCAAAAGAGATGGAGGGATTCAGTTTGTTTTTCCCTATGTGCAGGTACATACATTTCTTTTAGGTAAATAACTCCTATTGGGCACCCCTCACTCCTCGTTTGCTCCCTCTAGCATTCTCTTCCCCTCCTCCCGAGTACATAAATAAATTCCATCTTGTCCATATTTGGTTGTACTGTTCTTTCTTATTTTGGGCTGAAAGGACCAAGTCCTTTATGGCCCCCCGTCTTGCTTACCCTATTAAGCCACTCTGTAATTGAGGGTGGTCTGGGATCTCTCCAATGCAGAGTGACCCCAGCTTTTGCTGCGTTGATCATATGACACAGCACCGACCTTTTATAAGTCTGCACCGGAATCTGTGTACAATGGAGAAGTAGGAAGGCAGGGTCATCTGGTATCCGAAATTCTGTACATTTTTGTGAGATTTCCATAGAGAACTTATGGAGCCGTACTGGTGTATAATACCATTGCGTCAAAAGTTTATAATTGGATTCCTGGGTCCGTGTACAGACAGAGGAATTTAAAGCCAAGTGGATAATCTGTTTACGTTGGGTTTGGTTAAAGGTCCTATCCAAATCTTCCCACTTGCTAATGCCCGGCATCTCTAAATCCTCAGAGGGTGTATTTAAGTAATCCGTACATCTTAGAAACCACACGGGAGAGTGGTTCCTTATCTTCATAATATGAATCGAATGCAGGAATGCAGTTAATTGATGTTGAAAATGTATTGGTTACCCCAGGGATCTCAAGAAATGGCTTACTTTGGAGCACCTGCCAAAAGTTTATTTCAAAGGGCCCCCCGGTTGCATCAGAAAGTTAATGGTCGGCTAAGTTTCGGACTGAAGGAAATGTGAGACCTGGTATAGGCCTTTCTCTTTAAGATTATTAAATGCTCCTGCCTCTATACCTGGTATAAAACTAGGGTTTCCCAGAATGGGGAACAAAGGTGATTGTCTTGATGAAAATTTCACATTTCGGCATATCCTAGCAGTGATTCGTAAAGTCGGTCCTATTGTAGGGTGTTTCTTGAGGGAGATCGGTAGTACTGTATAGCACCAAGGTGCTCTACGTAAGGGTATTGGGCTAAGCTGTTGTTCCATGTCTATCCATCGTTAGAAATCAGTATGTCTACACCAATCCACCAACCATAGGCGTGTGCAGCCTATTGCATTAGGGTGTGCACCCCGAAGCTCAAACACACATGCATGTGTGTATATTCTGTGTGTATATATATATATGTATATATGTGTATATATATATATATATATGGGAGTAGGGCAATGGACATTGTTGGTAGAGTAGTGGACAATGCAAGTAGGACAGAGATTGGGGGCAGTAGCTTATTTTACCATTTTTTTTTTCACTTTTATAATTTTTTACAGTATTTTTTATTTTTTTTACAATTTAGGAGCTCCATTCGGGGGCTTTGGTTAAATATCAGGGGTCTAAACAGACCCCTATTGTCTCACTTTGGAGACAGAGAAAGGGACTTGGGACAGAGATTCCCCAGTCCCTTTCTCTGCAGCCAAGCAGCAAGGGGAATCTGCTCAGCACAGGGTGATTAGGGTGTGCCCAGGCACATCTGGCATACCCTGTGCACACGCCTATGCCACCAACCTTGCTAGATGTACTGCTTGATAGTATTTGACTATATCTGGGACAGCCATCCCGCCAAAGCACTTGGGTGTCATCATCAAGTCTCTCTTAATCCTTGGCGTTTCCCTGCCCATATAAATTTCATAAGGAGGGTACATATTTGGCGAAGGAAGGGATAGTAATCGGTAACCCCTGGAAAAAATACAATTATTTTGATAAAATACTCCTCTTGACTATGTTACTACGGCCAAACCACGAATGTAGTCCGTGGTGCCATTTGTCTAAGAGTGATCGTATTGAGTTATATAATGGTGGAAAATTTATCTTGAAGGTATCCTTTTACCTTTGATGGTATATATGTACCCAAGTACTTTAGTGCTGGCCCCCACCTAAAGCCCAAATTTAGTTGTATGGTATTGCGCAGCGAGATAGGCGCTGCCACACTCATTGCCTCGGATTTAGTATGATTTATTTTTAAATTTGATAAAGTTCCATATTTATCAATCTCTCTCACAAGATTGGGGAGCGAGACATGTGGATTAGACATGGAAAATAGCAAATCATCTGCGTATGACGAAACTTTATGGATGCGCTCTCCCACCCGCACTCCCTAAATGTCCGGGTTTTGACAGGTACTGTTCAGTAGGGGTTCTAGCGAAAGGGCGAAGAGTAAGGGTGAGAGAGGGCATCCTTGACGTGTACCATTTGCTATCTTAGAGGATTTTGAGAAAACTCCATTCACTCTCACTGAGGCATGTGGGGTGGTGTAAACGCTAGTGATCCATCTGATCATGCGTTCCCCCAGACCCACATGTCTCGGTACTTCAAAAAGAAAATGCCAGTTTACTCGGTTGAATGCTTTCTCAGCATCAGTATTCAAGAAAACACAGGGAATATTTGTCTCATTGGCATGATGGACCAGGTTAAAGGACTTTTATTGTATTATCCCTCACTTCCCGTGTGGGGATGAAACCTACCTGGTCTAAGTCCACCAAATGCGAGAGCCATGGTTGGAGACGAGAGGCCAATACTTTAGTAAAGAGTTTTAAGTCTTTGTTCAATAATGAAATCGGCTTATAACTGCCACACTCCACCGGGTCCTTACCTTATTTTGAGATTACCGTAATGTGAGCTAAAAGTGCATCCGGGGGTAGTACGGAAGTCTGGCTTACTGCATTAAAGACCTTTGTCATCTGACCACTTAATAATGAGGAGAATTCTTTGAAGTATCTTATGGTAAAGCCGTCTGGGCTCGGGGCCTTTCCGGATTTGACCGTTTTTAGTATTGCATTTAATTCCTCCGTGGAAATAGGGGTCTCTAGGTTACGACGAGCTGGCGACGGAAGTCTGGTAAGACCTGCTGAGGAGAGATAGTCCTCTATAGCGGACAATGGGGCAGGTGTTTGTACCAAATTATATAGAGAAGAATAGTATTCTCCAAATGTCTGAGCTATCGCTTTCGGTGTTTGTATTAATTGTCCCTCCTTCCCTTTTATTTAAAGGTATGTACAGTGCCTTGCAAAAGTATTCGGCCCCCTTGAACTTTTCATCCTTTTGCCACATTTCAGGCTTCAAACATAAAGATATAACATTTTTATTTTTTGTGAAGAATCACCAACAAGTGGGACACAATTGTGAAGTGGAACGAAATCTATTGGATATTTTAAACTTTTTTAGCAAATAAAAAACTGAAAAGTGGTGCGTGCAAAATTATTCGGCCCCTTTACTTTCAGTGCAGCAAACTCACCTCCAGAAGTTCAGCGAGGATCTCTTAATGATCCAATGTTGTCCTAAATGACTGATGGTGATAAATAGAATCCACCTGTGTGTAATCAAGTCTCTGTATAAATGCACCTGCTCTGTGATAGTCTCAGGGTTCTGTTGAAAGCGCAGAGAGCATCATGAAGACCAAGGAACACACCAGGCAGGTCCGTAATACTGTTGTGGAGAAGTTTAAAGCCGGATTTGGATACAAAAAGATTTCCCAAGCTTTAAACATCCCAAGGAGCACTGTGCAAGCGATCATTTTGAAATGGAAGGAGTATCAGACCACTGCAAATCTACCAAGACCTGGCTGTCCCTCTAAACTTTCAGCTCAGACAAGGAGAAGACTGATCAGAGATGCAGCCAAGAGGCCCATGATCACTCTGGATGAACTGCAGAGAACTACAGCTGAGGTGGGAGAGTCTGTCCACAGGACAACAATCAGTCGTACACTGCACAAATCTGGCCTTTATGGAAGAGTGACAAGAAGAAAGCCATTTCTCAAAGATATCCATAAAAAGTCTCGTCTAAAGTTTGCCACAAGCCACCTGGGAGACACACCAAACATGTGGAAGAAGGTGCTCTGGTCCGATGAAACCAAAATCTAACTTTTTGGCCACAATGCAAAACGATATGTTTGGCGTAAAAGCAACACAGCTCATCACCCTCAACACACCATCCCCACTGTCAAACATGGTGGTGGCAGCATCATGGTTTGGGCCTGCTTTTCTTCAGCAGGGACAGGGAAGATGGTTAAAATTGAGGGGAAGATGGATGCAGCCAAATACAGGACCATTCTGGATGAAAACCTGTTGGAGTCTGCAAAAGACCTGAGACTAGGACGGAGATTTATCTTCCAACAAGACAATGATCCCAAACATACAGCAAAATCTACAAAGGAATGGTTCACAAATAAACGTATCCAGGTGTTAGAATGGCCAAGTCAAAGTCCAGACCTGAATCCAATCGAGAATCTGTGGAAAGAGCTGAAAACTGCTGTTCACAAATGCTCTCCATCCAACCTCACTGAGCTCGAGCTGTTTTGCAAGGAAGAATGGGCAAGAATTTCAGTCTCTCGATGTGCAAAACTGATAGAGACATACCCCAAGCGACTTGCAGCTGTAATCGCAGCAAAAGGTGGCTCTACAAAGTATTAACGCAAGGGGGCCGAATAATTTTTCATGCCCCACTTTTCATTTTTTTCTTAGTTAAAAAAGTTTCAAAAATCCAATAGATTTCGTTCCACTTCACAATTGTGTCCCACTTGTTGGTGATTCTTCACAAAAAATTTAAATTTTATATCTTTATGTTTGAAGCCTGAAATGTGGCAAAAGGATGAAAAGTTCAAGGGGGCCGAATACTTTCGCAAGGCACTGTATGTTGACATATTTCTTTCTTTAATTTTCCCCGCTAACAGTCTACTACATTTAGCTCCCAATTCATAGTTTGCCTTCTTGCCTCCTTGTATTGTTGCTTTAGCTTTGAAGCGCAAGATATCTGTAACCTGTCTTCTCAATTGGCCAAGGTCCCTCCCAACGGAGGATAGTTGTGTTTTTTTATGCTGAAATTCCAGGGCTTGAATTTGCTCTAATAATTCCCTGATCGGTTTCTCTCGCTTCTTCTTCAGTATTGATCCATGTTTAATCAGGATCCCTCTGATCACAGTCTTGTGTGCCTCCCAGACCATACACAGGTCACTCTCCGGGGTATCATTTACTTGAAAGTATGCTGTCATGTCTTTGGCTACATCTTCCCTGACTTCAGGGTTCTGAAGTAGACTCTCGTTTAATCGCCAGCGTCTCTCCTGGGAGAGAACCGTGTTGGACAGGGAGAAGCATAAGCTGACTGGAGCATGGTCAGACCATGTTATATTCCCAATAGTCGTTTCTATCACTGAAGATAGCAAATAATGGGGAATCAAGAATAGGTCTATACGGGAGTACACTGGGTGGGGTTGGAGAAGAAGGTATAATCCCTTTCTTCTGCATGTAAAATCCTCCGAACGTCTACTAACTGTAGCTCGTGCATCTTCCGCATTATACCGGAAAACGAGCCCCCATTCTGAAAAGGAATATTAGTTATTCTGGACGAACCATCCTTCTTAATAGGTCTACCAACAGCGCCCTTGCAGATCTGAGAACACCATGATACACGTGACAGGTTATGTATTCATGTAGTATTCGACTTTACTGAAAAAGCCATACAGTATTTGTTTACAGAACAAAAGAGAGGGGAGGGGCTGATTTATAATTACATGACTACGAAACAAAACAGGTTTTGTTCATCACTTAACAGAAGATGGATAACTGGTCATAAAGATTGCCTAAGGTTAAGAATCCAGATTTCAGGCATTGAATGGGGGTTGTGGTGTTATACAAACATTCCTAAATACCATACAGTTTCAAATACAAGATTATCTGCTCAGAGAAAATATACAGTCCAAACAGGCATATATTTGTGCTCTGAACCAAATGGAGTCCTTAGAATTCATATATATTATTACAATGATTTCAATCCCCTCTATTGTCACGAATGTGACAATCACAAACCCTGAAGCCCCGACATTCGCCTGGACTATTTTCCCATAAATGTATCATCATCATCCTAAGCATGTAAAAATAGAGAACAATAAACACATAATCTCAGCTGCATAGCAATTGTCCATGAAATACGAATGGGGAAGGAGCGTGACAGTCCATAAAAGCAAGTGGGAGGGGCATGACGGCCTTTAGGCCAAATAATAAAAAAAAATAGTCCCAAAGAAAAGCACAAAAAAAAAGTCACTTGTATGGCTTCTGAATGTCTGATAAATTCATGAAAGAAAAGGAAATGTCCACATTATAATTCTCATTCTCCTAAACTGTTCCCAAAACTTTTTGTTTGATTCTGTGTTTATCCATATTTTATAGAGATTCTCTACCCCAAAACCCTGTCTCTTTAAGGATAGAACTCGATATCCACAGGCAGACTGGAACTGATGCATTGGGCTAGACTTGGGTCTTTGGGCTGGCATATCTGGATCTCTTCCTTATGGTGCTCACTGGAATTTTGTAGACCTTGGGCGTGCGCCATTTGGCTAGCCCTCAAGGTGTCATTCCAGGAATATTTTCCAGCAGGAGTCCGCCTTTACTCATCTCAGCACCCCTATGGCATTTGAACAGCAAAATTGAACAATGGAGATTTCCATGTAAAAGCTGTAGTCATCTCTTCACCTGGATAGGGTATAGGATAGAGTATGAGGAATGGGGTGGGCATTTCTTCATGTGCATGGGGCTAGGGATGAATGCTGACTGGTTGGGGCGGATATTCCTCATCCAACATGAATAATCACAGAATCTACCTGATCAATTCATGCCTTAACCATTGGAGGTATTAAAAACAATATTTCTCATTAACTTAGTCATTCAGTTATGAACAGTATAAAATCCTGATCAAAAACTGACATGAAACATTGAATTTTTTTTTTATTTCTCTTATTACGTTGGGCAGTGATAGTCTAGGTTTAGTTAGGTATAGGAGTATGTCGTCTGCATATGCAGCCACCTTATGCTCTTCCTCCCCCACTCTCACCCCCCCTATATCCGGGTTATTCCGTATTTTTGCCAGTAATGGTTCTAGTGATATTACATATAGGAGAGGTGAGAGTGGGCATCCCTGTCTTGTTCCGTTGAACATCTCTAAAACAAACGACACACTCCCATTGACCTTGACCTTGACCTTGATCCTAGCTGTAGGATGGTTGTATAAATTATTTACCCATCTCATAAATCTAGGCCCTATACCTATATTCCGGAGTGTATCCATCATAAACCCCCAGTCGACTCGGTCAAATGCTTTTTCAGCATCAATTTGACATGAGTACGACTGGGGGTTTCTTCTCTTTACCTTTGCGCATTAGCAAGGCCGTTCTTATGCTATTATCTCTTCCCTCCCTTCCAGATACAAAGCCCGCCTGGTCTACGTTGATCAGTTCCGGCATTAGGTTTTTTTAATCTCGTTGCCAATATTTTTGCGTATAATTTTGTGTCTGCGTTTAGCAGCGCTATGGGACGGTAATTGGAACAAATAGTCCCATCTTTTCCTGCTTTTGGTATGATTGAAATATTGGCAAGGAGTGACTCTTCTTCTTTCTGCATCTTCTCCTATTTTATTCAAATAATTACATAATTCCGGAACTAAAACTTCTTTAAATCTCTTATAGTACTTAACCGTGAATCCGTCCGGGCCTGGGCTTTTTCCCCCTGACGTTTCTCGGAGAGCTTCATTTATTTCCTCCTGGGTGATTAGGTCTTATAGGGACTCAGCACTATCTAGGGCTATTTTTGATAGGTTAGCTTCCTCTAGGTATTCCTGTATTTAAAATGTTTTACTCTCCACTTCCTGTCGTGTCTCTTTCATTCTAATGGAGTATAGCGTGCTATAGTATGTCTTAAAAACGTTGGCGATTTCCGAGGTTTTATATTTCATCTTTCCTATCTGGTTCTTTATCTTTTCTATGTAATTCAAGGTTTTTTTTTCTTTTGATCTTGCCAAATATTTATCCCCGGCTTATTTCCCCATTTATATCTTTCTTTTGCTACATTGTTGAATACTTTTCTTATTTCATGTTCCATCAGGTCTCTAAGTTGACCCCTCTTGATTACTATATTTTGGTGTATTTCCCTTTCTTGATGTGTTTTGTGTTTTTGTTCAAGATCCTGTAATTCCTTTATTGCATTTATCATCGATAATTCTCTTTCCTTCTTTTTTCCCGCACCTATGGAAATCAATTTGCCTCGGATGTACACCTTATGGGCTTCCCATATTGTTGCTGAACTCACTTCTGGTGTGTTGTTTGTCCTGAAATATTGTTCGATTTCCCTCGTTATTATTTTACCTACTTCTATATCGTCTATAAGGTCTTCATTTAAGCTCCAGGTCCCCTTTCTTTCTTCTATTTCATTGAATCGTATTTTAACTATTACAGGGCATGGTCAGAGATTGATGTTCTACCGATTGAAGTTTCAACTACATATTCCAAGACCCCATGATCCACCAGCATGTACTCGAGTCTCGAATACGTGTTGTGCACCGATGAGTGATAAGTGTAGTCCTTTTTATTTGGATGTGTTATTCTCCATGAGTCTACCAGTTGCTGGTTGTATTTTTTATTTTTTTTAACCAATTTTAATTGTTTACTGTCTCGCATCGGTGCACAAGACGTGTTATCGCGCTCATGTTCCATTGAGAAGTTGAAATCTCCAGCAAGGATCACATAACCTTGTTTAAAATCCATTAGGGCGTTCAAGATCCCCTTCAAGTATTTTTTAGGGTGTCTATTAGGACAGTATACGTTTGCTAAAGTGTATTTTGTCCCCTGGAGTATCCCCTTCAAGAACAGGTAGCGACCTTCTGGATCAACTCTCCTTTATTCAACAGTGAAACTGATGTTCTTCCCCACCCCTATGGCTACTCCCTTTGCTCTTTTGTTTGGGGAATCTCCGTAGTACCAGGTTGGGATCGCCCATGAATATAATTTTGTGTTGGAGTCCAACGCTATATGAGTCTCCTGTAAGAAAATTATTTCTGCGGAATACCTTTCCATCTCCCTTAATACCATGTGTCTTTTTTTCTGGAGAGTTAAGGCCTCCAACATTATATGTAATAAAGCTTACGTCAGTCATACATTTGTTTTCCTTTTCTTCCCACAGATGTTATTTTGTTCTGGGCTGTGCAGATCCTGCTCCCCTTCTCTTTTCCCCCCTCCTGCCCTACCACCCCCTCCCCCTCCCTTGTTGATACCTTGACCTCATAGTCTTAGTGCAGGATTTTCTCGATTAAGGCCCCTTTTGGCACTCTGCACTCCTAGTCCCGAGGTGGAGTTCTGTTTGGCGCAGTTAGTCCCCTCTCCCCTACTACTAGAGAGATGGAGTCAAAGCAGCAAACAAGTCCAGGTCTCCAAGCCCCCCTCCGAGTCTCTTTGCTTCAGTTTACTTTACCAACTCCCCCACCCCCCAAATACCCTACAAAAAAAAAGCATTAGAAGCGGGAGAGAGACAAAAAAACAAAACGTCCTCCTTCCGTCTCTCTTCCCCCCCATTTTATAATTTCCTGTGTTGTCCCTTACTGCTACTTTCTCTATTTACATATCTGGTATTGGGATCTCCAATTTTTTACAGAATTCCGGTATCTCTTCGATAAATCTCAGTCTTGCCGAGATGCAGTTTTTTCTCCTGATCAGGCATGCTGGGAAACCCCAGTTGTACTGGATCTCATGTTCCTGCAGGGCCTTCAGTAAAGGTTTTAAATTTCTTCTTTTCAACGTTTCTTGAGACAGGTCCTGAAAGATTTGAATGTTATTTTCTTCCAACTTTATTGGCGACTTTCCCTTCAGGTTTCTCCCAGCTTTCAAATCGCACAATGATGTCTCTCGGGTTTTCCTGAGGTATTTCTTTTGGTCTTAGAGGGGCTGTTATTTCTCTATCCAGCAATGGGTTGCCTATTTTCATTATTATTTCTGACACATTTTCGGGCTGGGGTGAATCGGGTACCCCCCGGATTCTTATGGTCTTCCTTCTATTCTCTTGATCTTCTAATTTGTAAGCTTGTTCCTGGTGTTCTCTTTTTATAGTTTTTATTTCACCCTCAAGTTTTTTTATAATGGTTGCATTACATTCTGTTTTTTTTCCCACTTCCTCCACTATTTCACGCATATGCCCCATATTTTTTTGTATTATGTCCATTTGCGATTTTAAAGATTTTTCCAGGGCCGCAAACATGCCTTCTATTTCTGTTTTTGTTGGTAGAAGCACTTTATTTTGTTGTTCCTCCTCTTTTCTCTGCTCCAGCTCTACTTCGGCCTCTTGTTCTATTCTAGACTCTGATAATGTATCAGTCTCAGTATGTTTTGTTCTGGGCTTTTTTCTTTTCCTTTTTCTTCTCGTTGTTATCTGTCTGGCTGCCTTTAACTCCTTGCTGTTTTTCCGCCACCTGTTTATCTCCATTTCCCCCATGGGTTACGTATTTATTCATTGGGCCCCGGCTGGGGGTCAGACTTAGGCGGGGGAATTTTGGGATTGCCCCCCCTCTTGCTGCTTTTCCCCTTGTGCTCATGTTTTTAAAGGACTCAGTTCGCCTTGCCTTTCCCCTCCTCCTCTGTTTGTTCTTTATGTGGGAGGGTTACCAAGCAGGCCTCTATAGGTTTGACAAATTGAGTATTAAATATCTCACTTTCTTGTTACCTGCGCGTTTATATGTGAGGTTATGAAGTATGTAAATGTATGGGTCTCTGTCGGTCCCTTTTAATGTTGTAATTAAATTTCCCTCAGAGGTTCCCCAGAGGCCCCAGTCACACTCCCAGGTTCTCAGACCGTCTCCCCGTTATACTTAGGGGGGGGGAATGGTGTGCTAGAGGTGTTTCTTTTAGGCTCTGTTTTTTGTCCCGTCTAACCTCCTCTGTGGTCCTCCCGGCTGTCCGCTGTCTCTTTTCTCTGGGCCTGGTGTAGCTGTCCTGCGCACTGTGCTGGCCCAAGCACGTGGTTCCAAGCCAGCCCAGCACGGAAGAGTGTAGGCAAGCAAAAATAAATAAATACGTTTTCTGTACTTTTATAGTACTCGCTACTAGCACGCTGTTCCACTGCAGCACAACACAAAAATATAAAGGTAAGCAATATTACCCAATTTTCTGTGCTTTTATGGTATTCCCTGCTAGCCCACAGTTCCACATCGCCACAGTTCAGGAAGGTAGGTACAGGCAAAAATAGCAAGTTAACTGCTGTTAATAGTACACACTGCCAGTGCACGGTTCCACTTCAGCACATCACTGGCAGGTACAGGCAAGGGCAAATGACAGTTTTTTTTTTTTTTAGTTCTCACTACCAGTCCACAGTTAAGTTCAGTTCATCATGAGGGGACAAGGGCGGTCAGAGTTAGCCAGTTTTAAATGCTTTTATATTGTTCACTGTTCACTCCCTGATCCAAGTCCATATATCTCATATATGTAAAGGCAGACATTCATCGCATGTTTTCCATGCTTTTCTCGTACTCACCACTACCACGCTTGGAGGTGGAGGGGGGCAGTCAGCGCTGTCGGGTGTAGGCGAGAAGGGTTGGTGGAGGCCAGGAACAAGAACCAGGGGGGGTTCCCGTGATGTTCTCCTTAGCAGGCTCAGGGCTGCGGCTCCGTCCCGGTCCCTTGCTCGGTCCCTCTGATGCCCGCTGTCATCGGCAATCTGAGGGTTCCTCCGCCTCTTCCCAGGTTTTGTACAGCGTCACCGCGCTCAACGTGGCTCAGTCTGCTGCGGATTGCACGAGTCGCTTCTCCCCGGGTCTCCCCTGCTGGAGAGCCTCCTCGCACCAAAGGACTGCAGAGCCAGTAAACCTGCTGATTTATTTCTCCGGGGAGCGGGCCGTATGATGGACACGGCTGGCCGGCTTTCAGCAAGGGGGGGGGCAGACACGCTGCAGGGCAGGGGTGCTCAGGCTCGGCTGCTCATCTTCATGGAGAAAGGCTGGAGACCAGGTATCTCGTCTACGTGCTCCAGCACGATACCCGCGCCATTACTAGACTCCTCCCTCCAAATATGGAGAACTCTCGAACTTCAAAATCAACCCTATAAAAAACGTAATTTTAAACTTAGGAGTAGACAAAAAGGAGGAAAAAGCACTACAGAAGGAATTTCCATTCACCTGGGAGACCAAAGCATTAACATACCTAGGGATAAAAATAACACCAACCTTAGAAAAACTCTACTCGGCCAATTATATCCCCTTAATTAATTAAATTAAACTAGAACTTTAAAATACCATGAGGAGATCTATTTGATAGGAAGGGTCAACGTACTAAAAATGATGATCCTACCGAAAATAACCTATAAATTCCAAATGCTCCCAATTGAAATACCTAACAGGAAGTGAATGCTGATACAAGCTACAGGAAGTGATGGAATCTGAAAATCCATTCAAAGATACAAGACTGATAAGATTCTAAATATCATGTGAATGAGGGAAAGTCTCTGAAGCAACTTCCTCTCTACTCGTTCTTCTCTGAACCTCTCCCGGCTGAACAGGATGACCTCCCTTCTCTACCCCACAATGAAGGTTTTACCTATGGAGCATCTGTATGGTTTTTTTTTCTGAGACACATCGCCAGCCTTGAGTCATCATCTTGTTAGTGGAGAGACATCGCTCAGCAGTGACCCCACACATACGGCCTTTCCGGTGGAGCGGTGAGGACCTTCCCTAAGACCATCGTGAGGAAAAGGCCCCTGCTGGGTTTAAGCCACAGGCTAATCTGGTCTGTGCAGCTGGTAAGCGCACACTTCTTCTGGTGGCGGATTTGTGGTGTTTTGAAAAGTCACAAGAATTTGGATGTAGGCACCTATTGATATCTTCTCCCTGAGTCCATCCTTGAGTGTTTATCTGCAAAGAATTTCAATTTTTGGGGGGGGATTTCCTTTCTACTAAGACTTTATGGGTTGATGATTACATGTTGAGAATATTTTTTCTTGCACAGGATTTATTTTTACAGGATCTTTATTCACTGGAAGATTTTATGTTGATATTTTTTGGACTATTTGTGATTAGGAAACTTTTTTTTGATTAGAATTTCCAGCACAGGATTTGTTTCCACGGGATTTTTATTCACTTGTACAACCTTTATGGTGAACGTATATTGCTGATTTTTGAGTGGGTATATTTCACATATCAATCAATTGTGCGGATACTAGCACTCATTTAAGTATATTTGTTCATGGATTCCTTTCACAGGGTTTTTAGGATTTATTTCCTTCCATTTGTAATTTATTTCACAGGTTTATATGATCATTATCTTATATATTCTATATTGCATAATTTGTTCACTCTTTAGTATCATCATAATGATTATCAGTAATAGTTTTGTGGCTTCTCATACTATTTAGTTAGAGAGCAACCTTCACCTGCCATATTTGGCAGGGTAAAAAGGCCAGAGTAAACTACGCACTTTTAGGAAGGAAAAAAAAAAACGGGGGGTTGGCACTTCCAGACGTAAAGAGATATTACAAAGCAATTATATTAGCAAGGTTAGCAGAATGGGCAAATCCATACACCAAAAAGAAGTGGGTACAAATGGAAGACATATTAAGCATGACATACCTACATAAAAACATCTGGATACCTCCAAAACTAAGAACACTGGACACTGAAACACATAGCATAACTAAAAATGTATTCAAAGTATGGGACACACTTCACCGGCGTGAAAAATGGAAATATAATTCACCATTCCACTAGCGGGCACAATTTTTTTTTATTCCAGGGAACGGGACACGGTTAGGTAAGCAACTGGGATCCACATTACTAAAAGACGTAACGACACTGGGCAAAATAAAGACAAGAGCTAAAAACGATAAACGGGGATCAGCAGTTTAGCGAATGGGAATACCTTCAGTTAACACATTTTGTAAGCACCTTACCACAACCAATTAAAGTCGATAAAGCACTAAACCCAATGGAAAAACTTTTTAGTATTGAAAAGCCCTTGAAACATGGCATATCACAAACCTATGAAATATTAACAGAATTAGAAACACAGGGAACATTAGCATGTATAAAAAAATGGGGACGGGACATGGGCAAAAAAACTGGAGGAACCACAAATGATCAGGACTGTTTTCAACGCCGCATCTGACATAATGACGATTGAAGCAAACTACAAGTGTATGTTACGTTGGCACTTGACCCCAGAGAGAATGAATAAACTTCACCCAAATAACTCCCCGTTATGCTGGAGGGACTGTAAACAAAAGGGAACGACAATGCATATATGGTGGGAGTGCCCAAAAATGAGTACTGGGGGGAAGCTTTAGAGTATATAGAAGACATAACTGGTGAGAAGATCCCACAAAACCCCTGGACATGTTTGTTTCGTGGAACAAACACAACAAAAAATAATATGAAAGAACCTTGGTCCCGTTGCTCCTCAACGCGGCAAAGAGACTAATTCCGAAAAAATGGTTATATACAACAAAACCGACCATAAAAGAGTGGATACAACGAGTAGACTACATAGCCGAAATGGAGTACCTTAGCCGCGGAGAGCAGGGAATGGACGAAAGATATAGAGCAACAAGTGAGAAATGGAGAGTTTTCAAACTGTCAGACAAATACGTACAGGGAATGACTGAAATAGACAGATGATAAAGTAGAAAAAGAAGAGAGGATTGCAGATCAGGGGATGGATAGGGTAACGGGAAAGGGGGGGACATGGGGACTGGGTAATAGGGAAAACTGGAAATATGAATGTTTGTATGTTTTTTCTTCTTTTTAAATCTTTTCACACCATTATTGGTGAGTTTTGTACATGATAACATTTTCCAATAAAGAATAAATAAAAAAATGAAACATTGAACAACAACTTTGTCAATTAGCTACGATAACAGAGCTCAAACTCGCACTGCATATGTGTGAACCCAGTCCTAAACCTGTATTTAACCAAAAAAATATCAAATCAAACATTTTAAAATCCCCAATCATTGTCAATACAGCCCAAACACAATTAAACCATTTGCATAAATAACCATTCCCTTGTTTTGTAACAGGCAATGTCCTTATACAATGCAAAATTCCCATTTACTTTTCTCTCAGCATCAACAAAACTATAATGCCATTTACTGAACACCTCGGAGCCCAGGGCAATTATATTAATCCAAACTATAGCACATTTGTTGATATTGAGAAAAAAAAAACTTTCAACTTCAATAATGCAAGGATAGGCAATTACACAATTAACCACTTAACGACCGCCCACTGTAAATATACGTCGGCAGAATGGCACCGACAGGCAGAATCACGTACATATACGTGATTGCCTTTGTATAGTTGGGGGGTCCGATCGGACCCCCCTTCTTTACAGTGGGTGGTCGTTTTACCTTCGGGAGCGATCCGGCATGAGGGGACGGTCGTTCGATTCCGGCCCCCCCCCTCTCGATCGCTCCCGGCGAATGAGAGCTTCCCCTGCCTGTGTACTGTTTACACAGGCAGGAGGAAGTGATGTCATCTCTCCTGCGGCGCTCACATATACCGAGCGCCGTACAGGAGAAGATGCAGGTTAGTGCACACAACACTACACTGACACCAGGACACATAGGCACATAAATGGCCCCCCCAGATCACCCCCCAGCCACAGTGTCACTGATTGCAGTGACCATTTATTTAGTGATCACTGCAATCAGTGACATTTGTGACTGTAAAAGTGTCACTACATTTAGTTTTAGGTCCAGTGTAGCCCCCTAACCCCCCCTAATAAAGGTTTAACCCCTGATCACCCCCCAGATAATCCTTTCACCCCCTAGCACCGCCGTCGCTAAGCGATCATTTTTCTGATCGATGTCTTGGCGTCGGTGATGCTGATCGGTAGCCAGTAATTTTTTTTAGGTTCGCCGCAGGTTTTTATAGCGTCGGGTACCCCCATATATTACCTAATAAAGGTTTAACCCCCTTGATCACCCCCCAGGTAACCCTTTCACCCCCTATCACCACTGTCACTAAGCGATAATTTTTCTGATCGCTGTCTTAGCGTCGGTGATGCAGATCGGTAGCCAGTAATTTTTTTTAGGTTCGCCGCAGGTTTTTATAGCGTCAGGTACCCCAATATATTACCTAATAAAGGTTTAACCCCCTTGATCGCCCCCCAGGTAACCCTTTCACCCCCTATCACCACTGTCGCTAAGCGATCATTTTTCTGATCGCTGTCTTAGCGTCGGTGATGCAGATCGGTAGCCAGTAATTTTTTTTAGGTTCGCCGCAGGTTTTTATAGCGTCAGGTACCCCCATATATTATCTAATAAAGGTTTAACCCCCTGATCGCCCCCCAGGTAACCCTTTCACCCCCTATCACCACTGTCGCTAAGCGATCGTTTTTATGATCGTTGTCTTAGTGTCGGTGATGCCGATAGGTAGCCAGTAATTTTTTTTAGGTTCGCCGTCAGGTTTTTATATAGCGTCAGGTACCCCCATATATTACCTAATAAAGGTTTTAACTCCCTAATTGCCCCTAGTTAACCCTTTCACCGGTGATCATCATATAAGTGTTACGGGTGACGCTGGTTAGTTAGTTTGCTTTTTATAGTGTCAGGGCACCCGCCGTATATAACCCAATAAAGGTTTAACCCCCTGATCGCCCGGTGGGTGATATCAATTAGGTTTTAGCGTCAGAGAGGGTCTGCGTCACACCCCAGGCAGCGTCAGGTTAGTGCCAGTAGCACTAACACCCACGCATGAAGCATACACCCCCCTTAGTGGTATAGTATCTGATCAGCTCAATATCTGATCAGATCTATACTAGCGTCCCCAGCAGTTTAGGGTTCCCAAAAACGCAGTGTTAGCGGGATCATCCCAGATACCTGCTAGCACCTGCGTTTTGCCCCTCCGTCCAGTCCAGGCCACCCAAGTGCAGTATCGATCGATCACTGTCACTTACAAAACACAACACACATAACTGCAGCGTTCGCAGAGACAGGCCTGATCCCTGCGACTCCAGTGCTGTAGGAGGTGATTTCACCACCACAGTTAAAAAAAAAAAAAGCATATATGCCGAAGCATGGGGGCAGCAGGGGCGGAGGAGCGATTTTGCTCCTAATGCCGCGTACATACAGTCGAAATTCCGACGGAGGCTTGCCCGTGGAAAAGTCTGACCATGTGTACGCGGCATAACTTTTGCGGGAAGATGCCCCCATGCTTCGGCATATATAAATGGTGCATGTATGCCCATCATTAGAAGTGGGTGGATGAAGGGCGGTATTCTAATGGTGGGCATACCCACCGATCAATCTTTTTTTTTTCGTTCAGCCAACAGGCTGCATGAAAAAAAAGATTACAATACATGTCCAACAAGGACCAGCAACGTACTAGTATGTTGCTGGACTTTGAATGTTTATACCAGAATGATGCCTGTGGGTTTAGGTATCATCTTGGTATCATTCTTTTCAGCCAGCGGCCGGCTTTCATGTAAAAGCAATCCTAGTGGCTAATTAGCCTCTGGACTGCTTTTACAAGCAGTGGGAGGGAATGTCCCCCCCCCGGATATAAAAAGCGCCATTGGGAAATTGGGAAAGCATTTTATCACACCGATCTTGGTGTGGTCAGATGCTTTGAGGGCAGAGGAAAGATCTAGGGTCCAATAGACCCCAGTTTTTTCAAAAAAGAGTACCTGTCATTACCTATTGCTATCATAGGGGATATTTACATTCCCTGAGATAACAATAAAAATGATAAAAAGAAAAAAATATGGAAGCAACAGTTTAAAAATAAAATAAAAAAGCAAAATTAATAATAAAAAAAAAAAAAAACCACCCCTGTCCTGCCCTGCTCTTGCCCAATGGCGAACGCAAGCGTCGGTCTGGCGTCATATGTAAACAGCAATTGCACCATGCATGTGAGGTATCAACGCGAAGGTCAGATCGAGGGCAGTAATTTTAGCAGTAGACCTCCTCTGTAAATCTAACGGGGTAACCTGTAAAGACTTTTAAAGGCTTTTAAAAATGTATGTAGTTTGTCGCCAATGCGCGTTTGTGCGAAATTTTAAAGCATGTCGTGTTTGGTATCTATGTACTCGGCCTAAGATCATCTTTTTTATTTCATCAAACATTTGGGCAATATAGTGTGTTTTAGTGCATTAAAATTAAAAAAAGTGTATTTTTTTCCCAAAAAATGCGTTTGAAAAATCGCTGCGCAAATACTGTGTAGAAAAAAAAATGCAACACCCACCATTTTATTCTGTAGGGCCTTTGCTTTAAAAATATATATAATGTTTGGGGGTTCAACATAATTTTCTTGCAAAAAAAAATATGTTTTCATGTAAACAAAAAGTGTCAAAAAGGGCTTTGTCTTCAAGTGGTTAGAAGAGTGGATGTAAGCTTCCTAATGTTGTGTATAAAATGCCAGAACAGTTCAAAACCCCCCCAAATGACCCCATTTTGGAAAGTAGACACCCCAAGCTATATACTGAGAGGCATGTCGAGTCCATGGAATATTTTATATGTTGACACAAGTTGCGGAAAAAAGACAATTTTTTTTTTTTTTTTGCACAAAGTTGTCACTAAATGATATATTGCTCAAACATGCCATGGGCATATGTGGAATTACACCCCAAAATACATTCTGTTGCTTCTCCTGAGTACGGGGATACCACATGTGTGAGACTTTTTGGGAGCCTAGCCGCGTACGGGACCCCAAAAACCAATCACCGCCTTCAGGCTTTCTAAGGGTGTAAATTTTTGATTTCACTTCTCACTGCCTATCACAGTTTCGGAGGCCATGGAATGCCCAGATGGCACAAACCCCCCCCAAATGACCCCATTTTGGAAAGTAGACACCCCAAGCTATTTGCTGAGAGGTATTGTGAGTATTTTGCAGATCTCGCTTTTTGTCACAAAGTTTTGAAAATTTTAAAAAAAAAAGAATAAAAAAAAGTTCTTTCTTCATTTTCAAAAACAAATGAGAGCTGTAAAATACTCACCATGCCTCTCAGCAAACAGCTTGGGGTGTCTACTTTCCAAAATGGGGTCATTTGGGGGGGTTTTGTGCTATTTTGGCATTTTATGGCCTTCGAAACTGTGATAGGTAGTGAGGAGTCAAATCAAAAATTTGTGCCTAGAAATCCTGAAGGCGGTGATTGGTTTCCGGGGTCCCGTACGTGGCTAGGCTCCTAAAAAGTCCCACACATGTGGTATCCCCGTACTCAGGAGAAGCAGCAGAATGTATTTTGGGGTGCAATTCCACATATAACCATGGCATGTGTGAGCAATATATCATTTAGTGACAACTTTTTTTTTTTTTTTTTTGTCATTATTCAATCACTTGGGACAAAAAAAAAAAAATATTCAATGGGCTCAACATGCCTCTCAGCAATTTCCTTGGGGTGTCTACGTTCTAAAATGGGGTCATTTGGGGGGTTTTGTACTGCCCTGCCATTTTAGCACCTCAAGAAATGAGATAGGCAGTCATAAATTTAAAGCTGTGTAAATTCCAGAAAATGTACCCTAGTTTGTAAACGCTATAACTTTTGCGCAAACCAATAAATATACGCTTATTGACATTTTTTTTACTAAAGACATGTGGCTGAATACATTTTGGCCTAAATGTATGACTAAAATTGAGTTTATTCGATTTTTCTTATAACAAAAAGTAGAAAATATAATTTTTTTTCAAAATTTTCGGTCTTTTTCCGTTTATATCGCAAAAAATAAAAATCGCAGAGGCAATCAAATACCATTAAAAGAAAGCTCTATTTGTGGGAAGAAAAGGACGCAAATTTTGTTTGGGTACAACATTGCATGTCCACACAATTTACAGTTAAAGCAGCGCAGTGCAAAATTCTGAATTCACCTCTGGTCCTTTAGCTACCAAATGGTCCAGGGCTTAAGTGGTTAAAGCAGTCCTTAAAGTCAGATTCTAACTGAAATAATCAAAATACCCCATGTATAAATTGAAACGCTACTCTTAAAAATTTGTATCTGATCAGATTCCTCAAAAAAAACATTTGGTACCAGTGCATACATGTAATTTATCAGTGACGTCACATTCCCCTTTTAATGTTTCCAATTAACTATGTCTTGGGCATGGGCTTAATATGTGCCCAACACATTTCATGAATAGACTTACAATAGTTGCAATATTTTAACAATAAATATGTATTTTTAACCTATATAGATAACTTTTCTGAATTAAATCCTTCTTTAACATTCACTCTCCACCTCGGCAAGTCTCTCTGACTCCCTGAATATGGAATGCAAATATAGCAGTATGCTTTGTGCAAAAGTGGTGGCGAAGGTATGGTCGGCGGTTTGATCCCCTTTATCACTTGAAGCAAAATAGCAGATTCATGCAAGCGGATATGTGCCTCTGTGTATTGTGCTAAAGAATACTATGAATAGGAGGAATCACTCAAATAGTAACTTGTCCTTGTCTAAATCTGCAATTCAATCATCTTAAAGCACCACACACAGAATGAGTACCTTGCTCTGTCCCTCTCACCTGCCCACTTTAGCAACGCTCTCTGTCTTGGCAGGATTAAAGGACATATATCAATTACTCAACAATCCATTTGCATTCCGAAGAAAAAACAACTTATACTCTAAATTGGAATTCCAAGACAACAACATACAAAAAACACATAAAATGTAAGCGTTTCTCTGAGCAGATGGAAGAAATTCCCTATACCAACAACAACTTGTATAGTATAGCTAACACCCCTTTGTCCCATCTGCACCACAGCAACAACATTTATAAACATACATACAAAAGTACTTACCACTCTCGCGATATTTGGACTAAAATTCCTAAACGATCGTATTTTTTTTTTTTCAGGAGCACCAAGCTTCCAATGGGCATGTACCCTTTTCTACAGCGTTCCCAAAATGCTTCTACTGCGTTACTAAAACGCTTCTACTGCATTCCCAAAATGCTTCTGCGTTTCCAAAACACTTCTACTGCGTTACCAAAACACTTAAAGCCAACCTGGGCATAACATTAATAGAACCCCAAGCTGCTACAAAATTTCAAAATACTGTAGACCACTTTGACTGTCCTACCTTACAGTCGGTGTATTTACACAACCAATTATCTTAATACTTCTATGTGACAGAAAGAAAAGCAAAGATTTAGCGGGCGCTGTTGGTTACCTAAATACCCTTCCTAAAAGGATACTGAACTGCAGTTTCTAATATATGGAGTCTTAAATAAAGACTTGGGTCTTCCACAGGACCCTACAATGTTATACGCCCATGAGTGTGTCTAATAAGGTGTGGTCCGTCCTTCCTTTCTCTAAATGTAAAAGGTTAAGATTTTATCAGAGCCAGGGTAAGGAAGAAATCATCAAAAATAGACAAAGGACTACCCACCATGGATAATTATCTTATCCCGGAAAACGAGCCCCCATTCTGAAAAGGAATATATAGTTATTCTTGACGAACCATCCTTCTTAATAGGTCTACCAACAGCGCCCTTGCAGATCTGGGAACACCATGATACACGAGACAGGTTATGCATTCATGTGGTATTCGACTTTACTGAAAAAGTCATACAGTATTTATTTGTTTACAGAACAAAAGAGAGGGGAGGGGCTGATTTATAATTACATGATTACGAAACAAAACAGGTTTTGTTCATCACTTAACAGAAGATGGATAACTGGTCATAAAGATTGCCTAATATTAAAAATCCGGATTCCAGGCATTGAATGGGGGTTGTGTTATACAAACATTCCTAAATACCATACAGATTCAAATACAAGATTATCTGTGCAGAGAAAATATACAGTCCAAACAGGCAGATATTTGGCTCTGAACCAAATGGAGTCCTGATCATGTATATTATTACAATTTTTTTTTACCTTACAGCAGAGCCCTCCCCCAGAGTCCCTCCCTTACAGTAGAGGGCCCCCTCCAGAGTCCCTCCCTCCCTTACAGCAAAGGGCCCCTCCAGAGTCCCTCCCTCCTTTTACAGCAGAGGCCCCCCAGATTCCCTCCCTCCCCTTACAACAGAAGCCCTCCAGAGTCCCTCCCTCCCCTTACAGCAGAAGCCCCCCCAGAGTCCCTCCCTCCCTTACAGCAGAAGCCCCCCAGAGTCCCTCCCTTACAGCAGAAGCCCCCCCAGAGTCCCTCCCTCCCTTACAGCAGAGGCCCCCTCAGAGTCCCTCCCTTCCTTACAGCCGAGGCCCCCCAGAGTCCCTCCCTTACAGCAGGGTGAGTCCCTTACAGCAGTGTCGCCCCCCCCCCAGAGTCCCACCTTACACATCTCTTTTCACCTTAGTGCTTGGTATGGCAGGGGGCTGGCGGGAAAAGGCTTTTAAAAAAAATCCACTTGTTGCTGGCTCTGAATTGCGTATGTGCGGTCGTGGAGCCAGCTGAATAGTGAACCGCTGTGGTCCATTCTTTTGCACTACACTATTTTACGATTCCACAGGCAACCTATGAGTTGCCTCTGTTCTTCAGGCTGCTGTTTGGGGAGTGCTATTTATTCCCTAGATCTGTCTAAGTATTTCCTCATCAGGAATATCTCTTGACCTTTGGGAACCACTGGGATGCCTACCTTAACATGTCCTTTCTTTTTCAAGCGCTTTAATGTCTGCTGAAATTGCTAGTGAGCCCACCAGCATTGTAAGCTGTGGTTTTGCTGTGGCTTGTCTTCTGTGGGCCATCGTAGGCATAGGCCCTGTGCTAGCCTTACCATTTTTTACAGAGCTTCTCATGGGGATACTTGATCTACTTCATGGGAGAATATGGTCAGTGCAGGGTCTCTCTGCTTACATGCTGTGGATCGTACTGACCTTGCTCTTGGTTTACGGGGGTACCGATTCTTGGGAACCCTATGTTGCGTCAGTTCACTGTTTAAGCCCAGGTGTTCCATCACAGGGAGAAAATTTCTCTCAGACTTGAACACTGGATCCAGGAGACGCAGTCTCTGTGATTGTGCGTAAATCTCCTAGACCTACTATTGTCGTGTTTTGTTTTGTTTTTGCTTTTCTTTTTCTTTTCTTTTTCAGTGAGTCCCATTGGTTTGGTTCCATGGTGACCCCTACCACATGACTTCTGTCATTATGGAACAGTTGGATCTAGCCTCATTGTCGGTTACTGAGGCTCAGGCGTTTTTTGAACCAGTGACCCTTGAGTTCAGATTTGGAGCTGGGGGGTTCTGCCTACCAATTTTTTTGGACAGTTTTCACTGTCGAAATAGAGACACTGGGTGCTGGAGTTAATCAAACTTCAATATACCCCATTTATTTAGCATAACACACATACAGTACATCTGGGGTTTTTGTAAAACAGCATACACCAGCCCCGAATGGCACCACTGCCATGAGATGAATACAGCCAAGTGATAGAGCAACATGCAGCACAGTATAGTATAAACCATATCGGAACCAGTGTAAACACTGGAAGGCAGTGTGGTAGCATGCACCTGGGAATGCCAGCTGTCAGGAGCAAGCGTTGATCTAAGTGTTATGCTCAATAAATGGTGTATATTGCAGTTCAATTAACTCTAGTGCCTTGTGTCTTTTTCCTCATGCATGTATGGAGATCCATCCCTGGTCTCGGTAGGCGCTGCAGGAGTTGATTGTGCTCTTTTCTCTTCATCCCATCCCTAATCTTTTGGACTGTGGTCATCTGAGCGCTGAGTTGTGGTATATATTTGTGAGTCATTTCTTTTACTTTGCATCTAACTAATTGTCTGATTTTTGGGTGGTGTCCTGGATGCCCTTTGGTGCGGAAGCTTGGATAGTCGGGGAAATCCTGTTTCTGAGATTTGTCTCTGGGGCTTCAAGCTATTTTTTTGCCCCTACAACATTTTTCCTGCCGACTGTCAGGTCATCCTTTTCAGGTTTATGTCTGACCACACTGCTGTCTTTTCCAGGACCTATAGTCTTTTTTGAAGTTCACCTGGCTAAACTCTGTGCTGTGTTGTATATGGTTCCATCAGCATTGCTTCCTACCTTCTTGAACCTATTAAGACTTCTCCTTTGCTGTCATGTCAGATTGCCTTTCTTATTGCCATCCCCTCTATGGGACGTCTTCTGTAGATTACTTTTTAACAGTTTTGCACAAGGATACTGTGGTGTTGAGGCTGAGTGCCTTCTAGCTCTTCCAAGAGTATTGTTTTCCTGTCCCTTGTTGCTTCTACCGCAGGGAGTGTGCATTTCCCTCTTCCACCTAGATATTGTCCTTGTGTGGGTCTTAATTGCAGCTCCTGCTTTTGTTCTGATCCCTGTTTTCCCTCCACTCCCTAGTAGAGGCCCCTGGACCTCCTGGGCCTGTTCGTTTTGTGGAACTGGGTCTCTGCATCATTTGGTCAGGGGACTTCTCTTTTGGGGAGTTCTCATATCTTGGCCGAGGTGTACCTTTCTTGGTCTAGTTGGTTTGGTTTTCCCACTACTCTATAGACACTTTTTTGGGACGTTTCAATGGTCAGAGATCAGAATCTATGGTGTTTCCTTCCATTAACTTAGTGTTTGTAACCCTAAAAACAAAAAAAAATATTGATCCTGTTCCCTTAAAGCATGAATAACACAGTACAGTGCTTGTGTAATTTGGCCCCTTGTATAATTTAAAATACCTGTCTGATCCTGACCTCCTTCCCTGTAAACCGACCATGTTTATCATGGCTGCTGAGCCCCTCATACCGTGGTCATTTTACCTGCCTCTGTCTCTCCTCTGTCCTCTTCTCCCCCCATTCTCCCTGCCTGTCAGCTAGTGGCAGTGCCGCTCTGCTTCCTGCCCCCTTCCCTTCCTGCTGCTATCAAAACTGTTATGATCATACAATCCCCTCTGTTGGATAATGTTATGCGCCCACTGTATGAGCTTTATAAAAAAATGCCGCTTTGTACCCGTTCAGAGCGCTCACGTGACTGCCCGCCGCTCTCCTCCCAGGTGATGTCAGCAGGAGTCCTCGGCCCCTCCCACTGTAGTTGTCAGATCTGAAGAAAAATGCAGCGAGCAGTCACATGAATGACGAGAGGTGCTCTGAAATAAGGTACAAAACACTTTTTTTTTATTTTTATGTAAAGCACATACACTGTGGCACATAATGTTATCTAATAGAGGGGATTGTATGAACATGACAAAGTGGCTTTACAGCCACTTTAAGAGAAATAAAAAATTTCCAATTTGATTAGAGGATTGGATACTTTCCTATTTGTTTAGATGCTTTTATAAGTCGGTAACATCTTGTAAACATGAAATCTGTATCGGCATGCAGGCTCTTCTGGTCATATAGCAGTTAAAGTAACTTTGTCACAGAAAATCAACTGCGCTCTTCTGTAGCTGGCACCAGTCTTATGGGCCTTTCCAACTCTCAATTCACTAAAAGCTTCAGGGTGACTTGTAGTGTTCTTCCCTTTGGACCTGGCTCCCACAGCCTGGATTACTGTCCCTTGCTTAAGTCCACATGTTCCTGGGGGGTCAAATGAATTGGCTGAAATCCCAATGCACCAAAATCGCACAGGCATGCACAGTGCATTGCAATGTGATTCATGGTGTGAACCAGCCTTTAAAGAAGAACTAAACCCTCTTATCCTTTACAGCCAAGAAAGCTGCCATCTTAACCTCTGTTTGACCTGCAGTTGCCATGATGCTGTACATGTGATCAACCATGTAATGGCTTGACGGTTTGTTTGAGAGATAACATAAGCACACTAGTAACTGTGACAGTTCACGTCATGCTTTAAATGTGTTTTGGGAAACTGTCTGTTTAGATTTACTTTAAAGTGGAAGTAAACCCTCCTATCATTTACAGCCATGGAAGCTGCCATCTTGGCATCTGTTTAACCTTCAACTACCATAAAGTTGCACATGTGATCAGTTCTGACACCAGCCATTGGATGGTTTGACAGTTTGGTTGAGAGCTCAACCAATGTGACAGTTGGTATTTCTGGCATGTCGGGAATGTAACTGTTTTTTGAAACGATTAAATTGATGGGTTTACTCCAACTTTAAGTTTTATCTCCAAAGATACTTGCAGACTGGTTGGTTGGCATGGTGATTTAACTCCCAATCAGGCTGCAAGCAATGTGCCAGATCATTGTGATGCTTATCTAGTGTCCACACCAGCCATCCAAAGAAACTGAAGGTATGGCAAGATTGCTAATATGGCAGAATTCTCATGCGAGATCAAAAAAGAGTAATGAATTATCTGCCTGTGAAGTGTGAAATGGAGTGAGCATTTGTGGTGAATGGGCAGCAAATCCATGCGTTTGTCAAAAAAAATGCCCTTTAATGCATTCCTCGTAAAAAAAGGCCCCTCCCTCTGTAGACTGGAGACTAGTACAAGACCTACAAAAGGTAAACCAGGCTGTGGTTCCACGAGCACCAGTGGTACCTGACCCACATACCCTCCTGAATGAGTTGGACCAGAAAAGTAAGTTTTTCTCAGTAATTGACATAAGCAATGCTTTCTTTAGCATTCCTATACATCGGGACCATCAGTTTTGGTTTGCCTTCACCTATAAAGGAAAAAGGTACACCTTTACTAGATTACCCCAAGGGTATTGTGAGTCTCTCACAATCTTCTCACAAGAAATGGCCTCAAATCTAGCCAAATTCCAACCTCCAGAAGGGAGCCAACTACTGCTGTACGTCGATGACATACTATTGGCATCAGAAAATGAAAAAAAAATGTAAGATAGATACTCTAGCTCTACTCACATTCCTCCATGACCAAGGGCATAAGGTAAACAAAGCAAAACTTCAATTATGGTCGGAAACCGTAAAATACTTGGGATACAATGTATCTCATGAAGGCAGGAACTTGAATGAAGCCTGAATCCTAGCCATATTACAGGTTCCCAAACCCCTGACAAAGAAACAAATGATGTCCTTTCTGGGGATGGCCAATTTCTGCAGGGCCTGGGTCCCTAACTATTCCACACTGACCGCACCTTTGATAGTTGATCCATGGAACCCCCATGGCAACTCAGGACAACATAACGTGGACTGACCAGACTGTAAGTATATTTTCTGAATTAAAAAGGGTCCTTGCAGGCTCCTCAGTGTTAGGATTACCTGACTATGACAAACCATTTGTGCAAACAGTAGACTCAAGAGAAGGACTTCAGTGTTGACCCAGGATCATGGTGGACGACAGACACCGATAGCTTACTATTCTACCAAACTAGACAGTGTTGCAAAAGCGCTGCAACCCTGTGTACAAGCCATAGTGGTAGCAGCAGATGCAATCAAAGCCTCTGCTTCCATAGTATTATACCATCCTCTCACTCTCAAGTAGGGATGAGCCGAACACCCCCGGGTTCGAATCGCACCAGAACCTGCAAACGGACCGAAAGTTTGCGCGAACTTTAAAACCCTATTAAATACAATGGACGCGAACGTTCGAAATCTAAAGTGCTAATTATAACGGCTAATATGCATGTTATTGTCCTAAAAAGGGTTTGGGGACCCGGGTTCTGCCCCAGGGAACATGTATCAATGCAAAAAAAAGTTTTAAAAACTGCCGTTTTTCGGGAGCAGTCATTTTAATGATGCATAAAGTGAAAAAAAATAAGTGAAATATTCCTTTAAATATCGTACCTGGGGGGTGTCTAAAGTATGCCTGTGAAGTGGCATGTGTTTCCCGTGTTTAGAACTGTCCCTGCACAAAATGACATTTCTAAAGGAAAAAAAGCCATTTAAAACTGCTTGCGGCTTTAATGTCATGTCTGGTCCCGATAATATGGATGAAAATCTTTGAGAAAAATGGCATGACTACCCCATCACCCCCCCCCCCCCCCTACCCCAGCCCATCACCAGCCCCTTTGGGTCTTGTATGGATATTAAGGGGAACCCCGCACACAAAATAAAAAAGGCCCTATATACTCTGAACAGCAGTATACAGGCGGTGCAAACAAGACAGGGACTGTAGGTTTGTTCATAAGTAGAATCTGTTTGTAATTTTGAACAAGTACATTGTTTAAGTGTATCTCCAGCCGAAAAATCTATTTTTAAGCTTTTTGGAAAACATAGGGAAGGGTTTTCACCCCTGTAACATTTGTTTTGCTGTCTGTGCCCCTGTTCAGAACATTTAACCTCACTTTCCGTCCCAATGACAACTGTTTTTGAAAAGTGGGGTTTTTATTGAAACAGGATTGGTGATAAAGCATCAGTAGAGAGGAGACACCTTTTCCCCATATTAACTCTTACAGGAGAGAATTTCCCTTCCTAGGGGCAGATTTCCTCTCACTTCCTGTTGTCTCCTTCCGTTTGCAAGTAGGAGTCGTTTGTAAGTTGGATGTTTGAAAGTATGGGCCTGCCGTATATACTCTGCAGAAATTGACCCCTTAGGTGTTGGTACAACACTGTAAGCACTCACAATTACTCTTGGTGGGCGCTGGAACGCCCTGCTGTCAACTATTATATCAGGAATTGTAATTACATGCCATTGTTGAACAGTGGTCGGAAAAATTGGGCCTTTGATGGAGGTGCTGGTACCACAACACTGTAAGCCCTCACAGTTACTCTTGGTGGGTGCATGAATGGGCCCTGCTGTGAATTATTAGATCAAGAATTGTAATTGCATGCCCCTGTTGAACAGGGGCTGAAAAATTGGGCCTTTGGTGGTGGTGTTGGTGGTGGTGTTGTTACAACACTGTAAGCCCTCACAGTTACTCTTGGTGGGCGCAGGAATGGGCCCTGCTGTGAATTATTAGATCAAGAATTTTAATTACATGCCCCTGTAGAACAGGGGCTGAAAAATTGGGCCTTAGCCACTGGTGCCACAACACTGCAACCCCTCACAGATACTGTACTTGGAGCACAGTAATGAGCCCTGTTGCAAAGTATTGCATCAAAAATTTTAATTACACGCCCCTGTTAAACAGGGACAGAAAAATTGGGCCTTAGCCACTGGTGCCACAACACCGCAACCCCTCACAGATACTGTACTTGGAGCACAGTAATGAGCCCTTTAGCAAAGTATTGCATCAAAAATTGTAATTACACGCCCCTGATAAACGGGCAGAAAAATTGGGCCTTAGCCACTGGTGCCACAACACTGCAACCCCTCACAGATACTGTACTTGAAGCACAGTAATGAGCCCTGTTGCAAAGTATTGCATCAAAAATTGTAACTACACGCCCCTGTTAAACAGGGGCAGAAAAATTGGGCCTTGGGCACTGGTGCTGGTGCCACGACACTGCAACCTCTCCCAGATACTCTAGTTGGAGTGCAGGAATGAGCCCTGCTGCAAAGAATTGCATCAAAAATTGTAATTACATGCCAGGGGCTGAAAAATTGGGCCTTAGCCACTGGTGGCGGCACCCAGAAACAAAAATGTTTTTCCAAGATATCATCATGAATCGGATCATTGAGGAGGAGGAGGATAGTCAGTCAACATAACAGGACAGTCACTCAGTCAGCATCAGTCTTGAAGGGATGTGACATTTGAAAATAAATTATTCTGTTACATCAGCTTCAGGTGCTTGGTAGCTGGTGGTGATCCAAGACTGGTTCATCTTTATGAAGGTCAGTCGATCAACCGAATCGGTGGACAGGCACACCCTGTGATCCGTGACAAATCCTCCAGCAGCACTGAATGTGCGTTCCGAAAGAACGCTGGATGCAGGACAGGCCAGTAGCTCAATTGCATACTGTGCAAGCTCTGGCCAATGATCCATCCTCAAGACCCAGTAAGCCAGAGGATTTTCGGTGGGGAAGGTGTCCAAGTCTGACCTTGCCCTTAGGTATTCCTGCACCATGTATATCAGACACTGGCGATGGTTGCTGGAACCGATCATACCTTGGGGCTGCGGACTAAAGAATTGTCTGAACGCATCGGTCAGACGGCCACCTTCCCCACCGCTCCTTCTTTGACTGGCCGAAGCCTCAGCAACTCGTTGTCCAGGACCAGGAGTTTGTAACCTCCCAGTCTCTGGGAACGCGTTGCACAGACCTTTCTGCAAGGCCTCCCGGAGTTGTCTCATCCTCTGCTCCCTCTGCGACGGTAAGATAAGGTCCGCAACCTTAGCCTTGTACCGTGGATCAAGGAGAGTGGCCAGCCAGTAATGGTCCCTCTCCTTGATCCGAAGAATACGAGGATCCTTCCGCAGACTTTGCAGGATCAGGGAGGCCATGCAGCGTAGGTTAGCTGAGGCATTAGGTCCGGAGTCCTCTGGGTCACTAAGGACAACATGATCCGCAGCCACCTCCTCCCAGCCACGTACAAGTCCACGGGTTTCTTGGGACTGTAAATCATCCCTAAAAGACTGCTGCTGTTGATGCTGCTGAGTGCCAGACTCCACCTCCATGCTGACACAATCCTCCTCCTCCTCCTCCTCTTCCTGTGCGATGGGTGGGACAGAAGGAACACTGTCTGGGTAAAGGGGGCCTTGAGAGGCAAGGAAGTCCTCCTCTTCCTGCCTCTGTTCTGCTTCAAGTGTCCTGTCCATTATTCCACGCAGCGTGTGCTCCAACAGGTGGACAAGAGGTACAGTGTCACTGATGCATGCACTGTCACTGCTCACCATCCTCGTGGCCTCCTCAAATGGTGCCAGGACAGTGCATGCATCCCTGATCATGCCCCACTGGTGTGGTGAAAAAAAACAGAGCTCCCCTGACCCTGTCCTGGTGCCGTAGTCGCACAGGTACTCATTGATGGCCCTCTGCTGCGTGTGCAGCTGCTGCAGCATGGCCAACGTTGAGTTCCACCTGGTGGGCATGTCACATATAAGGCGGTTCTTGGGCATGTTCAACTCCTTTTGCAGCTCAGCCAGGCAAGCAGTGGCATTATAAGATCTGCGGAAATGCACACAGACTTTCCTGGCCTGCCTCAGGACAACCTGTAAGCCCGAGTACCTGCCCAAGAACCGCTGCACCACCAGGTTAAGGAGGTGAGCCACACAGGGCACATGGGTCAGTTGTCCCTGTCGGAGGGCGGAGAGGATGTTGGTGCCATTGTCGCAAACCACCATTCCTGCTTTAAGCTGGCGTGGCGTCAACCACCTCTCGGCCTGCCCCTGCAGAGCAGACAGAACCTCTGCCCCAGTGTGGCTCCTGTCCCCCAAACACACCAGCGCAAGCACGGCATGCATCTTTTTGCCTGCGTACTTGCGTAGCCCCTTGAACGCCTACAGAGCACCGCTGGTTCCGAGGACAAAGCACAGGAAGAGGCCATGGAGGAAGAAGAGGAGGAGGGGGTGGAGGAGAGAGGTGTGTCACAACCAGTAGTAGCATTTTGGAGGCGTGGCGGCGGAACAACCTCCAACACTACTGCACCTTGTCCTGCATCCTTCCCAGCTGCCAAAAGAGTGACCCAATGGGCCGTGAAAGAAAGGTATCGTCCCTGTCCATGCATGCTGGACCATGAGTCAGCGGTAATATGCACCTTACCGCTGACCACCCTGTCCAGCGAGGCCAAGACATTGCCTTCCACATGCTGGTAGAGAGCCGGAATCGCCTTCCGTGAGAAAAAGTGGCATTTGGGAACCTGCCACTGAGGAACCGCACATTGCACAAACTCACGGAAGGGGGCCGAGTCTACCAACTGAAAAGGCAGCAGTTGAAGCGCTAGCAATTTAGCCAAGCTAGCATTCAACCGCTGGGCATGTGGATGGCTGGGAGTGAACTTCTTTCGACGGTCCAGCAGCTGGGGCAGGGAAATTTGCCTGCTAGAATCGGACGTCGGTGTACTGCTAGCAGAGTGCCCGCAAGTACTTGGCTGTGAGACACCTAATTCTACACCTTCATTCCTCTCAGTGCAGGTTTCAGAGAGGACTGAAGGTATAGTGGGGTTGGAGATCCCAGCTGATGCGGTGCAAGGAGAGGTCCGCATTGTTCTTTGGTGTGGGTCTTTAAGGTAGGCTTGCCAACGAGCTGCATGGCAGGTCAACATATGTCTGGTCAAGCATGTGGTGCCCAAGCGGCTGATGTTTTGGCCACGCGATATACGCTTGAGACATATGTTGCAAACAGCAGCTGTGCGATCTGATGCACTCGACTCAAAAAAGGCCCACACCAAAGAACTTTTTGAATAACGGGCAGAGGCAGCGCCTTGCACAGGCGGAGCTCTGCGGTGTGATTCAGTCGTGTGCTGCCCTTACGCTGGCCCCCCGAGGGCATCCTGCCTTGTTGGAGATGTGCCTCCTCCTCATCCTCATCCTCCTCCTCTCTCCTATTAGGCACCCACGTGGAGTCAGTGACCTCATCATCCCCTCCCTCCTCATCACTGGAGCCAATCTGGCAGTATGCTGCAGCTGCTGGAACATGACTGCCAGATTGGTGTCCTTCTTGAGCATCCCCTCTCTCTGCTCTCACGCTACTGCCTTCCTCTAGCTGGGTATCATCATCAGACCCTTCGAAAGGCTGGGCATCCTCCTGGAGCATGTACCCAACACTGTGCTCAAACAGTTCGGGGGACTCCTCAGGAGGACATGGTGGGTCTAGGGAAGGAGTGACTGATGATGACATTGATACCAGGGAAGAGGACGCTTTGGCAGCTGCTTTGCCAGTACCCTGAGCCTGGGTGAGAGAGGATGAGGAGGGCTTGGTCATCCACTCTACCAAGTCTTCGGCATGATGCGGCTCAACACGTCCAGCTGCCGAAAAGAAGGACAAGCGTGTCCCATGGCCACGTGCTGATGACGATGCACCGCGTCCACGACCAGCACTGTTGTCTCTAGACACAGAGCCTGCTTGCCCTCTTTTATTGGCTCCTGACTGTCTGCCTCTCCTTGTTTGCCTTCCAGACATTCTAATGGCCTGCAGGGAGATGGGAAAACCAGCAATAAGGGGTAGCTTCAGGTGTATATTTTGCAGGAAGCACACAACGCCCGCTGTAAGTGCTGCAGATGACTGCCTGTGTTACACAACAGGAAAAAACAGCAATAAGGGCTAGCTTCAGGTGTTTATTTTGCAGGAGGCACACTACGCCCGCTGTAAGTGCTGCAAATGCCTGTTAGTGTAACACACCAGGAAAACACAGCAATAAGGGCTAGCTTCAGGTGTATAATGTGCTGGAGACACACTACGCCCGCTGTAAGTGCTGCAAATGCCTGTTAGTGTAACACACCAGGAAAACACAGCAATACGGGCTAGCTTCAGGTGTATATATATTTTTTTAATTTATGTTTATTAAAGCATTTTTTATAAGACATACAAACTAAGAATAGGGTGGCCTTGGCAAGCCGCCAGGCCCCACTATGACCAACATGGTCAACAAACCACATATAGTACATTCTACCTAACATAGGCAGCTGACTACGTGCATTAACTAAGAAAAACACCCCCACTACCAACTAACTCCACCCTCTCCCCCCCCCCCACCCCCCAACCACCCAAAACCTCAGTTTACCACATTTTCAGGAAACAAGTACCCAATAATAGGGGGATACAGAGTTCCACCAACCACGGGTCTCCATTCAAGAGTTATAAAATAAAATAGCAGATACATGACAGTACACTCCCATCATCAGCAGGATTATACCATTACCATAGGACTGACCAACACGTACAGATACCACCCCTCAGTGTATCAGGACAGTATCAGCGAACCCTCAATATCCTATCCAGGGGTCCGACCACCCAAAGCAGGTAAAACAACTATCTTGGGTAGCCAACAGTAGTGTCAGAATTGAACCATGCCTGCCAAACTTTGTCAAACTTGGCAACACACCCCCTGGAGAGATATGCTGCCTTGTAATATGGCAGCATGGAGTTCACACGCCCCTTCCAGAGACCAATCTCCGGGGGGGGCAGGCGATCTCCATTTGAGCAAAATGGCCTTCCTCCCATAAAAAAATTAAATGTTCAGTAACGTCCTGAGGGCTCTGGAGGGGACCACCTCCTCTACCAGACCCAAAAGACACACCCGGACCGACAAAGGAACAGGCACCCTCAAAATGCCTTCTATGCAGGAAACCACCCCCTCCCAGAATACCTTAATCTGAGGGCATCCCCAGAAGATGTGAGTAGCATCAGCTGGGGAAAAGGAGCATCTCCAGCACTCCGAGGAGACAGACGGGTATATTACTGAAAGCCTAGCAGGGGTAAAGTAAATCCGGTGCAGAAATTTAAAGTGGATCAGTCTATCTCTTGCGGAAACCAAGTGCCTAAAGGGGTGTTCCCACACATCGTCCCAATCCTCACCATCTATCCCAGGGATGTCCTTCTCCCACCGCTCCCTACATTTAGTCAAGGCCAGTGGACGCTTCTTAAATAACTCCTTGTAAGTGACAGACAACGTCTTAGGCAGGTCCTCCACCATAAGCAGATCCTCCAGGGTCGACGGGAAGGACTCAACCGTCCTATCCTTGAATTGAGTCTGAAATGCGTGGCGGAGCTGCAAGTATCTAAAGAAGTATGAGTTGGGGATATCATGTCTGGCCTTAAATTGGTCAAAAGTAAGAAGAACCCCGTCCATGGTGACATCTTTAAGGAGTTTAATTCCCCTGACTGCCCACACCTCAGGGTCCGGGAATTAGTAAAAAAGGGATTTTTATAACAGCTTACCTGTAAAATCCTTTTCTTGGAGTACATCACGGGACACAGAGCGACTTAGTCATTACTAATGGGTTATATAGATTACCTTCAGGTGTTGGCACTGGCCAATTCCAAACCGGAAGTACCCTCCCCTATATAAGCCCCTCCCACCCGGGAGCACCTCAGTTTTGTAGCCAAGCAATAAGTGTCCCAAAAAGAGGGGTGGGAGCTCTGTGTCCCGTGATGTACTCCAAGAAAAGGATTTTACAGGTAAGCTGTTATAAAAATCCCTTTTTCTTTTTCGTACATCACGGGACACAGAGCGACTTAGTCATTACTAATGGGACGTCCCAAAGCAATGCCAAATGAGGGGAGGGATACATAAGCTGGGCGCCATTAGGCATGAGGATCTTTTGCGGCCTGCAACACACTGCGCCCAAAGGCGACATCCTCCTGACTTCTAACGTCTACCTGGTAGAACCTAGTAAACGTGTGTACCGAAGACCATGTTGCGGCCTTACATACTTGAGCCAGGGAGGCCTGGTGATGCACTGCCCATGAAGTTCCAACTGCTCTTGTGGAGTGCGCCCTAACTTTGAACGGAGGCGGTCTCTTTCTCAAGCCATAGGCTTGTATTATGACCTGTCGAATCCACTTGGCTAAAGTAGATTTTGATGCTGCCTGACCCTTTCTGGGGCCTTCCGGCAGAACAAATAAAGAATCCGTTCTGCGAATCTGAGCAGTGGCTTTTAGATAAGCTTTAACTGCTCTTACTACATCCAAAGAATGTAATAACTTTTCCTCTACCGAGCTAGGTTTGGGGAAAAAAGAAGGAAGAACCACATCTTGGTTCAAATGAAACCTCGATACCACCTTAGGGAGAAAGGCTGGATGAGGACGTAATACTACTCTGTCCTTATGGACAACCAGATATGGCTCCTTACAGGACAAGGCGGCTAATTCCGATACTCTTTTAGCCGAACAAACGGCTACTAAGAAAATCAATTTCCTGATGAGAAGAACCAAGGAAATGTGTTGTAATGGTTCAAACGGTTGTTTCTGTAGAACCGACAGAACCAGGTTTAGGTCCCAAGGACATATGGGAATACTAACCGGAGGGCTAATACGCATCACTGCTTGTATAAAGGCTTTAACTAGTGAATGCGAAGCCAAGGGCCTTTGAAAAAATATTGACAAGGCCGAAATCTGACCCTTGATAGTACTCAAGGCAAGCTTCCTATCTACAGCCCACTGTAGGAAGTCCAAAATCCTCCCTATCACGTACTTACGTGGATGCCATTTCTTGGCCTCACACCACGTAATGTATGCTTTCCAGATCCTATAATAGATCTGCCTGGATACCGGTTTCCTGGCATTGATCATGGTAGATACCACAGAATTAGAGAGCCCTCTCTTTTTCAGAATATGGGCTTCAATAGCCAGGCCGTCAAACCTAGGGCTGGTAAGGAAGGGTGGTATATCGGTCCCTGCGACAGCAGGTCCGGACGATGTGGGAGGGTCCAAGGACTCCTCACTGACATTTTTACAATCTCCACGTACCATGCCCTTCGGGCCACGCTGGAGCCACCAGAATCACTGGTTTCTTTTCTACCCTGATTCTGCGGAGTAATCGCGGTAACAATTGTGGCGGTGGGAATGCATATATCAGCTTGAACTGATCCCAAGGGAACACTAGGGCATCCGAGCCGCAAGCTAGGGGATCCCTTGTGCGAGACACAAATCTGTCCACCTTTGCGTTGAATCTGGATGCTAGCAGATCTACATCCGGTGTTCCCCACCGCTGGCATATTGCCTGGAAAACCTCGGGGTGAAGAGACCATTCCCTCGGGCATAATTGTTGGCGACTTAGAAAGTCCGCTCTCCAATTTTCCACTCCTGGGATGAAAACCGTGGATATGGCTGGGACATATTTTTCTGCCCACTCCAGGATGCAATTTGCTTCCCTCTGGGCTGCACGACTCTTGGTGCCACCCTGGTGATTGATATATGCCACTGCCGTGGCATTGTCTGATTGAATTCTGACAGGGGACCCTTGGAGTTTGGATGTCCATGCTACTAGGGCATACCGGGCTGCTCGTATCTCTAAGAGATTGATGGGCAGGGCCTTTTCTGCTTCTGACCACTTGCCCTGGAGAGACCATTGCTCCAGTACTGCCCCCCAGCCTATGAGGCTGGCATCTGTAGTGACCACCTTCCAAGAAACCGGACTGAAGGGTTTCCCTCTTTCCAGATTCTGGGGCACCAACCACCAATGGAGGCTCTTGCGAACGGAAGGGGACAGGGACATTGGTAAGTCTAAAGCCTGAACTTTTTTGTTCCAGGCTGACAGTATGGCCCTTTGCAAATTCCTTGAATGGAATTGACCGTAGGGTACCGCTTCGAATGAAGCCACCATCTTTCCCAGCAGCCTCATGCAGAGGCGTATGGATGGTTTTCTTTTTGTACCCACTAAGTGGGTCAAATCTTTTAAAGACGACACCTTCTCTGGAGGTAAGAAAATCTTTCTCTGATTTGAATCCAGCCTTAGCCCTAAGTATTCCAGACTTTTGACTGGTCTTAGAGCTGACTTGTCCCGGTTGATAATCCAACCGTGATATTCCAGATACTCGATTGTCTTGTGAATAGCTACTTCCAGCTTTTCCACTGAGTGGTCTATTAGTAGCAGGTCGTCTAGATATGCCATTATCGTTACACCCTGTGTTCTTAGATTGGCCAATAATGGGGCCAGAATTTTTGTGAACACTCGTGGTGCTGTGGCCAGACCGAAAGGTAAGGCTCTGAACTGAAAATGGCGCCCTTCTACTGCAAAGCGTAGAAATTTCTGGTGGGCCGGAAAGATGGGAATATGCAGATAAGCATCCTTTATGTCGATCGAGGCTAGCCATTCCTGCCCTTGTAGGGCGGTGGCCACCGATCGGATCGACTCCATCCGAAAAGTCCTGATATTTAGGAACTTGTTTAGCCCTTTTAGATTTAATATGGGCCTCACGTCCCCATTTGGTTTGGGGACTGTGAAAAGGTTCGAGTAAAACCCGAATCCGCTTTCTTCCAGGGGAACCTTCATGATTACACCTTGGAGCAATAGTTGTTCTAGTGCCAGAAGGAGGGATCCTCTCTTTTGGGGATCTCTTGGCACGTTTGACCTCATAAATTGGGCAGGAGGAGTGCCTTTTAACTCCAGCTTGTATCCCAGACTTACTGCGGAGAGCACCCATCTGTCTCTGATGGTGTCCCGCCAGGTCTCTGTGAACAACTGAAGTCTTCCCCCCACCCGATTGAGTGGGGGCAACGCTTCATGCCTTGGGGGGAGGTTTTGTACCTCTCTTGATCCAGGGCTTCTTGTTACCCTGTGATTGTCCCTGATTTCTGCCCCCTGAATTTGACCGCGGAGGCCGTCGGAACTGCTTCACAGCCGATGTGCCTGGGACTGGAGAAGTAGGCCTCTTAAAAGAAGGACTTCTACCCTTGTTCTTAACCGGTAAGAGTGAACTTTTACCGGCAGAAATTTTCTGGATATATTTGTCCAGATCTTCTCCAAATAAGCGTTCTCCATGAAATGGGAAGCTAACCAGCAGTTTTTTACAGGGAGCTTCAGCAGACCAGTTTTTGAGCCACAGAAGCCTACGCATATGTACTATAGACAGCGTAAAGCGGGAGGCCTGTTGGATTGTATCCTTTATGGCGTCCACCGCAAAACACAAGGCTCTAGGCAGGTCAGCTAGGGCAAGAGCCTGCTGATCTGGTAAGTCCCCTAAGACTTGTTTCAACTGATCTTTCACTGCTTGGCAGACTCCAATCGCTGCTACCGCAGGTTGTGTCACCAAACTTGCTGTAGAGAAAGCAGATTTTAGTAAAGACTCCAATTTTTTATCTATTGGGTCTTTGAACATTGGAACATTATCTACTGGACATGTCAGTGATTTGTTAACAGAAGAGATGGCTGCGTCCACTGTAGGGACCCTCCATTTTCTTATGAACTTATCCTCCATGGGATAGATCACCGGAAATCTCTTGGGGGGAGCAAATATTTTATCAGGATGCTCCCAATCCTGGTAAATAAGCCCTTCTAATAAAGGGTGGATTGGGAAGGAACAGACAGCCTGGGGAGCTTTTAGCGACCCCAGCGAGGAAACCGTAGTGGATGGTGGTTCCGCCAGAGGCATTTTAAATGCTGATCGGACCATATTAGTCAGAGACTGAACCCATAATCTTTCAGCCTGAGAAGCTGAGAAAGGTTCTTCCACTGTTGATTCCTCCATAACTGAATCAACCTCATCCTGATCCCCTTCAGGTAGGTCGATCTCTGTGTGGGGCTGTTCCTCCACTAACAGGCACTCTGAAGGAGGAGACGGAGATCGGACGCGCTTTTCCTGAGACAGGGAAGCAGCGATCAATGCTGTTAATCTCTCTTCCAATCCTCCCAGAGTTGAGGATAAAACCTCCTCTGTTATATATACAGGAGCAGGTGGACTGGGGACAGCCGCAGCACCAGGCATTCCTGCGGGGTTTCTACGGCTACTGACCTCTGAATTCTCAGGGGAGATTGGTGCAGTACAAGCATGCCCAATATCCTCAGAGCCCGATGGAGACCCCTTTGGCTTCCTGGAAGATCTATTTCCGGAGCGTCTGGACGACATATCCTTTAAGCACAAAGCTGAGGTATTCCCGTCGTCATACACCAATTTTGCTGGTAATAGTCTAACACAGGTGCTGCTATATACCAGCTGGTGTCCACTAAAGTGCCTTTCTATGGGGATGCCTGCATCAACCGCCTCTGTGTGCCACTGTTTGTTGCTAGCTCTGTTTGCATGCAGCTGACACTTGTACTGTGTCTTTTAACCATGCTGGGACGCCCGCACATGCGCAGAAGCGCCGCGGCGCGCATCGAGCGTCATCCACCCGCCCCGCCCCTTTTTTTTCATAGGAGGCGCGTGCACGCGCCCGCGCGCGCGCCCGTGCGCCATTGGCGCCCTTTTCGAAATCAAACAGGGGACTAGGAGCCAGGGCCCTTTTTGCCGGAGGGCCTGTGCGGTGGATGAGCGCAGCAACAGGGCAGAGGAAGTGGATTCCCACAGAGAAACTTACCAGCTGCCTGGATCTTTTGACTTGAGAAAACCAAAGATCCACATGACAAGAAAAATGGACTACAGCGGCCTCTAGTGGTTTAACACAGGTACCGCGGTCCCTGTTTTTTTTTTTTTTTTTCTTGACTACTATTAAAATTTTACATTTTCAGTAGTTATAGGCAAACACAGATATTTAGCGGGAATACCGTTAGGTAACAGACAGAAAGACAAATTAGGCTTGGGGGTCCCCCAATAGAACCAAGTTCCTGGGGGCCCCCACTTACCTGATCCCCGCCGCAGGACTTTGTTTGGTCCACAGAAGTCCAAACTTCACCTATCACGGCAGGCATTGTAATTAAACCTTCAGGGACCGGGTTCCCAAGGATTCCACTCCCCTGGACCTGTATAGCACCCTGCACAGACAACATCTTGGTCGTGGGTATGACCAGAGCTCTGGATCCCAGGGTCCAGCCCTCCTAAGAGAAGCATTACAGGCAAAACCTTGCTCTTCTGCTGCAAGGCCCGGGTACTGACCGTTTAGCTATGAAGCTTTTTTGGTGGGATCCGGAACAGCTTACTAAGGCCCAAAAGAACCTGTACGCAAGCCCAGTGAAAACACATGTTACTCTTTGGCCAACACCTTAGACACTGGCAAAAAACTGAGGTGCTCCCGGGTGGGAGGGGCTTATATAGGGGAGGGTACTTCCGGTTTGGAATTGGCCAGTGCCAACACCTGAAGGTAATCTATATAACCCATTAGTAATGACTAAGTCGCTCTGTGTCCCGTGATGTACGAAAAATAAATTCTGGTAACTTAGGATTCCCCCACAGCGGAGTCTGTGGCGAGAAACCCAAGTAACTCGGACAAGCCAACCCAACCCAACCGCCTCCTCCCACGCTTTAATAGTCGCCTTCATTGACAACGTCAGCTGCAGTTCAGACTTCACCCCTCTGTGTATAGCCAAACAAAGGGTCTCATATGACCCCAAATGAGCCGCTTCCACCACTGTGGCAGAGTCCCCCGCCTCAGAGGTCAACCATCTGTGGGCAAATACCATTTGACTGGCAAGATAATATTTCCGCCAATCAGGCAAAGCCAGTCCCCCCTGTCCCCAGGGTTCCTGAAGTACTTTAAGGCCTATGCGTGGCATTTTGGGGGCCCAAAGGAACGAACTTGTGATACCATCTAATTGCTTAAAAAAGGATTTAGGGACTCGAACCGGGGCATGCCGCAGGAAGTAGAGAATAACTGGAAGGATTTTCATCTTTAGCAGACTTATTCTTCCTATAAGTGACAGCGGAAGCCTTTGCCAGGCCAGGGCCCGCTGTTTAAAGAAGGTTAACAGAGGCAACAGATTAAGCGTTACATATTCATTACTGTCCGCCATAATTTTGACTCCTAAATATGTGATGGAAGAAACCCATTGTAAAGGCATATTGGGATCAGCCCTCTCCCTGGCCCTCGCGTCCAAAGGCAGAACGGAGGATTTGCTCCAATTTACCTTCAAGCCGGAGAATGTGGTGAAATCGTTGAGTATCCTCAAGGCCGCCTGAAGCGAGGACCCAGGATCCTCAAGGAATAAAAGCATGTCATCAGCATATAATGCCAGACATTCCCTTATAGACCCCACTTTAATAGCCTTAACTTCACTAGACGATCGGAGTGCCACAGCAAGGGGTTCTATCATAAGTGCGAATATAAACGGGGATAAAGGGCACCCCTGTCTAGTACCCCGACCCACGGAAAAAAAAGAAGTGGCCCTACCAAGCCTAATTGCCACCCTGGGATTACTATATAACAGCGTTATCCATTGCCTGAAGACCCGTCCAAACCCCATCCTCTCCAACACCCGAAGCATGTACTGCCAGTCAATTGAGTCAAAAGCCTTCTCAATGTCAATTGACACAACCATTCTGGTACTCGCGTCAGTCCCCGAAAGCTGGAGATGAGTAAATAGCCTACGCAGATTAGTGTCTGTAGACATCCCGGGCATGAATCCTGTCTGATCAATACTGACCAGCGAGGAGATCACCCTGACCAGCCTATTGGCCAAGACCTTCGTCAATATTTTAAGGTCCATATTCAGGAGAGCAATAGGCCTATAAGCCGAGCAGTCTAGAGGGTCCTTACCCGGTTTTAACAACAGTACCTTATACGCATCCAGCATGGAGGTCGGGAGCCTATTTAGTTCCAAACATTTGGCCAAAAGCGAGTTTAATCTAGGGGCTATTTCATCCGCATAACTTTTATAGAAGTCAGCTGGGAAGCCGTCCGGTCCTGGAGCTTTATGAGGGGGAAAGTCAAAAATAGCCGCCGTTATCTCTTTATTTGTGATCTCAGCATCCAAAGCCAACCGATCTCCATCAGTCTACCTCGGCAGGGCCAAGCCCTCCAATAGGGCCTCTAATGCTGCAGGATCATAATTCGGAATTGGGGCATACAGGGTAGCAAAAAATTTTGAAATTCAGTCATTATCTCCGAGGGATCACTAATTAGATTACCAGCCCTACCCCGAATCACCGGAATATTTGTAATCTGGTTGTCTACCGCCACCAATCTCGCCAACAACTTCCCGTTCTTATCCCCTTCAGAGAAAATAGAATTTGCCCTATGTTTGGCCTCTGTATGAGCCAGATCCGAGAAATGCAAGGAGAGAAGACGCCTAGCCTCCATCAGAGCCGAATATGAGGCATCAGTGGGACAGCCGGCGTGTCCCTCCGCACATTCCTTTTCAGTGTCCTGCAATCCCTGAATTTCCGCATTATGTGCCACCCGTTCAGTTTAAATAGCAGCTATGCACTCACCCCTAATCACTGCCTTGAAGGCATCCCATACCACCTGCGGGTCTGCAGTCTCCTCATTGATTGACCAATAGGAGGCAATTGCCTCTCTCAAGCGGGAGAACACCTGTTCATTCTGCAACCAACCTGGAGACAGCCTCCAACCCCCCCCTCCCCCCCCAGCAGATAAGCTGAGAGTAAGGGACAAGGGGCAATGATCGGATATGCCCCCGGCCATATACTCTACATCATGGAAAAATGGCAACAGGGTCTGGTTGCCAAACGCCATATCAATCCTGGCTGATGAGCGATGAGTCACCGAGACGTGGGAATAGGCCCTGCGGAGGGGATTTTTAGATCTCCACAAGTCGGTCAGCCCAGTCACAGAGGCCCAGGAGAGAAGATCTACCGATCCCTGCCTCCCCGGATTGGACGAGTCCAACGCGTCCAAGATAGCGTTGAAGTCAACCATCAGTAGAAGAGGGAGATGGGCAAAGGGAGCCAGTCTAGTAAACAAATCATACAACACTTGTATATTAACAGGAGGAGGTAAGTACACATTCACCAAGAGCATTTTGTGTTGAAAAATGTTTAACAGCTCCGCCACATATCGCCCCTCCGGGTCCGAAAACACCTGGTGTATAGTGCATGGCAGGGCCCTGCTAATAAGAATCAACACCCCCCTTGCAAACGTGGAATATGTTGCATGAAACGACTTTTGAACCCAAGGCCTGCGCATCACCAGGACCCTGCTACCATCCAGGTGTGTCTCTTGCAGAAAAGCGATATGCGGCTTGGATTGCTTAAGATACTGAAACACTGATGCCCGTTTGAACTTATTATTCAGTCCTCTCACATTCCAAGATACAATTTGGATATGGTCAGCCATTACTCAGCTGGGAAAAGTCTAAATCCCAGAAACCGGGATGCATCATTTTATACAGTCTAGATGTGGAGTCAGAGACCCCGTGCCAATGCCACACATATTTAAAACTGTTTCCCCCCTGTAAGTGGTCAACTGAGTGAAAACAACCCTCCCCTGCCATTATACCAGAACAAAAACCAAAAAACCCCAAAAAAAACAAATACTGGTATGCAGCTTAGTCCCAAACTCCCCCCCCCCCCCCCTGAAAAAGAAAAAGTAGAATAGGAAGTCTCCAACCTTGTGACGAATTGTTCAGCAAGTTAAAATTATATTCTTGGTTGTTCTCATGGAGCCCCACATGCACGGAGCAAGGACCTATGGGCGAACCACACTGCGAATAATAACAGAGCACAGTCAGTGATCTATCTGGGCTCTCTAGTGGCCCCACAGGTAATAGCAGTGTGAAAAAAAAACCCAAGCATGGGCAACAGAGCTTATGTAGTATAGATAGGCGAAAAAACCAAATAACTGCCCCACACATCACAAAGATCCAATATGTCAGGGCTGTGTGAAAAACAGGAACAAAACAGGCCTTCAATCCGGCAGACTCAGGGATTTCTGTCAAGCCACTCACAGGCCTCCCTCGTGTTATCAAAGAACTTAACTGCCCCATTATGTTGTACCCGGAGCCTGCTGGGATAGAGCATGCTATACTGGATCTCTTTTTCTCTCAGCCTCTTATGGATTTCATTAAAGGATCGCCTCTTCCGTTGGGTTTCAGCCGAGAAGTCAGGGAAGAACATCACCTTGGTGTTGTCAAAGCGTAATTCCTGATGCTTTCTAGATTCGCGCAGGATCATGTCTCGGTCCCTATAGTTGAGGAACCTGACTAGGAAAGGCCGGGGGAACGCACCAGCGGGGCGGACACCCGCGGGCACTCTGTGGGCACGCTCCACCACATAAGTGGGGGGTAAATCCCCCAATAGCAGGATCTGTTTAAAAAATTGTTCGGCAAACGTGGTGGTCTTATCCCCCTCGGCCCTCTCAGGCAGACCCACCACCCTGACATTGTTCCTCCTTTGGCGGTCCTCTGCGTCTTCATCTCTTTGCTGGAGGGATCTTACCAGGTCCTGCAGCTCTGTCAGCTGTGCCCCATGCGAGTGGGACACATCCTCCACCTCAGAGATCCGGTCCTCTGCTGTAGTGAGCCTCCCTCGGATCTTATCAAGGTCATGCCTGATGAGTGTGCACTCCGTGGCAAGATGGTCGATTCTCACCATCACCGCGGCCTTGCTGGCGTCTATGGCCTCCAGGATGGGTCTGGTGATCGCATCTGAGGCCATCCCCTGCTCCTGGGAGTCCGGTGAGAGGTCCTCCGGACCGTGACCCGCAGCAGCAGCCCCCTTCTCCATCAGTTTGTCCTTCTTCCCGGCGTGTCTGAAGGATTGACTAGGAGGCAAGATGGCGGCAGCGGCTCCTTGATCAGTGCCTCGTGCGGAGCGGGTCTGACGCTGTGAGTGCTGCGATGTTTGCCCGTGCCTGCGCCCTGTCTTTCTCATGTCCAGGACTCCACAATCACTGTCCGATTGCTTAGAGACAGGAAAGAGGGTGAGAAAAGCCCTGAAAAACGGATAAAGGTCAGGATAGACGTGAAGCTCCAGAGAAACACTTGCTGCCTCGTTCACATCCGGCCACGCCCACCGCCTTCAGGTGTATATTTAGCAGGAAGCACACTACACCTGCTGTAAGTGCTGCAAATGCCTGTTAGTGTAACACACCTGGAAAACACAGCAATACGGGCTAGCTTCAGGTGTATATTTAGCAGGAAGCACACTACGCCCGCTGTAAGTGCTGCAAATGCCTGTTAGTGTATCACACCAGAAAAACACAGCAATACGGGCTAGCTTCAGGTGTATAATGTGCAGGAGGCACACTACGCCCACTGTAAGTGCTGCAAATGCCTGTTAGTGTAACACACCAGGAAAACACAGCAATACGGGCTAGCTTCAGGTGTTTATTTAGCAGGAAGCACACTACGCCCGCTGTAAGTGCTGCAAATGCCTGTTAGTGTAACACACCTGGAAAACACAGCAATACGGGCTAGCTTCAGGTGTATATTTAGCAGGAAGCACACTACGCCCGCTGTAAGTGCTGCAAATGCCTGTTAGTGTAACACACCAGGAAAACACAGCAATACGGGCTAGCTTCAGGTGTTTATTTAGCAGGAAGCACACTACGCCCGCTGTAAGTGCTGCAAATGCCTGTTAGTGTAACACACCAGGAAAACACAGCAATACGGGCTAGCTTTAGGTGTATAATGTGCTGGAGGCACACTACGCCCGCTGTAAGTGCTGCAAATGCCTGTTAGTGTAACACACCTGGAAAACACAGCAATACGGGCTAGCTTCAGGTGTATATTTAGCAGGAAGCACACTACGCCCGCTGTAAGTGCTGCAAATGCCTGTTAGTGTAACACACCAGGAAAACACAGCAATACGGGCTAGCTTCAGGTGTATAATGTGCAGGAGGCACACTACGCCCACTGTAAGTGCTGCAAATGCCTGTTAGTGTAACACACCAGGAAAACACAGCAATACGGGCTAGCTTCAGGTGTATATTTAGCAGGAAGCACACTACGCCTGCTGTAAGTGCTGCAAATGCCTGTTAGTGTAACACACCAGGAAAACACAGCAATACGGGCTAGCTTCAGGTGTATAATGTGCAGGAGGCACACTACGCCCGCTGTAAGTGCTGCAAATGCCTGTTAGTGTAACACACCAGGAAAACACAGCAATAAGGGCTATGTCATGGATATGCATTAATGTCTGTCTGCCATCTTACCTTTCCTCCTCATGTGTTCATCTTAGAGACCAGACCTCCTTCACCTGGCTTCCTTTATAATCTCCTCCCAGCCTGACTCCACCCCAGGCCCTATCACAGAACACTATATTAACCTGTGCACTGCAAGCCTGCTTTGCTGATCAACGTGTTTGTTAGGCATTGTGTGTTTGGGTTCCTGCCTGCCGTGTGCTACGTCTGTCTCTCTGTTACATATTTGGCTTGTCCCCGACTATCCCTGTCTGCTCGTGACCCTTGACCTTCGGCTCGTTCTTTCGTTATCCTTGTCTGCTTGTGGCCCTTGACCTTCAGCTTGTTATTCGTTTCTCTCATATCTTGTGCTGCTGCTTCCCCTCTTTCCCCTTATCCTACGGGGCGTGAGCTAGGAGACTCCAGGGGCCGCGACCTGGACCCAGCCTGCAGCATAACATCCTCACCACTAGAGGCTCTGGAGAAGACCTGCTGGGTCTTTGACTCCGCGCCCTGGGGAATCTTGGCTCTAGCTTCCATTAGGATCCTGGTTGTGCTCCTCTGGTCCCGCTTTCCACAACCACCCAGTTTCCTATCCGCAGAAGTCAGCCATAGGGTTCACTACCTTGCGGTGCACTCCTGTCCCCCTACGGTGTGCATCTGTCACCTGGCCACAGGTGACCTTGACAGTTTGATCAGCCATGAACCCGGCTGACATCCCGCTCCCCGCGGATGATCCATTGCAGGGCATAGTTCGCAGACTTGAAACCCAGGAATCAAATCAGACTCAGGTGATGCGATTCCTCCAGGATCTGGCTTCTCGATTCGAGCAGCTTCAGGCCTCCTTGGGAACCCCGAATCCGCAACCTCAGGTACAACCAGCGGCTGTACCTATCACACCAGTCGCAGCCACACACTCACTAAAATTGCCAGCTCCGTTCCTTTTCTCTGGGGACTCCAAGGCCTGCAGGGGGTTTCTCAGCCAATGCATGATTCATTTTGAGCTTCAGCCTCAAAACTTCCTGTCTGACCGGGCTAAGGTAGCCTATATCATTTCCCTCCTCTCCGGTGAAGCTTTAGCCTGGGCTGCCCCCCTGTGGGAGAGGAATGATCTGGTGGTTTCCAGCCTGTCCGATTTCTTGAAGCTCTTTCGTAATATCTTCGAAGACCCGGCTCGGGCTTCTTCAGCGGCTAGTGCTGTCTTACGTCTTCGCCAAGAATCTAGTTCAGTGGGACAATATGCTCTTCAGTTCCGTATCCACACAGCTGAATTGAGCTGGAATAATGAGGCCCTGGTCGCTACCTTTTTACATGGCCTCTCTGATCGAGTGAAAGACGAATTAGCGGGAAGAGCCATTCCCGTCGGTCTGGACGATGTAATTTCGTTATGCAACCAGATCGACATTCGTTTTCAAGAGAGGTCCTTAGAAAAAAGACGCCAGCACTCTCTGGGTCCTAGCCAGTCTGAGCTCCCCTCCCTTCATCCCGTGGAGCATCCTCTACCTGCTGAAGAACCTATGCAGCTGGGCCGGACCAGACTAACCCCCGAAGAACGTGCTAGGCGCAGAACTCTGGGCTTGTGCCTCCATTGTGGGGGCAAGGGTCATTTTCGTGACTCCTGCTCGCTTCGTCCGGGAAACGCTTGGGTCTAATACATTTGGAAGGTGGAGTATTGGACCCAGAAACATCACCTTCTCGCCTGCTCTTGCCGGTGTTCCTTCATGTAGGCACTTCTCCTCAGTCAACCCTTGCATATCTGGATTCCGGGGCTGCCGGCAATTTTATGGCTTGGAGAACTGCTTCTTCTATGAAGCTTACCCTTTCACCTCTCACTACCCCATTGGTAGTCTCGGCAATTGATGGCACTGTTCTCCCAGGGGGCCCTATTCGCTTCCAGACGCTACCCATTAGGATGTCGGTAGGGATTCTCCACCAGGAGTGGATATCCTTTCTTATTCTACCCAAGGCCTCTACCCCAGTTGTATTGGGCCTCCCTTGGCTACAGCTCCACTCTCCACATGTGGACTGGGTCTCTGGGCAGATCCTGGCCTGGGGTTCCTCATGTTTCTCGTCGTGTCTTCTCAAGGTGACCCCCAAGGAGAGTCTTCCGGTTGCTGCCACTTCTGTTTCTTCTGATCTTCCTGCTGCATACAGCGATTACCGGGATGTGTTCTGTAAGAAATCAGCTGAGGTGCTTCCTCCCCACAGGTCTTTTGACTGTGCTATTGATCTTGTCCCCGGAGCAACTCTACCCAGGGGTCGTACCTACCCTCTGTCCATCCCAGAGACCCAGGCCATGTCTGAGTATGTCGCAGAGAATCTGGAGAGAGGTTTCATCCGGAAATCCTCATCGCCTGCAGGGGCAGGGTTCTTTTTTGTTGCTGTTTCGCTTGCGTCTATCTAGCAAAGGTTACTCTGTGGTATAACAAGGAAGCTGAGACTTCTGCAGTGTGTAAATGTGCTTTTACTATACAAGATGCTGTACATACAAAACTATTACAATATTAGGAATATACTACAAGACTGACAGATTTCTATAACAAGCAAAATGCCTAGCAAATAGAACAGCCTATGTCTATAACTACAAATACATTTAAAGGTTACTTAACTTGGATTACGCTTTGTTCATGATCTCCATTGGCAATGATTCTTCTTGGAGATCAGGTCCTGTTCTTCTTATGATGAGTGGCTTCTACTCTCTTACAGCAACATGATGTGTGTGTGTGTGTGTGTGTGTGTGTGTGTGTGAGCTTACTGCTTTTATGTGTGTCAGACTGTTTACCATTGTTACCAAAACAGAAAACATAGATGTATTTCAACAATAGCATTGAATACAACAATGCTATCTACCTATTGTCTACTGAAACGAAACCTGTAATCTAAACTGTAATTCTTTTCAGTTTGAGAGCTGAAAGAAATCTCAAACAGGTAATGTACTAAAATACAACAATGGTATCTAATCCCATTGTCATTTGTTTGTTTGAGAGATCTACTTAAACCAAATGCTGACAGGTAATCTGACTATTGTAAAATTGTCCCATGTATCCTATGTCTGATTAATATAATAAAAATCATATTTTTAACAAACGCAATACATTCCGCCCTATGATTTTTATTTTTCTCTCTCAGACCACACACAGAAAATCTCTTCATTACTAAAAACTCAATATACACATGAATTTTCCTTAAATGCAACCCCTCCCATATTTCTGTCACTGAGAGGGTGTTTCAGTCTTTGGATAAAAGTTCATTAGAAAGTCCATTCTAAAGTTCTTTAGAAACAAGTCCAGGCTTGGAACACATCAAAAGGCCTTGTTCTCCACAGCTCTTGCGATCTTCCGTCATTCTTTCCATCATGTAACCACTTTTCTCTGGTCTTCCTATGGATCAAATTGGAGACAGCCTGTGGAGTGGAAAACAAAGCGGATAGAGTAGATCAAAGCGGATACAGTAGATCCTGGCCCTTCAGCTACAATCTCTCCTCTAAATGGCTTCTTGCCTGGATATCTGACCAATACTTTGCCACCTGCCTGTATACACCTCTGACCCTCCCAAAGAACATCAATAGGGAGGAGAGGAAATATACTGATATTTCCCAGAAAATCACTGCTGTTTATTTTGGAAGGTTTGATGTTATGTAGCCTCACTTTCCACTCTTGCTGAGAAGTATCCACTAACCAGTCAGAGTCCCAGCCACTGTCTTGAAGCTCATCTGCCAATGCAAATATAACTTCAAACCTTCCTGCCAGATTCCCTCTCATTCCTAGATAAGCTTCAGCTTCAGATACGTCACTCTTGGTTTCTATGTCATGGGAAGCAGTAACATGGTATCTGTTAAACCCTGTTCTTTCAGGAACCTTACATAAATACTGAACTCTGCACTCCAGCTGTGGAATCTGTGCCTCAGCCCCTACCATCCTCTCATATGGTGTGCTTTTGGCTATTGGCTTAGAATTTAACAACATGACTGCCTGTGTGAGGACCCGATCCCACCCCCTTAGTGTATGTGTGGGTGTAATTTTGCGTATCTGGACCTTCAATAGCCCGTTGTATCTTTCAATCAAACCAGCTGCCTGTGGATGGTATGGGATGTGGCACAACCAGTACACTCCAGAATCTTTGGCCCACTGCTGTACTGTTAATCCGGTAAAGTGTGAGCCATTATCACTTTGGACTTGTTTGGGACAACCATAAGCAACGACAAGTTTCTGAAGCAGTTGAAGCGTTGCGGCTTGATCTGCACGTTTGCAAGGATGAACAAGCATAAGTCCTGAATAGGTGTCCACCGCAGTGCAACAATATCTCAGTCCATTGTTTCCCCGGGGCAGGGGACCGATGAAGTCAATCTGCCAGATCTCTGCAGGCCTCTCACCCCTCTTAATCGACCCAGTGGAGTACTTTTGCAATGGCCATTGTCGCACTTCTCCACACACTGTACAGTTCCCTATTACAGTCTTTATCATGTCCATGGATATAGGAAATCCTCTCTGCTGTGCCCATTCATATGTTGCTTTCTGCCCCAAATGTCCAGATTGCTTGTGGGCCCAGTTGGCAAAGTTCATCAAAACAGGATCAATTGGCACAACTGCCTTCACTTTTGCGATTTCATCTGCAACTCTGTTATAGTTCTCAAAGTCTGGTACTAGGGGCACATGTGCATCAACATGCCCCACTTTTATGGTGCGGGAGTGAGCTTCCTTCCAGATGTAGTCCCAGACTTCCTTGCCTCCCCACACCACCTTTCCATGAATCATCCATTCATTGGACTTCCACGTGGGCATCCAAGTTGTCAGTCCTTTAAAAACCGCCCAGCTATCAGTGTAGATAGTGACATGGGAAGAAGGATCCTCCTGAAAAGTCATCACTACAGCTTTCAACTTTGCATACTGACTGGACCCTCCGATTCCGGACTCCTGCAGGACTGTGTCTGTACTTGGGTTGTAGGCTGCTGCTGTCCATTTACGCCCAGACGAGGTGATTATGGCTGAACCATCAGTGAACCATGCTGACTCCTTCATGTCTTCTGACAGAGACTCAAAGGGTGGTGCCTCTTGAATGGGGGATGACTGCAGCACAGGAATTTCTTCTTCTGGCCGGGTGCTGGTAAAAGTAACAAGCCCTGCCAACTGTTTTGAAATGTCTCTAACATCCCCAGCTGCAATACCCCCTCTTTCTTGAAGGTACCACTTCCATTTCATCAGTGTCTGGTTCTGGGCTACAGCTGCCCTAGTGGTCAGTCCATTATCTCTCACCCATCCTGCTATTGGCAATGCAGTATGGATGGTGACTGTGTCCTTTCCTGTAATGGTCTCTACATGTTGAAGTGCTGTGTAGGCCCCAAACAGGTACTTCTCTAGGGGCGTGTATCTCGTCTGTGCCCCTGTCAGTTGTTTGGACCAAAATCCAATAGGTATTGCTCTCAGTCCTTTCTTTTCATTTGGCTGCCACAGACTCCAAGATATGGTACCATTCTGCTCCACTACATCCAGCTGAAATGGTACTCCTTGTCTCACGGGTCCCAATCCCTGATGCTGCAAAATAGCTTTTTTAGCAGCCAGAAATGAAGTCCGCTGTTCTGAACCCCATGAGAACGCAGTCTTTTTTCTGGTAACATTGTATATAGGCCTCAGAATCAGTCCAAGATGTGGAATGAACGATCTCCAGAATCCCACAACTCCAATGAACTTCTGTGCCTCCTTTTTGGTAGTAGGGGGCAACAGCGCCTGGATAGTTTGCACAACTGTCTCTGGAATCTTCCTCTGTGGCCCAGTCCACATCATTCCTAGGAATTTCACCTCTGTGGCAGGTCCTTGGACTTTGTCTCTGTTGATAGCCCACCCTCTGTTCTCCAAGTGTTGTATCAGCAGGTGCAGTGCTTCAGTTACATCTTCTTTTGTCCCAGAGATCATGATGTCATCAATGTAGTGAAACACAGCGACTTTCAAATTCAGGGTACTTAAATCTCGGGCAATCAGTCCATGACAAATCGTTGGAGAATGAAGATAGCCTTGCGGAAGGACAGTGAAAGTGTACTGGTGGCTGTCCCACACCAGAGCAAACTGGTCTTGACAATCTGGGTCTATCAAAATTGAAAATAAAGCATTAGCCAGGTCTATCACAGCATGATATTCTCCTGCATCTTTAGCAATTTTCTCAACAATTGAGATCATATCTGGTACAGCCGACTTCAATGGAGGTGCCACTTTGTTTAGACCTCTGTAATCCACAGTCATTCTATATGTCCCATCAGGTTTCTTTACTGGGAACACCGGAGACGAGAAAGGACTTACAGCAGGTCTAAGGATCCCTACTCTCAACAGTTCTTGAATAGTCTCCCCAATTTCTTTGTGGCCTCCAGGAAGTCTGTACTGCTTGAGACAGACTGGCTTCTCTGGTGGAGGAATGTAGACAGGGGTCCATTTCGCATGACCTCTGACCACAGCCTTCACCGCCCTTACCAGATACGCTTTATCAGGATACCCGAATGTGAATGTACCTCTTTCAGTCTGAATTGACTGACCTTGAAGTACATCCATCCCAAGAATATTTTCAGGTAACTCTGATATTAAAAAATTTGTCATAAATCCTGATCCCTTGCCAATAGCCAATTTCACCCGTATCCTAACTGCTGGTGTAGTTTGCCCTCCCAAGCCTTCTACATAAATCAATTCTCCTTTGTGATGGGAAGGATTTCCTTGCAAAAGTGTAACTTCAGCTCCACTATCAACTAAAGCCATTACATGTGTAGGAGAAGATGACTTCCCCCACCATACAGTGACAGGTGCATATGGGCGTCGGTCTCCTGCTGTCACTGCCCTTGCTGCTATTACAGGAGACTCACCTTCCCTTCATAAAGGATATTGAACCTCCCAATCCCCTTTTCTGATTCTCTCTAACTCCTCCCCAGGATAAAGGGATTTGGGTTTGGGTTCATGTTCACTTTTGGGAATTGGTTTGGGGCTAACAGGAGGGGTCTATTCTGTTTCCTCTAAGTCTAGGCTGATGTTATCTTCACTAGGAGTAGTGTTTCTAACCCTGACAGTTTTCCCTACTAAATGTTTCCACCTCTTCAGCATTTCTGCAGTAGGAATGCCATCTATCTCATCTTTAGTTACTCCTGCCTTTAATAGATCCACCCACATTTCTTTCCTAGAAACAACTAGCCTGGTTTTCTCTCCACCTTCTGTCTTCTCTACCCCATTCCGTTTCTTCTCTGTTATTTTCTGCTTGTATTCTTCCTGTCTGGCCTTGACCTTATCTACTGCCCTGACAGGTTTTGTTTTAGTCTCCTCTATCTCCCCCAACTGGCTTAAAAGGGTTGTGGCTTCATGAATCTTGCTGTTTAATCCCAGGCCTCCCAACAAGGACAATAATGGAGCCCTGAGATTAAATGGCGCAGACTTCATCAGCTTAGAGCGCAGAGCAGACGTAAAGGGTTCCATATCTGGACCTATCCATTCTGGAAATGTATTGAGTGCATTACATATACCCATCCATCTCCCTACTGGCACGAGCGCGGTGCTCGTTTGGATTGAGGTCCACGCTCACTACATACTAAGTGAGTGTGTGAATGCACCTATTTGCGATTCAGTCTGCTGCATTCACAGAGTTGCGCTATTGATGTCCCTTTCTTCTGTGTTTTTTTCACATGCATCCCCATGAGCGATATGGGAGTTCAAACTCTGTGACTGCCGCCGCCGCCGCCATCTGAGGATCGCACTGAGTGCATCATACATACCAATCCATTTCTCTATTGGCACGAGTGCGGTGCTCGTTTGGATTGAGGTCCACGCTCACTATATATCAAGTGAGTGTGTGAATACACCGATTTGCGATTCAGCCTGCTGCATTCACAGAGTTGCGCTATTGATGTCCCTTTCTTCTGTGTTTTTTTTCACATGCATCCCAATGGGCGATATAAAAATTGAGTTCTAAAGATTGTATCATAAGGACGATACATACCGTATTTATCAGCGTATAACACGCACAGGCGTATAACACGCACCCTAACTTTAAGAGGGAAGTTTTTAGGAAAAAACACTTTCCACAGCTTTCTGCGTATAACACGCAGGCACAGTTTACCCTCTATTTTCAGGGTAAAAATGTGAGTGTTATACGCCAATAAATACAGTAATTCCCCACCACAGAGATCTGCTTCATACTGCCCCCTCCCAGCAGGGAGGTAAGCTGTGTTTGATCACTGGGTGGATGCCATATCAAGACTCTCAAGCACATCCTTGGTGATGGGACTTTCTGTATATATGACTGTATTCACATATAATATTCATTTATAATACAATTTTTTCTGCAACATTTGGAAGCTCTATTAGGAGCCTCTACCAGGATTAGGAATCCTCCTTCCTCACTTGTTTACTCACTTATGTCTTTAGTACTTTTATGTTGTTCATAGACATTGTTTTGTCTGATTATTGCATTTACCTTAGTGATTCACGTTCGCTTTAAGGTTGTATATCATCAGTCACGTTTGCGCATCACAGGATTGCCCAGACACTTGTTCCTACTAGATTTTGCAATCAGTGGCCCTTTGCACATTATTATTTTGTACATATCTGTGTCACTGGGCATATTGTACACCTACCACATAGTTGGTCTTATAGCAACCAGTAGCTGTTTATTTATTTATTTTACGCTCATTTGTGTCACTGTGCACATTATTACTACCTAGCTGGTTTCCAGCCAGCGATTATTTAATACACCCCCCTTTTTCCTCCCTTCCCTCACATTCCCATTCTCCCGCCTCCTTTCTCCGCCCCCCTCCCCTCCCTCTTATTCACTTTATTTTATTCACTACAGCGCAGCCACCATCACGATTTTTTTTTTTTTTTGTGCTAGGTGTGCTCTTACGGCACGGGTCTCCCTAACTGGAATTCCAGAAAGGGCTCAGAATTGTTATGTAAAGTTAGATCTTTTCTTTTTCATTTCCTCATCTGCCAGGACAGTCAGAATCACAGAACACCATTCTATGTGTTAGTTCTGTTTCAGACCAGTTTAAAAATCTTTTATATAGGAGGATACCTAAGCCTTAAGCCTCGTTCGTACACACGGCCGAGAATCCCGTCGTAAAAAAAAAGTCAGTTTTCTCGACAAGATTCTTGTCAAGCTTGACGGGATTCTTGTCAAGCTTTCCTTGCATACACACTGTCAATTAAAAATCTTGTTGTTGTAAAGCACGGTGACGTACAACACGTACGACGGCAGTATAAAGGGAAAGTTTGATTCCAATGGCGCCACCCCTTGGGCTACTTTTGCTGATCTCGTGTTACCGCGTGTTAGTAAAAGTTTGGGGGGAGACGATTTGCGCTTTTCAGTCTTCGTGCTTTCAGTTCGTTACAGCGTGACGAATGTGCTATCTCCATTACGAACGCTAGATTTACCAGAAGGAGCACTCCTGTCTCATACTTGTGTAGCACACAGACCCTTCTTCTCCATCCATCTTGTCTGCAGTAAGGCACACCTGCTACTTGCCCGTTGTCCAACTCCAGATATGGAGAGGCGATCGGTGTTGGATTTTTGGGCCTTGCGGCGAGTTACCTCTCCAGAGTGGATTCCTGGTCTTCGTTGTCTAGGTGAAAGTCCTGTTTTGTAATAAAGCCAATGTCCACACAGGTGTAAAACCTAAGCAGCAAGGTTTTAGTCTTTTCTTGAGAACGAGAGAGTAGAAACAACAAGTAGGGGAAGGTTCAGGCACGCAACGCTTAGAGAACACTTTCGTCGCCACTCAAGCCTGAGTGGGTATTGCTCACCCGGATAGTCCCTATGAGAGCAGTCCTAGCAGCCAGAGTGGAGCACGGATGTCAGAGATAATAGATCCCCCTTTAGGCAGGCCTCCAGGCCTCTCCCCGAGATAGCAGTACCGTCGCTATCTCCGTCGGGACTGATCTTCCCCTGGAACTCCTTCCCTAAAGATGAGCCCCCTTCAACCGGACAGCCTGGGATCCCTCTCCAAAGCGTAGGTCCTCGATAGGAGAGCTGGGCCTACTATACAGCAGTAGAGCCTCGGGCTAAAGGTGCCCGAGACCAATCACACGCATCCCGTGCCATGAGGGCAACGAGACACTCTCACTGGACCAGAGGTCCCCGCGAACTCCTTGGGGTCCCCCTGGAATCATCTCACGCCTAATGGCGTCTGCCCCTTTTGTACCCTCTCCCAGCGTGCACAGCGGGTAGACCACGCCCACTGCACGGCTGCCGAGAGAGGACACCCAATGGCGCTGCGATACCCCCTGCGGTTCAACCTGAGCCAAAGACGACAGCGCCATCTCCAGGCAACAGGGAACTATACTGCCAGGCAGCACCGTACCCAGAGCAGAAGCAATTTAATATATAAACAGGTCTGAGCCAAACTATTAGCTCAGACCACCCTTAAATTTGCACATATAGCGTCCCATAAATTGGGATGGGCGCTACACTTGATTCTGAGCATGCGCATTTTTTTAAGACTCGGAAAAGCATACACACGACCGGTTTTCTCATCGGGAAACAGGCCGACGAGAATCCTGACGAGAAAATAGAGAGCAGGTTCTCTATTTTTCTCGTCGAGATTCCCGGCAGTTTTCTCGACAAGAAACCATACACATGAACGTTTTTCTCGGCAAGAAAGCTCTCCCAGCAGTTTTCTTGGGCTTAGGGTTTGTGGATCTTGTTATCACCACAAAAAATTCATACACATTTTCTCTAGTTCAAGTTGCAAGTTCATTTGTCTACTTCCTATACCTGGAGTAACCTATGGAGTACCGCACATTCTTCACTCTTCAGAAACTTGGGCAAGTTTCTTGATGCAGTTAGAATTCTCTTCCCAAAAACAAAGCCTTCATTATTATACATTAGTAAAGCTGGCCATACATATAACAATTTTCCTAATCAATTTCCTTTAGATTTACCTTCAACTATGTAGTGCAAGGGCCTGCCTGATTGCATACAAATTAAAAAGTGTTTGACCTCATATTATATGGTTTTGGTAAATCTAAAGGAAAATTGTACAAGAAAATTGTATAATATATGGCCAGCTTAAGGTTACTTGGACAGATAACGTCTGGGGTGAGTACTACTTCCCAAGGTCTTAATTCTACCCAGCTCTGTCTGTAATACAAGAGTTTATCCTTACTCATAGTCCAAAAAAGTAAGATTTCTTTCAGTAAGATCCTCCTTTTCTTTTTTTTTTTCTTCATAGCCACAATTCTGGGTGACTCCACATATTTACTGTACTCCGATACATGAGGCATTTCCGTTTAAAGCGCCTATGACCAATCTTTTCTTGATTTCATATTGAATTTCCAAGAAATATTTATATCTTTCTTACTCTAATCCTTGTTATATACGATAGATCAGGGATGGTAACCCCTTCTAGTCATAGGGGATGTTCCTGAGATTCTGAGCTATCAAAGACCCCCAGCTGTAGCTGGAGTGCAGAGTTAAGTTTTTGATCACCTCTAAGGGCCAGTTCACACCAGATGCAGTTCTGTGCAGTTCCATTTTTTCTGCACCAATACAGTCAGTTCCGGTCAGTTTCCAGTCAGTTTCTGCACTGGAAACTAACCCGAAACTGACTGGAATTTACTGATCTGGTGTGAACTAGAGCCATTGGAATACATGGAAAACACCGTACATGCATTTTTTTTGCAGAAAAAAAGCACACGGAACTGAACGGAACTGTGTCTGGTGTGAACTAGCACTTATACCAGAGTGTTTTCATGTTAGTTTTGCCTTTTCTTCATTTAGGCCTTACCACAGTAAGTAATCCCCACCTCTTTCCTGGAGGCTACCCATAGTAAGGTAACCTTACTACTAGATTTTGTCTATTGGCTTGAACTGCCTCCCCTGACACAGTTCATTTTATGTCGCATCATGCAAATTTATGTACCCATTGTCACTTCAACATATGGATTCATAGCTTTTGCTGTTGAAGGCCAGATTTTGCTTCTTGGCCTCAACCAACATTTATACTTAATCATTACCCTAGGCTATGAAGATCTAGATTAGTTTGCAGGAGGATTCTTCCTTTCCCACTCAGGTTATTTTTAACCTACCACATTAGACCTTTCTGTCTACTTATAGAAGGACTCTATGCCCTTCAAAAGGATGTCTTCACCTATTCGCAAGGCCTCTTTCTACCCTCACTTTAGACTTCTGGCATTAGGAAGTTTGTTTTTGTTACTGTTTCCCCTATTAGGTTTTATTTTATTTTTTTATCTCTTTAAGTACCTTCTTTTCCTTAACTTTATACAAGGTTAAACAATTTTTTTCAGGCATATCCTCAGTATACCGTCTACTTTCCTGTTACACAAGCAGGACCTCTTATCCTCATAGTGTACTCCGTACCACATTCTGATTGTACTAACTGGTTTGCTCCAAATCTGTACCTTACACCTTTGTTATAAGACCTGGTCCTTTTCTTCTAAGTCTACATAGAGGTTCCCAGACTTAAGATTGCATAGAGTAGGGCCTTCAGGTTCACTTCTAATACAAGCTCCTTTCACCATCTGGTTTCACTTGAAACTTCACTCTGATGCCGCGTACACACGATCATTTTTCCCGTCGGGAAAAATGACATTTTTTTTTTTCGCCGAGAAAAACGATTGTCTGTGGGCTTTATGCCGTTTTTCTCGTTGAGAAAAACGGCAGGAAAAACGACGAGAAAAATTAGAACATGTTCTAAATTTTCTCATCGTTTTTTCCATCATTTTTTTCCGCGGCAGTTTTCCCATAGGGAGACACTGCCGCGGAGCCCACAGACGGTCGTTTTTCTCGTCAAAGAAAAAAATGACGGGAAAAACGGTCGTGTGTGGGGGAACATGCCGTTCCCTCGTTTTTTATTTTTTTTCATGCCGTGAATCACGATCGTGTGTACGCGGCATGAGGGTTTCTGCACCAACAGAGCACAACCACTGAATGTATCAATTATTAGACTTGTGCACAACGGAAAAATTCGTTTCGGTTCGTTTCTTTCCGGTCATGTTGATTCGTAATCATTCGTAATTTTGCTAGACGGGATTTTTCGTGTTCGGACTAATTCGTATTTTCGCAAGCGACATTTTTCGTTGATGTTTTTGTTGCTTTATAATTCGTACTTTCGGTAGAGTACGTTGTTTTTCGTTGATTCTGGACACAACTCCTACTTTCGTAACTTTTTTTGGGTTCGTTGATTCGTAATTTTCCGTGTCTCTCTCACAACGACGCTGCCTATTATGCCTAATGTGCTTCGAATGGATTTGTACTTTTCTAAATACATAGCGGTTATTTGTAACGATTCGAAATCTCGTATTTTACTTTCGTTTTTTTACATACGGCTATAGGCTCCGCCCCTGTACACCATTTTGAGAGGGTTCAGCACGGTGAGGGAGAAGCAGAGAGCAGAGCAGAGTGTTATTCTGCTTCGAATGGATTCGAAATCTCGTATTTTACTTTCGTTTTTTCATGCGGCTTTAGCCTCCGCCCCTGTACACCATTTTGAGAGGGAGTTCAGCATGGTGAGGGAGAAGCAGAGAGCAGAGTGAGTGTTATTGTGCTTCAAATGGATTCGTACATTCGTAACTTTTTTCATAACGAATTATGCCGAAGACATTCGGGCATTCGCTATTTTGCGGTATAATTTATTTCGGATTCGGTTTTATTCGTAATTGCTTTGTTCGGAAATTCGAATGCTTCCGAATGTCCGAAAGTTGCTAAATTCGGACGAATTTCGATTCGTTACGAAACGAATTGCACAAGCCTATCAATTATATTGTGGTGAGTCTTTTCTTTCAACTGCCCAGGCAGCCTTTGTTTCTCAGACATTCCTGACATCTCAGGCACCCCCGTAAAGGGAACTCTTTTTATTCCTTTTGACAATGTTCTATTACTCTTACAATCAGATCCCTATTGCATAGGGGTTACACTCTTCAAGGCATCATATGCCAAAAGCTTTTTGTTTTTTTTTATAAAGGGTTCTTCTCAAGTACCCAGAAAAAAAGGAAAAAAAAGTACCACATCCCAAATAATGGTCTGGATAAATTCTCCTCCTTCTTCCTGGTGCTGTTAGGTCTTCCTCCCATCAGCACCAGCTGAACCGGGTATCTACCTCAGAGGCCTGGGGTTGTACGCCATCATGTTCTATGGGATTGTACACCCCATTAACACCCAACATACCATAAGAACATACCTAAAATATAAAATAAAACACACAACAAGGATTGTGGAAAAGTTTAGGCCGCGGCCCCTTTATTGGGTTTAAAACAATTTAATTATGAAATTAACTTTAACCTTTAATATCAAACAGAATCGCTGTTAACCATTAACAGACCAAATGCTTAGTCACTGAAGCCTTGTACACACGGGTGGGAATCTCGTCGGGGAAAAAAAACGTTGGTTTTGCCAACGAGATTCTCGGCAAGCTTGCCTTGCTCGCCGAGTGTACACACGGCCATTCAAAAGAACCGCCGTTCTTTTGAATGGCAAGAACGCGGTGACATCATTGACTTCGACGAGCCTGCGCTCGTCACATTCGATGCCGTCGCCGCCATCTTGCTACACCCTACACTACCCTTGTATGCTACCGTGCATTTGTGTCGAAGTCTTTTCGAGCATGCGTGGGTTTACCATGGACAGGTAAGCATACACACTCACGGTTTTCTCGTCGGGAAACAGGCCGACGAGAATCCCGACGAGAAAATAGAGAGCAGGTTCTCTATTTTTCTCGTCGAGATTCCCGGCAGTTTTCCCGATGAGAAACTATACACACGACCGGTTTTCTCTGCAAAAAGCTCTCCCAGCAGTTTTCTTGCCGAGAAAACTGGTCGTGTGTACGGGGCTTTAGATTCAAGCAGCAATATCTTATACCAACCAAATATCAGTTTACCAACCACTGTCCACCCACAAAGTGGGCGACATTACCCAAAAAGATAGACCTTCAAAATAAAACAGAACTGTTGGTAACCAATAACAGACCAACTTGCTTAGTCACTAAGACTCAAGCAGTAATATCTTATATATGTAGCACTACCCCCGTAGGAGCTGCTGGTTAGTTTTGGGTTTTGCACGTTTCCTCTTCAGCTTCGTTGTCTGGGTAGGAAAGTCTGTAGTAATGCAATGTCCACACAGATGTAAAACCTTCAACAGTCAGGCTTTATTTTCTTATGCAGTAAAGGTTGAGAAAGTAGAAGGTAGAAAAGAGCATGGGAAGGTTCAGGCACTCGCCATAACTATGCAAAAGTGTCAGTTTAAAGTCACTCACCACTCTCCTTGTTGGAGTGGGTATTGGTCACCCGGATAGTCCCCTCCCACATTGCCTAGCAGCCGGAGTGACACACGAATCACATACATGACAGTCTCTGCCACAGACCGCCATAGGTGAAATGGGTCTCTGCCACAGACCTTTTGAAATGAACAAAGTCTCTGCCACAGACCTTTTAATGTTGAGCAAATGGATAGTCCGGGAATCCTCTGTCACAGGATTTCAAAGTCCCAAACATCCAGCCGTGCAGTGTAAAGAGCCTTTAAGCCAATCCGGCGAACTGCAGGGCTTGTGATCTGATGGGTCCCTCCTCAATAAAATCACCAGGCCTCACCCAAGACGTCAGCACTCTGCCGGTCTCCTCCAGGGAAGGTCCTCCCCTGGTCTCCTTAATTAAGACATCTTCCTCACATTTGGACGGACAGCTTGGGATCCCCATCTGGTATGCAGGCCCCAGCCAGACTAGCTGGGCCTACTATGTAGCGATGCAGCCTCGAGACCAGGACCACACACACATACCTCACGCCCGGAGGGCCACGAGGCTAAGACGAACCCCGAACAATGGCGTCTGCCCCTTAAGTATCCCCTCCCAGCAGGCACAGCGGGGCGACCACTCCCACTGTACCATTGCCGAGAAGGGTCACTCAATGCACCATGGTTCACCCGTGTTCCAACAGGTGCCTGAGGTGATAACACCACCTTCAGGCAAATAGGGAAACTACCATCGGGTGAACCACAGCTAGAACAGAAGCAAATCTCAATGTAATTCAACAGTCTGAGCCCAGCTACTGGCTCAGACATCCCTCTAAATTTCAAATAGCGTCCCAACCTTTTGGGGAGGGCGTTACATATAAAACAAGTAACAGCGTACCAACCACTGTCCACCCACAAAGTGGGCGACATTACCCATGTAGCGGTGCACTCTGGGCACAAGTTCAACAGATTCACACATCACCTTGTTGTCTGACCCTCCATTCATCCATTTGTTTCACTCTCCCTCCTTTAGACACAATGAAGAGTCACTTGCGTTACCTTGCGTTTTTTTTTATAAAAGGTTTCTTGGGTAGAGTTGGGTAAAGGTGTAGTGACATGGGATGCCCATAGATAATAGCACTTTAGTAGATTAGATTCTGAGGATAAGGCACAACACAGATTGAAGATAGGTGAGCTGCGTCACTGCAGACTATTACTCCCTTGTATGCTGTACTGATTCCTGCAGAGTATTGCTTTAAGGATTTCTAAGTAAAACCCTTTTTAGATTACTTTTGGAATAGTCACTCTGAATGACTTTCTGAGGTAATTAATCAGTCATCCAAATGCTGGCCCTGTGTCCGGAGCTCATTCACACAGACACCCCCCTCCAACACCACAGTCGATCTACTTGCAAATGGTAACTGAGGGACTACTAGGCCCAAATAGTCCAGTGATATGGAAGTTTAGTTCCCCGGGCACAGCCTTCCATATTGAGTTTAAATAAGATTAGAGTCACTCCTTGTAATATCCTGCTGTGTAGGACTGACCGTGCAACATCCTGTCAAAGACACCCCCTTGTGTCGTTCAGTTACTAGGGGCAACAGAAGATATTCCCAAGCTCCTTGAACAGACTTCTCTGGTCCCATCACTTGCTGTAATGTACCCACTGACCTGTTTCATGGTCTCCGGTCCATGGAAGAGACATGGTTAAAGCGCACAGTCCAGCAGTAACAGTTCCAGGATGCTTGATCTTAGTTCTTCCTTTTCCTCTTCCTGTTAAAGAAAGGTGGTCCTCTTCAGCACTGGGTAGGCCACAGACCCTCAGGCCGGGGCCTTGTCACACAGACTCTACTGCTCCATTCTCTTTCCTCTCACGACTCCTCCCCAGTGGCATGTTACCTCAGCCTATATAGCAGTCCCGTCCCCTGCCAACCCTTGTTGGGGATTGGTCAGAACTGCTATACAAACTGCCTGTCACTCAAAGCTTCCAGCTCCACCCCCTTCTAGAACATTCCTTCCAGAAGCAGGGGAGGAGTTCCAGAGTCTGAGCACAGGTGGACACACCCACTGCTACTCTGACACTCCCAGTCCCAGATCAAAATAATCGAGCCTAGCTTAATGCAAAGGCCTGACTTAATTTGCCTGCACTGACAGTTTAAAAAATAAATAAAAAAAAAACACTATTTAGCACATACCAAAGGTAGTGGGCGCTACACCCACATAAAGGGGGACCGCGACGGGGGGAAATAAAGGGGAGGGAGGGTGGGAGAGCAGTTTAAAAGATCCAGAAGGAAGGCTGAGGAGAATCCAGAGGTGAGTCCAGCTGACAGACCTGAGGTAAATGCTAACTCCGCCCAGTGACAGGAGAGGATATAAATAAAAGGTTACACTCATTGGCTAGATGTTTCCCGCCAAAGGATTTGTCACCAATCCAGTGCTCTACAGCTGAGGTAAATCTTCCTAGCAACAGCAGGCAGCTTGTCACCTGAAACACAAAACAGAAAGAACCAGCAAAGCAGCCATAGAGAGACATGTACTTAACAATTATCATAGCCCTCTATTAAGAGTAAAATGGATTTATTAAACAAAAGGGTGTTAGGGGTGACAATCCCATGGGGCCACTTCTCTATTTTATTCTTTCGTGGCCCTGACATGGGATTGTACACCCCATTAACACCCATCATACCATAAGAACATACCTAAAATTTAAAATAAAACACACAACAAGGATTGTGGAAAAGTTTAGGCCGCGGCCCCTTTATTGGGTTTAAAACAATTTTAATTATGAAATAAGCTTTAACCTTTTAATACCAAACAGAATCGCTGTTACCATTAACAGACCAACATGCTTAGTCACTAAGACTCAAGCAGCAATATCTTATACCAACCAAATACCAGTTTACTAACCACTGTCCACCCACAAAGTGGGCGACATTACCCAAAAGCCAGGTTACCAACCTGGCCCCACCCCACCACCGCGGCCTAAAAAATTACTCTTTGCATTGAAAATGCCCTTACCAATGACGGAGAAAATGTACCAAAAACATACCTCACAAACTTCTGAAATTATAAAAAGGGACACCCTTCTGCACAGTAAGTAGCAAAGGAAATGTCCCCAGTTACAGGGACCTCAAGGATCTAATATGCAGAAAATGATTGGCTAAACAATACATGTGCTTTTTACTTACCTCTACATTTCCTTTATAATGATTTTTCAAAATATCAAATGCAGTAATATAGAGGCTGAATAAAATGTTTAGTGCAGCATAACACTTTTGGCAGTAAAATAGTACATTTTGTATAGGGATGTACATATCAGACTAAAAAGAGGGACAACTGAAGCTGCATGAGGGACAGAGGGATTTGGTCCCAAAGGAGGGACCATTGGACACTATGCCAAATACTGCTAGACCTCTGATGAAACTCTCCTGATCGCAATAGGGAAAAATTAAGCCACTAATAATGAGTATACAGTAAATTAGCATATCAATCAATTTTATGGTAACTGTACCATGAACTGAAGCTCAGGCCTAGAAAATCACTTATTTGTAGACAGAACAGTTCCCATTTTTTTTTATTTTTTTATATAAGGTCTTAGATTTTAAATCCCTTCGAGGTGAACAAGAAGGATATCCAACACAGCTCACACTTGCAAATAGGGAATATGATCAGCCAACTATTCCAAATACATACCCCATATACCCTGCAAGAGAACTGTTTTTTTAACAGGAGGGAAATAAAATCCTCTGCACCAGACATCATATGAATGTCACCAATTCATTCTATAAAAGGCGGGGACTTGCGTAATAAATGCAAAGAGCAGGATGGACATAAAGAGCAGGGCGCCCATCTACGTCCTGATGCACTCCCTATGTAGCAGCTGCATGTCCTGCACCATAAACATCTTTTAGGGACAGATTTAAATTCTGATTCTGATAAAGGAGAGCCATTCACATGTGACCAAAAAAAAAAAAAGAAGAAAGGAATGCCTTGCGAATAGTGGAAATTGCTGAATAAGCTCTATTGGGCAATGGGAATGTCCTAAGGCAGGGATATGCAATTAGCGGACCTCCAGCTGTTGCCAAACTACAAGTCCCATGAGGCATAGCGAGACTCTGACAGCAGCAAGCATGACACCCAGAGGCAGTGGCATGATGGGACTTGTAGTTTTGCAACAGCTGGAGGTCCGCTAATTGCATATCCCTGTCCTAAGGCATTAAATGATAACTGCCTATCCTTGTTTTGCTAATCTAATTCTGCAAACACTTTTATCCAGCAAGTTAACAATTTACCTCAACTAACCAGACTGAACTCAGTGGGAAAGCAGTTCTAATGTGTTTTATATGCAGAAGATCAGGTTGATTCCATAGCAGTAGCGAAATTACATGACATGTTGAATGCAATTTGTGACCCAATAGCAGCCTATAAACGCTGCTTCTAAAATCCTTTTCAGAACTCCTAACCAAAAGCGAGAATTATATCCAAAGTCATTATGTCTCAAACTCCTACTAAGGCCCCTTTCACACTTGTGCGACTTCACCGCGATTTTACAGCGATTCGCGATTGCCTGTGTAAGTGGCATCAAAATCGGACAAAAGTAGTGCAGGGACTACTTTGAAGTCGGATTAATATGAATGGTTGTCATTGGAAATCATGGGAAACGACTTGTCACACTACTTTGCCATCACAAATCGTGGGACAAGTCGTATAAGTGTGAAAGGGGCCTAACAGTTTTGGTGAAAGAGTGTGGAAACAATCACTTTGATACATATGTAGCAGGACCCCCAAAAATGGGGTTGCTATGCTGTAAATTTAGGGGCAGTCTGGGCAATAGTGTGGCTCAAATTCTACAATTCTGATCAATACGGACTCTGCTCTGCCATGTTGTTGCCTGGTGTATAGTTCCCCTGGGCCTGAGGTGGTGCTGTTGCCCAGGTCTCGGGTTAAACCACAGTTGGCGTTGTGGTACGATTGGTGTCCTCTCTCGGCTACGGTGTGGTGGGTGGGCTCTGCCTGCTGTGCATGCCGGGAGAGGGTATATAAAGGGCAGACGCCAGAAGTGCGAGAGAGTTTGCCCTTGGGGGTGGAATGTGCCCCATTGGGGTTGTGTGCCAGGGGGATTCCAAGGACCCCTGGTGGCGAAGTTGCGCTCTATGGCCTTGCTGGATGGGGGGTGCGTGAACTGGTCGAGGAGTCTCGGGCACCTTTAGCTCGAGGCTACAACATTCCAGGTAGGCCCAGTACCTTCAACTGGGTCTACAACCAACACGCTGGAGTCCCAGGGAACCCGTGTGAGGGTGGCCCGCTCTGAAGGAGAGGAAACCGGGGAAGACCTGTCCGATGGATCAGTGAAGGAATTCATGGTGAAGGAGAGGCCTGGTTACCTATCAGAGGGAAGGACTCGTAAGTTGCAATATAGCTTCTGTAGCATGTCCCATTGACACCTATGGTCTTCATTAATCTATGGGAGTTTCAAAGATCTAATTCAGTAACTAAAGGATTCTGTGGCAGAGAATTACTTAGACTTGTCCGTGAAGGGGACCAATGGAGGGAGGTAACTCGCTGCAGGAACCAAAATTGTAAGAACACCACTCAACCTCTTAAACCAGGAGGATCCGGGCATGTGCTACGGTGTGCCTTTATCCCTGCAAGGAGAAGGTAGGCAGGAGAAAAGGGTCCGGGATTATTTGCAGCTACCCCCCTGGAAGTTGGACAGTGTTTTTTTTCTCTCCTCATGTGTGCTGTGAAAATCGGCAATTTGGAGAATTTGAACTGCGTCATTCCTGTGCAAAATGGAGGTAAAGGCCTGTACTGGACTTTACTAACTGCGTAGTTCGTGGGCGTGCCTCAAATATAGAAAAGCCTGCAAGCTACGTGCAGAAAGAGTAAAAGGGGAGGAGCCCCCGCTAACTTGTGTGTTGCAAATGGCGCATTGGCGCCAAAGGGACAATACGAGCTGGATCTTTGGAGGAGAAGCAATATGGCTTCCGCCCCATGGATTTCTGCTACATCGGGACCCCGGATGTTCCAACCCATCTCAACCATGGACATTGCTCCTCTCACTGCCCCCCTAATGGATACAGGGATCCGGCTAATGCCTAGGGGTCGTTTTGCTCTCTATGTCTGCCCAGATGCGGAGGCCCTGGGTATGCTCTGTCCCAGATGCCAAAGACTAGCGGTGCAACTGCGGCCCTTTGGAGGGTGTGCGTCCTGTGGAGAGTTTCTCTTCGAGGTAGACCAGTCCACTGAGAAACCTTGGGTCTACCAAGTCAACTACCTTACGGGTATCATTACTTCTGAGGAGGAAACTTGTACTCCTACACTTGAGCCCCTGTGCACCACATCAACTGTCACGGATGTGGCCAACGAGGCATCGGCAGGTACCGGAGTGGATGTTGCTTCTGCCACCACTGACACCTCCATTCCGCCTGCAAAGCGAAAGGTGGGCTATGTAAAGGCCTCCCGTGGCCGCAGTCGAAGCCAGCCCCAGCGCCTGCCTGAACCGGATCTTCAAGTTGGAGTTGGAGTTTTGTTATTTTTTTTTTTTAAACTGAACCTTTAGTGTCACTTTAACAGCTCATCACCTAAAGCCTAATGATGTTCCTAAAATTCTTCTTCTGGGAATACTGTTTCCATGAAGGGGTGTACTTGATCAGCAACAATGTTTAGGTAGGTAATACGTGTCAAGTAACATCCACATAAATGGCAGCACCCAAGGTTTCCCAGCAGAACATTGCTCAAAGCCAACTAACTAGAACCTTCAGGGTCCTGGTGCAAGAAACCATAAAGGGTCCTCTGGCCTGGGCCCTTCCCTCTGTAGCACCCTGCTCCCAATGAGTGGGCGCTATATGTTGAAATTTAGTTGTCTGGGCATTAGTTTAGCCTAGAGTGATTGTTATTTAAATTGTGGCACTGTTTCAGTTCGGTTGGTTGCATGATTTTCTTTGCATACTAGATAGGCTATACCAATGAGCCAGTTTACCAGAATTATACAAAACTGTTCCACAGTAGTGGAACAGAACCTCTGACAGAGAGTAGTATGAGTAATATAGGTGAGGTTTCTTGAACATTGTTATGACAGGCTCATGTAAAGGCCAGGAACACTCCAGGACAGGACCTTCTGATAGTATAAATCCCAGGGCTATAAAGATAAGACTTGAGAGGGGTCTCTCATCAAATGTGTTTGTTTTAAACAAATTAAAGGTGAACAATAGACATGTGCAGAACAAAAAAAAATTGTTTCGATTCGTTATTTACATATATTTGTTTAATTTGTTTTCGGAATTTGTTTCGTTTATTCGTATTCGATTAGAATTCGGATCGATTTGAAAAGTTTTCAGATCGAGTTCGAATCGTTTTCGAGTTCGAATAGTTTGAGTTTGAATAGTTTTCGAGTTCGAATAGTTAGAGTTTATAAAATAGAATAGAAAATGAAGGAATATAATATAATAGAGTAAACACGAACAAAATAGGATAGAAAATAAAAGCATAGAATGGAATATAATAGAAAAGAATAGAATAAAAAAGAATAGAATTAAATAGATTATAAGTATCTTCAGAAATTCAATAGAATAGAAATATTATAACCATTTTCCAAAATTCAAATAGAATCAATTTGAATATAATAGAGTAGAAAAAAAAATAGTATAGAAAAAAACAATAGAATAGAATGAATATAACCATCTTGCTATTCTAATCTATTCTTTTCAAATTCAAATTGATTCTATTTGAATTTTAGGAAATGGTTATATTCTTTCTTTTCTATTATGTTTTTTTTTTATTATTTTCTGTTCTATTATAATCTATTCTATTCTATTTTTTTCTATTCTATTCTTATGTATTCAAATTAAAATGTATTATTTTTGAAATTCGAATCTCAGAAGATGGTTCTATTCTATTTGTTTCTATTATAATCTAGTCTATTCTGTTCTTTTATTTTCTATTCTGTTTTACTCTATTATATTATATTATTTTATTATTTGTTATGTTCTTTTCTATTCTATTCCTTATTTTTCTATTCTAAAACTATTCGAATTTCGTCCAAATTTTTTTTTTTGTTGCTTCGGATTTGTTTAAATTCAGCACTATTGTAATTCAGAAATTTGGTTAGTAACTAACTGTTGGTCTATTATCGATCAGGGTGGCTAACACAGACTCCTGACCTCAACCCAATAGAACACCTTTGGGATGAATTAGAGCGCAGACTGCGAGCCAGGCCTTCTCATTCACATCAGTGCCTAACCTCACAAATGTACTTCTGGAAGAATTGTCAAACATTCCCATAGACACACTCCTAAACCTTGGGGACAGCCTTCCCAGAAGGTGCGAAAGCAAGCAGTCACTGCTAGCGCTAAGAAGTCTTCCTAATGCCGCGTACACACGACCGGACATTCCGACAACAAAACCGTGGATTTTTTTCCTACAAATTTTCACTCAAACTTGTCTTGCATACACACGGTCACACAAATGTTGTCGGAAATTCCGATCGCCAAGAACGCGGTGACGTACAACGAGCCGAGAAAAATGAAGTTCAATGATTCCGAACATGGGTCGAATTGCATGCGTAGGATTTTTGTGTGTCGGAATTGGATACACACGGTCGGAATTTCCGACAAGAACTTTTGTTGTCGGAAAAATTGAGAACCAGCTCTCAATCATTTTTTGTCGGAAATTCCGACAGCAAATGTCCGATGGAGCCTACACATATCTGACCAAATGCTCACATCGAACATTTGTTGTCAGAAATTCCAATCGTGTGTACGCGGCATTAGTGTAGAAACATAAGGACAAAAGTAATCCTACACAACTAGGCGAATGCTGCCTTCTTCAGATGGGCTAGTCCAATAATACTACGAAAACAGACAAAAACAGAAGGCACACACACACACACAGAGCATTTTCAAAAATATTTAATTAAGAAAAAAAAAAAGATAAAGATGGATACTCACAAGATAGCAAATAGACATGAGCCATAAAAACACAGTGCTGAACAGGAGGGACAAAGATGTGCCATATATCAACACAGGGTATACAGCTGATGCGTTTTGGGTGCACCCCCTTTCTCAGAGCTAGCCTAGCTCTGAGGAAGGGGGGTATACCCCTAAAACGCGTCAGTTGTACACCCCGCATTGATATATGGCACATCTATGTCCCTCCTGTTCAGCACTGTGTTTTTATGGCTCATGTCTATTTGCTAGCTTGTGAGTATCCATTTTTATCGATTTCATTTCTTAATTAAATATTTTTGATAATGCACTATGCCTTATGTTTTTGTTGCCTTCCCAGAAGAGTTGAAGCTGTTATACCTGCAAAGGGGGGGGGGGGGCAACTCAATATTTGAACCCTACGGACTGAGCCTTGGATGCCATTAAATTTCATGTGTGTGTAAAGGCAGGTGTCTCAATACTTTTGGTAATATAGTGTATATATGTAGCCAGGTACAGGACTATGGTGTTATGAGACAAAGATTCTGCTCTGAATGCATTTCTTTTCTGCTAACTTCTGCTGAGTTGTTAAGGCTGCTGCACAGTTCTTCTCTAGCCAGGAGGGGGAGAGCCAAGTTACATCAAGCCTATAGGCCAGGGGTAGGCAACCTTAAAAAGGTGGAGATCTACCTGAACCACATGGGAGAAGTCAAAGATCATGGGGCACAGTGTTTCCCAGTGTTGCCGCCTTACACCTGATTTAAACCTCTAAATGCCATACTACCGTGTTGCAATCGTGTGCATTGCACAACAATCATGGGTTTAAAACAGGTGGTGAGGAGGGAACATATTCCCTCCTCACTACTGTACCTGTCAATCACACTTGGATTGCTTTTCATAGGAGCAGCAGTGCCTGCTGCACTTGTGAATGAGCTCTTAGTTGCATTCAGCAGCGGCCCCCTTAGGGCTCGTTGGTGGCTGGTAAACCCTGCGGTTAAGTCACGGTTTTAAGCCCTCAATTCCTACCCCATGTAGCTGTTGAGGCAACAGCCGAAGGAATACACATGCGGCAGCAGAAATTAAGCCCCCTGTTGCTTTTGGTGGGTGCTTCTGCCTGCCAATCGCGACCCACTCAAGGAAATGTAGCCACTCTGCAAGTGCCCCACAACTGCACGCTTCTGCAGGGTCCAAGGAGTTAAAGCAGGTGGTGTGAGAGAGCAACATAATGCTGCCTGCTTCGAACCCTTGAAGTTGAGAGGACCCATCTTGGTTTTCAAAATGTTTTATTGAAAAATATTTTAGAAGAGAAAGGTATAAATCACAGCACAGAATAACATTGGCGTAATGCCAAGCCATACATCTCCACAAGCTTACAAAAACAAAGATCTATAGAATCACATATGGTAGAGGAAATCTGGACCTACTAAAATCCATGGTTGTGGTAAGCCTATTGAGAGGGCACATCATAACCAGCAGCTCCTTTGTGGGTAGCGCTACATATATATATATATATATAAGTCGCAGTGAAGGTTTTACTATCATGCTGACCAGGCAATCTCTATCAGTGAATATAGCAGAATAGAAATTTGAAACCTACAGCATAGATAAACAATTTTCTGATAATTGGATATACAGTGGAGTTCAAAGGTGTTAAACATTGATGTACTGACAATTCTATATAAATGTGCTTCAAGTGAGCACCATCTATTCACAGCTGAAGGGACACAGACTGAGAAGATGATGTTTCTCCATACAGCTGTCCTTGCTGCACTCCTTCCTGTCCTAATATCTGTCCCACTCTGCGCAGGAGCAGCAATTTCTCTAGGTGAGCCAATATTCAATTCGGTAATGTATGCAGTCCCAATTGTGATCAACCATCAGATCTGCAGTAACCCATATTACGCTAATAACCATCAGGAATGTATCTTTCATTGCTCTGACCACATCGAGAGAAAATCATATTAGATGTTGCATCTTGCATATTATCACCATATTTTGATTTGCCTTTGGTATTAAGATTGCAAATATGTATGCTCTCAGAACTACATGTTGTTTACTATGTGTATCACCCCCACTACTGTCATCATTGTTAGACCCCCTATGCAAGTTTTAATTTAGACTTTAGCATTATAGATTAACTAATCCTAAATGTAATTTAATAAAGATTTAGTGTTCACAGAAATTTCAGTTTTTTTGTTTTTTTTTATCACTTCAGTTATTCAAATATGTGAAAAACAAGTACCTGTTTCACTTTAAATACTGATGAAATAAATAAACAGGAGCTTGATTTTTACATGATCCGATAACTGATGAAATATTCACAGATTTTAAATGCGGACTTCCGGCTTCTAGTAAATCAGCCAAATTCTCTCTAGTTGTGAAAGAGCAACAATGTGTAGTAACCGATAGCAACTAGCCAAACTTTCATCACATAAAAACGGAGCAAATGGGGATTGATTACTGTTGTTATGGGGTACTAAACTGAATACAGTTTAGTACCCCATAACCCCCCGTGTGAGAAGAATTTAGTGATACTTCATATTCCTATCGCACACTTTCCTAGATGACCTCCTAAAGTTTGGGTGCTGCAGCAACCGGTTCAAGTCAAAAAATAGATATTTGCCAGCACACCATGGATCGACAAAAAGTAGGTCAATTTATTTCATGATCACAACATAAGAAGAGTGCAACATTTCAGAGTCACGCAGGACCACTTTGTCAGGCATGTGCCTGACGAAGGGGTCCTGCGTGACTCCGAAACGTTGCACTCTTTTTAGGTAATTTATTGCATGATCACAACATATTTGGATGCTACTTTTTGTCGATCCATGGTGTGCTGGCAAATATCTATTTTTTTAGAAGAATTTAGTGGAGGCAACAATTCTCCAACTCATGTGCTGCATACTAATTCTGGGACAGAGAAGAATAATTAATTCACCAAGTTAGTGCCTCCGAACTAGGATATTTTTATGAGTTATGGAATAGCCAGTATCTCCACAGCCTTGCTGCAAAGGTGTTTTACTTACAGTAATAAGTGCTCTCAAATGAACACCAGAGAATTGTAATCAATTGCAGTTGATCATTTGTGGGAGCTATCTTTGCATTAACACTACTTTTTTTTTTTAAATATAATAAATTATTCATTTACTTTTTCATCTGACAATACCATACTGTAGGTGTTCTTGGCTTACCTGTTGTGACTGCAGGTGAAACAAAATACTATTCTACAATGGACTATTGTATCAACAATTAAAAGGTGTCGTACCATCAACCATAAATATTTTGCGTTTTATGGCTAGTGGCGTGACACCTTTAAAGTCCTGAGTGGTGCAGTTGATACAATAGTCTTTATTACTTGAATGTGGTGTGCAAATAAGAATAGATAAAAGGACACTATCTTTTTTTTGTTTTTGTCTTCAAATTCTTTATAGAAATGAATCATCCAACAAAGCAATACAAAAAAATACAAAAAAGTATTAGTGTCTCTCAAAAAAAAAAAAAAGCATGCAACTGGTAAATGTTAGGGCATGTATAATGGACATATAACAGAAATGTCAAATGAATAACAGCTACATACATGTAAATAAAAGAGGTCTCGTTAAATGTGAAGAGGCCCAACTAGTATTGATAGTATTCTTGAGGGTATGGAGAATTTCCGAGATACCAGCTAAAAGCTGCATAGGCCAAAGAAATGGAAACGTCTCTCTTAGGTCAAGGAGACAACCAGAGACAATATTGCTGGATACCGGCCACAGTACTTTCCTAGTCAGATATCTTTTAAACTTTATTGTACATAAGACTTGAAGCGGTATTAATCCCTAATACCCCTTTTACACTGAGCCGCGTTAGCGCTAAAGCGATGCTCGTTTTAGCGGCACTTTAGCACTGTTTAAGCAACGCTTTTCGGCCCCTACCGGGTGCTTTTTACCCCCGCTAGCAGCCGAAGAAGGAGTTAAAAATGCCCGTGTTGCGGCGCTTCCAAAGCGCTTTTCAGACGCTTGGAAGCACTGCCCATTCATTTCCAAACCACCCCAAAGATGCTGCTTGCAGGACTTTCCCTAATGTCTTTCCCTAACGTCCCGCAAGCGCATCACCCCAGTGTGAAAAGTCACACTAAAATGAATTGGAGGCGGTTTTCAGGCGTTACTTAGAGGCTATTTCTAGCGCTAAAACGCCTGAAACTGCCTCAGTGTGAAAGGGGTCAAAGAGCACAAATCTGGTAAAATACAGTTCTTGTATGAGATGGCTGCATTTGTTTTCTTCTTCCCTTTTTTTTTTTTAGTCCTTTTTATTATTACCTGTTGATTAGCCAGTAAGTCTGTTATTTTTTAACTTCCTTTAACAGACCAAGCTGTTCAGACAAAGTAGCAGTTGAGACAATCCATTTAACAATGACAGATGTGCTTACTGTACAATGGTTGGCTTTTATCCATTTATGTAAAAGCTTTATCCCAAAACGAAATAAACACTGTTTGCGCTGATATGGGGAATTCACTATATTTGGAACAGCTGTCCATGGTAACCAATCAGCTTCTGTCTTCAGCTTGTTCAGTTTAGCTTTGGGAGCGAAGCAGATTGGTTGCCATGCACATCTGCTCAGGATTCTGTCTGCACCAGTCTTAGGCCTCTTTCACCCAGGGCGGATCCGTGAAGATCCGCCCCGTGAAGCTCCGCTTGCTCAGCGGGGATCGCTCCGTTGATCCCCGCTGAGCCGACGGATGACTGGGCGGTCCCCGAACACTGTGCAGGGACCGCCCTGTCAGAGCGCCGCTCTCCCCTATGGGGAATCGGATGACGACGGACCGTAGAGTCCGTTGTCATCCGATCCGCTCCGCAGACGGAAGGAAAAATAGGATTTTCCTCCGTCACACTTTTTCGGAGCGGAGCGGATGTCAGTGGACATGTCACCGCTGACATCCGTGCTTCCATAGGGGTGCATGGAGGATCCGTTTCAAGTCCGCCTAAAAAACTGACAGGCGGACCTGAACGGACCTCCGTGTGAAAGAGCCCTTAGTAAATTTCTCTCAAATTGTTAGCTGGAGTTCAGCTTCAATTTGTTAGTCAAGTCCATTTAAATCTGCTCTTCTAACATTACCCCTCCCCCAGACTGACAATGCTGCTGTCCGAAGGTGTCTGCTTTACTACTTATTTCCTAAAACAGGAGGTGTGTTACTGGCTGGATTACCAGGTGAGACAAGGGGGGGGGAAACCTTTTGCAGCCTTCACATCTAAGGATTTGTAAGCTGCAACAAATTACATTTTTGTTTTTGGGTTTAATACCACTTTTAGCCCTGGTTCACACTGGTGCGATTTGACATGTCAAATTGGCGGTATTTGCCAGTAATTGCCAGCAATGGCACCTTCCTAACCGGTGCAATGCCACATCTGCGGCGCTGCACAGATTTCAAAAAGTAGTTTCTGTACTACTTTTTGAGATTTCGGCCCGCGATTTACATTAACATCTGTGCAGAAACTGCACAGATGTCTGTAATCGCGCCCGAAATCGGGACTGGCAAGCAGGAGTGAAATCGGCTGAACTCGCACGGCTTCAATCCCTCAGCCCAGTGTTAACCAGGGCTAACACTCGAAAATTTTGATTGATTGCAGAATATAAATTGAGGTCATTATTACATTAACAAAGAATAATTATGACAGATTAATATTAAACTATCAGTTTATTTTTTCATCTGACATAAATGTCCATAGGTAACCTGTTGTAACTGCAGATTAAAATAAAATAAAAAATCTGGTTGTATATAAGACTATTGTATCAGCTGCATCACACAGGACTTTTAGGGTCCATGCACACTGGACTTAAAAAAAAAAAAATGCTCATATAGAGCGTTTAGGCCGGGTTCACACTGGTGCGACACGACACTTGTCCTACTTTGGATCCGACTTTGCCCTGCGACTTGAAGCCGACATACGTCCGACTTTCAATGAACGGGGATCCGACTTGGATCCCTGCCAATACCAGGCACTGTGTTTGGTATGAATCTTGAGGGGAAACTCCACGCCAAATTTTAAATAAAAACCGGCATGGGTTCCCCCTCCAAGAGCATACCAGGCGCTTGGGTCTGGTATGGATTTGAAGGAGAAACCCCCTACGCCGAAAAACCGACGTGGGGGTCCCCCAAAATTCATAACAGACACTTATCCGAGCACGCAGCCCGGCTGGTCAGGAAAGGGGGTGGGGATGAGCGAGCGCCCCCCCTCCTGAACCCTACCAGGCCACATGCCCTCAACATGGGGGGGTGGGTGCTTTGGGGGCAGGGGGCACCCTGCCGCCCCCCCCAAAGCACTTTGTCCCCATGTTGATGAGGACAAGGACCTCTTCCCGACAACCCTGGCCGTTGGTTGTCGGGGTCTGCGGGCGGGGGGCTTATCGTAATCCGGGGGCCTCTTCTCCCGCTCTCCAGTGCCTTCTCCGCGCTCTCCGGTTCTTCTTCCGCTCTCCGGTGCCTTCTGACTTCTGCCGGGCTCCTCCGCTATCTTCTTCCATCTCTTTTACTAGCGTTGGCCCGGTCTTCTCCGCCGTCTTCTTCCCTCTTCTCTTGTCCCAATGTTGACTCGACGCTCCCTCCTGCCATAATGCCGTGTGCGCGGTGCGCAACGACTTAAATAGGCATGGGGCGTGGTCACCGGGTGATGTCACCTGGTGACCCTGCCCCCTTATGATGCCACAGTCCCACCATGCCCTGGGACTGTGACGTCATAAGGGGGCGGGGTCACCGGCTGACATCACTCGGTGACCACGCCCCATGCCTATATATGTCGTTGCGCACCGCGCACACGGCATTATAGCAGGAGAGAGCGTCGAGTCAACATCGGGACAAGAGAAGAGGGAAGAAGACGGCGGAGAAGCCTGGTCCAACGCTAGTAAAAGAGCTGGAAGAAGATAGCGGAGGAGCCCGGCAGAAGTCAGAAGGCACCAGAGAGCGGGGAGAAGAGGCCGGAGAGAGCGGAGAAGACGGAAGAGACCCCCGAAGTCGAAAAGGAGACCCCCGGAGCTGCCTAATAAATTACTTTAAAAACCTGTCTAGTGTGTTTTTTTTAATTGACACTTTTCCTCCAGGTGAATGGGTAGGTCTACCATGTACCCCATACTCATTCTCATTGGGTGGGGGACCGGGATCTGGGGGCCCCCTTATTAAAGTGATTAAAGATTCCGATAAGCCCCCCGCCCGCAGACCCCGAAACCAACGGCCAGGGTTGTCGGGAAGAGGCCCTTGTCCTCATCAACATGGGGACAAGGTGCTTTAGGGTGGGGGGCGCAGAGCGCCCCCTGCCCCATGCGTTCTGGTACGGTTCAGGAGGGAGGGGGCGCTCACTCGTCCCCACCCCCTTTTCTGACCTGCCGGGCTGCGTGCTCGGATAAGGGTCTGGTATGGATTTTGGGGGGACCCCCACGCCGTTTGTTCTGCGTAGTGTCGTGTCGCATGCCAAATCAGATCATGCAAGACGGCGTTCCGACTTTGATCCAACTTCAATGATAGTCAACGGGCTGAAGTAGGATCAAAGTCAGACCAAAGTAGTACAGTGAGCATTTTCAAAGTCGGACCGACATGTGTCGGACCAGTTAAGATGGCTCCCAAAGGGAAACATTGATTTTCACACGTCATGCGACATGAGCTCCCAATGTCGGAGCGTTTGTCGCACCAGTGTGAACCCGGCCTTAGTGTTTTTTTTTCCTGCCAGAAAACTACTGATTTTTATTATACAAATTATATAGACAAGCCAACAACTCTCATAACCGTGAATATAGCACATACATATAGTCCCCAAATAAAGGCTTATTTTACAATTTACAGATGTATCAACAAGAATATATAACAAGACATGTATACAAACTATGTATAGTAAATTATACACAGAAGTTGTGAAAGGAAACTGTATTTAGACGGAAATAAAGAGAATACACAGATCTTGGCGACTCTGCCGCTAGCAATTTGTCAAAAGAGGCAGCATCAGGATCGCTAAGAGGCTGCCTGTATTATCCCTATCAAATCGCTCCCTTTTGAAGCTGAGGCAGCGAAATGTTGCTAAAACAGCGAGTGATGGAGATTTGGCAGTTCAAGCCAGCAACAGAGCGACATCTCGCTGCATCTGGCTACAGAGGGCCATACAGGAAGCCTTTTTAGCTATCCCACTGCTGGTGATTTGTTGCTATTGTCAGAATCAACTGTGTGTCATCACCTCTAGAATATCTGGTAGAAGGCAATTCCAAAACATAGCGATTTCTGTGAAAGTTCCTCGACTCTCCAAGAGGTGTGCTAAAGTTACAAATGCAGTATCCATTTTGTATGTTTAGTTGTTACACTAATGAACACAATTTCCGTAATCATTTATAAAGTAAGAATCATTTTACAAGCAGTGGCTAGCACAGTGCAGTAGCGATTTCGTCATCTTTATGTATGTAGCGGGGTGTTCCCCTTTACTTCTGAGACAGGAAATTCCAGAGAGAGGGGAGTCGGGGGGAAGGAATATAAGGAGGGGGCGAGGCCTAGCTCTTTCACTTTGGACACGGGGAGGCAGAGAGAGAGATACACCTGTGCGGATCTGTGCTGTTCCAGGCCTGAAGCCTGGGGCCTGTGGAGCGAACCAAAGAGCCTTCCACCCCCTTTGCGAGCCTGGATGGCATCCAGACTCATCTCTTCTAAAGTTATCTGGATCGGGGATCCGATCGCAGAAGCCGCCGTGGACGAGGACCGACACAGCCGGTGGAAGTTCCGGAGTGAGGGAAGTGTTCCGGAGTGGTGAGCGAGCGAAAGCTCATCTATAAACTGTTACTTTTATACTTTGTGCCTACTAGACTTCCGAGGCCTAACACCTCTGGTGAGGGAGAATTACCCCCCCCCCTATTGGATTACAAATACATGGTTTTAAATACTTCAAGTGCACCACCTTTACAGATCCTGTGCCGGTGAAGATTTGTGTTTCTTCTAAGACTGAGTTTCATGGTTAGGGATCAGGCCTGATCCGTTAGTTAATTATAAGTTAGTTATCACACCACAGGGTGTTTAGGTAACGGTCGCCCCACGTGGCGTTCCGTCCCCTTTCCATTGCTGGTATACACACACACACAGTATTGTGATCTATAACTGCAGGGACCTGCTTATGTGTTGTGAACCAAATGTTACATGCATGTTATTCCCTTTTATCTTACCACTAGCAGTAAAGTCAGTTATTATTTACAACATTGTCTATGAGTCTGAGTTATCAATCCACACACCCACATTTAAAGCATAAGTGATTGTTTATGTGAAATTGCTGTGGGTTAACTGTGCCAGAGCGGGTAGAGCAGATTTGCCGGGGGGTTGGGGAAGCTGTACTCAGGGCCCAAATCTAAACTTGTGGCTCTCTTAAGTTGAGGGTATCGCTACACGTGGGGGCTCGTAAATCCGGGATTACTGAGACAGCGGTGAGAGCCCGCCAAGACTTACCGGCATGGACCCGAAAGACATCAGAACGTGGTGTGAAGTAGCCAAGACAGATCCAAGCCAGTCAGTGGTCATTAACATTCCGGGTCAAGAATGGTCGACCGAAACGGTGGAAGGGTTAATGAAGTCAGACCCAGACACCTCACACCAGTATACGCTAGTGGAACATTCAGATGGGAAGCCAGAGGCTTGTAAATGCAAATATGCGCGGATGCCGGATAACAGATCTTATAGTTTGGCGCACGCTACTAAGAAAGAGCTATCACCAACGGGATCACCGCAAGTTGCGGCCCGTACCCCGCCAGAGAGGAAAGACGGAGCGACACCTCCGGTGACGCCTGCACCTGCCACGGCCATATCACCCGAACTGATAAAGGCGTTAGGGGATCTACTAACAAACTGTCAGAAGACGAGCACAGTGCACGTAGAGACTAGCTACCGGAGACTAAAAACATTCTCGGGGGAGCTCCCCGTCCCTGCGGGGGAGGAAGATTTTGACACTTGGGTGGAACAGGCATTACAAGCAGTAGAGGCATGGGAGGTGCCTGAAGCACAGAAAAGACAACGAGTTTTAGAAAGTTTGAAAGGTGCCGCGGCAGAAGCGGTGAAGAGCTTCCGTTTTGGAAATGCAAACTGTACAGCTCAAGATTGTCTGGCCATGCTGCAGGAAGAGTTTAGACAGCTGGAGAAGGTGACAGAGATGGTCTACCAATTTGAACATACTTTCCAGCAGCCGAATGAGAAACTGTCAGAGTATGTTAGAAGGTTGAACAGGCTATTATGCAAGATCGTCCTGAAGAAGGGAATGCTGCCCAAAGATGCAGATGAAGCACGAATGAAGCAGATCATGAGGGGAGCACGGCGCTCAGACCCAGTCTGGCTGCACCTGAAAACCTCAGGAGGAGGAATGTCACTAACCTACTCTGATCTAATAAAAATTATTAGGGACGAAGAGGCGCTGCAGAGAAACCAAGTCCAAGAAAGGAGTTGTTCCCGAATACCTCAGAACCAGCCTCCATACAGGACCGAGAAGAGATGCTATGTTACAACTGCGGGGGCAGTGGCCACTTTGCCAGTAGGTGTTCCAGTCCCAAGAAGAAGAAAATGGATAATCGCCAGCCGGCGGGAAACTCCAGAGGGCCCCGGTGAGGGAGTCAACCGGGTGCCCATCTCTTTCAGTGAGCTCCAAACTGAATGGAAGGAAGCAAAAGAGAGGGGACAAGACCCCTCAGAAGGAATCTAGGGTCTCTCAACCAAGATACACACCAGAGAGAGGGGACAAGACCCCTCAGAAGAAATTTAGCACTCCCAAGAAGGAATGTCTACAACCAAGAGACAATAACATCCCTCAGCGGGTTTGTACTCCCATTAGGGTGGGGAAGGTCAATGCATACCGGGCTCAAGAGAGAATAAAGTCAAAAACAAACTGGATGAAGACAAGTCCTCAGAAGAAAGTGACCTCAACCCGGCCGTACCCAGAAGAATTGGTCGGCCCGTCCCCCACTGTATCTATCCAGGTGGAAGAAGTATATACGAAGGCCCTCCTGGACACTGGAGCTCAAGTGACTTTGTTGTACAGAGACTTCTACGATAGGCACTTAAGCCATTTGCCTATACAGAAGATAGAAGAACTGGAGATATGGGGCCTGGGAACGCAGAGGTTCCCCTATGATGGTTATCTGCCCATAAAGCTGACATTCGACCCCTCTGTGGCTGGGAAGACAGAAGTGTTCGACACCCTGGCAGTTGTGTGTCCTAGACCACCCGGGGCCAGCAAGATGTCCCTCATTATAGGCACCAATACGGATCTAGTGAGAAGACTTCTGACCCCCCTGGTGAAGATGAGGAGCCATCAAGATCCAAACATCCATCCCATGCTGAAGACAGCCTACCAACGGTTAGTGTTGGAGCAGAAGACCCCAGGAGAGGGGATAGGGAAGGTGTGGAGACTGGGGAGAGAAGGAGTGGTGCTGCAGCCCGGACAGGTGGCTTGCCTCAGGGCCACTGTGAAGCTCACCTGGAAGCAGCCTGGTCCCTTTGTCATGCTGGAATCCGACCCAAGGGAAGATCACTCAGGCCTGGAAGTGATACCGGAAGTGATTCCAATCAAGGCCCTGAAGAAAGCCAGGGGAAGAGTCCCGGTGAGTGTGAGGAACTCTACAGAAAGGGCCATAGAGATCCCTGCCCGGATGCTGTTGGGACAGGTGAGTCCTGCTGTCCCAGTCAGCTGGTCAGAAGTAAAGGGGACGGGTGAAGAAGGAGATGTTTGGGAAAAACTTTCCATGGAGAACCCGAATTTACCTGGAGCCTGGAAAGAGAGAGCCAAGGCCCAGCTGACTAGATGGGAGAAGATTTTCTCCAAAGATGAGTTCGATGTGGGGTGTGCGAGGAGTGCTACCCACCGCATCCGCCTGCAAGAAGACAAACCGTTCAGGGAGAGAGTCAGGCGGGTTCCGCTGGCAGATCTGGAGGATCTGAGGGAGCAGCTTGCAGAACTGAAAAAGACTGGGGTGATTCGAGAATCCAGAAGCCCCTATGCCTCTCCAATAGTGGTGGTCAGGAAGAAGAATGGGTCGTTGAGGCTCTGCATTGACTACAGAACTCTCAACAGGAGGACCACCCCTGATCAGTACACCACGCCAAGGATAGAGGACGCCTTACAGAGTTTGTCTGGAGCCAAGTGGTTCAGCGTGATGGACCTCAAGAGCGGGTACTATCAAATCCCCATGCACCCAGAGGATAGAGAAAAGACCGCTTTCATAACTCCTGTGGGATTCTTTGAGTTTAACAGAATGCCTCAGGGCCTATCTGGGGCCCCAGCTACTTTTCAACGTCTCATGGAAAAGACTGTCGGAGATATGAACCTCATAGAAGTCCTCGTGTACCTGGACGATGTCATTGTCTTCGGGAGAACTTTGGAGGAACATGAGGCCCGATTGGAGAAAGTGTTGAGAAGGCTTAGTGAAGAGGGACTAAAGCTTTCCCCCGAGAAGTGTCGGTTCTACCAGTCTTCGGTGAACTATCTGGGACACATAGTGTCTGAAAAGGGGGTGGCTACTGATCCTGAGAAGTTGGAGGCAGTTACCTCCTGGCCAAGACCCACAACAGTCACTGAACTTAGATCTTTCCTGGGCTTCTGCTCCTACTATAGGAGGTTTGTGGATGGGTTTGCCCGTATTGCCAAGCCCCTAAATGAACTGCTCAAGACTGAAGGGGAAGAGGATGGCCAGGGACCCAGAAGACCCGGGGAGTCGGTTCAAGATCAGTGGACCCCCAGGTGTGAAGAGGCCTTCAGAACCCTGAAGAGGAGCCTCACCACAGCCCCAGTATTGGCCTATGCTGATCCCACCAGACCATACGAGTTACATGTTGATGCTAGTCATGAAGGCCTAGGTGGAGTGCTCTACCAAGAGTATGAAGAGCTACTGCGACCAGTGGCCTATGTGAGTCGGAGTCTGATCCCCTCGGAGAAGAACTACCCCACTCATAAGTTGGAGTTCTTGGCCCTCAAATGGGCAGTGGTGGACAAACTAAGAGACTACCTCTATGGGGCAGAGTTTACAGTAAAAACAGATAACAACCCTCTGACTTACCTATTCACCACTGCCAAGTTGGATGCCACAGGACACAGGTGGCTGGCTGCATTATCTGGGTTCAACTTCAGTCTTAAATACAGACCAGGGACTGGAAATAGGGATGCAGATGCCCTGTCCCGAAGATCTCATACCATGGCTGATGACTGGGAGGACTGGATTCAGGTAGCACCGGACGGAGTGCGAGCCCTTTGTCAAGGGGCTGAATTTCAAGCCAGAGGGGGCTCCAGAGCCGAGGAGATAGGAGTTACCACAGTGGGAGTCCCAAAACACTACTGCGGGGTGACTCAACTTGAAGAGGAATGCTTACCGAAGCTGTCTAAGAAGGAACTGAGGTGCGACCAATTGGAAGACCCCATGGGGAGATTGGTCTTTGAAGCATTGGAAAACGAGAGTCCAGAGAAACTTCGACATCACCCCTCCAAGGAGGCTCGTCTGCTAAGGAGAGAGCTAGACAAGCTACAGGTCCATCAGGGAGTGGTCTACCGAAGGGGCCCCTCTGATGACTCCGAGGATAAATGGCAGTTGTTTCTCCCAGAGAAGCACCGAGAGACTGTGCTGGTTGCCTTACATGACCAGCATGGTCACCTGGGAGCTGAAAGAACCTTCCAACTTGTCAGAAGCCGGTTCTATTGGCCCTGTATGAGGGCTGAAGTGGAGGAATATTGCCACTCCTGTGCACGATGCATCCAGAGGAAGACTCTACCCCATCAAGCTGCCCCAATGGGCCATCTACAGAGTCAAGGCCCAATGGATCTGGTATGCATTGACTTTCTCTGCCTCGAACCCGATTTGAGTGGATTGGGAAATGTTCTGGTGGTAACCGATCATTTCACCCGTTATGCACAGGCGTTCCCCACCAGAGACCAGAAGGCTTCCACTGTAGCTAAGGTGCTTGTAGAAAAATACTTCGTCCACTATGGATTACCACAGAGAATCCACTCCGACCAAGGAAGGGACTTTGAGAGTCGCCTGATCTGGAACTTACTGGACTCCCTGGGAGTGGAAAAGACCAGGACTACCCCTTATCATCCACAAGGAGATGCCCAGCCTGAGAGATTTAACCGGACTTTGCTAAACATGCTTGGGACTCTGGAGACAGCGAAGAAGCAGCATTGGAGTCAACACATATCCACTTTGGTGCATGCCTACAATTGCACCACCAGTGATGTGACGGGTTACTCTCCTTACCGCCTCATGTTTGGGAGAGAAGCAAGATTGCCAGTGGATCTGGCCTTTGGCATTTCTCTAGACTATACCTCTGCTACCTCCCACAAAGGATATGTAGACAGACTTAGGTGTAATTTGAAAGCGGCCTATGAACAAGCCCAAGCGGCCTCAGACCAGAGAGGGGCCCGAAATAAAAGGAACTATGATTTGAAGGTTCGAGTGCAAGACCTGCAGCCTGGAGACCGTGTTCTGCTACGCAACCTAGGGATCCCAGGGAAGCACAAACTTGCTGATAGGTGGAGGTCTGAGCCTTACGTTATTTGTAGGAAACTCCCTGGACTACCGGTGTACAAGATAAAGCCAGAGGGGAGAGTGGGACCCTTGAAGACCTGGCACAGAAACCACTTACTCCCGCTTAAAGAAGCAGTCAGGATACCTCCAGTGAGGAACCTACCGGAATCTGTTTCCATCTTGGATACTCCCAGACCCAACACTCGGTCTCAGACCTCTCGATCTAGAGGTGGACAGGCTTCTCAACCAAGTGAAGATGGGAGAGGAGAACTGGAGTGGCTATGGCCTTCCCCAACCCCGGAAAATCCCACCATAGACCTTCCACCCACTGAGGATATGCAGGGTGGGACCCTGAACCCAGAAGCTACAGAGTTCATTCCATCCAGTGACGTGCCTGAATGCTGGGAAGATATTCCGGGCCTGTACTCAGATGAAGAAGAGACAGAGGCCCCAGAACCAGTGACGATGTCAGAGAGTGTTCCTGAAACAGAGCCTGTGGCACCAGAGCCTGAAGTCCCAAGGGAGCAGAGAGCTCGCAGAGTCGTGAGGCCTCCCATGAAGTTAACCTACCCTCAATTGGGAAAGAGCTCAGAGGACTCTGTTACCACCGCTAGAAGAAGTAACGAGTGCTCCAATCCTTCCACTGTTCATTTGGTGGAGGGCAACCCCAGCTCACTCTCTGGCACAGTTAGGCAGGCCACTCATGCCAGTGTGACCTGTAGGACAGGGAACCCCACCTCTGAGTTTTGGTGGCAATTCCCTGTACCAACATCATACTCCGCACTCTCTAAAATGGTTCAGAAATGTTGTTAAAATGTTTATCTTTGGGGACCAAAGAGTTTTAGTGGGGGGAGTGTGTAGCGGGGTGTTCCCCTTTACTTCTGAGACAGGAAATTCCAGAGAGAGGGGAGTCGGGGGGAAGGAATATAAGGAGGGGGCGAGGCCTAGCTCTTTCTCTTTGGACACGGGGAGGCAGAGAGAGAGAGATACACCTGTGCGGATCTGTGCTGTTCCAGGCCTGAAGCCTGGGGCCTGTGGAGCGAACCAAAGAGCCTTCCACCCCCTTTGCGAGCCTGGATGGCATCCAGACTCATCTCTTCTAAAGTTATCTGGATCGGGGATCCGATCGCAGAAGCCGCCGTAGACGAGGACCGACACAGCCGGTGGAAGTTCCGGAGTGAGGGAAGTGTTCCGGAGTGGTGAGCGAGCGAAAGCTCATCTATAAACTGTTACTTTTATACTTTGTGCCTACTAGACTTCCGAGGCCTAACACCTCTGGTGAGGGAGAATTACTCCCCCCCCTATTGGATTACAAATACATGGTTTTAAATACTTCAAGTGCACCACCTTTACAGATCCTGTGCCGGTGAAGATTTGTGTTTCTTCTAAGACTGAGTTTCATGGTTAGGGATCAGGCCTGATCCGTTAGTTAATTATAAGTTAGTTATCACACCACAGGGTGTTTAGGTAACGGTCGCCCCACGTGGCGTTCCGTCCCCTTTCCATTGCTGGTATACACACACACAGTATTGTGATCTATAACTACAGGGACCTGCTTATGTGTTGTGAACCAAATGTTACATGCATGTTATTCCCTTTTATCTTACCACTAGCAGTAAAGTCAGTTATTATTTACAACATTGTCTATGAGTCTGAGTTATCAATCCACACACCCACATTTAAAGCATAAGTGATTGTTTATGTGAAATTGCTGTGGGTTAACTGTGCCAGAGCGGGTAGAGCAGATTTGCCGGGGGGTTGGGGAAGCTGTACTCAGGGCCCAAATCTAAACTTGCGGCTCTCTTAAGTTGAGGGTATCGCTACATGTACATTAACCCACCAATGTTCTATTCACAATCATACTATCTCGTGCTTGGTGCTACAGTATCTTTAGTGCTCATTATAGGCTCTAATTGCTTGGATGATGCGATTGCTAAACCATTAGCAGTTGCCCTTTATCACTGATTATTGCTCCTTAGTTGCATAGGGCACTTTTTTCCCCTAGAAAGTTGTCAAACAAGATGATCATCATTTGCTTTTCTTTTTTTTTTTTTCCCTGTAAGTGACAAACACCTAAGGGGGATTCAATAAAGCTGCTGCACCACTTTTCTGCAGTTAATCCCTCTTGTTAATTGTGTCAAATTCACAAAGCATCTGCAACACTTTTGGTTCTGACAGCAACTCCTGCACTAAAATCAGGTATTTTTAAAATGCGCCACTTTTAAATTGTGGAGCAATGAATGTTCCAAATTTAAAATTAAAAACATCGACAGTTTGTAACTTACAGATATGCAACTTCACATATAAACCACACTACTGCTTTGAAGTGAAAACAAGAATATTTATTGTGAACCTATATAATACAATACTGTATATAAAGCAAAACTAAATCCAAACCAGTGTAGCAAACATGCCCAGTGGAGAACAAACTATTAACACTATATAGAGCAGGAATCAATAAATTCCGGACTGCTGTCAGGATCCAGACCAAGCCACTGTCACATCCATACCCACGTTCGCGCCGCTTCCTTCCCCGCCCTCCACCGCTGTCATTCTCAAGGAAAAGCGTGAGGCAGGATAGCAATGAACAGATTGGGAGAAACAGCCGCACTAGAGAGAGGGCAGGAGCGGGAGCTGCATTAAAGTGGTTGTAAAGCCTCAAGGTTTTTCACCTTAATGCAATGTATGCATTAAGGTGAAAAACCTTCTGTGCTGCAGCTGCCCCCCATACCTGAGCCCTATCCAATTCCGCGATGTGCACAAGTGCAGCAGCTCCAGCTGCTGTTGCTCTTCTCATTGAACAGATTGATAGCAGCGGGAGCCATTGGCTTCCGCTGCTGTGAATCAAAAGCTGTGAGTAGGGGGCATGGGGTTGAGGGACGTTGTCTGTGTCAATGGACACAGCAGCGGGACAAGGGAGCAAACCCACATGGGTGCCCCCATGGAAAGCAGTTTTTTGAGGGGGCACCTGATGAAGAGGAGGGGCTTAAAGCACTGGCGGGGAACCCCAGAAGAAAAGGATTGGGGCTGCTCTGTACAAAACCATGTATGTTATTTGTATTTAAAAGAAAACAAAAAACAACCCCTTTAACTTTCCATATTAGTTTAATTATGCTAGACAGACCGCGTAAATCAAGTAGAAAGGTGCCACATCCCTATAATTTCTCATTTTAAACCAATGATACACAAAGTTACAATGTAGAGATCCCCCTAAAACTCTCACAGCCATAATGAATGAATACTAATCAAGCCATTGAAAAAGGGTACCCAAGGGGTCACTGGTATGTGAACAAACCCCAACGCGTTTCATCATCTGTTGTCTTTTTCAGGGGGTGAGTATGATGGGTGTTCTAATGTTAGAGATAGAAGCAAAAACAAACAGACATCTCTGAAGAGGGGTAAAGTGAAGAGGTGGCAGTGGGGGGTGTGAGGTGGGGCAGTGCTTAGGGGGGGGTGATATAATGGGGGGGGCCTGTGCTGTAGGGGGTGATGTAATGGGAGGGTGATGTAAATGGGGGAAAAGTGCTGTGGGGGGCTTGAAGTGAAGGTGGCTATGGATACTAATGTGAAAGGGAAACTGTGTGACGTGGGGAACTGAGGACACGGATGTAAAAATGTGATTGTAATATAAAAAGAGGGGGCTGCGATGGGAAGGACCTCAGTCTTCGCACAAACCTACTATTCGGACCTCTGCTGGAAGAAAATTCTACTGATCAGACCTCCATAAATTTTAATTCAATTCCCCTGGTATAGACAATGAAAAACAGGCTTCTTCTCTTTGCCTTGTCAGGCCGGGTTAGAACTATTGTGAATTCGATGCGGTATCTCCGCATCCAATTTGCAATAGCAGGAGAATGTGTTCAGCTCTCTATGGAGCTGGTTCACATATCTCTGATGCAGCCCTGGTGCGAATTTGCACAGGAGCCCTGTGCGTCTTTTGGTCCGTTTCAGGACTGAATTTGGCCCAATCGGCATTCAGTGTGAACCGAGCCTCAATGTCACTTGAAGGGAATGGGAAAGGATGAAGTGGGGCAAACTGCTACCTTAGGCCCCAGTATGTCTTTATCGGTTTCTGACAGCATCCATACTAAAGGCTAGTTTTTTTTTGTTTGTTTTTTAAATAATAGATGTGTTATTCTTACCTGCTACAATGGTTTTGCACAGAGCAGCCCCGATTCTCTTTTTTTTTTGATCTCCTGCCAGTGGTCTTGGCTCCCCCCCCCCCCGTCGAGTGGCCCCAATAGCAAGCCTCTTGCTATGGGGGCACTGAAACAGGCTTGGTCCCAAGTTGCACTCCTTTGAATGGACAGTGTCCAATCACACACACAGCATGGCTTGGCCCCACTGTTGTGTGAACCAATGAGGAGAGCGACCCATGAGCACCGCTACTCTTATGCACATCTCTGGATCGAGATGGGGCTCAGGTAAGTATAAGGAGGGGCTGGAGGTGAAGAGCTGCATCCAGAAGGTTTTCTACCTTAATGCAAAGAATTTCCTTTTTTAAATGCGAGAAATTTCCTTTTTTTTTAAATGCTAGGTAAATGTTATTAACATGTTATTGGTCCTGAAGAAGTGCACGGTCACATGCACAAATGCATAGACGCAGGGGACGCTAGACAAGCCCCACGCTGCACTATGCGATCCAGCCATGTGTGTGTAACATCTCTGCGCCTTTACTAACCGTGGATCCATCTGAATTAGTCTGCTATGTCAGGACTTTTGAGACCTTGTAGCCACCATAGCTCAAACATTTTAAACAGCTGATCAAACAAATCTCTATACTCAGCCGAGATACTACTGATTGCTCTGCACAGCACGACACCGCAAACTGCTCTTTCCGTCTGTAAACCTTATCACTGCGGGAGGAAGAAAGCACTGTGAATGCTCACAGAGACATCAGAGATCCTAGCGCTGTCGGTAGAACGGTGAGAGCCCTCGGGCTGTAAATTGTACTTACCGCTCCTCTCCTCTCTCACTCTACCTCCATAAGTGCAGTAACTAGACGGGATAATTTTATATACAGGTGAAACTCGAAAAATTTGAATATCATGCAAAAGTTCATTTATTTCACTGATGCAACTTAAAAGGTGAAACTAATATATGAGATAGACTCATTACATGCAAAGCAAGATAGTTCAAGCCGTGATTTGTCATAATTGTGGTGATTATGGCTTACAGCTCATGAAAACCCCAAATCCACAATCTCACAAAATTAGAATATTGTGAAAAGGTACAATATTCTAGGCTCAAAGTGTCCTACTCTAATCAGCTAATTAAGCCATAACACCTGCAAAGGGTTCCTGAGCCTTTAAATGGTCTCTCAGTCTGGTTCAGTAGGAATCACAACCATGGGAAAGATTGCTGACCTGACAGTTGTGCAGAAAACCATCATTGACACCCTCCATTAGGAGGGAAAGCCTCAAAAGGTAATTGCAAAAGAAGTTGGATGTTCCCAAAGTGCTGTATCAAAGCACATTAATAGAAAGTTATGTGGAAGGTAAAAAGTGTGGAAGAAAAAGGTGCACAAGCAGAAGGGATGACCTCAGCTTGCAGAGGATTGTCAGGAAAAGACCATTCAAAAGTGTTGGGGACTTTCACAATGTCAGGGAAATTCCCCGTCTGTTGTCACCAATCTGCGCCCAGTGCGCATGCGCGGCAAAACGGCGCATCGGCGCGTGCGCGGCGGGACGGCGCTTCGGCGTGCTTTGGGTGCGCGCACCGGCGCAACGGCGAATGCGCGTGCGCAATAGCTCGCCAATGGGACTACAGGCGGGCCTATTTAAACAGATGCAGTAACGCTATCTGGTTGCTGGTTTGTCAGCTTTACCGTGTTTCCTTGTGCCTGAAAGAAGTGAAAGTTCTCCTGCTGTGACCCGGACCGGATTTGACTACGCTTCTGCTTCTCCTGAACCTGACCCCTTGGCTTGCTAAACGGACTTCTACCTCTCTCCTTGTGCTTGACCCTCGGCCTGTGACCCGGATCTGTTGCCTGTCTCCAGCCCTCTACCTTCTGCCTGTACCCTGGACTTCTTGCCTAACCTGACTAGTCTGGTGCTTTCTGCTAAACTCCTAAACGGACTTGTGCCCTTGCTACTGGTTGCTGTTTGACCCTGTCTACCCTTGGTGTTTGACTCCCGGCCCGTTCTTCAGACTCACCCCTGCTAGATTCTTCAGCAAGACACCTCTACCTGCTGGTGGCCAGTGCTCCCTCGTGCTGTCCTCTCCCTGTCTCACCTCCAGGGGGCAGAGTGCGCTTGGGTGCAAGGGTGAACCACTCCCGGCATCTCGGCCTCGGTAAGTACTTAGCCTGATAGTACAAACCAGCCAGATGTCTAAGGCCGACAGAGTGCGTTCCCCATTTGACACCCTCTGCCAGCAGGTCTCCACCCTAACGGACACTGTCCAAAGACTCCAAGAGGGATATACTCAGATTGATGGCCGTCTTCAACAGCTCACCGGTCTCCTAGGACCAGGCCCCACAGCTGCCACCTCTGCCAACACCGCCACCAACTCCCAAGTACCTACGAGTTCTACAGTAGTGATGGCCACCCCTGAACCCAGGGTCCCTATAGATAGGCGTCTGCGTGAACGACGGGCGGAGCGATTTCAATCTCCTCGTCCCAACTGGCCTCCATCCAGGACTGTACCTCACTACCCACCAACCTCTGCGCCTGCAGTCACACCTCTTCCTGAGCCAGAACCCATGCAGCTCGGGTTGGTTCGGGCTCCCCTGACTCCTGAGGAAAAACAGCGAAGGTGCCAGGCCAATCTGTGCCTATATTGCCGGGGTGCCGGCCACTTCCTCCTCAACTGCCCCGTAAGACCTAGTAAGTCTATCTCTATGTTTCAATATTTTAATTCAAGTTTTGTCATACAAAATGTATAAAAGTCGCAAAATAACATTGTACAGTCACAATCAACATTTGGGGTAACACAATGAAGATCACTAAGTGTAGGGGTCCTTGGAGTAGTAAACAAAAATAAAAAAAAAAAAAAAAAAAATAAATAAGTAGAAATAACGATTATCACTACTTAATAGCTCACATAAGTCCGAAGCTCCGTAGAGCCGTTAACCCCTATTAGCATCGCAGATCATATCTGAACCGTCCACCCAGATGAGTCGCCCCCCCATCCATCTATCGGGGGGGCGCAACTCAGCCGGCTGTGTGGGCAGCCCAGAGGTCCGATCAGACTGACAATGGTCCCGTAGGAGCTGAGAAAACAGGGAGCAGCACAAACCTCTAAGGTCTGGATCTGACTCCAAAAATAAACAATAAGTAAATTTCAAAAGAGAGGAAAGAGGACAGTGACAGAGAATAGAAGGGAGGAAACAGAGTAAGGAAAGGACAGTTGAGGAGGGGGAATGGGGGGAGGGAGGGGGGGGGAGGAGCCCCGATTCAGCACCCAGACATCCCAACCTAACCCCTTAGGCTATGCTGTAAACATCCCCGGGTCATTAGTTAGGTAACGAAGCCATGGGTCCCACACTTTATGAAACAGTTTCATTTTATCTTGGGCCAGAGCGGTCAAGCGTTCGTTTAGCATCAACCAAGACAACTTGCCTTTAAGCTGATCGAATGGTAGAGCTGCCGATTTCCAGTTCCTAGCAATGGTGATTTTGGCTGAGATAAATATAAATGTCAAGAGCCTCTTGCAGGACTTGGAGGCTTCCACATCTCCTCCCCCCAGTAGTGCTTGCTTAGCTGATTTAGTTAGGTTTAGTTGGGTAAGGGAGTAAACTAAATTATACACCCTGATCCAAAACCTCCGGACCTTTGGGCATGTCCACCAAATATGATAGGTGGTGCCCACCTGGCCACATCCTCTAAAGCACAACGGGGTAGCTCCTGAAACAAAAGTTGCCAGTCTGACCGGCACCATATACCACCTCAGCAGAACCTTATAATTGGCCTCAATTATCGAAGTATTGACGAGCGAACGAGATGCTGTCTCGGCTATCCTATGCCATTCGTCCAGATCCAGGGTTTCCTGCAAGTCGGTCTCCCATTGGACCATATAATTCAGCTTTGTCGATGCACTCAGCAATATCGAATATATAGCAGATAAATGTCCTTTAATTTTATCATAATTTTTGCATAGATGTTCCATGGGAGTTTGGGTTGCTAGGTCGCTCTTGCGAGCCAGGGTTTGTACATAATGTGAGATTTGGGCGAACCTATAACCCTCCGCTGGAGGCATTTGATGCCTGTCAGCCATAGTCTGTTCGGTCAGCATACCTCTATGATCGCACAAGTCAGCAATACACTTAAAACCCTTATTAGTCCACCATTCGAACGCTAGTGGGGTGAGACCCGGGGTGAATGCTTTATTTTGAAGCAGAGGTGTCAATGGAGAATGAGGAGATTTGAATTTGTGAGATCTGGAGAGTCTGTCCCATAGTTCCAGTGACATGGATAAAGTAGGGCAAAGTATAGGAGGTCGCTCCTTGATAGGGAGCCATAAAATATAAGAAATAGGTTTGGGACGGCAGGAATAAGATTCCATAGCCATCCAAATGGCCTGTGCCTGTTGGGAGTGAAACCTTGTAAGTTGTGCTATCTGGGCAGCATAAAAATATTTTAATAAGTCTGGAAGACCAAGTCCTCCTCTCCGCTTCAACGTGTATAGAGTGCTCCTATTCACCCTGGGTCTCTTATCACCCCAAATAAACTGTATTACTTTATTCTGGAATCGTTTAAGGTCATCACGGGCCAATGAAACTGGCAAGGTACGGAAGAAATACAATAATCGAGGTAGAACATTCATTTTAATTGAGTGAAGTCTGCCAAACCACGATGGCGGGTGAACCTGCCACTTAGCCATGTCAGCTGTTAGCCGTTTGAAAAGGGCTGGATAATTCTCTTTGTACAACTCACCAATAGATGAGGTCAGCTGTATGCCTAAATAAGGGAGAGCTGTGGATTCCCATCGGAATTGAAATGATTTTTCAAGCGTAGCCTGAGTGGAGCTTAGCAAAGATAAGTTCAGTGCTCTTGACTTACTATGATTAATTGCCAACCCGGAAATGTTAGAAAAAGGCTGCAAAATAGCATATAAATTAGGTAGGAATGTGATCGGTGAGGTCAAGGTCAGCAACAAGTCGTCCGCAAAGAGTAAACATTTGTGTTCATAGTCTCCGCAATAAATGCCCTGTATATCTCTGCAGGCGCGAATTTTGAGCGCTAGTGGTTCAATCGCCAGGGCGAATAATAGTGGCGACAACGGGCAGCCCTGTCTAGTTCCTCTCCTGATAGGAAATGTTTGGGATGTATATCCTCTGAGCATTAGCGAGGCACTGGGGGAATCATATAATATGTGAAGGAGATCCAGAAAGCGTCTCCCAAATCCAAAGCGTGTGAGAACATCAAAAAGATAGTCCCAGGAGATAGAATCGAACGCCCTCTGGATATCCAATGAAAGTAACATTCCCCTCCTAGTCCCCTTTCCATCCCAATCAGACCGAACTGCCGAGATAAGGTTAATTATCCGGCGGGTTTGGTCTGATGCCTGTCTTGTCGGGACAAAACCTGCTTGGTCAGGATGGATATAACACTGAAGAAAAGTATTAAGTCTCTGGGCCAGTATTTTGGTTAGAATCTTAAGATCCGTATTGATCAGAGAAATTGGGCGGTAATTGGAACAGTCTGTATGGTCCTTTCCTGGTTTCGGGATAACACTTATATAGGCTACATTTTCATGGCTGGGGAGCTTGCTGCCGCTTCTCAGGTCATTAAAGTAAGTACAGAGATGTGGGGCCAGAAGATCGTGATATTTCCTATAGTAGTGACCCGGGAATCCATCTGGCCCAGGGGCCTTAGTAGGGTGTAGGGTTTTAATTGCAGCCCTGACTTCAGGCTCTGTAAGAGCACCGTCCATCAGTTCCGCATGGGCTTGTGTCAATTTAGGCAGCTGTAAGTCGCGAAAGAATGTGTTCGCTCCGGATAGATCGAACTTGTCCTGCGCTCCATACAGCTTAGCATAAAATTTGTGAAATTCTCCAATTATCCGTTCGGGGTTCTGGGAGGTTAGGCCCGTGGATAGTCGTAATTTAGGCAAAGTCGGTGTGTACGGTCGAGGAACCAGTTTTCTAGCTAACATTGTGGTAGGTTTATCACCCATCGTATAGAATCTGTGCTTAGACCAACTAATATGTTTCTCCGCTTGAGTAGTCAAGCTAAGATTTAGTGCTAGTCGAGCCTCGTCAATTTTATGCCTTATATCTACCAGGGGATTCCTGTGCTGTTCACTAAGTAAGTTATCCAAGTTTGTTTCCAGAATCTTATTTGCCTGTTCCCTATTGCGTTTAATCCTGGCTGCCACTTGTAACAATATGCCCCTAATCGCTGCTTTATGAGCTACCCAGTTAATTGCGGGGGATGTGTCCGATGCCTTATTAAGTCTAAAGTATTCCTGTATTTCCTTTTGAATCTCTAAAAAGATTGTAGGGTCATTCAGCAAGCTCACATTAAGTCTCCACGGGGAGGGCCTAGATTTAGTCCACAGCTCTGAAGTAGAGAGTTTTATCGGGGAATGATCAGACCAAGGGGTAGATAAAATCTTAACCGACTTAATAAATGGTAGCAAAGGCGTACGTACTAGAACGTGGTCTATCCTCGAGTAAGTATGATGGGCTTGTGAAAAGTGTGTAAAGTCTCTGACCGTAGGGTTATTTTCTCGCCAGGCGTCGATGAGGTCATGGAAATGAAACAGACGTGCAACCTTGCTGCTTCCAGTCGGTGGGCGTTTCAATGTTGGTTTAGAGGAGTCCGATTTATCCATAATTCTGTCCAAGGGGATATTGCTATCGCCTCCCATAATGACCTGACCCTGGACTTTGGGCATAAGAATCTTCAGCATTTTGCTAAAGAATTCCGGCTGTCCAGTATTCGGGGCATAGTATGATATAAAGGACACTTCCTGGTCATGGAGCCGCCCCACTGCCATAATATATCTACCTCTCTTGTCCTTAACAATAGTGATGGGGGTAAAGGGGGTCCGTTTCGAAAAGCAGATGGCTACACCGCCCTTCTTTTCCCGACCCCCTGCCAAGTAGAACTGTGGATACTTCCCATTAAGGTAACGGGGCGCTGAGACATTGGAGAAATGAGTTTCCTGTAATAGCAGGACTTCAGCCTTCTGTTTATGATAAAACTGGAAAGCCTTAGTTCTTTTAGTAGGGGAGTTAAATCCATGTACATTATGGCTAACTATCGAATAGTCTGTGTTATATGTGGTGGCCATCGTGGTAGGGCAGAGCACTCTTACCTTGCATAATGAATGAAGCGAGAAGGGTCCCGATAATGATGACTGTTCGGCTATGTGACCTCTCAGACCATGACATAAGGGAAGGGCGCTGAACTGAGGCTCCGAAGAAAGAGGGGGAAGGGAGAGAAGGAAAAGGCATTAGAGAAGAAGAGAAACAAGAATAAAAGCAAAAAAAACATATACATAGGCCTTAGGCCCAAACAATCAATATAACTCAATCCTAGCTGATGAATGAAGGAATGGGGAATAACCCCTGCCGGAGACAACATCCGGCAAATTAGGTGCAAGGGTACCATCCTTGTCGTAGGATAGGTAGTCTTGCAGTTGGGTGGCAAGCATGACCACCCCGACCCAAATATGATTAAACTCTGTACGAGCAGGCTATTCGAGGTCATATCGGAAATGACAAAATCAATCAATATAGTTGTAACATAACAGGCTGTCTATAGGAACATGCATTCCCAAGGCCAGTGGCGCCGGGGCCGGAAGGGTCCCCATCGGTCGTTCCGGCCCCCGAGCCACAGCCTAACAGGGGAACACATTGCGGTCCGACTAAGGCCCCCAGACTGCTAAAAAGCAAAAAGCAAAATTTCTTCGACCAGGTTGGGCCCGTCGGGATTGTAAAATATTCGGCTGGCAGCCAGTCCGAAGAACCAGGAACTCCAGTAACTTTGTAACCTGTGACTTTGTAACCTGTGAACGGTAACGATGGCCCCATCAGGCCCATAGTCCATCATGGGCCCAGGCCATATCTGTGCAATCAAGCACTAACAGTTCTCAAAAGGGGGGCAAAAAAAAAGCAAAAAGAGAAAAGAGCAATAATACTCAGGTATTCCGGCGAGCATTTCTGGCCTGTGAGCGTGTGCGATCCTGCCATATCGGGGAGAGGGGACGATGATCCAGACGAGGGGGAGATGAAATCGGAGTCGGAGAGTCCCGTGCAATGATGCCGAGACTAAGCAGTAGGTCTTCGCCTGCTTGGAACGTGGAAAAGGAGTGGGACTTTCCGTTGTAAGTGAATGATAACTTAAAAGGGAACGACCATCGATACTTAATCTGTTTGGCCATAAGTTGCTGGAGTAATGGCCGTAGGTTTCTGCGTTTTTGGACCGTTGATGGCGCCAAATCTGTAAAAAGCTGTATTGGTGTTCCAAATAGCGACAGGTCCGGCCTGTTGCGAGCCGCAAGCATCATCTTTTCCTTAATGCGGTAGTGATGTGGCTTAACAATAATGTCTCGTGGTAGGCCGTCGGCCCTTGGGGCTGTCAGTGCTCGGTGAACGCGATCAACTTCCATGTGGTGGATGGCTATATCAGGGATAAGGGTTTTCATCAGGTCTTTTACAGCCCCCTCTAGATCTGTGTGAGTTTCAGGGAGGCCACGCACGCGGACATTGTACCTACGAGAACGATTCTCCAAATCTTCAATTTTTGTGAATGCCTCTTCTAATCTATCCTGGAGGTCTGTCACCATGGCTGAGTTCTGGTTGACCCTTTTGATGGCTCCGTCCACTTTGGTTTCAATTAGCTCAAAACGCTCTCCCAAGCTATGGATGTCTTTTTTCAGGTCAGTGGTGATTAATGTGCAGGCCTTAGAGAGCTCCTGCTGCAGCATGGTGGAGAATCTGCCCAACAGTACAGCATCAGGGGAATAGTGTGAGATCTGGGGAATTGGCATATCCTGGCTGGATTGGCTGGATTGGCTAATGAGGACTTCTGCTAAGTCTGCCATGTTCCTATCCATGGAGGAGGCAGGGGAGGCAGGGGAGTTTGGAGAGTCATGTCTATCAGCGTATATGACTGGGGATGGGGGATGTGATAGTGACTCACCCCGCTGTCCGGTCTCCACCTCTCCCGAGGATTGTGAGGAGAATGGATCCCTAATTGGCTCCAGATTTAGCTGCCTGTCACCTCTCTGTGTAGCGCCGTCGGATCTGGCTGCTGCCGTGCTGCCTCGTGTGTCTGGCTTACCCGGCGCCATCTTGGATCGCGGCTGTGCTATAGGGGAAGGCCCTGCTCTTTTCTGGGCTGTAGTTTGCTTATCGTGCCCTTTCCGCGGCTGCCCCTGTGCCCTACGGTTCATCACCACTTCGGGGCTGGTGTGGGATCGGTCCTGGCTCACGGACCTCGGTGCCTGCGCTATCGTTAGCTCTGGTGGGTCGGGGTGCCGGGAGCTCGGTCAGCACACGTCCTTCTCCGAGTCCCCGCGCATGCGCACGTAAGTCTATCTCTAAAGACACTTTAAACTATCAACTCTTTGACAACCCTCAGTCTTATGTCATTCTCTTTGTGTCTCTACAGCTGCCGGAAGGGGCAATCCGCCTCCCGGCAATTATTGATTCTGGAGCCTGCAGCTGCTTCCTGGACTCTGCCTTAGCCTCAAGATTCCATGTCCCCACTCAACCTAAGGACCACTGCCTTCAGATCCACCTGGCGGATGGGTCCTTGCCCCGTTCAGGGCTGATCACGCAGGAAACCAAACCTATCCTTGCCATCTCTGACTCGGGTCATCAAGAACTTCTCCGGTTAGACCTCATACCTTCCCCGATGTTCCCCATCATCCTGGGCCTTCCCTGGCTACAGGCACACGAGCCCCTCATAAATTGGGTGAAGAAAGAGGTTAGCTTCACCTCCTCCTATTGTTCCCAGAACTGTCTTGCCTCTGCCTCTACAGTCTGCGCTTCCATGATTGCCAAGCCGGACAACCTACAGCATGTTCCTTCAGTCTATCTAGAATTCCGGGACGTGTTCGATAAGCAGCAAGCCGACCATCTACCACCTCATCGGCCCTATGATTGTCCTATCGATCTCTTGCCGGGCTCTAAAATTCCGTTCGGACGTATCTTCCCGTTGTCCGAAACCGAGTTGAAAGCCCTCAAGGCTTATATTGATGAAAACCTCCAGAAAAGATTTATTCGCCCTTCCTCCTCTCCAGCCGGTGCAGGAATCTTCTTTGTGGAAAAGAAAGACGGGTCCTTAAGACCCTGTATCGATTACCGGGACCTAAACAAGATAACCATTAAGAACAGGTACCCACTACCCCTTATTCCGGAGCTTTTTCAGCGCTTCCGATCTGCTCGGGTCTTTTCCAAACTGGATCTACGGGGGGCCTACAATCTTATCAGAATCAGGGCCGGAGACGAGTGGAAAACCGCCTTCAGATCTCGTTTCGGACACTTTGAATATTCGGTCATGCCGTTCGGTCTTTGTAATGCTCCAGCCACCTTCCAACACCTAGTCAACGATATTTTCAGACAGCACCTTGATGACTTCTTAGTAGTGTACCTGGACGATATCCTCATCTTTTCCACCAACATCGAACTCCACCGGGCTCATGTCACGAAGGTCCTCACCATCCTTCGGAAGCACAAACTCTACCTCAAAGCTGAAAAATTTGAGTTCGAAAAGACCACCGTACAGTTCCTTGGCTTTATCATTTCCATCAATGGGGTCGCGATGGACCCGCAGAAGGTGAAGGCCATTCAGGACTGGCCAGCCCCAACCGACAAGAAGGGGGTACAGCGGTTTATAGGCTTTGCCAACTTCTATAGGAGATTCATCGTGGGCTTTTCCTCCATTGTGGCGCCAATAACCCAACTTACCCAGCAAAATAACCGTTTTCACTGGTCTCCAGAAGCTCAAGAGGCCTTCTCTCGCCTCAAGGACGTCTTCACTTCAGCACCAGTACTTCAGCACCCGGATCCTCTACTGCCGTTCACCCTGGAAGTGGACGCCTCTGAGACAGCCATCAGAGCCATCCTCTCTCAAAGACGAGGCCCCAAGGCTCTCCTGTATCCAGTAGCCTTTGCCTCTAAAAAGTTGACTCCCCCGGAGCGAAACTATGATGTAGGGGACCGGGAATTACTGGCCATAAAATTCGCACTGGAGGAATGGCGATACCTTCTGGAGGGGGCAGTACACCCCATCATGATCTTCACAGATCATAAAAATCTAGAGTACCTAAGAACAGCTCAACGTCTACGCCCCAGGCAGGCCCGTTGGGCCCTTTTCTTCACCCGGTTCAACTTTCACATTTCCTATAGACCCGGCTCCAAGAATGGGAAGGCGGATGCGCTATCCAGGATGTTTCCGGAAACCCCTCAGTCGGCCCAACCGGGCACCATTCTGTCAGCTCAGAACTTTCTGTTGATTCCCCGGGCCGATCTACTCACCTCTATTAAAATCGCTTCCGGGCTCTGCTCTGATCCGGTCACTACCTCCCTGGAGAAGCGGGACGGCCTATTCTGGTCCCAGGACAAGATTTTCGTCCCTCTGGAAACAAGACCGCTGGTTTTGAGGACCTTCCACGATCTCAAACTGGCAGGTCACTTCGGAGCACGTAAATCGTCGGAACTTGTCTCCCGCTCCTTCTGGTGGCCAGGCTGGAGGCAAGATTGTAAGTCTTATGTCGCTTCCTGCACTCAGTGTCAGCGTAACAAGGGGTCAAACACCAAGAGTTGGGGCCTGCTCAAGCCCTTACCCATTCCTGAGCGCCCTTGGGCGGACGTGTCCATGGACTTTATCGTGGACTTGCCTTCCTCCGGAGGGTTTACCACGATTCTGGTCGTGGTGGACCGCCTCTCAAAAATGGCTCACTTTTTACCGATGATTGGGACACCTTCAGCCATGGATACTGCTCAAATCTTTTTTAAGGAGATAACCAGGCTTCATGGAATACCAAAGAGTATCACCTCCGACAGAGGTGTCCAGTTCACTTCGAAATTCTGGAAGGAACTCTGCAAGTCACTAGAAGTCAAAACCTGCCTCTCGTCAGCGTACCACCCCCAAAGCAATGGTCAGACAGAAAGAACCAATCAGACCCTGGAGCAATACCTCCGTTGTTTCTGCTCTGCTTCCCAGGATGACTGGGCATCTCTACTTCCGTACGCAGAGTTTGCCTATAACAATTCAATACATTCTGCTACCAATCAAACCCCCTTTTGGGCCAATTTCGGTTTTCATCCCTCCTTTCTCCCTGAAAACATCCCCGAGAGCCCTGTTCCCGCGGTCCAGGACTGAGTGGCCTCTGTCCAGGCGAATTTCCAAAGACTCCAGGAGATGATGCGGAATGCCCAAGGATCCTACAAGAAATTTTATGACCGGGGGAGGAAGGAAAACCCGGCGTTCAGAGTCGGGGAAAAAGTTTGGCTTTCCGCCGCCAACCTCAGATTGCCTATTCCCTCTCGAAAGCTCGGCCCTAGATTTATCGGGCCCTTCAAGATCAAACGAGCTATTAATCCTGTGGCTTTTGAACTAGCATTACCTGATTCCTATAGGATTCACCCAGTGTTCCACTCATCTTTATTAAAACCCGTCATTCCCAACGCCTTTCCTGGAAGAGATGAACCTCCTCCACCACCAGTTGAAGTAGATGGGGAAAAGGAATTTGAGATGGAATCCATCCTGGGCTGTAGGAAAAAAGGCAGACAGTTACAATACTTAATTAAATGGAAAGGGTACCCCCCGGAAGACAACTCCTGGGAACCATCCAGGAACTTGCATGCTCCTCGCCTAATACGAGCCTTTCACCAAGAACATCCAGAACTAATGGCCAGTCTGGGCGTCCGGAGTCCGCCCCTCGGGGGGGGGCACTGTCAGGGAAATTCCCCGTCTGTTGTCACCAATCTGCGCCCAGTGCGCATGCGCGGCAAAACGGCGCATCGGCGCATGCGCGTGCGCGACGGGGCGGCGCTTCGGCGTGCTCGGGTGCGCGCACCGGCGCAACGACGAATGCGCGTGCGCAATAGCTCGCCAATGGGACTACAGGCGGGCCTATTTAAACAGATGCAGTAACGCTATCTGGTTGCTGGTTTGTCAGCTTTACCGTGTTTCCTTGTGCCTGAAAGAAGTGAAAGTTCTCCTGCTGTGACCCGGACCGGATTTGACTACGCTTCTGCTTCTCCTGAACCTGACCCCTTGGCTTGCTAAACGGACTTCTACCTCTCTCCTTGTGCTTGACCCTCGGCCTGTGACCCGGATCTGTTGCCTGTCTCCAGCCCTCTACCTTCTGCCTGTACCCTGGACTTCTTGCCTAACCTGACTAGTCTGGTGCTTTCTGCTAAACTCCTAAACGGACTTGTGCCCTTGCTACTGGTTGCTGTTTGACCCTGTCTACCCTTGGTGTTTGACTCCCGGCCCGTTCTTCAGACTCACCCCTGCTAGATTCTTCAGCAAGACACCTCTACCTGCTGGTGGCCAGTGCTCCCTCGTGCTGTCCTCTCCCTGTCTCACCTCCAGGGGGCGGAGTGCGCTTGGGTGCAAGGGTGAACCACTCCCGGCATCTCGGCCTCGGTAAGTACTTAGCCTGATACACAAGGAGTGGACTGAGGCTGGAGTCAGTGCATCAAGAGCCACCACACACAGACTGACCCCGCACATGGGCTTCAAATGTTGTATTCCTCTTGTCAAGCCACTCCTGAACAACAAACAACGTCAGAGGCGTCTTACCTGGGCTAAAGAAAAACAGACCTGGTCTGTTGCTCAGTGGTCCAAAGTCCTCTTTTCTGATGAGAGAAAATTTTGCATCTCATTTGGAAACCAAGGACCCAGAGTATGGAGGAAGAATGGAGAGGCACACACTGCAAGATGCTTGAAGTCCAGTGTGAAGTTTACACAGTCTGTGTTGATTTGGGGAGCCATGTCATCTGCTGGTGTTGGTCCACTGTGCTTCATTAAGTCCAGGGTCAATGCAACCGTCTACTAGGAGATTTTGGAGCACTTCATGCTTCCTTCCGCAGACGAGCTCTATGTGGATGCTGACTTCATTTTCCAGCAGGACTTGGCACCTGCCCACACTGCCAAAAGCACCAAAACCTGGTTCAATGACCGTGGGATTACTGTGCTTGATTGGCCAGCAAACTCGCCTGACCTAAACCCTATAGAGAATCTTTGGGGCATTGCCAAGAGAAAGATGAGAGACATGAGACCGAACAATGCAGAAGAGCTGAAGGCCGCTATTGAAGCATCCTGTTCTTCCATAACACCTCAGAAGTGCCACAGGCTGATTGCTTCCATGCCACGCCGCATTGAGGCAGTAATTGCTGCAAAAGGGGCCCAAACCAAGTACTGAGTACATATGCATGCTTATACTTTTCAGAGGTCTGATATTGTTCTATGTACAATCCTTGTTTTATTGATTGCATGTAATATTCTAATTTTCTGAGATTGTGGATTTGGGGTTTTCATGAGCTATAAACCATAATCATCACAATTATGAAAAATCACGGCTTGAACTATCTTGCTTTGCATGTAATGAGTCTATCTCATATATTAGTGTAGCGGCACCCCCTTTTCCCACTTCTCTCTCCTCTCTTTGCGGCTGGCTGACTCGTCTAGGGGTACCAGGGAGAAGAATGGGGGGGGGAACGCACCACCAGCTCTTGCCCTCTGATGTGTATTATGCAGAGGCGTGAGCTAAACCTTTACCTTCGGGTCTGTGTTCACGTCCGGAGCTTCAGCTTCTCTTGTGGAGGATGATTGCCCCTGTCACAGGCAGGGGAGCTTAGCTCCCAGTAACTTGAGTTCCACACCAAATAAAGTCCAACACTTTTTTATTCTGTTAGAGCAACAAATAGTAGGCTGGTTGAACTTGAAGAACAGACAGGTGTGGGAAGGAGAAAGTCCAGGCACAATCAAAGAATTAAAGTTCTCTCCTGTTCCGTATAGTGCAAACAGGCTTGGCGCACAGTCGCTGCCACTGACCGTGAATTTGGTTTCTGCCACAAACCTTGGTGAAAGTAGAGGCCTCTGCCACAGACCTTGAATAAAGGGTCTCTGCCACCAACCTGGTTCAGTTGGATCCCCGCCACTGACCACAAGAACATAGAATACCTCCGTTAGGATAAATGGCCCCTGTCAGGGAAAGACATCCATCCGGACGGTCTCCAGAGGCCCACACCTTTATGCTGTACCAGCTCTTCGGGAGGGTCACATCTCTGGTCCCTTACATCCTGGATTCGGGCACCCAATTCCGGGGGCACCCTAGGAATACTTAATCCCTTGCGGGACCCAGTGGAAGGTACTGGGCCCCAGGCCTTCTTGCAAAGTACCTCACCCCAGGCTTAAGGTGCCTGGGATGGACCTCGACTCCACGTGCCCAGGCCAAGGGCACCTGGACACGGACGAATGGACAGCAGCCCCCAGGCTGAAGGTGCCTGGTGCTCGGACTCCTCGTGCGCAAGTTGTCCGCCCCCTTTATACCCTCTCCCAGCAATCACAGCGGGTTCCCCGCCCCGCCGTACTTCTGCTGCTAGAGGACAAAAAGGGCATGGCCCTACAATGGTGGTTCAACCCCAGCTCAAGGCGACAACGCCACCCAGGGGCCTGGACACCATTGATATCTTCCACGAACAAAAGACAACCATAAAACCCTTGTAATTGTTGCATTTAGGCCATGCTACCGCCCAAGCACTCCCTCTAAATATTGATACACGCTACATTAGTTTCACCTTTTAAGTTGCATTAGTGAAATAAATGAACTTTTGTACGATTTTCTAATTTTTCGAGTTTCACCTGTACTGTGCATGTTTCTGAAGCTTCAGTTATTGTCGGGAGGAAACCGGGGTTAATTCTATATGGGTCTTGTGCTTAAACAAGGTATACCCCTTTGTACTGTTACCATAGACTCTTCTTACAGCAATTTTGTTTGAACACTAACATTAGTTGTGCTTCGGAAATGGTCAGCAGTCACCAATTAACATACCATCAGGAAATTTACTCAAGGATCACCTACAATGATAATAGTCTTTAATAGACATTTAGAGCAACATCTCTTTTGAGATTAGTCCAATTACTAGTATCCAATTTCCATGCAAATATTAGTACAATTGATACATAGCAACACCATTTAGTTTCCTTAGCTGGACGTATATATAGATGTGTATGTGTGGGGCCCATAGGTCTGGCGCCTTAAGTGTGACAACGTTGTAATTTTCACTGTTTTGTATGCATGTTTTTTATTGATGGGTATGACAAGGTTATATTCCTCATATGTATTAATTATCATTTAGTGGAATTTTAGCACACCTTTTGATACAACAATAAAGTTTATAATTCATTTTGGTATACCGTGGCTGATTCTCCACAAGGGCTTTTCAGGGGGCTTCACTTAGCCCCACCTACACTTTTTTCAGTTATGCTTTTCTATTGCTCTGGAGGTATCCCATCTAAATAGTGCTGAAACAGTAAACCTTATAATAGCTACGCTATAGCAGTATAGCTGCGCTACAGCAGTATATTGGATTCATGGATGTTTTTATTTTTTTCAAATGTTATTAGCACCACAATGAAAACTTCTATAGATAGTTAAAAGCCAGATTCATAATTTAAATTAATTTTTTGTATTTTAGAATCTGAGAAGAGCCCAAAGTTTTGGAATGACAATGCCAGAGAGACATTGATAGCAGCTCTGAATCTAAATCCAAATGTCAACAAAGCCAAGAATCTCATTATGTTATTGGGAGATGGTAAGAAGAGACAAGCCAACATGGCTAAAATTTCAAAGCAAATGTAGAATCTTTTCAGTTAATTTTTAGATATAAATGTAATCACAATGATGTAAATGGTCTTACCAATTTTCTTACAATGTAAGTGTAGCACACAGACCCCTCTTCCTTACCTTTGGCTCACTTGTAGGAAAAGGGGCACACCAATGCCACATGCCCGTACCCTCCTGTGTGAAGAGGTTGAGCGGTGTAATGTACCTGGGTCTCTATGGCCAGGTTCTCCAGAGAATGGTTCCCATCTTCACTGCAATAAAGACAAGTCTCTATCCCCCCATAATTTCAAGGTCCACACCAATTTCAACTCCAACGTGGAGTTTATTTTCTCATATGCATAGTCATTAAATAGGAAAGGATGGATGGAGAACAGGACAGCAAGAGGTGTTGGAGTAGGTCCAGGCACAAACGAATACATATTCACTACCCATATCTTCAGGTAGTCTCAGCTCATCCGGATAGTCTCCCATTAGTGTGGATCCTAGCAGCCGGAGTGATGCTCGAATTAGATTACACACAGATCTGGTGAAAGTTAGGTCTCTGCCACAGACCTGGTAAACGTTGGTTCTGGTATTAGGCCTCTATCAGGAAAATGACATCCCTCCAGAGAGTTACCGGGCCCCTTCCTTCACTGTGATCTCTCACCAGTCCCTCGGAACGGTCCTCCCCCGGCCTCCTCTTCTAGATACGGGTCTCCTCGTAAGGCAGCACCCTGGGATTCCTCCTTCCTCTGTGGGCTCCAGCCAAAGGTGCTGGACCCAAGGCCTTCAGTTGCAGCCCCAGGGCTAAAGGTGCCTGGGACTGATCCGCCAGTGTACCGGGCCAGGAACTCCACCCCAGGGCTAAAGGTGCCTGTGGTGGCCCCAAACAGAACAACACACTCCCGGGGTCGGACCCCCGGGAACTCACCCCTACAGACAGGGTCTGCCCCTTTTATATCCTCTCCCGGCATGCACAGCAGGCCGACACACCCACCACACCACCGCCGAGAGGGGACATCCAAGGCACAGCACTGTACCAGCGGTTCAACCCTAGCCTCCGGTGGCAGCGCCACCAACAGGCCACAGGGAACTATACACCAGCATCCCACCTGTAGTATAAAAATGGTTTTACAGAACCCTATCAACTAATGTGTTTGAGTACAACTACCACTCAAACACTCCCTTAGATTTAAAGACCCCGCTACATAAGTATATGAGTTGGCTAAATAGAAAACACTCTCCTTTTGTGGCTAATATCTTATTTTAAAGTGACCCTGTTCTGAAATTAAATGAATAATAAAAGCCATGTTACCTGTGACTGAAGAAAGTTAATACTTACCTTACCTGCTTCCTATGTTGCCCAACACTGCTTCGATCCTGAAAAATTGTCCCCTGAGATACTCTGGCAAACAGACACTTTCAGGAGTGTTGATCTTCTGGTTTCCCTGAAGCTCTCACTGCTTCCTCCTTCTAACCTCTGTCATTAAAGGACACAGTAGTGATTTTGAAGTCATCAAGAGGAACCACTAAGACCCAGTAGGTCAATACACAAGAAAGTGTTGGTTACAGCAGAGCCTGCATGCAGTTTCTCTAACAAACCACACACTGTTCATCCCAGTGACAACTTAGTGCTACTAAACCCACAACAGTAAAATCGGTCTGTATATGCAGTAAAGCCTGCTTGTCATAATAACTGTGGAGCTTAAGGGGTTAATCCTCTGCATTGTGTAAAAAGGCTGTTTGATCCTGTCTTCTCTGATCCTCCGCTTATTTTACTAAATCCATCTGCTGATAGAACAGAGCCCCAGAAGGCAATCTGCACATGCTCAGTTTGGCATGTATGATATAGTGAATGCAGGGTCCTGGGGTTAGTAACAATTATAATTGTATGGATGGAGATGCAGCTTGCGGGGAACTTCTTGCAGTCACAGTGTACAAATAATACCCTTCCTGTGCTGGTTCAATTGTTTAGGTTCCATGAGCCTGAGTATTGACCCAGGTGACCAGGCTTCCTGGTCTAGCATGCACACTTGTAATCAGGTTGTGTCTATACTGGTTCAGTGAGTTAGCAGCTGGCTGTCAGGTCACCTGAGTTGCCAGATGACAGATGCACACCGTAGGTCAGGAGTGCACCACAAGGTAGTGAACCCTATGACTGACTGCTGCGGATGGAACACTGGGTGGTAAGGATGGCAGGTCCACTGGAGCACAACAGGGATCTCAGAGGGAGCTAGAGCCCAAGATTCCCCGGGGTGCGGAGTCTAAGATCCAGCAGATGTTCACCAGAGCCTCTAGTGGTGAGGATGGCCTAAGCTGCAGCTGGATTCAGGTCACGGCCCCCAGAGTCCCCTAGCTCACGCTCCGTGGGGTATAGAGGATAGAGGGGAAGCAGCAGCTCAGGATACAAGAGGTAGTGAAGAGATAAGCCAAGGTCAGGGCGACAAGCAGACAAGGATAAACAAAGGTCAAGGTCACAAGCAGACAGGGATAGTCGAGAATAAGCCAATATCGTTAACACAGAAACAGACGTAGCTCACGGCAAGCAGGAACTCAGACACACAATGCTTAACAAACAACGTTGATCAGCAAGGCGGACTTGCAGTGCACAGGTTAATATAGTTTTCTCTGATAGGGCCTGGGGTGGGGCCAACTAGGAGGAGAGATTATAAAAGCAGCCAGGTGAGAGTGGCTGGCCTCTAAGGTGAACACATGGAGAGGTAAGCTGAGAGACAAACATTACTGCATAACCATAACACTGGCCCAGAGAAAAGGTTTAAGCTATGTGTGCTTAGTTTCTGGGTTTTTTGGTCCCAGCCAGCCCACCTGTGATATAAAAAAAGGGGGAAGGCTGAGGTCCAGGGCTCTTGGTCGGTTCTATTCCCGCTCTTGGTACTGGGATTGCTGTGCCTTGAAGTCCGCTAAAGGCATTGCAGGTTCCAGAGGACATCCAAGCCATGGAGAATACCAGCCTAGACTATCACGTCATGGAGGTACAGTGAGGGGAAAAAAGTATTTGATTCCATGCTGATTTTGTACGTTTGCCCACTGACAAAGAAATGATCAGTCTATAATTTTAATGGTAGGTTTATTTTAACAGAGACAGAATATCAGCAAAAATATCCAGAAAAACGCATTTCAAAAAAGTTATAAATTGATTTGCATTTTAATGTGTGAAATAAGTGTAGCACTACTCCTGTAGGAGCTGCTGTTTTTTGTTTGGGCCTTGCACGTTACCTCGGTATTCGTTGTCTAGGGGAATAAAATCTGTAAGAAACTCCAATGTCCACACAAGTTGTAAAACCTTTTTGCTGTTAGGTTTTATTTTTGCTCAAAACTTGGGAAGAAAGTAGAAGGATGAAGGAGGAAGGGGAAGGTTCAGGTACACGGTACAGATCACTGGGGAAAAAACTTCTCAACCCCAAAGTCATTCACCACTCCCCCTCGAGTGGGTATTGCTCACCCGAATAGACCCCTCTCACCTGGCCTAGCAGCCGGATTGATGCACGGGCAATGATCAGAAACAGTCTCTGCCACAGACTGGTTGCGAACAAAAAATGGATAGTCCGGAATCCTCTGCCACAGGACTTAACGCCCGAACTCCCAGCCAAACAAAGAGCCTTTAAGCCAACCCGGCGGACTGTAAGGTAACTTGAGCAGTAGATCCCTCCTTAATAAGGTCACCAGGCCTATCCCGAGACATTAGCCTTTCGCTTGGTCTCCTCCAGGGCAGGTCCTCCCCTGGTTTCCTCCGTTAAGTAGCTTCCTCTGCTTAGACGGACAGCTGGGATCCCCTCTGAATCATAGGCCCCAGTCAGCATAACTGGGCCTACTTGGTAGAGATGCGGCCTCGGACCAACATGGTCCCGGAGCCAAATTCACACAGCACATTCCTCGTGCCAGGAGGGCCACGAGGCGAAGAACCCCCAAAAAATGGCGTCTGTCCCTTGAGTACCCCTTCCCAGCATGCCCAGCAGGGACACCACTCCCACTCGGCTGTTCCCAGGAAAGGACACTCAATCCACCATGACTTGCCCATATTCCAACACTGGCCTGTGGTGGTATCGCCGCCTACAGGCAACAGTGGGAAATCCTGTCAGGCACAGCCACAGCTGAACAGAGGCTAATTTAGCACAATCATTTAAGTCTGAGCCCAACTATTGGCTCAGACACTCACTAAATTTAATATAGCGCCCAGTCATTGGGAGCAGGGCGCTACATAATTATTTGATCCCCTATCAATCAGCAAGCTTTCTGGCTCCCAGGTGTCTTCTATACAGGTAACGAGTGAGATTAAGAGCATTCTCTTAGGCTGGGTTCACACTAATGCGACACGACAGCCGTCCTACTTTGGATCCGACTTTGCCCCGCGTCATGAAGCCGACATATGTCCAACTTTCAATGAACGGGGATCCGACTTGGATCCCCGCCAATAGCAGGCACTGTGTTTGGTATGAATCTTGAGGGGGAACTCCAGGCCAAATTTTAAATAAAAAAACGGCGTGGGTTCCCCCTTCAGGAGCATACCAGGCCCTTGGGTCTGGTCTGGATTTTAAGGGGAACCCCTACGCCGAAAAAACGGCGTGGGGGTCCCACCAAATTCCAAACCAGACCCTTATCCGAGCACGCAACCTGGCAGGCCGCAGGGGAAGAGGGGGGGACGAGAGAGTGGCCCCCCCTCTCTCCTGAACCGTACCAGGCCGCATGCCCTCAACATGGGGGGTTTGGTGCTCTGGGGCAGGGGGGCGACCTGCGGGTGGGGGGCCGGGATCTGAGGGCCCCCTTATTAAAGGGGGACTCCCGGATTCCGATAAGCCCCCCGCCAGCAGACCCCGACAACCAACGGCCAGGGTTGTCGGGAAGTGGCCCTGTCCTCATCAACATGGGGGCAGGGTGCTTTGGGGTGGGGGGCCACAGGTCGCCCCCCTGCCCCAGAGCACCAAACCCCCCATGTTGAGGGCATGCGGCCTGGTGTACGGTTCAGGAGGGAGGGGGGCCACTCTATCTCGTCCCCCCCCTTCCCCTGCGGCCTGCCAGGTTGCGTGCTCGGATAAGGGTCTGGTTTGGATTTTGGGGGGGACCCCCACGCCATTTTTTCGGCGTAGGGGTTCCCCTTGAAATCCAGACCAGACCCAAGGGCCTGGTATGCTCCTGAAGGGGGAACCCATGCCGGTTTTTTATTTAAAATTTGGCCTGGAGTTCCCCCTCAAGAGCAGCACAGCACAAGTCGCATGCCAAAGTCGGATCATGCAAGACTGTGGTCCGACTTCAATGATAGTCAATGGGCTGAAGTCGGACCGAAGTAGTACAGGGAGCATTTTCAAAGTCGGACCGACATGTGTCGGACCAGTTAAGATGGCTCCCATAGGGAAACATTGATTTTCACATGTCATGCAACATGAGCTCCCAATGTCGGAGCGTTTGTCGCCCCAGTGTGAACCCGGCCTCAAAGGGAGAGCTCCTAATCTCAGCTTGTTACCTGTATAAAAAACACCTGTCCACAGAAGCAATCAATCAAATTCCAATCTCTCCACCATGGCCAAAACCAAAGATCTGTACAAGGATGTCAGGGACAAGATTATAGACCTACACAAGGCTGGAATAGGCTACAAGACCATCGTCAAGCAGCTTGGTGAGAGGGTGACAACAGTTGGTACGATTATTCGTAAATGGAAGAAACACAAAATAACTGTCAGTCTCCCTCGGTCTGGGGCTCCATGCAAGATCTCACCTTGTGGCGTTTCAATGATTATGAGAACGGTGAGGAATCAGCCCAGAACTACACAGGAGAATCTTGTCAATGATCTCAAGGCAGCTGGAACCATAGTCACCAAGATAACAAGTGGTAACACTACACCGTGAAGGACTGAAATTCTGCAGCACCTGCAAGGTCCCCCTGCTCATGAAAGAACATGTACAGGCCTGTCTGAAGTTTGCTAATGAACATCTGAATAATTCAGAAGAGAACTGGGTGAAAGTTTTGTGGTCAGATGAGACCAAAATTGAGCTTTTTGGCATTAACTCGCCGTGTTTGGAGGAGGAGGAATGCTGCCTATGATCCCAAGAACACCATCCCCACCCTCAAACATGGAGGTGGAAACATTATGCTTTGGGGGGAGTTTCTGCTAAGGGGACAGGACAACTTCCCCCACCGGTCAGGCAGTGCATAGAGCCTCTATACAGGTCCTTCTCAAAAAATTAGCATATTGTGATAAAGTTCATTATTTTCTGTAATGTACTGATAAACATTAGACTTTCATATATTTTAGATTCATTATACACAACTGAAGTAGTTCAAGCCTTTTCTTGTTTTAATATTGATGATTTTGGCATACAGCTCATGAAAACCCAAAAATCCTATCTCAAAAAATTAGCATATTTCATCCGACCAATAAAAGAAAAGTGTTTTTAATACAAAAAAAGTCAACCTTCAAATAATTATGTTCAGTTATGCACTCAATACTTGGTCGGGAATCCTTTTGCAGAAATGACTGCTTCAATGCGGCGTGGCATGGAGGCAACCAGCCTGTGGCACTGCTGAGGTGTTATGGAGGCCCAGGATGCTTCAATAGCGGCCTTAAGCTCATCCAGAGTGTTGGGTCTTGCGTCTCTCAACTTTCTCTTCCCAATATCCCACAGATTCTCTATGGGGTTCAGGTCAGGAGAGTTGGCAGGCCAATTGAGCACAGTAATACCATGGTCAGTAAACCATTTACCAGTGGTTTTGGCACTGTGAGCAGGTGCCAGGTCGTGCTGAAAAATGAAAGCTTCATCTCCATAAAGCTTTTCAGCAGATGGAAGCATGAAGTGCTCCAAAATCTCCTGATAGCTAGCTGCATTGACCCTGCCCTTGATAAAACACAGTGGACCAACACCAGCAGCTGACATGGCACCCCAGACCATCACTGACTGTGGGTACTTGACACTGGACTTCAGGCATTTTGGCATTTCCCTCTCCCCAGTCTTCCTCCAGACTCTGGCACCTTGATTTCCGAATGACATGCAAAATTTGCTTTCATCCGAAAAAAGTACTTTGGACCACTGAGCAACAGTCCAGTGCTGCTTCTCTGTAGCCCAGGTCAGGCGCTTCTGCCGCTGTTTCTGGTTCAAAAGTGGCTTGACCTGGGGAATGCGGCACCTGTAGCCCATTTCCTGCACACGCCTGTTCACGGTGGCTCTGGATGTTTCTACTCCAGACTCAGTCCACTGCTTCCGCAGGTCCTCCAAGGTCTGGAATCGGTCCTTCTCCACAATCTTCTTCAGGGTCCGGTCACCTCTTCTCGTTGTGCAGCGGTTTCTGCCACACTTTTTCCTTCCCACAGACTTCCCACTGAGGTGCCTTGATACAGCACTCTGGGAACAGCCTATTCGTTCAGAAATTTCTTTCTGTGTCTTACCCTCTTGCTTGAGGGTGTCAATGATGGCCTTCTGGACAGCAGTCAGGTCGGCTGTCTTACCCATGATTGCGGTTTTGAGTAATGAACCAGGCTGGGAGTTTTTAAAAGCCTCAGGAATCTTTTGCAGGTGTTTAGAGTTAATTAGTTGATTCAGATGATTAGGTTAATAGCTCGTTTAGAGAACCTTTTCATGATATGCTAATTTTTTGAGATAGGAATTTTGGGTTGTCATGAGCTGTATGCCAAAATCATCAATATTAAAACAAGAAAAGGCTTGAACTACTTCAGTTGTGTGTAATGAATCTAAAATATATGAAAGTCTAATGTTTATCAGTACATTACAGAAAATAATGAACTTTATCACAATATGCTAATTTTTTGAGAAGGACCTGTAATCTTAATGTATACTGTTCACCATTGTCTTTGCATAACAGCCAGCCACACAGCTCAAGTCTAATTGTTTTTCTGTACTAGACAATTGTTTTCTATGTGCCCTGTTCTCATTTTGACAGAGCCCCTGGTTGAGAAGCGGTGCAGTGTTTTACATTTATGGTCAGCGAGAATGGGCCCTTAATGCTAGAAAACCCTTTTCATTGAAGAGAGTCAGATGGAAATAAGCAACTAAGTACCAGTTATTGTTAAGTGTTTACAAATACTTAACATCTCAAAATGGATAGAGGAACAGTAATACAACATTGGGGACTTCTGTTCTTTATTTTAGGAATGGGCGTGGCCACAATTGCAGCAGCTCGTATATACCAGGGACAGCTGGCTGGGCAACCTGGAGAAGAGAATGTTTTGGAGATGGAAAAGTTCCCACATGTGGCTCTCTCCAAGGTGAGTGTGAACAGGAATAGATTTAGAACTGGACAACATAAGCCATAGGCTAGACCAGCCTTTTTCAACCAAGTTGCTAAGGCACCCTGGGGGGCCTTGGGAAAGTGTCTAAAAATTGTATTCAAGCCCGTGGGTGGCTAAAACCTGCCTTTTAGTTACACAAAGCCACTGGTTTTCATTGTACACCATTACAACCTTCTAGCTGCAAACCTCCTAGCGACCAATGACATCATCAGTTGATGAGGAGGATGTCTGTTGCCCGCATATCATCCTCGTTTGACCCTCCCTTGCCTCTCTCCATCAGCTTTGGGGTCTCATTAGCTAAGTGATGGAGAAAAAATGAGGAAGAAGAGAAACACTGGAATGCTAGTCAGTACCAGTTTGCAAAAGTCTATTTGCATTGGAAGAATATATCACCCATTTCATTGGGTGTCCTACGTTTATTGATGTTGCTGCATTATGTAAAATAATTAGAAATGTTTTTACATTTTAGAATGGAGCGCCTCAAGACTGACAATAATTTTGGAGGGTGCTTCCAGATTGTCTATAATTTTAAAGGGTGCCTTGACTGAAATAAGCTTGAGAAGGAGGGCACCATGATTGCCAGCAAGGTCCACTTAGGTACCCACTGCTACTTAGGCTTACAAAGACTAAAGACCTGCCAATCCCTACTGCCTTGTGGATTGCCCTGAATTAGTAGAGGTGGCTCTAGTTTTATACCGTACTAGCTCACACCAACATTTCAACTAGTGGACAATAAACCCACCCTCACCAATGACATTAATGCATATGGGCATGGGTTTCAGTGAAGGCAAGTTACTGTTTGGAGACTCAAGGTCCCAGAGTCACTGAACCAGAGCATCTGTAGCTCTATCTAATGGTCCAGAGCATGCAATATACAACACAGAATCCAGAAGTCAACAGTATGTAATGTAACCCTAAATGGACAAGGTGCATTAGAGCACTGTACGTAACTGACCTGGGAAAAAAACAAAACAAAAAAACATAACTCTAACCCTAAATGTAAATCGGGGTTCAACGTTCTGTCATCACATATGGTTTTACTAGTTTAGTCATACGTCGCTACTTTCTATTATGAAGAGTGTTCTGCCTAAGAGCTTGAATATATGAAAAATCAGTCCCTAGCATTTTATTTTCACAGTACATTTCATTGTATTTTCCATGGTTTCCTACCACCCCCTTTTCTCCAAACTAAACTGCCTGTATTCCTTTTAAAGACTTTCTCCTTGTAGGAGTCTCATACATTCGGTACTGTAGGTACTGATCAATATGTCTTCATTGCCATGTAGGTGTACAATGTAGATGCACAGGTTCCAGACAGTGCAGGCACAGGAACTGCCTACTTATGTGGAGTTAAAGCCAATTCTGGGACTCTGGGAGTGAGCGCTGCTGCTCAATATGGAGTCTGCACTACTGCCAATGGAAATGAGGTGACCTCTATCCTTCATAGAGCGAAACTAGCAGGTGAGTTGTAAACATACATGTTTGTTATGCTATTTTATCACAAAAAAATAAAATATATGTAGCGGCCTCACCCCATCTCCTTTTGCTAGGGGTATGTCACATGACAGGGTGAGATGCGCTACGGCCCATGTCCTCCCCATAGCTGTAGGTGAGGTGAAGGCCAGTATCAGTATCTTCCTCGGGCCAATGTGCATTTGTCTTAAAACTCAGTCCTGCTATGCTGGAATCTCCCTTGCTCCCATTAACCAGAGTCCATACACCGATGCAGGGTCCAACACTTGTTTATTATATCTCCACAACAAACAGTTCTTTCACAGCCGATTAGTTGCGACCCATAACATAGTGCAAACGGTGGGATGAGCAGGCCGAGGCACTATCCTGATTTCAATCTAAACCCCTGTGCTTTGACCAGGGGTTATAGCAACGTTGATTAGCGTAGAACATAGAACTTGTGAGTCTCTACCAGCAACTCCATAGAACATAGATGGGAGTACCTTCGCTGCGCTGCGGCCCCTATCAGGGGAAGATGTCCCTCCAATTGAGTTACCGAAGGCCCATCCGTCACCGGGTTGATGCTGCTCCGGGTCTCCGGACGGGTGACCTCCCCAGCCTCCTCACCTCAGATGCGGGTCCCCTTGCAAGGCGGCACCCTGAGATCACTTTGCTCTTGCGGGACCCAGTCGAAGTTACTGGGCCCCAGGCCTACGATATAGTACCTCACCCCAGGCTGAAGGTGCCTGGGATGGACCCCAACTTCATTCCGGTCAGGCCTAGGGCGCCTGGGCCGGAACCTTGAACCGCCCGCACCCAGGCCTAAGGTGCCTGGGTGCGTGAAGAGGACTCCTCCAAGAAAGAACCTCGTGGCGAGGGCGTCTCCCCCTTTTATCTCCTCCCATCAACACCACGGCGGGTTCCCCGCCCCAGCCGTACCATCTCCGGAAAGGGACAAAAGGGGTAGCACTGTGGTAGCGATTCCACCCTGAGCCTGTAGGTACCCCGCCACCCACAGGCCAAGGTGAGTAACACACCACTCAATCCTCCACGAATTACAAAAAGGGGTCCAGAACCTTTCATAATTATACACCTGGGTCACACTACCCCCAGGTGTACCCCAACTAAATTTAAAGACCCCGCTACATATATATATATATATATATATATATACACACTGGTGTAAATGCATTTAATGACTCATATATATTGAGTTGAGTTCCTGAGTGCAGAAATGTACACTCCTGCAACTTTACAATGCCCATCTCTGTAGAATAATTATAATTCAGATAAAGAGAGTCCCAGAACATTTTGAAATAAGTGTGTTTCTTATTATAATGTTTTACAGGTAAGTCAGTGGGTATTGTGACAACCACGCGTGTCCAGCATGCCTCTCCAGCTGCATCCTATGCTCACAGTGCCAATCGGAATTGGTACTCGGACAATGAGATGACTTCGAATATGGTTAATAGTGGCTGCAAGGATATTGCATACCAGCTTGTGCACAACACAGACATTGATGTAATTATAAACAGGACATTTATTTAAGCTGGATGGGTTGTTCAACTTTTCCAACCTCTTAGAGTATTTCTGTCATCGGCAGGTGATTCTGGGAGGCGGACGAGTCTATATGAATGCCAAGGGGACACCTGACCCAGAATACCCAACCAGTACATCAAGTCGAGCTGTTCGAATAGATGGTCTTAATTTGACTGATATATGGCTGAAAAAAAGGCCGGTAGGTGTGAGCTTCTATATCTCAAACTATAAAACATTCTGTAGAATAGTTTAGGCAACTACTGGATTGTTCTAAGAACCGTGTTGATTTTGTTTGCTTATAAACAGTCTCTCTCTGGAACATAAACCCTGTAAAGTATTGTAGTTTGTCCTTAAATCCTGACTTTGTTGCAGCTTATGTCTAAACGGATAAAATTAAATGGTTTGATAAGGTCATAGTTACCAACTGTCAATATTTCAACACCATGTGTCAGCAATTTAAGATGTATGTCTGGGAAAATTAGACAAATGGGAATCTTGACTTGTACATTCCATATCTTGGTGTACTGTTCAGGGCACAGCGCTTGTATTCAGAGACCATAGGTTATATGGAAGTTACCTTCAGCGGGGGTAGGGTGAGCCGGCGCCATAATCAGTGTTTGATCACAGGCAAATTAGGCGGCCGCGAGGCCTTAGGCGACCACCTAATTAGAGAGCCGTCTCTGAGCTTACATCAGGCAAAGCCTGAACATCCATCTGGTAGAGCTTGCAGAAAATGTGAACAGAAGACCATGTGGTGGCCTTGTTAATCTGGGACACCGATGCTTGATGCTGAAAAGCTTAGGAGACACCAACAAATTTGGTGTAATAGCGCTGACAGGGAAAGGAGGAATGTTTTTCTTAAGGATGTAGGCCCTGAAAATACATTGTCTGGTTCATGTGGCAGTGGAGCCAGAAGTAGAATGTCCTCTTCAAGGGCCTGTAGGTAAGACAAAAAGGTACTCCGTTTTGTGAACAGAAGCTATGGCTGCCAGGTGAACCCTGACAAAATCCAAACAGTGTAGAAACATGTCCTTGGCATTATATGACAAAGGACAGAGGGAAGGGGGGGATAATATCCTCATTGAGGTTGAAGAGAGAGACCACCTAGTGTACAGAAGAAGGTCTTGGTCACAAGTCTGCCTTGGCACTGTGTAATACGAGAAAATGTTCTTTACAAAAAAGAGCTACCAGCTCAGAAATGCACCTAACAGATGAAATGGCCAGCAGGAAGGCAACCTTACAAGTGAAGTCTTCCAAGGGGATTTCTCTAATTGGCTTTAAAGGGTTTCTGAAGTACAGAGCACCAGGTTAAGATCTCTAGGTGACACAGGACTGTACTGGGGTAATTATATAAGCATCTTCCTGAAGAAAAGACCTGATTAAAGATTGTAATGCGAGGTGTTTGAGTGTGTGCCAATCACTGGTCAAGACTAGACGGCAGAAAAGCCAAAATAAACAACAAAGTATTCGCTGTGACTCAGCTTCCTGTCATTGCATCAGGCAAGGTAAGCCTTCTATGTGCTATCGTAGATTTTGTGAGAGGTAGATTTTTTTGCTCTAAGTAAGGTGGAGATAACAGAATCAGAAATATCTCTATACTTCCGGATATGGGTTTAAACAGCCATACCATTAAAGCCAGAAATTTAGTCTACCAGGTGTATGTGTACCATTTTCCTTCTGTGCCAATTTGGTGCAATGAGGATTATTGGAACCCTATTTCTTCTGTCTTGCGTAGAAGTCACTGTGAATTTGTATCGGAAAGAAGGCATATATCAGCTTGAATAGAGTCGAAGGATCCTGGCTGCAAATCAGTATAACTTGTTGTTTAACCTGCAGGACAGAATGTCTACATCTGGTTTTCACCACCTTTGACAGAGATTCTGGTCCTTTTTTGGGTGCAGAGACCACTTTAATGGCTCTCAGTTTCAGAATGTTGATCAGCAGTCTCGACTCCTCCGAAGACCAGGTCCCCTGAACAATTAAAGAGTTGCAAGCTCCCACCAGAATTGATCTGTTTGTTAAAAGACATGTGGATGAGTTGGAGTGGGCTGGAAATAAACTATACAAAGGAAACTACTTCAGAGGAGGCTAGCATTAGGCCCAGAACCATCATACCTGTAGCGCTACCCCCTAGTTAAGAGAGCCGCTGGTTTGATTTCGGGCCCTGAGTATAGCTCCACCAACCCCCGGCAATCTTGTCTAGTCTCTTATGGCACAGTTAGTCTAGGGATGTTATCTATCACAATCTATACCTGATTGTACACACACCCAAACTTCTCGTGAGATATAAGCACTATGTGCAATAATAACACAGTGATAGCAAGTGGTAAGGTAACGGCTTTACTTTAGGCTAAAAGACATAGGTCAAAACATAACATACAACTTGCCTACAGAACCCTGCAGCAATAGATATAGTGTACAGTAATAGCACAGCGTGGTAATCCACCACGCGCAGCTATTATTATCTACGCGCCCTGTGGCGCACTAAACAATATTCTACCCCCTCCCTGGTCAGGCCTGACACAGAATTAAACTCAGTCTTTTGAATTAGGATTTCTTCGCATGCAAACTTTAAATGGTGGTGCACGTTCAGGAACAATATTGTAATCCACAAAGTAGGTAATCACAAGGAACACTATGCTGGAGACCCTTTAACTCTGTCCTGCTACCGGTCTCCAGCGGAACAGCAAACAAATGATCGGTGGGCCAAGGCAGTCTATAGGCCTAAACACAGTACAGCCTATTAAATTGAGCAGGTGCTTGCTCACCACTCCGGACGCGATCCCAGTCCGGGACTTCCACCTGCTGTGTCTCTGCACACAGCGTCTGCAACGATCGGGTCCCCGATCCAACTGATGTCCGTAGTAAACAAAGTCAGATGCCACCCAGGCTATGCAGTGGGATGGAAGGCTCTTCGGAAGTTGCGCAAGGCCCCAGGCTTCAGGCCCTGCACTCCAGCAGATCCTTTTGGATCCAGTTGTACAAGACCTTAAGGAAACAATATTTTCTGGAGGAAGGAAAACTCTGGCTTAGGCTGTGACCAATATTAGACCCAGATACTTCAGACAGTGTAAAGACTGGCGGGTAGATTTTAAAAGATTGATTAACCTGTCAAAGGTTCGAAGGAGCTTAACCTATTCACCTTTCAGGAAGATTTTTAGAAAATCCTACTATGCAATTTCACATTTAATAATTAGCTCCGGGGAGGCCACAACTAAGGCTAGCTGGAACCATGTGAGGTCTCGCTGCCCAGGCTTGCAGTTTGAAAAGCCTAGAACAGATGCTGTGGGTGCGGTATAGTAAAATTTAGCCTGTCCTACAAACGGCAGGATGGAGAGGTATGAGGAGCCAGCGCCTTTTCCCAGAGATTACCCAAAACAGCTGCATCTGAAATGGGAGGACCTTCATTTCCAACAGGAGGAGCTATGTTATGTGTTGTTCTTTACAAGAAGAACCACATAGGGGGATTTTATATAAATCTTCCTGTGGCAAGGTGTCACTTTTGCACGTAGCTTATGGACTACAGTTTGTGCCTAATAAGAATTTAACTCCTTTTGTTGTCCGTTTGTATCATACTGCTGCAATTTTTTTGGTTCAGCTATGATAAGAACAATGCATGACGGACCTTGTGGTGCGGAGAGACAGACACTCTATTGCTATGGGTCAGAAATAGACTACAAGGCCCACAACGCCACTGTGCTGCCAGGGTGTGTGGCGCCACGCACAGCCTGCTGGGAGGACTTATTTAAGACAAGGCGGGGCTTGTGTTCGGTCTCTTGGAACACCATCTTGCAAGAGGCAAGAGGCCTGCAGCGAGGGTGCTTAGGCCGGAGAAGCCTGGGCCTAAAGTGACAGAGGCCGGATCGCCTGTCGGAGGGGTTTCTGTCACAGCCCTGCTGATTGGACCAGGGAGAGGGACCGCTCCACACTCCCGAGCATCCAGAGTCACCTATCCACCGATGCCTTGTGAGCGGCTAAGCGGAGGACCAGGGACCACGACCTGTCCGGAGGCTGAGAACCAAGAGGGCCCAAGCGGAGAATACCAGCGAGCCCACCAACATAACTAACTGTGTCGCAGGAAGGTGACTTCCATAGTTATACTTATACTTGTTGGTACCCGTAGTGCCTTAGGTGGAGACACGCTACATTTAGGAGTGAGTTAGCGCTTTGGGAAGGATCAAAATTCCACTTGCCCTTTCACCACACATGTTAATTGTTCAATCTTTCTTCACCCTTTTTGTTGGATTACAAATACTCAAGTGCACCAACAAAGGCTAGCGAAGATTACTGGAGACTTTTAGGAACAATCAGTTCAGCTCACTGTCTAGGTTGATACAGCGGGATATGCACCAGTAAAGCTGCCCACCAGAGGGAGCCAGATAGCTGCGGTTCAGCCTGTGCGCACCACGTCTGCTACAGAAAGTGACTCTGGAAAAGATGTCACTACCAACACAGAAGTACCGGTGGCCACCGCAGCGGATACCACATCCACAGCATGTCCCCCTCGTCCCACCCGTGAAACAGAAGGTGGGGTACGTGAAGGCTTCCCGTGGCCGTGGTCGAGGCCTACCCCAGCGTTTACCGGAATCGGACCCCGTGAGCGAGGATACTCCCGGGACGTCCACGTCAGGAACCGGTAAGAAATCTGGGGGAAAAGTGACCGAGACTTTGGTTAACTATTTGCCGGCAGAGGAGTTGGCAGACTTTGACTTAGACTCTTTGTCGGATGCTGGAGATCACTATTTGTTTGAGCATATGTCTCAGGAGTTATTGTGGAGCAACATAGATGATGTTGCCTCGATGCATAGCTGTTCGGAGTGGACAGCTATGGACTCCGGGGAATCTACACCCAGGGAGGGAAACCCGAACATTGCTAAAGTGACTTTGCCTGCTAAGAGGACTTTTCCTAAACCAGCCAGGTCTATGGTGAATAAATCACCGGATTCATGTGTGTTACCCGGGACGGGGAGTTCTCGGACATTGCCTAGACTCGCCCGTCTACAACGAGTGCTAATGAAAAGGGTAGCCACGGAATACGGCCTGGAGATTGAGGCAAACAGGGAGCAGTGGTATGGTGAAGTAATCTGGGACTATTTGAAAGTACCAAAGCCATTCCGAAATTTGGACTATTCGTTCATCATGGCTGATCGGTTCAAAGTGCATCATCCCGGCTGCTAGGCCAGGTGAGAGGGGTCTATCTGGGTGAGCAATACCCACTCGAGGAAGAGTGGTGAATGACTATGTAGCTGAGAATTTTTCCCCAGTGATCTGTACTGAGTACCTGAACCTACCCCTTTTCTCCTTCATCCTTCTACTGTTCTTCACAAGTTATAAGCAAAATAAAATAAAACCTAACAGCAGAAGGTTTTACATCTTGTGTGGACATTGGAGTTCTTAAAGACTTTCTTCCCCTAGACAACGAATACTGAGGTAACGTGCAGGGCCCAAATGTAAACCAGCAGCTCCTACGGGGTTGTGCTACATTCCTGAAAGGTTAACATTATTCATCCTTTGGATGTTGACAGACAAGGTTGGGCTGTGGAGTCCTTCAGCAGAAGACCATTTAAATACCATATGACATGAATGTACTGGGTATGAAGAGGAGCAAAAAGAGGGACAAGCAGTTTTTTGAAAACTTAGAACACAGAGGAGAGTCTGCATAATAGTGCTACAAATTGGAAGTGCTGGTCTCGCACAGGAAATCACAGACAGCATTGATGAAGAGAATATGTCTACTGATGCCAGAGATTCCCCATGTCTGAGAAAAGCAATGAGAGATCTTGCTGATTCCATGTGGAATTTTGGTACTTTAAGAAATTGATTTAGGCATTTAAGTCCAATAAAAGGCAGATGCCTTGATAAGGTTTGGCTGTCTGTGAATCAGTTTGAATAAACCATGGAACCTTTCCGCTGAAGGGACAGGTACAACCACTCCTTGTGGCTGAAGTTGGCACAATGTTGCCAGTAAATCTGCTTGTTTTAAGCTGATTCTGGCAGATTCAAGGGTAGGAACTGAAGAGGGGACAGAGAAAATTTATATTTTGTAAAATGACAGATTGGACCCAGAGGTCGAGACATCTTGGATCCAGACTGGTGTAAATGTCATCAGACATCCCCCTACTTTGAGAAGTGGGGATGCTCCATTGTGAGGAGGTCTTCTAGGCAGGCTTGGTGAACTTAGGGGTACAAAGATTGTGACAAAAGGAAGTACTAAGCTTTGGTTTGGTCCCTTATTGCTGAGTAGAGGCAGTTGGTGTAGGAGACTTAGGCTTTTGAGTAGCTTAGGTTGATATGAAATAATAGTTATTAGTTACAATTAGGCTCCTGCCAAACAATCGGGGCTAAAATTATAAGCTTCAAATAGTTGTTAGTAAATCAATTGGTACAATTGACCAAACAATCCACAAATCTGCATCTATTCAGTGTAGCGGGTATGTACTTTCCCGGGTGTAATTCAAACTGGCAGAGACACCAGCGATGTGCAGTTCCTTGCGGTCCAGCGGGTGGCGCTGTCGCCTTGGGCTGGGGTTGAACCATTGCTGTGTGCTGTGCCTCCTTTTTGTCCTCCCTCGGCAGCGGTATGGTGGGGCGGGGAACCCGCCGTGCTTGCTGGGAGAGGGTATAAAGGGGCCGGCCATCTTTGTCACGGGGGAGTCCCAGGCACCTTCAGCCTGAGGGCGGTGGTTCGTGTCGGTCCTCTAGGCGGCCTAGGCCTAGAGGACGTCCGGAGGTCGTGTTCCATCCCAGGCACCCTTAGCCTGGAGTGAGGTACTCGGATGGAGGTCTGGAGCTCAGTGCCCAACACTGAGTTCCGCGAGGGAAGGAGGTCCTAGGGAACCCAGGGATTGGGTACCCGAATCCGGAAGGCGTAATGGACCGGGGGGAGCTACTCACTTGAAGACCGGGTGCAGCAGATTGCCAGTGAAAGGTGAGCCTCCCATCGGAGACCGCCTGGAAGGAAAATCCCCCCTCGCTAGGAGACCTCAGCCCACTTTCAGGGAGGAAAGTGGAGAGTTCATTGTGTCTGGGCCTACTCGCATCCACACCTCCTTGTTTGTTCTGTTCTTTAAGGGAGTCTAACTGATTGTGCTGTTCACTCGAGAAGAATAAAGGAGTGTTGGACTTTAATGGTGTGGGGCTCTTTTCTGGTGGACATTGTTCAAGGTAACTCCAGGTGCACAACACTGACCCGAAGGTAGAGAAGGAACTTTGCTTACACCGCACGGACACATGTGGTGAAGGCTTGGCGTGGTGACCCCGCTCTCTCCCCTCTAAGGTACCCCTAGACAAGAGAAAGACGAGCTGATGCAAAGAGGAGAGTGAGGAGGGCGCTACACGTGGGGGCTCGGGTCCGGTATAGTGTTCGTGTACTACGGAATTAAACGTGTCTGCCCGGAGGAGTTACGAGTAGGCAGGCCTTCATTGGCCGAAGTGCATCCCTGCTTGAAGTCGTGGACATGACCCAATGAAGGGAAAGGCCCGCGCAGAAGAGAGTGGGGAAAGGGGGAAGCTCAGCCGTGTGAAGGACTACACGTGGGGGCTTCTATTTGCACTGCGCCACCAGGCACACCCCCACCGCTTAGTTTGTGGGCGTGACTCAGAAGAAAAAAAGAAGAAAAGCCTGCGAACTGGAGCAAAGGGGAGGAGTCCAATACGTGTGAAGGACTACACGTGGGACGTTGGCGTAAAAACTTGGCAGTGTGCGATGGATCAGCAACAGGTCACCATGTTCGGACATACATCGTGGATTCCGGTTCACCCTTCTACCACGACACTGACTGCTGCTGCTCCGGTAACAGATACGGGGATCCGGCTAAAGCCAAGGGGTCGATTCGCCATGTACTCATGCATGGACGTTGAGGCCCTGGGTGTGATTTGTCCCGGCTGTTCGGGACTGGTGTGCCAACTGAAGCCATTCGGGCGATGTGAGGCCTGTGGGGAGTTTCTTTTTGAAGTGGATCCAGTGGTTGAGAAGCCGAGAACCATTTACCCTGGCCGTGCTGCAGGCAACACCACTCAAGGAGGAGGAATCACTGCTTTGACAGCCATCCCTGCGCACACTGCAGCGTCCGCGGAGGAGGTCGTGAAAACTCAACGGGAGAAATCCGAGGATGCTGACTCGGTCACCACGATCTGACAGCGTCCACCACCGAAGAAAAAAGACCGGTATGGTAGCCCCGACCAGCGGTTGTGGTGGACCATCTCGCCCGCTTACGCCCGGCCCGGATGGATCCGTCTGCAAGAATTCCGAACGTCCCGTTTCAAGCAAAGGCCGAGGTAAGCCAGGTGGAGAGATTTGGTGTGTGGGAAGAGGTGAAAACTCAGTCTCCACTACAGGGTACCTACCCGCGGAGGAGTGTGACACCTCTGACCTGGAGTCGCTCTCGGACATGGGAGATGACATTGCTATAGACAAACTGTTTGCAGAAAAGGGCTGGGACAAAGTACCTCTCGCTTCATCCCGCAGAACCAGGGATCCGACCCATGTCTACAGGGGAAAGTACACCCCGGGTGGAGGCACCAGCGCCTGAAGAGGGGTCCCATCCCCGGCCTGCCTCTACATCCCCGGTACCATCTGTACCGAAGACCGGGGAAAAGAGACTGCTATTGCGGGCACCAATGCCCAGATCAGATGTAATCAAGGTCCCTCGCCACCCGGACTCGATAGTTTTGCCTGGCGAAGGGGACAGAGCTACTATGCCTCCTTTGGCCAGACTACAACGCCTATTTGGTCAGAAGGTTGCTGCAGAGTACGGATGGGAGTATCCATACTTGTCCAAGGAGCTGCTCTATGAGGTGGAAGTGTGCCGGGAGCGCTGGTACAATGACTGTGTGGACTCACCTTCAGATTCTACACGCCCGCAAGTACCTGGCGTGTTCTCCCAAGACCTCTCAGCGTTTTAAGGACTGCAAGGCAGAGTGGATGTTGGGACGGCACATCCATGCAGACAAAGTGCTGATCCGGCGCAAGGAAGGAGAAGATGTAGAATATCATCTGGAGACCATGGACCAGCACTTAAAGCCACTTGTTCTGCCGCATCCCCGCTTCTACCTGTAGGAGAGAAAGACTCCGTTCTTGTTGTATGCTGCTGAACTTTCTGGGGCCCGTTGTCCTTGTACCCAGAGGAATGAAGGACTGTTCCTGTTTTGTTCTTCACTTTCCAGCAAGAGATCACAGACTCTGGGGTAGATAGGGCTCAAGAGAAGAGGAAAAGTTCCACGAGTGCAGTTACTGCGATGCTGTCACCAGGTGGCAGTGTTACGCAACGTTAAACACTTTTCACACACTCACTCCTTGGAGAAAAGGGATTTCTTTACGAAGAAGTTTCTTTTCTCTCACACGAATATATGTGTCAGGGTTTATGTGTGGTAATTTTCTTTCTTTTCCCTCTGCAGGAGAGCATCCCATCAAGACCACTGAGTATGGGGTGGGTCTTAGTCAGGATGGGTGGGAAAAGCATAATGTGAATATGTGATTCAAAAAGTTATGGTTAAATGTTGTTGTTTCTTTTTTTTTATATATATATAGGGCTCAGACACAATTGCTTTAGTTGATCAAGTTTTTTCAAAAGTTTTATATTTTTGTACAATTGTTAGTTGGTCTCTGGATTGGATTATGCCAGCCCTTAAGGGTATGATTTGTTCCAGACACTGGGGACCAGTGTCAAATTACCAGGGGGAGAGTGTAGCGGGTATGTACTTTCCCGGGTGTAATTCAAACTGGCAGAGACACCAGCGATGTGCAGTTCCTTGCGGTCCAGCGGGTGGCGCTGTCGCCTTGGGCTGGGGTTGAACCATTGCTGTGTGCTGTGCCTCCTTTTTGTCCTCCCTCGGCAGCGGTATGGTGGGGCGGGGAACCCGCCGTGCTTGCTGGGAGAGGGTATAAAGGGGCCGGCCATCTTTGTCACGGGGGAGTCCCAGGCACCTTCAGCCTGAGGGCGGTGGTTCGTGTCGGTCCTCTAGGCGGCCTAGGCCTAGAGGACGTCCGGAGGTCGTGTTCCATCCCAGGCACCCTTAGCCTGGAGTGAGGTACTCGGATGGAGGTCTGGAGCTCAGTGCCCAACACTGAGTTCCGCGAGGGAAGGAGGTCCTAGGGAACCCAGGGATTGGGTACCCGAATCCGGAAGGCGTAATGGACCGGGGGGAGCTACTCACTTGAAGACCGGGTGCAGCAGATTGCCAGTGAAAGGTGAGCCTCCCATCGGAGACCGCCTGGAAGGAAAATCCCCCCTCGCTAGGAGACCTCAGCCCACTTTCAGGGAGGAAAGTGGAGAGTTCATTGTGTCTGGGCCTACTCGCATCCACACCTCCTTGTTTGTTCTGTTCTTTAAGGGAGTCTAACTGATTGTGCTGTTCACTCGAGAAGAATAAAGGAGTGTTGGACTTTAATGGTGTGGGGCTCTTTTCTGGTGGACATTGTTCAAGGTAACTCCAGGTGCACAACACTGACCCGAAGGTAGAGAAGGAACTTTGCTTACACCGCACGGACACATGTGGTGAAGGCTTGGCGTGGTGACCCCGCTCTCTCCCCTCTAAGGTACCCCTAGACAAGAGAAAGACGAGCTGATGCAAAGAGGAGAGTGAGGAGGGCGCTACACGTGGGGGCTCGGGTCCGGTATAGTGTTCGTGTACTACGGAATTAAACGTGTCTGCCCGGAGGAGTTACGAGTAGGCAGGCCTTCATTGGCCGAAGTGCATCCCTGCTTGAAGTCGTGGACATGACCCAATGAAGGGAAAGGCCCGCGCAGAAGAGAGTGGGGAAAGGGGGAAGCTCAGCCGTGTGAAGGACTACACGTGGGGGCTTCTATTTGCATTTGAAGGAACTTTGCTTACACCGCACGGGCACATGTGGTGAAGGCTTGGCGTGGTGACCCCGCTCTCTCCCCTCTAAGGTACCCCTAGACAAGAGAAAGACGAGCTGATGCAAAGAGGGGAGTGAGGACGGCGCTACATCAGCAAATACATGTATAAAGAAATTAAGGCAGGACTTTGTTATAACAGCTTGACCAAATACTGAGCAATAAAAATCAATATGATGAAGAAAAGGAGTTCCTAAGCAGTAATATTCAGCATGTCAATGTAAATGTATATAAATATACCTTTGGACTCAGCATGTATTGGGATCACAGCACCCTCCTGGCTTGAGCAGCAAAACCACTGGAGCTGCAGGCTTTGTGTCTCTGGCCAGGTGCGGATGTTAGGAATGCCACTGCGCATGCATCGGAGCCCGGGAACGTAGCTTAGACTACAAAGACCGTCAGGCTGTGCTGGAGGAACCGGCAGCCAGGATAACAGCGCCACCACAGGAAGAAGAATGTCAATGCCCAACCACACACAGTGCAATGCAGACAATGAGGATGAATAGATAGAGGCGCCACGGTCGATCATTATATCGGCTGACATATGCATTCCTAGGCAGAATCCCATGATGTAAAGGCTGGGATAATGAATGTGATGGGATAAAAGTATGTGTGGGCTAGATGGAACGGTGGATGGAATGTAGGGATGGAAAAGATGGAGCCGCTAGGGCTCAAAATGGCATGCAGCAGCAAATTGTGGGCGTCCAAAGGGAAACTTTCCCAAGGACACCCTGAGCGTCTGTACAGTCACATAATTGAAAAGGGGGAGAGGGAAAAAAATGGGGAGAGACCTCTACCTACCACATCCATAAAGGGGATAAGACTGGTCCAATGGTGACATAAAAGCCAAGAGAAAGGGGCAAGCCTTTGAAAAGTGAACATAGTGAAAATACCACAAATAACATATAAACAATATCACAAGATAAGCCCAAATAGAGTACATATCGTATCCGATCCTTCATTTACAGAACATAATTAATATTATACATTAATCAATATTCAGTCTCCAACTAGTAATTAATAAATATTAATTGTGTTTAATAGTGGCTGATCATTGAGGCCTGGGTAGATAGTAGCAATCAGAGTAATAATCCAGTGAGCCTCCAATTGTAATAGTTTCTGATCTATACTTCCTCCTCGAACATGGGTAGGAACATGCTCTAATGCCACAAACCTGATCATGAGCAGATCAAAGTTGTGGTATAGGCCAACATGGCGACTGATAGACGTTTTCATCAGTTGTTTTTGATCATGGAGGGGATGATCTTTGATGCGTTTAAAGAAATGGCGTTTTGTTTTCCGATGTAAAAACATCCGCCAGCTTGCCGCATGGAGGACTGTGTTGCCCCCAGAGGGCTTTCTAAAAAGGAGAGGAGCAAATAGAAGATTTATGAAAATTTCCACATCCAAAAAGCTGATCTTCGATAGATCCACATGTCTTGGTAAATTTTAGGTTGTATTCATTCAAGCCAATAATGGCCATGAAGTGCATCAACTTTTCCTGAGAGCCTGACCAAAAACGAACATTATCAATGTAGCGATGCCATGGTATAATATGTGCCATATTCAGAAAGGTCATCACATGAGAAAAGGTCCCTCTCCCCAGGTACAGGTTGGCATACAATGGGGCGTATGAGTAAAAATAAATTTAAATAAATCAAGAATAAATTGGATGTATTCCTGGGCTAGATTAACTCTATCTTGTAAGTAGCTGGCTATCACTCTGATGCCTTTATCATGGGGAATAGCGTTATATAAGCTTTCAATAGCTATAGCTACAAGCCATGTGTTTTCAGGGAGGTGTAACCCATCAATCAGTTTTAGAAGTTCTATTGTATCTTTGATATTGGAAAACAGAGGTGACACAAGGGTTTAAATAGCTATCAACTAGGCAGCTAACATTTTCCGTAAGGCTATCGCAACTATGCTATGGCAGGGTCTACTACCAGAACAGCCCATTTTCCTTCTTTTTTCATAGGATACATTTCAGCAAAGAGCATAGAAGTAGTAAATACACTTTTATGATTAGGATAATCCCTATGTGTAGTGCATTTTTAATTAGTGTGTGGATGATAAGTCTTTTCTGATTTTGATAGCCTCTTAGTGCCCATAGGGGCTTGATTTGGGGTTGGAGACTCAGGTGCTGCTAGACAAAGACTAGTTTGCACAGTGTGAATCTGTATGTCGAAAGTGGAGAGCATTGGTCGAGAAACCATAGCTTGTGGCTCATAAAATGCAGGGGTTGCAAAAATCCTCTGTAGTTTCTGCTACAATATCTGCACCCCTTTGCTTTTCACTGTTTCATTATCAAACAGGTTTGTAGGCTCCAATTCTGATCCAGAGTCAGGGGGAGAGAGGAAGCGTAGGATTTCTGGCTCTTGGTAACGGAAAGTTCTAGAAGTGCTGAAAGTTTTCTGAGAAAATCAAACATTGTGGCAGAGAAATCCTCTTTTGTCAGGCTTCGTTATGAGTAGGTTAGAGGTGTCAAAACAGGACATTGCTTTGGGACAAGGGAACAGCTATCACCCTAAGCTGTGTTTTAATTTTTCTGTAGGCCAAGTGTGCTTTTTGACCAGCTCCCTTGTGCCTGTTATCCACCATTGCTTAAAGTGTATGTGAACCCAACATTTCATATTCTTGATATGTAAATCTGTGGTACCATGTAACCATGTACTTGTGTCAAAAAAATATCCTGTTATCTCTGCATGGCTTCCTTTGTGTTAAATACCTGGTGATACTGCCATTCCCCCTGCTTTCCTATTTCAAACTGACCATGCCAGGCATGGTAGCACATCACCCCAGTGTGGTCAGTTTTCTTCTTTACATTCTACTTGGAAGCACAGCATGCCTCTATTACAATGGGCAAACATGCTGACACGCCTGCCCAGCTAATCATGGGCAAAATTTGTGTACTGCTGTTCTTCTGTCTCCTGCTGACACATCCCCCTGCAGTATACACCCCCACCTCTACAAACCTCTGCGTCTGAGGTCATGTGATCAGATCACTTGTAAAAAAGAAAAAAAGAAAAAAAAAAGAATATATATATATATATATATATATATATATATATATATATTGTGAGGGGGTTAGCTCGGCAGCGGGTGTGTGTGACCCCCTGGATGGGTTCACCACACAAAAACAGGCACAGCAGACAGAGTTTGTAGTTGCAAAAACCAAAGGTGCGGTTTATTTTAAACTATTTACAGGGGAAAAACAGCAAAACAAAAAGAAACATAAAAAAATAAATCCTGGTCAGCTTGACCACTTACTACACACGTAGGTTCCCTGTCTGACAACTAGGTGCAGCCTTGTGCTGCCCCAGCCCCTATCTCCCTGTTTTTGAAGGTTTTAGCCACACAGGCTTTGTCTCACCGCACAGGACAGAAACACACTCCCCAGTCTTGTACAACACAGAACTGGTTCCAGGATGGAGCATCTCCCTTAGCATGCTGGGAGTTCTTGTAGAGGCCTTAATGAGCCACTTGATTCAAATGGGCTCATTAACTCTTCCCCCCGCAAGACTCCCAGCACTCCCCCTAGTGGTATGAATTTGCATAAAGCCTGAATCTAGGGCATACATACCTACCATCCTGGATGCAACCTGGTGATTTTACCTGCCTGCTGTCACAATATATATATATATACACACACACAAATATTTTACTTTGCATTTTTATTTTTAAACTGAATGCGTTGTTTTACAAGGTTAGGGTTCAAATAAGACCCCTTGGGGGGACTCATGGAATGGATTCAGAAGGAATGGGATTTTACATGTCTGAACTGCAAGAGCTGCTATGATCCAAGCGCTGACCATGTTCCTTTGGTGTGTCTCTGTAGCAGAAGGCAGGAGGAAAAAATGCTTTGTGTGTTTCTTAGACCCCTTTCACACTTGGGGCGGTTTGCAGGCACTATTGCGCTAAAAATAGCGCCTGCAAACCGACCCTAAACAGCGGCTGCTGTTTCTCCAGTGTGAAAGCCCGAGGGCTTTCACACTGGAGCGGTGCGCTAGCAGGACGAGAAAAAAAGTCGAATACCGCCACGTTTAGCGGTAAAGGGCCGCTAAAAATTGCGGCGCTTTACCGCCACCACCCCAGTGTGAAAGGGGCCTTAGGGAATATCGCAGGCAACGGTGTGCCAGCCATGAGGCATGTCGCGACTTTGTCATCATCCTCAAACTAAGTCTGGAAGCTTAAAAAACAACACATTTTAAATTACCTATGGCACCAAAAACATTAGAGACAAGTATATCGGGGAGTAACACAAAAAAGGGAATATCTCCCAATTCCTCTGCCTTTGTACTTGGATTGTGTGCTAGGCACTACTGGTTGTCTCTTAATACCCAGAAAATGGTCCCAAAACACATGAAAACTCTGTCTTAACTTATCCATGTTGCTGGGCACATTAGGGGTTTAGACTTCTCCCATCATGGTGGGCATACCCCCAAAGGGGTCTTCAGGGTTTGGGAAACATAGAGGTGGACTATGGCCCTGAAACTGTATAGCACCCTACAGCTAATTACCCATGTTGCACTTAATTCCAAGGTGAACGCCTACTGCAGGATCCAGTGCACAAAGCAATCCTCACCGGCTATACCCACACAATATGGTCTGGGTACGGTCCCCAAGATACTACACCTAGGGGTACTGATCGGAATAGATAGCCCAGGGCAATAAGCAGTCAGCTCTTGATAGAAGCGTCAGAAGAAAAAAAGAATGGTTAAAAAGAAAAAAAAAATCTTTAAAGGAGAGGAGGTCCATAATATGAGGACAAGGACAAAAAACTGGATATCCCGGGACAGGTGAAGTTATTTGAGCATGCTGGTGTCCCTATCAAAGTTTTTTCCCAGTGTCCAATTGCCTGAAGAAGGAAACTATTTGATCCTATCAGAAATCAGGTGATATCCTAACTTCTTGTTTGAGCTGATAACACCAGCCTCTGTTGCACTGACATCCCAAGCAGTATGGTCAACTTTGTCTAAGTTCTACTGGACTACAGAACACCCCCTCTCATCTACATAATATGACTTCTAAATGAGTATTCCATCACCTTCTACTCAAATCAGAATGCTTAATTTGTGTGGAAGTTGTCTGTATTGTAAAAATGTCCTGCATAAAATAATGCTAATATGCAAATTTACATTGTACACGTTGACAAAAAGCTGTGTCACTGTAAGCCCAGTCCCTTAATACCACACACATGTCCACACTCCTAAGTTGCTATGGCAGATGATGCCTCTTGCATGCCACCGTTCTTTCTTCACACAAACAAGCTATGTTGGCAATGGGGGCACCAGGGCTGGGACAAGGGTTGGGCAGGAGGGACGGCTGCCCTGGGCACTGTGGTGTCATTTGAGGAGGGGGGGCACGAGGAGATTGTGGGGGATTTGTGTTATGAGGAGGAAATTGGGGGGCGGCAGGGGGTAAGAATGGTTCTAGGAGGGGAAATTTTGGGATGTGTGCTAGGAGTGGTGACTTGGGGAGACTTGTGTTTGGAGGGGGAAACAGGATTTGTGCTAGGAGGGATTTGGGAGGGGGGTTGTTCTAGAAAAGGTTAAATGGTAGTGGTGGAAGGGATTTGTGCTAGGAGGCATATTTCTTTTTTTTGGGGGGGGGGGATTTGTGCTATTCTGGATGATTGGGGCGTAATTGTACTAGGAGGATAACTTGGGGGGGGGGTGTTTGTGCTATATTTGGATGATTAGGGGGGATTTGTACTAGATGGGGGGGGGGATTTGTGCTATTAAGGGTGATTGGTGGTATCCGTGCTAGGAGGGGGACTTTGGGGGGAGGGGATTATTTGTGCAAGGATGGGGAATTGGGGGAAGGGAATTTGTGCTGGGGTTAAAGGATTTGTGCTTGGAGAGGACATTTGTGGGCTTTGTGCTAGAAGGGGAGGGGGCAGGGATTTGTGCTGGGGGCATATGGGGAGAGAGGATTTTAGCTGGGGGAATGGGGGGCAAAGATATGTGCTGGGAAGGAGGGAATTTCAGTAGGGGGCCGGGTATGTACTGGGAGGAGGGTGAATTTATGCTTGGGGGTAAGCATTTTTTATAAGGCTGGGGATCTTTGCTGACACATATTGCTCATACATCTGGGGGGGGCAATTTGACATGTTCGCCCTGGGCTCTGGATGACCTTGTCCCGGCACTGGGGGACACATCTATTTTTCATTTGCATCAGTAATTTATAAAAGGCATTCATATCTCCTCATGTCACTGTTCAATAAAACATTATTTATTTAGGCAGACAGTGACTCTTAAGCCCCGTACACACGATCGGATAACCTATGGATTTTCGTCCGATGGATTTGTCCATCGGAAATCCGATGAAACTGTTTTTCATCAGTCTTGGCCACACACCATCAGTCAAAAAACCGACCGTTCCAAACGCGGTGACGTAAAACACTCCGATGAGCCGAGAAAAATTAAGTTTAATGCTTCTGAGCATGCGTCGACTTGATTCTAAGCATGCGTGGGTTTTTTAACCGATGGACTTGCCCATAGACGATCGGAAATTCCCATCGGTTTTTTATCCATCGGAAAATTTTAAAACAAGTTCTATTTTTTACAACCGATGGAAAAAAGACCGATGGGTACCATACACGATCGGTTGGTCTGATGAAAACCATCCATCGGACGGTTTTCATCAGTCAAATCGATCGCGTGTACGGGGCTTTACTAGAGTCTCCAACACGAAACACAGTATCTGACAAGGATCATCATGAAATCAGATTATTCAAGCTGGTGGTATGGATGATTTTTTATAGATTATCATCATCATCGGCCATTATCTGTCATCTAGCATAAGGCAGGGACTGTAAACAAATAGTCTGTAGATAGACAACAAAATTATTGCAGAAATAACCTGTAATTATATATATTTACCGTATATATTTTTTGTGTTTTTTAACCAGTGTTCCATTTTACCATTAAATCATTACAAAGTAAAACCTAAAATAATAATTCTTCTAACATAATTTTTTTTGAAAATACTGGTGCTTGTAGGGTTGCCATGAAAAATGTAGCTTTACCCAGAATTCCTTTCTGTTTTTGGAGGGAAGAATTTGTACACTAGCCTAGGGAGGAGCAGTGTACACATGAAGAGAGATAAGGAGGAGCTGCATTTACTAGTCCTCTTGATAACCCTCACATAACCTTCAGGTTTCTCTTTACCGGAAAAACAAAATCCAGTTTTGTTCGCTGAGCAAAATGGTTATGTTTACTCCTAAATACTAGTGTAGCGCACAGACCCTTTCTTTACCTGCATTAACTTTGGCTCCTCGCAGGAAGAGAGAGGCACACCGCACTAACAGCCCGTACCCTCCTGTGCAAAGAGGTTGAGCGGTGTTGTTGTTGGGTCTTTCTACGGTCAGAACATGAAAACCTCCAGAGTCTGATGCTCACCTCTATGTTAATTAGAGACAAGTCCTTGACTTCCCATTAAAGTGAATGTCCACACAAGCTGAAACTCCAACTCAGAGTTTATTTTCTCTTAGCAATTACACAGTCTCTGATAGAAGAAAGGTGGAGCAAGAAACAGAACAGCACAAGGTGTGGAAGAGGTCCAGTCACAAACGTTACGGATGTTCGCTCAGCTTATCGAGCAAAGTTAACTAGGCGCACAGTCTCTGTCACAGACTGTGAGGTTGGTCTCTGACACAGACCTGATGAAAACTGATTCCCTTCTTTAGCTATGGCCCTTGTTTAGGAGAAGACATCTCTCCAGAGAGTTACCGGGCCCCTACCGTCACCATGACACTGTACTGGGTCTTCGGAGAGCTCCTTCCCGGCTTCCTCATCCTAGATACGGGTCCCCTCGCAAGGCGGCACCCTGAGATTCCTCGATCCCCGGTGGACCCCAGCCCTTCACTGCGGTTCCTGGGCTTACATGCCCAGGGCGGACAGGAACATCACGATAGTACCTCACCCTGGGCTAAAGGTGCCCAGGAGGGAACCAGAACACTCCCTGGGAGTAGGACTCCCGGCAACCGAACCAACGACGACCTGCCCCCGGGCCAAAGGTGCCTGGGGCGGACAGGAACAACACCTGGGGTAGGACCCCGCTGACAGAACAGAACCCCGAACAGGCAGCGTCTGCCCCTTTTATATCCTCTCCCAGCATGCCCAGCATGTAGAACACACCCACCGTATGGCTGCCGAGAGGGGACACACAATGCACAGCACTGTATCAGTGGTTCAACCCCAGCCTACTATGGCAGCGCCACCTGTAGGCTACAGGGAACTACACACCGACACTCTCCCTGTGGATAGAAATGGTTGTAAAACCCTGACAAATTAGGGTGTTTGAGTTGACTACCTCTCAAACACTTCCCTTAAATTGTATCATAGAAGACATACAAAATATGTATCATAGAAGACCAGGTATTCCCTTTGGCATTATAAAGCATATAATGAACCTCTCTGACAACTAATATGTAATTTTCATTTTTTTCTTAACAGGGATCCAAGTATGTGTGGAATAAACAAGCTTTTGATGCTGTGGATGAAACTACAACAGATTACTTATTGGGTAGAGTATCAATTAAGTGAAAATGTTCTGTTTCACAGCACAGATTGGGGAGGGGGGGGGGGAAGGGTTAATTCAAAGAGAAGCATGACAAAGGTTTTTTGTTTTTTTTTGTCATACTTCTCTTTAGGGTCACATGACTGTACCTACTTTTGTGCTCCTTTGACCCCCAGCCAGCTTATAGTGGGCTATTGCCTGCAGTCAGCTGGCATCACAGAGCTGCTTCAGGCTCTAGAAAGATCCTGACCATATTGTTGGGATACACCGAGCTGCCTGATTGACAGCAGGCTCTGGCTCCCTGTGCACTGCTGGGAGCCAAAGCCAGCTGTGCCCGCCCCCTCTTCAGGCCAGTGCTTCAGTGAATGCTGGAGGAGCAGAGTAAAGCACAGTGACTGACAATCACTGATCTCTGCTCCGAGATGACTGAGACCTGAATGATCAGCTGTCATGTGATTGCTCAGTTCTCAGTCTTAGCGTCAACGTGGGACAGCCAGCAAACTTCTCCTTTAAGCATTTGTGACACTATGCTGGTCTATTTAAAATTTTCAGTGCCCAATTCAGGAAGGGTGGCAGACCTGATGGGCAACTAGTCTGTCAGAGTTTCCCATGAGGCCCCATCCCATAACAACACTCCTCAGCCTGTAAAATGTGACAGGTGTAGTGACCAGGCAGGGTGTTATTGAGTTGCACTGAGGACAGAGTGTATGGTATCGACACTCTGACCTTAGTGTCATCCTCAGTGCGACAGATTAATGTACCAGTTTCTGACGGGTACATGAATCTGTCCCAAAGCACCAACAATTGTGGTGCGGAGGTCCGACAGAATTCTGAACCGTGTTTACTGCACTGTTTATGAATTCCAGTGATTACGTTTTATATATGAGAGTTTACTTTACTTGCCAGCAAGTCAAATTTCATTAATTGGTGCTGTAGAAATTACAATTTACATATATGGAAATACATGTGGTATCTTTAAAAAAAAAAATCACACAGCAGGTTCTGAGAATTGATGCACACCTGTATAGGTCACATAGGTCAATGGTACCTAATTTCAAAATACATAAAATCATTGACTTAATATGGCCACAATCATTGACCTAATATGGCCATGTGGTCATGAGTATCCCCACCCCTTTATAATGTTAGCTGTGGTGGAGGGGGGGAGTCCACTGCCTTTACAGCTCATTGGACCAAGACTGACAACTTAATGCACATACTTGCCAGCACACCATGGATCTTCAAATGTAGTCCAAAGCTTTTATTGCAGAGAGACCCCATCACAAAAGAACAAGTGCAATGTTTCGGAGCCGCGCGGCACCCCTTCGTCAGGCTTGTGGTGACACATGCCTGATGAAGGGGTCCTGCGCGGCTCTGAAACATTGCACTTGTTCTTTTGTGATGTCGTTTTTTTTGCAATAAAAGCTTTGGACTACATTTGAGGATCCATGATGTGCTGGCGAGTCTGTGCATTGATCTGTGATATTCAATGTCCAGCTGGTAGTCGCTACAGCACCCGCTACAGATGAGCCTAGTGATCCAGTAATGTGTGCGGTGGGAATATAGGCAAGACTGACCGTTTTACTTCTGGGTTTGAATCTGGATCCAGTTCTAAACAAACACAAGGTCATCCCTACTTAAGAGATTTTCGTAGTGATTGATCTCCCAGGATTGCATGAGGCTACAATGTGACCACATAGCAGAAATAATTAGTGATTCATCTCCTCTCTTCTACTCCATAGACCTAATCACTCAGCAATGTTTGTTTTATAAAACTCACTGAGAAAGTAATAAAGTAGGGCTGCCAATCAATTAACATTTTCAGAAAGAAGTTTTTCAGTAGCAGCCTGCATATTTCATTCGGGGAAGGTTTCCATTTTGACAGTTTATTTCAGTTATAGAGAACCATAAGTGCATTTAAACATGTTTTTCCGACTTTTTAGGGCTGTTTGAACCAAAAGACATGAAATACGAACTAAGTCGCGATCCTTCCATGGACCCATCCCTAGCAGAGATGACTGAGAAGGCCATCAAGATCCTGAGCAAGAATCCCAATGGATTTTTCCTTTTTGTAGAAGATAAGTATAAATAGAATGGCACATATTGTAGCACAGGGGTTTTATTTATACACACAGACAGAATTTGCTAGTCCTGACAAGAAATAGGCATATGCTGGGGTTCAAAGGCTGTTGTTGAGAAGATGTTGATAGTTACATTGACATTTGGTACTATTTATGTTTTTTTTCTGCGATTACAATTCAGCCTTGAGAACATTTACCGTAATTCCCATTTAGTGTAATTCATTGACACACAGTTCCAGGACCAAAATTGCATTTTGTTTGATCAGTAGAATGTATTCTGCATAATGACTAGCTATACAAAGAATACTTGAAAATCCCAGGGAGGCTCAGTGTTGTATTAATATATTTAAATCGAAACCACAACAAGCCCAAAGTATCAAGCTGGGCACCAAAACAGGAAAAACTTTAATCATACATATTTATTTATAAACCCTTATTGGTAGTTGAAAATGGCCTTCATACGTAAAATAGTAAAACAAAAAATAAAAAGTACTGCTTATCAATAAAGGTTTGTACATGCACGTGAAGAAAGGGAGATCTATTATTAGCCACAGCATGATCCCAATGACCCGTCCAGTGTGTCTTACCATAAGCTGTTCTGGAATGGAGACTTCAGAAGATGAAGGTTAATCATACAGTACTGGACCTGTGTTATCTTTAGAGGCACACTGATTTTCTGTGTTTGCCTCAACAAGCCTCCCTATGGTGCTCTTCTTCTCCGGGCCCATAGCAACTGCACGAGCTGCTATGGCTATAGATGACACCACTGGCTTTCAGCAACACCTATTAACTTTGTCTTCAAAGTGCTATAAAGATAAATCTAAGACGGGTGATTTTATGTGGTCACAGAATCCCTTTAAACCTACAAGATATCAAGACTAAAACAACATTCTTTGTGACACTTTATTTTATTTCTGTTATGTTTATGAGCTATAAATGAACTTGTTATCTTTATGGGGAGTGTTGCAGATGTTTTGGTGCTAATGTGTGGCACACCTCTACTATCATTATTTACTTTTTTCAAAGGAAACCATTGTATGAAATAATAAAATAATCATCTAAAATATACCGTATTCAGTAAAAGCTGCCATAGGGCAGTACCAATCTCATAAAATAAAGTAATTTGAAGGTGAAAGACCGTTTTTATATATTTATAAATCATATCATCTAGTTCTAGTACAAAGTGTATGGTCTTTTTATATTTGTAATAGATGACATTAGGACTTTTTATATAGTTGTCGCCTGTTAAAAGTTATTCTTGCATTGGTTCTTGTGTACAAAATACTAAATGATGGTATTGCTTGATAGTATCTAAAAGCTTAATGTTCTTTTTTTTTTTTACGTGGCAGAATTGACCATGGCCATCATGATGGCAATGCTAGGAATTCCCTGACTGAGGCTGTTGAGTTTGACAAAGCCATTCGCACAGCTGGGCAGCTGACTTCAGAATCTGACACACTGACTGTTGTGACTGCTGACCATTCTCATGTCCTCACCTTTGGAGGGTACACAGATCGTGGTAACAGTATTTTTGGTAAGGCACTTTATTAAAGTGAATCTTGCACTAAAATGCAAGGTCTGGATATGTGGCTACCACCACCACCACCTGTTGACAAAACATTGCATTACTGAAATTAAAAAAGAAAAACACTTTGAAAGAAGAGGGATTAAAAATACTCACCTAGTCACTGGCAGGACTGAACCACACACAGGGATCTTGGTAAAGTTCAGGGCCCATATCTTGCATAAGGATGCTACAGCACTGTACAAAAGCATGTTCTTACCTGATTTGGGATCCCCAACTTTTTCTGGATTCCCCAAGAAGACCCACTGGAATCGCCTAGCTTTGACGAGCCCCCTGGAAGCCTGAGGGCAAGGTAAGTATTTTATACTCCAAAAGTGACTGGTAGGTACTGTAGCAGGCAGACTCTAGCGCACTGGCTGGTAGATACTGTAGCAGGTGGACTATAGCGCGCTGACTGGTCGGTACTGTAGCAGGTAGACTATAGCGCGCTGACTGGTCAGTACTGTAGCAGGCAGACTATAGCACGCTGACTGGAAGGTACTGTAGCAGGCAGACTGCAGTGGAATGGCTGATATTGACTGTAGAATGCTGACTGACTGGTAGTGCAAACCCTTTGATAATTTTAACATAAGTGTGAAGATCTTCTCTACTGATTTATACTTTCATGTATTTGATTTTTTTCTTGCTTCTCAAACATAGTTCTTCATATTCACAACATACAGTACAGTACCTTGCAAAAGTATTCACCCCCCTTTTCGTGTTTTGTTGCCTCACAACCTGGAATTAACATGGATTTGTTTGAGGATTTGCATAATTTAATTTACAGAACATGCCCACAACTTTGTTTTTTTGTTTTTATTATTGTGAAGCAAACAACAAATAGGACAAAATAACAGAAAAAGTCAATGTGCATAACTATTCACCCCCCTAAAGTCAATACTTTGTAGAGCCACCTTTTGCGGCGATCACAGCTCCAAGTCGCTTTGGATAAGTCTCTATGAGCTTGCCACATCTTACCACTGGGATTTTTGCCCATTCCTCCTTGCAAAACTGCTCCAGTTCCTTCAAGTTGGATGGTTTGCGCTTGTGAACAGCAATCTTTAAGTCTGATCACAGATTTTCTATTGGGTTGAGGTCTGGGCTGGGCTTTGACTAGGCCATTCCAGCACATTTACATGTTTCCCCTTAAACCACACAAGTGTTGCTTTAGTAGTGTGTTTGGGGTCATTGTCCTGCTGGAAGGTAAGCCTCCGTCCTAGCCTCAAATGACACACAGAGTGGTAAAGGTTTTCCACAAGAATATCCCTGTATTTCTCACCATCCATCTTTCCCTCAACTCTGAACAGTTTCCCAGTCCCGACTGCTGAAAAACATCACCACAGCATGGTGCTGACACCACCATGTTTCTCTGTGGGGATAGTGTTCTTTGGGTGATGTGATGTGTTGGGTTTGCGCCAGACATAGCATTTTCTTTGATGGGCAAAAAGTAAAATTTTAGTCTTATCAGACTAGAGCACCTTCCTCCATACATTTTGGGAGTTTTCAACATGCCTTTTTCACAAACTCAAAACGTGCTATTTTACTTTTTGCTGAAAGTAATGGCTTTCTTCTGGCCACTCTGCCATAAAGCCCAACTCTATGGGGCGTACGGCTTATTGTCGTCCTATGTACAGATACTCCAGTCTCTGCTGTGGAACTCTGCAGCTCCTGCAGGGTTACCTTAGGTCTCTAGGCTGCCTCTCTGTTTAATGCTCTCTTTGCCCGGTCCATGAGTTTTGGTGTGCGGCCGTCTCTTGGCAGGTTTGCTGTTGTGCCATGCTCTTTGCATTTGGTTATGATTGATTTGATGGTGCTCCTAGGGATCATCAAAGATTTGGATATTTTTTTATAACCTAACCCTGACTTGTACTTCTCAACAACATTGTCCCTTACCTGTTTGGAGAGTTCCTTGGTCTTCATGGCAGTGCTAAGGTGTTGCAGCCTCTGGGGCCTTTCAAAAAGGTGTGTGAATGTAATGTAGCGGAACCTTACTCTCCCTCTTGGTTATTTTGAATGGCTTGTGTCTAGGGGTACCTGGGAGAGGAGAGTGCAGGAACACTATGCCAAGCTCTCCCCTCATGTGTATAAGAGGGTTAAGCAAAGTTAGTTGATTTACCTCCCGGGTCTGTCCACTGCATACGAAGCCTTCTTGTTCCCTGGAAGCGTGTCTGCCAATAATAGAGCCCCACATCAATCGAAAGTCCAACACTCCTTTATTTCTCGTAACACAATCAGTTGAACTTCCATTAACAAACAAACATGGGGGTGTGGGAACGAGTAGGCCCAGGCACAACTGTACTCTCCTATTCCTTTTTAGCGAATAGGCCTGGCGCATGGTCTCTGCCACCGACCGTGAGTTTTGGTCGCTGCCAACGACCGGATGAACTGTTGAGGCCCCTGCCACAGGCCTAATTGCAGGCCTCTGCCACTGACCTAAGTGAATTAGCTGGACCGCTGCCACCGGTCATTGAACGTGGACTGAACTTCCTCTTTGAACTTGGCCCCTGTTCAGGAAAGATATCCCTCCGGGCGGTCTCCAGAGGTTCACCCGGCACTGGCAATCTGCTGCACCAGGTCTTCGGGTGAGTCCCTCCTCCGGTCCCTTATGCCTCTGGATTCGGGTGCCCCACTCCCGGGGGCCCCCTAGGACAATCCTTCCCTCGCGGGACCCAGCGGAAGGTACTGGGCCTCCGGCTGAGTACCTCACCCCAGACTGAAGGTGTCTGGGATGGAACACGAACTCCAGGTGTCCAGGCCTAGGCCGCCTGGACACCAACCACAACCACAGTCCTCAGGCTGAAGGTGCCCGGGACTCGCCCCACGTGGCAAAGATGTCCGCCCCCTTTATACCCTCTCCCAGGATGCACGGCGGGTTCCCTGCCCCGCCGTACAACCGCTGCGAGAGGTCACAAAGGGTACGGCACTGCAGCGATGGTTCAACCCCGGCCCAAAGTGACAGCGCCACCTGCTGGGCCGCAGGGAATTATGCATCACTGGTGTCCTCACCAGTTTAAAAAGTACATACCCGCTACAGTAATGACAGATTATGTGACACTTAGATTGCACACAGGTGGACATCATTTCACTAATTATGGGACTTCTGAAGGTAATTGGTTGCATCAGAGCTTTTTATGGGCTTCATAACAAAGGGGGTGAATACATACTCACATGCCAATTATCAGTTTTTTATTTCTGAAAAATAGTTTTATGTATATATTCTAATTTCACTTCACCAACTTAGACTATTGTGTTCTGATCCATCACATATAATTCAGATTAAAAAAACATTGAACTAAAGGCTGTAATGTAACAAAATAGGTAAAAAGCCAAGGGAGGTGAATACTTTTGCAAGGCACTGTATGTCTCATGCACTTTGTCATGGATTCTATAAAAAGCTTTTCGCTGTTAACTGATATTTCTTTTAGGTTGTTCTTTTGCAATGCAGTAACTGATGGGTCCCTCTAAGACCATTTTCTCTTGACAATTAATTTCTGCCCTTATTTTTGTACTTTTAGAAGAGAGAAAAAAATGTTAGTATACTCTATTCAGCAGTAATCATTTCTTAAAATGGCCAGTTTATTTTAAATCATTATGACTACCAAGAATCATTGAAGCTTTATTTTACTTTGTGTTTGATAGGCTTGGCACCAAACAAAGCCAGTGACCTTAAACCATTTACCAGCTTGCTGTATGGGAATGGTCCTGGATTCAAGCTCACTAATGGACAACGAGAAGACATCACTGCCATTGATACTGGTATGAATCACCTTACTGCTGATCTTTCTGCTGTTATCACAATTTCATAACTATAGATTTCCATTCAACAAAACAATGCATTATTATTTTTCTATAATTTGTTACTTAACAATGCTGCCAAGACAAGACTAAAGCCCCATACACACTATCAGTTTTCTTGCAGGTTTTTCTCTTCAGGTTTACCAAAACCATGTAGTGCAAGGGCCTGCCTGATTGCATACGAATTGAAACTCTTAAGGTTTGACCTCATATTAGATGGTTTTGGTAAACCTGAAGAGAAAAACCTGCAAGAAAACTGATAGTGTGTATGGGGCTTTAGATAGCAAGTTGGTGCACGGTGTACTTCAACATTAAAAAAAATATATATCATAATGGGGCAAAGTTAATTGTAAGATGTAAAAATAGCAACATGTTCTTTAATAGTGTCTTCATATAGACTACAAATCATAGTAAAAGCCGCAGATAATGATGGTAGCATTAACTTACTCTAAACTGAATTCCAGGCAAGCAGCTAGTTGAAATACACGTACAGGCCATGTTTAGGGGCATTTCTGGTGCTTCCCTATTTGCTTGAATGCATTGTGTTGGTGGTGGTACTGCCTGGCAAATGAGACAGGATTAATAATTTTTGCTATGGGTGCTAAGCAAAGGATAACAACTGTGTGTGTAAACACCCCCGTCTGCTGCCTATGGCATTTAAAGTGGAACTTTAGTCAGAAAATTAAGTCTTGTTAGATCACTTCAGGCAGGCCCCTTTTGCAGGTTCTAGCTATGTAAAATATTACACATTTTTAGGATTTTTAATGTATTTTTTTTCTGGGTGGACCTCCGCTTTAATGCTGCTCAGGGGCTCTGGGCTTCAGCAAAACGGCAGCCTCCAGCAAGAAAATACAGGAGCAATGCTGGAGGAAATTTACTGCACACACTAATTTTGGAAGCATAACTTTTATTGTGGAGTGTATGTTTCTTGCTCAAGAACATTGTTATGGGTAAACTTCCATTTTAAGAAGGGGCGATTGGGTGGTGCTAAAAACGCAACTCAACTGCATATTTTTAACACCCCCCCAAACCACAAATCCACATGAGCCAGTATGTTTACTATTGTACCTACAAAAGGAATTGTAGTTCTTAGGCTGCATTCACACATGATCGCGGAAGAATCCCTGTGATTCCGCCCCACGATTCAGACCCCGCAAATTTAAGAAGGGGATTGAGAACTTTAAAAGGGACAGATTAAAGTTGGTCCCCTGCCTTATACTAACTATGTTTAAAAATGTCAAATCCACACCCCCCCTCCCCCGCTACCTATGCTGCTTACCTGGGTAAAAAAAAATGTGTATACTTACCTATTTTCAGCCTGCTTTAGTCCGGTCACTTGATCCTCTGTGTCAGTCAGTGGCAACTACAGGGTAGAGTTGGGAGCGCTCAACAATGACGAGGGGGAGTTTCGGGAGTGGTAACATCACCAATAGGCTCCCAGGTCCCAGTCACTGTCAGTGCTCCATACTCTCCCCTGCAGCAGCTGCTAAGTGACACAGGAGCCAGAGCTGTGGATCACAAAACTGTACTGAAAATAAGTAAGGTCTATGCATTTTTTTACACAGGTTAGGCAGCAAATGTAGAAGGAGGGGGGATGGAATTTTTTTTAACATAGTGAGTGTTAGGCAGGAATTATACTTTGACTTGTTCACACCAGATGTGTTGGGGCTACTCTGGCAGCTATTTGTAAGGCAACCCCAACACATAGACAAGGCAAAATGCCTTGCTTCCTATGGTGTCTGTTCACAATACAGTGTTGCTGTGGTTCTGCATGCAGTACTTATTTCTTTCTCGTACATCACGGGACACAGAGCGGCATAGTCATTACTATGTGGGTTATATAGTTTACCTTCAGGTGCTGGCACTGGCAACTTCCAAACCGGAAGTACCCTCCCCTATATAAGCCCCTCCCATCCGGGAGCACCTCAGTTTTTTTGCCAGTGTCTAAGGTGTTGGCCAAGAAGTAACATGTGTTTTTCACTGAGCTTGCGTACAGGTTCTTTTGGGCCTCAGTAAGCTATTCCGGATCCGACCAAAAAAGCTTCATAGCTAAACGGTCGGTACCCGGGCCTTGCAGAGAAGAGCAAGGTTTTGCCTGTAATGCTTCTCTTAGGAGGGCTGGACCCTGGGATCCAGAGCTCTGGTCATACCCACGACCAAGATGTTTTCTGTGCAGGGTGCTATACAGGTCCAGGGGAGTGGAATCCTTGGGAACCCGGTCCCTGAAGGTTTAATTACAATGCCTGCCGTGAGAGGTGAAGTTTGGGCTTCTGTGGACCAAACAGAGTCCTGCGGCGGGGAAAAGGTAAGTGGGGGCCCCTCAGGAACTTGGTTCTATTGGGGACCCCCAAGCCTAATATGTCTTTCTGCCTGTTACCTAACGGTATTCCCGCTAAATATCTGTGCATGCCTATAACTACTAAAAAATGTAATAATTTTAAGAGTGGTCAAGAAAAAAAAAAAATGGTTAAACCACGGTACCTGTGTTAAACCACCAGAGGCCGCTGTGGAACGTTGTTTTCTTGTCATGTGGATTTTTTCTTTCCAAGTCAAAATCCAGGCAGATGGTGAGTTCTCTGGATGGGAAACTGTTTCCTCTGCCATGTTGCAATGCTCGTCCATCCCCTCGGTCCTGTGGCAAACAGGGCCCTGGCTTCTGTCCCTAGTTCCTTTCAAAAAAGAACGCTGAAGGCGCACGTGCCCGCGCGCGTGCGCGTGCGCGCGCCTCTATGTATAGAGGTGAGCTGGAAAAAGGGGCGGAGCTTGGTGGATGACGCTCTGTGCGCGCCGCAGCGCTTCTGTGCATGTGCGGGCGTCCCAGCATGATAAAAAGCACAATTAGGTGTTGTCAGCTGGTTATGAAAGGCAGAAACAGAGCTGGCAACATTTAGAAAGGCATACAGCAGGCGGTTGATGCAGGCATCCCCATAGAAAGGCACATTAGTAGACACCAACTGTTTATATAGCAGCAATTGTGCTAGACTATTGTCAGTAAGTGGTGTATTTCGGCTGGAATACCTCAGCTTTGGGCTTAGGAATATGCCGTCTAAAGTCTCCGGGACTAAGAATCCCAGGAAGCATAGGGGGTCTCCATCGGGCTCTGAGGATCTTGGGCATGCTTCTGCTGCACCAATCTCCCCTGAAAAATCTGAGGTTAGTGACCGTAGACCACCCTCAGGAGTACCTGGTACTGTGGCTGTCCTCAGTTCACCTGCTCCTGTATATATAACAGAGGAGGTTTTTTCCTCAGCTCTGGGAGGACTGGAAGAGAGATTGACAACATTGATTGCTGCTTCCCTGTCAAAGGGAAAGCGCGCCCGATCTCCGTCTCCTCCCTCAGAGTGCCTGTTAGCAGAGCAACAGTCCCATACAGGGATCGACCTACCTGAAGGGGATCAGGATGAGGTTGATTCTGTTGTAGAGGAATCAACAGTGGAAGAGTCATTCTCAGCATCACATGCTGAAAGATTATGGGTTCAGTCCCTGACTAACATGGTCCGATCAGCATTTAAAATGCCCCTTGCGGAGCCATCATCCACTTCTGTCTCCTCGTTGGGGTCGCTAAAAGCCCCCCAGACTGTTTGTTCCTTTCCAATCCATCCTTTACTGGAAGGGCTCATTTACCAGGATTAGGAGCATCCTGATAAAATATTTACTCCTCCCAAGAGATTTCCGGTGGTCTATCCCATGGAGGATAAGTTCATCAAAAAAATGGAGGGTCCCTACAGGGGACGCAGCCATCTCTTGTGTGAATAAATCACTGACATGTCCAGTAGATAAATGTCCAAATGTTCAAGGACCCAATAGATAAAAAATTGGAGTCCTTATTAAAATCTGCTTTCTCTACAGCAGGCTTGGTGACACAACCAGCAGTGGCAGCTATTGGGGTCTGCCAAGCAGGGAAGGATCAGTTGAAACAGGTCTTAAGGGACTTGCCAGATCAGCAGGCTCTTACCCTAGCTGATCTACCTAGAGCCTTATGATTTGCGGTTGACGCCATAAAGGATTCAATCCACCAGGCCTCCCGCCTTACGCTGTCTGTAGTACATATGCGCAGGCTTCTATGGCTCAAAAACTGGTCTGCTGAAGCTCCCTGTAAAAAATTCCTGGTTAGCTTCCCATTTCATGGTGAACGCTTATTCGGGGAAGACCTGGACAGATATATCCAGAAAATTTCCAGCGGTAAAAGTACACTCTTGCCGGTTAAAAACAGAGTTAGAGGTCCCTCTTTTAAGAGGCCTGCTTCTCCAGTCCCTGGGACATCGGCTGTGAAACAGTTCCGACGGCCTCCTCGGTCAAATCCCGGGGGTAAAAAATCAGGGACAATCGCAGGGTAACAAGAAACCCTGGGTCAGGAGAGGTACAAAACCTCCCCCCAAGTCAAATTCATGAAGGGTTGCCCCCACTCAATCAGGTGGGGGGAAGACTCCAGTTGTTCGCAGAGACCTGGCGGGACACGATCAGAGACAGATGGGTGCTCTCCGCAGTAAGTCTGGGAAGAGATTGGAGTTAAAAGACTCTCCTCTTTCCCATTTTATGAGGTCAAACGTGCCAAGGGATCCCCGGAAGAGAGGATCCCTCCTGTTGGCACTAGAACAACTATTGCTCCAAGGAGTAATTATGGAGGTTCCCCTGAATAGGGGTTCGGGTTTTACTCAAACCTCTTTACAGTCCCGAAGCCAAACGGGGACGTGAGGCCCATATTAAATCTAAAAGGGCTAAACAAATTCCTACATATCAGGACTTTCCGGATGGAGTCGATCCGATCGGTGGCCACTGCCCTACAAGGGGAGGAATGGTTAGCCTCGATCGACATCAAAGATGCTTATTTGCACATTCCCATCTTTCCAGCCCACCAAAAATTTCTACGCTTTGCAGTAGAAGGGCGCCATTTTCAGTTCAGAGCCTTACCCTTCGGTCTGGCCACAGCACCACGAGTGTTCACAAAAATTCTGGCCCCATTATTGGCCAATCTAAGAACACGAGGTGTAACGATAATGGCATATCTAGATGACTTGTTGCTGATAGACCACTCAGTGGAAAAACTAGAAGTGGTTGTTCATGAGACAGTCAAGTATCTGGAATCTCACGGTTGGATTATCAACCGAGACAAGTCAGCCCTAAAACCAGTCAAAAGTCTGGAATACTTGGGGCTAAGGCTGCATTCAGACCAGAGAAAAATTTTCTGCCTCAAGAAAAGGTGTCGTCTTTGAGAGATTTGATCCACTTAGTGGGTACAAAAAGACAGCCGTCCATACGCCTGTGCATGAGGCTGATGGGAAAAATGGTGGCATCATTCGAAGCAGTACCCTACGGTCAATTCCATTCAAGGAATTTGCAAAGGGCCATACTGTCAGCCTGGAACAAAAAAGTTCAGGCCCTAGACTTACCAATGTCCCCTTCCGTTCGCAAGAGCCTCCGTTGGTGGTTGGTTCCCCAGAATCTGGAAAAAGGGAAATCCTTCAGTCCGATTTCTTGGAAGGTGGTCACTACAGATGCCAGCCTTATAGGCTGGGGAGCAATGGTCTCTCCAGGGCAGATGGTCGGATACAGAAAAGGCCCTGCCCATCAATCTCTTAGAGATACGAGCAGCCCGGTATGCCCTAGTAGCATGGACATCCAAACTCCAAGGGTCCCCTGTCAGAATTCAATCGGACAATGCCACGGCAGTGGCATATATCAATCATCAGGGTGGCACCAGGAGTCGTGCAGCCCAGAGGGAAGTAAATTGCATCCTGAAATGGGCAGAAAGTTATGTCCCAGCCATATCCGCGGTATTCATTCCAGGAGTGGAGAATTGGAAGGCGGACTTTCTAAGTCGCCAACAATTATGCCCAGGGGAATGGTCCCTTCACCCCGAAGTTTTCCGGACAATATGTCAGCGGTGGGGAACACCGGATGTAGATCTTCTAGCATCCAGATTCAACGCAAAGGTGGACAGGTTTGTCTCTCGGACAAGGGATCCCCTAGCTTGCTGCTCGGATGCCCTAGTGTTCCCTTGGGATCAGTTCAAGCTGATATATGCATTCCCACCGCCACAATTGTTACCTCGATTACTCCGCAGAATCAGGGTAGAAAAGAAACCAGTGATTCTGGTGGCTCCAGCGTGGCCCCAAAGAGCATGGTATGCGGAGATTGTAAAAATGTCTGTGGGGAGTCCTTGGACCCTCCCACATCGTCCGGACCTGCTTTCGCAAGGACCGACATACCACCCTTCCTTACCAGCCCTAGGTTTGACGGCCTGGCTATTGAAGCCCACATTCTAAAAAAGAGAGGTCTCTCTAATCCTGTGGTAGCTACCATGATCAATGCCAGGAAGCCGGTATCCAGGCAGATCTACTATAGAATCTGGAAGGCGTACATCGCTTGGTGTGAGGCCAGGAAATGGCATCCACGTAAGTACGTAATAGGTAGGATTCTGGACTTCCTACAGTGGGCTGTAGATAGGAAGCTTGCCTTGAGTACTATCAAGGGTCAGATTTCGGCCTTGTCAATATTTTTTCAAAGGCCCTTGGCTTTGCATTCACTAGTCAAAGCTTTTATACAAGGAGTGATGCGTATTAGCCCTCCGGTTAATATTCCCATATGTCCATGGGACTTAAACCTGGTTCTGTCGGTTCTACAGAAACAACCATTTGAACCATTACAGCACATTTCCTTGGTTCTTCTCACCAGGAAATTGATTTTTCTAGTAGCCATTTGTTCGGCTAAAAGAGTGTCGGAATTAGCCGCTATGTCCTGTAGGGAGCCATATCTGGTTATCCATAAGGACAGAGTAGTGTTACTTCCTCATCCAGCCTTTCTTCCTAAGGTGGTATCGAGGTTTCATTTGAACCAAGATGTGGTTCTTCCTTCCTTTTTCCCCAAACCTAGTTCGGTAGAGGAAAAGTTATTACATTCTTTGGATGTAGTAAGAGCAGTTAGAGCTTATCTAAAAGCCACTGCTCAGATTCGCAGAACGGATACTTTGTTTATTCTGCCGGAAGGCCCCAGAAGGGGTCAGGCAGCGTCAAAATCTACTTTAGCCAAGTGGATTCGACAGGTCATTATGCAAGCCTATGGCTTGAGAAGGAGACCGCCTCCGTTCAAAGTTAGGGCGCACTCCACGAGAGCAGTTGGAACTTCATGGGCAGTGCATCACCAGGCCTCCCTGGCTCAAATCTGTAAGGCCGCAACATGGTCTTCAGTACACACGTTTACTAGGTTCTACCAGGTGGACGTTAGAAGTCAGGAGGATGTCGCCTTTGGGCGCAGTGTGTTGCAGGCCGCAAAAGATCCTCATGTCTGATAGCGCTCAGCTTATGTATGGTGTATCCCCCCCCTCATTGGGCATTGCTTTGGGACGTCCCACATAGTAATGACTATGCCGCTCTGTGTCCCGTGATGTACGAGAAAGAAAATAGGATTTTTATAACAGCTTACCTGTAAAATCCTTTTCTTGGAGTACATCACGGGACACAGAGCTCCCACTCCTCTTTTGGGGACACTTATTGCTTTGCTACAAAACTGAGGTGCTCCCGGATGGGAGGGGCTTATATAGGGGAGGGTACTTCCGGTTTGGAAGTTGCCAGTGCCAGCACCTGAAGGTAAACTATATAACCCACATAGTAATGACTATGCTGCTCTGTGTCCCGTGATGTACTCCAAGAAAAGGATTTTACAGGTAAGCTGTTATAAAAATCCTATTTTTCATCGCCTGAACCACTGCATGGCAACGCCATTCTACTGGGGATCATTTAAGACATGTTACTAAAATTCTGCAAAAAAAAAAAAAGGAAACCCTGTCATGTGCAGAGATTGGTGCATCAGCACTGTGTCTCCCAGTGCACACCAGTACCCACTGGTGTGAACAAGCCTTTTGGAGCAGTGTTTCTCCTTTCAAGTCCTCAAGTCGTACCAACAGGTCATGTTTTCAGGATTTCCCTCAGATGAAACGGCTGTGGTAAATTACTAAAGGCAGTGAAACTGATCAAATCACCTGTGTAAAATAATGGAAAGCCCGAAAACATGACCTGTTGGTGTGCCTTGAGGACTGGAATTGAGAAACACTGCTTTAGAGCAAGGGTCTCCAAACTTTCTAAACAAAAGGCCAGTTTATTGTCCTTCAGATTTTAGGGGGGCCGGACTGTGGCCATTTGGAGTAGAAAAGGTCGAAATGCTAGGTATGCCACTGGGTAATATAAACTTGGTTTTACCTTCAGAGAACATATTCTATAAGTGAACAGGACTCTGTATTTTATATTTATGTTAATATATCAACTAGAGTCAATTGTTCACATGCAAGAAACCTGAATTAGGCTGGGTTCACACTGGTCCGACAAACGCTCCAACATTGGGAGCTCATGTCGCATGACGTGTGAAAATCAATGTTTCCCTATGAGAGCCGTCTTAACTGGTCCGACACAAGTCGGTCCGACATTAAAAATGCTCCCTGTACTACTTTGGTCCGACTTTGATCCTACTTCAGCCCATTGAATATCATTGAAGTCGGATCAAAGTAGGATCCTTGTCCTAACCATCCGACTTTTGACATTCCGACATGGTAATTACAGCAGCAGTAAAAGGAATTTATCTCACACTGGGATTGTTTTGATTGGTCAAAGGACAAATCAGACTATCACAAAGTTGGATCAAAGTAGTATCCTGTTCATTCAAGTTGGATGGATGTAGGACCAATGTAGGACCGATGTAGGTCTGATTTCACAGAACAAAGTAGGATGAAAGTCGTATGACTGTCGTGTAGTATCAGTGTGAACCCAGCCTTAGAGTCGGTTCACACCAGGGCGGCGCGACGCGGCACGACGCGGCACGACTTGTGGGGGCGACCTCGGCGGCCCGATCTCAAGACGACTTGAGACGCCTGCCGAGGCGATTTGCATAAGACTTCTGTATAGAAGTCAATGCAGGTCGCCTTGGGTCGCCCCCAAAAGTAGTACAGGAACCTTTTTCTAAGTCGGAGCGACCTGAGTCGCTCTTACTTAGAACGGTTCCATTGAAAATCGTGGGACGCGACTTGTCAGGCGACTGAGTCGCCTGACGAGTCGCTCTGGTGTGAACCGGCTCTAAGTGCTAGAATGTGACTTTCAGGTTATTTCATGCTTAAAATGTATTGTGTTTACATAATCTAACTCATTGTTTAATATACTTTTTCAACGGAAGCCTCCAATTACAGACAACAAGCGGCTGTCCCACTCTCTTCAGAAACACACGGAGGAGAGGATGTGGCCATCATGGCTAAAGGCCCCTTTTCTCATCTGTTCCATGGCATCCACGAGCAGCACTACATTGCCCATGTGATGGCCTATGCGGCCTGTCTGGAGCCCTATAGAGACTGTACACCGTTAAAATCTGCCTCTCCTGATAAGTAAACATGCTTCAGGTTGATGGTTGGGAGCTGTTTTGGCATTGACAGCAGAAAGTCATAATTGGCAGTTTTCAACTCAATTTTTATATATTTTTTTATAATTTCAGTTACGCATGTAACAATTGATACAAGGATATTTTGCAATTTTTTTTTTTAAACAATAAAATGCTTATTTCATTCCAAAGATAAATGTTTATATTTTACAGTGAAATTGAGACTTAATCACAAATACAAACACCATGTGAATCTACCACAGGCCTCTCTTGACACTGCAAATGAACAAGTAATCCCAAGAGCACATGATGATGAAATGTATTAGTTCTGACAAATGGAAACTCTGGACTTCTTTTAATTTGTATTCTCAATTGATGTACATTAAGTTTTCATAATTGTTTAGAAAGAAGCTTTACCATATAGCTGCCAATACTGTATAAACACAGACTGCAATTTTACAGCACCTCCACGGTGGGGCAGAAGAGTACAATAAATGAACACTGCATTCCGCAAGGCCATCAGCATAGCGATCAGAGCTGGAAATAACGGATCAAGTGAAAGGTCACTATCTGTCAGTCTAACTAGTAAAAAAAAGATTCATAAAGTAAAATTTATTAAAGGTTTGGTAAGATAGTAAACTTTTTTTTATACCATAAACAAAAAAAAATGTAAATACCAAAGTAGTAAAAACACTAATGAGGATATGCAAAGTCTTCTGATAAATACTAGGGATGAACAAATTTGAGAAGTTTAGTTTCCCCAATATTCTAGTAAATTCAGCAAAATATTGTCATTTTGGAATTAAGGCAAAAGGCAATGTTAAGGTGGTTATTGGTGTTTTTTCTTTTTTGTTCCTTTTTACTGAGTGAACACGCTGGATATACAATGATGATAAACAATTGTAGAGAATTTAGTGGTTTTGAAAGGTGAAACAATCTCTAAATGGATCCCGAGGGTTACTTCTTTTAACTGTAGCGCTACCCCCAGTTAAGAGAACCACTGGATTTGTTTCGGGCCCTGTGTACTGCACCGCCAACCCCCGGCAATCTACTCGACCCACTCTGGCACAGCTAGTCTAGGGATTGTTCTCTTATCACAATCTAACAGTTTATGCACATAATCTATTTGTATTGCAAGGGTAACCTCTTTGCATAAAGACAACACACTGATAGCAACAGATAAATTATAACGTTTCTTTACTTTAGGTAAAAGGCATAAGGTTAACACATAAAACATATATGTCTGCAGAGCCCTGCAGCAGAAAATATAACGCAGGCGGTTACCCGCCAAGTACAACTATCTCTAACTATGCGCCCTTATGGCGCAGCAACCAAAGTTCTAACTACGGATCAGGCCTAACCCAGATCTGAACTCAGTCTCTAGAAGAACAATTTCTTTGCATGCAACTTGACTGGTGGTGCACAACAGGGATGGTAATTTGTAATCCAAAGGGTAGGAAAATAAAAAGAAGAATAAACCCCTCACAGGAGACTACTCAGTTCTGCCACTAGTCTCCTGTGGGACAGTAAAATAGAACCCGGAGGACCAAGGCAGTCTCTAGGCCGAATCAAAGTACAGTCTATATGAATGAGCAGGTGCTCGCTCACCACTCCGGACGCGATCCCAGTCCGGGACTTCCACCTACTGTGTCTCCGCACACAGCATCCGCAATGACCGGGTCTCCGGTCCAACTGATGTCCAAACTCGACAAAGTCAGGTGCCACCCAAGCTCCGCAGTGGAGTGGAAGGCTCTCTGGAAGTTGTGCAAGGCCCTGGCTTCCGGCTCTGCACTGCAGCAGATCCGCACAGGAAGACCTGTTGATTGCAGCGCGGTGTCCAAAGAGGCCGAGCTCAGCCTCGCCCTCTTCTTATATAGCCCCTCCCATGAGTCTCTGTGGTGGCTAAATGCACCCTGGGTGTTGAACGGGGTTCTGGGTAATGTAGTCCCGGGGCCTTAAAGGAGACCCCGCTACACACTCCCCCCACTTGAACTCTTTGGTCCCCAAAGATAACATCGAATTATAGTACGCACAACATCAGCCAAAGTTGAGGTGAACTCCCCTGCCCACAGGTCACACCATCATTAGTGTCCTGCCTAACTGTGCCAGAGAGTGAGTTGGGGTTGCCCCCCACCAAATGAACAGTGGAGGGATTAGGGTCTTCCATACTCCTCCTGGCAGTAACCACAGTGTCTTCCGAGCTCCTCCCCATCTGTGGGTAAGTTAATCTTCTGGGAGGCTTTATGGCTCTTCGCATCCTTTGTCCTCTTGGGTTTTCTGGTTCAGCTGGAACAAGTCCCTCTTCTGGAACCGACTCGGGAGTTTCCATTAGTTCAGGAACACTTGACTCCGGAGCAGGGAGGTACATGGAATCTCTTGAATCCTCTTCGGGGAGTATGTCACAGGCATTTTCCCAAGAATCCGACAAAGGGCTGGACGAGATGAACTCAGTAGCTTCTGCATTCAGTTTGGAGCTCACTGGAGATGATGGGCACCCGGTTGACTCCTTCACCGGGGGCCCTTTGAAGTTTTACGCCGGCTTGCGGTTATTCATTTTTTTTTCTTGGGACTGGAACACACTTTGGCAGCATGGCCAACCCCTCCACAATTGAAACAAGTCATGTCCCCCCAATCTTGTAAGGATGCGGGCGCTGAGGTGTTTGGGAACAGTTCCTTCCTTGGTCCTTCCCTCTCCCTCTCTGGTATCCCTGGATCCTTTTTCATCAGAGAGGTCAGCATCTCCAATACCTGGGACATCTATGACTTTAAGGTATCTACCTCTGAGTCTCTTTCCAGGGTCATGGCCGTCCTGACCATCACCGGAGGAGGGTTAACTGGCTCAACTGATTGGTTCCTCTTCTTCTCCTCCAGCATAGCTTCTTCCTCTCTGACCACTCGGATTAAGTCGGGGTACTCCAGGCTCTTCCCATCCTGTTTTGTGCGTAGCGCCAAGGCGATGGGGTCCAGGGGCTGAGATCCTCTCATCACCTGCTGAACACGGGCCTCATCCACCTCTTGCGGGTCGATCCCCTTCTTCAGTATCATCTTATGCAGGATCTTATCCAAGCGCCTCATGAACTCTGACAGTTTCTCTCCTGTCTTTTGGTAGCAGTGCTCCAGCTGGTAATTGAGCTCAGTGATTTTCTCTGTCCCACCGAACACATTCTGCAGAATGTCCAGATAATCCTGCGCATCACAGTCTGTCTTGCTCATCTTGAGGTTGTGTATGGCCTCTAGAGCAGGCCCCTTTAACCACTTAAGCCCCGGACCATCACGCAGCTTAATGACCAGAGGTGATTTCACAATTTGGCACTGCGCTGCTTTAACTGGAAATTGTGCGGACATGCAATGTTGTACCCAAACGAAATTTGCGTCCTTTTCTTCCCACAAATAGAGCTTTCTTTTAATGGTATTTGATTGCCTCTGCAATTTTTTTTTTTTTTCCAATATAAACGGAATAAGACTGAAAATTTAGAATTTTTTTTTATATTTTCTACTTTTTGTTATAAGAAAAATCGAATAAACTAAATTTTAGTCATACATTTAGGCCAAAATGTATTCAGCCACATGTCTTTAGTAAAAAAAATGCGTCTACAAACTAGGGTACATTTTCTGGAATTTACACAGCTTTTAATTTATGACTGCCTATCTCATTTCTTGAGGTGCTAAAATGGCAGGGCAGTACAAAACCCCCCAAATGACCCCATTTTGGAAAGTAGACACCCCAAGGAAATTGCTCATTGGCATGTTGAGCACATTGAATATTTTTTTTTATTTGTCCCAAGTGATTGAATAATGACTAAAAAAAAAATTACAAAAAGTTGTCACTAAATTATGTATTGCTCACACATGCCATGGTTATATGTGGAATTGCACCCCAAAATACATTTTGCTGTTTCTCCTGAGTACGGGGATACCACATGTGTGGTACTTTTTAGGAGCCTAGCCGTGTACAGGACCCCGAAAACCAAGCACCGCCTTAAGGATTTCTAAGGGCACAAATTTTTGATTTCACTCCTCACTACCTATCACAGTTTCGAAGGCCATAAAATGCCAAAATAGCACAAAACCCCCCCAAATGACCCCATTTTGGAAAGTAGACACCCCAAGCTATTTGCTGAGAGGCATGGTGAGTATTTCTTTCTCGTACATCACGGGACACAGAGCGGCATAGATACCTTCAGGTGCTGGCACTGGCAACTTCCAAACCGGAAGTACCCTCCCCTATATAAGCCCCTCCCATCCGGGAGCACCTCAGTTTTTTTGCCAGTGTCTAAGGTGTTGGCCAAGAAGTAACATGTGTTTTTCACTGAGCTTGCGTACAGGTTCTTTTGGGCCTCAGTAAGCTATTCCGGATCCGACCAAAAAAGCTTCATAGCTAAACGGTCGGTACCCGGGCCTTGCAGAGAAGAGCAAGGTTTTGCCTGTAATGCTTCTCTTAGGAGGGCTGGACCCTGGGATCCAGAGCTCTGGTCATACCCACGACCAAGATGTTTTCTGTGCAGGGTGCTATACAGGTCCAGGGGAGTGGAATCCTTGGGAACCCGGTCCCTGAAGGTTTAATTACAATGCCTGCCGTGAGAGGTGAAGTTTGGGCTTCTGTGGACCAAACAGAGTCCTGCGGCGGGGAAAAGGTAAGTGGGGGCCCCTCAGGAACTTGGTTCTATTGGGGACCCCCAAGCCTAATATGTCTTTCTGCCTGTTACCTAACGGTATTCCCGCTAAATATCTGTGCATGCCTATAACTACTAAAAAATGTAATAATTTTAAGAGTGGTCAAGAAAAAAAAAAAATGGTTAAACCACGGTACCTGTGTTAAACCACCAGAGGCCGCTGTGGAACGTTGTTTTCTTGTCATGTGGATTTTTTCTTTCCAAGTCAAAATCCAGGCAGATGGTGAGTTCTCTGGATGGGAAACTGTTTCCTCTGCCATGTTGCAATGCTCGTCCATCCCCTCGGTCCTGTGGCAAACAGGGCCCTGGCTTCTGTCCCTAGTTCCTTTCAAAAAAGAACGCTGAAGGCGCACGTGCCCGCGCGCGTGCGCGTGCGCGCGCCTCTATGTATAGAGGTGAGCTGGAAAAAGGGGCGGAGCTTGGTGGATGACGCTCTGTGCGCGCCGCAGCGCTTCTGTGCATGTGCGGGCGTCCCAGCATGATAAAAAGCACAATTAGGTGTTGTCAGCTGGTTATGAAAGGCAGAAACAGAGCTGGCAACATTTAGAAAGGCATACAGCAGGCGGTTGATGCAGGCATCCCCATAGAAAGGCACATTAGTAGACACCAACTGTTTATATAGCAGCAATTGTGCTAGACTATTGTCAGTAAGTGGTGTATTTCGGCTGGAATACCTCAGCTTTGGGCTTAGGAATATGCCGTCTAAAGTCTCCGGGACTAAGAATCCCAGGAAGCATAGGGGGTCTCCATCGGGCTCTGAGGATCTTGGGCATGCTTCTGCTGCACCAATCTCCCCTGAAAAATCTGAGGTTAGTGACCGTAGACCACCCTCAGGAGTACCTGGTACTGTGGCTGTCCTCAGTTCACCTGCTCCTGTATATATAACAGAGGAGGTTTTTTCCTCAGCTCTGGGAGGACTGGAAGAGAGATTGACAACATTGATTGCTGCTTCCCTGTCAAAGGGAAAGCGCGCCCGATCTCCGTCTCCTCCCTCAGAGTGCCTGTTAGCAGAGCAACAGTCCCATACAGGGATCGACCTACCTGAAGGGGATCAGGATGAGGTTGATTCTGTTGTAGAGGAATCAACAGTGGAAGAGTCATTCTCAGCATCACATGCTGAAAGATTATGGGTTCAGTCCCTGACTAACATGGTCCGATCAGCATTTAAAATGCCCCTTGCGGAGCCATCATCCACTTCTGTCTCCTCGTTGGGGTCGCTAAAAGCCCCCCAGACTGTTTGTTCCTTTCCAATCCATCCTTTACTGGAAGGGCTCATTTACCAGGATTAGGAGCATCCTGATAAAATATTTACTCCTCCCAAGAGATTTCCGGTGGTCTATCCCATGGAGGATAAGTTCATCAAAAAAATGGAGGGTCCCTACAGGGGACGCAGCCATCTCTTGTGTGAATAAATCACTGACATGTCCAGTAGATAAATGTCCAAATGTTCAAGGACCCAATAGATAAAAAATTGGAGTCCTTATTAAAATCTGCTTTCTCTACAGCAGGCTTGGTGACACAACCAGCAGTGGCAGCTATTGGGGTCTGCCAAGCAGGGAAGGATCAGTTGAAACAGGTCTTAAGGGACTTGCCAGATCAGCAGGCTCTTACCCTAGCTGATCTACCTAGAGCCTTATGATTTGCGGTTGACGCCATAAAGGATTCAATCCACCAGGCCTCCCGCCTTACGCTGTCTGTAGTACATATGCGCAGGCTTCTATGGCTCAAAAACTGGTCTGCTGAAGCTCCCTGTAAAAAATTCCTGGTTAGCTTCCCATTTCATGGTGAACGCTTATTCGGGGAAGACCTGGACAGATATATCCAGAAAATTTCCAGCGGTAAAAGTACACTCTTGCCGGTTAAAAACAGAGTTAGAGGTCCCTCTTTTAAGAGGCCTGCTTCTCCAGTCCCTGGGACATCGGCTGTGAAACAGTTCCGACGGCCTCCTCGGTCAAATCCCGGGGGTAAAAAATCAGGGACAATCGCAGGGTAACAAGAAACCCTGGGTCAGGAGAGGTACAAAACCTCCCCCCAAGTCAAATTCATGAAGGGTTGCCCCCACTCAATCAGGTGGGGGGAAGACTCCAGTTGTTCGCAGAGACCTGGCGGGACACGATCAGAGACAGATGGGTGCTCTCCGCAGTAAGTCTGGGAAGAGATTGGAGTTAAAAGACTCTCCTCTTTCCCATTTTATGAGGTCAAACGTGCCAAGGGATCCCCGGAAGAGAGGATCCCTCCTGTTGGCACTAGAACAACTATTGCTCCAAGGAGTAATTATGGAGGTTCCCCTGAATAGGGGTTCGGGTTTTACTCAAACCTCTTTACAGTCCCGAAGCCAAACGGGGACGTGAGGCCCATATTAAATCTAAAAGGGCTAAACAAATTCCTACATATCAGGACTTTCCGGATGGAGTCGATCCGATCGGTGGCCACTGCCCTACAAGGGGAGGAATGGTTAGCCTCGATCGACATCAAAGATGCTTATTTGCACATTCCCATCTTTCCAGCCCACCAAAAATTTCTACGCTTTGCAGTAGAAGGGCGCCATTTTCAGTTCAGAGCCTTACCCTTCGGTCTGGCCACAGCACCACGAGTGTTCACAAAAATTCTGGCCCCATTATTGGCCAATCTAAGAACACGAGGTGTAACGATAATGGCATATCTAGATGACTTGTTGCTGATAGACCACTCAGTGGAAAAACTAGAAGTGGTTGTTCATGAGACAGTCAAGTATCTGGAATCTCACGGTTGGATTATCAACCGAGACAAGTCAGCCCTAAAACCAGTCAAAAGTCTGGAATACTTGGGGCTAAGGCTGCATTCAGACCAGAGAAAAATTTTCTGCCTCAAGAAAAGGTGTCGTCTTTGAGAGATTTGATCCACTTAGTGGGTACAAAAAGACAGCCGTCCATACGCCTGTGCATGAGGCTGATGGGAAAAATGGTGGCATCATTCGAAGCAGTACCCTACGGTCAATTCCATTCAAGGAATTTGCAAAGGGCCATACTGTCAGCCTGGAACAAAAAAGTTCAGGCCCTAGACTTACCAATGTCCCCTTCCGTTCGCAAGAGCCTCCGTTGGTGGTTGGTTCCCCAGAATCTGGAAAAAGGGAAATCCTTCAGTCCGATTTCTTGGAAGGTGGTCACTACAGATGCCAGCCTTATAGGCTGGGGAGCAATGGTCTCTCCAGGGCAGATGGTCGGATACAGAAAAGGCCCTGCCCATCAATCTCTTAGAGATACGAGCAGCCCGGTATGCCCTAGTAGCATGGACATCCAAACTCCAAGGGTCCCCTGTCAGAATTCAATCGGACAATGCCACGGCAGTGGCATATATCAATCATCAGGGTGGCACCAGGAGTCGTGCAGCCCAGAGGGAAGTAAATTGCATCCTGAAATGGGCAGAAAGTTATGTCCCAGCCATATCCGCGGTATTCATTCCAGGAGTGGAGAATTGGAAGGCGGACTTTCTAAGTCGCCAACAATTATGCCCAGGGGAATGGTCCCTTCACCCCGAAGTTTTCCGGACAATATGTCAGCGGTGGGGAACACCGGATGTAGATCTTCTAGCATCCAGATTCAACGCAAAGGTGGACAGGTTTGTCTCTCGGACAAGGGATCCCCTAGCTTGCTGCTCGGATGCCCTAGTGTTCCCTTGGGATCAGTTCAAGCTGATATATGCATTCCCACCGCCACAATTGTTACCTCGATTACTCCGCAGAATCAGGGTAGAAAAGAAACCAGTGATTCTGGTGGCTCCAGCGTGGCCCCAAAGAGCATGGTATGCGGAGATTGTAAAAATGTCTGTGGGGAGTCCTTGGACCCTCCCACATCGTCCGGACCTGCTTTCGCAAGGACCGACATACCACCCTTCCTTACCAGCCCTAGGTTTGACGGCCTGGCTATTGAAGCCCACATTCTAAAAAAGAGAGGTCTCTCTAATCCTGTGGTAGCTACCATGATCAATGCCAGGAAGCCGGTATCCAGGCAGATCTACTATAGAATCTGGAAGGCGTACATCGCTTGGTGTGAGGCCAGGAAATGGCATCCACGTAAGTACGTAATAGGTAGGATTCTGGACTTCCTACAGTGGGCTGTAGATAGGAAGCTTGCCTTGAGTACTATCAAGGGTCAGATTTCGGCCTTGTCAATATTTTTTCAAAGGCCCTTGGCTTTGCATTCACTAGTCAAAGCTTTTATACAAGGAGTGATGCGTATTAGCCCTCCGGTTAATATTCCCATATGTCCATGGGACTTAAACCTGGTTCTGTCGGTTCTACAGAAACAACCATTTGAACCATTACAGCACATTTCCTTGGTTCTTCTCACCAGGAAATTGATTTTTCTAGTAGCCATTTGTTCGGCTAAAAGAGTGTCGGAATTAGCCGCTATGTCCTGTAGGGAGCCATATCTGGTTATCCATAAGGACAGAGTAGTGTTACGTCCTCATCCAGCCTTTCTTCCTAAGGTGGTATCGAGGTTTCATTTGAACCAAGATGTGGTTCTTCCTTCCTTTTTCCCCAAACCTAGTTCGGTAGAGGAAAAGTTATTACATTCTTTGGATGTAGTAAGAGCAGTTAGAGCTTATCTAAAAGCCACTGCTCAGATTCGCAGAACGGATACTTTGTTTATTCTGCCGGAAGGCCCCAGAAGGGGTCAGGCAGCGTCAAAATCTACTTTAGCCAAGTGGATTCGACAGGTCATTATGCAAGCCTATGGCTTGAGAAGGAGACCGCCTCCGTTCAAAGTTAGGGCGCACTCCACGAGAGCAGTTGGAACTTCATGGGCAGTGCATCACCAGGCCTCCCTGGCTCAAATCTGTAAGGCCGCAACATGGTCTTCAGTACACACGTTTACTAGGTTCTACCAGGTGGACGTTAGAAGTCAGGAGGATGTCGCCTTTGGGCGCAGTGTGTTGCAGGCCGCAAAAGATCCTCATGTCTGATAGCGCTCAGCTTATGTATGGTGTATCCCCCCCCTCATTGGGCATTGCTTTGGGACGTCCCACATAGTAATGACTATGCCGCTCTGTGTCCCGTGATGTACGAGAAAGAAAATAGGATTTTTATAACAGCTTACCTGTAAAATCCTTTTCTTGGAGTACATCACGGGACACAGAGCTCCCACTCCTCTTTTGGGGACACTTATTGCTTTGCTACAAAACTGAGGTGCTCCCGGATGGGAGGGGCTTATATAGGGGAGGGTACTTCCGGTTTGGAAGTTGCCAGTGCCAGCACCTGAAGGTAAACTATATAACCCACATAGTAATGACTATGCCGCTCTGTGTCCCGTGATGTACTCCAAGAAAAGGATTTTACAGGTAAGCTGTTATAAAAATCCTATTTTTCATCGCCTGAACCACTGCATGGCAACGCCATTCTACTGGGGATCATTTAAGACATGTTACTAAAATTCTGCAAAAAAAAAAAAAGGAAACCCTGTCATGTGCAGAGATTGGTGCATCAGCACTGTGTCTCCCAGTGCACACCAGTACCCACTGGTGTGAACAAGCCTTTTGGAGCAGTGTTTCTCCTTTCAAGTCCTCAAGTCGTACCAACAGGTCATGTTTTCAGGATTTCCCTCAGATGAAACGGCTGTGGTAAATTACTAAAGGCAGTGAAACTGATCAAATCACCTGTGTAAAATAATGGAAAGCCCGAAAACATGACCTGTTGGTGTGCCTTGAGGACTGGAATTGAGAAACACTGCTTTAGAGCAAGGGTCTCCAAACTTTCTAAACAAAAGGCCAGTTTATTGTCCTTCAGATTTTAGGGGGGCCGGACTGTGGCCATTTGGAGTAGAAAAGGTCGAAATGCTAGGTATGCCACTGGGTAATATAAACTTGGTTTTACCTTCAGAGAACATATTCTATAAGTGAACAGGACTCTGTATTTTATATTTATGTTAATATATCAACTAGAGTCAATTGTTCACATGCAAGAAACCTGAATTAGGCTGGGTTCACACTGGTCCGACAAACGCTCCAACATTGGGAGCTCATGTCGCATGACGTGTGAAAATCAATGTTTCCCTATGAGAGCCGTCTTAACTGGTCCGACACAAGTCGGTCCGACATTAAAAATGCTCCCTGTACTACTTTGGTCCGACTTTGATCCTACTTCAGCCCATTGAATATCATTGAAGTCGGATCAAAGTAGGATCCTTGTCCTAACCATCCGACTTTTGACATTCCGACATGGTAATTACAGCAGCAGTAAAAGGAATTTATCTCACACTGGGATTGTTTTGATTGGTCAAAGGACAAATCAGACTATCACAAAGTTGGATCAAAGTAGTATCCTGTTCATTCAAGTTGGATGGATGTAGGACCAATGTAGGACCGATGTAGGTCTGATTTCACAGAACAAAGTAGGATGAAAGTCGTATGACTGTCGTGTAGTATCAGTGTGAACCCAGCCTTAGAGTCGGTTCACACCAGGGCGGCGCGACGCGGCACGACGCGGCACGACTTGTGGGGGCGACCTCGGCGGCCCGATCTCAAGACGACTTGAGACGCCTGCCGAGGCGATTTGCATAAGACTTCTGTATAGAAGTCAATGCAGGTCGCCTTGGGTCGCCCCCAAAAGTAGTACAGGAACCTTTTTCTAAGTCGGAGCGACCTGAGTCGCTCTTACTTAGAACGGTTCCATTGAAAATCGTGGGACGCGACTTGTCAGGCGACTGAGTCGCCTGACGAGTCGCTCTGGTGTGAACCGGCTCTAAGTGCTAGAATGTGACTTTCAGGTTATTTCATGCTTAAAATGTATTGTGTTTACATAATCTAACTCATTGTTTAATATACTTTTTCAACGGAAGCCTCCAATTACAGACAACAAGCGGCTGTCCCACTCTCTTCAGAAACACACGGAGGAGAGGATGTGGCCATCATGGCTAAAGGCCCCTTTTCTCATCTGTTCCATGGCATCCACGAGCAGCACTACATTGCCCATGTGATGGCCTATGCGGCCTGTCTGGAGCCCTATAGAGACTGTACACCGTTAAAATCTGCCTCTCCTGATAAGTAAACATGCTTCAGGTTGATGGTTGGGAGCTGTTTTGGCATTGACAGCAGAAAGTCATAATTGGCAGTTTTCAACTCAATTTTTATATATTTTTTTATAATTTCAGTTACGCATGTAACAATTGATACAAGGATATTTTGCAATTTTTTTTTTTTAAACAATAAAATGCTTATTTCATTCCAAAGATAAATGTTTATATTTTACAGTGAAATTGAGACTTAATCACAAATACAAACACCATGTGAATCTACCACAGGCCTCTCTTGACACTGCAAATGAACAAGTAATCCCAAGAGCACATGATGATGAAATGTATTAGTTCTGACAAATGGAAACTCTGGACTTCTTTTAATTTGTATTCTCAATTGATGTACATTAAGTTTTCATAATTGTTTAGAAAGAAGCTTTACCATATAGCTGCCAATACTGTATAAACACAGACTGCAATTTTACAGCACCTCCACGGTGGGGCAGAAGAGTACAATAAATGAACACTGCATTCCGCAAGGCCATCAGCATAGCGATCAGAGCTGGAAATAACGGATCAAGTGAAAGGTCACTATCTGTCAGTCTAACTAGTAAAAAAAAGATTCATAAAGTAAAATTTATTAAAGGTTTGGTAAGATAGTAAACTTTTTTTTATACCATAAACAAAAAAAAATGTAAATACCAAAGTAGTAAAAACACTAATGAGGATATGCAAAGTCTTCTGATAAATACTAGGGATGAACAAATTTGAGAAGTTTAGTTTCCCCAATATTCTAGTAAATTCAGCAAAATATTGTCATTTTGGAATTAAGGCAAAAGGCAATGTTAAGGTGGTTATTGGTGTTTTTTCTTTTTTGTTCCTTTTTACTGAGTGAACACGCTGGATATACAATGATGATAAACAATTGTAGAGAATTTAGTGGTTTTGAAAGGTGAAACAATCTCTAAATGGATCCCGAGGGTTACTTCTTTTAACTGTAGCGCTACCCCCAGTTAAGAGAACCACTGGATTTGTTTCGGGCCCTGTGTACAGCACCGCCAACCCCCGGCAATCTACTCGACCCACTCTGGCACAGCTAGTCTAGGGATTGTTCTCTTATCACAATCTAACAGTTTATGCACATAATCTATTTGTATTGCAAGGGTAACCTCTTTGCATAAAGACAACACACTGATAGCAACAGATAAATTATAACGTTTCTTTACTTTAGGTAAAAGGCATAAGGTTAACACATAAAACATATATGTCTGCAGAGCCCTGCAGCAGAAAATATAACGCAGGCGGTTACCCGCCAAGTACAACTATCTCTAACTATGCGCCCTTATGGCGCAGCAACCAAAGTTCTAACTACGGATCAGGCCTAACCCAGATCTGAACTCAGTCTCTAGAAGAACAATTTCTTTGCATGCAACTTGACTGGTGGTGCACAACAGGGATGGTAATTTGTAATCCAAAGGGTAGGAAAATAAAAAGAAGAATAAACCCCTCACAGGAGACTACTCAGTTCTGCCACTAGTCTCCTGTGGGACAGTAAAATAGAACCCGGAGGACCAAGGCAGTCTCTAGGCCGAATCAAAGTACAGTCTATATGAATGAGCAGGTGCTCGCTCACCACTCCGGACGCGATCCCAGTCCGGGACTTCCACCTACTGTGTCTCCGCACACAGCATCCGCAATGACCGGGTCTCCGGTCCAACTGATGTCCAAACTCGACAAAGTCAGGTGCCACCCAAGCTCCGCAGTGGAGTGGAAGGCTCTCTGGAAGTTGTGCAAGGCCCTGGCTTCCGGCTCTGCACTGCAGCAGATCCGCACAGGAAGACCTGTTGATTGCAGCGCGGTGTCCAAAGAGGCCGAGCTCAGCCTCGCCCTCTTCTTATATAGCCCCTCCCATGAGTCTCTGTGGTGGCTAAATGCACCCTGGGTGTTGAACGGGGTTCTGAGTAATGTAGTCCCGGGGCCTTAAAGGAGACCCCGCTACACACTCCCCCCACTTGAACTCTTTGGTCCCCAAAGATAACATCGAATTATAGTACGCACAACATCAGCCAAAGTTGAGGTGAACTCCCCTGCCCACAGGTCACACCATCATTAGTGTCCTGCCTAACTGTGCCAGAGAGTGAGTTGGGGTTGCCCCCCACCAAATGAACAGTGGAGGGATTAGGGTCTTCCATACTCCTCCTGGCAGTAACCACAGTGTCTTCCGAGCTCCTCCCCATCTGTGGGTAAGTTAATCTTCTGGGAGGCTTTATGGCTCTTCGCATCCTTTGTCCTCTTGGGTTTTCTGGTTCAGCTGGAACAAGTCCCTCTTCTGGAACCGACTCGGGAGTTTCCATTAGTTCAGGAACACTTGACTCCGGAGCAGGGAGGTACATGGAATCTCTTGAATCCTCTTCGGGGAGTATGTCACAGGCATTTTCCCAAGAATCCGACAAAGGGCTGGACGAGATGAACTCAGTAGCTTCTGCATTCAGTTTGGAGCTCACTGGAGATGATGGGCACCCGGTTGACTCCTTCACCGGGGGCCCTTTGAAGTTTTACGCCGGCTTGCGGTTATTCATTTTTTTTTCTTGGGACTGGAACACACTTTGGCAGCATGGCCAACCCCTCCACAATTGAAACAAGTCATGTCCCCCCAATCTTGTAAGGATGCGGGCGCTGAGGTGTTTGGGAACAGTTCCTTCCTTGGTCCTTCCCTCTCCCTCTCTGGTATCCCTGGATCCTTTTTCATCAGAGAGGTCAGCATCTCCAATACCTGGGACATCTATGACTTTAAGGTATCTACCTCTGAGTCTCTTTCCAGGGTCATGGCCGTCCTGACCATCACCGGAGGAGGGTTAACTGGCTCAACTGATTGGTTCCTCTTCTTCTCCTCCAGCATAGCTTCTTCCTCTCTGACCACTCGGATTAAGTCGGGGTACTCCAGGCTCTTCCCATCCTGTTTTGTGCGTAGCGCCAAGGCGATGGGGTCCAGGGGCTGAGATCCTCTCATCACCTGCTGAACACGGGCCTCATCCACCTCTTGCGGGTCGATCCCCTTCTTCAGTATCATCTTATGCAGGATCTTATCCAAGCGCCTCATGAACTCTGACAGTTTCTCTCCTGTCTTTTGGTAGCAGTGCTCCAGCTGGTAATTGAGCTCAGTGATTTTCTCTGTCCCACCGAACACATTCTGCAGAATGTCCAGATAATCCTGCGCATCACAGTCTGTCTTGCTCATCTTGAGGTTGTGTATGGCCTCTAGAGCAGGCCCCTTTAACCACTTAAGCCCCGGACCATCACGCAGCTTAATGACCAGAGGTGATTTCACAATTTGGCACTGCGCTGCTTTAACTGGAAATTGTGCGGACATGCAATGTTGTACCCAAACGAAATTTGCGTCCTTTTCTTCCCACAAATAGAGCTTTCTTTTAATGGTATTTGATTGCCTCTGCAATTTTTTTTTTTTTTTGCGATATAAACGGAATAAGACTGAAAATTTAGAATTTTTTTTTATATTTTCTACTTTTTGTTATAAGAAAAATCGAATAAACTAAATTTTAGTCATACATTTAGGCCAAAATGTATTCAGCCACATGTCTTTAGTAAAAAAAATGTCAATAAGCATATATTTATTGGTTTGCGCAAAAGTTATAGCGTCTACAAACTAGGGTACATTTTCTGGAATTTACACAGCTTTTAATTTATGACTGCCTATCTCATTTCTTGAGGTGCTAAAATGGCAGGGCAGTACAAAACCCCCCCAAATGACCCCATTTTGGAAAGTAGACACCCCAAGGAAATTGCTCATTGGCATGTTGAGCACATTGAATATTTTTTTTTATTTGTCCCAAGTGATTGAATAATGACTAAAAAAAAAAAAAAAAAATTACAAAAAGTTGTCACTAAATTATGTATTGCTCACACATGCCATGGTTATATGTGGAATTGCACCCCAAAATACATTTTGCTGTTTCTCCTGAGTACGGGGATACCACATGTGTGGTACTTTTTAGGAGCCTAGCCGTGTACAGGACCCCGAAAACCAAGCACCGCCTTAAGGATTTCTAAGGGCACAAATTTTTGATTTCACTCCTCACTACCTATCACAGTTTCGAAGGCCATAAAATGCCAAAATAGCACAAAACCCCCCCAAATGACCCCATTTTGGAAAGTAGACACCCCAAGCTATTTGCTGAGAGGCATGGTGAGTATTTCTTTCTCGTACATCACGGGACACAGAGCGGCATAGATACCTTCAGGTGCTGGCACTGGCAACTTCCAAAACCGGAAGTACCCTCCCCTATATAAACCCCTCCCATCCGGGAGCACCTCAGTTTTTTTGCCAGTGTCTAAGGTGTTGGCCAAGAAGCAACATGTGTTTTTCACTGAGCTTGCGTACAGGTTCTTTTGGGCCTCAGTAAGCTATTCCGGATCCGACCAAAAAAGCTTCATAGCTAAACGGTCGGTACCCGGGCCTTGCAAGAGAAGAGCAGGGTTTTGCCTGTAATGCCTCTCTTAGGAGGGCTGGACCCTGGGATCCAGAGCTCTGGTCATACCCACGACCAAGATGTTTTCTGTGCAGGGTGCTATACTGGTCCAGGGGAGTGGAATCCTTGGGAACCCGGTCCCTGAAGGTTTAATTACAATGCCTGCCGTGATAGGTGAAGTTTGGGCTTCTGTGGACCAAACAGAGTCCTGCGGCGAGGAAAAGGTAAGTGGGGGCCCTCAGGAACTTGGTTCTATTGGGGGACCCCCAGGCCTATTTTGTCTTTCTGCCTGTTACCTAAGGTATTCCCGCTAATATTCTGTGCATGCCTGTTACTACTGAGAAAATGTAAATTTTAATAGTAGGCAAGAAAAAAAAAATGTAAGACCGCGGTACCTGTGTTAAACACTAGAGACCGCTATGGTTCTTTTTCTTGTAAATGTGGATTTTTTTCTTCAGAAGTCAAATCCAGGCAGTTGGTAAGTTCTCTTTGGGAAGCTGTCTCCTCTGCCCTGTTGCTGCGCTCATCCATCCCCGGGCCCTGTGGCAGGGACCCTGGCTCCCATCTAGCTCCTTATTTTTCAAAAAAGGCGCCGAAGGCACACGTGCCCGCGCGCGTGCGCGTGCACGCGCCTCTCTATATAGAGGCGATCTGGAAAAAGGGGCGGAGCGGGTGAATGACGCTCGGTGTGCGCCGCGGCGCTACTGCGCATGTGCGGGCGTCCAGCATGTTTAAAGGCACAGCTGGCTATTGAAGTACACAGACAGAGCTAGCAACAGTAAAAAGGCACACAGAGGCGGTTGATGCAGGCATCCCCTAGAAAGGCACTTTAGTAGACACCAACTGTTATATAGCAGCAATTGTGCTAGACTATTCTCAGTAAAAGTGGTGTATTACGGCTGGAATACCTCAGCTTTGGGCTTAGGAATATGCCGTCCAGAAGCTCCGGAACTAAATCTTCCAGGAAGCGAAGGGGGTCTCCATCGGGCTCTGAGGATCTTGGGCATGTTTCTGCTGCACCAGTCTCCCCTGAAAATTCAGAGGTTAGTGACCGTAGAGACCCCGCAGGAGTACCTGGCACTGTGGCTGTCCTCAGTTCACCTGCTCCTGTGTATGTAACAGAGGAGGTTTTTTCCTCAGCTCTGGGAGGATTAGAAGAGAGATTGTCAACATTGATCGCTGCCTCCCTGTCACAGGGAAAGCACGCCCGATCTCCGTCTCTTCCTTCAGAGTACCTGTTAGCGGAGCAACAGTCCCATACAGGGATCGACCTGCCTGAAGGGGATCAGGAGGAGTTTGATTCTGTTATAGAGGAATCAACAGTGGAGGAACCTTTCTCAGCATCTCAAGCTGAAAGATTATGGGTTCAGTCTTTGACTAACATGGTCCGATCAGCATTTAAAATGCACCTTGCGGAACCTTCAACCACTACTGTCTCCTCGCTGGGGTCGCTAAAAGCTCCCCAGACTGTCTGTTCCTTTCCACTTCACCCTTTATTGGAAGGGCTCATGTACCAGGATTGGGAACATCCTGATAAAATATTTACTCCCCCCAAGAGATTTCCGGTGGTCTATCCCATGGAGGATAAGTTCATCAAAAAATGGAGGGTCCCTACAGTGGACGCAGCCATCTCTTGTGTGAATAAATCACTGACATGTCCAGTGGATAATGTCCAAATGTTCAAGGACCCAATAGATAAAAAACTGGAGTCCTTATTAAAATCTGCTTTTTCTACAGCAGGCTTGGTGACACAACCAGCAGTGGCACTTAATGGGGTCTGCCAAGCAGTGAAGGATCAGTTGAAACAGGTCTTAAGGGACTTGTCGGATCAGCAGGCCCTTGCCCTAGCCGATCTACCTAGAGCCTTATGCTTTGCGGTTGACGCCATAAAGGATTCAATCCATCAGGCCTCCCGCCTTACGCTGTCTGTAGTACATATGCGCAGGCTTCTATGGCTCAAAAACTGGTCTGCTGAAGCTCCCTGTAAAAAATTGCTGGTTAGCTTCCCATTTCATGGTGAACGCTTATTCGGGGAAGACCTGGACAAATATATCCAGAAAATTTCCAACGGTAAAAGTACACTCTTGCCGGTTAAAAACAGAGTTAGAGGTCCCTCTTTTAAGAGGCCTGCTTCTCCAGTCCCTGGGGCATCGGCTGTGAAACAGTTCCGACGGCCTACTCGGTCAAATCCCGGGGGTAAAAATCAGGGACAATCGCAGGGTAATAAGAAACCCTGGGTCAGGAGAGGTACAAAACCTCCCCCAAAGTCAAATGCATGAAGGGTTGCCCCCACTCAATCGGGTGGGGGAAGACTCCAGTTGTTCGCAGATGGGTGCTCTCCGCAGTAAGTCTGGGATACAGATTGGAGTTAAAAGACTCTCCTCCTTCCCATTTTATGAGGTCAAACGTGCCAAGGGATCCCCGGAAGAGAGAGTCCCTCCTGTTGGCACTAGAACAACTATTGCTCCAAGGAGTAATTATGGAGGTTCCCCTGGAAGAATGGGGATTCGGGTTTTACTCAAACCTCTTTACAGTCCCGAAGCCAAACGGGGACGTGAGGCCCATATTAAATCTAAAAGGGCTAAACAAATTCCTGCATATCAGGACTTTCCGGATGGAGTCGATCCGATCGGTGGCCACTGCCCTACAAGGGGAGGAATGGTTAGCCTCGATCGACATCAAAGATGCTTATTTGCACATTCCCATCTTTCCAGTCCACCAAAAATGTCTACGCTTTGCAGTAGAAGGGCGCCATTTTCAATTCAGAGCCTTACCCTTCGGTCTGGCCACAGCACCACAAGTGTTCACAAAAATTCTGGCCCCATTATTGGCCAATCTAAGAACGCAAGGTGTAACGATAATGGCATATCTGGACGACTTGTTGCTGATAGACCACTCAGTGAAAAAACTAGAAGTGGTCGTTCACAAGACAATCAAGTATCTGGAAACTCACGGTTGGATTATCAACTGAGACAAGTCAGCCCTAAAACCAGTCAAAAGTCTGGAATACTTGGGGCTAAGGCTAGATTCAGGCCAGAGGAAAATATTCTTGCCTCGAAAAAAGGTGTTGTCTTTGAGAGATTTGATCCACTTAGTGGGTACAAAAAGACAGCCGTCCATACGCCTGTGCATGAGGCTGCTGGGAAAAATGGTGGCATCATTCGAAGCAGTACCCTACGGTCAATTCCATTCAAGGAATTTGCAAAGGGCCATACTGTCAGCCTGGAACAAGAAAGTTCAGGCCCTAGACTTACCAATGTCCTTGTCCCCTTCCGTTCGCAAGAGCCTCCGTTGGTGGTTGGTTCCCCAGAATCTGGAAAAAGGGAAATCCTTCAGTCCGATTTCTTGGAAGGTGGTCACTACAGATGCCAGCCTTATAGGCTTGGGGAGCAGTACTGGAGCAATGGTCTCTCCAGGGCAGATGGTCGGATGCGGAAAAGGCCCTGCCCATCAATCTCTTAGAGATACGAGCAGCCCGGTATGCCCTAGTAGCATGGACATCCAAACTCCAAGGGTCCCCTGTCAGAATTCAATCAGACAATGCCACAGCAGTGGCATATATCAATCATCAGGGTGGCACCAGGAGTCGTGCAGCCCAGAGGGAAGTAAATTGCATCCTGAAATGGGCAGAAAGATATGTCCCAGCCATATCCGCGGTACTCATTCCAGGAGTGGAGAATTGGAAGGCGGACTTTCTAAGTCGCCAACAATTATGCCCGGGGGAATGGTCCCTTCACCCCGAGGTTTTTCGGACAATATGTCAGCGGTGGGGAACACCGGATGTAGATCTGCTAGCATCCAGATTCAACGCAAAGGTGGACAGGTTTGTCTCTTGGACAAGGGATCCCCTAGCTTGCGGCTCGGATGCCCTAGTGTTCCCTTGGGATCAGTTCAAGCTGATATATGCATTCCCACCGCCACAATTGTTACCTCGATTACTCCGCAGAATCAGGGTAGAAAAGAAACCAGTGATTCTGGTGGCTCCAGCGTGGCCCCGAAGAGCATGGTACGCGGAGATTGTAAAAATGTCTGTGGGGAGTCCTTGGACCCTCCCACATCGTCCGGACCTGCTTTCGCAAGGACCGATATACCACCCTTCCTTACCAGCCCTAGGTTTGACGGCCTGGCTATTGAAGCCCACATTCTAAAAAAGAGAGGTCTCTCTAATCCTGTGGTATCTACCATGATCAATGCCAGGAAGCCGGTATCCAGGCAGATATACTATAGAGTCTGGAAGGCGTACATCGCCTGGTGTGAGGCCAAGAAATGGCATCCACGAAAGTACGTAATAGGTAGGATTCTGGACTTCCTACAGTGGGCTGTGGATAGGAAGCTTGCCTTGAGTACTATCAAGGGTCAGATTTCGGCCTTGTCAATATTTTTTCAAAGGCCCTTGGCTTCGCATTCACTAGTCAAAGCTTTTATACAAGGAGTGATGCGTATTAGCCCTCCGGTTAATATTCCCATATGTCCATGGGACTTAAACCTGGTTCTGTTGGTTCTACAGAAACAACCATTTGAACCATTACAGCATATTTCCCTGGTTCTTCTCACCAGGAAATTGATTTTTCTAGTAGCCATTTGTTCGGCTAAAAGAGTGTCAGAATTAGCCGCTATGTCCTGTAGGGAGCCATATCTGGTTATCCATAAGGACAGAGTAGTGTTACATCCTCATCCAACCTTTCTTCCGAAGGTGGTATCGAGGTTTCATTTGAACCAAGATGTGGTTCTTCCTTCTTTTTTCCCCAAACCTAGTTCAGTAGAGGAAAAATTATTACATTCTTTGGATGTAGTAAGAGCAGTTAAAGCTTATCTAAAAGCCACTGCTCAGATTCGCAGAACGGATACTTTGTTTATTCTGCCGGAAGGCCCCAGAAAGGGTCAGGCAGCGTCAAAATCTACTTTAGCCAAGTGGATTCGACAGGTCATAATGCAAGCCTATGGCTTGAGAAGGAGACTGCCTCCGTTCAAAGTTAGGGCGCACTCCACGAGAGCAGTTGGAACTTCATGGGCAGTGCATCACCAGGCCTCCCTGGCTCAAATCTGTAAGGCCGCAACATGGTCTTCAGTACACACGTTTACTAGGTTCTACCAGGTGGACGTTAGAAGTCAGGAGGATGTCGCCTTTGGGCGCAGCGTGTTGCAGGCCACAAAAGATCCTCATGTCTGATAGCGCTCAGCTTATGTATGGTGTATCCCCCCCCTCATTGGGCATTGCTTTAGGACATCCCACATAGTAATGACTATGCCGCTCTGTGTCCCGTGATGTACGAGAAAGAAAATAGGATTTTTATAACAGCTTACCTGTAAAATCCTTTTCTTGGAGTACATCACGGGACACAGAGCTCCCACCCCTCTTTGGGGACACTTATTGCTTTGCTACAAAACTGAGGTGCTCCCGGATGGGAAGGGCTTATATAGGGGAGGGTACTTCCGGTTTTGGAAGTTGCCAGTGCCAGCACCTGAAGGTATCTATATAACCCACATAGTAATGACTATGCCACTCTGTGTCCCGTGATGTACTCCAAGAAAAGGATTTTACAGGTAAGCTGTTATAAAAATCCTATTTTTACAGCTCTCATTTGTTTTTGAAAATGAAGAAAGAATTTTTTTTTTTTATTTTATTTTTTTTAATTTTCAAAACTTTGTGACAAAAAGCGAGATCTGCAAAATACTCACCATACCTCTCAGCAAATAGCTTGGGGTGTCTACTTTCCAAAATGGGGTAATTTGGGGGGTTTTGTGCCATCTGGGCATTCCATGGCCTCCGAAACTGTGATAGGCAATGAGGAGTGAAATCAAAAATGTATACCCTTAGAAAGCCTGAAGGCGGTGCTTGGTTTTTGGGGTCCCGTACGCGGCTAGGCTCCCAAAAAGTCTCACACATGTGGTATCCCGTACTCAGGAGAAGCAACAGAATGTATTTTGGGGTGTAATTCCACATATGCCCATGGCATGTTTGAGCAATATATCATTTAGTGACAACTTTGTGCAAAAAAAAAAAAAAAAAAAAATTGTCTTTTTTCCGCAACTTGTGTCAACATATAAAATATTCCATGGACTCGACATGCCTCTCAGTATATAGCTTGGGGTGTCTGCTTTCCAAAATGGGGTCATTTGGGGGGGGGTTTTAACTGTCCTGGCATTTTATACACAACTTTAGGAAGCTTACATCCACTCTTCTAACCACTTGAAGACAAAGCCCTTTCTGACACTTTTTGTTTACATGAAAACACATTTTTTTTTTTTAAACAAAGAAAAAACTGCGCCACTTTTAACTAAAGTCTATTAGGAATTCGGAACTTATTTAGATGTGTATGGAAATTTATCAGGCATCACACCAAAATAGTCCAGTGGCATTTAACCAATCATCTAAATTAGTCCATAGGTCATTAGGGTGACCCCAAGTTTCACACCACCGTGATTACTCAAAGCAAGCCGTGAACAATCCACCACCAAAGAGAGGGGGAGCAGCTTACCAGAAGCCAAGCGGTTAATGGCATTGGACTTTTGACCCAGCTGCAGCCTTTGGTGATGCAAAACGTCCCTTCCACAGCCAGTATTCTCATTCGGATGGTCCGTACACACAGTATCCAAATCATACACCCAGCATGGAATAGAAAAGGGCAGGCCAATAGCGTAATTCCGTATGGTATTAGATTTATTAAAAAATATAGATCATACTTACAAAGTAAAATCAGCATGTAAACAGTAAAATGCCGGCCGGCATGTCGGAAGCCTCACTCCTCGAACGTGGTGACGTCACTGAGCGTCCTCCTAGACGCGTTTCGTCATTCAATGGACGTTTTCAATAGGAGTGGGCGCTACAGAGACGCACCACGCTTAAGAGAGGCCGGACCACAATGTGAAGTACACGGTTCGGCCATCTTAGTAGTGGGCAAATATGCCCATATATTTAAAACTGGTTACCCCGCTCCACACACCTACATGTAAGGGGGACTAATTGCAGCTAGAACGCTCATCTAGACGAAAACACAGGACTTATCCTGCGGGCAGAAAATGGTTTAGTTTTTTGGCCTGGGCCGTGATTAATCCCGGAAGTAGATACCCATAGGGGTAAGCTCACGATAATTAAACAGATATCTAATTTGAGGAAAATAATTACTAGTTATAGAATGTGTATAATGTAAAAATGTAAAAATATACATATTAGTGCGCATAAATATCATTTTTACACACATTTGAAAAACAACGTGAGGGTGACCTCTAGTGGCGAAACCAGAAAGTGACATTAACCTGAAATTAATCTGTACATTTTTAATTGCTATTTGATCAAGGATATTGGCAGTATTCTGTGTAAACTAATGTGAAGAAAGAAAAAAAAAAAAAAAAAGAAAAAAAGGAAGGAAAACGACATCCAATGGCAAAACCCATAGTGTCATTACCATATAAATAATTCAACATTTATTTTCAACCCCACTCCCCCAAAACGCATAGATTAGAATCCCAAAAAGAAGAAAAACCCCTATTTGATCTCAAGAGGAATGAGAAAAAGGGGAATTATTTAAATATATTTGATGAATTTATAATCAAATTTAAGTGCAAGATAACTATCAGTGTGTGATGATAGTTACATTTAAATAATAAAAATTAATAAAAATTAATAAAATTTATGTACACCAATGGTGAACATTACCCCAAATGTTACAAGGCTTCCACCGTATATCACACATTGGGTTTACATAGTAGCACTAGCGTTGCTAGCCAGGTGCGGGGGGGGCGGGCCGCACCCGGGTGACACCCACCAGAGGGGTGACACCCGTGGGTAGCGCAGCGGCACCACACTGACACTGCCCGCTGCCCTGTGCCTTAGGCTCACGCTGCGGCTGTGTCCCTCAGCGGAGCGGAAGGAAGCCGCCGCCCCCTCTGCCTCCTCTCTGTTTACATCCACAGAGGAGGAGGAGGAGCCCGCGATCGAGAGACACACCGCTGTGTGTATCTGCCGCTCTGTTCTGAGGTCTGTAAGGTAAGGGGGGCATCTTTACTGATGGGGGGAGGGGGTGTCTGTACTGCTGGGGTCTGCACTAGGGGGAGTTTGCACCAGGGGGGCTGTAACTGAGGGGGTGTCTGTACTGAGGGGGGTCTGGTACCAAGGGGGTGTCTGTACTGAGGGGGGTGTCTGTACTGAGGGGGGTGTTTGTAACTGAGGGGGTGTCTGTACGAGGGGTGTCTGGTACTGTGGGGGGTGTCTGTAACTGAGCAGGGTGTCTGTAACTGAGGAGGTCTGCACTGAGGTGGGGGTGTCTGTACTGATGGAGCGGTCTGTACTGAGGTGGGGGTGTCTGTACTGAGGGGGTGTCTGTACTGAGGGGGGTGTATGTACTGAGGGGGGTGTATGTACTGAGGGGGGTGTCTGTAACTGAGGGGGGTGTCTGTAACTGAGGGGGGGTCTTTAACTGAGGGGGGGTCTTTAACTGAGGGGGTGTCTGTAACTGAGGGGGTGTCTGTAACTGAGGGGTGGTCTGTACGAGGGGGAGTCTGTACGAGGGGGTGTCTGTACTGAGGGGGGTGTCTGTACTGAGGGGGGTGTCTGTACGAGGGGTGTCTGTAACTGAGGGGGTGTCTGTAACTGAGGGGTGGTCTGTACGAGGGGGAGTCTGTACGAGGGGGAGTCTGTACGAGGGGGTGTCTGTTACTGAGGGGGGTGTCTGTACTGAGGGGGGTGTCTGTACTGAGGGGGGTGTCTGTACGAGGGGTGTCTGTAACTGAGGGGGGTGTCTGTAACTGAGGGGGTCTGCACTGAGGTGGGGGTGTCTGTACTGATGGAGCGGTCTGCACTGAGGTGGGGGTTCATACTGAGGGAGGCGGGTCTATATTGATGGCGGAGAGTCTGTACTTAGTGGAGCGGGTTTGTACTGAGGGAAGGGATCTATACTGTGGGAGTGGGGTCTGTAGTTAGTGGAGGGGGGTCTGTACTGAGGGGGGACTATAGTTGTTGGGGGGTGACACCATTTTTTTTCGCACCGGGTGACACCAACCCTAGTGACGCCACTGCATAGTAGATATTTCTAGGCATTATTAATAAACGCATTCACATCAGTATCTATGTTTAGCCCATAGGGCGAATAGGTCTTCAAACGGTGGATCCAGGCCATTTCTAGTCTAGAAATTTCCCTAACAAGATTACTCCCCCTCCAGTTAGGTTTGAATTTATCTATCCCCAAGAAGAGGGTATTTGAGGGGTTTCTGTCGTGCTTGAGCAAATAATGTTTTGACACAGAGTGGTTCTTAAACCCTGTTAAAATATTTGTTATGTGCTCATTGAGTCGCACCTGAAGTGGGCGTTTTGTCCGTCCCACATACTGCAGGCCACATGGGCACTGCAGTAAATACACAACACCGGTGGAGGCACATGTGATACAGGGTTTAATGACATGCTGTAGCCTTGTAGCGGTGGAAATAATTTCCACCGCTACAAGGCTACAGCATGTCATTAAACCCTGTATCACATGTGCCTCCACTGGTGTTGTGTATTTACTGCAGTGCCCATGTGGCCTGCAGTATGTGGGACGGACAAAACGCCCACTTCAGGTGCGACTCAATGAGCACATAACAAATATTTTAACAGGGTTTAAGAACCACTCTGTGTCAAAACATTATTTGCTCAAGCACGACAGAAACCCCTCAAATACCCTCTTCTTGGGGATAGATAAATTCAAACCTAACTGGAGGGGGAGTAATCTTGTTAGGGAAATTTCTAGACTAGAAATGGCCTGGATCCACCGTTTGAAGACCTATTCGCCCTATGGGCTAAACATAGATACTGATGTGAATGCGTTTATTAATAATGCCTAGAAATATCTACTATGTAAACCCAATGTGTGATATACGGTGGAAGCCTTGTAACATTTGGGGTAATGTTCACCATTGGTGTACATAAATTTTATTAATTTTTATTAATTTTTATTATTTAAATGTAACTATCATCACACACTGATAGTTATCTTGCACTTAAATTTGATTATAAATTCATCAAATATATTTAAATAATTCCCCTTTTTCTCATTCCTCTTGAGATCAAATAGGGGTTTTTCTTCTTTTTGGGATTCTAATCTATGCGTTTTGGGGGAGTGGGGTTGAAAATAAATGTTGAATTATTTATATGGTAATGACACTATGGGTTTTGCCATTGGATGTCGTTTTCCTTCCTTTTTTTCTTTCTTCACATTAGTTTACACAGAATACTGCCAATATCCTTGATCAAATAGCAATTAAAAATGTACAGATTAATTTCAGGTTAATGTCACTTTCTGGTTTCGCCACTAGAGGTCACCCTCACGTTGTTTTTCAAATGTGTGTAAAAATGATATTTATGCGCACTAATATGTATATTTTTACATTTTTACATTATACACATTCTATAACTAGTAATTATTTTCCTCAAATTAGATATCTGTTTAATTATCGTGAGCTTACCCCTATGGGTATCTACTTCCGGGATTAATCACGGCCCAGGCCAAAAAACTAAACCATTTTCTGCCCGCAGGATAAGTCCTGTGTTTTCGTCTAGATGAGCGTTCTAGCTGCAATTAGTCCCCCTTACATGTAGGTGTGTGGAGCGGGGTAACCAGTTTTAAATATATGGGCATATTTGCCCACTACTAAGATGGCCGAACCGTGTACTTCACATTGTGGTCCGGCCTCTCTTAAGCGTGGTGCGTCTCTGTAGCGCCCACTCCTATTGAAAACGTCCATTGAATGACGAAACGCGTCTAGGAGGACGCTCAGTGACGTCACCACGTTCGAGGAGTGAGGCTTCCGACATGCCGGCCGGCATTTTACTGTTTACATACTGATTTTACTTTGTAAGTATGATCTATATATTTTAATAAATCTAATACCATACGGAATTACGCTATTGGCCTGCCCTTTTCTATTCCATGCTGGGTGTATGATTTGGATACTGTGTGTACGGACCATCCGAATGAGAATACTGGCTGTGGAAGGGACGTTTTGCATCACCAAAGACTGCAGCTGGGTCAAAAGTCCAATGCCATTAACCGCTTGGCTTCTGGTAAGCTGCTCCCCCTCTCTTTGGTGGTGGATTGTTCACGGCTTCCTTTGAGTAATCACGGTGGTGTGAAACTTGGGGTCACCCTAATGACCTATGGACTAATTTAGATGATTGGTTAAATGCCACTGGACTATTTTGGTGTGATGCCTGATAGATTTCCATACACATCTAAATAAGTTCCGAATTCCTAATAGACTTTAGTTAAAAGTGGCGCAGTTTTTTCTTTGTTTATTGTTTGAGGTGTTGTCACACTATTTCTGCTGCCTAATGTTTAGAAGTTTTTTAACTGTTTGCTAGCGCAGTTGTTACCTTCTATATTTTTTTTTTTTGCAAGAAAATTATGTTGAACTCCCAAACATTATATATTTTTTTAAAGCAAAGGCCCTACAGATTAAAATGGTGGGTGTTGCTTTTTTTTTTCCACACAGTATTTGCGCAGCGATTTTTCAAACGCATTTTTTGGGGAAAAAATACACTTTTTAAAATTTTAATGCACTAAAACACACTATATTGCCCAAATGTTTGATGAAATAAAAAAGATGATCTTAGGCCGAGTACATAGATACCAAACACGACATGCTTTAAAATTTCGCACAAACGCGCAGTGGTGACAAACTACATACATCTTTAAAAGCCTTTACAGGGTACCACGTTAGATTTACAGAGGAGGTCTACTGCCAAAAATGACTGCCCTCAATCTGACCTTTGCGGTGATACCTCACATGCATGATGCAATTGCTGTTTACATATGACGCCAGACCGACGCTTGCGTTCGCCATTGCGCAAGAGCAGGGTGGGACAGGGGTGCTTTTTTTTTTTTTTATTATTCATTTTGCTTTTTTATTTTATTTTTAAACTGTTCTTTCCATATTTTTTTTATTATCATTTTTATTGTTATCTCAGGGAATGTAAATATCCCCTATGATAGCAATAGGTAGTGACAGGTACTCTTTTTTTGAAAAAACTGGGGTCTATTGGACCCTAGATCTTTCCTCTGCCCTCAAAGCATCTGACCACACGAAGATCGGTGTGATAAAATGCTTTCCCAATTTCCCAATGGCGCTTTTTATATCCGGGGGGGGGGGCATTCCCTCCCACTGCTTGTAAAAGCAGTCCAGAGGCTAATTAGGCACTAGGATTGCTTTTACATGAAAGTCGGCCGCTGGCTGAAAAGAATGATACCAAGATGATACCTAAATCCGCAGGCATCATTCTGGTATAACCATTCAAAGTCCAGCAACATACCAGTACGTTGCTGGTCCTTTTTGGACATGTATTGTAATCTTTTTTTTCATGCAGCCTGTTGGCTGAACAAAAAAAAAGATTGATCGGTGGGTATGCCCACCATTAGAATACCTCCCTTCATTCAGCCACGTCTAATGATGGGCATACATGCACCATTTATATATGCCGAAGCATGGGGGCATCCTCCCGCAAAAGTTATGCCGCGTACACACTGTCGAACTTTTCCACGGGCAAGCCTCCGTCGGAATTTCGACCGTACGTACGCGGCATTAGGAGCAAAATCGCTCCTCCGCCCCTGCTGCCCCCCTGCTTCGGCATATATGCTCTTTTTTTTTAACTGTGGTGGTGAAATCACCTCCTACAGCACTGCAGTCGCAGGGATCAGGCCTGTCTCTGCGAACACTGCAGTTATGTGTGTTGTGTTTTGTAAGTGACAGTGATCGATTGATACTGCACTTGGGTGGCCTGGGCTGGACGGAGGGGCAAAACGCAGGTGCTAGCAGGTATCTGGGCTGATCCCGCTAACACTGCGTTTTTGGGAACCCTAAACTGCTGGGGACGCTAGTATAGATCTGTTCAGATACTATGGAACAAGAAGGCTAAATTGGTGGGACTTTATATGAGGCACACAACTGAGTAAATGGACCAATCAATGTACACATTATATTTATTGCAAAAGGGGCATACATACACGAATGAGGAACCAAGTAAAAAGGTAAATAATTATGTTGCCAATTATCAAAGAATAAAATCTAGACAGTACATAAAGGTAAAAGGTTATCTTAACATATTATACATGAAAATGGGGTAAAACACTATATTGATGGGTATCAATAATTGGATCTAAACGGTTCATAATAATAGCAACAATTTTCACATGGTACACATAATGATTGCCTGGAGTATGTAAACCAAAATTGCACTTGTAACATGTAGACATGATAAAAATAGTGGATTGGTACATTAAAGTAGAAAACCTTCAATATAGTACAGATATAAACCATGGACATAGTAGCATAGCATCATAGAAAAGCTCTACGCGTTTCGTGGTTATTTAATACCACTCATCAGGAGCAGATGCGGCATGTAGGGGTATCTATGATAAAGTAGAAAATAGATATAAAGTTACCCAACTAGTATGGTAATACAAGAAGGGAAATGTAAAACAAAATGAATTAAAGAGAAGGGACATGAGAGGTCCCAAACGGTCTCACCTATCTGTAGTATAAAGTACGATTATAAATATTATAGATATGGACGGCAACTGGAGGCGTCAAACCGGGAGCTGAAGTGGTATCATCAGGGGCACGGCAGGTGCCAGTGACAGTTGTAGGCATAAAGATGGAATATTGGAATCTCCAGTTATCAGCTGTGATTAGTAAATTAGACGGTAAAACTGATTTATTCAATGGATATTTCCCAGGGGTATCTGTGGAAATAGAATAAATTGACAGTAAGCTAATTGCACAGTTGACATACTGGGAGGATGAATGCCAAAAGGTGATAGAAAGAGAAGACAACAGTGATGGGAAAAGGAAAGTATTAGCCAAACCAGGAACGTAATTAAACCCAAGGTGACATAAAGTGATAAGAGTGAATAGGATAACCCCTGACCTCATGCAGGGTTAAAGTCGATGGTACAGCTAAATAGCTGAGTAAGGAAGGGGCCCAGTGAGGGACCCACAGTAAAAGTGTAGGAATGAATAAAAAGTGTAGTGAAACTAATTTTACCTGTAGGAATAATAGAAAGGAGAAGAGTCCAAAATGGTGCATCAATGTTGGGTAAGTGAAACAAAGTGGCGGGATGGCGCAGTGCATAGGTGATAAAAGTAGCAGCCGAGGAAGGTTTGCGCGCCAAACGCAGAGCACAGTGTGTTGCTCTGGCGGCGGCGCCGCCCCCCTCATTGACGCTGGCGTGACGTTGGTGGTTATCATTGGGTAACGGCTGCTACTTTTATCACCTATGCACTGCGCCATCCCGCCACATTGTTTCACTTACCCAACATTGATGCACCGTTTTGGACTCTTCTCCTTTCTATTATTCCTACAGGTAAAATTAGTTTCACTACACTTTTTATTCATTCCTACACTTTTACTGTGGGTCCCTCACTGGGCCCCTTCCTTACTCAGCTATTTAGCTGTACCGTCGACTTTAACCCTGCATGAGGTCAGGGGTTATCCTATTCACTCTTATCACTTTATGTCACCTTGGGTTTAATTACGTTCCTGGTTTGGCTAATACTTTCCTTTTCCCATCACTGTTGTCTTCTCTTTCTATCACCTTTTGGCATTCATCCTCCCAGTATGTCAACTGTGCAATTAGCTTACTGTCAATTTATTCAATTTCCACAGATACCCCTGGGAAATATCCATTGAATAAATCAGTTTTACCGTCTAATTTACTAATCACAGCTGATAACTGGAGATTCCATCTTTATGCCTACAACTGTCACTGGCACCTGCCGTGCCCCTGATGATACCACTTCAGCTCCCGGTTTGACGCCTCCAGTTGCCGTCCATATCTATAATATTTATAATCGTACTTTATACTACAGATAGGTGAGACCGTTTGGGACCTCTCATGTCCCTTCTCTTTAATTCATTTTGTTTTACATTTCCCTTCTTGTATTACCATACTAGTTGGGTAACTTTATATCTATTTTCTACTTTATCATAGATACCCCTACATGCCGCATCTGCTCCTGATGAGTGGTATTAAATAACCACGAAACGCGTAGAGCTTTTCTATGATGCTATGCTACTATGTCCATGGTTTATATCTGTACTATATTGAAGGTTTTCTACTTTAATGTACCAATCCACTATTTTTATCATGTCTACATGTTACAAGTGCAATTTTGGTTTACATACTCCAGGCAATCATTATGTGTACCATGTGAAAATTGTTGCTATTATTATGAACCGTTTAGATCCAATTATTGATACCCATCAATATAGTGTTTTACCCCATTTTCATGTATAATATGTTAAGATAACCTTTTACCTTTATGTACTGTCTAGATTTTATTCTTTGATAATTGGCAACATAATTATTTACCTTTTTACTTGGTTCCTCATTCGTGTATGTATGCCCCTTTTGCAATAAATATAATGTGTACATTGATTGGTCCATTTACTCAGTTGTGTGCCTCATATAAAGTCCCACCAATTTAGCCTTCTTGTTCCAAAACATTGGGGATGGAGGTATATATAGCTATTTCCTCATTTAAAGTCCCAACCTTAGTTTTAGATTTAGTTCTCTTTTTTCATATTTCCGGGGATGGAAGCACACGACTGTACCATTTCTACCTTTGATATAACCTGTGACTATTTTTTGGCCAATACATTTCCACCCCTTCAGTGACCAGTCAGGGACAGGCTATCTTCCGTCAACTTCCGGGAGCTGCGACGCGCACCGAGGCTTCCCCTTTCCCCCCCCTCTAGGGGGCGAGGTGATGTTCTCGATGCGTGTCGACGCCACGCCCACATGTCTAGCGGCTGACGTCATCTCCTTGGCGTCGTGCCGCTGACATGTTTGTCCACCTTGCGTCCACCATGAGGAAGGTTTGCGCGCCTAACGCCGAGCACAGTGTGTTGCTCTGGCGGCGGTGCCGCCCCCCTCATTGACGCTGGCGTGACGTTGGTGGTTATCATTGGCTAACGGCTGCTACTTTTATCACCTATGCACTGCGCCATCCCGCCACTTTGTTTCACTTACCCAACATTGATGCACCGTTTTGGACTCTTCTCCTTTCTATTATTCCTACAGGTAAAATTAGTTTCACTACACTTTTTATTCATTCCTACACTTTTACTGTGGGTCCCTCACTGGGCCCCTTCCTTACTCAGCTATTTAGCTGGACCGTCAACTTTAACCCTGCATGAGGTCAGGGGTTATCCTATTCACTCTTATCACTTTATGTCACCTTGGGTTTAATTACGTTCCTGGTTTGGCTAATACTTTCCTTTTCCCATCACTGTTGTCTTCTCTTTCTATCACCTTTTGGCATTCATCCTCCCAGTATGTCAACTGTGCAATTAGCTTACTGTCAATTTATTCAATTTCCACAGATACCCCTGGGAAATATCCATTGAATAAATCAGTTTTACCGTCTAATTTACTAATCACAGCTGATAACTGGAGATTCCATCTTTATGCCTACAACTGTCACTGGCACCTGCCGTGCCCCTGATGATACCACTTCAGCTCCCGGTTTGACACCTCCAGTTGCCGTCCATATCTATAATATTTATAATCGTACTTTATACTACAGATAGGTGAGACCGTTTGGGACCTCTCATGTCCCTTCTCTTTAATTCATTTTGTTTTACATTTCCCTTCTTGTATTACCATACTAGTTGGGTAACTTTATATCTATTTTCTACTTTATCATAGATACCCCTACATGCCGCATCTGCTCCTGATGAGTGGTATTAAATAACCACGAAACGCGTAGAGCTTTTCTATGATGCTATGCTACTATGTCCATGGTTTATATCTGTACTATATTGAAGGTTTTCTATTTTAATGTACCAATCCACTATTTTTATCATGTCTACATGTTACAAGTGCAATTTTGGTTTACATACTCCAGGCAATCATTATGTGTACCATGTGAAAATTGTTGCTATTATTATGAACCGTTTAGATCCAATTATTGATACCCATCAATATAGTGTTTTACCCCATTTTCATGTATAATATGTTAAAATAACCTTTTACCTTTATGTACTGTCTAGATTTTATTCTTTGATAATTGGCAACATAATTATTTACCTTTTTACTTGGTTCCTCATTCGTGTATGTATGCCCCTTTTGCAATAAATATAATGTGTACATTGATTGGTCCATTTACTCAGTTGTGTGCCTCATATAAAGTCCCACCAATTTAGCCTTCTTGTTCCAAAACATTGGGGATGGAGGTATATATAGCTATTTCCTCATTTAAAGTCCCAACCTTAGTTTTAGATTTAGTTCCCTTTTTTCACTGTTCAGATACTATACCACTAAGGGTGGTGTATGCTTCACGCGTGGGTGTTAGCGTTCCTGGCACTAACCTGACGCTGCCTGGGGCGACGCAGACCCTCTCTAACACTAAAACCTAATTGATATCACCCGCCGGGCGATCAGGGGGTTAAACCTTTATTGGGTTATATACGGCGGGTGCCCTGACACTATAAAAAGCAAACGAACTAACCAGCGTCACCCGTAACACTTATATGGTGATCACTGGTGAAAGGGTTAACTAGGGGCAAGCAGGGGGTTAAACATTTATTAGGTAATATATGGGGGTACCTGACGCTATATAAAAACCTGACGGGGAACCGAAATAACAAAATAACTAACTGGCTAACCAGTGTCACCAGTAACACTTATACGGTGATCACTGGTGAAAGGGTTAACTAGGGGCAATTAGGGGGTTAAAACCTTTATTAGATAATATATGGGGGTACCTGACGCTATAAAAACCTGCGGCGAACCTAAAAAAAATAACTGGCTACCTATCGGCATCACCGACACTAAGACAGCGATCAGAAAAACGATCGCTTAGTGACACTGGCAAAAGGGGGTGAAAGGGTTACCTATGGGGGCGATCAAGGGGTCAAACCTTTATTAGGTAATATATGGGGTACCCGACGCTATAAAAACATGCGGCGAACCTAAAAAAAATAACTGGCTACCTATCGGCATCACCGACACTAAGACAGCGATCAGAAAAACGATCGCCTAGTGACAGCGGTGAAAGGGGTACCTGGGGGGCGATCAAGGGGTTAAACCTTTATTAGGGGGGGTTAGGGGGCTACACTGGACCTAAAACACTCTTTTACAGTCACAAATGTCACTGATTGCAGTGATCAGTAAATAAATGGTCACTGCAATCAGTGACACTGTGACTGGGGGCTGGAGGGTGATCTGGGGATGTCTGAGGGAGGCAATCGTGTGCCTATGTGTCCTGGTGTCAGTGTGCTGTTTAGTGCACTAACCTGATGTCTTCTCTCATGCGGCGCTCGGTATATGTGAGCGCCTAATGAGAGATGACATCACTTCCTCTGCCTGTGTAAACATTACACAGGCAGAGGAAGCTTTTCATTCGCCAGGAGCGATCGCGAGGTGGTGGCCAGAATTGAATGGCGGCCCCCTCATCACGGATCGCTCCCGAAGCGATCCCGGCCGCTCACTGTACCGGAGGGGGGTCCGATTGGACCCCCCACCCATACGAAGGCAGGCACGTACAGGTACGTGATTGTGCCTGTCCGTGCCATTCTGCCGACGTATATATACAGTGATCGGTCGTTAAATGGTTAAACTCTCAGCAATTCTCTGCTTCTTTCTGTGGTCTGGGACTTCCCATTCTTCTAAGGCCTGAGTGGCACCGTCCAACCACTCCACAAACCCCTCTTCACTCGAAGGTACAGGTTTCCTACCAGAGAATATTCTGAGTTTTCTGTATCCTGACATTTGATAGTCTGTAGAATCCTTCTTACACTGGGCTACAATCTCCCCCAGGACCGCGCATAATTCTGCGCTGAGGGTGGCAGGCGGTGACCCGGAGCTCTCTTTAGCCTTCCGGCTTTCTGCTTTTGGGGACTGCGGTGGGGATACCTGTGGAGATGATGGTTTAGGTGTCTGACTCCATCCTCCTGGTATGAGTGGCAGCGCATTTATTAAGCTATAGGTCTGATCATCCATCGCTCTTATACTTGGACTCTTGAAATGTTCTGGGATTTCATTCATCCATGCTATTAGTGCGTGGGTCAGTGTGGAATCCATTCTGACATCCATCACCCATACCTTTTGGTTCGGGGACAGTGACGTTACTAGCCGCTTCACCGCTTCTTCTTGCCAGGTCCCTGGGAGCTCTATGACTACTGCCGCGGCTGAATCTGTGTAGGCCGCCTTGCACCACTGTTCTACTTCCAGTGGGTCCATGCTGGTACTTTTGGCGCGTTACTTGCTGCAACAGGATCCCGGACTCGAGAGCCCCCACGTGTAGCACTACCCCCAGTTAAGAGAGCCGCTGGATTTGTTTCGGGCCCTGTGTACAGCACCGCCAACCCCCGGCAATCTACTCGACCCACATAATCTATTTGTATTGCAAGGGTAACCTCTTTGCATAAAGACAACACACTGATAGCAACAGATAAATTATAACGTTTCTTTACTTTAGGTAAAAGGCATAAGGTTAACACATAAAACATATATGACTGCAGAGCCCTGCAGCAGAAAATATAACGCAGGCGGTTACCCGCCAAGTACAACTATCTCTAACTATGTGCCCTTATGGCGCAGCAACCAAAGTTCTAACTACGGATCAGGCCTGATCCAGATCTGAACTCAGTCTCTAGAAGAACAATTTCTTTGCATGCAACTTGACTGGTGGTGCACAACAGGGATGGTAATTTGTAATCCAAAGGGTAGGAAAATAAAAAGAAGAATAAACTCCTCACAGGAGACTACTCAATAGGGATGAGCTTCGTGTTCGAGTCGAACATACGTTCGACTCGAACATCGGCTGTTCGATCGTTCGACGAAGATCGAACGATTTGGGCCGTTCGCGCCAAATTCGAGTGACGCGAACGGCCCACAATGCACTACGCCATCGCAGTGTCATCCAGGCGCTGTGATTGGCCAAGCATGCACTGTGACCCCGCATGCTTGGCCAATCACAGCGCCGGCAGCGAGGAGAGCAATGATTGGCCACAGGCAGGATGCCTGTGGCCAATTATTGCTGAGGGTGTTTAGTACACGCCCCACACTATAAAAGGCCGCCAGCACGGCGGCCTAGTGTAGTGTGTTCCGGAGCAGGGAAAGACAAGCATAGGCAGGGACAGTGACATTTATTTCTTTCTTGCTTAACCTGGATTCCTTTAGTTTAGGGAAAGAGAAGGATAGGTAGGGAGAGTGTCAGTGTGTTTTACTGTGCGAGTCCTTGTTTCTAGGGACAAAGAAGGAAAGTGAGGGGATTTCTCCTTGTGCTATAGTGTGCTTTAAAAAAACATTTTTTCTAGGGACAGAAAACTGTAGGTAGGGAGAGTGTCAGTTTCTTTAACTGTGCCAGTCCTTGTTTCTAGGGACAAAGAAGGAAAGTGAGGGGATTTCTCCTTGTGCTATAGTGTGCTTTAAAAAAACATTTTTTCTAGGGACAGAAAACTGTAGGTAGGGAGAGTGTCAGTTTCTTTAACTGTGCCAGTCCTTGTTTCTAGGGACAAAGAAGGAAAGTGAGGGGATTTCTCCTTGTGCTATAGTGTGCTTTAAAAAAACATTTTTTCTAGGGACAGAAAACTGTAGGTAGGGAGAGTGTCAGTTTCTTTCACTGTGCCAGTCCTTGTTTCTAGGGACAAAGAAGGAAAGTGAGGGGATTTCTCCTTGTGCTATAGTGTGCTTTAAAAAAACATTTTTTCTAGGGACAGAAAACTGTAGGTAGGGAGAGTGTCAGCTTCTTTCACTGTGCCAGTCCTTGTTTCTAGGGACAAAGAAGGAAAGTGAGGGGATTTCTCCTTGTGCTATAGTGTGCTTTAAAAAAACATTTTTTCTAGGGACAGAAAACTGTAGGTAGGGAGAGTGTCAGTTTCTTTCACTGTGCCAGTCCTTGTTTCTAGGGACAAAGAAGGAAAGTGAGGGGATTTCTCCTTGTGCTATAGTGTGCTTTAAAAAAACATTTTTTCTAGGGACAGAAAACTGTAGGTAGGGAGAGTGTCAGTTTCTTTCACTGTGCCAGTCCTTGTTTCTAGGGACAAAGAAGGAAAGTGAGGGGATTTCTCCTTGTGCTATAGTGTGCTTTAAAAAAACATTTTTTCTAGGGACAGAAAACTGTAGGTAGGGAGAGTGTCAGCTTCTTTCACTGTGCCAGTCCTTGTTTCTAGGGACAAAGAAGGAAAGTGAGGGGATTTCTCCTTGTGCTATAGTGTGCTTTAAAAAAACATTTTTTCTAGGGACAGAAAACTGTAGGTAGGGAGAGTGTCAGTTTCTTTAACTGTGCCAGTCCTTGTTTCTAGGGACAAAGAAGGAAAGTGAGGGGATTTCTCCTTGTGCTATAGTGTGCTTTAAAAAAACATTTTTTCTAGGGACAGAAAACTGTAGGTAGGGAGAGTGTCAGTTTCTTTCACTGTGCCAGTCCTTGTTTCTAGGGACAAAGAAGGAAAGTGAGGGGATTTCTCCTTGTGCTATAGTGTGCTTTAAAAAAACATTTTTTCTAGGGACAGAAAACTGTAGGTAGGGAGAGTGTCAGTTTCTTTAACTGTGCCAGTCCTTGTTTCTAGGGACAAAGAAGGAAAGTGAGGGGATTTCTCCTTGTGCTATAGTGTGCTTTAAAAAAACATTTTTTCTAGGGACAGAAAACTGTAGGTAGGGAGAGTGTCAGTTTCTTTCACTGTGCCAGTCCTTGTTTCTAGGGACAAAGAAGGAAAGTGAGGGGATTTCTCCTTGTGCTATAGTGTGCTTTAAAAAAACATTTTTTCTAGGGACAGAAAACTGTAGGTAGGGAGAGTGTCAGCTTCTTTCACTGTGCCAGTCCTTGTTTCTAGGGACAAAGAAGGAAAGTGAGGGGATTTCTCCTTGTGCTATAGTGTGCTTTAAAAAAACATTTTTTCTAGGGACAGAAAACTGTAGGTAGGGAGAGTGTCAGTTTCTTTCACTGTGCCAGTCCTTGTTTCTAGGGACAAAGAAGGAAAGTGAGGGGATTTCTCCTTGTGCTATAGTGTGCTTTAAAAAAACATTTTTTCTAGGGACAGAAAACTGTAGGTAGGGAGAGTGTCAGTTTCTTTCACTGTGCCAGTCCTTGTTTCTAGGGACAAAGAAGGAAAGTGAGGGGATTTCTCCTTGTGCTATAGTGTGCTTTAAAAAAACATTTTTTCTAGGGACAGAAAACTGTAGGTAGGGAGAGTGTCAGCTTCTTTCACTGTGCCAGTCCTTGTTTCTAGGGACAAAGAAGGAAAGTGAGGGGATTTCTCCTTGTGCTATAGTGTGCTTTAAAAAAACATTTTTTCTAGGGACAGAAAACTGTAGGTAGGGAGAGTGTCAGTTTCTTTAACTGTGCCAGTCCTTGTTTCTAGGGACAAAGAAGGAAAGTGAGGGGATTTCTCCTTGTGCTATAGTGTGCTTTAAAAAAACATTTTTTCTAGGGACAGAAAACTGTAGGTAGGGAGAGTGTCAGTTTCTTTCACTGTGCCAGTCCTTGTTTCTAGGGACAAAGAAGGAAAGTGAGGGGATTTCTCCTTGTGCTATAGTGTGCTTTAAAAAAACATTTTTTCTAGGGACAGAAAACTGTAGGTAGGGAGAGTGTCAGCTTCTTTCACTGTGCCAGTCCTTGTTTCTAGGGACAAAGAAGGAAAGTGAGGGGATTTCTCCTTGTGCTATAGTGTGCTTTAAAAAAACATTTTTTCTAGGGACAGAAAACTGTAGGTAGGGAGAGTGTCAGTTTCTTTCACTGTGCCAGTCCTTGTTTCTAGGGACAAAGAAGGAAAGTGAGGGGATTTCTCCTTGTGCTATAGTGTGCTTTAAAAAAACATTTTTTCTAGGGACAGAAAACTGTAGGTAGGGAGAGTGTCAGTTTCTTTCACTGTGCCAGTCCTTGTTTCTAGGGACAAAGAAGGAAAGTGAGGGGATTTCTCCTTGTGCTATAGTGTGCTTTGAAAAAACATTTTTTCTAGGGACAGAAAACTGTAGGTAGGGAGAGTGTCAGTTTCTTTCACTGTGCCAGTCCTTGTTTCTAGGGACAAAGAAGGAAAGTGAGGGGATTTCTCCTTGTGCTATAGTGTGCTTTAAAAAAACATTTTTTCTAGGGACAGAAAACTGTAGGTAGGGAGAGTGTCAGTTTCTTTCACTGTGCCAGTCCTTGTTTCTAGGGACAAAGAAGGAAAGTGAGGGGATTTCTCCTTGTGCTATAGTGTGCTTTAAAAAAACATTTTTTCTAGGGACAGAAAACTGTAGGTAGGGAGAGTGTCAGTTTCTTTCACTGTGCCAGTCCTTGTTTCTAGGGACAAAGAAGGAAAGTGAGGGGATTTCTCCTTGTGCTATAGTGTGCTTTAAAAAAACATTTTTTCTAGGGACAGAAAACTGTAGGTAGGGAGAGTGTCAGTTTCTTTCACTGTGCCAGTCCTTGTTTCTAGGGACAAAGAAGGAAAGTGAGGGGAATTCTCCTTGTGCTATAGTGTGCTTTAAAAAAACATGTTTCTAGGGACAGAAAACTGTAGGTAGGGAGAGTGTCAGTTTCTTTCACTGTGCCAGTCCTTGTTTCTAGGGACAAAGAAGGAAAGTGAGGGGATTTCTCCTTGTGCTATAGTGTGCTTTAAAAAAACATTTTTTCTAGGGACAGAAAACTGTAGGTAGGGAGAATGTCAGTTTCTTTCACTGTGCCAGTCCTTGTTTCTAGGGACAAAGAAGGAAAGTGAGGGGATTTCTCCTTGTGCTATAGTGTGCTTTAAAAAAACATTTTTTCTAGGGACAGAAAACTGTAGGTAGGGAGAGTGTCAGTTTCTTTCACTGTGCCAGTCCTTGTTTCTAGGGACAAAGAAGGAAAGTGAGGGGATTTCTCCTTGTGCTATAGTGTGCTTTAAAAAAACATTTTTTCTAGGGACAGAAAACTGTAGGTAGGGAGAGTGTCAGTTTCTTTCACTGTGCCAGTCCTTGTTTCTAGGGACAAAGAAGGAAAGTGAGGGGATTTCTCCTTGTGCTATAGTGTGCTTTAAAAAAACATTTTTTCTAGGGACAGAAAACTGTAGGTAGGGAGAGTGTCAGTTTCTTTCACTGTGCCAGTCCTTGTTTCTAGGGACAAAGAAGGAAAGTGAGGGGATTTCTCCTTGTGCTATAGTGTGCTTTAAAAAAACATTTTTTCTAGGGACAGAAAACTGTAGGTAGGGAGAGTGTCAGTTTCTTTCACTGTGCCAGTCCTTGTTTCTAGGGACAAAGAAGGAAAGTGAGGGGAATTCTCCTTGTGCTATAGTGTGCTTTAAAAAAACATTTTTTCTAGGGACAGAAAACTGTAGGTAGGGAGAGTGTCAGTTTCTTTCACTGTGCCAGTCCTTGTTTCTAGGGACAAAGAAGGAAAGTGAGGGGATTTCTCCTTGTGCTATAGTGTGCTTTAAAAAAACATTTTTTCTAGGGACAGAAAACTGTAGGTAGGGAGAGTGTCAGTTTCTTTCACTGTGCCAGTCCTTGTTTCTAGGGACAAAGAAGGAAAGTGAGGGGATTTCTCCTTGTGCTATAGTGTGCTTTAAAAAAACATTTTTTCTAGGGACAGAAAACTGTAGGTAGGGAGAGTGTCAGTTTCTTTCACTGTGCCAGTCCTTGTTTCTAGGGACAAAGAAGGAAAGTGAGGGGATTTCTCCTTGTGCTATAGTGTGCTTTAAAAAAACATTTTTTCTAGGGACAGAAAACTGTAGGTAGGGAGAGTGTCAGTTTCTTTCACTGTGCCAGTCCTTGTTTCTAGGGACAAAGAAGGAAAGTGAGGGGATTTCTCCTTGTGCTATAGTGTGCTTTAAAAAAACATTTTTTCTAGGGACAGAAAACTGTAGGTAGGGAGAGTGTCAGTTTCTTTCACTGTGCCAGTCCTTGTTTCTAGGGACAAAGAAGGAAAGTGAGGGGATTTCTCCTTGTGCTATAGTGTGCTTTAAAAAAACATTTTTTCTAGGGACAGAAAACTGTAGGTAGGGAGAGTGTCAGTTTCTTTCACTGTGCCAGTCCTTGTTTCTAGGGACAAAGAAGGAAAGTGAGGGGATTTCTCCTTGTGCTATAGTGTGCTTTAAAAAAACATTTTTTCTAGGGACAGAAAACTGTAGGTAGGGAGAGTGTCAGTTTCTTTCACTGTGCCAGTCCTTGTTTCTAGGGACAAAGAAGGAAAGTGAGGGGATTTCTCCTTGTGCTATAGTGTGCTTTAAAAAAACATTTTTTCTAGGGACAGAAAACTGTAGGTAGGGAGAGTGTCAGTTTCTTTCACTGTGCCAGTCCTTGTTTCTAGGGACAAAGAAGGAAAGTGAGGGGATTTCTCCTTGTGCTATAGTGTGCTTTAAAAAAACATTTTTTCTAGGGACAGAAAACTGTAGGTAGGGAGAGTGTCAGTTTCTTTCACTGTGCCAGTCCTTGTTTCTAGGGACAAAGAAGGAAAGTAAGGGGATTTCTCCTTGTGCTATAGTGTGCTTTAAAAAAACATTTTTTCTAGGGACAGAAAACTGTAGGTAGGGAGAGTGTCAGTTTCTTTCACTGTGCCAGTCCTTGTTTCTAGGGACAAAGAAGGAAAGTGAGGGGATTTCTCCTTGTGCTATAGTGTGCTTTAAAAAAACATTTTTTCTAGGGACAGAAAACTGTAGGTAGGGAGAGTGTCAGTTTCTTTCACTGTGCCAGTCCTTGTTTCTAGGGACAAAGAAGGAAAGTGAGGGGATTTCTCCTTGTGCTATAGTGTGCTTTAAAAAAACATTTTTTCTAGGGACAGAAAACTGTAGGTAGGGAGAGTGTCAGTTTCTTTCACTGTGCCAGTCCTTGTTTCTAGGGACAAAGAAGGAAAGTGAGGGGATTTCTCCTTGTGCTATAGTGTGCTTTAAAAAAACATTTTTTCTAGGGACAGAAAACTGTAGGTAGGGAGAGTGTCAGTTTCTTTCACTGTGCCAGTCCTTGTTTCTAGGGACAAAGAAGGAAAGTGAGGGGATTTCTCCTTGTGCTATAGTGTGCTTTAAAAAAACATTTTTTCTAGGGACAGAAAACTGTAGGTAGGGAGAGTGTCAGTTTCTTTCACTGTGCCAGTCCTTGTTTCTAGGGACAAAGAAGGAAAGTGAGGGGATTTCTCCTTGTGCTATAGTGTGCTTTAAAAAAACATTTTTTCTAGGGACAGAAAACTGTAGGTAGGGAGAGTGTCAGTTTCTTTCACTGTGCCAGTCCTTGTTTCTAGGGACAAAGAAGGAAAGTGAGGGGAATTCTCCTTGTGCTATAGTGTGCCAAAGCATTCCTCATCAACCATCTTTGAAATCCTTGTTTTTTGGACAGTCAGGGAAATTGTCGTTGTGCTATTCTGTGCAAAAGCAATAATCCTCAACCATATTTAGAAATCCTTAAGTAAAGGGACAGAGAAGGACACCTGAAGGTAGCCCTTATTGCTTTTTTCCCATCTCCCTGCAGGCCATCTATTAGAATGTCTGGAAGGCAAACAAGGAGAGGCAGACAGTCAGGAGGCAATAAAAGAGGGCAAGCAGGCTCTGTGTCTGGGGGCAACAGTGCTGGTCGTGGACGCGGTGCATTGTCATCAGCACATGGCCATGGGACACGCTTGTCCTTCTTTTCGGCAGCTGGACATGTTGAGCCACATCATGCCGAAGACTTGGTAGAGTGGATGACCAAGCCCTCCTCCTCCTCCTCATCCTCTCTCACCCAGGCTCAGGGTACTGGCAAAGCAGCTGCCAAAGCGTCCTCTTCCCTGGTATCAATGTCAGACTCATCATCAGTCACTCCTTCCCTAGACCCACCATGTCCTCCTCCTGAGGAGTCCCCCGAACTGTTTGAGCACAGTGTTGGGTACATGCTCCAGGAGGATGCCCAGCGTTTCGAAGGGTCTGATGATGAAACCCAGCTACAGGAAGGCAGTAGCGTGAGAGCAGACAGAGGGGATGCTCAAGAAGGACACCAATCTGGCAGTCATGTTCCAGCAGCTGCAGCATACTGCCAGATTGGCTCCAGTGATGAGGAGGGAGGGGATGATGAGGTCACTGACTCCACGTGGGTGCCTAATAGGAGAGAGGAGGAGGAGGAGGATGAGGAAGAGGCACATCTCCAACGAGGCAGGATGCCCTTTGGTGGCCAGCGTAAGGGCAGTACACCGACGGAATCACACCGCAGAGCTCCGCCTGTGCAGGGCGCTGCCTCTGCCCGTCATTCAAAAAGTTCCTTGGTGTGGGCCTTTTTTGAGGCTAGTGCATCAGATCGCACAGCTGCTGTTTGCAACATATGTCTCAAGCGTATATCGCGTGGCCAAAACATCAGCCGCTTGGGTACCACATGCCTGACCAGACATATGTTGACCTGCCATGCAGCTCGTTGGCAAGCCTACCTCAAAGACCCACACCAAAGAACAAAGCGGACCTCTCCTTGCACCGCATCAGCTGGGATCTCCAACCCCACTATAACTTCAGTCCTCTCTGAAACATGCAGTGAGAGGAATGAAGGTGTAGAATTAGGTGTGTCACAGCCAAGTACTTGCGGCCACTCTGCTAGCAGTACACCGACGTCCGATTCTAGCAGGCAAATTTCCCTGCCCCAGCTGCTGGACCGTCGAAAGAAGTTCACTCCCAGCCATCCACATGCCCAGCGGTTGAATGCTAGCTTGGCTAAATTGCTAGCGCTTCAACTGCTGCCTTTTCAGTTGGTAGACTCGGCCCCCTTCCGTGAGTTTGTGCAATGTGCGGTTCCTCAGTGGCAGGTTCCCAAACGCCACTTTTTCTCACGGAAGGCTATTCCGGCTCTCTACCGGCATGTGGAAGGCAATGTCTTGGCCTCGCTGGACAGGGCGGTCAGCGGTAAGGTGCATATTACCGCTGACTCATGGTCCAGCAGGCATGGACAGGGACGTTACCTTTCTTTCACGGCCCATTGGGTCACTCTTTTGGCAGCTGGGAAGGATGCAGGACAAGGTGCAGTAGTGTTGGAGGTTGTTCCACCGCCACGCCTCCAAAATGCTACTACTGGTTGTGACACACCTCTCTCCTCCACCCCCTCCTCTTCTTCTTCCTCCATGGCCTCTTCCTGTGGTTTGTCCTATGAACCAGCGGTGCTCCGTAGCCGTTCACGGGGCTACGCAAGTACGCAGGCAAAAAGATGCCATGCCGTGCTTGCGCTGGTGTGTTTGGGGGACAGAAGCCACACTGGGGCAGAGGTCCTGTCTGCTCTGCAGGGCCAGGCCGAGAGGTGGTTGACGCCACGCCAGCTTAAGCCAGGAATGGTGGTTTGCGACAATGGCACCAACCTCCTCTCCGCCCTCCGACAGGGACAACTGACCCATGTGCCCTGTGTGGCTCACGTCCTTAACCTGGTGGTGCAGCGGTTCTTGGGCAGGTACCCGGGCTTACAGGATGTCCTGAGGCAGGCCAGGAAAGTCTGTGTGCATTTCCGCAGATCTTATAATGCCAGTGCTCGCCTGGCTGAGCTGCAAAAGGAGTTGAACCTGCCCAAGAACCGCCTTATATGTGACATGCCCACCAGGTGGAACTCAACGTTGGCCATGCTGCAGCGGCTGCACACGCAGCAGAGGGCCATCAATGAGTACCTGTGCGACTACGGCACCAGGACAGGGTCAGGGGAGCTTGGTTTTTTTTCTCCACGCCAGTGGGGCATGATCAGGGATGCATGCACTGTCCTGGCACCATTTGAGGAGGCCACGAGGATGGTGAGCAGTGACAGTGCATGCATCAGTGACACTGTACCTCTTGTCCACCTGTTGGAGCACACGCTGCGTGGAATAATGGACAGGGCACTTGAGGCAGAACAGAGGCAGGAAGAGGAGGACTTCCTTGCCTCTCAAGGCCCCCTTTACCCAGACAGTGTTCCTTCTGTCCCACCCATCGCACAGGAAGAGGAAGAGGAGGAGGAGGAGGATTGTGTCAGCATGGAGGTGGAGGCTGGCACTCAGCATCATCAGCAGCAGTCTTTTAGGGATGATTTACAGTCCCAAGAAACCAGTGGACTTGTACGTGGCTGGGAGGAGGTGGCTGCGGATCATGTCGTCCTTAGTGACCCAGAGGACTCCGGAGCGAATGCCTCAGCAAACCTACGCTGCATGGCCTCCCTGATCCTGCAAAGTCTGCGGAAGGATCCTCGTATTCTTCGGATCAAGGAGAGGGACCATTACTGGCTGGCCACTCTCCTTGATCCACGGTACAAGGGTAAGGTTGCGGACCTTATGTTACCTTCGCAGAGGGAGCAGAGGATGAGACAACTCCGGGAGGCCTTGCAGAAAGGTCTGTGCAACGCGTTCCCAGAGACTGGGAGGTTACAAACTCCTGGTCCTGGACAACGAGTTGCTGAGGCTTCGGCCAGTCAAAGAAGGAGCGGTGGGGAAGGTGGCCGTCTGACCGATGCGTTCAGACAATTCTTTAGTCCGCAGCCCCAAAGTATGATCGGTTCCAGCAACCATCGCCAGCGTCTGATAAACATGGTGCAGGAATATCTAGGGGCAAGGTCAGACTTGGACACCTTCCCCACCGAAAATCCTCTGGCTTACTGGGTCTTGAGGATGGATCACTGGCCAGAGCTTGCACAGTATGCAATTGAGCTACTGGCCTGTCCTGCGTCCAGCGTTCTTTCGGAACGCACATTCAGTGCTGCTGGAGGATTTGTCACGGATCACAGGATGCGCCTGTCCACCGACTCGGTTGATCGACTGACTTTCATCAAGATGAACCAGTCTTGGATCACCACCAGCTACCACACACCTGATGCTGATATAACAGACTAATTGATTTTAACATGTCACATCCCTTCAAGACTGATGCTGATGCTGAGTGCCTGTGCTGTTATGTTGACTGGCTATCCTCCTCCTCCGAGTCCTCAATGATACGATTGATGATGATAGCTTGGAAGATCATTTTTGTTTATGGGTGCCGCCACCAGTGGCTAAGGCCCAATTTTTCAGCCCCTGTTTTACAGGGGCGTGTAATTACAATTTTTTTAGCAATAATTTGCCATAGGGCTCATTGCTGTGCTCCAAGTACAGTATCTGTGAGGGGTTGGAGTGTTGTGGCACCAGTGCCTAAGGCCCAATTTTTCAGCCCCTGTTTAACAGGGGCGTGTCATTACAATTTTTGAAGCAATACTTTGCAACAGGGCTCATTGCTGTGCTCCAAGTAACGTATCTGTGAGGGGTTGTAGTGTTGTGCCACCAGTGCCTAAGGCCCAATTTTTCAGCCCCTGTTCAACAGGGGCATGCAATTACAATTCTTGATCTAATAATTCACAGCAGGGCCCATTGCTGCACCCACCAAGAGTAACTCTGAGGGCTTACAGTGTTGTGGCAACGCCACCACCACCACCACCACCACGAAAGGCCCAATTTTTCAGCCCCTGTTCAAAAGGGGCATGTAATTACAATTCTTGATCTAATAATTCACAGCAGGGCCCATTCCTGCACCCACCAAGAGTAACTCTGAGGGCTTACAGTGTTGTGGCAACACCACCACCACCACGAAAGGCCCAATTTTTCAGCCCCTGTTCAACAGGGGCATGCAATTACAATTCTTGATCTAATAATTCACAGCAGGGCCCATTGCTGCACCCACCAAGAGTAACTGTCAGGGCTTACAGTGTTGTGGCACCAGCACCACCATCAAAGGCCCAATTTTTACTACCACTGTTCAACAATTATATGTAATTAAAATTCCTGATATAATAGTTGACAGCAGGGCGTTCCAGCACCAACCAAGAGTAACTGTGAGTGCTTACAGTGTTGTGCCAACACCAACAACTAAGGGGCCTATTTCTGCAGAGTATATACGGCAGGTCCCTACTTTCAAACATCCAACTTACAAACGACTCCTACTTGCAAACGCAAGAAGACAACAGGAAGTGAGAGGAAATCTACCACTAGGAAGGAAAATTCTCTCCTGTAAGAATAAATATGGGAGAAAGGTGTCTCCTCTGTACTGATGCTTTATCAGCAATCCTTGTTTCAAGAAAAACACCACATTTCAAAAACAGTTGTCATTGGGACGGAAAGTGAGGTGAAATGTTCTGAACAGGGGCACAGACAGCAAAACAAATGTTACAGGGGTGATAACCCTTACCTATGTTTTCCAAAAAGTTTAAAAATAGATTTTTGGGCTGGAGCTACACTTCAACAATGTACCTGTTCAAAATTACAAACAGATTCTACATAAGAACAAACCTACAGTCCCTGTCTTGTATGCACCGCCTGTATATCCATACAAGACCCAAAGGGGCTGGTAATGGGCTGGGGTAGGGGGGGGGGGTCATGGGGTAGCTATGCCATTTTTCTTAAAGATTTTCATCCATATTACCGGGACCAGACATTACATTAAAGCCGCAAGCAGTTTTAAATGGCTTTTTTTTCCTTTAGAAGTGTCATTTTGTGCAGGGACAGTTCTAAACACGGGAAACACGTGGCACTTCACAGGCATACTTTAGACACCCCCCAGGTACGATATTTAAAGGAATATTTGACTTTTTTTTTTTCACTTTATGCATCATTAAAATGACTGCTCCCGAAAAACGACCGTTTTTAAAACTTCTTTTTGCATTGATACATGTCCCCTGGTGCAGAACCCGGGTTCCCAAACCCTTTTTAGGACAATAACATGCATAATAGTTGTTATAATTAGCACTTTAGAATTCGAACGTTCGCATCCATTGTATTTAATAGGGTTCTAATGTTCGTACGAACTTTCGGTCCGTTCGCGGGTTCTGGTGCGAACCGAACCCGGGGGTGTTCGGCTCATCACTACTACTCAACTCAGTTCCACCGCTAGTCTCCTGTGGGACAGTAAAATAGAACCCGGAGGGCCAAGGCAGTCTCTAGGCCGAATCAAAGTACAGTCTATATGAATGAGCAGGTGCTCGCTCACCACTCCGGACGCGATCCCAGTCCGGGACTTCCACCTACTGTGTCTCCGCACACAGCATCCGCAACAACCGGGTCTCCGGTCCAACTGATGTCCAAACTCGACAAAGTCAGGTGCCACCCAAGTTCCGCAGTGGGGTGGAAGGCTCTCTGGAAGTTGTGCAAGGCCCTGGCTTCCGGCCCTGCACTGCAGCAGATCCGCACAGGAAAACCTGTTGATTGCAGCGCGGTGTCCAAAGAGGCCGAGCTCAGCCTCGCCCTCTTCTTATATAGCCCCTCCCATGAGTCTCTGCGGTGGCTAAATGCACCCTGGGTGTTAAACGGGGTTCTGGGTAACGTAGTCCCGGGCCTTAAAGGAGACCCCGCTACATAACTTTTTGACTTTTTTTGCAGAAAGAAAAAAACAGCAGTAAAAAGTTGAATAAAAAATAAAACAGGACAAAAATAGCAAAATACAAAAAAAAAAAAAAAAAAAAAAGCAAAAAAACAAAATCAAATGCCAAGTACACTAAATTAAATTAACCCAAATATACCTTCATCCCCCCCAAAAGATAACACTCTTTAAATAAAGAAAAAAAATAAGTATTTTTTTTCAAACATTTTGCACCTGAGCAGCTCAGTGAGCAGCAAAACCAAGACTTTCTTCCCTGGCAAATTTTCACCCAGGGCCGATCCTAGGGTCCCAGGCGCCTGGGTGCAGAAATATTTCTGACGCCCCCACATGGGCGTGGTTATATTACTAACTCCTCCCCTTTACAAATGTTTCTATGGCAACAACTTCACCTCTCCATCTGTAAGCCCAACCACTTTGCTTTGACAATAACTTAGTCAACGGCTTTGACAAGTCAAAATAAATGTTTTATTTATTGACAATTCTGTGTCAAGTGCATGTAAATCAAATAGTGTAGCAAAGATTCATATAGCACAATGTGGAAAAGCGTTATTATGCTCAGAACCTGGGCCTAGTCGCTTTATGCACTCCTATGCCACAGTCTATTTACCCACAAAATTCTCCTAATTACTGTACCACAACTGACAGCCTCACACATACGCCTAGGGCTAGAGGATCCTTTTTTAACCACTTGCTTACTGGGCACTTAAACCCCCCTCCTGCGCGGTCATACAACACTGTACCCAAATGAAATTTTTGTCATTTTTTCCCACAAATAGAGCTTTCTTTTGGTGGTATTTGATCACCTCTGCGGTTTTTATTTTTTGTTAAAAAAAATACAAAACTGTTTTATATTTTGTTATAAAATTTTGCAAACGGGTAATTTTCCTCCTTCATTGATGTACGCTGATGAGGCTGCACTGATGGGCACCGATAGGCGGCACTGATGGGCTGCACAGATGGGCACCAATGGGCGGCACTGGTGGGCACTGAGAGGTGGCACTGATGGGTGGCACTGAAGGGCATTGATAGGTGGCACTGGTTTGCACTGAGAATTGGCACTAATAGGTGGCAATGATAGGTGGCAGTGATGAGCACTGATAGGTGGCAGTGATGGGCACTGATGGGTGGCAATGATGGGCACTGATCAGCACTGGTAGATGACATTGATAGGCAGCACTGCTTGGTGGCACTGATGATGCACTGACTGGCACCACTGGTGGGCATTGCTAGGTGGCAGTGATGGGCATTGATAGGTGGTACTGATTGGCTCTGACAGGTGGCACTGGTGGTCACTGGCAGGGGGCACTGGCAGGGGGTACTTGATTCGACTAATGAGGCAGAATTGCCTCTTCCACTGGGGACCGATGTCCCTCACTCAACAGCCGGTGATCGGCTTTTTTTTCTCCCCACGCTGTCAGCGCGAGGAGAAAAAAAAAACGATTACCGAGCTTTGTTTTGATCACGTGATCAGCTGTCATTGGCTGACAGCTGATCACATGGTAAGGGGTCTCAGTGACTCAGTGATCACAGCGCGCGCGGGGAGCGTGCAAAGGGGAGGTCGTCTATTGATGGCCTCCCGGATTTTCAGGTCTGCGCTGAAGCCGTCATTTGGCTATAGCGCGGGCCTCAAGTAGTTAAAACATTTTCATTTTCGATAACATTTGCACAAAGAATGATATCACTTTGTCTGAGCCTACCTTACAGAAGAACTTTGTTTAAATCAGTAACTGTTGAGAGAATGAACACTTTGGTTAGGACTTTGCAACATACAACATGGAGTATATAAACGAGAGGGGGGAGAGAGAAAGATTTATATAGTACGTGATCTGACACTCATGGGTCTGGGGAGTGCATGTGCGCGCCCACCGGTGACCCACTCCTGCTGTGATTACACACAGTAGGAGATGATCTGCAGGTACCGCAGACTTTATGTCCACCAGAAACCGTCAATCATTAGGCAGAGAGCCAAAATGGTGTTCTGCATATGTAAACAAGGCAGATTGCAATTCTGTCTGTTTGCACGAACACAGGTCAGTACATTAGTACAGTGACGGCGCATATTTTTAGCACTGATCACTGTATTAGTGTCATGCTTTACTGTCGTTTTAGCTGTGCTTTTCAGCTGTTAGCGGGGTGCTTTTAACCCCTAGCGGCCGAAAAAGGGTTAAAAGTGCCCGCAAAGCACCGCTGCCGAGGCACTTTGGTGGCACTGCCCATGGATTTCAATGGCAGGGGTGCTTTAGGAGAGCTGTATACACCGCTCCTCAGTGACGGTGCGTCCATTAAGGACACGCGGGCGCTGCCCCCTTTTTCCAGGCACCTCCTCTGTGTAGTATGGATAGATTCATGCATGAATCTATCCATGGTAGCTGTAGCCAAGCACTATTTAGGTGTCCGGCCCCTTTTCAGACGCTGGGCACATGAATTACAGAGGCGGGGGGTGTTTTTGAAGCACCTGATTAGAGCCATAGGCTCTAATAGGCTTCAAAAAAGGTGAACTGTGAGCACAAAGCAGTTCACCCAGGTGTGTTAGGAAAGCGAATATTCATATTTGCTTTTCTAACACTGAACCGCCTCTTAGCCAATCAGGTGCGCAGGTCTGTTACTAGGGATGAGCTCGGTGTTCGAGTCGAACGCATGTTCGACTCGAACATCGGCTGTTCGCCTGTTCGGCAAAACCAGAACTTTGTGGGCCGTTCGCGCCAAATTTGTGTGACGCGAATGGCCCACAATACACTACCCCATCGCAGTGCATTGCCGGCGCTGTGATTGGCCAAGCATGCACTGTGACCCCGCATGCTTGGCCAATCACAGCGCCGGCAGCGAGGAGAGCCATCATTGGCCACAGGCAGGATGCCTGTGGCCAATTATAGCTCAGGGGGGTTTAGTACAGGCCCCACACTATAAAAGGCCGCCAGCGCGGCGGCCTTGTGTAGTGTGTTGGCGTGCAGGGACAGAGAAGGATAGACAGGGAAAGTGTCTTTGATATTTTTTCATTAACCTTGTGCATTTACAGTGTGTTGGTATACAGGGACAGAAAAGAATAGGCAGGGACAGTGTCAGTGATATTCTTTCATTAACCTTGTGCATTTACAGTGTGTTGGTATACAGGGACAGAGAAGGATAGGCAGGGGACAGTGTCAGTGATATTCTTTCATTAACCTTGTGCATTTACAGTGTGTTGGTATACAGGGACAGAGAAGGATAGGCAGGGGACAGTGTCAGTGTCATTTTTGCTAAACCTCCTGCACAGTATACACCTGAAGCTACCCCTTATTGCTGTGTTTTCCTGTTGTGTAACACAGGCAGGCATCTGCAGCAGTTACAGTGGGTGTAGTGTGCCTCCTGCACAGTATACACCTGAAGCTACCCCTTATTGCTGTGTTTTCCTGTTGTGTAACACAGGCAGGCATCTGCAGCAGTTACAGTGGGTGTAGTGTGCCTCCTGCACAGTATACACCTGAAGCTACCCCTTATTGCTGTGTTTTCCTGTTGTGTAACACAGGCAGACATCTGCAGCAGTTACAGTGGGTGTAGTGTGCCTCCTGCACAGTATACACCTGAAGCTACCCCTTATTGCTCATGTTTTCTTTGTTTTGTGTTACACTAACAGGCATCTGCAGCAGTTACAGTGGGTGTAGTGTGCCTCCTGCACAGTATACACCTGAAGCTACCCCTTATTGCTGTGTTTTCCTGTTGTGTAACACAGGCAGACATCTGCAGCAGTTACACTGGGTGTATTGTGCCTCCTGCACAGTATACACCTGGAGCTACCCCTTATTGCTTGTGGTTTTTTTCTTTTGTGTTACACTAACAGACATCTGCAGCAGTTACAGTGGGTGTAGTGTGCCTCCTGCACAGTATACACCTGAAGCTACCCCTTATTGCTCATGGTTTTTTTCTTTTGTGTTACACTAACAGGCATCTGCAGCAGTTACAGTGGGTGTAGTGTGCCTCCTGCACAGTATACACCTGAAGCTTCCCCTTATTGGTGTGTTTTCCTGTTGTGTAACACAGGCAGGCATCTGCAGCAGTTACAGTTGGTGTAGTGTGCCTCCTGCACAGTATACACCTGAAGCTACACCTTATTGCTCGTGTTTTTTTCTTTTGTGTTACACTAACAGGCATCTGCAGCAGTTACAGTGGGCGTAGTGTGCCTCCTGCACAGTATACACCTGAAGCTACCCCTTATTGCTGTGTTTTCCTGTTGTGTAACACAGGCAGGCATCTGCAGCAGTTACAGTGGGCGTAGTGTGCCTCCTGCACAGTATACACCTGAAGCTACCCCTTATTGCTGGTTTTCACATCTCCCTGCAGGCCATTAGAATGTCTGGAAGGCCAACAAGGAGAGGCAGACAGTCATGAGCCAATAAAAGAGGGCAAGCAGGCTCTGTGTCTGGGGGCAACAGTGCTGGTCGTGGACGCGGTGCATTGTCATCAGCACGTGGCCATGGGACACGCTTGTCTTTATTTTCGGCAGCTGGACGTGTTGAGCCGCATCATGCCGAAGACTTGGTAGAGTGGATGACCAAGCCCTCCTCATCCTCCTCATCCTCTCTCACCCAGGCTCAGGGTACTGGCAAAGCAGCTGCCAACGCGTCCTCTTCCCTCGTATCAATGTCATCAGTCACTCCTTCCCTAGACCCACCATGTCCTCCTGAGGAGTCCCCCGAACTGTTTGAGCACAGTGTTGGGTACATGCTCCAGGAGGATGCTCAGCGTTTTGAAGGGTCTGATGATGATACACAGCTAGAGAAAGGCAGTAGCGTGAGTGCAGAGAGAGGGAATGCTCAAGAAGGACAGCAATCTGGCAGTCATGTTCCAGCAGCTGCAGCAAACTGCCAGGTTTGCTCCAGTGATCAAGAGGGAGGGGATGATGAGGTCACCGACTCCACGTGGGTGCCTGATAGGAGAGAGGAGGAGGAGGAGGATGAAGAGGAGGCACATCTCCAACGAGGCAGGATGCCCTCCGGGGGCCAGCGTAAGGGCAGCACACTGACTGAATCACACCGCAGAGCTCCGCCTGTGCAGGGCGCTGCCTCTGCCCATTATTCCAAAAGTTCTTTAGTGTGGGCCTTTTTTGAGTCGAGTGCATCAGATCGCACCGCTGCTATTTGCAACACATGTCTCAAGCGTATCTCGCATGGCCAAAACATCAGCCGCTTGGGCACCACATGCTTGACCAGACATATGTTGACCTGCCATGCAGCTCGTTGGCAAGCGTACCTTAAAGACCCACACCAAAGAACAAAGCGGACCTCTCCTTGCTCCTCATCAGCTGGGATCTCCAACCCCACTATACCTTCAGTCCTCTATGAAACCTGCACTGAGAGGAATGAAGGTGTAGAATTAGGTGTGTCACAGCCAAGTACTTGCGGGCACTCTGCTAGCAGTACACCGACGTCCGATTGTAGCAGGCAAATTTCCCTGCCCCAGCTACTGGACCGTCGAAAGAAGTTAACTCCCAGCCATCCACATGCCCAGCGGTTGAATGCTAGCTTGGCTAAATTGCTAGCACTTCAACTGCTGCCTTTTCAGTTGGTAGACTCGGCCCCCTTCCGTGAGTTTGTGCAATGTGCGGTTCCTCAGTGGCAGGTTCCCAAACTGCACTTTTTCTCACCGAAGGCGATTCCGGCTCTCTACCGGCATGTGGAAGGCAATTTCCATGCCTCGCTGGACAGGGCGGTCAACGGTAAGGTGCATATTACCGCTGACTCATGGTCCAGCAGGCATGGACAGGGACGTTACCTTTCTTTCACGGCCCATTGGGTCACTCTTTTGGCAGCTGGGAAGGATGCAGGACAAGGTGCAGTAGTGTTGGAGGTTGTTCCGCCGCCACGCCTCATACTGGTTGTGACACACCTCTCTCATCCACCCCCTCCTCTTCTTCTTCCTCCGTGGCCTCTTTCTGTGCTTTGTCCTCGGAACCAGCGGTGCTCCGTAGGCGTTCAAGGGGCTACGCAAGTACGCAGGCAAACAGATGCCATGCCGTGCTTGCGCTGGTGTGTTTGGGGGACAGGAGCCACACTGGGGCAGAGGTTCTGTCAGCTCTGCAGGGGCAGGCCGAGAGGTGGTTGACCCCACGCCAGCTTAAGCCAGGAATGGTGGTTTGCGACAATGGCACCAACCTCCTCTCCGCCCTCCGACAGGGACAACTGACCCATGTGCCCTGTGTGGCTCACGTCCTTAACCTGGTGGTGCAGTGGTTCATGGGCAGGTACCCGGGCTTACAGGATGTCCTGAGGCAGGCCAGGAAAGTCTGTGTGCATTTCCGCAGATCATATAATGCCAGTGCTCAGCTGGCTGAGCTGCAAAAGGAGTTGAACCTGCCCAAGAACTGCCTTATATGTGACATGCCCACCAGGTGGAACTCAACGTTGGCCATGCTGCAGCGGCTGCACACGCAGCAGAGGGCCATCAATGAGTACCTGTGCGGCTACGGCACCAGGACAGGGTCAGGAGAGCTCAGGTTTTTTTCACCACGCCAGTGGGGCATGATCAGGGATGCGTGCACTGTCCTGGCACCATTTGAGGAGGCCATGAGGATGGTGCGCAGTGACAGTGCATGCATCAGTGACACTGTACCTCTTGTCCACCTGTTGGAGCATACGCTGCGTGGAATAATGGACAGGGCACTTGAGGCAGAACAGAGGCAGGAAGAGGAGGACTTCCTTGCCTCTCGAGGCCCCCTTTACCCAGACAGTGTTCCTTCTGTCCCACCCATCACACAGGAAGAGGAGGAGGAGGAGGAGGAGGAGGAGGAGGATTGTGTCAGCATGGAGGTGGAGCCTGGCACTCAGCATCAACAGCAGCAGACTTTTAGGGATGATTTACAGTCCCAAGAAACCCGTGGACTTGTACGTGGCTGGGAGGAGGTGGCTGCGGATCATGTCGTCCTTAGTGACCCAGAGGACTCCGGACTGAATGCCTCAGCTAACCTACGCTGCATGGCCTCCCTGATTCTGCAAACTGCAAAGCCTGCGGAAGGATCCTCGTATTCTTCGGATCAAGGAGAGGGACTATTACTGGCTGGCCACTCTCCTTGATCCACGGTACAAGGGTAAGGTTGCGGACCTTATCTTGCCGTCGCAGAGGGAGCAGAGTATGAGACATCTCCGGAAGGCCTTGCAGAAAGGTCTGTGCAACGCATTCCCAGAGACTGGGAGGTTACAAACTCCTGGTCTTGGACAACGAGTTGCTGAGGCTTCGGTCAGTAGCAGAAGGAGCGGTGGAGAAGGTGGCTGTCTGACCGATGCGTTCAGACAATTTTTTAGTCCGCAGCCCCAAGGTATGATCGGTTCCAGCAACCATCGCCAGCGTCTGATATACATGGTGCAGGAATACCTAGGAGCAAGGTCAGACTTGGACACCTTCCCCACCGAAAATCCTCTGGCTTACTGGGTCTTAAGGATGGATCACTGGTCAGAGCTTGCACAGTATTCAATTGAGCTACTGGCCTGTCCTGCATCCAGCGTTCTTTCAGGACGCACATTCAGTGCTGCTGGAGGCTTTGTCACCGATCACAGGGTGCACTTGTCAACCGACTCGGTTGATCGACTGACCTTCATAAAGATGAATCAGTCTTGGATCACCACCAGCTACCAGGCACCTGAAGCTCATGTAACAGAATAATTTATTTTGAAATGTCACATCCCTTCAAGACTGCCTATGCTGATGCTGAGTGACTGTCCTGTTATGTTGACTGACTATCCTCTTCCTCCTCAATGATCCTCATGATAGCTTGGAAGAACATTTTTGTTTCTGGGTGCCGCCACCAGTGGCTAAGGCCCAATTTTTCAGCCCCTGTTTAACAGGGCCATGTAATTACAATTTTTTATGCAATGCTTTGCAGCAGGGCTCATTCCTGCACTCCAACTAGAGTATCTGGGAGAGGTTGCAGTGTCGTAGCACCAGTGCCTAAGGCCCAATTTCTCAGCCCCTGTTTAACAGAGGTGTGTAATTACAATTCTTGATCTAATAATTCACAGCAGGGCCCATTCCTGTGCCCACCAAGAGTAACTGTGAGGGCTTACAGTGTTGTGGCAACACCGTCCACCACCACCACCGCCACCACCAAAGGCCCAATTTTTCTGCCCCTCTTCAACAGGGGCATGCAATTACAATTCTTGATCTAATAATTCAGAGCAGGGCCCATTCATGCGCCCACCAAGAGTAAATGTGAGGGCTTACAGTGTTGTAGCACCACCACCAAAGGCCCAATTTTTCCTACCACTGTTCAACAATGGCATGTAATTACAATTCCTGATATAATAGTTCACAGCAGGGCGTTCCAGCACCCACCAAGAGTAACTGTGAGGGCTTACAGTGTTGTGGCAACACCAACATCTAAGGGGTAAATTTCTGCAGAGTATATACGGCAGGCCCCTACTTTCAAACATCCAACTTACAAACGACTCCTACTTGCAAACGGAAGGAGACAACAGGAAGTGAGAGGAAATCTACCCCTAGGAAGGGAAATTCTCTCCTGTAAGAGTTAATATGGGAAAAAAGTGTCTCCTCTCTACTGATGCTTTATCACCAATCCTTGTTTCAATAAAAACCCCACTTTTGCAAAAACATTTGTCATTGGGACGGAAAGTGAGGTGAAATGTTCTGAACGGGTGCACAGACAGCAAAACAAATGTTACAGGGGTGATAACCCTTCCCTATGTTCTCCAAAAAGCTTAAAAATAGATTTTTTGGCTGCAGCTACACTTAAAAATGTACGTGTTCCAAATTACAAACAAATTCTACTTAAGAACAAACCTACAGTCCCTGTCTTGTTTGCACCGCCTGTATACTGCTGTTCAGAGTATATAGGGTTTTAGGTATAGGGTTTTATTTTGGGTGCAGGGTTCCCCTTAACCTTCCTAGCGGTATTCCCGAGTCTGGCTCGGGGTTAAATTTCAGCACCAAAAGCGGTAACCCCGAGCCAGAATCGGGATTGCATCGCAGTGATCCAGGCAGAGTTACTTACCTTGTCCCCTGGATCCTGCGATGCCTCTCCGCTGTGTGATCGAGCTGTCTCCTCGCTCGATTCACACACTTCCGAGTGCCGCCTGAGCTCCGTTCCCTGCGACGTTACGATGCACGGGGACGGAGATCGGCGCCAAATTCAAAAAAGTTAAAACACAGTATACATACAGTACAGATTACAGTACTGTATGTAATAATTACACCCCCCCCCCCATTGTCCCTAGTGGTCTGCCCAGTGTCCTGCATGCACTTTTAAAAAATAAAAACTTTTCTTTCTGCCTAGAAACTGGAGATTGTCCATAGCAACCAAAAAGTGTCCCTTTATGTCAAAAATGGTTTTAGGCCATGCCATTTTTCTCAAAGATTTTCATCCATATTGCCAGGACAAGACATGACATTAAAGCCGCAAGCAGTTTTAAATGGCTTTTTTCCTTTACAAATGTCATTTTGTGCAGGGACAGTTCTAAACACGGGAAACACATGCCACTTCACAGGCATACTTTAGACACCCCCCCAGGTATGATATTTAAAGGAATATTTCACTTTTTTTTTCACTTCATGCATCATTAAAATGACTGCTCCAGAAAAAACTGCCTTTTTTAAACTTCTTTTTGCATTGATACACGTCCCCTGGGGCAGAACCCGGGTCCCCAAACCCTTTTTAGGACAATAACATGCATATTAGCCAATATAATTAGCACTTTAGATTTCGAACGTTTGCGTCCATTGTATTTAATAGGCTTCTAACGTTCGCGCGAACTTTCGGCCCGTTCGCAGGTTCTGGTGCGAACCGAACCGGGGGGTGTTCGGCTCATCCCTAGTCAGCGGTGACCATGTCCGCTGACATCCAGTCCGATCCACTAAAATCAGATGTATGGGGATACATCGCCATCTGTCCATATCGGATAGCGTGAGATCTGATGAAAACGGACATGCTGTCCGTTTTCGTCCAATCTCTCCATAAGAATCAGCGGCGCTCGACAAGCCCCTCCCCCGCTCAGTGAGCAGAGGGACCTGTCGTCCGCCGGCTCAGCGGAGATCAACGGAGAGATCTCCCGCTGAGCTGGCGGACTCCGCTGCAACGGATTTGCCTTGTGTGAATAAGGCCTTAGATGTGCCCTCCACCTGGGGTTCCTTAGATGACCCCCGGGGAGAGCACACCATTGTACATTTCAGGATGGACGGGTAAGGATGGATACCTGTGTGCTGCTGGGCTATACTATTGTGAAACTCCCTTACTGACTGGTTTATCATCATTTTAATTTTGCTTGAATAATCCCAATAAGTTAACAAGGTATTATCTATCTTCTTTTATATTTCACAATGATTACTTACTAGCACTATTATACTTTCACCCTGGTGGCATCATTTTCGCTGAATGTAAACATTTAGCAAATCTTTACTTGTTCGGGATTTTGTCAGTTTCTTTTCACTTTATGTTCGGGCATTCACCCTCAATGTTCTATCACTTGTTGAACATAAAGTTGAATATAGATAGAATAAGAAAATAAAAAAGCATCTACCATGCATCGAATGAATTGTTCTCATGTGCAGAGACTGGATATGAGCTCACCGGTCCCAGCGCTGAGAATAAGTATAGACTGAGTATCAACATAATGGGATTTTAGTTGCACCCAGCAGCACAGAGGGGTTCCCCTCCTGCAGTGTCCTCTAAAGCCTGCCCTCACTTCCTGACATGTTAATTGTAAATCATTATAAATTTCAGGTGTTCTTGCCCACGCGTTCCCCCCGAGAGGGGCCTACTATTGTGTGACCACTTGCAAGCCCCACAGACTGAGGTCGCCCCCTTGGGTTGGGGAAGTGGATTCATCACCAGCGAGGTCCGGAATCGTTTCTGAGGGGATCTTTTGGTTTTTAATGAAGTCTCTGGTTAAGCGAGCCTCTCATGGCAGGGTAAATATACAGCAATTACGAAGTCTAACGCATGATGATATATATTTATGAAATATGACTGTATTGGATACTGTAGATTATGACATGTAGGATATTTAAACCTGTAATTTTTTTGATTTATTTATAGAAATATAAGAACCCCCTGAAGAAGACCCAAACCCTATAGGTCGAAATGCACTGGGGCATTTCCATACATCGGATGGTGTAAACACTAAACCAACAGTGAAATACCTTTTTGATTTATACTCTTTTTCAGTCCATAACTGTCTCGCCTGTATATACCAGAGCTCATATTTTAACTTTTGTATACGATTCATATTTAACTGGTCTTCGATAATAAAATCAGTGATTTTTTTTTTTTTTTTTACAAAACATTTGACTCTTTTGCTGCTAAAAAGCCCCGTGGGGAATTTTCCATTCTTTTCAAATGCTTTAATTGGGGTGTGCAGCCTTTCCAGACTCTCACACATGTCGTTCTATGATACATTATGTAATGTAACCCTAAGAGGACAAGGTGCATGAGGTACATAACTGACCTGAAAGAAAAAAGCATAACTCTGACCCTAAGTGTAAATCAGGCTTTAACGTTCTGTCATATGTCGCTACTTTCTATTATGAAAAGTGTTCTGTCTAAGAGCTTGAATATATAAAAAATCAGTCCCTAGCATTCTATTTTCACAGTACATTTTATTGTATTTTCCATGGTTTCCTACCACCCCCTTTTCTCCAACCTAAACTGTCTAGATTCCTTAAAGCAGTGGTTCTCAACTCCAGTCCTCAGGGCCCACCAACAGGCCAGGTTTGCAAGATAACTGAAATGCATCACAGGTGATATAATTTGCTGCTCAGGGATTGCAGTATTCTAGTCTGCATCTCACCAAGGTAATACTTAAAATCTGGCCTGTTAGTGGGTCCTGAGGACAGGAGTTGAGAACCACTGCCTTAAAGGCAATTCCATTCAAAGACTTTCTCCTTGTAGGAGTCTCATACATTTGGTACTGATCAACATGTCTTCATTGCCATGTAGGTGTACAATGTAGATTCACAGGTTCCAGACAGTGCAGGCACAGGAACTGCCTACTTATGTGGAGTTAAAGCCAATTCTGGGACTCTGGGAATGAGCGCTGCTGCTAAATATGGCGTCTGCACTACTGCCAATGGAAATGAGGTGACCTCTATCCTTCATAGAGCTAAACAAGCAGGTGCGATTTAAACATACATGTTATGCTATTTTATCACAAAGTGTAAACATACAACAAATGTTAAAGTGAAATAGCCTAAACAAATGTGTAACGGCTTAAAGGACCAGTTGCTCAATGTAATAGAGAATAGAATAATGTTTGCTATTGGGCACATGACTTGACATTCTGATCTAATTTTCTATGACATGGAAAAAATACACAGGACTTTTCAGCCTGTACTGGCAGGATGTTTCTTCCAGTTCAGTGGCCTACTGGAAACAAAAAAAAAATGTATTGTAGCGCTACCCCCAGTTAAGAGAGCCGCTGGTTTGATTTCGGGCCCTGCATACAGCACCGTCAACCCCCGGCAATCTTACTCGACCCACTTTGGCACAGTTAGTCTAGGGTTAAACTTATATCACATTCAGTAATATTGCAAAGGGGCAATCTCTTTTGCAGTAAGACAACACACTGAGGCGAGAGATCAAATGCAACAGCATTACTTTTATATCAAAAAGCATAGGCAGAACAGAACACATGCAACTTGCTTACAGAGCCCTGCAGCAATAGGTGTAGCACACAACAATGGCCCAGCGCGGTAACCCACCGCGCGCAGCTATTATGGTGTACGCGCCCTGTGGCACACTAAACAATATTACTTTCTCCCTTTCCTGGTCAGGCCTGACATAGAAGAAATCTCAGTCTTTTCACTTGTTATTTCTTCGCATGCAAACTTTCGGTGGTGCACTTGATGAAATAGTATTTGTAATCCACAAGTAGGCAGTCCCAAGGAACACTATACTGGAGACCCCTTTAACTCTGTCCTTCTACTGGTCTCCTAATAGAACAACAAACTAACGATAGGTGGGCCAAGGCAGTCTATAGGCCTAAACATGGTACAGTCTATTGGCTTGAGAAAGTGCTCGCTCACCACTCCAGACGCGATCCCAGTCCGGGACTTCCACCTGCTGTGTCTCCGCACACAGCGTCTGCAACGATCGGGTCCCCGATCTAACTGATGTCCTCACTCGACAAGTCCGGTGCCACCCAGGCTTCACAGTGGGGTGGAAGGCTCTTCGGAAGTTGCGCAAGGCCCCAGGCTTCAGGCCTTGCACTGCAGCAGATCCGCACAGGAAGAAACTGTTGCTTGCAGCGCGGTGTCCAAAGAGGCCGAGCTCCGCCTCGCCTCCTTCTTAAATAGCCCGTCCCATGAGTCTCTGCGGTGGCTAATTGCACTCTGGGTGCCGAATGGGGTTCTAGGTAACGTAGTCCCGGGGCCTTAAAGGAGACCCCGCTACACACTCCCCCCACTTAAACTCTTTGGTCCCCAAAGATAACATAACACTACATTACAGAACGTACAACATCAATCAAAGTTTCGTATGATGTCGGCAGAGGAAATTCCCACCAAAAATGAGGCAGTGAACTTCCCTGCCCACAGGTCACACTATCATCAGTGTCCTGCCTAACTGTGCCAGAGAGTGAGTTTGGGTTGCCCCCCACTAAATGAACAGTGGGAGGATCAGGGTCTTCCATACTCCTCCTGGCAGTAACCACAGTGTCTTCCGCACTCTGCCCCATCTGTGGGTAAGTTAATCTTCTGGGAGGCTTTATGGCTCTTCGCTTCCTCTGTCCTCTTGGGCTTTCTGTTAAAACGGGCTCTTCCTCTGGAACTGACCTAGGAATTTCCTCTGGTTCAGGAGCACTGGACTCCGGAGCAGGGAGGCACAGGGACTCCCCTGGATCTTCTTCTGGGAGTAAGTCACAGGCACTCTCCCAAGAATCCGGCCAAGGACTGGACGGAATGAACTCAGTAGCTTCTGCATTCAGCATCTGATCTATGGTGTCTTCTTCAGGTGGAAGATCAATAGCAGAAGTTCCTGGGGCCTGTGAAGGCCAAAGCCAATCAAGTTCTTCTCCCTCATCTTCACTTATCTCCGAGGTCTCTGTATCCCCAATCTGAGGGGTCTGGGACCGAGTGTTCGGTCTGGGAGTATCCAGGATGGAAGTTGGCTCAGGGGAATCCGTCACAGGGGGTATCCGAACTGCCTCCGCTAGTGGGAGTAGGTGGTTCTGATGCAAGGTCTTCAAAGGTCCCACCTTCCCTTCTGGTTTAAGTCTGTAAACGGGCAGGCCCGGTAGCCTTTTGCAAACAACATAAGGTTCAGGTCTCCATCTGTCTGCAAGCTTGTGTTTTCCAGGGACCCCCAAGTTCCATAGCAACACTCTGTCTCCTGGTTATAAATCCTGAATCCTAACTTTCAGGTCAAAATTTTTCTTGTTGCGGGACCACCCTTGCTCCGAGGCCGCCTGGGCCTGTTCATAGGCCAATTTCAAATTGCGTCTGAGTCTATCGACATATCCCTTGTGGGAAGCAGCAGAACAATGGTCTATGGAAGTGCCAAAGGCCAGATCTACTGGTAGTCTTGCTTCTCTACCGAACATAAGTCAATAGGGTGAGTACCCTGTAGCGTCACTGGTGGTGCTGTTGTATGCATGCACAACTGCCGCTATGTGGTTGCTCCAATGCTGCTTCTTTTCACTGCTTAGGGTCCCCAGCATGTTGAGCAGGGTTAGGTTGAACCTCTCCGGCTGAGCATCACCTTGTGGATGATAGGGGGTAGTTCTTGTCTTCTTGATCCCCAAAGAATCCAGGAGCTTCCGGATCAACCGACTTTCAAAATCCCTTCCCTGATCTGAATGGAGCCGTTGTGGTAGCCCATAGTGTACGAAGTATTTCTCCATCAGCACTTTGGCCACAGTGGAAGCCTTCTGGTTCTTGGTTGGGAAGGCCTGGGCATACCGGGTAATATGGTCAGTTACTACCAGAACATTTCCTAGTCCACTCAGGTCAGGTTCGAGGCAGAGAAAATCAATGCATACCAGATCAAGTGGGCTTTGACTTTGCAGATGGCCCATTGGGGCAGCTTGATGAGGTAAAGTCTTTCTCTGGATGCATCGTGCACATGAGTGGCAGTATTCTTCAACTTCAGCCCTCATGCAGGGCCAATAGAAACGGTTCCTAACGAGTTGGAAAGTCCTTTCCGCCCCTAGGTGGCCATGGTTGTCGTGCAAAGCAACCAGAACAGTCTCTCAGTGTTTCTCGGGCAGGAACAATTGCCATTTGTCTTCCAGGTCATCAGAGGGGCCCCTTCGGTAGACCACTCCCTGATGCACCTGCAACCTGTTCCACTCCTTCCTCAACAGGCGAGCTTCCTTTGAAGGGTGACGTAAAAGTCTATTCGGGTCCTGATTCTCCAGGGCCTCTAGGACCAATCTCCCCATGGGGTCTTCCAATTGGTCGGATCTCAACTCCTTCTTGGACAGTCTTGGCAAGTTATCTTCCCCCAATTGGGTTACCCCACAGTACTGCTTGGGGACTCCGACCATGGTAACCCCTATCTCTTCTGCTCTTGAGCCGCCACTGGCTTGGAGTTCAGCCCCTTGACAGAGGGCCCGCACCCCGTCGGGTTCCACTTGGGTCCACTCTTTTGTATTGAAGGTGGAGACGATATATTCTAGACAGGGCATCTGCATCTCGGTTTCCAGCCCCAGGTCTGTACTTTAAGCTGAAATTGAAGTCAGACAGAGCCGCCAACCATCTATGTCCTGTGGCATCCAACTTTGCTGTGGTGAAAAGATAGGTGAGGGGGTTGTTGTCGGTTTTCACTGTGAATTCCGCCCCATACAAATAGTCTCTGAGTTTGTCAACTACCGCCCACTTAAGAGCCAGGAACTCCAACTTATGGGTGGGGTAGTTCTTCTCGGAGGGAGTCAGACTTCTGCTCACATACGCAACGGGCCTCAGTTGCTCTTCATGCTCCTGGTATAGCACTCCTCCCAAGCCATCATGACTGGCATCTACATGAAGTTCATAAGGCTTCTTAGGGTCTGCATAGGCCAGGACAGGGGCAGTGTTTAATGTTTTCTTCAACATCTGGAAGGCATCCTCACACTTCTCGTTCCACTGGTCCTTGACTGACTCCCCTGGCTTTCTGGGGCCTGTGTCATCCTCTTCCCCCTCAGTCTTAAGCAGCTCATTCAGAGGCCTGGCTATCCGAGCAAACCCCTCCACAAACCTCCTGTAATAGGAACAGAACCCCAGGAAGGACCTGAGCTCTGTCACAGTGGTGAGCCTGGGCCAGGAGGTGACTGCCTCCAATTTTTCGGGGTCTGTTGCTACCCCATCTTCAGACACTATGTGCCCCAGATAGTTGACTGATGACTGATAGAATTGGCATTTTTCAGGTGAGAGCTTGAGTCCTTCCTCACTCAGTCTCTTCAAAACTTTCTCCAGCCTCTCTTCATGTTCTTCCAAGGTTCTTCCGAAGACAATGATGTCACCCAAGTATACTAAGACTTCGATGAGGTTCATGTCTCCTACAGTCTTCTCCATAAGACATTGGAAGGTAGCTGGGACTCCAGACAGACCTTGAGGCATCCGATCAAATTCAAAGAACCCTACTGGGGTTATGAAAGCCGTCTTCTCTTTGTCTTCTGGATGCATCGGGATTTGATAGTACCCGCTCTTTAGGTCCATAACACTGAACCACTTGGCTCCAGACAAGCTCTGTAGGGCATCCTCTATCCTCGGAGTGGTATACTGGTCGGGTATGGTTCTCCTGTTGAGAGTCCTGTAGTCTATGCACAGCCTCAATGATCCATTCTTCTTTCTGACCACCACTATCAGGGAGGCATAGGGGCTTCTGGATTCTCGAATCACACCGGTTCGCTTTAGCTCGGCGAGCTGTTCCCTCAAGTCCTCGAGGTCTGCTAACGGAACTCGCCTGACTCTTTCCCTGAAAGGCTTGTCTTCCTGGAGGCGGATTCGATGGGTGGCACTCTTTGCACACCCCACATCGAACTCATCTTGGGAGAAGATCCTTTCCCAACTGGGCCTTGGCTCTCTCTTTCCATGCCCTGGGTAGGTTCGGGTTCTCCATGGAAAGTTTCTCCCACACAGTGCTTTCTCCATCTGTCTTCTCCACATCCGACAAACCAACTGGGGTGGCAGGGCTCACCTGGCCCAGCAGCATCCTGGCTGGGATCTCTATGGGGCCACCTGTAGTACTCCTGACACTCACAGGTACCTTACAGTGGGCCTTCTTCAGGGCCCTCAACGGGACCACTTCTGGGACTACTTCTAAGCCCGAATGTTCTCCCCTTGGGTCGGGTTCCAACATGACAAAGGGCCCAGGCTGTTCCCAAGTGAGTTTCACAGTGGCTTTCAAACAGGCCACTTCACTGGGCTGTAGCACTATTCCTTTTCTTCCCAGCCTTCAAACCTTCCCTACCCCCTCTTCTGGGGCCTGCTGTTCTAAGATCAGTCGTTGATAGGCTGTCTTCAACATTGGGTGGATCCCAGTGACTGTGGGGCCTTTTCCTTTTGTTAGAGGGATCAAGAGTCTTCGGACCAGATCCGTGTTGGTCCCTATTATTAAGGAACTCTTGTTAGCTCCAGGCGGTTGGGGGCATACCACAGCTAAGGTATCAAACACTTCAGCCTTCCCGGCTATGGACGGGTCAAAAGTCAGTTTTATAGGCAGATAGCCATCATAAGGGAAACTCTCTGTCCCAATTCCCCATATCTCCAGCTCTTCAATCTTCTGGATGGGTAGGTGACTTAAATGCTTGTCATAAAAGTCCCGGTACAACAGGGTCACTTGTGCGCCAGTATCCAATATGGCTCTTGTGTAGACTCCCTCCACTTGAACAGGTACTATCGGTGAGGGACCCACCAGCTTCTCTGGATATCGCTTCGAAGGGGTCTCTTTCCTTTGATCTTTGCATTTTCCTTTTGGACTTTCTTTCTTCCATTTCTCTTTGGACTTAAGTCTCTCTTGGGCCTGGTATGCATTGATCTCCCTCCTCTTGATGGGTGTAACTACCCGCTGAGGGACACTACTCTCTTTCTTTGGGGTGCGTTCCCTCTGAGGAACCTTGCGTTTCTTCTGAGGGGTCTTGTCCACTCTTTTCATGTGCTTCTCATTCAGCTTGGAGCTCACTGGAGATGATGGGCACCCGGTTGACTCCTTCACCGGGGTCCGCTGAAGTTTTCCGGCGGCTTGCGGTTATTCATCTTTTTTTTCTTTGGACTGGCACACACTTTGGCGAAATGGCCAGCTCCTCAACAATTGAAACAAATCACATCCCCCCAATCTTCCAGGGATGCAGGCGCTGAGGTGTTGGGAAACAGCTCCTTCCTTGGACTTTCCCTCTCTGGTTCCCTTGACTTCTTTTCCATCAGGGAGGTCAGCATTCCCAATACTTGGGACATCTGCGACTTCAAGGTATCCACCTCTGAGACTCTTTCCAGGGTCATGGCCGTCCTGACCATCACCGGAGGAGGATTTACCGACTTAAAGGAGCACTAAAGCTTCCCTTTTTTTTGCTTAAAAATAACAAACATGTTATACTTACCTCCACTGTGCAGCTCGTTTTGCACACAGTGGCCCCGATCCTGGTCTTCTGGGGTCCCTCAGCGGCTGTCTTGGCTCCTCCCCGCAAGGACTCCACACCTTAATGCGAGTGAGCTCGCATGGTGTGGAGTGATTGCGGGCGCGCTCCCGTGATACAGCGGCGGCCATAGCCGCCGTCTGTATCACTCGGCCCCGCCCCCCGGCGTGCCGCGTCATTGGATGTGATTGACAGCAGCGCCAGCCAATGGCTGCGCTGCTTTCAATCCATCCAGTGTAGCCAATCGGCGGCCAGGCTGAAAAACGAAGAGGATGACGGGGACGAGCATGGGACTTTCGAGGGGCCAGGTAAGAAAAACGGGGGCTCGGGGGGGGGGGGCGGTATTGTCGAATGTTTTTTCACCTTAATGCATAGGATGCATTAAGGTGAAAAAACATGTAACTTTACTACTCCTTTAACTGGTTGGCTCCTCTTCTTCTCCTCCAGCATCGCCTCTTCCTCTCTGACCACTCGAATCAAGTCAGGGTACTCCAGGCTCTTCCCGTCCTGTCTGGTGCGTAGCGCCAATGCAATGGGGTCAAGGGGCTGAGATCCTCTCATCACCTGTTGAACACGGGCCTCATCCACCTTCCGCGGATCAATCCCCTTCTTGAGAATCATCTTATGCAAGATCTTATCCAGGCACCTCATGAACTCTGACAGTTTCTCTCCTGTCTTTTGGTAGCAGTGCTCCAGCTGATAAGTGAGCTCAGTGATTTTCTCTGTTCCACCGAACACATTCTGCAGAATGTCCAGATAGTCCTGTGCATCACAGTCTGTCTTACTCATCTTGAGGTTGCGTATGGCCTCTAGAGCAGGCCCCTTCAAGCTCTCAGCAATTCTCTGCTTCTTTCTGTGGTCTGGGACTTCCCATTCTTCTAAGGCCTGAGTGGCACCGTCTAACCACTCCTCAAACCCCTCTTCACCCGAAGGTACAGGTTTCCTTCCAGAGAATATTCTGAGTTTTCTGTATCCCGGCATTTGGTAGTCTGTAGGATCCTTCTTACACTGGGCTACAATTTCCCCCAGGACTGCGCATAATTCTGCACTGAGGGTGGCAGGTGGCGACCCAGGACTTTCCCTTTTCTGCTGTTTTTCTGCTTTTGGGGTGGGTGATGGAGATAGTTTCGGTGTCTGAAACCGTCCTCCTGGCTTGAGCGGCAGCGCGTGTATTAGGCTATAAGTCTGATCATCTATAGCTTCTACACTTGGATTCTTGAAATGCTCTGGGACTCCGTTCTTCCACTCTATTATTGCGTGGGTCAGTGAGGAATTCGTCCTGACATCCACCACCCATGCCTTCTGGTGCGGGGACAGTGACATCACTAGCTGCTTCACCGCTTCTTCTTGCCAGATCCCTGGGAGTTCTATGACTACTACCCCGGCTGGATCTGTGCCGACCGCTTTGCACCACTGTCCTACTTCTAGTGGGTCCATGCTGGTACTTTTGGCGCGTTACTTGCTGTATCAGGATCCCGTACTCGAGAGCCCCCACGTGTAGCACTACCCCCAGTTAAGAGAGCCGCTGGTTTGATTTCGGGCCCTGCATACAGCACCACCAACCCCCGGCAATCTTACTCGACCCACTTTGGCACAGTTAGTCTAGGGTTAAACTTATATCACATTCAGTAATATTGCAAAGGGGCAATCTCTTTTGCAGTAAGACAACACACTGAGGCGAGAGATCAAATGCAACAGCTTTACTTTTATATCAAAAAGCATAGGCAGAACAGAACACATGCAACTTGCTTACAGAGCCCTGCAGCAATAGGTGTAGCACACAACAATGGCCCAGCGCGGTAACCCACCGCGTGCAGCTATTATGGTGTACGCGCCCTGTGGCGCACTAAACAATATTACTCTCTCCCTTTCCTGGTCAGGCCTGACATAGAAGAAATCTCAGTCTTTTCACTTGTTATTTCTTCGCATGCAAACTTTCGGTGGTGCACTTGATGAAATAGTATTTGTAATCCACAAGTAGGCAGTCCCAAGGAACACTATACTGGAGACCCCTTTAACTCTGTCCTTCTACTGGTCTCCTAATAGAACAACAAACTAACGATAGGTGGGCCAAGGCAGTCTATAGGCCTAAACACAGTACAGTCTATTGGCTTGAGCAAGTGCTCGCTCACCACTCCGGACGCGATCCCAGTCCGGGACTTCCACCTGCTGTGTCTCCGCACACAGCGTCTGCAACGATCGGGTCCCCGATCTAACTGATGTCCTCACTCGACAAGTCCGGTGCCACCCAGGCTTCACAGTGGGGTGGAAGGCTCTTCGGAAGTTGCGCAAGGCCCCAGGCTTCAGGCCTTGCACTGCAGCAGATCCGCACAGGAAGAAACTGTTGCTTGCACCGCGGTGTCCAAAGAGGCCGAGCTCCGCCTCGCCTCCTTCTTAAATAGCCCCTCCCATGAGTCTCTGCGGTGGCTAATGGCACTCTGGGTGCCGAACGGGATTCTGGGTAACGTAGTCCCGGGGCCTTAAAGGAGACCCCGCTACAGTATGTATGTATGTATGTGTGTGTGTGTGTGTGTTGCATTAAATCACCCATATATGTTGAGTTCCTGAGTGTAGAAATTTACACTCCTGCAACTTTACAATGTCCATCTCTGTAGAATATTTATAATTCAGATAAAGAAAGTCCCAGAACATTTTGAAATGTTTTTATTACAATGTTTTGCAGGTAAGTCAGTAGGTGTTGTGACAACCACGCGTGTCCAGCATGCCTCTCCAGCTGCGTCCTATGCTCACAGTGCCAATCGGGATTGGTACTCGGACAATGAGATGACTTTGAATATGGTTAAAAGTGGCTGCAAGGATATTGCATACCAGCTTGTGCACACCACAGACATTGATGTAATTATAAACAGGACATTTAGTTAAGGTGGATGGGTTGCCCATAGACATCGGAAATTCCCATCGGTTTTTTATCCATCGGAAAATTTTAAAACAAGTTCTATTTTTTACAACCGATGGAAAAAAGACCGATGGGTACCATACACGATCGGTTGGTCTGATGAAAACCATCCATCGGACGGTTTTCATCAGTCAAACTGATCGTGTGTACGGGGCTTTAGTGTATTTCTGTCATTGGCAGGTGATTCTGGGAGGCGGACGAGTCTATATGAATGCCAAGGGGACTCCGGACCCAGAATACCCAACCAGTACATCAAGTCGAGCTGTTCGAATAGATGGTCTTAATTTGACTGATATATGGCTGAAAAAAAGGCCGGTAGGTGTGAGCTTCTATATCTCAAACTATAAAACATTCTGTAGAATAGTTTAGGCAACTACTGGATTGTTATAAGGACTGTGTTGATTTTGTTTGCTTATAAACAGTCTCTCTCTGGAACATAAACCCTGTAAAGTATTGTAGTTTTTCTCCTAAATCCTGACTTTGTTGCAGCTTATAAAAAAACGGATAAAAAAAAAAAATTGTTTGATAAGGTCATAGTTACCAAATGTCAATATTTTTTGCAGCATGTGCCAACAATTTAGGATGTATGTCTGGGAAAATTAGAAAAATAGTAATTTTGACTTGTACATTCCATATCTTGGTGTACTGTTCAGGGCACAGCGCTTGAAGTTGCCTTCAGGTGATTGGACAAAAAAAACTTTCCTAGGACCACACCTACTGCAAGCTTTTATAACCCCACCCACTCTGTGAGACTCCAGTTTTTATGCAAGCAATACTGTACTCCAACATTTACAAGTAAGACAAAATTCCTACTGTCTTTATTGTACAGTGGAGGATTGTATTTATAGACTAAGGGATGTCCCCAAGCAGTAAACTGAGAGCAACAACATAGCAAACAGAACAGCTAGTAGGCCCACACAAAAAAAAACATGAAAAAGGAACCCAAAAACTAGCCGATGAAAGCTTAAAGCACTGTGAGGTTGAAGCTTGCATCAGGCAAAGCCTGAACATCCATCTGGTAGAGCTTGCCGAACATGTGAACAGAGGACCATGTGGTGGCCTTGTTAATCTGGGACACATATGCTTGATGCTGAAAAGCTTAGGAGACATCAACAAATTTTCTATAATGAGCGCTGACAGGGAATGGAGGAATGCTTTTCTTAAGGATGTAGGCCCTGAAAATACATTGTCTGGTCCATTTGACAGTGGAACCAGAGGTAGGATGTCCTCTTCAAGGGCCTGTAGGTAAGACAAAAAATTACTCAGTTTTGTGAACAAAAGCTGACAAAATCCAAACAGTGTGGGAAAATGTCCTTGGCATTTATATGGCGAAGGACAGAGGGAAGGGGGGATAATATCCTTATTGAGGTTGAAGGGAGAGACCCCTAGGGTACAGAAGAAGGTCTTGGTCACAAGCCTGCCTTGGCACTGTGTAATACGAGAAAATTGTATTTTCAAAAAAAGAGAAATCACTGGTCAAGACTAGACTGCAGAAAGGCCAGAAACGGAGTATTCGCTGCGACTCAGCTTCCTATCCTTGCATTAGGCAAGGTAAGCTTTCTATGTGGTATCGTAGATTTTGTGAGAGGTAGACTTATTTGCTCTGAGTAAGGTGGAGATAACAGAATCAGAAATGCCCCTATAGTTCAGCATTTGGGTTTAACCACTTCCCTACCCAGCCATAGTCAAATGACGTCCACAGATGGGATCTCCCATCCTGGGTGGACGTCATATGACGTCCTGGCTTTGTAGGGGGATATCTGAATGATGGGTGCAGCTAGAGGCATCATTCAGATATCCTTTTGAAGTGCTGGCGATTCTGTGCACCATAAGAATGATCATAGTGGCAGTTCCGCCGCTTGATCGTTCTTATAGGCGGCGGGAGGGGACATCCCCCCCTCCCCCCGCCATCCGGTGCTTCTCTGGGCTCTCCCGTGCGATCGGGGACCCGGAGAGAATCTTCCGGCGCCGTTGGTGGGTAGTGATGAGCCGAACACCCCCGGGTTCGGTTTGCACCAGAACCCGCGAACGGACCGAAAGTTCGTACGAACATTAGAACCCTATTAAATACAATGGATGCGGACGTTCGAATTCTAAAGTGCTAATTATAACGACTATTATCCATGTTATTGTCCTAAACAGAGTTTGGGAACCCGGGTTCTGCACCAGGGGACATGTATCAATGCAAAAAGAAGTTTTAAAAACGGTCGTTTTTCGGGAGCAGTCATTTTAATGATGCATAAAGTGAAAAAAAAAAAGTCAAATATTCCTTTAAATATCGTACCTGGGGGGTGTCTAAAGTATGCCTGTGAAGTGCCACGTGTTTCCCGTGTTTAGAACTGTCCCTGCACAAAATGACACTTCTAAAGGAAAAAAAAGCCATTTAAAACTGCTTGCGGCTTTAATGTAATGTCTGGTCCCGGTAATATGGATGAAAATCTTTAAGAAAAATGGCATAGCTACCCCATGACCCCCCCCCCCCCTACCCCAGCCCATTACCAGCCCCTTTGGGTCTTGTATGGATATTAAGGGGAACCCCGCACATAAAATAAAAAAGGCCCTATATACTCTGAACAGCCGTATACAGGCGGTGCATACAAGACAGGGACTGTAGGTTTGTTCTTATGTAGAATCTGTTTGTAATTTTGAACAGGTACATTGTTTAAGTGTAGCTCCAGCCCAAAAATCTATTTTTTTACTTTTTGGAAAACATAGGTAAGGGTTATTACCCCTGTAACATTTGTTTTGCTGTCTGTGCCCCTGTTCAGAACATTTCACCTCACTTTCCGTCCCAATGACAACTGTTTTTGAAATGTGGTGTTTTTCTTGAAACAAGGATTGGTGATAAAGCATCAGTACAGAGGAGACACCTTTCTCCCATATTAATTCTTACAGGAGAGAATTTTCCTTCCAAGGGGTAGATTTCCTCTCACTTCCTGTTGTCTTCTTGCGTTTGCAAGTAGGAGTCGTTTGTAAGTTGGATGTTTGAAAGTAGGGACCTGCCGTATATACTCTGCAGAAATAGGCCCCTTAGTTGTTGGTGTTGGCACAACACTGTAAGCACTCACAGTTACTCTTGGTTGGTGCTGGAACGCCCTGCTGTCAACTATTATATCAGGAATTTTAATTACATATAATTGTTGAACAGTGGTAGTAAAAATTGGGCCTTTGATGGTGGTGCTGGTGCCACAACACTGTAAGCCCTGACAGTTACTCTTGGTGGGTGCAGCAATGGGCCCTGCTGTGAATTATTAGATCAAGAATTGTAATTGCATGCCCCTGTTGAACAGGGGCTGAAAAATTGGGCCTTTCGTGGTGGTGGTGGTGGTGGTGGTGTTGCCACAACACTGTAAGCCCTCAGAGTTACTCTTGGTGGGTGCAGGAATGGGCCCTGCTGTGAATTATTAGATCAAGAATTGTAATTACATGCCCCTTTTGAACAGGGGCTGAAAAATTGGGCCTTTCGTGGTGGTGGTGGTGGTGGCGTTGCCACAACACTGTAAGCCCTCAGAGTTACTCTTGGTGGGTGCAGCAATGGGCCCTGCTGTGAATTATTAGATCAAGAATTGTAATTACATGCCCCTGTTGAACAGGGGCTGAAAAATTGGGCCTTAGGCACTGGTGGCACAACACTACAACCCCTCACAGATACTGTACTTGGAGCACAGCAATGAGCCCTGTTGCAAAGTATTGCTTAAAAAATTGTAATGACACGCCCCTGTTAAACAGGGGCTGAAAAATTGGGCCTTAGGCACTGGTGGCACAACACTCCAACCCCTCACAGATACTGTACTTGGAGCACAGCAATGAGCCCTGTTGCAAAGTATTGCTTCAAAAATTGTAATGACACGCCCCTGTTAAACAGGGGCTGAACAATTGGGCCTTAGGCACTGGTGCCACAACACTCCAACCCCTCACAGATACTGTACTTGGAGCACAGCAATGAGCCCTATGGCAAATTATTGCTTCAAAAATTGTAATTACACGCCCCTGTTAAACAGGGGCTGAAAAATTGGGCCTTAGCCACTGGTGGCGGCACCCATAAACAAAAATGATCTTCCAAGCTATCATCATCAATCGTATCATTGAGGACTCGGAGGAGGAGGATAGCCAGTCAACATAACAGCACAGGCACTCAGCATCAGCATCAGTCTTGAAGGGATGTGACATGTTAAAATCAATTAGTCTGTTATATCAGCATCAGGTGTGTGGTAGCTGGTGGTGATCCAAGACTGGTTCATCTTGATGAAAGTCAGTCGATCAACCGAGTCGGTGGACAGGCGCACCCTGTGATCCGTGACAAATCCTCCAGCAGCACTGAATGTGCGTTCCGAAAGAACGCTGGATGCAGGACAGGCCAGTAGCTCAATTGCATACTGTGCAAGCTCTGGCCAGTGATCCATCCTCAAGACCCAGTAAGCCAGAGGATTTTCGGTGGGGAAGGTGTCCAAGTCTGACCTTGCCCCTAGATATTCCTGCACCATGTTTATCAGACGCTGGCGATGGTTGCTGGAACCGATCATACTTTGGGGCTGCGGACTAAAGAATTGTCTGAACGCATCGGTCAGACGGCCACCTTCCCCACCGCTCCTTCTTTGACTGACCGAAGCCTCAGCAACTCGTTGTCCAGGACCAGGAGTTTGTAACCTCCCAGTCTCTGGGAACGCGTTGCACAGACCTTTCTGCAAGGCCTCCCGGAGTTGTCTCATCCTCTGCTCCCTCTGCGACGGTAACATAAGGTCCGCAACCTTACCCTTGTACCGTGGATCAAGGAGAGTGGCCAGCCAGTAATGGTCCCTCTCCTTGATCCGAAGAATACGAGGATCCTTCCGCAGACTTTGCAGGATCAGGGAGGCCATGCAGCGTAGGTTTGCTGAGGCATTCGCTCCGGAGTCCTCTGGGTCACTAAGGACGACATGATCCGCAGCCACCTCCTCCCAGCCACGTACAAGTCCACTGGTTTCTTGGGACTGTAAATCATCCCTAAAAGACTGCTGCTGATGATGCTGAGTGCCAGCCTCCACCTCCATGCTGACACAATCCTCCTCCTCCTCCTCCTCCTCCTCCTCTTCCTGTGCGATGGGTGGGACAGAAGGAACACTGTCTGGGTAAAGGGGGCCTTGAGAGGCAAGGAAGTCCTCCTCTTCCTGCCTCTGTTCTGCCTCAAGTGCCCTGTCCATTATTCCAAGCAGCGTGTGCTCCAACAGGTGGACAAGAGGTACAGTGTCACTGATGCATGCACTGTCACTGCTCACCATCCTCGTGGCCTCCTAAAATGGTGCCAGGACAGTGCATGCATCCCTGATCATGCCCCACTGGCGTGGAGGAAAAAAACCAAGCTCCCCTGACCCTGTCCTGGTGCCGTAGTCACACAGGTACTCATTGATGGCCCTCTGCTGCGTGTGCAGCCGCTGCAGCATGGCCAACGTTGAGTTCCACCTGGTGGGCATGTCACATATAAGGCGGTTCTTGGGCAGGTTCAACTCATTTTGCAGCTCAGCCAGGCGAGCACTGGCATTATAAGATCTGCGGAAATGCACACAGACTTTCCTGGCCTGCCTCAGGACATCCTGTAAGCCTGGGTACCTGCCCAAGAACCGCTGCACCACCAGGTTAAGGACGTGAGCCACACAGGGCACATGGGTCAGTTGTCCCTGTCGGAGGGCGGAGAGGAGGTTGGTGCCATTGTCGCAAACCACCATTCCTGGCTTAAGCTGGCGTGGCGTCAACCACCTCTCGGCCTGGCCCTGCAGAGCAGACAGGACCTCTGCCCCAGTGTGGCTTCTGTCCCCCAAACACACCAGCGCAAGCACGGCATGGCATCTTTTTGCCTGCGTACTTGCGTAGCCCCTTGAACGGCTACGGAGCACCGCTGGTTCAGAGGACAAAGCACAGGAAGAGGCCATGGAGGAAGAAGAGGAGGGGGTGGAGGAGAGAGGTGTGTCACAACCAGTAGTAGCATTTTGGAGGCGTGGCGGTGGAACAACCTCCAACACTACTGCACCTTGTCCTGCATCCTTCCCAGCTGCCAAAAGAGTGACCCAATGGGCCGTGAAAGAAAGGTAACGTCCCTGTCCATGCCTGCTGGACCATGAGTCAGCGGTAATATGCACCTTACCGCTGACCGCCCTGTCCAGCGAGGCCAAGACATTGCCTTCCACATGCCGGTAGAGAGCCGGAATAGCCTTCCGTGAGAAAAAGTGGCGTTTGGGAACCTGCCACTGAGGAACCGCACATTGCACAAACTCACGGAAGGGGGCCGAGTCTACCAACTGAAAAGGCAGCAGTTGAAGCGCTAGCAATTTAGCCAAGCTAGCATTCAACCGCTGGGCATGTGGATGGCTGGGAGTGAACTTCTTTCGACGGTCCAGCAGCTGGGGCAGGGAAATTTGCCTGCTAGAATCGGACGTCGGTGTACTGCTAGCAGAGTGGCCGCAAGTACTTGGCTGTGACACACCTAATTCTACACCTTCATTCCTCTCAGTGCATGTTTCAGAGAGGACTGAAGTTATAGTGGGGTTGGAGATCCCAGCTGATGCGGTGCAAGGAGAGGTCCGCTTTGTTCTTTGGTGTGGGTCTTTGAGGTAGGCTTGCCAACGAGCTGCATGGCAGGTCAACATATGTCTGGTCAGGCATGTGGTACCCAAGCGGCTGATGTTTTGGCCACGCGATATACGCTTGAGACATATGTTGCAAACAGCAGCTGTGCGATCTGATGCACTAGCCTCAAAAAAGGCCCACACCAAAGAACTTTTTGAATGACGGGCAGAGGCAGCGCCCTGCACAGGCGGAGCTCTGCAGTGTGATTCCGTCGGTGTACTGCCCTTACACTGGCCACCAAAGGGCATCCTGCCTCGTTGGAGATGTGCCTCCTCCTCATCCTCCTCCTCCTCCTCTCTCCTATTAGGCACCCACGTGGAGTCAGTGACCTCATCATCCCCTCCCTCCTCATCACTGGAGCCAATCTGGCAGTATGCTGCAGCTGCTGGAACATGACTGCCAGATTGGTGTCCTTCTTGAGCATCCCCTCTGTCTGCTCTCACGCTACTGCCTTCCTGTAGCTGGGTTTCATCATCAGACCCTTCGAAACGCTGGGCATCCTCCTGGAGCATGTACCCAACACTGTGCTCAAACAGTTCGGGGGACTCCTCAGGAGGAGGACATGGTGGGTCTAGGGAAGGAGTGACTGATGATGAGTCTGACATTGATACCAGGGAAGAGGACGCTTTGGCAGCTGCTTTGCCAGTACCCTGAGCCTGGGTGAGAGAGGATGAGGAGGAGGAGGAGGGCTTGGTCATCCACTCTACCAAGTCTTCGGCATGATGTGGCTCAACATGTCCAGCTGCCGAAAACAAGGACAAGCGTGTCCCATGGCCATGTGCTGATGACAATGCTCCGCGTCCACGACCAGCACTGTTGCCCCTAGACACAGAGCCTGCTTGCCCTCTTTTATTGCCTCCTGACTGTCTGCCTCTCCTTGTTTGCCTTCCAGACATTCTAATAGATGGCCTGCAGGGAGATGGGAAAAAAGCAATAAGGGCTACCTTCAGGTGTCCTTCTCTGTCCCTTTACTTAAGGATTTCTAAATATGGTTGAGGATGATTGCTTTCGCACAGAATAGCACAACGACAATTTCCCTGACTGTCCAAAAAACAAGGATTTCAAAGATGGTTGATGAGGAATGCTTTAGCACAGTATAGCACAAGGAGAATTCCCCTCACTGTCCTTCCCTGTCCCTAGAAACAAGGATTATCACAGTGAAAGAAACTGACACTCTCCCTACCTATAGTTTTCTGTCCCTAGAAAAAATGTTTTTTTAAAGATGGTTGATGAGGAATGCTTTAGCACAGTATAGCACAAGGAGAATTTCCCTCACTGTTCTTCCCTGTCCCTAGAAACAAGGATTATCACAGTGAAAGAAACTGACACTCTCCCTACCTATAGTTTTCTGTCCCTAGAAAAAATGTTTTTTTAAAGATGGTTGATGATCAATGCTTTAGCACAGTATAGCACAAGGAGAATTTCCCTCACTGTCCTTCCCTGTCCCTAGAAACAAGGATTATCACAGTGAAAGAAACTGACACTCTCCCTACCTATAGTTGTCTGTCCCTAGAAAAAATGTTTTTTTAAAGATGGTTGATGATCAATGCTTTAGCACAGTATAGCACAAGGAGAATTTCCCTCACTGTCCTTCCCTGTCCCTAGAAACAAGGATTATCACAGTGAAAGAAACTGACACTCTCCCTACCTATAGTTTTCTGTCCCTAGAAAAAATGTTTTTTTAAAGATGGTTGATGATCAATGCTTTAGCACAGTATAGCACAAGGAGAATTTCCCTCACTGTCCTTCCCTGTCCCTAGAAACAAGGATTATCACAGTGAAAGAAACTGACACTCTCCCTACCTATAGTTTTCTGTCCCTAGAAAAAATGTTTTTTTAAAGATGGTTGATGATCAATGCTTTAGCACAGTATAGCACAAGGAGAATTTCCCTCACTGTCCTTCCCTGTCCCTAGAAACAAGGATTATCACAGTGAAAGAAACTGACACTCTCCCTACCTATAGTTTTCTGTCCCTAGAAAAAATGTTTTTTAAAGATGGTTGATGATCAATGCTTTAGCACAGTATAGCACAAGGAGAATTTCCCTCACTGTCCTTCCCTGTCCCTAGAAACAAGGATTATCACAGTGAAAGAAACTGACACTCTCCCTACCTATAGTTTTCTGTCCCTAGAAAAAATGTTTTTTTAAAGATGGTTGATGATCAATGCTTTAGCACAGTATAGCACAAGGAGAATTTCCCTCACTGTCCTTCCCTGTCCCTAGAAACAAGGATTATCACAGTGAAAGAAACTGACACTCTCCCTACCTATAGTTTGCTGTCCCTAGAAAAAATGTTTTTTTAAAGATGGTTGATGATCAATGCTTTAGCACAGTATAGCACAAGGAGAATTTCCCTCACTGTCCTTCCCTGTCCCTAGAAACAAGGATTATCACAGTGAAATAAACTGACACTCTCCCTACCTATAGTTTTCTGTCCCTAGAAAAAATGTTTTTTTAAAGATGGTTGATGATCAATGCTTTAGCACAGTATAGCACAAGGAGAATTTCCCTCACTGTCCTTCCCTGCCCCTAGAAACAAGGATTATCACAGTGAAAGAAACTGACACTCTCCCTACCTATAGTTTTCTGTCCCTAGAAAAAATGTTTTTTTAAAGATGGTTGATGATCAATGCTTTAGCACAGTATAGCACAAGGAGAATATCCCTCACTGTCCTTCCCTGTCCCTAGAAACAAGGATTATCACAGTGAAAGAAACTGACACTCTCCCTACCTATAGTTTTCTGTCCCTAGAAAAAATGTTTTTTTAAAGATGGTTGATGATCAATGCTTTAGCACAGTATAGCACAAGGAGAATTTCCCTCACTGTCCTTCCCTGTCCCTAGAAACAAGGATTATCACAGTGAAAGAAACTGACACTCTCCCTACCTATAGTTTTCTGTCCCTAGAAAAAATGTTTTTTTAAAGATGGTTGATGATCAATGCTTTAGCACAGTATAGCACAAGGAGAATTTCCCTCACTGTCCTTCCCTGTCCCTAGAAACAAGGATTATCACAGTGAAAGAAACTGACACTCTCCCTTCCTATAGTTTTCTGTCCCTAGAAAAAATGTTTTTTTTAAGATGGTTGATGATCAATGCTTTAGCACAGTATAGCACAAGGAGAATTTCCCTCACTGTCCTTCCCTGTCCCTAGAAACAAGGATTATCACAGTGAAAGAAACTGACACTCTCCCTACCTATAGTTTTCTGTCCCTAGAAAAAATGTTTTTTTTAAGATGGTTGATGATCAATGCTTTAGCACAGTATAGCACAAGGAGAATTTCCCTCACTGTCCTTCCCTGTCCCTAGAAATAAGGATTATCACAGTGAAAGAAACTGACACTCTCCCTACCTATAGTTTTCTGTCCCTAGAAAAAATGTTTTTTTTAAGATGGTTGATGATCAATGCTTTAGCACAGTATAGCTCAAGGAGAATTTCCCTCACTGTCCTTCCCTGTCCCTAGAAACAAGGATTATCACAGTGAAAGAAACTGACACTCTCCCTACCTATAGTTTTCTGTCCCTAGAAAAAATGTTTTTTTAAAGATGGTTGATGATCAATGCTTTAGCACAGTATAGCACAAGGAGAATTTCCCTCACTGTCCTTCCCTGTCCCTAGAAACAAGGATTATCACAGTGAAAGAAACTGACACTCTCCCTACCTATAGTTTTCTGTCCCTAGAAAAAATGTTTTTTTAAAGATGGTTGATGATCAATGCTTTAGCACAGTATAGCACAAGGAGAATTTCCCTCACTGTCCTTCCCTGTCCCTAGAAACAAGGATTATCACAGTGAAAGAAACTGACACTCTCCCTACCTATAGTTTTCTGTCCCTAGAAAAAATGTTTTTTTAAAGATGGTTGATGATCAATGCTTTAGCACAGTATAGCACAAGGAGAATTTCCCTCACTGTCCTTCCCTGTCCCTAGAAACAAGGATTATCACAGTGAAAGAAACTGACACTCTCCCTACCTATAGTTTTCTGTCCCTAGAATTTTTTTTTTTTAAAGATGGTTGATGATCAATGCTTTAGCACAGTATAGCACAAGGAGAATTTCCCTCACTGTCCTTCCCTGTCCCTAGAAACAAGGATTATCACAGTGAAAGAAACTGACACTCTCCCTACCTATAGTTTTCTGTCCCTAGAAAAAATATTTTTTTAAAGATGGTTGATGATCAATGCTTTAGCACAGTATAGCACAAGGAGAATTTCCCTCACTGTCCTTCCCTGTCCCTAGAAACAAGGATTATCACAGTGAAAGAAACTGACACTCTCCCTACCTATAGTTTTCTGTCCCTAGAAAAAATGTTTTTTTAAAGATGGTTGATGATCAATGCTTTAGCACACTATAGCACAAGGAAAATTTCCCTCACTGTCCTTCCCTGTCCCTAGAAACAAGGATTATCACAGTAAAACACACTGACACTCTCCCTACCTATAGTTTTCTGTCCCTAGAAAAAATGATTTTTTAAAGATGGTTGATGATCAATGCTTTAGCACACTATAGCACAAGGAGAATTTCCCTCACTGTCCTTCCCTGTCCCTAGAAACAAGGATTCGCACAGTAAAACACACTGACACTCTCCCTACCTATCCTTCTCTTTCCCTAAACTAAAGGAATCCAGGTTAAGCAAGAAAAAAAATGTCACTGTCCCTGCCTATGCTTCTCTTTCCCTGCTCCGGAACACACTACACTAGGCCGCCGTGCTGGCGGCCTTTTATAGTGTGGGGCGTGTACTAAACACCCTCAGCAATAATTGGCCACAGGCATCCTGCCTGTGGCCAATCATTGCTCTCCTCGCTGCCGGCGCTGTGATTGGCCAAGCATGCGGGGTCACAGTGCATGCTTGGCCAATCACAGCGCCTGGATGACACTGCGATGGCGTAGTGCATTGTGGGCCGTTCGCGTCACTCGAATTAGGCGCGAACGGCCCAAATCGTTCGATCTTCGTCGAACGATCGAACAGCCGATGTTCGAGTCGAACGTATGTTCGACTCGAACACCGAGCTCATCCCTATTGGTGGGTCACGTGACGAGCATAGAGATGACTGGTGACCAGATGGTCACCAGTCATCTCTATGATCGTCGGAGGCCCGGGCGGGATGTGATGACGTCACGCCCGGGTCCTCAAATGTAAACAAAGCCGCCATTGCGGCTAGTAAGTATGAGATCAGTGAAAAAATGTTCACTGATCTCATGCTTTACAGCCTGGAGGAGAGAGGTGGGGTCTTATTGACCCCGCATCTCTCAATAAAGAGGACCTGTCACACACATTCCTATTACAAGGGATGTTTACATTCCTTGTAATAGGAATAAAAGTGATCAAAAAAAAAGTAAAATAATTGTAAAAAAATAAATAAATAAGTATATAAAAAAAAAAAATTTAAAACGCCCCTGTCCCCGGTAGCTCGCGATCAGAAGCGAATGCACATGTAAGTCGCCTACATATGTAAACGCCGTTCAAACCAAAAAAGACCACTGTTATCTTCCTAAAGTCCTGCTAACAGTGTTGGTTATCCAAACAGCATATGCATTGAAGTGAATGTGTTTGTGCATATTTTTCTGCTTGTATAGGTTTTTAGAATTTAATATGTCTGTCTACATTTTTGTTATATTTTTCTAATCTAGTCCCTTACTGTGCCTACAAAGTCCAAAGCCCCTCAATTCTTTTTCTTTCTATTAGCTTTATATGAGGACGCTGCACATGATTTACATAGATGTATCCACATTACCACTCTGTGATATGATACATTAATCCATTATTCCATCCTTTGGATGTTGACAGACAAGGTTGGGCTGAGGAGTCCTTCAGCAGAAGGCCATTTAAGTACCATATTACATGAATGTACTGGGTATGAAGAGGGGCAAGCAGTTTTGAAACCGAGTCTGCATGGTAGTGCTAGAAATTGGAAGTGCTCCCACAATAAATAGCAGACAGCGTTGATGACCTTGTCCCGGCAATGGGGGACACGTCTATTTTTCATCTGCATCAGTAATTTACAAAAGCCATTCATACCACCTCATGTCACTGTTCAATAAAACATTATTTATCCAAGCAGACAGTGACTCTTACTGTGTTTCCTGTTGGAGACTCTAGTATCTGACAAGGATCATGAAATCAGATTATTCAAGCTGGTGGTTAGGATGTTTTTTTTGTGGATTATCATCATAGCCATTATTTGTCATCTAGCAAAAGGCAGACACTCTAAACAAATAGTCTGTAGATAGACAACAAAATTATTGCAGAAATAACCTGTAATTATATTTTGTTTTAGTGTTTTTTTTTTTTTTTTTTTTTTTTAACCAGCGTATTCCATTTTGCCATTAAATCATTACAAAGTAAAACCTTACTTAAAAAAAAAAAAAAAGATTCTAACATAAAAACCATTTAAAAATACTGGTGCTTGTAGGGTTGCCATGAAAAATGTAGCTTTACCCAGAATTCCTTTCTGTTTTTGGAGGGAAGAATTTGTACACTAGCCTAGGGAGGAGCAGTGTACACATGAAGAGAGATGAGGATGAGCTGCATTTACTAGTCCTCTTGATAACCCTCACATAACCTTCAGGTTTCTCTTTACCGGAAAAATTAAATCCAGTTTTGTTCGCTGAGCAAAATGGTTATGTCTACTCCAAAATACTAGTTCCCTTTGGCATTATAAAGCATATGAACCTCTCTGACAACTAATGTTGTTTTCATTTTTTTCTTAACAGAGGTCCAAGTATGTGTGGAATAAACAAGCCTTTAATGCTGTCGATGAAGCCACAACAGATTACTTAATGGGTAGAGTATCAATTAAGTGAAAATGTTCTGTTTCACAGCACGGATTGCGGGGGGCGGGGGGGGGGGTTTGAGCAGAGTAGAGAGCAGTGTCTGACAATCACTGATCTCTGCTCCGAGCTGACCGAGACCTTAATGATCAGCTGTCATGTGATTGCTCAGTTCTAAGTCTTAGCGTCAACATGGGACAGCCAGCAAACTTCTCCTTTAAGCATTTGTGACACTATGCTGCAGTGGCGGCCCGTCCATAGGGGGCGCATAGGTGCCGCCCCCCCAAAACCAGTCACCAAAAAAAAAAAAAAAAGTCCCTTTTAAGAAAGAAAAAGTACATTTTTAAGTGTACTGGGGGAGGCGCCAGTCACAGTGCACTATGAAATTGTCATGCCAATGCAATCCCGTGATTGCAGGCAAGACGCTTCATTTGCAGTGTTTTTTTATGCCCCGTGGCGTTCTTGAGTGCGCCTCTAAGTGCTCATTGGGTCATACTCCTTCTCCTTCATGTCTGAGCAGTGCTGTCCCCGGGCGCGTGTCACTTCCGGTTTCGGGTCTGTGTGGAGGAGCCAGGCAACTGAGGCAAGATAAGGTACTGGTAACAGCGGCAGCCTGTATTTTGTCTTTTCTTTCCACCCCGATATACAGCAGCACCTTGTGCTGTATGTATTCTTCTAAGTCTGTGATCAGACTGAGGATGGATGGAGCCATGCTTCACCTCTCTGCCCTGCCTGGAATCAACCTCTGCTCAGCCCTTCACCCGACAATCTACTGTGGAGCCTTCATTACACATCTCCTGTATGTGAGAGGGCTCCCAGTGCTGCGTCCTCCTAGAGTCATGCTGTACAGGTCTGTGTATTCTGTCTGTCTGTCTGTCATGGATATGCATTAATGTCTGTCTGCCATCTTACCTTTCCTCCTCATGTGTTCATCTTAGAGACCAGACCTCCTTCACCTGGCTTCCTTTATAATCTCCTCCCAGCCTGACTCCACCCCAGGCCCTATCACAGAACACTATATTAACCTGTGCACTGCAAGCCTGCTTTGCTGATCAACGTGTTTGTTAGGCATTGTGTGTTTGGGTTCCTGCCTGCCGTGTGCTACGTCTGTCTCTCTGTTACGTTATTGGCTTGTCCCCGACTATCCCTGTCTGCTCGTGACCCTTGACCTTCGGCTCGTTCTTTCGTTATCCTTGTCTGCTTGTGGCCCCTGACCTTCAGCTTGTTAATTGGTTCTCTCATATCTTGTGCTGCTGCTTCCCCTCTTTTCCCCTTATCCTACGGGGCGTGAGCTAGGAAACTCCAGGGGCCGCGACCTGGTCCCAGCCTGCAGCATAACATCCTCACCACTAGAGGCCCTGGAGAAGACCTGCTGGGTCTTAAACTCCGCTCCCTGGGGAATCTTGGCTCTAGCTTCCGTTAGGATCCCGGTTGTGCTCCTCTGGTCCCGCTTTCCACAACCACCCAGTTTCCTATCCGCAGAAGCCAGCCATAGGGTTCACTACCTTGCGGTGCACTCCTGTCCCCCTATGGTGTGCATCTGTCACCTGGCCACAGGTGACCTTGACAGTTTGATCAGCCATGAACCCGGCTGACATCCCGCTCCCCGCGGATGATCCATTGCAGGGCATAGTTCGCAGACTTGAAACCCAGGAATCAAATCAGACTCAGGTGATGCGATTCCTCCAGGATCTGGCTTCTCGATTCGAGCAGCTTCAGGCCTCCTTGGGAACCCCGAATCTGCAACCCCAAGTACAACCAGCGGCTGTACCTATCGCACCAGTCGCAGCCTCACACTCACTAAGATTGCCAGCTCCGTTCCGTTTCTCTGGGGACTCCAAGGCCTGCAGGGGGTTTCTCAGCCAATGCACAATTCATTTTGAGCTTCAGCCTCAAAGCTTCCTGTCTGACCGGGCTAAGGTAGCCTATATCATTTCCCTCCTCTCCGGTGAAGCTTTGGCCTGGGCTGCCCCCCTGTGGGAGAGGAACGATCCGGTGGTTTCCAGCCTGTCCGATTTCTTGAAGCTCTTTCGTAATATCTTCGAAGAGTCGGCTCGGGCTTCTTCAGCGGCTAGTGCTGTCTTACGTCTTCGCCAAGAATCTAGTTCAGTGGGGCAATATGCTCTTCAGTTCCGTATCCACACAGCTGAATTGAGCTGGAATAATGAGGCCCTGGTCGCTACCTTTTTACATGGCCTCTCTGACCGAGTGAAAGACGAATTAGCGGGAAGAGCCATTCCCGTCGGTCTGGACGATGTAATTTCTTTATGCAACCAGATCGACATTCGTTTTCAAGAGAGGTCCTTAGAAAAAAGACGCCAGCACTCTCTGGGTCCTAGCCAGTCTGAGCTCCCCTCCCTTCATTCCGTGGAGCATCCTCTACCTGCTGAAGAACCTATGCAGCTGGGCCGGACCAGACTAACCCCCGAAGAACGTGCTAGGCGCAGAACTCTGGGCTTGTGCCTCTATTGTGGGGGCAAGGGTCATTTTCGTGACTCCTGCTCGCTTCGTCCGGGAAACGCTCGGGTCTAAAACATTTGGAAGGTGGAGTATTGGACCCAGAAACATCACCTTCTCGCCTGCTCTTGCCGGTGTTCCTTCATGTAGGCACTTCTCCTCAGTCAACCCTTGCATACCTGGATTCCGGGGCTGCCGGCAATTTTATGGATTGGAGAACTGCTTCTTCTATGAAGCTTACCCTATCACCTCTCACTACCCCATTGGTAGTCTCGGCAATTGATGGCACTGTTCTCCCAGGGGGCCCTATTCGCTTCCAGATGCTACCCATTAGGATGTCAGTAGGGATTCTCCACCAGGAGTGGATATCCTTTCTTATTCTACCCAAGGCCTCTACCCCAGTTGTATTGGGCCTCCCTTGGCTACAGCTCCACTCTCCACATGTGGACTGGGTCTCTGGGCAGATCCTGGCCTGGGGTTCCTCATGTTTCTCCTCGTGTCTTCTCAAGGTGACCCCCAAGGAGAGTCTTCCGGTTGCTGCCACTTCTGTTTCTTCTGATCTTCCTGCTGCATACAGCGATTACCGGGATGTGTTCTGTAAGAAATCAGCTGAGGTGCTTCCTCCCCACAGGTCTTTTGACTGTGCTATTGATCTTGTCCCCGGAGCAACTCTACCCAGGGGTCGTACCTACCCTCTGTCCATCCCAGAGACCCAGGCCATGTCGGAGTATGTCGCAGAGAATCTGGAGAGAGGTTGCATCCGGAAATCCTCATCGCCTGCAGGGGCAGGGTTCTTTTTTGTTGCCAAAAAGGATGGTACCTTAAGACCCTGCATAGATTATCGGGGTTTAAATGCGGTTACTATTAAAAATCGATACCCCTTACCCTTAATATCTGAGCTATTCGATAGGTTGAAGGGTGCCTCCATTTTCACCAAGTTGGATCTCAGAGGCGCGTACAATCTCATTAGAATACGGGAGGGTGACGAATGGAAGACTGCATTCAACACTAGAGACGGGCATTACGAATATCTGGTGATGCCTTTTGGTCTGTGTAATGCTCCAGCCGTGTTTCAAAACTTTGTCAATGAAATCTTCAGAGATCTGCTGTACCAGTTTGTTGTCATCTATCTGGATAACATTCTGATCTTTTCTGAAAATCTGCTCGTCCACAGAAACCATGTCCGCACTGTACTTCAACGTCTTAGAGAGAACAATCTCTATGCCAAGCTGGAGAAATGTTCCTTTGAATGTTCTGAGGTCCTGTTTTTGGGGTGCTTCGTCTCATGTTCGGGTCTTCGTATGGACCCTGGGAAGGTCTTGGCTATCACCAACTGGCCTCTTCCTGCTAGCCTCAAGGCCAGACAGCGCTTTCTTGGCTTCACTAATTATTATAGGCAGTTCATAAGGAATTACTCTTCCATTGCCGCGCCTATTATCGCTTTGACCAAGAAGGGTGTGAATGCCAGAGACTGGCCTCCCGAAGCTGTCTCTGCATTTCACAACCTGAAACAGGCCTTTGTTTCTGGCCCCCTCTTGAGGAGACCAAATCCTGGGAATGCATTTTTTATTGAAGTGGACGCTTCCTCAATGGGGGTGGGAGCTGTGCTTCTTCAAATCTTTGAGAAGAGACGCCAACCATGTGCGTTCTTCTCCAAAAAAAATTCTCAGGCAGAGAGGAATTATGCCATCGGTGATCGGGAACTTCTCGCAATTAAATTGGCGTTAGAGGAGTGGCGTCATCTCTTGGAGGGTTCCCCTCACTCCATAACGATCTTTACCGATCACAAGAATTTACAGTATCTACAGAATGCTAAACGTCTGAATCCTAGACAGGCCAGGTGGAGTCTCTTCTTTGCCCGTTTTAATTTCACGATTACCTACAAACCTGCTTCCTGCAACGGTCGGGCTGATGCGCTCTCTAGGTCATTTGACACTTTGGACGAGGAGTCCGCCCCTGAACCTGAGCCGATCATTCCAACCTCATGCATTGTTGCCCACTCTACCACCCTGAAGTCAAAAATTCCGCCTGGTAAGACCTTTGTCCCCACTGAGCTAAGAGCTAAGATCCTTCGTTGGGGACATGATTCTAAGGTGGCAGGTCATTCTGGATTCCTCCGATCCTTCCTACTCATCAGTCGTCACTACTGGTGGCCTAATCTCCGCTCAGACGTCAAAGACTACGTTAAAGCTTGTCATGTCTGTGCTCAGTCCAAATCCTCCACACAAGCTCCTGCTGGTCTCCTCATGCCCTTGCCCATTCCTAAGGAACCCTGGGCCCATATTGCCATGGATTTTATCACCGATCTCCCACTGTCTGAGAATAATACAGTCATTTGGGTGGTAATCGATCGATTCTCCAAGATGGCTCATTTTGTTCCTCTTCCTGGTCTTCCTTCTGCCCCTGCCTTGGTTCCCATTTTCATTCGAGAAATTCTCCGCCTACATGGGGTCCCTTCTCATATTGTTTCCGACAGGGGAGTCCAATTCACGTCTCGTTTTTGGAGAGCCTTTTGCAAATCCCTCAATATTGTCTTGGATTTTTCTTCTTCTTACCATCCCCAATCCAATGGACAGACTGAGAGGGTTAATCAGGAGTTAGAGGTCTTTCTTCGCACCTTTGTGTCTTCTCACCATGACGATTGGTCCTCTCTACTCCCGTGGGCAGAATTCTCCCATAACAATCATGTGAATACCAGTTCGCAGAAGACACCCTTTTTCACAGTTTATGGAAAACACCCTCAACTTCCTCTTCCCATGATCTGTTCTCCAGACATTCCAGCTTTGGCTTCGGTTCAGGAGTCTCTCAATTCCGTTTGGGGTCACGTTCATGATTCCCTCCGGGCAGCTGCTGAAAAATTCAAAGGCTTTGCCGACCGCCGCAGGCGTAAACCGCCTTCTCTTCAGCCAGGGGACAAAGTCTGGCTCTCTACCAGGAACATCAAGCTCCAAGTTCCTTCTCTGAAGTTTGCTCCACGATTCATCGGTCCATACACGGTAACTGCTAAACTGAATCCGGTTTGTTTCAAACTCCAGATTCCTAAGAGCCTTAAAATCACTAACTCCTTTCATGTTGCTCTTCTAAAGCCTTTAGTCCTCAATAAATTCTCTCGTCCTCTCCCTACCGTGGCGCCTGTCTCTGAGGATAATCAGGAGTACGAGATCAGTCAAATTCTGGACTCCCGACTCTGTAAAGGCGTTCTTCAGTACCTCGTTCATTGGAAAGGGTTTGGTCCTGAGGAGAGGTCTTGGATCACTGCATCTGAGGTCTTTGCACCTCGTCTGTTAAAGGAGTTTCATCTGAAGTTTCCCTCTAAACCTGGGCCCAGGCGGGGAAGGGGGAGGCCTCGTAAGAGGGAGGGTACTGTCATGGATATGCATTAATGTCTGTCTGCCATCTTACCTTTCCTCCTCATGTGTTCATCTTAGAGACCAGACCTCCTTCACCTGGCTTCCTTTATAATCTCCTCCCAGCCTGACTCCACCCCAGGCCCTATCACAGAACACTATATTAACCTGTGCACTGCAAGCCTGCTTTGCTGATCAACGTGTTTGTTAGGCATTGTGTGTTTGGGTTCCTGCCTGCCGTGTGCTACGTCTGTCTCTCTGTTACGTTATTGGCTTGTCCCCGACTATCCCTGTCTGCTCGTGACCCTTGACCTTCGGTTCGTTCTTTCGTTATCCTTGTCTGCTTGTGGCCCCTGACCTTCAGCTTGTTATTCGGTTCTCTCATATCTTGTGCTGCTGCTTCCCCTCTTTTCCCCTTATCCTACGGGGCGTGAGCTAGGAAACTCCAGGGGCCGCGACCTGGTCCCAGCCTGCAGCATAACATCCTCACCACTAGAGGCCCTGGAGAAGACCTGCTGGGTCTTAGACTCCGCGCCCTGGGGAATCTTGGCTCTAGCTTCCGTTAGGATCCCGGTTGTGCTCCTCTGGTCCCGCTTTCCACAACCACCCAGTTTCCTATCCGCAGAAGCCAGCCATAGGGTTCACTACCTTGCGGTGCACTCCTGTCCCCCTACGGTGTGCATCTGTCACCTGGCCACAGGTGACCTTGACACTGTCTGTCTGTTCTATATCTATCTATCTATTCTATTTGTCTGTCTGTCTGTCCTATATATCTGCATATCTATCTATCTGTATATCTGTCCTATATATCTGCATATCTATCTATCTGTATATCTATCTGTCTGTCCTATCCAATCTATCCCTCTGTATGTCTGTCTGTCTGTAGGCCCCAGTGACGGGGGGGGGGGGGTGGTTGGGGTTTTGTTTGCGCCCCACTAAAAAATGGAGCACCAGCCGCCACTGGATTCTTGGTTAAGCAGAATACTGTGTGGAGTTCTCTATTATCCTGCATGGACAAGCAATTATTACAAGGTAACAACTTTATGTACTATTTTATTGTTGTGTAGCCTTATTGTGTTCCCCAACCACCAGTGGGTTCCACAATATCTGTGCAGACCAGTTGTGCCAAGGGAGGGTTCGAGACAAGTTTTAAGGGTTGATAGCAAGATTACAAACCCAAACAAAACCAGCAGCTCTCTTAACTGGGGGTAGTGCTACAGTTGTTGTTAGCAGTGGCAGTGCGTCCATACGGGCGTCGCCCCCTCTCTCCTGTCACCCCCACTATCACCAATAGATAGATTCATGCATTGCACGAATCTATCTATGGCCGCCGCTGACACCCCCTATTCAGGTGCCCGGCCCTAACACTGAATTGCCTCTCCGCCAATCAGGTGCTCAGGTCTGTTACCCGTCACCTGAGTGGCTGAAACGATAGGCGCTGCGATTGGACGCATATCAGGCATCCAATCAGAGCAGAGGACGGGAAGAGAGGATGGGAGAAGACATCGAGGACACCGCCTGCCGCCATCACCCGCTGTCCCACCCAGACCGGGTAAGTGCCGGGCAGACGGCGGGCGGGCAAGGGGGGCACAGTGGCTGCGTTTGATGGGCACAGTGGCTGCGTTTGATGGTACAGTGGCTGCGTTTGATGGCACATTGAGGCTGCAATTGATGTTTTTTTTTTTCAGAGTTTTTCAGTTTGTTTGCGCCCCCCCCAAAAAAATTTTGAGCACCAGCCGCCACTGCTATGCTGGTTTCTTTAAAATTTTCAGTGCCCAATTCAGGAAAGGTGGCAGACCTGATGGGGAACTATTCTGTCAGTTTCCCATCAGGCCCCATCTCATAACACAACTCCTCAGCCTGTCAAATGTGACAGGTGTAGTGGCCAGGCAGAGTGTTATTGCGTTGCACTGAGGACAGAGTGTATGGTATCGACACTCTGACCTTAGTGCCATCCTCAGTGCGACAGATTAATGTACCAGTTTCTGACAGGTACATGTATCTTTCCCAAAGCACCAACAATTGTGGTGCGGAGGTCCCACTGAATTCTGAATAGTGTTTACTGCACTGTTATGAATTCCAGTGATCATGTTTTATATATGTAGCGGGGTGCTATATTTAGGGGGAGTATCTGAGCGGTAATTAGGCTCAGATACACTAATTGTCAGGTTTCTTGGACTATTTCTGTCCCTGGGAGATAGTATTGTTGTGCAGTTCCCTGGGGCCTACAGGTGGCGCTGTCGCCATAGGCCCGGGTTGAACCACAGTACAGGGTTGTGCCTTTTTCTTGTCCCCTCTCGGCAGTAGTGAGGCGGGGCGGGGAACCTGCTGTGCCTGTCGGGAGAGGGTATAAAAAGGGGTGGCCATCTTCCAGTGTCATCGTGATCGCGCCCAGGCACCTTCAGCCTGGGTGGTGCGCGTGTCGCCTCTGGGTGCCCTAGGCCCGGAGGCCGAGTTCCTGTTCCATCCCAGACACCTTCAGTCTGGGGTGAGGTACTATTTTGGAAGCCCGGAGCCCAGCGCCTTTGGCTGGGTTCCACCGGGGATTGAGGGCTCCCAGGGTGCTGCTTTGCGAGGGGACCAGTATCCAGGATCGAGGAGGCCAGGGAGGTGACCCCTTCTGAAGACTCAGCGCAGAGTCGTGGTGACAGTGGGGGCCTCTGGTAACTCTCCGGAGAGATGTTCTTCTCCTTGACATGGGCCAAGTTTCTTCAAGAAGGAAGTGCATGTTCTGTAGGTCATAGTGGCAGTGACTCTACGCACACCAGGTCAGTGGCAGCGACCAAATAGGGCAAGGCCCTATTTACCAGGTCAGTGGCAGTGACCAACTTCACCAAGTCAATGGCAGTGACTTTCATATTCACCCGGTCTGTGGCAGACCATGCGCCCAAACCTGTTCGTGAAATCAGAACAGTAAGAGAAACTAAATCAAGTTTGTGCCTGGACCTCCTCCCACCTTATCTGACCTGTGTCTCGTACCAACCTGTCTGCTCTCATAGAGACTATTTGTTATCCGTGGTGAAATAAATACAAAAGTTGGACTTTCAGTTGGTGTGGACAGTTACTTTACTGGGGAGAATTAAGGACTTGTTTCTGGCTAATGCAGAGGCGAGATCAGCTTGGGAGGATTCGAACACCAGCCGCAGGCAGGCCCAAAAATTAACACCACTCAACCTCCCCATCCAGGAGGGTACGGGCTTATGGTGCGGTGTGCCTCACTCTTTCCTGCGGAGGAGCTAAGTAAAGAAAAGCAGGTAAAGTCTGGGGTGGGTGCGCTATATATATGAGAGTTTATTTTACTTTCCAGCAAGTGAAATTTCATCTAATATTCCATTAATTAGTGATGTAGAAATTACCATTTACATATATGGAACTACATGTGGTGCTCTTTAAAAAAAGAAAAAAAAAAATCACACAGCAGGTTCTGAGCATTGATGCACACCTGTATAGATCACGTAGGTCAATGGCACCTAATTTAAAAAATACATAAAATCATTGACCTAATATGGCCATGTGGTCATGAGTATCCCCACCCCTTTGTAATGTTCGCTGCGGTGGAGGGGGGTATACTGCCTCTACAGCTTGTTGGACCAAGACTGACAGCTTAATGCACATACTCTCCACCACACCATGGATGTTCAAATGTAGTCCAAAGCTTTTATTGCAGAGAGATCACATCACAAAAGAACAAGTGCAATGTGACGAAGGGGTCCTGCGTGGCTCTGAAGCATTTCACTTGTTGTTTTGTGATGTTTCTCTCTGCAATAAAAGCTTTGGACTACATTTGAGGATCCATGGTGTGCTGGCAAGTCTGTGCATTGATCTGTCATATCCAGTGTCCAGCTGGTAGTCTCTACAGATGAGCCTAGTGATCCAGTAATGTGTGCGATGGGAATATAGGCAAGACTGACCGTTTTTACTTCTGGGTTTGAATCTGAATCCAGTTCTAAACAAACACAAGGTCATCCCTACTTAAGAGATTTTAGTAGTGATTGATCTTCCAGGATTGCATGAGGCTACAATGTAACCACTGTGAGGGGGTTAGCTCGGCAGCGGGTGTGTGTGACCCCCGGGATGGGCTCCCCACACAAAAACAGGCCCAGCAAACGGAGGTTGTGGTTTTCAAAATCAAAAAAAAGGTGCGGTTTATTTTCTATTTACAGTGACAAAACACAGCAAAGCCAAAAGAAACATATAAACAAAATAAATCCTGGTCAACTTGACCTCTGACTAAACATACAGGTTTCCTAACTAACAACTGGGATCAGCCTAGTGCTGTCCTAGTCCCTAAGTCCCTGGTTTTAAATGTCCAAGCAAATAGCCACACAGGCTTTTTCTCACCGCACAGGGGTTCACTCTCCCTAGACAGTCCACACAGGTCTGGTTCCAGGCATGAGCTAACATCTAATGAAGCTGGGAGTTCTTATAGAGGCCTAAATGAGCTGACAAGCTTCAGCTGGCCTCATCAACTCCCTGCCTGCACGACGCCCAGCCCTCTCCCTAGAGGTATGAGTCATCCATGAGCCCACTAGCCTTAGCTGGGCTTATACAACTCTCCACCTAGTTGTATAAGTCGGCGTAAAGCCTGAATCTGGGCGAAATATATCTACCCCCCTGGATGCAACCAGGTGACTTTACCTTCCTGCTGTCACATACCCCCCCCTCTTGTTTTAACCTCGGGGTTGGAACACCAGCAATCAGGCATTCATGTACTCGAGACAAAGCATCCACATTCCCCATTTGAACGCCAGGGCGATGCTTTACTGTGAAGTTGAATTCCTGGAGGGCCAGGAACCACCTATTCACTCTTCTATTTGTTTCCTTGTTTTGAGCCATCCACTTTAACGGAGCGTGATCCGTAACCATGTCAAAGTGCCTACCTAGCAGGTAGTACCGAAGGGAATCTAGAGCCCACTTCACCGCTAAACACTCCTTTTCAACGGTGGCGTAATTTACCTCATGGGACTTCAACTTCCTGCTGAGGTAAATGACTGGGTGCTCTTCCCCGTTCCAGACCTGGGACAATACTGCTCCTAACCCCACATCTGACGCATCACTTTGTACGACAAAGTCTTTAGAGAAGTCGGGTGAGTACAACACTGGCTGGCTACATAAGGCTTGTTTCAAGAATTGGAATGCTGCCTCAGCCTCGGGGGTCCATTTAATCATGACCGACCCTTTCCCCTTCGTTAGGTTGGTTAGGGGCACAGCCTTAGAAGCAAAGTGGGGAATGAATCGCCGATAATACCCAGCGATTCCCAGAAAGGCTCGTACCTGCTTCTTGCTGTTGGGACGTGGCCAACTCTGGATGGCCTCGACTTTGTTGAGTTGGGGTTTTATTACTCCCCTCCCAATGGTGTACCCAAGATATTTGGCCTCCTCCTGCCCAATGGTACACTTCTTGGGGTTAGCCGTAAACCCCGCTTCCCGAACAGAGTCCAGGACTGCTTGCACTTTTGGCAGATGTGAGGCCCAATCTGTGCTATGGACAATTACGTCATCCAGGTAAGCCGCAGCATACTTCCGATGGGGCCTCAGCATCTGGTCCATTTTCCGCTGGAATGTGGCCGGCGCATTCTGTAACCCGAACGGCATTCTTTTATATTGGAACGCCCCGTCTGGGGTTACAAATGCGGTTTTCTCTTTGGCCAATTTGGCCAGGGGGATTTGCCAATACCCTTTTGTGAGGTCAAGAGTCGTCATGTATCGGGCTGTTCCCAGCCGGTCGATCAACTCATCTATACGTGGCATGGGGTAGGTGTCAAATTTTGTAACTTTGTTCAACTGACGAAAATCGTTACAAAATCGCCAGCTCCCATCCGGTTTAGGCACCAACACAATGGGACTAGACCAATCACTTTGGGACTCCTCTATCACCCCTAAGTTCAGCATTTTCTGTACTTCCTCCCGTATTGCCTCCCGTCGGGCCTCTGGGATCCGATAGGGTTTTAACTTCACCCTTTCACCGGGCGGGGTAATGATGTCATGCTCTACCCCAAATGTTTGTCCCGGCAGCTCAGAGAATACCTCCTTGTTGCGAAGCACAAACTCCTTAACCTCCTGTTGTTGGGGTTGTGACAAGGTGGCTGCTATTCCAACCTCAGGAATCACGCAACCAGTTTGAGCTGGTGACCAAGTGTCTGCGACTAGGGACTCTCTATCCCTCCAGGCTTTCAACAGATTAACGTGATAGATCTGTTCGGGCTTTCGCCTTCCTGGTTGTCTGACCTTGTAATTCACTTCACTCACTTTTTCCATTATCTCGTAGGGGCCTTGCCATTTGGCAAGGAATTTACTTTCAACCGTAGGGACAAGTACCAGTATCCTATCCCCCGGGGAAAAGGTACGGGTCTTGGCTCCACGGTTGTACACTCTCTGCTGTGCTAACTGCGCTTGGGCCAAATGTTCCTTCACGATGGGCATTACCTGTGCAATTCGGTCTTGCATCAGGGCGACATGCTCAATCACACTCCTGTGGGGAGAACTCTCACTTTCCCAAGTTTCCTTGGCAATATCCAACAGCCCTCTTGGGTGTCTCCCATACAGTAACTCAAAGGGGGAGAATCCCGTAGAGGATTGGGGCACCTCCCTAATAGCAAACATCAGATAAGGAAGTAGACAGTCCCAATCCTTTCCATCTCTATCCACCACTTTCTTCAACATTTGTTTTAGGGTTTTGTTGAATCTTTCAACCAGCCCATCGGTTTGGGGGTGATACACAGATGTACGTAATTGCGTCACTTTGAACAATTTACACAGCTCCTTCATAACCCGGGACATAAAGGGTGTACCTTGGTCCGTAAGCAGTTCTTTACCAATACCCACCCGGCTAAACACAAGAGATAGCTCTTTGGCTATGGTTTTGGCCGAGGTATTTCGGAGAGGGATCGCTTCTGGATAACGGGTGGCATAGTCCATTATAACTAATATGTACTGGTGCCCCCTAGCGGACTTGATTATAGGACCTACCAAATCCATGGTGATCTTCTCAAACGGGACCTCAATGATGGGTAGAGGGACCAGCGGGCTACGGAAATGTGGCATCGGGGCCGACCTCTGACACACAGGGCAGGAGGAACAATAATTTTCTATGTCCTTCATCACCCCCGGCCAATAGAATCTCTGTAATACCCTCTCTCGGGTTTTCTCTGTCCCCAGATGACCTCCAAGAATGTGCCCATGGGCCAACTCCAACACCAACTTCCTGTAAGGTTTGGGCACCACAAGCTGCTCAACGGTTTCTTCTGCCCTTTTTGCCACCCGATACAGTAGGTCCTTCTCTACGCTGAAGTATGGGTAAGTGCAGGTATTATCTGGGTTCACTAACTCGCCATCTATTTTCACTACGTTTTCGCGTGCCTTTATTAGGGCGGGGTCTTTCAACTGTTCTGTGGCAAAGTTTTCCCTGTGAACCTCAAGATCAGAAAACTCCACAGACGGTAGGTTTTCGTCTGAGGAGGTGGGCTCCTCTCCAGTTTCTTGAGTCTCCCCTGCCAATACTGATAAGGGAAATTCCGGAGAGTCCTCACCACTCTCAGGGGAGTTCTGGCTATCACATTCCTGGTACATAGGGGCACCAGTGGGGGGCTCAGGATCATCCCACAGTTCCCAGAACTTCGGAAAATCCCTTCCCACAATGGCGTCATACGGTAACTGAGATACTAAGCCCACTGGATGAGAGAGGGTACCTTTGGGGGTCTCGAAACACACTGTAGTCACTGGATACTCTCGGGTGTCCCCATGCACACAAATAACAGCTACCTTGCTATTCCCAGAGACCTCTGTTTTAACTAACTCAGCCTTTATCAGGGTCACAAGGCTACCTGAATCCAGCAATACCAGAACATTTCTACCATTAACACACATTTTGCATAAATGTTTCTCAATTCCTCGAATGGCAGTGCATGCGACTGTCGCACACAGCGACTGACGTCTGCCCGTCAGAAAGTCACACTGCATGGGTTCCTCCACAACCGGGCAATTGGCTGCAATATGTCCCGCTTGCCGGCAGCGGTAGCAAACGATCCTTCTTGCCGCCTCTTGAGCCGCTGATTTCCCAGGCTGTTCTCGCCAAACTTGGGGTAGAGCTCCCACCCTCTCACTCTCTCCACCCTTACCCCTTGGAATCCTCTTATCCGCCCCTGGGGATGGTCTGGTCTTAGGGTGGAAAGTCCGAGTGTCTCTGGAAGAGGCCGTCAGGTTCTCTGTAGCCAAGTATTTCTCCACACGATCCACAAGACCATCGGCCGTCTCTGGGTCTCCATGGCTTACCCAGTTTTGGATGGCAGTAGGAAGAGCTCTCAAAAACCGATCCATTACAACACGTTCCACAATCTTTGGTGCGGACAAAGTCTCTGGCTGTAGCCACTTTCTGCTCAGGTGAATGAGATCATACATTTGAGACCTGGGGGGTTTTCCAAGCTGGAAAGTCCAGTTATGCACACGCTGAGCCCGGACAGCCTGGGTGACACCCAGCCTTGCCAATATCTCAGCTTTTAGCATCACATAGTCTTTTGCTTGGTCAGGCTCTAGGTCATAGTAAGCCTTCTGCGATTCACCAGTTAACAGAGGAGCCACCAGTCCAGCCCACTGCTCCTCAGGCCACTTTTCTCTTTCAGCAGTCCTTTCAAATGTGGTCAAAAATACCTCTGGATCATCCTCTCCAGTCATTTTTGTCAATAAACGACTCACCCCAAAGGACGCGGTATTAGTGGGACGGCTTTCCTCACTGGTCTGCGGACGTTGCTGCATTACTGCTTCCATTTGTTGTAGTCTCTGCTCTTGCTTCTGTAACAGGTCTATGAAGCGGGCCTCAGATTGCTGCTGGGCTTGTTGCTGAGCTTCCAGACTCTGTTGGTGAGCTTGCTGCTGGGCTGCAAGGCTCTGTTGATGAGCTTGCTGCTGGGCTGCGAAGTTCTGTTGTTGAGCTGCAAGGCTCTTTTGCAAACCTGCATTTGTCTGCTGTTGATTGGCATTTGCTAGAGCCAGCTGCTTCAGTATCTCCTCCATGCTGGCTTAAAAAAAACTGCCCACATTCTCCACCAACTGTGAGGGGGTTAGCTCGGCAGCGGGTGTGTGTGACCCCCGGGATGGGCTCCCCACACAAAAACAGGCCCAGCAAACGGAGGTTGTGGTTTTCAAAATCAAAAAAAAGGTGCGGTTTATTTTCTATTTACAGTGACAAAACACAGCAAAGCCAAAAGAAACATATAAACAAAATAAATCCTGGTCAACTTGACCTCTGACTAAACATACAGGTTTCCTAACTAACAACTGGGATCAGCCTAGTGCTGTCCTAGTCCCTAAGTCCCTGGTTTTAAATGTCCAAGCAAATAGCCACACAGGCTTTTTCTCACCGCACAGGGGTTCACTCTCCCTAGACAGTCCACACAGGTCTGGTTCCAGGCATGAGCTAACATCTAATGAAGCTGGGAGTTCTTATAGAGGCCTAAATGAGCTGACAAGCTTCAGCTGGCCTCATCAACTCCCTGCCTGCACGACGCCCAGCCCTCTCCCTAGAGGTATGAGTCATCCATGAGCCCACTAGCCTTAGCTGGGCTTATACAACTCTCCACCTAGTTGTATAAGTCGGCGTAAAGCCTGAATCTGGGCGAAATATATCTACCCCCCTGGATGCAACCAGGTGACTTTACCTTCCTGCTGTCACACCACATAGCAGAAAGAATTGGTGATTCATCTCCTCTCCTACTCCATAGACCTAATCACTCAGCAATATTTGTTCTATAAAACTCTCTGAGAAAGTATTAAATCCACAGGAAGAGTAGGGCTGCCAATCAATTAACATTTTCGGAAAGACTTTTTTCAGTAGCAGCCTGCATATTTCACTCGGAAGGTTTCCGTAATAACCTGAACCTTTTGACAGTTTAATGCATTTATGGTTCTATATAACTGAAATAAACATGTTTTTCCAACTTTTTAGGGCTGTTTGAACCAATAGATATGAAATATGAACTAAATCGTGATCCTTCCATGGACCCATCCCTAGCAGAGATGACTGAGAAGGCCATCAAGATCCTGAGCAAGAATCCCAATGGATTTTTCCTTTGTGTAGAAGATAAGTATAAAAAGAATGGCACAGGGGTTTTATTCATACACACAGACAGAATTAAGAGAATGTGCTAGTCCTGAGTCTGACAAAAAATGGACATATGCTGGGGTTCAAAGGCTGTTGAGTAGATGTTGATAGTTACATCGACATTGGTACTATTATGGGTTTTTTTCTGCGATTAAAATTCAGCCTTGAGAACATTTAATTCCCATTTAGTGTAATTCATTGACGCACAGTTCCAGGACCAAAATTGCATTTTGTTTGATCAGCAGAACGTATTCTGCATAATGGCTAGCCATACAAAGAATACTTGTGTAGCGGTACCCCCATGGGGGCTGCTGATTGACTCTATACCCCACAGGCTATCCCGACTCTGCAGATTATCTCTCACCACTGACACCTTGGGTTCCATTGTAACCGTCTTACAGTAATAAAAATAGAATCAATCAAGATTTCTCAATCACATGAAGAATTTTACTAAAGCAGGAAAAGAACTCAAAAAATATATACATTCAATGGAAAATGAACATAGATTATGAACATTAATGAAGGTGTATACTCAGGCTGGCAATGGCTACAATTTAACCTGCTTACCATTTAGCACAGGATATGCATGCCAGGACACAGTGGAGCAAGTCCTCCAACACCTCTGGATTTATGTTGGACCACCTTTCCACTGAGAGCCAAGCACAGAGATCAGAAACCAAACAATAGGTACAACAATTGCAGCATATGCTTTAACCTTGGCTTACTAAATGGCTCTCCCTAGAGTGCAGTTCAGTGTGTTCTGGAATGTGAAGTGTACAGCCCAGTGAACCATAAAGTAATGGCAGTCTTATCCTGTTCTTGTCTTCTTTCTTCAGCTAGCTTAGTGAACTTTGAACTGTATGGTGGTGCACTTAATTGTAATCCAATAAGGCAAATAAATAAGCAGTAACTGGAAAAAAAGGTGAGATGCTATATCCTCTATCATAACATGTGTTAAAACTGAGCATCCGGCTGTATAGACACTTAAGTGTAATAGAAACCCTTCCGTGGGGACTAAAAGTGTCAGCGACAGTCTGGACAGCAGAAATCCAATTACTTTAATGGGCAAGTGCCCGCTCACCACTGTGGGTCCTCAGCCGGCTGGTACACTCTGTCAGGAACCTCACTGGATGGCGCCCCTGTGATGGAAGATGGTGTCGTCACATCGCACGGCCGGTCCTGGTTCTCTGGCGGGTGAAACAGCTTCAAATGCTCTGAAGCGTGGTCCGATCCACCTGCTCAGCTAACAGTGCTGTCCTCCTGGGATCCCTCTGGGGTATATGATCCGGCTCACCGCTGCAGGCCGCAGTCTCTCGCTCTCAGTCACACACACAGACCTCCTGCTGGCAGTTGAAAGGTGTCCAGAAAGGCCTAAACGAGGCCTGCTTGTCCTTTTTTATCTGGTTACCCAGCAGGCTGTTCTGTCCCGCTATGCCTTGTGGGCCCGCAGTTTAGCATTGTGGGGCTGGCAGTTCTCAAACTAATTGACAATGTAAGAGTCACTACCTCATTAAACCATACATCCCACAATGGATCACTTTTATCCTTTAATCAGGAAAATAAATGTTCAAATAACTTTCAACGGTCACCAGAGGGAGCCAAACCCTTTACCAATAACATTACAAACTTAATGCAATAACTTTCAGTAGCAATACCTTGGCTACACTTGAAATCATACATATTTATTTATAAACCCTTATTGGTAGTTGAAAATGGCCTTCATACGTAAAATAGTAAAACCAAAAAAATAAAGGCGACTGCTTATCAATAAAGGTTTGTACATGCACGTGAAAGGGAGATCTATGATTAGCCACAGCATGATCCCAAAGACCTGTCCAGTGTGTCTTACCATAAGCTGTTCTGGAATAGAGACTTCAGAAGATGGTTAGTCATACAGTACTGGATCTGTGTTATCTTTAGAGGCACACTGATTTTCTGTGTTTGCCTCAACAAGCCTCCCAACTAGGCTCTTCTCTTGGCCCAAAGCAACTGCATGAGCTGCTATGGCTATAAATGACACCACTGGCTTTCAGCAACATCTTTTAACTGTCTGCAAAGTCCTATAAAGATAAATCTAAGACAGTTGATTTATGTTGTCACAGAATATCCCTTTAAACATGCATGATATCAAGACTAAAACAACATTCTTTGTGACACTTTATTTTATTTCTATTCTGTTTATGAGCTATAAATGAACTTGTTATCGTATGGGGAGTGTTGCAGATGTTTCGATGCTAATGTATGGCACACCTCTGCTATCATTTACTTTTTTCAAAGGAAACCATTGTATGAAATAATAAAATAATCATCTGAAATATATTCAGTAAAAGCTGTCATAGGGCAGTACCAATTTCATAAAACAAAGTCATTTGAAGGTGAAAGACCGTTTTTATATATTTATAAATCATATCATCTAGTACAAAGTGGTCTTTTTATATTTGTAATAGATGACATTAGAACTTTTTATATAGTCGTCACCTGTTAAAAGTTATTCTTGCTTTGGTTCTTGTGTACAAAATACTAAATGATGGTATTGCATGATAGAATCTACAGCTTAATGTTCTTGCATTTATTGTACGTGGCAGAATTGACCATGGCCATCATGATGGCAATGCTAGGAATTCCCTGACTGAGGCTGTTGAGTTTGACAAAGCCATTCGCACAGCTGGGCAGCTGACTTCAGAATCTGACACACTGACTGTTGTGACTGCTGACCATTCTCATGTCTTCACCTTTGGAGGGTACACAGATCGTGGTAACAGTATTTTTGGTAAGGCACTTTATTAAAGTGAATCTTGCACTAAAATGCAAGGTCTGGATATGTGGCTACCACCACCACCACCTGTTGACAAAACATTGTGTGGTCATATTTAGGGGATGCATCTGAGTGATACCAGGCTCAGATGCAGCAATTGTTAGGATTCCTGGACCCATTTATGCCAGTGGTGTTCAGTTCCCTGCGGCCTATAGGTGGCGCTGTTGTCATAGGCTGGGGTTGAACCACCATTGGAGGGCTGTGCCCTTTGTGTCCTCTCACGGCAGTAGTACAGCGGGGTGGGGAAGCCGCTGTGCATGCTGGGAGAGGGTATAAAGGGGGCAGACATCTTCCGCATGAGGTCCGCGCCCAGGCACCTTCAGGCTGGGTGCATGTGCGTGTTGTCCCGGGTGCCCTAGGCCCGGGGACGGAGTTGCGGTTCCACCCCAGACACCTTTGGTCTGGGGTGAGGTACTCTCTGGAGGTCTGGGGCCCAGTACGTTCGACTGGGTCCCGCAAGGGATCAAGGGCTCCTAGGGTGTCCCCCGGTGTGGACGCCCAAATCTAAGATGAGGAGACCAGGGAGGTGACCCTTCCAAAGATCCAGTGCAGCATTTGCTGGTGATGGCGGGGCCTCTGGTAACTGTCCAGAGGGATGTCCTCTCTCTGACAGGGGCCATTGCTCATAGAAGGTAGTCCACGTTCTCATGGTCTGTGGCAGGGACCCATCGTGAATCAGGTCGGTGGCAGAGACCCAACAACCAGGTCTGTGGCAGATGCCTTATTCATCTGGTCTGTGGCAGGGACCCCCTCACGGTCGGTGGCAGCGACTGTGCGCCAAGCCTGTTCGTGCTATAACGGAACAGGAGAGAAACCAAGTTCAAGTTTGTGCCTGGACCTCCTCCCCACTTTGTTCTGAGCTGTTCTATGTCTAACCAGTCGCTCTTAAAGGACTATTTATTGCTCTGAAGAATAAATAAGTGTTGGACTTTCAGTGGTGTGGAACTTGACTTTCTGGGAGCAAAGGGTCTTACCTCCACTTGCGTGGAGGGTGGGAATCATCCTCAAGGGAAGTGTTGGCTCTGGACAGGGACACAGGCCCGAAGGTAAAAGGTTATAGCTCACACCTCTACACACAAGAGGTTACGAGCTGGTGGTGCGCCACACTCTCCTCCCCTGGTCCCCTAGACGAGAGCCATTGACCGAGAAGAGAAGAGAAGAGGGAGGCAGAGGTGAGGTCGCTACAATTGCATTACTGAAATTAAAAAGAAAAAACACTTTTAAGAGGGATTTAAAAATACTCACCTAGTCACTGGCAGGACTGGACCACACACAGGGATCTTGGGAAAGTTCAGGACCCAGATCTTGCAAAAGGATGCTAAAGCACTGTATAAAAGCATGTTCTCACCTGATTTGGGATCCAACTTTTTCCGGATTCCCCAAGAAGACCCACTGGCTTCACCTAGCTTAGACGAGCCCCCTGGAAGCCTGAGGGCAATGTAAGTATTTTTTACTCTCCAGTGTTGTGTTTTTTTTTTTTTTTTATGTAATGCAGCCATTTGAGAGCAGGTGGTGGAAAGCAGCCACCTAAAATGGACTTGCATCTTAGTACATGTAGCGATACCCCCAAACTAAGGGAGCCGCTGGTTTGCTTTTGGGCCCTGTACACAGCACAGCCAACCCTCGGCAATCTACTCAACCCTTCTCTGGCACAGCTAGTCTAGGGGTGGTGTTTTTGTATAGCTCTATACCAGTTCATGTACAATCCCCCAATACTTATCTAGCAGTGATAAGATAGATTAATGGACTCCAATACCAGGTTAATCAATTGTAAAAGGGGGTTTACTTGTGAATAAAGGAATTAACGATCAATATCACATATAACACATGCATGCAGAGCCCTGCAGTAATACTAACACTGGTTAACTTTAGTGCACAAACAGTTCTATCTCACACTAACATTTAGCTAAAGTCCCGTTAGCAATATGGCGCCCAGCAACACTATCAACTCCCAGTCAGGCCTGACTCAGTTAAAGCTCAGTCTTTTAGGCAAGGAATCTTCGCATGCAAGATGATCGGTGGTACACATACAGGAACGATATTTGTAATCCAATAATGGCCTGAGGCAATGTAAGCAACTCCCCGGAGACTATGTAACTCAGTCCCACAACTAGTCTCCTGACAGGAAAAAGGATAATATAACCCGATGGGCCAATGCAGTCTATAGGCCTAATAAAGTACTCGGTTATAGTTGTGAGCAGGTGCTCTCTCACCCCTCCGGACTCGATCCCAGTCCGGGACTCCCACCGCTGTGTCTCCACACACACATGATCTGCCACCGCCTGATCTCCGGTTCACTGACGTCCCTGAAGCAGGTGGATGTCTCCAGCTTCCCGGGGTCTGTGGCTACCCCTTCTTCAGACACTATGTGCCCTAGATAGTTGACTGATGACTGGTAGAACTGGCATTTCTCTGGCGAAAGCTTGAGTCCCTCTTCGCTGAGCCTTCTCAGGACTTTTTCCAGTCTTTCCTCATGTTCTTCTAGAGTCTTCCCAAAGACAATGATGTCATCTAAGTACACGAGAACTTCGATGAGGTTCATGTTTCCTACGGTTTTCTCCATGAGGCGTTGAAAGGTGGCAGGGACTCCAGACAGACTCTGTAGGGCATCCTCTATCCTCGGGGTGGTATACTGGTCGGGTATCGTCCTCCGGTTGAGAGTCCTGTAGTCTATACACAACCTCAACGACCCATTCTTCTTCCGGACCACCACTATTGGAGAGGCATAGGGGCTCCTAGATTCCCGGATAACACCGGTTCGCTTGAGCTCGGTGAGCTGTTCTCTCAGGTCTTCAAGGTAGGCTAGAGGAACTCGCCTGACCCTCTCCCTGAAAGGCTTGTCTTCCTGGAGGCGGATTCGATGGGTGGCACTCTTCGCACACCCTACGTCAAACTCATCTTTAGAGAAAATCTTCCTCCATCTGGTCAACTGGGCCTTTGCCCTCTCTTTTCAGGCCTTTGGCAGGTTCGGGATCTCCATGCAGAGCTTCTCCCAAACAGTCCTGTCTCTCTCTGTCTTCTCCACATCTGATAAGACAATTGGGGCAGCAGGGCTCACCTTGCCCAGCAGCATCCTGGCGGGGATCTCCATGGGAACACCCGTGGTATTCCTGACGCTCACCGGCACCTTACAGTGTGCCTTCTTCAGAGCTCTCACCGGAACCATTTCTGGGATCACTTCTAAGCCTGAGTATTCTTCCAGAGGGTCTGGTTCCAACATGACAAAGGGACCAGGTTGCTCCCAAGTAAGCTTCACAGTGGCTCTGAGACAGGTTACCTCACCGGGCTGCAACACTATTCCCTTCTTCTCCAGTCTCCAGACTTTACCCACCCCCTCTTCTGGGGCCTTGTGTTCTAAGACCAGTCGCTGATAGGCTGTCTTCAACATTGGGTGTATTCTGGTGACTGTCGGGTTCTTTCCTCCTGCCAGAGGGGCCGGAAGCCTCCGGACCAGGTCCGTATTTGTCCCTATTATTAAGGTGTTCTTGCTGGCTCCAGGCGGTCGGGGGCACACCACTGCCAGGGTATCGAACACTTCAGCTTTCCTGGCCACTGAGGGGTCGAAGGTCAGTTTAATGGGCAAGTAACCATCATAGGGGAAACTCTGTGTTCCAATTCCCCATATTTCCAAATCTTCAATTCTCTGGATGGGCAGGTGACTCAGATGTCTATCATAAAAGTCCCAGTATAACAGAGTCACCTGCGCCCCAGTATCTAAGATGGCTCTCGTGTAGACTCCCTCCACTTGAATAGGCACTACGGGGGAGGGGCCTACCAGTTCTTCTGGATAAGACTTCAAAGGGGTCTCTTTCTGTTGATCCCTACATTTTCCCTTGGTCCTTTCCTTCTTGTGTTTGGCTGTTGGCTTTAGTCCCTCTTGGGCTCGGTATGCATTGATCTCCCTCCTCTGTTTATGTGTATATTCCCGCTGAGGGACATTTGTCACATATCAGGTAAGACCAGAACTATGTGAACTGCAACAAAGGAAACCCAAACGTGTGTAAGTGAAATATAATGATTTATTTAAGATAAGTGAAATAATATAGATACAACCACCTCCAATACCACACAGTGCACAACAACCAATACCAAACAAAACCCAGAAATAATAACAGTAACAGACAAATATGTACAAGTAATGGGGAAAACCAGAATCATAAACAGGGCCAGGCCAGGGTTATACACAGCAGGTAGGCAGATGAACAGAGGGATATTCCAGAAGCATAAACGTGAGCCAGGCCAAGGTCTTGCACAGGGAGATCAGCAGATGGGGTAAGGAACACCGGACAGGGAGAGGATTGATGGATGGATGGGTCAGGACAGGGAGACAGGATCAAGCAGGGGGCAACCAGGCTGCAGAGCAAGGCTCCAGGGATCAGGGATAAGGACAGACACAACAGGTACTGGTTCAAGTTCAGGTTCAGGTTCAGGTTCAGGTTACAGGAATCAAGGATCAGGTAGACAGGCTACAGGTCAGGGCACAAGGACGATACCAGGACAAGGAGTGCTTGTGCTTGCCGGGTATTTATAGGAAGGCTAATTGGCTTCAGGTCACAGCTGAACGGAGGAAGGGCAGTTTGCTCCACACTGTCAGGATCCATCCACTGGTGGAAACCAGTACTGCGTCCAAGGAATAATACAACACCAGCAGGGAAAGATTCTCCTGACAGTTCCAAACTGCAAGGAGACACCTGCTGGTGGACCACAGTACTGCAAAACAAATAACAAATAACACCAGCGGATGGAACCATTCCTGACAACATTATTTCTCTTTCTCTTCTTCTGAGGGGGTCTACCCCTTTTTCTTCTAGGCTTCTCATTCAGTTTGGGTACAGTGGAGCTCACTGGAGATGATGGGCACCCGGTTGACTCCTTCACCGGGGCCCTCTGAAGTTTTCCGCCGGCTTGCGATTATTTATCTTCTTTTTCTTGGGACTAGAACATACTTGCACAATATGGCCAACTCCTCCACAGTTAAAACAGACCACATCCCGCCAGTCTTGTAGGGAAGTGGGTGCTGAGGTATCTGGGAACAACTCCTTCTTCGGTCCACTATTTTCTACGACCCTTGGATCCTTTGCCATCAAAGAGGTCAGCATCTCCAACACCTGAGACATCTGTGACTTCAGGGTATCTACTTCTGGGTCTCTTTCAAGGGTCATGGCTGATCTGACCATTACCGGTATAGAAGGGGTATGCGCCTTGATCGCTTGCTGATCCTTCTGCAGGGCCTCTTCATCTCTAATGATCTTTACCAGATCAGGGTAATTCAGTGACATGCCTCTTCCAGAGGTTTTCAAGTGGAGCCAGACTGGATCCGAGCGTAACGCTCCCTTTAAGATCTGCTTCATCCTTGCCGCATCTATGGCTTGGGGTACCATCCCTTTTTTTAGTTCGATTTGGCAAAGCATCTTGTTCAGTCTTCTGACATACTCCGACAGCTTTTCTCCTGGCTGCTGAAAGGTGTGTTCGAACTGATACACCAGTTCCGTTACTTTCTCCAACTGACTGAACTCTTCTTGTAGCATGGCTAAGCAGTCATAAGCCGTGCAGGCAGCATTTCCAAACCCGGAGACTTTTTACAGCTTCCGCAGCCGCGCCTTTCAAACTTTCCATCACGCGCTGCTTCTTCTGCGCTTCAGGCACCTCCCATGCCTCTACTACTGACAAGGCCTGTTCGATCCAGGTATCGAAGTCTTCCTCCCCTACAGGGACGGGCAGCGTCCCTGAAAATGTTCTCAGCTTCCGGTAGCTGGCCTCTACGTGTACCGTATTTGTTTGCTGACACTTTGTGAGCAGATCTCCCAAGGCATTTAAAAGTTCTAGCCCTATGACTGTAATGGGTGTCACCGGAGGTGTCATCCTTCTCTGCCTCTCTGCTGCATGGGGTATCCCTGGCGGTGATCCCGTTGGGGATGGCGGGGATGACTCCGTCTTCAGTTATTGCGTGCGCCAGACTATACGTTTTGTTATCCAGCGTCTGCACACTTTGGCCTTTAAAGTTCCCCGGCATTCCATCCATCCACTCTATAAGTGCATACTGAAACGAGGTGTCTGGGGCTGATTTCAGGTCTATCACCCATGGTGTATTATTTGGGGATAGTGACACTGCAAGTCGCTCTGCCGCGCTCACTGACCATTCTTCTCCCGGGAGACTAATGACCACTGACATGTCTGGGTTTGTCCTGGCTGCTTCGCACCACGCTTTCACTTCTAGCGGGTCCATGCCGATACTTTTGGCGTGTCTGCTTGCCATATACAGGATCCCGGACCGATGCCCCCACGTGTAGCGATACCCCCAAACTAAGGGAGCCGCTGGTTTGCTTTTGGGCCCTGTACACAGCACAGCCAACCCCTGGCAATCTACTCAACCCTTCTCTGGCACAGCTAGTCTAGGGGTGGTGTTTTTGTATAGCTCTATACCAGTTCATGTACAATCCCCCAATACTTATCTAGCAGTGATAAGATAAATTAATGGACTCCAATACCAGGTTAATCAATTGTAAAAGGGGGTTTACTTGTGAATAAAGGAATTAACGATCAATATCACATATAACACATGCATGCAGAGCCCTGCAGTAATACTAACACTGGTTAACTTTAGTGCACAAACAGTTCTATCTCACACTAACATTTAGCTAAAGTCCCGTAAGCAATATGGCGCCCAGCAACACTATCAACTCCCAGTCAGGCCTGACTCAGTTAAAGCTCAGTCTTTTAGGCAAGGAATCTTCGCATGCAAGATGATCGGTGGTGCACATACAGGAACGATATTTGTAATCCAATAATGGCCTGAGGCAATGTAAGCAACTCCAAGGAGACTATGTAACTCAGTCCCACAACTAGTCTCCTGACAGGAAAAAGGATATTATAACCCGATGGGCGAAGGCAGTCTATAGGCCTAATAAAGTACTCGGTTATAGTTGTGAGCAGGTGCTCTCTAACCCCTCCGGACTCGATACCAGTCCAGGACTCCCACCGCTGTGTCTCCACACACTAAAGCCCTGTACACACGATCGGATAACCTATGGATTTTCGTCCGATGGATTTGTCCATCGGAAATCCGATGAAACTGTTCTTCATCAGTCTTGGCCACACACCATCAGTCCAAAAACCGACGGCAATAAAATGACAGCACGCACAACACGTACGACGCGCTATAAAAGGGCCGAACAAATCTAATGGCGCCACCCCTTGGGCTGCTTTTGCTGATTTCATGTTACCGCGTGTTAGTAAAAGTTTGGTGAGAGCCGATTCGCGCTTTTCAGTCTCCGTGCTTTGCAGATCGTTTCCTGGTGTTCAGTTTGTGCTTGTGGGTTTGTATTTGTGATTCAGTGCGTGCAGTCAGGTCGTTACTGCCTTGCAGTGCCTTCTTGGCCGTTCGTTTACTGTTTTTCAGGTCGTTCTTCTCAGGCCTTGCTGTTCCACGGTGCGTTCTGTTTGAGTGCGTTCTGACCAGCCGACCGGTTTAAAACTATGTTTGAAGTGCGTTCTCGTTCTCGAGCTCGTGCTGGCTTTGGACTTGGTGTTGCAGTTAACACTGTTACCCGAGTTCAGTCTGTGAACAGGGTGAGGAGGAGTTCATGGACTAAGAATTGGTTGCTCCAGCGGGACCAATTCTCCCATATGCCTCTGCTGCGGGAAATCCATGAGAATAATCCTGATGATTTCAGGAATTATCTCAGGATGACGGACCCCGTATTTCACCGTCTGTTGGATTTGCTGTCCCCCTATATCACCAGGCAGGACACTGTGATGCGCCAGGCCATCACTGCCGAGCAGAGGCTTATTGCCACGTTGAGATACCTGGCGACTGGGAGAAGCTTGCAGGACCTCAAGTTCTCAACAGGCATCTCCCCCCAGGCTCTCGGGGTCATTATCCCTGAGACGTGTTCGGCCATCATTCAGGTCCTGCAGACGGACTATATGAAGGTAATTTTGCTCCTTTAACCTCACATTATATGTTTTTATTGTTTTATAATTGTGACGGACCTAGCCGGGACAGAGGCTTTTGGAGGGGACTGAATGCAAGCCTCTTGCCCTGCGACCATGGGCCCTAATAATCTTCTCTTTTTTTTCCCTCCTAACCCAAATTTGCCTGTTTGTAATACCCTGGTAATGTCCCCATTTTCCCCATGCATGTTTTTACCTGTAAAGCCCTCTTTGTGCCCTACATGCCTATTTCCCTTCACTAACCTCTCCAGCATGCTATCGTGGGTGCAAATCCAGCTAGCCTTCTATCTTCCTTTTCTTATTTTTGTGGTCATTGCCCTCGTAGTTTGACAACCCTCCCTCCCCCCCCCCCTAAAGATGTTTAAAAAATTTAAGTTCTCAATCAAGCTCATCAGAGTGGTAGAGCCTTTTTTTGGATCCCCCACAATCACCTAAGCCCCCCCCTTACATTATTTTAGAATGTTCACTCAGCGGGGGTGAGGCATCTGCTAAGTGGGCCTTTGTTTATTGTTAGGAAAAACTCCCTTAAATAATAATGTTAGAATGATGTGGTTCAACAATGTTTTTGCGTGTAATCTGCTTGCACTGTAAACATAAACTGTACTAATGTATTATTTTTGTTTGACTCCACAGTTCCCTAGCACACCACAGGAATGGCTGACTGTGGCCTCCCAATTTGCCCAGCAGTGGGATTTCCCCAACTGCGGAGGGGCAATTGATGGGAAGCACGTCCACATAGTGCCGCCACCCCGTTCGGGGTCATACTATTTTAACTATAAAGGTTTCAATAGTATTGTGTTAATGGCGATGGTGTCGGCAAGGTACGAGTTCCTGTATGTGGACGTGGGGAAGAACGGCCGGATGTCCGATGGCGGAGCATTCGCAGAGACGGAGTTCGCTCACCGTCTGCAGGCTGGGGGTCTTGCACTGCCTCCAGATGCAGAGAACGTGGAAGGGCTACCGTTCGTTTTCATCGCGGATGAAGCTTTTGGACTAGGACCACACCTCATGCGGCCGTTTCCCCAACGCACCCTCACCCCGGAGAGGAGGGTTTTTAATTACCGGCTGGCCAGAGCCCGGAGAGTTGTGGAGAATGCCTTTGGGATAATGGCCAGCCGGTTCCGCCTGTTCCAGACAGCTATCAATTTGGTGGATTATAAACTGAACAACATTGTCTACTGCTGCTGCTTGTTGCACAATTTTTTGCGCAAATTTTCGACAAATTATGTGTCATCAGTTGGGCCTGAGGCCGGTCCATCTGAACTGATAAATCTGACCGGCCTCAGCACTGCCCGTACTGGCTTGGCCCCCCAAAGTGCCCGTGAAGTACGTCAGAAATACATAGAGTACTTCACGGGTAGGGGGGCCATCGCAATGCCAGACCACATCTGACCTTTGATTTTACCTTTTTAAAATAAAAAAATAAATTTGATTTACTACAAACTTGTGTTGTCATTCTTGTATTTGTGGTTTATGTGTCTCCCAGGTTCTAGTAGTGCCAAGTGTATTTCTTCTTAGTAAATAGCCTCAAATCTCTGAGTTTAAAACACTGTTTTTGCATCTTCAGAACTGCTCTTGAGCATAGAAAGAACAAGGCACACCTTTTTTTGACTTTCCAAATGTTTTTATTGATTGCACCACATTTTTGTTTGGTTTTCAAAATACTATATTTTTTTTTTTTGTGCGGCTTTTTTTGCAGAAACATGCATGGGTCAAAAGCCAAATAGTTTTTTCTGAAAAAGTAATAAAATAACACAGTGAAAAATACAAACAGGAGATGGGGTGATGTTACCCCTGATCCATCCCAAATGTTAAGAACCACACTTTCTTTTTGGGGCTCAAATGGGTATCTTCAACATGATCCCATGGCTAAGGTAAACATGTGCTATCTGCCATCATGGGGGATCAATGGACGTGCTTTGGGGGTGAAAACCCTTCCTCTCACCTACTTGAGGAGAGATGAAGAGGTTGCACCCCCAAAACAGGGACATAGATATCCTGTGACGGCAGATAGCACATGTTGAGTCAGTGTGTGCATCTTCACATTTGAGCTGGTGGCAATCCCATAGGAAATTTCTGACGCATAACAAAACACACTATTCTCCCCAAAATATCTATCATGTTTTTATATTTTTGCTCAATCACAATCATTCTCTTTCTCATATTGTCCATTTCGCTACTGCATTCCATGATTTCCTGAATGATTATTTTTGCACTGGCACTCGAGAATGGAGGATTTGGACTTCCTGACACACCCCCACGTTCAGTCCCTAAAATGAAAGAAAATGTTTTAAACTATGCAGGCCTACATCTGTATTTACCTTGAAGTTGTGGTGACAGAGACTGACCTGTTGTGCTGATAAGCTCCACCTCTCCTTCCTCCACCTCCCCTTCCTCCACCTCCGCTTTCTCCCCCTCCGCTTCCTGAACCTGCTGATCTTGGTCTGCTTTGGGATCTTCGGGGAGTTTCTGTGGTGTTGGGTTCCTCGTCTCCTGAGCATGGTGTGCTCCCAGTCTCCTCTCCCCTATGGGAAATTTAAAAATAATGTATCCTTTAGCACACAGACTTTTTCGGGCAGAAAATGTATTCTCAATGTTTTAAAGTGGGGTCCAATTGATATTTGGCCCTGAGTTTCAAGATGAACATATGAGATCTTGCAAAATCAACAAAGCAACATGTTATTTTTGAGGCCACTTACAAATACACTTGGATAACCACCAAGGTATCCACTGTACCACCTGTGTGTGACACCGTTTCTAAATTTGGTCATGTGGCCCAGAGTATAGTATCTTGATCCAGAAAAAAAAGCTGAGTACACAACTGCTGGAGTGTCATCTCCTTTACCCAGAATACAGTTTAGCCTTTCCTTCACATTCTAGTTTTACTTACAACACATCATCTTGCCAACAATGTGTAGGTAAACATCGTTGAAGTAAAATGAGGCATGCCCACATGTAGTTTACGTGGATATGTGCCAAACATGTTTGGGGGAAGAGCAGCAAGTTTTTCTTTCTCGTACATCACGGGACACAGAGCGGCATAGTCATTACTATGTGGGTTATATAGTTTACCTTCAGGTGCTGGCACTGGCAACTTCCAAACTGGAAGTACCCTCCCCTATATAAGCCCCTCCCATCCGGGAGCACCTCAGTTTTTTGCCAGTGTCTAAGGTGTTGGCCAAGAAGTAACATGTGTTTTTCACTGAGCTTGCGTACAGGTTCTTTTGGGCCTCAGTAAGCTATTCCGGATCCGACCAAAAAAGCTTCATAGCTAAACGGTCGGTACCCGGGCCTTGCAGAGAAAAGCAAGGTTTTGCCTGTAATGCTTCTCTTAGGAGGGCTGGACCCTGGGATCCAGAGCTCTGGTCATACCCACGACCAAGATGTTTTCTGTGCAGGGTGCTATACAGGTCCAGGGGAGTGGAATCCTTGGGAACCCGGTCCCTGAAGGTTTAATTACAATGCCTGCCGTGATAGGTGAAGTTTGGGCTTCTGTGGACCAAACAGAGTCCTGCGGTGGGGAAAAGGTAAGTGGGGGCCCCTCAGGAACTTGGTTCTATTAGGGGACCCCCAAGCCTAATATGTCTTTCTGCCTGTTACCTAACGGTATTCCCGCTAAATATCTGTGCATGCCTGTAACTACTAAAAAATTTAATAATTTTAAGAGTGGTCAAGAAAAAAAAAAATGGTTAAACCGCGGTACCTGTGTTAAACCACTAGAGGCCGCTGTGGAACGTAGGTTTCTTGTCATGTGGATTTTTTCTTTCCAAGTCAAAATCCAGGCAGATGGTGAGTTCTCTGGATGGGAAACTGTTTCCTCTGCCATGTTGCAATGCTCGTCCATCCCCCGGCCCTGTGGCAAACAGGGCCCTGGCTTCTGTCCCTAGTTCCTTTTCAAAAAGAGCGCCGAAGGCGCACGTGCCCGCGCCTCTATTTATAGAGGTGAGCTGGAAAAAGGGGCGGAGCTTGGTGGATGACGCTCTGTGCGCGCCGCAGCGCTTCTGCGCATGTGCGGGCGTCCCAGCATGATAAAAAGCATAATCAGGTGTTGTCAGCTGGTTATGAAAGGCAGAAACAGAGCTGGCAACATTTAGAAAAGGCATACAGCAGGCGGTTGATGCAGGCATCCCCATAGAAAGGCACATTAGTAGACACCAACTGTTTATATAGCAGCAATTGTGCTAGACTATTGTCAGTAAGTGGTGTATTTCGGCTGGAATACCTCAGCTTTGGGCTTAGGAATATGCCGTCTAAAGTCTCCGGGACTAAAAATCCCAGGAAGCATAGGGGGTCTCCATCGGGCTCTGAAGATCTTGGGCATGCTTCGGCTGCACCAATCTCCCCTGAAAAATCAGAGGTTAGTGACCGTAGAGCACCCTCAGGAGTACCTGGTACTGTGGCTGTCCTCAGTTCACCTGCTCCTGTGTATATAACAGAGGAGGTTTTTTCCTCAGCTCTGGGAGGACTGGAAGAGAGATTGACAACATTGATCGCTGCTTCCCTGTCAAAGGGAAAGCGCGCCCGATCTCCGTCTCCTCCCTCAGAGTGCCTGTTAGCAGAGCAACAGTCCCATACAGGGATCAACCTACCTGAAGGGGATCAGGATGAGGTTGATTCTGTTGTAGAGGAATCAACAGTGGAAGAGTCTTTCTCAGCATCACATGCTGAAAGATTATGGGTTCAGTCCCTGACTAACATGGTCCGATCAGCATTAAAATGCCCTTGCGGAGCCATCATCCACTTCTGTCTCCTCGTTGGGGTCGCTAAAAGCCCCCCAGACTGTTTGTTCCTTTCCAATCCATCCTTTACTGGAAGGGCTCATTTACCAGGATTAGGAGCATCCTGATAAAATATTTACTCCTCCCAAGAGATTTCCGGTGGTCTATCCCATGGAGGATAAGTTCATCAAAAAAATGGAGGGTCCCTACAGGGGACGCAGCCATCTCTTGTGTGAATAAATCACTGACATGTCCAGTAGATAATGTCCAAATGTTCAAGGACCCAATAGATAAAAATTGGAGTCCTTATTAAAATCTGCTTTCTCTACAGCAGGCTTGGTGACACAACCAGCAGTGGCAGCTATTGGGGTCTGCCAAGCAGGGAAGGATCAGTTGAAACAGGTCTTAAGGGACTTGCCAGATCAGCAGGCTCTTGCCCTAGCTGATCTACCTAGAGCCTTATGATTTGCGGTTGACGCCATAAAGGATTCAATCCACCAGGCCTCCCGCCTTACGCTGTCTGTAGTACATATGCGCAGGCTTCCATGGCTCAAAAACTGGTCTGCTGAAGCTCCCTGTAAAAAATTCCTGGTTAGCTTCCCATTTCATGGTGAACGCTTATTCGGGGAAGACCTGGACAGATATATCCAGAAAATTTCCAGCGGTAAAAGTACACTCTTGCCGGTTAAAAACAGAGGAAAGGAAAAACGTACCGCTCAAAAGCTTGAGAATTCACCAAATAGCTGCTTCCGCCCGGTCACTCACACAGGTGCTGGCTCTGCACTGATGCATGGGAGAAAAAGAAACCCTGGACTGCCGCACTCTGTATAGACAGTTATTTATTCCAAAATTTCAGGTAAAAAATCCAAATTCAAAATAAATCCATAAATCCAAAACAACAAATGCAGATGGTGTGCATGCAGGGAAGGGTGGCTAACGCGTTTCACGTCACGAATTGACGCTTACTCATAGCTAGGAGTTTTGGATTTATGGATTTATTTTGAATTTGGATTTTTTACCTGAAATTTTGGAATAAATAACTGTCTATACAGAGTGCGGCAGTCCAGGGTTTCTTTTTCTCCCGGTTAAAAACAGAGTTAGAGGTCCCTCTTTTAAGAGGCCTGCTTCTCCAGTCCCTGGGACATCGGCTGTGAAACAGTTCCGACGGCCTCCTCGGTCAAATCCCGGGGGTAAAAAATCAGGGACAATCGCAGGGTAACAAGAAACCCTGGGTCAGGAGAGGTACAAAACCTCCCCCCAAGTCAAATTCATGAAGGGTTGCCCCCACTCAATCGGGTGGGGGGAAGACTCCAGTTGTTCGCAGAGACCTGGCGGGACACGATCAGAGACAGATGGGTGCTCTCCGCAGTAAGTCTGGGAAGAGATTGGAGTTAAAAGACTCTCCTCTTTCCCATTTTATGAGGTCAAATGTGCCAAGGGATCCCCGGAAGAGAGGATCCCTCCTGTTGGCACTAGAACAACTATTGCTCCAAGGAGTAATTATGGAGGTTCCCCTGAATAGGGGTTTGGGTTTTACTCAAACCTCTTTACAGTCCCGAAGCCAAACGGGGACATGAGGCCCATATTAAATCTAAAAGGGCTAAAAAAAAAAATTCCTACATATCAGGACTTTCTGGATGGAGTCGATCCGATCGGTGGCCACTCCCCTACAAGGGGAGGAATGGTTAGCCTCGATCGACATCAAAGATGCTTATTTGCACATTCCCATCTTTCCAGTCCACCAAAAATTTCTACGCTTTGCAGTAGAAGGGCGCCATTTTCAGTTCAGAGCCTTACCCTTCGGTCTGGCCACAGCACCACGAGTGTTCACAAAAATTCTGGCCCCATTATTGGGCCAATCTAAGAACACGAGGTGTAACGATAATGGCATATCTAGACGACTTGTTGCTGATAGACCACTCAGTGGAAAAACTAGAAGTGGTTGTTCACGAGACAGTCAAGTATCTGGAATCTCACGGTTGGATTATCAACCGAGACAAGTCAGCCCTAAAACCAGTCAAAAGTCTGGACTACTTGGGGCTAAGGCTGGATTCAGACCAGAGAAAAATTTTCTGCCTCAAGAAAAGGTGTCGTCTTTGAGAGATTTGATCCACTTAGTGGGTACAAAAAGACAGCCGTCCATACGCCTGTGCATGAGGCTGATGGGAAAAATGATGGCATCATTCGAAGCAGTACCCTACGGTCAATTCCATTCAAGGAATTTGCAAAGGGCCATACTGTCAGCCTGGAACAAAAAAGTTCAGGCCCTAGACTTACCAATGTCCCCTTCCGTTCGCAAGAGCCTCCGTTGGTGGTTGGTTCCCTAGAATCGGGAAAAAGGGAAATCCTTCAGTCCGATTTCTTGGAAGGTGGTCACTACAGATGCCAGCCTTATAGGCTGGGGAGCAGTACTGGAGCAATGGTCTCTCCAGGGCAGATGGTCAGATACAGAAAAGGCCCTGCCCATCACTCTCTTAGAGATACGAGCAGCCCGGTATGCCCTAGTAGCATGGACATCCAAACTCCAAGGGTCCCCTGTCAGAATTCAATCGGACAGTGCCACAGCAGTGGCATATATCAATCATCAGGGTGGCACCAGGAGTCGTGCAGCCCAGAGGGAAGTAAATTGCATCCTGAAATGGGCAGAAAGATATGTCCCAGCCATATCCGCGGTATTCATTCCAGGAGTGGAGAATTAGAAGGCGGACTTTCTAAGTCGCCAACAATTATGCCCAGGGGAATGGTCCCTTCACCCCGAGGTTTTCCGGACAATATGTCAGCGGTGGGGAACACCGGATGTAGATCTTCTAGCATCCAGATTCAACGCAAAGGTGGACAGGTTTGTCTCTCGGACAAGGGATCCCCTAGCTTGCGGCTCGGATGCCCTAGTGTTCCCTTGGGATCAGTTCAAGCTGATATATGCATTCCCACCGCCACAATTGTTACCTCGATTACTCCGCAGAATCAGGGTAGAAAAGAAACCAGTGATTCTGGTGGCTCCAGCGTGGCCCCGAAGAGCATGGTACGCGGAGATTGTAAAAATGTCTGTGGGGAGTCCTTGGACCCTCCCACATCGTCCGGACCTGCTTTCGCAAGGACCGATATACCACCCTTCCTTACCAGCCCTAGGTTTGACGGCCTGGCTATTGAAGCCCACATTCTAAAAAAGAGAGGTCTCTCTAATCCTGTGGTAGCTACCATGATCAATGCCAGGAAGCCAGTATCCAGGCAGATCTACTATAGAATCTGGAAGGCGTACATCGCTTGGTGTGAGGCCAGGAAATGGCATCCACGTAAGTACGTAATAGGTAGGATTCTGGACTTCCTACAGTGGGCTGTAGATAGGAAGCTTGCCTTGAGTACTATCAAGGGTCAGATTTCGGCCTTGTCAATATTTTTTTCAAAGGCCCTTGGCTTTGCATTCACTAGTCAAAGCTTTTATACAAGGAGTGATGCGTATTAGCCCTCCGGTTAATATTCCCATATGTCCATGGGACTTAAACCTGGTTCTGTCGGTTCTACAGAAACAACCATTTGAACCATTACAGCACATTTCCTTGGTTCTTCTCACCAGGAAATTGATTTTTCTAGTAGCCATTTGTTCAGCTAAAAGAGTGTCGGAATTAGCCGCTATGTCCTGTAGGGAGCCATATCTCGTTATCCATAAGGACAGAGTAGTGTTACGTCCTCATCCAACCTTTCTTCCTAAGGTGGTATCGAGGTTTCATTTGAACCAAGATGTGGTTCTTCCTTCTTTTTTCCCCAAATCTAGTTCGGTAGAGGAAAAGTTATTACATTCTTTGGATGTAGTAAGAGCAGTTAAAGCTTATCTAAAAGCCACTGCTCAGATTCGCAGAACGGATACTTTGTTTATTCTGCCGGAAGGCCCCAGAAAGGGTCAGGCAGCGTCAAAATCTACTTTAGCCAAGTGGATTCGACAGGTCATTATGCAAGCCTATGGCTTGAGAAGGAGACCGCCTCCGTTCAAAGTTAGGGCGCACTCCACGAGAGCAGTTGGAACTTCATGGGCAGTGCATCACCAGGCCTCCCTGGCTCAAATCTGTAAGGCCGCAACATGGTCTTCAGTACACACGTTTACTAGGTTCTACCAGGTGGACGTTAGAAGTCAGGAGGATGTCGCCTTTGGGCGCAGTGTGTTGCAGGCCGCAAAAGATCCTCATGTCTGATAGCGCTCAGCTTATGTATGGTGTATCCCCCCCCTCATTGGGCATTGCTTTGGGACGTCCCACATAGTAATGACTATGCCGCTCTGTGTCCCGTGATGTACGAGCAAGAAAATAGGATTTTTATAACAGCTTACCTGTAAAATCCTTTTCTTGGAGTACATCACGGGACACAGAGCTCCCACCCCTCTTTTGGGGACACTTATTGCTTTGCTACAAAACTGAGGTGCTCCCGGATGGGAGGGGCTTATATAGGGGAGGGTACTTCCGGTTTGGAAGTTGCCAGTGCCAGCACCTGAAGGTAAACTATATAACCCACATAGTAATGACTATGCCGCTCTGTGTCCCGTGATGTACTCCAAGAAAAGGATTTTACAGGTAAGCTGTTATAAAAATCTTATTTTTTTAACACACATTTACAAAATAAGTGGACTCTCAACTTAACATAAAAGTTGACATTTTAAAATGTGAAACCAGTCAAGCCAAGCACATGTTGCAAAACATGGAAGAATACATATTACAATGTGAAAGAACACAGTAAAATAAACTTACTTTTTCAATGCTTTTCATAAGCTTCCTATACTGCTCCGGCTCCCTGAGCTTCAGGTCTGACCACCTTTTACGGAGTTGTTCCTTGGATCTCCTGACCCCATATTTTTTATAGAGAGTCTTCGCCACTTTGTCCATAATTTGTGACTTCCGGAGATTAGGGGTGTCGTACGGCCCATGCTTGCCGTCGTAATCCTTCCTCCGCAGAATGTCCACCATCTCCGTCATCTCCGAAAAAGACATATTAGTCGCCTTGTATATTTTTTTACAGGATCAGGACGTTTCCGCCTCCGGGCTTTCCTCGTCGGTAAGTTCAACTAAAGAAGCCACCTGTGTCTGCGACATGTCGCCGTCTCACACTGTGCGCCGATCGTTAAGGGGCGGGGAAATGCAGAAAAAGTCCGTCATGGGCGGGCGACGAGGGTGGAGTTACACGCATGCGCAGGGTATAAAAAGGGGAAAGAAGTTATTAGGGATGCGCGGAGTAAGGACGACCGGAAGTGAACCAACGAAGTGAACTAAGGTAAGAAGGGAACTCGGGCCTGCAGTGGCCTATAATGGTTCATGATTGTAAAGGGCAATATTGTGATAAGTTGAGGATAATCAAATCTGATCCTTTTTATTTTTTTTACTTGCTGACCCAAAAAGATGCATAAACTACGTGAGCCGGAGGTGATGCTGACTTTTATTGAAAAATATAAGGAACAGCGCAACCTGTGGGAACTGAAACACCCAGCGTACCACAAGAGTGATGTACGTCGGGCAACTATTACCAAATTAGCAGAGGATATGAAGCCATGGATCCCAGATGCAGACTACACTATGATCAATAATAAAATCAACAACCTGCGTAATTCCTATAAAAAAAAATACAAGGAAGTGCTCCAGTCAAAGAGATCAGGAGCAGCAGCCGACGATGTAGTAAAGCCCAAGCTGTGGTACTACAGACATCTTCAATTTCTGGATGACCAGATCGAGGCCAGGGAATCTATTTCCAGCCTTCCCTCAACCCTTCCTTCCACCCTTCCCTCCAGCGTTCCTTCCACCCTTCCCTCCACCCCTGCAGAGGCGGAGGAGGAGCCTCCCGAGCTAGAAGAGCCAGATCTTCGCATCTTCAGCCAGGTATAGTATTTTTGATCATAATTATTGTCCACTAAGTAATATTGTGTTGAACTGTTTGGATTAGCCAAAAATGATATCATCCCCCCCCAAAAAAAAAATATGCACCAGTACTGATATCCAAATTGTGGGTGATAGATTCCCCAAATAATACAATTTTTAATTTTATTTTATAAACAGGATGAGGCAAGCCAGGAGGAAGAGGCTCAGGAATGTGGCAGGCAGGAGGAGGCAGGGCCAAGTGGGACTCAGCAGGTCCCCAGGCCTAGTGGCAGCACCGTCTCCCAAGTGGCTCCCCTCCACGTCAGACCGCCAAAACAACGGTGGATGACACAAGTGGAGGAGGAGTCACTAAAGATGATTCAGGAGGCTGCTGCCATCATAAGGGCCCCCCTCAACCCTACGGAGGGGTTTAGCACCTATCTGGCGGATAAGTTGCTCAGAATGGAGGCGGGACAACGGGCCCTTTGTGAGCACCTCATATATATGGCCGTACACATGGGGGCGAAGGGGCTGCTGACTGAGGCCACCCATATCTCGCAGCAGGCCAATCCCTCTCCTCCTTCTCCTCCTCCTCCTGCCACATCACCACCCACAGTGGCCCAGCCTGCAAGGGTGCGTGGACGGGGCAGTGGAGAGAACGCTGCAGAGAGGTGTGGAAGGAAGGCTACAGGGAAGAGCAGGAGGTGATTCTCTGGCCTCGAGCTGCTCATACAGAAGTTGAAGGTTGATGGAGTACTACAGCTTGGGATGATGTATGTCTTTGGCTGCTGCTCCTGATTTCATGCTGTTGTTGATTTTATTATTCATCATAGTCAGGTCTGCATTTGGGATCTAAGGACTTGATATTCTCTGCTAATTTCTGAATAGTTGCCCTTCGGTTTTTGTTTGCTTTTTTTCCGAAATAAAGGAAAATTTGATTTCAGCCAACATACATGCCTGATGTGTTTTTTTTTTTAAGTAGCAATAACATTTCAGAAATACAATGTGTAATTAATAACAAGGGACACCAACCTCCATGAGGAAAGGAAAAAAATATATATGTTCTGAGAAATTGACACACCAAAAAAATGCACAACAAATGTAACCACTTCCTTACTGGGCACATAAACCCCCTTCCTGCCCAGGCGAAATTTCAGCTTTCGGCACTGTCACGCTTTGAATGACAATTGCGCGGTCGTGCGACGTGGCTCCCAAAAAAAGTTGACGTCCTTTTTTTCCCACAAATAGAGCTTTCTTTTGGTGGTGTTTGATCACCTCTATGGTTTTTATTTTTTGCGCTACAAACAAAGAAATAGCGACAATTTTGAAAAAAACACAATATTTTTTGATTTTTGCTATTATAAATATCCCAATTTTTTTTTAAAAAAAATATTTTTTTCCTCAATTTAGGCCGATATGTATTCTTGTACATATTTTTCGTAAAAAAAAACGCAATCGCCGTTTATTGACTGGTTTTCGCAAAAGTTATAGCGTTTACAAAATAGGGGATAGATTTATGCCATTTTTATAAAAAAAAAATGTTTTATTAGTAATAGCGGCGATCACTGTTTTTTTTCGTGACTGCGACATTATGGCGGACACATCGGACACTTTTGACACATTTTTGGGACCATTCACATTTATACAGCGAACAGTGCTATAAATATGCACTGATTACTGTATAAATGTGACTAGCAGGGAAGGGGTTAACACTAGGGGGCGAGGAAGGGATTAAATGTATTCCCTATTGGTGATTCTTACTGTGGGGGGAGGGGACCGACTGGGGGAGGAGACCGATCTGTGTCCCTATGTACAAGGGACACAGCATCGGTCTCCTCTCCCTGACAGGACATGGATCTGTGTGTTTACACACACAGATCCATGTCCTTGTCTGTGTAACCGCCGATCGCGGGTGCCTGGCGGACATCGCGGCCGCCAGGCACGTGCATCGGCATCACAGTGATGCGCCGGGCACGCGCGCGCGCCCCCCAGTGGCCAAAGAAGCGGAGGCCGTAAAAAGACGGCCTCCCGGATTTGTAAAGCCACCTTGCGGCCGTATATAGTCGTACGGCCGGCGCGAGGTGGTTAAAGACAAAACAAAAATAAAAGGTGGAATTTGTGAGGTCGGCCTTGAAGAATTAAACTAATTATTCGTAAGATCACAAGAAAGAAGAAAGACATACGTTTGCCAGAACTCATGAGAAAGATCTGCTGCCAAAATGACATTTTAAAGAACGTTCTAAAGCAACAAAACATGCGCTGCATTAAATGAAGCAATAACTTGCAGAATGAAGAATGTGCTCTTTTCATTAGAAACGCTAGTTTTACCAGAACGAGCGCTCCCGTCTCCTAATTCTGTCTGAGCATGCGTGGGTATTTTAACCGATGGACTTGCCCATAGACGATCGGAAAGTACCATCGGTTTTTTATCTATCGGAAAATTTTAAAACAAGTTCTATTTTTTCCAACCGATGGAAAAAAGACCGATGGGTACCATACACGATCGGTTGGTCTGATGAAAACCATCCATCGGACGGTTTTCATCAGTCAAACCGATCGTGTGTACGGGGCTACAGGATCTGCCACCGCCTGATCTCCAGTTCACTGACGTCCCTGAAGCAGGTGGATGTCTGTAGCCGCACAGGCTCCGCAGCGAGGTGGAAGGCTCTCTGGAAGTGCGCAAGGCCCAGGCCTCGGGCCTTGCACTCGCAGCAGGTCCGCACAGGAAGTCCTCTTGCCAGCCGCGTGGTGTCCAAAGAGGCCGGGCATAGCCTCGCCCACCCCTTTTATACCCCACCCATGAGTCCCTGCGGCAGGCCAATGCACCCTGGGTGCCAAATGGGATTCTGGGTAACGTAGTCAATGGGGCCTCAACGGAGACCCCGCTACATACAATTTTGTAATTCTGCAGAATTTCCCTTGTGGCTACTTTATGCTTTCTGTATACAGTGTTATTTATAAGAGATGCTTGATTTTGGTGTTGGTATATTTTTATGTTATTATATAATGTGATGTTGATGGACATAAAGAAAGGTGCCTGAAGAAAATTCTGAGTTCTCTTTCTTGGGTTTGGTACCTGTGGTCAGGTCACCAATTTAGCTGTGCTGCACCATGGATATTAAAAAAAATGCAGTCAGGCAAGGGCAGACTCCCATTGGAGAGAGCAAATTTAGTTTTGCCATAAACGTATACTTTTGTACAATAAAAGAAAGGAACCGGCTAAGATTTGAACCACGTTTTGGCAGGCTGAATGTGCCAAGTTGATCGCTCATTCATCTTGGGTACAACCAGCCTGCCAGAGTCCCTTGCGATTATCGCTAGTGGCTGCTATAGCTGCTAGTAGTAATCACTGTCTTCTCCCGGTGGGGGCAGCTTCCCCCACCTCCCCTGTCAGCACTGACTGTGTTGATGGCAGAACCATACAAATTTCACACTGTCTATGGCCTCCTTTAGGTTTGGTAGAGAGTTGCTAAAGCATCCACAAAATAAAAATGTTTGCCAACTGGATCGGCATCATGAGGAGCATGCTAGTCACATAAACAATAAACACAGTCATAAAAGTGTGTGAATCATAATGGAGGACAAAAGGTTCATACAGTGTTTGTTTAATTACTGACTTTTGCTGAGCATAGATTCCTCCAGGACATTGTAATAACATTCAAAAAATCCAAAGAAAAGCCAAACTGCCAGAGTAGTAACTATTCAATAACCCTCTTCACAATCCAATCTAGCCTCTGTAATGTAATGTAAGATTATCTCATTACTGCAGGACTCTCCCTCTCTCCACTACAATAACAGAGTGCAGATATATGTATGCATTTGCACAATTACGAGAACACAAATTATTAATCGGTTTATTATTCAATGTAATAACATTGTTAGGAGGCAGCAGGTGCTCGTTGCATGCCTACATGACAAGAGGGCCTTGAAGAGCTTCCCCTTTTCTGTGATAATCTGCCCTGGGTCATGATTTGTTGCAAGAGGCTCATAGTACTGGATGTCAGAGTTGCAAGTACTGACCTGCTATACCAAGTGTTGGTGTCACTGGATGTGACTGCTTTCCCTGAGGGTGGCGTCTAAAGGGACAATTAGTACTCAACCAAGGATCCCCTCGAGTTTTGGGGTTGGCTGCAAGCTATCCTATTCCCTAGGTCACCCAATAGGTACACAGACGCGGAGGTGGATAGGTGACCGAATAGAACAGGACTGATGGGTAGCAAACTGTAGCAGGACTACTTGTAGCTAACCATAGCTTGATTAGCTAATAGTGGACCATAGCAAGATTACTGCCAGCAGACTGTAGCAGGGCTAGCTGGTAGTGATTAGGTAAGGGAAAGTTCTGGACAGCCGCACTCAAAATCAATGCCTTTTTATTGTAAAAAAATATATATTTCAAAAGTACAAGCCACAGCAGGATACGGAACACAGGAGCTGTAGTGACTGTAGCAAACTGACTGACTGGCAGTGACTGTAGTAGGCAGATTGGACTGCTAGGGACTGCAGTAGTAAACTAACTGCTAGGGACTGTAGCAAGCAGAGTGTGGCAAACTGACTGGCAAACTGACCGGCCGCCGAAACATATTGGCCGACATATCTCGCCGAAAATGGGGCGGGGCCCCACCCCTGGTGCCGCCCAGTACAGGGGGTGTCATTCTGGAGCGTCCCCGTTCTCTCCTCGACGAGGCGGTTGAAAGCCAAGAACAGTGCTCTATGGAGGAAAGCTGTCAACACACACTGTGTTAAGGAGCAGCTTGTCGGTATGATCAGCGGGAGCCGGGAGGAGCATTATCAGTGTGCAGCGCCGCGGGGGTTAAGAGTGCAGGATTTGTTGTTTTACATGCTATTAGAAACAGTGAGCCCGCTCGCTTCACCGAGCAGGCTCACGGTTTCTAACAGCATGTCAGACAACAAGTCCTGCACTCTTAACCCCCGTGGCGCTGCACACTGATAATGCTCCTCCCGCTGATCATACCGACAAGCTGCTCCTTGACGCAGTGTGCTGACAGCTTTCCTCCATAAAGCACTGTTCTTGGCTTTGCCTTGCTAACACTGCCCTGTCCTGATCCTTACTGACATACTAAGGCAGGCTGCAAATGATGGGCACTGGTAGGCTGCATTTAAAGGAACCTGGTGAGGCTGCATTGATCTCCTGTACCACATCTGCAGTCTCTGACCATCTCCTGTACCATGTCCCCAGTGTCGTGGAAGAATTCCCTTGGGCTTTGTACGCAAATCCACACCGCTCCTAAATGTGGACTTCCAGCGTCTAAATGCACACAAAGCACAAAACAATTCCTTCGTGCTTAAAAGCATGTTTGTATCAAGCTCTTTGGTACAAGGAATATGAAGTACTTCAATGGCACCAGGTAGAATCAGAAACAATGCTGCTTCAAGCTGGAGTCTCAAGCGTCTGGGCAGAGCTCAGCCACCCGGATTCTTTTATTCATTGGAAACAAAAGGATAACAAAACAGGAAGTGATGGCCCCAACAGCCAATCACTTCCCTTAATACAAAATGACATCACAGGAAATGACAAACAGTAAAGGGGAGGGCACTCACAGGAGGGAAAGGGGAGGAAGTGCACACCCCCCATCTTAATCAGCATGGAGCCCACACAATACTGTTCAAAGTAAACAGTATCTAGTGAGATCATTCTACTTGTTCTTATAGTTTTGGGACAATCTGCGGGGGAATTGCTACTGCTGTTGTCAATATACGGTACAAGTACACCGACAAGGCAGATATCAATGTCCTCTTATAAATACAGATATGTATCCATAAAGCGGATAACGAAGTCCGCAAGAGAGAATTAATAGGTTTCTCTCATTATGCGGACTTCGCTTCTCTAAAATGTATAGCCATTGGAAAGCATGCAGTCCAGCACATTGCGCTTGATATCTACAAACCAACAAACGCCCACACACGCAGAGAACACGTTTCAATCCCATAAGAAGGTTTTCATACTGACCGTTTTTACCGCTGGTCTCGATTCAACCCAAGTGCGCTCTGCTAGAGCGCTCCTCGATTAAACATCAGACACAGGGAGACAGATGACAATCTATAAAACGCACATCCTAGAATAAAATGTCCACATAAATCTTATATAATAAAATTTCCACAACAGTCCCTCCTTTTTGTCATATGCTCCCATGTGTCTCTCAAAACTTGATCTTCTTACAACTGGAAATGAATCAGTCCTTACAATCCATAAAAAGGAAAACGCGGCTTGACATGTAGACTCTGTTCTTCAGGAGACATGACTTATAAGGAGGGTACGAAATGGTGAGCTGTAGTAATCGCCGATCGGTCTGGAATCCTCTGCATCTGATACATTGGTTGGGCTTCGGGGCGTCTTATCTCATTGAGGAAAATGTGGTCATCTGCTCAGGCTCTGGTCACGCGTCCAATCAGGCAACAGGAGCACCTCATCACGACATATAGAAGGAAAAGAAACAAAAATGACATGAGTATATACACCCCTACTTCCTTCAACCACGATCCAATGGAAAATAAAAAATCCCCAAAGTTTCCCAAACCCTTAAAAGGATTCCAACCCTCACTAGCTATAGCTCTGGCTTTGCCTTGCAGGGATATAGCCTTATCCATATGGGCCTGAACTTTGTCATTGGTATCCTCAATCCAGGTACAACAATCTTCACCTATGAATTCACAGAAACCCCCCTTGGATGCTAACAGATAATCAAGGGCCATCTTTTCCTGTAAAAGAAGGGTCCTGATCTGCCGTTGTTCCTGTGAGATTTCCTTTACAGCCTCTACGGTTTCATTGAATATCCCATCCACAATGGATGAGAAATTATTCAATCGTTTCATAAGTTCAATCCCCCAACCCGTCCAAGCAGGAAACCATGCCCAGGCCTGGTCAGAGTTGGTGAACAATTCCCCTCTAGCTTTTCCTGACGTTCTTACCTTCTCTCGTGCCATCAGATCCTCTCGATCATCCGCGATGTAAGATGCTGGGACTAGTTTAACCAGGACGCATGAACCTCTTGCATTAGGGGGGATTACCTTATAAGCTGAGGTACCGCATAAGAAGTAGTAGGGGCCAGTCAGAGTCGCACAGGGGGAACCACTCTGACGGTTACGTGCATTGAGTAGTAACAGGATAGACTGGGGGATTGCTCCCTCGGTCTGAACGTCACACCCTTCCTTCCAACAGATGTAATCTGGTCTATTAGTGTTATTAAAGAAGACGGGGGTTTCGTTGGTTAGATTAACTGTTATACCTTCTTTACAGGTGGTGGACCCAACAAAGTTATCCCCTCTACCGAAACTAAAGTTGAAGCACACTTGTGGGCTACCTAGTTGTCCCGATACCCATACTGGTTTTGTGAGGGAGGGGCAAAAGCCAGAGCTAATGTTAAAACTATAACTAATTTTACCCTCTAGGAATGTATCATTAAGTTCTATTGACAAGTGTCTGTTTGGAGTCTTTAGTTTCCTCATACCGATACGGACATCATATATCGCATGTACTGCTGCCATTGCCGGGGCATCAAGGCTTGGTGGAGGTTTGGAGCATACCCAGCAGTTGGTCCTGTTCGCCATTTTTGTCAGCTGGAGATGCATTTTAAACAATAAATTGGGATGCTTTTCATCATTACCCTTGCTAAAATACACTAAACTAAAACTATAAATAAAGAAGATACTCCTCATTCTTTGATGTAGTTGAGCAGCTTCTTGCAGTGGCTGGCGTGGATCCAGTTGTCCCGTTCTTCAAGCTTTAGTGAGGTCGGCGTGGTCAGCTGAACCTGGAATGGTCCGACGTATCTCGATTCTAGTCCCGTCCTCTGGTATTTCTTTACCATAACCCAGTCACCTGGTTGGATAGAATGTAAACCGGTTATTGAGTCAGGGTCTGGAAGGGACTCATGAACCCTGTGTTGGATTTTTTTTTTAGCTCACGTTGCAGTGACTGCACATACCCCGTCAGCTGAGAATGTAAAGACGACAGCTGCTGGGGAAAGTACAACCCTGTTTTTGGTTGACATCCGAACAAAACCTCATATGGAGATAACCCGTGAGGTCGTCTAGGTGCATTTCTGATGGAGTGGAGAGCTATGGGGAGACATTCAGGCCAAGGTTTCCCAGTATCAGCTATTATTTTGGAGATTTTGTTTTTAAGGGTTCCGTTTAACCTTTCAACCTTACCACTACTTTGGGGGTGATAAGGAGTGTGTAATCCCTGATTGATATGGAGGGCTTTACACACTTCTGCAAATATTTGACCAGTGAAGTGGGAGCCTCGATCCGACTCGATCGTTTCAGGTAGGCCCCAGCGACACACTATTTCGGACAGGATCTTTTTGGCTGTGGTTGTGGCGTTTGCTTTCTGAACCGGCCATGCCTCCGGCCAACCTGAAAACATATCTACACAGACTAAGACGTGTTCGTACGGCCCACTCCTTGGCAATGTAATGTAGTCTATCTGGATGCGCTGAAATGGATATTCTGGTCGGGGGGAATGTCGTTTGGGTACTGGTACCGTCCTACCTGGATTGTGCAATGCGCAAACCAGGCAGGCTGCTGCAAAATTAGCAGCTGCAGTAGTAAATCCAGGGGCGATCCAATGCTCATCCACCTGCGCACACATAACCATCTTTGACTGATGCCCTGGATAATGAGCCGAATGGGCCATCATTGGAAAAAGCGATCTTGGCAGACACCATTTTTTACCAAGACCCCAGATGTCATCTGGACCTCTCATGGCCCCTAGTGCTGTCCATCTCCTCTTTTCATGTAATTCCGCTTGTGACTGTAGTCTCTTAAACTCTTCCAGAGACACATCAGAGGGGATGGCTAGCATCAGGGTTTTCACAGGAGGGTGCAGAGCACCTTCTTTGGCAGCTCTATCTGCCAAGGCATTGCCATCAGCCTCCAAAGTCCTATCAGTCGTGTGGGCCTTAACTTTTAAAATGGCTATCTCACGCGGCAGGTTGAAAGCAACGAATAACCTGTTGATTAACTGCGCATGTTTCACGGGCTTCCCTGAACTAGTCAGAAAGCCTCTTGCTTTCCAGGTAGGACCAAAATCATGGGCTATCCCAAAAGCATACCTAGAATCCGTGTAGATATTGATCCTTTGACCCTCTTGGGTCTCACAGGCTCTTGCCAGTGCCCACAGCTCAGTTTCCTGTGCAGACATGTTGGAACTCAATGAACCCTTTTCCACAATTTCACTGAGTGTAGTCACTGCATAACCTGTGTGTGGCTTACCATCTGGGGTGTAATACCTGGAACCATCGACAAAAAGGTTTTTAGCGTTTGGGATGGGGGTCTCCTTCACCGGGCTGATGGTTGTTGACTCGAGTTCCATCAGAGAAACACAGTCGTGGTGATCATCAGCATGTTGTCCTTCTAAATTAACAAGTTGGTTAGAGGTAGAGAGGTTGGTATTGTTAGTCTGGAAGGTTTGAGTATCATTTTTAACACCATTATCTCCCCCCTTCTCTTCCTCCTCAGTAGGAAGAAGAGAGGCTGGGTTTAAAATGGTGCATCGTCTTAAAGTCAGGTTAGTAGGGGTTAGGAGAGCCACTTCGTACTTAGTCAATCTGGCAACAGAGAGGTGTTTTGTCTGAACTTGATTTAGGATTTCCTGCACTGAATGGAGAGTATAGAGGGTCAGTGGGGAGTCCAAGACTATGTCACCTACCTTCTGTAACAATACAGCGCAGGCGGCTACGGCTCGTACACAACCTGGTGAACCTCAAATGACTGGATCTAGGGCAGTTGATAGATACATGATGGGTCGGTACCTGGACCCATGTAGTTGGGTCAGTACTCCAGTGGCGTGGCCTTTGCTTTCATAGCAGAAAAGGTAGAAGGGGAGGTCATAGTTGGGCAAACCTAAAGCAGGTGCTTTGGAGAGTTCTTGGATCAAGTCCTGTAGGGTTGACCAGTTATCATCAGTCAGTTGAAAGGGAGTTTGGGATAGGATTTCGTAAAGTCGAAGAGATGTTAGGGACCCAGTCTCTACAGTAGTTGATAAGACCGAGAATGGCTCTCGTTTGTCGTGCGTTTCGGGGTTTCGGGAAGTCTTTCAGTGTCTGAATTCTCTGGGTTGTCAGGTGTGGAGTACCCTGAGATATACAATGTCCTACAAAGGTGACCTTCTCCCTACAAAACTGCAATTTCTCCTTGCTAGCTTTATTCCCCGTGGACGCCAGATGGTTAAGCAATGAGACAGTATGCTGATAACAGACATCCCTTGCAGGGCAACAAAGCAGCAAGTCATCAACATACTGGATCAGCACCACCTCTGGATTTGTTGGGGTCCATTGATCCAACACTATTTTAAGTTTGCAACTGTACTCCGAGGGACTAGTCACAGACCCCTGAACGAGACGTGTCCAAGTCAGGTGTCGACCCTGGAATGAAAAAGCAAAAAGGTACTGGCACTGGGGGTCCAGTGGTACAGAAAAAAATGCATTAGTCAGATCAATAACACTGAAGAAAATTGCGTTAGGTGGTATAGAGGCCAACAAGGTGTGTGGGTTGGGTACCAAAGGGGCATCGCTGATAATGATTTTATTGATAGCCCTTAAATCATGTACTAAACGGAAAGTTGTTTCCTGACCATTGACAGACTTTTTAGCCACTGGAAACAAAGGGGTGTTACAGGGGGATTTGGTTGGCGTAAGAACTTTTATCAGCAGGTACCGGTCTATTTGGATTTTAAGGCTATCCATCTGAGCCACACTCAAAGGGTATTGTGGTAATTGGGGCAAAATACTCCCTGGTCTGATGTTTACTGTGGTTGGCGGGACCGGCAGAAGACCCACATCATACTTATCAAACGCCCAAAGTTTGGGATCCACTTCTGCTAGCACATCCAACCCCAGAATACAACCAGGTTCTATCATATACGGTAGAGCCACCATTGCACATAGGCGCTCATCCGTCAATGCACTGCTAACCACAACACCTGTTGGAGTGTACTCAATGACCGCTTGTATCTCAGATAAAATATCAGCTCCCAATAGGTTGATGGGAACATCATCCGATACCAGTACCGACTTAATGGCTTCTGTGTGTTGGCCCAACCTACAATGGAGTGGTTTGGTGGTATGTAGAGACACTGTCTGACCTGTTAGACCCACAGTGGGTATAGTCTCCCCAGAAAGGGGAACCTTGCCTCTGAGATCTTTGGATCTCAGAACAGTTCGAACGGCACCGGTGTCAATGAGGCAAGGGAGGGGATATTTTAATTCCTCGATAAACAGGTTGATATGTCCTGACACCGCTTTGCCAACGTCCTATGAAGAATCATAGTCGTGGCTGGCCATCGCTACAACTGAAGTTGTTGGATCGCGTGAGCCTGGTACCGGATCGTCTGGGATGAACTGCCACTTACCCTTGGGTCTGTTAGGGCAGTCGCGCCTTAGATGTCCTTCCTTTCCACAGATGTAACAAGTTCAGGCTTTCCAGCGTTGTGTCTTTTTCCCACCATCCTGGCCCGTTTGTCCTGCAGAAGGGGCTTGAGACACAAGGATTTTGGATGCTTTGTCCTGTTTCTTCCTTTCCATCTCTCTCTCTATAGCGGAGAGAGTGGATAGAATGGCAGGTATTGTCATTTCATTAAATTCGGGTCTGGCTAATAATAGCCGGTCTCGAATTTTAATATGGATGCCTTCTAAAAATTTGGCTCTTAGCAAAAGGTGAATGGCGGATAACTTACCTCCGTCGGTTGGCACATCCGGACCAACCTCCAGATCTGCATCCAATGCAGCTTGTTTCAGGCGACGCCAGAAACAAGCACATTCCTCGCCTGGGTTTTGACTGAGTTTCATCACATCTGTGGTAGAAGATGCACCATACAACTCTGGAAGTTTGGCTAGCAGGGCCACACAGAATTGCTTACCTCCAGAAGTGGCTTGTTCGTGGGTGACAATGCCGCAACGGGAGATTATAACCCCTGCCAGTTCTTCTCCTACTTTCGCCCTCAGAACCTGGGCACAATCTGTTCCGCTCATGCCGTAGCTAAATTGATTTTGACAAAACATTCTCGCGAACCCTCGTGGATTTGTTCTATAGTCAGGCAGTTCGGCCAGTATGGTCCTGATTTCTGAGGAAGCAAAAGGGACATGCCATACCACCCTTTCCCCCAAAGTCCTTTCACCGTTGGTATTTGGAACACCCTCATATTGTTGCACCCGGACTGGGTAAGTACCAGGTTCAGTGACATAAGTGGGGCTAGGTGTGTACTTTGGAGGTTGTGGCTTCATTGGTTGGCTAATGTGTGCTACCTTGCCCACAACGTTCCCTGTCTGGAAGCCAACCAATGAAGGGTAGATGGTAGGTATGACTGAGTCAAAAGCTCTCAGCGCAGTTATGCAATCCCCACGGTTCCTTAGTCTGGTCTCAATTCCCTTAGACTCACATAGCATCTATAGATCACCAGTTGAAAATGATTCATAATCAGCCGCAATCAGCGGAGAAAATGCCCCAGATATGGGGAAAGGCGACTGATAGAGAGGGTTAGCTTGAGGTTTAGCGTCAGAGGTGACATGGTTAGATGGAGACGTGGGAGAGAGAGAGATGTTAGTTGGAGAGTGCAGAGTAGGGTTGGTTAGATTGGTGATGGCAGAAGCATCAGAGGAAACTACAACAGATCTAGTGTTGGTGGATCCAGCCTGCCTCAGCAGAGTTAGCCCAGAAAGAGCCTCTTCCGCTTCCAGCATTGGATCACCAGTCACTGCTATCCCCTCAGGCCAGGTGTACATAATGCGGTTCTTCCGGACTGAAACTGCCTTCTGTATACCCTGCCTGCTTACCATAATAGACTTCTGAAGCCACAGCTCAGCTACATCTAAGGTTTTTGCTGCCCAGAGCCTGGGTTTAAACTCAGTTATGAATTTCTCCCACCTCCAGGCATCAAATGTCCCCTCTAGAGAAATAGCCCAAGTAGTATCCTTGGACCAACTATGCCATTCCTTTAGAGGTTTCATGACCTTTGCCCCAAAGCTAGATTTCATGTACTGTGCAGCCGTCTGACTCTGGGAAGCCTCACATTCCTTCCCTTGCATGGACTTCAAATTGCCCATGGCGATTCGAATCGGCTTATAGTCTTATTCCTGCGTCCAGGAAAAACTCCTGCACCTATTTAGGAGAGCACCGTCAGGTGCCTTCTTCTACGGTGGATTGACGGACTGCAACCACTATATCTGGTCCAGTCCCCCAACTAGAAAACCTAACCGAGGTGTTATTAACTCTATGGCTTGTTGCCCCAACACTTTTGGCACAGAACTACAGAGTACTACTCTTTTACACCGCAATACTCGTAATAACTATGCCCAATGATTAGTCAACAACCACAGACCACCCCCCGAATTATGTCTCTACCCCTTACAGTGTATGCATACATACCTCTGTACGACTGTACACTGCGTCGTCATATTAAACTGCACAGCACACTTCCGTTTATTTTTGCTACAGAGCAATGTGGCTTCTCTAAATAATCACAAAAATAAAATAAAAAAATTAAATGGGGATAGCCTTCTGTTGTCTATTTCAGCAGTTGTACGATGTCACAGTAGTTACACGATCAAACTAATAAACTAACCGTCTGAGCGTGAACAAATTGACTACTTGCTGCGCAAAAGTAACTCAATTAACAATAAAAGTGAATATAAAGCGAGTTTTAAAACCAAAGCCTTTCTTTCCTACCGCAAGCTATACAATAAAAGATGCAGCTCTAAAACCAAAAACAATGGGGGAGTGGCATGAATTGCCTTCTGAGAAACTCAAAGAAAATGCCCAAACAATTAAAAATTAAAAAAAAAAAAATTAAAACACACACCCCTTTAAGAGAACAAAAACTCAGTTAAAGTTAGTTTTACTATCTATTGAAATTCAGTGTAAAGCAGAGTCTTCACTTTAAACTGAAATTAAAACCAAAAGAAAACGCAATCATTTTACAAAAAATATGCAAAAAAATAACTAAACCTGAAGATTGGATTCATACAAAGAAAAACAAAAATGGTGACTCAGACCACATGGCTGAACAAACACAAAGGAAAACAAAATGGTGTCTTCAAAACAAGATGGTGTCCTCAGGCCACATGGCTGAACAAACACAAAGGAAAACAAAATTGTGTCTTCAAAACAAGATGGTGTCCTCAGGCCACATGGCTGAACAAACACAAAGGAAAACAAAATTGTGTCTTCAAAACAAGATGGTGTCCTCAGGCCACATGGCTGAACAAACACAAAGGAAAACAAAATGGTGTCTTCAAAACAAGATGGTGTCCTCAGGCCACATGGCTGAACAAACACAAAGGAAAACAAAATTGTGTCTTTAAAACAAGATGGTGTCCTACGGCCACATGGCTGAACAAACACAAAGGAAAACAAAATTGTGTCTTCAAAACAAGATGGTGTCCTCAGGCCACATGGCTGAACAAACACAAAGGAAAACAAAATTGTGTCTTCAAAACAAGATGGTGTCCTCAGGCCACATGGCTGAACAAACACAAAGGAAAACAAAATGGTGTCTTCAAAACAAGATGGTGTCCTCAGGCCACATGGCTGAACAAACACAAAGGAAAACAAAATGGTGTCTTCAAAACATGATGGTGTCCTCAGGCCACATGGCTGAACAAACACAAAGGAAAACAAAATGGTGTCTTCAAAACAAGATGGTGTCCTCAGGCCACATGGCTGAACAAACACAAAGGAAAACAAAATTGTGTCTTCAAAACAAGATGGTGTCCTCAGGCCACATGGCTGAACAAACACAAAGGAAAACAAAATGGTGTCTTCAAAACAAGATGGTGTCCTCAGGCCACATGGCTGAACAAACACAAAGGAAAACAAAATTGTGTCTTCAAAACAAGATGGTGTCCTCAGGCCACATGGCTGAACAAACACAAAGGAAAACAAAATGGTGTCTTCAAAACAAGATGGTGTCCTCAGGCCACATGGCTGAACACACACAAAGGAAGATAAAATGGTGTTTTCAAAACAAGACCAAACCGTGCCTCTTACAAACAAAAATCACTGTTTTAACACAAAACAGACTGTGCTACTTAACTCATACTAAACGTTAGACGAACTATAATAGCTACACACTTTACAAAAGTTATTTCACACGGTGACCAACACTATGAAATAACTCAGACACACAATGCTATGTCATTCAATCTCTGCCGCACATTTAAAACATCAACTAGCACACTCCATGCATACCGTCACGTTGTACTACAGGAAATGGTTTTACATTTAACATAAACCCCATACAAAGACCCTCTAGGCTGTATTGACTATGGGGTCTACAGAGGACAGTAATATAGACTTCTATCCCAAGCCAATACAGCTATCCCTCCCAGTACAAATATAAATCCCCGTCCTTGTACACAAAGAGTGAAACCGCAAAAATGTGTTCTTTTGCTAAGCGGAGTTACCTGCAACAGCGAGCAGAGAGACCAGATTCCGGTTCTAGAACAACAAAAATTTCAAAAGTTGAAATGGAGTCTGTCTTACCAAACTTTGCCGGCCTTTTCCTGTCCCAGAACCGCGGACCCAATCTCTCGGATCGCTGTGCTGGAACTACGTTGGCTCCAAGCTGGCTCGCCGAAATGTCGTGGAAGAATTCCCTTGGGCTTTGTACGCAAATCCACACCGCTCCTAAATGTGGACTTCCAGCGTCTAAATGCACACAAAGCACAAAACAATTCCTTCGTGCTTAAAAGCACGTTTGTATCAAGCTCTTTGGTACAAGGAATATGAAGTACTTCAATGGCACCAGGTAGAATCAGAAACGATGCTGCTTCAAGCTGGAGTCTCAAGCGTCTGGGCAGAGCTCAGCCACCCGGATTCTTTTATTCATTGGAAACAAAAGGATAACAAAACAGGAAGTGATGGCCCCAACAGCCAATCACTTCCCTTAATACAAAATGACATCACAGGAAATGACAAACAGTAAAGGGGAGGGCACTCACAGGAGGGAAAGGGGAGGGAGTGCACACCCCCCATCTTAATCAGCATGGAGCCCACACAATACTGTTCAAAGTAAACAGTATCTAGTGAGATCATTCTACTTGTTCTTATAGTTTTGGGACAATCTGCGGGGGAATTGCTACTGCTGTTGTCAATATACGGTACAAGTACACCGACAAGGCAGATATCAATGTCCTCTTATAAATACAGATATGTATCCATAAAGCGGATAACGAAGTCCGCAAGAGAGAATTAATAGGTTTCTCTCATTATGTGGACTTCGCTTCTCTAAAGTGTATAGCCATTGGAAAGCATGCAGTCCAGCACATTGCACTTGATATCTACAAACCAACAAACGCCCACACACGCAGAGAACACGTTTCAATCCCATAAGAAGGTTTTCATACTGACCGTTTTTACCGCTGGTCTCGATTCAACCCAAGTGCGCTCTGCTAGAGCGCTCCTCGATTAAACATCAGACACAGGGAGACAGATGACAATCTATAAAACGCACATCCTAGAATAAAATGTCCACATAAATCTTATATAATAAAATTTCCACAACACCAGTCTCTGACCATCTCCTGTGCCATGTCCCCAATGAATAGCGGTGAACATAGCAGGACTACTGGTAGCTTACTGTAGCTAGATTGGCTAGTAGTGGACCACAGCAGGATTACCTGCAGCAGACTGTAACAGACTGCCTGGTAGTGACTGTAGCGGATTAACTGGTAGGTACTGTAGCAACTGTAGCAGGCAGACTTTAGCACACTGACTGGTAGGTACTGTAGCAGGCACTCTCTAGCGCACTGACTGGTAGGTACTGTAGCAGGCAGACTCTAGCGCACTGACTGGTAGGTACTGTAGCAGGAAGATTCTAGCGCACTGACTGGTAGGTACTGTTGCAAACAGACTATAGCGCACTGGTTGATATTGACTGTAGAATGCTGACTGACTGGTAGTGTACACCCTTTAAAATTTTAACATAATTTTGAAGATCTTCTCTACCGATTTTATACTTTCATGTGTAGCGCACTCACCCCCTTCACCTGCCTTTGGCTCCCCGCAGGGAGAGAGGGCACACCACGCCATAAGCCCGTACCCTCCTGTGTGAAGAGATTGATCGGTGTTGTTGGTGGGTCTCCACAGCCAGAAAGCCAGAATCCTCCAGAGAATGAAGCCTCGTACACACGACCGAGTTTCTCGTCCAAAACCGGCAAGAAATGTGCCGCGAGAGCTTTTTTGTCGAGAAAAATGTTCGTGTGTAAGGTTTTACGACGAGAAATTTGCCGAGAATCTCGACGAGAAAATAGAGAACCTGCTCTCTATTTTCTCGTCAGGATTCCAGATTTCCTCGTCGTGTTTCTCGTCGGGCTGTTTTGTGACGAGAAAATGGTTCGTGTGTATGCTTTTACGACTCTTCCAAAAGCGCGCATGCTCACAAGCAACTATGAGACGGGAGCGCATCTTCTGGTAAAACAAGCCTTCGTAATGGAGAGAGCACATTCGTCACGCTCAAAAATATTGCATCGTTTAAATGTTCTGCCTTGAAATCTTCGTTAGAATGTTACATTAATCCAAACGAGTGACCTTCTTTTGCTGCTGATATTCACACAGAGTTATGACTTATTTTTTAACCTTTTTCATGCTGCTCTTAAGAAGATTTATGTGTATTATATCGTGCAAGTTTTTAGGAATAATTTAAATGGTAATATTTTTAAAAATGATGTTAATTATAATTTCGCAATGTTTTGGTAGTGATCTCCCATTTAATTTTGGACTCTATATTAGTTAAATTTCCCACCATGTTTTTTTGATAATCAGATTTAGTTATTCTTTTGGGGGGTTGTTATCTGTCCCTTTTTTTGTCAGTCAAATGTATCTGCTTACTCCAAAGCTAGATTTTTAATTTTTACAAATACACATAGTCAAGTATGAACGTAAACAAAAATCACATTTATTCATGTTTAAAAATAAAATAAAGAGAAGGCAGCGCTGGAGAACCTGCTGCCATTTGTGCATCCCAGGGACCCCAGAGCACACAGCAACCCTGTGTGGACACTAAAATTGGGAGCTTGAGTAGGCCAACATTTCTGAACACAATCTGATGCTGGCCTCCCAGAGGTCAGGAACAGCAGCAGGTGAGATATATGTCCCAAGTCTGTGGTACTACAACAGGCTGCCTTCTGTCCGACCACAATGAAGCAAGGCCATCACTTCCTCTTCTTCCTGGCAACCTTCCCTGCAATCTTCCCTGAAGCCTTCCCTGCAGCCTTCCTTCTTCGTTTGGCTGGAGGCTGGCCCACTGGAGGGGTACTCCTGTCAGGAGGAGGAGGAGGAGATGTAGCAGAAGGGGGTGGGGCAGAAGAAGAAGGTGGAGGTGATGTAGCAGAAGGGGGTGGGGCAGAAGAAGAAGGTGGAGGTGTAGCAGAAGGGGGTGGGGCGGAAGAAGAAGGGGGAGGTGTAGCAGAAGGGGGTGGGGCAGAAGAAGAAGGTGGAGGTGTAGCAGAAGGGGGTGGGGCAGAAGAAGAAGGGGGAGGTGTAGCAGAAGGGGGTGGGGCAGAAGAAGAAGGGGGAGGTGTAGCAGAAGGGGGTGGGGCAGAAGAAGAAGGGGGAGGTGTAGCAGAAGGGGGTGGGGCAGAAGAAGAAGGGGGAGGTGTAGCAGAAGGGGGTGGGGCAGAAGAAGAAGGGGGAGGTGGAGGTTGAGGTTGGGTCAGTTGTGCCACCTCACATATGGCGGTATTGGGGGTAATTTTCTCCATCACCCCCTTGTTGAGCAAGGTGATGAGCAGGGGCTCGCATAGGAGGCGTTGCTCCATGCTCATCACCTTGAACTTAGCCTCCACTAGGCCGGCAATGGCCTCTTCAGGGGATGTGGGCTCCTGGAGGGTGGCATAGGCCTCACGAATAAGGGCCATTGCTGCCTCACTCGTGCTCCTGTCCCTCCTGCCTCTTTTGTGAAGCCGGATGGGAGGCACCTGGGATCTGGTGCTTCTCCTTTGCCCTGCCACCTCCTGTCTGCCACTGGGCCCTGTCACCTCCTGGCTGCCACTGGGCCCTGCCACCTCCTGGCTGCCACTGGGCCCTTCCTCCTCCTGCCTGACAGTTTCCAGACCCTGCTCCTGGCTGATTTCATCCTGTGTATGAAAAAGGGACATAGTTTAATATGTTCGTTTAATCTTTGCATCAAACTTTGTAATCCGGATTGAAGCAATTAGAATGTAAATCCATAAATCCTTGCCATAAATTTACCACTACATCAGATTGACTATTTAGCACCCAATTAAGTGCAGAATAATGTCTACAGATCTTGATTTCACTTGTGCAATCCAAAATAGTTTATGTTTGTCATCTTGACATATTTGACAAACATTAAGTTTATCCCAATACATTTTCGAAAAATACTATACCTGGCTCCAGATGGCCAAATCAGGATCATCCAGGATGGCTGCCTCCTCTTGCTCCAGAGAAGGCTCAGGTTGGCTGCAGGGAAGTCTGGGGGGAAGAGTGGAGAGTGATGGCCTTGTGTCAATGTGGTCATCCAGGAAGGACATCCTGTTGTAGTACCACAAAATCGGGACATACACATCATCTGCTGCTGCTCCTGACCTCTGAGAAGCCAGCACCTTAGAGCGTTCAGTCCTGTAGGTACCTCTCAAGCTCCCAATTTTAGTGTCCACTTGTTTTGCTGTGGCTGTGGGCACCTTGGTATGCACAAATGGGAGCAGCTCCTCCAGCGCTGCTTTTCTCACCCCTCTTTTTTTGTGGATGGGGTTTTTCGTCTCCCACAGAGCGGGCAGCTCCCTTACCCGGTCAATAAATTCCGCCAGGAAATCCTTGTCGCTTATAAAGACATTCATATTGTATCTGCAAGTTAAATAAATTATATATAACTAATGTGAGGCAAACAGTCTAACCTCCTTAACATGCTAGTCACCATATATATCCTCCAACATTCTCAAGACAGTATAGGCCAACAATTTGTACAAGTCACAAAATCACATACCTTCGTTCGCACGTCCGTCACTTGAACTCCTCTCTCCGCACACCGAACGTACTATAGTCACATGTGTGTTTGCTATATACACACCGCGCATGCCTCAAAATACGAACACGTCGCTTCGCACACGTCGCCCGCCCATGACGTTCTAACTAACATCTTTTCCCCGCCCCTTCTCTTTCGGCGCGCAGACAGATATGGCGGAGTTACAGCAGGTGTCTGATAATTCCGCAACTAACGAGGAGAAGACAAGCCCGGAGACCGAGGAAACATCACGATCAAGGAGGAGATTCAAGGCATCGAATATGTCTTTGGCGGAGATGGTGGACATCTTGCTCAAGGCTGATTATGATGCCAAGCATGGGCCGTATAGCAAACCAAATAGAAGGAAGGCCAAAATCCTCACTAAAGTCGTGAAGAGTCTGAAGGCGAATTTCGGGGTGAAACGCTCAAATGAGCAGCTCAGAAAGAGGTGGTCAGACCTCAAACTGAGGGAGCCAGAGCAGTTGAGGAGCATAAAGAGAATGCTCGCTAAAAGTAAGTAAAATGTAGACTTTTCTGATATTAATCTTTTTCTAAACTGACATGTTGCTCTTTATTTTGGTTTCTCATATTGGACTCGCTTCCAAAATGTAATATTTTGAACTTGGTTGGGCACAGTAATCGTTCGTTACGTTACCGACACTTCGTTCGGCCACTATCCGCGGTTTTGGCTTATTTTAGAGCCACAAAAGTAATTATACATCTGCCATTTTTGCTCCAAAATTGTGGCGTATTTTTTCGTCTAGATGATGTGTTTGTAAAGAGAATGAAATGCAAACTTTTATCAGTGTAAAGGAGAGGACACTCAGCAGCTGCTTCCACATCTGTACTTTGGAGCACTATAGTGTGGGCCACCAGCCCCGCCTTTTTTGGGTGTCCCACACAGGTGCATACGATAATTTCTGTGGTGCCTCCATGTCAAATAAATTACATCCAAAGGTGAATACTAAGCATATTCTTGGTCATAAATAATGCATTCTTCTTTAAATTCCGCCCAAACACACACTTGTACCACACTTCCAATCAATTTAGCCTGTTTTTATTTTAACATTGAGATTTACAGTGTGATAAATTGACCTTTTGTTTGCTTCTCATAGGGGAGAGAAGACTGGGAGGAGGACACTCCAGGGAGCACATGCACCCCACAACTTCCAAGCAACCCCAAACTCCCAAAGACCCACAACCGAAAGATGTGCAGGAAGTTGAGGTGGAGGAAGGAGAAGTGCAGGAAGGAGAGGTGGATGACGTTGTGGATCTGGTCACCACAACAGGTCAGTATCTGTCACCACAGCTTCAGGTAAGAGATGTAGGCCTGCAGAGTTATAATACCTTTTGTTTTTTGTTTTTAGGGGATATAAATGTTGTGAAGGATAGTACACGGTTCTCTGCTGACAGTGCCCTCCGCCTCATCCAGCAAGTGATGGAATGTAGCACAGAACTGGACATTATTAAACAAAGAATCCATGTGATGAAACAAACATTTAAAGACATTCTCGATGTTTTGGGGAGAATTCAATAAGCCATCCAAACACATTTGTTTTTACATGTTTGTTTTTGCAACTTTTCGAATTTTTTTGACAATCAAACCAGCCAAAAATTGAATCTGCACACAGTGTGTCAACATGTGCTATCTGCCATCAGGGGATATCCATGTACGTCTTTTGTGGGTGCAACCCCTTCCTCGTATCTAAAGTCGGTGAACTGAGGAAGGGGTTGCACCCCCAAAACACGTCCATTGATCACCCCTGATGGCAGATAGCACATGTTGACAATAGGGATCAGGATTGTAAACTTCATAGATGTAAAAAATCCCAAATGTGTGCATATTCAATTTTTGCCTGGGCAAGGGGTGGCAGGACCCCATATTAGGACGGGCACATAGAGACATAATTTGTGTAAGTGAATGTCTCAGATTGCTCAGAGGTATCCAATGTTGTAATTTTTGGAATGCAACTGTTATTTTTGTATTTTCATAAGCAAAAAATTGCTGGGTTGGGGCCAGGCCAACCCAAAAAACCTGAAAAAACTAAAAATGGTGAGAATGTGCACAGAGTAAAATATTTGACCACAAACAACGTGTAGCTTCTTTTTATAATACCCTCTAAGCTTATTTGGTTATTTTGTAAGGTTACATAGTGAAATGGTTGTTATTTACTAAAGTAAAATACACTTGGCACTACAAATGCACAAAGACAAACTAGGAGACAGGAAAGAACAAATAATTAAAGGTTTAAACAAGCTTTTTATTGGGATCCTTAGACATAGGCTGGCATAGGAATTGCCCCCCTACCCGTGAAATACTCCATGTATTTGTCCCGAACCTCACGGGCATTTTGGGAGGGCAAGCCAGGACGGGCAGATTCCAGGCCCGGCAGGGGATTTGCAGGGGAAAGTCCAGCCTCTGGCAAAACTGAGGCCATATAGGAATTTGATTTTTGGCTCAGAAAGTTGTGTAGCACACAGCAGCATAAAACGACATAGTTTATTTTGTAGTCCGCCAAGTGTATTGAAGTCATAAAAAGGCGGAACCGGCTGGCCATTATGCCAAAGGCATTTTCGACAACTCTTCGGCCCCTGGCCAGCCGGTAATTGAACACCCTCTTCTCTGGGGTCAGGGTCCTCTGTGGAAATGGCCTCATAAGATGCCGTCCGAGTCCGAAGGCTTCATCAGCCAAGAAAACAAAGGGGAGTCCTTCAATATTCCCTGCATCCGGTGGCAATGCAAGGTCGTCACTCTGGAGACGGAGGGCAAACTCCGTCTGGATGAAGGATCCCCCATCGGACATCCGGCCATTCTTCCCTACATCAACATAGAGGAATTCATACCGTGCTGACACCACCGCCATCAGCACAATGCTATGAAACCCCTTGTAATTGTAGTAGTAGGACCCAGAACGGGGTGGTGGCACGATGCGGACGTGCTTCCCGTCTATGGCACCACCGCAGTTGGGGAAGTCCCACCGCGTGGCAAACTCCGATGCCACAGTCTGCCATTCCTGTGGCGTGGAAGGAAGCTGTGGAGTGAAACAAGATGAAATAATATTAGAATACCAAAGTCAGACATTACAAGGAAATTTGATTAAACAAAAATCAAGGCCAACATCAATCAAATTCTACGTTTATTAAGGTGTTTAAAATAAGTATAAGGGAAGGCTCATTTATCAGATTCATCACCCACTCTGATGGGCCATTACTAAATTATTTTGGGGGGGGGAAATGTGTTTGGCCACAGGATAGCATTGCAGTGGCGGTGCGTCCAGAGTGGGCGCTGGAGCACTGCCCCCTCTCTCCTGTGCCCATCACTCAGAACAATACATAGGTTCATGCGTTGCATTAACCTATGTATTGTCTATGCCGCCCACTATTCAGGTGGATGGCCTCTTGTTTAGCGACCGACATATGAATAATTGCGGCATTTAGGGGGTTCAAATTGCATAGCAGAAACAGGTAGTAAAATAGTCTTGCACATTACAACCTGAGGGATGTAATTGGCTTCCGAAAAGTAAAATAGGGGACGCAGGGGGGGGGCATTCCTTGGGGAAACACTGGCAGGCTGCTCTGCCAATCATGTTCACCAAGTCTGTTTAATGGTAACATGATTGGCTGATGCAACATCAAGGGAAGGAGAAGACATCAAGGACAGAAGAAGGATGGCGCTGACCACAAGAAGGTAAGTGCAGGGCTGGGGGGAAAATGGCTGCATTGGAGGGAACCAAATGGCTGCATTAGAGGGGACAACTGGGGGCGTTTAATAGGCACCTGAGCAAAAAAGGAGGAAGTTTAGTTCATAAATTGGGGTGGGACCCCCAAACATTTGGAGCAACAGGCGCCCCTGCTGGAAAAGTTAGTGAAGGGAAATATTTATGGAGGAGAAAAAAGGGGCAATCTAAAGCTTCCAGCATGCATGGGGACAAAGGGGACATTCTCAGCATATTACAATCATGGTAATTAGGGAAGGATGAAAGAAATACAATACATTAGCATACATGTAATACATAAAATGTGATGTTAATGGAGAAAACTTACCCTAATATAGTTCTCCTGCAGGACTTGTATAATAGCAGAACAGGTGTCTGGGATTATGAGGCCCAGAGCCTGGGGGGAGATGCCTGTGGTGAACTTCAAGTCCTGAAGACTTCTCCCTGTCACCAGGTAACGTAACGTGGCGATGAGCCTCTGCTCAGCACTGATGGCTTCCCGCATAACGGTGTCCTGCCTGGTAATATAGGGGGACACCAAAGCCAACAGTTCCTGAAATACGGGGTCAGACATCTGCAGAAAATTCCTGTAGTCCTCAGGATTATTCTCGACGATCTCCCGCAGCAGAGGCATATGGCAGAATTGGTCCCGCTGGAGCAACCAATTCTTGGTCCATGAACTCCTCCTCACAACATTCATGGACTGGTCTTGGTCCAAAACAAGCAGACCAACACCAAGCGCACGCACAGCACGAACTCGATGACTAGAACGTCCAGGCGACATGGCTAATAAGAAACGGTCGTCTTATCAGAACGTACAGAACAGAACGCACTTTAGAACAGCAAGGCCTATGAATAACGAACTGAAAAACAGAAACGAACAGGCAAGAACGCACTGTAAAACAGATACGACCTGCCTAGACGCCCTGAAAGTCAAGATACGAACCCACAAGCACAAACTGAACCGCAGAAAACGATCTGAAAAGTACGAAGACTGAAAAGCGCGAATCGTCTCTTCCCAAACTTTTACTTCACACGCGGTAACACGAGATCAGCAAAAGCAGCCCAAGGGGTGGCGCCAAGAAAAAAGATCTTCCCCTTTATAGTGCCGTCGTACGTGCTGTACGTGAGCGCGGAGAACAACGAGGAAATTGGGAAATGTCAGTGTGTACGCATAGAAAGCTTGACGAGAAAATCGACAAGCTTAACAAAAATCTCGTCGAAAAAAACGACGTGTTTTTTACGACGAGAAAATCGGTCGTGTGTACGAGGCCTGATTCTCATCTCTATAGTTAATAAAGATCAGTCTTTATATTCCCCCAATAACTTCAAGGTCCACGCCAGCTGTAACTCCAACGTAGAGTTTATTTTTCTTCTTAAAGCACAGTCTCTGATAGGAAAGGTTGGAGTAAGAACAGGACAGCATAAGGGGTGGGAGAGGTCCAGGCACAAACGTAAAACACTTCACTGCTCAGATTCTCGAGCAGACTCAGCCCACCTGGATAGTCTCCCTAGATAGGGACTAGCAGCCAGAATGGTGCTCTAGTCTAACCCAACCGCAGTCTCTGCCACAGACTTGGTGAACTTGGTCTCTGCCACAGACCTGGTGAACTTGGTTCCTTCTTAAAGCTTGACCTCTGTTAAGGAGAAGACATCCCTCCAGAGAGTTACCGGGACCCTTCCTTCACTGTGACTTCTCACCAGTCCCTCAGGACGGTTCCTCCCCCGGCCTCCTCGTCTAAGATGCGGGTCCCCTCGCAAGGCGGCACCCTGGGATTCCTCGATCCTTGATGGGCCCCAGCCGAAAGTGCTGGGCCCAAGGCCTTTGCTGCAGCCCCAGGACTAAAGGTGCCTGGGACTGATTCACCGACCTCTACCCCTGGGCCAAAGGTGCCCAGGGCAGACAGGAACACACTCTCTGGGGTAGGACCCCCGACCACGACAGAACCCCGAACAGGCAACGTCTGCCCCTTTTATATCCCCTCCCAGCATGTACAGCAGGCCTGCCACACCCACCGTATGGCTGCTGAGAGGGGACACACAAGGCACAGCACTGTATCAGCAGTTCAACCCTGGCCTGCCATGCCAGCGCCACCCGCAGGCCACAGGGAACTATACACCGATACTCTCCCTGCGGACAAAAATGGTTGACAGAATCCTGACAATTGGGGTGTTTGAGCATAACTACCATTCAAACACTTCCCCTAAATTTAGGACCCCGCTACACATGTATGTATTTTTATCATGCTTCTCAAACATAGTTCTTCATATTCACAACATATATGTCTTGTGTACTTTGTCATGGATTCTATGAAAAGCTTTTCGCTGTTAACTGATATTTCCTTTAGGTTGTTCTTTTGCAATGCAGTAACTTATGGGTCCCTCTAACAATTCATATCTGCCCTTATTTTTGTACTTTTCAGAGAGAAATAAATGTTAGTATACTCTAGTCAGCAGTAATCATTTCTAAATGGTCAGTTTATTTTAAATCATTATTAAATAACATGGCTACCAAAAATCATTGAAGCTTTATTTTACTTTTGTATTTGATAGGCTTGGCACCAAACCAAGCCATTGACCTCAAACCATTTACCACCTTGCTGTATGGGAATGGTCCTGGATTCAAGCTCACTAATGGATAACGAGAAGACATCACTGCCATTGATACTGGTATGAATCACCTTACTGCTTATGATGAAAGGCCTTATTTTTCTGCTGTTATCACCATTTCATAACTATAGATTTCCATTCAACAAAACAATGCTTTTATTATTTTTCTATAATTTTTTACTTAATAATGCTGCCAAGACAAGACTTATGCCTAGTACACACGACCGGTAAAAAGTCTGCCGGGAATCCCGGGGCGGGGGGGGGGGGGGGGGATACAGAGAACCTGCTCGGTCACCTTTTCCCCCTACACAGGCGGGTTTCCCGACAGGAAAACTGCCATTGAGAGCTTTGGTCGGGAATCCCGGCAGTGTGTAGGCTCCATCGGCACTGCCTCGCAGTGTTTCACATTGAAAACTGCCGAGAACAAAAGCCGCGGGGAATCGCGGCAGAAAATAGAGAACATGTTCTATTTTCCTGCCGCGATTCGCGGCAGTTTTCCTGCCAGGAAAACTGCAATTTAGCATACACACGGCCGTTTTTCCTGGCAAAAAACTGTCATGGCAGTTTTCCTGCCGTGAAAACCGGTCTTGTGTACGAGGCATTATATAGCAGGTTGGTGCACGATGTACTTCAACATTTAAAAAAAAAAAAAATGTTCACAATAGGGCAAAGGTAATTGTAAGATGTAAAAATAGCAACATATTCTTTAATGGTGTCTCCATATACACTACAAATCCTAGTAAATGCCCCAGATAATGAACGTAGCATTTAACTTACTCTAAACTGAATTCCAGGCAAGCGGCTAACTAAACAGTTGAAATACACTTACAGGCAATGTTTGGGGGCATTTGTGGTGCTTCCCTATTTGCTTGAATGGGTCATGTTGGTGGTGGTACTGCCTGGGAAATGTGACAGGATTGATAATTTTTGCCATGGGTGCAAAGCAAAGGATAACGACTGGCATGGGAACACCCCTGTCTGCTGCCTATGGAGCTTAAAGTGGAACTTTAGTAGAAAATTAAGTCTTGTTAGATCACTTCAGGCAGGCCCCTTTTGCAGGTATAGCTATGTAAAATATAAAAAATAAGTGCCTATTCTTTATAAAGTCCAGTAGTACACTGTCTCACCCTGCACATGCTCAGTTGCTATTTATTTCTTAGCACTGTGCAGAAAACATAGAGGCCAATCTGCTGACCGCTTAAAGGTTTTAATGCTACTCTGGGCTTCAACAAAATTGCAGCCTCCAGCAAGAAAATACAGGCGCAATGCTGGAGGCAATTTACAGCACACAGTAATTTTGGTAGCATAACTATTGTGGAGTGTGTGTGTTCCTTGCTCAAGAACATTGTTATCAAATTGTTATGGGTAAACTTCCACTTTAACAAGGGGCGGTTGGGTGGCGCTAAAACGCAACTCAACTGCATATTTTACCGCCTCCCCCAAACCACAAATCTAAATGAGCCAGTATGTTTACTATTGTACCTACAAAAGGAATTGTAGTTCTGCTTAGTCAGGGTTGCTTTCTTCTTATGCTGCATTCACACATGATTGCAGGCAGCATCCCTGCAATTCAGCCTGCGATTTCGACCCCGCAAATTTAGGTAGGGGATTGAGAACTATAAAAGGGACAGATTAAAGTAAGTGGGACCCCTGCCTAATACTAACTACGTTAAAAAATGTCAACTCCCCGCCCCCGCTACCTATGCTGCCTAACCTGGGTAAAAAAAATGTGTATACACAGGTTAGGCAGCATATGTAGAAGGAGGGGAGGGGGCGTGGCCGGACGCTGATCAGGACAGACGTGTGCAAGCTGAGCTCCACACAAACAGAGCTAATCTATTGCCATCCCTGCCCTAATTCACCAAGGTGAAGTTCAAATTCAACGAGAACGACACCTGGGCTTCCCCTGCTACAGCCCAAACAAAATTTTTGTGGAAACTGTACCTGATTTGGGCAGACGAGTGGATCCGCAATACAGGGAGACGCCGCCATCTTGAGGCCTACTGGCCCTCCGGAGCCTCCGCTCTTTATACATGCGACCCGTGGAAGAAACGATTGCCCGGTCCTGACACAGCAGATGCCGTAACTCCGGAGGATACAGGTCAACCACTCTGAAGACAGACTCCGCCTGAGGATCCCCGCCGTAGGCTCCGGTGTCCCGCTGCCTGGCGCTATCTTGCGGCCTGTCGTCCCGGACTTCCCCTCCTCCAGAGCGCAGTGAGTAGAAGGGCAACAGCCTTCCCTGCCCACAACAAGACACCCCTAGCAGTGACTGATCACGGGGGTACAAGAGGGGTCCCAATTCTTAACCTAGCGAAGATATTGTAGGCCTATACAGAGCGGAGCGCTCATGGCTGGCCTCCACCCTCAGGAAAGACCGCGGCCTCGGCCTACCCTTGGAAGTCGGCGGCCATCTTGGTACACCAAACATACCCTACTCCATCCCCCTGAACCACAGCTCCCTCTACACCAGGTTTGGTGCCTCACTGGGATTAACACCCTTCCCACTCATCTAGCAAGGCACAAAGAAGCTGTTTGGAAGGACTTTCTCACTCACCAAGCCTCATCCTGCTACACCCCTAACCTTACAGCAGCAAAGGCCCAGCCATCCCTGTCTTCTCTTGCCTTGCCCCTATATAGCAGTAGCAGCTCGGCACACATACCAGTGGAGTCACACAAATTACTGCATCATTGACCCCCCCTGCTAGGCTGTAGCTAGATATCTGCAACCTGACGCAGCAGTCATTTATTCCTCTCCGCAACAAACAAACGCACCACACTAACGCTACTACTGCGAAATAATCCAAGCACGACAGTCCTGCTTTTTATCACCCTTATTCAGGAACTAGGGATAATGGCTTGGCGCACAGCACAGATGGAAGATGTGTGAGTGAACCCTGAGCTGCTGAGAGACCTGGGCTCGAAAAACAAACTGTCTGCAAAGTGAATATGTCCACACAGATTAAAAAGGGGACACATAACCACGTTCTCTGCTCCCTGACCACCCCCAAAAGACGGCTCTCATCATCAAACTTGAACAAATACAGATATAGTGGGGGAGGAAGAAACTCAAAAAATGGAGTCACCACACAGGCATAATATGGAGGAAGAACTGGAGGATGACAAAGTATCTCTCCCTCCATCTGAGGACTCAGCAATGGGTCACAATGACAAGGACAGACCCCTGACCTATGCTATCATGACAGATATAGCTGCGGACATCAAAAGATCATTCACAACCGCCATTACAGACATCAAAACGGAGCTGCTTAGGCTCTCTGAACAAATGGCTGTAACGGAACGTGCAGGGAAAAGGAGAGACAGGGCACTGGTTAGACTGGATGATATCACTGCCTCCCACTCCCAACACCTGATTGAAATGAATAGGCATTTGGAAGACTTGGATAATAGAGGGAGGAGACATAACATAAGAATCAGAGGTGTCCCTGAGACAGTCCTTTCGGACCAAATCAAACCGGCGCTAACTTCCATCTTCAATAATCTCCTTGACAGACCCGAACAATCGCCCATAGAATTCGACAGGGCTCACAGAGCTCTAAGACCTAGAGCACCAGATGGGAACCCACCCAGAGATATCATATGTTGCTTACCCAATTTTGGCCTGAAGGAAGATGTTCTCCAGAAAGCGAGATCCAATGACCAAATCCTATTCAACGAGTCCCCAGTTCAACTGTTTCAAGATCTGTCACCAATTACCCTTAAGAACAGAAGAGCCTTGAGACCACTTCTGGATGTCTTAAGACAAAAGGGCATCATTTATAGATGGAAATTTCCATTCGCTCTTCAAGCCTCTTACATGGGCAAACAACACCTGCTTAAAATCCCTGAAGATTTAAAAAAATTCTGTGAAAATCTGCAATTAGCTCCGATTGATCTACCTGAATGGTATGCAGAATTTCTGCTGCCGCCGGAAATCAACAATAACCAAGCCGGACCTGGATCAACGCCCACCCGCTCTCCTTTCCAACAAGGGTCTTACCGCAGAAATGCCAACAGAAGCAACTTAGATCCTCTCTCTTCCTCCAAAGGAGCCAAAAGTCCAAAGCTCAAGTAAATTGACCTATATTCACCCCTACAGCAACCGCACATAAAACAGAAAGGGGGCATCCTCCCATCCCCCCTCTTTTTTTTTTTTTGGTCAGGAAACCCCAGACTGAACTCTCTGTACTGAGGCCTAGTTTGTTCAGATGTTAATTCACATCAGTAAGGCTATCTCCTCCACCTCAACGGACATCTTACCCTGGCCTGCCTGCTTCGAGAAAATAGTAACCACCTCTTGGATCAAAAGTCAAGCAGTAGATCAAAGGAGGTATGCCCATGAAGGCGACAAGTTGATCCTCCCTACTTTACTCACTTATTGCTCTCTTCTGGCCCGACCCACCGTGCCTCAAATCTACGAACTAAGGACACTGTACCCACAATATCTGAAGTCTTATGCCACGTACACACAATCATTATTCACGGCGGTTAAAATGAATAATGTCATTTAAAACGGGGGAACAGCTTGTTCCCCACACACGGTCGTTTTTCACGTCATTTTTTCTCTTGACGAGAAAAACGACCGTCTGTGGGCTCCGCGGCAGTGTTTCCCTATGGGAAACACTGCCGCGGAAAACATGTCGAAAAAAACGACGAGAAAAATTAGAACATGTTCTAATTTTTCTCGGCGTTTTTAATGCCGTTTTTCTCGTCTAAAAAAACGACAGAAAGCCCACAGACTATCGTTTTTCTCGTCGAATGGGAAAAATTTCGTTTTTTTCAACGAGAAAAACGGCCGTGTGTACACGGCATTCGAAGTAGAACTCCAGGAGAGACTAATTCTACAGATCTTCTTATGATTTAACTTGCACGGTTCTTCACCTCTCATCTGAAGGATGGGATGAGTGAACAGGCGGGGAACTGACAGCTTCGGTATTTCCACCCACCTCTACTCCTCTCATGCCCCGGACTTACTGGGACTAGTTTGCCGGGAAACCACCTCAGGCTAAATGCCCAGAATGCGCAACATTCTCACAAGAACCTCTTACTCCAATCAGGCAGAACAGTGAGTATTCTAATGGGCCACATTAAAGACATATTGAGAGTACTCTCCCTAGATATATGCGGGAGCACCTAATTCCCATCAGGAAACACAAGCCATGTCACACAGACACTGTCTGCTCTCGCATGCCCGGTCAGACTCACCTGTGACAGCGGTTACTGGTGGAGACAGAATTTTCCTCTAAACTTATCAAGGGTAATCTGTCAACATACAATCATTTTTATGAAACTGCTGTTATTTGAAAGTTGTGAGTATTCTATACATGACTACTGTTATTGGTCTTATGTTGTTTTTCACGCGCACAAATATCCTTCTGGGCCCATAGGCTCTCCCTCCTGTCTGCCCTGTGAGGGGCGGCCAGCTGTGTGTGCCCCGCGGGATATTAGGACAAGAATTTTCAATTATACTAATTGCTTATAGATTCTCACTGTGGATACCAAGCCGAGCAGGATCTATTCTATATAACATAGTAAGAAATCTGTACCCTCATCCACCCCCCCCTTTTTTTTTGCCCTCAAATGTTGTTACTATTTTTACAGTTAACGGTTTAAGATTACAACAAGGTTTTATAATGCTCAACTCCCCAGGTCTCCCAGTTGTGTCTCAGTTTCTATGAGATATACCCTCACATGCAACGCACCTTAGTAATACATTTTTAGTAATCACCATCCCCCTACCAATTCTGTTCTGTTGCGTCTCCCATTTACCCCACAGAGTTGAAAAAGACGTCTCGTTTCAAAGACGACTTATCTGCTCCCCACCTTCAAGGTGTGACTCGAGCACCCACTCAACTCCTTACCTGTCCACCCCCTTTTTTTTTGTCTCTTTTTTTTCTCACCTTCTCTATCCCTACCCCCTTCCTTATCCTCCCTATACCCCATTGGTAGCAAGATATAGCACTAACTATTAACTCCCTGCTTTTAGACCATGGCATACGCCCACCTAGGAAAATCTCCGACCCTGATATCCCACAATGTTAACGGTCTCAATATCCCAGAGAAGAGATCTAAGCTGCTAAGAGAACTTAAAAAAACCCGCCCATCAGTAGTTTTCCTACAAGAAACACATTTCAAGAGCAATCATGTCCCTACATTCACAGATAAAATATTTACAAGAATGTACCATGCCACAAATCCTCTAGCCAAAACAAAGGGAGTTTCTATATTAATTGACAAAGACTCCCCCTTGGAAGTTTCACAACACCTCACGGACCCAGAGGGTCGCTATCTCTTCCTCAAAGGTGACTGGGCAGGTTCCCCCATCACACTCGCTAATGTATATTTCCCAAACACCGCTCACATCTCATTCTGCCACAAGATAATAGACAAGCTTAAATGGTTTGCAGAGGGTTGTATCATACTGGGAGGAGATTTCAATATTCCCCTCTCCCCCCTCAAAGACACTTCTACAGGACACACAGCAGTAACATATAAGATCCTCAAACAAATCAAGGCACTCTTAAGATCCTTATCTTTAGTAGACACCTGGAGATCTATACACACCACTGGGAGAGATTATACCTTTTTCTCCCCTCCACATAAACGCTATTCACGAATTGACCTGATTTTAATCTCGCAAAGGGATTTGCACTCCCTACTTCAGGCCGAGATAGGTATAATCTCCCTATCAGACCATGCCCCGACAGCCATCTCATTGAAATTCGACCCTCCGAAACAAACCACTTTTAATTGGAGATTAAATGCTTCACTCCTGATTGACCAAACCATAAAAGATGACATTCATACAGCAATTAATGAATACTTTAAAGCCAATAGTGACGCAGACACTAACCCACTTAATAACTGGGAGGCCCACAAAAGTGTGATTAGAGGAGAGCTTATGAGTTGGGGCTCCAGGAAAAAAAAAGAGAGGGAGAAAGAAATAACTAAATTGTCCTCACAGATAGCTACACTGGAGTCACAACACAAATAATCACTCTCCATCAAGGTAGAAGAAGAGCTGACACGCTGCAGGGAAGCCCTCAAATTTATACTTGATCTTCAAATCAGAAAGGCCCTCTTCTTCAAGAGAAACATTTACTTTGAGCACGGAGATAAAAGTGGGAGATTGTTAGCCAAAGCACTTAAAGACACTACTATGGCAGGACGCATACATGCTATCAGGGACAAAGATGGAACCCCCAAACACAAACCTACTGAAATAGCAGACCTTTTTCATAAGTTTTATTCAAAACTATATAATCTCCCGGAACAACACAGACCCCCACATATATCAACCACGAAACAAGAAACGATCCACGAATTCCTTAAGGATAGTAAAATTCCCACACTCAGTCAGGAGGACACGGATAAATTAGAAGAACCCATTACCACCGAAGAAATTCTTTCGGTGATTAAAGGCCTCAAAACAGGTAAAAGCCCGGGACCAGATGGTTTCACTTCACAGTACTACAAAACTTACACACATCTCCTTGTAAAGCCCCTTAGATCCACCTTCAATTACTTGGCTACAAATGAACATAACTCAAAATCCTTTCTCATGGCAAATATTGCGGTAATACCCAAACCAGATAAAGACCATTCAGAATGTGCAAATTATAGACCCATCTCCCTATTGAATATTGATTTGAAACTACTGGCCAAAATATTAGCTGACAGATTGAAACCCTTACTATCAAAAATTATAGGCCCAGAACAAGTAGGATTTATGCCTGGCAGAGAAGCACGAGATAATGTCACCAAAGCATTAAATTTAATACACTTCTCCCGAAATTCTAAAACAAAAGGTTTGCTGCTTTCCACTGATGCCGAGAAGGCTTTTGATAGAGTCTCTTGGGATTATATGATGGCTACATGCTCCCATGTTGGCTTAAAAGAAAACATGCTTTCATGGATCTCAGCCCTCTATCGAAACCCGCGTGCAAAGATCAAAGTCAACAATATCCTCTCGGACCCCATTGAGATTAACAACGGAACACGTCAGGGATGTCCCCTCTCCCCCCTTCTCTTCATCATCTCTCTGGAACCCCTGATAAGGGAAATAAACACGACGGATGATGTCTCAGGATTCAAGATAGGAAAGAGAGAATACAAGGTCGCTGCTTATGCAGACGATCTATTATTTTTTATATCACAACCACACATTTCCATCCCTAATTTAAAAAAAATCTTTGAGACGTTTGGATTTATATCCAACTTTAAGATCAACCAATCAAAATCTGAAGCCCTGAATATTAATCTACCCCCTGACCAACTAAACTTAATAAAGGACAACTACAATTATAGATGGGAACGAAACACACTGAAGTACCTAGGGATATACCTGACTGACAATTTAGACTCTCTCTACCAACACAACTATAAGCCACTACTTAACTCACTGACTAAAGAGCTACGATCATGGTCCTCCAAGACCTTCTCGTGGTTCGGCAGAGCCTCTATTTTAAAAATGACAGTCCTCCCGAGACTACTGTACATCTTTAATGCACTTCCCATTAAAATACCGGGGGCTTTTTTCACAAACCTCCTTAGGGCACAGAGAGATTTCCTATGGGCGGGCAGGAAACCAAGAATCAACTTCAACTTGCTGACACATCACAAAAATAGAGGAGGAATAGGTCTGCCAGACTTTAAAAAATACCACCAAGCCTCCCACATCACTAGAATACTTGATTGGCACTGCCATGGTCAGGACAAAGACTGGATCCAACTGGAACAAAGTCTGACTCCAAACAACCTACTTTTATATCCCTGTACACTGCACTCCAAAAGAGACAAGATTCAGACCCATCCCTTAGTAGCAAACACCCTTCATGTCTGGCACAAAATCGTAGGCAAACACAACATTGCTTCCATACCTGGACCTCTAACCCCGGTTACCAACAACCCTGATTTTATCCCGGGACATCTCCTGAGGGATGTATACCCATACACGACCTCCCAATGCCTATCAGATTCAAAGGTTAAATCCTTGGAAGCTATACGGGCAGATTGGGGGGAGTCATTTCCTGGCCCCTGGTTTTACCTACAACTAAGAGACTTCCTGATTAACAGCAAATTTAGATCACGATACTGCTTGCCAATGTCTCTACTTGAAAAACTCTGCTCCAAGAGAAGTGCAGTAGCACATACCACTTCTCTAGCCTACTCCTGGTTAAATGAGTCTCAACACGCAGATGACTTGAAACATAAGACTAAATGGGAAAGTGACCTTAAAACTAAGATACCGACAAAACATTGGGAGAAGGCATGTAATATGACCCATAAATGCTCCTTAAGCTCCAAATATCAGGAGGTCTCTTACAAAATCCTCACCCAATGGTACATCACTCCCCAGAGGTCCGGGAGATGGTCCACCGCAGCCTCAGATATGTGCTGGCGCTGTGAACAGGATATTGGCACCTTTCTTCATATTTGGTGGGAGTGTCCAAAAATTCTAGAGTACTGGGATGAGATCAGGAAATGGATCCAATTCATAACTGAAACCACTATAAATCTTACAGCGGCAGCCTGCCTGATTAACGTTAACACACTCACCATAGGCAAATATAAGAAATCTCTCACTAGACATCTCCTCCTTGCAGCAAAAACACTTATCCCCCTTCACTGGAAGACCAAACGGGTACCAAAAATCAGAGATTGGTTGGTTAGAGTAACACATATACACAAAATGGAAGAAATTGCAGCCATGAAAAGAGAGTCTAGCGACAATTTTAATGAAATCTGGCAACCTTGGGTTTTATTCTCGTACTCCCCCGAATTCCAGCTGCTTAATGCATAACTCCTCTCTTACTACATTATGTAATTTGGACTGACTGTGAAGTCCACACTTGCTGAGACTTAATTGCAACACACTGTGCACGTATTTGAGATGTACTGATACTGTACCTATATAACCTGAATCTTCATGCTCTACCTACCCTACTATTTACCCATACCCTTCCCTCCCTTACCTTTTGTTCCTCACCCTCTCTCCCACCCCATTTCTTTACCCCACGTTTTCTTAATATATGTTCAACATGTTCTTATTTTCATAATATGCCTCTGTCATCCGGGCTTGATACTGATTAAGCCCTGAATGTCTAAATTTTTGTGCTATGATTGCTTCTTTTTATTACCTGTTATCTGTACCAAATTTCAATAAAAACTTTGATTGTGAAAAAAAAGAAGGAGGGGGGATGGAACATTTTTAAACATAGTGAGTGTTGGGTAGAAATTATACTTTGACTTGTTCACACCAAATGTGTTGGGGTTAATCTGGCAGCTATTTGTAGGGCAACCCCAACACATAGACAAGGCAAAATGCCTTGCTTCTTATGGTGTCTGTTCACAATACAGTGTTGATGTGGTTCTGCATGCAGTACTTTTTTTCCTTTGCCGTGGGTTGCTCATGAACCACTGCATTGCAACACCATTCTACTGGGGATCATTCATGACTAAAGTTCTGCAAAAAAAGGAAACTGTCATGTGCAGAGATTGGTGCATCAGCACTGTGTCTCCCAGTACTCACTGGTGAGAACAAGCCTTTAGAGCAGTGTTTCTCAATTCCAGTCCACAAGGCGTACCAACAGGTCATGTTTTCAGGATTTCCCTCAGATGAAACGGCTGTGGTAATTACTAAGGCAGTGAAACTGATCAAATCGCCTGTGCAAAATAATGGTAAGCCTGAAAACATGACCTGTTGGTGCGTCTTGAGGACTGGAATTTAGAAACCCTGCTTTAGAGCAAGGGTCTCCAAACTTTCTAAACAAAGGGCCAGTTTACTGTCCTTCAGATTTTAGGGGGGCCGGACTGTGGCCATTGGGAGTAGAAAAGTTCCCAACATTAGTGAGAGAAAAATTGTGCCCCATTTGTGTCACTGGGAGGAATTGTGCCCCATCATTTGTGTCACTGGGAGGAATTGTGCCTTATCAGTGTCATTGGACCCCATTATTGCTGTCATTGGAAGAAATTGTTCCCCATCGTTGGTGTCATTGGGGGAATTGTGCCCCATCATTGGTGTCATTGAGCCCCATTATTGTCATTGGGAGAAATTGTGCCCCATCGTTGGTGTCATTGGGGGGAATAGTGCCCCATCTTCGGTGTAATTGGGAGGAATTGTGTCCCTTCATTGGTGGGAGTGGGGGGGGGGTTATGTCCCATTGTTGGTTATCAGTGAATGAAACCGTGCCCCGAGGCCCGCATAAAAGTAAGCAATGGGCTGCATCTGCCCCCCGGGCCGCAGTTTGGAGACCCCTGCTTTAGAGTGAGAAGAAAGAAAGTGAAAGTAGACAAGCCTGGGGTGACTGGTTATAGGTTAGGAAGATCCTGGTGGTTACTCAGATAGTATACATGTGATAAGCCATTAGAATAGCTTGCTCAACCATGTACTAGCTGAATTCCCTAATATTATTGTGCCATAGCTGTGTATGATATTAACAGAGTTTTATAGTGTTGGGCGTTATCAAGCAAGTTCAATAAAACCAGGTATAGAATTGGGTTTATGGGATTGTGTGATATTATTTGTATTTTTTTATGGTTGAACTGGATGGACTTGTGTCTCCTTTTCAACCTGACTAACTATGTATTCCTAAATCACTTTTCTTGCTTTCGTTGGGAGTTCATAAGGTCTGCTATTAAAATAACATCAGTGGGTGCAAAAATCGTATTAGCCAAAGCATGGAAGCAACCAAAGGTTTCCTTGGCGGCCGCCAAGAGAAATATCTCGTGATAATGGCCCAAGAGAAGTTGGTCAGTACTATAACGAAGAGCACCAAATCATTTGAGGCGACATGGGAACCCTGAGCTAAACATATGGGAATCTCCCTGATCCCGGGAGTTACGGCAACGTGAACACACTCTCTAGGTCACAAACTGGCACTTCATCCCCCCTTTTCTCTCCCTCTTTCCTTCCTTCTTATCTTTCTTTTTCTTTCCGGTTTATTATTGAAGTTGGAAACAATGACAGAGTATTGTTCATTTACATAGTTACATAGTTAGTCAGGTTGAAAAAAGACATCCAGTTCAGCCATAAAAAAAAAAAATCGTACAATCCCATATACCCAATTCTATACACACAGTTGATCCAGAGGAAGGCAAAAAACCCCAGCAGAGCATGATCCAATTTGCTACAGCAGGGGAAAAAATTCCTTCCTGATCCCCCGAGAGGCAATCGGATTTACCCTGGATCAACTTTACCTATAAATGTCAGTACCCAGTTATATTATGTACATTTAGGAAAGTATCCAGGCCTTTCTTAAAGCAATCTACTGAGCTGGCCAGAACCACCTCTGGAGGGAGTCTGTTCCACATTTTCACAGCTCTTACTGTGAAGAAACCTTTCCGTATTTGGAGATGAAATCTTTTTTCCTCTAAACGTAAAGAGTGCCCCTTTGTCTTTTGTGTCGACCGTAAAGTGAATAACTCAACACCAAGTTCACTATATGGACCCCTTATATATCTGTACATGTTGATCATATCCCCCCTTATTCTCCTCTTAAGAGTGAATAAATTCAGTTCCTCTAATCTTTCCTCATAGCTGAGCTCCTCCATGCCTCTGTTCAGTTTGGTTGCCCTTCTCTGCACTTTCTCCAGTTCCCCGATATCCTTTTTGAGAACTGGTGCCCAAAACTGAACTGCATATTCCAGATGAGGTCTTACTAATGATTTTGAACTCTGGCAAAATGAGATCGCTCTCTCTCTGGAGTCCATACCTCTCAATACAAGAAAGGACTTTGCTGGCTTTGGAAACCGCAGCTTGGCATTGCATGCCATTATTGAGCTTATGATCTACCAAAACCCCCAGATCCTTCTCCACTACGGATCCCCCCAGTTGTACTCCCCCTAGTATATATGACACATTCATATTCTTAGCCCCCAAGTGCATAACTTTACATTTATCAACATTAAACCTCATCTGCCACATAGTCGCCCAATTAGACAGAGCATTGAGGTCGGTTTGTAAATTGGCGACATCCTGTAAGGACGTTATTCCACTGCATAGCTTGGTGTCATCTGCAAAGACAGAAATGTTACTTTTGATCCAAGACCCAATATCATTTATAAAGATATTAAAAAGTAAGGGTCCTAGCACTGAACCTTGGGGTACACCACTGAGAACCTTAGACCATTCAGAGTAAGAATCATTAACTACTGCTCTCTGAATTCTGTCTTTAAGCCCACGTTCACACTGGGGCTGCGGGAGTGAAGCCTGCGAGTTCAGCTGAACTCGCACGATTTCACTCCCGCTGGCAGTCCCGATTCCGGCCGCGATTTCAAAGACATCTGAAACAGATGTCAATGTAAATCGCGACTGAAATCGCAAATAGTAGTACAAAAACTACTTTTTGTAATCGGTGCAGTGCCGCAGATGCGGCGTCGCACCGATTAGGACGGTGCCATTGGCCGCAATTTGCAGCAAATTTCGCCGATTTGACATGTCAAATCGCATGTCAAATCGCACCAGTGTGAACCAGGGCTTAGCCAGTTTTCTATCCATTTACAAACTAATATTTCCAATCCTGTAGACTTTACCTTACACATGAGCCGTGTGTGGGGAACTGTATCGAACGCTTTTGCAAAATCCAAATATACCACGTCCACCGCCACCCCTCTGTCCAAGGTTTTACTTACCTCTTCATAAAAAGAAATCGGGCTTGTCTGACAACTTCTGTCTTTCATGAATCCATGCTGTCTGTTGCTTAAGTAGTTTTTTTTTCCAGCAAGAACTCATCTATGTGGTCTTTTATTAATCTCTCCAGTATCTTCCCAACTATAGAAGTTAAACTAACAGGTCTATAGTTACTTGTTAAAGACTTTGTTCCTTTTTTAAATATAGGCACCACATTGGCCCTGCGCCAATCCAGTGGCACTATTCCTGTCATTAATGAGTCCCTAAAAATTAGATACAATGGCTTTGAAATTACAGAGCTCAATTCTTTTAGGATCCGTGGGTGGATGCCATCTGGTCCAGGTGCTTTATCCACCTTTATTCTGTCTTAATATTTCTGGACCATATCACTTATGAGCGGTTGGAAGCATCACCTTCTTCAGTTTCACCCTGATAAGGGCTTTCAAACAGTTAAGCCCCGTACACACGATCGGTTTGACTGATGAAAACCGTCCGATGGATGGTTTTCATCAGACCAACCGATCGTGTATGGTACCCATCGGTCTTTTTTCCATCGGTTGTAAAAAATAGAACTTGTTTTAAAATTTTCCGATGGATAAAAAACCGATCGTCTATGGGCAAGTCCATCGGTTAAAAAACCCACGCATGCTCAGAATCAAGTTGACGCATGCTCAGAAGCATTAAACTTCATTTTTCTCGGCTCATCGGAGTATTTTACGTCACCGCGCTTGGAACGGTCGGTTTTTTGACTGATGGTGTGTGGCCAAGACTGATGAAAAACAGTTTCATCGGATTTCCGATGGACAAATCCATCGGACGAAAATCCATAGGTTATCCGATCGTGTGTACAGGGCTTTAAGGTAATATTTATTATCTGGGATTCTCCTGAGGAGGCAATTCGCTGAGAAATAGTTACCTGCCTCCAAACCTAGGTCGTTCACGCAGCTCTGGAGACCGCAGTTATTCTGGAGCTGTAGGACCGACCCCATTTTCAAGTGGAGCACTACTCATACCAACCAAATCAGTCGGTCTCTGACAGTGTGTACCCATAAGGGGTGTCTGGACCGGCGTCCAAAAATAGTGCACTCCACTGTTTTACGTTTTTTTTTTTTGGACACTCAGGTCTGTATGTACACAGAGGATGATTTATTGTTACTTTAAAAAAAAATTGTTACCTCAGTTATAATGCTTTGTCAATTTTGAAATATGCCCCAGAGTGAAATGGTGGCGTTAAGTTGTAATGTACTTCTTTTCAATAAAACTTTTTAAAACCAAAAAAAATAACATCAATAATCCTAGAAAATTATATATATTGTAGCACCCTCTACCTTAGGTAGGTGCTAAGTGTAAGGGTTTTTGTGTAAGCTGCCAGTGCAGGTAAATTTTAAGCAGGCCTATGCTGCGAGCTAGGCCAGTTTGTTTTTGATCTGGGGGCAGGGGAGTGGTTTAGTGTAGCAGTGAATGACTAACATGTACTTCAGCTCTTGGGCGCCTCCTCTGTTTCAAGAGAGAATGTTCTGGAAAAAGGGGCAGGGCAGAGAGCTGGAGTGACAAGGGGTACATGTGAGGAGCTCTGACCAATCCCCAACTAGGATTGGCAGGGGGAGGAGTTGTGGGCTGGGTGAACTGAAGGATGAAGTGTTAGACTGTCGTGCCTGAGGAAACCTCGATCTGGGGGGGGTGTACCTCAGGCGGAGGACCTACGAGGGAGCCTCTCTTTACACGGTCATGGAGAGGTGTCCTGGAACAGGAGCTGGAAGAGACAGTTGGTCCGCACGTCCAGAGTAAGTCCTTCAGGAAGGATCATGGGCAGGTGTCGGTGAGTGAAAGCACAGTGGAGAGATCTGGAAGAGACATGCCAGGGGAACTGGATGTAGAGCCAGAGGGGAGATTGTTGAGTTTGTGTCAAATCGATGCAGCCATGAGGGCGGGCAAGATTTGCAAGTCGGACTTGCTGGGATCAGTATTCAATCACCATTTAATCTTCTCAAGTAAACGGTTGCTGCCATAAAGGGATACTGCAGGCCCCGGTCTACAATGGGTCAAGTAAATGAACTGGGACTTATTCAGAGTAAGGCCTGCCTAGTCATGTTCTGATGGCGTGACAGGATTAATAAGACTGTGACAGAAAGAAGTGTGCTGGAGGAAGAAGCATGGGCGTTCGCTCCATAGGGCAAGGGGGGTCAATTGCCCTTCCCTGGAAGTCAGTGAAGACACACTTGCCCCCTGCTCTGTTGCAATGGCCGCCGCGGCAGTCATGGACTTTTTTTTCCCGAAGTCTGCAGACTGCTGGGGGCTGGGGCTGCTCTCAGTCTTTTCTGACTATCCATCCCTCCCTCCTCACCCCCGGCCCGAGCATCAGATTGGCTCTCTGCCGCACGGGCCTCTGCTTAACATCACCGTCCGTGACTTAGCTGTTCCGTGATTGGCTGCTGCCTTAGCCTGCCTCTGCCTGTGTAAATGTGTCTATGCCGATCCGACCGGCACGGCGCCGGTTCCTCCCACAGGTTCGTGACGTGCAGTGGCCGAGACAAGAGACTGAATACGCTGCCAGTGCCTGCCCTGGGCCTATCGCTGAAGAACTACAGGTAACAGCAGTGCCACGACACCACTGTGTACATCTTTTTGTTTTGCAATGTGTTGTGGGCGGCCATATTTTTGATCTTGATGAAAACAACATATACATACAGTATAGGCCGTTTTCAGAAAGATCAAAATATGGCCACAACAGATGTATTGCAATATAGAAAGATGTACATGCTCTAGGCTATATTTATATGGGCATGGAGTGAAGCTGAATTATCCTCAAGAGCTATTTCACACTGCCAGCTGGCTGCGTTATCGGTAAAGCGCCGCTAGTTTTTGCGGCATTTTAGTGGTGCTATTCGGCCGCTAGAGGGGGGGGGGGGTTTAAACCCCAGCTAGCTATCGAAGATGGGGTTAAATGCGACTGTGTATCATCGCTGCCGAAGCGCTTTGCAGGTGCTTCGGCAGGGGTGCCCATTCATTTCATATGGCAGGGGGGCCGTGGAGGAGTGGTGTATACAGCGCTGCTCCACTGCCCCAAAGATGCTGCTTGCAGGATTTTTTCTAACGTCCTGCAAGCGCACTGAGCATGGATGACCTTAAAATGATGCCCCCCCTGAAAACAGTTCAGCGGACGCCCATGGGAAGAAGTGTTCTAAGGTAAGACTGTCAAGTTTAGGGTCAGCCACCTTGTCCTTTTTGAGAAGTGTGACGCAGTTACTATATTCTTCAAAAGTACCAATTTATCCTATGGGCATCTCATGTCCCTTTCCCCAACCAAGTTCAATCCCCTAATAAAATAACAAAAACAAGCAAGCAAGAGACTGTTCATTGACTAAAGGAGTGTGTCTAATGGATGTCTGGCAGCAGGGTGGAATGTGCGGATGTTGTAACTTGTAGCAACCAACCGATATATTATATTCTTGATCTCCAAATACTAGAATGTTTTTAAATAAATTGTTATGCATATAGAGACTCATTCTTGTAAGTTAAAATAGACCTGTCATGGTCAATAATGGTGAAATGGTAGTATCAGTAGCATACTTGGGGAATGTGGGTGGGTGCAATCTAGATCAGGAACCAGCACTCTGTTTTTTATGTTGCAGTCCATACTGAATAGTTAGGCTGGAAAGGGGTGTCTGTACTGGTGGGATTTGAATTGGAGGGTCTGTACTTGGGGGTTGGGCTGGGAAGGGGGACTTTACTGGGGGGGAGGGGTCTATACTGGAAGGTTAGGGAGGAGGGGACTGTACTAGGGTTTTTACTGAGGGGTTAGGTCTTAAGGTTACTATACTGGGAGAAGTGTCTGTACTTGGGGGATAGGCTGGGAGGGGGGACTATATTGGGAGGTCTGTACTGAGGATTTATGCTGGGAGGGGGAACTCTCTGGGGAGTCTATATTGATGGATTAGCCTGGGAGGGGGCTGTACAGAAGGGTGCTTGTACCAAGCAGGCTGTGCTGAGGGGGATCTGTCCTGAAGGGTAGGCTGGCAGGAGAACAGTAAAGGGGGTGTGTAGTCTGGGAACGGGGGACTATACTGGGAATCAGGCTGGGTGAGGGGACTGTACTAAAGAGTGTCTGTACTGTGAGGGGTTAGGCTGCGAGAGGCAATGATACTTGGGGGTCTGTACTGACAGGTTAGGCTGGGGGGGGGTCTGTACAGGGGAAACCTGCACTGAAAGGTGAGGCTAGGAGGGGGGATCTGTACTAGGGGGTCTGTATTGATAGGTTAGGCTGGGAGAGGGACTTTACAGGGGGGTCTGTTCTGGATTTTTAGGCTGGGAAAGGGGACCATGGTGGGGTTCTGTACTGATGGGCTGGGTTGGAAGAGTGGTCTGTACTGAAGGGTTAGGGTGAGAGAGAGTGTATTGGAGGGGTTAGGCTGGAAGGAGGGCAGATCTGGACTGGGTGAGTGTGTACTTAAGGGTTAGTCTGGGAGAGGGGTCTGTACTGAATGGGACTATACAGGGGGAGAGGGGAGTCTTTACTGAGGTGGAGGCCTGAGAGAGAGGATACAGGGCTGTGGGGGAAGATATGTACTGGGGGAGATTGGGGATGTTGAGATCTCAATTGTGAGAGATATGGGCTGTGTTTTTTTTGTTTTTTTTTGGCTTGTATTCTGTGCAGTGGCCTGTGGGTTACACACCCCTGAGCCCTGCTCTCTGTATATTATGCACTCCTGAGCGTGTAGGTACAAGTACAGTACTAAGGCATATGTGTGCTGTGTATACAGTAAGTAGGCTCAGGTTTAAACCATGGCCCTTTAAGCCCCTCTCACTGTTGGCACAATTTTGCCACGTTTATTCTTATGATTATTTTTTGCTGAAAAAAGGATTGGCTCCAGGTGCCAGAAATGCTAGGTATGCCACTGGGTAATATAGAAAATGTTCTCTGAAAGTAAAACCAAGTTTATAAGTGAACAGGACTCTTTATTTTATATTTATGTTCATGTTGGCTCATAAAACACTATAGGGTCTTGTATATAATTTGATTTAATTTTTTTTAGGAGGTGTTGCCTATAACAACCAACTAGTCAGTTGTTCACATGCAAGAAACCTGAATTAGTGCTAGAATGTGATTGGTTACTACTTTCAGGTTATTTAATGCTTAAAATTTATTTTGGTACAATTTAGCATTTAATAGGGCTTTAAAATATATCATGTTTACATGATCTAACTCCTTGTTTAATTTACTTTTGTAGCGGCCTCACCCTCTCTTCTTCTTTATCGGTTTTACACACCAACTCAAGTCTAGGGGTTGTGAGAGTGAGATGCGCCACGGCCCATGTCCTCCCCATTGTAGTAGGGAGGTGAAGGCCACTTCCTGATGTTTCCTCGGGCCGGTGTGTTCTGTGAATGCACTGAGTCTGTAACCACAAGCTCACCCGCCTCCCCTTTGTTTCCAGTAACTGGAGTTCACACACCGAAGAAAGGTCCAACACTTGTTTATTTGGCACTCCAATAGCAAAGCACGATAAACAGTTCTTATTGCAGCAGACTGGTTGGGACCTATAACCTTTCCAACGGTGGGATGAGCAGATCGAGGCACTTCCTAAAGTTTAAGTTCTAAAGATAGGGTCTCTTCTAGCAACCCCTATCAACAGCAATGGAGCCCTCTTCGATACGCTGTGGCCCCTATCAGGGGATGTGTCCTCCCAAGAGAGTTCCCAGAGACCCACCGTCACCGGGTTGGTGCTGCTCCGGGTCTTCAGTGGGTAACCTCCCCGGCCTCCTCACCTCAGGTACGAGTCCCTCCGCTCAGGGACCCTTGGACAGTCCACCCTAGCGGGACCCAGTCGAAGGTACTGGGCCCCAGGCCTCCTCGATAGTACCTCACCCCAGGCTAAAGGTGCCTGGGATGGACGCCAACATGACTCCGGACCAGGCCATGGGCACCTGGACCAGACTCCTGGATCTCCCGCACCCAGGCCTAAGGGCCCTGGGTGCGGACCGCAGCCCTCCTCCTCCGAGGACCTCCTTCTCCGCCCGACGACGACGACGACGACCGCGTGGTAAGGGCGTCTCCCCCTTTTATCTCCTCCCTTCAACGGCCCGGCGGGTTCCCCGCCCCAGCCATACCATCTCCGGGAAGGGACAAAACAGGGAGCACTGCGAAGATGATTCTACCTGAAGCCTGTGGGTACCCCGCCACCCGCAGGCAAAGGAGAATATTACATCCTCCAATCCTCCACGAGATAAAAAGGGGTCTGAATCCTAACACAATTATACACCTGGGTCACACTATTGCCCAGGTGTATCCCATCTATTTGAGGACCCCGCTACACACTCCCCCCTGTAATTTGACGCTGGTCCCCAGCGTCAGGTGCACACCCATGCCTCCCATAAGTGGTGGCATGGAGTGAAACCCCTGAAGCAGTTCCTCTAAATTTCCCAAGTGCCAAGACCTGCTCAGGGAATGGGGAACATACAAAACAACTTATGTCATAAAACACTTTAAACATTTGCATAGTCACAACCCCTCTCCCACACTGTCTAAGAGCCACCCACTCTTAATGATCTTGACTGACGATTCTCCTGCAGGGGAAAGAAAAAAACAACATCCTACCATAATTTCGTGTCATTTGGGATGAGTGGGCCCGTCAGCCGAGAGACCCACTCACTCCAACAAGCAAGGTGATGTGTGTGTGAAACATTTTCAAACATTTGTTGCGCAACACTGCCACCTGGTGACAACGCCGCGGTCATGACACTCAACGAATCTTCGTTCTTCCAGCTTTTCCCTACTCTGCCACTATTCCCAAATGTCCTTGCCTTTGGCACATGAAGAAAAGGGGAAACACGAAAACACAACAGTCCCCAAGTCTCCAACGAGAAAAAGAAAAGCCCAAACAAAAACAAAAGCAGGGCACAGTCCTGGGTGTCTGGGAATGGCTCTTCCAGAAAGTTCAAGTGCACAAAGGAAATAAACAGGAGTTCTTTTCTCCTATAAGTAAAACTTTGGATCCGGCAGGTACAGGGGTTTCAGGTGTTTGTCAAATGCCTCTATCGAATACTCGACATCTTCTCCTTCTCTTCTGCAAATGACTATCTTGTCAGCATGGATATGGCGCCCCAATTTCCATTCAGCTTTGCAATCCTCAAACCTCTTAGACACTGCCGGCACACATTCCAGGTACCTACGAGCATGAGGCACCTTCAACTTGTCCCACACAAACTCGTCATACCATCTTGTTCTCCAGACTTCCACCTCATACAGCAAGTCCCGGGGTAGATACGGATACTCCCACCCATATTCCCGAGCTACTTTGTGGCAAAACAGTCTCTGCAAGCGGGCCAAAGGTGGCATAGTGGCTTTCTCTCCAGTTCCAGGCAGCACAATAGCTTCCGGATGCCGAGGTGCCTTTACCAGCTCCCTGAAACTGACTTTCGGCGCTCTCAGAGAAGCGCGGGGTGCCCCCACAACCAAAGTAGGTGAGGTAACAGTAGATGAGGACACAGGTGGAGGTTCCCTCGTAAGCTGCGGGTCTTCCACCCGAGGCGTGCTGTCTCCTGTGTACATCGGTGAATCCCGTACCGCACGGGAAGCAAGAAGTGGCACTCTATCCCAGCCCTTGCGGCTGAACAGTTCGTCTATCTCGCCATCATCTCCGCAATCAGACAGCGACTCTAGGTCGGAGGTGTCATACATCTCCGCAGGCAGATATCTTCCGGTGGACACAGAATCTACCTCCCTGGGGGTCTCCACCTCCAATGGACCCCGACACCTCCAACCACCACCACAGTCCCAGCCCCTGGCTCACCTGACCCTTGTAGAAGACTGGGATGTCCGGGACTTCCTTCTCGACCGGCGCCATCCAGGCCAGGCAAGCAGTGGGGTGAAGCTCGACCACGTCCACAGGATGCCTGTACTAGGCCAACTTTCCTCTTCGGTGGTGGGAGCAGAGAACTTGTGGCGACCGAGGCAGCATCCTCGGATTTTTCTCTGTTGGGCAGTCCATCGCCCTGGTCAGCGCGCACAGGAACCTCGACAAAGGCCTTGATCTCCCCTTCTGGAGTAGCAGTACCCGTGAGGTGGTTGAGGCGAAGGGCCCGGGGCCTTGCTGTGGACGACTCGACCTCAAAAAGGAATTCTCTGCACTCCTCACATCGCCCGAATGGCTTCAGGGTGACCACCAGTCCCGAGCAGCCGGGACAGATCACACCGAGGGCCTCCGTGTCTCTGCAAGTGTACAGAGCCAACCGCCCTCGGGGCCTAAGTCTTATCCCCGTGTCTGTGATGGGGGCAGCAAAATAAGTCATTCTCGTGGGGTGAGGAACCATAACCCACGGGGCACTTGAGGTCATCCCGACTATCTGCTGCTCCATCATGCACTGACCCCGCGCCGGAGTCTCCACGTGTATCCCCACACTTGGCCAGACTCCTCCCATGAGCTGTACATTTTCGCGGGCTTCCTCTTGACTCCGCCCACGAACGATGTCGCCATGGGGTGCCTCGTGGCGCAGTGCGTTAACAGTCCCCACGTGCAGTACGTCACACGGCTGGACCTCTCCCTTTTTCCGCTCCTCCGCATGGGCCTTTCCCGTCTTAGGGTCATTTCCACAACTCCGAGCAGGGACGCACTTTGGCCAGTAATATGGCCGATCTGCTCGGAACTCCTCTGGGCAGCAAAGTTCAAATGTAGACATTCTCAAGTCCATCTTTAGAACACACTCTATCCCGGACGACGAGCCCCCACGTGTAGCGGCCTCACCCTCTCTTCTTCTTTATCGGTTTTACACACCAACTCATGTCTAGGGGTTGTGAGAGTGAGATGCGCCACGGCCCATGTCCTCCCCATTGTAGTAGGGAGGTGAAGGCCACTTCCTGATGTTTCCTCGGGCCGGTGTGTTCTGTGAATGCACTGAGTCTGTAACCACAAGCTCACCCGCCTCCCCTTTGTTTCCAGTAACTGGAGTTCACACACCGAAGAAAGGTCCAACACTTGTTTATTTGGCACTCCAATAGCAAAGCACGATAAACAGTTCTTATTGCAGCAGACTGGTTGGGACCTATAACCTTTCCAACGGTGGGATGAGCAGATCGAGGCACTTCCTAAAGTTTAAGTTCTAAAGATAGGGTCTCTTCTAGCAACCCCTATCAACAGCAATGGAGCCCTCTTCGATACGCTGTGGCCCCTATCAGGGGATGTGTCCTCCCAAGAGAGTTCCCAGAGACCCACCGTCACCGGGTTGGTGCTGCTCCGGGTCTTCAGTGGGTAACCTCCCCGGCCTCCTCACCTCAGGTACGAGTCCCTCCGCTCAGGGACCCTCGGACAGTCCACCCTAGCGGGACCCAGTCGAAGGTACTGGGCCCCAGGCCTCCTCGATAGTACCTCACCCCAGGCTAAAGGTGCCTGGGATGGACGCCAACATGACTCCGGACCAGGCCATGGGCACCTGGACCAGACTCCTGGATCTCCCGCACCCAGGCCTAAGGGCCCTGGGTGCGGACCGCAGCCCTCCTCCTCCGAGGACCTCCTTCTCCGCCCGACGACGACGACGACGACCGCGTGGTAAGGGCGTCTCCCCCTTCTATCTCCTCCCTTCAACGGCCCGGCGGGTTCCCCGCCCCAGCCATACCATCTCCGGGAAGGGACAAAACAGGGAGCACTGCGAAGATGATTCTACCTGAAGCCTGTGGGTACCCCGCCACCCGCAGGCAAAGGAGAATATTACATCCTCCAATCCTCCACGAGATAAAAAGGGGTCTGAATCCTAACACAATTATACACCTGGGTCACACTATTGCCCAGGTGTATCCCATCTATTTGAGGACCCCGCTACACTTTTTTCAACAGAAGCCTCCAATTACAGACAACAGGCGGCTGTCCCACTCCCTTCAGAAACACACAGAGGAGAGGATGTGGCCATCATGGCTAAAGGCCCCTTTTCTCATCTGTTCCATGGCATCCACGAGCAGCACTACATTGCCCATGTGATGGCCTATGCGGCCTGTCTGGAGCCCTATAGAGACTGTACACAGTTAAAATCTGCCTCTGCCCATAAGTAAACATGCTTCAGGTTGATGGTTGGGAGCTATTTTGGTATTGACAGCAGAAAGTCATAACTGGCAGTTTTCTCATGTTTTCAACTCCATTTTTTTTTTTTAAAAGTTGATTTCAGTCACGCATGTAACAATTGATATGAGGATATTTTGCAATTTTTTTTTGAAACAATAAAATGCTTATTTCATTCCAAAGATAAGTGTTCATATTTTACAGTGAAATGGAGGCTTAATCACACATACAAACACCATGTGAGTTTACCACAGGCCTCTCGACACTTTGCAAATGAACAGGTAATCCCGAGAGCACATGATGATGAAATGTATTAGTTCTGACAAATTGGACTTCTTTTATTTGTATTCTCAATTTTCATAATTGTTTAGAAAGAAGCTTCACCATATAGCTGCTAATACTGTATAAATACAGACTACACTTTTACAGCACCTCCACGGTGGGGCAGAAGAGTACAATAAATGAACACTGCATTCCGCAAGGGCATCAGCATAGCGATCAGAGCTGGAAATAATGGATCAAGTGAAAGGTCACTATCGGTCAGTCTAACTAGTAAAAAAAAGATTCATAACGTAAAATTTTATCAAAGGTTTGGCAAGATAGTAAACTTTTTTTTTTTATACCCTAAACAAAAAAAATGTAGATACTAAAGTAGTAAAAACACTAATGATGATATGCAAAGTCTTCTGATAAGTACTAGTGTAGCGGGGTCCTCAATTTAGTGTGGTACACTTGGGGAGTAGTGTGACCCAAGTGTGTAATTATGTTAGGGTTCAGACCCCTTTTTCTTATTCGTGGAGGATTGGGTGGTGTAATATTCTCTTCGACCAGTAGGTGTCAGTGTACCTACTGGCTCGGGGTAGAATCACTACCGCAGTGCTACCCTTCTTTGTCCCTTCCTGGAGATGGTACGGCCGGGGCGGGGAACCCACCGTGGTATCGACGGGAGGAGATAAAAGGGGGAGACGCCCTCGCCACGAGGTCTGTCTGTCTTCGGGGATCATCTCTTCACGCACCCAGGCACCTTAGGCCTGGGTGCGGGCGGTTCAAGGTTCCAGCCTAGGCACCCTAGGCCTGGCCGGGATGAAGATGGAGTCCATCCCAGGCACCTTCAGCCTGGGATGAGGTACTATTGAGGAGGCCTGGGACCCGGTGACTCCGACTGGGTCCCGCGAGGGTGGAGTTGCTCCAGGGCGCCCCTTGCGAGGGGACCCGCATCTGAGGTGAGGAGGCTGGGGAGGTCACTCGTTCGAAGACCCGGTGTAGTGTCAACCCGGTGACGGATGGGCCTGCAGTAACTCCCTTGGAGGACATCTTCCCCTGATAGAGGCCCGCAGCGCAACGGAGGTATTCATGTCAAGACTCCTACAACCCTTGGTCATAGCATAGGGGGTGTAGGGACCCAGATCAGTATAGTGCCTCGACCTGCTCATTCCACCGTATCATGCCATCGCATTGCCTTGTAACTGAAGATACGAAATAAATCTAACCGTTGGACTGTGATCGGTGTATGGACTCTGTTAATGGAAGCAAAGGGAGGTTTCTGCACGACAGACTCGGTACATGTTCAGGACACCGGCCCGAGGAAACATTAGGTATTGGCCTTCACCTCGCCCGCAAGTAGTGGGGAGGACATGGGCCGTAGCGCACCTCACCCCTGTCGCGTGACATACCCCTAGGCTAAAGAGGACGGGGTGAGGGGGTGGCCGCTACACTAGGGATGAACAAATTTGAGAAGTTTAGTTTCCCCAATATTCTAGTAAATTCAGCAAAAGGCAATGTTAAGGTGGTTATTTGGTGTTTTTTATTTTTGTTCCTTTTTTCTAAGTGAACACGCTGGATATACAATGTTGATAAACAATTGTGGAGAATTTAGTGGTTTTGAAAGGTGAAATGATCTCTAAATGGATCCCGAGGGTTACAGAAGTGTCTTAACTTTTTGACTTTTTTTGCAGTAAGAAAAAAAACGGCAGTAAAAAGTTGAATATAAAACAGGACAGAAATGGCGAAATACAAAAAAAGGAAAAGGTTCCCCTGGGTGGACTTTTTAGGCACTAATTGTATTGGTTTCAAATATACAAGATATTGAAGTAGAAAAGTTTTTATTCATAATCAAACATAATTAACAAAGTGAAATATTAAATTTAAAATCTACAATTCCAAGGAATATCACCATGCAAGAAAATACATGAAAAAACTTCATAACACCCGATGCATTTCGAAATAAGCTTCTTCAGGGATGTGTGTGTGTGTAGTGTCCCCCCCCCCAATATTTGGGGGCGCTATGTGTCTATTTAGGGGTAGTCTGGGCCAGTAGTTGGGCTCGGACCAATTGATATTTCGTTGTTGCTTCTGCTCTGGGTGTGATACTGCCTGGCAGTAGTGTTCCCTGTTGCCTGTAGGTGGCACTGTCACCAACGGCATAGGTTGAACCACAGGGGGTATCACAGCACCTTGGGTGTCCTCTCTCGGCAGCTGTGCAGTGGGCGTGGTGAACCTGATGTGCATGCTGGGAGGGGGTACATAAGTGGCAGATGCCATTGGGGTTGGGTTGTCGTTCCTGGGGACCCATTGGTCCTGTACGTGCGCCTCGTGGCCCGTATGGCAAGGGGTGCGCCTGTTCTGGTCCCGGGCACCTTCAGCCCAAAACCGCATCGCTGCTTTGTAGGCCCAGCTCTGCTGGCTTGGGCCTATGTTTCAAGAAGGGATCCCAAAGCTACCCACCTGTGGGGAGCCACGGCTTAGGAAAGGAATCCAGGGGAGGATCAGTCCCAGAGGAGACTAGTGACGGTACTGCTGTCTCGGGAAGAGGCCTGGAAACTCGCCTAAGGAGGGATCCATAATTACAAGCCCTGCAATATGCCGATCTGGCATAAAAGGGTTCTCTTCATTATTGTTTGGCTGGGAGGGCCGGGACTTTTAATCCTGTGACAGAGGGTTCCCGATCGTATCCTTAATATAATACAAAGGAAAGATTGATTCGTGCTGCATTCCGGCTGCTAGGACCACTAAACGGGAATATCCGGGTGAGCAATACCCACTCAGGCTTGAGTGGCGACGAGTGCTGTTTTAAGTGTTGCGTGCCTGAACTTTCCCCTGTGTATTTCTCTCTCGTGTCCTACTCTTCCTCTAAGTTCACTCAGCAAAGATTAAAAATAAAGCCTAATGCCGCGTACACACGGCCGTTTTTCTCGTCGAAAAAAATGACATTTTTCCCATTCGACGAGAAAAACGATAGTCTGTGGGCTTTCTGTCGTTTTTTTCGACGAGAAAAACGGCATTAAAAACGACGAGAAAAATGAGAACATGTTCTCATTTTTCTCATCGTTTTTTTCGACATGTTTTCCACGGCAGTGTTTCCCATAGGGAAACACTGCCGCGGAGCCCACAGACGGTCGTTTTTCTCGTCAAGAGAAAAAATGACGTGAAAAACGACCGTGTGTGGGGAACAAGCTGTTCCCCCGTTTTAAATTACATTATTCACGGCGTTTTTTTAACCGCCGTGAATAATGATCGTGTGTACGCGGCATAACTGTTTTGCTTTTCTGATGACCTTTCTTACACCCCTGACAACGGAAGCCATGTGGTAATTCGCAGACCCAACAAAATCCAGCAGCTCCCTTAATCTGGGTGTTAGTGCTACATGTGGAAGAAGGAAGATAATTCATGTATTGTAAATGTAGCAGGAAGATTGTCAATATTTCATTGGGTATGATTTAAAAGAATTCGAAAATAGACAGTACACTGGATTTTGTCAATGGGGCTGCCAATCAGACAAGCAGGAGCATCAAAGTAGACAGTCATTACGGGTATAAGTAGAATATTTATATGGAATATTTGTTCATCCCTTGAGGAGAAATTATTCCAAAAACCCAAAGCAGGCGGATCGACGAAAGGGATATGCTGGGACTAAAGGTGGAGGTCCCTGAATATATTGGATCCGTAGGGGACCCAGTAATGTCCACTGTTAGATGGTACACTGCAGTAATTTCAGGAGCCAGCCGCACACAATGACATCCAGCAAAAGAATGCATTGTTTAGGGTATTATTGTACAAGGGAGGTAATGGTTCGACTGAGCTTTGAATAACGGCACAAACTCGGTAGAATGATTCCTTCAAATGCCAGTCAAGATGGTTGGTAAACAGAGTTATTATATACAGTGGGGAGAACAAGTACCGTATTTATCGGCGTATAACACGCGCCCTAACTTTAAGAGGGAAGTTTCAGAAAAAAAGAATTCCACAGCCCCCTGCGTATAACACGCAGGCACAATTTCCCCTCTATTTTCAGGGTAAAAAAGTGAGTGTTATGCGCCAATAAATACAGTATTTGATACACTGCCGATTTTTGCAGGTTTTCCTACTTACAAAGCATGTAGAGGTCTGTAATTTTTATCATAGGTACTCTTCAACTCTGAGAGACGGAATCTAAAACAAAAATCTAGAAAATCACATTGTATGATTTTTTTAAATAATGAATTTGCATTTTATTGCATGACAATAATTTGATCACCTACCAACCAGTAAGAATTACAGCTCTCACAAACATGTTATTTTTTTCTTTAAGAAGCCCTCCTGTTCCTTCACTCATTACTTGTATTAACTGCACCTGTTTGAACTCGTTACCTGTATAAAAGACACCTGTCCACACACTCAATCAAACAGACTCCATCCTCTCCACAATGGCCAAGACCAGAGAGCTGTGTTAGGACATCAGGGATACAATTGTAGACCTGCACAAGGCTGGGATGGGCTACAGGACAATAGGCAAGCAGTTCGGTGAGAAGGCAACAACTGTTGGTGCAATTATTAGAAAATAGAAGTTCAAAAAGACGGCTAAAGATAGCAGAAACAGGTCTCAAAAAAGTTGGAACAGGGAAACAAAAAGCTAGCAAAGTAAGTGGTACTAACAAGGAAGAGGTGGAAGAACATTTTGCAACTAAATTAGGTTAATTGGCAACAGGTCAGTAACATCATTGGGTATAAAAAGAGCATCTTAGAGAGTCAGGGTGTCTCAAAAGTAAAGATGGGCAGAGGTACAATCTGTGAAAAGCTGTGTCTAAAAATTGTTGAATTATTTTAGAATTATGTTCCCCATTGTAAAAAAGCAAAGACGTTAAAAGTATTATCATCAGTATAGAATATCAAAAGATTCTGAGAATCTGGAGAAATTTGTTTGCAAGTGGCAAGGCCAAAATGCAATATGAGATGCCCATGATCTTCGGGCCCTCAGACAGCACTGCATTAAAAACAGCCATGACCACTGCATGGGCTCAGGAATACTTCCAAAACTCACTGTCTGAAAACACAGTTTGCCGTGCCATCCAAATGTAGCAATATGGACCATGATTGCAACGAACCGCTATTCCCTGCCCTATCCGAATATCATATTATCCCTCTTGTGCCGTGTTAAACTGACATCATATATTTGTGAGCCCACAAAGGGAATTGTAGGATCCTGACCTGAGGGCCCTCCTGGCCTCAGGGATGTGCAAGCTGTTTTTCGGCCTCGGGGCCTGCTGGCCCGAGGCTATGCAACTGAGAGTAGGCCCAGGAGTTTCTGGGGCCCTACTAGTCCAGGGATGGTCCTACGTGGTCTTGCCTGCGGGAAGAAGCGGAACAATTGGGGACTCAATTGAAGGACGCATCCTGGTCAATTTACTTCACGGTGCTGCTGGCTGAAAGATTCTGGCACCGTGAGCAGTGTATCTTCTGAGGAACTTGGCAAAGTGTCAGTGAGGTTGCACGATCTTGTGGCAGAAGATTGTGAAACAACTCAACGGCATTCATCAAGTCTATGGCAGAGACTTTGAACGAGCTCCGCACCGGTTGCTAGGTCAGTGAGAGTAGGCCTATCCGGTGGTTGCTGAATCCAGTGTGGAACCGATTTGTCCTCTGGATCGAAGATTGTGCCCGCGATCCACAAAGCAAGGTACCTGAACCTCCCCTATCCCTCTACCCCTCTGTTGGAACTGTTTAATAAAACTCTTGAAGAAAAAAAAAAGAAACCAAGTGTTGGTGTGGACATTCATGAAAGCTCTTCAAGGGGGACCCCTGAGACGAGTGTGGTGAACAGAAAGGTAACGGCAGGCCCAAAATTTAAACCAGCGGCCCCTGCGGGGGTATTGCTACACATTATTTATTTATATATATATATATATATATATATATATATATATATTGTGACAGCAGGAAGGTAAAGTCACCTGGTTGCATCCAGGGGGGTAGATATATTTCGCCCAGATTCAGGCTTTACGCCGACTTATACAACTAGGTGGAGAGTTGTATAAGCCCAGCTGAGGCTAGTGGGCTCATGGATGACTCATACCTCTAGGGAGAGTGTGGGGCGTCGTGCAGACAGGGAGTTGATGAGACCAGCTGAAGCTTGTCAGCTCATTTAGGCCTCTATAAGAACTCCCAGATTCATTAGGTGTTTGCTCATGCCTGGAACCAGACCTGTGTGGACTGTCTAGGGAGAGTGAACCCCTGTGCGGTGAGACAAAGCCTGTGTGGCTATTTGCTTGGACATTTAAAACCAGGGACTTAGGGACTAGGACAGCACTAGGCTGATCCCAGTTGTTAGTTAGGAAACCTGTATGTTTAGTCAGAGGTCAAGTTGACCAGGATTTATTTTATTTATGTTTCTTTTGCTTTGCTGTGTTTTGTCACTGTAAATAGAAAATAAACCGCACCTTTTTGATTTTGAAAACCACAACCTCCGTTTGCTGGGCCTGTTTTTGTGTGGGGAGCCCATCCCGGGGGTCACACACACCCGCTGCCGAGCTAACCCCCTCACAGTTGGTGGAGAACCAGTGGCAGTTTTTTTTAAGCCAGCATGGAGGAGATACTGAAACAGCTGGCTCTAGCAAATGCCAATCAACAGCAGACAAATGCAGGTTTGCAAAGGAGCCTTGCAGCCCAGCAGCAAGCTCATCAACAGAGCCTTGCAGCCCAGCAGCAAGCTCACCAACAGAGTCTGGAAGCTCAGCAACAAGCCCAGCAGCAATCTGAGGCCCGCTTCATAGACCTGTTACAGAAGCAAGAGCAGAGACTACAACAAATGGAAGCAGTAATGCAGCAACGTCCGCAGACCAGTGAGGAAAGCCGTCCCACTAATACCGCGTCCTTTGGGGTGAGTCGTTTATTGACAAAAATGACTGGAGAGGATGATCCAGAGGTATTTTTGACCACATTTGAAAGGACCGCTGAAAGAGAAAAGTGGCCTGAGGAGCAGTGGGCTGGACTGGTGGCTCCTCTGTTAACTGGTGAATCGCAGAAAGCTTACTATGACCTAGAGCCTAACCAAGCAAAAGACTATGTGATGCTAAAAGCTGAAATTTTGGCAAGGCTGGGTGTCACCCAGGCTGTCCGGGCTCAGCGTGTGCATAACTGGACTTTCCAGCTTGGAAAACCCCCCAGGTCTCAAATGTATGATCTCATTCACCTGAGCAGAAAGTGGCTACAGCCAGAGACTTTGTCCGCACCAAAGATTGTGGAACGTGTTGTAATGGATCGGTTTTTGAGAGCTCTTCCTACTGCCATCCAAAAGTGGGTAAGCCATGGAGACCCAGAGACGGCCGATGGTCTTGTGGATCGTGTGGAGAAATACTTGGCTACAGAGAACCTGACGGCCTCTTCCAGAGACACTCGGACTTTCCACCCTAAGACCAGACCATCCCCAGGGGCGGATAAGAGGATTCCAAGGGGTGAGGGTGGAGAGAGTGAGAGGGTGGGAGCTCTACCCCAAGTTTGGCGAGAACAGCCTGGGAAATCAGCGGCTCAAGAGGCGGCAAGAAGGATCGTTTGCTACCGCTGCCGGCAAGCGGGACATATTGCAGCCAATTGCCCGGTTGTGGAGGAACCCATGCAGTGTGACTTTCTGACGGGCAGACGTCAGTCGCTGTGTGCGACAGTCGCATGCACTGCCATTCGAGGAACTGAGAAACATTTATGCAAAATGTGTGTTAATGGTAGAAATGTTGTGGTATTGCTGGATTCAGGTAGCCTTGTGACCCTGATAAAGGCTGAGTTAGTTAAAACAGAGGTCTTTGGGAATAGCAAGGTAGCTGTTATTTGTGTGCATGGGGACACCCGAGAGTATCCAGTGACTACAGTGTGTTTCGAGACCCCCAAAGGTACCCTCTCTCATCCAGTGGGCTTAGTATCTCAGTTACCGCATGACGCCATTGTGGGAAGGGATTTTCCGAAGTTCTGGGAACTGTGGGATGATCCTGAGCCCCCCACTGGTGCCCCTATGTACCAGGAATGTGATAGCCAGAACTCCCCTGAGAGTGGTGAGGACTCTCCGGAATTTCCCTTATCAGTATTGGCAGGGGAGACTCAAGAAACTGGAGAGGAGCCCACCTCCTCAGACGAAAACCTACCGTCTGTGGAGTTTTCTGATCTTGAGGTTCACAGGGAAAACTTTGCCACAGAACAGTTGAAAGACCCCGCCCTAATAAAGGCACGGGAAAACGTAGTGAAAATAGATGGCGAGTTAGTGAACCCAGATAATACCTGCACTTACCCATACTTCAGCGTAGAGAAGGACCTACTGTATCGGGTGGCAAAAAGGGCAGAAGAAACCGTTGAGCAGCTTGTGGTGCCCAAACCTTACAGGAAGTTGGTGTTGGAGTTGGCCCATGGGCACATTCTTGGAGGTCATCTGGGGACAGAGAAAACCCGAGAGAGGGTATTACAGAGATTCTATTGGCCGGGGGTGATGAGGGACATAGAAAATTATTGTTCCTCCTGCCCTGTGTGTCAGAGGTCGGCCCCGATGCCACATTTCCGTAGCCCGCTGGTCCCTCTACCCATCATTGAGGTCCCGTTTGAGAGGATCGCCATGGATTTGGTAGGGCCTATAATCAAGTCCGCTAGGGGGCACCAGTACATATTAGTTATAATGGACTATGCCACCCGTTATCCAGAAGCGATCCCTCTCCGAAATACCTCGGCCAAAACCATAGCCAAAGAGCTATCTCTTGTGTTTAGCCGGGTGGGTATTTGTAAAGAACTGCTTACGGACCAAGGTACACCCTTTATGTCCCGGGTTATGAAGGAGCTGTGTAAATTGTTCAAAGTGACGCAATTACGTACATCTGTGTATCACCCCCAAACCGATGGGCTGGTTGAAAGATTCAACAAAACCCTAAAACAAATGTTGAAGAAAGTGGTGGATAGAGATGGAAAGGATTGGGACTGTCTACTTCCTTATCTGATGTTTGCTATTAGGGAGGTGCCCCAATCCTCTACGGGATTCTCCCCCTTTGAGTTACTGTATGGGAGACACCCAAGAGGGCTGTTGGATATTGCCAAGGAAACTTGGGAAAGTGAGAGTTCTCCCCACAGGAGTGTGATTGAGCATGTCGCCCTGATGCAAGACCGAATTGCACAGGTACTGCCCATCGTGAAGGAACATTTGGCCCAAGCGCAGTTAGCACAGCAGAGAGTGTACAACCGTGGAGCCAAGACCCGTACCTTTTCCCCGGGGGATAGGATACTGGTACTTGTCCCTACGGTTGAAAGTAAATTCCTTGCCAAATGGCAAGGCCCCTATGAGATAATGGAAAAAGTGAGCGAAGTGAATTACAAGGTCAGACAACCAGGAAGGCGAAAGCCCGAACAGATCTATCACGTTAATCTGTTGAAAGCCTGGAGGGATAGAGAGTCCCTAGTCGCAGACACTTGGTCACCAGCTCAAACTGGTTGCGTGATTCCTGAGGTTGGAATAGCAGCCACCTTGTCACAACCCCAACAACAGGAGGTTAAGGAGTTTGTGCTTCGCAACAAGGAGGTATTCTCTGAGCTGCCGGGACAAACATCTGGGGTAGAGCATGACATCATTACCCCGCCCGGTGAAAGGGTGAAGTTAAAACCCTATCGGATCCCAGAGGCCCGACGGGAGGCAATACGGGAGGAAGTACAGAAAATGCTGAACTTAGGGGTGATAGAGGAGTCCCAAAGTGATTGGTCTAGTCCCATTGTGTTGGTGCCTAAACCGGATGGGAGCTGGCGATTTTGTAACGATTTTCGTCAGTTGAACAAAGTTACAAAATTTGACACCTACCCCATGCCACGTATAGATGAGTTGATCGACCGGCTGGGAACAGCCCGATACATGACAACTCTTGACCTCACAAAAGGGTATTGGCAAATCCCCCTGGCCAAGTCGGCCAAAGAGAAAACCGCATTTGTAACCCCAGACGGGGCGTTCCAATATAAAAGAATGCCGTTCGGGTTACAGAATGCGCCGGCCACATTCCAGCGGAAAATGGACCAGATGCTGAGGCCCCATCGGAAGTATGCTGCGGCTTACCTGGATGACATAATTGTCCATAGCACAGATTGGGCCTCACATCTGCCAAAAGTGCAAGCAGTCCTGGACTCTGTTCGGGAAGCGGGGTTTACGGCTAACCCCAAGAAGTGTACCATTGGGCAGGAGGAGGCCAAATATCTTGGGTACACCATTGGGAGGGGAGTAATAAAACCCCAACTCAACAAAGTCGAGGCCATCCAGAGTTGGCCACGTCCCAACAGCAAGAAGCAGGTACGAGCCTTTCTGGGAATCGCTGGGTATTATCGGCGATTCATTCCCCACTTTGCTTCTAAGGCTGTGCCCCTAACCAACCTGACGAAGGGGAAAGGGTCGGTCATGATTAAATGGACCCCCGAGGCTGAGGCAGCATTCCAATTCTTGAAACAAGCCTTATGTAGCCAGCCAGTGTTGTACTCACCCGACTTCTCTAAAGACTTTGTCGTACAAAGTGATGCGTCAGATGTGGGGTTAGGAGCAGTATTGTCCCAGGTCTGGAACGGGGAAGAGCACCCAGTCATTTACCTCAGCAGGAAGTTGAAGTCCCATGAGGTAAATTACGCCACCGTTGAAAAGGAGTGTTTAGCGGTGAAGTGGGCTCTAGATTCCCTTCGGTACTACCTGCTAGGTAGGCACTTTGACATGGTTACGGATCACGCTCCGTTAAAGTGGATGGCTCAAAACAAGGAAACAAATAGAAGAGTGAATAGGTGGTTCCTGGCCCTCCAGGAATTCAACTTCACAGTAAAGCATCGCCCTGGCGTTCAAATGGGGAATGTGGATGCTTTGTCTCGAGTACATGAATGCCTGATTGCTGGTGTTCCAACCCCGAGGTTAAAACAAGAGGGGGGGGTATGTGACAGCAGGAAGGTAAAGTCACCTGGTTGCATCCAGGGGGGTAGATATATTTCGCCCAGATTCAGGCTTTACGCCGACTTATACAACTAGGTGGAGAGTTGTATAAGCCCAGCTGAGGCTAGTGGGCTCATGGATGACTCATACCTCTAGGGAGAGTGTGGGGCGTCGTGCAGACAGGGAGTTGATGAGACCAGCTGAAGCTTGTCAGCTCATTTAGGCCTCTATAAGAACTCCCAGATTCATTAGGTGTTTGCTCATGCCTGGAACCAGACCTGTGTGGACTGTCTAGGGAGAGTGAACCCCTGTGCGGTGAGACAAAGCCTGTGTGGCTATTTGCTTGGACATTTAAAACCAGGGACTTAGGGACTAGGACAGCACTAGGCTGATCCCAGTTGTTAGTTAGGAAACCTGTATGTTTAGTCAGAGGTCAAGTTGACCAGGATTTATTTTATTTATGTTTCTTTTGCTTTGCTGTGTTTTGTCACTGTAAATAGAAAATAAACCGCACCTTTTTGATTTTGAAAACCACAACCTCCGTTTGCTGGGCCTGTTTTTGTGTGGGGAGCCCATCCCGGGGGTCACACACACCCGCTGCCGAGCTAACCCCCTCACAATATATATATATATATTGTGCCCAACTATGGGCAATAATAGTAAACTATCAAGCAATAGGAGCACTTGCCTATTAATCTTTTCTGGTCTGGACTTAGCAACTTTTCCATGAACAGAACCTGTGGTCTCAGAAGTTCTCTGTCTACACTTCCTCCTCCTGGGGTTTCAAAGCCAGCCTCTCAGAGATCGGAAGTGCTAATAAATAGTTATACATAACTGTGCTATTAGCAGTTAACAGTAGAAGGCAGCAAATTCCTACAGATGATTTCTGGTTGTTGGTTGTCAGTTTCTTCAGTTTGCATATTATCATTGCTCTTTATTGTACCTTATAGAACATTGTTGATGCCTTATTTGTAATCTAGCCTTATAATTTCAATTCAAACTGTAGCACCCTCTACCTTGGGCTAGGCCCGTTAGTTTTTGATCTGGGGCAGGGGAGTGGTTTAGTGTAGCAGCAGGTGACTGACATGTGCCTCAGCTCCTGGGCACCTCCTTTGTTTCCAGTGAGAAGGTTCTGGAAAAGAGGCAGGGCAGAGTGTTGGAGTGACATGGGGTGTATTAGGGAGCCCTAACCAATCCCCAACTAGGACTGACAGGGGGCAGGCCTCCTAAATATACACACCCATGGTCAGCCTGCTGGGGGAGGAGTTGTCGGGTGGAAGAACAGAATGATGGCGTGTTAGGCTGTGGTGGCCCTTGAGAAACCCCCTTTCTGGGGGGGGACCTTGGGAGCTTTACACAGTCATTGAGAGGTGTCCTGGAGTAGGAGGAAGACAACAAGGAGCACGGCCAGGAAAGTCATTCAGGAGGGATCTATGCCGGGGTCGGTGAGTGAGAAGCACAGTGAGAAGCTCTGGGAGAGATATGCCAGGATTGGATGTGGAGCCAGAGGGAGAGACTGTGGTGTTGTTAAAGTTGAGTCACTGCAGCCAGGAGGATTGGCAGGATTTGCATTGGACATGCTGGGATCAGTAGTCCACCAAGGATCAGTTGGCACAATTATCTTCTTCATCTAAAATGGCTACTAGGAAAATGTTAGGACTCATGCCTCGTACGCATGACCGGTTTTCCTGCCAGGAAAACTGCCATGAGAGCTTTTGGCCGGGAAAACCGGCTGTGTGTATGCTTCATCGCAGTTTTCCCGACAGGAAAACTGCCGCGAATCGCGGTGGGAAAAAAGAGAGCTTGTTCTCCTATGGGAAACACTGTGGTGGAGCATACACACGGCCGGGATTCCTGGCCAAAGCTCTCACCGCAGGTTTCCCGATGGGAAAACCTCTGGTGTGTACCCCCCCCCGTTTTCCCGGCTACCTTTTTACCGACAGGAAAACCGATCGTGTGTACAGGGCTTTATTCAGAGAGAGGCCTAGCCATGTGCTATTGGTGACAGGACTCTAGAATTGGACAGTAAGAGGAAAGCAAGTGATCTCAAGTAGTGTGCTGGAGGAGATCTGAAGTAGCAAAGACTATCAATTTGGATTCAACTATCTTTATTCTACTAAGAAAGATTTATCATTTGGGCCTCCCATGTCCCTTTTCCCCATGCAAGTTTAATTCCCTAATAAAAACAACAAAAACAGGCAAGAGACTGTTCATTGACTGGAGAAAGTGTGCCTAAAATGGATGTCTGACCAGCAGTGTGATGTGTGGATGCTGAAACATGTGGCGACCCCACGGGGGCACAGCTACATAACCTTAACACTTTGAGACTTGATCCTTAAAAATGATGGTGTCCCAATTAAAAAAAAACTTTCAGCATTGCCAAAAAAATGTAGTTGGAAGACAAGGAGAGAGGCGCCTCTAAGTGCAATAGTGTAACAAGTTTTTAATAGTAGATACAAATACACTCACATTTAGGTGAATTAACATAGGCGTTTAAAATGTCAGGATGACGATCATCAGCAGCAGGTCACAGGGGGTTCTCAGCTCTGCGTAGAATGACAGGAGTGTCTCTGAAGATGGAGCGGCCGGCTTCCGGGGACAACGATCCTGTAGTGTGTTAAGAGCGAGGCTAGGAGCGCACATGTGGTTAAGCTGCAGAGGGTGACGTCATCAAAAATGGACGCGTTTCGTGAGCGTGCGGACTTGCGGTGTCCTGGCAAGTCGCGCTCCTTTATCAACATGACATAAGGGCAGAAGTGGATAGACGCCTTATATAGGGACAAGGATGAGGAAGTGAGCTGGATGGGGTGGGGCTGGGAGAAGGTGGTGTCCAATGACAGGAGGAATGGAGAGGTCATGTGATCGGGATGGCCTGGATCACATGACCTGATCACATGACCAAAAAAAAAAAAAAAAAAAAAAAAAAAAAAAACCTGACCTGATCACATGATCACATGACCGAAAAAAAAAAAAAAAAAAAAAAAAAAAAAAAAAAAAAAAAACAACACAATTAGCAAATGGGGATAGATCAAGGATAATGGATGGACCGGAAAATAGATATAAATAATAATAATAAATAATAAATGGCATTAATAGTGACGGTGTTGGATGGGTATAAGTATGAATGGGCCCGATCGCGAAAAATATATATATATATATATAATAATAGATGTGAATGTTAAGGGTCACGAAAAAAACATATACATATATATACATATACACACATATACATATATATACATACATACATATATATATACACATACTAATAATAAAATAGCATTAATATAGGCAGTACTGCGGGAATAAACGGGGTATAAAGAAGAATAACGGGTCATAAAATATAATAAATATGAATAGAAAGGGTCACGGAAAATATATATTAATGATAAGTGCCATTAATGCAGGCAATGCTGCAGGAATAGGCGGGTAGACAAATGGCAAAGTATGTCTCCTTATAAATAATATGATATATGGAACATGTTACATGTATATAGAAAATTTCCGAAAGGTGATGATGATGGCAACTGTATATATCCAATTGATAATATTAGTATGATAGTTTGATAAGTAATATGAGATTAATACAAAAAAGGGAAAAAAGGGGAAGGGGAGGGCATAATGTTATTATGGGGGGGGGGGGAAGATGAGGGGCAAATGAAAGAAAGGAAGAGGGAAGGGGAAACAGGAATGGGGAGGGGAGGGATTAGGGAAAAAAAAAAAAAAAAAAAAAAAAAAAAAAAAAAAAAAAAAAAAAAAAAGGTGGGGGGAGGGGGGAAAAAGAAATAATAAAAGGAAGGGGAAAAAAAGTTGACTATGGGGAAGAGATATGCCATGCTGATATGTATGACAGTAAAACATATACATCTATGCATATTAGTTTACACAAGTGTACGGATAATCACATACATGGAGCTTAATAGAATGATAATTTTTCAAAAAACAAAGTAATAACGTGAACTACATCAACTGTAAGGATGTAGTACAAGAATAAATGAATTAAATCAAATATACTAACATAGGTAATATATGGGCAATATGTCAGTATATGATACAAACGGTGGTTATATATATTCCGACAATAAAAATCAAATCAGTGCAATAAGGGTATTACCCAATAGATAAAAGGTTAAAATATTAAAAATATATAAATTCTACAAAATTCTAATTGCACATATAAGCCTCTAAGATAATACAATAAATAGTAAAAGAACAGGTGAAATGAGCATAAATGTGAGGAGGTAGGGTAATGTTATTTATAAAATAGTGGAAATCTCAATCCCTTCATTTATACCACCAGGCGAGAGAACGTCTAAAGTGTAAATCCAAAAAGTTTCCCTAGCGCATAACTTTTTGAACCGCTCTGCTGCTGGAAGTGAGCGGGGGATCTGTTCAATCACCCAGACCTTTAGGCCACTGGTGGATTTTTGGTGGGCTACACAGAAATGTCTGGGGACACTGTGGGGATCGGTGCCACCTTCAATTAGCCTCCTGTGTTCCCCAAACCTGACTCGCAAAGCTCGTATAGTGCGGCCCACATACATGAGGCCGCAGGGACAGCTGAGGCCATATACTACAAACTCAGAAGAGCAGTTGTAGAACTCTTTGAGTTGATAAGTTTTACCTTTCGTGGAGAAAGATTTTTGCCCATGGTGAACATATTTGCATGTTTTACATAAGTTTTTTTTGCACTTGTACATGCCAACCAAAGGTATGAGGACTAATGGGGTAGGAGTACAATCGCGAGTGCGAATCTTACTGGGAGCCAGCTTACTTTTGAGATTGGGTGCTCTGCGGTAAGTTACTTTGGGGCGAGCAGGGATAATAGATTTAAGGGCAGGATCCTGCAAGAGGATCTTCCAATGGTTGGCCAAGATACTTTCCATTTTTTTAAATTCAAAATGGAAAGTGGTAGTGAAGCGGAGAGAATGATTCTCTGTCTCACGAGCCTCTTTCGGGGGTTTACCCTTCAGATAAAATTGGAAGGCTTTGTCAATGAGGCCATCAGGATATCCTTTCTCGCTGAATTTTTTCTTTAGTAGCTTGCTTTGGTCTATATAGTCCACGTCTCTGGTGCAGTTCTGCCTAAGTCGGCAGAACTGTCCTTTGGGAATATTATTGATCCATTTTGGGAAATGGCAGCTCTTATGATGCAAATAGGAGTTGCCGGCTGTAGGTTTGACATAATTTTTGGAGATGATGGCTAAGGTCTCTTTATCAAAGGCCAACTCCAAATCCAAGAAGGGTAAGGTGGTAGGATCACTAACGGAGGTGAAAGACAGGCCAAACGAATTGTTGTTACAATAGTCTACAAAGGGTGGGATACTATCCACGGAACCGTCCCAAATAACAATAATGTCGTCAATATAACGACCGAAAAAAACGATATTGCCTGAAAATGGATTATTATTGTTGTAGATGTATTCTTTCTCCCAGAATCCCATCGCTAGGTTGGCATAAGAGGGTGCAAAATTAGCGCCCATAGCGGTTCCCTGTAACTGTAAGTAAAAGTCATCATCGAATTTAAAATAATTGTGAGTAAGGCAAAAAGTGGTGGCATCTACGATAAATGAGGCTTGTCGTGAGTTAATAAGAGGATCATGGGAGAGAAAGAACTCCAAAGCCCGGAGGCCAAAGGCATGGGGGATAGAAGTATAAAGGGAATTCACATCGAGTGAGAGCCAAATGTAGGTAGGTTCCCATTTGTACACTGAGAGCTGTTCTAGGAGGTGGCTCCCGTCTCTGATATATGAATCTAATTGCTGGACAATGGGCTGAAGAAATTGGTCTACGTATAGGCTAAGCCCCGTGGTGATGCTGTCCATCGCGGCCACTATAGGTCTCCCCGGGGGATTGTCCATGCTTTTGTGCACTTTTGGGAGGTAGTAAAAATAAGGAATGTGATAAAAGTTCTTTAAAAGGAAGGATTTTTCTACTTTATTAAGAACATTGTCAAGACAGGCAGCTGTGACTAGAGAGTCAATTTCTATAGCATAGTCCGGGGTGGGGTCTTTAAGGATCTTTTTGTAAGTGTTGCTGTCGGAGAGTAGTCTCCTAGCTTCACCAAGATAGTCATTATAGTCCTGTATGACAATTCCTCCACCTTTATCAGCTAACTTAATGACTATATCTCCAGCTTCAGTGAGGCATCGGAGGGCTCTAATCTCGAGAGGAGAGAGATTATTAGTTTTTTTGGGGGCTGCTGATTGACAAAGTTTTTGAAAATCTGCAAACACTACCCTATAAAAACTCTCAATATATGGGCCTTTGGAATGTACGGGGTTAAAAATGGACTTGGGTTTAAAAGCAGTGTGAATAACTGGAGGAGAAGTGGCTGGGTGTTGGGTGAGTAAGTAAAACAATTCCTCATCAACCAAAAGATCTTCCGTGTCATCGATGAAATTGGGATGGTATAAGAATAAATTGGAAGTGATGGTAGGAGATATGGGAAGGGAAGTGGTGTTATTCAAATGATCCTTTTGTTCTTTTATATGGTAGTGCCTCTTAAGGGTGAGATTGCGTATATATCTATTTAAATCTTTGAAGAGTAAAAAAGGATTGGGTTTATTAAGTGGTGCAAAATTAAGGCCTCTACTGAGGAGGGAAGTATCAGCAGAAGAAAGGGCACGGGAGGATAAATTAAATATTTTTATAGTTTCCTGACCTTGATGGCATTGGGGTTGTTTTCTATTTCGTCCCCCTCTACAGCCTCTCCGGTGAGTTTTCTTTTTTTGTTGTTTTTGGGTGCTGTCAGAGGAGGACTGGAGACTAAAAAAGAAGACGGAATAGCAGAGCTTGAGTCAATAAGGGCAGGGATAATGGATGGATTGGGATGAACCACAGAATGATCAGCATGAGTATTAGTGGAGGGGACTTCCATGGTATCCATGGTAATGGTCGAAGGTGTGTTATTATGGGATACAATAGGACTAGGTGGAAAACCGGGGATGATAGCTGTGGGCTGAACTGATGATCTGTTGTAAAATCTATTCAAAGCGTGAATAAGACTGGCATTACCATAAGTAGGGATATGTCTTTTCTGTTTATTTATTGTATTATTGATCTTGGGCGGCTGCCCTTTTGTGAGGTCAGTGATTCTTGGGGCCAGGATAGGCCTCATGGGCCTATGAAATATCCCGGGACCAAACGGACTGGGTATTATTAAACTCATAAGGGGACGGGGGGGGTCAGGGCTGGAAACTGAAGGAACGAGCTGGGATGATGAATGAGGGAAAACCTCTATAGGAGGTATGACGGCTGATGGGACGTGATGATGAAAATTCTTTATTTTATTCCACGTGAAGACATTGTCATGGTTGAAGTCATCTAGGTCCCGCCTAAACTTCCCCAGCTTCATGTGTAATAGATGATCTTCGTCATTTTGGGTATTTTTCTTTAGTATTTCAAACCAAGACAGGGGAAGGGGGGTGTTGAAACTGATGATATTCTTTATGAGAGTATATGCATCATTTTTAAGTTTTTCAAACCTGGAGGTTCTGTGTGAGATGAGTATCATCATCCATTTGGAAGTACAGAACTCGGCAATTTCTGCCCATTCTTTTTTATTGTCAGCTTCAAGAAACTGACATTCTTTCATCACCCTTAAGCCCCTGGGGGAGATCTTGGTATGGATGTATTTCTCTAGAAAGAATTTGTCCCACCACTGTTGATTAGTGGTTTGGGCAAGTCTCTCTAGTTGTTTAAATTTACCACATATAGAATGACGCACCTTACTGGGGAGGACATAATTTTCTTGAAAGAGAGATGTGGGGAAATTAGTCCATATAGCATCCAGGACCGCATATTTGTTAGTTTCTATATCTTTAATGAGATCCATGGTCCAAAAAAAAAAAAAAAAAAAAAAAAAAAAAAATTAAATAATATAATTAAAAAAAAAAATTAATAATAATATATAAACATATATATATATATATACATATATATACATATATATATATATATATACATACACATATAAATAAAATAAAAAGGGAGAGAGAATAAAATAAAGGGGAGAGAAGATTGTAACCAGGGGGAAGACTTAAATAAAATAATATAATCTTTAAACCATAGAAAAAAATGGGAACATGAAATGGGATGTGCTGCCCTATAGGTTTCAGATACAGATATATAGACAAGTGGTGGCGCACAATATCCACAGAAACATGTATTACCCAAAGTAATCAATATGAAGCAAGAAAAAATAATAAAAAATAATGAATGAATAAATAATTAAATAAAAAATAAAAAATAAATAAATAAAAAATAAAATAAAAAAATATATAAAATATAAAGATAAGATGAAAAAATACCATACAACATATGTATATATATAGACAGTCTTAAAGGAAGTCCTTAGGAGTCTGTTTACACACTGCGGTGTATATGGGTGGAGCAGGGATAAATGGGATCCACTGTGCACAGGGCGGCCATCATAGATGAACAGAAACCATGTTCAGGGATAACTGGAAGACAAGGAGAGAGGCGCCTCTAAGTGCAATAGTGTAACAAGTTTTTAATAGTAGATACAAATACACTCACATTTAGGTGAATTAACATAGGCGTTTAAAATGTCAGGATGACGATCATCAGCAGCAGGTCACAGGGGGTTCTCAGCTCTGCGTAGAATGACAGGAGTGTCTCTGAAGATGGAGCGGCCGGCTTCCGGGGACAACGATCCTGTAGTGTGTTAAGAGCGAGGCTAGGAGCGCACATGTGGTTAAGCTGCAGAGGGTGACGTCATCAAAAATGGACGCGTTTCGTGAGCGTGCGGACTTGCGGTGTCCTGGCAAGTCGCGCTCCTTTGTGATTATCCGTACACTTGTGTAAACTAATATGCATTGGATATATACAGTTGCCATCATCATCACCTTTCGGAAATTTTCTATATACATGTAACATGTTCCATATATCATATTATTTATAAGGAGACATACTTTGCCATTTGTCTACCCGCCTATTCCTGCAGCATTGCCTGCATTAATGGCACTTATCATTAATATATATTTTCCGTGACCCTTTCTATTCATATTTATTATATTTTATGACCCGTTATTCTTCTTTATACCCCGTTTATTCCCGCAGTACTGCCTATATTAATGCTATTTTATTATTAGTATGTGTATATATATATGTATGTATGTATATATATGTATATGTGTGTATATGTATATATATGTATATGTTTTTTTCGTGACCCTTAACATTCACATCTATTATTATATATATATATATATATTTTTCGCGATCGGGCCCATTCATACTTATACCCATCCAACACCGTCACTATTAATGCCATTTATTATTTATTATTATTATTTATATCTATTTTCCGGTCCATCCATTATCCTTGATCTATCCCCATTTGCTAATTGTGTTGTTTTTTTTTTTTTTTTTTTTTTTTTTTTTTTCGGTCATGTGATCATGTGATCAGGTCAGGTTTTTTTTTTTTTTTTTTTTTTTTGGTCATGTGATCAGGTCATGTGATCCAGGCCATCCCGATCACATGACCTCTCCATTCCTCCTGTCATTGGACACCACCTTCTCCCAGCCCCACCCCATCCAGCTCACTTCCTCATCCTTGTCCCTATATAAGGCGTCTATCCACTTCTGCCCTTATGTCATGTTGATAAAGGAGCGCGACTTGCCAGGACACCGCAAGTCCGCACGCTCACGAAACGCGTCCATTTTTGATGACGTCACCCTCTGCAGCTTAACCACATGTGCGCTCCTAGCCTCGCTCTTAACACACTACAGGATCGTTGTCCCCGGAAGCCGGCCGCTCCATCTTCAGAGACACTCCTGTCATTCTACGCAGAGCTGAGAACCCCCTGTGACCTGCTGCTGATGATCGTCATCCTGACATTTTAAACGCCTATGTTAATTCACCTAAATGTGAGTGTATTTGTATCTACTATTAAAAACTTGTTACACTATTGCACTTAGAGGCGCCTCTCTCCTTGTCTTCCAGTTATCCCTGAACATGGTTTCTGTTCATCTATGATGGCCGCCCTGTGCACAGTGGATCCCATTTATCCCTGCTCCACCCATATACACCGCAGTGTGTAAACAGACTCCTAAGGACTTCCTTTAAGACTGTCTATATATATACATATGTTGTATGGTATTTTTTCATCTTATCTTTATATTTTATATATTTTTTTATTTTATTTTTTATTTATTTATTTTTTATTTTTTATTTAATTATTTATTCATTCATTATTTTTTATTATTTTTTCTTGCTTCATATTGATTACTTTGGGTAATACATGTTTCTGTGGATATTGTGCGCCACCACTTGTCTATATATCTGTATCTGAAACCTATAGGGCAGCACATCCCATTTCATGTTCCCATTTTTTTCTATGGTTTAAAGATTATATTATTTTATTTAAGTCTTCCCCCTGGTTACAATCTTCTCTCCCCTTTATTTTATTCTCTCTCCCTTTTTATTTTATTTATATGTGTATGTATATATATATATATATATATGTATATATATGTATATATATATATATATGTTTATATATTATTATTAATTTTTTTTTTTAATTATATTATTTAATTTTTTTTTTTTTTTTTTTTTTTTTTTTTTTTTTTTTTGGACCATGGATCTCATTAAAGATATAGAAACTAACAAATATGCGGTCCTGGATGCTATATGGACTAATTTCCCCACATCTCTCTTTCAAGAAAATTATGTCCTCCCCAGTAAGGTGCGTCATTCTATATGTGGTAAATTTAAACAACTAGAGAGACTTGCCCAAACCACTAATCAACAGTGGTGGGACAAATTCTTTCTAGAGAAATACATCCATACCAAGATCTCCCCCAGGGGCTTAAGGGTGATGAAAGAATGTCAGTTTCTTGAAGCTGACAATAAAAAAGAATGGGCAGAAATTGCCGAGTTCTGTACTTCCAAATGGATGATGATACTCATCTCACACAGAACCTCCAGGTTTGAAAAACTTAAAAATGATGCATATACTCTCATAAAGAATATCATCAGTTTCAACACCCCCCTTCCCCTGTCTTGGTTTGAAATACTAAAGAAAAATACCCAAAATGACGAAGATCATCTATTACACATGAAGCTGGGGAAGTTTAGGCGGGACCTAGATGACTTCAACCATGACAATGTCTTCACGTGGAATAAAATAAAGAATTTTCATCATCACGTCCCATCAGCCGTCATACCTCCTATAGAGGTTTTCCCTCATTCATCATCCCAGCTCGTTCCTTCAGTTTCCAGCCCTGACCCCCCCCGTCCCCTTATGAGTTTAATAATACCCAGTCCGTTTGGTCCCGGGATATTTCATAGGCCCATGAGGCCTATCCTGGCCCCAAGAATCACTGACCTCACAAAAGGGCAGCCGCCCAAGATCAATAATACAATAAATAAACAGAAAAGACATATCCCTACTTATGGTAATGCCAGTCTTATTCACGCTTTGAATAGATTTTACAACAGATCATCAGTTCAGCCCACAGCTATCATCCCCGGTTTTCCACCTAGTCCTATTGTATCCCATAATAACACACCTTCGACCATTACCATGGATACCATGGAAGTCCCCTCCACTAATACTCATGCTGATCATTCTGTGGTTCATCCCAATCCATCCATTATCCCTGCCCTTATTGACTCAAGCTCTGCTATTCCGTCTTCTTTTTTAGTCTCCAGTCCTCCTCTGACAGCACCCAAAAACAACAAAAAAAGAAAACTCACCGGAGAGGCTGTAGAGGGGGACGAAATAGAAAACAACCCCAATGCCATCAAGGTCAGGAAACTATAAAAATATTTAATTTATCCTCCCGTGCCCTTTCTTCTGCTGATACTTCCCTCCTCAGTAGAGGCCTTAATTTTGCACCACTTAATAAACCCAATCCTTTTTTACTCTTCAAAGATTTAAATAGATATATACGCAATCTCACCCTTAAGAGGCACTACCATATAAAAGAACAAAAGGATCATTTGAATAACACCACTTCCCTTCCCATATCTCCTACCATCACTTCCAATTTATTCTTATACCATCCCAATTTCATCGATGACACGGAAGATCTTTTGGTTGATGAGGAATTGTTTTACTTACTCACCCAACACCCAGCCACTTCTCCTCCAGTTATTCACACTGCTTTTAAACCCAAGTCCATTTTTAACCCCGTACATTCCAAAGGCCCATATATTGAGAGTTTTTATAGGGTAGTGTTTGCAGATTTTCAAAAACTTTGTCAATCAGCAGCCCCCAAAAAAACTAATAATCTCTCTCCTCTCGAGATTAGAGCCCTCCGATGCCTCACTGAAGCTGGAGATATAGTCATTAAGTTAGCTGATAAAGGTGGAGGAATTGTCATACAGGACTATAATGACTATCTTGGTGAAGCTAGGAGACTACTCTCCGACAGCAACACTTACAAAAAGATCCTTAAAGACCCCACCCCGGACTATGCTATAGAAATTGACTCTCTAGTCACAGCTGCCTGTCTTGACAATGTTCTTAATAAAGTAGAAAAATCCTTCCTTTTAAAGAACTTTTATCACATTCCTTATTTTTACCACCTCCCAAAAGTGCACAAAAGCATGGACAATCCCCCGGGGAGACCTATAGTGGCCGCGATGGACAGCATCACCACGGGGCTTAGCCTATACGTAGACCAATTTCTTCAGCCCATTGTCCAGCAATTAGATTCATATATCAGAGACGGGAGCCACCTCCTAGAACAGCTCTCAGTGTACAAATGGGAACCTACCTACATTTGGCTCTCACTCGATGTGAATTCCCTTTATACTTCTATCCCCCATGCCTTTGGCCTCCGGGCTTTGGAGTTCTTTCTCTCCCATGATCCTCTTATTAACTCACGACAAGCCTCATTTATCGTAGATGCCACCACTTTTTGCCTTACTCACAATTATTTTAAATTCGATGATGACTTTTACTTACAGTTACAGGGAACCGCTATGGGCGCTAATTTTGCACCCTCTTATGCCAACCTAGCGATGGGATTCTGGGAGAAAGAATACATCTACAACAATAATAATCCATTTTCAGGCAATATCGTTTTTTTCGGTCGTTATATTGACGACATTATTGTTATTTGGGACGGTTCCGTGGATAGTATCCCACCCTTTGTAGACTATTGTAACAACAATTCGTTTGGCCTGTCTTTCACCTCCGTTAGTGATCCTACCACCTTACCCTTCTTGGATTTGGAGTTGGCCTTTGATAAAGAGACCTTAGCCATCATCTCCAAAAATTATGTCAAACCTACAGCCGGCAACTCCTATTTGCATCATAAGAGCTGCCATTTCCCAAAATGGATCAATAATATTCCCAAAGGACAGTTCTGCCGACTTAGGCAGAACTGCACCAGAGACGTGGACTATATAGACCAAAGCAAGCTACTAAAGAAAAAATTCAGCGAGAAAGGATATCCTGATGGCCTCATTGACAAAGCCTTCCAATTTTATCTGAAGGGTAAACCCCCGAAAGAGGCTCGTGAGACAGAGAATCATTCTCTCCGCTTCACTACCACTTTCCATTTTGAATTTAAAAAAATGGAAAGTATCTTGGCCAACCATTGGAAGATCCTCTTGCAGGATCCTGCCCTTAAATCTATTATCCCTGCTCGCCCCAAAGTAACTTACCGCAGAGCACCCAATCTCAAAAGTAAGCTGGCTCCCAGTAAGATTCGCACTCGCGATTGTACTCCTACCCCATTAGTCCTCATACCTTTGGTTGGCATGTACAAGTGCAAAAAAAACTTATGTAAAACATGCAAATATGTTCACCATGGGCAAAAATCTTTCTCCACGAAAGGTAAAACTTATCAACTCAAAGAGTTCTACAACTGCTCTTCTGAGTTTGTAGTATATGGCCTCAGCTGTCCCTGCGGCCTCATGTATGTGGGCCGCACTATACGAGCTTTGCGAGTCAGGTTTGGGGAACACAGGAGGCTAATTGAAGGTGGCACCGATCCCCACAGTGTCCCCAGACATTTCTGTGTAGCCCACCAAAAATCCACCAGTGGCCTAAAGGTCTGGGTGATTGAACAGATCCCCCGCTCACTTCCAGCAGCAGAGCGGTTCAAAAAGTTATGCGCTAGGGAAACTTTTTGGATTTACACTTTAGACGTTCTCTCGCCTGGTGGTATAAATGAAGGGATTGAGATTTCCACTATTTTATAAATAACATTACCCTACCTCCTCACATTTATGCTCATTTCACCTGTTCTTTTACTATTTATTGTATTATCTTAGAGGCTTATATGTGCAATTAGAATTTTGTAGAATTTATATATTTTTAATATTTTAACCTTTTATCTATTGGGTAATACCCTTATTGCACTGATTTGATTTTTATTGTCGGAATATATATAACCACCGTTTGTATCATATACTGACATATTGCCCATATATTACCTATGTTAGTATATTTGATTTAATTCATTTATTCTTGTACTACATCCTTACAGTTGATGTAGTTCACGTTATTACTTTGTTTTTTGAAAAATTATCATTCTATTAAGCTCCATGTATGTGATTATCCGTACACTTGTGTAAACTAATATGCATAGATGTATATGTTTTACTGTCATACATATCAGCATGGCATATCTCTTCCCCATAGTCAACTTTTTTTCCCCTTCCTTTTATTATTTCTTTTTCCCCCCTCCCCCCACCTTTTTTTTTTTTTTTTTTTTTTTTTTTTTTTTTCCCTAATCCCTCCCCTCCCCATTCCTGTTTCCCCTTCCCTCTTCCTTTCTTTCATTTGCCCCTCATCTTCCCCCCCCCCCCCATAATAACATTATGCCCTCCCCTTCCCCTTTTTTCCCTTTTTTGTATTAATCTCATATTACTTATCAAACTATCATACTAATATTATCAATTGGATATATACAGTTGCCATCATCATCACCTTTCGGAAATTTTCTATATACATGTAACATGTTCCATATATCATATTATTTATAAGGAGACATACTTTGCCATTTGTCTACCCGCCTATTCCTGCAGCATTGCCTGCATTAATGGCACTTATCATTAATATATATTTTCCGTGACCCTTTCTATTCATATTTATTATATTTTATGACCCGTTATTCTTCTTTATACCCCGTTTATTCCCGCAGTACTGCCTATATTAATGCTATTTTATTATTAGTATGTGTATATATATATGTATGTATGTATATATATGTATATGTGTGTATATGTATATATATGTATATGTTTTTTTCGTGACCCTTAACATTCACATCTATTATTATATATATATATATATATTTTTCGCGATCGGGCCCATTCATACTTATACCCATCCAACACCGTCACTATTAATGCCATTTATTATTTATTATTATTATTTATATCTATTTTCCGGTCCATCCATTATCCTTGATCTATCCCCATTTGCTAATTGTGTTGTTTTTTTTTTTTTTTTTTTTTTTTTTTTTTCGGTCATGTGATCATGTGATCAGGTCAGGTTTTTTTTTTTTTTTTTTTTTTTTTTTTTTGGTCATGTGATCAGGTCATGTGATCCAGGCCATCCCGATCACATGACCTCTCCATTCCTCCTGTCATTGGACACCACCTTCTCCCAGCCCCACCCCATCCAGCTCACTTCCTCATCCTTGTCCCTATATAAGGCGTCTATCCACTTCTGCCCTTATGTCATGTTGATAAAGGAGCGCGACTTGCCAGGACACCGCAAGTCCGCACGCTCACGAAACGCGTCCATTTTTGATGACGTCACCCTCTGCAGCTTAACCACATGTGCGCTCCTAGCCTCGCTCTTAACACACTACAGGATCGTTGTCCCCGGAAGCCGGCCGCTCCATCTTCAGAGACACTCCTGTCATTCTACGCAGAGCTGAGAACCCCCTGTGACCTGCTGCTGATGATCGTCATCCTGACATTTTAAACGCCTATGTTAATTCACCTAAATGTGAGTGTATTTGTATCTACTATTAAAAACTTGTTACACTATTGCACTTAGAGGCGCCTCTCTCCTTGTCTTCCAGTTATCCCTGAACATGGTTTCTGTTCATCTATGATGGCCGCCCTGTGCACAGTGGATCCCATTTATCCCTGCTCCACCCATATACACCGCAGTGTGTAAACAGACTCCTAAGGACTTCCTTTAAGACTGTCTATATATATACATATGTTGTATGGTATTTTTTCATCTTATCTTTATATTTTATATATTTTTTTATTTTATTTTTTATTTATTTATTTTTTATTTTTTATTTAATTATTTATTCATTCATTATTTTTTATTATTTTTTCTTGCTTCATATTGATTACTTTGGGTAATACATGTTTCTGTGGATATTGTGCGCCACCACTTGTCTATAAAAAAATGTAGTTCCATTGGTAGGTAAAGTGTGGCCATCTATGCACAAGTTTATTTTGGTGTGCATAGATGGCCACACTTTACCTACCAATGGAACTACATTTTTTTGGCAATGCTGAAAGTTTTTTTTTAAATTGATGTTCTCTGTACTAATATCTGGTTGTTCTGCCCATTTGTTTTTCTACATTTTATCCTACATACATGAGGATATACATTACATTTTTGTACACAATATTGTGTAACAGTTGTATTGAATTTTTTTTTCTTGCATTTATACAACAGTTTGCACAAAAACAATAATAATTGCCATAACGACTATCTCTGTGTACAAATACGAACATAGGCTACAAAGTTAAGACCCCTTTCACGCTGGGGCATTTCTCAAGCGCTTTTGGGCTAGAAATAGAGCCTGAAAAATGCCTCCCCTGCAGCCCCTTGCAGGACTTTAGAAAAAGTTCTGCAAGCAGCATCTTTGTGGCGTTGGAGGGCGTTGTGTTGCATATAGGTGCCAAAACTTTCATTTTGATGCACTACTTTTTCATAATAAGATAATATTGCTGTCCTTCATATTCCGTGCTAGTGATGACAATAAAAGTGGAAGATTTCCTTTCCTTTTACAAATATTAGTACACTGCTGTCATGCTGATTAACCACTTCAGCCTCAAACCATTTGGCTGCCCAATGACCAGAGCACTTTTTGCGATTCTGCACTGCATCACTTTAACTGACAATTGCGCGGTCGTGCGACGTGGCTCCCAAACAAAACTGACGTCTTTTTTTCCTCACTGTGACAGGGGTCACTTTGGGCACAGGGTGAGCAAGAAAATAATGGACATTAAGAATATGTCTTGGATTGCTTTAAAATGGGACAGTGATATTTCTTTCTCGTACATCACGGGACACAGAGCGACATAGTCATTACTATGTGGGTTATATAGATACCTTCAGGTGCTGGCACTGGCAACTTCCAAAACCGGAAGTACCCTCCCCTATATAAGCCCCTCCCATCCGGGAGTACCTCAGTTTTTTGCCAGTGTCTAAGGTGTTGGCCAAGAAGTAACATGTGTTTTTCACTGAGCTTGCGTACAGGTTCTTTTGGGCCTCAGTAAGCTATTCCGGATCTGACCAAAAAAGCTTCATAGCTAAACGGTCGGTACCCGGGCCTTGCAAAGAGAAGAGCAAGGTTTTGCCTGTAATGCCTCTCTTAGGAGGGCTGGACCCTGGGATCCAGAGCTCTGGTCATACCCACGACCAAGATGTTTTCTGTGCAGGGTGCTATACAGGTCCAGGGGAGTGGAATCCTTGGGAACCCGGTCCCTGAAGGTTTAATTACAATGCCTGCCATGATAGGTGAAGTTTGGGCTTCTGTGGACCAAACAGAGTCCTGCGGCGAGGAAAAGGTAAGTGGGGGCCCTCAGGAACTTGGTTCTATTGGGGGACCCCCAAGCCTATTTTGTCTTTCTGCCTGTTACCTAAGGTATTCCCGCTAATATTCTGTGCATGCCTGTTACTACTGAGAAAATGTAAAAATTTTAATAGTAGGCAAGAAAAAATAAATAAATGTAAGACCGCGGTACCTGTGTTAAACACTAGAGGCCGCTATGGTTCTTTTTCTTGTAATGTGGATTTTTTTTCTTCCAAAATCAAATCCAGGCAGTTGGTAAGTTCTCTGCTGGGAAGCTGTCTCCTCTGCCCTGTTGCTGCGCTCATCCATCCCCGGGCCCTGCGGCAGGGACCCTGGCTCCCATCTAGCTCCTTATTTTTTTCAAAAAAGAGCGCCGAAGGCGCACGCCTCTATATATAGAGGCGATCTGGAAAAAGGGGCGGAGCGGGTGGATGACGCTCGGTGTGCGCCGCGGCGCTACTGCGCATGTGCGGGCGTCCAGCGTGTTTTAAAGCACAATCACAGCTGGCTATTGAAGTGCACAGACAGAGCTAGCAACAGTAAAAAGGCACACAGAGGCGGTTGATGCAGGCATCCCCTAGAAAGGCACTTTAGTAGACACCAACTGTTATATAGCAGCAATTGTGCTAGGACTATTCTCAGTAAAAGTGGTGTATTACGGCTGGAATACCTCAGCTTTGGGCTTAGGAATATGCCGTCCAGAAGCTCCGGAACTGAATCTTCCAGGAAGCGAAGGGGGTCTCATCGGGCTCTGAGGATCTTGGGCATGCTTCTGCTGCACCAGTCTCCCCTGAAAATTCAGAGGTAAGTGACCGTAGAGACCCCGCAGGGGTACTTGGTACTGTGGCTGTCCTCAGTTCACCTGCTCCTTTGTATGTAACAGAGGAGGTTTTTTCCTCAGCTCTGGGAGGATTAGAGAGAGATTGTCAACATTGATCGCTGCCTCCCTGTCACAGGGAAAGCACGCCCGATCTCCGTCTCCTCCTTCAGAGTGCCTGTTAGCAGAGCAACAGTCCCATACAGGGATCGACCTGCCTGAAGGGGATCAGGATGAGGTTGATTCTGTTATAGAGGAATCAACAGTGGAGGAACCTTTCTCAGCATCTCAAGCTGAAAGATTATGGGTTCAGTCTCTGACTAACATGGTCCGATCAGTATTTAAAATGCACCTTGCGGAACCATCAACCACTACTGTCTCCTCGTTGGGGTCGCTAGAAGCCCCCAGACTGTCTGTTCTTTTCCACTTCACCCTTTACTGGAAGGGCTCATTTACCAGGATTGAGAAAATATTTACTCCCCCCAAGAGATTTCCGGTGGTCTATCCCATGGAGGATAAGTTCATCAAAAAATGGAAGGTCCCTACAGTGGACGCAGCCATCTCTTGTGTGTATAAATCACTGACATGTCCAGTGGATAATGTCCAAATGTTCAAGAACCCAATAGATAAAAAATTGGAGTCCTTATGAAAATCTGCTTTTTTCTACAGCAAGCTTGGTGACACAACCAGCAGTGGGGTCTGCCAAGCAGTGAAGGATCAGTTGAAACAGGTCTTAAGGGACTTGCCAGATCAGCAGGCCCTTGCCCTAGCTGATCTACCTAGAGCCTTATGCTTTGCGGTTGATGCCATAAAGGATTCAATCCATCAGGCCTCCCGCCTTACGCTGTCTGTAGTACATATGCGTAGGCTTCTATGGCTCAAAAACTGGTCTGCTGAAGCTACCTGTAAAAAATGGCTGGTTAGCGTCCCATTTCATGGTGAACGCTTATTCAGGGAAGACCTGGACAAATATATCCAGAAAATTTCCAGCGGTAAAAATACACTCTTGCCGGTTAAAAACAGAGTTAGAGGTCCCTCTTTTAAGAGGCCTGCTTCTCCAGTCCCTGGGGCATCGGCTGTGAAACAGTTCCGACGGCCTCCTCGGTCAAATCCCGGGGGTAAAAATCAGGGACAATCGCAGGGTAATGAGAAACCCTGGGTCAGGAGTAGGGATGAGCTTCGTGTTCGAGTCGAACATGCGTTCGACTCGAACATCGGCTGTTCGATCGTTCGACGAAGATCGAACGATTTGGGCCGTTCGCGCCAAATTCGAGTGACACGAACGGCCCACAATGCACTACGCCATCGCAGTGTCATCCAGGCGCTGTGATTGGCCAAGCATGCACTGTGACCCCGCATGCTTGGCCAATCACAGCGCCGGCAGCGAGGAGAGCAATGATTGGCCACAGGCAGGATGCCTGTGGCCAATTATTGCTGAGGGTGTTTAGTACACGCCCCACACTATAAAAGGCCGCCAGCACGGCGGCCTAGTGTAGTGTGTTCCGGAGCAGGGAAAGAGAAACATAGGCAGGGACAGTGACATTTATTTTTTTCTTGCTTAACCTGGATTCCTTTAGTTTAGGGAAAGAGAAGGATAGGTAGGGAGAGTGTCAGTGTGTTTTACTGTGCGAATCCTTGTTTCTAGGGACAGGGAAGGACAGTGAGGGAATTCTCCTTGTGCTATAGTGTGCTTTAAAAAAACATTTTTTTTCTAGGGACAGAAAACTATAGGTAGGGAGAGTGTCAGTGTGTTTTACTGTGCGAATCCTTGTTTCTAGGGACAGGGAAAGACAGTGAGGGAATTCTCCTTGTGCTATAGTGTGCTTTAAAAAAACATTTTTTCTAGGGACAGAAAACTATAGGTAGGGAGAGTGTCAGTTTCTTTCACTGTGATAATCCTTGTTTCTAGGGACAAAGAAGGAAAGTGAGTGAAATTCTCCTTGTGCTATAGTGTGCTTTAAAAAAACATTTTTTCTAGGGACAGAAAACTATAGGTAGGGAGAGTGTCAGTGTCTTTTACTGTGCGAATCCTTGTTTCTAGGGACAGGGAAGGACAGTGAGGGAATTCTCCTTGTGCTATAGTGTGCTTTAAAAAAACATTTTTTCTAGGGACAGAAAACTATAGGTAGGGAGAGTGTCAGTGTCTTTTACTGTGCGAATCCTTGTTTCTAGGGACAGGGAAGGACAGTGAGGGAATTCTCCTTGTGCTATAGTGTGCTTTAAAAAAACATTTTTTCTAGGGACAGAAAACTATAGGTAGGGAGAGTGTCAGTGTCTTTTACTGTGTGAATCCTTGTTTCTAGGGACAGGGAAGGACAGTGAGGGAATTCTCCTTGTGCTATAGTGTGCTTTAAAAAAACATTTTTTCTAGGGACAGAAAACTATAGGTAGGGAGAGTGTCAGTGTCTTTTACTGTGCAAATCCTTGTTTCTAGGGACAGGGAAGGACAGTGAGGGAATTCTCCTTGTGCTATAGTGTGCTTTAAAAAAAACATTTTTTCTAGGGACAGAAAACTATAGGTAGGGAGAGTGTCAGTGTCTTTTACTGTGCGAATCCTTGTTTCTAGGGACAGGGAAGGACAGTGAGGGAATTCTCCTTGTTCTATAGTGTGCTTTAAAAAAACATTTTTTCTAGGGACAGAAAACTATAGGTAGGGAGAGTGTCAGTGTCTTTTACTGTGCGAATCCTTGTTTCTAGGGACAGGGAAGGACAGTGAGGGAATTCTCCTTGTGCTATAGTGTGCTTTAAAAAAACTTTTTTTTTCTAGGGACAGAAAACTATAGGAAGGAAGAGTGTCAGTTTCTTTCACTGTGATAAACCTTGTTTCTAGGGACAAAGAAGGAAAGTGAGTGAAATTCTCCTTGTGCTATAGTGTGCTTTAAAAAAACATTTTTTCTAGGGACAGAAAACTATAGGTAGGGAGAGTGTCAGTGTCTTTTACTGTGCGAATCCTTGTTTCTAGGGACAGGGAAGGACAGTGAGGGAATTCTCCTTGTGCTATAGTGTGCTTTAAAAAAACATTTTTTCTAGGGACAGAAAACTATAGGTAGGGAGAGTGTCAGTGTGTTTTACTGTGCGAATCCTTGTTTCTAGGGACAGGGAAGGACAGTGAGGGAATTCTCCTTGTGCTATAGTGTGCTTTAAAAAAACATTTTTTTCTAGGGACAGAAAACTATAGGAAGGAAGAGTGTCAGTTTCTTTCACTGTGATAATCCTTGTTTCTAGGGACAAAGAAGGAAAGTGAGTGAAATTCTCCTTGTGCTATAGTGTGCTTTAAAAAAACATTTTTTCTAGGGACAGAAAACTATAGGTAGGGAGAGTGTCAGTGTCTTTTACTGTGCGAATCCTTGTTTCTAGGGACAGGGAAGGACAGTGAGGGAATTCTCCTTGTGCTATAGTGTGCTTTAAAAAAACATTTTTTCTAGGGACAGAAAACTATAGGTAGGGAGAGTGTCAGTGTCTTTTACTGTGCGAATCCTTGTTTCTAGGGACAGGGAAGGACAGTGAGGGAATTCTCCTTGTGCTATAGTGTGCTTTAAAAAAACATTTTTTCTAGGGACAGAAAACTATAGGTAGGGAGAGTGTCAGTGTCTTTTACTGTGCGAATCCTTGTTTCTAGGGACAGGGAAGGACAGTGAGGGAATTCTCCTTGTGCTATAGTGTGCTTTAAAAAAAAAAAAATTCTAGGGACAGAAAACTATAGGTAGGGAGAGTGTCAGTGTGTTTTACTGTGCGAATCCTTGTTTCTAGGGACAGGGAAGGACAGTGAGGGAATTCTCCTTGTGCTATAGTGTGCTAAAGCATTCCTCATCAACCATCTTTGAAATCCTTGTTTTTTTGGACAGTCAGGGAAATTGTCGTTGTGCTATTCTGTGCAAAAGCAATCATCCTCAACCATATTTAGAAATCCTTAAGTAAAGGGACAGAGAAGGACACCTGAAGGTAGCCCTTATTGCTTTTTTCCCATCTCCCTGCAGGCCATCTATTAGAATGTCTGGAAGGCAAACAAGGAGAGGCAGACAGTCAGGAGGCAATAAAAGAGGGCAAGCAGGCTCTGTGTCTGGGGGCAACAGTGCTGGTCGTGGTCGCGGTGCATTGTCATCAGCACATGGCCATGGGACACGCTTGTCCTTCTTTTCGGCAGCTGGACATGTTGAGCCACATCATGCCGAAGACTTGGTAGAGTGGATGACCAAGCCCTCCTCCTCCTCCTCATCCTCTCTAACCCAGGCTCAGGGTACTGGAAAAGAAGCTGCCAAAGCGTCCTCTTCCCTGGTATCAATGTCAGACTCATCATCAGTCACTCCTTCCCTAGACCCACCATGTCCTCCTCCTGAGGAGTCCCCCGAACTGTTTGAGCACAGTGTTGGGTACATGCTCCAGGAGGATGCCCAGCGTTTCGAAGGGTCTGATGATGAAACCCAGCTACAGGAAGGCAGTAGCGTGAGAGCAGACAGAGGGGATGCTCAAGAAGGACACCAATCTGACAGTCATGTTCCAGCAGCTGCAGCATACTGCCAGATTGGCTCCAGTGATGAGGAGGGAGGTGATGATGAGGTCACTGACTCCACGTGGGTGCCTAATAGGAGAGAGGAGGAGGAGGAGGATGAGGAGGAGGCACATCTCCAATGAGGCAGGATGCCCTTTGGTGGCCAGCGTAAGGGCAGTACACCGACGGAATCACACCGCAGAGCTCCGCCTGTGCAGGGCGCTGCCTCTGCCCGTCATTCAAAAAGTTCTTTGGTGTGGGCCTTTTTTGAGGCTAGTGCATCAGATCGCACAGCTGCTGTTTGCAACATATGTCTCAAGCGTATATCGCGTGGCCAAAACATCAGCCGCTTGGGTACCACATGCCTGACCAGACATATGTTGACCTGCCATGCAGCTCATTGGCAAGCCTACCTCAAAGACCCACACCAAAGAACAAAGCGGACCTCTCCTTGCACCGCATCAGCTGGGATCTCCAACCCCACTATAACTTCAGTCCTCTCTGAAACATGCACTGAGAGGAATGAAGGTGTAGAATTAGGTGTGTCACAGCCAAGTACTTGCGGCCACTCTGCTAGCAGTACACCGACGTCCGATTCTAGCAGGCAAATTTCCCTGCCCCAGCTGCTGGACCGTCGAAAGAAGTTCACTCCCAGCCATCCACATGCCCAGCGGTTGAATGCTAGCTTGGCTAAATTGCTAGCGCTTCAACTGCTGCCTTTTCAGTTGGTAGACTCGGCCCCCTTCCGTGAGTTTGTGCAATGTGCGGTTCCTCAGTGGCAGGTTCCCAAACGCCACTTTTTCTCACGGAAGGCTATTCCGGCTCTCTACCGGCATGTGGAAGGCAATGTCTTGGCCTCGCTGGACAGGGCGGTCAGCGGTAAGGTGCATATTACCGCTGACTCATGGTCCAGCAGGCATGGACAGGGACGTTACCTTTCTTTCACGGCCCATTGGGTCACTCTTTTGGCAGCTGGGAAGGATGCAGGACAAGGTGCAGTAGTGTTGGAGGTTGTTCCACCGCCACGCCTCCAAAATGCTACTACTGGTTGTGACACACCTCTCTCCTCCACCCCCTCCTCTTCTTCTTCCTCCATGGCCTCTTCCTGTGGTTTGTCCTCGGAACCAGCGGTGCTCCGTAGGCGTTCAAGGGGCTACGCAAGTACGCAGGCAAAAAGATGCCATGCCGTGCTTGCGCTGGTGTGTTTGGGGGACAGAAGCCACACTGGGGCAGAGGTCCTGTCTGCTCTGCAGGGCCAGGCCGAGAGGTGGTTGACGCCACGCCAGCTTAAGCCAGGAATGGTGGTTTGCGACAATGGCACCAACCTCCTCTCCGCCCTCCGACAGGGACAACTGACCCATGTGCCCTGTGTGGCTCACGTCCTTAACCTGGTGGTGCAGCGGTTCTTGGGCAGGTACCCGGGCTTACAGGATGTCCTGAGGCAGGCCAGGAAAGTCTGTGTGCATTTCCGCAGATCTTATAATGCCAGTGCTCGCCTGGCTGAGCTGCAAAAGGAGTTGAACCTGCCCAAGAACCGCCTTATATGTGACATGCACACCAGGTGGAACTCAACGTTGGCCATGCTGCAGCGGCTGCACACGCAGCAGAGGGCCATCAATGAGTACCTGTGCGACTACGGCACCAGGACAGGGTCAGGGGAGCTTGTTTTTTTTTCTCCACGCCAGTGGGGCATGATCAGGGATGCATGCACTGTCCTGGCACCATTTGAGGAGGCCACGAGGATGGTGAGCAGTGACAGTGCATGCATCAGTGACACTGTACCTCTTGTCCACCTGTTGGAGCACACGCTGCGTGGAATAATGGACAGGGCACTTGAGGCAGAACAGAGGCAGGAAGAGGAGGACTTCCTTGCCTCTCAAGGCCCCCTTTACCCAGACAGTGTTCCTTCTGTCCCACCCATCGCACAGGAAGAGGACGAGGAGGAGGAGGAGGAGGAGGAGGAGGAGGATTGTGTCAGCATGGAGGTGGAGGCTGGCACTCAGCATCATCAGCAGCAGTCTTTTAGGGATGATTTACAGTCCCAAGAAACCAGTGGACTTGTACGTGGCTGGGAGGAGGTGGCTGCGGATCATGTCGTCCTTAGTGACCCAGAGGACTCCGGAGCGAATGCCTCAGCAAACCTACGCTGCATGGCCTCCCTGATCCTGCAAAGTCTGCGGAAGGATCCTCGTATTCTTCGGATCAAGGAGAGGGACCATTACTGGCTGGCCACTCTCCTTGATCCACGGTACAAGGGTAAGGTTGCGGACCTTATGTTACCGTCGCAGAGGGAGCAGAGGATGAGACAACTCCGGGAGGCCTTGCAGAAAGGTCTGTGCAACGCGTTCCCAGAGACTGGGAGGTTACAAACTCCTGGTCCTGGACAACGAGTTGCTGAGGCTTCGGCCAGTCAAAGAAGGAGCGGTGGGGAAGGTGGCCGTCTGACCGATGCGTTCAGACAATTCTTTAGTCCGCAGCCCCAAAGTATGATCGGTTCCAGCAACCATCGCCAGCGTCTGATAAACATGGTGCAGGAATATCTAGGGGCAAGGTCAGACTTGGACACCTTCCCCACCGAAAATCCTCTGGCTTACTGGGTCTTGAGGATGGATCACTGGCCAGAGCTTGCACAGTATGCAATTGAGCTACTGGCCTGTCCTGCATCCAGCGTTCTTTCGGAACGCACATTCAGTGCTGCTGGAGGATTTGTCACGGATCACAGGGTGCGCCTGTCCACCGACTCGGTTGATCGACTGACTTTCATCAAGATGAACCAGTCTTGGATCACCACCAGCTACCACACACCTGATGCTGATATAACAGACTAATTGATTTTAACATGTCACATCCCTTCAAGACTGATGCTGATGCTGAGTGCCTGTGCTGTTATGTTGACTGGCTATCCTCCTCCTCCGAGTCCTCAATGATACGATTGATGATGATAGCTTGGAAGATCATTTTTGTTTATGGGTGCCGCCACCAGTGGCTAAGGCCCAATTTTTCAGCCCCTGTTTTACAGGGGCGTGTAATTACAATTTTTTTAGCAATAATTTGCCATAGGGCTCATTGCTGTGCTCCAAGTACAGTATCTGTGAGGGGTTGGAGTGTTGTGGCACCAGTGCCTAAGGCCCAATTTTTCAGCCCCTGTTTAACAGGGGCGTGTCATTACAATTTTTGAAGCAATACTTTGCAACAGGGCTCATTGCTGTGCTCCAAGTACAGTATCTGTGAGGGGTTGTAGTGTTGTGCCACCAGTGCCTAAGGCCCAATTTTTCAGCCCCTGTTCAACAGGGGCATGCAATTACAATTCTTGATCTAATAATTCACAGCAGGGCCCATTGCTGCACCCACCAAGAGTAACTCTGAGGGCTTACAGTGTTGTGGCAACGCCACCACCACCACCACCACGAAAGGCCCAATTTTTCAGCCCCTGTTCAAAAGGGGCATGTAATTACAATTCTTGATCTAATAATTCACAGCAGGGCCCATTGCTGCACCCACCAAGAGTAACTCTGAGGGCTTACAGTGTTGTGGCAACACCACCACCACCACCACCACCACGAAAGGCCCAATTTTTCAGCCCCTGTTCAACAGGGGCATGCAATTACAATTCTTGATCTAATAATTCACAACAGGGCCCATTGCTGCACCCACCAAGAGTAACTCTGAGGGCTTACAGTGTTGTGGCAACGCCACCACCACCACCACCACGAAAGGCCCAATTTTTCAGCCCCTGTTCAAAAGGGGCATGTAATTACAATTCTTGATCTAATAATTCACAGCAGGGCCCATTGCTGCACCCACCAAGAGTAACTCTGAGGGCTTACAGTGTTGTGGCAACACCACCACCACCACCACGAAAGGCCCAATTTTTCAGCCCCTGTTCAACAGGGGCATGCAATTACAATTCTTGATCTAATAATTCACAGCAGGGCCCATTGCTGCACCCACCAAGAGTAACTCTGAGGGCTTACAGTGTTGTGGCAACGCCACCACCACCACCACCACGAAAGGCCCAATTTTTCAGCCCCTGTTCAAAAGGGGCATGTAATTACAATTCTTGATCTAATAATTCACAGCAGGGCCCATTGCTGCACCCACCAAGAGTAACTCTGAGGGCTTACAGTGTTGTGGCAACACCACCACCACCACCACCAAAGGCCCAATTTTTCAGCCCCTGTTCAACAGGGGCATGCAATTACAATTCTTGATCTAATAATTCACAGCAGGGCCCATTGCTGCACCCACCAAGAGTAACTCTGAGGGCTTACAGTGTTGTGGCAACGCCACCACCACCACCACCACGAAAGGCCCAATTTTTCAGCCCCTGTTCAAAAGGGGCATGTAATTACAATTCTTGATCTAATAATTCACAGCAGGGCCCATTCCTGCACCCACCAAGAGTAACTCTGAGGGCTTACAGTGTTGTGGCAACACCACCACCACCACCACCACCACGAAAGGCCCAATTTTTCAGCCCCTGTTCAACAGGGGCATGCAATTACAATTCTTGATCTAATAATTCACAGCAGGGCCCATTGCTGCACCCACCAAGAGTAACTGTCAGGGCTTACAGTGTTGTGGCACCAGCACCACCATCAAAGGCCCAATTTTTACTACCACTGTTCAACAATTATATGTAATTAAAATTCCTGATATAATAGTTGACAGCAGGGCGTTCCAGCACCAACCAAGAGTAACTGTGAGTGCTTACAGTGTTGTGCCAACACCAACAACTAAGGGGCCTATTTCTGCAGAGTATATACGGCAGGTCCCTACTTTCAAACATCCAACTTACAAACGACTCCTACTTGCAAACGCAAGAAGACAACAGGAAGTGAGAGGAAATCTACCACTAGGAAGGAAAATTCTCTCCTGTAAGAATAAATATGGGAGAAAGGTGTCTCCTCTGTACTGATGCTTTATCAGCAATCCTTGTTTCAAGAAAAACACCACATTTCAAAAACAGTTGTCATTGGGACGGAAAGTGAGGTGAAATGTTCTGAACAGGGGCACAGACAGCAAAACAAATGTTACAGGGGTGATAACCCTTACCTATGTTTTCCAAAAAGTTTAAAAATAGATTTTTGGGCTGGAGCTACACTTCAACAATGTACCTGTTCAAAATTACAAACAGATTCTACATAAGAACAAACCTACAGTCCCTGTCTTGTATGCACCGCCTGTATACGGCTGTTCAGAGTATATAGGGCCTTTTTTATTTTATGTGCGGGGTTCCCCTTAATATCCATACAAGACCCAAAGGGGCTGGTAATGGGCTGGGGTGGGGGGGGGGGTCATGGGGTAGCTATGCCATTTTTCTTAAAGATTTTTATCCATATTACCGGGACCAGACATTACATTAAAGCCGCAAGCAGTTTTAAATGGCTTTTTTTCCTTTAGAAATGTAATTTTGTGCAGGGACAGTTCTAAACACGGGAAACACGTGGCACTTCACAGGCATACTTTAGACACCCCCCAGGTACGATATTTAAAGGAATATTTGACTTTTTTTTTTTCACTTTATGCATCATTAAAATGACTGCTCCCGAAAAACGACCGTTTTTAAAACTTCTTTTTGCATTGATACATGTCCCCTGGTGCACAACCCGGGTTCCTAAACCCTTTTTAGGACAATAACATGCATAATAGTTGTTATAATTAGCACTTTAGAATTCGAACGTTCGCATCCATTGTATTTAATAGGGTTCTAATGTTCGTACGAACTTTCGGTCCGTTCGCGGGTTCTGGTGCGAACCGAACCCGGGGGTGTTCGGCTCATCACTAGTCAGGAGAGGTACAAAACCTCCCCCAAAGTTAAATTCATTGAAGGGTTGCCCCCACTCAGTCGGGTGGGGGGAAGACTCCAGTTGTTCGCAGAGACCTGGCGGGACACGATCAGAACAGACAGGTGCTCTCCGCAGTATGTTTGGGATACAGATTTGAGTTAAAAGACTCTCCTTCCCATTTTTTGAGGTCAAATGTGCCAAGGGATCCCCGGAAGAGAGAGTCCCTCCTGTTGGCACTAGAACAACTATTGCTCCAAGGAGTAATTATGGAGGTTCCCCTGGAAGAATGGGGGTTCGGGTTTTACTCAAACCTCTTTACAGTCCCGAAGCAAACGGGGACGTGAGGCCCATATTAATTCTAAAAGGGCTAAACAAATTCCTGTATATCAGGACTTTCCGGATGGAGTCGATCCGATCGGTGGCCACTGCCCTACAAGGGGAGGAATGGTTAGCCGCGATCGACATCAAAGATGCTTATTTGCACATTCCCATCTTTCCAGTCCACCAAAAATTTCTACGCTTTGCAGTAGAAGGGCGCCATTTTCAGTGGGTACAAAAAGACAGCCGTCCATACGCCTGGGCATGAGGCTGCTGGGAAAAATGGTGGCATCATTCTTCGAAGCAGTACCCTACGGTCAATTCCATTCAAGGAATTTGCAAAGGGCCATACTGTCAGCCTGGAACAAAAAAGTTCAGGCCCTAGACTTACCAATGTCCTTGTCCCCTTCCGTTCGCAAGAGCCTCCGTTGGTGGTGGGTTCCCCAGAATCTGGAAAAAGGAAAATCCTTCAGTCCGATTTCTTGGAAGGTGGTCACTACAGATGCCAGCCTTATAGGCTGGGGAGCAGTACTGGAGCAATGGTCTCTCCAGGGCAGATGGTCGGATGCAGAAAAAGCCCTGCCCATCAATCTCTTAGAGATACGAGCAGCCCGGTATGCCCTAGTAGCATGGACATCCAAACTCCAAGGGTCCCCTGTCAGAATTCAAACAGACAATGCCACAGCAGTGGCATATATCAATCATCAGGGTGGCACCAGGAGTCGTGCAGCCCAGAGGGAAGTAAATTACATCCTGAAATGGGCAGAAAGATATGTCCCAGCCATATCCGCGGTATTCATTCCAGGAGTGGAGAATTGGAAGGCGGACTTTCTAAGTCGCCAACAATTATGCCCAGGCGAATGGTCCCTTCACCCCGAGGTTTTCCGGACAATATGTCAGCGGTGGGGAACACCGGATGTAGATCTGCTAGCATCCAGATTCAACGCAAAGGGGACAGGTTTGTCTCTCGGACAAGGGATCCCCTAGCTTGCGGCTCGGATGCCCTAGTTTTCCCTTGGGATCAGTTCAAGCTGATATATGCATTCCCACCGCCACAATTGTTACCTCGATTACTCCGCAGAATCAGGGTAGAAAAGAAACCAGTGATTCTGGTGGCTCCAGCGTGGCCCCGAAGAGCATGGTACGCGGAGATGGTAAAAATGTCAGTGGGGAGTCCTTGGACTCTCCCACGTCGTCCGGACCTGCTTTCGCAAGGACCGATATACCACCCTTCCTTACCAGCCCTAGGTTTGACGGCCTGGCTATTGAAGCCCACATTCTAAAAAAGAGAGGGCTCTCTAATCCTGTGGTATCTACCATGATCAATGCCAGGAAGCCGGTATCCAGGCAGATCTACTATAGAATCTGGAAGGCGTACATCGCGTGGTGTGAGGCCAAGAAATGGCATCCACGTAAGTACGTAATAGGTAGGATTCTGGACTTCCTACAGTGGGCTGTAGATAGGAAGCTTGCCTTGAGTACTATCAAGGGTCAGATTTCGGCCTTGTCAATATTTTTTCAAAGGCCCTTGGCTTCGCATTCACTAGTCAAAGCCTTTATACAAGGAGTGATGCGTATTAGTCCTCCGGTTAATATTCCCATATGTCCAGGGGATCTAAACCTGGTTCTGTCGGTTCTACAGAAACAACCATTTGAACCATTACAGCATATTTCCTTGGTTCTTCTCACCAGGAAATTGATCTTTCTAGTAGCCATTTGTTCGGCTAAAAGAGTGTCGGAATTAGCAGCTATGTCCTGTAAAGAGCCATATCTGGTTATCCATAAGGACAGAGTAGTGTTACGTCCTCATCCAGCCTTTCTTCCTAAGGTGGTATCGAGTTTTCATTTGAACCAAGATGTGGTTCTTCCTTCTTTTTTTCCCCAAACCTAGTTCGGTAGAGGAAAAGTTATTGCATTCTTTGGATGTAGTAAGAGCAGTTAAAGCTTATCTAAAAGCCACTGCTCAGATTCGCAGAACGGATACTTTGTTTATTCTGCCGGAAGGCCCCAGAAAGGGTCAGGCAGCGTCAAAATCTACTTTAGCAAAGTGGATTCGACAGGTCATAATGCAAGCCTATGGCTTGAGAAGGAGACCGCCTCCGTTCAAAGTTAGGGCGCACTCCACGAGAGCAGTTGGAACTTCATGGGCAGTGCATCACCAGGCCTCCCTGGCTCAGGTCTGTAAGGCCGCAACATGGTCTTCAGTACACACGTTTACTAGGTTCTACCAGGTGGACAATAGAAGTCAGGAGGATGTCGCCTTTGGGCGCAGTGTGTTGCAGGCCGCAAAAGATCCTCATGTCTGATAGCGCTCAGCTTATGTATGGTGTATCCCCCCCTCATTGGGCATTGCTTTAGGACATCCCACATAGTAATGACTATGTCGCTCTGTGTCCCGTGATGTACTCCAAGAAAAGGATTTTACAGGTAAGCTGTTATAAAAATCCTATTTTTTCCACAATATTCCCCAGGATATCTGTAAAGAACTATTTACTGTTTGATTATGAACTCAACAGGTTAACTGAAAAGTGACTCCTTCATGATGTTGGGACACATACTGTTAGATGCTAATGTCACCACATCCAGCCCCCACCTGTGTCTGCTAAGATGTCAGATGTGTATTGGGAGACAGTGAGGCTAGCCTAAAGGTCATGTGTCTGAGTCAACACTGTAGTTAATTAGCTCATTTAAATTAGGTCTGGTCAAAGGTGTATTGTCTGAGGAGAATGTAAGAACCTCCTATCTGTGTGTATAAAACTAGGAGTTTGTCATTAAAGATTGTCAGTCCAGTTGGAAACTTCATACAGAGTGTTTGTCTCGTATGTTTGGAAGGATTAATCCTATGGGAAGCGGTCGCCTGACTGTGGAGGATCGGCAGTGGATGTGTGTCCAGAGAGGGAATATCCTAAACGGTGTTAACCCCTTTCATACTTGGGCAGCCGTTACATTGGTTGGCAGCGGTGGGATTTTCCCTCCAGTTACTGGGACATTCCAAACCACCACAGTGAATGACCAGCTATGCAGCCTGCAGGAAAGCCACGCTGAAAGACTTACTTGAGAGCCGTGGAGGGACCGGTGGGACAAAGAACAAGGCCACCTTGATCAGGGAGCTAGCCGAGATGAATCAGAGGGATGGTGATGCAGGACCCCGGTCAGTTGAAGACTTGTTTCAGCAACGAGTTCGACAGCGGTTGGCATTATATGGTGCTAACCCATCAGAGACCGCCATACAGGAAGCCATTAAAGACATCCAGCTGCAGGATGAGCGACAAGAGAGAGAACTAGAGCAACAAGAGAGAGAACGAGAACGGCAACATGAGCGGAGAATGGCGGAAATACGGCAATCAGAGACAACACCTAAAGATGCAGCGCCTTTCCGTAAGTTGCCCTTTCGGGCGTTCAAACTATTTAAGGAAGGAGAGGAGGAAATTGAAGCGTTCCTGCAGGACTTTGAGAGACTATGCCAGATACATGAAGTACTGCCCCAAGATTGGGTCGCCTTACTGGCAAGTAATTTAACGGGCAGAGCGGCGGATGCGTATCGGGCCCTGGAGGATGAGGACGCTAAAGACTATGACCGGGTAAAAGAAGCTCTGCTAGCCCGATTTGCCATTACACCCGAAGCCAGCGTTTCGAGAATCCCGGAAACAAACCCACATAACATACGTGGAGTGGGCACATCGTCTGCAGCGAAACCTTAAGGGCTGGTTCCAGGGAAGCCACGCTCATACCATAGAGGACAGCACTCAGCTAGTACTCTTAGAACAGTTCTTTAACCACACCCCCCCGGTACTACGGGATTGGGTGCGAGATAAGCAACCACGGACTGTACAGCAAGCGGCTATTTTGGCCGATGAATATCTGGACTCTCAAAGGTCAGGCGGAAGCGAGCGCTATCCACTATCTCGGCCCAGTTTATCAGCCGCTAACCCAACTTCAGCACCAACCCCAGCGGCCACTTATCCTCAGCCGCCCAGGTTAAACTCCCAGGACTACGCACAACCCGTCAGGTGTTTCGGATGTAAACAGCTAGGGCACAAAAAGCCAGACTGTCCGTTGAATCCAGCCATCCAGTCCCAGTCATGGAGACAGCCAGCAAGGGGGAGCCCCTGCACACCCATGCCTGCGGCCCACTGCGTTGAGGAGGAAGAACATTGGGGCATCCTGCACGAGGCTGATCCAATACAAGCAGCTAACCGGGACAACCGGCAACAACACAGGCAGACTGTCCGGGTTAATGGAACGGTAGCCAATGGCTTATGTGATAGTGGCGCTACCATGACCCTACTACAGAAGAACCTCATCCCAGAGAGCCAACACACCGGAGACACTGTAGCCGTAAGAGTAGCGGGAGGTACCATCTTCCGGCTACCCGTTGCCCGGGTTCACCTGGATTGGGGGGTTGGTTCGGGACACGTGAATGTGGGGGTGATGAAGGATTTGCCAGCGGATGTACTACTGGGGAATGATTTGGCCTCCCTCATTTCTGCTTACGCCCCGATGGGCCCCGCTAAATCCAACCCAGTGACTACCTGTGCCCAGACCCATGCTGCTGGAAATGGCCTGACTGCAGCTGAGAACGGGGAAAGATTATCTTCCCCGACATGTACCTTAGATCAGGCACAATATCACAGTCTAAAATTGGAATGTGACAAGTTGGCCAGTGAGAAATCAGAGATGCAACGACACTACGTCATGTATTATGAGATGTCCCATGGCTTGAACATTGAAATGCACAAACAGGCTGAAATTGTCAAAAGGTTAAATGGGATTTGTGCCCAGGTTTGCCTTACCTTTCCCAAGAGCACCAGCAACAAGTTTTGGGAACCATTGAGAGAGCAAAGCAAGTGACTGTTCCAGAACTGAATTCCATTATTCGTCCCGCAACCTTACAACTGCACCATCAGCTACTGACCCGGTAAGCAAAATGGCAATGCTGATGGGTTGTCCAGGCATTAGAGGGATGGAACTATGGACTAACCTCGGAGTCAACCCGTCTGGGGTCTCCTCCTGTGTTAGTCTCCTGCCGAAAGGGGAGATGTGTGACAGGGGTCACTTTGGGCACAGGGTGAGCAAGAAAATAATGGACATTAAGAATATGTCTTGGATTGCTTTAAAATGGGACAGTGATATTTTTCCACAATATTCCCCAGGATATCTGTAAAGAACTATTTACTGTTTGATTATGAACTCAACAGGTTAACTGAAAAGTGACTCCTTCATGATTTTGGGACACATACTGTTAGATGCTAATGTCACCACATCCAGCCCCCACCTGTGTCTGCTAAGATGTCAGATGTGTATTGGGAGACAGTGAGGCTAGCCTAAAGGTCATGTGTCTGAGTCATCACTGTAGTTAATTAGCTCATGTAAATTAGGTCTGGTCAAAGGTGTATTGTCTGAGGAGAATGTAAGAACCTCCTCTCTGTGTGTATAAAACTGGGAGTTTTTCATTAAAGATTGTCAGTCCAGTTGGAAACTTCATACAGAGTGTTTGTCTCGTATGTTTGGAAGGATTAATCCTATGGGAAGCGGTCGCCTGACTGTGGACGATCGGCAGTGGATGTGTGTCCAGAGAGCGAATATCCTAAATGGCGTTAACCCCTTTCATACTCGGGCAGCCGTTACACCCACAAATAGAGCTTTCTTTTGGTGGTATTTGATCACCTCTGCGGTTTTTATTTTTTGCGCTATAAACAAAAAAAGAGCGACAATTTTGAAAAAAAGCAATATTTTTTACTTTTTGCTATAATAAATATCCCTAAACAATATATAAAAAAACATTTTTTTTCCCTCAGTTTAGGTAGATACGTATTCTTCTACATATTTTTGGTAAAAAAATCACAATAAGCGTTTATTGATTGGTTTGCGCAAAAGGTATAGCGTTGTCAGAACATTTGGGGTTAAAAAGAATTACATATAGGCCTTTATATTATGCATATTACGTATTTTTCATATTGTTCATATTCATGTATATTATGAACAAGAGGGAGACCACCTTGTCTCTAAAGTTTAAAATAGCTCACGAGATGCTATGAACAACACTTTAGATTCTACTCTCCCTTTAAGAGGTTAACCCACATTTGCTATGTTTAAAGTTATTTCCTGTCTCACAAGAAAGCATTGTTCTTCTGTATCTCATTCCCAGACCATATACTCAGAGCTTTTGAACATTTAAGATAAATATACCAGCCTCCCCGGGTGGTAATTCAAAGGTTTGGACACTTGGTAAAATAAACAAGATAAGGGACTCTTGTTTCAAGGGAGTATAAAAACCTAAAGTAGTATTTCAGAATAAGTTACAAAACTGTAGGGCTTATTCAAAATTCCTGTTGTGTTTCTCTTATAGTATATCTATGTATTGTATATATATACTGTGAGGGGGTTAACTCGGTAGCGGGTGTGTGCGACCCCCTGGTTGGGCTCCCCACACAAAAACAGGGCCAGCAGACGGAGGTTGTGGTTTTCAAAATCAAAAGGTGCGGTTTATTTCTCTATGTACAGTGACAAAAACACAGCAAAGCCAAAAAGAAACAAACAAAATAAATCCTGGTCAGTTTGACCTCTGACTAAACATGCAGGTTTCCTAAACTAACAACTGGGATCAGCCTGGTGCTGTCCTAGTCCCTAAGTCCCTGGTTTAGTAAAAGTCCAAACAAATAGCCACACAGGCTTTGCCTCACCGCACAGGGGTTCACTCTCCCTAGACAGTCCACACAGGTCTGGTTCCAGGCATGAGCTAACATCTAATGAATCTGGGAGTTTTTTATAGAGGCCTTAAACGAACTGACAGGCTTCAGCTGGTCTCATCAACTCCCTGCCTGCACGACGCCCAGCCCTCTCCCTAGAGGTATGAGTCATCCATGAGCCTACTAGCCTCAGCTGGGCTTATACAACTCTCCACCCTAGTTGTACAAGTCAGCATAAAGCCTGAATCTGGGAGAAATATATCTACCCCCCTGGATGCAACCAGGTGACTTTACCTTCCTGCTGTCACATACCCCCCCCTCTTGTTTTAACCTTGGGGTTGGAACACCAGCAATCAGGCATTCATGTACTCGAGACAAAGCATCCACATTCCCCATTTGAACGCCAGGGCGATGCTTTACTGTGAAGTTGAATTCCTGTAGGGCCAGGAACCACCTATTCACTCTTCTATTTGTCTCCTTGTTTTGAGCCATCCACTTTAACGGAGCGTGATCCGTAACCATGTCAAAGTGCCTACCTAGCAGATAGTACCGAAGGGAATCTAGAGCCCACTTCACCGCTAAACACTCCTTTTCAACCGTGGCGTAATTTACCTCATGGGACTTCAACTTCCTGCTGAGGTAAATGACTGGGTGCTCTTCCCCGTTCCAGACCTGGGACAATACTGCTCCTAACCCCACATCTGACGCATCACTTTGTACGACAAAGTCTTTAGAGAAGTCGGGTGAGTACAACACTGGCTGGCTACATAAGGCTTGTTTCAAGAATTGGAATGCTGCCTCAGCCTCGGGGGTCCATTTAATCATGACCGACCCTTTCCCTTTCGTCAGGTTGGTTAGGGGCACAGCCTTAGAAGCAAAGTGGGGAATGAAGCGCCGATAATAACCCGCGATTCCCAGAAAGGCCCGTACCTGCTTCTTGCTGTTGGGACGTGGCCAACTCTGGATGGCCTCGACTTTGTTGAGTTGGGGTTTTATCACTCCCCTGCCAATGGTGTACCCAAGATATTTGGCCTCCTCCTGCCCAACGGTACACTTCTTGGGGTTAGCCGTAAACCCCGCTTCCCGGATAGAGTCTAGGACTGCTTGCACTTTTGGCAGATGTGAGGCCCAATCTGTGCTATGGACAATTACGTCATCCAGGTAAGCCGCAGCATACTTCCGATGGGGCCTCAGTATCTGGTCCATTTTCCGCTGGAATGTGGCCGGCGCATTCTGTAACCCGAACGGCATTCTCTTATATTGGAACGCCCCGTCTGGGGTTACAAATGCGGTTTTCTCTTTGGCCGACTTGGCCAGGGGAATTTGCCAATACCCTTTTGTGAGGTCAAGAGTCGTCATGTATCGGGCTGTTCCCAGCCGGTCGATCAACTCATCTATACGTGGCATGGGGTAGGTGTCAAATTTTGTAACTTTGTTCAACTGACGAAAATCGTTACAAAATCGCCAGCTCCCATCCGGTTTAGGCACCAACACAATGGGACTAGACCAATCACTTTGGGACTCCTCTATCACCCCTAAGTTCAGCATTTTCTGTACTTCCTCCCGTATTGCCTCCCGTCGGGCCTCTGGGATCCGATAGGGTTTTAACTTCACCCTTTCACCGGGCGGGGTAATAATATCATGCTCTACCCCAGATGTTTGTCCCGGCAGCTCAGAGAACACCTCCTGGTTGCGAAGCACAAACTCCTTAACCTCCTGTTGTTGGGGTTGTGACAAGGTGGCTGCTATTCCAACCTCCGGAATCACGCAACCAGTTTGAGCTGGTGACCAAGTTTCTGCGACTAGGGACTCTCTATCCCTCCAGGCTTTCAACAGATTAACGTGATATATCTGTTCGGGCTTTCGCCTTCCTGGTTGTCTGACCTTGTAATTCACTTCGCTCACTTTTTCCATTATCTCGTAGGGGCCTTGCCATTTGGCAAGGAATTTACTTTCAACCGTAGGGACAAGTACCAATATCCTATCCCCCGGGGAAAAGGTACGGGTCTTTGCTCCACGGTTGTACACTCTCTGCTGTGCCAACTGCGCTTGGGCCAAATGTTCCTTCACGATGGGCATTACCTGTGCAATTCGATCTTGCATCAGGGCGACATGCTCAATCACACTCCTGTGGGGAGAACTCTCACTTTCCCAAGTTTCCTTGGCAATATCCAACAGCCCTCTTGGGTGTCTCCCATACAGTAACTCAAAGGGGGAGAATCCCGTAGAGGATTGGGGCACCTCCCTAATAGCAAACATCAAATAAGGAAGTAGACAGTCCCAATCCTTTCCATCTCTATCCACCACTTTCTTCAACATTTGTTTTAGGGTTTTGTTGAATCTTTCAACCAGCCCATCGGTTTGGGGGTGATACACAGATGTACGCAATTGCGTCACTTTGAACAATTTACACAGCTCTTTCATAACCCGGGACATAAAGGGTGTACCTTGGTCCGTAAGCAGTTCTTTACAAATACCCACCCGGCTAAAAACAAGAGATAGCTCTTTGGCTATGGTTTTGGCCGAGGTATTTCTGAGAGGGATCGCTTCTGGATAACGGGTGGCATAGTCCATTATAACCAATATGTACTGGTGCCCCCTAGCGGACTTGATTATAGGACCTACCAAATCCATGGCGATCCTCTCAAACGGGACCTCAATGATGGGTAGAGGGACCAGCGGGCTACGGAAATGTGGCATCGGGGCCGACCTCTGACACACAGGGCAGGAGGAACAATAATTTTCTATGTCCTTCATCACCCCCGGCCAATAGAATCTCTGTAATACCCTCTCTCGGGTTTTCTCTGTCCCCAGATGACCTCCAAGAATGTGCCCATGGGCCAACTCCAACACCAACTTCCTGTAAGGTTTGGGCACCACAAGCTGCTCAACGGTTTCTTCTGCCCTTTTTGCCACCCGATACAGTAGGTCCTTCTCTACGCTGAAGTATGGGTAAGTGCAGGTATTATCTGGGTTCACTAACTCGCCATCTATTTCCACTACGTTTTCCCGTGCCTTTATTAGGGCGGGGTCTTTTAACTGTTCTGTGGCAAAATTTTCCCTGTGAACCTCCAGATCAGAAAACTCCACAGACGGTAGGTTTTCGTCTGAGGAGGTGGGCTCCTCTCCAGTTTCTTGAGTCTCCCCTGCCAATACTGACAAGGGAAATTCTGGAGAGTCCTCACCACTCTCAGAGGAGTTCTGGCTATCACATTCCTGGTACATAGGGGCACCAGTGGGGGGCTCAGGATCATCCCACAGTTCCCAGAACTTCGGAAAATCTCTTCCCACAATGGCATCATGCGGTAATTGAGATACTAACCCCACTGGATGAGAGAGGGTACCTTTGGGGGTCTCGAAACACACTGTAGTCACTGGATACTCTCGGGTGTCCCCATGCACACAAATAACAGCTACCTTGCTATTCCCAGAGACCTCTGTTTTAACTAATTCAGCCTTTATCAGGGTCACAAGGCTACCTGAATCCAGTAATACCACAACATTTCTACCATTAATACACATTTTGCATAAATGTTTCTCAGTTCCCCGAATGGCAGTGCATGCGACTGTCGCACACAGCAACTGACGTCTGTCCGTCAGAAAGTCACATTGCATGGGTTCCTCCACAACCGGGCAATTTGCTGCAATATGTCCCGCTTGCCGGCAGCGGTAGCAAACAATCCTTTTGGCTGCCTCTTGAGCCCCTGACTTCCCAGGCTGTTCTCGCCAAACTTTGGGTAGAGCTCCCACCCTCTCACTCTCTCCACCCTCACCCCTTGGAATCCTCTTATCCGCCCCTGGGGATGGTCTGGTCTTAGGGTGGAAAGTCCGAGAGTCTCTGGAAGAGGCCGTCAGGTTCTCTGTAGCCAAGTATTTCTCTACACGATCCACAAGACCACTGGCCGTCTCTGGGTCTCCATGGCTTACCCACTTTTGGATGGCAGTAGGAAGAGCTCTCAAAAACCGATCCATTACAACACGTTCCACAATCTCTGGTGCGGACAAAGTCTCTGGCTGTAGCCACTTCCTGCTCAGGTGAATGAGATCATACATTTGAGACCTGGGGGGTTTTCCAAGCTGGAAAGTCCAGTTATGCACACGCTGAGCCCGGACAGCCAGGGTGACACCCAGCCTTGCCAATATTTCAGCTTTTAGCATCACATAGACTTTTGCTTGGTCAGGCTCTAGGTCATAGTAAGCCTTCTGCGATTCACCAGTTAACAGAGGAGCCACCAGTCCAGCCCACTGCTCCTCAGGCCACTTTTCTCTTTCAGCAGTCCTTTCAAATGTGGTCAAAAATACCTCTGGATCATCCTCTCCAGTCATTTTTGTCAATAAACGACTCACCCCAAAGGACGCGGTATTAGTGGGACGGCTTTCCTCACTGGTCTGCGGACGTTGCTGCATTACTGCTTCCATTTGTTGTAGTCTCTGCTCTTGCTTCTGTAACAGGTCTATGAAGCGGGCCTCAGATTGCTGCTGGGCTTGTTGATGAGCTTGCTGCTGGGCTGCAAGGCTCCTTTGCAAACCTGCATTTGTCTGCTGTTGATTGGCATTTGCTAGAGCCAGCTGTTTCAGTATCTCCTCCATGCTGGCTTAAAAAAAACTGCCACTGGTTCTCCACCAACTGTGAGGGGGTTAACTCGGTAGCGGGTGTGTGCGACCCCCTGGTTGGGCTCCCCACACAAAAACAGGGCCAGCAGACGGAGGTTGTGGTTTTCAAAATCAAAAGGTGCGGTTTATTTCTCTATGTACAGTGACAAAAACACAGCAAAGCCAAAAAGAAACAAACAAAATAAATCCTGGTCAGTTTGACCTCTGACTAAACATGCAGGTTTCCTAAACTAACAACTGGGATCAGCCTGGTGCTGTCCTAGTCCCTAAGTCCCTGGTTTAGTAAAAGTCCAAACAAATAGCCACACAGGCTTTGCCTCACCGCACAGGGGTTCACTCTCCCTAGACAGTCCACACAGGTCTGGTTCCAGGCATGAGCTAACATCTAATGAATCTGGGAGTTTTTTATAGAGGCCTTAAACGAACTGACAGGCTTCAGCTGGTCTCATCAACTCCCTGCCTGCACGACGCCCAGCCCTCTCCCTAGAGGTATGAGTCATCCATGAGCCTACTAGCCTCAGCTGGGCTTATACAACTCTCCACCCTAGTTGTACAAGTCAGCATAAAGCCTGAATCTGGGAGAAATATATCTACCCCCCTGGATGCAACCAGGTGACTTTACCTTCCTGCTGTCACAATATATATATATATATATATATATATGTATAAACCCATATCTACATATATATATTATTACAAAATGTGACATCCTAGCGGTATTGATACTAGAAGCTGTATTTGTCAAAAGTAAGTTAAAAGTTATTCCAAGTGACTTCAGCTTCGAGGAATGTTAACAACCCATTAGCAGAGAGGTGGGAAGATGTTCCCAAGACATTACTCTGAGCCATTCGCCGAAATGTCTGGTATACTTGACACATTTTGACACCCTTAGACAATTAAGTGTGTTTTACTAAGTTAGATCAAAGGGTAGTCGTAAATTACCTTCGGCCTCCATGAAAATAACATTAGAAATTATTCCTTATACACCACTGCCCCTACAGGTTAAAAACAACATTGTTCAAGATGGCGTATATGTGGTTGCTAAGACAACCTTCCAAAAAAAAAGTTACCTAGTGATAAGATACACACCCACTTCTGGGAGTGAGATAAAAGTAACAGCTGAGATAGCAGAGGGAGATCGCAGAGAGACCTGAAGACCGGGAGACATCGGAGGGAGCTGAAGAAGAGTTGATCTCTGAAGGCACTGACTCTCTGAAGCTGGAAGCAGATCTTAGAACGCAAACATGTAGCAATATTGGAAGTTGTCCTATGGGACTCATCATTGCCTCATAATGGAAGCTTCTCAAACAGACAGAACTTTAACCTGGTAACGTATTACTTTTGTTTATTTACCTGCTTTTGTAATGGAGTTGTTTTTGCATACACATAACTAAAACCATTTAAATATATATGGCAAAGCAATTTGGAATGGTATCATATTTTAACTGCAGTATAAATGAAATATTATTCCAAATAATAAGGCACATACCCTAATTTGGTTGTCTTTAAAAAGCTAGAGCCAAGTGGTACAATGGTTTTATTATGATATAGGTGTAAAAATGTATTCTCTCTAATTTTTAATATAAGACTTGATGTTTTATCAAAGCCGTGTTCCTTATATGACCCTTGGTCTGGACACGTTTAAGAAGTGTAATCAGGAGATCTGTTGGTTTGAGAAAGAAAGTGTTAAAGAGAACAAAAGAGTGTTTACACCTTCCATGAAGTAACGGAAAGACATTTCAAGAGCTACCAAGTGTTAGATGTACAAGTATCATTTAAGTATCGAATTGTGAATATACCTTGTCACATCGAGCTTGCATAGAAATGTATGTAAATATTATTTGAACCTTAATCATCATTTATCTCTGATTGTAGAAGTATATCCATTCAGTTGTTTTATCACGACTTATACCTGATTTTAATTTGCACTGTACTTTAGTTAATAAATATATATAATATTTTAAGCAATATTCATTTGTGTTACTTGTCTTCAAACTAGCATGGATAAAAGAACTTAGAATTTCTTGATATTGCAGGAATTGGGGAATCTCCCAAAATTAAGATTTACCTATTTCCATAACGCAATAATTTTTTTTATATTTCAGTATAAACATTCTGACATACTTGTAGGCACTATGCTGAGATGCGTCAATGTTTCTGACATATATGGAGGCACCGCTTGAGATCTGTCAACGTTTGAAACAAGTGATATATTTGTGCAAAATTATATATATTTTTTTGAAAAAAAATAATAATAATTTTTAAAAATTAAAAAAAAAAAATTTGTTTGGCTATTGCCATTGTTAGTTGCAATATTGAAAAATGACAAATACTAAAGTTATTTTTAGTGCAGCCGGTCCTGCTGATGCAGAGAATGAAATTGGTATGCATCACAGAAAAACCGTAGCGTTTGCAAAATATCAGGGGATGTCTTCTATCAGAGAAATTAAGACAGAACTTGGTCCCTGTAAGTCAGTTATTACTGCAAGAAGGACCAGGTGTACTTTGGATTGTAAGCACAATCAAAGTACCAGAGAACTTTTTAAAGTTCTCAAGAAAGCCCATTACTTGGCTAAGAAAAACCCAGATTTTGAAAGCCATGGATTGTTCCAACTGTTTGATGAGGCTTTGCCAAATAAAATTACAATTATTATGGCTTGGGATTACTATCCCAAAAATGGATTGGATTGGCTAATAGAGCATCATTTTTTTTTGCTATTCTACAGAACAGTAAAGAAGCTTCAATAATACATTTAAATAGCCCGCTCAAATTATAGCCTAAAAAGGAGCAGGGATAAATTGAAGCTACAAAATATAATTAGCCTGGAATTGTTAAAAATTCCAATTCCCCAATCAAAAGTTACACCCAGTTTTAAAAACTAAGAAGTGAAATCTAGCTGAGGTGTTCAAATATTTAAATGTCTGTAATTGACCAAAAGAAAAGAAACATGAGCAGAGTAACAGGTTTAAAGACATTTTTTTTTCTTTTCTCTAAAAGGAGTTTCACCCCCTCCTGTGGAAAAAGGAGGGGGGGGGAGTTGTAAAGAGTAGAATGATCTTTGCAGCCAAAACCTTGTTAAGAACTGACAGGTTTTAGGAATGTTCCTGTGTGAGGCAAAGGTGGGGGCTACGTGCTCTTGCTTATACAAACACACACAGCTGACAAAGTGTAGCCAAAACTGTTACCTGTCATTTCAATTATATTGCTGTTTTATATTGTTTTCCTTATAGGTATTTCATAAAAACAGGATACCATAAAAAGTTATTAGATAATTATCTAAGCAATTATTTTGTTTCAGAAACATTTATAATAAATCCAAGAATTTATTTTCTAAAAAATAACATCAGCTAAAATTATGTTTAACCACTTCAATACCATGCACTTATACAGCTTCCTGCCCAAGCCAATTTTGAGATTTCAGCGCTGTCGCAATTTGAATGACAATTGCGCGGTCATGCTACACTGTACCCAAACACATTTTTTATCATTTTGTTCCCACAAATAGAGCTTTCTTTCGGTGGTATTTGATCGCCTCTGCGATTTTTATTTTTTGCACAACAAATAAAAAAAGAGCGAAAATTTTGAAAAAAACTATGTTTTTCTTTGTTTCTGTAAAAATTTTTTGTAAATAAGTACCTTTTCTACTTCAATGACGGGCACTGATAAGGCGGCACTGAAGGGCACTGATAAGGCGACACTGATGGGCACCGATGAGGTGGCACCAATGAGGTGGCACTGATGAGGTGGCACTGATGGGCACTGATGATGGGCACTGATAGGCGGCACTGATGGGCACTGATATGTGGCACTGGTATGCGGCACTGATTGGCACTCATAGGCGGCACTGATTGGCACTCATAGGCGGCACTGATTGGCACTCATAGGAGGCACTGATTGGCACTTATAGGCGGCACTGATGGGCACTTATAGGCGGCACTGATAGGTGGGCACTTATGGGTACAGATGGGCACGGGTGGGCACTGATAGGTGGCGCTGATGGACACTAGTAGGTGGCACTGATGCCCAGCAATGCCAGCCACCACACATTGTGGTTGTGCCATCATATTGCCAGTCAGTGCCCATTTGTGGGCACTGATTGGCATTTTTTTTTTTTTACTACATGTGGATGGCCATGGGGGCCATCCACATGCTTGGGGCTTCCCTGTGGTCCTGGGGGGCTTCCCTGGTGGTCCAGTGGGGGTATCCGAGGGGGGGCTGCGCTGATAAACAATCAGCGTGAACCCCCCCTGTCAGGAGAGCCGCCGATCGGCTCTCCTCTACTCGCGTCTGTCAGACGCGAGTGAGGAAGAGCCGATCAACGGCTCTTCCTGTTTACATCGTGATCAGCCGTGATTGGACATGGCTGATCACGTGGTAAAAAGCCTCCGCCGGAGGCTTTTTACCGAGATCAGTGTAGCGGTGGGTCAGACTGACCCACCGCTCCACCGATCGCCGTGATGCGCGCCCCCCCCAGGCGCGCGGCGGCTGTTATCCCGCAGGACGTCATATGACGTCCAGTGTGGATAACTGAACCACTTCCCGGACGTCAATATGCTATTGACTGGGCGGCAAGTGGTTAAAGCTGACGTTGTAAATATTTTAGGCACTGCCCTGAAATCAAATAAAAATAAAAAGCCCAGTTGAACTACAACTTAAAAGGGAATGAAGTCATGTACATTCCTGCATTTATAGTTAATATGCCCAACGATCGATTACGTATTGGTATCGATCTATTAAAAAATAAAAAAATGTTTATTAAATCCTATTGTGATTTTATTTTAAATGTTAGATGGTCTCAAGTGACAAGGCCATACATAGGAACCTTCTCAATTCTCTAAAATTAGTGAGTATAGTTGAGATCCATCTCAGGAATATTTAAATTCTAGATGGCACCTTGTGTGCAGGCAACTCCGCTTCCCCCAGAAAGGGTTAGACAGGAGGTTCATACAAAAGGTATGTCCCCTGGATTATAGTTGACAGGAATGCTTGGAAGGTGATATTCTCAATGCTCACATCCATACAGTGTATGCTGACTCCATTGAGCGTAGTAATTATACGTAATTCCTACTGGGATTGTATGGTATGTTCCCTAACAGGTTAGTGACCTGGGGAATGTTAATAAGGTTCATATTTATGCCAGGAATATAATCACATTAGTAGAAAATAATTAAAATAGTTGATCAATCCTAAAGTAAATATTTAGGCATTCAAACCCCTCAGGATAAATAAATAATCAGCCAATCATTTATTCCTGATAATCAATGACCCAAAATATCATGTGTACATTGGCAAAGATATATTACATTGCTTTGCTATACACATGGATCTGGTAAATACCACTGTGGTCCAGATTAAAATAAAACCCAAGTAGTTTCATAAATGAACATGAAGCCCTTAAGTAATCTTGGTTATTGCCATATGCAGTAAACATATTAGTACCACATAAGTCATTATTCAGACAGGTACTAATACATTTTTTTTATTACCCGGCCAGGTATAAATAGGCCAGAATTTTAAGAACCCTGCTGCAGTAAAATGTTTCGCAGACAGGATGTATATAGAAAGGATTTCAGTAAATCACACTCATGAAAAATAAACGTTTTCATGGAGTTCAAAAATATGTTTGTGAAAAGATTCCTGTGATGTGGTATAATAGACATACGCATTGCCAGGATTCAATCTGATCCAAGTGAAAATGCACCTTGTGTTTTAAATCAAACATTGTTGTCTTTCCCTAGCTTGCTATGTTTCGCTAGTGGAGACCAGTAAGAGTTTCGAGGAGAGGGGTGTTGTAGGATCTGTGCACCGGATCTTATGATAATCCTATACTTGATATTCTTAAACCAAATGGTCAATGCGTTTATATGCTGATCTAAGACAGCTAAATAAACGAGTATATATGTACGGCTAAGCTGTGCCATATATTGACCAATGCTTGATATAAAAAAAAAAATACAAAGCGCTCAGTACTTCACTACACTAAATTATGCCCAATGATGGTGGAACATTCAGGTAAGTTCTGAGGACCCATACAAGCTGGCAATTAAAGGTGGTAAGAAATAGTACAACTGGAACAGAATGTTAATTTGGTCAGATAAATTAAGTTTGAATTTGATTTTGTTTTTGTTCGTTATTTTACATAAGGCCAAGGCCTGATGTACCTTCAAGACAAAGTCTAACATATGTGGATGATATTTTTGTTGAATAGCATAATGTTTGAAAAGCATATCCCAAAGTTCAGATATGTTCTTAACCAGTTGAGGGAGGCGGGTGTTTAAAATTTCATTTCAGGAAGACCAATGGTGTCGCTCCAAGGTTTATCTCCTGAGGCCTAAGGTTTGCAGCCTAAGTCTCACCACAAGAAGAAAATGGAGACTGTGATGAGGTCAAGAGTATCTACCAATATCAGTGAATTGATGACATGTTTGGGTATGGTATAAAATATTCAATTGTATGCTTGTCATCCTAGGTTCCAACTAAGAATGCTGGAAGGTAATGTATAAGAAGAGACCTATAAGGATCAAGAGAATGTAGATGTAATAATATGACATAGTGATATTTCTCTCCTAACTTACAGATCTTCCAATCTTATACTTCAGCATTAATGTTGATCCTGCCAATCATGGCAGAATAATATCATCAGTAGATCATTGATGATTTTAGTTAATTAAAATATAGTTAACCAATCGCTATATCATATATATAGCATAGTTAGAAAATGTAAGTATTAATTAATAAGAATATGTATTCATACTGTCTATTTACTCAAATAGAAAGTGATTGACACTCCAGACCAGATCGTTGATTGGTAAAGGCGAAGTAAACTGCCAACAGACACAGCGATCGTATGGATGATGTTAATCCTTGGCGTCCAGTTCCGGAGGGAACCTGTCACCAAACCACACTCCAGACCAGATCGTTGATTGGTAAAGACGAAGTTGACCACCAAAAGACACAGTGATCGTTTGGATGATGTTAATCCATGATGCCCAGTTCCGGATGGAATCTATCACCACATCGAATCCTTCATCAGGAGTCATGAAGCAAGACGCTCCAGGATTCGTATGGCTGGAAAGAAAGATTTATTGCAGAAGTCCCTTGTTTGCTTGAATCCCGGAATATCCATTGAAAGGAGAGATATTGAATCCCATTTTCAGCTTGTAACACTACAAGAGCGGATTCACTGAAGAGTTTCTTCAATTGCTGGCTTACCAGCCTTGTTTTCAACACATTTGAAATGGGGGGGGGGGGGGGTGACACCACCACTGCAACAGTTCATTTTGTTTTTATAAAGACTTGAACTCATCAACAAAGATCCAAGTCATACAAGAACATTCTTTAATATGGATGAAGAGAGGAAGGTGCTTCAAGTATAAAAGAAAAATAATAATATGGCCATATGTTTTAAACAACCATGATATTTCTTCGGACCCGTTTCTTGGTATGTCCGTGACTATTCGTCAGAAATACAAGAAATGTGTGTGTGTGGGGGGGGGGGGGGTTATGTCAGAACATTTGGGGTTAAAAAGAATTACATATAGTCCTTTATATTATGCATATTACGTATTTTTCACATTGTTCATATTCATGTATATTATGAACAAGAGGGAGACCATCTTGTCTCTAAAGTTTAAAATAGCTCAGGAGATGCTATGAACAACACTTTAGATTCTACTCTCCCTTTAAGAGGTTAACCCACATTTGCTATGTTTAAAGTTGTTTCCTGTCTCACAAGAAGGCATTGTTCTTCTGTATCTCGTTCACAGACCATATACTCAGAGCTTTTGAACATTTAAGATAAATATACCAGCCTCCCCGGGTGGTAATTCAAAGGTTTGGACACTTGGTAAAATAAACAAGATAAGGGACTCTTGTTTCAAGGGAGTATAAAAACCTAAAGTAGTATTTCAGAATAAGTTACAAAACTGTAGGGCTTATTCAAAATTCCTGTTGTGTTTCTCTTATAGTATATCTATGTATTGGATATATATATATATATATATATATATATATATATATATATGTATAAACCCATATCTACATATATATATTATTACAAAATGTGACATCCTAGCGGTATTGATACTAGGAGCTGTATTTGTCAAAAGTAAGTTAAAAGTTATTCCAAGTGACTTCAGCTTCGAGGAATGTTAACAACCCATTAGCAGAGAGGTGGGAAGATGTTCCCAAGACATTACTATGAGCCATTCGCCGAAATGTCTGGTATACTTGACACATTTTAACACCTGTGACAGCAGGAAGGTAAAGTCACCTGGTTGCATCCAGGGGGGTAGATATATTTCGCCCAGATTCAGGCTTTACGCCGACTTATACAACTAGGTGGAGAGTTGTATAAGCCCAGCTAAGGCTAGTGGGCTCATGGATGACTCATATGTCTAGGGAGAGTGTGGGGCGTCGTGCAGACAGGGAGTTGATGAGACCAGCTGAAGCTTGTCAGCTCATTTAGGCCTCTATAAGAACTCCCAGCTTCATTAGATGTTAGCTCATGCCTGGAACCAGACCTGTGTGGACTGTCTAGGGAGAGTGAACCCCTGTGCGGTGAGACAAAGCCTGTGTGGCTATTTGCTTGGACATTTAAAACCAGGGACTTAGGGACTAGGACAGCACTAGGCTGATCCCAGTTGTTAGTTAGGAAACCTGTATGTTTAGTCAGAGGTCAACTTGACCAGGATTTATTTTGTTTATGTTTCTTTTGCTTTGCTGTGTTTTGTCACTGTAAATAGAAAATAAACCGCACCTTTTTGATTTTGAAAACCACAACCTCCGTTTGCTGGGCCTGTTTTGTGTGGGGAGCCCATCCCGGGGGTCACACACACCCGCTGCCGAGCTAACCCCCTCACAGTTGGTGGAGAACCAGTGGCAGTTTTTTTTTTAAGCCAGCATGGAGGAGATACTGAAGCAGCTGGCTCTAGCAAATGCCAATCAACAGCAGACAAATGCAGGTTTGCAAAAGAGCCTTGCAGCTCATCAACAGAGCCTTGCAGCTCAACAACAGAACTTCGCAGCCCAGCAGCAAGCTCATCAACAGAGCCTTGCAGCCCAGCAGCAGACAAACGCAACTTTGCAACAGAGTCTGGAGGCTCAGCAACGAGCCCAGCAGCAATCTGAGGCCCGCTTCATAGACCTGTTGCAGAAGCAAGAGCAGAGACTACAACAACAGATGGAAGCAGTAATGCAGCAACGTCCGCAGACCAGTGAGGAAAGCCGTCCCACTAATACCGCGTCCTTTGGGGTGAGTCGTTTATTGACAAAAATGACTGGAGAGGATGATCCAGAGGTATTTTTGACCACATTTGAAAGGACCGCTGAAAGAGAAAAGTGGCCTGAGGAGCAGTGGGCTGGACTGGTGGCTCCTCTGTTAACTGGTGAATCGCAGAAAGCTTACTATGACCTAGAGCCTAACCAAGCAAAAGACTATGTGATGCTAAAAGCTGAAATATTGGCAAGGCTGGGTGTCACCCAGGCTGTCCGGGCTCAGCGTGTGCATAACTGGACTTTCCAGCTTGGAAAACCCCCCAGGTCTCAAATGTATGATCTCATTCACCTGAGCAGAAAGTGGCTACAGCCAGAGACTTTGTCCGCACCAAAGATTGTGGAACGTGTTGTAATGGATCGGTTTTTGAGAGCTCTTCCTACTGCCATCCAAAAGTGGGTAAGCCATGGAGACCCAGAGACGGCCGATGGTCTTGTGGATCGTGTGGAGAAATACTTGGCTACAGAGAACCTGACGGCCTCTTCCAGAGACACTCGGACTTTCCACCCTAAGACCAGACCATCCCCAGGGGCGGATAAGAGGATTCCAAGGGGTGAGGGTGGAGAGAGTGAGAGGGTGGGAGCTCTACCCCAAGTTTGGCGAGAACAGCCTGGGAAATCAGCGGCTCAAGAGGCGGCAAGAAGGATCGTTTGCTACCGCTGCCGGCAAGCGGGACATATTGCAGCCAATTGCCCGGTTGTGGAGGAACTCATGCAGTGTGACTTTCTGACGGGCAGACGTCAGTCGCTGTGTGCGACAGTCGCATGCACTGCCATTCGAGGAACTGAGAAACATTTATGCAAAATGTGTGTTAATGGTAGAAATGTTGTGGTATTGCTGGATTCAGGTAGCCTTGTGACCCTGATAAAGGCTGAGTTAGTTAAAACAGAGGTCTCTGGGAATAGCAAGGTAGCTGTTATTTGTGTGCATGGGGACACCCGAGAGTATCCAGTGACTACAGTGTGTTTCGAGACCCCCAAAGGTACCCTCTCTCATCCAGTGGGCTTAGTATCTCAGTTACCGCATGACGCCATTGTGGGAAGGGATTTTCCGAAGTTCTGGGAACTGTGGGATGATCCTGAGCCCCTCACTGGTGCCCCTATGTACCAGGAATGTGATAGCCAGAACTCCCCTGAGAGTGGTGAGGACTCTCCGGAATTTCCCTTATCAGTATTGGCAGGGGAGACTCAAGAAACTGGAGAGGAGCCCACCTCCTCAGACGAAAACCTACCGTCTGTGGAGTTTTCTGATCTTGAGGTTCACAGGGAAAACTTTGCCACAGAACAGTTGAAAGACCCCGCCCTAATAAAGGCACGGGAAAACGTAGTGAAAATAGATGGCGAGTTAGTGAACCCAGATAATACCTGCACTTACCCATACTTCAGCGTAGAGAAGGACCTACTGTATCGGGTGGCAAAAAGGGCAGAAGAAACCGTTGAGCAGCTTGTGGTGCCCAAACCTTACAGGAAGTTGGTGTTGGAGTTGGCCCATGGGCACATTCTTGGAGGTCATCTGGGGACAGAGAAAACCCGAGAGAGGGTATTACAGAGATTCTATTGGCCGGGGGTGATGAAGGACGTAGAAAATTATTGTTCCTCCTGCCCTGTGTGTCAGAGGTCGGCCCCGATGCCACATTTCCGTAGCCCGCTGGTCCCTCTACCCATCATTGAGGTCCCGTTTGAGAGGATCGCCATGGATTTGGTAGGTCCTATAATCAAGTCCGCTAGGGGGCACCAGTACATATTAGTTATAATGGACTATGCCACCCGTTATCCAGAAGCGATCCCTCTCCGAAATACCTCGGCCAAAACCATAGCCAAAGAGCTATCTCTTGTGTTTAGCCGGGTGGGTATTTGTAAAGAACTGCTTACGGACCAAGGTACACCCTTTATGTCCCGGGTTATGAAGGAGCTGTGTAAATTATTCAAAGTGACGCAATTACGTACATCTGTGTATCACCCCCAAACCGATGGGCTGGTTGAAAGATTCAACAAAACCCTAAAACAAATGTTGAAGAAAGTGGTGGATAGAGATGGAAAGGATTGGGACTGTCTACTTCCTTATCTGATGTTTGCTATTAGGGAGGTGCCCCAATCCTCTACGGGATTCTCCCCCTTTGAGTTACTGTATGGGAGACACCCAAGAGGGCTGTTGGATATTGCCAAGGAAACTTGGGAAAGTGAGAGTTCTCCCCACAGGAGTGTGATTGAGCATGTCGCCCTGATGCAAGACCGAATTGCACAGGTAATGCCCATCGTGAAGGAACATTTGGCCCAAGCGCAGTTAGCACAGCAGAGAGTGTACAACCGTGGAGCCAAGACCCGTACCTTTTCCCCGGGGGATAGGATACTGGTACTTGTCCCTACGGTTGAAAGTAAATTCCTTGCCAAATGGCAAGGCCCCTACGAGATAATGGAAAAAGTGAGCGAAGTGAATTACAAGGTCAGACAACCAGGAAGGCGAAAGCCCGAACAGATCTATCACGTTAATCTGTTGAAAGCCTGGAGGGATAGAGAGTCCCTAGTCGCAGACACTTGGTCACCAGCTCAAACTGGTTGCGTGATTCCTGAGGTTGGAATAGCAGCCACCTTGTCACAACCCCAACAACAGGAGGTTAAGGAGTTTGTGCTTCGCAACAAGGAGGTATTCTCTGAGCTGCCGGGACAAACATCTGGGGTAGAGCATGACATCATTACCCCGCCCGGTGAAAGGGTGAAGTTAAAACCCTATCGGATCCCAGAGGCCCGACGGGAGGCAATACGGGAGGCAGTACAGAAAATGCTGAACTTAGGGGTGATAGAGGAGTCCCAAAGTGATTGGTCTAGTCCCATCGTGTTGGTGCCTAAACCGGATGGGAGCTGGCGATTTTGTAACGATTTTCGTCAGTTGAACAAAGTTACAAAATTTGACACCTACCCCATGCCACGTATAGATGAGTTGATCGACCGGCTGGGAACAGCCCGATACATGACGACTCTTGACCTCACAAAAGGGTATTGGCAAATCCCCCTGGCCAAGTCGGCCAAAGAGAAAACCGCATTTGTAACCCCAGACGGGGCGTTCCAATATAAAAGAATGCCGTTCGGGTTACAGAATGCGCCGGCCACATTCCAGCGGAAAATGGACCAGATGCTGAGGCCCCATCGGAAGTATGCTGCGGCTTACCTGGATGACGTAATTGTCCATAGCACAGATTGGGCCTCACATCTGCCAAAAGTGCAAGCAGTCCTGGACTCTGTTCGGGAAGCGGGGTTTACGGCTAACCCCAAGAAGTGTACCATTGGGCAGGAGGAGGCCAAATATCTTGGGTACACCATTGGGAGGGGAGTAATAAAACCCCAACTCAACAAAGTCGAGGCCATCCAGAGTTGGCCACGTCCCAACAGCAAGAAGCAGGTACGAGCCTTTCTGGGAATCGCTGGGTATTATCGGCGATTCATTCCCCACTTTGCTTCTAAGGCTGTGCCCCTAACCAACCTGACGAAGGGGAAAGGGTCGGTCATGATTAAATGGACCCCCGAGGCTGAGGCAGCATTCCAATTCTTGAAACAAGCCTTATGTAGCCAGCCAGTGTTGTACTCACCCGACTTCTCTAAAGACTTTGTCGTACAAAGTGATGCGTCAGATGTGGGGTTAGGAGCAGTATTGTCCCAGGTCTGGAACGGGGAAGAGCACCCAGTCATTTACCTCAGCAGGAAGTTGAAGTCCCATGAGGTAAATTACGCCACCGTTGAAAAGGAGTGTTTAGCGGTGAAGTGGGCTCTAGATTCCCTTCGGTACTACCTGCTAGGTAGGCACTTTGACATGGTTACGGATCACGCTCCGTTAAAGTGGATGGCTCAAAACAAGGAAACAAATAGAAGAGTGAATAGGTGGTTCCTGGCCCTCCAGGAATTCAACTTCACAGTAAAGCATCGCCCTGGCGTTCAAATGGGGAATGTGGATGCTTTGTCTCGAGTACATGAATGCCTGATTGCTGGTGTTCCAACCCCGAGGTTAAAACAAGAGGGGGGGGTATGTGACAGCAGGAAGGTAAAGTCACCTGGTTGCATCCAGGGGGGTAGATATATTTCGCCCAGATTCAGGCTTTACGCCGACTTATACAACTAGGTGGAGAGTTGTATAAGCCCAGCTAAGGCTAGTGGGCTCATGGATGACTCATATGTCTAGGGAGAGTGTGGGGCGTCGTGCAGACAGGGAGTTGATGAGACCAGCTGAAGCTTGTCAGCTCATTTAGGCCTCTATAAGAACTCCCAGCTTCATTAGATGTTAGCTCATGCCTGGAACCAGACCTGTGTGGACTGTCTAGGGAGAGTGAACCCCTGTGCGGTGAGACAAAGCCTGTGTGGCTATTTGCTTGGACATTTAAAACCAGGGACTTAGGGACTAGGACAGCACTAGGCTGATCCCAGTTGTTAGTTAGGAAACCTGTATGTTTAGTCAGAGGTCAACTTGACCAGGATTTATTTTGTTTATGTTTCTTTTGCTTTGCTGTGTTTTGTCACTGTAAATAGAAAATAAACCGCACCTTTTTGATTTTGAAAACCACAACCTCCGTTTGCTGGGCCTGTTTTGTGTGGGGAGCCCATCCCGGGGGTCACACACACCCGCTGCCGAGCTAACCCCCTCACACACCCTTAGACAATTAAGTGTGTTTTACTAAGTTAGATCAAAGGGTAGTCGTAAATTTCCTTCGGCCTCCGTGAAAATAACATTAGAAATTATTCCTTATACACCACTGCCTCTACAGGTTAAAAACGGCACTGACTCTCTGAAGCTGGAAGCAGATCTTAGAACGCAAACATGTAGCGATATTGGAAGTTGTCCTATGGGACTCATCATTGCCTCATAATGGAAGCTTCTCAAACAGACAGAACTTTAACCTGGTAACGTACTCATTTTGTTTATTTACCTGCTTTGGTAATGGAGTTGTTTTTGCATACACATAACTAAAACCATTTAAATATTTATGGCAAAGCAATTTGGAATGGTATCATATTTTAACTGCAGTATAAATGAATTATTATTCCAAATATTAAGGCACATACCCTAATTTGGTTGTCTTTAAAAAGCTAGAGCCAAGTGGTACAATGGTTTTATTATGATATAGGTGTAAAAATGTATTCTCTCTAAATTTTAATATAAGACTTGATGTTTTATCAAAGCCGTGTTCCTTATATGACCCTTGGTCTGGACACGTTTAAGAAGTGTAATCAGGAGATCTGTTGGTTTGAGAAAGAAAGTGTTAAAGAGAACAAAAGAGTGTTTACACCTTCCGTGAAGTAACGGAAAGACATTTCAAGAGCCACCAAGTGTTAGATGTACAAGTATCATTTAAGTATCGAATTGTGAATATACCTTGTCATATCGAGCTTGCATAGAAATGTATGTAAATATTATTTGAACCTTAATCATCATTTATCTCTGATTGTAGAAGTATATCCATTCAGTTGTTTTATCACGACTTATACCTGATTTTAATTTGCACTGTACTTTAGTTAATAAATATATATAATATTTTAAGCAATATTCATTTGTGTTACTTGTCTTCAAACTAGCATGGATAAAAGAACTTAGAATTTCTTGATATTGCAGGAAATGGGGAATCTCCCAAAATTAAGATTTACCTATTTCCATAACGCAATAATTATTTTTATATTTCAGTATAAACATTCTGACATACTTGTAGGCACTATGCTGAGATGCGTCAATGTTTCTGACAGCGTCTACAAAATAGGGGATAGTTTTATGGCATTTTTATTAATAATTATTTTTTTTTACTAGCAATGGCGGCGATCAGCAATTTTTATCGTGACTGCGACATTATGGCGGACACATCGGACACTTTTGGCGCTATTTTGGGACCATTCACATTTATACAGCGATCAGTGCTATAAAAATGCACTGATTACTGTGTAAATGTGACTGGCAGTAAAGGGGTTAACCAGTAGGGGGCGCTGAAGGGGTTAAGTGTGTCCTAAGGATGTGTTCTAACTGTGTGGGGGCTGGGCTACGTGTGACACGACACTAATCACTGCTCCCGATCACATGGAGCAGTGATCAGTGTCCTGTCACTAGGCAGAATGGGGAAATGCTTGTTTACATCAGCATTTCCCCGTTCTTCCTGTCCGTGAGACGATCGCCGGACTCCTGGCTGACATTGAGTCCACGGGACCCATGGTCACACTCACGGAGCTCGTGGTGGGCACGCCCACAATACTGCGTCTTAAAGGGGACTTGTATATATACGTCCATATGCCCAGCCGTGCCATTCTGACAACGTATATCGTCGTGCAGCAGTCAGCAAGGGGTTAAATGCCTTTAGTTCTTTCTCAGTCGCTGACCTGGAACAAGTATGTCGATTAGGAGTTCTGAATTTATTCAGACTCTCCTAGTTTGCATGCAAGCACATTAAAACTTTTATTAGTTTAAAGTGGTTGTAAACCCTCCTGAAAAACAAAAACAAAAAAAAACACCCTGCAAGATAAAGGCATAATGAGCTAGGATGCATAGCATCCTAGCTCATTATGAATTACTTACCTGAGATCGAAGCCCCCGCAGCGGTCCTCGTTCTCTCCCTCCGGCGGCGACATCTCTCCCGAAGTGACTTCCAGGTATCGCGGGCTCCGGCGCTGTGGTTGGCCAGGGCCCCGATGATGGCAAGTCTAAAGCCCTGTACACACGATCGGTTTTACCGATGAAAACAGTCCGATGGACTTTTTTCATCGGACAAACCGATCGTGTATGGGCCCCATCGGTCTTTTTTCCATCAGTGATTAAAAATAGAACATGATATATAAACAAGAGAACCCTTGCGCTAGCTGAATGGTGAAATTGTTATAGGGTGGTGGGAAAGGGGTGGAGTACTGCAGCAATCACCGAGGGGTCGGGTCCAGATCAACAATGAAACAGTAATATCGTGATGGTGACTGCGCTGTAGTGAATTTAAATAAAATGGGTGAAGGGAAATCCAAAAAAAGGGGAGATTGACACGGAAAGTGAGGGTGTGAAGGGGGAGGGAAGGGGGAAGGAGAGATGAGGGGGAAAGAGGAAAAGGGAAGGGGAGACGATCGATAATGAATCGTGAGCTACAACTTTAGCTGAATAGCAGTGATGTGTAATATGTACAGTGACAGAAATGTACGTGCAATAATAATAAGTAAAAAAAAGGACTGAGCAAAAATGAATAAACAATATAAACAAATATGGACATATAAAAAGGGTGAGTAATCCAGTGATAATAAACGTGATGAGTTTAGAAAAAATGAATCACTAAACAATGATAATAATCAGTAACCAATATCCATAAATCAAATCACACACTGAGGTGTGTCAGTGAACCCAACCAATAAAGGGAAAAAGAAAAAGGAGTCCCAAATTGGTAATATAAAATGAAATCATGTGTGAAATTCATAAATAAATATTAATAAAGTCCCATCACCAAAGGTGTGTTAGGAAATTTTCCTATAATGTCCACCCAGTGGTCAGTAGTCACAAACAGCTTACTTTGCGCTGGCTCCCTGCTAAGAGGGGGCAGTATGAAACAGATCTCTGTGATGCAGAATATTAAGTGGTCCTTATGGCACAGTCTTTATGACACAGTTTCTTTGTGACTCATTGGGATGCATATGGAAAGACATAAACGGAGAAAACATCAATAGCGCAACTTTGTGAGTGCAGCAGGGTGAATCGCTGATGTAGAAATTCACACACTCACTTGTATGATAGTGAGCGTGGACCTCAATCCAAACGAGCACCGCGCTCGTGCCAGTGGAAAATTGAGTTGGCGTCTAGGATGCGTACGATGCGATCCTCAGATGTCAGCAGCGGCAGTCACAAAGTTGTAATGGTGAAATTAAAGAAGGACATATAGTGTGGGTCTGTACCACTGTAGAGGTAGTATTGGGACAATACTGCTGCAAAATTCCAAATATACTTGAATGACCTTTGGGTTCACCAGACTTGTAGGATCTCATTAGGTAGAGATCGTAAGCGCTTGTGCATCAGCCTGCCAGCATGAGAGGAATCCACCTGCAGTCTTCTAACGAGAGGCGATGTGTCCCCGGCTATCAAAGCAGACCACTCCAAGAGGCTTTGTATCCAGAATCTCTCCTTGGTTAAAAAGTGTCTAAAACATCTCGATCTGGTCTGTGTATCAGCCTTCACAGGCTGATACACAGACCAGATCGAGATGTTTTAGACACTTTTTAACCAAGGAGAGATTCTGGATACAAAGCCTCTTGGAGTGGTCTGCTTTGATAGCCGGGGACACATCGCCTCTCGTTAGAAGACTGCAGGTGGATTCCTCTCATGCTGGCAGGCTGATGCACAAGCGCTTACGATCTCTACCTAATGAGATCCTACAAGTCTGGTGAACCCAAAGGTCATTCAAGTATATTTGGAATTTTGCAGCAGTATTGTCCCAATACTACCTCTACAGTGGTACAGACCCACACTATATGTCCTTCTTTCATTTCACCATTACAACTTTGTGACTGCCGCTGCTGACATCTGAGGATCGCATCGTACGCATCCTAGACGCCAACTCAATTTTCCACTGGCACGAGCGCGGTGCTCGTTTGGATTGAGGTCCACGCTCACTATCATACAAGTGAGTGTGTGAATTTCTACATCAGCGATTCACCCTGCTGCACTCACAAAGTTGCGCTATTGATGTTTTCTCCGTTTATGTCTTTCCATATGCATCCCAATGAGTCACAAAGAAACTGTGTCATAAAGACTGTGCCATAAGGACCACTTAATATTCTGCATCACAGAGATCTGTTTCATACTGCCCCCTCTTAGCAGGGAGCCAGCGCAAAGTAAGCTGTTTGTGACTACTGACCACTGGGTGGACATTATAGGAAAATTTCCTAACACACCTTTGGTGATGGGACTTTATTAATATTTATTTATGAATTTCACACATGATTTCATTTATATTACCAATTTGGGACTCCTTTTTCTTTTTCCCTTTATTGGTTGGGTTCACTGACACACCTCAGTGTGTGATTTGATTTATGGATATTGGTTACTGATTATTATCATTGTTTAGTGATTCATTTTTTCTAAACTCATCACGTTTATTATCACTGGATTACTCACCCTTTTTATATGTCCATATTTGTTTATATTGTTTATTCATTTTTGCTCAGTCCTTTTTTTTTTTTTTACTTATTATTATTGCACGTACATTTCTGTCACTGTACATATTACACATCACTGCTATTCAGCTAAAGTTGTAGCTCACGATTCATTATCGATCGTCTCCCCTTCCCTTTTCCTCTTTCCCCCTCATCTCCCCTTCCCCCTTCCCTCCCCCTTCACACCCTCACTTTCCGTGTCAATCTCCCCTTTTTTTGGATTTCTCTTCACCCATTTTATTTAAATTCACTACAGCGCAGTCACCATCACGATATTACTAAAAATAGAACATGTTTTAAATTTATCCGATGGAAAAAAAACGATAGCAAATTCCGATCGTCTATGTGGAACTCCATCGGAGAAAAAACCCACGCATGCTCAGAATCAAGTCGACGCATGCTCAGAAGCATTGAACTTAATTTTTCTCGGCTCGTCTGAGTGTTTTACGTAATGGCGTTTGGGATGGTCGGATTTTTGACTGATGGTGTGTAGGCAAGACTAATGGAAGTCAGCTTCATCGGAAATCCGATGGGAAAAATCCATCCGATTTTATTCCATCGGAAATCTGATCGTGTGTACAGGGCTTTACTGAAGCAACGGCACGATGTGCCATTGCTTCAGTGCACATGTGCCGATGACTTCGGCACATGCAGACACAGGGGGATATCCTGGGTAGCTACAGGTAAGCCTTAATATAGGCTTACCCATAGCATAAAGTGTGTTGTAAGGGTTTACAACCACTTTAAACTAGCAAGAAATTAGCTATCTTTGAATGTATTCTTTCTCACATCTTTTTTACTATTCATTTGTGACTGTTATTACACGAACTACATACTAACAAAAGTTCAGAACGAAGTACATCTTGCTTATCATTTACTTTTCTGGGTAAAAATTAACTGCTGTGTTATGGTATCTACTGCTTTATTAGGTTTCTTCATAACTACTGATACTATTGATCTTTTGAGACTTTATTTTTAAGTTCCTTAGTGTTAACCCTGAGCAATACTCTTGAAATACTATGTAAAAAAGATTAACCCAATGGGTTTTTCTTACATGGACACAGAAGCACCCATTCAACTAATGTGATAGATCAGTCAGGGTCACCCCCAATGTCGATGCCGGTGACACACTATTCAAAACAAACAGCAGCTAAAAGCTCCTACTTTGTCTAAATGTCCAGCAGAAGCTTGGATGTTAGGCCCCTTTCACACTGAGGCGCTTTGCAGGCGCTATTGCGCTAAAAATAGCACCTGCAATGCGCCCCAAAAAAAACGCTCAATAGTATCCAATGTGAAAGCCCAAGGGCTTTCACACTGGAGCGTTGAGCTTGCAGGAGGGTCAAAAAACTCCTGCAAGCCGCATCTTTGAGGCGCAATAGGAGCGCTAAAAATAGCTCTCCTATAGCGCCCCTGCCCATTGAAATCAATGGGGTAGCGCCTCCAATACGCCCTCAAAACGCCGCAAAGAGGCGTTATTGCAGGCATTTTTAACCCTTTTTCGGCCTCTAGCGGGGGTTAAAATACCCCTGCTAGCGCCTGCAAATCGCAGAAAAAAAAACGATATAGCGGCGCTAAAAATAGCGCCGCTATACCGCCAGCGCATCCAGCGCCTCAGTGTGAAAGTAGCCTAAAGCCCTGTACACACGATCAGATTTCCTATGGATTCTAGTCCGATGGATTTGTCCATCGGATATCCGATGAAACTGTTTTCCATCAGTCTTGCCCACACACCATCAGTCAAAAAACCGACCGCTCCAAACGCGGTGACGTAAAACACTCCGATGAGCCGAGAAAAATGAAGTTTAATGCTTTTGAGCATGCGTCGACTTGATTCTGAGCATGCGTGGGTTTTTGATCCGATGGACTTGCCCATAGACGATCGGAGTTTTCGATCAGTTTTTTATCCATCGGAAAAATTTAAAACATGTTCTATTTTTTAAAACCGATGGAAAAAAGACTGATGGGTCCCATACACCATCGGTTTGTCTAATGAAAAGAATCCATCGGACGAAAATCCATAGGATATCCGATCGTGTGTACAGGGCTTTAGAGTAAGTAGTGGTAAAAGGGTGACAGGTCCAGACTTTTTGCTAATGTGTAGGTAAATCATTTAATGGTGATACATGTCCAAGATGGCAATTCTCCTCATGTTGGTGAAATTTCTTATTTCCTGTTGCGTATCCAGGACAGAAAATTAAAGTAAAATCTCCAACAGGATATAGACCGCAAAGAATAGGGGTTTTAACTCCTACTCTCTCTAAGGCTGGGTTCACACTGCTGCGCTGTGCGACATCACATGTGATTTGCACCGCATTGCTGTGCAAATCACATGCGATGTCTGTGCGATACAGATTGTATGGTTGAATTTGCATCGCATTCGGACCAAAGTCGTGCAGGACCCTTTTTTTGGTCCACACCAGAATTGGATCGCATGGGGGTTCCCGCATCGCACTGACGTGAACCGAGTCTAAAGCTAAAACGATAATATTTCGGCTACAGGTACACTCTAGATTTTTTAGTAGCATGAGATTAAAATCTCCTGCATGGTTAACCACTTCAGCCCCAGAAGATTTGGCTGCTCAATGACCCGATACGGCACTGCATCAATTTAACTGACAATTGCTCGGTCGTGCGACGCTGTACCCACACAAACTTGAGGTCCTTTTTTTCCTACAAATAGAGCTTTCTTTTAGTGGTATTTGATCACCTCTGCGTTTTTTTTTTTTTTGCGCTATAAACAAAAGAACAGCGACAATTTTGAAAAAAAACACTATCTTTTACTTTTTGCTATAATAAATATCCCGTTTTTTTTAAAAAACAAACACATTTTTTCCCCAGTTTAGGCCGATATGTATTCTACATATTTATATTATATATTATAGCGTCTACAAAATAGGGGATAGATTTATGGCATTTTTATTATTTTTTTTTTTTACTAGAAATGGTGGTGATCAGTGATTTTTATCAGGACTGCGATATTACAGCGGACAGATTGGACACTTTTGACACATTTTTGGGACCAGTGACAATTATACAGCGATCAGTGCTATAAAAATGCACTGATTACTGTATAAATGTCACTGGCAGGGTAGGGGTTAACACTAGGGGGCGATCAAGGGTTCCCTAGGTGTGTTCTAACTGTGGGCGGGGGGGATGTGACTGACTAGGAGGAGAGAGAGATCGGTGTTCATACTTAGTATGAACACACGATCAGTCTCCTCTCCCCTAAACGAACCGGGATTTGTGTGTTTACACACACAGATCCCAGTTCTCGCTCTGTCACGAGTGATTGCGAGTGCACGGCGGTCATCGCGCCTGCCGGGAACTCGCATCGCTCCGGCGGTGCGCGCCCCCTAGTGGTCAAAAGGTGAAGTGACGTAAGGTAACGTAGTTTCGCCTAGGCGTGCCAACCTCCCGGCGGCTGGTCGGGAAGGGGTTAAGAGATGAGAGGTGAGTGTAGTGTTGCAAAAGACTTGGTAGGAAAGGTACAGAAGAATTTACTTTTTTTTTAGTTTTCAATAAAGTCGAGAGGCATTAGAACACCTGTCAGGTTTTCATTGCTGACTTTGAACTCAGTAGGGAGATTAGGGTGACCACATTTCCAAACTGCCATTCAGGGACAATTTTGCCAAGGAATTTTGTGTTGAATGTAGTTTTGGGGTTGACGGGATTTCAGCGGCGAGTCATTTGTCGCGTGAGTGGCTGGTTTTAGCACTTATATCATCCCAATACCATGTTTGGAATGCATTTCTATTATTACAATGTAATAATAGACCCCCTTCCCTCAGTATAGAACCCCCTCCCTCAGTACAGACCCCCTCTACTAACTATAGACCCCCTTCCCTCCTCAGTATAGACCCCCTCCCTCAGTACAGACCCCCCTCTACTAACTATAGACCCCTTCCCTCAGTATAGACCCCCTCCCTCAGTACGGACCCCCTCTACTAACTATAGACCCCTTCCCTCAGTCTGGCCCCAACTCCACTAAGTATAGACCCCCTCCCTCAGTACGGACCCCCTCTCTACTAAGTATAGACCCCTCCCTCAGTTCGGATCCCCCCTCCACTAAGTATATACCCCCTCAGTAAAGGACCCTCCCACCAAGTATAGACTCCCCTCCCTCAGTACAGACTTCCCCCCTCAGTAAAGACCCCCCACAAAATACAGACCCCTTCTCCATCAGTATAGATCCCCTATTTATAGACCCCCTCCCTCCCAGTACAGCTTAGAACAGACCTCAGATCAGCACCTGGAATGCACAGCAGTGTCCCTCTGCCATCTCCTGTATACTGCCGAGGAGGGGGAGGCAGCATCAGGCTGCTCTGCGGTATGAGGCAGGGAGAGACATCCAGGCAGAGCCGCGGAGATCTTAACCCAGACTGCAGACAGCCTCGTCCGGCTGTTTCGGCATGGTGGACCATGGAGAGCATTAGGCACGGAGGAGGATAAACTTAATGAACTCCTCCTCCGCTTTGCATGCTGGGCAGTGGCGGCTGTGAGGTCACTGGCCAGATTCTCAGGTGGAACTGGACCGGAGGCAGAGCGAGCACCAGCGCTACCGTGGGGATTGTTCGCTCTGTCAATTCCATTCCGGGACACTGTATTGTCCCGGAATGAAGGTGCCCGGGGCCTGGGACAGAACTGCCAATTGCTGGAATGTACCGGGCAATCCGGGACACGTGGGCACCCTAAGAGATTCACCCTCTCTATTTGGCCTGTTTACTTTTATCATCAAAAGTGAAAGTAAAAGGAAATCCCACATTTTAGGTTGACATGAGAATAGTAATATAGAGGAATTTTTCCAATGGGGACATTGGTTCTTGTGATCCTGGTGGCACTATAGGATTTCCCCACTTTTTATGGATTTCCTATGACTTTGTATTTTAGCTTTGGGACAGGAAGTGAAGGGAAATTTACCCAATAGAACACAGATGGCAAAAAAATGACAGCGTTTATAACCCTCTCTTACTCGATCCAAAATGAAAAAAAAAAAGTTTTGCCTTTAGTTACACTTCAAATCCTTGAATCAAAGGGAATAAAGACTGAGGGTGGATGAGTAAATGAAATAGTTGGTGAGGAAGATAGCTATGGTTGCTGCATTGATGTGTGACTGAAGTTGCACCAGTTTTTTTTTAACATAAGGAATGTTTATTGAAGCAATAGTAGAATACACTTGCTAATAAAAACACATATATAATATACAGACGTTCAAATGAGTAGGTTTTACAGCTCAGATTGGTGCAGAGATAGAGAATAAAAATCTGTAACACAATACAACTAAGTAATTACTCGTACTTGCAGTGTTTGGAACCAACCAATTCACCAGAGAGAGCAGGCAGCAGACCTCATGTAAACCAATAAAGCATATGCACATGTGAGGCTGCCACAGGCTCCAGGATTTCTTTGCAGAGGTAAAGGTGGTGGGGGGGGGCGGGATGGGACAGGACAGGGAAAGCGGGGGGGGAGCAACCCAACAGGGAAGCAGCAGGGGAGCAATAGCAGGAGTACAAGAGGAGGGGAGGGGAGGAAGGGAAGGGAAGCGGAAAGTGAAGGAGAATCAGGGCCCACAATCATCAAAGAGCAGCGGAAAGCCTAAGGCGTCTGCAACTCAGAGGGAAATGGGGTAAAGTTAGAGCAAACTGTCTCAGATCAACAAAGCCACAGAGGAAAAATTTAGGAGCTTTTCAAATTGTAAGGTGTCTAGCCTCCACCCAAGCCGCCCGGATTTTGTCAAACTTCTGTGGGCAGTTACAGCCCATGTAGGTGATTTTGTATAGTGGTAGTACAGCGATTATTTTGGCTCGCCAGGCCGAAAGCATGGGAGGATCCGAGAGTTTCCATTTGGATAGGATTGTCTTCCTGGCATAATAGGCCGCATAGAACACAAACAGCTTAACATGTTTAGTGGTCACCAGGTTGTTGTCAGTAACACCCAGGAGAAAGACAAGCGGATCAATATCTAGGTGCAGGCCAGCCACTCTGTCAACGTCAGCCACCACTGCCCCCTAGTACGTCTGGAGGCTAGGGCACGACCAAACCATGTAGAAAAAGGTCCCCATCGACTACCTGCATTTTGGGCATGTATCCTCCACCCCTGGGTAAATAATGGACAGTCTATGTGGAGTGTAATACACTCTATGCAAAAACTTCAATTGCACAAAACGATCTTTAGGTGAGATCATAAGTTGGATGTATAGTTGCAGACCCTCAGACCAGTCCTCCTCCGTCAAGGCCAGGATATCTTGTTGCCACACATTAAATAATTTGAGCATTTTAAAGGTGTCTCTACAAGTAAATCTAAAGTAAATAGAGGACAACGTCCGATCAATGTTAGTGGCCTTGAGGAGGGACTCAACCGAGTGAGTAGCAAGATCCACCTCCATGTCTAAGCTGCAGGTATCTAAAGAACATCCAGGGGAGGAGCTGATATCTACGTTACGTGTCTACAAATGAGAGAAGACGCCCCTCATGTGGCGCAGCGTCCGAATCTCATATCTGGCCCAGACCTGTGGATCCGGAACAGATCGGAAATGCGACAGGGAGGGGTTACCCCATAGCGGAGTGTAGGGGGAAGCAGTGCCCTGGTTATTAAGATGCAGGGAAACCTGTTTTCACACTGCCACCGTCGCTTTCATGGGTTTAGTGACTTTGGGGCTATATCTCTGGCCTCTGTAGACCAGATTACTGAGTTTCGTGTAGGAGCCCAGGAGCGCTACTTCTAGGTTAACCGCCGGGTCAGAGATGTTCTGGGCGAACCACCATCGCACAGTAACCAACACTGCTGCCCAGTAATACTTCTTAAAGTTGGGCAGGGAGGGTGCCCTCTCCGTGAGTGAGAGCAGCTGCAAAAGCATCACGGAGGTACAAAAGCGTGTCGTCGGCGTACAGGGATACTTTTTCAACCAGTGGGGGAAATTAAATACCCTTAACTTCCTCTGAAGATCTCAGGAGCACCGCCAGTAGCTCGATAGCCAGAGCAAAGAGGGCTGGGGAGTGGAGGCAACCCTGCCTGGTGCCCCGGTGGAGGGGAAAAAGGGCCGATAAAATACCATTCGTACGGACTCTGGCTGATGGTGCCGAATACAGTAGGCGCAGCCAAGAGATAAAATTAGGCCCCAGTCCAAATTTGTGTAGAATAAGCCACAGGTAATCCCACTCCACTGAGTCAAAGGCCTTCTCCGCATCAAGGGAAGCTACAACCCCATCGTCTCCCCCAGTGGCCGAACCCGCAATTATGGTATTGAGCCACCTTAGGTTGATATTGGTTCCTTTGCCTGGCATGAACCCTGTTTGGTCGCCGTATACCAGGGAAAGGAGGACACGGGTCACCAGAACCTTTGCAAGGATTTTAGCGTCCACATTGAGGAGCGAAATGGGTCTGTATGAGGAGAATAGTACTAGATCCTTGCCCGGTTTAGGAACCACCACAATAATAGCCCTAGATATAGAGGGGGGCAGAGAGGAAGACTCAAAGGTGGCAGAGAGGACCTCCAATAACCTACTGGCCAGGGTTTCTGCGTGGGCCTTATAGAATTCTGCAGGGAACCCATCATCTCCCAGGGTCTTTCCTGACTGGAGGGAACTGATGGCACACTGAAGCTCTTTCAGGGTGAGCGAAGAATCGAGCCCCTGGCAGGCCGCCTCAGAAAGTGATGGAAGCGGAATATCCTCCACAACAGCCTGAAGCTGCGGAGTAACCCACTTTAGACGCATTGAGGTCTTGATAAAAGGTGGCAAAACAACCATTTATTTTCCTAGGGTCAGTCAGCAATTGTCCCGTTGCATCTTTAATATTACCAATAGAGGTCGTTGCTGACTGCTCCCTAGACAGCCATGCCAGGAGGCGGCCGGTCCTCTTGCCCTGTTCAAATATACGCTGCGACTGGTGTAACAGCAGTTTCTTGGCGGCTGCCACTCGGAGGAGCATTACCTCCTGCATGGCACATCGTAGGTCTGCCCTATGGCCCTATCTCATCTCTATTTGCAGTGTATTGGGCCTCCAAGGCAGTGGCTCTCCGTTCAGCCTGGCTCAGAGCCGATCCAGCCAGGCGTCAAGCCCGACCTATGGCCAATTGGTAGTGGCCACGAGCATGAGTCTTAAAGGCCTCCCAACTTGAGGTGGGGCTGGTGGCAGGCGGGTTGGCATCCCAATACTTCTGCATAGCTGACTCTGCATCTGGGACTATACGGTCGTCCGAGACCAAGAATCGAGGCAGGCGCCACAAGCAGTCAGTGGGGGCAGGGCACACATTCAGTTGTAACAGAATGGGTGCATGGTCAGATATGCCTCTAGGCAGTATGGAAACCTTCTGTATCTTGGCAAGAACAGGGCCGTTAACATAGACTAGATCAATGCATGACATGGCCATATATGTAGCTGATTGGCAGGTGTAGGTCCTCAGGAGGGGATTTTTCCATCGCCAGACATCTGTGAAATCGGATGTGGAGGCCCACTTGGAAAGCGGGGACTCCACAGCCATATCCAGAGTCAGCCTATCCAATTTAGGACAGGGAGGCGTGTTAAAATCCCCTGCTAGAATCACATTGTCAGTGGAGCAGTTTGCTATAAACTGGGTAATTTTATGTAACACCGTCAGTGACGCCAGTGGAGGAATATATAACCCCACCACTACGATAGGGACATTTGCAACGACAGCGTGATGTACCACAAATCTGCCCTCGGGGTCCAGAGGCAGGTCCAGCAGTGCAAAGGAGAGGGATATATGGTCAAGCACACTCACCCCCCTGGCATAGGAGGAATAAGTGACGTGATAATAATGGCCCACCCAGGGTTTTTTGAGACTAAGAACCCGACTACCAGTAAGATGAGTTTCCTGTAATATACAAACATCCGGGTGATAATTTTTAAGGAAATTAAACACAGGGAACGCTTAATACGGAAGTTCATCCCCCGGATGTTCCAGCAAATCAAGGTTAAGGGAGCCAAAGCCAGGGTGGAATGAAGTAGCATGACCTGCAGTGAGAGGACATCCGGACCCCGCACCACACTTCATGCATCATTTGCAAAAAACACAGTGGCAATTAACCAGTTGTTGGCACCAAAAATGCAGCATATAACACATTCCTTTAAACAACATGCAAAACTAATCCCATTCCAACACAATCCCCCCCACCCCGCACACCCCCTCAAACTAGGGTATGCCTGAATCCCAAAACAAAACATGGTCAACAACCAATTTGGGTCATGAACAGAGGACAGTTAGTAGACACCGTCAACGTAAGGCACAGAAAACAAAGTCTGAAGGAGATGCCGCCAATGAGCGGGAACATAAAGAGTCCTCACCCGGTCGAAGCCAGGGGCACAAACATATCCCAGTATCCAGGGCTAGGTATGCAACAGCCAGGAACATCCAGGGGCAGGAATCCACTGCAGCAGATCAGGCAACAAAGACTGTATGGAGGATCATGGGGGGCATTCCCCTAATCTGCAAGTGTCCCATTGAATAGATGAACTCTCAGAGCAATGAAGGAGCGGGTAATCAGTAGGGCCCCACATAGAGAGGCAGGGACAAACAATTCGCAGATGGGCATCCTAGCAAACCAAGGCCCATAGGAGCAGCCTAAGTAAGGGAGTACAGTGCACAGGTAGAGGCACCGAGCCTGCAAAAAGAAGGGGGGAAATCAGAGCTGCAAAGTGGCTGTGGTAACCAGGTTTAAGGCAGTCAGGAGAGCCACCATATATCAGTACACAGGTTTGCAGAGTCTCTCAAGGGCACGCAACAGACCAGAACACGGGATACCCCCAAAGGTAGAAATGAGGGAGACGTTAGAGCAGAGCCTCTAATGGCGGGGCAGGGTATTCAGCCACTGCGAGGCCTCAGTAGGGGACGTGAAAAAAACGATCACTCTCCCTGTCTTGAACTCAAAGGTGGGCAAGGAATAGCATACTGGCGTGGCCTGGGCATGAGTGAGTGAAGCTGCTTTTCTCCAGAGCTCCCGGCCTCAAACCCCACTTAACGACAAACTACCTAAAATCGGTATAAATTCAAGCAAAAAGTACAAGACGAGAGCAACTACAAGTGGGACACCCGTGAGCAAAACTCTGGCCGAAATTCAGCCCTATTTCAAGCTCTTATAGGAGATCTCCCCCGGAGCCAGAGCTACAACACCAAGAGACCCTACACGTGGCACAGCACAGAAGGCCCAACTCCTGGAACCCGGTCCCACCTCACCTGGTACCTCCACACCACCCGTGGGCTCCCTGCCTACATCGCGGGACCAGCAACCGGACAACATGTCCCTCCAAATACAGCAAGATGCCGGCTTCCCTGAACAGGACACTAGGGCGCTGCTGCAAGCCCTTTCCACCCGATCCGACATTACGGCCCTCCCCACACGGACAGACATTGAAACCCTAATCCTCCGACGAGACATCCAGGAGGTGAGAGGAGAAATCTCGAGCATAGCGGACCGGGTGATCTCGGGTGAGGCGTCAGTCACGTCGTTGGAGGGCCGGGTACTTGCCCTGGAGCAATCCCGCGATCAGCACCGAGACACAGCAGTGGCACTCCAGCTCCACTTGAAGGACATCGAGGACCGGAGCCGCCGTAATAATTTGCGGCTCCTTGGCGTCCCAGAAGACACAGAAGCGAAGGACCTGGGAGAGGTGGTGAGAAACATCTTCCACACAGTCCTGGAAGACCCGGAGGCCGATGTGATTCTAGACAGGGCGCACAGAGCCCTGGGCCCTAGATCCGCAGATCTGAGCAGACCACGAGACGTAGTCTGCCGACTCCATCGGTACACACAGAAGGAGGTCATCCTACACCGCGCTTGGGATCATGGAGACATAGAAGCGGAGGGCTCCCAAATCAAGATTCTACCGGACCTGTCCAGGGCGACTCTGAGACGCAGGGCTATCCTGCGACCCCTCCTGGAGCTGGCCAAACACAAAGGCTTCACGTACCGCTTGGGATACCCCTTTATGGTGACCTTCCGGAAAGAAACGAGTGCCTTCACCCTGCAGACCACCGCCGACCTTCCAGCACTATTCCGATTCATGGAGACGGACCCGGTCTCGGTGCCTGACTGGCTGCAGATTCTCCCGCGAGTGGCGGGCAGATCAGGCAGTTCCACTCTCCGCGGCCCAGTGCGCCCAGTGCTACCTCACCAGCAAAGAGGCAGATGGCGACAGAGAGCGGCATCTAGAGACGCACGTGAGTAGGTCCTGGGCCATTCATCCATCCCTGACATTTACTCCCATCCTCCACTGACTTCGTTGTGAATGCTCCCTCACTATGTTGTGCCCATGTCTCTGTCCCACTACCTTTCCCCATATCATGGCTGAAGACCGGTAATGATCGCTTCGGGTCGCCCCCCCCCCGTTGCTAAGCCGCGATGAGCCGCGAGGATCCTGCCCGTCTTTCCCGGAGTATAATGCCCCCCCCCCACGGTAGAGAGCCTGGGCTCCCGGCCTCGTGATGCACTGCGGTGCGGGAGCTTTACCGACACCCAAGACATTGCAGAGATTGGTCTTGAAGTTGCCCGGTTGTAAGCACAGGCTCCCCATTACGCATAAATCTGGAAGGCAACACTTCCCTGGCCCCCCACATCAATCTGCGCAGTACCACCAAGCTTCTGACTGGCGCTCATGTAGGGCTGGAAGTGCGGAGTCTCCCCTCTGAACATCCATTGAAACGGGGCTGGGGAGGGCCGGGGGAGATGGGGCGGAAATCCCCCCTTTGACTCTGGAGGATACGGAGCCAACGGTTGGAGATCCCTAGCTGGAGGATTTACCCTATATATTTTTTTTATGACTTGGCGATTCTGAAACAGCACTGGGGTCCTGACTCCGGGGGTGGGGGAGTTGGGATCTAGGATCTGGGGGGAGGGGAGGTGGAGCCCACACACATTTTATTTTTCTTTGTTTGCTCCAGAACTACACCCTACAACGGTCAGTCATCACCCCTTTCTCTGGGCGGGTTCTGAGGGTCATGGGCGGGGAGAGACCTCGACACCTCGGGTTAGGGATGGGCCCGGTGCTCGATTCGAACCCACGTTCGAATCGAGCACCGGGCGTTCGCTCGCTCGGCGAGCCCAGAACTATTTGGGCCGTTCGCATCACATTCGTGTGATGCGAGCGGCCCCGCAATGCATTGCGGCCGGCGCAGTGCATTGCTGGCTGATGATTGGCCAAGCATGCACTGTGACCCCGCATGCTTGGCCAATCACAGCGCCCGAAACTCGGAGAGCAATAATTGGCTACAGGCAGGACGCCTGTAGCCAATTACAGCTCAGGGGCTTTAGTACACGCCCCACCATTTAAAAGGCCGCCACGCCGTCGGCCCCAGTCACATGAGTTCCGGCTTTAGGAGAGATCAGTCTGCTGATTCTGTCTTTGCTTGATACTGAAAGATTTGCTCTTCTTTGCTAAACCATTGGCTATTTCTTTGCTAAACCATTGCTACCTAAGTCATTGATCGTTCATTGCTGCTGATTGCACAGTTAGTGTGTTATTAGCTGGTGCTGGGGATTAGTCTGGTGCGTGCTTACTGTTAGTACAGTATTGCAGTAGTACCAACCGCAGTGCTGTTAGCACAGCATTGCACCCCAACAGCACCCATAGGACTTCTAGTGTGCTAGTGGCAGCAAACAGAGCTCCTATATTTTCTTCTCAGCAGCACCCATAGGACTTCTAGTGTGTTAGTGGCTTCACACAGAGCTCCTATATTTTCATCTCAGAAGCACCCATAGGACTTCTAGTGTGTTAGTGGCAGCAAACAGAGCTCCTATATTTTCTTCTCAGCAGCACCCATAGGAATTCTAGTGTGTTAGTGGCAGCAAACAGAGCTCCTATATTTTCTTCTCAGCAGCACCCATAGGACTTCTAGTGTGTTAGTGGCAGCAAACAGAGCTCCTATATTTTCATCTCAGCAGCACCCATAGGACTTCTAGTGTGTTAGTGGCATCACACAGAGCTCCTATATTTTCATCTCAGAAGCACCCATAGGACTTCTAGTGTGTTAGTGGCATCACACAGAGCTCCTATATTTTCTTCTCAGCAGCACCCATAGGACTTCTAGTGTGTTAGTGGCATCACACAGAGCTCCTATATTTTCATCTCAGAAGCACCAATAGGACTTCTAGTGTTAGTGGCATCACACAGAGCTCCTATATTTTCTTCTCAGCAGCACCCATAGGACTTCTAGTGTGTTAGTGGCATCACACAGAGCTCCTATATTTTCATCTCAGAAGCACCAATAGGACTTCTAGTGTGTTAGTGGCATCACACAGAGCTCCTATATTTTCTTCTCAGCAGCACCCATAGGACTTCTAGTGTGTTAGTGGCATTACACAGAGCTCCTATATTTTCTTCTCAGAAGCACCCATAGGACTTCTAGTGTGTTAGTGGCATCACACAGAGCTCCTATATTTTCATCTCAGAAGCACCCATAGGACTTCTAGTGTGTTAGTGGCATCACACAGAGCTCCTATATTTTCTTCTCAGCAGCACCCATAGGACTTCTAGTGTGTTAGTGGCAGCAAACAGAGCTCCTATATTTTCTTCTCAGCAGCACCCATAGGACTTCTAGTGTGTTAGTGGCATCACACAGAGCTCCTATATTTTCATCTCAGAAGCACCCATAGGACTTCTAGTGTGTTAGTGGCATCACACAGAGCTCCTATATTTTCTTCTCAGCAGCACCCATAGGACTTCTAGTGTGTTAGTGGCATCACACAGAGCTCCTATATTTTCTTCTCAGAAGCACCCATAGGACTTCTAGTGTGTTAGTGGCATCACACAGAGCTCCTATATTTTCTTCTCAGCAGCACCCATAGGACTTCTAGTGTGTTAGTGGCATCACACAGAGCTCCTATATTTTCATCTCAGAAGCACCAATAGGACTTCTAGTGTGTTAGTGGCATCACACAGAGCTCCTATATTTTCTTCTCAGCAGCACCCATAGGACTTCTAGTGTGTTAGTGGCATCACACAGAGCTCCTATATTTTCATCTCAGAAGCACCAATAGGACTTCTAGTGTGTTAGTGGCATCACACAGAGCTCCTATATTTTCTTCTCAGCAGCACCCATAGGACTTCTAGTGTGTTAGTGGCAGCAAACAGAGCTCCTATATTTTCTTGTCAGCAGCACACATAGTACCTATAGTGTGTTAGTGTCAGCACCCATAGGACCTACAGTGTGTTGTGAGCACACATAGGAGCTCTATTTTTTATACTATATACACTACCGACTACAATGGCTGGAAGACCGCCAAGGAGAGGCAGAGCGTGCCGAGGCAAGAACACAGGGCAGGCAGGCTCTGTTTCTAGAGACAACAGTGCTGGCCGTGGACGTGGTCGTGCATCGTCATCAGCACGTGGCCATGGGACACGCTTGTCTTTGTTTTCGGCAGCTGGACATGTGGAGCCGCATCATGCCGAAGGCTTGGTAGAATGGATGACCAAGCCCTCCTCATCCTCCTCATCCTCTCTCACCCAGGCTCAGGGTACTGGCAGAGCAGCTGCCAACGTGTACTCAATGGCATCATCAGCCACCCCTTCCCTAGACCCACCATGTCCTCCTGAGGAGTCCCCCGAACTGTTTGAGCACAGTGTTGGGTACATGCTCCAGGAGGATGCCCAACGATTCGAAGGCTCGGATGATGATACCCAGCTTGAGGAAGTCAGTAGTGTGCACGCAGAGAGAGGGGATGCTGAAGGACAGCAATCTGGCAGTACTGTTCTACCAGCTGCAGCTTACTGCCAGGTTTGCTCTAGTGGTGAAGAGGGAGGGGATGATGAGGTCACTGACTCCACGTGGGTGCCTGAAGGGAGAGAGGAGAAGGAGGAGGAGGAGGAGGAGGAGGATGCGGCGTCACATGTCCAACGAGGCAGGATGCCCCCTGGAGGCCAGCTAGAGGCCAGCAAAGCAACTGTACCACACCGCAGAGCTCCGCCTGTGCAGGGCGCTGCCTCTGCACGTTATCACAAAAGTTCTTTGGTGTGGGCCTTTTTTGAGACGAGTGCATCAGATCGCACCACTGCTATTTGCAATATTTGCCTCAAGCGTATCTCGCGTGGCCAAAACATCAGCCGCTTGGGCACCACAAGCATGAGCAGACATATGTCGACCTGCCATGCAGCTCGTTGGCAAGCACACATAAAAGACCCACACCAAAGAACAAAGCGGACCTCTCCTTGCTCCTCATCAGCTGGGATCTCCATCCCCACTATATCTTCAGTCCTCTCTGAAAGCTGCTCTGAGAGGACTGAAGGTGTAGAATTAGGTGTGTCACAACCAAGTACTTGCAGTACACCGACGTCCGATTGTAGCAGGCAAATTTCCCTGCCCCAGCTGCTGGACCGTCGAAAGAAGTATACTCCCAGCCATCCACATGCCCAGTGGTTGAATGCTAGCTTGGCTAAATTGCTAGCACTTCAACTGCTGCCTTTTCAGTTGGTAGACTCGGCCCCCTTCCGTGAGTTTGTTCAATGTGCGGTTCCTCAGTGGCAGGTTCCCAAACGCCACTTTTTCTCACGGAAGGCGATTCCGTCTCTCTACCGGCATGTGGAAGGCAATGTCCATGCCTCGCTGGACAGGGCGGTCAGCGGTAAGGTGCATATTACCGCTGACTCATGGTCCAGCAGGCATGGACAGGGACGTTATCTTTCTTTCACGGCCCATTGGGTCACTATTGGCAGCTGGGAGGGATGCAGGACAAGGTGCAGTAGTGTTGGAGGTTGTTCCACCACCACGCCTCCAAAATGCTACTACTGGTTGTGACACACCTCTCTCCTCCACCCCCTCCTCTTCTTCTTCCTCCATGTCCTCTTCGAGTGCTCTGTCCTCGGAACCAGCGGTGCTCCGTAGGCGTACAAGGGGCTACGCGAGTACGCAGGCAAAAAGATGCCATGCCGTGCTTGCGCTGGTGTGTTTGGGGGACAGGAGCCACACTGGGCCAGAGGTTCTGGCAGCTCTGCAGGGGCAGGCCGAGAGGTGGTTGACGCCACGCCAGCTTAAGCCAGGAATGGTCGTTTCTGACAATGGCACCAACCTCCTCTCCGCCCTGCGACAGGGGCAGCTCACCCATGTGCCCTGTATGGCTCACGTCCTCAACCTGGTGGTGCAGCGGTTCTTGGGCAGGTTCCCAGGCTTACAGGATGTCCTGAGGCAGGCCAGGAAAGTCTGTGTGCATTTCCGCCGATCTTATAATGCCAGTGCTCGGCTGACTGAGCTGCAAAAGGAGCTGAACCTGCCCAAGAACCGCCTAATATGTGACATGCCCACCAGGTGGAACTCAACGTTGGCCATGCTGCAGCGACTGCACACGCAGCAGAGGGCCATCAATGAGTACCTTTGCGACTACGGCACCAGGACAGGGTCAGGGGAGCTTGGCTTTTTTTCCCCACGCCAGTGGAGCATGATCAGGGATGCATGCACTGTCCTCTCACCATTTGAGGAGGCCACGAGGATGGTGAGCAGTGACAGTGCATGCATCAGTGACACTGTACCTCTTGTCCACCTGTTGGAGCATACGCTGCGTGGGATAATGGACAGGGCACTTGAGGCAAAACAGAGGCAGGAAGAGGAGGACTTCCTTGCCTCTCAAGGCCCCCTTTATCCAGACAGTGTTCCTTCTGTCCCACCCATCACACAGGAAGAGGATGAGGAGGAGGAGGAGGATTGTGTGAGCATGGAGGTGGAGCCTGGCACTCAGCATCAGCAGCAGCAGTCTTTTAGGGATGATGTACAGTCCCAACAAACCAGTGGACTTGTACGTGGCTGGGAGGAGGTGGCTGGCGATCATGTCATCCTCAGTGACCCAGAAGACTCCGGACCGAATGCCTCAGCTAACCTACGCTGCATGGCCTCCCTGATCCTGCAAAGCCTGCGGAAGGATCCTCGTGTTCTTCGGATCAAGGAGAGGGACCATTACTGGCTGGCCACTCTTCTTGATCCACGGTACAAGGGTAAGGTTGCGGACCTTATCTTGCCGTCGCAGAGGGAGCAGAGGATGAGACATCTCAGGGAGGCCTTGCAGAAAGGTCTGTGCAACGCGTTCCCAGAAACTGGGAGGTTACAAACTCCTGGTCCTGGACGACGAGTTGCTGAGGCTTTGGTCAGTAGCAGAAGGAGCGGTGGGGAAGGTGGACGTCTGACCGATGCGTTCAGACAATTTTTTAGTCCGCAGCCCCAAGGTATGATCGGTTCCAGCAACCATCTCCAGCGTCTGATATACATGGTGCAGGAATACCTAGGGGCAAGGTCAGACTTGGACACCTTTCCCACCGAAAATCCTCTGGCTTACTGGGTCCTGAGGATGGATCACTGGCCAGAGCTTGCACAGTATGCAATTGAGCTACTGGCCTGTCCTGCATCCAGCGTTCTTTCCGAACGCACATTCAGTGCTGCTGGAGGATTTGTCACCGATCATAGGGTGCGCCTGTCCACCGACTCGGTTGATCGACTGACCTTCATAAAAATGAATCAGTCTTGGATCACCACCAGCTACCAGACACCTGAAGCGGATATAACGGAATAATTTATAATGTCACATCCCTTCAAGACTGCCTATGCTGATGCTGAGTGACTGTCCTGTTATGTTCACTGACTATCCTCTTCCTCCTCCTCAATGATCCATGCCACCACACCAGTGCCTAAGGCACAATTTTTCAGCCCCTGTATAACAGGGGCGTGTAATTACAATTTTTTAAAAAGATGCTTCGCAACAGGTGTGACTGCTGTGCTCCAAGTACAGTATCTGTGAGGGGTTGCAGTGTTGTGGCACCAGCACCAATGCCTAAGGCACAATTTTTCAGCCCCTGTTTAACAGGGGCGTGTAATTACAAATCTTGATCTAATAGTTCACAGCAGGGCCCATTCCTGCGCCCACCAAGAGTAACTATGAGGGCCTACAGTCTTGTGGCAACACCGTCCACCACCACCACCACCACCAAAGGCCCAATTTTTCTGCCCTGTTCAACAGGTGCATGCAATTACAAATCTTGATCTAATAACTCACAGCAGGGCCCATTCCTGCACCCACCAAGAGTAACTGTGAGGGCTTACAGTCTTGTGGCAACACCGTCCACCACCACCACCACCACCACCAAAGGCCCAATTTTTCTGCCCTGTTCAACAGGTGCATGCAATTACAAATCTTGATCTAATAACTCACAGCAGGGCCCATTCCTGCACCCACCAAGAGTAACTGTGAGGGCTTACAGTCTTGTGGCAACACCGTCCACCACCACCACCACCACCACCAAAGGCCCAATTTTTCTGCCCGGTTCAACAGGTGCATGCAAGTACAAATCTTGATCTATTAACTCACAGCAGGGCCCATTCCTGTGCCCACCAGTCTTGTGGCTACACCAACATCTAATAGGGCAAATTTCTGCAGAGTATATACGGCAGGCCCCTACTTTCAAACATCCAACTTACAAACGACTCCTACTTGAAAACGGCAAGAGAAAACAGGAAGTGAGAGGAAATCTACCCCTAGGAAGGGAAATTCTATCCTGTTAGATTTAATTTGGGAAAAAGGTATCTCCTCTCTACTGATGCTTTATCACCAATCCTTGTTTCAATTAAAACCCCACTTTTCCAAAAACATTTGTCATTGGGACGGAAAGTGAGGTGACATGTTCTGAACAGATGTGCAAAGACAGCAAATGTTACAGGGGTGATAACCCCTCCCTATGTTCTCCAAAAAGCTTAAAAATAGTTTTTTTTGGGATGGAGCTACACTTCATAATGTACCTGTTCAGATTCTACTTAAGAACAAACCTACAGTCCGTGTCTTGTTTGCACCACCTATATACTGCTGTTCAGAGTATATAGGGTTGTAGGTATAGGGTTTTATTTTGGGTGCGGGGTCCCCCTTAATATCCATACAAGACCCAAAGGGGCTGGGGTGGGGGGGGGGGTGATGGGGTAGCCATGCCATTTTTCTCAAGGATTTTCAGCCATATGGCGGCCAGGACAAGACATGACATTAAAGCCGCAAGTGGTTTTAAATGGCTTATTTTTTTCCTTTACAAATGTCATTTTGTGCAAGGACAGTTCTAAACACGGGAAACACATGCCACTTCACAGGCATACTTTAGACACCCCCCAGGTACCATATTTAAAGGAAAATTTCACTTTTTTTTTCACTTTATGCATCATTAAAATGACTGCTCCCGAAAAAACGTTAGTTTTTAAAATTTATTTTTGCATTGATATATGTCCCCTGGGGCAGGACCCGGGTCCCCAAACCTGTTTTATGACATTAACATGCATATTGGCCGTTGTAATTAGCAATTTTGATTTCGAACGTTCGCGTCCATTATAACGAATAGGGTTCGAAAATTTGCGCGAACTTTCGGTCCGTTCGAAGGTTCTGGTGCGAACCGAACCCGGGGGTGTTCGGCTCATCCCTACTCGGGGTACATGCAACCCCATGTAGAAGGGGAATATCCTACCGAAGCTACAGTGGTAGGCCAGAACTCCGGTTACAATACTGATCAGGGATGGTGAAAAATGCTTATAATTCCAAATGCATATGTTCTGTACTGGCTGTGACAAGATGACAGCGAAGTTTGCACTTGTTATATATTGCCTGTTATTTTTTCTTTTTTCTTTTTCTGTTTTGTTTTGTTTTGTACTTCCCATGTTAGAATACCATGTTTATTCTGAGACTGTGATACCGTTATAAGACCAACCTTCTCATATTTGTCGGGGGTGGGCTAAGAGAGCCGGGAGCTCGCTCGCTGGCTCTGTCTACCCACCAACTCAATTAGGATTGGGCTCGATACCCAGGATCTCCCTGGAGAGCGTTTTAGCTGGTTAGGCTTATTCAGTTACCCCTTTACAGCTGCCCGCTCTAGGGTCAGCCTCCTAACTTCATACCTACATCTCGGGTGGGACACCCTCCTATCCCGCCCACTGCACACCTCTGACTTTCCCTCTTCCCTCTCCTTCCACACCCTTTCCCTCCTCCTCTCTAGTTTTCCCACCCCCCCACCCCCCACCCCTGACACACAGACATGGACGTGCTTCATGTAATATCCTTGAACGCCAAAGGCCTAAACACGCCTGAGAAGCGTCGAATGCTCCTCCACGACATGCGACGCATGAAGGCAGACGTCATTCTTTTGCAAGAAACACACTTTAGAGACGGCTCCCTACCGGTACTTAAAAATCGATTTTACCCTCATGTCTATCATTCTGCATATGCGGAAGCCAAGTCCAGAGGAGTATCTGTCCTTATCTCAGCAAGGGTACCTTGGACATGCACAGACACAAAGATGGACACACAGGGACGCTTTTTGTTTCTGAAAGGCCGGATCGGAGAGGTGAAGATATTCTTTGCGAACTTTTACGCTCCGAATGACCACCAAGACGCTTTTATTAAACGACATTTAGAACGACTCACGAAATATAGGAAGGGGCAGTTGATCGTTGGCGGTGACCTCAACATACCGTTGACACCGTCGGAGGACACCTCCTCCGGTACTTCATCCACCTCACACGATGCGCGTAAACGCGTGTGCTCGGTCCTACACTCTGCTCAACTGATCGACGCATGGCGCCTCCTTCACCCAGGGGAGAGGGACTACACTTTTCACTCTAGGCCACACCAGACATACTCACGCATCGACTACTTCCTGATTCCCCATGAACACCTGCAAGCGATCAGGGATGCTGCCATTGGGTCGATTACGTGGTCAGACCACGCCCCGATCGGCTTGCGCTACGCCATTTTGGACGTCAATACGACGCAAAGGCCGCCTTGGAGGCTAAACGAAGGCCTCCTGCAGGACCCAGAAATCTTGGCAGACGTAGTAAGGGAGATCGGATTGTTCCGAATGACCCGGCCTATTTCCTTCTGCATGCTAATGACACACCAGCTCGCATCTACAAAAATTCGATTATACGTCACCTACTGGATGCGGCGAAGGCCTGCATCCCTATCTTATGGAAGTCCCCCCATCCACCGACCATAGCCACATGGCTTAAAAAAGTAGATGAAATAGATAGGTTGGAAGACCTGGTCCTATCCAGCCAAAACAGACAAGAGATGTACACCAAAACCTGGCAACATTGGAATTTCCTTAAATACTCCACTGAAGGACAACTCCTGAGGGGAGCCGACCCGATACCCTAAGAGCCTGATTGGATCTGATTACATCCCGATCTCCCTCTTTAAATAAGAAAAATTAAAACTTCATTAAACCCCCACTAGTACTTTACTACCTCTGATGATGACGCTCTTAATATGCAGATGGAAAACGTCGTTTCGCGGCGCAAGCCTGGGCCCATGTCCGTGGGTCCCACCCACCCCCTCCCTTGCCCCCCTTTTCTTCTTTATGCCCCCCCCCTCCTTCCCTCCTACACCACCCCCCATCTTTTTCCTATTTTAGGCAGTGAAGCCTACTTATTTCTATGTTCTGTCCCTGGTAAACTAAACACCTTTGAGGAAAAAGAAAACAGGGGGAGCTGCGCCCGCGGGGCCGCAGTACTTTGGCTGATATCTGAAATCCACAGGAGACAGCCACTTGGAAAGGCGAATACGCCAAGCTCTGCGTGGGAAATGCCCCCACGTGGGGATTTGATCAAGGAAACGGTGACACTGGATCTTTTTTCTGTGGGGTTGTCTTGTGTGGATGGAATTGTACTGTTCACCTTGGATGCTGATGTTGCACTACTCCTGTATATGTACCTTACCATCGTGAAAGTTTTGATGTATGATTATTACTTCTAATACTGTTGTTGCTGTGGTCCTTGTGGATCAGTTTCCCTGACATGCATAAATAAAAAATTTAAATAAAATAAGGAATAGCATACTGTACCTCACTCCCTTGACCCGCAGGGCCTGTTTTACTGCGTTAAAGGATTTTACGGAGCTTCTGAGTATCCACCGAGAAGTCTGGGAAGAACATTAAGCGGGCAGCCTTATGGTGGATTTCATGAAGCTTGCGGGTCTCTTGCAGGATCAAGTCATGGTCCCTAAAGTTGAGCAGCCGGAAGACAAACATGTGAGGCGGATCCTCAGGGGGGCCGCGAGCAGGTGGCATCCTGTGGGCCCTCTCCACGGCAAAAAACGATGAGAAAACCGCCTGGGGGAAAAGTGAGCAGAGCAGCGGCTCCATGTAGGCAGAGGGGTCTCGGCCCTCAGAACCCTCAGGCAGTCCAATAATGCACAAAGTGTTCCATCTATTACGGTTTTCCGCGTCTTCGGTTCTTGATTCCAGGTGCTTCACCCACACCTGAAGGGTATGCAGGGAAGCTGAATGGTCACAGACCTTATCCTCCGTGTCCCCCCCGTCTCTCAACCTCTGTGACACGCTGGCGGACCTTTTCAAAGTCCTGCCTAATAAGGCCAATCTCCTGTTGTACAGTGTCAATTTTGGTGGTGAGGGAAGAGAGGGAGGACTGACAGCACAAAATAGCCTGAATAAGGGTGGCAAAGTTACTCTGCTCTGTGAGAGCGGACTCTGGGCTCTCCGTCTGAATTGCTATGCTGCTTACCGCTACCACGTGTGCGGAGGCGCCACCAGAAGAAGTAGAGGTATTTCCCGCGTTTCATAATCCAAACAACTCCGGCTCCGTGTCCTCATCCGCAGGGGGAGAACAGGAGCAGTTCCAGGTGTTCCAGGATTCAGTCAGGATAGGGAAACAGGATGATTTCCCCGCGATGGCTGCAGAGCTCCTTAACTAAACATCCTGCACGTCTCCATCTTGGTCACGCCCCCGAGGTTGCGCGAGTTTAGCGGCAAGCCAATAAGTAAAGATTTTCAGCAGTTCATGCATATATATATGTAGCGGCCTCCTCTCTCCCCTCTCTTATATCAGCTCGTCTGTCTCTTGTCTAGGGGTACTTTAGAGGAGAGAGAGCGGGGTCACCACGCCAAGCCCTCACCGCAGATGTTTGTGTGGTGGAAGCAAAGTTCTTGTTTTACCTTCGGGTCAGTGTTCTGCACCTGGAACCTCCAATGAGAGTTACCTTGAACAATGTCTGCCAGAAAATGAGCCCCACACCATTAAAGTCCAACACTCCTTTATTCTTCCTAAATGAACACAATCAGTTAGACTCCCTTGTAGAACAGAACAGAAAAGGAGGTGTGGATGCGAGTAGGCCCAGACACAATTTCTCTCCACTTTCCTTCCTGAAATTAGGTTGCGGTCTCCGAGCGAGGGGGAATTTCCTTCCAGGCGGTCTCCGATGGGAGGCTCACCTGTCACTGGCAATATGCTGCACTGGGTCTTCAAGTAAGTATCTCCCACCGGTCCATTACGCCTTCTGGATTCGGGTACCCACTCCCGGGGTTCCCTAGGACCTCCTTCACTCGCGGAACTCAGTGGTGGGCACTGAGCTCCAGACCTCCTCCCGAGTACCTCACCCCAGGCTAAAGGTGCCTGGGATGGAACACGACCTCCGAACGTCCTCTAGGCCTAGAACAGCCTAGGGAAGCGACACGAACCACCGTCCTCAGGCTGAAGGTGCCCGGGCTCGACTCCCGCCACCAAAAATGGCCGCCCCTTTTATACCCCCTCCCAGCAAGCACGGCGGGTTCCCCGCCCCACCATACAACCGCTGAGAGAGACCAAAAGAGGTACGCCACCGCAACGATGGCTCAACCCCGGGCCCAAAGCGACAGTGCCACCTGGTGGGCCCCAGGGAACCATACATCACAGTTTCCCCACCAGATTCAATAAAATAGAAAGCATATACCCGCTACACTCTCCCCCTGGTGATTTGACACTGGTCCCCAGTGTCTGGAGCAAACTATGCCCTCAACGGCTGACATAGTCCAGTCCAGAAACCAACTATAAATTGTACAAAATATACTTTTGAAAAACTTGGTCAACTAAAGAAATTGTGTCTGAGCCTTACATAAAAGAGAAGGGAAACAACAACATTTTAACCATAACTGTAGAATCACATAATCACATTATGCTTTTTCCCCACCCATCCTGACTAAGACCCACCCCATACTCAGTGGTCTTGATGGGATGATCTCCTGCAGAGGGAAAAAAATAAAATTAACACACATAAACCCTGACACATATATTCGTGTAAGAGGAAAGAAACTTCTTCGTAAAGAAATCCCTTTTCTCCAAAGAGTGAGTGTGTGAAAAGTGTTAACGATGCGCAACACTGCCACCTGGTGACAGCATCGCGGTAACTGCACTCGTGGAACTTTTCTTCTTCTCTTGAGCCCTATCTACACCAGAGTCCATGATCTCTTGCTGCAACGGAGGGGGCTAATCAAGCTAGCCCCCTGAATCTTCACACTCCAATAGGTACTGGGACTGACAGCGTACGCCAGCAAGTCCTTCCTAGCCTGGACTCGTCCACAGGTACAGCAACTACCATTAGTATGGACCCAGATGTGGACTCTTTGTAGACACACAGGGCCCATACACTTTGTCACACCATACTTTATCTCTCTTTCAATATAGCAGACACACAATATGTTCTCTCCTTTTTTCCACAGTGAATACTCATATACTGTTTTCTGACATTCATCCACACCTCCAACCACAAGCGCAGCGTGCCCCTTGTTGGGGAGCTCCTCTTCCGGGGGGGGGTGTGCTTGTGTCTTTTGGATGCACCCTGGGCATCGGGCGCCGGTGGGACGTGGCTCTTTGGAATCAGAGGTTTCTCCTAGTGTCTATTGATTTTATGTTTACCCCCTATGGATGCAACCCTATGACCCTCAAGTCTATGCATATGGTCAGCAATTTTAGAAATAAGAACAATGCCATTATATACTTACCCTTCTATCTATATTTTGTGTTCATTAATGTCTTTTTTCATTTTTAGACATGCTAAATATCCTTGTTGACACAATCATCTCCCTGAAGAAGAAAAAATTCTGTTTTTCGAAACGCGTCTTTTTTCACCATTGTATGTTTTTTCCTGTAACTATATGGTGTCCCTGATTGTATTATTTCATGCAGTGTATGTCTTTGTGTTAGTATCCCCCTTTTATGTTATACCTATTGTTCCTGTAGATTACATTTATCTACCACCCCTACCCTGTTTGAAATAAACAACCCTTTATTTTCAACTTTTTGTTCTACGTACTTACTACAAGAGTAATTTTTCCTTTTAAAGTCCCCTAAGAGGAACCCCTTTTTTCCGTACACTTGCTGGAAAAGTGAAGAACAAACAGGAACAGTCCTTCATTCCTCTGAGTAACAAGGACAACAGGCCCCAGAAAGTTCAGCAGCATACAAACAAGAACGGAGTCTTTTCTCCTCCTACAAATAGAAACGGGGATGCGGCAGAACAAGTGGTTTCAAGTGCTGATCCATGGTCTCCAGATGATACTCAACATCTTCCCCTTCCTTGCGCCGGATCAGCACCTTGTCCGCATGGATGTGCCGTCCCAACATCCACGCTGCCTTGCAGTCCTTAAAACGCTGAGAGGCCTTGGGAGAACACGCCAGGTACCTGCGGGCGTGTGGAATCTGAAGGTGAGTCCACACAAAGTCATTGTACCAGCGCTCCCGGCAAACTTCCACCTCGTACAACAACTCCTTGGACAAGTATGGGTACTCCCATCCATACTCTGCAGCAACCTTCTGACCAAATAGGCGTTGTAGTCTCGCCAGAGGAGGCATAGTGGCTCTGTCCCCTTCGCCAGGTAAAACTATTGAGTCCAGGTGGCGAGGGACCTTGATCACATCTGATCTGGGCATAGGTGCCCGCAACAACAGTCTCTTTTCCCCGGTCCTGGGTGTAGGTGACACCGGCGATGTAAGGGCAGGTTGGGAACGGGACCCCTCTTCAGGCACTGGTGCCTCCACCCGGGGTGTACTATCCCCTGTAGACATGGGTGGATCCCTGGTTCTGCGGGATGAGGCAAGAGGTACTTTGTCCCAGCCCTTTTCTGCAAACAGTTCATCAATAGCAACATCATCTCCCATATCCGAGAGCGACTCCAGGTCAGAGGTGTCACACTCCTCCGCGGGCAGGTAGCCTGTAGTGGAGACTGAGTTTTCACCTCTTCCCACACACCAAATCTCTCCGCCTGGCTTACCTCGGCCTTTACTTGAAGCGGGACGTCCGTAACTCTTATCGACAGATCCATCCGGGCCGGGTGTAAGCGGGCGAGACGGTCCACCACAACCGCTGGTCGGGGCTACCATACCGGTCTTTCTCTTCGGTGGTGGACGCTGCGAGACAGTGGTGACTGAGTCAGCATCCTCTGATTTTTCCCGTTGAGTACTCACGACCTCCTCCGCGGTCGTTGCAGTGTGCGCAGGGATGGCTGTCAAAGCAGTGATTCCTCCTCTCTGAGTGGTGTTGCCTGCAGCCCGGCCGGGGTAAATAGTTCTCGGCTTCTCAACCGCTGGATCCACTTCAAAAAGGAACTCCCCACAGGCCTCGCATCGCCCGAACGACTTCAGTTGGCACACCAGTCCCGAACAACCGGGACAAATCACACCCAGGGCCTCAACGTCCATGCACGAATACAGGGCGAATCGACCCCTTGACTTTAGCCGGATCCCCGTATCTGTTACCGGAGCAGTCAGTGTCGTGGTAGAAGGATGAACCGGAATCCACGATGTATGTCTGAACATGGTGACCTGTTGCTGATCCATCGCACACTGCCAGGTTTTTGCGCCAACGTCCCACGTGTAGTCCTTCACACGTATTGGACTCCTCCCCTTTGCTCCAGTTTGCGGGCTTTTCTTCTTTTCTCTTTCTGAGTCACGCCCACGAACTAAGCGGTGGGGGTGTGTCTGGTGGCGCAGCGCAAAAGAAGCCCCCACGTGTACTACTTCACACGGCTGAGCTTCCCCCTTTTTCCACTCTTCTGCACGGGCCTTTCCTTTCATTGGGTCATGTCCACGACTTCAAGCAGGGATGCACTTCGGCCAATGAAGGCCTGCCTACTCGTAACTCCTCTGGGCAGACACGTTCAATTCCGTAGAACACGAACACTATACCGGACCCGAGCCCCCACGTGTAGCGGCCTCCTCTCTCCCCTCTCTTCTATCAGCTCGTCTGTCTCTTGTCTAGGGGTACTTTAGAGGAGAGAGAGCGGGGTCACCACACCAAGCCCTCACCGCAGATGTTTGTGTGGTGGAAGCAAAGTTCTTGTTTTACCTTCGGGTCAGTGTTCTGCACCTGGAACCTCCAATGAGAGTTACCTTGAACAATGTCTGCCAGAAAATGAGCCCCACACCATTAAAATCCAACACTCCTTTATTCTTCCTGAATGAACACAATCAGTTAGACTCCCTTGTAGAACAGAACAGAAAAGGAGGTGTGGATGCGAGTAGGCCCAGACACAATTTCTCTCCACTTTCCTTCCTGAAATTAGGTTGCGGTCTCCGAGCGAGGGGGAATTTCCTTCCAGGCGGTCACCGATGGGAGGCTCACCTGTCACTGGCAATATGCTCCACTGGGTCTTCAAGTAAGTATCTCCCACCGGTCCATTACGCCTTCTGGATTCGGGTACCCACTCCCGGGGTTCCCTAGGACCTCCTTCCCTCGCGGAACTCAGTGGTGGGCACTGAGCTCCAGACCTCCTCCCGAGTACCTCACCCCAGGCTAAAGGTGCCTGGGATGGAACACGACCTCCGAACGTCCTCTAGGCCTAGACCCGCCTGGGGGACTGACATAAACCACCGCCCTCAGGCTGAAGGTGCCCGGGCTCGACTCCCACCACCAAAAATGGCCACCCCCTTTATACCCCCTCCCAGCAAGCACGGCGGGTTCCCCGCCCCACCATACAACCGCTGAGAGAGACCAAAAGAGGTACGCCATTGCAACGATGGCTCAACCCCGGGCCCAAAGCGACAGTGCCACCTGGTGGGCCCCAGGGAACCATACATCACAGTTTCCCCACCAGATTAAAAAAATAGAAAGCATATACCCGCTACATATAATTAACTATTAAACACCACTTCAGCAAAAGAATAAATACCTATCTTGTAATGGAAATGATTGTTTCATAACATTTATCGGTTTTTAATATTGATATTATGATTCTAACTGAACTGTGTCTATAACAAGAGATTTCTTGCTGCTTCAAGAAGTTCAGTGTCAAAGTCTAAACCCTTACTTGGAAGGATGATACAATGAGGAAAGCATTATAACACTGACACTTATGTACAGGTGTCCAAAGGTTAATTGGAGTAATTTGCATGGATAATGGTACAGATATTTAATAGGAGGGAAGTCTATATAATGTCAGTCTGGAAAACAACAGAGTGCATGCATCTACCATTACAACCTACAGAGATGACGGGGACACGTCCAATTTTTTTTACCTTATTGGCAGTAGCATTTTACATCTCCCAATCCTGCGATGCGGTAGTAGTGGCTTCCCTTGGTAAGAACACTTTAATCTTAATCTGATCTACATCGATGATCTAGTTACTTTTAATTTGGTGTGTGTTGTGTACTTCTGAATCTCTGGTGGTGATTACAATTCCAATTCTTCAGAGTGTTGGGTACATCTGGCATAAATTATGTCTGAGTACTCCACATAGCTTTATAAATAGAATTGTAACTCTATATCTATCTATCTATGACTAATTGGTTTTTAGATTAAATAAAAATAATATACAGTATATTACTACAGACGTGAGCTGGCTGTGAACAACAAAATAATTGATGACAATTGAGAGCAATGGCATTTTTCACGGATGGCAGCCAGCATCTATTATTGAAAAGTCATTTTGGAAAATTTGTCCACCTAAAATGGTAATTAAATTCTGGGTCAATCTAACCTGCAAGTTTGGTTGACTACCTAAAACTTTGAGGTTTGACGGTTGGATCACAGAAATACAGCCTCCCCACCTTGCCTCTTTGGAAACACTTTTTATCATTTTATACTGTCCACAAATTACAGAAAAAAATCCAGTAGGTGTAAGGTGAGAACATTTTTTTTCAGAGTGGGTTAGAGATGGAAAACCTCATCAAAATGTTTGCTAGGCTAGAAAGATTTCAAACTAAACAGGGTATATCCATATACTGTATGAATATTCTGTTTTTCGGGGTCCTAAGGCTATGCATGACCCAATAAAAGAGGGAAGAAATGTTTTAATTTAATAATGCAGTGCACAAACTCTTCTTGGAAGTAAAGCAACTTATGTTTTACTACCATGCATGCGATTTCTTTCAATACACTATGTTCAAGGACAACATCTCACATTGCCTAGTTAGGGCAAAATTACAGGTTCTCCTAAAAGTATATGTGCACCCAACATTTGTTTTTCAGTATGCTTGCTTTTATGGCTCCCTGTATATTATTTTCTTGGGGAAATCATTTTTTGTGACTCTATTAGAAAGTTTCTTACCTGGAGATCCTGTCAGTAACTGCACTGCTTGCTGCAGGTTGACAACACTAATGCCGCGTACACACGACCATTATTCACGGCGGTTAAAAAACCGCCGTGAATAATGACAGGAAAAACGAGGGAACCGCTTGGTTCCCTACACACGGTCGTTTTTCCCGTCATTTTTTCTCTTGACGAGAAAAACGACCATCTGTGGGCTCCGCGGCAGTGTTTCCCTATGGGAAAACTGCCGCGGAAAAAAATGCTGGAAAAAACGACGAGAAAATTTAGAACATGTTCTAATTTTTCTCGTCGTTTTTTATGCCGTTTTTCTCGACGAGAAAAACGACATAAAGCCCACAGACGATCGTTTTTCTCGGACGAAAAGAAAAAATGCCGTTTTTCTCGTCGAGAAAAGCGGTCGTGTGTACGTGGCATAAGGCACTGCCCTGCAGCGTTTTCACCCTGCTCTTTCAGTTGACCATTCATCAGACTATCAGTTGTAAATATCCTAACAGCCCCTGTCCTGTTCTTCTTAAAGCTTCAACTGAATGTGAGAATTTGGTTTTATAAATCATGTACGTAATTGAACAGAGCATTGGTCACTGTAGGAAAACTTGGCAAGCTAGTCTCTTTTTATAAACCCGAAACAAAAATGCAGTAAGATTGTGGCCCATAAATAAGCAGCCAGATTGTATACTTTATTTTCTCATCTCCACTGAAATAATATGATTACTGAAGTGGGGCTTCTAAGCTAATGTTGTAAATTATTATATTTGGAATTCGTAAATACATAAATGTACGTAAAATGAGATGACAACAGCAATTTAATATTGATAGTTCAAGTATTTTCCAGCCATATTTAGAAATATAATCCACAATATCACGATTGATACAAAGAGATATACCCGGCTAGAATCTTGATCTGAAAGCTTGTGAAGACTTTGGAATAACATTTTCCAAAAACTGGGAGTTTTATGCCATTTTGTACTATGTTGTGACCTTTCCTTTTCATATATAAATTAACTGTACCAGCACATAATGTGCAAGTGAGAATGTGAGCCCATTACAAACTTACCATTTCGAAAATTATGGAATATGATTATTTATTGGCAAAAGAACATATTTTACTGTTCTTGATTTTTGGGAGGGATATATACAGTATCAGTACAGTACAGTATTGCCTATATCTGAGTGTTTGTAACCAGTGGTGTACCTAGCACATTTTAGCACCTGGGCTGCTAAATTTTTTTTGCATTTGGCACTCCCGTAAAAAATTGTCAAGAAGACTTAAAGCGGTACGCTTTTGCATGCCATGCCAAGTTGTGGGTGTGGCCAAATTGCAGTGGGAGAAGCTTAAAGGGGCTTGGTCAAGATATCCTGCTATAGTGTGTACTTGTCTCAATCCAGAGCAAAAAAATTGTCATTTTTGTCTGCTGCCTTCTTCCTTTGCAATCTGCAGGAGTCACTTCTGACAAGTTTTCCTGACACCAAGAGGTAAAAAGGTGACAGGAGAAGAAGCTCCAGCACACATCCCGTGACTGGCAGCCTCAGCTCTGTTCCTGTATGCTATTTGAAGGGGGCGTGTCACTTCCATCTAAACAGCTATCAGAGTTCCCCTCACTGAGCTCTGCAGTGTGTAACTTCAGTCCCCTGCATTCTGAAAGTGCAGACATGCTGTATAAATTCTGCATTTTAAATGGCTGTAGAGGCGAGATGGCTGCAGACAAATGGGTAAAACTTATGTAGGAGGATTGGTTTTATCTCTGTGTATCACCCAAGGACAGTCACTTTACTGGGTATATGTAAGGTTTTACAACCACTTTAAAACCTGAGCCCACACCCCCTATACTCACCACACATATACCATAGTCCTTTTACCCACAAAAAATATTCTATTGACTGTGCCACAAACGAGAGATTAACAGACACATACAAACCTCAGCAAACATCCTAATAAAATGAAACTGCTCCATTACACATGCTTTTCTATACACAGCCTTCCTTATAGAAGAACTTCAGGAGTAATGTACCTAGAGTACAATAGTCAGGAGATTAAAATGTAAAACACAGTGTCTATAGTACAGGGATCAGGAGTGCAGAACGCATAAGCCACCTTACAGAGTACAACCAAAATTACCAGGGCCATCTTTTCCATTGGGCACGCTGGGCAGTTGCCCGGGGGCCACACTTGCCTGGGGGGCCCCACCGGCTGCCCAGCGACCCCAGTAAAAAATGGTGGGAAGCGGCGGGTCAGAACTGTGCATGCGCAGTTTGCAGAAATCGCCGAGAAGATCCGATCCTCCACGAGTGCTGCCTCTGTCTGTCCGCCGATGATGACGTTAGCCACACCCGCCAGACTTAAAAAAAAAAAAGCAGGAGGAGCTGAGGGTGAATGGACAGAGAAGAGTTGTCAGAGCAGACAGCACAGCAGGCTTGAAGCAGAGTGTGGCGGAGTCGGACCCCTGTCGGCAGTGCCGGTTTTCGTGAGCCTGTAACCTGCCCAGCCACCAGCCAGTACAGACACGAAGTGCCCTGGTCGGTGTCGTACGGTGAGTGGCTGTCTGGCTGACTGTGCAGCTTGCACAAAGAGATCGGGGGGGGGGGTTCTGTTGCTCTGATGTAAGTGGGAACTAAAGAGAAAGCAGTGGACTCTGATATAAGGTGGTCTCTGGTCACCAGACCCCCCCTTACATCAGCGTTTCCCCTTACATCATGATCTGCAGCGTTCCCCTTTACATAAGAGTTCCCTTGCACTGTAAGGGGGAATCCTGCAGACTCTGATGTAAGAGGAAACTATGTGCTCGCTGGGTTATAGTAACCTAACCTTCATGTCAATAAAGAAATGTTTTTTTTTTACTTTTGTTTAACTTAAACACATTTCTAATAGCACGATCTATATGTTTATAGTTTAAATACTGACATTTGCACTGTTTGGCACCGAAAACTGTAATTTTAGGTACCTTTTTGCAGTGTCAGTAAAAACATGTGGTTCTGCCAGTAAATGTCATGTTTTTTGTCAGTAAAAAATTCTCGTGCGTGATTGTGAAGACAGGGCCCCAGTGCAGTGTATTGCCTATAATGCTCTTAAGATGACACTGAAAATTACCCCCTCTTCCCAGTACAAATCACCCTCACAGTACAGATCTCTTCTAACATTCCTAAATCTCCCATCCTAGCCTAGCCTACTCCCTCAGTACAGCCCCCCAGCACAAACCCCTCAGTACAGGGTCTCTGTCAAGCACAGACCGACCCTTAACACAGACTCCTCAGAACAGACCAACTTCCTCACCACAAACCAACCACCCCAGCACAGACTGCTCCCCCCCACAGACCCCTCATTATAGATGCCCCCCAGCACAAACCCCTCAATACAGACTGACCTCCCCAACATTTCTAAATCCCCCCTCCCAGCCCCCCTTCCCAATACACACCCCTCAGTACAGATGCCCACCCCAGCACAGACCCCTCAATAAAGACCAACCCCCCCATGCACAGACTGAACCCCCAGCAAAGACTGACATCTGTCTCAGCACTGACCCCTCCCCCTGCCACAAACCCCTCTGTACAGACTGACCACCCCTAACATTCCTAAAAATAAGTACCGAACCCTTAGTACACATACTCCCCATACCCCCATCCCAATACAGAATCCTCAGTACAGACACCCCCCCCACCATCATAGCCCCCCCATCCCATTCAGAGACCTCAGAACAGACACCTCCCATCATTCCTCCAAGTCCATACAGAATCCTCAGTACAGACACCCCCCATACCCCCCCCAATTCCATACAGAGTCCTTGGCACAGACACCCATCATACCCCCCAATATTATATATATTCCTCAGTACAGACATCCCATAACCCCCATCCCCATTTAGAGTCCTCAGTACAGACCGTCCCATCCCATATACAGTAGAGTCCTCAGTACAAAAAAAAACACCCCCCTCCAATCCCATATACAGTCCTCAGTACAGACAGTCCTCATTCCATATAGAGTCCTCAGTACAGACAGACCCCCCCATTAGGCTTGTGCAATTAGTTTCGTAACTAATCAAAATTCGTCCGAATTTAGCAACTTTCGGACATTCGGAAGCATTCGAATTTCCGAACAAAGCAATTACGAATAAAACCGAATCCGAAATAAATTATACTGCAAATAGCGAATGCCCGAATGTCTTCGGCATAATTCGTTATGAAAAAAGTTACGAATGTACGAATCCATACGAAGCACAATAACACTCAATCTGCTCTGCTCTCTGCTTCTCCCTCACCGTGCTGAACTCCCTCTCAAAATGGTGTACAGGGGCGGAGGCTATAGCCGCATGTAAAAAACGAAAGTAAAATACGAGATTTCTAATCCATTCGAAGCAAAATAACACTCTGCTCTGCTCTCTGCTTCTCCCTCACCGTGCTGAACCCTTTCAAAATGGTGTACAGGGGTGGAGGCTATAGCCACATGTAAAAAACAAAAGTAAAATACGAGATTTCGAATCGTTACAAATAACCGCTATGTATTTAGAAAAGTACAAATCCATTCGAAGCACATTAGGCATAATAGGCAGCGTCGTCGTGAGAGAGACACAGAAAATTACGAATCAACGAACCCAAAAAAAGTTACGAAAGTAGGAGTTGTGTCCAGAATCAACGAAAAACAATGTACCCTACCGAAAGTACGAATTATAAATCAATTAAAAATTCAACGAAAAATGTCGCTTGCGAAAATCCGAATTAGTCCGAACACGAAAAATCCCGTCTAGCAAAATTACAAATGATTACGAATCAACAGGACCGAAAAGAAACGAACCAAAACTAACCAAATTTTTCCGTTGTGCACAAGAAACAAACCGAAACTAAACAAATTTTTCCGTTGTGCACAAGTCTACCCCCCATCCCATATAGAGTCCTCAGTATAGACAATCCCCCCATTCCATATAGAGCCCTCAGTACACATAGACCCGCATATAAAGTCCTTCCTTAGTATAGACAGACAGCAATTATAAGGGAACCATAATAGTAATATCCATTTTAGCCAGAGACACAATATCTGGGTTAGCAGGCAACACACTGGTGCTAGCTTACACTGAACTGGTATAAAAACAATGGGAGTAAATTATAATGTAAAGAGGAAGAGAAACAGAGGAAGAAGAAAGGAGAAAGAAGGGGAGAAAGAAGGGGAGAAAGAGAGGGGAAAGGAAGGGGATGGATGTACCGGGCAAAATTGAAACCTCAGACATTGTTAGAGAAAAAGGAGTCAAAGCCAGAGGAATATCTGAAAAGAGACCATACTGTCCATATGTGAGTCAGATTTATCCTCATCCCATGCGATTATATGTTCCATGAGCTCAATCTTGTCCAATTTACAAGCTCATTCAGCCATTGAAGGAGCCTCAGCCTGGCTATAACAGAATGAGCCGCTGTGAGAAAGTGCCTAATAAAGTTTATTTTTTTTTTTTTTTTTTATAAGAGCCTGGCAACATGGATAGCACTGTAATCGGAGGTGTATTTGGGATGTTATCTCGCACCAATCTATCAAACAAGCGTAATATTTTAGCCCAAAATTTGATCATTTCGGACAGGTGCCCCAAATATGGGTCATGGTGCCATACTCCCGTAAACATCGTCAGCAGGTATCAGGAATAGATGGATCAATTTTATTTAATAGTGTAGGGCAGCAATACCACCTAGATAGGATCCGATAATTACGTTAATTTGCGTGAGAAAATATAGAGAGTTTGTTCCAGTCCATATCTTCTGACGATATTGCAGTTGCCTATATTATGCCATTGTAGAAAGGTGGGAGGACCAGAAGACAGCCAGTGCTGTCCAATGAGCTTGTATGCAAGAAAACAGTAAACACATCAGCAGCAATTTGGACGAAGATGGTACTACATTCTCAGGGATAATGCTCAGGAAAGTACAACAGCAGTTGAATGGAGCACAGGTCATTGATAGTTTAAAAGACAGTTGACCAGTATCAAAATCATTTAGGACACCGCCAGAGCATATGAATTAAGATACTATAGTGCCCTCTTCTAGTAGGTTGCTAAGTAAATTTAGATGTTGGCTTCATTGCAGTGAATGGAACAGTGATTGATTGTGTTGGTCTGTTTTGGGTTTCCTGAGTTGAGAGTTTGATTACTCCCACTTGCTTATAGAAGAAGTTTCCAGAGCATAGGACGAGGAGATTCAAATGATCAGTTGAATGTTTATCATGCTCCAGCCAAACCCCGGAAGGAGGCATCCAGAAGGTAGCTGGGGAGGTAATAAATGTGCAGGAGGCCTGAACAGAGTTTTCTGTCCCTCAGGGGAGTGTGGCAGGTTATCTTGGGGCTGCTGCCCCTGGGGGCAGCTCCACTAAAGGCAAAAAAATGCAGTCAGACCAGCTGCTGGTCTGAGGAAGATTGCCTGAGGATTACATTTGCTAGAAGGCTACTAAGAGAGTAGAGTATATGTTAATATTAAACCCCTTTTGACAGTACCTGACAGAGCCACCATTTTGAGGATTAAGGAAGGATTATAAACCATCTGGGATGAGTGTGATTGCTTATGTAAGGCGTGGTGAAGTTGCAGGTATTTGAAAGTGTGACTTGTAAGAGATTGTATTACAGTTTGAAATAAGTACTGAGGTAGTCCACTTTTTGGATCTTAACATACGGGTCAAGAATGGTGTTTTTAACTTATCAACTTTTTTTAAAAGCACTGATCGTAACGGCTACATTGGACAGGGCAGTTGCCATCATCCCTCATGGTTAAAATCAGTGCCAAAGAGCCAATTTCTTCGTCTCATGCCGCGTACACACGATCGTGATTCATGGCGGTGAAAACACCGCCGTGAATCACGACATGAAATAAAATGAAAAACGAGGGAACGGCATTTTCCCCCACACACACGACCGTTTTTCCCGTCATTTTTTTCTTTGTCGAGAAAAACGACCGTCTGTGGGCTCCGCGGCAGTGTCTCCCTATGGGAAAACTGCAGCGGAAAAAAATGATGGAAAAAACAATGAGAAAATTTAGAACATGTTCTAATTTTTCTCGTCGTTTTTTCTGCCGTTTTTCTCAACGAGAAAAACGACATAAAGCCCACAGACGATCGTTTTTCTCGGCGAAAAAAAAAAATGTCATTTTTCCCGACGGGAAAAATGATCGTGTGTACGCGGCATAAGACTAAATTGTACTTTGAAAGATGACTTTTTTTCACAGGCCAAAGTACTTAAAGAGAGGTTTATGGAGAAGGGCTACGCTGCAAATGACCTCAATGCTATCATTAGGGAGGTGGGTGGCATTGATCGTGCCTCTGTCCTTCAGAAAAGAGAGAGGGCGTCTGTTAATGAGACCAATTATAACTTTGCCATGGTCACTACTTTCTCACACCAACACCTCGATATTAAGAAGATCCTAAATAAACACTGGGGGGTCTTGAAAAATGATAAAATCTTGGGGGCAGTTTTGCCTGATAGACCACAGGTGGTCTTCAGAGGAGTCCCCCCTCTGAGGCTCCAACTGGCTCCCAATGTTTTGGATTCTCCCAACAGAGTGCCGTTCTTTCAAATAACCAAGGGGTATTATCCTTGTCATAACTGTAACATGTGTGCCATTAATAAGGAAAGAAGTAAGAAAATCTGTCAGTTCAGTTCCCATGCTACGGGTAGGGTTTACAACATTAACACTTTTATTACGTGTACCTCCTTAAATGTTGTCTACCTTCTAACTTGTCCCTGCGGTCTCCAATACGTAGGCCGCACGACACGTGCTATTCACGTTCGAGTGAACGAGCATATCACAAATATCAGGAAAGGTTTCCCCAAGCACACAGTGTCCCGCCATTATCTGGAGTGCCACAAGAAAAACCCTAAGGGCACTACGTTCCTGCCCATAGATCGTTTTACTCCACATTGGCGGGGAAGTTTGTCTAAGCGGGAAATTTCAAAACTTGAAACTCGCTGGATTTACGATCTCAAGTGTTACACTCCCTTCGGCATGAACGTCGACTGGGACGTGAGCTGCTTTATTAATAACAGTTGAGATTCTGTACATGCGATTTGGCGTGGCTGATTCCACACATATTTGCAGTTGTCTTTTTCTTATTTTTTACTCTATATTTATATACAGTCGAGTGGAGTTTTTTGCCTTCTCCATCCTTCTGCTATTAGATATATTGTTTTAATATATACATTTTAATCATTTTTTTGGACACTAGCGGGCAGTGTTTACTTATTTTAATCTAAGATATATTTTTTAATTAAATTTTATTTATATCATTTGTTTATTCAATGATTTTTATGCATTATGGTGAGCCTCCCCTTTTTTCCTCCCTTTAGTGCATTATATATGTATGTTATATCTTGTATATTGTTTATTTTTATTCTGATAATTTTTTGTTGATTCTATAAATATTGTAACATGCTTGTTTTTCTGATAGTTTTGCATGTAATCATGTCGAGTTGTCTCCTGTTTAGCATCACGTTTTTAACAGCTTAGATACATCTGTCAGTTTCCCCTATTTTTAGTGGTGTGCAATGGAATGCAGTGATTGAGGGTGATGATATTCTCAGTTGCTGTCTCCGAGGTAGTGAACTTCCCTAAACCGGAAGTCTACATCCTGAAGGAAGGTACCTCTCGCAGTGATTGGGTGCATAATTTTCTTCCTAGTGATGGAGGACTGCGGTCCGCCCATCGGTGCTGTCAATAAACATGCCTTCACTCACTTGACATAGCGCGACATCGGCGTAAGTGTGGCCGCGCCTATTGCGTCTTCCGTTCCGCCCACCCGGAAATATTGATTCACCCCTGGTTTGTGTTCCTGTTTATATGAACCGCACGGTCGTCTGCGCATGCGCGGCCGTGCCTGTTCTATTTTTTACTCTCATTTGGTTCCAGTTTACCATCATTGCGGCTGCGACGCGCATGAGCAGTTGCTGCAAATTTGATGGTGCTGTGTTCCACCCATCGGAGCTGTTATTAAACATGCCTTCACTCACTCTGCATAGCGCGACCATCGGCGTAAGCGTGGCCGCGTCTATTGCGTCTTCCGTTTCGCCCCCACCCGGAAATATTGATTCACCCCTGGTTTGCTTTCCTGTTTATATGAACCGCACGGTCATCTGCGCATGCGCGGCCGCGTCTGTTCTATTTTTTATTTTCATTTGGTTCCGGTTTACTATCATTGCGGCTGCGATGCGCATGCGCGGTTGCCGCAAATTTGATGATGCTGACAGGGAACAGCTGGACATTTTGCCACATTGTCCTATCATGGGGCAGTTTGGACATTGATTCTTGTATATATATGGGCGTGCTTGTACTGGTGGCCACGCCTCTGATGATATTCATTCGGATGAAACATGTCAGGCTGGCTGATACAAGCACGCTGAGAGCCGTGGATATTTACTTTTATGCTATGATGATCCTTACCTCCTGTAAGTAGAATACAAATAAACCTTTGTTCTTCACCTTATGGGTAGGGATGAGCTCGGTGTTCGAGTCGAACATAGGTTCGACTCGAACATCGGCTGTTCGCGCGTTCGGCGAACAACGAACAATTTGGGCCGTTCGCTCCAAATTCGAGTGACGCGAACTGCCCACAATACACTGTGCCATCGCAGTGTAATCCCGGCGCTGTGATTGGCCAAGCATGCACTGTGACCCTGCATGCTTGGCCAATCACAGCGCCGGCAGCAAAGAGAGCAATGATTGGCCACAGGCAGGATGCCTGTGGCCAATTATAGCTGAGGGGGTTTAGTACACGCCCCACACTATAAAAGGCCGCCAGCGCGGCGGCCTTGTGTAGTGTGTTCCGGAGCAGGGAAAGTGAAGGATAGGCAGGGACAGTGTCAAATCTTGTCAAATCTATTCTTTGCTAAACCTTGTGTGTAGGGACAGAGAAGGATAGGCAGGGAGAGTGTCAGTGTCATATTCTTTGCTAAACCTTGTGTGTAGGGAGAGAGAAGGATAGGCAGGGAGAGTGTCAGTGTCATATACTTTGATAAACCTTGTGTGCAGGGAGAGAGAAGGATAGGCAGGGGACAGTGTCAGTGTCATATTCTTTGCTAAACCTTGTGTGTAGGGAGAGAGAAGGATAGGCAGGGGACAGTGTCAGTGTCATATACTTTGATAAACCTTGTGTGCAGGGAGAGAGAAGGATAGGCAGGGGACAGTGTCAGTGTCATTGTTGCTAAGCCTCCTGCACATTATACACCTGAAGTTAGCCCGTATTGCTGCTTTTTCCTGGTATGTTACACCAACAGGATTTTGCGGCACTTACAGCGGGCGGAGTGTACCTCCTGATCATATTACACCTTAACTTAGCCTGTATTGCTGCTTTTTCCTGGTGTGTTACACCAACAGGATTTTGCGGCACTTACAGCGGGCGTAGTGTACCTCCTGACCATATTACACCTTAACTTAGCCTGTATTGCTGCTTTTTCCTGGTGTGTTACACAAACAGGATTTTGCGGCACTTACAGCGGGTGGAGTGTGCCTCCTGACCATATTACACCTTAACTTAGCCTGTATTGCTGCTCTTTCCTGGTGTGTTACACAAACAGGATTTTGCGGCACTTACAGTGGGCGGAGTGTGCCTCCTGACCATATTACACCTTAACTTAGCCTGTATTGCTGCTTTTTCCTGGTGTGTTACACAAACAGGATTTTGCGGCACTTACAGCGGGCGGAGTGTGCCTCCTGACCATATTACACCTTTACTTAGCCTGTATTGCTGCTTTTTCCTGGTGTGTTACACAAACAGGATTTTGCGGCACTTACAGCGGGCGGAGTGTGCCTCCTGACCATATTACACCTTAACTTAGCCTATATTGCTGCTTTTTCCTGGTGTGTTACACAAACAGGATTTTGCGGCACTTACAGCGGGCGGAGTGTGCCTCCTGACCATATTACACCTTAACTTAGCCTGTATTGCTGCTTTTCCCATTTCCCTGCAGGCCATTAGAATGTCTGGAAGGCAAACAAGGAGAGGCAGACAGTCAGGAGCCAAAAAAAGAGGGCAAGCAGGCTCTGTGTCTAGAGACAACAGTGCTGGTCGTGGACGCGGTGCATCGCCATCAGCACGTGGCCATGGGACACGCTTGTCCTTCTTTTCGGCAGCTGGACGTGTTGAGCCGCATCATGCCGAAGACTTGGTAGAGTGGATGACCAAGCCCTTCTCATCCTCCTCATCCTCTCTCACCCAGGCTCAGGGTACTGGCAAAGCAGCTGCCAAAGCGTCCTCTTCCCTGGTATCAATGTCATCATCAGTCACTCCTTCCCCAGACCAACCATGTCCTCCTGAGGAGTCCCCCGAACTGTTTGAGCACAGTGTTGGGTACATGCTCCAGGAGGATGCCCAGCGTTTCGAAGGGTCTGATGATGATACCCAGCTAGAGGAAGGCAGTAGCGTGAGAGCAGAGATAGGGGATGCTCAAGAAGGACACCAATCTGGCAGTCATGTTCCAGCAGCTGCAGCATACTGCCAGATTGGCTCCAGTGATGAGGAGGGAGGGGATGATGAGGTCACTGACTCCACGTGGGTGCCTAATAGGAGAGAGGAGGAGGAGGAGGAGGAGGATGAGGAGGAGGCACATCTCCAACGAGGCAGGATGCCCTCGGGGGGCCAGCGTAAGGGCAGCACACCGACGGAATCACACCGCAGAGCTCCGCCTGTGCAGGGCGCTGCCTCTGCCCATTATTCAAAAAGTTCTTTAGTGTGGGCCTTTTTTGAGTCGAGTGCATCAGATCGCACAGCTGCTGTTTGCAACATATGTCTCAAGCGTATATCGCGTGGCCAAAACATCACCCGCTTGGGCACCACATGCTTGACCAGACATATGTTGACCTGCCATGCAGCTCGTTGGCAAGCCTACCTTAAAGACCCACACCAAAGAACAAAGCTGACCTCTTCTTGCACCGCATCAGCTGGGATCTCCAACCCCACTACACCTTCAGTCCTCTCTGAAACCTGCTCTGAGAGGAATGAAGGTGTAGAATTAGGTGTGTCACAGCCAAGTACTTGCGGGCACTCTGCTACCAGTACACCAACGTCCGATTCTAGCAGGCAAATTTCCCTGCCCCAGCTGCTGGACCGTCGAAAGAAGTTCACTCCCAGCCATCCACATGCCCAGCGGTTGAATGCTAGCTTGGCTAAATTGCTAGCGCTTCAACTGCTGCCTTTTCAGTTGGTAGACTCGGCCCCCTTCCGTGAGTTTGTGCAATGTGCGGTTCCTCAGTGGCAGGTTCCCAAACGCCGCTTTTTCTCACGGAAGGCGATTCCGGCTCTCTACCGGCATGTGGAAGGCAATGTCTTGGCCTTGCTGGACAGGGCGGTCAGCGGTAAGGTGCATATTACCGCTGACTCATGGTCCAGCAGGCATGGACAGGGACGTTACCTTTCTTTCACGGCCCATTGGGTCACTCTTTTGGCAGCTGGGAAGGATGCAGGACAAGGTGCAGTAGTGTTGGAGGTTGTTCCACCGCCACGCCTCCAAAATGCTACTACTGGTTGTGACACACCTCTGTCCTCCACCCCCTCCTCTTCTTCTTCCTCCGTGGCCTCTTCCTGTGCTTTGTCCTCGGAACCAGCGGTGCTCCGTAGGCGTTCAAGGGGCTACGCAAGTACGCAGGCAAAAAGATGCCATGCCGTGCTTGCGCTGGTGTGTTTGGGGGACAGGAGCCACACTGGGGCAGAGGTTCTGTCTGCTCTGCAGGGGCAGGCCGAGAGGTGGTTGACGCCACGCCAGCTTAAGCCAGGAATGGTAGTTTGCGACAATGGCACCAACCTCCTCTCCGCTCTCCGACAGGGACAACTGACCCATGTGCCCTGTGTGGCTCACGTCCTTAACCTGGTGGTGCAGCGGTTCTTGGGCAGGTACCCGGGCTTACAGGATGTCCTGAGGCAGGCCAGGAAAGTCTGTGTGCATTTCCGCAGATCTTATAATGCCAGTGCTCGCCTGGCTGAGCTGCAAAAGGAGTTGAACCTGCCCAAGAACCGCCTTATATGTGACATGCCCACCAGGTGGAACTCAACGTTGGCCATGCTGCAGCGGCTGCACACGCAGCAGAGGGCCATCAATGAGTACCTGTGCGACTACGGCACCAGGACAGGGTCAGGGGAGCTCGGGTTTTTTTCACCACGCCAGTGGGGCATGATCAGGGATGCATGCACTGTCCTGGCACCATTTGAGGAGGCCACAAGGATGGTGAGCAGTGACAGTGCATGCATCAGTGACACTGTACCTCTTGTCCACCTGTTGGAACATACGCTGCGTGGAATAATGGACAGGGCACTTGAGGCAGAACAGAGGCAGGAAGAGGAGGACTTCCTTGCCTCTCAAGGCCCCCTTTACCCAGACAGTGTTCCTTCTGTCCCACCCATCACACAGGAAGAAGAGGAGGAGGAGGAGGAGGAGGATTGTGTCAGCATGGAGGTGGAGCCTGGCATTCAGCATCATCAGCAGCAGTCTTTTAGGGATGATTTACAGTCCCAAGAAACCAGTGGACTTGTACGTGGCTGGGAGGAGGTGGCTGCGGATCGTGTCGTCCTTAGTGACCCAGAGGACTCCGGACTGAATGCCTCAGCTAACCTACGCTGCATGGCCTCCCTGATCCTGCAAAGTCTGCGGAAGGATCCTCGTATTCTTCGGATCAAGGAGAGGGACCATTACTGGCTGGCCACTCTCATTGATCCACGGTACAAGGGTAAGGTTGCGGACCTTATCTTACCCTCGCAGAGGGAGCAGAGGATGAGACAACTCCGGGAGGCCTTGCAGAAAGGTCTGTGCAATGCGTTCCCAGAGACTGGGAGGTTACAAACTCCTGGTCCTGGACAACGAGTTGCTGAGGCTTCGGTCAGTCAAAGAAGGAGCGGTGGGGAAGGTGGCCGTCTGACCGAAGCGTTCAGACAATTCTTTAGTCCGCAGCCCCAAGGTATGATCGGTTCCAGCAACCATCGCCAGCGTCTGATAAACATGGTGCAGGAATACCTAGGGGCAAGGTCAGACTTGGACACCTTCCCCACCGAAAATCCTCTGGCTTACTGGGTCTTGAGGATGGATCACTGGCCAGAGCTTGCACAGTATGCAATTAAGCTACTGGCCTGTCCTGCATCCAGCGTTCTTTCAGAACGCACATTCAGTGCTGCTGGAGGATTTGTCACGGATCACAGGGTGCGCCTGTCCACCGACTCTGTTGATCGACTGACCTTCATAAAGATGAACCAGTCTTGGATCACCACCAGCTACCAAACACCTGAAGCTGATACAACAGACTAATATATTTTCAAATGTCACATCCCTTCAAGACTGATGCTGATGCTGAGAGACTGTCCTGTTATGTTGACTGACTATCCTCCTCCTCCTCAATGATCCGATTGACGATGATAGCTTGGAAGAACATTTTTGTTTCTGGGTGCCGCCACCAGTGGCTAAGGCCCAATTTTTCAGCCCCTGTTTAACAGGGGTGTGTTATTACAATTTTTTATGCAATGCTTTGCAGCAGGGCTCATTCCTGCACTCCAACTACAGTATCTGGGAGTGGTTGCAGTGTCGTGGCACCAGCACCAGTGGCTAAGGCCCAATTTTTCAGCCCCTGTTTAACAGGGGCGTGTAATTACAATTTTTGATGCAATACTTTGCAACAGGGCTCATTGCTGTGCTCCAAGTACAGTATCTGTGAGGGGTTGCAGTGTTGTGACACCAGTGCCTAAGGCTCAATTTTTCTGCCCCTGTTTAACAGGGGCATGTAATTACAATTCTTGATCTAATAATTCACAGCAGGGCCCATTCCTGTGCCCACCAAGACTAATTGTGAGGCCTTACAGTGTTGTGTCAACACCACCACCACCACCAAAGGCCCAATTTTTAAGCCCCTGTTCAACAGGGGCATGCAATTACAATTCTTGATCTAATAATTCACAGCAGGGCCCATTCATGCGCCCACCAAGAGTAACTGTGAGGGCTCACAGTGTTGTGGCAACACCAACATGTAAGGGGCAAATTTCAGCTGAGTATATACGGCAGGCCCCTACTTTCAAACATCCAACTTACAAACGACTCCTCCTTGCAAACGGAAGGATACAACAGGAAGTGAGAGGAAATCTACCCCTAGGAAGGCAAATTCTCTCCTGTAAGAGTTAATATGGGAAAAAAAGTGTCTCCTCTCCACTGATTCTTTATCACCAATTCTTGTTTCAATAAAAAACCCAAATTTTCAAAAAACATTTGTCATTAGGACGGAAAGTGAGGTGAACTGTTCTGAACAGGTGCATACTGCACAGACAGCAAAACAAATGTTACTGGGGTGATAACCCTTCCCTATGTTTTCCAAAAAGCTTAAAAATATATTTTTTGTCTGGAGCTACACTTAAACAATGTACCTGTTCAAAATTACAAACAGATTCTACATAAGAACAAACCTACAGTCCCTGTCTTGTATGCACCGCCTGTATACGGCTGTTCAGAGTATATAGGGCCTTTTTTATTTTGTGTGCGGGGTTCCCCTTAATATCCATACAAGACCCAAAGGGGCTGGTAATGGGCTGGGGTAGGGGGGGGGGGTGTGTGATGGGGTAGCTATGCCATTTTTCTTAAAGATTTTCATCCATATTACCGGGACCAGACATTACATTAAAGCCGCAAGCAGTTTTAAATGGCTTTTTTTCCTTTAGAAAATAGGATTTTTTACTCACCGTAAAATCCTTTTCTCTGAGTCCATGGACCGACACAGCTTCTCTATTGACAAAGTGGGTATTATCCGTTAATTAGGAGTGACTAGGCAGAAAAACTTGTAAAAAGTGTTGCATCACACCTTCTACAGTACCGCCCAGGGGGCGGACCCTCTGGGTATACCCTCTCAGTCTGCACATCGCAGATCAGTTCGTCAAAAAGCAGTACAAACTTAAAAGGAGGGGTGGGTGCTGTGTCGGTCCATGGACTCAGAGAAAAGGATTTTACGGTGAGTAAAAAATCCTATTTACTCTTTCGTCCATGGACCGACACAGCTTCTCTATTGACAAAGTGGGACGTCCCAAAGCAGTGTCAGAGAAAAAAACGAGGGGTGGTAACAGCATAAAAACAAACTTCACCCCAAAACACAAAACAGCACTCCTCCAACGGAGGAGTTGCAACTCTAAACAGCCGCCTGCAAAACCTTGCGGCCGAAAGAGGCATCCGAAGATGCACCTACATCAACTTTGTAGAATTTTGTGAAAGTGTGAGCGGACGACCAAGTCGCCGCTTTACATAGTTGGGAAACAGACGCTTGATGTCGGAAAGCCCAAGAGGCACCTATTGCCCTGGTCGAATGCGCCGTGACAGGAAAGGGGGGCGCCTGACCCTTTAAGGCGTAAGCCTGGATTACTATCTGTCGGATCCACCTAGAGATGGTGGCCGATGAGACTGCTTGGCCCTTCTTGGGACCAGCCACCGAAACAAACAGTGAGTCTGACTTCCGGAACAGGGAAGTAGCAGATATGTATACTCTCAAAGCTCGGACAACGTCCAAGGAATGCAACGCCGACTCCTTAGGATTCGACGGCTGAGGACACAAGGATGGAAGTACAATGTCTTCGTTGAGATGAAAAGCCGAAACGACCTTCGGAAGAAAGGAAGGCTGCGGCCGCAGCACCACCTTATCCTTGTGGAAAATCAAATAGGGAGCCTTGCAGGACAAGGCTGCCAGCTCAGAGACTCGTCTAACTGACGTAACAGCCACCAAAAAGACCACCTTCTGAGAAAGTGTCAACAGGGGAATATCTCTAATATTCTCAAACGGTGCCTTCTGAAGCACCGAGAGGACCAGGTTCAAGTCCCACGGAGGTAACGGGGGCGGACCGGAGGGGCCACATGTCGAACCCCCTGCACAAATGTACTCACGAGAGAGTGAGTCGCCAGGGGTCGCTGAAAAAAGACAGCCAGGGCAGATATCTGTCCCTTAATCGTACTTAGGGCAAGCCTTTGGTCTACCCCATGCTGTAAAAACAGCAGGATTCTGGAAACCAAATAGGTACGCGGATGCCATTTCATTTCCTCACACATGGAGATGTAGGCCCTCCAAGTGCGGTGATAGACCTTCCTAGAGGACGGTTTCCGAGCACTTCTCATAGTAGAAATTACTGAGTCTGACAGGCCCCGGTCTCTCAGTACCTGGTTCTCAACAGCCATGCCGTTAAAGCCAATGACTGTAAAGCAGGATGGAATATGGGACCTTGCGACAGCAGGTCCTTCCGTAGTGGTAGGCGCCAGGGGACGTCTGCTACCAGACGTACTAGATTGGCGTACCAAGGACGCTGAGGCCAATCTGGAGCGATTAGGATCATTGGAATTCCCTCTGCCTCCACTCTGCGGAGCAGAAGAGGAAGAAGCCTTAAGGGAGGGAAGGCATAGATTAGCCGATACTGGCCCCACGATGCTACCAACGCGTCCGTTGCGTCTGCCCATGGGTCTCTTGACCGGGCCACAAACCTCAATACCTTCCGATTGAGTCGGGAAGCCAGAAGATCTACGTCTGGTGTGCCCCATCTTTGGCAGAGGAGTTGGAACACCTCCGGGTGTAAGGACCATTCTCCCTGGTCCAGCATCTGGCGGCTCAGGTAGTCCGCCTGCCAGTTTTCCACACCCGGAATGTACACGGCCGACAGTGCCGGTACGCTCCTCTCTGCCCACTTCAGGATGCGAGCGATCTCCGATGCTGCAGCTGAGCTTCTTGTTCCTCCTTGATGATTGACATATGCCACTGCTGTGGCGTTGTCTGACTGGATCCTGACTGGACGCCCTTGCAGTCTCTGAGACCATTTGAAGAGGCACAGCTTGATCGCCCGGATCTCCAGGACATTGATCGGCAGGAGGGCTTCCTCTGGGGTCCAGCGACCTTGCGCCGACTGGACACCCCAGACTCCCCCCCAACCTGTAAGGCTGGCGTCCGTCGTGATCACTATCCAGTAAACCGGAAGAAATGACTTCCCGGCCATTAGAGCCGGTGCTGTCAGCCACCATACCAGGGATCTCCTGACTAGGTGGCTCACTCGGATTTGATAATCCAGAGATGAAGGGCATCTGTTCCATCTGGACAGAACTTCCCTCTGTAACACTCGAGTGTGGTATTGAGCATATGGGACCGCCTCGAAGGAGGCTACCATGAGGCCCAACACTCGCATGCAAAAACGGAGTGACGACCAATTCCTGGAAGTCAGCTGCCGTACTGCAGCCCGGAGGGTCTGCAACTTCTCCACAGGGAGGAATACCTTTGCCTCTGAGGAATCCAGAATCAACCCCAGGTACACTAGGCGTTGAGTGGGCACCAATACTGACTTTTGCGTGTTTAGTATCCAACCACAGTCTCGAAGAGTCTGACAGGTAATGGACACGCTTACCTCTAATTCTGAGCTTGAAGGGCCCTTCAGCAGAAGGTCGTCCAAGTAACCTGTGATAGCGATACCCCGCTGTCTTAGAAGTGCCAGAATCGGAGCGAGCACCTTGGTGAACGTCCTGGGTGCTGAGGCAAGGCCAAACGGGAGGGCCACAAACTGGTAGTGGTTCTTCCCGATAGCAAATCGCAGAAACCTCTGGTGTCTGGAGTATATGGGGACATGCAGGTATGCGTCCTTGATGTCCAAGGAGGCCAGAAAGTCCCCCGGATGGAGAGCCGTGACTACAGATCGAACCGACTCCATCCGAAAACTTTGTACCTTCACAAAGCAATTGAGGGCTCTGAGATCCAAGCTTGGACGAACCCCCTCCTTCTTCGGCACAATGAACAGATTTGAGTAAAAACCCCGTTCCAGTTCTGGAACTGGAATAACTACCCCGCGTTCCAGTAGACCCTGGACCGCCCCATACAGGGCCTCCCGACGGGTCGGTAGTAGCTGGAGATTGGAGGTGTTGAATCTGTCCGGTGGACAAGAGAGAAACTATCTTGTAGCCTGAGGAGATTACTTCGCAAACACACCTGTCGGAGATTAGTGCTGTCCACTGAATCGCGAATTTGCGAAGACGTCTCCCCACCCGAGAGCTGGGTGGGGGTGGACCTTCATGCGGACGCAAATTTGTCCGCAGGCTTATTGGGTATGCGGGACCAGGGACGCTTTTGTCCTTGGGCAGGCGCTTTATCGGCCTGGGGTCTTTTCCCTGTCGCCCTAGGGGGACGAAAAAACCACTTGTGTGCAGTAAAGGAGGGCCCTTGCCCTTGGCGTGGCCCCTTACCCTTGCTAATTTGGGGAAGCAAAGTGCTTTTACTTCCTGTGGCATCCTTGATGATGTCATCCAGAGAAGCCCCAAAAAGTCTGTCGCCCTTAAAAGGCAGATCCAACAGGGCTTTCTTGGAAGTCTGGTCCGCAGACCAGCCTTTTAGCCAGATCAGGTGGCGTATTGCTACTGCATAAACCGAAGTTTTAGACAGCAGGGGAATAGTATTCATGTCTGACTCGCAGACAAACCTAAGGCCCTGGACCAACAGGTCGGCCAATGTTATCTCATCAGGAGGAGCATCTCGCTCCTTAACCCCTGGAGTAGCAATCTTGCCCATTCAGTAAGTGTGTGAGACACTAGGGCCCCCGCCAATGCCGGGCGTACTGCCGAGCCTACCACTGAGTATAGGTAGCAAGCGAGTGCTTCAGCCTTCTTAACCACAGGGTCCTAGAAAACAGGAGCCCCTTCTACAGGAATTGTGGTGGCTCTATTAAGTCTGGACACCGGAGGGTCCACTATCGGGGGGAGAGGTCCATTTCTTCAGAAAACTCTCCTCAAAAGGGGTACCGTACCGCAAACCTCTTTGGGGCTGTAAAGACCCTCAGTGGGTTCTCCCATTCCTTGTATAAGAGTTTATCAAAAGACACACAAGGGAACACCTTAGCAGTGCGGGCAGGTCTATGAAACCCAAGTGGACCGGAGTCTCTGCTGCTTCTGCAGTATTTTCCAATTTTAGCATATCCCGCACTGCAGTAATAAGGTCAGATACCAAAGCCGTCTCGCGTACTGACCTGGACTTTGAGTCATTCTCACTGTCCGGTCACGGTCTGCAGTCTCTGGTGCGTCAGAATCTGGGCCCGAGCCATAGCTGGACCTGGTTCTGCACCAGAATTATCCCCAGAAGCTTGCAGGGGATGGGGCGTTTACTACCCCTTGTATTCCCGTGTGCTGCTTCCACCCTGGCAGCAAACGCCTCTAGGATTGCCGACATAGCGTCCATAGACACCTCAGGGACACCAGCTGCTAAATCTGGTGTTTCAGGGGAGAAGACATCTGGCTCAGATGCCATGCTGACCACACGCTGACACTCACAGGGCTCCAGGCAAGATATCAATAGGCCACCCTCCTGCGCTGCAGAGATGCTGGGTCACCCAGAGGACTCACCACCCTGGATAGGTACTGCTATGCTGCGCCTATGATGCTGTCCCCTTGCTGCTGTGTCAGTCTGCTTCTTTTATCAGCACTTCCTGTGTGAATTTTCGCGCCAGTGTAATGCACCCTAGAGGCCGGAGGCTCTCGCAAAATGGTTGCCAAAACCGTCTGTATGGAAGATAATGTGGGCTCTAAGAAAATGGCCGCCGACAGAAGATAGAGGTCAGGCAGCCATAGCCCACAAAAAAGATGGCCGCCGAACGGCAATATCTGCATACAGGGTGGACAAACATGGCCGCCGATCACCTGATAGGGGCCAGTGGGTGTGGCCGAACTACAGGAAGATGGCCGCCAGGCAGTTACAAGAGGCCAAACTTGGCATGGACCACCTCAAAATGGCCGCCGACAGCATGGAGACACAGAAACACAGGTAAGCAAAAATGACATTTCTTTTAAATGTTAGTTACAGCCAGCCCCGCTCCAGTGGGACCCCCTAGGTGACCCCCAGCACCCAGCAACCTTTAGCTAGAAGCCCAGGGAGGAGGGAAAGGCAGGGAGAGAGGGAAGAAAGGGGCCACAACCACTTACTTGATCTCTCCAGGAATGTCCAGCTAAATCACCCAGCCGAGGCAGGGGAGTTTTACTTACCTATCCTGCATGTATTCTGCTGGAAGACATTCCAAACAGATCATCGTCCGCGCACGGAAGGTGACTGTTGGCCAGGCATGCTGTGATTGGACCCAGAAGGGACGATCATATGTATGCCCTGGAGCATGACGCTCACCGGACAGGCTGCTGCGACTCGGCCGTAAGGTCAGCCGAAGCTGAGCGGTCCGATGCAAGCCTTGGAGCGTAAGCTCACCGGCCAGGCTGCTGCGACTCGGCCGTAAGGTCAGCCGAAGCTGAGCGGTCCGATGCAGGCCCTGGAGCGTAGGCTCACCGGCCACCCGTGGAGCGACGGGCATGTCGTGGAAAACCCAGCGCGTAGCTAGGGTCGGCACACGCTCGATGGCCGAAACTGGGGAGACTACAAGGATCGAGGATCCAGCCTGTCACCCAGTCGGCAGTTGATCGAAGATCGCAGGAAACAACAAATGTAGCAAAAAAATAAAAATATATATATCTTTTTTCCCCGGACCAATGAGCCCGAAGGGAGCCATGTCCTACTCCTTGCTAGACAGAAAAAAACTGATCTGCGATGTGCAGACTGAGAGGGTATACCCAGAGGGTCCGCCCCCTGGGCGGTACTGTAGAAGGTGTGATGCAACACTTTTTACAAGTTTTTCTGCCTAGTCACTCCTAATTAACGGATAATACCCACTTTGTCAATAGAGAAGCTGTGTCGGTCCATGGACGAAAGAGTAATGTAATTTTGTGCAGGGACAGTTCTAAACACGGGAAACACGTGGCACTTCACAGGCATACTTTAGACACCCCCCAGGTACGATATTTAAAGGAATATTTGACTTTTTTTTTTCACTTTATGCATCATTAAAATGACTGCTCCAGAAAAACTGCCGTTTTTAAAACTCTTTTTGCATTGATACATGTCCCCTGGTGCAGAACCCGGGTTCCCAAACCCTTTTTAGGACAATAACATGCATAATAGTCGTTATAATTAGCACTTTAGATTTTGAACGTTCGCATCCATTGTATTTAATAGGGTTCTAAAGTTCGTGCGAACTTTCGGTCCGTTCGCGGATTCTGGTGCGAACCGAACCCGGGGGTGTTCGGCTCATCACTACTTATGGGCTTCACTATGCTGGTTTTTTCTCTCATTGGGTAAACACCTCTTGCCGAGGACTGCATAATATCTCCATTCTCTAAGTCCTGGATGTCTTTTTTCTGACGTGGAGGAAGTTGACCATTTCTGATTGTGATCCATCAAGCTTGGACAGCTGTGTCTATCACTGACCCTCTGCAATTATACGTACATCGCCTATGTATGTTTGCCTTCTGGTAAGCAGTTTGTGAGCACAATTGGTGTGGTGTGCTTTTGTTTTTGCACACTGAAGTCTGGTGGTGGTTCCTTTATCAGTTTCCACATCCATCCCATTATATGCTGATTTTGCACCTGGACTGTTTTATATTGATTTCACTAAGCGCTGCACTTTGGACTATTATTTTTTATGTTTGCTTTATCAACAGACTGTGCTGGTTGCTGTATTTATTTAAATTATTTTTTTGTCAGCGCAGATATTCGTTCACCTATATGACTTGTAAGAGAGCTGGTATTGGTCGACAATGGAAAGACAGCAATATGCCCTTATCATACAATTGGTGCAGATGGCTGTATTCGTTTTCTTTTTTAGGCTCTTTCTTTTTTCTATTTTCATCTGGTGATCAAGCCAGTAAGTCTTATATTTTTCAACAGAAAAGCTCTCTTGCAGTTACAGGGATAAGACAAACCATTTAGCATTGGCAGGGGTGCTTAAAATGATCAGCTTTTTATTTATTTATCCTAAGAGGAAATAAAATGTTAGCTGTAACTGATAATAAATTATTAGCTAGAATTCAGCTTCAATTTGCTAGAGTATGTAAATCTGCTGTTACTTCTAAAGCCTCGTACACATGGTCGGACTTCCATCTGACTTTTCCGTGGATTTTTGTCCGAACGGAGTTGGCCGGGAACACCCATAGCATACCCACCACAGGACTTTTCTGCAAACTTTCCCAAAACTTTTTTCCAACATCACGTGGTTTTTCTGCTCTTTTCTGCTCTTTACCGCCACCCTTTGGTCAACTTCTGCTATTGTTGGTTGATTTTAACATTATTTGTTTTGTCCATCGGACAAAAGTCCGATGGTTTTCTGTACACACGGTCGGACTTTGCTCCATCTGACTTTTGTTGGCCAAAAGTTTGTCCGTTTGCAGACCGAACTTTTGTCCGATGAAAAACAAAAAAGTTTGTCCGATGGAGCGTACACACGGTCGGATTTTTTGTCAGACTTGCTCAAAATGAAGTTTGTTGGCAAAAAGTCTGACCGTGTGTACGGGGCTTTAGACTCCCCTGCCCCCAGACTAACAATGCTGCTATCCAAATCTGCCCCCGTGCTCCTTCATCCAGATTAGTGTCTGCATAATACAGGAGGTGTGTTACTGGCCAGATCACCGGGTGAAAACAGGGGGGGAAAAAAACCTCAAAAAAATACAGCCACCGCATCTAATGACTGGTTTTGGGTTTAATACTGCTTTAACGTTTCCCACCCAGCAATCTGCTGGAATTGGGAGGCCAGAAGATATAATTTGGGGTAGAGAACTGCCAGTCCTCCGCCATCTTTTGGCAACTGGAGAGCTTCTAGCCCGATTCTAGGCCTTCTTCCTTTCCAAATAAGATCCCTGAATATATTAGAACAACTTTAAAGAGGAACTTCGGTAAAAAAAATAAAAATTCAAAGTTAGCAGCTACAAGTACTGTAAATACACTGGGACAGTGGCTTATTCAGGAGGGGGTGTATGTAGCGGGGTCCCCATATTTGGGGGGCGCTATATTTGAAATTTAGGGGGTAGCCTGAGCATTCGTTTGGCTCAGGCTGTTTGTTTCTTTAGGTTTGGACTCTGCTCTGCTGTGATGTTGTCTGGTCATATAGTTCCTTTTGACCTGCAGGTGTCAATGTTGCCCAGGCCCCAGGTTGAACCACAGGAAACATTGCAGCGTGATTGGGTGTCCTCTCTTGGCGGCCGTGCAGTGGGCGTGATCTGCCTGCTGTGCATGCTGGGAGTGGGGACTTAAGGGGCAGACGCCATTGGTGAGGGGTTCTTCATCCTTGGCATGTACCCCACCTTCGGTGGCCCTCATGGCCAGGGGTGCGTGTGAATGTGCTGGGTCCAGGGCACCTTTAGCCCGAGGCCTCATCGTTCCAGGTAGGCCCAGTACCTTTAACTGAGGCCTACAACCAAGCAGCGGAATCCCAGGGTGCCCGTGGGAGGGTGACCCACTCTGAAGGAGAGGCAACCAGGGGAGGACCTTTCTAAGGGGATCGGTGAAGGATGTCGCCGTCGTCTCGGAGAGGCCTGGTTACCTGTCAGAGGGAAGGATTCTGTGATACACCATAAGCTCTTGTAACGTGCCACACTGGCACCTATGGTCTCTAGTTACAAGTGCTGAAAAGTTCGGGACTTAGGAGCTAAAAGGTTCTGTGGCAGAGGATCTTCCTTACACGTCCCTAGGAGAAACAAAGCTAAAGTAATTGTTCGTGCTCCACTTCGGCTGCTAGGACCGTGAGAGGGAACTATCCGGGTGAGCAAAACCCACTCAGGCTTGAGTGGCGACAAGGGTAAATAAGTGCCGCGTGCCTGAACCTGCCTCCCTATCCAACTCTATCTCTATCTTCAACTTTTCCTACTAAGTTACTAGAAAAGAGAAAATAAACTCGTCTGTTGGAGTTTAATACTGTCTGGACATTGGCTTTCTTATTAGAGAAAATAGACTTTTCCCTACACTCTAGGGACGAGAACCAACGAAACGAGGTAACTCGCTGCAGGACCCAAAAACTGTTAACACCGCTCACCCTCTACACAATGGAGGATACTGGGCATGTGGCATGGTGTGTCCTATCCTGCAAGTGGAGGTAAGCAGGGCAGGGATCTGTGTGCTACATTTGCTTCAGAGCTTTAGTGATCCAACATATTGTAATGAAGTATGTCCCACATCATGCAGACAGCTGGATCCTGAATAAATCTTCACTAAGGGATGCCTGTCCTCTTCCTGTCTTGGAACCACATCCTTTGCACCCTCCATCGATCTGCCACCAATGTCCCTCCACACACCTCTGTACTAACACACCTCAGCCACCATTGCACCACTGTACTCCTCAGCACATGTCTGCCACTCCTGCACTCCCAGCACACTCTTCCAACAATGTCTCCCCAGCACACTCTTCCAACAATGTCTCCCCTGCACACCTCTATACCCTAACACACTTCTGCCACCACTATACCCCCTAACAAATCTTTTGTCACCATTGTCCCCACCACACATTTCTGTACCTCCAACACACCCCTGCCACCACAGTACCCCTCAGCACAAATCTACCCCCCCTAGAACCCTTCTTCTACCAATGTCCCACCTGCACACCTCTGTACCCCCTAACACACTTGTGCGACCACTGTGCCCCCAGCACACCTCTGTCACCAATGTCTCCTCAGCACACCACTGCACCCCCTAACTCACTTCTGTCTAACTGCCTGACTTACTTTTGCTGCCACTGTACCCTCCAGGACATCTCTGCCATCAACATCCTCTGCACACAACTCTGCACCCCCTAGCACATCCCTGCCACCACTGTCTCCCTGCACACCTCTGCCACTAATGCCCCCCAAGCACACCTCTGCAGCCTCTCTACCAACCCCCCCCCCCCGCAACACTTGCTCTACAGTCACTGTAACCTTCCATAGTGGTAGCATGTGCTCAGTGCAGTCATGGAATGCACAGAGAATGTGATGAGAAAGGGGGAGGCATGGATGTGATGGCCAGCTACCTAGCTTTAAATGACAGAGCTTGGTGCTAGGACAGGGACACTACAGCTGTCATTGTGGCCCTGATCCCTGGAAAGCAGGTACGTATGCAGCATTTACTGATGACACTGCACACCAGGAGTGGAGAGGGAAGTCCTGGGCAATGAAGTGTGTGGACTGTATTATTACTGTCAGCAATGAGAGCCAGCGCATGTGCAGTAATACTTAGGGAGCCTCATGCTGTGAAACGGCTATCATGGGGACAATTAACTCAAAAGCAAGACTGTCCTGTCAAACTCAGGACAGCTGGAAAGTTACAACTTCACAAAAAACATGTCCCTCAGGAGCACCCATCTTGTCTCATTCCCACCAATCATTGAGACACCATGGCACACTTTGCTTTCTGCAGCTTACAAAAATTTGTCTGTACAATGGGAGGGCTAGCTGGTTGTGTTTGCCTTCCAGGCCGAGGGTTGCTAGTCCTCTGGGTCCCAAGGCAATCCCTTGGTAAGACATTTGAAAGAAAACATCACTGCAGTCTATAACATGCATTAAATATTTTACTGAGCACAGCAGTAAAGCCGTAAGACCGACCCACAAGCATTATCAGTCCACAAAGTATCAAGCCTTGTTCAGAACGATGTACAGTACAGAAATAGGTGGTATATCTTCTATTACCTATCACTGCAGAGTTATATAATTTTAAATTTACATGAACTGTAAAGAAAGTAATATACATTTTTTTCTAAGTATTTTTTATCTCTTTAACATGTCATTTACAAATGGACTAAAGGGCATTCCATTTTTTTGTGACTCATCTTTATTAGTTTATCTGTCATTTTTTTTTTAAACCAAAGGTCTCATGGAACAGGGTTTGTTGTCTTATATATCACACATAACATCAGTAGAAGAGTAAAGTGCACAGATAAGTTCTGGGAGATTTAGGTTAGGTTTACATTATTGCGATCTGCATTCTCAGTGGAGGCGGCAGTCCATTCAATTACCCGCAGAAACATGGGGAGAAAAATCCCCAACTTTTTTTTTTTTAAATGGCGCTGCACTGAGCTGCATAGTGCTTGTTTGCTGATCAGGACTAATGGCATCCACCAATTGTTTGCTAAAAAGCAGGGAGTTTACCTGCGGTTTTTGGTGTGTTTCTAACCCGCCATAATGTAATATAATAATATAAAGATAATACTAAGGGTGGGATTCTGCCCGCTCACCAATCTTGGAGATTCTAAGTCTTGTGGAGATAGGGTGTCCCGGAACAAGCTCTTGAAGGATCTGCAGTCAGTTGAAGATGCCCAACTAGCCACCTGATGACCCAGGGATTCTGCGTGGGCGTAGGTGAGAGTAGCTCCAGATAGACACTCTGCCGATAAGAGTCCGGTAGTTGAGGATCTGCTTCCAGGGATAAGGCTCACTCACAGAAAGGCCCTCCGTGCCATCCAGGCCATGGGGCTTGCTCACACCGACACAGGACTTGCAGCTCCTGTAGCTGCAGGTCCTGTGTCCCAAGAGAGAGAGCCCCTCCACAGACAGTTCTATTTATCTGCTCACCCAAAATGCTTTCTCTCTTCAGCCAGCTGGAACTTGTAGTTTGCAGGAGCATTAGATCCACTGAAATCCTGGCTTTCCGGACAACATGTCCTACAATGCCTAGCTTTCAATAGCGGTCGCTCTCCCTCTGCAATCAGAAAATTATTTCATAATCCCCATGACACTAGAGGGAACAAAACTCAATGCAATCTTTAATAGCGATATATAGCCAGCGCTGGGCTACATACTAGGCTTAAGGACAAACCAGAGGAAAAACTATAAAATCAGCAAAACACCAGCAACCCACCCCCCCGGGAGACAGACATGAATGCGGGGAACACCAGCAACACCCCCACCTGTGGGATATGGTCGGCCTTCTCCGATCTCCCCTCCTCCTCCCTCCCCTGCCAAGCCGGGGAGTTCTGGGTGCTGGATGGCTGAGCCGCTGCGGATGAGCCATCCCTACAGTCACAGTGGCGTCTCCTCCCTCCTCCTCCTTGGCCAATAAGATCACTTCTCCTTTCAGCCAATCGGGAAACGGGTCTTACTACCCGCTTCCTGACTGGTTGGGAGGAGAATCCGTATGACAATAGTGAATATGCATTCGCTATTGTCACACATCTAGGTGGGCTCAGGGCACAGTGCTCTGCGCCCTGAGTCTGTCCTTTTTTTGAATCCCAAACAACCCATTGGAATCCATGTGTTCAGCACCCGACATGTAGATCAGGGGGCCGGATGCCTGGATGGGGGGTGGCGCCCGTGCGCCCCTAATGGACAGGCTGCCACTGGTCTGAACTAACTACAGCCCAGCCAAAAAGTTAAATTGTCATAGCAGACCCTGTTAAGGACAAGTAGGCTACACTAGTAAAAAGGGCATTTTTTTATGCCAATGACCAGTTAGAGGGGGGTGTAAGCGAGGGATGGGAGGGCGTTAATGTTTTGACCAGAGTTGAACTTTAATTTTCTTTGCACATGACTATATTTTTTGCAAAGTACATTTTCACCATATTCACTAAAAAGTTACAATTTCCCTGCAAAGTGAACATTCTCCTTTAGTAAATCTGCCACAATGAGTCAATGGAAAGAATGTAAGGATACCAAAAGTTTTTAAATACTCATACTCATACAACACTAGCAGTTTCAGTAGGAATGGACAGTTGGGCTGTAAATGCTAGGTGTTTGCAGTGCATATACATTTGTGTGTAGGGAAAGGCAGCAATTTTGTTGCAATCTATAGTGTAATACCGATTATCAAATGTCAAGCTGTTTGAGCTTGACGCTGTGCGTATTTTTGAGATTCCTACAAAACTGGTACGAATTCACTTGAAAGTTTGTAGACTCATAAAATATAATTTTTTTGAGTTTGCAAAACCCCTTTGTAATCAGGGGTGTAGATACGGTGATGGCTTTCTGAGTCCAAAACCCCTTCCACTGAATGTTTATTTGTGGTGCAGGCGCAGCAGCTAGGTACATTCGTATTGCTAACACAAGTCGTTCTTAACCACAGGGCTGCAGCTTCCCTTTTGCCAGGCTATGAAATGTGCTGTCAGAGGTGAGCAGTGTTGGAGGATGGTGGCAAGGGGCTCAGATGTAAGAAGCATTTGAAGTGGGTGGCAGGCAGTTTAGTGTGAGTACAGTTGGAAGACGGTGGTAGGGGATGCAGAGGTGAGAAGTGTTGAAAGAGGGTGGCAGGGGACGCAGGCTTGAGCATCAATGGAAGAGAGTATCAGGGGATGCAGAGGTTGGCAGCATTGGAAGACAGTGGCAAGTGGTACAGAGCTAAGCAGTGTTTGTAGAGGGTTGCAGGGGGATGCAAAGATGAGCAGCATTGTAAGAAGGTGGCAGACAGTTCAGAGGTGAGCAATCCTGGAAGAGGATGTTTGTGGATGCAGAGGTGAGTGGTGTTAAAAGAGGGTAGCAAAGGATGCAGAATTAAACAGTGTTGGAACAGGGTGGATGCAGAATTAAACAGTGTTGGAACAGGGTGGATGTAGAATTAAACAGTGTTGGAACAGGGTGGATGCAGAATTAAATAGTGTTGGAACAGGGTGGATGCAGAATTAAACAGTGTTGGAACAGGGTGGATGTAGAATTAAATAGTGTTGGAACAGGGTGGATGCAGAATTAAACAGTGTTGGAACAGGGTGGCAGAGAACGCAGAGGTGAACAGTGTTGGAAAAAGGGTGCAGATATAAACCCTATTTCTAGGTTTGTTCACAGTGTCTCAGAAGCTGAGTTTTGGACTGTTCCATGGCACCATTTTCCCCTCTCCACTTGCAGTGGTGGAGTGATCACAGATTACAGGAATGACACAGAGAACAGGGAAGACCTACAATGAATGATACATACCTTGCACTGGATTAGCTGTACAGATATGTCGCCCGCTTTGTGCTTGCTATCTTTAGCTATTAATAGCAGTCATATAATGATTACATGACTATAAGGTAGAACAACAGACATACATAGCAGACACAAGGCAGGCAAATAAAGTTTATATCCATGTAATAAAAGTATGGCAATACAATGTACATATTTTGCATTCCCATATTTTATGGTATGAATATAAATAAAGGTTTTGGAATGCAAAATATGTGTTTCCATACATTTATAGTATTTTGAATTGGCTGCCTTAATTTAAGGGCTAAATTCACCTTTCATACCATGTTACATCCATATCCAGGGTGTAACATGTTACTAAGCGAGCAGCCTTGACCACCCTGCTAAACGCAGGTTCAATGCTATACAGGCTCATAATAAATAAATAAATGCACATTTTTTAACCTGCAAAAAAGATGTGAATTTTTAATTTTTTTTATCAAAGGTGAACGCTGTCTCCCTCCTCATTGGCCACAACTCATTGGGCTCTTGAAGCTGTTTCCCTCCTCATTGAGTCATTGTCTCCGGCTGCTGTCAATCAAATGCTGTGATGAGGGAGCCCACTGATTTGCCCAGTCTGTGTCAGTAGGCGCAGACAGGGCAGCATGGGAGGGAGCCCACACAGGTGCTCCTATGGAAAGCAACTTTCCATGGGGGCACCTGCAGAAGAGGAAGGGCCTGGTGCGCTGGCGGGGGACCCCAGAAAAGGAGGATCAGGGCTGTTCTGTGCAAAACTATTGCACAGAGCAGGTAAGCATAACATGTTTCTAAAAAAAAAATCTAAAATTCAAATTTTTAAAAACAAATGTTTATTGTTACTTTAAGGAGGCTTGATAGTGCATGTTCTAATGTTCATATGTGAAGTAATGTCAAATAGATAGATCTGATGTTCCATTCTTTGATATAAGGCAAAAATACAGAAGGGAAGGAAATGTTAAAAATCAGTACAAAGTACACTGATCATAGCCAGGCATTATTAGCATGAAATTTGAAGTTACATTTATATTTAGATTGTAAGCTCCTTGAGGGTAGGGACTGATGTGAATGTACAATGTATATGTAAAGAGCTGCGTAAATTGAGGGCTCCGAGTACATGAAATAATAATAAATAATATTTTAATGCCTATTATAAGCAGGGTCATATTTATTTTTTTTCCAGGGAGGGTTCAGTCTTGTGCAATCAGAGGAGAACCTTATCCCATTGTGGCTAAATTACACTAATAATGTAAGGGGCTTAAAACTTGAGCTGACTCACTGTGTACAAAGTAAAATGTGGCACAGTCCTTGTACCCACAAATTATGCATTAATTACTGTGCCAAACACAAGAATTTAACAGACATGTATAAACCCCAGCACAATCATTTTAAAGAATTAAACCATCCATACTGTAATGACTGCTAAGGCAGTCATATCATACGGTAGGTATAGAGTGATTCTCAGCTTTAGTGAGATCAGGGCCTGGTATTTTTCTTCCAAAACCTTCCATGCCTCATCAGTAAGAGCCCATTTATGTCGCCGTGCATTAACAAATATTATGTTGCACTTTAACCACTTCACCACCAGACCATTTCGCTGGTCAAAGACCAGGCCACTTTTTGCGATTCGGCACTGCGTCGCTTTAACTGACAATTACGCGGTCGTGCGACGTGGCTCCCATACAAAATTTATGTTCTTTTTTCCTCACAAATAGAGCTTTCTTTTGGTGGTATTTGATCACCTCTGCGATTTTTATTTTTTGCGCTATAAACAAAAATAAAGCGACAATTTTGAAAAAAATTCAATATTTTTAACTTTTTGCTATAATAAATATCCCCCAAAAACATATAAAAAAACATTTTTTTTCCTCAGTTTAGGCCGATACGTATTCTTCTACATATTTCTGGTAAAAAAAATCGCAATAAGCGTTTATTGATTGGTTTGCACAAAAGTTATAGCGTCTACAAAATAGGGGATAGTTTTATGCCATTTTTAATAATATTTTTTTTTTTAATAGTAATGGCAGCGATCAGCGATTTTTATCTTGACTGCGACATTATGGCGGACACATCGGACACTTTTGACACATTTTTGAGACCATTGTCCCGTGAGCACACTTGCGAGGCATGCTGCGGCAAATTTAAAGGGACGTACCTGTATGCCCATATGCCTGCCCGTGCCATTCTGCCGACGTATATCGTTGTGCGGCAGTCCTTAAGTGGTTAAAGGATACTGCGGCTATCTATGCCCAGAACTGAGAGCAAATACCTGGATTAGACAGGTATCTGCTTCCCCCTCCCCCCTGAAAGGTGCCAAATGTGACACCGGAGGGGGAGAGGATTCCGAGAAAGTGGAAGTTCCATTTTAGGGTGGAACCCTGCTTTAATGTACATGGGATGTTTTACAACCTCTCCTGAACGATCTAACTTGGCAGATAGTAACCGATTTTTAAAAACGTCCATTTTGCCACGTTTACATGCTGCGTTTAGCTGCATTTAACCGTGTTTGCGGAATTTTTTTTTCTGTCTTTACAGATGTGCATTTGGGGGCACTGGCTTACCCTATTCAAGGGACTATAAAAACTGTCCATCATATGTACCTTTTGTTATTTTAATGTGAAATGACTTACAGATGTTTCAAGCACAGCCTTTGAATTAAATGTCCAGCCTAACGAAATTTAGGTTTCTATGTCTCTTTAGGTCTATCCCATAATTCTTTTCTTGTTTCCTCCACACTAAGCTTACATCAAGGATACTGTGTAAACAATTGCTGCATCATTTAGATAAGGGATATATTCAGGAAAGAAAAAAAGGACAGTTGATGAAGGGTGTAGACCTAGAATTTTGTCAAGCTGTGTCTTTGCATATACAACCTGTACACTGATGGTTGGCAAAATACTGGTAGCTGCTGCAGCATATCTCAGTGTTCACAACCTGCACTAGTTTGTGTTACATTACTACTTACATTCACACAGACATGTATTAGGGTTGCTACAGTATATGTGTGAGTCTAACCTGAAGACCACAATGGGTTTTATTACCACACTAAAAAAATAAATACTGTTGGTAATCAAGTACCCGCTACTTCATCAATAAAAGACATACAAATAAAATAAACCCAGCAATGTCAAAACATACCAAACATATGTAATACAAATCCTGGTGCAGCCAGGTATCAACATTATTAACCATTTTCTTGTTATCTGCCATGAGAAAGACTTGAAAATAGACACAACAATTCTTGAAGTACACTTGGCAGTATTTTGTGGGTACTTACTTGTCGGCAGGTGCAGGCATTCTCCCAACCTGTAGGTGGCAGTGTGCTAATGCTATAGCTGTAGAGGAGTTTGTCAAGGGAAATGTCCTCTTGTGGACTCCAGCAGTTTCTTGGGGAAGACAGTTGTCCAATTGGAGGCTGAAATCTCACAAAATCTCAGGTGGACATCTTGACAGGGGGATCTGATAAATAAGGTGACCCACGTGATTCTGGAGCATGAGTGAGTATTGGTACAGAGCCCCAGTGATTAGTGACAGGATTGATAGAGCATGGAATGGTTCCAGGTGAGAAGGGACATAAAAGGGCCTTCTTGCTGTGAGTATATTACACACCAGAGCCTGTGGACAGAATCATAGAGCAGGAAGCTGGGTCACCAGCTACATAGTGCAATATCACCACCCCTCGAGCAGAAACACTATTAATTGTAACTGGCATTCTCTAATAGTAGTTTTATTGTGCTGCTCTCTTCAATGCATTATTAATACTGTTGTATTTCTGTTTAAACCAATACAAGATCAATATAGTTTTCACGTGACTTTGTAGTGGCTCTCTTGAGTTGGACTGGACACATGTTCCTAGGCCCTTTCTAGGGTAGCTGATCCAGTAGAGGTCTTTTCTCTTTTTTATGTATGTACTAAAATGCCTGGCCTTATTCATTTCTATGCATCAAAAAAGAAAACAAAAACAGACAACAATAAATTCCAGTTGGTTTTCCCCAAAAGTGTAAAGACAATTGGTAATGACAAGCCTTAGCCCCTTGTTACATGCTAATGTACAGAAGGTAACATTACTATCTGGTGAAATAAGACACATGGAAAGACTCCATAGAGCTGCTCTCCACATACAGTAAAACCTTGGTTTGAGAGTAACTTGGTTTGAGAGCGTTTTGCAAGACAAGCAACATTTTTAAATACATTTTGACTCGATATACAAGTGATGTCTTGATATAAGAGTAGCGTCATGTCACAACTGAGTATAAAAGAGAAGAGAGGCGCCTCTAAGTGTAGCAATATGGTTACAGTTAATGAAGGTACAACATTTAGCAACATATTGGAGCCTCTCTTCTCTTTTATACTCTGTAGCTCCTGCTGGATTTTGCTTCTAATCCCCTTGTGGAGGCTTTCATTTGTGGATGGACCTTTTATGGTTACACAACCTGGTCACCATGCTATAATCTTTTTATATGGACTATAAACTGAAGAACCTATGAGTAAATGGTTGCGGAATGAATCATCTGAGTTTCCATTATTTCCTATGGGGAAATTCGCTTTGCTATACAAGTGCTTTGGATTACAAGCATGTTTCTGGAACAAATTATTCTCACAATCCAAGGCTTTACTGTAGTTTATAACAATGGCATACTATATGGAAAATTAACAATCAACATAAATATGTCATACTTATCACTATATATGATAGATAAGGACAAAATAACAGAAAAATAAATAAAATGTAGACTGTGATAGACCACCAACAAGTCCCTTCAGATTCATTTGATGTCTTTTCAATAGCAGTAGCCAACTGGCCCTCAATAAACTTCCAGTGTAAGGTCACATGCATACTAAGCATTTAGCCTGATCCCAGTATTTTAGTACACCGAGAAGCACAGCTACAGCACCAGCCCCGCTGCCAGCAGCCTGTAGAGGTCTAAAGAGCCTGAAAGCTGCAGCAGCTGAATGGGGCTGCATGTTGTACAGAGTGGTACTAACATTTACGGCTGTATGTACCCAAGGACAAATGCCTTAAGCACACGATGTCTGGAGTTTGGACATTTGTCTTTGGGTACATATGACACTAAGGGCTGGTTCCAGGGGAGGGCTGGGCCAGGGGGCAGGGTGGCAATTGCCTCCCAGGCTGCCCTAACTTATGCACGTTTTTAATGCGTTTTTGGCATGTTCCCGTGCGTTTTTTTATGTGTTTCCGGATGCATTTCAGATGCTTTTTTCTTTATTTTTCAGTTTTTTTCACTGTACTGAGGTATGGTGCATTTTTTATGCGTTTTGATGCGTTCCAGTGCATTCCGGTTTGTTTTTGATGCGTTTTACGGCGTTCCAGTACTGTCCAGTGCAGGAAAAATGCAGCATGTTCTACTTTTTATTCTGGAACTGGAAAGCCCTGGAACTGACCGCACTGGAGTGAACTACTATGCCATTGGAAACCATATACCCTACCTTCCATGCATTTTGATGCAAAAAAACTTCATGTGGTACGAACTAGCCCTAAATATTAGTACCACTTGGGCCAACATCCAGCCCTGTCCAGCGACAGCAGCTTTCAGACTATTATAGACTATTACAGGCTGCTGGCAGCAGGGATGTATGGTGCATTTTTACCTTCTACCCACACCAAAATGCTGGCATCTCAGGCGCAGGGCTAAATGCCCAGTGTGCACGAGGCCTTAAAGTGGATGTAAGGGCAGAAGGTTTTTTATCTTAATGCATTCTATGCAAGAGGAGAATTAACCCCTTCCTGCCCAGGCTAATTTCAGCTTTCAGCACTGTCACGCTTTGAGGCCTCATGCACACTGGACGTTTTTGGCTTCAGACGTTTTTTTCTACAGTCTTAAAACTCCCTGTCATGTTATCCTATGTATCCATGCACACATAGGCTGTTTATCAGCAGTTTTTGGCTGGGGTATTTTTTGGCTTTAAAAACCCCCCTAAACTAGTGGGTTCTGAGAGAAGTTTTTCAGCTGTTTACAGCTTTAAAAACACTCTAATGTCAAAAAAACGCTGATAAACGCTCAAAAACTTCGCTCACCCGTGTTTTTTTACGTTTTTGATCCATTGACAAAAAAATAAAAAAAATTCTTAAAAAAAATAAAAAAAACACACGCTAAAAAACAATAACACAGAAAAACACTAAAAAACGCTATTGAAAAAACGTTGAAAAAAGTTTAAAAACTCACTGCAAAGCTACTGGCGTTTTTATAACGTTATTTTAACGTCCGGTGTGCATAAGGCCTGAATGGTAAATACTCAGCCATGCAACACTGTACCCATATGAAGTTTTTATCATTTTTTTTCACACAGAGCTTTCTTTTAGCAGTATTTAATCACCACTAAGTTTTTTATTTTTTGCATTACAAATGAAAAAAGACCGAAAATGTAAAAAATAAACGTAGAAAATTTTGCAAATAAGTCGTTTTTTTTCATAAAGTGACACATTTATTCTGCTACATTTCTTTGTTAAAAATAACCCAAATAAGTGTATAATGTTTGGTCTGTGTGAGAGTCCACAAGCTATGGTACCAGTCATTGAAAATTCATCACACCTGATGTACTGACGGCCTCATTTCTTGGGGCCCTGAAATCGCGTCCGAAATCGGGACTGACAAGAGGGAGTGAAATCGTGCGAGTTCAGCTGAACTTGCACGGCTTCATTCCCACAGCTCAGTGTGAACCTGGGCTTAGACAGATTTGTGAACAATATTTGAGAGAAATAGGCCTTTTGTCTACATAGAAAAAGTCGTAGAAGTTCAGCTCATGATAAATAGGGGCAAACACAAAGTGTTGCATTTATAATTTTGCTCAGTGTATGTAGAGGTGTAGTAGTATAAAACACTGGGTGACGTTTTAGCAGCAGTCACACTTTTTGGTTATATTGTAAATCATTGTTTAACTGTGCTGATTGTTTTTTCACATATATTGAACCATATCTGCCAAATACCTGCCCACCCCTCTATTTTAACTAGATCTTCTGGTAACGTTGCCATATCCTGTAGTGAAGTTATTGCCCTGCTTATTTTTGTATCGTCACCAAACACTGAAATGTTATTTTTATTCCATCCATCCACAACTCCAAAGCATTCAGAAAATATGCCATTAATCACTACCCTATGGATGTGGCTCCTGCAACAAGTGTTCTATTCAGGTACATACCATATCATCATTGATGCATCCTATGCATTAAGGTGAAAAAACTTCTGTCACTGTCCGGCCCCCCCAGTTTACTCACCTGAGCCCCGTATTTCCCACGTCGGAGACGCGCTCTTCCTCTCTGCCCGTTGTCTCGGCTCTTGATTGAATAGATTGATAGCAGCGCAGCCACTGGCTCCCGCTGCTGTCAATCAAATCCAATGATGCGGGCACCGGGGGGTGGGGCCGAGTCCGGCATTCTGCATCTATGGATGCAAATGCTGGACTCAGGAGCACACCGGCAAGGTAACCCCCAGGGAGAGCGCTTCACTTAGGGGGTCACACGATGAGGGGAGGAGCTACCAGCGCCGCCGGGGGAACCCAGAAGTCGAGGATCGGGACCACTCTGTGCAAAACAAATTGCACAGTGGAGGTAAGTACGACATGTTTGTTATTTAAAAAAAAAAAAACGAAGCCTTACAATCACTTTGATTTGCAAATTAATCTTTGTGGGGTACTGTATGAAATGCCTTAGCAAAATCTAGATACATACTATCAACAGGTAATATAAAGAATGGGGGGGGGGGGGATTTTGCGCTAAAGAAAACCAGTATCACACACAAAACACGCTTCTATATCACATAAATCTAATAGTGAATAAGTACTCATATAATGTGCATATATAATATATACTATAGTGCAATCACCAAAGTAAAGTGCAAGTGCATATGTAAACACAATAGTGCAGAAAGTTCAATATTGCAATGGTAGCTGTTCAGGATAATTCAAATGGGTATTTAGTCAATGGTCAATTCCAAGATTCTAGATGTTCCAAAATTGCAGATGTCATCAAATGGTTCAAATGATAAGCGAATTGAAGTATTGAACCTGTGGTGAATCCTACACCTGTCTCCCAATGTTCTCACCTCAATAACATGGATCACTGGCATGTAGTTTCACTGGCATGGACTATAATCTTATATCTCTTCTATTCCTCTTATTTCTTCTCCACTCTTAAATAATATTTGGATAGTGTCCTCTACCAATCACGCTCTCTATGAAAGAGACAAGCGGGTGGGAGGGAAGGGGAGGGGGAGAGAGAGAGGGGGAGACCAAGCTCCAATCGATGCAGCCGGGAGAGGGACAGGAAATAAAGCCTCCAATAGTGTAGTATTTCAATAAAATATATAGGCTTTATTAACTTAAAAAATGGACTCTTACATCAATTTAAAAAATAATCAGCATGTAGGAGATATTCGGCATGTAACCGCTATCTTACTGTTATCCTGCTTTCTTACGATCCGTCCGTATGATGCCGCTATCCTCCCTACGGCGTTACGTCACGGTGCGTGACGTAACGCCGTAGGGAGGATAGCGGCATCATACGGACGGATCGTAAGAAAGCAGAATAACAGTAAGATAGCGGTTACATGCCGAATATCTCCTACATGCTGATTATTTTTTAAATTGATGTAAGAGTCCATTTTTTAAGTTAATAAAGCCTATATATTTTATTGAAATACTACACTATTGGAGGCTTTATTTCCTGTCCCTCTCCCGGCTGCATCGATTGGAGCTTGGTCTCCCCCTCTCTCTCTCCCCCTCCCCTTCCCTCCCACCCGCTTGTCTCTTTCATAGAGAGCGTGATTGGTAGAGGACACTATCCAAATATTATTTAAGAGTGGAGAAGAAATAAGAGGAATAGAAGAGATATAAGATTATAGTCCATGCCAGTGAAACTACATGCCAGTGATCCATGTTATTGAGGTGAGAACATTGGGAGACAGGTGTAGGATTCACCGCAGGTTCAATACTTCAATTCGCTTATCATTTGAACCATTTGATGACATCTGCAATTTTGGAACATCTAGAATCTTGGAATTGACCATTGACTAAATACCCATTTGAATTATCCTGAACAGCTACCATTGCAATATTGAACTTTCTGCACTATTGTGTTTACATATGCACTTGCACTTTACTTTGGTGATTGCACTATAGTATATATTATATATGCACATTATATGAGTACTTATTCACGATTAGATTTATGTGATATAGAAGCGTGTTTTGTGTGTGATACTGGTTTTCTTTAGCGCAAAATCCCCCCCCCCCCATTCTTTATATTACCTTTTATGTGTTAAGTGAACACAGATTTATTTTGCAGCCATTGATAGGCACTCTAGTCACTGTTCATTACTCTTGAGTAGCGCAAAACACTACCTCACATTCAATACTATCAACAGGCCTTCCTCTATCTGAATTAGAGCTCACCTCCTCATATAATGTTAAAAGACTGGTCTGGCAAGAATGGTTCTTGATAAAACCATGTTGGTTACTATTTTAATCAGCAAATTCTTGGATATAGTCCCTTATCATTCCTTCCAATAGTTTACATACTATTGATGTTAAGCTGACTGGTCCATAATTTCCAGGTATATCTCTTTCTCTTTTTTGAATATTGACACCCCATTTTGTTGTCACCTATCTGCTGGTACCATTTCAGTCCATAAGCTTAAAGAGGTTGTAAAGACTGATATTTTTTTACCTTAATGCATTATATGCATTAAAGTAAAAAAAAAAAAACCTGTGTGCAGCCCCCATAATACTTACCAGAGCCCCAACTTGATCCAGTGATGTGCACAAGAGCAGCAGCTCTCCCGGGTCTCTCCCTTCTCATTGGCTGATACACAGCAGTGGAAGCCTCACTGCTGTCAATCACAGCCAGTGAGACAGGAGCGGGTGGGACAGAGCTGCATTCTGTGTGTCTTATGGATACATACAGGTGGCTCAGGAGTGAGCATGCACGATCGCCTCCATAGCAAGTGGCTTGCTATTGGGGAACTTGGCAAGGGGGAGGGACCAGGAGAGCCAGCAGGGGATCCGATAAGAGGAGGATTGGGGCTGCTCTGTGCAAAACCACTGCACAGAGCGGGTATGTATGACTGTTTATTATTTTAAAGAAAAAATTATGAGCCTTTAATATCATTTTAAGCTTTTCCTTAAAATATAGGAAAAATGGTTAGGCATTAACATGGCCAAAAAGCTTATCCTTTTCTTTACATTTGTAGCACCCTCTAGTTAGGTAGGTGCTAGAGGTTAAATTTAGGCAAGCCTAGCTGGTGGCTAGGCCTGGTTGTTTTTATTCTGGGCTTGGAGTGGCTCAGGGTAGGGATGGGTGACTCACGGGTAGCATCACTGTCACCTCCCTCTTCCTTCTAGAAGGTGCTGGAAAGACAGGAGGAGAGGAGAGGTGGAGCTGCCTGGGGTATTCTGAGAAGTCTTGACCAATCCCCAACTTGGATTGGCAGGGGGCAGGCCTCCTTAAACACCCAAGGTCAGCCCAGCTGGGGAGGAGTTGTCGGGTGGAAGAGCTGGAGTGAAAGAGTGTGGAGGCTGTCAGGGGCCCACAGGGAGCTCCCCAATCTAGGGGGGGGGTGAACTTGGGCCTGGGCACGGGTGCAGCCAGGAGGAGAAGAGATCCTGGAGGAGAGGCACATGAGAGAGAAAGGAGAGGATAGCGGGAGAGAGCACTGCTTAGAGACTCCAGAGAGAACACCTGGTTACAGCCAGGAGGGTTGGTGAGTGAGGCACAGTCAGGAGGACTTGGGAGGCACCCTTGAGAGAACTGGGAGTTTGCAGTTTGAGATGGGTGCAGAACCAGAAGAGTGGACTGTGGGAAGGACAGTAGAAAAAGGCAGCTGCAGCCAAGAAGGCTGTCAGGGCCTGAAGGGGGTTTACTGGGATCAGTAGCCGAGTTGAGGACAGTTAGCACAGAACTATTTCTACATCATAGGGGCCCAAGGCTCCTGCCCACAAAAGGCAATTCACTGAGGCCTGGCTGAGTTAATGTCAGGCCTAACCATGTGGTGCTAGCTGGTCTGAGAATCTGCAGCAAGTGAAGTGCTGGAGAAGTAACGGTCTGCAGCAAGTGAAGTGCTGGAGGAGTAACGGTCTGCAGCAAGTGAAGTGCTGGAGGAGTAAGGGAAAGAGGTCTTGAACAAGAGTTGTGCTGTATATAGTAGTCCCAAGCAAGTTACACTGAATCTTTCTGGGCATCCCATAATTTCCCTTTCAATCCAATCCCCTCAATAAAAAAACAAAAAAACAAAGCTTATGGACTGTTCTATGTCTGTGAGTTTCTGAGAGATGGATGCCGGGCTGGGCAAGGTGACAGGTGAACCACAATATTCAGCAGCCCCTACGGGGGTATGGCTACACATTAATAGAAGTCAGAACAGGATACAGTGGAACCTTGGTTTACGAGTAATGCAGTTAACGAGCGTTTTAAAAGACAAGCAACTTTTTTTTTTAAATCCTGACTCGGTTTGCGAGTGTTGTCTCGCAAATCGAGCAGGATTCAAGCCTCTGCAGTGTGCAGTACTGCATTTGGCCAGAGGTGCGGGGGCGCCGGTAATACTCGGAACAGTTCAGAGCCGTCCGGAAATACTCGGAAACACTCAGAAATACTCAGTTCCGAGGGTTTCCGAGTTCAGCCGAGCTGTCTCCGAGTATTTCCGAGTCTCTCCGTTTCCCCCCTCCACCTCTGGCCACATGCGGTATTGCATGCAATAGAAGTCAATGCGGAACGAATTATCTTCGTTTCCATTGACTTCTATGGGGAAACTTGCTTTGATATGCGAGTGCTTTGGATTACAAGCATTCTCCTGGAACAGATTATGCTCGTGATCCAAGGTTCCACTGTACTACAGCAGTAGGGTCACAAAGTTTAAAGGCTGGTACTATTGCATGTAGACACTTAAAAATACCCAAGCACAGAGCACCCAAGGTCTTCAAGTTCATGTCTAGGGAAACTATATTAATATTAGAAAAGCAATGATCCATGTTGGATAATTTGAGCAATATGTCAATAAACTATATGATAAACACATCATTGAAAACACATGCAACATAAAGCGTTAATAACTATACAGCTTTAACAAGTTTTTGACTGGTAAGAGATAAAGCAACATGAAACCATATAGATAAAATGGCTATTTCAGGTGCATTGTTAGCTCATATTCCTATCATACAGGAATGTGAACCTAGTGACATATGATAATCTCTGAAAATCTCAAAGTGTTCAAAAATAGGTGATCTGTACTTTGATATGATCTACACAAGGTACAACACACCTGTCTGTGAACTGTCTGACATCTGCACTCGTTCTGGCCTGTTCTCTGTATTAGGATGATATCCTATGTGGCAATCCTGGCATACAGTTAGGCCCCTTTCACACTGAGGCGTTTTTACCGCGTTTTCGCGGTAAAAATAGCGCTGTAATAACGCCTGAAATAATCCTGCCCCAGCATTCTCAATGTGAAATCTCTGAGGGCTTTCACATTGAGGCGTTTTGCTGGCTGGGCGTTGAAGAAAATCCTGCAAACAGCTTTTTTAGAGCAACTTTAGGGCACATAAAATAGCGCTGTAAAAACGCCTATCCCCATTGAAATGAATGGGATTCGCGGTAAAAACGCGGTAAAAACGCATAGGCATAAGCGTTATGTTAAAAAATATCGCTAACGCCTATGCGTTTTTACCGCGTTCGCGCTAATTTTAGCGCGAACGCGGTAAAATCACGGTAAAACCGCATACGCGTTAGCGCTATTTTTACCGCGGTAGATAGATCTCTTTTACAGATTTCATAGTATAAAAGGGAACGAAGGACGCACTACAGAAATGGGGCAGCAGTAGGAATGAAGAGAAACTTGTTACTTGTGCTGTTTTTAAGGGCAAGGGTTTCCTAAATGAAATACCTTTCAGTCACATTGATCAAGACCCCAGAAATAATGCCTGGTATAGCAGAATAGCCATCCTAAGGCCCCTTTCACACTGGGGCGGGCAGGTGCGGTGGCGGTATAGCAGCGCGATTTTCAGCGCTGCTATACTGTCGTTCTTACCGCGGTATGCGGTCGCTAGGGGGGTTAATTTAACCCCCTCTAGCGGCCGAAAAAGGGTTAATACCGCCCGCAAACCGCGGCTATTGCCGCGGTTTGCGGGCGGTATTACCGCGCTGTCCCATTGATTTCAATGGGAGACCGCGGTAAAGGAGCGGTGAACACACCGCTCCTTTACCGCTGTAAAGAAGCGGCTAGCAGGACTTTTGGAGCGGTCCTGCTAGCGCACCGCTTCAGTGTGAAAGCCTTCGGGCTTTCACATTGAAGGCACAGGGCAGGATTTTTTCATGCGGTATAACAGCGCTATTATTAGCGCTAAACCGCATGAAAAATGCCCCAGTGTGAAAGAGGCCTAATAGGCACTGTTTTTTTTGTGTATACTTTTTGTATATACTTATATATTTCATGGGGGAAAAAAAAAGCAAATAAAAAAAATAATAATACGGCATATACAATTGCAACTTACCGTATATACTCGAGTATAAGCCGACCCGAATATAAGCCGAGGCACCTAATTTTACCACAAAAAACTGGGAAAACTTATTGACTCGAGTATAAGCCTAGGGTGTCCATCTGCATGCCTCACTGTGCCTCACTGTGCCCATGGCTCACTGTGTCCATGTGCGTGCCTCACTGTGCCCATGGCTCACTGTGTCCATGTGCGTGCCTCACTGTGCCCATGGCTCACTGTGTCCATGCCTCACTGTGCCTCACTGTGCCCATGCCTCACTGTGCCCATGCCTCACTGTGCCCAATCTCCCTACCTGATCTCCGGCGCTGTGTGACTAGACTGACGTTTAACATGGGAGTCTATGGAAGGGGTGACCGGCTTTGAAAAATCAGTGCTCCCGGCCGTAGGTCCCCTGGACAACAATTTTTGCACACTTGTAGATTAAGAGTGGGGCTACATGTGTGCCAAGTTTGGGGCCCAGGGGACCTAGGGCAGGCCGGTACCGGGTCCCCAAAATCACTGGAGAAATTAGCGTTTAACATAGAAGTCTATGGAAGGGGTGCCCAGATTTGAAAAATTGGTGCTCCCGGCTATAGGTCCCCCGGACAACAAACTTTGCACACTTGTAGAGGAAGAGTGGAGCTACATGTGTGCCAAGTTTGGTCTGGTCTGGAACAGGAGCACAAAGTTGAAGATGGACACATAGTCAAGTATAAGCCGAGGGGGGCATTTTCAGCACAATGTGCTGAAAAACTCGGCTTATACTCAAGTATATATGGTAAGTCATATTGTAATTGAATGTTATTAAAAATTACCTTTCCTTTTCAATCTGCAGCTCTGTAATTTTCTGTAAAGTGCAATGCAATATGGATACCTGGAGATGTTCTTGTTCACAGAATGTGTACAGAACGCCCCCCAGAAACATAATTTTCTGCTTGTGTGATTGGCTCACTAATTTTCCCAGAAATCTGCCTAAGATACAAGTCAGATTTGTTGAATTCCCTGCAACAAAAATATCATTTTTGGTAAGATACTCCCAATAGGAAATACATCTAAAGGGATGCAGACCGTGCAACTTTCCTCATTAGAGCTCTGATTCTGCAGCAGCTGCTTGATAATTATGAAACCACTCCTATTAGACTCACTAAGCACAGGGGCACAGAGGAACAAACAGTGATTTCTTCAGAATAACAAAAGGTAGGAATCTGCAACAAAGTTGTTAAAATCCTTGCAATGTACATAGATCACCCAGAGGGGAATGCTTTTTTCTCAACAAAAGTAGAGTTACTTTTTAAAGATAATCTTAATTATTTGAAAATTAAATTGCATTGCCATGATATTAACCTTCCTGGCGGTATACCCGAGTCTGGCTTGGGGTAAGATTTCAGTACCATTAGCGGTAACCCCGAGCCAGACTCGGGCTGCATCGCAGGATACAGGGAAAGTTACTTACATTGTCCCCTGGATCCTGCGATGTCTCCCCACTTTGTGTGCGAGCTGTCTCTTCGCTCGATTCACACAGTGACTGAGTGCCGCCGAGCTCCGTTCCCTGCGACGTTGCGGGGGGCGGAGATCGGCGCCAAATTCAAAAAAGTAAAAACACAATACACATACAGTACACTGTAATCTTACAGATTACAGTACTGTATAAAAAAAATTACACATCCCCTTTGTCCCTAGTGGTCTGTCCAGTGTCCTGCATGCACTTTTATATTATAAATGCAGTTTTTTCTGCCTGGAATTTGGAGATTGTCCATAGCAACCAAAAAGTGGTTTTAGACCAGCTAGAAAACAGCGGTAATAAATTAGAATCACTTGCAGAATTGAGCGATAGCGATTTGTGGGGAAATTCGTCATCAAACACTAAATCTAATGACAGCGACAATTCTGCAACTGAGCAAATTTCAGTGTTTTTGATTTGATTACATTATTGAATAATTTTTATTATTATATTATTATTTGTTATAATTATTTATAGTTATTTATTATATTATAATTTATGATTTTGGGTTTCAAACTTTATCATACCTGGGATGTCTACTAGACTCTGGTTTGGACAGATTTAAGTGAGTTATTCCTAAGAATTACAGGCCTACAATATAAAACGCGAAATTTCCATGCAAAATAATTGTACCGCTTTCAGCACCTAAAATCTGACAGAATCATACCGCCAGGGAGGTTAAGAAGTAATTATCAGAGGTTTAGGGATTACTGTGTCCTGATCAAACAAAAAAATTGGAAAAATTTATATTATGGTCTAATGGGATATTTTGTTGCTTGTATTTCACAGAGGCCGAACAAACACCCAAGTACTGGTATGATCAGGCCAAGGAAACTTTAGCAAATGCTATCAAACTGCAACCCAATACCAATAAAGCAAAAAATCTCATCTTGTTTCTAGGAGATGGTAAGTGCAAAGAAAATACATATACTGTATGTGGACCGTGAGCAGTAAAAATATACTTGTCAAATGAAATAGTCATCAGGTTATACAACATAGACTACCCAAAAGTCATAATACTGAGTCAGAAAAGATCATGGTGTGTGTTAGTATTGCTGATGGTTGAATGAGGATGGGCTAATCTCTATCAATTTTTACATTCTTATGATAGATGTGCTCCTTTATAGCTACCCCTATAATATTACCCAAGTCACCCAGTATTAACCAGATTTTAAGGCCGGTTGTTACAACCCAAAAAGCAGTTTCGCAAGACATTTACATTTTGGTCCTTCCTTTTCAAATACCAAAACAAGTATATATTCATGAGTTAATGGGCATATACAGTGCCTTGCGAAAGTATTTGGCCCCCTTGAACTTTTCATCCTTTTGCCACATTTCAGGCTTCAAACATAAAGATATAACATTTTTAATTTTTTTTTTCACATATGAATTAATAGAATTATAGATGGAGCTTGTACTGCTTTTTTTTTTTTTTTTGAGGTGTGGGAACACATATCAGTGCTAGCAGCAACCCAACAGTGAGTTTATTTACCAAGTTTTTCTCTTTTTATTTTTTAACTTAAAAAGTACAGGGAGTGCTGATAAGGGGGATCTCTCATCTAATCCAGCACCCTCCCCTACAGACACCCCATATGATCAGAGTCTCTTTATATCAGCACCCCCTCTTAAAGACCTCTGTAAGAGGAAGGGGGTGCTTATATAAGGTGATTCTAATATAATGGGGGGTTTTAAGAGGGGGTGCTGATATAAAGAGACTCTGATCTAATGGGGTGTCTGTAGGGGTGGGGTGCTGATCTAATGATCATCAGCCATTAGATCAGAAGTCAGCATCCATTAGAGACCCTCATTAGCTCATAGTCCCCTTCTATCAGTGCCCCCTCCATCCTTAAAGACCTCCATTAGATGAGAGATCCTCCTTAGCAGGGCCGCTGTTAGAAATCATGGGGCCCCACAACCTACCTGACGAGGCCCCTTCGACCCCACCCCTGGCCCTGGTCTCTAACACACAAAGTACAGAATTTAGGGATGAGCTATGTACATAGTACAGAGTTAAGGAGTGCATTACACACGGACTGCAGAGTTTGAGCGATGTGCTACGTATAGAGTGTGGGGTCAGGATTGCTTATATACAGAGTGCGGTGTCAGGATTGCTTATATACAGAGTGCGGGGTCAGGATTGCTTATATACAGAGTGCGGGGTCAGGATTGCTTATATACAGAGTGCGGGGTTAGGATTGCTTATATACAAAGTGCGGGGTTAGGATTGCTTATATACAAAGTGCGGGGTCAGGATTGCTTGTATACAGAGTGCGGGTTCAGGATTACTTATATACAGAGTGCGGGTTCAGGTCAAGATTGCTTATATACAGAGCGCGGGGTCAAGATTGCTTATATACAGAGTGCGGGTCAGGATTGCTTAGATACAGAGTGCGGGGTCAGGTCAGCTCTCTCCCCAAATTTCTATCCCCTCCCCCCAGTCAGTGCAGAGCGCCTCTCTCTCTCTCTCTTCCAGACCTTTCCCCTCCTCTCTGTCCAGTGCACAGCAGTTCTATTACCCACAGAAGAGAAGTACTGTCTGTACCTTAAGCAAGTCAGGCTACCGGTGCGGGCTTCAGGAGATGCTGTGGGCACGAGGCTGGAGTGTGTATACCCCGCCCCCTGCTTCTCCTCCTCTGTTGTAGATGCAGGGAGAATTGTGTGTGCAGAGAGAAGCCGATGCAAGCAAGACGTTCAGCCGGAGTTAGGGGGGCGGAGCTGGAGCGGCTTTTCAGTTGTTAGGACACGGACTTTACTGCAATCATTGTGGCAGCTGGGGGGAGAGGAGAGCTGAAAGAAGCCCTCTCTGGATCGGCACTGGCTCCATCCCCAGAACAGTTTTCAGTGACTGTCGGTATGCTATGCGTCCGGGATTCAAGTGGAGGCAAACCCGGGCAATAGTCTCAAAACCCGGACTGCCCGGGTCAATCCCGTACAGGTGGCAACCCTGGCGCTACCCATTGCTAATTACCATACTAACAAATCATTAACAGTGCAATAAATTAATAACAAACCCTAACCATAACTAATTAAGAGTCCATAAAAAATAATAAACTCTTATAGAGTTCATAAATGACATTTCATAATCTTCCAGTGCAGCTTCAAATATTCAATTGTGCAATAAAAGTGCTAGGTGCAGAAAAACCAGTCTGTGCGATCCGTGCTCCCCTCTGTGCGCCCTTTACTAACCAGATGTCTATGACTCCCATGACAGAAGTCACAAGTGCTTGTATGAATGGTTGGGCTCTGTAGTTCCATGGGCTGTGTTTCAACCTACAGCGTGGGTGGTTATCAATGTACCGTCATGAGATGTGAACAGATGGCAGAGAAAGCAATATAGCGTAAAGCATATAGCCGGAAATTGCGTCATCACCCACGGTCAACTTACGCGTTTCGTCCCTCCCACGAGACATTAGCAAAGGATATCTCTGGGTGGTGTTGTATCATTGGCATACAACACCACCCAGGGATATCCTTTGATAACATCTCGTGGGAGGGACGGAACGCATCCGTTGACCGTGGATGATGACGCAATTTCTGGCCGATGAGACGCAAGTCCATGATTACTTCCGATTCCGGGTTTTTAACACTTGTTACAGCAATTTTACACGTGAGTGGATATTGTTTGTTTTATGTGACCAATAAACGGAATTACACTATATTGCTTTCTCTGCCATCTGTTCACATCTCATGACGGTACATTGAGAACCACCCACGCTGTAGGTCAAAACACAGCCCATGGAACTACAGAGCCCAACCATTCATAAAAGCACTTGTGACTTCTGTCATGGGAGTCATAGACATCTGGTGAGTGAGGGTGCACAGAGGGGAGCACGGATCGCACAGACTGTGGTTTTTCAGCACTTGGGACATTTATTGCACAATTGAATATTTGAAGCTGCACTGGAGGATTATGAAATTATAAGAATTTATACATTTTGTATGGACTAATTAGTTATGATTATGGTTGGTTTTTAATTTATTGCACTGTGGTTAATGATTTGTTAGTAATTAGTGTAGCGGGTATTTGAATTTAGGGGAGGCATCTGGGTGGTAGTGTAACCCAGATGCACTGATTGTTAGGGAATCTGAGACCCTTTTGTGGTTCTTGGAGGACTCTGGTGGTGTGAGGTTCCCTGCGGCCTGCAGGTGACGCTGTCGCCCTGGGCCGGAGCTGAACACTCACCGCAAGACTGTATCCCTTTTTGTCCTTTCCTGGCGCTGGTACAGCGGGGCGGGGAACCTGCTGTGACACAAAGGGAGAGTAGATAAAAAGCCCCTGACCTTGGGGTTCAGAGTCGGAGGACGCAGCCACGCCCAGGCACCTTCAGCCTGGGTGCTGGCGTTCCAGGGTTTCGGGCCAGGTGCCCTTGACCTGGCCAGAGCGGGAGATGGAGTCCATCCCAGGCACCTTTAGCCTGGGGTGAGGTACTAATGTGGAAGCCTGGGACTCAGTGCCTTCGACTGAGTTCCGCGAGGGTGGAGGAATCCGAGGGGGCCCTAACGCCTTGGGTGCCCGTGTCTGAGATGAGGAGGCTGGTGAGCGGAACTTCTCCGGAAAGTCTGGCGCAGCATTTGCTGGTGACGGAGAGGCCTCCGGTAACTCTCTTGGACGGATGTCTTCCCTCTGACAGTGGCTGTGATAGCGAAGGTAATTCATGCTCTTGTTCTATATAGTCGGTGGTAGTGACTATACATCATAACCATTGGTGACACCACAGTGGTTAGCTCTACTTAAAGGATTGTGCCTTGACCTACTCCCCACAAATATTGGAGTGTTCTATGGGTCTCAACCTGTCTGTGCTGTATGACCATTTATTGCTGGAAGAGAATAAATACGAGTTGGACCTTTTCAGTGTGTGGAACTCTGGTTACTAGGAGCAAAGGGAGTCATTTCGGAGAAAGGATTTGACTCTGGGACACACACACAAAACCCGATAGTTCTGGCTTTCACCTCCAGTCTCTCTGTGGTGTGGCCGTAGTGTATCACATCCCTCCCCCCAGTACTAACCCCCTAGACAAGACCAACAAGCCGAGAATGAGAAGGGGTGAGAGGGGTGAGGTCGCTACACGTGGGGGCATCGCGTCCGGGATGTGTATTGTGTCTGAATTTGAACTTTGCTGCCCGGAGGAGTTCCGAGTAGGTCGGCCATATTGGCCAACGCGCCACAAGGCACACCATAGCTGCGCAGTTCGTGGGCGGGAAGAAGAGAGAGCACGCGAGCAAATGCAGAGTATGGGAGGAGTCTGGCCATGTGGAAGGACACACATGGGGATTCCAGCGCAAAGGGGTGAGTGCGCATTGGAGCAGCAGCCAGTCAGAATGACCTCTAGTACTCCGTGGATTTCTGTTCCTTCTACAGTGGAGATGACTTCCTTTGCTGCTCCGATCACGGACACAGGAATAAGACTAAGGCCTCGGGGGCGGTTGGCTCTGTATACCTGCAGAGACATAGAGGCCCTCGGTGTGAACTGTCCCGGCTGTTCGGGACTGGTGGTCCATTTGAAGCCGTTCGGGCGATGTGAGGTCTGCAAAGAGTTCCTCTTCGAGGTGGAGCCATCCACAGAAAGGCCTCGCGCCTTCCACCTCAACTACCTCACAGGTACTGCCACTCCGGAGGGAGAGATCGATGCCTATGCGTTTCCTGCGCGCCCTGACCAGGGCGAAGTGACTGCCCCAGCGGAGATTAAGGCCCCTTTCACACGGAGGTCCGTTCAGGTCCGCCTGTCAGTTTTTTAGGCGGACCTGAAACGGATCCTCCATGTAGCCCTATGGAGGCACAGATGTCAGCGGAGACATGTCCGCTGACATCCGCTCCGCTCCGCCAAAGTGTGACGGAGGAAAACCCTATTTTTCCTTCCGTCGGCGGAGCGGATCGGATGACAACGGACTCTACGGTCCGTCGTCATCCGATTCCCCATAGGGGAGAGCGGCGCTCTGACAGGGCGGTCCCTGCACAGTGTGCGGGGACCGCCCAGTCATCCGTCGGCTCAGCGGGGATCAACGGAGCGATCCCCGCTGAGCAAGCGGAGCTTCACGGGGCGGATCTTCACGGATCCGCCCCGTGTGAAAGAGCCCTTAGAGAGAAAAATCTGAGGATGCTGCCTCGGTCACCACAAGCTCCCTGCTCCCACCGCCGAAGAGGAAAGTTGGCCTGGTGATGGCATCCTGTGGTCGTGGAAGAGCTTCGCCCCGTCGCTTGCCTGGCCTGGATGGATCCAGAGGGAAGAGCCCTGGACATCCCTGTTCTTCAAAAGGCCCAGGTGAGCCAGGGGTTGGGACTGTGTGTGTGGTTGGAGGTGTCGGGAGCCCAGAGTCGGTGGAACCCATCGAGGGGGGTGATTCGGTGTCTACGGGGAATTACCTGCCCGCAGAGTGTTATGACACCTCCGACCTGGAGTCACTATCTGATACCGGTGATGATGGGGAGATAGATGAAATTTTCCACAAGAAGGGATGGGACAAGATGAAGTTACCCTCATCGTGATCCATATCAGCAAAACACACCACAGGATGGTTCCTCAATGAAGTCACGTCTGATCAGGAATGGCCCTGGTATACTGTCAGAGATTGATAATAGACCAGACTGTGTGACTGCATAAAAGGAAACCAAACAGGTGTATGTGATAATATACAATTTATTATGATAAGTGACCAACAAACAACCACCACAAACGGAACACAGTAAGTCCCTTTTAATTGATAATGCTGGGAGCCATGCTAGGAATGGTGGCCAGGTGGTTAGGCCTGCTGCGGGTGTGGGTCTAGCGGTACAAGTGTTGGGTCGGGGCAAGATGATGGGCAGTCAGGGGGGGGTACGTTCCCGGATGGGGGAGGTGCTCGGATGGATGGGCTGCAGGGGTTTCTTGCGGGCATCAAGTCCTTGGTCAGCCAATTTGAGAAGGGGGATGGCGGGGGAGTCAGCCCAGCTGCGGCGTGGGTTCCGCCGACAGGGACGGCGGGGCCCACGGTGGCGGTGGGGGCACCAGTTTTACCTGCGGGGAATACCGGGGTGGGTGAAGCCGCAGGGGTGGTTGCTGTAGCTTTAGCCACAAAGGAGGGTGGTGCGGTGGAGCAGGCGGCAAGGCAGGACATTATTAGGTTGGATGATGCTGCATAATGTGAGATGTATGTGTGTTATGAGGCACCGCTGGGATCTCACCTGAAACCTGAAGTGAGGGAAAAGATATGGAAGGGTGAGTATGTGGAGATGTTCTCACTTCTGCCATTGGAGAAGTTTAACCTGGACAGGGTAAAACCTGATGATTCAAAAAAGGAGGAAAAGAGGAGGTATAGGCTGATCCCTCGGACGTTTGCAAACTGGTTGCAAGCGTTCTCTATAATGGCTAGTGTCATAGGTCAAAAGAACCCGGAGCATTGTTCAGTGCTATTTGGATATCAGGACTCTATTGGGGAGGCATACAGAGTGTATGGGGGCACGGGGTGGCTCAGATATGATGAACAATTCAGGCAGAGGAGAGCGGTGAGGCCAGATCTGCGGTGGGATAATAAGGACATCAGCTTATGGATGCGGTTGATGACTGCGCCGAGGGCGTCTAGTCAGTTTTTTCAGGGGGGGGGGGGGGGCGGTGGAACCTCTTCCCCAGGACAATCGGCCGGGAAACAAAAAGGGGTGTGATGGCAATATAATGAGGGCTCCTGCAAGTTTGGGGGGTCCTGTCGATTCAAGCATGAGTGCTCCGGTTGCGGTGGCTCCCATACACAGGCTAGATGCTTTAAGCGAGGTAAGGGTCGGGCTGGGGATGCTGCGCAAAAAAGGGAGGACTCCGGTGATGGTGGAAAGGATGCGGCTGTTTCTCGGTAGGTATCCGGACAAGGGGGCGGCAAGGTTGTTGGAGCAAGGGTTTTCAGAAGGGTTTCGCATTCCGTGTTCCTTGCAGGCTATTCCCCCGATCGCGCGCAATCTGCGATTGGCCTTGCAGCAGCCTGCGGTGGTTGCAGAAAAGCTGCGCAAGGAGGTTGCTTTGGGCCGGATGGGTGGTCCTTTCCAGTGCCCTCCCCTGGAGAACTTGGTGGTCTCCCCGCTCGGGGTGGTACCCAAGAAGGAGCCCAACAAGTTCTGCCTCATTCACCACCTGTCTTTCCCGAAGGGCAGGTCGGTCAATGACGCGATTGATCCGGAAGCATGTACAGTCAGTTACACTTCCTCTGATGCTGCGGTAGGATGGGTTTGACGATATGGCCAGGGGGCGCTGATGGCAAAAACCGACATAGAGGCGGCTTTTAGATTGTTGCCGGTTCACCCAGATAGTTTTCACCTCCTGGGATGTCAGTGGAACAATGAGTTCTATGTGGATAAGTGCTTGCCTATGGGATGCTCCATATCGTGCGCATTGTTCGAACAGTTCAGCTCGTTTGTGGAATGGGTGGTCAGGGATGTGTCAGGGGTGAATTTAATCATTCACTACTTGGACGATTTCCTTTGCGTGGGTCCGGCCTTATCCAAAATCTGCTCTGTGCTCCTGGCCACATTGGAGCACATTGCAGAGCGGTTTGGGATACCATTGGCACCTGACAAAACGGAGGGACCTCGCACAGTTATCACGTTTTTGGGCATTGTCCTGGACTCGGAGGCCATGGAGTGCCGCCTACCATTGGACAAATTGGAGTCACTCAAGACTGAGCTGAAGGTCATGATGGGGGTAAGGAAGGTGCAGCTTAGGGTGTTACAGTCGCTACTGGGAAAGCTCAATTTTGCGTGTCACATTCTGCCAATGGGCAGGGTGTTTTGCAGACGGCTGTCGGCTAGCACGGCTGGGGTACGGTCCCCCACGCACTTTGTGAGTTTGGGTAGAGAACACAAGGCTGACTTGCGGGTTTGGCATTCATTCCTGCAGTCTTTCAATGGGAGGGCGTTATGGATGTCTGGCCCTATTAGCAATTTTGATTTAGAACTGTACACAGATGCGGCTGAGGGGTCTGGTTTTGGGGCTTTCTTTCAGGGCAGGTGGAGTGCGGGCCCATGGCCGCAGTCTTGGATTGAGGCTGGTTTCACCAAGAATTTGGTCCTGTTGGAACTGTTCCCGGTGGTGCTGGCGGTGGAGTTGTGGGGGGCGTGTTTCAGGGATCTGAAAGTGCGTTTTCATGGGGACAACCTGGGGGTAGTACAAGTCATCAACAGGGTGTCGGCATCCTCCCCCCCGGTGGTGCGGCTGCTGCGCCATCTGGTGTTGAGATGCTTGCAGCTCAATGTGTTTGTATATGCAGTGCACCTTCCGGGGGTGGACAATGTCATAGCTGATGCGCTGTCTCGCTTTCAGTGGGACAGGTTCCGAGAGTTGTCACCGGAGGAGGAACAACGTGGGGTCCCTTGTCCAGGCTGGCTGTGGAAGATTCCGTTGGAATAGTGTCAGGTTGGATCAGAAAATCGGTAAGTACAGGCACATTGGTGGCGTATGAGAAGGTGTGGCTGGAATGGAAAGAGATGGTTCGCGAAGCTGGAGCTGACACGGTGGCTCCCAATGTCAGGTTATTGGTGCTGTATTTCCTGGCTAGGAACATGGAGGCCCGCGTGTCCAGGTCCAGTTTGGGTAAGAAGATGGCAGGACTGGCCTTTCTGTTCAAATGACAGGGTTGTCCTAATTTTACAAAAGATTTTTGGGTGCATCAGGCACTCAAGGGATACGGTCGGGGGGGTCAGAAACCGGATGGCAGGCGACCTGTATCGTTTACTCTATTGGGCGGGATCATGGGGCAGTTGCAGGGCCTATGTTCATCCCCATACGAGGTTCAGTTGTTCACAGTGGCATTCTCACTGGCATTCTTTGGAGCATTCAGGATAGGTGAGTTGGTTAGCCCGTCCAGAACAGTGCACGGGGGATTGCGGGCTAGCGAGGTGGGCTGGTCGGAGCAAGGGGTGTCTCTGGTACTGAGGAGGTCTAAGACAGACCAGATGGGCAGAGGTAAGTTGGTCCAGGTCTTTTCGGTCCTGGGTTCCCTGTTGTGCCCGGTAAAGGCTGTTAGAGGGTACTTGGAGGTTCGCCCGTCCTGTGAGGGTTTTTTTTTGGTACACGAGGAAGGGATCCCACTTTCAAGGTATCAGTTCATTGCGGTGTTCCGGAGGTCCCTTCGGGCTTTGGGACTCCGGGAAAAAGAGTTTTCCTCGCACTCGTTTAGGATAGGGCCAGCTACGGAGGCGGCCAGATGTGGGATGGATGACAAGGCGGTTAAGAAGATAGGCCGGTGGGTATCCAGGGGGTTCCGGTCATACGTACGCCCGCAGCTAATGGTGGGTCTGGAATAATGTGGGTATACAAGCCATGGGGTGTTAGGTGTTGTTTGGGGTTCTTTTCGGGCTGCTGTGTGTATATGTATAAGGAAGCTGGGAGATTCTCATGGGGGATTTTGTTCTTATTTCACTTACAGGTCAAATGCAGGCGTTGGTCTGGATACTGGGACAGTCGTTTGTATTCTGGGGGGCTAAGAGAGCCGATGTTCGACATGAGGGTCGGCAGTTGGGATTCCCAAGACCGGAGGCGTGTGTCCGCTGGCTGGGAGTTCCAGGAATGTTATGGAGTAAGATGGTTCCGGAGGTGCACCGTTTTGCTCGTTTGGACAGGCCACCTGACGTTTTGGTACTGCACGTAGGTGGCAATGACCTGGGCTTTAGGTCCATGTTAGAAGTTCTAAAAGATATGAAATTTGATTTCATTCGGCTCAGGATGTCATTCCCGGACATGATCATTGTCTGGTCAGACATGGTGGCAAGGTCAGACTGGAGGGGAGCGAGGTCCGTGGATGGCATTAATAGGGCTAGGAGAAAAATTAACCGGGACATGGGCAGGTTTGTGGTACGGAATGGGGGGTTGGTGGTTCGACATTTCGAACTGGATGTGGATACATGGCGGTATCTACGGAGGGATGGGGTCCACCTGAACGATGTGGGGACTGACTTATGGACTTTGGGTTTGCAGGATGGGATTCAACGAGCCCTTAGGGTTTGGAGGGGCACCAAAGGGTAAAGGTGTTTTCCCTTGGGTGCTGTGGTGTGTGTTTGGTCTTTGCGGGAGAAGAAAGTACCTCAAAAAAGCAAGTGGTCAGGACCTATCGGTGGTATGGGTTCTGAGGGTGGATTCCAGCTAACAGGAGTTTAGCTGGATGAGTTGGATAATGGGGGCACTGCGGTCAGTGGTCGTCTCTGAGTAGCTGATCGGCTTGAGGCCTATGACCATTTTTAAGGTACCGCAGTGTCACGTGGTAATACGATATTAGTATGGTGACTAATATCGGGTTAATATGATTATGGTAATTTTGAGGTTCCTGCAAAGACCAACACTAGGAGGCAATATTTCGGATATGTTCTGGGTTTATGTGTTTTGATGGTTAAAGTTTTTGATAACTGATGGAACAGTTAAAAAAAATAAAGGAGGCTGCTACGACCATGTTTTACTCCAAACATCAATGTGTGGTCTCTTGATTAAGTAGAAGTAAGGTATGGGGGTAGAATGTGGTGGGCAGACCTGTAATACATCGGTTATAAATACATCAATTGCCATGACTATTGTATAACATCAGATGCTAGAAAATTCAATTGGCCATACATATTTGGAATGGTACAATAAGTAAAATCTGTTATAAAAGTGACATGGTTATAGTCTCTATTTTCTGCATCCATCTGTTTATTGCTTGACATTTTGTTATAGGAATGGGTGTCACCACAATATCTGCAGCTCGTATATACCAGGGACAATTGGAAGGGCAGCCTGGGGAGGAAAACATTTTGGAGATGGAGAAATTTCCTTATGTTGCACTTTCTAAGGTAAACAGTGCTGTCAACTGCTTACAGCATCCTCATGTATTATTGTTGGATCATGATTCCTGTGGTTCTTCTTATTATGTTATTTTGAAATATGTACTTGCAAAAGTGTGCCCATTTATTGCAGGGAGTGGAATACACTGTACACTCATGACACCCTACTATGCATTCCTCCCTGTGTACCCTATACACTCAGTCTACTCCACTGTACATTTAGCTCACCCTACCATGTACTAATATACCTTATATACTGTACATTTTATTATCATACCCGAGAACTTGCTGAAATTGACCTGGTCATGCAGGACGTTTTCTTTAGTTGATGGGTCATTGCCAGAATCAATTACCGTACGTCTCCAGAACTTTTTTTGTATTTATTCATTAAGGCTAGATTATGGACAAATGCTATGAGACAAATTCAAATATAACTTGAAACAATGGGGTTGATTTACTAAAACTGGAAAGTGCAAAATCTGGCACAGCTCTGCATAGAAACCAACCAGCTTCCAGTTTGTTTGTTTTTGTCAAAGCTTAACCCGCCTAGCGGTATTCCCGAGTCTGGCTCGGAGTAAGATTTCAGTACCTAAAGCGGTAACCCCGAGCCAGACTCGGGATCGCATTGCAGGATACAGGGAAGTTACTTACCTTGTTCCCTGGATCCTGCGATGTCTCCCCGCTGTGTGTGTGAGCTGTCATCTTGCTCGATTCACACTGCCGAGTGCTGAGCTCCGTTCCTGAGCGTTGCGATGCACTGGGACGGAGTTCGGCGCCAAATTCAAAAAGTGAAACACACAGTATACATACAGTATACTGTAATCTTACAGATTACAGTACTGTATCAAATAATAACACATCCCCTTTGTCCCTAGTGGTCTGTCCAGTGCCCTGCATGCACTTTTATATTATAAAAACTGTTCTTTCTGCCTGGAAACTGGAGATTGTCCATAGCAACCAAAAAGTGTCCCTTTATGTCAAAAGTTGTTTTAGACCAGCTAGAAAACAGCGATAATAAATTAGAATCACTTGCAGAATTGAGCGATAGTGATTTGTGGGGAAATTCGTCATCAAACACTTAAAATCACTTTTATTATTATTATATTATTATTTGTTATAATTATTTTATAGTTATTTATTATATTGTAATTTATGATTTTGTTTTTTGAACTTTATCATACCCGAGATGTCTACTAGACAGATTTAAGTGAGTTATTCCTAAGAATTACAGGCCTACAATATAAAATGCCAAATTTCCATGCAAAATAATGGTACCTCTTTCAGCACCTAAAATCTGAAATAATCATACCGCCAGGGAGGTTAACTAAACAAGCTGAAGTTAGAAGGGTGTTGGCTTTCATGCACAGCTGCACCAGATTTTGCACTCTCCAATTTTAGTAAGAGTCCCTGTGCTGTTGCAATTTGCGGGAGGTTGTGTAAAACTCACCACATTTTATGCTTGGTGACAGGTCTCCTTTATAGCCACCCTTACTGTGTATTGAACAAGTTTTGATTACCCAAAAAAGAGTTGTGCACCAAATTTAACTGCATAGTTCTCCTTCAGTAACAGGTACTTAACATCCATGCTTCCAAAGTCACATACAATATAAGGCTTACATTTTGCTCTTATGTTGGCAAATTCTATTTAAAAATGGTAAAACCATGCAGGTTATGGTGAGAAGGCATTAAGGCAGGAGTGCCAAACCTTTTGAAGAGCTAGGGCCACTTAACCTCCTTGGTGGTATGATTCTGTAAGATTTTAGGTGCTGAAAGCGTTACCATTATTCTGCATAGCATTTTGGCGTTTTATATTGTAGGCCTGTAATTCTTAGGAATAACTCACTTAAATCTGTCCAAACAGGAGTCTAGTAGACATCCCGGGTATGATAAAGTTCAAAAAACAAAATCATAAATTATAATATAATAAATAACTATAAAATAATTATAACAAATAATAATATAATAATAATAAAAGTGTTTTTCAGTGTTTGACGACGAATTTCCCCACATATCGCTATCGCTCAATTCTGCAAGTGATTCCAATTTATTATGGGAAGGAGGATATACCACACTTAAATGGATAAAGAGTAATAAAAATGATTGAATGAATGGATTGATGAACCCTAAAAATGCAGCAAACTCACACGTGTAGACCAAACACCAATATGCAGAAAAAAAAGGAAAAAAGAGCTGCGCAAACCTGTATACAGTGAATATACAATCTAACAATAATCTGGAAATATTGTGCAATAACTATAACTTAATATAGTGACAAAAATTTTTTATAGTGCCAAAACATTTTTTTTTGTATGGTATGATATGATAAACCGACACATTAATCGAGTTTGACCCCAAAGGAATAACGGTTAATCATATAAATGTCCATATAAGAGTCCATATAAATTCTGAACATAAACAAATTGCAATGCAAATTAAAGACGGGTGAACTCCTAAATTGCACCAAAAAAATGCACACGTGCACCACCACCAAAATAATGTGCTTACCAGAGGCAAGCTATTGGAATGCCAAACTATGAATCACTCGCTTCCTTGCAGTAGATGGATATCCAAGGATGGAGAGGAACTCTTGCGATTTTAGAACTCAGTATTCACCAGTCATAAAAATGAGAAGGGGAAACCACATAGTGTATATCGTCCAAACAGCATTTATTCAAATAAAAAGGTGGTAACTTACATCAAGTAGGTAAAATTCAGGCATAAAAACATAAGAAGAGCCGGCCGGCATGCAGTCTCCTGTTCAGCGATGACATCAGCGTGTCAACCTCCCGACGTACGTTTCGCTATAGGTAGCGTCGTCTGGGGAACCTACCTATAGCAAAACGTATGTCGGGCCATGTGACTTGAACATCCTCTAGACGCAAACCATCCTCCACCTTCTTGGATGGCAAAACTAACTCCCCAATTCTAAATTCCCCAAAGAAAGCCAACACGAAAGCAGCCCTGAAGAGGACCTGCTCATACTGAGATCCACACACACGTCCAAGGCTCAACGGTACCTTATCCAGAACCTCAAATGACACCGGGCGCCTAGAATCTCTCGTAGCACTACCAGCCCTATATCCCCGTAACGCCCGGCAGACTACGAAAGACTTTGCTCTTGCCAGCCAATTGAAATAAAAATGCTAGAGCAGCCATCTTTTTTCCTATCGCAGAGCCCAAGACCCCGTTCACATAATTGCTACATACAAAGCACAATACCAACCCTTGTAATTCTTCCAGATCCTCATACCCACCTACCTCCTCCAGCAGAGAGAACCATTCCTGCCACACTTTGGAATACCCCTTCCATGTTCCAGCGCTGAGCGACTGCCTGATCAATCCTGCGGCGACTCCAGAGCAATGTTCCATAAGCTCGGCGGGCAGGGTTCCCCATTCAATTCTGCCTCCGGTGCCAGCCTGCGAAACTCATCCCACTGGAAACGAGACAAAGCATCCGCCAACTTGTTATCGACCCTGGGGATGTGTACCGCATAGATATAAGCATTTATACACAGACAGCGCAGAACCAAGTATCTCAACAATCGAACCACTGGGGGGAAAATACGCCGATATAAAGTTAATAGCCATCACCACCCCCATGTTGTCACAGTTAAATCGGACCTTCTTGTTCCTGAGGGTCTCCCCCCATAGCTCCACCGCCAAAACAATCGGAAACAATTCCAACAGCATCAAATTACCTAGGAATCCCTCCCTTTTCCACACTTCCGGCCAAGGACCAGCGCTTCACCGGCCTTGACAGAAAGCCCCATACCCGAGTGACCCAGCAGCATCCATGAAAAGCACCAAGTCAGCGTTGCTGACCGGTCCCGACTGCCACACCGATCGCCCATTAAAGGATTCCAAAAAAGAATTCCATATCCTCAAATCCGCCTGCAGCTCCCTGGTTAGCCGAACAAAATGATTAGGCACCCTCACTCCCGCCGTGGCCGCTGTAAGTCGCCTGCAGAAAATGCGTCCCATGGGAATTATCCTGCAAGCAAAATTAAGCTTCCCCAACAACGACTGCAGCTCCCTCAAATGGATCTTGCACCGCCCACTCGCCTTACTCCCCTCACTCCTCAACGCCACTGGCAACCTACATTCCATAGCCATGGAATCGATCGTTATCCCCAGGAAAACCAACTCCGTGGCCCTCCGTTTTGTCCGCCGCCAAGGGAATCCCGAATCGCTCTGCCATGTGTTACACAGTCCCCAGCAACACCCCACAACAGCGGGACTCAGGGGGACCAATGCACAAAAAGTTATCCATATAATGGATGACCGAGTTCACCCCCGCGACTTCCCGAACCGCCCACTCGAAAAAGGAACTGAAAGCCTCGAACAGGGCACAAGAAATCGAGCAGCCCATAGGCAGGCAACGATCCACGAAGTAAGATCCCTGCCAACAACAGCCCAACAAGTAAAGACTTTCGGGATGGACCGGCAGCAGCCTGAAGGCCAATTCCACGTCCGTCTTAGCCAAAAGAGCCCCCCTACCATACTTCCTAACCCATGATACAGCGGCATCAAACGATGTATAGGTAACCGCACAAATTTGCGGGTCAATACCAACGTTCACCGAGCCACTCTTGGGGTAAGACAGATGATGAATCATCCTGAACTGCCCCGACTCCTTTTTAGGCACCACCCCCAACGGGGACACTAGCAACCCCCCCAATGGCGGAGCCCTAAACTGGCCGGCAATCCGGCCCAGCGACACTTCTTTTTTCAGCTTAGCCGACACCACCTCCTGATGGAGCAATGCCGACCGCAAATTACCCGATACCAGAGGCACCTCCTGCACCGTGCTTGGAATCCTAAAACCCTCCCGGAACCCCTCTTCCAGCAGGCCCGCCGCCGCCCTGTCCGGATACTTACCTAGAAAAGGCATCCTTTCCAGCTTCACCGGTGTCATCCCTTTTTCCAGCGGCATCCCCCGTCCGCCCTCTCCCGTGTTTAAAACAGCGTGTGAGGGCGTGGGAACCCCCGCACCCAGAGCATTCATGCTTGAAGCAGCAGGAAGTGCCGAACCGACACGTACCCTCATTGAATTGCCAGCAAACCCCTTTCTTTCTAAGGGCCGGCGATCCTGAGGAGGAAGCTCCGCCGCCCCCCCCCCCCCCCTGGAAAAAAATGGCCAGGAGCCCTGGATGAAGTCATTAACTTCATCCACAGACTAATGTCTTTGTGGTCCCACTGAATGGAGGGTCGAATCAGAGGCGGATCCAGGGGGGGGCAACAGGGCAATTGCCCACCCCCTACCATCTGTCACACTCACTTGCTTGCTCTGTTTTTTTTTTTTGGGCCTGATCTCCCGGACTTTGGGGACCCAGTACCGGCACAAAGCTCCATGTCTCCTCTACAAGTGTGCACAGTTTGGTGTCTGGGGGACCTACGGCCGGGGAGAACTGATTTTTTAAACCCGGGTACCCCTTCCATAGACTCCAATGTTAAACGGTCATTTCTCCGGTGATTTTGCGGACCTGGTACTGGCCGGTCGTAGATTCCCTGGACCCCAAACATGGCACACATGTAGCCCCATGTCTCCTCTACAAGTGTACAAAGTTTGGTGTCTGGAAGACCTACGGCCGGGGAGAACCGATTTTTCAAAGCCGGGCACTCCTTCCATAGACTCCCATGTTAAACATCAGTCTAGTCATGGGCACAGTGAAGCATGGGTACAGTGAGGCATGGGCACAGTGAGGCATGCAGATGGACACCCTAGGCTTATACTCGAGTCAATACGTTTTTCCAGTTTTTTGGGGTAAAATTAGGTGCCTCGGCTTATATTCGGGTCGGCTTATACTCGAGTATATACAGTACTTGTTCTGCGGCTGCCGCTGCCTCTCTGAGTCTCTCTCTCAGTTTTTCACATCAGCCGATCAGCGGTGCCGAGAGAGAGACTCGCCTAATGTAGTTACGCGGCACACTGACACAATACCAGGAGCGGAGGAGGAGGTGGGTGGAGCCTCTTCCCTGCACTCGTTGCTAACGCCTGGGCCGCTTGGTGTCTAGCAACGAGTGACGTCAGTGAGTCACGTCGGGCCGCTCTGCGGGCAGGTGCAATAGCGTGTGGCTCCACAGATGGGTAAGAAAGCGGGCAGCTCTGCTTTCGGCGCGGTTTGTGGGCGGGCGGCGCGGTTCGTGGGCAGACCGTGCTGTTCAGTGTGTTGGCAGCGCAGGTGAGAGTGAGAGAGCAGGCTCAGTGTGGCAGCTGGCCAATCAGCTAGCCGGGAGCGGGGGAGCAGAGAGATGATATCATCTCTCACCGCCCGTGCCTGCCCTGCATTCCTGCAGTGACTTCCGCCCTCACTGTGCAGGCAGCAGAGAGATTACATTATCTCTCTGTTGCCTGACTCTGGGACACAGCAAGAGACAACCAAAACTACACCTTAGCAGGCAAGTTAGTGACAATCCGCAAGGTGTGGCAGGCGACGTGGCAAGTGACAATCCGCAAATTGTGGCAAATGGCAATCTGCATCTGGTGGCAGGCAAGTGACAATCAGCAAGGTGTGGCAGGTGACGTGGCAAGTGACAATCCACAAGGTGTGGCAAGTGACACTCCACAAGGTGTGGCAGGTGACGTGGCAAGTGACAATCCGCAATGTGTGGCAAGTGACACGCTCAGAGCTCCCACTAATTGCAGGCAACGGTGGCAAGTGACACACTCGGGGCTCCCACTGATTCTGCATTGAACTATTTAATTTTATATTACAATGTAATAATAGAAATAATGCGCTTCAATCATCCTGACACCATAACAACTTTGGTGCCGGGATGATTGAAGCGCCGACACCAGCCATTTCCCCGATAAATTTCCCACAAAAAACATTTTTTGGCAGTGCCCCTCCCGAGAAAAGACTCTTGATCCGCCCCTGGGTCGAATGGCCTTCCTCTGACGAAACTGCTCATCGTACCGAAGCCACGCCAGACCCCCATATACCCTATGAGCCTCACTAATCGCCTCCAGGTAACAAAATAAGGCCGAACAGTTTTCGGGGGCTTTTTCCCCAATCACACTCGCAAATATCGCAAACGCTCGCAACCAATTTGCAAACATACGCGGTATGAGCTGGTACCTTCTCTTCTCTTCTTCCTTTTTACTCTCATCTGGCTTAACCCGGTCCAATTAAAAAATTTTGAACGGAAGCAGGGAAAAGATTTAGACGAATTCATCCTTCCAAATCTTTTCCCTCACCTCCTTCTTCAGGTGCGCCCCCAACGGTCCCTCAAAACATACGTGAATTTCACATTGCGCCGCATCAGCCAAACGTACCTTCTCACCGTCCTTGTCCTTGTCTTTTTCCGGCTGCGACACCTGCGAGGCAGCTCCTGCGACGTCCGCTTCCGTCTGCGTTCCAGCGACGCCCTTCGCCACCACCCCCTGTGGCCGGCTCGCTTGCACCGGGGAACTTGCAACCACTACGGGGGGGGGACCCAAGGGCTCACCGGGGCCGACCCCCCCCTGGGAAGTACCATTCTCTAACCTACGCAGTAGGGCCCTCAAAGAGTCCCACAACCCCCTATCCCCGGCAGCACTCAACGGATCACCCCCACTACCCGACACGTCAGATACCACAGGCATAGGCACATCCTCCGTCAGTTCCCCCTCCTCACTGTCGCTGGCCGACACTGCCGCTTGCCCGCTTGGCCGCCGTCGCATGTCCTCAGCACTTCCGCGACCGCTGGGCACCGCCGACAAACTGAGAGGTGCTGGGCTGACATCCCCACGAGGACTCCGTCCACCATCCGTCCACCATCGCTGCTGACGTCACTCACCAGATCTTCTGACTGCGCCTACAGTGCTCTGGTATCTGCCTGGCCTTCCCTCCCAGGCCCCATCCGAGGCCTGGAGGCGGGGCCTCCCGACTGACGAGACCCACCATGCGCCGCTCCTGCTCTGCAATCCGATCCACCGGCCCTGCCTGTAGAAGGCCCGGCGGCAGTCTCCAGCACATCCACCACTCCACGGCCAACCCTCCCAGGTCCCGACCGCGACCTGGAGGCGGGGCCTCCCGACTGCCGAAAGTCCCAGCCTGCCGCTCCATCTCCCGGCAGCGAGCCACCGGCCTTCTGAGAAGCCAGGCCGGCGCCCGATGAAACAGTCCTGCTCTGCTGCACCGCCCCCCGATCTGGATCACCAACCCCCGTGGCCGCCGAATGTACTTCCGCCCGCACCACTACAGAGGACCCAGGCCTGGACATGTGGTGAGTACCCCCCCCGCAACGCGCTGCTGGCGCGCATTCCTCCCAGGTCCCCCCAGCCGGAGTGGAGGCCTGCTTAGCCGGGGGACCCGACTGATCTCTCCCCGGACTCCCTAGCCGGCGCTGCGCCCTAGGAGTGCTCTCGGGACTGTACCGCTCCGGAGGCCTGGACCTTCGAGCGCGTGTGGGTGCAGGCCGCGGCATGGCAGGGCCCTGCCTCACCCCCGTAAGGAATCAGTGATCTGGCTCTGCAGCCAATCAGTACCATGGAGCTCGGCCGCTGCTCTAAGCTGCCCGAATAACTGTCCTAAATCACTCATGTCCCTGACTGTGCTAACTAATGGGGAAAAGAACAAACAGGCCCAGCTACACTACTTCTCACCTCGCTTTCTTCACCGACTGCTTGCCCCACCCCTTGCTCTCTCTGTACTCACTCTGCTACTCCTCCCATAACTTCTCCTCCCTCCAATCCCTTATCACCAACCTTTTCCCGGGACACCTCCATACTTCTTAACCTCTTCCTCTTCTGTCTGTTCCTTCCACCCTGTCATGTCTGTCCTCCACCTGCATTTCATTTCGGCTACGTACATGTCTAGAGTTTTAATGCGCTTTTAGAAAGTGCATCAAACCCGCAGGTAATAACAGAAGTCTATGGTTTAGAGCAGGTAACCCGCAGATCAATTTGAAAGCAGCCCAAAGTAACCAGTGTAGAGAACAGATATCCCTATTGCTGTTTGATTTTAATAAGAAAACTGGCTTCAATCTTCACGTCTTCCTCAAGATTCATACAGGTATCTGTCCCAAGCTGTTGCTGTCCCTGGCGGGTATCGCTGGCTGTTGCTGTCCCAGACAGAGTGAATTTGGTATCACTCCACCTGTGACAGGAGCCGGCGCTATACCAGAAGCATCGGCTCTGCTCTCTACTGCAGCCGCATGCTTCCTCTACCGCCGACTCCATTCTTACCACTGATGCTCTGAGTTGGATTGGGTCAGGAACCCTTGATCTGGGCTTGCCAACCTGCTATCCCAGAGCAGGAGGTCCAGCGGCTGGGCACCCCATTAAGGAAATCAAAAAGCCTTCACTCTAATCAGTGCGTAGCACAGTGGAGCCTTCTTAAAACAGAAAGTATTCACATGTCTCATTCCATCACATATCCGATAAATAAGAGGATTATTCCTTGTTTCAGGACAGTGGTCAGAGCCATAAAAATCATTGCTTTTCACCCCAAACAGCCAAATGTACTTTCAGAACTGCTGGTTTATGGTGCAACTATAGCCTAATATTATACAGTCATTTATACCAAACAGCATACAGTTGTTTCAGGCAACAGATTTTAGAACAGTGGGTGGAATAATGCAAATCATTTCTTTATGTTCCAAACAGCCAAAGGCACATCCAGAACTGCAGGTGTTTAGTGCAACTATAGTTGAATATTATAGAGCCATTATTTTAAAACTACATACAACAGTTTAAAGCAGAGTTCCACCCTAAAATGGAACTTCCCCTTTTTGGATCCCCCCCCCCTCCGGTGTCACATTTGGCACCTTTCAGGGGGAGGGGGAGCAGATACCTGTGTAATCCAGGTATTTGCTCCTACTTCTGGGCATAGATAGCCAAAGTATCTGCGGATATCTTTGCCATGTCCGGCCCCTCCTCCGTCCCCCCTGCTGTCTTCTGGGAGACACACAGGTCCCAGAAGACAGCAGGGACCAGTGAGATCGCGCAGCGCTTCACTTCCTGATTCCCTTACTGAAGATGGCGAAGCCTCCACCCAAGGGACAGATCGACTCTGAGTCGGACGTCAATTATGAGCCAGTCCTCAGTAGTGCAACACTGTGTGACTCAGAGGAGGAAGCTAGTCGGTCCGCCAAACGAAGGCGTTCTGGTGAAGAGGCAGTGCCATCCACCAGCACCGCAGTGCCATCCACCAGCACTGCAGTGCCTCGGCAAGAAAGGCCAAGGTCCCATGCCAGCCTTCCCTATGCCCTTCAGAACCCATTGTGGCTTCCTCTTAATTCAGGAGAAGCCAACATTCCCCCTTTCACTGCCCAGCCAGGAGTCCAAGTAAACACGGAAAATTTTACCCCAATTGATTTTTTTGATCTTATTTTTACCGAGGACATGCTATCCAACATTGTCACCCAGTGCAATCTATATGCCCAACAATTTATTTAAAACAATCCTACAGCATATTATGCCCGTCCCTACGAGTGGAGAGACCTAATGGTGGAGGAGTTGAAGATTTTTTTTAGGCCTCACGTTTTGTATGGGACTCAACCCAAAAAACACCTTGCGTTCCTTTTGGTCAAAACGCCCCATCTACCACATGCCAATCTTCTCCAACGTAATGCCCAGAACCAGATACTTCATGATAATGAGATTCCTACATTTTAACGATAACACCCAGTGCCATCCCCGAAATCACCCAAATTTTGACAGGCTTTTCAAAATTCGGCCCTTACTGAATTATTTTTCTGAAAAGTTCCCCTAGCTGTATACCCCGGACCAGCACATATGTGTGGATGAGTCCCTAGTTAAGTTTAGTGGCAGGCTTCAAATAAAGCAATTCATTCCCAGCAAAAGAGCCCGCTATGGTGTGAAGGTGTACAAGCTATGTGACCGAGTCACAGGGTACACGTATGCCTTCTTAGTGTACGAGGGGAAGGACAGCCAGCTGAATCCCCCCCTGTGTAATCCAGGTATTTGCTCCTACTTCTGGGCATAGATAGCCAAAGTATCTGCGGATATCTTTGCCATGTCCGGCCCCTCCTAAGTCCTTCCTGCTGTCTTCTGGGAGACACACAGGTCCCAGAAGACAGCAGGGACCAGTGAGATCGCGCAGCGCGACTCCCGCATGCGCAGTAGGGAACCAGGAAGTGAAGCCGTAAGGCTTCACTTCCTGATTCCCTTACCGAAGATGGCGATGCCTCCACCCAAGGGACAGATCGACTTTGGTTGAGGACAGGTAAGTGTCCATATTTTAAAAGTCAGCATCTGCAGTATTTGTAGCCGCTGACTTTCAAAAATAAAAATTTGGTGGAACTCTGCTTTAAGGCTTAGCATAGCACAGTAAAGCCTTTTTCAAATAGAAGGTATTCATATTTTTCATTCTATCACATATCCCAAAAATAAGAGGATTTTTCCTCATTTCAGGACAGTTGATGATGCCATGCAAATCATAACTTCAAATTCCAAACAGCCAAATGCACATTCAGAACAACTGGTGTATAGTGCAAATATAGCCTAATATAGAGCAATTTATCCCAGAACAGGAAGAGTCCTATTATCAGAGTTCAGGTTCTGGCTTCATTACCCTGACTGGGTACCACGTGTTCCTAGGAGAGCTACAAACAAATGGCCACTGCCCCACCTAGGAGAGCTAAATCTTGCAGCAGGCCCTCCTGCTAGTTCCCATGTGGAAGAGCCTCTCTCAAGTTATGGGCCACAAAGACAGGACCATGAACACCCAGGATAACAACATTAATACCTTCCTACCTCTGTGGGCAGCCTGCTAACTCACATAACTGTACAGAAAACAGTAAAATTGACATTTACATAATACCAGAATGATTACCAGTAACATATACTATAAGTATAACAGTCCCAATACCACATACAGCAACACAAATACATTTTATTCTACACTCTAACACCTGTAAGCCCTGCTTACAAGGGTGTTGTTCTGAAAATGTTATAGATAGGCAACGCCCATCCTCATATTGATCAGTGGTTCCAAATTAATAATACCTACTGCAGTAGGGAACAGACACAAAAAGCTACACTCAGCATCTTTCCAAATAGCTGTTCTGTTAATTAGGCACAGTTGAAGTTTCTTTCACACATGCTTGTGTAGGTATCACATTAACCCCTTGAGGCCCGCGCTATAGCCGAACGACGGCTTCAGCGCGGACCTGAAAATCCGGGAGGCCGTCATTATACGGCCTCCCCTTTGCTCGTTCCCCGCGCGCGCTCCCGAGCGTGCAGCGGGGAAATTCTTTGCTGCCTGTGTCTCTTGGACACAACGAATCACAGATCGCTGTGAATGGCCAATCAGAGTGGCCATTTACTATGCGATCTGTGCGGCCAATGAGAGATGATCTCAAATGTAAACATATGAGATCATCTCTCATTGCCTGCTCTCCTTCCTCACACAGATAATGCGTGCGAGGAGGGAGAGGATCTGTTACTTTGTTTCAACAGTGAGTTATTATTACAGTGACCATACAGTGCCTATACAGTGCCCACCTGTGCCTATACAGTGCCCACCTGTGCCAGTCTGTGACACACCTGTGCCAGTCTGTGACGTCAGTGATCTGTGCAATCAGTGCCCGCCGGTGCCACCTCATCAGTGCCTACCTGTGCCACCTCAGTGCCAATCAGTGCCCACCTGTGCCAATCAGTGCACATCTGTGCAATCAGTGCATATCTGTGCAATCAGTCAGTGCACATCTGTGCTGCCTCATCAGTGCCCATCTGCTCCGCCTCATCAGTGCCCATCTGCTCCGCCTCATCAGTGCCCATCTGTTCCGCCTCATCAGTGCCCATCTGTTCCGCCTCATCAGTGCCCATCTGTGCCGCCTCATCAGTGCCCATCAGTGAAGGCTTGGCTCACACCTGTGTAGTCGCACCACCAGCAGCAAAAAATGTCAAAAAGATTATTTTCCGCCGAGGAGGCATACCAAATCCTTTCCACGCCCGACGAGAGCAACGTGGAGCTCTCTCTTTCAGATTCCCTTTCCCTTTCCGATTCTGAGTCGGATGTCAATTATGAGCCAGTCCTCAGTAGTGCAACACTGTGTGACTCAGAGGAGGAAGCTAGTCGGTCCGCCAAACGAAGGCGTTCTGGTGAAGAGGCAGTGCCATCCACCAGCACCGCAGTGCCATCCACCAGCACTGCAGTGCCTCGGCAAGAAAGGCCAAGGTCCCATGCCAGCCTTCCCTATGCCCTTCAGAACCCATTGTGGCTTCCTCTTAATTCAGGAGAAGCCAACATTCCCCCTTTCACTGCCCAGCCAGGAGTCCAAGTAAACACGGAGAATTTTACCCCAATTGATTTTTTTGATCTTATTTTTACCGAGGACATGCTATCCAACATTGTCACCCAGTGCAATCTATATGCCCAACAATTTATTTAAAACAATCCTACAGCATATTATGCCCGTCCCTACGAGTGGAGAGACCTAATGGTGGAGGAGTTGAAGATTTTTTTAGGCCTCACGTTTTGTATGGGACTCAACCCAAAAAACACCTTGCGTTCCTTTTGGTCAAAACGCCCCATCTATCACATGCCAATATTCTCCAACGTAATGCCCAGAACCAGATACTTCATGATAATGAGATTTCTACATTTTAACGATAACACCCAGTGCCATCCCCGAAATCACCCAAATTTTGACAGGCTTTTCAAAATTCGGCCCTTACTGAATTATTTTTCTGAAAAGTTCCCCTAGCTGTATACCCCGGACCAGCACATATGTGTGGATGAGTCCCTAGTTAAGTTTAGTGGCAGGCTTCAAATAAAGCAATTCATTCCCAGCAAAAGAGCCCGCTATGGTGTGAAGGTGTACAAGCTATGTGACCGAGTCACAGGGTACACGTATGCCTTCTTAGTGTACGAGGGGAAGGACAGCCAGCTGAATCCCCCTAATTGCCCAGACTACTTGGGATCAAGTGGGAAAATTGTTTGGGACCTCATATACCCCCTGCTGAAAAAAGGCTACCATCTGTACATTGACAACTTTTATACATCTCTTCCCCTGTTCCATAACCTTCACCGGATGCAGACGCCAGCATGTGGCACCATCAGAAAGAATCGGAAGGGCTTTCCTCAGAGTCTTGTAAATAAGAAGCTGAGAAGAGGAGAAATCGGCAAGTCTGAGAAACAAGGAGGTTCTGGCAGTGAAGTGGAAGGAGAGAAGGGATGTATACATGTTGTCTTCCATCCACAACGATACCTTTGTGGAAATCCCCAGAAGGAATGGCCCCATCCGAAAGCCCACATGCATCCAGGACTACAATTTGTTTATGGGGGGGAGTCGACTTCAATGATCAGATGCTGGAACCCTATCTTGCCACAAGACGGACATATCATTGGTACAAAAAAGTTGCAATTTATTTTTTTCAATTGGCCATATACAATTCGTACATCATATACCGCAACTCCACCCAAAACCCCAAACGCTTCCTTGGCTACCAGGAGGACCTTATCACTGCCCTTATATTCCCGAACGGCCCACCCCAAACATCCGATCTGATGTTATGAGTCGACTCGCCGAACGTCACTTTCCCGTTAAAATCCCTCCCACAGCAACAGGTCGACGACGTAAAAAAAAAAGTAAGGTGTGTACAGTAGGTGCCGCCGATATTGTGTCAATCTTGCCGCTTCTAGCGGCGATATTGACACCCTATGAGCTCCGTCGCGAGAGCCAGCGCCGAGCTGTCTCGTCATCGGGAAAGGAAAAAATGTTCCTTTTGCGATGAGCGACACGCATTGCCGATAGGAGGGGATCCGACGTGGATTCCCGCCAATGCCAGGCACTGCGTTTGGTATGAATCCTGAGCGGGAACTCCACGCCAATTTTTAAAGAAAAAAACGGCATGGGTTCCCCCTCCAGGAGCATACCAGGCCCTTGGGTCTGGTCTTGAAGGGGAACCCTACGCCAAAAAAACGGCGTGGGGGTCTCCCTCAAGATCCAAACCAGACCCTTATCCGAGCATGCAACCTGGCAGGCCGCAGGGGAAGAGGGGGGACCAGAGAGCGGCCCCCCTCCCTCCTGAACCGTACCAGGCCACATGCCCTCAACATGGGGGGTTTGGTGCTCTGGGGCAGGGGGGCGACCTGCGGCCCCCCCACCCCAGAGCACCCTACCCCCATGTTGATGAGGACAGGGCCTCTTCCCAACAACCCTGGCCGTTGGTTGTCGGGGTCTGTGGGCGGGGGGCTTATCGGAATCCGGGAGCCCCCTTTAATAAGGGGGCCCCCAGATCCCGGCCCCCCCACCCTATGTGAATGAGTATGGGGTACATCATACCCCTACCCATTCACCTGGTGGAAAAAAATGGCAATAAAAACACAACACAGTTTTTAGTAGTATTTTATTGCACCGCTCCGGAGGTCTTCTTCCGACTTCGGGGGTCTCCGGTGTCGTCGCCGCGCTCTCCGGTTCTTTCTTTCTTCCGCCGGGCCTCCGCTAACTTCTTTTTAGCTCTTTTGCTAGCGGAGGCCCGGTCTTCTCCGTCGCCTTCTTCTTCTCCCGCTCTTTCTTCCGCCGGGCCTCCGCTAACTTCTTTTTAGCTCTTTTGCTAGCGGAGGCCCGGTCTTCTCCATCGTCTGGTCCGGCTCTCCGTTGTCCTTCTGCCGGCCCCTCCACTACCTTCTTGAAGCTCTTTTGCTAGTGGAGGAGCCGGTCTTCCCGTTGTCGCCGTCGGCGTCTTCTTCCCTCTTCTCCTCCTCGATGTTGATTCATCGCTTCCTCTCGCAGTAATGCTAAATCTTCGGTCCGCAGAGATTAATATAGGCTTCTCATGACGTCACAGTCACAAGTTCCAATGACGTCACAGTCACATGCTCCGGCACATGGAAGACCGGCTCCTCCACTAGCAAAAGAGCTTCAAGAAGGTCGTGGAGGGGCCGGCAGAAGGACAACGGAGAGCCGGACGAGACGACGGAGAAGACCGGGCCTCAGCTAGCAAAAGAGCTAAAAAGAAGTTAGCGGAGGCCCGGCGGAAGAAAGAACCGGAGAGCGGGAGAAGAACCGGAGAGCGGGAGAAGAAGAAGGCGACGGAGAAGACCGGGCCTCCGCTAGCAAAAGAGCTAAAAAGAAGTTAGCGGAGGCCCGGCGGAAGAAAGAAAGAACCGGAGAGCGCGGCGACGTCGGAAGAAGACCTCCGGAGCGGTGCAATAAAATACTTTTAAAAACTGTGTTGTGTTTTTATTGCCATTTTTTTCCACCAGGTGAATGGGTAGGGGTACGATGTACCCCATACTCATTCACATAGGGTGGGGGGGCCGGGATCTGGGGGCCCCCTTATTAAAGGGGGCTCCCGGATTCCGATAAGCCCCCCGCCCGCAGACCCCGACAACCAACGGCCAGGGTTGTCGGGAAGAGGCCCTGTCCTCATCAACATGGGGGCAGGGTGCTCTGGGGTGTGGGGGCCGCAGGTCGCCCCCCTGCCCCAGAGCACCAAACCCCCCATGTTGAGGGCATGTGGCCTGGTACGGTTCAGGAGGGAGGGGGGCCGCTCTCTGGTCCCCCCCTCTTCCCCTGCGGCCTGCCAGGTTACGTGCTCGGATAAGGGTCTGGGTTGGATCTTGAGGGGGACCCCCACGCCGTTTTTTCGGCGTAGGGTTCCCCTTCAAATCCAGACCAGACCCAAGGGCCTGGTATGCTCCTAGAGGGGGAGCCCACGCCGTTTTTTTCTTTAAAAATTGGCGTGGAGTTCCCGCTCAGGATTCATACCAAACGCAGTGCCTGGCATTGGCGGGAATCCACGTCGGATCCCTGCTCAATACAGTGTCGCGTCTCCTCGCTATTGCAGCGAGCGCGACACGTGTCGCCACCCTGCTGCTGAGATCTCGGCACTCCTGTCGCCGAGAATCTCGGCGATGGGAGCGCGATAGATATACAATATCGGCGGCACCTACTGTACCAGTGGAGGAGTCAGACGAGACACAGTTTATCATTGTGCAGAGTGTCCTTCCCATCCAGGCCTCTGTGTAGTAGACTGTTTTCGCCGTTACCATACTTCGCTAAATTATTAGTGAAGTATGGTAAACGTAATCCTCAGTTTCTGCCTTCACACACCTTCACACCCCTTATGCCACTGCCTGCTCTGTAACTGACCCTGGCTTGTTATTTGACCACGCTTCTGCCTAATAGGGATGAGCTCGGTGTTCGAGTCGAACATATGTTCGACTCAAACATCGGCTGTTCGGCGAACATCGAACGATTTGGGCCGCTCGCGCGAAATTCGAGTGACGCGAACGGCCCACAATACACTACGCCATTGCAGTGCAATCCCGGCGCTGTGATTGGCCAAGCATGCACTGTGACCCCGCATGCTTGGCCAATCACAGTGCCGGCAGCTAGGAGAGCCATAATTGGCCACAGGCAGGTTGCCTGTGGCCAATTATAGCTCAGGGGGTTTAGCACACGCCCCACACTATAAAAGGCCGCCAGCGCGGTGGCCTTGTGTAGTGTGTTCCGGCGCAGGGAAAGAGAAGGATAGGCAGGGACAGTGTTGATATTCTTTGTGCTATTCTTGTGTGCAGGGAGGGAGAAGGATAGGCAGGGAGAGTGTCAGTGTCATATTCTTTGCTAAACCTTGTGTGCAGGGAGAGAGAAGGATAGGCAGGGGACAGTGTCAGTGTCATATTCTTTGCTAAACCTTGTGTGCAGGGAGAGAGAAGGATAGGCAGGGGACAGTGTCAGTGTCATTGTTGCTAAGCCTCCTGCACAGTATACACCTGAAGCTAGGCCTTATTGCTGTGTTTTCCTGGTGTGTTACACTAACAGGCATTTGCAGCACTTATAGCGGGCGGAGTGTGCCTCCTGCACATTATACACCTGAAGCTAGCCCGTATTGCTGTGTTTTCCTGGTGTGTTACACCAACAGGCATTTGCAGCACTTACAGCAGGCGTAGTGTGATTCCTGCAAAATATACTTCTGAAGCTAGGCCGTATTGCTGTGTTTTTCTGGTGTGTTACACCAACAGGAATTTGCAGCACTTACAGCAGGCATAGTGTGATTCCTGCAAAATATACTTCTGAAGCTAGCCCGTATTGCTGTGTTTTCCTGGTGTTACACTAACAGGCATTTGCAGCACTTATAGCGGGCGGAGTGTGCCTCCTGCACATTATACACCTGAAGCTAGCCTGTATTGCTGTGTTTTCCTGGTGTGTTACTCCAACAGGCATTTGCAGCACTTACAGCGGACGTAGTGTGATTCCTGCAAAATATACTTCTGAAGCTAGCCCGTATTGCTGTGTTTTCCTGGTGTGTTACACCAACAGGCATTTGCAGCACTTACAGCAGGCGTAGTGTGAAAAGGGATGGGGTATCTCCGCGCAAAGAAAATCAAACCATACACAGTAGACAGAACTGCTGCCTCTACTTATTGCTGCCTCCTAGGTAGGTGGAGCAAAAAATATGAAGAAGGTATGGGGGGTGTAGATATGGCGCTGTTCTGATGAAAAGTGGTTGATAAGTCAGCCTAATGTGTGATATTAAAAATATGAAATATATTAAAACAATTAAATAAGTTTGGCTCTGCCGGGTGTTTGCTTTCCGGGCAAATGGGTGATAGTGATAAAGGTGAGAAAGGTGATTATTTGAGACATGTGCAGTTTAGAGGTGTTACTTCAAAAATTGGTAAAATTATTAGTGAAGATAGGTTGGTGGTTTAGATGGCGTCTCGGCCGGGTGTTTGTTATAAAAAATAAATATCTACAATTAAATTTTAGAGTGTTATCTGTGCCTTATGAGAGGAGCACTCTGAATGCATTGAAGGAAATAAATGAAATTGGTAAATAAAAATAAAGACCTGTTTTAGGAGAGGCTCGGCCGGGTGTTTGCTATTTTATGAAAAGATACTTTGAAGTTTTGTTAAAACCCACTTTGGTTGTATTTAAGTTGGTGTAGTACCTCGTGATGTTAAAAGAGGGTTTTGGTGTCAGTAGGGCAATGGTACCTCAGCCGGGTGTTTGTGACACCTTACTCTTGCTGGTATGATGTATTTAATTAATTTGATGTATTTACTTAATTAAGGCAATCCTTGGCAAATACACATGAAAAATAAATAAATAAATAAATGAATATATAGATACTCGTGAAAAAAGGTTATATAAAAAAGAAAATTATAAAATATATGTAAGTCCATATTTTGGTGACAGTGAAAATTGGTGACTTTTCTGCTGCTGTGCTTGTTCTTGACGATTTTCTTGTGAAATGTGATATCCGTGAATGTTAAAACATTGCACTTACCAGATCCTTCATACCCTCTGGGGGTATGGTGCAGTCACAGTATGTGCCATTGTGTAGCGGTCTCGGGAGAGGGGGAATAGCTCCAAAAATCCCTTGCGGTCCTTGATGATCGGGGGTCGGGTTGAGAGTCTGAGCGGGATCCTCATCTGGGTGTTCTGGCTCAAAGTAGCCTTCCGTGTAGGTTCCAAAGAATTGTCAAGGTGAAGCCGTAGTCAGGGGATTCCAGAAGTCAGAGTTAACGAGGAGCAGAGCCAGGGTCAGAAGCCAGGGTCAGTCTTGGAACACAAACTTGAAAACAAGAGCACAGAAAACCAGGAACCTTTGGCAATACTAGAGACAGGGTCAGAAGCCAGGGTCAGTCTTGGAACAAACTTGAAAACAAGAGCACAGAAAACCAGGAACCTTTGGCAATACTAGAGACAATGAACTGGTCCATTGTCTCTAGTATTGCCAAAGGTTCCTGGTTTTCTGTGCTCTTGTTTTCAAGTTTGTGTTCCAAGACTGACCCTGGCTTCTGACCCTGGCTCTGCTCCTCATTAACTCTGACTTCTGGAATCCCCTGACTACGGCTTCACCTTGACAATTCTTTGGAACCTACACGGAAGGCTACTTTGAGCCAGAACACCCAGATGAGGACCCCGCTCAGACTTTCTCAACCCGACCCCAGATCATCAAGGACCAAGGACTGCAAGGGATTTCTTTATCGTACACCATGGGACACAGAGCTAGTCATTACATAATGGGTTAAGGGTCACCAGCGGTGATTGGACACTGGCACAACCAATGGAAGACAGTTCCCCTCCATATAACCCCTCCCATCAGGGAAGTACCTCAGTTTTTTCGCCAGTGTCGAAAGGTGTTGGACGCGTTAGGAGGTGCTAAAGGAAAGCTCTACCAAAGAGACCCTCTGGGGGTAAAAGAGCTATGCTTTCGGATCCATCCAAGACGCCTACAAATGAGCTGAATCTGGATGGGATCCGGGCCTCATCCATGAGGCGTCGCCTGTAATGTCTCTCTTCGGAGGACTGGGCTCTAAGATCCAGCACTTTCGCTATTTCGCTATAAAGTCCTGGTAAGAGTCTTGTACAAGGCCCAGGGGAGAGGTATCCTTTAAATAGGAACCCATATCCCTGAAGGTTGGCACACATAGCCCACCGTGAAGGGTGAAGTTTGGTATCTGTCTGAAATCTTTCAGCAGAAAAACCTGCGGCGTGGATAAGGTGAGATTAGAAGGTCCATAACTAGGTTGGGACCTTTTTCAAAAAATGGATGTCTTCTTTTTTTCCACCACTGGGGGGAGTAAAGAGCTGAATATACTCACCTCACTCTGTTCAGTGTCGGCTTCGGCGAAGTACACTGCTCGTCACCTCCGCTGCTGAGCTTGCTTGGGCACCCCGCTCCTCCTTTCGGTGGCCGACCAGACACCTGCAGATGCAGGTAAGTGGGAACAAGGGCTGATGAGAGTCCTCTCTCACTATGGCCATCGCCATAGCGCTAAGGGCCGCGCGCGCGGGAGCGCGCTTTATCGGAGGGGGGGGGGGCGAAGGCGTGCGCGGGCACGTGGCGCGCGCAGGCACAGAAACGGCGCCAAATTTAAAAGACTGTCAGTGTGAGAAGCACTGCAGCAGCAAGCAAGCTCGTTAGTTCTCTTGTTCCTGGCAGAGAAACACAGCAGCTATACAGGGACGTAAGACTCCATGTGGTTGGATTGGGTACTTCCTAGAAGACATCCATGTTATGCATAGTTATGTGTTAAAAGTTGCATACTTAATGTATTTGCTAAACTGAACACGGTAGTATATGCATTTAGGTACCTTGTATTTTGTCTAAACAGTAAGCCTTCCAGGGGAAGTAATACGGACAAAAAGAGATAAGAAAGCACCACCGCCTGAGAGGAGGCTCTAGCTGTGCTGACTCGGTACCTTCCTCTCCTGTGTTGCCAAATGCACCTGTACAGGATGAGCCATTACCTCTGTCAGGTATGGCGGCTTCCCCAGTGAAGCCTGGGCCTGTATATGTCACTGAGGACACTTTATCAGCTGCCCTAAATAATCTGGAGGAAAAAATTGCTACCTTAATCGCTAAGTCCTCTAAAAAGGACAATAAGCGAAGCAGGTCTCTTCCAGTATTGGACCTCCCTTCAGAAGTACCTGAGGGAGGAGGATGAGGAGGAGGAGGCTACATCAGCAGAGGATGAGGAGCCAGATTTTAAGGTCACAGGTACAATGCTATAGCAGTGCATTTAAGTTAACCTCTGCGGAGGTAACGGAATTACCTGTCTCCTCCCTAGGGTCATTAAGATCCCTGCAAGGTGCATGCTCCTTCCCGGTTCATCCGTTACTAGAGGATCTAATATACGCAAACTGGCAACATCCAGATAAGCGTTTCTCACCTCCAAAAAGGTTTAACATTCTTTATCCTATGGGGGAAATTTTTTTAAAGAAATGGAGCCTGCCTGCGGTAGTTGCGGCTATTTCTTGTGTAAATAAAAACCTGACATGTCCGGTGGATAATGTACAAGGGTTTAAAAGATCCTTCTGAGAGGAAGTTGAAATCCTCCTTCCTTTTGGCCGGCTCAATTACCCAACCTGCAGTAGCAGAAGTCGGTATGTGTCAGGTCATCAGCCAACAGGTAAAGCAGGGGCTGAAGGAACTGCCTTCAGAGCAGGCTAGAAATTGGGAAAATTTGCCTAAAGCCTTATGCTTCACAGTGGATGCCATGAGAGATTCTATCATACTGGCATCACGCCTTACACTCCAGCTGGTACAGATGCGCAGAGTACTTTGGCTTAAGCATTGGTCAGCGGAGACCCCATGCAAAAAGCTGTTGGCAAGTTCCCGTTCCATGGCGAACGCCTATTTGGGGAAGATTTAGAAAAATATATACAGAAGATATCAAGTGGTAAAACGACTTTTACCTGAGAGAAAGAAAAACAAGAGATCTTGTTTTAAACGCTCTCTCTCCCCAGCTCCCGGGAAATCTGACTCCAACCAGTGGCGGCGGCCTGTTTTAGCCGCCCACAAAAGCCAAGGGGCAAGCTCAGAAGAACAAGAAGCCGTGGGGTGCAAGAGCTAATAAGCAAGCCCCCAAAGCCTCTCAGTGAAGGGGCGCCCCCGCTCGGCCGAGTGGGAGGAAGGCTTTGTCAGTTCTGAGCGACTTGGTGGTCAGAAATCCAGGACAATTGGGTAGTATCCACAATATCCTCAGGGTACAAACTGGAATTTCGAGAGATCCCACCTTCTCAATTCCGAGGTTCAAGACTCTCCAAGGATCCACAAAAAAGAGAATCCTTTTTCAAAGGTTTGAATCACTTAATGGCTCAAGGGGTAGTTACAGACGTACCCCAAAAAGAGCGAGGTTCAGGTTTTTACTCAAACCTCTTTGTGATTCCAAAGCCAAATGGAGATGTCAGACCCATCCTGGATCTAAAATCCCTAAATCGGTTCCTGAACGATCGCCATTTTCGAATGGAAACGATCCGATCCGTGGCCGCTACTTTAAAGGGCGGAAAATTCATGGCGCCCATAGATATCAAGGACGCACATTTACACATACCCATCCTCCCCGCTCACCAAAGATTCCTAAGGTTTGCGGTAGAAGATCGCCACTTTCAATTTGTGGCTCTGCCGTTTGGTGTAGCCACCGCGCCCATAGTATTCACAAAGGTGCTAGCTCCTCTGTTAGCAAACCTAAGAACACGGGGCATTGCGGTAACAGCCTATCTGGACGATCTACTAGTAATAGATCAGTCAAAGGACGGATTGGGTCACGCTGTACACACTACAGTAGGATACCTGGAGCATTTAGGATGGATTATAAATTTACAAAAATCCTCTCTCCAGGCCCAAAGAAGGATAGGGCACCTGGGCATGATCATAGATACAGCCCAAAACGGGGTATACCTGCCAGAACCGAAGATACAGTCTCTGAAAGACCTGATCCACAAGGTCAAAGCAAACAAGAGGCCGTCTATTCGCCTTTGCATGAGACTATTGGGAAAGATGGTAGCCTCCTTCGAGGCGGTCCCTTACGCCCAGTTTCATTCGAGACTACTTCAAGGCAATATTTTAGCTTCCTGGAACAGGAAGAGCCAAGCTCTGGATATACCCATGCGCCTGTCCTCACAAGTACGCCACAGCTTCGATTGGTGGCTAGAAGCCAGGAATTTACGGAAGGGAAAGTCCTTCCTCCCAGTGGCCTGGAAGGTGGTATCTAGGGATGCCAGCCTATCGGACTGGGGTGCAGTATTCGAGGAGGCTTCTACCCAGGGAACCTGGGCCAAGACTCAGGGGATCCTGCCCATCAATGTGCTAGAGATCCGGGCGGTATATCTAGCCCTCAAAACCTGGACATACAGGTTACAGGGCTACCCAGTTCGGGTTCAATCCGACAATGCTACTGCAGTAGCTTACATCAATCACCAAGGAGGCACCCGCAGTCGGGCAGCCCAAAGAGAGGTGAACCGGATCCTGGCATGGGCAGAAGAGCATGTACCTTGCCTTTCTGCAATCTTCATTCCAGGGATGGAAAATTGGCAAGCAGACTACCTGAGTCGTCAGCAGCTGCTACCAGGGAGTGGTCTCTTCACCCCGAGATCTTTCAGGCCATATGTCTGAGATGGGGAAACCCAGATGTAGACCTGCTAGCTGCCAGGTTCAACAAGAAATTGGACAACTTTGTGTCCAGAACGAGAGATCCTCTAGCCTACGGGACAGACGCTCTAATAATACAGACGCTCTAATAACTCCATGGAATCAGTTCTCACTGATCTAGGCATTCCCTCCGATCCCTCTTCTACAAAGACTGCTTCGCAGGATCAAGGAGGAGGGAATACCAGTAATCCTAGTGGCCCCAAACTGGCCCAGGAGGCCTTGGTACGCCGAGATTGTGAAAACGGCGATAGGAAGGCCCTGGAAGTTTCCACTCCGACATGACCTGCTGTCACAGGGTCCAGTATTCCACCCTTCCTTACAAAGGCTAAAGTTGACGGCCTGGCTGCTGAGACCCACATTTTTAAAAAGAGAGGGGTCTCTGGTCCGGCTCTTTCTACGCTCATTAATGCTAGAAAGCCAGCCTCCAGACTCATCTATCAGAGAGTCTGGAGAGCATACGTTTCCTGGTGTGAATCCAGATGTTGGAATCCTCAGAAGTATGAAATAAGTAGGATTCTTGCTTTTTGCCAGTTAGGAGTGGATATGAATTTAGCCCTTAGCACCATCAAAGGGCAAATATCGGCTCTATCAGTCTTCTTTCAGAGACCATTGGCATCTCACTCCCTAGTTCGGACATTCATTAAGGGGGTACTGAGGATAAATCCTCCAGTTAGGACTCCCTTGTGTCCATGGGATTTGAATTTGGTATTGTCAGTGTTGCAAAAGCAACCTTTTGAACCTATTCGCCATATTCCTTTAATTATATTAAGTAGGAAGTTGGCCTTTCTGATTGCTATAGCTTCTGCTAGGAGAGTATCAGAGCTAGCAGCTCTTTCTTGTAAAGAGCCTTATCTAATTTGTCACAAGGACAAAATCGTACTACGACCCCATCCGGCTTTTCTACCTAAGGTGGTGTCGGCTTTTCACTTGAATCAAGACATTGTTCTGCCTTCCTTTTTTCCAAACCCGCGGACGGCGGGGGAAAATTATTACACTCTCTAGATCCAGTGAGAGCGGTAAAGGTGTATCTGCAAGCAACCGCTCAGATACGTAAAACAGATGTTTTGTTTATTTTACCAGATGGGCCCAAGAAGGGCCAAGCGGTATCAAAATCCACCATTTCCAGGTGGATTAGACAAGTAATTGTTCAAGCTTAAGGTTTAAAGAACAGGACTCCTCCTTTTCCTGTTAAGGCACACTCTACCAGGGCGATAAGTGCTTCATGGGCAGTGCACCACCAGGCTTCGATGGCTCAGATCTGTAAAGCTGCAACTTGGTCTTCAGTCCATACATTTTCCAAATTCTATCAAATAGATGTGAAAGGACATGAGGATTCCGCCTTTGGGCGAAGTGTGCTGCAGGCAGCAGTATAGGGCTTCTGGTCCGCAAGCGACCTGTTTTGATCTGTGTCTCCCCCCCTTCATATGAGCATTGCTCTGGGACGTCCCATTATGTAATGACTAGCTCTGTGTCCCGTGGTGTACGATAAAGAAAATAGGATTTTTATAACAGCTTACCTGTAAAATCCTTTTCTTGGAGTACACCACGGGACACAGAGGTCCCCCCCTTCTTATGGGAACCTTACTGCTTTGCTACAAAACTGAGGTACTTCCCTGATGGGAGGGGTTATATGGAGGGGAACTGTCTTCCATTGGTTGTGCCAGTGTCCAATCACCGCTGGTGACCCTTAACCCATTATGTAATGACTAGCTCTGTGTCCCGTGGTGTACTCCAAGAAAAGGATTTTACAGGTAAGCTGTTATAAAAATCCTATTTTTTGGAGCTATTCCCCCTCTCCCGAGACCGCTACACAGTGGCACATACTGTGACTGCACCAGACCCCCAGAGGGTATGAAGGATCTGGTGAGTGCAATGTTTTAACGTTCACGGATATCACATTTCACACGAAAATCGTCTAGAACAAGCACAGCAGCAGAAAAGTCACCAATTTTCACTGTCACCAATATATGGACTTACATATATTTTATAATTTTCTTTTTTATATAACCTTTTTTCACGAGTATCTATATATTCATTTATTTATTTATTTTTCATGTGTATTTGCCAAGGATTGCCTTAATTAAGTAAATACATCAAATTAATTAAAGTCATCATACCAGCAAGAGTAAGGTGTCACAAACACCCGGCTGAGGTACCATTGCCCTACTGACACCAAAACCCTCTTTTAACATCACGAGGCACTACACCAACTTAAATACAACCAAAGTGGGTTTTAACAAAACTTCAAAGTATCTTTTCATAAAATAGCAAACACCCGGCCGAGCCTCTCCTAAAACAGGTCTTTATTTTTATTTACCAATTTAATTTATTTCCTTCAATGCATTCAGAGTGCTCCTCTCATAAGGCACAGATAACACTCTAAAATTTCATTGTAGATATTTATTTTTTATAACAAACACCCGGCCGAGACGCCATCTAAACCACCAACCTATCTTCACTATTAATTTTACCAATTTTTGAAGTAACACCTCTAAACTGCACACGTCTCAAATAATCACCTTTATCACTATCACCCATTTGCCCGGAAAGCAAACACCCGGCAGAGCCAAACTTATTTAATTGTTTTAATATATTTCATATTTTTAATATCACACATTAGGCTGACGTATCAACCAATTTTAATCAGAACAGCAGGCGTAGTGTGATTCCTGCAAAATATACTCCTGAAGCTAGGCCTTATTGCTGTGTTTTCCTAGTGTGTTACACCAACAGGCATTTGCAGCACTTACAGCAGGCATAGTGTGATTCCTGCAAAATATACTTCTGAAGCTAGCCCGTATTGCTGTGTTTTCCTGGTGTGTTACACTAACAGGCATTTGCAGCACTTACAGCGGGCGGAGTGTGCCTCCTGTACATTATACACCTGAAGCTAGCCCGTATTGCTGTGTTTTCCTGGTGTGTTACACCAACAGGCATTTGCAGCACTTACAGCGGGCGTAGTGTGCTTCCTGCAAAATATACTCCTGAACCTAAGCCTTATTGCTGGTTTTCCCATCTCCCGCCAGGCCATTAGAATGTCTGGAAGGCAAAAAAGGAGAGGCAGACAGTCAGGAGCCAATAAAAGAGGGCAAGCAGGCTCTGTGTCTAGAGACAACAGTGCTGGTCGTGGACGCGGTGCATCGCCATCAGCACGTGGCCATGGGACATGCTTGTCCTTTTCGGCAGCTGGACGTGTTGAGCCGCATCATGCCGAAGACTTGGTAGAGTGGATGACCAAGCCCTCCTCATCCTCCTCATCCTCTCTCACCCAGGCTCAGGGTACTGGCAAAGCAGCTGCCAAAGCGTCCTCTTCCCTGGTATCAATGTCATCATCAGTCACTCCTTCCCTAGACCCACCATGTCCTCCTGAGGAGTCCCCCTGAACTGTTTGAGCACAGTGTTGGGTACATGCTCCAGGAGGATGCCCAGCGTTTTGAAGGGTCTGATGATGATACCCAGCTAGAGGAAGGCAGTAGCGTGAGAGCAGAGAGAGGGGATGCTCAAGAAGGACACCAATCTGGCAGTCATGTTCCAGCAGCTGCAGCATACTGCCAGATTGGCTCCAGTGATGAGGAGGGAGGGGATGATGAGGTCACTGACTCCACGTGGGTGCCTAATAGGAGAGAGGAGGAGGAGGAGGAGGATGAGGAGGCACATCTCCAACGAGGCAGGATGCCCTCGGGGGGCCAGCGTAAGGGCAGCACACCGACGGAATCACACCGCAGAGCTCCGCCTGTGCAGGGCGCTGCCTCTGCCCGTTATTCAAAAAGTTCTTTGGTGTGGGCCTTTTTTGAGTCGAGTGCATCAGATCGCACAGCTGCTGTTTGCAACATATGTCTCAAGCGTATATCGCGTGGCCAAAACATCAGCCGCTTGGGTACCACATGCTTGACCAGACATATGTTGACCTGCCATGCAGCTCGTTGGCAAGCCTACCTTAAAGACCCACACCAAAGAACAAAGCGGACCTCTCCTTGCACCGCATCAGCTGGGATCTCCAACCCCACTATACCTTCAGTCCTCTCTGAAACCTGCACTGAGAGGAATGAAGGTGTAGAATTAGGTGTGTCACAACCAAGTACTTGCGGGCACTCTGCTAGCAGTACACCGAAGTCCGATTCTATCAGGCAAATTTCCCTGCCCCAGCTGCTGGACCGTCGAAAGAAGTTCACTCCCAGCCATCCACATGCCCAGCGGTTGAATGCTAGCTTGGCTAAATTGTTAGCGCTTCAACTGCTGCCTTTTCAGTTGGTAGACTCGGACCCCTTCCGTGAGTTTGTGCAATGTGCGGTTCCTCAGTGGCAGGTTCCCAAACGCCACTTTTTCTCACGGAAGGCGATTCCGGCTCTCTACCGGCATGTGGAAGGCAATGTCTTGGCCTCGCTGGACAGGGCGGTCAGCGGTAAGGTGCATATTACCGCTGACTCATGGTCCAGCAGGCATGGACAGGGACGTTACCTTTCTTTCACGGCCCATTGGGTCACTCTTTTGGCAGCTGGGAAGGATGCAGGACAAGGTGCAGTAGTGTTGGAGGTTGTTCCGCCGCCATGCCTCCAAAATGCTACTACTGGTTGTGACACACCTCTCTCCTCCACCTCCTCCTCTTCTTCTTCCTCCATGGCCTCTTCCTGTGCTTTGTCCTCGGAACTAGCGGTGCTCCGTAGGCGTTCAAGGGGCTACGCAAGTACGCAGGCAAAAAAATACCATGCCGTGCTTGCGCTGGTGTGTTTGGGGGACAGGAGCCACACTGGGGCAGAGGTTCTGTCTGCTCTGCAGGGGCAGGCCGAGAGGTGGTTGACGCCACGCCAGCTTAAGCCAGGAATGGTGGTTTGCGACAATGGCACGAACCTCCTCTCCGCCCTCCGACAGGGACAACTGACCCATGTGCCCAGTGTGGCTCACGTCCTTAACCTGGTGGTGCAGCGGTTCTTGGGCAGGTACCTGGGCTTACAGGATGTCCTGAGGCAGGCCAGGAAAGTCTGTGTGCATTTCCGCAGATCTTATAATGCCAGTGCTCGCCTGGCTGAGCTGCAAAAGGAGTTGAACCGCCTTATATGTGACATGCCCACCAGGTGGAACTCAACGTTGGCCATGCTGCAGCGGCTGCACACGCAGCAGAGGGCCATCAATGAGTACCTGTGCGACTACGGCACCAGGACAGGGTCAGGGGAGCTTGGTTTTTTTTCACCACGCCAGTGGGGCATGATCAGGGATGCATGCACTGTCCTGGCACCATTTGAGGAGGCCACGAGGATGGTGAGCAGTGACAGTGCATGCATCAGTGACACTGTACCTCTTGTCCACCTGTTGGAACATACGCTGCGTGGAATAATGGACAGGGCACTTGAGGCAGAACAGAGGCAGGAAGAGAAGGACTTCCTTGCCTCTCAAGGCCCCCTTTACCTAGACAGTGTTCGTTCTGTCCCACCTATCGCACAGGAAGAGGAGGAGGAGGAGGAGGATTGTGTCAGCATGGAGGTGGAGCCTGGCACTCAGCATCATCAGCAGCAGTCTTTTAGGGATGATTTACAGTCCCAAGAAACCCGTGGACTTGTACGTGGCTGGGAGGAGGTGGCTGCGGATCATGTCGTCCTTAGTGACCCAGAGGACTCCGGACCGAATGCCTCAGCTAACCTACGCTGCATGGCCTCCCTGATCCTGCAAAGTCTGCGGAAGGATCCTCGTATTCTTCGGATCAAGGAGAGGGACCATTACTGGCTAGCCACTCTCCTTGATCCACGGTACAAGGGTAAGGTTGCGGACCTTATCTTACCGTCGCAGAGGGAGCAGAGGATGAGACAACTCCGGGAGGCCTTGCAGAAAGGTCTGTGCAACGCGTTCCCAGAGACTGGGAGGTTACAAACTCCTGGTCCTGGACAACGAGTTGCTGAGGCTTCGGTCAGTCAAAGAAGGAGCGGTGGGGAAGGTGGCCGTCTGACCGATGCGTTCAGACAATTCTTTAGTCCGCAGCCCCAAGGTATGATCGGTTCCAGCAACCATCGCCAGCGTCTGATATACATGGTGCAGGAATACCTAGGGGCAAGGTCAGACTTGGACACCTTCCCCACCGAAAATCCTCTGGCTTACTGGGTCTTGAGGATGGATCACTGGCCAGAGCTTGCACAGTATGCAATTGAGCTACTGGCCTGTCCTGCATCCAGCGTTCTTTCAGAACGCACATTCAGTGCTGCTGGAGGATTTGTCACGGATCACAGGGTGCGCCTGTCCACCGACTCGGTTGATCGACTGACCTTCATAAAGATGAACCAGTCTTGGATCACCACCAGCTACCAAACACCTGAAGCTGATATTACAGACTAATTTATTTTCAAATGTCACATCCCTTCAAGACTGATGCTGATGCTGAGTGACTGTCCTGTTATGTTGACTGACTATCCTCCTCCTCCTCAATGATCTGATTGATGATGATAGCTTGTAAGAACATTTTTGTTTCTGGGTGCCGCCACCAGTGGCTAAGGCCCAATTTTTCAGCCCCTGTTTAACAGGGGCATGTAATTACAATTTTTTATGCAATGCTTTGCAGCAGGGCTCATTCCTGCACTCCAACTAGAGTATCTGGGAGAGGTTGCAGTGTCGTGGCACCAGCACCAGTGCCTAATGCGCCATACACACAATCGTTTTTCATGCCGTTAAAAATGCCATTTTTAAAATGGGCATTAAAGCCGATCGTGTGTATGCTCCAGAGCATTTTTAACGACGTGAAAAACGGGCATTAAAAATTTCGAACATGCTCTATTTTTTCACGTCGTTTTTCATGTCGTTTTTTTTCAACAACGTGAAAAACAATAGTGTGTAAGCTTTAACGACGTGAAAAAAACGCGCATGCTCAGAATCAAGTATGAGACGGGAGCGCTCGTTCTGGTAAAACTAGCGTTTGTAATGGAGATAGCACATTCATCACACAGTAACGGACTGAAAAGCACGAGGCTGAAAAGCGCGAATCGTCGCTCAACAAACTTTACTAACATGAAGGGTGGCACCATTCGAACGGAACTTCCCCTTTATAGTGCCGTCGTACGTGCTGTACGTCACTGCGCTTTTCTCGAGTAGTTTTTTTAATGATCGTGTGTACGCAAGACAGGCTTGAGAGAAAACATGAAAAAAAAACGACAAGAAAAACGTCGGTTTAAAAAATGGCATGAAAAATTATCGTGTGTATGGGGCATAAGGCCCAATTTTTCAGCCCCTGTTTAACAGGGGCGTGTAATTACAATTTTTGATGCAATACTTTGCAACAGGGCTCATTGCTGTGCTCCAAGTACAGTATCTGTGAGGGGTTGCAGTGTTGTGGCACCAGTGCCTAAGGCCCAATTTTTCTGCCCCTGTTTTAACAGGGGCATGTAATTACAATTCTTGATCTAATAATTCACAGCAGGGCCCATTCCTGTGCCCACCAAGAGTAACTGTGAGGCCTTACAGTGTTGTGTCAACACCACCACCACCACCAAAGGCCCAATTTTTCAGCCCCTGTTCAACAGGGGCATTCAATTACAATTCTTGATCTAATAATTCACAGCAGGGCCCATTCATGCGCCCACCAAGAGTAACTGTGAGGGCTCAGTGTTGTGGCAACACCAACATGTAAGGGGCAAATTTCAGCAGAGTATATACGGCAGGCCCCTACTTTCAAACATCCAACTTACAAACGACTCCTCCTTGCAAACGGAAGGATACAACAGGAAGTGAGAGGAAATCTACCCCTAGGAAGGCAAATTCTCTCCTGTAAGAGTTAATATGGGAAAAAAAGTGTCTCCTCTCCACTGATGCTTTATCACCAATTCTTGTTTCAATAAAAACCCCAAATTTTCAAAAAACATTTGTCATTAGGACGGAAAGTGAGGTGAACTGTTATGAACAGGTGCACACTGCACAGACAGCAAAACAAATGTTACAGGGGTGATAACCCTTCCCTATGTTTTCCAAAAAGCTTAAAAATAGATTTTTTTGGCTGGAGCTACACTTAAACAATGTACCTGTTCAAAATTACAAACAGATTCTACATAAGAACAAACCTACAGTCCCTGTCTTGTATGCACCGCCTGTATACGGCTGTTCAGAGTATATAGGGCCTTTTTTCTTTTGTGTGCGGGGTTCCCCTTAATATCCATACAAGACCCAAAGGGGCTGGTAATGGGCTGGGGTAGGGGGGGGGGTGTGTGATGGGGTAGCTATGCCATTTTTCTTAAAGATTTTCATCCATATTACCGGGACCAGACATTACATTAAAGCCGCAAGCAGTTTTAAATGGCTTTTTTTCCTTTAGAAATGTAATTTTGTGCAGGGACAGTTCTAAACACGGGAAACACGTGGCACTTCACAGGCATACTTTAGACACCCCTGAGGGCCGATATTTAAAGGAATATTTCACTTTATTTTTTTCACTTTATGCATCATTAAAATGACTGCTCCCGAAAAACGGCCGTTTTTAAAACTTATTTTTGCATTGATACATGTCCCCTGGTGCAGAACCCGGGTTCCCAAACCCTTTTTAGGACAATAACATGCATAATAGTCGTTATTATTAGCACTTTAGATTTCGAACGTTCGCATCCATTGTATTTAATAGGGTTCTAACGTTCGTGCGAACTTTCGGTCCGTTCGCGGGTTCTGGTGCGAACCGAACCCGGGGGTGTTCGGCTCATCACTACTGCCTAACGATTCTGTACTACCTCTGCCTGATCTGGAACTGACCCTGGCTTGTTATTCGACCATGCTTCTGCCTAACGATTCTATACTACCTCTGCCTGATCTGGAACTGACCCTGGACTGCTTTTCGACCATGCTTCTGCCTAACGATTCTGTACATACCTCTGCCTGATCTGGAACTGACCTTGGACTGTTTGACCATGCTTTTTGCCTGCCTCTTGGATTGATCTTGTACCCTGCTACTGGACTAGTGGGATTCAACACAGGGGTCTCACATATGTGAGGGGCTCCAGAAAAGTTTTTCTGGATGAAGAAAACGATTTTTTTTTGTTTTCTCATCCTAGATTAGGGTCTGGAGACTCGGAGGCTTCAAAGAGATTTGGGTGGGAGAAGCCTCTACCCCTGTCCCCATTCTGTCCTGAAAAAGGCCCTACTTCTGCCTGCTGCCTGTAGGACCTATGCCATCATGCCTCTGCCTGTCACATGAACTGACCACACCACATGGACCTGCCTACTACCAGGACCAATATTTTTGGCACTGCTGACAATATCTCTGCCTGCACTGACCATGGACTGTATATGGACAGTATCCCTGCCTGTTGCCTGGACAATTGTGTATGCCGTTGCTGACCAAGTCCCTGCCTGCTGCCTGGACCAGTGCTATCCTGCTGTGTAGAACTGCGCTACTAAAACCACAAGTAATCTTTTGTTTATGCTTTGCTCAGCATAATGTATTTGGGGGTGTAATTCTTGGTATGTGCATGCTATGTGTCCCTAGAACATCTGATGGTGTTCCTTGCATGTTGGGCCTCTGTATGTGGACAGGCTGTGTAAAAGTCCCACACATTTGGTATCGCCATACTCAGGAGGAGTAGCAGAATGTATTTTGGGGTGTCGTTTTTTGCTATGTAAATGCTATGTGTTGGAGATATCTTATAAACGGACAACTTTGTGTAAAAAAAAATGCGTTTTCATTTTTTTCCACATTTTCCAAAAACTTCTGGAAAAAAATGAACCGTTCAAAAGAGTCATTATGCCTCATAGATTATACGTCGGGGTGTTAGCTTTCCAAAATGGGGTCATTTTGTGGGTGTTTTCATTGTCCTGGTGCTCCAGGGCCTTCAAAAGTGTAATAGGTGGTTGAGAAATGAGATGTGTAATTTATGCTCCTAGAACGCCTGAAGGTGCTACTTCAATGTAGGTCCTCTGTATGATGACAGGCTGTGTAAAAGTCCCACATATTTGGTATTGCCATACTCAGGAGGAGTAGCAGAATGTATTTTGGGGTGTCATTTTTGCTATGTACATGCTATGTGTTGGAAATATCTTATAAACGGACAACTTTGCGTAAAAAAAAATTGTTTTCATTTTTTTCCCAAAAACTTCGGGAAAAAAATGAACCGTTCAAAAGAGTCATTATGCCTCATAGATTATACGTTGGGGTGTTAGATTTCCAAAATGGGGTCATTTTGTGGGTGTTTCCATTGTCCTGGTGCTCCAGGGCCTTCAAAAGTTTAATAGGTAGTCAACTAGTTAGATGTGTAATTTATGCTCCTAGAACACCTGATGGTGCTCCCTGCATGTTGGGCCTCTCTATGTGGCCAGGCAGTAAAAAAGTCCCACACATGTGGTATCGTAATACTCAGGAGGAGTAGCAGAATGTATTTTGGGGTGTCATTTGTGGTATGCACTAGGTATGAGCTCGGTGTTCGAGTCGAACATAGGTTCGACTCGAACATCGGCTGTTCGTGCGTTCGGCGAACAACGAACGATTTGGGCCGTTCACGCCAAATTTGAGTGACGCGAACGGCCCACAATACACTGCGCCATCGCAGTGTAATCCCGGCGCTGTGATTGGCCAAGCATGCACTGTGACCCTGCATGCTTGGCCAATCACAGCGCCGGCAGCGAGGAGAGCAATGATTGGCCACAGGCAGGATGCCTGTGGCCAATTATAGCTGAGGGGGTTTAGTACACGCCCCACACTATAAAAGGCCGCCAGCGCGGCGGCCTCGTGTAGTGTGTTCCGGAAAAAAGGGAAAGTGAAGGATAGGCAGGGACAGTGTCAAATCTTGTCAAATCTATTCTTTGCTAAACCTTGTGTGTAGGGACAGAGAAGGATAGGCAGGGAGAGTATCAGTGTCATATTCTTTGCTAAACCTTGTGTGCAGGGAGAGAGAAGGATAGGCAGGGAGAGTGTCAGTGTCATATACTTTGATAAACCTTGTGTGCAGGGAGAGAGAAGGATAGGCAGGGGACAGTGTCAGTGTCATTGTTGCTAAGCCTCCTGCACATTATACACCTGAAGTTAGCCCATATTGCTGATTTTTCCTGGTGTGTTACACCAACAGGATTTTGCAGCACTTACAGCGGGCGGAGTGTGCCTCCTGACCATATTACACCTTAACTTAGCCTGTATTGCTGCTTTTTCCTGGTGTGTTACACCAACAGGATTTTGCGGCACTTACAGCGGGCGGAGTGTGCCTCCTGACCATATGACACCTTAACTTAGCCTGTATTGCTGCTTTTTCCTGGTGTGTTACACCAACAGGATTTTGCGGCACTTACAGCGGGCGGAGTGTGCCTCCTGACCATATTACACCTTAACTTAGCCTGTATTGCTGCTTTTTCCTGGTGTGTTACACCAACAGGATTTTGTGGCACTTACAGCGGGCGGAGTGTGCCTCCTGACCATATTACACCTTAACTTAGCCTGTATTGCTGCTTTTACCTGGTGTGTTACACCAACAGGATTTTGCGGCACTTACAGCGGGCGGAGTGTGCCTCCTGACCATATTACACCTGAACTTAGCCTGTATTGCTGCTTTTTCCTGGTGTGTTACACCAACAGGATTTTGCGGCACTTACAGCGGGCGGAGTGTGCCTCCTGACCATATTACACCTGAACTTAGCCTGTATTGCTGCTTTTCCCATTTCCCTGCAGGCCATTAGAATGTCTGGAAGGCAAACAAGGAGAGGCAGACAGTCAGGAGCCAATAAAAGAGGGCAAGCAGGCTCTGTGTCTAGAGACAACAGTGCTGGTCGTGGACGCGGTGCATCGCCATCAGCACGTGGCCATGGGACACGCTTGTCCTTCTTTTCGGCAGCTGGACGTGTTGAGCCGCATCATGCCGAAGACTTGGTAGAGTGGATGACCAAGCCATCCTCATCCTCCTCATCCTCTCTCACCCAGGCTCAGGGTACTGCCAAAGCAGCTGCCAAAGCGTCCTCTTCCCTGGTATCAATGTCATCATCAGTCACTCCTTCCCTAGACCAACCATGTCCTCCTGAGGAGTCCCCCGAACTGTTTGAGCACAGTGTTGGGTACATGCTCCAGGAGGATGCCCAGCGTTTCAAAGGGTCTGATGATGATACCCAGCTAGAGGAAGGCAGTAGCGTGAGAGCAGAGAGAGGGGATGCTCAAGAAGGACACCAATCTGGCAGTCATGTTCCAGCAGCTGCAGCATACTGCCAGATTGGCTCCAGTGATGAGGAGGGAGGGGATGATGAGGTCACTGACTCCACGTGGGTGCCTAATAGGAGAGAGGAGGAGGAGGATGAGGAGGCACATCTCCAACGAGGCAGGATGCCCTCGGGGGTCCAGCGTAAGGGCAGCACACCGACGGAATCACACCGCAGAGCTCCGCCTGTGCAGGGCGCTGCCTCTGCCCGTTATTCAAAAAGTTCTTTGGTGTGGGCCTTTTTTGAGTCGAGTGCATCAGATCGCACAGCTGCTGTTTGCAACATATGTCTCAAGCGTATATCGCGCGGCCAAAACATCAGCCGCTTGGGTACCACATGCTTGACCAGACATATGTTGACCTGCCATGCAGCTCGTTGGCAAGCCTACCTTAAAGACCCACACCAAAGAACAAAGCGGACCTCTCCTTGCACCGCATCAGCTGGGATCTCCAACCCCACTATACCTTCAGTCCTCTCTGAAACCTGCACTGAGAGGAATGCAGGTGTAGAATTAGGTGTGTCACAACCAAGTACTTGCGGGCACTCTGCTAGCAGTACACCGACGTCCGATTCTATCAGGCAAATTTCCCTGCCCCAGCTGCTGGACCGTCGAAAGAAGTTCACTCCCAGCCATCCACATGCCCAGCGGTTGAATGCTAGCTTGGCTAAATTGTTAGCGCTTCAACTGCTGCCTTTTCAGTTGGTAGACTCGGACCCCTTCCGTGAGTTTGTGCAATGTGCGGTTCCTCAGTGGCAGGTTCCCAAACGCCACTTTTTCTCACGGAAGGCGATTCCGGCTCTCTACCGGCATGTGGAAGGCAATGTCTTGGCCTCGCTGGACAGGGCGGTCAGCGGTAAGGTGCATATTACCGCTGACTCATGGTCCAGCAGGCATGGACAGGGACGTTACCCTTCTTTCACGGCCCATTGGGTCACTCTTTTGGCAGCTGGGAAGGATGCAGGACAAGGTGCAGTAGTGTTGGAGGTTGTTCCACCGCCACGCCTCCAAAATGCTACTACTGGTTGTGACACACCTCTGTCCTCCACCCCCTCCTCTTCTTCTTCCTCCGTGGCCTCTTCCTTTGCTTTGTCCTCGGAACCAGCGGTGCTCCGTAGGCGTTCAAGGGGCTACGCAAGTACGCAGGCAAAAAGATGCCATGCCGTGCTTGCGCTGGTGTGTTTGGGGGACAGGAGCCACACTGGGGCAGAGGTTCTGTCTGCTCTGCAAGGGCAGGCCAAGAGGTGGTTGACGCCACGCCAGCTTAAGCCAGGAATGGTAGTTTGCGACAATGGCACCAACCTCCCTCTCCGACAGGGACAACTGACCCATGTGCCCTGTGTGGCTCACGTCCTTAACCTGGTGGTACAGCGGTTCTTGGGCAGGTACCCGGGCTTACAGGATGTCCTGAGGCAGGCCAGGAAAGTCTGTGTGCATTTCCGCAGATCTTATAATGCCAGTGCTCGCCTGGCTGAGCTGCAAAAGGAGTTGAACCTGCCCAAGAACCGCCTTATATGTGACATGTCCACCAGGTGGAACTCAACGTTGGCCATGCTGCAGCGGCTGCACACGCAGCAGAGGGCCATCAATGAGTACCTGTGCGACTATGGCACCAGGACAGGGTCAGGGGAGCTCGGGTTTTTTTCACCACGCCAGTGGGGCATGATCAGGGATGCATGCACTGTCCTGGCACCATTTGAGGAGGCCACGAGGATGGTGAGCAGTGACAGTGCATGCATCAGTGACACTGTACCTCTTGTCCACCTGTTGGAACATACGCTGCGTGGAATAATGGACAGGGCACTTGAGGCAGAACAGAGGCAGGAAGAGGAGGACTTCCTTGCCTCTCAAGGCCCCCTTTACCCAGACAGTGTTCCTTCTGTCCCACCCATCGCACAGGAAGAAGAGGAGGAGGAGGAGGAGGAGGAGGAGGAGGATTGTGTCAGCATGGAGGTGGAGCCTGGCACTCAGCATCATCAGCAGCAGTCTTTTAGGGATGATTTACAGTCCCAAGAAACCAGTGGACTTGTACGTGGCTGGGAGGAGGTGGCTGCGGATCATGTCGTCCTTAGTGACCCAGAGGACTCCGGACCAAATGCCTCAGCTAACCTACGCTGCATGGCCTCCCTGATCCTGCAAAGTCTGCGGAAGGATCCTCGTATTCTTCGGATCAAGGAGAGGGACCATTACTGGCTGGCCACTCTCCTTGATCCACGGTACAAGGGTAAGGTTGCGGACCTTATCTTACCGTCGCAGAGGAAGCAGAGGATGAGACAACTCCGGGAGGCCTTGCAGAAAGGTCTGTGCAACGCGTTCCCAGAGACTGGGAGGTTACAAGCTCCTGGTCCTGGACAACGAGTTGCTGAGGCTTCGGTCAGTCAAAGAAGGAGCGGTGGGGAAGGTGGCCGTCTGACCGATGCGTTCAGACAATTCTTTAGTCCGCAGCCCCAAGGTATGATCGGTTCCAGCAACCATCGCCAGCGTCTGATATACATGGTGCAGGAATACCTAGGGGCAAGGTCAGACTTGGACACCTTCCCCACCGAAAATCCTCTGGCTTACTGGGTCTTGAGGATGGATCACTGGCAAGAGCTTGCACAGTATGCAATTGAGCTACTGGCCTGTCCTGCATCCAGCGTTCTTTCAGAACGCACATTCAGTGCTGCTGGAGGATTTGTCACGGATCACAGGGTGCGCCTGTCCACCGACTCGGTTGATCGACTGACCTTCATAAAGATGAACCAGTCTTGGATCACCACCAGCTACCAAACACCTGAAGCTGATATAACAGACTAATTTATTTTCAAATGTCACATCCCTTCAAGACTGATGCTGATGCTGAGAGACTGTCCTGTTATGTTGACTGACTATCCTCCTCCTCCTCAATGATCCGATTGATGATGATAGCTTGGAAGAACATTTTTGTTTCTGGGTGCCGCCACCAGTGGCTAAGGCCCAATTTTTCAGCCCCTGTTTAACAGGGGCGTGTAATTACAATTTTTGATGCAATACTTTGCAACAGGGCTCATTGCTGTGCTCCAAGTACAGTATCTGAGGGGTTGCAGTGTTGTGGCACCAGTGCCTAAGGCCCAATTTTTATGCCCCTGTTTAACAGGGGCATGTAATTACAATTTTTTTATGCAATGCTTTGCAGCAGGGCTCATTCCTGCACTCCAACTAGAGTATCTGGGAGAGGTTGCAGTGTCGTGGCACCAGCACCAGTGGCTAAGGCCCAATTTTTCAGCCCCTGTTTAACAGGGGCGTGTAATTACAATTTTTGATCTAATAATTCACAGCAGGGCCCATTCCTGCGCCCACCAAGACTAACTGTGAGGCCTTACAGTGTTGTGTCAACACCACCACCACCACCACCACCACCACCACCAAAGGCCCAATTTTTCAGCCCCTGTTCAACAGGGGCATGCAATTACAATTCTTGATTTAATAATTCACAGCAGGGCCCATTCATGCGCCCACCAAGAGTAACTGTGAGGGCTCACAGTGTTGTGGCAACACCAACATGTAAGGGGCAAATTTCAGCTGAGTATATACAGCAGGCCCCTACTTTCAAACATCCAACTTACAAACGACTGCTCCTTGCAAACGGAAGGATACAACAGGAAGTGAGAGGAAATCTACCCCTAGGAAGGCAAATTCTCTCCTGTAAGAGTTAATATGGGAAAAAAAGTGTCTCCTCTCCACTGATGCTTTATCACCAATTCTTGTTTCAATAAAAACCCCAAATTTTCAAAAAACATTTGTCTTTAGGACAGAAAGTGAGGTGAACTGTTCTGAACAGGTGCACACTGCACAGACAGCAAAACAAATGTTACAGGGGTGATAACCCTTCCCTATGTTTTCCAAAAAGCTTAAAAATAGATTTTTTGCCTGGAGCTACACTTAAACAATGTACCTGTTCAAAATTACAAACAGATTCTACATAATAACAAAAATACAGTCCCTGTCTTGTATGCACCGCCTGTATACGGCTGTTCAGAGTATATAGGGCCTTTTTTATTTTGTGTGCGGGGCTCCCCTTAATATCCATACAAGACCCAAAGGGGCTGGTAATGGGCTGGGGTAGGGGGGAGGGGGGGGGGTGTGATGGGGTAGCTATGCCATTTTTCTTAAAGATTTTCATCCATATTACCGGGACCAGACATTACATTAAAGCCGCAAGCAGTTTTAAATGGCTTTTTTTCCTTTAGAAATGTAATTTTGTGCAGGGACAGTTCTAAACACGGGAAACACGTGGCACTTCACAGGCATACTTTAGACACCCCCCAGGTACGATATTTAAAGGAATATTTGACTTTTTTTTTTCACTTTATGCATCATTAAAATGACTGCTCCCGAAAAACGGCCGTTTTTAAAACTTCTTTTTGCATTGATACATGTCCCCTGGTGCAGAACCCGGGTTCCCAAACCCTTTTTAGGACAATAACATGCATAATAGTCGTTATAATTAGCACTTTAGATTTCGAACGTTCGCATCCATTGTATTTAATAGGGTTCTAAAGTTCGTGCAAACTTTCGGTCCGTTTGCGGGTTCTGGTGCGAACCGAACCAGGGGGTGTTCGGCTCATCACTAGTATGCACATGCCATGTGAGAGAAATAAGCTATTACAATAACAATTTTGAGGAAAAAAATTTAATTAAATAAAAAAATTGTAATTTTGCAAAGAATCGTGGGAAAAAATTACAACTTCAAATAACTCACCATGCCTCTTACTAAATACCTTGGAATGTCTACTTTCCAAAAAGGGGTTATTTGGGGGGCATTTGTACTTTCCTGGCTTGTTAGGGTCTCAAGAAATGAGATAGGCCGCCAGTACATCAGATGTGATACATTTTTTATGATTTGCACTATAGCTTGTAGACTCTAAAACTTTCACACAGACCAAATAATTTCCAAAAATTTTGGGTTATTTTTATCAAAGATATGTAGCAGTATAAATTGTGGCCAAAATTTATGAAGAAAAATTAATAATTTGCAAAATTTTATCACAGAAACTAAGAAAATTTGTTTTTTTTCTAAATTTTCGGTCTTTTTTCATTTATAGCGCAAAAAAAAAAAAACCCAGAGGTGATCAAATACCACCAAAAGAAAGCTCTATTTGTATGAAAAAAAAGGACAAAAAAATCATTTGGGTACAGTGTTGCATGACTGAGTAATTGTCATTCAAAGTGTGAGAGCACTGAAAGCTGAAAATTGGTCTGGGCAGGAGGGGTGTTTAAGTGCCCAGTAAGCAAGTGGTTAATATTACGATTGTACTTTTTAGATAACAAGAGGAGTTACATAGGCAGGCTAATTTCTTATCAGGACTTGAAAGAATGCAAATACGTAATCAAAACATTATTAGTGCCATGTGCAGCATGAGTGCAGTGTGCAATACATATGCAAAGCATAAAAAATAGAATACAGTTCCATATAGACAATATACAATTTCTTTCACAGGTGCCAACCTAGCTACACTCATACAGCAAGATTATCAAATTATTGTAGTCATTCAATCGATGCCTGTTTTTTTTATTTTTATTGTAGGTGTACAATGTAGATGCACAGGTTCCGGACAGTGCGGGTACAGGAACAGCCTATTTATGTGGGGTAAAAACGAATTCTGGGATGTTGGGTGTGAGTGCAGCTGCGCGGCATGGAGTCTGCACTAGTGCCAATGGAAATGAAGTGACCTCCATACTTCACAAAGCAAAGCAAGCAGGTGAGTGGCTACTATGCAAATCTGTTATCTCTGCAGACAGTGATCTTTTAAAACCATTTCCTGTTAGTATTTTTTTTCCTGTTAGAGCCAAACAAATGTGGGCATGCACAGAACTGGGAATTATGGTACGGAGATCTTATAGATATTGCTGCTTGAGTGGACTGACTGCTAAGAATTGCGTGATCATCATTATTTATGCACTTGAAATACAGCAGGATTTGTGACTCTCGACCACCTATGGTGGAAAAGAGTTGCAAGTATGTACAAGGGCATGCAGATGCATTTCCTATTAACTGCACTGTCTGGCCCAATATTGATAAGGACACATTGTTCTAAACAATATAAAAGGTGGACAGTGTTGTTGACTGAAAAATGCTAACACTTCATGCCTGCATAGGCATTGTGCAATAAGTTGGATCCACCTGAGACTACCTGCATATAATTGCCAGGAAAAGGGGTAAAGGCAAGACTGCCTTTCTCCTTACATCCCCTTGTCATGTGATATATCACATGGTGAGCAGGCGGTCAGAGGGTAAAGTTTAACATCATTCCCAGATAGGAGCCCACCCTGGTAGAAGTTCTGAAAAGTAAGGTAACACCTCGGAGCTCACCCCCTTCCCAAGACACAGAAGAAGGAGAGGTGTTAGTCCCTCTCAGGAAACCATATTTCCCCTCCCCAGATTTTGTCCTCCTACTGACATCACCAACACATTCTAACAGTGTGCACCTAGTACTCTCTCCACCATTGACCAGCACTGCAACTGTGGACTTTGCCAATGTTTGCCATTGCACCTGGGAAGCTAGCCTGTGACCACCACTGCAAGCAGACACTCCAGTCTAAAACACATTATTGGGCCGTTAAGCCCTGTACACACGATCGGATTTCCTATGGATTTTAAAGCGATGGATTTTTCCATCGGAAATCCGATGAAGCTGACTTCCATCAGTCTTGCCTACACACCATCAGTCAAAAAATTGACCGTCCCAAACGCGGTGACGTAAAACACTCCAATGAGCCGAGAGAAATTAAGTTCTATGCTTCTGAGCATGCGTCGACTTGATTCTGAGCATGCGTGGGTTTTTTATCCGATGGAGTTCCCCACAGACGATAGTAATTTGCTATCGTTTTTTTTTCATCGGATAAATTTAAAACAGGTTCTATTTTTTAACACCGACGGAAAAAAGACAGATGGGGCCCATACACGATCGGTTTGTCCAATGAAAAAAGTCCATCGGACTGTTTTCATCGGTAAAACAGATCGTGTGTACAGGGCTTTAGAGTTCCCTCACGCATAGGACTCACACATACGATTGAAGACTTGAAGACTTTAGCTAGGACTGGGTGAGCTGAGCATTTTATCTACAAATTTTCACCCATTTATTGCAACATATGGTTATTCATGTTTTTCCTATGGTCTTATTTTTCCAGGTAAATCAGTGGGTATTGTGACGACCACTCGTGTCCAACATGCCTCGCCAGCTGCGGCCTATGCTCACATTGTCGATAGAGACTGGTACTCAGACAATGAGATGACTGAAAATATGACTAACAGTGGCTGCAAGGATATTGCATACCAACTGGTGTACAACACGGATATAAATGTAATTACAGTGGACAAATGGGATTTGGTAAAACACAGTGACTAGACTTCTTTTTTTAGAAAAAAACACAGACATTTTAGTAGTATTGTTGATCCCTTTAAGAAATTTGTTTTATATACAAATTTATAAACAGGCTATCCTAGAATGTTGGTAGGACTGATGTTACATACTACATGGCAAATGAGGTATAATGTAGAAAATTTTCAAATAATGCATTTGGGTGGCAATCTATACACTGGGGGGAATCAGTGTTGCCAACCCCCTGAAGTGAAATTTACTGGCAAGGATGCCAAAATTTCTGTACGGCACCAATTTCTTACTGGCAAAAATAATGAAGATTACTGGCAGAGCCACATTTTTTACTGACGCTGCAAAAAAGTACCTAAAATTACTGTTTTTAGTGCTAAACAGTGCAAATATCAATATTTCAACTATAAACACACAGCTAATGCTAATATCAATGTGTTTAAGTTAAACAAAAGTAAAAAAAACATATTTCTAAATTCACATGAAGGTTAGGTTACTATAACCCAGCCAGCACAGAGTTCCCTCTTACATCAGAGTCTGCAGGATGCCCCCTTACAGTGCAAGGAAACTCTTATGTAAAGGGGAACGCTGCAGATCATGATGTAAGGGGGAACTCTAAAGTGGAGGGGGGTTCTGGTGAATAGAGACCACCTTCCACAGAGTGAATACACTAAGGTAAGGGGGGGTACTAATATAAGGGGGAAACCTTTATATCAGTGCCCCCTTACATTATTGTATTCATTCACCTCCTTACATCAGTGACCCCCCCCCTCAGAATGGCCTGGCGGCACTGTCACTTACCTCCTCTTAGGTGCACAGTGTGGGGTTCAGTCAGACGGCTCCAGCTTGTTGGCTCTGATCTTCTCTTCCCAGTCCACACGTCTGTTTCTTCCTGGGCCGTAACCCCCATCCCGGCGGCACTCCCACTCTTGACTCCTTTCTAGGATCCCCTCAGAGACTGTAGACATGACAAGAGATGGTCAGAGGCTGTGGACACGATACAGGGGGGGGGACAGAGACTGCAGACACACTACAGGAGGGGGACAGAGGCTGCGGACACACTACAGGAGGGGGACAGAGGCTGCGGACACACTACAGGAGGGGGACAGAGGCTGCGGACACACTACAGGAGGGGGACAGAGGCTGCGGACACACTACAGGAGGGGGACAGAGGCTGCGGACACACTACAGGAGGGGGACAGAGGCTGCGGACACACTACAGGAGGGGGACAGAGGCTGCGGACACACTACAGGAGGGGGACAGAGGCTGCGGACACACTACAGGAGGGGGACAGAGGCTGCGGACACACTACAGGAGGGGGACAGAGGCTGCGGACATACTACAGGAGGGGGACAGAGGCTGCGGACATACTACAGGAGGGGGACAGAGGCTGCGGACACACTACAGGAGGGGGACAGAGGCTGCGGACATACTACAGGAGGGGGACAGAGGCTGCGGACATACTACAGGAGGGGGACAGAGGCTGCGGACACACTACAGGAGGGGGACAGAGGCTGCGGACACACTACAGGAGGGGGACAGAGGCTGCGGACACACTACAGGAGGGGGACAGAGGCTGCGGACATACCACAGGAGGGGGACAGAGGCTGCGGACATACTACAGGAGGGGGACAGAGGCTGCGGACATACTACAGGAGGTGCCGGTGGAGACAGGCTGTGGACATGATGGTGCCCTCCTCACCCCCTCACAGTAGCCTCCTCCTCTGTCCACCACCATATTACTTCTCCACATCATCAGTGTGCTGTGTCCTCCTCCTGTGCCCCTTTCACCACTCCACAGGTCAGGGCAGCACTGTGCTGCCCTGACCTGTGAAGAGGTGAAAGGGACACAGGAACCAGAGGAGGACACAGCACACTGATGACGCTGTCCCCTTGTATCCCCCCAGTTTCACTGACCTCGAGTCCGTCCTCCTCACCCCTGGCTGGGCCCTGTCAGTGCTCCGAGTCCTCCACCTATGATGAGTGAATGGCATGCACTCACTGCAGGTGTCCCGCCACTGCCGCCAGCCGCTGTGGCCTTTTCAAAAATGGCGCCAGTACGTTACTGCGTGTGCGCCGCCCGGCCGAGCGCGAACAAGTTTCCCTGAGCTCAGCCGGCGCATTCGGAACGGCGCATGCGCAGTTGTATGGCCGGCTCACGGCCATCTTTTTATGGGCGCCGGTGCCCATAAACGGACTTTAACGTACAGCCCGAAAAAGGGGTTAAACTGCGGGCTGTACGTAAATAGACGTACGGTTGGCAACACTTACGGGAATCTAGGATGGAAAAGGACCTGGGGGTCCTAGTAAATGATAAGTTCAGCAATGGCATGCAATGCCAAGCTGCTGCTAACAAAGCAAACAGAATATTGGCATGCATTAACCGCCCTAATACTGCACGCCGTCATATGACGTCCTGGACTTTGTGCAGGGATATCTGAATGATGCCTGCAGCTACAGGCACCATTCAGATATCCTTCTTTTCAGCCGGCGATTCTGCGCACCATAAGAATGATCATAGCGGCAGTTCCGCCGCTTGATCGTTCTTATAGGCGGCGGGAGGGGATGTCCCCCCCTCCCGCCACCATCCGGTGCTTCCCTGGGCTCTCCTGTGCCATCGGGGGCCCGATGAACGAAATGGCCGTCGCCGGATGGGAAGCATAGAGATGACTGGTGACCATATGTTCACCAGTCATCTCTATGGCCGTTGGAGGCCCAGGCACGACGTTATGACGTCACGCCCAGGTACCCGAAAGTAAACAAAGCCGTGATCGCGGCTGTCAGCAAGAGATCAGTGATTTTTTTTCCCCGATCTAATGCTTTCCAGCCTGGAGGAGAGATGTGGGGTCTTATTGACCCCGCATATCTGCATAAAGAGGACCTGTCACAATGATTCCTATCACAATGATTCCTATTACAAGGGATGTTTACATTATTTCTAATAGGAATAAAAGTGATCAGATTTTTATTTTTTTTAAAGTGTAAAAATAAAAAAAATTAAGTAAAATAAAAAAAGAAATAATAATAAAAAAAATTAAAACGCCCCTGTCCCCGGTAGCTCGCGCTCAGAAGCGAACACACACGTAACTCCCACCCACGTATGTAAACGCCGTTCAAACCACACATGTGAGGTATCGCCACATGCGTTAGAGCGTGTGCAACAATTCTAGCACTAGACTTCATCTGTAACTCTAAACTGGTAACCTGTAAAAAAAACTAAAGCTTCGCCTATGAAAATTTTTAGGTACCGATGTTTCACGCCATTCCATGAGTGTGTGGAATTTTAAAGCGTGACAAGTTAGGTATCTATTTACTTGGCGTAACATTATCTTTCACATTATACAAAAAAATTGGGCTAACTTTACTGTTTTGTTATTTTTTAATTCATGAAACCAGTTTTTTTCCCAAAAAAAAGGTGTTTAAAAAATGATTGCGCAAATACCGTGCGAGATAAAAAGTTGCAATGACCGCCACTTTATTCCCTAGGGTGTCTGCTAAAAAAATATATATAATGTTTGGGGGTTTTGAGTAATTTTCTAGCAAAAAAATGATGATTTTTACATGAAGGAAAGAAGTGCCAGAATAGGCCAGGTATTGAGGTGGTTAAAAAGGGGATCAACTCCAGAGATAAAATGATAATTCTCCCGCTCTACAAGACTCTGATCCGGCTGCACCTAGACTATGCTGTCCAGTTCTGGGCACCAGTCCTCAGGAAGGATGTACTGGAATTGGAGCGAGTGCAAAGAAGGGCAACAAAGCTAAAAAGAGGTCTGGAGGATGTTAGTTATGACTTATGAGGAAAGGTTGTGATCACTGAATTTATTCTCTTTGGGGAAGAGACGCTTGAGAGGGGATATGATTTCAATTTACAAATACTGTGCTGGTGACCGCACAATAGGGATAAAACTTTTTCGCGGAAGGGAGTTTAACAAGACACGTGGCCACTCATTAAAATTAGAGGAAAAGAGATTTAACCTTAAACTACGTAGAGGGTTCTTTACTGTAAGAGCGGCAAGGATATGGAATTCCTTTCCACAGGCGGTGGTATCAGCGGGGAGCATCAATAGTTTAAAAAAACTATTAGATTAGCACCTGAACAACCACAAAATACAGGGATATACAAGGTAATACTGACATAAAATCACACACATAGGTTGGACTTGATGGACTTGTGTCTTTTTTCAACCTCACCTGCTACTATGTAACATATTTGGCAAGGTTGAATAAAGACACCAGTCAATCCATGTACACTATTTTTTTCTTTTTGTAAATACTTTAGACATTTATTTTTTCTTTTTAATGTTCATTTCCTGTAGGTGATTCTAGGAGGTGGGAGAGCATACATGAATGCCGCAAAAACACCTGATCCTGAATACCCAACCAGCTCATCAAGTGAAGCTGTTCGTAAGGATGGGCAAAACCTAACCAATTTATGGCTGAGCAAAAGACAGGTGACTTAACAATTCCGGATTGCCATATTTATATTTGTATTTTTCTCCTATCTATGGTTAGATTAGTTTATCTTGTTTGTATAGTTATAGATCTACATATGATTCATCTCTCTTTTTTCTTCCTCCTCCTGTGTTTTCTTTTGTAGACCTTGCTTTTACTTTCACTCCCTCAGTGTCCCCTACCAGTTATGTGACTAACCTGGTAAAATTATATTAGTAATCTTTCTAGATTTAGGATTCAGGATAGAGAGTATAGCCCTTGTGGCTGTTCTGTTGCACTTAGCTAGAGGAACTAGAGAATGTTCTGTTGGTCCAGGATAAGGTAAAGCCACCATGTTTAACTACTGCAAAGTGGTAGCTTACCATTTTTCCTGTTGTTCTCATTAGCTAGTGCTGGTATAGGTCTGCTGAAATAGGTGACTTCAGGTTTACCACCTGGATAACCTAAATGCGGTTTTTGATGAACGTCTTCAATACTGAAAACAACAAAGAAATGAAATAGAGCAGTTAATAGCAGTTAATTTTTTTACATTTCTTAATATGTACTAATTCCTGCATAATTTGGATTTTTTTGGGGCTCCCTGCTTTTGTTTATCATTACAGTCTTTTCAGGGGTGGATCCAGGGGGCAACAGGGCAATTGCCCCCCCCCCCCCCCGAGACCATCTGTCACTCACTTGCTCAGTTTTTTTTTTTTTTTGTGCCTGATCTCCCGAATTTTGGGGACCCGGTACCGGCCGGCCGTAGGTCCCCTGGACCCCAAACGTGGCACAAATGTAGCCCCATGTCTCCTCTACAAGTGTGCAAAGTTTGGTGTCTAGGGGACTTACGGCCGGGGAGCACTGATTTTTTAAAGCCAGGCACCCCTTCCATAGACTCCAATGTTAAACGGTAATTTCTCTGGGGAATTTGCAGACCCGGTACTGGCCGGTCATAGGTCTCCTGGACCCCAGACTTGGCACACATGTAGCCCCATGTCTCCTCTACAAGTGTGAAAAGTCTGGTGTCTGGGAGACCTACGGCCTGGGAGAACCGATTTTTCAAAGCTTGGCACTAGTTCCATAGACTCCCATGTTAAACATCAGTCTAATCGTGGGCACAGTGAAGCATGGGGACAGTGAGGCATGGGCACAGTGAGGCAAAGTGAGGCACAGTGAGCCATGCAGATGGACACTCTAGGCTTATACTCAAGTCAATAAGTTTTCCCAGTTTTTTGGGGTAAAATTAGGTGCCTCGGCTTATATTCGGGTCGGCTTATACTCAAGTATATACAGTACTTGTTCTGCGGCTGCCGCTGCCTCTCTGCGTCTCTCTCTCAGTTTCTTACATCAGCCGATCAGCGGCGCAGAGAGAGAGACTCGTCTAATGTAGTTACGTGGCGCACTGACACGATACCAGGAGCGGAGGAGGAGGTGGGTGGAGCCTCTTCCCTGCACTCGTTGCTAACGCCTGGGCCGCTTGGCGTCTAGCAACAAGTGACGTCAGTGAGTCACGTCGGGCCGCTCTGCGGGCAGGTGCGATAGCGTGCGGCTCCACAGACGGGTAATAAAGCGGGCGGCTCCGCTTGCGGCGCGGTTTGTGGGCGGGCGGCGCGGTTCGTGGGCAGACCGTGCTGCTCAGTGTCTTGGCAGCGCAGGTGAGAGTGAGAGAGCAGGCTCAGTGTGGCAGCTGGCAAATCAGCTAGCCGGGAGCGGGGGAGCAGAGAGATGAGATCATCTCTTACCGCTCGTGCCTGCCCTGCATTCCTGCAGTGACTTCCTCCCTCACTGTGCAGGCAGCAGAGAGATTACATTATCTCTCTGCTGCCTGACTCTGGGAGTCTGGGACACAGCAAGAGACAACCAAAACTACACCTTAGCAGGCAAGTTAGTGACAATCCGCAAGGTGTGGCAGGCGACGTGGCAAGTGACAATCTGCATCTGGTGGCAGGCAAGTGACAATCAGCAAGGTGTGGCAGGTGACGTGGCAAGTGACAATCCACAAGGTGTGGCAAGTGACAATCCACAAGATGTGGCAGGTGATGTGGCAAGTGACAATCCGCAACGTGTGGCAAGTGACACGCTCAGGGCTCCCACTAATTGCAGCAAGTGACACACTGGGGACCCCCACTGATTCTGCATTGAACTATTTAATTTTATATTACAATGTAATAATAGAAATAATGCGCTTCTATCATCCTGACACCATAACAACCATGGTGCCGGGATGATTGAAGCGCCGACACCAGCCATTTCCCCGATAAATTTCCCACAAACAAAAATATTTTTTGGCAGTGCCCCTCCCGAGAAAAGACTCTGGATCCGCCCCTGAGTCTTTTACAGGAATAATATAGCGCCAGCAGTTTGAGCAGTGGTAAATAAGGGAGACTATATACTTGCAATACTATTTTCATACAGGAAGGTCAGGAGGGCTTTGCTCGTGAGAGCTTATATTTTACTGTATAGTGATAGTTGGGCAACTTGTGGCCGGCACATTGCAAATAATATGCTTTCAGAGACCTGCACACAATGTTTGGGAACATGGAGTTTTTTGGTAGCAGATATTCATGCATTGTTATTTTATTTAGATACCGTATATACTCGAGTATAAGCTGACCCGAATATAAGCCGAGGCACCTAATTTTACCACAAAAACTGGGAAAACTTATTGACTCGAGTATAAGCCTAGGGTGTGCCTCACTTTGCCTCACTATGTCCATGCCTCACTGTGTCCATGACTAAACTGACGTTTAACATGGGAGTCTATGGAAGGGGTGCCCGGCTTTGAAAACTCAGTGCTCCCCGGCCGTAGGTCACCCGGACAAGAAACTTTGCACACTTATAGAGGAAGAGCGGGGCTACATGTGTGCCAAGGTTGGGATCCAGGGGACTTACGGCCGGCCTGTACCGGCTCCTCAAAGTCCGGGAGATCAGGCACAAAAAGGTGACTCGAGTATAAGCCGAGGGGGGCATTTTCAGCACAAAAAATTGTGCTTAAAAACTCGGCTTATACGGTACTTGTATATGAACTCTCATACAACTATAAATCATTGGGACAGTTTCTTATTCTCCCAGTTAAAGAAGGTGCTGCAGGGCAGGTCTGGTGAGAGCAGCCAAAATGGTTTCAAGGTTCTATATAACACAAATGATGAGCTCCTGGTGTGTAGCGCATATTATAACTACTGCCTATAAGGTGTTTATTTAGAAAAATGTTGAGTATAGCATATAACAAATATATAAAATGATTGTGTAATAAAATATCAATTGCAACCGTGCATATATGTGACTATCTATATGTAACACACAGACCCCTTTTCTCTACTGTCTTCCTCCACCTGCAGCGGGGCACACCTGCTACTTGCCCGGTATCCCCTCCCTGTGTATAGAGAGGAGCGAGCGGTGTTATTGTTGGGTCTGCAGCAATTACCTCTCTTGAGTGGATCCTCTCTCTCTGTTGTCTAGGTAGAAGTTCCTCAGAATAAGGCCAAAGTCCACCCAGGAGTAAAACCCAAGCAGCAAGGTTTTATTCTTTTATCATTTCAGTGAACTTGAATAGGGAGTAGGAAGATGAGAGAAGTAATGGAAAGAAACGGTTCATTCACGCAACACCTAAAGCACAGTGTTAATCTTTCGTCACCACTCAAGCTTGAGTGGGTATTGCTCACCCGGATAGTCCCTTTGAGAGTGGTCCTAGCAACCGGGATGGAGCACAGATAATCAAGACAGTGAATCCCTCTTTAGGCGAGTTTCCAGGCCTCTTCCCGAGACAGCAGTACCGTCGCTAATCTCCTCAGGGACTGATCCTCCCCTGGTCTCCTTTCCTAAAGGTGGGCTCCCTACAGATGGGCAGCCTGGGATTCTTCTTTGAGGTGTAGGTCCCTGCCAGCAGAGCTGGGCCTACCATGCAGCAACGCACCAATGGCGTCTGCCCCTTATGTACCCTCTCCCAGCATGCACAGCGGGCCAACCACGCCCACTGCACAGCTGCCGAGAGAGAACACCCAAGGTGCTGTGATACCCCTCTTGGTTCACCTTTTGGCAGTACCACCTACAGGCAACAGGGAACACTACTGCCAGGCAGTATCACACCCAGAGCAGAAGCAATAATGAACCATCAATTGTTCTAAGCCCGACTACTGGCTCAGACTCCCCCTAAATTTCCACATAGCGCCCCCAAATATTGGGGGGGCGTTACATATACATGAATGTTTCCTTAAAGTGGATGTAAACACGAAACATCAAAATTTAAATAATCAGTCTACCTCACACAGCAAAGCAATAGAAGCCATCTGCCACCAGTCTGGTCAGAAAAGGAGCAGCCAGTCATCTACAATCTTCTCCGATTTCCTACAGTGAAGAAAAGCGTCACAAAATAAATTTGGGTCGTCACCTCCCCTCTCCTGTGATTGACAAACTAATTAGGAGACTTATGCATGAGAGAAGGGGGCGTGTGTCCTACAGCCATCCACACAGATCGTTCCAAAAGAGCTCCAGCCCAAGGAGAGACACCGCCATGCTTATCTGTGCTTCTCTCTACTAATGTAGGAGGAGGGGGAGACATCACTGTCATCATTGGAGCAGCTTCACACAGATTTAACCCCACAGCTGGGTACTTTTACTGTGTAACTACTACTTGAAAGTAGGGTATTTCAGTAAAAGTGCCCAGCCAATTGCGGGGTTAATTGTATCCTCCTGCTCAGCTCTCGCCCTGGCAGCTGTGGGGTTAAATCTGTGTAAACTGCTCTAATGATGACATTGATGTCTCCACCCCTCCACCCCTCCTCCTCGATTAGCAGAGATAAGCACAGACATTGGCGTGCCCACAGGGTGTTCCAGGTGTGCCTGTTTAAACCCTTGTTATTTTACCAGAGCCCCTTAACGTTTTTTTCAAAAAAATTTGTAAAATAATAATTAAAATAAAATAATAAAAGTAAAAACGACTGACACCATCCACTTCCCTACTGACTAGTGATGAGCCGAACACCCCCGGGTTCGGTTCGCACCAGAACCCGCGAACGGACCGAAAGTTCGCACAAACTTTAGAACCCTATTAAATACAATGGATGCGAACGTTCGAAATCTAAAGTGCTAATTATAACGACTATTATGCATGTTATTGTCCTAAAAAGGGTTTGGGAACCCGGGTTCTGCACCAGGGGACATGTATCAATGCAAAAATAAGTTTTAAAAAACGGCCGTTTTTCGGGAGCAGTCATTTTAATGATGCATAAAGTGAAAAAAAAAGTCAAATATTCCTTTAAATATCGTACCTGGGGGGTGTCTAAAGTATGCCTGTGAAGTGCCACGTGTTTCCCGTGTTTAGAACTGTCCCTGCACAAAATGACACTTCTAAAGGAAAAAAAGCCATTTAAAACTGCTTGCGGCTTTAATACAATGTCTGGTCCCGGTAATATGGATGAAAATCTTTAGGAAAAATGGCATAGCTACCCCATCACACCCCCCCCCCCACCCCAGCCCATTACCAGCCCCTTTGGGTCTTGTATGGATATTAAGGGGAACCCCACACACAAAATAAAAAAGGCCCTATATACTCTGAACAGCCGTATACAGGCGGTGCATACAAGACAGGGACTGTAGGTTTGTTCTTATGTAGAATCTGTTTGTAATTTTGAACAGGTACATTTTTTAAGTGTAGCTCCAGCCCAAAAACCTATTTTTAAGCTTTTTGGAAAACATAGGGAAGGGTTATCACCCCTGTAACATTTGTTTTGCTGTCTGTGCAGTGTGCACCTGTCCAGAACAGTTCACCTCACTTTCCGTCCTAATGACAAATGTTTTTTGAAAATTTGGGGTTTTTATTGAAACAAGAATTGGTGATAAAGCATCAGTGGAGAGGAGACACTTTTTTTCCCATATTAACTCTTACAGGAGAGAATTTGCCTTCCTAGGGGTAGATTTCCTCTCACTTCCTGTTGTATCCTTCCGTTTGCAAGGAGGAGTCGTTTGTAAGTTGGATGTTTGAAAGTAGGGGCCTGCCGTATATACTCAGCTGAAATTTGCCCCTTACATGTTGGTGTTGCCACAACACTGTGAGCCCTCACAGTTACTCTTGGTGGGCGCATGAATGGGCCCTGCTGTGAATTATTAGATCAAGAATTGTAATTGCATGCCCCTGTTGAACAGGGGCTGAAAAATTGGGCCTTTGGTGGTGGTGGTGGTGGTGTTGACACAACACTGTAAGGCCTCACAGTTACTCTTGGTGGGCGCAACCCCTCACAGATACTGTACTTGGAGCACAGCAATGAGCCCTGTTGCAAAGTATTGCATCAAAAATTGTAATTACACGCCCCTGTTAAACAGGGGCTGAAAAATTGGGCCTTAGCCACTGGTGCTGGTGCCACGACACTGCAACCTCTCCCAGATACTCTAGTTAGAGTGCAGGAATGAGCCCTGCTGCAAAGCATTGCATAAAAAATTGTAATAACACGCCCCTGTTAAACAGGGGCTGAAAAATTGGGCCTTAGCCACTGGTGGCGGCACCCAGAAACAAAAATGTTCTTCCAAGCTATCATCATCAATCGGATCATTGAGGAGGAGGAGGATAGTCAGTCAACATAACAGGACAGTCTCTCAGCATCAGTATCAGTCTTGAAGGGATGTGACATTTGAAAATAAATTAGTCTGTTATATCAGCTTCAGGTGTTTGGTAGCTGGTGGTGATCCAAGACTGGTTCATCTTTATGAAGGTCAGTCGATCAACCGAGTCGGTGGACAGGCGCACCCTGTGATCCGTGACAAATCCTCCAGCAGCACTGAATGTGCGTTCTGAAAGAACGCTGGATGCAGGACAGGCCAGTAGCTCAATTGCATACTGTGCAAGCTCTGGCCAGTGATCCATCCTCAAGACCCAGTAAGCCAGAGGATTTTCGGTGGGGAAGGTGTCCAAGTCTGACCTTGCCCCTAGGTATTCCTGCACCATGTATATCAGACACTGGCGATGGTTGCTGGAACCGATCATACCTTGGGGCTGCGGACTAAAGAATTGTCTGAATGCATCGGTCAGACGGCCACCTTCCCCTCCCAGTCTCTGGGAATGCATTGCACAGACCTTTCTGCAAGGCCTCCCGGAGTTGTCTCATCCTCTGCTCCCTCTGCGACGGTAAGATAAGGTCCGCAACCTTACCCTTGTACCGTGGATCAAGGAGAGTGGCCAGCCAATAATGGTCCCTCTCCTTGATCCGAAGAATACGAGGATCCTTCCGCAGACTTTGCAGGATCAGGGAGGCTATGCAGCGTAGGTTAGCTGAGGCATTCGGTCCGGAGTCCTCTGGGTCACTAAGGACGACATGATCCACAGCCACCTCCTCCCAGCCACGTACAAGTCCACTGGTTTCTTGGGACTGTAAATCATCCCTAAAAGACTGCTGCTGATGATGCTGAGTGCCAGGCTCCACCTCCATGCTGACACAATCCTCCTCCTCCTCCTCTTCCTGTGCGATGGGTGGGACAGAAGGAACACTGTTTAGGTAAAGGGGGCCTTGAGAGGCAAGGAAGTCCTCCTCTTCCTGCCTCTGTTCTGCCTCAAGTGCCCTGTCCATTATTCCATGCAGCGTATGTTCCAACAGGTGGACAAGAGGTACAGTGTCACTGATGCATGCACTGTCACTGCTCACCATCCTCGTGGCCTCCTCAAATGGTGCCAGGACAGTGCATGCATGCCTGATCATGCCCCACTGGCGTGGTGAAAAAAAACCGAGCTCCCCTGACCCTGTCCTGGTGCCGTAGTCACACAGGTACTCATTGATGGCCCTCTGCTGCGTGTGCAGCCGCTGCAACATTGCCAACGTTGAGTTCCACCTGGTGGCATGTCACATATAAGGCGGTTCTTGGGCAGGTTCAACTCCTTTTGCAGCTCAGCCAGGCGAGCACTGGCATTATAAGATCTGCGGAAATGCACACAGACTTTCCTGGCCTGCCTCAGGACATCCTGTAAGCCCGGGTACCTGCCCAAGAACCGCTGCACCACCAGGTTAAGGACGTGAGCCACACAGGGCACATGGGTCAGTTGTCCCTGTCGGAGGGCGGAGAGGAGGTTGGTGCCATTGTCGCAAACCACCATTCCTGGCTTAAGCTGGCGTGGCATCAACCACCTCTCGGCCTGCCCCTGCAGAGCAGACAGAACCTCTGCCCCAGTGTGGCTCCTGTCCCCCAAACACACCAGCGCAAGCACGGCATGGCATCTTTTTGCCTGCGTACTTGCGTAGCCCCTTGAACGCCTACAGAGCACCGCTGGTTCCGAGGACAAAGCACAGGAAGAGGCCATGGAGGAAGAAGAAGAGGAGGGGGTGGAGGAGAGAGGTGTGTCACAACCAGTAGTAGCATTTTGAAGGCGTGGCGGCGGAACAACCTCCAACACTACTGCACCTTGTCCTGCATCCTTCCCAGCTGCCAAAAGAGTGACCCAATGGGCCATGAAAGAAAGGTAACGTCCCTGTCCATGCCTGCTGGACCATGAGTCAGCGGTAATATGCACCTTACCGCTGACCGCCCTGTCCAGCGAGGCCAAGACATTGCCTTCCACATGCCGGTAGAGAGCCGGAATCGCCTTCCATGAGAAAAAGTGGCGTTTGGGAACCTGCCACTGAGGAACCGCACATTGCACAAATTCACGGAAGGGGGCCGAGTCTACCAACTGAAAAGGCAGCAGTTAAAGCGCTAGCAATTTAGCCAAGCTAGCATTCAACCGCTGGGCATGTGGATGGCTGGGAGTGAACTTCTTTTGACGGTCCAGCAGCTGGGGCAGGGAAATTTGCCTGCTAGAATCGGACGTCGGTGTACTGCTAGCAGAGTGCCCGCAAGTACTTGGCTGTGACACACCTAATTCTACACCCTCATTCCTCTCAGTGCAGGTTTCAGAGAGGACTGAAGGTATAGTGGGGTTGGAGATCCCAGCTGATGTGGTGCAAGGAGAGGTCCGCTTTGTTCTTTGGTGTGGGTCTTTCAGGTAGGCTTGCCAACGAGCTGCATGGCAGGTCAACATATGTCTGGTCAAGCATGTGGTGCCCAAGCGGGTGATGTTTTGGCCACGCGATATACGCTTGAGACATATGTTGCAAACAGCAGCTGTGCGATCTGATGCACTCGACTCAAAAAAGGCCCACACCAAAGAACTTTTTGAATAACGGGCAGAGGCAGCGCCCTGCACAGGCGGAGCTCTGTGGTGTGATTCCGTTGGTGTGCTGCCCTTACGCTGGCCCCCCGAGGGCATCCTGCCTCGTTGGAGATGTGCCTCCTCCCCATCCTCCTCCTCCTCCTCCTCTCTCCTATTAGGCACCCACGTGGAGTCAGTGACCTCATCATCCCCTCCCTCCTCATCACTGGAGCCAATCTGGCAGTATGCTGCAGCTGCTGGAACATGACTGCCAGATTGGTGTCCTTCTTGAGCTTCCCCTCTCTCTGCTCTCACGCTACTGCCTTCCTCTAGCTGGGTATCATCATCAGACCCTTCGAAACGCTGGGCATCCTCCTGGAGCATGTACCCAACACTGTGCTCAAACAGTTCGGGGGACTGCTCAGGAGGACATGGTTGGTCTAGGGAAGGAGTGACTGATGATGACATTGATACCAGGGAAGAGGACGCTTTGGCAGCTGCTTTGCCAGTACCCTGAGCCTGGGTGAGAGAGGATGAGGAGGATGAGGAGGGCTTGGTCATCCACTCTACCAAGTCTTCGGCATGATGCGGCTCAACACGTCCAGCTGCCGAAAAGAAGGACAAGCGTGTCCCATGGCCACGTGCTGATGGCGATGCACCGCGTCCACGACCAGCACTGTTGTCTCTAGACACAGAGCCTGCTTGCCCTCTTTTATTGGCTCCTGACTGTCTGCCTCTCCTTGTTTGCCTTCCAGACATTCTAATGGCCTGCAGGGAGATGGGAAAACCAGCAATAAGGCCTAGCTTCAGGAGTATATTTTGCAGGAATCACACTACACTTGCTGTAAGTGCTGCAAATGCCTGTTGGTGTAACACACCAGGAAAACACAGCAATACAGGCTAACTTCAGGTGTAATATGATCAGGAGGCACACTCCGCCCACTGTAAGTGCTGCAAATGCCTGTTGGTGTAACACCAGGAAAACACAGCAATACAGGCTAACTTCAGGTGTATAATGTGCAGGAGGCACACTCCGCCCGCTGTAAGTGCTGCAAATGCCTGTTGGTGTAACACACCAGGAAAACACAGCAATACGGGCTAACTTCAGGTGTAATATGATCAGGAGGCACACTCCGCCCGCTGTAAGTGCTGCAAATGCCTGTTGGTGTAACACCAGGAAAACACAGCAATACAGGCTAACTTCAGGTGTATAATGTGCAGGAGGCCCACTCCGCCCGCTGTAAGTGCTGCAAATGCCTGTTGGTGTAACACACCAGGAAAACACAGCAATACGGGCTAACTTCAGGTGTATAATGTGCAGGAGGCACACTCCGCCCGCTGTATGTGCTGTAAATGCCTGTTGGTGTAACACACCAGGAAAACACAGCAATACGGGCTAACTTCAGGTGTATAATGTGCAGGAGGCACACTTCGCCCGCTGTAAGTGCTGCAAATGCCTGTTGGTGTAACACACCAGGAAAACACAGCAATACGGGCTAACTTCAGGTGTAATATGATCAGGAGGCACACTCCGCCCGCTGTAAGTGCTGCAAATGCCTGTTGGTGTAACACACCAGGAAAACACAGCAATACGGGCTAACTTCAGGTGTATAATGTGCAGGAGGCACACTCTGCCCGCTGTAAGTGCTGCAAATGGCTGTTGGTGTAACACCAGGAAAACACAGCAATACAGGCTAACTTCAGGTGTATAATGTGCAGGAGGCACACTCCGCCCGCTGTAAGTGCTGCAAATGCCTGTTGGTGTAACACACCAGGAAAACACAGCAATACGGGCTAACTTCAGGTGTATAATGTGCAGGAGGCTTAGCAACAATGACACTGACACTGTCCCCTGCCTATCCTTCTCTCTCCCTGCACACAAGGTTTATCAAAGAATATGCCACTGACACTCTCCCTGCCTATCCTTCTCTCTCCCTGCACACAAGGTTTAGCAAAGAATGTGACACTGACACTGTCCCCTGCCTATCCTTCTCTCTCCCTGCACACAAGGTTTATCAAAGAATATGACACTGACACTCTCCCTGCCTATCCTTCTCTCTCCCTGCACACAAGGTTTAGCAAAGAATGTGACACTGACACTGTCCCCTGCCTATCCTTCTCTCTCCCTGCACACAAGGTTTAGCAAAGAATATGACACTGACACTCTCCCTGCCTATCCTTCTCTCTCCCTACACACAAGTTTGAGGTACAAATAGCACTGACACTGTCCCTGCCTATGTAACTCTTTCCCTGCGCCGGAACACACTACACAAGGCCGCCGCGCTGGCGGCCTTTTATAGTGTGGGGTGTGTGCTAAACCCCCTGAGTTATAATTGGCCACAGGCAACCTGCCTGTGGCCAATTATGACTCTCCTAGCTGCCGGCGCTGTGATTGGCCAAGCATGCGGGGTCACAGTGCATGCTTGGCCAATCACAGCGCCGGGATTGCACTGCGATGGCGCAGTGTATTGTGGGCCGTTCGCGTCACTCGAATTTGGCGCGAACGGCCCAAATCGCTCGATGTTCGCCGAACGGTCGAACAGCCGGTGTTCGAGTCGAACTTATGTTCGACTCGAACACCGAGCTCATCCCTACTACTGACACAAATTTCTGCCCTACTGACACTGTCCACTGCTCTACTGACACCATCAGTATATTGTGGATACACATGCACACCCACATATGTGTTTGAGCTTTCAGGTGTACACCCTAATGCAATAGGCTGCACACACCTATGAGCACAGATAAGCACGGCAGTGTCCGTATACTGATTCATGACATTTGCTCTCCTGCTTTGAAAGTTTTCATCCCCCTGTGCCTCAAATGCTGCTCAGTGTTTATGAGGATTACTCATTTAACAGACTTCAGCTAGGCATACAAGCTTAGCTAGTGTGATTGCCAGGGCAAGGGGGAGTGTACCACAAGCGCACTTCGGATGGTGGAAGTGGTTTATGACCTGGATTCATTGATCTCTCTTCACACAAGCACTTTATTTACGAACTTTTTTCTTATTGAGCACTTTTATACTTATTGCATTGTCACTTTAATATTACAGCACCATATGGTGCGTGAAGTTCACGTTATTTGATGCACTGTCACTTTTGTATTTGCACATTATTAATTGTATTTTTTTTCCTTGATGTTATTGCTCATTGAGTGAGCGCCACATTTACTTATATCAAATTAGCACTGTGTGGGAACACTTTTTCATGTTGGCAGCTACTCAGTTTATTTTTATATATTTGGTATGCGCATAAGTATTTTTCACTTTATGTTAAATGGACTGTAGTGTGTTTCTGCAAAACTGAAAATTCACAAAAAAAAATGCATAGGTGTGAACCAGACCTTAATGTACTTTTGATCTTTAAAGAAAGGGCTAACACATGTTGTATGTATCTCTAATTGTTGAACATGGGGTTTACATCCACTTTAATATTAAAATAAATCAAATACATTCATCAAACCAAATCATAATCAATGAAAAAACGTACATAAATAATTAACTGTCCAATTAATGTATACAGTCCGTGTTTAAAAGTTGTATATACAAATAAAGTGCAAGCATAGTCCTTCAACCAGTTGGTTTCACTGATGTCCAAAAAAAATGTGTCCTTAAATGGAGTCCACAAACAAGAACAATCTCCTGTTATCTATTAACACACTAATAGTTCTCTAATCCGAAGGAAACTTCCTCTGCAGCTCACATAATCCTCTCCAGCAGTGGCGGCCCGTAATGCAGGGTGTCGCCTCCCCTATCTATGCGTCTGGCCCCCTAATCTACATGCAGGGCGCCGGACGCATGGATTTCAATCAGGGTTTTTCTTTTAAGCATGTGATTAGAGCCAGAGGCTCTAATAGGCTCTGTAACGGCACCCCAAATATGAAAGGGGTTTAACGCCGTTTAAAGATATTCCCCCTCCTGGACATAAATTCACTGTCGATCCTCCACAGCCAGACGACCACTTCCCATAGGAATTAATCCTTCTGAAAGAACGAGACGCACTCTGTATCTTTCTCTGGATAGACTGACTTTATTGCCAAAAACATTGTAACTTTTATACACATCCAATACTGCATTAATCTAAAATGAACAATGGTCCAGCTCCACCCACAACATAACAAGACCCAATACACATTTGACAGTAGGCTAGCTTTTGTCTCCCAATACGCATCTCTTAGAAGGCAACAGCTAATCCCTTTATGTTTAAATAACTATGCATGACCTTTATATTCACCAGACTGTCTGTTACTTTACAATACACACAAGGACAGACTTAATTTCCCCAATCCACATCACCACAAACAATGAACAGGTCTTTTAGAAGCTGCGATTCATTAGCATTACACTAGGCAGACAGGTGATTGAGGCTGAACACATCCGTATCTCTCAATTAACCTGTTGAGTTCAGAATCAGTAAATAGTCCTTTACAGATATCCTTGGGAATATGGTGGATAAATATTACAGACCCATTTTAGGTACTCCAAGATATATTTCTTAATGTCCATTATTTCCTGGCTCACCCTGTGTCCAAAGTGACCCCCCTGCCACACATCTCCCCTTTCGGCAGGAGACTAACACAGGAGGTGACCCCAGACGGGTTGACTCTGAAGTTAGTCCATAGGTCCATTCTTCTAATGCCGGTATACACACAGTACCCCAAATAAATTGCTCCAAACAGAGCATTACTTACCCAGCCAACCTCTGCCTCTCTCAGAGAACATACCCGCCGCTGGGGAGAAGACAGGGTGACTGGGCTCAGTCCGTCATGCTGTTGGGGATCTGGGCCGACTGCCCAGCATCCCTGGGGTATACAAGTGGAGACTGAAGTCTCATCCACTTGTGGTAGGTGAAAATCCCCCAGTGCTTGCAAAGCAAGGCTGACATCCTCCTGTCCCAGTGTCACACCATTTTCTGGGGTTGGGTCAGTGAAGACCGAAGTCCCATCCAGTACCACAGGAACTCCCTCTTCTGTTAGTTGAGAGCAGAGGCCCGCGGCACTCTGCTCTGTTGCCAGCTCTTCTGCTGGGTTGCTGTGAGTGGAGACCGCAGTCCCATCCACCGATATCAGCTCAAGTTGCAGTTGTGTGCAGAGGCCAGTAGCATTCTGCCCTGCTTCCAGTGATTCAGCTGGGGGTAAAAGCTTTACCACCTCAGCTTGTTGCTGGAGAGAGGGGCCAACTGCCCCGGCTCCCTGAAACTCCACAGTTGTTTCCGGTGCTGGGCAGAGGTTGCCCTGTTGCCAGCACTTCTGCTGGGGACTCCACACCATCTGCTCTGGCTAACTGTTGGGGAGGGAAAAGGGCTGCTTCTCCTCCCTGCATCTCTGAAATCCCCTGGGAAAGAGGAACCATCACCTTTTCACCTCGGGCCTCCAAAACTGCCACGGGTGTAGAGCAGGGTCTGTAGCACTCTGTCCTGCTGCCAGTACTTGAGCAGGTGATGCATAATCCATAACATCCTCTGAACAGTCCCTTAAGTCCATACCTTCTGTAATCTGTGGCTGGGGAGATGAGCCAACTGCCCTAGCTCCCTGGAACTCCATATCATCCACTTCGGCTTTAGGGATGGCAATCTTTCGATTTTCCACTGCCGATTCTTCAGCCAGGCTAGCTCCCTGGAACTCCATATCATCCACTTCGGCTTTAGGGATGGCAATCTTCAGATTTTCCACTGCCGATTCTTCAGCCAGGATTTCAGAGTTGTCCACTGATATTTCCTGATAGTCCCAGGCAAAGGTAGCACCACCCTGCTGCTGAGCAGATTCTAGCAGCTGTCTGTAGGCGATCTCCGATTGCCGTATCTCCGCCGTTCTCCGCTCATGTTGCCGCTCTAGTTCTCTCTTTTGTCGCTCTAGTTCTCTCTTTTGGCGCGCATCCTGCAGCTGGATGCCTCTAATGGCTTCCTGTATGGCGGTCTCTGATGGGTTAGCACCATATAATGCCAAGCGCTGTCAAACTCGTTGCTGAAACAAGTCTTCAACTGACCGGGGTCCTGCATCACCAACCCTCTGGTCCATCTCGGCTAGCTCCCTGATCAAGGTGGCCTTGTTCTTTGTCCCACTGGTCCCTTCTCGGCTCTCAAGTAGGTCTTTCAGCGTGGCTTTCCTGCAGGCTGCATAGCTGGTCATTCACTGTGGTGGTTTGGAGTGTCCCAGGAACTGGAGGGAAAATCCCGCTGCTGCCAACCAATGTAACGACACCCCAAATATGAAAGGGGTTTAACGCCGTTTAAAGATATTCCCCCTCCTGGACACAAATTCACTGTCGATCCTCCACAGCCAGACGACCACTTCCCATAGGAATTAATCCTTCTGAAAGAACGAGACGCACTCTGTATCTTTCTCTGGATAGACTGACTTTATTGCCAAAAACATTGTAACTTTTATACACATCCAATACTGCATTAATCTAAAATGAACAATGGTCCAGCTCCACCCACAACATAACAAGACCCAATACACATTTGACAGTAGGCTAGCTTTTGTCTCCCAATACCCATCTCTTAGAAGGCAACAGATAATCCCTTTATGTTAAAATAACTATGCATGACCTTTATATTCACCAGACTGTCTGTTACTTTACAATACACACAAGGACAGACTTAATTTCCCCAATCCACATCACCACAAACAATGAACAGGTCTTTTAGAAGCTGCGATTCATTAGCATTACACTAGGCAGACAGGTGATTGAGGCTGAACACATCCGTATCTCTCAATTAACCGGTTGAGTTCAGAATCAGTAAATAGTCCTTTACAGATATCCTTGGGAATATGGTGGATAAATATTACAGACCCATTTTAGGTAGTCCAAGATATATTTCTTAATGTCCATTATTTCCTGGCTCACCCTGTGTCCAAAGTGACCCCCCTGTCACAGGCTCTAATAGGCTTCAAAAAAGGGTGGGCTCGGGGCGCAGAGCATTGCGCCCAGCCCACCCAGTTGTGTGACAATAGCGAATGAATATTCGCTATTGTCACACTGATTCTGAATCAGGAAGCGGGTCTGAGACCCGTTTTCTGATTGGCCAAATAGAGAAGCATTCCAATTGGCCTAGGAGGAGGGAGGACATGCACAGCGGAAGCTGCCCCACGTCATAGATGCGGTAAGTGCCGGCCTCGTAACCGACCTCCCGGGGGTGGGGGGTGGTGCTGAAACGCATATAGTGTGGTTTGGATTGTGATGTTACCCCCAACAGCCTGTCCAATCGTGACTCAATGTTACCGCCAGAGCCGGCAGTGCACAGAAAGCAAGCTTGTATACCTTAGTGTTCGGCTGCCACTCCAAGATGTAAGTGGAACACTTTTTCATGCAAATAAAAATGTAAAGCTTTTTTACACTATGAGTGCCTCTCTTCTCTCCTCTATCTCTGCATGAGAGTTAAAGACACAAGTGGATAAGCTTATTTTCATCTTTAATATGTTGGAGAGAAACATGAGGGCTGAAAGTGAATGAGGAGCTTCTTTACCCTTTATGTACTGGAGAGGATTATGTGAGCTGGAGAGGAAGTTTCCATCAGATTAGAGAACTATTAGGCAGACTATAGACAGTTCCAATCTTGGCCAGTTCTTGCTGAACCATTAATTCGAACCATTAATGGTCTAGCTGCATGTACCAAGTTGATCGATCGATAAACTTGGGTACAACCAGCCTGTCAAGATTCACTTGCGATTCGCTTGCAATAATCTTCTCCTGGCAGGGATGACTTCCAATATACATTAATTGGACGGTTAATTATTTATGCACATGTTTTTTTCATTGATGATGATTTAGTTTGATGAATTTATTTGATTTATTTTAAACATTCATTTATTTTGCCACAAGTTTCGGGAAAATGAGAATACGTTTTTTTTTAATTTTTTTTCACAAAGTTGTCACTAAATGATATATTGCTCAAACACTGCATTGGTATATATGAAATTACACCCCAAAATACATTCTGCTGCTTCTCCTGAGAAAACCCCCCCAAATCACCCCATTTTGGAAAGTGACCCCCAAGCTATTTGTTGAGAGGCATGCTGCATATTTTGCAGATCTCGGGGTGTCTACTTTCCAAAAAGGGGTCATTTAGGGGGGGGTTCTCGGGAGAAGCAGCAGAATGTATTTTGGGGTGTAATTTCACATATACCAATGCTATGTTTGAGCAATATAAAATTTAGTGACAACTTTGTGAAAAAAAACAAAAAATAAAATAAAACGTATATTGTCATTTTCCCGAAACATGTGGCAAAATATAAAATATTCCATGGACTCAACATGACTATCAGCAAATAGCTTGGGGTGTCTACTTTCCACAAAGGGGTCATTTGGCGGGGGTTTGACCTGTCCTGGTATTTTATGCATAACATTAGCAGCTTATGCCACACAACCCACTCCCACTATAAGACACTTTTTGTTTACATGAAAAAATATTTTTCTTTTGCTAGAAAATTACTTTGAACCCCAAACATATAAAAAAAAATATGTAATCGAAGGCCCTACAGTTTAAAGTGGTGGGTGTTGTAATTTTATTTTTCACACAGTATTTGCGCAGTGATTTTTCAAACGCAATTTTTTTGGGGAAATAAAACACTTTTTTGAATTTTAAAATAAATCAGTGCTGCAGCTGAATGGCGTACCTGAAAATAAAATAATGGTTAACAATAAAACACAGTAAACAGTAAAGTATAAAAGAATTACATACCTGAAAAGCAAACATAATAAAACATAATAACAATAAAACATTGCAGTTAAAAAATACAGTAAAACAGAGCAGAACAATAGAAAGAGAACAATAAAGAGAGAATATAAAAAGAATAAAACAACAACTATTTTTGCCTTTTTTATTTTATATATTAATTTTTTATTTCTTTTTTACTTTTATTTGTAACTGTAACTGTAACTGTTCCAGGTTTGGGTCTCTAAAAATGCGATGGCATCTTTGGAGACCCTGTGAAAGTGTGTCCTAGTCTGTGCAGTGCTGTACACTACGCTAATACTCCACTAGTGTGTGGTGGTGTTCAAAACATTGACCAATGCAAAGACCAGGTTTGTCAGGACAGAAGGGACAACAATAGCGGGTGTCACACCTTTATCCGTGCTTGCTATAGTCACAACATCTTCTTGGGGTGATCGATTGGTAGGGGTACCAGGGAGGACATACGGAAAATGCCTCTAAAGCAGCCAGCTCACTGCATTTGCATTGGGAGGTTGGGTCACAGCACCGTCTGGAAACAGAAGGGCTGTGATGATCTCTTCCTGGAATTTAAGGAAGGATCCAGTTCATCCTGACACTTTGTATAGCACATAAGCGTTCAGCAGAGCCAATTGGAATAAGTATACAGACACTTTTTTGTACCAGCGTCTGGCCTTACGGACAATTAAGTACGGTGCCATAAACTGGTCGTTAAGGTCCACCCCTCTCATATTAAGGTTGTATTCATGGATACAGAGTGTTTTTTTCAAAACACCAGTCGCTGATGTAATTTGGACTGTCGTATCTGCGTGAAGGGAGGACAGAACGAAAACTTTCTTATTATCTCTCCACTTCACTGCGAACAAATTATTACATCTCAAGCAGGCTCTCTCCCCCAGCCTAAGTTGGGAATCTACAAGCCGCTGGGGTAAGCCCCGGCGATAATTTTGCCCGGTGCCACATACGCCAATTCCATGATCAAACAAGTGACTAAAAAGTGTCACGCTTGTGTAATAATTGTCCACGTACAAGTGGTACCACTTTCCGAATAAGGGTGACACCAAGTCCCACACAATCTTACCAGCGCTCCCTATGTAGTTTGGGCAGTTCTCCGGCTCTACGTAACTATCTCTTCCCTCGTAAACCATAAAACTATATGTATAGCCTGTTGCCCTGTCACAGAGCTTATACATCTTGACCCCATATCTGGCACACTTGCTGGGAAGATACTGTTTGAATGACAAGCGGCCAGAAAACGTAATCAGGGACTCATCAACACAGACAACTTGATTGGGAGTAAACAAGGCTGCAAATTGTTGGTTGAAGTGGTTTACGAGGGCCCGAATTTTGTAGAGCCGATCGTATTCAGGGTAACCCCAAGGACGACAGAGTTCAATGTCATTAAAATGCATGAACCGCAAGATCTGCTCGTATAGTGTCCTGGTCATGGAGGCAGAAAACACGGGCATATGGGGAATTAGGTCAGTGGACCAATATGACCGCAACTCACTTTTTTTAGTTATGCCCGTGAGGAGGGATAGGCCCAGGAAGGTCTTAAATTCGGAGACTGTAATAGGTCTCCAATCTCTGGCAAGGGTCAACTGGGGATTAGCATACAAATTGCTTTGGTCCACAATAGATCTATAGAGATCTTCCGTGAAAAACAGTGAATAAAAATCAAGTGACGTAAAATTAACTGTTTCCACCTGATTTGGCCAGTGAATGGGGGAAGTACGGGTGCTGCAGAAGTGGTGGCCTCCCAATTCGGATTGGCAAATGCAGCAGGAAGAGCACTATGGGCTCGACAGACCAGTCTGTCTTCTTGGTGGCTGCGGGACACTACTTGAGCAACAAAAGCAGCGCTCAATGGGACCAGTCACAAAAGAACTTTTGGCAATTGTGGTGCTCAATATAGTTCATTTATTGGATGCACACTTGAGTTAAAAGACAACTGTCAGATGAAAATTATGTCGTTAAAATCAAACAAAATAAAACTCATTCTCATGGTTGAAGTACTCCGAAATATAATATAAGCGATACCGCTACACTTCCTGATGACAAGGGGTTAACATCAATGAGTATATGCCATAGTCCCGATCATGACCGGATGGCTGGATGGCTCAATACACAAAAAAAAAACAGAGTGGAGAGACACAGCTCTCTGAGATACAGCTGCTGGTTAGTGTCAGGTGTAAAACTCACTGTGCTGCGGGAAGTGTACTGTAGTCCACGCTGCTGGATGTTGACAGTCAAGCAGACTGGTATAGCGAGCTACAACCTGGCGTCCTGGATGGCACTCTGAGTGACGTGTCAGGTGTAAAACTTACTGTGCTGCGGGAGGTGTACTGTAGTCCACGCTGCTGGATGTTGACAGTCAAGCAGACTGGTGTAGTGAGCTACAACCTACAAACTGCCCTAACGCTGATTAGTGTCACAAATGACACCAGTACAGTGATCAGTGAAAAATCTGACAACTGCACTTGGTGACACTGTGACAGGGAGTAATGGGGTTACCTGGGGGGGGGGGGGGGCGATCAGGGGATGATTGGGGAGTGACAAGTGTACTTACGCGTGCTGGTGTTAGTGTAGTGGTGGTGCAACTTACTGTGAGATGTCCTCTCTCCTCTCTCTGGAATGAAAAGAGTTCCACGAGGAGAGATTACATCACTTCCCCTGCCTGTGTTTACACTTACAGGTAGGGGAAGCATTTCATGCGTCAGAACCGATCAGCAGGTCCAGGCCAGAAATCATTGGCCTGGACCTGAAGATTGATCGGTTCTTGAACTAATCTGAAGGTCGCATGCGCGGGGGCGCGTGCGACCATCGGATTAGTTCAAGAACCGATCAATCTTCAGGTCCAGGCCAATGATTTCTGCCGGCGAGAGCTCCGCCTTGTACAGGTACGGGATTTCATGCAGCGGTGTCATTGTGCCGCAGTATATGTGCGTGAGCCGGTCGGGAACCAGTTAAATAGAAGAGTGGGATTGATAATAAAGTTGGCAATGCCTCCACCCAGGACATGGCCTCTTTGAACAGAGGGGATTCCCTTCCTGGGAAATTTAATCAGTAATCTAAATACAAGTGCATCCGGAAAGTATTCACAGCGCTTCACTTTTTCCACATTTTGTTATGTTACAGCCTTATTCCAAAATGGATTAAATTCATTATTTTCCTTAAAATTCTACAAACAATACCTCATAATGACAACGTGAAAGAAGTTTGTTTGAAATCTTTGCAAATTAAAAAAAAAAAAAAAAAAAAATACCATGTACATAAGTATTCACAGCCTTGCTCAAGGCTTTGTTGAAGCACCTTTGGCACCAATTACAGCCTCAAGTCTTTTTGAGTATGATGCTACAAGCTTGGCACACCAATTTTTGGGCAGTTCCTCCCATTCTTCTTTGCAGGACCTCTTAAGCTCCATCAGGTTGGATGGGTAGCGTCGGTGCACAGTGTTTTCAGATCTCCCCAGGGATGTTCAATCAGGTTCAAGTCTGGGCTCAAGCTGGGGCACTCAGGGACATTCACAGAGTTGTCCTGTAGCGACTCCTTTGTGATCTTGGCTGTTTGCTTAGGATCATTGTCCTGTTGGAAGATGAACCTTCGCCCCAGTCTGAGGTCCAGAGCGCTCTGGAGCAGGTTTTCATTGAGGATGTCTCTGTACATTGCTGCATTCATCTTTCCCTCGAACCTGACTAGTCTTCCAATTCCTGTCAATAAAAAACATCCCCACAGCATGATGCTGCTACCACCATGCTTCACTGTAGGGATGGTATTGGCCAGGCGATAAGCGGTGCCTGGTTTCCTCCAGACATGACACTTGCCATTTAGGCCAAAGAGTTCAATCTTTGTTTCAGCAGACCAGAGAATTTTGTTTCTCACTGTCTGAGAGTCCTTCAGGTGGCTTTTGGCAAACTCCAGGCAGGCCATCGTGTGCCTTTTACTGAAGAGTGGCTTCCATCTGGCTACTCTACCATACATGCCTGATTGGTGGAGTGCTGCAGAGATGGTTGTTCTTCTGGAAGCTTTTCCACTGAGAAACGCTGGTGCTCTGTCAGAGTGACCATCTGGTTCTTGGTCACCTCCCTGACTAAAGCTCTTCTCCCCCAATCACTCAGTTTGGCTGGGCGTCCCAGTCTAGGAAGAGTCCTGGTGGTTCCAAACTTTTTCCATTTACGGATGATGGAGGCCACTGTGCTCATTGGGACCTTCAACTCTGCAGAAAATGTTCTGTAACCTTCCCCAGATCTGTGCCTCAATACAATCCTGTGTCGGAGGTCTACAGGCAATTCCTTGGACTTCATGGCTTGGTTTGTGCTCTGACGTGCACTGTTACCTGTGGGACCATATACTGTATAGACCAGTGATGGTGAAGCTTGGCACCCCAGATGTTTTGGAACTACATTTCCCATGATGCTCATGCACTCTGCAGTGTAGTTGAGCATCATGGGAAATGTAGTTCCAAAACATCAGGAGTGTCAAGGTTCGCCATCACTGGTATAGACAGATGTGTGCCTTTACAAATCATGTCCAGTCTACTGAATTTACTACAGGTAAATCAAGTTGTAGAACCATCTCAAGTATGATCAGTGGAAACAGGATGCACCTGAGCTCAATTTTAAGTGTCATGGCAAAGGCTGTGAATACTTATGTACATGTGATTTTTTTAGTTTTTTTTTAAATTTGCAAAGATTTCAAACAAACTTCATTCACGTTGTCACTATGGCATATTATTTGTAGAACTTTGAGGAAAATAATGAATTTAATTCAAGGCTGTAACATAACAAAATGTGGAAAAAGTTAAGCGCTGTGAATACTTTCCGGATGCACTTGTATTTAGATTACTGATTAATTTCCCAGGAAGTTAATCCCCTCTGTTCAAAGAGGCCCTGTCCTGGTTGGAGGCATTGGCAATGTTATTATCAATCCCACTCTTCCATTTAATTAAGGTTCTGGGTCTCTTATTTACCTACAGGTTTTGCACAATATTCTGTTTGGAGAGGGTCATTTCTCATTTCCCTCCCCCGAAAAGAGGGCTACAGTAGAAAATACAGTTACACTGCTGACAACCCTGTGAATACTTTCCGGATGCACTGTAAAGTAATTGGAAGCAGAAGAACTAATGCATATAACACTAACCATATAGATGCACACTAGCACAGAAATAGTGCAAGTTTTATATAAGAAAAGATTAATAATAGTACATACGTCCAATGTACAAACAGGTATTATTAGCAAAGGGCCCAGCAAGAGTTCTGGTGGAATGGTGCATATATACCTGGGTATATACAGTATCTCACAATTTTTGTAAATATTTTATTATAACTTTTAATGTGACTACACTGAAGAAATCACACCTTGTTACAATGTAATGCAGCGAGTGTACAGCTTGTATAAAAGTGTAAATTTGCTGTCCCCTCAAAATAACCCAACACACAGCCATTAATATGTGAAAAAACAGTCATAAAATCAAATGGAGAGTCCAAAAATGTTAAAACTGTAGCAGCGCTTGCAATCAAATATTCATAAGAAAGTCCTCTATCCACATGTGTGGATAGGAAATACAGGTTGAAACTGATGTGGATAGTGATGATTGATCGGCCAATCTGTGAAATAGTGCTCCTTTCACCAAACAGTGTGTTCACCTCGTGGGGGGATTTTAAAACCCCTGTTGGGGATGCACTCACCAGATAGTAGACAATAATGGGCCTTAAATCAATCTCAATAGCCGTTACTGGAACAGTTCTCATCCACCGATATATCAGGTCTCCAATGACATGTTAAAAGGATAAAAGGCCACATAGAGCAGTACTGCTTCAAAAAGATTTAGAAACCCCCATAAAAGCATAGTACCCCCTTATAAATATATGCGTACCAAAATTACAATAAAACAAGCATCGGATGTTGTGAGCGTGTACTAGGGGTGTAGTACCGTGGTTTTACCAGTCTCCTGGTGGCTTCCTGGTCCAGCGTCCCGTGGAGCGCACGCGTCACTTCCGGTTTAGTTGCTGAGGAGTCACTCCTGACGCGTTTTGTCACTTCCGGACTTCGTCTGAGGTGTCAAAGTGACGAAACGCGTCAGGTCGTGACTCCTCAGCAACTAAACCGGAAGTGACGCGTGCGCTCCACGGGACGCTGGACCAGGAAGCCACTAGGAGACTGGTAAAACCGCGGTACTACACCCCTAGTGCACGCTCACAACATCCGATGCTTGTTTTATTGTAATTTTGGTACGCATATATTTATAAGGGGGTACTATGCTTTTATGGGGGTTTCTAAATCTTTTTGAAGCAGTACTGCTCTATGTGGCCTTTTATCCTTTTAACAGGTCATTGGAGACCTGATATATCGGTGGATGAGAACTGTTCCAGTAACGGCTATTGAGATTGATTTAAGGCCCATTATTGTCTACTATCTGGTGAGTGCATCCCCAACAGGGGTTTTAAAATCCCCCCACGAGGTGAACACACTGTTTGGTGAAAGGAGCACTATTTCACAGATTGGCCGATCAATCATCACTATCCACATCAGTTTCAACCTGTATTTCCTATCCACACATGTGGATAGAGGACTTTCTTATGAATATTTGATTGCAAGCGCTGCTACAGTTTTAACATTTTTGGACTCTCCATTTGATTTTATGACTGTTTTTCCACATATCTTTGTTTTTTTTAAGCAGCAGCTATATCATTGTGTGTAGTCAAATCTTATTTCAGGACTTCTTTATCTTTATGGTTTTATCTTAAGCGCAGAGCGGTGCTTTTATTTGAGGGCGGAGTTTTAAGTACCTTTTATATACACAGCCATTAATGTCTAAACCGCTGGCAACAAATGTGAGTACACCCCTAAGTGAAAATGTCCAAATTGGGCCCAAAGTATCAATGTTTTGTGTGGCCACCATTATTTTCCAGCACTGCCTAAACCCTCTTGGGCATGGAGTTCCCCAGAGCTTCACAGGTTGCCGCTGGAGTCCTCTTCCACTCCTCCATGAGGACATCACGGAGCTGGTGGATGTTAGAGACCTTGCACGCCTTCACCTTTCATTTGAGGATTCCCCACAGATGCTCAATAGGGTTTAAGTCTGGTGACATGCTTGGCCAATCCATAACCTTTACCCACAGCTTCTTTAGCAAGGCAGTGGTCATCTTGGAGGTGAGTTTGGGGTTGTTATCATGTTGGAATACTGCCCTGCAGTCTCTGAAGGGAGGGGATCATGCTGTGCTTCAGTATGTCACAGTACATGTTGGCATTCATGGTTCCTTCAATGAACTGTAGCTCCCCAGTACCGGCAGCACTCATGCAGCCCCAGACCATGACACTCCCACCACCATGCTTAACTGTAGGCAAGACACACTTGTCTTTGTACTCCTCACCTTCAGAATCTCAGAGAGTTCTTTGCCATGAGGTGCCATGTTGAACTTCCAGTGACCAGTATAAGAGTGAGAGCGATAACACTAAATTTAACACACCTGCTCCCCATTCACACCTGAGACCTTGTAACACTAATGAGTCACATGACACCGGGGAGGGAAAATGGCTAAATGGGCCCAATTTGGACATTTTCACTTATGCCCCTTTCACTCTGGAGCGTTTTTCAGGCTTTTGGCGCTAAAAATAGCGCCTGAAAAACGCCTGAAAAAATCCTGCCCTGCAGTCTTCAATGTGAAAGCCCGAAGGCTTCAAGTCGTGTTGTTAATGACCACAAGTCGCGCTGAAGTCTCCTCCAAGTCTCACTGTGATTCATGCTCAAGTCGTGTCTGAGTTGCTTCTGGAAGTCGCGCTGGAAGTCGTGTTGCCCCAGTGTGAACTGGCTCTTACACTGTTATACAACAAGCTGTACACTCACTATTTTACATTGTAGCAAAGTGTAATTTCTTCAGTGTTGTCACATGAAAAGATATAATAAAATATTTACAAAAGTGTGAGCGGTGTACTCACTTCTGTGAGATACTGTACCTAGTTAATTAAGGGAATTCATAAATCACCAAAAGAAGCATTGTTGAACCTAAAGCCAGAGGACTGCACCAAAAATCAACATCTCCTTTTGACTTTTCTCTTCACTACAGCGAAAGAGACTTTGGAAAAAGCATGGTGGTCCTCTACCCGACATTAACATAAACATGTCTTGGTACCTAGTACACAAACAAAAAAAAGGCATCCTGCCTGCTGTACCGATCAGCTCCTCAGGCTCTCTCCTTGCAGTTTTGGAGCTCTCCACAGCGACATCTTTCAGTGTGTCTCTCTAAATCTGTCAGCTTCCTCAGTGAGGAAGCTGACAGGCTCAGAGGAGCTTGTTGACACTTGACAGTGGAGGTACCGAGGGCCAGATAGGGCCAGATGCAGCCCTGGGGGTCGCAATATGCCCAGGTCTGAGCTGATCGGTACATCGGGGAGGCTCAGTCTGGTGGGCGAGTGTTGCCTAGAAGACATCCCAACACTCTCTTGCCACTCTGCTACCTGGCCAAATTCTTCATGTGTTAGCATCTACACGCTGCAATCCCCAGGAGCCATGCACCTGTTCTTCACTTCAAGTCAGGATCTTTAGAAATCCCCGTTTTACCAATCTCAGGCTCTCTCCTTCCAGTCACAATGCTTTTCAGAGGGCATTTGACAGGCAGTAACAGGGCCGGCGCTACCACTAGGCGAACTAGGCAGCCGCCTAGGGCGCACTGCCGCCTAGGGCGCAGGCACGGCCACTGGTTCCCTATCTCATTGTATGACAGTAGTAGTCCTTAGTAGTCCTTGCCGCCGCGCAGTCCTGTGGAGGAAGAGGAGGAGGTGCTGGAAGCTTGTCACAGCCTTGATTATCCAACAGTTGTTGGGTCTGTGGATGGATACATGTGCTCCCCTCCCCCGACTCCTCCCCTTCTACCACGCTCTGCGGATCTCCTACCATGTGCAGAGCGTGGATAATGGCCGCTGCCGCTGCTGAGCAGCTCCTTGACCTCCTCTCCAGGATGGGTGGCCGTAGTGTGGAAGACCTACCAAAGCAGCGATCATCGAGAGCCAGTCTCAAGGTACTGTACATGAGGGTCCGCTGCCCGACTCTCACAGCATCCTGTGACATCACTCCCTGATCGAGGGCGCCTGAACATCCCTGCTACCAGCCGCCTGCGATGACCTCACACACAGCCCTAATGCTATGATGCCACCGGCACCTACTGTCCCCTGTCATCATCATGCTCCTCGTCATCCCCCTGTTCCTGGCATCCCACCACCCTACCTCTGAGGCCTGTCATACATTTTATCACCCCCCCTGTCATCTCCATCCTCCCTGTCATCTCCCTACCACCCACCCCTGTCATCTCCATCCTCCCTGTCATCTCCCTACCACCCCCTGTCATCTCCATCCTCCCTGCCATCCTCCCTGTCATCTCCCTACCACCCCCTGTCATCTCCATCCTCCCTGTCATCTCCCTACCACCCACCCCTGTCATCTCCATCCTCCCTGTCATCTCCCTACCACCCCCTGTCATCTCCATCCTCCCTGTCATCTCCCTACCACCCACCCCTGTCATCTCCATCCTCCCTGTCATCTCCCTACCACCCCCTGTCATCTCCATCCTCCCTGCCATCCTCCCTGTCATCTCCCTACCACCCACCCCTGTCATCTCCATCCTCCCTGCCATCTCCCTACCACCCCCTGTCATCTCCCTACCACCCCCTGTCATCTCCCTACCACCCCCTGTCATCTCCCTACCACCCCCTGTCATCTCCATCCTCCCTGCCATCCTCCCTGTCATCTCCCTACCACCCCCTGTCATCTCCCTACCACCCCCTGTCATCTCCATCCTCCCTGCCATCCTCCCTGTCATCTCCCTACCACCCCCTGTCATCTCCATCCTCCCTGTCATCTCCCTACCACCCCCTGTCATCTCCATCCTCCCTGTCATTTCCCTACCACCCCCTGTCATCTCCATCCTCCCTGTCATCTCCCTACCACCCCCTGTCATCTCCATCCTCCCTGCCATCCTCCCTGTCATCTCCCTACCACCCCCTGTCATCTCCATCCTCCCTGTCATCTCCCTACCACCCACCCCTGTCATCTCCCTACCACCCCCTGTCATCTCCCTACCACCCCCTGTCATCTCCCTACCACCCCCTGTCATCTCCATCCTCCCTGCCATCCTCCCTGTCATCTCCCTACCACCCCCTGTCATCTCCCTACCACCCCCTGTCATCTCCCTACCACCCCCTGTCATCTCCATCCTCCCTGTCATCTCCCTACCACCCACCCCTGTCATCTCCATCCTCCCTGTCATCTCCCTACCACCCACCCCTGTCATCTCCATCCTCTCTGTCATCTCCCTACCACCCACCCCTGTCATCTCCATCCTTCATGTCATCTCCCTACCACCCCCTGTCATCTCCATCCTCCCTGTCATCTCCCTACCACCCCCTGTCATCTCCATCCTCCCTGCCATCCTCCCTGTCATCTCCCTACCACCCCCTGTCATCTCCATCCTCCCTGTCATCCTCCCTGCCATCCTCCCTGTCACCTCCCTACCACCCCCTGTCATCTCCATCCTCCCTGTCATCTCCATCCTTCCTGTCAGCTTCTTTCCATCCTCCCTGTCATCTCCCTACCATCCACCCCTGTCATCTCCATCCTCCCTGCCATCTCCCTACCACCCACCCCTGTCATCTCCATCCTCCCTGTCATCTCCCTACCACCCACCCCTGTCATCTCCATCTTCCCTGTCATCTCCCTACCACCCACCCCTGTCATCTCCATCTTCCCCGTCACCTCCCTACCACCCAACCCTGTCATCTTCATCCCCCCTGACAGTTTCTAACCACCCCACCCCCTTAAATTTACTGGTTCACATCACATGTGATGGACGCAGGGACAATTTTTTTCTTGACAACATGGACAGAAGGGCATTCGTCCTTCCAGTGAAACTACAAATGAAGGGACTTTTTTCTTTCTTTTTTTTTTTGGGGGGGGGGGGGGCGCCCGTAGCTGGTCTTGCCTAGGGCGCCAAATTGCCTAGCACCGGCCCTGGGCATTAAGGTGATATTATGTCACCTCCTTACTGCCTGAATTAACCCTATAATGTCGCACCATTTCTCCACAATCCTGTGCATTGCACATGGTTGCAGCATGGCCCTATTAAAATCAGTAGGAGAGTTTGACAAGTGGTGGAGCTTGTCAAACTCTGCACTCTTAGTTAAATTCTGCAAAGCGAAGCATCGCAGCCAGAGCATGTAAATAGGCCCATCTGGCTGCTGTTTTATTATTTGGGTGGACGGCCGGGGGACAGAAAAACGGCAGCTCAACAACTCGTTTTTACCACTCCCCAACTGCCTGTCTGAAATAAACCTATTTCATGAGCAGTTCTGCCTATGTTTCCTAGAACCAGGTGTTTGTTTTCTATATTTTTATGTACTTACAGACCTTCCCACATCCAAAATTAATATTCAGAAGAATTACAGTAAGTTTGGACCTCCACAATTAGTCCCAATTTCTCATATGGCCCCCTGGAAAAATGAATTGCCCACCCCTGCTCAATTTCAAAACCCCTGCACCCCTAAAGCATTTAGAACTGGAGAGCTTCTATAAACGTATAAAAAAAACAACAGCAGCATTAGATGCTGATCTATTGATGCTTTTTGTCTTCTGATGTTAGGTGTATAATGTACGGATACATTTTAATTATCAAACTCTAATTAGGCCCCTTTCACACGTGCAGATAGCATGTCCGTATTTCATCCATCCGTTTTCAGATGAAAAACTGACATACATGCAGAGCAGATCGGATGAACATGGACAGACGGTCTGTGTTCATCCGATCCCCCCATAGGGGAGAGCGGAGATCTGACAGGGCGGTCCCTGCACACAGTGTGCAGGGACCGCCCTGTCATCCGCCGGCTCAGCGGGGATCAACAGAGCGATCCCTGCTGAGCAAGCGGATGTTCACGGGGCGGATCATCACGGGATCCGCCCGTGTGAAAGGGGCCTTAGAAAGATCTTATAAAAGTGTTTCACTCAATAGACTGCAAATCTATTTAATTGTATACTGGAACTGAAATGAGAATGTTGTGGTACTGTCAACCAATAATTTTGTTGTATACTGCAAATTATACAAAGTTTACAAATTGTTTGTTTGCAATTAAAAATGTATCGAAACAGGAAATGTAATTTTTACACAAAATATTGTTTTTATTGTTTTTTTTTACAGCGGGCACATTATGTATGGAACAAGGAGCAGTTTGATGCCATACATGAAACTAACACCGATTACCTTATGGGTAGAGTATTTTTTATCACGTATACTGATAAATATCTAAAAGAACATAAACATTGGCTATCTTTGATATGTGTAGTGTACTTATCACAAAACAAAAGTGCATAGGACTTGCCAGTACATTTACCAACACATTCACTGGTTAACACTTAAGCCCTGTACACACGATCGGATTTCCTATGGTTTTTAAACCGATGGATTTTTCCATCGGAAAACCGATGAAGCTGACTTCCATCAGTCTTGCCTACACACCATCAGTCAAAAAACCGACCGTTCCAAACGCGGTGACGTAAAACACTCCGATGAGCCGAGAAAAATGAAGTTCAATGCTTCTGAGCATGCGTCGACTTGATTCTGAGCATGCGTGGGTTTTTTAACCAATGGACTTGCCCATAGACGATCGGAATTTGCTATCGGTTTTTTATCCATATGAAAAATTTAAAACATGTTCTATTTTTTTAACACCGATGGAAAAAAGACCGATGGGGCCCACACACGATCGGTTTGTCCGATGAAAAAAGTCCATCAGACTGTTTTCATCAGTAAAACCGATCGTGTGTACGCGGGTTTACTCTATTCATAAGGCACATTTACCTGGTACATAGGTGTGCGCAGCCTATTGCATTAGGGTGTGCACTCCGAAGCTCAAACACATGGTACCGAGCATTTAACTGTGTTCATTCAGAAAGGGAAGGGGCCGGTAAATTACAGATTTACCGGCCCCTTCCCCCACTCATTCTAAAATATCCCCCTGTGTGTGCCTGCAGCAGCAGCCGGTAAGGAGGAAAGGAAGGAAGCCGGAAGCGATGCAGGGGGGAGCCAGGGCAGTAGGGGACATCTGTGCTGCACTGGGAGATTAGGGTGTGCCCAGGCACACCTGGCACACCCTGTGCGCTCGCCTATGACCAGGTAAAAGAACATGCTCCCTGACATTCTCCAACATATGCTCTTCAGTAGCAAAATGTGCTAACTTTAACAGATAACTTGCTTAAAAAGGGTTAATGTTACATTTCATGAACAATGACTGCACATTTGCTAGATACATTTAAAAATCTAATTTGTAAGCCTTATGCCGCATACACACGCTCGGAATTTCTGACAACAAATGTTCGATGGGAGCTTGTTGTGGGAAATTCCCGCCGTGTGTATGCTCCATCGGACATTTGCTGTTGGAATTTCTGGCAACAAAAATTTGAGAGCTGGTTCTCAAATTTTCCGAAAAACAAAATCCGTTCTCGTAATATCCGAGTGTGTGTAGACAATTCCGACGCACAAAATTCCATGCATGCTCTGAATCAAGTACGAGACGGAAGCGCTCGGTCTGGTAAAACTAGCGTTCGTAATGGAGATACACTTGGTATTGAATTTTCCTTTTATAGGGCCGTCGTACGTGTTGTACGTGACTGCGTTCTTGGCGATCGACATTTCCGACAACATTTTTGCGACCGTGTGTATGCAAGACAAATTTGAGCCAACATCCGTCGAAAAAAAATCCACGGTTTTGTTGTCGGAATGTCCGATCGTGTGTACGCGGCATAAGATGGCAAATCATTGGATTTTCAAATTAAAATCCAATGATTGCCTATAGAGACTGCTAAAACTGTTTTAAAAATAAAATAAAAATATCCCCCTAAAGGCACATTGGCTGTTCTTAAAGCGGAAGTAAACCCATCCATATAACGTGCCAGAAATGTAACACTACCATTGGTTGTGCTCTCAACCAAACTATCAAGCCATCCAATGGCGGGTGTCATAACTGATCAGCATCATGGCAGTTGTAGATTAAACAGAGGCAAAGATGGCAGCTTCCTTGTCTGAAAACGGTAGGAGGGTTTACTTACACTTTAAGCCCTGTGCACACAGGTCGAACGATGGGTGGCATCAGCTGCTTCAATAGAAACGGGCAACATTCAGCTCATGTGTATTGCAGCCGGTCCGACAGAAGCCGGGCGAAGGGAAATGACCGAAAAAGGTCTGCTGACCAGCTCCAGGTCAGCACTCTCAGCCAATGGCTGAGAGCACTGATCAGATTGTTCTGGCTGGGGGGGGGGGTTGGGGGTCCCCCTGTCAGAACACAATAGAACAGCAGTGGAGAGCGATGTACTAACATTGGATTGTTAGTACAGCGGCTCTGATCTGAGCTGACAGTTTTTTTTTGTTCAGTCAGCTAGGTTGACTGGAAAAAAACTAGCAGTGTGTATTAGGCTTTCATTTGGTGACACCTTGCAAACAAAACAATTGCTGAGGTGCATCAGACTCCTTTACGTAATAGACATTGCTCCCTCACAGGCTGAAACACTGCAGAATCACTCATTTGCAATGGAGCAGTGATGGAGAGACATTTCACTGGTTCAGAAATCAGAAGGTGAGTGGACTCACCAATCCTGTCACTGACAAGTTGTACATAAAGAGCTTCAAAATGTCCAATATCATACTTGCTAACCTAAGTCAGCTCATGTTTTCCATGTAACAAACAAAAATGATACATTATCTGACTTGTAAATAAATATTCCAGGTCTTTTTGAACCAAAAGACATGAAGTATGAACTGAGCCGGGATAAGAGCACTGACCCATCCTTGGCTGAGATGACTGAGAAGGCCATCAAGATCCTGAGCAAGAATCCCAATGGGTTTTTCCTTTTTGTAGAAGATAAGTACACAAAATTCCATTTTTAAAAACGTGACAGAAAAATAGGATTTTTATAACAGCTTACCTGTAAAATCCTTTTCTTGGAGTACACCACGGGACACAGAGCTAGTCATTACATAATGGGTTAAGGGTCACCAGCGGTGATTGGACACTGGCACAACCAATGGAAGACAGTTCCCCTCCATATAACCCCTCCCATCAGGGAAGTACCTCAGTTTTGTAGCAAAGCAGTAAGGTTCCCATAAGAAGGGGGGGACCTCTGTGTCCCGTGGTGTACTCCAAGAAAAGGATTTTACAGGTAAGCTGTTATAAAAATCCTATTTTCTTTATCGTACACCACGGGACACAGAGCTAGTCATTACATAATGGGACGTCCCAGAGCAATGCTCATATGAAGGGGGGGGAGACACAGATCAAAACAGGCCGCTTGCGGACCAGAAGCCCTATACTGCTGCCTGCAGCACACTTCGCCCGAAGGCGGAATCCTCATGTCCTTTCACATCTATTTGATAGAATTTGGAAAATGTATGGACTGAAGACCAAGTTGCAGCTTTACAGATCTGAGCCATCGAAGCCTGGTGGTGCACTGCCCATGAAGCACCTATCGCCCTGGTAGAGTGCGCCTTAACAGGAAAAGGAGGAGTCCTGTTCTTTAAACCATAAGCTTGAATAATTACTTGTCTAATCCACCTGGAAATGGTGGATTTTGATACCGCTTGGCCCTTCTTGGGCCCATCTGGTAAAATAAACAAAACATCTGTTTTACGTATCTGAGCGGTTGCTTGCAGATACACCTTTACCGCTCTCCCTAGATCTAGAGAGTGTAATAAATTTTTCCCCCGCCGTCCGCGGGTTTGGAAAAAAGGAAGGCAGAACAATGTCTTGATTCAAGTGAAAAGCCGACACCACCTTAGGTAGAAAAGCCGGATGGGGTCGTAGTACGATTTTGTCCTTGTGACAAATTAGACAAGGCTCTTTACAAGAAAGAGCTGCTAGCTCTGATACTCTCCTAGCAGAAGCTATAGCAATCAGAAAGGCCAATTTCCTACTTAATATAATTAAAGGAATATGGCGAATAGGTTCAAAAGGTTGCTTTTGCAACACTGACAATACCAAATTCAAATCCCATGGACACAAGGGAGTCCTAACTGGAGGATTTATCCTCAGTACCCCCTTAATGAATGTCCGAACTAGGGAGTGAGATGCCAATGGTCTCTGAAAGAAGACTGATAGAGCCGATATTTGCCCTTTGATGGTGCTAAGGGCTAAATTCATATCCACTCCTAACTGGCAAAAAGCAAGAATCCTACTTATTTCATACTTCTGAGGATTCCAACATCTGGATTCACACCAGGAAACGTATGCTCTCCAGACTCTCAGATAGATGAGTCTGGAGGCTGGCTTTCTAGCATTAATGAGCGTAGAAAGAGCCGGACCAGAGACCCCTCTCTTTTTAAAAATGTGGGTCTCAGCAGCCAGACCGTCAACTTTAGCCTTTGTAAGGAAGGGTGGAATACTGGACCCTGTGACAGCAGGTCGTGTCGGAGTGGAAACTTCCAGGGCCTTCCTATCGCCGTTTTTACAATCTCGGCGTACCAAGGCCTCCTGGGCCAGTTTGGGGCCACTAGGATTACTGGTATTCCCTCCTCCTTGATCCTGCGAAGCAGTCTTTGTAGAAGAGGGATCGGAGGGAATGCCTAGATCAGTGAGAACTGATTCCATGGAGTTATTAGAGCGTCTGTATTATTAGAGCGTCTGTCCCGTAGGCTAGAGGATCTCTCGTTCTGGACACAAAGTTGTCCAATTTCTTGTTGAACCTGGCAGCTAGCAGGTCTACATCTGAGTTTCCCCATCTCAGACATATGGCCTGAAAGATCTCGGGGTGAAGAGACCACTCCCTGGTAGCAGCTGCTGATGACTCAGGTAGTCTGCTTGCCAATTTTCCATCCCTGGAATGAAGATTGCAGAAAGGCAAGGTACATGCTCTTCTGCCCATGCCAGGATCCGGTTCACCTCTCTTTGGGCTGCCCGACTGCGGGTGCCTCCTTGGTGATTAATGTAAGCTACTGCAGTAGCATTGTCGGATTGAACCCGAACTGGGTAGCCCTGTAACCTGTATGTCCAGGTTTTGAGGGCTAGATATACCGCCCGGATCTCTAGCACATTGATGGGCAGGATCCCCTGAGTCTTGGCCCAGGTTCCCTGGGTAGAAGCCTCCTCGAATACTGCACCCCAGTCCGATAGGCTGGTATCCCTAGATACCACCTTCCAGGCCACTGGGAGGAAGGACTTTCCCTTCCGTAAATTCCTGGCTTCTAGCCACCAATCGAAGTTGTGGCGTACTTGTGAGGACAGGCGCATGGGTATATCCAGAGCTTGGCTCTTCCTGTTCCAGGAAGCTAAAATATTGCCTTGAAGTAGTCTCGAATGAAACTGGGCGTAAGGGACCGCCTCGAAGGAGGCTACCATCTTTCCCAATAGTCTCATGCAAAGGCGAATAGACGGCCTCTTGTTTGCTTTGACCTTGTGGATCAGGTCTTTCAGAGACTGTATCTTCGGTTCTGGCAGGTATACCCCGTTTTGGGCTGTATCTATGATCATGCCCAGGTACCCTATCCTTCTTTGGGCCTGGAGAGAGGATTTTTGTAAATTTATAATCCATCCTAAATGCTCCAGGTATCCTACTGTAGTGTGTACAGCGTGACCCAATCCGTCCTTTGACTGATCTATTACTAGTAGATCGTCCAGATAGGCTGTTACCGCAATGCCCCGTGTTCTTAGGTTACTAACAGAGGAGCTAGCACCTTTGTGAATACTATGGGCGCGGTGGCTACACCAAACGGCAGAGCCACAAATTGAAAGTGGCGATCTTCTACCGCAAACCTTAGGAATCTTTGGTGAGCGGGGAGGATGGGTATGTGTAAATGTGCGTCCTTGATATCTATGGACGCCATGAATTTTCCGCCCTTTAAAGTGGCGGCCACGGATCGGATCGTTTCCATTCGAAAATGGCGATCGTTCAGGAACCGATTTAGGGATTTTAGATCCAGGATGGGTCTGACATCTCCATTTGGCTTTGGAATCACAAAGAGGTTTGAGTAAAAACCTGAACCTCGCTCTTTTTGGGGTACGTCTGTAACTACCCCTTGAGCCATTAAGTGATTCAAACCTTTGAAGAAGGATTCTCTTTTTTGTGGATCCTTGGAGAGTCTTGAACCTCGGAATTGAGAAGATGGGATCTCTCGAAATTCCAGTTTGTACCCTGAGGATATTGTGGATACTACCCAATTGTCCTGGATTTCTGACCACCAAGTCGCTCAGAACTGACAAAGCCTTCCTCCCACTCGGCCGAGCGGGGGCGCCCCTTCACTGAGAGGCTTTGGGGGCTTGCTTATTAGCTCTTGCACCCCACGGCTTCTTGTTCTTCTGAGCTTGCCCCTTGGCTTTTGTGGGCGGCTAAAACAGGCCGCCGCCACTGGTTGGAGTCAGATTTCCCGGGAGCTGGGGAGAGAGCGTTTAAAACAAGATCTCTTGTTTTTCTTTCTCTCAGGTAAAAGTCATTTTACCACTTGATCTTCTTTATATATTTTTCTAAATCTTCCCCAAATAGGCGTTCGCCATGGAACGGGAACTTGCCAACAGCTTTTTGCATGGGGTCTCCGCTGACCAATGCTTAAGCCAAAGTACTCTGCGCATCTGTACCAGCTGGAGTGTAAGGCGTGATGCCTGTATGATAGAATCTCTCATGGCATCCACTGTGAAGCATAAGGCTTTAGGCAAATTTTTCCCAATTTCTAGCCTGCTCTGAAGGCAGTTCCTTCAGCCCCTGCTTTACCTGTTGGCTGATGACCTGACCCATACCGACTGCTGCTACTGCAGGTTGGGTAATTGAGCCGGCCAAAAGGAAGGAGGATTTCAACTTCCTCTCAGAAGGATCTTTTAAACCCTTGTACATTATCCACCGGACATGTCAGGTTTTTATTTACACAAGAAATAGCCGCAACTACCGCAGGCAGGCTCCATTTCTTAAAAAAAAAAAATTTTCCCCCATAGGATAAAGAATGTTAAACCTTTTTGGAGGTGAGAAACGCTTATCTGGATGTTGCCAGTTTGCGTATATTAGATCCTCTAGTAACGGATGAACCGGGAAGGAGCATGCACCTTGCAGGGATCTTAATGACCCTAGGGAGGAGACAGGTAATTCCGTTACCTCTGCAGAGGTTAACTTAAATGCACTGCTATAGCATTGTACCTGTGACCTTAAAATCTGGCTCCTCATCCTCTGCTGATGTAGCCTCCTCCTCCTCATCCTCCTCCCTCAGGTACTTCTGAAGGGAGGTCCAATACTGGAAGAGACCTGCTTCGCTTATTGTTCCTTTTTAGAGGACTTAGCGATTAAGGTAGCCATTTTTTCCTCCAGATTATTTAGGGCAGCTGATAAAGTGTCCTCAGTGACATATACAGGCCCAGGCTCCACTGGGGAAGCCGCCATACCTGACAGAGGTAATGGCTCATCCTGAACAGGTGCATTTAGCAACACAGGAGAGAAAGGTACCGAGTCAGCACAGTTAGAGCCTCCTCTCAGGCGGTGGTGCTTTCTTATCTCTTTTTGTCCGTATTACTTCCCCTGGAAGGCTTACCGTTTAGACAAAATACAAGGTACCTAAATGCATATACTACCGTGTTCAGTTTAGCAAATACATTAAGTATGCAACTTTTAACACATAACTATGCATAACATGGATGTCTTCTAGGAAGTACCCAATCCAACCACATGGAGTCTTACGTCCCTGTATAGCTGCTGTGTTTCTCTGCCAGGAATAAGAGAACTAACGAGCTTGCTTGCTGCTGCAGTGCTTCTCACACTGACAGTCTTTTAAATTTGGCGCCGTTTCTGTGCCTGCGCGCGCCACGTGCCCGCGCACGCCTCGGCCCCCCCCCCCCTCCGATAAAGCGCGCTCCCGCGCGCGCGGCCTTTAGCGCTATGGTGGTGGCCATAGTGAGAGAGGACTCTCATCAGCCCCTGTCCCCACTTACCTGCATCTGCAGGTGTCTGTATCGGCCACCGAAAGGAGGAGCGGGGTGTTCAAGCAAGCTCAGCAGCGGAGGTGACGAGCAGTGTACTTCGCCGAAGCCGACACTGAACAGAGTGAGGTGAGTATATTCAGCTCTTTACTCCCCCCAGTGGTGGAAAAAAAGAAGACATCCACTTCTTGAAAAAGGTCCCAACCTAGTTATGGACCTTCTAATCTCACCTTATCCACGCCGCAGGTTTTTCTGCTGAAAGATTTCAGACAGATACCAAACTTCACCCTTCACGGTGGGCTATGTGTGCCAACCTTCAGGGATATGGGTTCCTATTTAAAGGATACCTCTCCCCTGGGCCTTGTACAAGACTCTTACCAGGACTTTATAGCGAAATAGCGAAAGTGCTGGATCTTAGAGCCCAGTCCTCCGAAGAGAGACATTACAGGCGACGCCTCATGGATGAGGCCCGGATCCCATCCAGATTCAGCTCATTTGTAGGCGTCTTGGATGGATCCGAAAGCATAGGTCTTTTACCCCCAGAGGGTCTCTTTGGTAGAGCTTTCCTTTAGCACCTCCTAACGCGTCCAACACCTTTCGACACTGGCGAAAAAACTGAGGTACTTCCCTGATGGGAGGGGTTATATGGAGGGGAACTGTCTTCCATTGGTTGTGCCAGTGTCCAATCACCGCTGGTGACCCTTAACCCATTATGTAATGACTAGCTCTGTGTCCCGTGGTGTACGATAAAGAAATAAGAGACAAATCCATTTTAATGGATGTTGAAAAATTTGAATCATCAATAAGCTTTGACATATGTTTGCAATTATCTCATTGCCAAAATATTTATCACCTAACAAAGAAATGCATGCTTATATCAAACAAATGCGTATGTCTTTATGCACATCAGACAACCTTTTTCAGACAAGTTTTCACTGGGAAACAAAAAAAAAATCCAACTAAAAAGACAGCTTGATCACCTCGAGATCGGTCTGCAAAGGCTATTTTCTAGCCATTAAAGCGGTAGTAAACCCTCCGGTACAATCATAACAATTTACATATTCTTAAAGACCATGTACTTCTACATCGATTGATCGCTATATGTCTATCCACATTACTAGTCTTAAGCCTCGTACACACGGCCGAAAATCTCGTCAAGAAAAAACACGTAATTTTTCTTGACGAGATTCTTGGACAAGAAACTTGTCCCGGCCGAGTGTACAGACGCTCGATTCAAAGAACCCGCGGTTCTTTGAATGGAGCGAACGCGGTGACGTCATCGACTACGACGAGCGTGCGCTCGTCACATTTGATGCCGTCGCCGCCATCTTGCTACACCCTATCTATGCCTAGTAAGCTACCGCGCATGCGTCAAAGTCATTTCGAGCATGCGCGGGCTTCCCGGAAGACAGGTAAGTGTACACACACACACAATTTTCTCGTCGAGAAACAGGCTGATGAGAATCTCGACGAGAAAATAGAGAGCAGGTTCTCTATATTTCTTGTCGAGATTCTTGTCGGTTTTCTTGACGAGAAACCATACACACGAACGATTTTCTCGGCAAGAAAGCTCTCTCGGCAGTTTTCTTGTCGTTTCTTGCCGAGAAACTCGTTCGTGTGTACGAGGCTTTACTGTATAAACTGTTCATCTTGTAGTGTGTAATTCCTGTAGAAAGCCCGCGCCATTTCGTAAGTGGTCTTCCGCGTCTCATTCAATTAGATTTTCCGCCCACAGTTCCTTCTTGTGTCTATAATCCCGCGCGTGCGCACTACGGTCACAATATTCTAGCCTTCTGTCTCTCTTGTAATCTGTGACGTTTAGGTCACGTGCTAACCATCATGCTCTTGGATGTGGACGAAGCATGGCGGGATGTCGGGGCTGACGTCTGCACAAGGAAATGATGCAGCCCCGACATAAACAAATAATTTTTCCAGCAGAGGCTCTGCTTGCCGAAATGAGCGGGGATCCGGCGCATGCACGGTACACGTCCCCACTCGTGAATGCAGCGATAACTTCACAATGAAACAGGTAAAAAAAAAAAGGCTAGTAGGAAACGATTTTAAATAATGACATGCACAAATAAATGTAAAGTCAAAATTATGACTATACAACCGCTTTAACATTAAAGTGTTGCTAAACCCAGTAATATGAAAATAGTTCATCTGCCCCCCCCCCCCCCCCACACAGTGTCCACAGATTATAAATCTTCTTTTTACAAAAAAATACTACCACTATATACCTTTTTGGATGATCTGTATACCACGGTTACATGATAAACTGCACAGTTTCTCCAGTGCTGAGAGTCCAGGTAGGAAGAGATTTCCACTACAGCCTGTATACACGCCCACATGTGTAATGTCAATATCATGTGTACTGGCTAGCTCTGAGAACAAGTAGATGTTCTCTCCAGCATAAAAGACACAACTGAGCATGTGCAGATTGGCTACCCTGCCTGTGTTAGCTGGCCTTCCCCACATAGACAGTGCAGGAGGGAAGGATCTATGCATACAGGATAAAACTGACTTTTTATACATTGCAGAGGATTAACCCCTTAAGTACCACAGTGATTATAACAAGCATGCTATGCTGCATATACAGACTGATTTTACTGTTGTGGGTTTAGTAACACTTTAAAGCGGGATTCCACCCACAATTTTTATTTTATTTTTAAAAGTCAGTCAGCTACAAACACTGTAGCTACTGACTTTTAATAAGGACACTTACCTGTCCTAGGCACCCGCGATGTCAGCCCCCCCCCCCCCCGAGGCAGACCCCTCGATCGTGGAGGGTCCCGGCGCCGCCATTTTCAGTAAGGGAAACAGGCAGTGAAGCCTTGTGGCTTCACTGCCCGTTTCCTACTGCGCATGCGCGAGGCTCGCGCCGCTTTGTGAATGGGCGGCTGCTTTCTGGGATACACACAGTTCCCAGAAGGCAGCGCGCCACATTCCCCAGAAGACACCGCAAGGAGGATGAGGAAGAAGACCTGCCGAGGTGGAGGAAGAGGCAGATAAGCAAGTTCTGCATAGCAACCGCCCTTTCTGGTGAGTAAAAAATTTTTTTTCTTTTTTTTTCTATTTCTTTAAAGGATTTTGGTGTATTTTTTTTTTTTTTTTTTAGGGTGGAACACCACTTTAATAGCTTGCATTAACACAAATGATAACTTAGCTGGGTGTGCATTAATATACTTAGCAGTAACCCCTGATACCCCTTGATAGCCATAGGCAAAGAACATTATTTGATTGATATACAATTACAATTATTTGGCTAGGGGAAATCTAAAGTAATTTCTATATCCATAGATACATAAAATAATTTCCTGAACAATTTCCTATTAACTATTTTGTGTCGTTAAAGCAGAACTTTATCCAAAAGGTGTTTTTATTATTTTTAAAATAATTTTTTACAATATTTTTATTTTATTTTTTTAGGAGCCCCATTAGGGGGCTTTGGTGAAATGTCAAGGGTCTAAACAGACCCCTGATGTGTCACTTTTGAGACAGAGAAAGGGACTGAGGACAGAGATTTTCCAGTCCCTTTCTCTGCAGCCTCAACTGCACTTGAGAGTGAACGAATGGTAAGTGCTCTGTGCTGAGCGGCTTCCTGTTCATTTACAAACTGAAGCGTAGTAAACATAGTTTACTATGCTTCAGTTAACAATGAACACAGGAGAGATCTGTACAGATCACTCACTGTGTTCATTCAGAAAAGGAAGGGGTCGGTAAACTAAATATTTACTGGCCCCTTCCCCTGCTTTCCATCCTGAAATATCCCCCACAGCAACCAGCGGGAGAGAGGAGGTCGGCTGGCAGCACTGCAGGGGAGAGACGGTTGGCCCCAAAATGGGGGGGAATGGACAACGCACAGGGTGATTAGGGTGTGCCAAGGCACATCCAGCACACCCTGTGTGCACGCCTATGGGTACTAACAAAATACTATTTTTTTTTCCTGTGCCACAATCAAGAGAATCACAGAAAAACAATAACCTCAAGACAAAGGATGCAGGAGTTAATACTATATAATGTACAGCATAGCATTACAGTGGTCAGTAGTATGTTACATAGTGTCCCTTATATTGTTGGTCAGTGGCGGATAAAATGTCCTGAGAAAATAATAATGTGGCTGCCAGAAGGACAGTAGGGAGGAAAACATTCCCTGGTGTTGGTGGTCAGTGGGAGGAAGAAATTGCCTGGCATCAGTGAGAGGAAAAATATGAGTCAGGGAAAGACCTGGGGGTTTCTAAAGCTGTTAAAGCTGAGGAGCTTGGAGCTCTGGGTCTGTGGTACTTTGGGGGACCTGGGGAACTCTGGGAGGGTGCCTGGCAGGGTCTGAGATTGGGGTGCTGCTCTGCCTTACCTGCAACTGCTTTTTCAGATCTCCTGTCAGTGTAGGTACCCAGCAGGATGTGAATAAATGCTTCTTTTTTGTCTGGTCATATGATAGGTTACATGCCAGGGTTGGCAGGAAGATGGGCAGCTATCCTTCACTCCTTGGCAGGTGCCTTTTCTGGCAGGCATTGGATTCACAGGCAATATATTCACCACGGGGTATAACTGAGCTACCTACACATTACACTGACTATATGGTTATAATTCATACATTGCATCAAATTAAATATTACTAAATAAACATTTATTTTCTGAAAGTTCTTCCTGAAAATGGTTGTGATTTGCAGACCTGGAAAAGAGCAAAAATAACTGATAACATTACTGAAAAGCCAGTTATCTTTCTTTCCTCCAATTGTGACACTTTCATTGTTAATGTGAAGTGATTGTAAAAAAAGCTTGAGATTCAGTTAAAGCATAGAATTTATGAATTATTCTATTAAAAGAATTGAACAAAAAGTTAACATTATTTAATGGTTTACGTGGCAGAATTGACCATGGTCACCATGATACGAATGCCAAGAATTCATTGACTGAGGCTGTTGAATTTGACAAAGCCATCCGCAGGGCTGGACAGATAACATCTGAAACTGACACACTAACTGTTGTAACTGCTGATCACTCCCACGTTTTTACCTTCGGCGGATACACAGATCGTGGCAACAGTATTTTGGGTATGAATTTTAACAAGTATTTTTACAGAAATTTTATTTGTAATATTTTGAATTATAAAAGTAAAAAAGGGCAACATAAAACGAGTGCGATATTTGACACTGTTTTTGCTAAACCAATGCAATAATATATTTTTCGATGGATGTACAGTAGTAGCAATTCTCAATACATTCTCAAGGTGCTTACCAGATGCTCTTGTTCTAATTTTGCCCTTTGTGTGTGTAGCGCACCAACCCCAGACTTTACCTGCTTTTCTTCTGCTTGGCTCCTCCGCAGGAAAAGAATGAGGCACACCGCACCACAAGCCCGTACCCTCCTGAATAGGGAGGTTGAGGGTGTTAGTTTCTCGGGCCTGCTTGCAGCCAGTAATTAAAAACCTCCAGTGCTGACCTCGTTTCTGTGGTAGTCAGAAACAAGTCTTTAGTTCTCCCCAGTAAGCAACTGTCCACACCAACTGAAAGGTCCAACTCTTATTTATTCCTTTTAGCACAATAAACAGTCTCTTTGAGAGCAGACAGGTTGGGACAAGACACGGGTCAGATAAGGTGGGAGGAGGTCCAGGCACAAACTTGAATTTGGGTTTTTCTCCTGTTCTGATTAGCACGAACAGGCTTGGCGCATGGTCTCTGCCACAGACCATGAAGTTGGTCATTGCCACTGATCGGGTGAAAAAGATGAAAGTCACTGCCACTGACCTTGGGTGCGTAGTGTCACTGCCACGGTGACATAAAGAACACGCACTTCCTTTCGTTAGTAAACTGGCCCTTTATAGGACAAGAACATCCCTCCGGAGAGTTACCAGAGGCCCCATCTGTCACCACGACTCTGCGCTGGGTCTTCAGAAAGGGTCACCTCCCTGGCCTCCTCGTTCTGGATACGGGTCCCCTCGCAAGGCAGATCCCTGGGAGTCTCGGTCCCCGGCGGATCCCAGCCGAAGGCTGCTGGGCTCCGGGCCTTTCTCCAAAGTACCTCACCCCAGACTGAAGGTGTCTGAGATGGAACAGCAGCTCCGTCTCTGGGCCTAGGGCACCCAGAGACAACCCGACCAGGCCTCCGGGCCTAGGGCACCCGGAGGCGACACACACGCACCCAGGCCTAAGGTGCCTAAGCGCGGAACAGACCCCTCTGGAAGATGGCCGCCCCTTTTATATCCTCTCCCGACAGGCACAGCAGGTTCCCCGCCCCGCCGTACTGCCAAGAGGGGACAAAAAAGGCACAACCTTGTACTGCGGTTCAACCCGGGCCCATGACAACAGCGCCACCTATAGGCCCCAGGGAACTACACCCCAGTACCATCTCCCAGGGACAGAAATGGTCCATGAAACCTAACAATTAGTGCATCTGAGCCTAGTTACCACTCAGATGCTTCCCCCTAAATGTAACCACCCGCTACATGTGCTTTATCCTTGAAAATAGTTGCTCACAAATAGAGGAGCTGCTGAAAACTGATATGGATAAGGCATGATTGCGAGGAGTAGGATTTTTTTTTTTTTTTACAAGAAGAGAGGAGTAGGATATTTTTACGTTTGGTTTTAAAGTGAACGGACTTTCCCAAACCAACACCACATCCACAGAAAGTTGATAGTTCAAGAACAATTATCCATCCTGCACCTTCATAAATGATCTTAAACAATATTCTACTAGTGTATGGCCAGCTTCAGGGGCATGTACAATGGGGTAAGTGTTGTTTATTGAGACCCACCTTCTTATATATACACTATAAGAGAATTTAGAAGATGAAGTTAATGAACTTAAAGAGGATCTTCAATCCCCCCGCCCTTCCCCACAAAAAAAAAAAGAAAGTCAGCAGCTACAAATACTGATTAAATTGATAAAAGCGATGTCCTCACCCGGGCTGGTTCTTCGCCGGTCTTTGGGTCTCAGAGGCCGGCATGTTTACTTTGGAAAGCTCCTTGCGGCTTCACTGTCGGCTTCCAACTGCACATGTGTGAGCCGCGTTGCACTTTGTGAATGATCCTGCAGTCTCATGGGTCCTGTGACATGTCCCAGAAGTTTGCAGGTAAAGAGACGGGGGGCTGAGCTGGGCGATATGAGCGAAATTGAGAGTGGGTGCCTATCAAAACTAGGTACCCACTCCCCCCCAAATAAAAGTATGGAAGAGCAGGGGGAAGAGGTGGAACCCAGATCTGTTTCTTTTAAAATGCACTTACAATGATGTTATCAGCTGTGCAATGATATGTCATTATAAATGTAAATGCATCATGATGTGTATCAACATTCAATGCACAATGCATTACAATGCACATTAAGAACCCACAATAATGCCCATTATTGTTGTCTCTATTAATATCCATGAGAAACACTACGGGGTAAAAACGCATCAGTCTGAATCCAACTTTATACATTACAATCCACTGAGCCTGATCTAAAATGCTTCCAGCAACTCCTCAGAGTTGTGCTACCTCCAGCTGGGCACTGTGTCACTACTGTGTCAGCCTGCACAGCTGTGGTGATGTAGCAGTCGGTGGGGATAGCTGAAGCAGCGAGGGCTGGGAGGTTCACTGAGGGCAACTGGGAGTACAAGGATTACGCGGACCGTGAGATAGGGGATCAGAAGGAGAAGACACAGGAGGGCTGTGTAAATTAGGAATAGAATAAATTGGAGTCAGCAAGTCGGGCAGAGTAAAATTCCTAATGCTCTAGGAGTATCCCCATAAAATTAGTGGGTACGATGTCCAACGGGTATGGTAATGCAACTCGGTGGACATCTTGTGACATGTATGTGTTCCTTGAGCATCTGATCGAGGGAAAATACTGCTGCACAAAATGTAAGCAGGTTGCTTCCTTGGAAGCCCAGGTTCTAAATCTAGGGAAGCAGCTGGCAACACTGTGAAGCAACCTAAAAGCGAGTTTGGAACGTACACGACAGATACTAGCAGGGGCCAGCAGAGAGGCAGGTGGAGATACAGGGGTGCCTGCTCCAGAGCAGAGTAATTGGGGGACAGTTAGGCGGGGTAGAGGGGAAAGCATCACGGAGGCCGGTCCTGGGCTGGAACATCCCAATAAGTACGCCCTGTTGTGTACTTACCAGTTAAGGACCAGCATTGCTGGAGCAGAGCGACGCCCCTGGTGGTAGTGGATTCAATTATTAGACAGACGGGGAGGGCAATCTGTCACAAAGACCGAAATCACCAAACAGTATGTTGCAGCGCTCGGGTTCGGCACATCGCTGATTTGCGATAAAATAAGTTAGAGGAAGACGGAGAATCCTAAAAAACGATTTCAGGGACTTAGGAGATAAATTGAAGAGAAAGAGCTCCAAGGTAGTATTCTCAGAAATACTACCGGTACCTCAAGCCACGCTAGAGAGGCAGCAGGAAATTAGGGAAATTAACAAGTGACTGAGGAGCTGGTGTAAAAAGGAGGGGTTTGGGTTTCTGGAGAACTGAGCTGACTTTGATAACTTTCGTTTATCAGGTCTTGGGGAGGGTGCACCTCTGCTGGGAGTAAAGATGGCAGAAAAGTTAGAGAGCTTTTAAACTAGGTGTTGGGGGGGGAGGGTCCAGATGTAGAGCTAGCCAACATTGACCAAGGTTCAGTGGGTAATATTGCGGGTGTTAGTGATAGAGTGACTAGCATATCAAAATCCAAGGTAAGTAAGTTGGCAAATCCAAACTGCAGCCTCATAACAACGAATAAGGAAATAGTATGTGACTGGACAAAATTACGAGGCTTGTACACTAATGCTAGAAGTCTAGCTGATAAAATGGGGGAACTGGAGCTGCTAATGTACGAGGAGGATTTCAATATAGTGGGAATTTCAGAAAATTGGTTTGACAGCTCACACGATTGGCTGGAAACCATTCAGGGGTATGTAGCACACAGACCCTTCCGATCCATCCATTTTTGCAGTAAGGCACACCTACTGCTTACCCGTAGTCCAACTCCAGATATGAAGAGGCGAGCAGTGTTAGATTTTTGAGCCTTGCGGCGAGTTACCTCTCCAGAGTGGATCCCTGGTCTTCGTTGTCTAGGAGAAAGTCCTTTTTCTGTAATAAAGCCAATGTCCACACAGGTGTAAAACCTAAGCAGCAAGGTTTATTCCTTTCTTGAGGTAAAACTTGGAAGAGAGAGAGTAGAAACGACAAAGTAGGGGAAGGTTCAGACACGCAACACTTAGAGAACACTTTAGTCGCCACTCAAGCCTGAGTGGGTATTGCTCACACGGATAGTCCCTATGAGAGCGGTCCTAGCAGCCGGAGTGGAGCACGGATGTCAGAGATAATAGATCCCCCTTTAGGTAGGCCTCCAGGCCTCTCCCCGAGATAGCAGTACCGTCGCTATCTCCGCCAGGACTGATCTTCCCCTAGAACTCCTTCCCTAAAGATGGCCCCCCTTTAACCGGGCAGCCTGGGATTCCTCTCCAAAGCGTAGGCCCTCGGTAGGAGAGCTGGGCCTACTATACAGCAGTAGAGCCTCGAGCTAAAGGTGCCCGAGACCGATCACACACGTCCCGTGCCATGAGGGCCACGAGACACGCTCAGTGGACCAGAGGTCCTCCCGAACTCCTTGGGGTCCCCCTGGAATCGCCTCACGCTTAATGGCGTCTGCCCCTTTTGTACCCTCTCCCGGCATGCACAGTGGGTAGACCATGCCCACTGCAGGCTGCCGTGAGAGGACACCCAATGGCGCTGCGATACCCCCTGCGATTCAACCTGAGCCGAAGATGACAGCACCACCCTCAGGCAACAGGGAACTATACTGCCAGGCAGCATCGCACCCAGAGCAGAAGCAATTTAATATATAAACAGGTCTGAGCCGAACTATTAGCTCAGACCACCCCTGAATTTGCACATATAGCGTCCCATAAATTGGGATGGGTGCTACACACACCCCCTGCTGAAAAATACACTGTCCACAGTGGCTAAAGAAACCAAAACCCTTCAATCCGGAAGGTCATTGCTTTTTTTGTAACTATAATACAACTGAAATGGTGCCTGAACCAAAAAATATATTTTTTCTTGGAAGGTGGGTAAGGAGGGAGAAAAAGGAAGAAAGAAGAGCAAACACATAAATGACATCCCATTCTCAATGTCACATTTTCAGAATAGAAAAAAAACACATTATACATTCCACCCATAACTAGCTATCTATCCCACCCCATTCTCCGGTGGTTTTGACAGCCGTCTTCATACCTGCAAGAAACAATATGCAAGAGAGAAGAAAAAACACAATGCAAATCCTATTCCTAATATTCTATACAGTTAAAAAGTGAACCACCTCCCCTAAAGGAAGCGACTCCCTCCTCTAAAGTTCTTCTACGCTAGTCCTAGCATAAAGAGAAGAAGAAAAAAAAAACATCTAAGCCTAAATGCTTTGTTTTGCTATTGCAGTTTTTTTTTTTCCTCTGCAAACCGCTGCCACCTAGTGTTAGCATAAAGTAATTATATCTCACAGTAACTGCGCATGGGACTGCAGCACAGTACACATGAACACTTTCACATTTTAACCACGGCGTTCCTTCGCATGACCTACGGACTGACTACCCCAGAGTTCAATTTAGAGGAAAGAAATAGTCACTTTCTTTAGGAGAGAAGAAAAAAAACAAGAACAAGCTCTCCAGTCTCTTTCCTCTGTAAGAGTAGACATCCCCCTTCAGCAGAGCAAGGTCACTTAGCTCCAGGGCACGGTTTGTCCGCGCAAAGACAGGATAATCGGAAAAAAAACAAGCTCCTGTCTTAGAGATAAAAGTGGGGATCCAGGAGAATAAGAGTCTTCCACTGTTTGTCCAGAGTCTCTATAAAACAGACAGCGTCCTCTCTCCCTGGACAACAGATCACCACCTGGTCAGTATGGATATGCCGACCATAGGCTCCACTCCTTGTGACAACCTTTAAACCGGTCAGTTATAGCGGCGGAGCAAGTAAAGTGTCTATGGGACTTGGGCACTTAAAGGTAGTCCCATATAGGTTCGGAGTACCATCTTTCTCGATAACCTTCTATCTCAAACAACAGTTCCTTAGGCATGTAGGGTTACTCCCAGCCATACTCACTGGCCACTCTCTTGTTAAGAATTTGCTGCAAGCGGGCAAGATGGGGAATAGTTGCACGGTCCCCGCTTCCAGCATGTACAATAGCGTCCGGTGATCTCCGGACTGTAACTGTATCAGGCCCTGGTAGGGATTCTCCACTTGGGGCAGATACAGTCTTTCCTTCTATGGCCGGGACTTCCACACGGGGCGTAGTACTCCCAAAACTCATGGGCGATCCCAATTTCAAACTGTGGGCCGGGGCGACGGGTTTCATCTTGTCCCATCCCTTTTTGATGAAAATGTCATCTATCTCTGCATCGTCACCCACATCGGATGATGAGTCCAAGTCTGAGGTGTCATATTCCTCAGCGGGCAAGTAGTTTTGGGTAGACACAGACACATTTTCCCCAGACGGTAATAGTTCCCAAGGGTCGGCTGTCCACACATCCCCAGTAGTATGGGGTATACGCTTCTTTCCCTTCCCCGGCAAACTTGACATCACAGTCCCAGCCTCCTTACCGTCACCTGACGTGGACTTCTTGGGCTTGCTTCCTCTCTCGAGGTCCGGTTATGGTAGGTGCCGGGGCAGGCTCCGACCGCGGCCGCGGGAGGCCTTAACATATCCCACCTTCCGTTTTGCGGGCGGGATATGTACTTCAGAGATGGCGGGGGCAGCGTCCACTGCGGTATCCGCCGATGGCTCTGCAGCAGCTGAGACGTCCTCATTGGCCACATCCGTGGCAGTCGATGCAGTGCGCGTGGGCTTGGCTGTGGGAGTACAGGTTTCTTCCTCGGAAGTGACGGTACCTGTAAGGCAATTGACCCGGTAGACCCAGGGTTTCTCGGTGGGCTGGTCCACTTCGAAGAGAAACTCTCCACATGATGCACACCTTCCGAATGGCCGTAATTGCACAGCCAGTCCTTGGCATTTAGGGCAGAGCATGCCCAGGGCCTCCGCATCTCTGCAGGTGTACAAAGCGAAGCGGCCCCTGGGTTTGAGCTGGATCCCCGTCCCCGTAAGCAGGGCGGTGAGCGGAGCAATGTCCATTGAAGAAAGCATCGGGAACATCCGGGGTCCTGACAAAATTGAGGCACTGGGATAAGCGGACATGTTGCTGCTCACTCGATCCAACTCTCTCTGTCTCTTGGCGCCAAAGTACCCATGTGCAACACACAGGTGGAGGTGACTCCTCCACTTTTCTTCTTCCTGCACGTAGCTCGCTGGCTTCTCTTTTCCTAGACACACCCACGAACTACGCAGTTGGAAAAAACACAGTTCTGTGCCCCTTAACCCCTTTTTCTCTCTCAGAATACAGTAAGAAGAAAAAACACAATGCAAATCCTATTCCTAATATTCTATACAGTTAAAAAGTGAACCACCTCCCCTAAAGGAAGCGACTCCCTCCTCTAAAGTTCTTCTACGCTAGTCCTAGCATAAAGAGAAGAAGAAAAAAAAAACATCTAAGCCTAAATGCTTTGTTTTGCTATTGCAGTTTTTTTTTTCCTCTGCAAACCGCTGCCACCTAGTGTTAGCATAAAGTAATTATATCTCACAGTAACTGCGCATGGGACTGCAGCACAGTACACATGAACACTTTCACATTTTAACCACGGCGTTCCTTCGCATGACCTACGGACTGACTACCCCAGAGTTCAATTTAGAGGAAAGAAATAGTCACTTTCTTTAGGAGAGAAGAAAAAAAACAAGAACAAGCTCTCCAGTCTCTTTCCTCTGTAAGAGTAGACATCCCCCTTCAGCAGAGCAAGGTCACTTAGCTCCAGGGCACGGTTTGTCCGCGCAAAGACAGGATAATCGGAAAAAAAACAAGCTCCTGTCTTAGAGATAAAAGTGGGGATCCAGGAGAATAAGAGTCTTCCACTGTTTGTCCAGAGTCTCTATAAAACAGACAGCGTCCTCTCTCCCTGGACAACAGATCACCACCTGGTCAGTATGGATATGCCGACCATAGGCTCCACTCCTTGTGACAACCTTTAAACCGGTCAGTTATAGCGGCGGAGCAAGTAAAGTGTCTATGGGACTTGGGCACTTAAAGGTAGTCCCATATAGGTTCGGAGTACCATCTTTCTCGATAACCTTCTATCTCAAACAACAGTTCCTTAGGCATGTAGGGTTACTCCCAGCCATACTCACTGGCCACTCTCTTGTTAAGAATTTGCTGCAAGCGGGCAAGATGGGGAATAGTTGCACGGTCCCCGCTTCCAGCATGTACAATAGCGTCCGGTGATCTCCGGACTGTAACTGTATCAGGCCCTGGTAGGGATTCTCCACTTGGGGCAGATACAGTCTTTCCTTCTATGGCCGGGACTTCCACACGGGGCGTAGTACTTGTCAAGTAATTTTGGACCGACTCTCGTTACAAGTCAAGATATTTTATTGCATATGCAAGAGAAATGGTTAAATGTATATCTTCTGCTTCAGAGATCCATTTCTGCCTGTCATAGATTTACATTCAGCTTTTATAACCCTTAAACCTTCCCTTTTCCTGCTCGTAACGTCCTGACCATGTATAATTTCAACCTTTATTCTGACGTTAGCAGGAAATAGGGAAATATCCTTTTTCAGCCAACACCTTATGACAGGAAATTTCATACAATGAATACATAAATTATCTCATGGTTCGCAGCCCATATTTTGACAGATGTAAGAGTCAGCACATCTTTGCACAATAGAATATGGTCATATGACTTATTCCAGTAATTAGGGCTATTAGAGCTTATTCAGCATATTTAAGTATTAATAGAGTTATATAAAGCAAACATTTTAACTTTAGAAGATATAGTCATATTAATATGCATATTCATAGTTGACATTTAAAGTATAATTTCTAATTTCTCTAACAGCTGCCCCCTTTTATACTTATAATGTCAATAATTCAAATATCCAGGTTCTTTATTTTACCAGGTATTATCATTTAGACAAATAAGTCTTTTGAAAGGACTGTAAGTTCATCTTCATCAGGTTCCGGGTATAGTTCAGTGTTGTTCTGAAATAACATAGTCTTTGTTAGTGATGTGTCAATCAGTCTTTGAAGAATTCCTCTAATACAAGGAATGCAGCAACATCCACACAGCGTAAGGACCGTGGCTGCCATGACAACAGAGATGAGCAAACCTTTTGCAAGATCACCCCATTTACCAAACCATTTTTCAAAGAGTCCTGTTAAGGGGTTCTCTACACCAGAGTTCTCAGTTAGTTCCTGGGATAACATTTGTAGGCCTTGCAAAGCCTTGGTGATACTTCCATCAGGTGCCGTATTATTTGGAATAAAAGTGCAGCAGAAGGTGCCGAACATTTCGCATACCCCGCCCCTTTCTGCCAGCAACATATCCAATGCTATACGGTTCTGCCACGCTGTCAAAGAGGTGGCGTCCAATTGTGCTGCTATACCTTTGATAGCATCTCTGGTGTAATTCACAAACCTCTGCTGGTTGTAGTAAATGTAGTTTATCCAGTCGACATTCTTATTGGGCTGTACCCATAGGAAGAGTGAGGTGAGTCCTGCTGTTACTTGATTCTGTGCTTTAAATTCATCCGGAACTCCTCGTGGAACACCTATTGAGTCTATATATACCTGGTTGTCAAAATGATTCTGGACACTTAAGTCTCTTAAAATAGTGTTTACCTGTTAGTCTCATCAATTTATTAGTCATAGGAACAATATAAAAGGGAAGCAACAGGCGGGTAAGGGCACAACTACCCTCCCATCTAGGTGGCAGTCTGAGCCTTAGTTTCTTGTCCCCACACAGCCACCAAACATCAGCTAGTTGCCGTTTCTGTTCCTGAAACCATTTTAGTTGATACTTAATGTCTGTAGTTGATGTTGTGGTCGCACAGTATTCAGGAGATAGAGTGCCAACCTTTGTACCATCCTTATCTTTGTTAGAGAAACTAGAAAAATTTCCTGGTAATACTTGTACTGAAGGGGGTGTACTTTGCATTTTAGTTTTAGGGTATCTCTTTTTCTCATTTGCACATTCAGACCCAGTAATATTTTCTGAAAACAGTCTTATTATGCAAGCTAAATCTGTTTCCTCTTCAGGGAGAGGAATGGTAGCTAGTTGTGGTCTTGGGTTTGCACAAGAAATACAATCACTTAACCCCTTAGATTGAGTTGTGTATCTGACCCATTCTATCCACTAATTTTTGTCTCCAAATCCTGTTTCTATACTTAATTGTTCCTTGTAAGTAAAATCTGTTTTAAACAAAGAGGTATTAAGTTGAAACTGAGTTGGCTCGGGGGCTGGGGTGTTCTGACCAGGGGTTACAACCTAAATAGTGATTCTCCCTAGTAGGTCAGATATTGTACCATATACCAATTAGTTGTATTGTTTAGTTTACAAAATTGGAGCCATTGTTACTGTAAATCAGCGCGGGGATCCCTTGTCGTGGAATCACCTCTTTGATTAGTACTTTGGCTACTGACTGTCCATCCGTGTGCGCCATAGGAAAAGTTTCCACCCACTTTATAAACCTGTACACAATAACCAGACAGTACTTATTCTCACATTTGTTCAATTCAATAAAATCCATGCATATTGTGTGAAAGGGATAAGGGGGTTGTGGGAAATGACCCCTTAAGGCTCTTAGGGCACCTTGTGCATGGTATCTGTTACAAATCGGATATGTGAGACAAAATTTTCAGAGTAGTTTTGTAAACCCATATGTTGTGTACACCCAGTACCATCCCTCCTTTTGAGGTATGGGCCTACCCATGACTCAATAACACAGCATACGTGAATAGTGATGTAGATAAGTTAGGTTTACCTTCTGTACATGTGTATATACCATTGACCAGTGTTGACCCTGTATATAACCACTTTGATTTTCACCTGCCGGTGATGTTTTCTGCATTTCTGATAACCATGTTTCATCAATAGCTCTCTGTACCTCATCATTTACTTGGGAAACTGTATATGTTTGTCATTGCTGTCCTTCAGAAGCTTCCTTTGCTGTCTTGTCTGCTAGTGCATTTCCTAGGGTAATTGGATCTGTTCCCTTTCTATGTGCCGCACATTTACAAATAGCCACTTGTGCTGGTTTTTGTACATATTCTAGAAGGGCAAGAATGAGATCTCTGTGTGATCGGTTTCCCATGGCAACGTAATCATACCCCTTTTTTCCATTGCTGGGCAAATATGTGTAGAGAAAGCGTATTGGCTGTCAGTATAAATATCTATTTATTTTTCCCTTCCCCTAGACTGCAGGCCCTTGACAGGGCTATAATGTCAGCTTGTTGTGCAGAATAGGAACTGGGAAAAGGTCTAGCTTCAATGACCTGGTCATGTGTTACTATAGCATAAGCCGTTTGATTTATCGTTTTTTCTACACGACCCATCAACAAAAATGTCAGCATCTAGAAAGGGAACATCAGTGATATCCTTCCTAGGGAGTACCCGTTCATCAATTTTGAGCTGCACAATCATGTGGATCCCCATCACCAGGTGTTGGCATTAGTGTAGCAGGATTCAATGTAGTACACTTCTTGATTGTAACGTGCGGTTGTCCCAGAAGTGTAGTCATACATGATAAATGCCTGACTGGAGATAAATAGGAGATTCTGTCTTATAGTAAGATCACCTAAATAACATGTGAGACCTTTAAGTACCAGGGGTGGAACAATACTATCAATGCAGATGACCGTATGGCCAATGAGGCTGCTACTACAGCTTGTACACAGTGGGGCAAATTAGTTAAGTAAAATGCAACTAGTTTGTGTTCGTTCTCATAAACCTGAGTGAGAGCAGAAGTCATGTACCCCTCTTTACAATCTACAGTCTGCTAAAGGGTTTCTACTGTAATTGGGTAGGCTAAGCACAGTAGAACCCACAATGAGGTGCTTCACCTTTGTAAATGCATCCTCTGCTTGCACATTCCACTGGATGGAACCTTTTGCAGACATTTGTGTACCATAGATGAGATCAGAAAGAGGCACCACCTCCGTAGCATAATTAGCTATCCATGCTCTACAAAAATTTGCCATGCCAAGAAATTACATCATTTCTTTATTTTTACGTGGTTTGGGGGCTTGAAGGATGGCTTCTTTTCGGATCTCATCTGGATGTCTGCCTTTTTGAGATATAATGTAACCCTGGTATTTCACCTTGGTTTTCAAAAGTTGTATTTTATTTTGCTAACCTTGTGACCTTGTTCTGCGAGGAAATGCATCAGAGCCAAGGTGTCAATTTTACATTGTCGCTCCAGAGGAGCCGCTACCAGAATGTCATCCACATACAAGAGAATTTGACTCCCACTGGGAGGTACAACTCGAGACAAAGCATTGAACATTTCTTGTGAGTTTTCCCTTGTACATAAGTGCAAACCAGAACTGACTGTCTGTCTTAATTAGCCCTACGTCTGTCTTTCCTTTTGATCACAAGAAATCGGGGACGTCTTTTAAGGCATCCCCTTCCCCTCGGGTCAAAAAGTGTCAGTCACTGTCTTTTGTCAAAACTTCAATCACGCAAGTTCTGGTTGTACATTCAACAAACCACGCTAATCTGTACCTCTGATTCCCTCTGGATTTCAGTTCCTCATCTGTTAATTTGACCCAGTCTGTGATAAGTTCTCCCAGCTCATGCCATGATACCTCGGAGTTCCGCGTGACCGAAACATGAGGTACAGTATCCTGCCTGTATATTTGCAGAATAGGCTGTGGTAGGAGACAAGTAGCCATGTTATTTCCTTTCTTATCACAGTACAGGTATCTTAAGAGCACTTCAGTGTTAGTGCAACTCATTAACTGTTTCTCATAAGACCTATCAGGCCCAGTGGTCCTTTTGTAGTAGATAGTGCAATAGAGGTTCGTCTGGACCTTGTACCTTTCCTCACAGGCTCTTCAATTATTTCTGTCAGGGTTTTGGGCATCTTTAATCCCTCAGTTTGTAAATCCAAGCTGTACCAGTATCAGGGCTCATTATCCACAGCTGTGATTTGTTTTTCACACAGCCGATGGGCTTTGAGGCCCCCCTCCACTGGTACGACAGAAATATCAAGAGCATGCCACATGTCTCTACCCAACGAATTAACAGGACATTTAGTTGACATTACAATTTTACACTGAGCCTTTTTACCTGTCTGTGGATTTTCCACAGTAAGGCCTTCAGACACGGCCTCCTGGTGCATCAACCCATTTGCAGATTTTACATATACTAAACCTTTTCCCTTTACCCCTGGTGGCATATCCAGCGGGTGTATCAGGGTCCTACAAGTCCCAGTGTCACAGAGACTACTCTTTGCAACCCAGGTTATTTCTGGCTTGGCTTCAGCATGCAAACAAGTTTCAACATTACACACATCCAAAATATCAGATTCTTTCCCATCCTTCTGCTTCTCTCTCTGCAGACACACTTTTACCATACAGGAAACACTCCCCCCTCATCCTTTTCTTTACTTTCTTTTTTGGTTGGAAGTGTCCCTCAGCATGCCTCACATACTTGATTAGCTCCTAGAGTCTGCAGATCCTATGGTTAATCATGTGTTCGTTAACAAAACTTGATATAAGGACTAGCAGCCCCTTCAGGATTGCATTCTTTAGCTGTTGTTCATATGGGCTATCGTTCACTTGATCTACTGGGATTTCTATCCCAGAGTGGTTTTTAAAATTCTTCTTTATCCTAACAATGAAATTATCCACTGTTTCCTCTTCTCCCCATATACACTGATTTATAATGGACCAGTCGGCTTGACGTATCCATCTATCCTCTCTCTATCTTTGCTATAAGAGCATTTCTTCTGTTTTTGAGTGCTGCATCATCCTGAGGCAACACCCCTCCCTGGTTGTTTAATCCACTCCAATCTCCCACTACATGATGCCAGTCAGGTCCCAGTACCTGTCTGGTGACCTGCTCTATTTCCCTCACATTGAGATGATAGCTAGCAACCATTCCCATGATACCATCCCTGAATTGAGCTATGTGGACCTTGGGATTGCTGTAAGGAGGGTCAGCGGGGTAACTTGTTGCATACCTCTGTCCCATCTGGTGGTGGGGACTGCAGGTCTGCAATAGGGAATTGGGAGCGGGTGGTGAAGTCAGAGGGGGAGCAGCGTCTGTCGGTGGGATTGGAGAGTCCTCTAAAGGGTGTGTAGGGGCTGTCGGGTGCATTAGGTTTGTCGCATTTTGTTCAGTCAATACTTGCTGCACTAAACTTCGGAGGACGGTCATATTATTGTCCTCCTCTTTGTCTAAAAACATAGTCTTTTTATGATTTTTTTATGATTTTAACCTACAGTTAGCCTCCTCAAGCCATTTCTTTGCCTGGGGAAGACCTAATTTATTCTGTTTCCTTATTTTTCTTTTCTTTTTTATTTTTTTTTATATATATATATATATATATATATATATATATACACATATATACATACATATATATACACATACATACATGCCGGCATAATTTTTATTTATTTTTTAAGCTTTCTACACAACACAGTATTACACAACAATCCTTATTTAAAAATGCATCAAAATCATACTTTGTTTTTCATGTCTTAAGGAGTTTCACATTCTCTTTGTCTAGACTACACATATACTTTGCATCATCATTCAAACCATCAGACTTTCCATGGATCATACTCATTTTAACGTGCACACGGAGTTTTTTTTGTAAGGTCTTCTCACACTGACACAATACCTGCACACAGTATCTTATCACTTCTGCAGCTACTCACAAACTTTCTAGTCGTGACATATCACTTCTAGATTGTTGATCTTGTGTGCTGCTATAATACTGGTGTCTTGTCTTCTTACTTAATGTTTTTTTCATTTATAGGGAGAATGAACAGAATTACAAGGCGAACGTAAATTCACCTGACTGGTCAACCCCCCCTGATCAAAACATTAATATTTCAGTAAACTGTAGGGAGCATGAACAGAATTACAAGGCGAACGTAAATTCACCTGACTGGTCAACCCCCCCTGATCAAAACATTAATATTTCAGTAAACTGTAGGGAGCATGAACAGAATTACAAAAGAGACTTAATTTCTCTCGACTGTTGTTCCCACACGTTATCAAAACATTAATATTTGTTGATTCAACGGTATTTATAAATGCCTGTACAGGTTTTTTACACAACATACGAGGCTGGCTGAGCGCAAGGGCTCGTCAAATTACCTCTATTTGTTACCTGGAAATCTATCAGGCCATACCTTTGTATCAACAGGGGTTCATGTTTTTGATGTAGGAATATTTATGTGTCCCCCACGGGAATTCCTGCAGTTTACAAGGCTGTCAGGACCTAGGTCCTTTGTCGACAAATTTCCTTTATCTGCACCCGGGTATTGGAATGGGACCATACTCCTATATCAAAGGGATTTAAACTACGGACGTATCTACTTATATTCCCTCAACTTGGATAAAGCAAAACATATACACAACAGATAAACATTCAATTAATCTCTATATTAGATGTATGTAACAAAATCCCTTAATTCATTAAATCCCTAATCACATTTAGGCCTAAAAGTATAATATAATAAATGAAAATATCTTACCTTGCCCCGAGAGCGGTCTCTTGTGCTGATCCGGTAAGTCGCTGCCCGGGAGGCACTAGTTCAGTGAGCCGGCCTCTGTTAACGTCAAATTTAAGACGGAGGACTTACAGTTTTTTGCCGTACGGACATCGGTTCACTGGGTTGTTGGCTAGTGCTTTCCAGGAATTTGGACTTCCGGCTCGAAGGACCAAAATGTCAAGTAATTTTGGACCGACTCTCGTTACAAGTCAAGATATTTTATTGCATATGCAAGAGAAATGGTTAAATGTATATCTTCTGCTTCAGAGATCCATTTCTGCCTGTCATAGATTTACATTCAGCTTTTATAACCCTTAAACCTTCCCTTTTCCTGCTCGTAAGGTCCTGACCATGTATAATTTCAACCTTTATTCTGACGTTAGCAGGAAATAGGGAAATATCCTTTTTCAGCCAACACCTTATGACAGGAAATTTCATACAATGAATACATAAATTATCTCATGGTTCGCAGCCCATATTTTGACAGATGTAAGAGTCAGCACATCTTTGCACAATAGAATATGGTCATATGACTTATTCCAGTAATTAGGGCTATTAGAGCTTATTCAGCATATTTAAGTATTAATAGAGTTATATAAAGCAAACATTTTAACTTTAGAAGATATAGTCATATTAATATGCATATTCATAGTTGACATTTAAAGTATAATTTCTAATTTCTCTAACAGTACTCCCAAAACTCATGGGCGATCCCAATTTCAAACTGTGGGCCGGGGCGACGGGTTTCATCTTGTCCCATCCCTTTTTGATGAAAATGTCATCTATCTCTGCATCGTCACCCACATCGGATGATGAGTCCAAGTCTGAGGTGTCATATTCCTCAGCGGGCAAGTAGTTTTGGGTAGACACAGACACATTTTCCCCAGACGGTAATAGTTCCCAAGGGTCGGCTGTCCACACATCCCCAGTAGTATGGGGTATACGCTTCTTTCCCTTCCCCGGCAAACTTGACATCACAGTCCCAGCCTCCTTACCGTCACCTGACGTGGACTTCTTGGGCTTGCTTCCTCTCTCGAGGTCCGGTTATGGTAGGTGCCGGGGCAGGCTCCGACCGCGGCCGCGGGAGGCCTTAACATATCCCACCTTCCGTTTTGCGGGCGGGATATGTACTTCAGAGATGGCGGGGGCAGCGTCCACTGCGGTATCCGCCGATGGCTCTGCAGCAGCTGAGACGTCCTCATTGGCCACATCCGTGGCAGTCGATGCAGTGCGCGTGGGCTTGGCTGTGGGAGTACAGGTTTCTTCCTCGGAAGTGACGGTACCTGTAAGGCAATTGACCCGGTAGACCCAGGGTTTCTCGGTGGGCTGGTCCACTTCGAAGAGAAACTCTCCACATGATGCACACCTTCCGAATGGCCGTAATTGCACAGCCAGTCCTTGGCATTTAGGGCAGAGCATGCCCAGGGCCTCCGCATCTCTGCAGGTGTACAAAGCGAAGCGGCCCCTGGGTTTGAGCTGGATCCCCGTCCCCGTAAGCAGGGCGGTGAGCGGAGCAATGTCCATTGAAGAAAGCATCGGGAACATCCGGGGTCCTGACAAAATTGAGGCACTGGGATAAGCGGACATGTTGCTGCTCACTCGATCCAACTCTCTCTGTCTCTTGGCGCCAAAGTACCCATGTGCAACACACAGGTGGAGGTGACTCCTCCACTTTTCTTCTTCCTGCACGTAGCTCGCTGGCTTCTCTTTTCCTAGACACACCCACGAACTACGCAGTTGGAAAAAACACAGTTCTGTGCCCCTTAACCCCTTTTTCTCTCTCAGAATACAGTAACACAGCTCAATTTCTTCCACGGCCGACTTTCCAAGCACATACAAAATAGTCCAGTAATGCGAGAGATAGCCATAAATCCCGGACTCAAGCCCCCACGTGTAGCACACAGACCCTTCCGCTCCATCCATTTTTGCACACCTGCTACTTGCCCGTAGTCCAACTCCAGATATGGAGAGGCGAGCGGTGTAAGATTTTTGGGCCTTGCAGCGAGTTACCTCTCCAGAGTGGATCCCTGGTCTCCGTTGTCTGGGCGAAAGTCCTTTTTCTGTAATAAAGCCAATGTCCACACAGGTGTAAAACCTAAGCAGCAAGGTTTATTCCCTTCTTGAGGCAAAACTTGGAAGAGAGAGAGTAGAAACGACAAAGTAGGGGAAGGTTCAGGCACGCAACACTTAGAGAACACTTTCGTCGCCACTCAAGCCTGAGTGGGTATTGCTCACCCGGTTAGTCCCTATGAGAGCGGTCCTAGCAGCCGGAGTGGAGCACGGATGTCAGAGATAATAGATCCCTCTTTAGGTAGGCCTCCAGGCCTCTCCCAGAGATAGCAGTATCGTCGCTATCTCCGCCAGGACTGATCTTCCCCTAGAACTCCTTCCATAAAGTTGGGCCCCCTTTTACTGGGCAGCCTGGGATCTCTCTCCGAAGCGTAGGCCCTCGGTAGGAGAGCTGGGCCTACTATACAGCAGTAGAGCCTCGAGCTAAAGGTGCCCGAGACCGATCACACGCGTCCCGTGCCATGAGAGCCACGAGACATGCTCACTGGACCAGAGATTCCCCCGAAATCCTTGGGGTCCCCCTGGAATCGTCTCACGCTTAATGGCGTCTGCCCCTTTTGTACCCTCTCCCAGCATGCACAGCGGGTAGACCACGCCCACTGAACGGCTGCCGAGAGAGGACACCCAATGGCGCTGCGATACCCCCTGCGGTTCAACCTGAGCCGAAGATGACAGCGCCACCCTCAGGCAACAGGGAACTATACTGCCAGGCAGCATCGCACCCAGATCAATTTAATATATAAACAGGTCTGAGCCGAACTATTAGCTCCGACCACCCCTAAATTTGCACATATAGCGTCCCATAAATTGGGATGGCCGCTACACCTATATCGTAGAGATAGGGAGGGTAGGAAAAGGGGAGGGGTATGCTTGTAAATCAAGAATGATGTGCAAGTGAACTTGAGGGACGACATCACCAATGGAGGTAGGGGGGATGTGGAATGGCGGCAAGGCTGGACAATGTCATTATAATAAGGGATTTTAATTATCCAGATATCGACTGGGCAGAAGGAACCGCTCATTCGTCTAAGGCTCGCCATTTCCTAAATGTCTTGCAGGATAATTTCATGGGTCAGTTGGTGAATGCACCAACAAAGAGAACGCATTACTAGACCTACTGATTACAAACAATACAGACCTAATAGCGGATGTGGAAATATGGGGCAACTTAGGAAACAGGTCAATTAGATTCTGTATAAATCACAGAAATAAAAAGCTCAAGGGTATTACAAGTACACTGATTTTCAAAAGAGCCAACTTCCCTAAACTGCGCTCTTTGCTAGACGATATTAAATTGGATAAAATCCTAGGAACAAGGAACACTGAGGAAAAATAGAAGCGCTTTAAAGAGGAAGTAAACCCTCTTTTTTTTTAAAAATAAAAAATACACCCTGCAAGAAAAAGGCATAATGAGCTAGTATGCATAGCATACTAGCTAATTATGTATTACTTACCTGAGATTGAAGCCCCCGCAGCGGCCCTCGTTCGCCTCCTCCGACACCGCCATCTCTCCTGGAGTGACTTCCGGGTATCGCGGCTCCAGCGCTGTGACTGGCTGGAGCCGCGATGACGTCACTCCTGCGCATGCGCGAGGGTGCCGCCACTAACGGCATGATCACCGTTAGAAACGCCACGCTCAGTGCGCCTGCACCGTAGACATCGGTGCCACTATTTCTGCAAATATCTCCTAAACCTTTAGGTTTGGGAGATATTTCTTGCACCTACAGGTAAGCCTTTATCTAGGCTGACCTGTAGGTTAAAGTGGTTGTAATGGGTTTACAACCACGTTAAGAGCATACTAAATAAAGTGCATTCCAATGGGAAAAAAGTTTAAAAGACCTAAAATAAATCCTAAACTCTAACGCAAAAATGCAAAAAAAAGCAAAAGGAAGGGCCTTCAGAAAATATAAGGCTGAGGGAGCATTGTCAGCATTCCAACAATACAAAGGAATGCAATAAGAAATGTAAGCGCGCAATCAGGGCTGCTAAAATAGACCACAAAAGGCACATAGCAAAGGAGAGTAAAAAAACAAAAACAAGAAATTTTCTAAATATGCTCACGGCAAGAAAGTGAGACCAGGAAATAACAGGGGAGCATATGAAGTTCGAACCCTTGGGATGCCTATTTCATAAAGCTGACAAGCCTATAGCACAATACAGGAGAGCTCTGGTACCACACCTGTTAAAAGCAGCTAAAGTCTTGATTCCCAGGTACTGGCGAACACAAAAAATCCCAAGCGCAAAGCAATGGATACTAAAAATTGATCAGATATGTTCCATCGAAAAGACAATACATGCAGGGGAAGACCTAATAGAGAGATATAACGATACTTAGGGAAAATGGTTGGATTTCAAGAAATCGGAGAAGTATATAGAAATATGTGATACAGGCGAATGAGAACACATGGGAATATTAATATCCTGAGTATGTATAGAATTGGCTATTTGGGGAAGACTTAAGCCCTGTACACACGATCGGATATCCTATGGATTCTAATCCGATGGTTTTGTCCATCGGAAATCCGATGAAGCTGACTTCCATCAGTCTTGCCTACACACCATCAGTCAAAAAACCGACCGTCCCAAACGCGGTGAACACTCAGATGAGCCGAGAAAAAGGAAGTTCAATGCTTCTGAGCATGCGTTCACTTGATTCTGAGCATGCATGGGTTTTTTATCCGATGGACTTGCCCACAGACGATCGGAATTTGATATCGGTTTTTTATCCATCGGATAATTTTAAAACATGTTCTATTTTTTAAAACCGATGGAAAAAAGACCGATGGGTCCCATACACAATCGGTTTGTCTGATGAAAACAATCCATCGGACGGTTTTCATCAGTTAAACCGATCGTGTGTACAGGGCTTAAGAAGAGAAAAGGTGGGAGCCTAAAAGGGAGAGGGGGAGGGAGCGGGTGTGAAATGCATATATATATATATATATATATATATATATATATATATATACATACATATACACACAGTTGTGCTCATAAGTTTACATACCCTTGCAGAATTTATGATTTATTGGCCATTTTTCAGAGAATATGAATGATAATGCAAAAACTTTTCTTTCACTCATGGTTAGTGTTTGGCTGAAGCCATTTATTATCAATCAACTGTGTTTACTTTTTTTAATTTATAATGTCAACAGAAACTACCAAAATTACCCTGATCAAAAGTTTACATACCCCAGTTCTTAATATCGTGTATTGCCCCCTTTAACATCAACGACAGCTTGAAGTCTTTTGTGGTGTTTGTGGATGAGGCTCTTTATCTTCTCAGATGGTAAAACTGCCCATTCCTCTTGGCAAAAAGCCTCCAGTTCCTGTAAATTCTTGGGCTGTCTTGCATGAACTGCACGTTTTGAGATCTCCCCAGAGTGGCTCAATGATATTGAGGTCAGGAGACTGAGATGGCCACTCCAGAACCTTCACTTTATTCTGCTGTAGCCAATGACAGGTCGACTTGGCCTTGTGTTTTGGATCATTGTCATGTTGGAATGTCCAAGTACATCCCAAGCGCAGCTTCCTGGCTGATGAATGCAAATGTTCCTCCAGTATTTTTTTGATAACATACTGCATTCATCTTGCCAACAATTTTCGACCAAACTTCCTGTGCCTTTGTAGCTCACACATCCCCAAAACATCAGCGATCCACCTCCGTACCTTTCATCATAGGCCTTGTTGACTCCTCTCCAAATATAGCATTTATGGTTGTGGCCAAAAAGCTAAATTTTGGTCTCATCACTCCAAATGACTTTGTGCCAGAAGGTTTGAGGATGGTCTCTGTGCTGTTTGGCATATTGTAAGCGGTAAACTTTGTGGCATTTGCATAGTAATGGCTTTCTTCTGGCGACTCGACCATGCAGCCCCTCTTTCTTCAAGTGCCTCCTTATTGTGCATCTTGAAACAGCCACACCACATGTTTTCAGAGAGTCCTGTATTTCACCTGAAGTTATTTGGGTGTTTTTCTTTGCATCCCTAACAATTTTCCTGGCAGTTTTGGCTGAAATTTTAGTTGGTCTACCTGACCGTGGTTTGGTTTCAACAGAACCCCTCATTTTCCACTTCTTGATTAGAGTTTGAACACTGCTGATTGGCATTCTCAATTCCTTGGATATCTTTATATATCCCTTTCCTGTTTTATACAGTTCAACTACCTTTTCATGTAGATCCTTTTGACAATTCATTTGCTTTCCCCATGACTCAGAATCCAGAAACGACAGTGCAGCACTGGATGAAAGATGCAAGGGTCTGTCAGGAGTCCAGAAACTCATTGACCTTTTATACACACACTAATTTACGAGCAAACAGATCACAGGTGAGGATTGTTACCTTTAATAGCCATTCAAACCCCTTTGTGTCAACTTGTGTGCATGTTATCAGGCCAAAATGACTATTATGTAAACTTTTGGTGAGGATCATTTGGGTGGTTTCTGTTGTCATTATGATTTAAAAAGAGTAAACACAGTTGATTGATAATAAATGGCTTCAGCCAAACACTAACCATGAGTGAAAGAAATGTTTTTGTGTTATCATTCATATTCTCTGAAAAATGGCCAAGAAATCATAAATTCTGCCAGGGTATGTAAACTTATGAGCACAACTGTATATATACACTGAGAAAAATTATAAACGCAACACTTTTGTGTTTGCCCCTATTTATCATGAGCTGAACTCAAAGATCTACGACTTTTTCTATGTACACAAAAGGCCTATTTCTCTCAAATATTGTTCACAAATCTGTCTTAGCCCAGGTTCACACTGGGCTGTGGGAGTGAAGCCTTGCGAATTCAGCTGAACTCGCACGATTTCACTCCTGCCTGTCAGTCACGATTTTTGCCGCGATTACAAAGACATCTGTGCAGGTTTCTGCACAGATGTCAATGTAAATCGCGGGCCGAAATCGCAAAAAGTAGTACAGAAACGAAATTTTTAAATCGGTGCAGCACCGCAGATGCGGCGTCGCACCGATTAGGACAGCGTTTTGACATTTGATTTGACATGTCAAATCGCATGTCAAAACGCACCAGTGTAAACCAGGGCCCAATCTGTGTTAATGAGCACTACTCCTTTGCTGAGATAATCCATCCACCTCCCAGGTGTGGCATATCCATATGCTGATTAGACAGCATGATTATTGCACAGGTGACTAAAAGGTCACTCTAATATGTGCAGTTTTATCACACAGCACAATGCCACAGATTGTAAAGCGCTGCGTAAACTGTTGGCGCTATATAAATCCTGTATAATAATAATAATATTGTCGTAAGTTTTGAGGTAGGGAGCGTGTAATGCTGACTGCAGGAATGTCCACCAGAGCAGTTGCCCTTGAATTGGATGTTCATTTCTCTACCATAAGCCCTCTCCAAAGGTGTTTCAGAGAATTTGGCAGTACATCCAACGGGCCTCACAACCTCAGACCATGCATAACCACTCCAGCCCAGGACCTCCACATCCAGCATCTTCACCTTCAAGATCGTCTGAGACCAACCACCTGGACAGCTGCTGCAACAATGGGTTTGCATAACCAAAAAGATTTTGTACAAACTGTCAAAAACTGTCTCAGGGAAGCTCATCTGCATGCTCGTAGTCCTCATTGGGGTCTCGACCTGACTGCAGTTCGTCGTCATATTTGACTCGAGTGGGCAAATGCTCACATTCGATAGCGTCTGGCACTTTGGAGAGTTGTTCTCTTCACAGATGAATCCCTGGTTTTCACTGTACAGGGCAGATGACAGACAGCGTGTATGGCGTCGTGTGGGTGAGGGGTTTGCTGATATCAATGTTGTGGACCGAGTGGCCCATGGTAGCGGTGGGGTTTTGGTATGGGCAGGCGGTTGCTATGGCCAATGAACACTTTTCACTATTTGAGAGAAATAGGCCCGTTGTGAGTTCAGCTCTTTATAAATAGGGGCAAACACAAAAGTGTTGTGTTTATAATTTTGCTCAATGTCTGTGTGTGTATATATATATAGATATATATCTATATATATGTAGCGACCTCACCCTTTACTCCCCTCTGACACTTGGCTCTCGTCTAGGGGACCAGGGAGGAGAGTGTGGCGCACCACCAGCTCACACCATACTGTATGCAAAGATGGAGCTAATCAAACCATACCTTCGGGTCTGTGTTTCCATCCAGAGCCAAACCTTCTCTTGAGAATGATTCCCACCGTCCACGCAGGTGGAGGTAAGGCCCTTAGCTCCCAGTAAGTTACTGTCCACACCACTGAAAGTCCAACACTTATTTATTCGTAGCAATAAACAGTCTCTATGAGAGCAGACAGGTTGTAACACATTCAGTTCAGATGAGGTGGGGAAGGAAGGTCCAGGCACAAACTTAAACTTGGTTTTCTCCTATTCTGTATAGCACCAACAGGCTTGACACACAGTCGCTGCCACCGACCGTGAGAACTTGAACTACCTTCTAGAAGCGATGGCCCTTGTCAGGGAAAGGACATCCATCCAGACAGCTACCAGAGGCCCCACCGTCACCTGCGAATGCTGCACCGAGTCTTCGGATAGGGTCACCTCCCTGGCCTCCTTGTCCTAGATTCGGGCGTCCACACCAGGGGACACCCTAGGAGCCCTCGATCCCTCTCGGAACTCAGTCGAAGGTACTGGGCCCCAGGCCTCCAGAAAGTACCTCACCCCAGACCGATGGTGTCTGGGGTGAGACCGCAGCTCCGTCTCCGGGCCTAGGGCACCCGGAGCCCACCATCACTCACCCCCAGGCTGAAGGTGCCTGGGCGTGGACCCCGAGCGGAAGACGTCTGCCCCCTTTATACCCTCCCACAACAGGCACAGCAGGTTCCCCGCCCCACTGTACTACTGCCGCGAGAGGACACAAAGGGCACAGCCCTCCAATGGTGGTTCAACCCCGGCCTATGGTGACAGCGCCACCTATAGACCCTGAGGATCTGCACACCATTGATATTCCCCACTGGCATAAATTGGTCCATGAATCCTAACAATTATTGCATCTGAGCCTGTTACCACTCAGATTCTTCCCCTAAATATGACCACCCGCTACATATATATATAGATATATATCTATATATATAGATATATATATATATATATATATACACACAGTGTGTGTATGTGTATGTGCATATATATGTATGTACCGGTATGTACATTTTTCTTTTTTTTCCCTCTCTCTTTTTTCTTCTGTTTATTATTAGGGGAGGGGGTTTAAGAGTTAAGATTGTGGATTGTATTTTTACATACATCTGATAATGTTTGCCATAATATCCTTTTGAAAAACAATAAAAATTCTTGAATATAAAAAAATGAGTGAGGCCAGAACTTATTGGCCCCATAAAGGACGATGAAGGGAATTTGGTTACAAAAGACAAAGAGAAGGCAAAGGTTTTAAACGCATTCTTCTTCCCAGTTTTCACAAAGGAAAAGGGTGGAGGGGATACAGTTATATAGTTGGTAAGGTTGAATAAAGACAACCGTCTATACAGTCCATAGTAACCAAGACTGTAATGTTAATAACACGTCATAGAATGCACCCTCATAGCCAACAGAATCAAATATCAGAAATAGACTTGAAAAACTTAACATAAATAAATCACCAGGACCTTACACCAGGGCTTACACCCGAGGGTCCTTCACCTCCCTGGCGGTATGATTATTTCAGATTTTAGGTGCTGAAAGCGGTACCATTATTTTGCATGGAAATTTGGCGTTTTATATTGTAGGCCTGCAATTCTTAGGAATAACTCACTTAAATCTGTCCAAACAAGAGTCTAGTAGACATCTCGGGTATAATAAAGTTTGAAACACAAAATCATTAATTATAATATAATAAATAACTATAAATAATAACAAATAATAATATAATAATAATAATAAAAATTATTCAATAATGTTATCAAATCAAAAACACTGAAATTTGCTCAGTTGCAGAATTGTCGCTGTCATTAGATTTAGTGTTTGATGACTCTAATTTATTATCGCTGTTTTCTAGCTGGTCTAAAACCACTTTTTACATAAAGGGACACTTTTTGGTTGCTATGGACAATCTCCAGTTTCCAGGCAGAAAGAACAGTTTTTATAATATAAAACTGCATGCAGGGCACTGGACAAACCACTAGGGACAAAGGGGATGTGTAATTATATTATACAGTCCTGTAATCTGTAAGATTACAGTATACTGTATGTGTACTGTGTTTTTACTTTTTTGAATTTGGCGCCGATCTCCGCCCCGTGCGCCGCAATGTCGCAGGGAACGGAGCTCAGCGGCTCTCGGGCACTGTGTGAATCGAGCGAGGAGACAGCTCGCACACACAGCGGGGAGACATTGCAAGATCCAGTGGACAAGGTAAGTTACTTTGCCTGGATACTGCGATGCCATCTCGAGTCTGGCTCGGGGTTACCGCTTTTGGTACTGAAATTCCACCCCGAGCCAGACTCGGGAATACCGCTAGGCAGGTTAAGGAACTCAGTCAGGTGATAGCTAGACCATTGTTCCTAATTTTTATGGACAGTTTACTGACTGGAATGGTACCAGCTGATTGGAGAAAAGCCAACGTGGTACCAATATTTAAAAAAGGGCCGAGATATATCCCTGGAAACTACAGGCCAGTTAGCCTAACATCAATAGTCTGCAAGCTATTGGAGGGGATGATAAGGGACTTTATCTAAGATTTTAGTAATGAAAACGGTATCATTAGTAGTAATCAGCATGGATTTACGAAGGATCGTTCTTGCCGGACCAATCTATTAACATTCTATGAAGAAGTAAGCTACCACCTAGATAAAGGAAGGCCTGTGGATTTGGTGTATCTGGATTTTGCAAAGGCATTTGATACAGTTCCCCACAAAAGTTTACTCTACAAACTGAGGCCTGTCGGCATGGACCACAGGGTGAGTACCTGGATTGAAAACTGGCTACAGGGGCGGGTCCAAAGGGTTGTGATAAATAGCGAGTACTCTGAATGGTCCAGTGTGGTAAGTGGGGTCCCCAAAGGATCTGTGCTGGGACCAATTCTGTTTAATTTATTCACAAACGATATAGGGGGTGGGATATATAGCTCAATCTCAATATTTGCGGAAGATACAAAGTTAAGCAGGGCAATAACTTTTACGCAGGATGTGGAAACCTTACAAGAAGACCTAAGTAAAATAATGGGTGGGGCAACTACATGGCAAATGAGGTTTAATGTTAAAAAATGTAAAGTAATGCATTTGGGTGCTAAAAATGTGAACGCAAGTTACTCACTAGGGGGAGAACTTGTGGAGTAATCTAGGATGGAAAAGGAACTAGGGGGCCTAGTAGATGACAGGCCCAAGTTGCTGCAAGAAAAGCCAACAGAATACTGGCATGCATTAAAAAGGGGATTCACTCCAGAGATAAAACGATAATTCTCCCACTCTACAAGAATGGTCTGGCCGCACCTGGAGTATGCCGTCCAGTTCTGAGCACCAGTCCTCAGGAAGGATGTGCTGGAACTGGAGAGAGTCAAGAGAAGGGCAACAAAGCTAATAAAGGGACTAGAGCAGGGATATGCAATTAGCGGACCTCCAGCTGTTGCAGAACTACAAATCCCATGAGGCATAGCAAGACTCTGACAGCTACAAGCATGACACCCAGAGGCAGAGGCATGATGGGACTTGTAGTTTTGCAACAGCTGGAGGTCCGCTAATTGCATATCCCTGGACTAGAGGATCTCAGCTATGGGGAAAGACTACAAGCATTGAACTTATGCTCTCTGGAAAAGAGACGCTTTTGAGGAGATATGATAGAGATGCATAAATACCTTACTGGAGACCTTAGTATAGGGGAAAAACATTTTAATGAAAGGGAGTTTAAAAAAACACATGGCCATTCACTGAAAGAGGAAGAGAAGTGGTTTAACCTTAAACTGCGTAGAGGGTTCTTTACGGTCAGAGCGGTAAGGATGTGGAATTCTCTCCCAAAGGCAGTGGTATCAGCAGGGAGCATCGACAGTTTAAAAAAAAAATATTAGATGGGTACCTTAACGATCACAACATACAGGGATATACGATTTACTATTGACATAAACACAAGCACCCTCACACACCACAGGTTGAACTGGATGGACTGGTGCCCTTTTTCAACCTTACCGACTATGTAACTATGGACACAGGCATCCAACACACCTGGAAGAGATAGATGCAGAAGATTCTCTACCCTGTGTAGCTTTGAAAATGAGTGAAGCCTCGTACACACGGCTGAGAATCTCGTCAGGAAAAAACACGTCGTTTTTCCTGACGAGATTCTCGACAAGAATCTTGTCCCAGCCGAGTGTACACATGCTCGATTCAAAAGAACCACTGTTCTTTTTAATGGATTGAACGCGGTGACGTTATCGACTACGACGAGCGTGCGCTCGTCACATTCGATGCCGCCGCCACCATCTTGCTACACCCTACCTATGCCTAGGAAGCTACTGCGCATGCGTCAAAGTCATTTCGAGCATGCGCGGGTTTCCACGGCGACAGGTAAGCGTACACACTCTCGGGTTTCTCGTCGGGAAACAGGCCGACGAGAATCTCGATGAGAAAATAGAGAGCAGGTTCTCTATTTTTCTCGTCGAGATTCTGGCCAGTTTTCTTGACGAGAAACCTGAAAGCCTCGTACACACTCTCCGGGCAGTTTTCTTGTCGTTTCTTGAGGAGAAAACCGGCCGTGTGTACGAGGCTTAACGCTCAGAGGTATGGGAGGCTGGACAGGTTAGTGTTATTACTTTTCTTGTACAGGCGGTCAGCTCATCTCTCAGCTTAATATTTCATAACTGAACTTAAAATAAAAATAGTGCAATCAGTCTTATAACACAAAGTCAATCAAAAAACTGCAAAGTTTTTGAGTGACTGGTTATTATACCACAGCAACAAACAAAAGATAGGCCCAGGTTGGATGCACAAGTACCAACCAATGCATGGGTCATAAAGTATGTACTAAATACAGCACGTGTGTTAAACATATGAAGGCTCTGTTAGCCTATTTCTCTGATTCTAATTATGGATCAATACTGCAAATATTCTCAAAGCACTTGCATGGAGGAGCAGCTGTACACCTGTGAGTACCAACTGAGATTACATATTTTGATCTGATATATATTGAAGGTGCTCAATATTTACAAGTTTGTATCTCTTTTATAAGATTAAATTTAATTGTTAAAAATGTTGACTTTTGCAGGAAAAGCCCCCAGCAGAGCTTCAGATAGTATGCCGTATACGAGCTTGTTGTATGGCAATGGACCTGGCTTCAAAATTGTTAATGGAACTCGTGAGAATATTACCAGCATTACCATAGGTAAAAAATATAACATTTTTGTCCACAAAACACTTCTGTCCCTGCTTTCAAGTTTGACAAGCTAATATTTGTAAGGCAGACTAGTGTACAAGTATATTCTTCTACCATTCATTCAGAAATAGGGATGAGCTTCAGATTCAGACCATACTTTTGTAGCTGCCTCACCCTCTCTCTCTCTTCTTTAGCGGTTACTTTGGCTCTGGTCTAGGGGTACCTTGAAGGGGAGAGCGAGGTGCGCCACGGCCCATGTCCTCTAGATTACAGCATGTAGAGGTGAAGGTCAGCATCAGATTACACCCAGGCTGTGTATACTCTCATAGCCAAGTCTGTTCTGCTGATAACCCCCTTTGCTCCCAGTAATTGGAGTACCACACACTGAAAAGGTCCAACACTTATTTATTCCATAACGGCAAACAAATAGTCCTTTGCGAGCAGACAGTCTGAGACCCATAGAACAGTTCAGTATTGGTGGGGAGTAGGTCAAGGCACAATCCTTAAAGAAACTAAACCGTTGAGGTTTCACCAACGGTTGCTAAGCACAGTGGCTGTTAAATGGACTTTTATTTGCAGAGTCTCTTCCAGCGACTCTAGTGAACAGGAACTGGAGTTACCTTCGCTACGTTGCAGCCCCTGTCAGGGGGAAGACATCCCTCCAAGGAAGTTACCAGAGGCCCCGCCATCACTGGATTAATGCTGTACCGGGCTATCCAGAAGGGTTACACTCCCCGACCTCCTCACCTCAGATACGGGTCCCAACACCTTAGGGCCCCTCGGACTCCTCCACCCTTGCGGAACCCAGTCGAAGTTACTGGGTCCCAGGCCTTGGCCGTAGTACCTCACCCCAGGCTTAAGGTGCCTGGGATGGACTCCATCCCTCGCTCCGGCCAGGTCAAGGGCACCTGGGCCCGGAACTCCGGAAAGCCAGCACCCAGGCTGAAGGTGCCTGGGTGCGGCCGCGTCCTCCAACTCTGAACCCCGAGGTCAGGGCGTCCGCCCCTTTTATCTCCTCTCCCTTTGCGTCACAGCGGGTTCCCCGCCCCGCTGTACCGGTGCCAGGAAAGGACAAAAAGGCACAGTCTTGTGGTGCAGGTTCAACTCCGACCCAGTGCGACAACGCCACCTGCAGGCCACAGGGAACCTTGCACCACCAGAGTCCTCCAAGAACCACAAAAGGGATTCTCAGATTCCCTAACAATTAGTGCATCTGGGTTAAATAACCCAGATGCTTCCCCCCAAATTTAAATACCCGCTACACTTTGATATAGTGGTAGATTACTACCACTGTTAAATGTGTCAACCTCCTACCCAGGCTAGTTGTTAGGGAGCTAGCGGTCACTGTCTTCCAAGCAACCAGTGCTGCATCCCAATCTAGGCTATTTTTCTGTCAGCTGGGGATTCCTGTCTGACAGGTGAATGAATGTAAATGAAGGAGTGGAGATGATGGCTGACCTCGCTGACCAGATATGGTCATGGAAACATTTGATAAATTGCATCATTCATCATCCCTACTCCTTTGTTTCCCTTCATCTTGTCAGGAAGTTTACAGAATTAATCAAGTCAGTGATATAAATTATTTAATTGAGATGCAATAGTGCCTCTAGAGTTTCAGGTGCGAATCAGCAATAAGGCAGAGCTCTGTCCTGTCAGCAGGGAAACTATGGATATGCTTTCACTGCAAAGCAGGGAATAAAATCCATCACTTCCCTTAGTAAAAGCACCAAAACATTGTCTAGGCACACATTTAACCCTAGCTGTTTAACCCCTTCCCACCCAGTGTCATTAGTATAGTAACAGTGCATATTTGTAGCACTGATCACTGAATTCGTGTCACTGTTTCCCAAAAAGTGTCAGTTAGTGTCAGAATGTCTGCTGCAATATTGCAATCCTGTTATAATTTGCTAATCGCCGCCATTCTTAGTAAAAATAAATAAATAAAAATTCCAGTATATTTCCCATAGTTTGCAGACGCTATAACTTTTGCTCAAACTAATCAATATATGCTTATTGTGATTTTTTCTTTTTACCAAAAATATGTTGCAGAATACATATTGGCCTAAATTTATGAAGAAATTAGATTTTTTATAATTTTTTGAATATGTTTTATAGCAGAAAGTAAAAATATATATATATTTTTTCAAAATTGTCAGTCCTTTTTTGTTTATAGCGCACAAAAAAAAACCCAATGGTGATCAAATACCACCAAAAGAAAGCTCTATTTGTGGGGAAAAATTTACATATTTTATTTATGTACAGCGTTGCATGACTGCGCAATTGTCAGTTAAAGTAACACACAAAATATGGCCTGGTCATGAAGGGGGGTAAATCTTCAGGAGGTCAAGTGGTTAATGTTCAGAACATCAGCACAGTTCAACAAACCTCCCTCTAACTGAATCCAGGTATATTTGGCTCATCCCTATTCAGAAACAAGGGTTGTCAACTTACAGTGCACTTCCAGTATTGTGGAATTTATATCATACAAAGCAAAACAATGAGGAACATAGACACCATCATTTTCCAATTATTTAAACTTCCATTATAATTTAGAAAGGTAATATTGCAGCATTACTAAATCCTCAAGGAGAACAATGACTATATTCCTCATATTCTAGTATGTTTGCAGTTCCTTTTTATTTATTTTTGGGGGGGAGGGGGGGGGGGGGTAACATGAAAAAGACTAATTGAAAGCTCTGTATTTCCGCCCATAGGGAGACTACACTGCCTTGCTGGGTCTCCCTGAAGGACGAGCTGATGCTCTGTATGCTCTCACAGTAGCTCTTTTAAATGTGATATCCCTAGCTAGTGCTATGCAGTGTGTGTGCTCCTTGATTTCCGGGGAAGGGCCACAGAGGGGAGAGGTTTAAAACTGGAAAAGTAGGTGTTTGGGACCAAAGAAATTATAACTACATAAATCTAATGAGATATTTACAATTAGTTACATTAACTCTCCCATGCATGATTTTAACCTATAGGTAGGCCTATCTCCTAAACATCCATCGTTTAGGAGATATTTACTTTAGATCTCACTGTCGCATGCGCTCTGAAGGAACGGCATACCCGTGCTGTTCTTTCAGAGTCCTGTGCTGTAAATTGCAGCTCTGGCCTGCACACGCGGGAGTGACATCACCGCAGCTTCGGCCACTCACACAGGTGGAGTCTGTGAACCCGGAAGGAAGGCCAAGTGAAGATGGATGTGCCTTCAGCGGTGACAGGGGGCTGCTGGAGGGCTTCGTTCTAAGGTAAGTTTCATATAATGTGCTAGTATGTGATGCATACTAGCACATTATGACATTGCCTTGCAGGTTTAAAAAAAAAAGCCAGCGGTTTACTACCACTTCAAGCACTTTTAAGTAAACATGAGCGATTTACCAAATTACATATTTCAGACTAGCAGGAATTCAGAGTGATGTCTCTACTCACTTTCTTAGTGATTTTTGAAACTTATTATTTTTTTATTTATTTGCAATGCACATGGCTACATAGCTGAACAAAGGCTTCTTTAAGGCCGGGTTCACACTGTCACTGCATGCGGCGCACAGCAGGGGTCCGGTGCGTGCTGGTTCACCGGTTCAGGTCTGATTTCAGCCTGAATTTTGGGCTGAAATTGAACCTGAAACGCACCAAAAAAGGCACACGTTTTTCCGGCACACCGCACCAGACCCACTGCGGAGATATGTGAATCGGCTCCATAGAGAGCCAGTCACATTCTCCTGCTATGCGAATTGGATGCGTGGAGTGAACCGAGCCAGAAGGGCTTCTACTTAGGGTTGCCACCTGTCCAGGATTCACCCGGACAGTTCGGGTTTTGAATCATGTGTCCGGGTTTCAGTCCACCTGAAACCCGGACACAATATTCAGACAGGAATGTAGCTCAGAACAGGGACTGATAGGAGGATAAGGGGGCACTATGCACGCCACATTACTATTCTCTTTGGAGCGCCCAATGGTGTTCCAAGTCTTTTACAATCCTATAGAGTATGCAAAAAAAAATTTTTTTGCTGTGCGCCGCTAAAATGTTCGGGTTTGGCTTGAAGAAAAAGTGGCAACCCTACTCCGACTGCTTATTCAGAGTATGTACATACTTGAGTGTGAATGCAATTTTTTTGTTATTTTTACATTGGAACTGATCATGGGACTATAGCACAGACCTCGCCACTAAGCTAAGTGACTGCAGGAGGTCGGAAACGAATGAAATACATAGTTTGTCTAATCAGAAATAGCAACAGGAAGAACTTTGTAATGAAGTTTGCAAAAATCTTTAAAAAAAACTAAAAATCAGGAGCTGTATTTATTTCTTACCTTCTTTCAAAGCATTGAGTTTTCTAATAAATCACAGTTGTGTATAATCACCTACAATGTGGTTGTAAACCCATATAAACAATTTTTCCTTTTTAGCCCACCTGCAAGACAAAGCTATAATGAGCTAGTATGACTAGCATACTAGCTCATTATGTACCACTTACCTTAGATCGGGGCCCCCAAAACCGTCTGTGTCCCTCTCTCCAGCCGCAGCCATCGCTGCGGCGATAGCCGGAATGTTACTTCTGGGTATCGCCGCTCCAGCCAATCACAGCGCCGCTCCAGCGCTGTGATTGGCCGGAGCGGCGAAGACGTTACTCCGCGTATGCACGCGGGAGCCGTCAAATTCGGCTAAGCCCAAGCGCTGCTGGGACTTAACCGAATTTGTGAATGGGATTAACCCCATGAATGCGCCGTTGTCTACGGCGCGTATGCGCCGTAGACAGCGGCGCCTGTGATTTTAGTAAATATCTCCTAAACCGTGTAGGTTTAGGAGATATTTCTTGCACCTACAGGTAAGCCTTAATCTAGGCTTACCTGTAGGTGCAAGTTGCATAAGTGGGTTTACAACCACTTTAACATCAATGACCTCCTCTTCATTTTGACTACAAACTTCTTATTTAACCTTGCAACCTAATGTCCTGAGGAAGGGATACTTCCCCTATGGGCACACAAACAGCAAAAAAACAAAAACAAACCTGAAGACGTTTCTAAGGTTTCCCCACTCTATCCATTACCATTAATGATAAAGGTCTTTGGTGAATTTAAACTCTATCCGAAACTATTGGAAAAAATGTTTGGTGGTCAATAAATGTCAAATGCTTCACCATCTTTTATTATATTTCTCACAGATGGAGATTATAGGCAACAAACCGCTGTCCCACTTTCATCAGAGACACATGGAGGCGAGGACGTCGCTATTATGGCAAAAGGACCTTATGCACATCTTTTCCATGGCATACATGAGCAGAGCTATATTCCCCATGTAATGGCGTTTGCAGCTTGCTTGGAACCTTATGAAGATTGCCCTCACAATTTAGCCGTTCTCACCTCTCCTTCCATCATGCTAATTTTGATCAGTGTATGGGGATTTCTCCTACAATGAGGGTGTCAATTCCTTTCATTTGATGGCCAGCACTTCGTGGCTTACATTTAAGATCATTGTTTCTCTGACATTTATGACTAATTAATTGTAACACATATATTTGGTTAAAAGTCAATAGCAAGCTGGCTTTATATTTATATTCTTTCACTTTGTTTCTGATTCTGTACAATAAACGATCCTGCCGTTAAATCTGTATTGCTTTTATTATTCATACCAATATGAAATAATGTAATAATATCCGGTCAAACAAACAGTTTGATATTTCTGTTCAGACAACTTAAAGTGGTTGTAAACCCACTTTGTAAACAAACACCTACAGGTAAGCCTAGATTAAGGCTTACCTGTAGGTGCATGAAATATCTACTTAACCTACACGGTTAAGGAGATATTTGCATTGAAATGCGGCGACGCTGACGTCACGCACATGAGCATGGGGTTAACCCCATTCACAAATTCGGCTAGGTCGCAACATTCGACGACGTAGCCAGATTCGACGGCTCACGCGCGCATGCGTGGAGTCACGTCTTCGCCACTCCGGCCAATCACAGCACCGGAGCGGCGCTGTGATTGGCTGCAGTGGCGATACCCGGAAGTAACCTTCCGGCTATCGCCGCAGCGATGGATGCGGCTGAAGAGGGAGACGAGGACGGCTTCGGGGGCCCCGATCTAAGGTAAGTGATGCATAATGAGCTATTATGCTAGTCATAATAGCTCATTATGCCTTTCTCTTACAGCTAGTTAAAAAAAAATAAAAAAATTAGGAAGGTTTACAACCACTTTAAAGTAATAATGCCCTGCATATTTGCCATAGGTAGAGGGGCTGTAAAAAGGTAAAACTCAAAGTTCAAGGTCTGAATGTGAAATTAAAGTGGGAAAGCACTATGGTAACACATTTATGATTATTATTATTAAGGCCCGCATCACACTGGTAGGACAAACGCTCTGACTTTGGGAGATCATGTCACATGACGTGTACAAATCAATGGTTCCCTATGAGAGCCGTCTTAACTGGTCCGACACAAGTCAGTCCTACTTTGAAAAATGTTCTTGCACTACTTTGGTCTGACTTTGGTCCTACTTCCGCTCATTGAATATCACTGAAGTCGGATCCTTGTTATAACCATCCGACTTGTGACATCCGACATGGTGATTACTGTAGCAGTAAAAGGAATTTATGTCACACTGGGATTGTTTTGATTGGTCAATGGACAAGTTGTACTATCTCAAAGTCTGAGCAAAATCGTATTATGTTCATTCAAGTCGGATGGAAGTAGGACCGATGTAGGACCGATGTCTCAGGGCAAAGTAGGATGACAGTGGTTCAACAGTCGTGTTGTATCAGCAGGGCCGGCCCTACCATGGGACTCGGTGGTACCATTGTACCAGGCGGCACTTTCAGGGGGGCGGCAAGTTGCCACCATCCAGTTCCGCCCACTCCACTCCCCCTGCACTCAGGGCTGGCGCTACCACTAGGCAGCCGCCTAGGGCGCAGCCATGGCCACTGGTTCCCTATCTCAATGTGTGACAGTAGTAGTCCTTGCCGCCGCGCAGTCCTGTGGAGAAAGAGGAGGAGGCACTGGGAGCTTGACGCAGCCTCGATCATCCAACAGTTGTTGGGTCAGTAGGTGGATCAATGTGCTCGGCTCCTCCCCTTCTCCCGCGCTCTGCGAATCTCCTACCAAGTACCATGTGCAGAGCGCGGATAATGGCTGCCGCCGCCGCTGCTAAGCAGCTCCTTGAATTCCTCTCCAGGATGGACGGCCGTAGTGTGGAAGACGTAGGTACTGTGAATGACGGTCCGCTGCCCGACACTGACAGCATCCAGTGACGTTACTCCCTGAACGAGGGAGTCCGAACATCCCTGCTACCAGCCGCCCGTGATGACCTCACACACAGCCCTAATGCTATGATGCCACTTACTGTCTCCTGTCATCATCATGCTCCTCGTCATCCCCCTGTTCCTGGCATGATCCCACCACCCTACCTCTGAGGCCTGTCTTACATTTTATCACCCCCTGTCATCTCCATCCTCCCTGTTATCTTCCTACCACCCACCCCTGTCATCTTCATCTTCCCTGTCATCTTCCTACCAACCACCCCTGTCATCTCCATCCTCCCTGTCAGCTTCCTACCATCCACCCCTGTCATCTCCATCCTCCCTGTCATCTTCCTACCACCCACCCCTGTCATCTCCATATTCCCTGTCATCTCCATCCTCCCTGTCATCTTCCTACCACCCACCCCTGTCATCTTCATCTTCCCTGTCATCTTCCTACCAACCACCCCTGTCATCTCCATCCTCCCTGTCAGCTTCCTACCACCCACCCCTGTCATCTCCATCCTCCCTGTCATCTTCCTACCACCCACCCCTGTCATCTCCATCCTCTTTGTCAGCTTCCTACCACCCGCCCCTGTCATCTCCATCCTCCCTGTCAGCTTCCTACCACCCACCCCTGTCATCTCCATTCTCCCTGTCATCTTCCTACCACCCACCCCTGTCATCTTCATCTTCCCTGTCATCTTCCTACCAATCATCCCTGTCATCTCCATCCTCCCTGTCAGCTTCCTACCACCCACCCCTGTCATCTTCATCCTCCCTGTCAGCTTCCTACCACCCACCCCTGTCATCTCCATCCTCCCTGTCAGCTTCCTACCACCCACCCCTGCCATCTCCATCCTCCCTGTCAGCTTCCTACCACCCGCCCCTGTCATCTCCATCCTCCCTGTCAGCTTCCTACCACCCACCCCTGTCATCTCCATCCTCCCTGTCATCTTCCTACCACCCACCCCTGTCATCGTCATCCTCCCTGTCAGCTTCCTACCACCCACCCCTGTCATCTCCATCCTCCCTGTCAGCTTCCTACCACCCACCCCTGTCATCTCCATCCTCCCTGTCAGCTTCCTACCACCCACCCCTGTCATCTTCATCCTCCCTGTCAGCTTCCTACCACCCACTCCTGTCATCTCCATCCTCCCTGTCAGCTTCCTACCACCCACCCCTGTCATCTCCATCCTCTTTGTCAGCTTCCTACCACCCGCCCCTGTCATCTCCATCCTCCCTGTCAGCTTCCTACCAACCACCCCTGTCGTCTTCATCCTCCCTGTTAGCTTCCTACCACCCACCCCTGTCATCTCCATCCTCCCTGTCAGCTTCCTACCACCCACCCCTGTCATCTCCATATTCCCTGTCATCTCCATCCTCCCTGTCAGCTTCCTACCACCCACCCCTGTCATCTCCATCCTCTTTGTCAGCTTCCTACCACCCGCCCCTGTCATCTCCATCCTCCCTGTCAGCTTCCTACCACCCACCCCTGTCATCTTCATCCTCCCTGTCAGCTTCCTACCACCCACCACTGTCATCTCCATCCTCCCTGTCAGCTTCCTACCACCCACCCCTGTCATCTCCATCCTCCCTGTCAGCTTCCTACCACCCACCCCTGTCATCTTCATCCTCCCTGTCAGCTTCCTACCACCCACCCCTGTCATCTCCATCCTCCCTGTCAGCTTCCTACCACCCACCCCTGTCATCTCCATCCTCCCTGTCAGCTTCCTACCACCCACCCCTGTTATCTCCATCCTCCCTGTCAGCTTCCTACCACCCACCCCTGTCATCTCCATCCTCCCTGTCATCTTCCTACCACCCACCCCTGTCATCTTCATCCTCCCTGTCAGCTTCCTACCACCCACCCCTGTCATCTCCATCCTCCCTGTCAGCTTCCTACCACCCACCCCTGTCATCTCCATCCTCCCTGTCAGCTTCCTACCACCCACCCCTGTCATCTTCATCCTCCCTGTCAGCTTCCTACCACCCACTCCTGTCATCTCCATCCTCCCGGTCAGCTTCCTACCACCCACCCCTGTCATCTCCATCCTCTTTGTCAGCTTCCTACCACCCGCCCCTGTCATCTCCATCCTCCCTGTCAGCTTCCTACCACCCACCCCTGTCGTCTCCATCCTCCCTGTTAGCTTCCTACCACCCACCCCTGTCATCTCCATCCTCCCTGTCAGCTTCCTACCACCCACCCCTGTCATCTCCATATTCCCTGTCATCTCTATCCTCCCTGTCAGCTTCCTACCACCCACCCCTGTCATCTCCATCCTCTTTGTCAGCTTCCTACCACCCGCCCCTGTCATCTCCATCCTCCCTGTCAGCTTCCTACCACCCACCCCTGTCATCTTCATCCTCCCTGTCAGCTTCCTACCACCCACCACTGTCATCTCCATCCTCCCTGTCAGCTTCCTACCACCCACCCCTGTCATCTCCATCCTCCCTGTCAGCTTCCTACCACCCACCCCTGTCATCTCCATCCTCCCTGTCAGCTTCCTACCACCCACCCCTGTCATCTCCATCCTCCCTGTCATCTTCCTACCACCCACCCCTGTCATCTTCATCCTCCCTGTCAGCTTCCTACCACCCACCCCTGTCATCTCCATCCTCCCTGTCAGCTTCCTACCACCCACCCCTGTCATCTCCATCCTCCCTGTCAGCTTCCTACCACCCACCCCTGTCATCTTCATCCTCCCTGTCAGCTTCCTACCACCCACTCCTGTCATCTCCATCCTCCCTGTCAGCTTCCTACCACCCACCCCTGTCATCTCCATCCTCTTTGTCAGCTTCCTACCACCCGCCCCTGTCATCTCCATCCTCCCTGTCAGCTTCCTACCACCCACCCCTGTCGTCTTCATCCTCCCTGTCAGCTTCCTACCACCCACCCCTGTCATCTCCATCCTCCCTGTCAGCTTCCTACCACCCACCCCTGTCATCTCCATATTCCATGTCATCTCCATCCTCCCTGTCAGCTTCCTACCACCCACCCCTGTCATCTCCATCCTCCCTGTCAGCTTCCTACCACCCACCCCTGTCATCTCCATCCTCTTTGTCAGCTTCCTACCACCCGCCCCTGTCATCTCCATCCTCCCTGTCAGCTTCCTACCACCCACCCCTGTCATCTCCATCCTCCCTGTCAGCTTCCTACCACCCACCCCTGTCATCTCCATTCTCCCTGTCAGCTTCCTACCACCCACCCCTGTCATCTCCATCCTCCCTGTCAGCTTCCTACCACCCACCCCTGTCATCTCCATCCTCCCTGTCAGCTTCCTACCACCCACCCCTGTCATCTCCACCCTCACTGTCATCTTCCTACCACCCACCCCTGTCATCTCCATCCTCTTTGTCAGCTTCCTACCACCCGCCCCTGTCATCTCCATCCTCCCTGTCAGCTTCCTACCACCCACCCCTGTCATCTTCATCCTCCCTGTCAGCTTCCTACCACCCACCCCTGTCATCTCCATCCTCCCTGTCAGCTTCCTACCACCCACCCCTGTCATCTCTATCCTCTTTGTCAGCTTCCTACCACCCGCCCCTGTCATCTCCATCCTCCCTGTCAGCTTCCTACCACCCACCCCTGTCATCTCCATATTCCCTGTCATCTCCATCCTCCCTGTCAGCTTCCTACCACCCACCCCTGTCATCTCCATCCTCCCTGTCAGCTTCCTACCACCCACCCCTGTCATCTCCATCCTCCCTGTCAGCTTCCTACCACCCACCCCTGTCATCTCCATCCTCTTTGTCAGCTTCCTACCACCCGCCCCTGTCATCTCCATCCCCCCTGTCAGCTTCCTACCACCCACCCCTGTCATCTTCATCCTCCCTGTCAGCTTCCTACCACCCGCCCCTGTCATCTCCATCCCCCTGTCAGCTTCCTACCACCCACCCCTGTCATCTTCATCCTCCCTGTCAGCTTCCTACCACCCACCCCTGTCATCTCCATCCTCCCTGTCAGCTTCCTACCACCCACCCCTGTCATCTCCATCCTCCCTGTCAGCTTCCTACCACCCACCCCTGTCATCTCCATCCCCCCTGTCAGCTTCCTACCACCCACCCCTGTCATCTCCATCCTCCCTGTAAGCTTCCTACCACCCACCCTTGTCATCTCCATCCTCCCTGTCATCTTCCTACCACCCCCTGTAATCTTCATCCTCCCTGTCAGCTTCCTACCACCCACCCACCCCTGTCATATTCCTACCACCCCCTGTAATCTTCATCCCCCCGCCAGCTTCCTACCACCCCACCCCCTTAATTTACTGGTGCACATCACATATGATGGACGCAGGGACATTTTTTTTTGGGGGGGGGCACACATAGCTGGTCTTGCCTAGGGCGCCAAATTGCCTAGCACCGGCCCTGCCTGCACTGTGAGGCAAATTGCCACCGGCCAGCCCGTTCCGCCCGCCAGCCCGTTCTGCCCGCCTCACTCCCCGCTGCACTGTGAGGCAAATTGTCGCCAACCCGTTCCGCCCGCTCCGCGCTTCACTGTGAGGCAATTTGACGCCCCGCCTGCCAGCCAGCCTGCTCCGCTCCACCTGTTCTGCCCGCACACTCAATTCACCTGGGCGTCGGGCCCAGGTAAAAGGAGCGTGCGGGCAGAACAGGGGAATAGTCAGCGGGCGTGACAGTCAGCAGGTGAGCGGGCTTGCTGGCCAATCAGCGGGCGGGGGAGCAGAGAGATGACATCATCTCTCACTGCCCGCCCTGCATCGCTGCAGTTCCGCCCCCACTGTGTGGGCAGCAGAGAGATTACATTATCTCTCTGCTGCCCTCCTTTACTCTGGGACACAGCAAGTGGCAATCCGTTATGTGTGGCAGGTGACATCATGGCAAGTGACAATCTGCAATGTGTGGCAGATGACGTGGCAAGTGACAATCCGCTATGTGTGGCAGGTGACATTGTGGCAAGTGACAATCCGCAATGTGTGGCAGGTGACGTGGCAAGTGACAATCCGCTACGTGTAGCAGGTGACGTGGCAAGTGACAATCTGCAACATGTGGCATGTGACGTCGTGGCAAGTGAAAATCCGCAATGTGTGGCAGGTGGCGTTGTGGCAAGTGACAATCCGCTACGTGTGGTAGGTGACGTGGCAAGTGACAATCTGCAACGTGTGGCAGGTGACATCATGGCAAGTGACAATCCGCAATGTGTGACAGGTGGCGTCGTGGCAGGTGACAATCCGCTACATGTGGCAGGTGACGTGGCAAGTGACAATCAGCTACGTGTAGCAGGTGACATCGTGGCAAGTGACAATCCGCAATGTGTGGCAGGTGACAATGTGCATCTGAAGGCAGGTGACGTTGGCAAGTGACACGCTCGGGGCTCCCACTGATTCTGCAATAATGGTGAGTTGAACTATTTTATTTTATATAACAATGTAATAATAGAAATAATGCACTTGAAGCATTTTTATTATTATTATTTTTTTACTAGTAATGGTACGGATCTGCGATTTTTTTTTGCGAGACTGCGACATTGAGGTGGACAGGTCGGACACTTTTGACACATTTTTGGGACCATTGACATCTATACAGCGATCTGTGCTATAAAAATGCACTGATTACTGTGTAAATGTCACGGTCAGGGAAGGGGTTAAATGTGTTTCCTGGGAGGTGTTTCTACAGGGGGGGGATGGGAATGACTGGAGGAGGAGAGAAATCTCTGTTCCTAATCACTAGGAACAGCAGATCTGTCTCTCCTCCCCTGTCAGAATGGGGATCTGTCTATTTACATTGACAGATCCCCGTTCTGGCTCTCTGTGGAGCGATCATGGGTGGACGGCTGACATTGCGGCCGCCGGCCAGGCACAGGTCCTTTTATACTCCTATATACATGTATAGAGCCATGACAGGTCCTTTTTATACTCCTATATACATGTATAGAGCCATGACAGGTCCTCTTTATACTCCTACATACATGTATAGAGCCATGACAGGTCCTCTTTATACTCCTACATACATGTATAGAGCCATGACAGGTCCTCTTTATACTCCTACATACATGTATAGAGCCATGACAGGTCCTCTTTATACTCCTACATACATGTATAATGCCATGACAGGTCCTCATTATACTTCTATATACACGCATAATGCCATGATGGTCCTCTTTATACTCCTATACATGAATAGAACCATAACAGGTCCATTTTATAGAGCCATGACAGGTCCTCTATATACTCCTTTACATGTATAGAGCCATGACAGGTCCTCTTTATTTATCATATCAAATAATGGATGTGGGGGCATTTCGGTGTGCGTGATTTTTTATTTTATTTGGGGGGGCAGCATTTCATTCTTGGTACCAGGCAGCACAATGTCTTGGGCCGGCACTGTGTACCAGTGTGAACCCAGCCTTAGCTGGACCTAAGACGAATCTGGCACTGGAAGAGACCAAATAAAACAATCTCAGAGTGACATAAATTCCTTTTACCGCTGCTATAATCACCATGTCAGATGTCACAAGTCGGATGGTTAGGACAAAGATCCGACTTTGATCCGACTTCAGTGATATTCAATGGGACCAAAGTCAGACCAAAGTCGTGCAGGAACCTTTTTGAAAGTCGGACCGACTTGTGTCAGAACAGTTAAGACGGCTCTCATAGGGAACCATTGATTCGTACTCGTAATGCGACATGAGCTCCCAAAAGTCGGAGCGTATGTCATACCAGTGTGAACCCAGCCTAATAAGGAAGAGGCAGAGGAGTTGGTTTACTAAAGAAAAATGGACTGTTTACTTTGCAACAGAATTTTAGCTTAGTGAATGTAGTGAAAATTCACTTTGCAAAGAATACTCGATCACGTGCAAGGATAATAAAAACATAGTATTTTTTCTTGCACATGATTGGATGATGGAAGTCAGCAGAGCTTCACCTCATTCACTAAGTTAAGAGAAAATACTCTTGCAAAGTGAACAGCCTATCAGTGTTAATTTTGACAGCAAATTTCGATTTAGTTTTAGTCTTAGTCTTGGGACTAAAATGGCATTTTAGTTTTAGTCCCATTTTAGTCTTCTGCAATTGTTTTTGTTTTAGTCGTATTTAGTCGACTAAATCTCCAGTACATTTCAGTCGACTAAAACTTATTTTAGTCGTCTAAAATCGAATGAGTGTAATTAAATTGTAATGCATTAGTTAACATTTCTCTACAATTTCCAAACTCATTATATACTGCTGGAATGAAAAATCTAATATCTTATTATTTATCTTATTGAGGTATGAACATGCACTATAGACCAGTGTTCATTTTGAAGTCAAATGTCTATTTAGTTTTAGTCTTAGTCTTAGGACTAAAATGGCATTTTAGTTTTAGTCCCATTTTAGTCTTTTGACTAAAATGCCATTTTAGTTTTAGTCGTATTTTAGTCATCTCAATTGTTTTAGTTTTAATTGTATTTTAGTCGACTAAAATAGTATTCATTTAGTCGACTAAAATGTTTTAGTAATTTTAGTCGACTAAATTAACACTGCAGCCTATTTGCCTTTAGTAAATGAACCCTAGAGTTGGCAACAGAAGATATTCCAATTGTTCACATAGAATGAGACCAACTATCATTTCCATTACACCAAACTCTACCATTAGTACAAAAGTACAGTAATCAGAGATTTGTGAGCTCTGAAAATCTCAACAAATACACCTGCTGCCACTTATTCAAAAAGTACAATTAAAAATGTAACAACATAAAAGAGACATTTACTGTACAGAGATTATTACACTATTTATCATTGCCCAGCAAGCAAAATTGAGCTGTATTTAGACAGTTATTTTTCTATGAATCCTTGCTGGAATACAGAGCTGCAATTTGTCACAGTCTAGGCAACCATTAGTTCCGCTTTCAATATCGCAAGGAACAAAAAGTAAAGTAAACCAACCTAATCCCACTTCTTCAAAAAGAGGGGAATTGGGAAGGTGGGACTTTGAGTGAGGCCATGACTGTGTAGATGTCACGTGCCTCCACCGTGTACATGCCCCCTCAGGTCCCGGCACTGATGTCTCTTGGGTGGCCTATTGTCCTTGACGCCATGCCTTCCAGTGCACCCATAACCGTAAGTTTTCATGTCTTATATGGCTTTTTGGGGGGCTTTACCCAACCTCCCTTACCCCGACATGGTTGCTTACATGTTCAATCTCCCATTACAGATACCTTACATGTCTGCTCCTGAAGAGCGGTTATAAGCCGCGAAACGCGTCGAGCTACAGGATATGATGCATGGGTTACACACCCACCTGGTTATGTGTATACAAATTTCAACCTGATAGGGATCTCAAGAATATTGATCGTGCAGATGCTATTATTTAAATTTTTGTACCCTACTATGAATATGGTGGTTCCCTTTGTTTTACCTTATTACACAATGTTTGTAAACATGTTGTTATCTATGTTTGCCAGGTTAGTAATTGGCACTTTATTATAAGTGCAATTTCTTGTACATGGTATTTAATGTATCTTAACATGTTTCTATGTATTATTAAACTATTTTATTTTCCACCTTTATTCATTTTGTCATCGCGAGCTTCATTCAAAGACCCAACACCCCCCCCCCCCGCGCGCTTTTTGCCGCAATGGTGTTTTCTTTTGTCTAATCCCACTTCTGATGGATGAACTCCGTCTGGCTCTCAGGCCCCATTCTTACTTTGCATTCGGGGAATGCACGTTGCTGCTTGTGATTTTTTTAGGGGCGATTTACATGTGTTTCTGTGTGTGTCGCACATGCAAGTGAATGGGCTGCCCTATGTGCGTTTGTTTGCACAAAATAAGCTCATGCATCTTTTTGGGTGACGAGCTTCACACAATTTTTTTCACGCGTGACAATTGCAAAAAAATTGCAGCACGTATGGGGTGTCATTAAGAGTGAATGCCACTGAAATGCGCATCACAAGTTTTGCTGCGATTTTAGCATTATTTGGAATTGCCAGTATAATCGTGCTTATTTTGCCCTCAATCTCAAATCACTAGGTGGGAATGGGGCCTTAACTGTAATTGTGTTATAATGTATCATTGGCAGGTGGCATTGTGTAAAGAAATGAAAGACAACCCCAAATTACATAAAGTGGTATTAGGCCCAAAACCAAAAATGTAATATATTGCTATTTACCAATTCTTAGATGTGGCGGCTGCATTAGTATTCTTTAAGGCTGGGTTTAAATATATGCAAATTGGATGTGGGTTTCCCCGCATCCAATTCGCATAGCAGGAGATTGTGGCCAGTTCAAATATCTCCGCAGTGAATTTGCACAGGAGTCCTGTGCGTCTTTTTGGTCCTTTCCAGGTCCCAATTCAGCCAAAAATTCGGACTGAAATCAGACCTGAACGGTAAATGTAGACACACTGGACCTCTGCTGTGAGCCACTGCGTACTGTAGTGTGAACCCAGCCTCAGGCTTTTTTTCCCTCTGTTTTCATCTGGTGATCTGGTCAGTAACAAACCACCTGTATTAGCGTGCCCCCACTCTGGATGAAGGAGGACCGGTGGCACCTTTGGACAGCATTCTGGGGGGAGGAGAGTGTTAGATGTATTCGCAGATTTGGATACACAAACAAATTGAAGCCAAACTTTAGCTGCTTATAAGCAGTTACAGCATGTTGACACGTCGCTTCCTCCCGCTGTAATGCTGGCTGTGCGGTGTGCTCCGATTTATATAGGCCTCTCATGACGTCACAGTCACATGCTCCGGGTGGCCCCGGAGCATGTGACTGTGACGTCATGGGAGCATGTGGCCACCCGCAGCATGTGACTGTGACGTCATGAGAGGCCTATATAAATCGGAGCGCACCGCACACCCAGCATTACAGCGGGAGGAAGCGACGTGCCAACATCGAAGAGGAGAAGAGGGAAGAAGGCGACGGAGAAGACCGGGCCCCGCTAGCAAAAGATCTGGAAGAAGATAGCGGAGGCCCGGCAGAAGGAAGAAAGAACCGGAGAGCGAGAGAAGAAGAGGGAACAAGGCGACGGAGAAGACCGGGCCCCGATAGCAAAAGAGCTGGAAGAAGATAGCGGAGGCCCGGCAGAAGGAAGAAAGAACCAACGAGCGAGAGAAGAAGAGGGAAGAAGGCGATGGAGAAGACCAGGCCCCGCTAGCAAAAGAGCTGGAAGAAGATAGCGGAGGCACGGCAGAAGGAAGAAAGAACCGGAGAGCGCGGAGACGACACCGGAGACCCCCAAAGTCGGAAGAGACCCCCGGTGTCGGAAGAAGACCCCCGAAGTCGGAAGAGACCCCCGGAGTCGGAAGAAGACCCCCAGAGCTGTGTAATAAATTACTTTAAAAACCTGTGTAGTGTTTTTTTATTGACATTTTTTTCCACCAGGTGAATGGGTAGGGGTACGATGTTCCCCATACTCATTCACATAGGGTGGGGGGCCGGGATCTGGTGGCCCCCTTATTAAAGGGGGCTCCCAGATTCTGATAAGGCCCCGCCCACATAACCCGACAACCAACGGCCAGGGTTGTCGGGAAGAGGCCCTGTCCTCATCAACATGGGGGCAGGGTGCTTTGGGGTGGGGGGGCCGCAGGTCGCCCCCCTGTTGAGGGCATGCGGCCTGGTACAGTTCAGGAGGGAGGGGGCCACTCTCTCTTCCCCCCTCTTCTCCTGCGGCCTGCCAGGTTGCGTGCTCAAATAAGGGTCTGGTTTGGATTTTGGGGGGACCCCACGCTGTTTTTTCGGCTTAGTGGGTTCCCCTTAAAATACATACCAGACCGAAGGGCCTGGTATGCTCCTGGAGGGGGAACCCATGCCGTTTTTTTATTTAAAATTTGGCGTGGAGTTCCCCCTCAAGATTCATACCAAACACAGTGCCTGGTATTGGCGGGGATCCAAGTCGGACCCCTGTTCATTGAAAGTCGGACATATGTCGGCTTCATGTCGCAGGGCAAAGTCGGATCCAAAGTAGGATGGCTGTCGTGTCGCACAAGTGTGAACCCTGCCTTATTGTCAAGGCTTAATTGAACAAGCTGAAGTTAGAAGCTAATTGGTTACTATGCACAACTGCAGCAGATTATTATGTGTGCTCCAGTTTTAGTTAGACCCTTTTCACATTCAGGCGTTTTTCATGCTCTTTTGGGCTAAAAATATTGCTTGTAAAGCTCATGAAAAATAGCTCCCCTGCAGTCTTAGTGTGAAAGCCCTCAGGCTTTCACACTGAGGCGATGCACTGGCAGGACTCCTGCAAGCAGCATCTTTGAAGCGGTGAAGGAGCGGTGTATACACTGCTAGTCCACCGCTCCTAAAGCGTCCCTGCCCATTGAAATGAATGGGCAGCACCGCCGAACCGCCGGCAAAGAGCTGATGCAGCGGCGCTTTGCAGGTGGTTTTAACCCTTTTTCAGCTGCTAGCGGGGATTAAAAGCGCCCGGCTAGTGGCCGAAAACCTCTGCAAAAACGACGGTAAAGCGACACCGACTCCTCGGTGTAAAAGCGGCCTTAATCTCCTTCAGTTCACACTGGTGCGATGCCTGACATCAAATGTGATTCACAGTGCATTGCTGTGCAGATCACATGCGATTTCTGTGCGCTGCAAATTCAGCCATAGGGTTTGTATGCCTGAATTCACATCACATTCGCACCAAAATGGTGCAGGACCCTTTTTTTGGCCTGCACTCGAATCAAATCACATGGGTGTTCACTATGTTTGCCACTTTATCTTCCAGCCAAACCCAAACACTTAAGCAGGGCACAGCAATTTTTTAATTCTTCTAAAAAACTCACTATAGAATTGTAACAGACCTGGGACCAGTGGTGGCCCGTCTATACAGGGTGCAGGGGCGCCACCCCCCTAATCCATGCACCCGGCCCCTAATCTACATGAAGGGCGCCATATGCATGAATTCCAATGGGGAACAGTCTGTACCCCCATACATTCCCCCAGGTCAGTCTGTCCCCTAGTATAATGCCCCAAGGTCAGTCTGTCTCTCAGTATAATCTTTCCCAGGTCAGTCTGTCCCCAATACATCCCCCGAGGTCAGCTAATGCTAAAGAGGTTGGTGTAAAAGTGGCAGGGAGGACTCTGTACAACAGCGCAGGAGCACTAATCAGAGAGCTCAGTATTTTAGAGGCACCCATAATGAAGGAGTAATCAGGGATCCCCATCCAGAAGTGCAAGGAGTAATATGAGAACCCCAACTGGAGCCAGAAACCCCTCCACACACACACTTTCAGGTGTACTGACCCCTCTCCAGGAGAAGGAGAAGCCTTAACTGGAGAAGTTTAGGGGGGTGATTAGAAGGGATTCCCTCCCACCCATCCAGGAATACAGACAAATTCAGGGAAAGGCCCATCAAGGAATAGAGAAACCCCTTCTAGTTAAAGGAGACCCCTGACCAGGAGGACCAGGGTGGTGATGACATGGGTTCCCCATCCAAGTATACAGGAACCCCCCCTCCCTCCAGTTAAAGGAGACCCCTGGATAATATGACTGTAGGGGGGTGATCAGAATGGAACCCCAACCCAGGAATACAGGAACTCCCATCCCTCCCCACTCTAGATAAGGAAGAACCCAGCTAGGAGGACTACAGGGGGGTGATAAGAGGGGACCCCATCCAGGAATACAGGAACTCCCTTCCCTCCCCCCCTCAGTTAAAGAAGACCCCCAGGTGGGAGCACTGCAGGGGGGGTGATAAGAGGGGACACTATCCAGGAATACAAGAACTCCCTTCCCTCCCCCCTCCAGTTAAAGAAGACCCCCAGATGGGAGCACTTCAGGGGGGGTGATAAGAGGAGACCCTCATACAGGAATACAGGAAATCCCCTCCCTCCCTCCTCCAGTTAAAGAAGACTTTGAGCTAGGAGGACTGCGGGGGTGTGTGATAAGGGTGGATCCACATCTAGGAATATAGGAACCCCCTCCAGTAAAAGAAGATCCTCAGCTGGGAGGTCTGGGGGGGGGGTAATAAGTGGGACCCCCATCCAGGGACATATAGACTCCCCTTAATCCCCCTCCATTAGAAAAAAAGACCACCAGCTGGGAGGACTGCAGAGGGATGATGGGGGGACCTTGCTCACCTCCCCTCTAGTAGAAAGAAACCACTGGTCAGAAAGAATACAATTAGCTGCCCCCTCCTCCCTCTTAATAAGTTGAATAGTGTGTAGTAAATGTGTAGACATCCAGAGAGCTATACACACATAGCAGCCCCGGTGACTCACAGTAGCAGAAAAGGAGGAAGAAATCACCCCGCACATTTCAGATGGCTGTGATGGAGCTCTTGGTGGGCTGTCACTGCTGCTTCTACTCCTCACTCTGTCCTCCACATTGCTGAAACTCTTGCTCGTAGCGGTGACGGTGGGGGTGGAGTTACGGACAAGCCCTCTTAAAGGAGAATTATACAAAAAAATTATTAGTTAAACCCATAAGTACTTTTTTTTTTACCACTACTATTCTTTTATACTGGCTTTTGAAATTTACAAATGCAGCAATTTAGAAATTGGATGAAAGGTTTAACACTAGGAAACACATTTGGAAAGATAAAAAGTGCATTTTATATACAACTATATAGATCAGACCAAAATGAGGGACAAATGAGGAGGAAAGAGGGACAGAGGGACCTTGTTCCAAATCAGGGACAGTTGGGAGCTATGCCTAATGGAAGTGTTGATTGCCCCTTTAAGCAAGCTGCTAGCAGGCTTCAGCATGTCTTGGAGCTTGGTGAAAGCTTGCTTGAAGTGACAATCAAAACTCCCATTAGGGTATGTGTTCAACATTTACAAACTGGAGTTGAAAGGTACTTTGCCTCAACAAAGCTTGCTGAACGCTCTGTGAGATGTTCAAAGCTTGGGATATTTTTTTTTTATTACCTAACCCTGCTTTAAACTTCTCCACAACTTTATCCCTGTCTGGTGTGTTCCTTGGCCTTCATGATGCTGTTTGTTCTCCAAGGTTCTCTAACAAACCTTTGAGGGCTTCACAGAACAGCTGTATTTATCCTGAGATTACATTACACACAGGTGGACTCTATTTACTAATTAGGTGACTTCTGAAGGTAATTGGTTCCACTAGATTTTAGTCAAGGGTATCAGAGTAAAGGGGGCTGAATACAAATGCACGCCACACTTTTCAGATATTTATTTAAAAAAAAATTGAAAACCATTTATCATTTTCCTTCCACTTCACATTTATGTGCCACTTTGTGTTGATTTATGACATAAAATCCCAATAAAATACATTTAAGTTTTTAGATGTAACATGACAAAATGTGGAATATTTCAAGGATTGTGAATACTTTTTCAAGGCACTGTATGTGCTGTCTAAGCCAGGAACCTTCACATGGAGCTCTCACCTATAGAGATTGTAACACTCACCTGTCCTGGGATCCAACACTTTGAGAGCCGATAACCCGGCCAGTCAGGAGACAGCTCTTCAGAGCAGCACCGTGGCCAGTCAAAAGATGGTCCTAGTGAATGGTGCCATCTTAAATTGAAAAGCAACACATGGTCCTGTATTTGAGCAATTCATTGCTACGCTTTAAGCTGAGCCCCCTGTTGTTGTACCTTTCCTGAACTTTGTGCCCGCCATGTCAGCCTCTTTCTTGTGTTACCCAGTATAGAGGAAAAAAGAGAAGCGCCACCTAATTGCAGCAAAAAAATGAATTTATTACAGGATTAAAAACACTCACACAATCCAAGATAGTATCTGTTTTATGCTGCACTGAGGTGGCGCTTCTCCTTTTTCTTCTATTCCTCTGCAGAGTTGTTTCATCTCTGAAGATAGCAGCCTCCAGTGTCCCGGCCTTACAACACTTATTTACTTTGCCTTTTTATGAACTATTTCATGGACTTTATTGCATGCATGGACTGTTTAGGGATGAGCCCGATGTTCGCCTGTTCACCGAATAGCGAACAATTTGGGGTGTTCGTGGCAAATTCGAAGGCCGCGGAACACCCTTTAAAAGTCTATGGGAGAAATCAAAAGTGCTAATTTTAAAGGTTTACAGGTGAAACTCAAAAAATTTGAATATTGTGCAAAAGTTCATTTATTTCACCAATGCAACTTAAAAGGTGAAACTAATTTATGAGATAGACTCATTACATGCAAAGCAAGATAGCTCAATCCGTGATTTGTCATAGCTGTGATGATTATGGCTTACAGCTCATGAAAACCCCAAATCCACAATCTTAGAAAATGTGAATATTACATGCAATCAATAAAACAAGGATTGTACATAGAACAATATCGGACCTCTGAAAAGTGGAAGCATGCATATGTACTCAGTACTTGGTTTGGGCCCCTTTTGCAGCAATTACTGCCTCAATGCGGCGTGCCATGGAAGCTATCAGCCTGTGGCACTGCTGAGGTGTTATGGAAGACCAGGATGCTTCAATAGCGGCCTTCAGCACTTCTTGTTCAGTCTCATGTCTCTCATCTTTCTCTTGGCAATGCCCCATAGATTCTCTATGGGGTTCAGGTCAGGCGAGTTTGCTGGCCAATCAAGTACAGTAATCCCACAGTCATTGAACCAGGTTTTGGTGCTTTTGGCAGTGTGGGCAGGTGCCAAGTCCTGCTGGAAAATGAAGTCAACATCCCCATAGAGCTCGTCTGTGGAAGGAAGCATGAAGTGCTCCAAAATCTCCTGGTAGATGGCTGCTTTGACCCAGGACTTAATGAAGCACAGTGGACCAACACCAGCAGATGACATGGCTTCCCAAATCAACACAGACTGTGGAAACTTCACACTGGACTTCAAGCATCTTGCAGTGTGTGCCTCTTCATTCTTCCTCCATACTCTGGGTCCTTGGTTTCCAAATGAGATGCAAAATTTGCTCTCATCAGAAAAGAGGACTTTGGACCACTGAGCAACAGACCAGGTCTGTTTTTCTTTAGCCCAGGTGTAGCGGATGTCAAATTTAGTGGGGTGTATCTGGGCTATAGATGGCTCAGATACATTGATTTTAGGGATTTATGGACACTTTGGAGTGTGGGAGGTATGAATGGTGTCATGGCCTGGGGGCTGCTGTGGTTCGTCTGTGCCCAGGCGCCCTTGGCCTGGGCGCGTGGAGTCGAGTTCCATCCCAGGCACCTTCAGCCTGGGGTGAGGTACTATACCAGGAGGCCTGGGGCCCAGTACCTTCGACTGGGTCCCGCGAGGTGCCCCCGGTATTGGGTGCCTGAATCCTGGGCGTAAGGGACCGGAGACGTGACCTCCTCGTAGAGCCAGCGCAGCATTTGCTGGTGCCGGTGGAGGCCTCTGGTGACCGTCCGGATGGATGTCTTCCTCTGACAGGGGCGGTTTGTTCTAAAGAAGGTACTTCATGTTCTCATGGTCTGTGGCAGGGACCCATCTTTCTTAGGTCAGTGGCAGGCCTCATCCAAGGCCTGTGGCAGGGGCCTCAACGTTCACCCAGGTCAGTGGCAGTGACCAAATTCACGGTCGGTGGCAGCGGCTGTGCGCCAAGCCTGTTTGCACTAAAAGGAACAGGAAGAACTTTAATTCATCAGTTGTGCCTGGAAATACTCTTCCCTACACCTTGTCTGTTCTTTTAAAAGTCAACCAGTTTCAAGTCAATAAAACAGTGTTGGACTTTTCTTGGTGTGGAACTCGTGTTACTGGAAGCTAAGTGTCCCTGTCAGTGACAGTGGCAATCATCCTCCATAGGAGAAGCTGAGGTTCCGGCCTAAAACGCAGACCCGAGGGTAAATGGTTTAGCTCATATCTCTGCATCCTACATCAGAGAGCCAAGCTGGTGGTGTGCATCTTTCCCCCTTCTCCCAGATACCCCTAGACGAGTAGAACCAGCCGTGAAGAGAGGGGAGAAGCTGGGGCAGGACCGCTACACAGGTAAGACGTTTCTGGCGTTGTTTGTTGTTCAGGAGTGGCTTGACAAGAGGAATACAACATTTGAAGCCCATGTCCAGGATCCGTCTGTGTGGCTCTTGATGCACTGACTCCAGCCTCAGTCCACTCCTTGTGAAAGTCCCCAACACTTTTTAACAAAGGGGACCCCCAGATCCCGCCCCTCCCTATGTGAATTGGTAACGGGGTAGTATCCCTACCATTTCACAAAAAAGTGTCAAAAATGGTAAAAAAAACACAGTAGACATTAAAAAATTCCAGCGATGTACCCGCCAACATGGTCCCCCTCCATGGGTGGTCCCCATTGAATGACACTACACCCGCCGTGACAGCTCTTAAATAGAAGAGGGCGGGGCCACCCGTCACATGCGCGGGTGACCCGCCCCCCTTTGATGCCACGGGGAAATGCCGCAGAGTTATCCAGTGACATGTACGGGTGACCCCGCCCCCTCTGACGTCACGGGAAACCCCTGTTGCATCAGACGGGGGTGGGGTCACCCATGTCACTGGGTAACCCCGCGGCATTTCCCGTTGCGTCAGAAGGGGGCGGGGTCACCCACACACGTGACGGGTGGCCCCCTCAGCTATTTAAGAGCTGTCATGGTGGGTGTAGTGTCATTCGATGGGAACCACCCATGGAGGAGAATCGTGTCGACGGGTTCATCGGTGGAATTTTTATTTTTTTTAAAAGGACTTGTCCCAAGCTGTCTACTGTGTTTTTGACCATTTTTGACACTTTTTTTGTGAAATAGTAGGGGTACAATGTACCCTGTTACCAATTCACATAAGGGGGGCCAGGATCTGGGGGTCCCCTTTGTTAAAGGGGGCTTCCAGATTCCGATAAGCCCCCCGCCCACATACCCCCGCAACCGCCTGGCAAGGGTTGTGGGGATGAGGCCCTTGTCCACATCAACATGGGGACATCCTCCCCATGTTGAGAGCATGTGGCCTGGTACGGTTTAGGAGGGGCTCTCTCGTCCCCCCTCTTTTCCTGTGGCCTGCCAAGTTGCATGCTTGGATAAGGGTCTGGTATGGATTTTTGGGGGGACCTCCACGCCATTTTTTTTAATTTTGGCGTGAGGTTCCCCTTAAAATCCTTACCAGACCTGAAGGTTCTAGTATGGATTTTGATGGGGACCTCTGCGCCATTTTTTCTTTTAATTGGCGCAGGGTTCCCCTTAATATCCATACCAGACCTGAAGGGCCTGGTTGGAAATTTGGGGGGACCCCCACACGATTTTTTTTTTATTTTTGTTCGGGGTTCCCCTTAATATTCATACCAGACCCAAAGGGCCTGGTAATGGACTGGGGGGAACTCATTGCGTTTTTTTCGATGACTTTTATCTGTATTGCCGGGACCCGACAATTCATTATAGCCGCGATCAGTTTTAAATGACTTTTTTCCTTTAGAAATGTCATTTTGTGCAGGGACTGTTCTAAACACGGGGAAAATGCACCGCTTTACAGGCATACTATAGACACCCCCCAGGTACTAAATTTAAAGGAATATTTCACTTTTATTGGTTATTGTTTATTGTCACATTAAGCATTATTAAAATCACTGCTCCCGAAAAAACAGCAGTTTTTAAAACTTTTTTTAGCATTGATACATGTCCCCTGGGGCAGAACCCAGGTCCCCAAACACTTTTTATGACAATAACTTGCATATTAACCTTTAAAATTAGCACTTTTGATTTTTCACGTTCGTGTCCCATAGACTTTAACGGTGTTTGCGTGTTCGAACAAATTTTTTGCCTGTTCGCATGTTCTGTAAGGCTACTTAAATATGGAAAGTCACCAAACATGAATAAACAAAGCAGCTCATGCACAATGGGAGTCAAAAACACTATTTTTACCGGCATTTGATGTTTGTTTTTTTCTGCCTGTAAACGCCCCTCTATGTTAACCTATGTGTCTATGCACACACAGGCATTTAGAGACAGAAAGAAAAAATTCAAAAGAGAGGAGCGTTTTGGCTGAGAAAAACGCTGAGCATGCCGAAACACCTGTAAACTGGAATGATTGAACGCCCAAACGTTTGACATGCCTAAATGTGTTTGCAAAATGCGGCTTTATGCATGTTTTTTAAGATGATTCTTTCTCCCTGGAGCAAAGGAGTCCAGACAAGGAAAAAAAAAATGTCCTGTGTGCATGAGGCCTAAAATATTACATTGACATAATATTATTTTAATGGAAGGCAGTGTAAATTAGGCTCACCACACGGTACAATCTAACTCTACAATCTGCTTAAAGCGGTTGTATGCCCTGAGGAAAAATAAAAAAATAAAAAAACCCTGCTTTTGCAGTGTTTGTTCTTAAATGAGTATCACAGAATAATAAGAAATAGCTACCTATGATAGCTTGATCCAGATTAATCTAGTAGGCAAAAAAAAAGTTTTAAAAAACAATAAATTTATTCTGTATGGAAACAACATATTCACCAAAACATTCTGTGATATGTAAGGCTCATTCATTCTATATGCATTGCAGTCTTTTCTTTACAGATATGATAACTGGTTTACTAATTGGCCATCTGCAAAAAGAGATTTGTAGCCCACGGGTTTAAGGTGCTTGGTAAGCTCTTCTCTATGGATACCAAACCCCTTAGCAATCTCATTAAGCAGGCTTCAAAGGTCCTTTATGTAGTCACTTGTGGATAATTCTATAAGAATTTGGTGTAAATGTTTGAAAGCTCATTCATGCCTCTTGTCGGGCCATCCTAAGAAAAACAAAAAAGGCCCAACAGCATATGCATTTTTAAGATTTTTGGTACCCAGTAATCAATTTCTTTTCTGAATACCAAGTGTCTGGCATCCCAAGATGATTAAGTGCCAAGAGGTCAGTAACCCAACTTCTGTTCATATCTGTGGCTTTGTTTTCGGGTATCATTGGCTCAGTAACTATTCTTCTGGATGTCAGTGGGTTTAGAAATAGTCCAGTAGCGTACGCACTTTAAAATCACATCCATGGATAATTTTTTCACTTTACTAAGAGTGTCCTGTCACTCCAGTGACCCACTGACCAGTGTAGATATAGATGGAAAGGCTCAGTAATTCCAGTGTTAGTGGGAGGAAAGGCACACTTAGACACCCTTCCCCTGATGTAGACACAAGGATAATTGTGCTGGGAACAATGTAAACTGGCATCAACAAAGCTGTGGATCACCACACAGAACATTTCTGAACTGGATTCATAGGGGAATTCTTTGGGCAGTGGAATACTCGTCCAAATTCTTCAAACTGAGAGACGCTGCCCATTACCCTAAAAAGATAGCAAGACACATGTTTTACAACAAAACAGAATACAGAATATTGCATATACTGCACAAAGTCCATTCTGATCACTACTGTTTAACAAAACTTTACAATATGATTTAAAGCAAATTATCATACTAATTGGATTTTTGCACGCACTGGATTTATATTTCCTGCCCACAAAGGCCAATTGTCTTTGTCACCCCTACCCCTCTACCCACCAAATAGTCTTGCCCTAAAATCACACTAACTAGATCAGATGATCTGCTACGCAAAGCGTATTAAAGTTGGTGGTGCTGAGGATGAAAGGGACAATGTGCCCCTTTTGCATTAATGCAGTACATTTAGAGTTGATGACTAATGGTAGAACAACCTAACTCACCCAACTCGCCTAGCAGTATGGTGTAATGACTAAGAGAACTGTAAGCTCACAGTACATTTCAACCAATTACAGATTGTGTCACCCCCACTGCCCATGATGAGGGCCTATATTACCTATTGTGAAATCTGGCAATTATATGAATGTTGAATTTAGTTATATATTTACCCTCGTGAGCACTTGGTATTAAAATGTAGAAGTGTGTGTTTCACTAAACTTGGCTAGCATACTTTCGGAGGACATTCTGATGAGTAAATAAACAGTGTCATTTTAGGTTTTATCCACCAAGAAGTAGATTTAGTTTTTTACCATCTATGTAGTTTAAGGCCCATAAACACAATCAGACTTTTTGACAACAACGGTCCGATGGACCTGTTTTATCGGACAATCCTTTTCGTTTTCGTTCGCTGTGCAAGCTCTCAAACTTTCCGGCAACAAATGTCCGATGAAGGATAATCCGATCATGTGTACACAAGTCCATAGGACTAAAGTCCAAAGTACAAACACGCATGCTCAGAACCAATGCTAAAGATCAGACAACAATAGCAGAAGTTGCCCAAAGGGTGGCGGAAAAGAGCTGAAAAACCACGTGATTTGGTGAAAGCTGGCTGAAAATGTTCTGCCGTGTGTATGCAGAACAAGTTCACGGCCAACGCCCTTCGGACCAAAATCCACAGAAAAGTCAGATGGAAGTCTGATCGTGTGTATGAGGCTTTACAATAGGTTAATATACTGCCTTGATTTTTTTTTTAGGACAAAATAGACAGAACCACGAAGGCTGTCTACTATCATGCCAGCCAAAACATCCAAACCTACAACTAAAAATCCTATCACAAACAGCAAGAAGGAGAGAAAATCAGTCAACTGTATCATGGAAACATCTAGAAAAAGATGTTCTGCACACAGGTAGATAAAACCAATAAAAAATTGCACTTGGTGACAAAACATGTTATGGTGACAGGATGATATTATCTTTAAAAAGAAACAGAATCATTCTGTAAAATGATCTTTTATGTGTAACTCCTACCGGTAATGTTCAGGAGCATGCTTATCCGTCAGGACCTGAAGATAAATAGACTGAGATCTCCTCTTTATACACCAGTTCTGAAAAAAGAAAAACAAAGGACATGCTGATTATTTTAGATGATTTATGAACCAATTCTTGCCACAGCACTTAAATCGCAAATATGTTTTTGCACAAATATGAACAGTTAATTGTGTCTATAAATTATTTCAGGAAATGTCAGGGAAGAATAAAGGGTAATTGCACCTTTTTTTCCAAAAAACACTATGCCATCCCACCCTCCTTATCAAACTCCTATATATAGACTTCACAGGTGGATTTCATATAATTAACACAGTCTGTGCTAATAGACAACTTGGCTGCTAGCAAGGAACCAATATATTTTGAGACCGGGTTCACACTGGTGCGACACGACACTTGTCCTACTTTGGATCCGACTTTGCCCTGCAACTTGAAGCCGACATACGTCCGACTTTCAATGAACGGGGATCCGACTTGGATACCCACCAATACCAGGCACTGTGTTTGGTATGAATCTTGAGGGGGAACTCCACGACAAATTTTAAATGAAAAACCGACATGGGTTCCCCCTCCAGGAGCATACCAGGCTTTTCGGTCTGGTATGGATTTAAAGGGGAACCCCTACGTCTAAAAAAATGGCGTGGAGGTCCCCCCAAAATCCATACCAGACCCTTATCCGAGCACGCAGCCCGGCCGGTCAGGAAAGGGGGTGGGGACATGCGAGTGCCCCCACTCCTGAACCGTACCACACCGCATGCCTTCAACATGTGGGGTGGGTGCTTTGGGTGGGCCCTGTCCCCATGTTGATGAGGACAAGGGCCTCTTCCCAACAACCCTGGCCGTTGGTTGTCGGGGTCTGTGGGCGAGGGCTTATCGGAATCTGGGAGCCGCCTTTAATAAGGGGGCGCACCAGATCCCGGCCCCCCTCCCTATGTGAATGGTACATCGTACCCCTACCCATTCACCTGGGGAAAAAAAAGTCAAGAAAAAAAACACACTAGACAGGTTTTTAAAGTCATTTATTAGGCAGCTCCGGGGGTCTTCTTCCGACTTCGGGGGTCTCTTCCGACTCTCCAGCCTCTTCTCGCGCTCTCCGGTGCCTTCTCCGCGCTCTCCGGTTCTTCTCCCACTCTCAGGTGCCTTCTGCCTTCTGCCGGGCTACTCCGCTATCTTCTACCAGCTGTTTTGCTAGCGGTGGCCTGGTCTTTTGCGTCGTCTTCTTCCCTCTTCTCTTCCACCGATGTTGACACAACGCTCTCTTCCGCTGTAATGCCGTGTGCGCGGCGCGCAACGACTTATGTAGGCATGGGGCGTGTTCACCGGGTGCTGTCACCCGGTGACCCCGCCCCTTATGACGTCACATCCGCGGGGCATGATGGGACTGTGACGTCATAAGGGGCGGGGTCACCTGGTGAAGTCACCCGTGACCATGCCCCATGCCTATATAAATCATTGCGCACCGCGCACACAGCATTACAGCGGGAGAGAGCGGCGTGTCAACATCGGTGGAAGAGAAGAGGGAAGAAGGCGATGCAAAAGACCGGGCCACTGCTAGCTAAAGAGCTGGCAGAAGATAGCGGAGGTGCCCGGCAGAAGGCAGAAAGCATCGCAGAGTGGGAGAAGAACCGGAGAGCACGGAGAAGGCACCGGAGAGCGGGAGAAGGGGCCGGAGAGTCAGAAGAAGACCCCCGGAGCTGCCTAATAAATGACTTTTAAAACCTGTCTAGTGTGTTTTTTTTTCTTGACATTTTTTTCCCCCAGGTGAATGGGTAGGGGTACGATGTACCCCATACTCATTCACATAGGGTGGGGGGCTGGGATCTGGGGGCCCCCTTATTAAAGGGGGTTCCCGGATTCCGATAAGCCCCCGCCCACAGACTCCAACAACCAACGGCCAGGGTTGTCGGGAAGAGGCCATTGTCCTCATCAACATGGGGACAGGGTGCTTTGGGGTGGGGGGGCCCCCTGCCCCAAAGCACCCAACCCCCATGTTGAGGGCATGCGGCTTGATACGGTTCAGGAGGTGGGGCGCTCGCTCGTCCCTACCCCCTTTCCTGACAGGCCGGGCTGCGTGCTCGGATAAGGGTCTGGTAAGGATTTTGGGGGGACCCCCACACAGTTTTTTCGGCGTAGGGGTTCCCCTTAAAATCCATACCAGACCCATGGGGTATTTAAAATTTGGTGTGGAGTTCCCCCTCAAGATCATCAGAGCACAAGTCGCATGCCAAAGTCGGATCATGCAAGACGGCGTTCCGACTTTGATCCGACTTCAATGATAGTCAATGGGCTGAAGTAGGATCAAAGTTGGACCAAAGTAGTACAGGGAGCATTTTCAAAGTCGGACTGACATGTGTCGGACCAGTTAAGATGGCTCCCCTAGGGAAACATTGATTTTCACACGTCATGCGACATGAGCTCCCAATGTCGGAGCGTTTGTCGCACCAGTGTGAACCCGGCCTGATTCCCAACAGATAATAGAAAGATGCAGTGCCAAGGAAGTGCTAATTGTAAATAAAAGCTTACTAATTATAAATGAAATCAATTTAATCTCCATATAAAATGGAATATATCAGTTATCGATAAATGATTTATCTATGATACATAGATAAATTAAACCACTGTGCAATTCATAAAGCATTCATAAAAAAATCATCTAAATATAGTATATTATATAAACGTGCAATTAAAGTATATACTGCCAAAAGTTTACAGCCGTTTCCCATTTTGCATGCACGAGCTGTGCTGTGCTTTGTGAATGGTCCCACAGCCTTCTGGGACCTGTGATGTGCCTAAGAAGGCTGTGGGGGAAGGAGGATGGGGCCAAACTTCTACTCGGATTGCCGCGACGATCCGTCTAGGAATTGGAGTATGTACCTGTCAAAACCAGGTACCACCCCTAATCCCCACCCCCTCAAAAGTGGCAATTATTAAAGAGGAGGGAGGAGGACGCATAAATGTAGAACTTCCCCTTTTGGATGAAGTTCCACTTTAATAAGAAAATTCACAAGTATTTAGGTGTTTTTATAATCAAAGACCCCCCCCCCCCCCCACACACACACATTCTACTTCATAACTGAAATATCAATCCCAGGTATGATTAAATAAAGCAAACGTGTTTGACTTGGTCTAAGCTATCATTATTGGTACCAGCTCGCAGTTTGACAAATTATATGTAAATGATACACTTTCCTGAAATACTTTACATATTACAACAATCCCCTCTATATCTTAAAAAGCAAATTTGCTGTGTCAAACCAAAGTTGCAATTATGCACTTTTACAGGTGTTTGAGAGCTCTGAGCTTTGGAAAATGAGCTACTCCACACTCAGTGGTGATGTCACCTGTGAGCTATAAAGATATCAGATAATGAGGTAGTATGAAGATATGTCCTGTAACCTTTTTGATCTTATCAAAAAAAAATTAGCTACAGATGAGCAAGAATCAGGTTATCCCTGTGTTGTGCAAGTTGATTGCTGTTTGGGTGTTTTACTGGAATGATTGAGCCAAGCTTATCCAGGGTGTGGGTGTTGGAGCATTTCTCAAACATTAATGCACCCTGCTGGAGGGAGATAGTAACGGCTTGTGTGCCATATACTACCGCTACATTTCTTTACACTTGTGAAGTTACATGCGAAGGATTACATAAATACAGAGGTGTACAAAAAATACAATAAAACTCCTTGTAATACATAAAATACATAAAAAGCAAACAAAGAATATTCTATATATACATATGAAATTATTTAACTTTTAATATTAAAAACAGTATAAGTAAATTATACTGAATTAACTCATTATAATACATTTATATAATAATTGGCATCATGTAAAAATGTATTAAAATATATTTCTAAAATCTAGATACTATATAAGATTGTTTCCAAGGATATGCAATTTATTTTTATTTTTTTTTCTTGTCAAATTTGTTTATTACATTTTCAAAATTACAAGCATATATTGTCAATAAACATAGTCACTATAAATAGTAGCAGTTAAGGAGAACACAAATTAGATATTTATGTCAAGCTCCAGTGATTTTTGAAGGCAACAACAACAGAAGAGGAGAAAAAAAACTGTAATTTAAGTTTAACATATGTTGACCATTATCTGGAGACTTGCTAAAATATATGCTTAGTGTTGAATTTAGTAATTACAAACCAGATTTAGTAATAATATATAACATGTAAGGTAATATAAGGATTTATAAAGAAAAAATGAAGGGTCATAATTTCTAGACCTCATATAATGTTATTGTAATATATAAGGTTTGTATTGTTTAGGATATGCAATTTTAATATTTTATTTTAATCAAAGTCTGTGTTATTCATAAAGATAAGATTTGCAGCAAATTCACCTAAAAAGAGTTCCACTCAACATCACACATTATCCAGCACTTACCCAGGAAAACATTAGCTGGCAGCACATTAGCAGTGTATGTGTAAATTCAATACTGAAAAAAAATCTGTAGATTAGTGGGTCTTTAGAAATATGCCCCATATCTCAGTTTGTCATTCCATGAGCATATTCTTTATGCCCGACCATATGCACCAGGACGATTTCAAAATTCAAAAATAATCGATGCAGTGATCTTACACCAAAAGGACCTTTCAGTCATATTTGTGGGTGGGGTCATATGCGTCCGTGCACACAGAAGTACCTCGCACGCGGACCGCACTCATCAATGCCTGGAACCAGGCGGAGACTGCGGTCATGTGAAGAATCTAACATTAAGGCAGTTCCCCAACTTAGAGATGAGCTTTCACTGTGTGCAGTAATAATGGAGTTCCTCTTAAAAGTGTCTTGTCCCATGTCACTTTACACTGTCAGGGTCCTTTCACACTGGGCGGTCCGCCTGTCAGACTCCACTGATCCCCACTGAGCAGGCAGATGATGGGTCCCTCTTCACTCACTGTGCAGAGACGGACCTGTCAGAGCCCCTTTCTCCTCTATGGGGAGATTGGATAAAAATGGACCGCCTGTCTGATCCCATCTGACCCGATCCACCAGACGGATGAAAAATAGGGTCACCATCCATCTAGATTTCACGGACAGGATCGGATCGGATAGCAGCGGGTGTCAGCGGACATGTCACATCTGCCGCCTGAAAAACTGACAGAGTCGGACCTGATCGGAAAGCCCGTGTGAAAGGGGCCCGACTTGTATGTTTGCATTAGGAGGGATGTGCTGAGCCTGTGCCCACGTCACCATTCCAACTTACCTCTGTTACCTCACTCCCAGTAACAGAATGGGAACCAGCCAAGCACATAGTGTGGACCTCATGCATGTTCTTCTCTTTAACTCCCTAACTTTCTGTACCTCGTGGCCAGGGTATAGATCTCCATAATGCTGGTTTGAATCCGGTTGCTATTGCAGACCGCTAGGGAGGTAGCCATAACATTGACCCCCTTGCTACCTGTCACCTTTACCAGGTACCACACCTAAGGACTGGTTACTTGTGTCTTGAACTTGATTTTGCTTACTCTTAGCAACTACACTCCACTTTTTGTCTTGCCGAGGTAACCCTCATGTAACAGTGTTATTTTATACCCTATATTGCTGTTACAGACCCTGGTTCTTTTGGATACACCAGAACCCACATGCACCCCTTTGAATAACTTCAGACCAGGCTCAGAACGATTAATGAAACTTTACTGGAGAGATGCAGCATAAAAGTTCAATATGAACAATGTCCTTTCCCTAATCCTAGCTAGAATAATGTAGTGGCACATGTGTACCTCCAAGAGAATTGTATATATGAGAAACTATGATGAGATTAAGTTAGTCCTGAGACTTCCCACCACATCCCAAATTGTAGAAAGAGAAAAAATGGAGGCCCCAAGGGATAGTTCGGGTGGGAAGCCAAAACAGGGTAAAATAAGAGAGTAAAGAGTTGCATAAAAATATAAATTTAATGAAAATTATGAATGAATAATAAAAGCAATCATGGAATACAAAGCATGATTAGAAGAAAATACAGCTGCTCAATGGTCGCAATACAGGATGTACTGATAAATATCAGAAACAAAAAATGAACACGGCCACAACCCTATTTTCTTCTAATCATGCTTTGTATTCCATGATTGCTTTTATTATTCATTCATATTTTTCATTAAATTTATTTTTATACAACTCTTTACTCTCTTATGTTACCCTGTTTTGGCTTCCCACCCATACTATCCCTTGGGGCTTCCATGTATACCTCCAAGAGGCATTGTCCATGGCTTGGAAGTCTTCGGAAAACCCCGGTTTCTTCAGTAGCGCCAGCGACTGCACTCACAGGTGATGCTGGAACTCACTGGACCCACTGCAACTCGCCTTTTTGGACCATAGCTGTCCCCCTTTTTATAGCACAGGTGGGCTGGCTAACACCAAAAGCCTGGGAACTAAGTAAGAAACACTTAACCCTTTTCTCAGTCTGGGTCGGCCGCTGGCTCACATTCTTCAACCTGCCTACATATTGCAGCATTGAACTTTCTTATAAAATGACCCTGTGCTCGTTATTTAGAATACTTACTTCTGACTTTCCACTAAACACTGCTGACAAGAAGTTACTTTCTTACCTGTGCAAAAGCAATGAAGAATAGCTGATCATGAGTATATTTCAGACGAGGAAGGGGTCGCTCTGGACCATTTTCTCTTACCCACTTTTGGTATGCCTAAAAATATACACAATCATATGACAGTAGTAAGCATACAAACAATAGTGAGAACAGTGAAAGTGTTCACCCAGAGTATATTGTCAATACAAAGCTTTGGATGCCAGCAGGTCCGGATTAAACAATAGTTACAAGGGGCCATTACCCATAGATTTACATCACTAGCAGGCCCCCTTTAATGGCACACAGTCACTCCCAGTTACACATCTCAAATCACTTGGTAACCAGCATAACAGTAATCACACTCTAGTCTTACAGCAATGGATGAACCACTGTCAAAAGAGCAGTGACTTGAACTGGTTGCTAGATCATCAGTCCACTCTGCTATAAAGCTTAGTTGTTCCTTTACTTTCATAAATATATAAAATTATGTTTAAAGTGTATATCTAATATATTTGCAAAATTGTGCCAGTTTGGAGAGGTGTAGGATACACCCTCCCGCTTCTCTTATCCATTTCCAGTGCTCTTCTGTACTGCTCTTTTTATCTACCTAAGTGCACTCCTCATATTCCTCTCCTCCACTTACAGTATTATGTTATCCATTTCATCCCCCTTCAGCATATTTCCTATACTGTGTCTATCCTTCTCCACCAGTGTGGACCTGTGTGTTGACTGCATATTGACACATAGCAGTATGCCTATGTATTAGCACAACATAGTGACATGGTGCCATTTGTGCAGGGGTATGGACAATTTAATTCTCTTGGTTTATGGGATCATGTTATCAAAACTTAACCCCCCTTTAGAGGTTGGTCACCATAAAACTATACCCGAAAAACAAAAATATTCTGGTCATGTGCCTAATTCAGTGATATGCTCACCACAATGACTCTCTTCCTCTGCACAATCTCAGGCTTACTGAGGTTTCAAAAATAAAATTTTGTAATTACCAGCTCTGAGCTCACCCACATTTCTCTTTTTTTCCCCTCTGTCCAAATGGGTGGTGGTCCCCTGTACAAAATCTTGCCCAGAGGTTGTCACATACCTTAAAATAACCCTACATGACAGATAATACATATTTTCGATGTATAAGATACTCACATAATATGCCAATTTAAGGCCGCCCATATCAGCAATATTTTCACCTAATGTTAATCTTCCATTTACCTAAAGAGAGAGTGGAACAGAAATTATGCTGCAATTATTTTCTCTGTATTTTACACAACAGTTTGTTAAACTAAGATTACTTTAAAGCCAGTCAGGACTGTGGCTATGTGTTTAGATATACTACTTCACCCAACTTTATTTGGTTAAATTCTGATTTGTTGCACTTAAAGTGAACCTGTGCTCAGACTATTCACAGTAAAGTATTTGTGTAATGAACAAGCAGTAAGGCTCCGTTCACATCTAGGTGTTGCTATTTTACAGGTGTTTTTTCAGCCGATTTTTTGGGCATTTTTGCAGAGTTTTTTCACAGGCATTTTGAAGTTGACAAGTCAATGTAAAAGCAGTAAAACACCTGTAATCTGCCAAAAAAGAAGCTCATGTACTTTTTTGAGCGACGGGCATTTTTTTTAAGGCGACCCAACGCTCAGATGTGAACAGGGGCTATTGAAATGAATGAGATTTGTCTTGTTGGGGGTTTTTAGAGCTGAGGCTTAAGCCTCGTACACACGGCCGAGATTCTTGTCGAAAAAAAACATGTTGTTTTTTTCGACGAGATTCTTGGACAAGAAACTTGTCCCGGCCGAGTGTACACACGCTCGATTCAAAGAACCCGCGGTTCTTTGAATGGAGCGTACGCGGTGACGTCATCGACTACGACGAGCATGCGCTCGTCACATTCGATGCCGTCGCCCCCATCTTGGTATACCCTACCTATGCCTAGGAAGCTACCGCGCATGCGTCAAATTAATTTCGAACATGCGCGGGCTTCCGGGAGGACAGGTAAGTGTACACACACTCACTTTTCTCGTCGAGAAACATGCCGACGAGAATCTCGACGAGAAAATAGAGAGCCGGATCTCTATTTTCTCGTCGAGATTACTTGTCGGTTTTCTTGACGAGAAACCATACACACGAACGAGTTTCTCGGCAAGACATCTCTGCCAGCAAGTTTCTTTCTGGTTCTTGCCGAGAAACTCGGTCATGTGTACGAGGCCTTAGAGCAGAAAAATGCCCAAAAATGCCTAGATGTAAACGGAGCTTAAAAGCGCTTTAAAATAAGCTCACATTCACTTCTGTAACTATAGGCATTGTGAATAATCTAATTTTCAAAGTCCAAAAACAGAGGCATGGATATCTCAGCTTGTTTCTTTGAAAACAAAATCTTGGCAGCCAACCCTCTAATGAAAAGAAGCATCAGGTGTTTCTGCGCTATTAAAAACTGTCTGAAACTGCGCTTTAAAAAAAAATATATAATTTTTGAGATCTTTGAGAATGAATTACCTCACACTACAAACAGCTGGAGAAGCGACTGCTTGATAAGGATTGAAGTGGTTAAACTAATACTGTAGTTTAACAACTTTAATACCACGTTCGACCCCTTCCTGCCCAGGCCAGAAAGTTCAGCTCTAAGTTCTGTCAAACTTTGAATGACAATAACTCATGTAACCCTGTAAAACTGTCATGTAATTGATCATAGAGATCACATGGTACTAGGGGGGCAGATCGTGCTGCAGCATGGGTCGCGACCAGGAGGGCCTTATACCATGTCCACCTAAGATGGGAGAGCTCCCGCGCAGCTGTCATTTGTCTATAGGCCAGGCAGGAAGCTAGTTAAAGTGATACTAAACTCAAATTTTTCTTTGTTTTAAAATAAAAAACATGTTATACTTACATGCTCTGTGCAGTGGTTTTGTAGCGAGCAGCCCCAATCCTCATCTTCTCGGGTCCATCTTTGGCGTTCATGGCCCCTCCCTCTTTTTGAGTGCCTCCACAACAAGCAGCTTACTATGGGGGCACCCGACTCGAGCTGTAGCTCGGTGTGTCCATTCCTCATTGGCTCACTGACTTTGCTTGACAGCAGCGGGAGCCAATGGCACTTTGCTGTTGTCTCAGCCAATGAGGAGGGAGAATCTAGGACAGCCAAGACTCTCATGCTAATTGCTGTATAGAGATGGGGCTCAGGTAAGTATTAGGGGGGGGTGGGGGAGCTGCTGCACACAGAAGGTTTTTTATCTTAAAGTCTGCCCACCCCTGCAAAAAATTAAAGCCAGCAGCTACACATTTTTGCAGCTGCTGACTTTTAATAATAGGACACTTACCTGTCCTGGAGTCCAGCAATGTCGGCACCACAGTTGATGTTTCCATCAGTTGCCGGGGTGCTGCCGCCGCCATTGCCGGTAAGGGAACCCGGTAGTGAAGTATTACGGGTTCATGCCGTGTTCTTACCACGCATACGTGAAGCACCGCTGCATTCTCCTACTGACCCAGCGGTGGGGGGTGGAGTAGGAGGGAGCCGAGCTACTGACGTAAAGTGCCGCGGCCCGGTCTCCCGGACGTGGGTGCCAAATGTGGCACCGGAGAGGAGGTGGAGACAATTGAGCGGAAGTTCCACTTTCGGGTGGAACTCCACTTTAATGCATTAAGATAAAAACTCTTCTGCCTTTACAACCCCTTTAATGTCCCTAGCCTGTGCATAGGTGAACTCTTTTTACTGAACAGGGTCAATAGGCCTAGAGCAGGAACAGTGTTACCTTTATTTATTTTTCTGCAGTAAGTAAATCATAACTGGAATCTGACGAGCTCCTATATTCTAGTTTATCCTAAAGTACCCTTTACCAAGGTTCTTGTTAGTAAACAGACATCAGTTAAATGGACTTAAAGATGTCTGTGTATCTTTTAGATATCATCAGGGTACCCCAAAAGTCCTAAAAATCAGGGCACTCCGTAATGCAACTAGCAACTTTCTAGCTGAAGGTAAAGCTTTGCACCACCGACTCCAGTACATGCTTGCAGAGTGTTTTGGGGCTTTTGAGGTACTCTGTAAAAAGCAACAATTCAGTAACTTATAGCTAGGAGTAAACATGCTTGTTGTCACACAAATCCACTAAAGGAGTTTGGGAGTGCCACTCAATAGCATGACCAATACAAGTACATACTGTAAGAATGATGACAGGGAAGTCCATGTAATGCATATTTCTATTATTTAATCCTATTTACTATATTGAATTCCAAAGCCCAAGATGACCAAAGGGCACACAGACTCAACATTTAACTTCAAGGGACCAAACTATTCACATTAGGAAAGAATGTCTGGTACAATAGGAGAATCAGCTGGGCAGAAATGCATGAGTCTTTTCCTTCTGCTTCCACAATTTTCTACCAATAAGGATCTGCCAAGGCTCAGCTAATGTATTGCAGCATTCGTCTGCATCACATCCACCGACTGACATCCACTAATCAGAGGCCAGGTTTTCTCCACCATTAGACAGTAATCTCCCTCATTACTGAACACAAGGACTACCTCTAACATCACCTTTCCTCCCCGACCTTAACTCATTAGTTATACATGTAGCCACCTCTATGCAGGCCAGCACTGCTCCAGGACACAGCTCTTTTCCATATGGCCCCATTACACTGAAGGCTCAGAAAAAGGAAACTTGAAGTACTCGGCACACCTGTTCCTGGCCTGTATCCCTCTTGTTGATATGTTTTTCTCAAATCCATACATAAAGGCAAAAAAAAAATAGTTGCCCATGGGACTTTAAATGCGGCATACATAAATAATAAAATATAAATCTATTATACAACTGTTTGACACATACATATAAAAAATATTTGGCATGTCGAGCCAGTTAGTTACATATGTCAGTATAAAATATGCATCAAGCTGAAATATTTTCCCATGCATGCATCAGACCATGCGATCCCTGGAGAGACTGATTGTATATAAACCTCTAAGAATTAACTCAATAAATATTAGCCAAAATTATCCATAATACATATAGCCATGTACAGTAATTTCTTGTGCCACCCCTTCGGTTTTCCCATTGGGTGTCTTGGTCCTCTTCCACTACTCCCGGGTCAGACACTGAGCAGCGGATGCCAATTGGAGGTGTTATGTTTGATCACGTTTCAAGCTGGTTTGCAGGTCCTGTATTTTTTAGGACATCAATATGCACGGTGTTGGCACCCACCATATTCCTAGGGAGTGCTTTAATATAATCTATGTATATGTTCTTTAGTTTAGAGATCTGTTGTTAGAGGCATCCACTTCTGAAAAGTGAAAATACCGGTATATTCACAAAACGCGTGGAGTTACAAGATTCATCCCTCTTTTAAACAGAAATTACTTTGGCTGTGTGAAGCATGCATTGAAAAATATATCAGCTTGATGCATACAGTGTTTTACTGACATATGTAACTAACCTGCTTGATATGCCAAATAATTTTTGTGTCAGATTGTTGTATAATAAATTGATATCTTATTATTTACGTATTATGCCTCATTTAAAGTCCCACGGGCAACTTTTTTTTTCAGTTTTTATAAATGGTAAATATCAGGATGGAGGCATAGGATCCTGGTTACATTTCTGCTTTTTCTCAACTCCCTCTTTGTTTATGCCAGTGCTGCTGACTTCCTGGGTTTGCTTTTTAAATTCATCATAATGAATGTTTGTAATTGTTATTAAAAGTTAACGAACCTAACGAAAATTCGTATTCAATCCAAATTGAATTTCGGACACGAATTACAAAATACGAACTAACGGCCCGGGCTACAATACCTTTCTCAATATGGCAGTCGTCGACTCATTATGCTCATTATGAGGGGCTCCCACCATCCCTGTGCTGTGCTGACTTCCTCCTGGGGCTGTGCCCCTGCTGTGCTCATTATGAGGGGCTCCCACCATCCCTGTGCTGTGTTCATTATGAGGGACTCCAACTATCCCTGTGCTGTGCTCATTATGAGGGGCTTCCACCATCCCTGTGCTGTGCTGACTTCCTCCTGGGCCTGTGCCCCTGCTGCGCTCATTATGAGGGGCTCCCACCATCCCTGTGCTGTGCTCATTATGAGGGGCTCCCACCATCCCTGTGCTGTGCTGACTTCCTCCTGGGGCTGTACCCCTGCTGTTCTCATTATTAAGGTCTCCCACCATCCCTGTGCTGTGCTCATTATGAGGGGCTCCCACCATCCCTGTGCTGTGCTGACTTCCTCCTGGGGCTGTACCCCTGCTGTTCTCATTATTAAGGTCTCCCACCATCCCTGTGCTGTGCTCATTATGAGGGGCTCCCACCATCCCTGTGCTGTTCTGACTTTCTCCTGGGGCTGTACCCCTTGCTGTGCTCATTATGAGGGGCTCCCACCATCCCTGTGCTGTGCTGACTTCCTCCTGGGGCTGTGCCCCTGCTGTGCTCATTATGAGGGGCTCCCACCATCCCTGTGCTGTGCTGACTTCCTCCTAGGGCTGTACCCCTGCTGTGCTCATTATGAGGGGCTCCCACCATCCCTGTGCTGTGCTGACTTCCTAGGTTTTTAACTTCATCATAACGAATAATCGTAATTATTATGACAATAACAAAACGATATTAACGAACATTCTTATTTTGTCTGATTCTGAATCTCCCATCGACTACCAGTACCAGTCTCCCACTCCCATATTAAAAAAGGTAATTTTCCCAACCCTCACTCAGCAGCAGAAGAAAACCTCTGATTGGTCAACAAAACACCAGTCACGTTTCCGTTGTAACGAAATTCGGATTCGAAATTCGTCAACGAAATTTTATATTTCGTAAAATTCGGATGCTTCCGAATGTAAGAATTTTCGGAAATTCGTACGAAACGAATCACACATATCAACTTCCTGCTCATATACTGTTACTTTATTCCAGGTTAAGTACAGTACAAATTTTCTCATGGTATACAAATCCTGGGAGCATTTTAGACAATGTGGTCAATAAGCACTTGCCAACCGAAATACGTTTACAGTATATATGTTGCTGTTTGCAAGTGGTTTACCAGGGTTTTGGCTGAAGCTTTTAGCCATAACCCCAGTATTTTTATTTTCAGACAGGGGCTGCCTTTTTTATGAAAGTGGTCCGAGTGGCTCATTAGCAGCTGGATCACTTTTCGAAGAGGCAGGGGGTCCCCTCCTGCTGCTTGCCGTTTTTTCTCTGGCTTTTTGTTTTTACCGGCGCCCCTGAGAAACGATTTGATGGTGCGGCCAGCTGGTCACAGAGGCTACCAGAGACCAGATCGTCTCTGATCGCCTCTATTACCTTGGAGGACCGGAACAATGTCATGATGCCACTTCTGGTCTAGGGCAGAAGTAAACAATTTTTTTTCTTAAAGCAAAAAATAACATTCCAAAAATAAAAAAAGTAAAGGGATTGTGTAAAAATAAAACATAAAATAAATAAGAAAAACAAAATTCAAGAGCCCCATCCCTGCGTGCTCAAACGCAGAAGCGAATGCATACGTAAACAGTGTTTGCACCACACGTGTGAGGTATCACTGTAAAAGTTAATGCAAGAGCAATAATTATAGTGCTAGACCTCTTCAGTATCTCTACACAGGTAACCTGTAAAAAAAATTTAAGTATTGCCTATGGAGAATTTTAAGTACCGTAATTTGTTGCCATTCCACGAGTGTGCATTATTTTAAAGCATGACACGTTAGGTATTTGATTACTCAGTGTAACTTTCATATTTTACCAAAAAATTGAGGTATACATTGTGCTTTTTTTTAATTTTATTAATTAAAGTGTTTTTTTTTCCCCAAAAAATTATGTCTCAAATACTGTGGGACCAGTGGCGGAATTTTCAGGGTCGCAGCAGTCGCAGCTGCGACTGGGCCCTGTAGTTCCGTGAAGTCCGGGGGGCCCGCCCGCCGCCCGTGTGAGGGGCCCGCCCGCCGCCCGCCAGTATGAGGAGCCGTTCCGCCGCAGGGATCGGGTGCTGACAAGGCAGTGGATGCAGGGGCGGCACCGCGGCAACCCCCCAAGACTCCCAAGACATCTCCCCTGCCTGCACCTCTGGCTGGCCGTTTAGAGTGCAGTGGGGAGATGTGGGAGGAGGTGGAAGGCGGCGATCGGCAGCTCTATGGTGCCTGTGTGGGCAGCAAGATCTCCCTGGGGCTTGTAGTACTCGAGTGTCAGTGTGTATACAGAGGAGAGGGGAGGGGAGGGGCCTCTGACCCGGGCAGGTATTAGTTTCACTTTCACTCTGCTTGTACAATGTTGCTGATGCCCGGGTCAGAGGCCCCTCCCCCTCTGCTGTATACATGGTTCGGATATAGAACTACTAGCCCCAGCAAGACCCCCCTGCCTGTGGACACCATAGAGCTGCCAATCGCCACCTCCACCAGCCAGGTACAGGGGAACCCCTGCAAGGGGGGAGTCAGCTGTTTCATAGTTGCCAACATTGCAAAAAAAACATCTGGGACACTTTTTTTGTATTGAGGCGGAGCCTTGCTATAATCAGGGGGCGGGGCATTCGTTTGTAGGCGTGTCATGCTGGAGTGAAAAATGCGGCGTGGTTTACGCACGATAGTGGGTGTGGTTTAAATGGGCGTGGTTCAAAGGGGTGTGGCTAGAGTCCGAGGTGAGAGAAAGAGAGAGAAAGAAATAGAAAGAAAGAAGCCAGATCCTACACCACAATAGTAATGTGTAACAAAATTGGCAGATAAGGATACTCCAAAACACCTGTTGGCGCTTCAATCATCCCGGCACCATGGTTGTTACGGTGTCAGGATGATTGAAGTGCATTATTTCTATTTTTACATTGTAATATAAAATGAAAACATTCAACTCACCATAATGCCGAATCAGTGGAAGCCCTGAGCGTGTTACCTGCCACGTCGCCTGCCACCAGATGGCCTCCCCAGCAGTCCGTCCTTGCATCAGGTGCCTCCCCAGCAGTCCGTCCTTGCATCAGGTGCCTCCCCAGCAGAGCCCCCTCCACACTTGTGGACAAGGGTCCAAAAATCATGATTGTCCCGGGAAATTCGGGACTGTTGGTAACTATGCAGGCGTCCCCAGTGGAGTCCCCCCTTACATCAGGCGTCCCCAGTGGAGTCCCCCCTTACATCAAGTGTCCCCAGAGGAGTCCCTCCTTACATCAGGCGTCCCCAGCGGAGTCCCTCCTTACATCAGGCGTCCCCAGAGGAGTCCCTCCTTACCTCAGGCGTACCCAGCGGAGTCCTTCCTTACATCAGGTGTACCCAGAGGAGTCCCCCTTACATCAGGCGTCCCCAGCAGAGTCCCCCCTTACATCAGGCGTCCCCAGCGGAGTCCCCCCTTACATCAGGCGTCCCCAGCGGAGTCCCCCTTACATCAGGCGTCCCCAGTGGAGTCCCCCTTACATCAAGTGTCCACAGCGGAGTCCCCCCTTACCTCAGGCGTCCCCAGCGGAGTCCCCCCTACCTCAGGCGCCCCCAGCGGAGTCCCCCCTTACATCAGGCGTCCCCAGCGGAGTCCCCCCTTACCTCAGGCGTCCCCAGCGGAGTCCCCCCTTACATCAGGCGTCCCCATCGGAGTCCCCCCTTACATCAGGCGTCCCCAGCGGAGTCCCCCCTTACATCAGGCGTCCCCAGCGGAGTCCCCCCTTACCTCAGCCGTCCCCAGCGGAGTCCTCCCTTACCACAGGCGTTCCCAGCGGAGTCCCCCCTTAACCACAGGCGTCTCCTGTCTCGGCCGCCATTATTGTTTCCCCTTCCCCGAAGGGGAACAAAATAGAGGCGGAGCCGACAGTGTGGCTGAAAAAAAAAAAAAATTAAACTGTGGCGCTGCCGACCCCCGCCCCTTTCCATTACAGGCAGACCTGCAGCGGGGCGGGGCGGGGCGGGGGGGGTGGCCTGCCGGCCAGCCAAAACACAGATGTAGTACAATAGAAGATAAAGCTGCTGCGGCGCCGCCCACCCCCGGGGAGGTGCGGGGTGTGGGCGGCGCCGCAGCGGCTTTATTTTCTATTGTACTACATCCGTGTTTTGGTCTTCTTGAACATGGCGGCCGGCGGAGACATTGTCTCCGCCAGCCGTGGACCTCTAGCGGCGGCGGCCTGCGGCGTCCAAATTCGGGGAAAACGGGAAAAATCGGATTGGCCGGGACATTGGCCGGGACAAAATAAATCCGGGAAAAGGGTTTGAATCCCGGGAATGTCCCGGCCAATCCGTGACTGTTGGCAACTATGCTGTTTGGGGACCCTGATGTAAGAGGGGGGGTTTTCTGGGGACACTAATGTAAGGAAGGGGGCCTCTGGGGACACTAATGTAAGGAAGGGGGCCTCTGGGGACACTAATGTTAGGGGGGGGGGCTCTCTGGTGATCCTGGTGTAAGGGGGGGGGCTCTCTGGGGACCCAGGTGTAAGGGGGAGCTCTATGTGGACCCTGGTGTAAGGGGGGGCTCTCTGGGGACCCTGGTGTAAGGGGGGGGGCTCTCTGGGGACCCTGGTGTAAGGGGGGGGGCTCTCTGGGGACCCTGGTGTAATGTGGGGCTCTCTGGGGACTCTGGTGTAAGGGGGGGCTCTCTGGGGACCCTGGTGTAAGGGGGGGCTCTCTGGGGATCTTGGTGTAAGGGGGGCTCTCTGAGGACCCTGGTGTAAGGGGGGCTCTATGGGGACCCTGGTGTAAGGGGGGCTCTCTGGGGACTCTGGTGTAAGGGGGGCTCTATGGGGACCCTGGTGTAAGGGGGGCTCTATGGGGACCCTGGTGTAAGGGGGGGCTCTATGGGGACCCTAGTGTAAGGGGGGGCTCTCTAGGGACCCTGATGTAAGGGGAGGCTCTCTAGGGACCCTGATGTAAGGGGAGGCTCTCTGGGGACCCTGGTGTAAGGGGGGCTCTCTGGGGACCCTGGTGTAAGGGGAGGCTCTCTGGGGACCCTGGTGTAAGGGGAGGCTCTCTGGGGACCCTGGTGTAAGGGGAGGCTCTCTGGGGACCCTGGTGTAAGGGGAGGCTCTCTGGGGACCCTGGTGTAAGGGGAGGCTCTCTGGGGACCCTGGTGTAAGGGGGGGCTCTCTGAGGACCCTGGTGTAACGGGGGGCTCTCTGAGGGCCCTGGTGTAACGGGGGGCTCTCTGAGGACCCTGGTGTAACGGGGAGCTCTATGTGGACCCTGGTGTAAGGGGGGCTCTCTCGGGACCCTGATGTAAGGGGAGGCTCTCTGGGGACCCTGATGTAAGGGGAGGCTCTCCGGGGACCCTGGTGTAAGGGGGGGCTCTCCGGGGACCCTGGTGTAAGGGGGGGCGCTCTGGGGACCCTGGTGTAAGGGGGGCTCTCTGAGGACCCTGGTGTAACGGGGGGCTCTATGTGGACCCTGGTGTAACGGGGGGATCTCTGAGGACCCTGGTGTAAGGGGGGGCTCTCTGAGGACCCTGGTGTAAGGGGGGGGCTCTCTGGGGACCCTGATGTAGGGGGAGGCTCTCTGGGGACCCTGGTGTAAGGGGTGCTCTCTGAGGACCCTGGTGTAAGGGGGGCTCTCTGAGGACCCTGGTGTAAGGGGAGGCGCTCTGGGGACCCTGGTGTAAGGGGGGCTCTCTGAGGACCCTGGTGTAACGGGGGGCTCTATGTGGACCCTGGTGTAAGGGAGGCTCTCTGGGGACCCTGGTGTAAGGAGAGGCTCTCTGGGGACCCTGGTGTAAGGGGGGTGGCTCTCTGAGGACCCTGGTGTAAGGGGGGCTTTCTGGGGACCCTGGTGTAAGGGGGGGCTCTCTGGGGACCCTGATGTAAGGGGAGGCTCTCTGGGGACCCTGGTGTAAGGGGAGGCTCTCCGGGGACCCTGGTGTAAGGGGGGGGCTCTCTGAAGAACCTGGTGTAACGAGGGACTCTATGTGGACCCTGGTGTAAGGGGGGGCTCTCTGGGGACCCTGGTGTAAGGGGGGCTCTCTGAGGACCCTAGTGTATGGGGGGATCTCTGGGGACCCTGATGTAAGGGGGAGGCTCTCTGGGGACCCTGGTGTAAGGGGAGCTCTCTGGGGACCCTGGTGTAAGGGGGGGCTCTCTGGGGACCCTGGTGTAAGGGGAGGATCTCTGGGGACCCTGATGTAAGGGGAAGCTCTCTGGGGACCCTGATGTAAGGGGGAGGCTCTCTGGGGACCCTGGTGTAAGGGGAGCTCTCTGGGCACCCTGGTGTAAGGGGGGGGGCTCTCTGGGGACCCTGGTGTAAGGGGAGGCTCTCTGGGGACCCTGGTGTAAGGGGAGGCTCTCTGGGGACCCTGGTGTAAGGGGAGGCTCTCTGGGGACCCTGGTGTAAGGGGAGGCTCTCTGGCGACCCTGATGTAAGAAGGGTCTCTCTGGGGACCCTGATGTAAGGAGGGGCTCTCTGGGGACACTAATGTAATGTAAGAGGGGAGGCTCTCTGGGGACACTAATGTAAGGGAGGCTCTCTGGGGACCCCGATATAAGGGGAGGCTCTCTGGGGACCCTGATGTAAGTAGGGAGGCTCTCTGGGGACCCTGATGTAAGTAGGGAGGCTCTCTGGGGACCCCGATATAAGGGGAGGCTCTCTGGGGACCCTGATGTAAATAGGCAGGCACTCTGGGGACCCTGATGTAAGTAGGGAGGCTCTCTGGGGACCCTGATGTAAGGAGGGGCTCTCTGGGGACACTAATGTAGGAAGGGAGGCTCTCTGGGGCCACTAATGTAGGAGGGGAGGCTCTCTGGGGACACTAATGTAAGGGGGGGGCTCTCTGGGGACCCTGATGTAAGTAGGGAGGCTCTCTGGGGACCCTGATGTAAGGGGAGGTTCTCTGGGGACCGTGATGTAAGGGGAGGTTCTCTGGGGACCGTGATGTAAGGGGAGGTTCTCTAGGGACCCTGATGTAAGGGAAGGTTCTCTGGGGACTCTGATGTAAGGGGAGGTTCTCTGGGGACCCTAATGTAGGAGGAGGCTCTCTAGGGACCCTGATGTAAGTAGGGAGGCTCTCTGGGGTCCCTGATGTAAGGGGGGCTCTCTGGGGAGTCCCCCTATGTGATTGTGTGTCTGGGGGGGCGGTATTGAAGGACCTGGCCTTGGGGCGGCAAAGGGAGTAAATCTGGGCCTGGGCAGAGGCAGCAATGAGACTGGGGGCAGACACTGAAAAATTAAGTCAGCAGACCTGCTGACACCAATGAGAGAAGGCGAGGGAGGAGCTTTCCTCTCTGCGTGGAATACCTATACGGTCTACCCATGAGGCAAGAAGGCATCCTGGCGGGAGATTAGAAGGCACGGTGACCGTGACCGATCGAACGGAATTCACGGGGAATCGATTGATTGACGGTAAGTGACATTTTGCAGAGCTAAGCAATCGATGCCAACCTCCACCACCTGTGCCTCTTACTGATCCCATCCCCCCACCACTCATCTCATCCCTATCCCCCCATTACTTCTACAACAGAGGTGATGGGGGGGATAGGGATGAGATCAGTGGTGGGAGGATGGGATCAGTAAGAGGCACAGGTGGTGGTGGGAGAGGATGGCACCACCACTGCCACTGCAGCCACCCCCCTCAAGTACCACCACTGCCACCCCCCTCAAGTACCACAGCTGCCATCCCCCTCAACTACCGCCGTTGCAACCCCCCTCAAAAAAAAGTATCAAAATCATGCTTTTTCGAGGGGGGGCCCTTTGTGATTTCTTGCACCGGGGCCCAGAGGTTTCTAGTTACGCCTCTGTGTGGGACATAAAAAAATTGCAACGATCACCATTTTATTCCCTAGGGTCTTAAAAGTGCCCGAAAAGGCCTGGTCTTCATGTGGCTGCATAATCTCCCAAACCACATTCTTTTACTACAGATATACAGACATGTTGGTCTCTCTCCTCTCACCCCACACCGCACATTGCCAGTGAATCCTTTGGCATATAGTCCAATGTCTGAAGGAGTGTCCCTGTAAGTGAGTGGATCCTAGGCCCAACCTATATACAGGGCCTAAACAACCTGGGTTCTGGAGTTTGACACGTAAAGGAAAAGGTGCAGACTGAATGGGTTTAAGCCTTGAAATGGAGAGAAGTCTAGGCATTGTGTACTACCTGGACCTAGAATACATTGTGCTCCCCAAGTACAAAAGATGCTAAAATTGAAGACAAACAAGATGCTTTACAGATACCGCAATGTTCTGCATACTATCATTAGTTAGTTTATGCTTTGGTGAAAATGATAGGTTCACTTATTTTTTTTAACTTCATATCTTTATTAAACCATTTTCCATTATACATCTGCACATTTACATTTCCCTTTCCAACCTCCCCTGGAACATACAAATACCATAGACATAATATATCTTAAAAACCATAGGTAGATCCCCATTCCTTATAATTGGACTATTCCTTCCGACAATCGTTCCCTTGTCTTCCCTCCAACTAAATTTCCCTCCCCTGTCAAACACATTTATCCCCCTTTCACAACCATCTACTTCTGTTCCTCTTTCATTCCCACTTAACCTTTATTTCCTTGAATCATCTCTTCCCTTCTTCCCCAACTATTAATTAGATTTGGATATTACTTTTCTCCCACCACAGTCTCCAGATTTTATCAAATTTTTTAAGAGCACCTTGTCTGATATACGTAACTCTTTCCTTCTTTATTATTATATTCATACTTTGTTCCCATTCTTTACTGGACGGTGGGAGAGCTGTTTGCCATCTCTGTGCAATCAACCTCCTTGCCTGAAATAGGCATCTCAAAATTGCGAGCTGGTTATTTACAATTTTACTTTCTCCCTCTACCCAGCCCAGTACACACTGTATTGGTTCCAATTCCATATTGACTTCAAAAATCTGCTCAATAATTCCCACTACCTCCCTCCAATACCAAAATAGTTTCGGACATCTCCAAAACATGTGGATCATATCCCCTTCATTTCTTCTACATCTAGGTATGGTTGCCATATCATCCCTTTAAACCAGAGGCGGCTCTCCAATTAGGCCAATTAGGCGATCGCCTTAGGCCTCGCGATAACAGCAGGGCCCCGCGATCGCCGAATTTGCCTGATATGTGTAAGCGGTGCTGCGCGGATCCCCTACCCGCTTGCTCTCCCCGCCGGCCGCCGCCGGCAAATGACAGGAGCGGTTCGAGAAGGAGAACTCCTTCATTCCCCCTGCTCGAACCGCCGCTAAATAACTGGATGTCTCTCTCTCTCTGTGCTCCCTGCCCATTCCCCTCTTTCCTCCTATCAGAGGAAAGCAGAGCAGCAGAAGATCGGAGCGACAGTGTCTGTGTGGAGAGAGAGAGAGAAGCTGCTGCTGCTGCTGTGGGCTCTTCTTCCCCCTCCCCTCTCCTCCTCTCATCACTCTACTCGTTTTTTCTTCCCCCTCCTTCTTATTGGGCATGGGCAGGGGAAAAAAACACCAAAATGAAGCAGAGAGGAGGATTTTGGGAAATGTAGTCCCGAGGGCTGGACATGCAATACTAAGGGGGATAAACTGCAGCCCCCAGCATGCCCAGCTGAAGAGGAGGGAGAGAGAGCCAGAAGCCCAGGAGAGGTTTTGGGGAAGTGCACCCAGGACTCCATCAGAGAGAGAGAATCCCACTGCACTGCACCACCAGAGAGAAATCCACACAGCCTAGCACCATCCCCTTCTGAAGAAGAAAGCCATGAAGTTATTTCTAGAATACAGATCTGGGCACTACCCAGCGGAGTCGCCACAGGCAACCCAGATTGAGCTAATTCCTGATTGGAGGAACCATTGTTGCTGTATCCCCAGGTCTGGTAAGAGAGCCGATCGCGATCGGCCATTATCTACTGTCATCCATAGGAACTGCCCACCCTGTTATTCTTTGGCCCTAATACTGCCCGCAGGCCCTTTTCACAGCTGCAACGTGCACCAGCAAATAATAAGATGAAGATTTAGGACTTAGTGCTGGTTCACACGACATCAGATGTGATTTGTACCACATTGCAGTGCAAATCACATGCGATCTCTGTGAGATGCGATTTCAGTCATACAGATAGCATGGCTGAATTCGCATTGCATTTGGACCAAACTTGCACAGGACCATTTTTTGGTTTGCACCAGAATAGGAACGCGTGGGTGTTTACACCCATGCGATCCGATTCCTGTCCAAATTTGCAGTTCGCACTGTGATATGCAAACTGATTTGGGGGTGACATTAACTTTTAACTGACACTCCCAGCAGTTCGCATAAGGCAGTGTGGACTGCCACCAGGAGACATGCAATGCAGCAACCCACAGTGGTTTCTCAGGGTTTCCACATCGCTGCAGTGTGAACCAGCACTTAGGCTCAGCTCACACTAGTGCGATGCGAGAGCCCTGTGAATCCACTGTGGGTTCCTGCATTGCACCTGACTCGCAGGCGGTTCACACTGCCTTATGCAAACCGCTGGGAGTGTCAATACAAAGTTATTGGCACCCCCAGATCGGTTCACATATTGCTGTGCAGACTGTCAATTCAGACATGAATCAGATTGCATGGGTGTGAACACCCATGCAATCCGATTCTGGTGCGGACCAAAAAAGGGTCCTGCATGACCTTGGTCCAAATGCGATGCAAATTCAGCCATACTATTTGTATGGCAGAAATCGCATAGCACAGACTTCACATGTGATCTGCACTGCAGTGTGGTGCGAATCACATGTGAGGTTGCACAGCACACTGGTGTGAACCGAGCCTAAAGACTGCCCTATAACTGTAGTGGCCCCAGGGCTATGGCCGGCACTACCATATGGCGGGTTAAGCAGCCACCTCAGGGCGCCAGGATAGGGGGGCAGTAAAATCCTAATCCCCAGCCACTTGCTGGGGATTCAGATTTTTACAGTGCTGAATGTTTTTTACTTTTTTTTTTTTTACACACTCCCAGCCCCTATAGCAGCTAGGAGTGTCCGTACTTTAGTAAAGCTGACTGTCGCCTTTCATGTGGAAGTGTTACAAGTCACTTCCACCACTGCCACAATGTGTAACCCCCTTCACCATGTTTACCGGGCACCACTGTCCCACCTGCGGGCACGCTGCTGTCATGGTGGGTGGCACTGGGAAGGGCAGCGGTAGCTCAGCAGACCTTCGTCCACTCAGCCACCCTCCTGTACACAGACTGGGAAGTGTCATGTATGACGTCAGGGGCGGGCTGGGGCGGGGGCAGAGTGGCAATTGCCTCCTAGGCCACTCTAACCCATGTTAAAAACAGCCGGCAGCCGCTGCCCACTGCCTTTTTTTTCTTCTGTAGGAAGTTGGGCTGGCGGCCCAGCCGGCCGCTGTTTTATTCCGGGAGTTGTAGTCCGCGCTCAAGCTCCTGAGCAGGGCAGAGGAAACTACAACTCTGGTGAGCCTGCATTTATGGACACTGGTGAGGCTGCACTGATGGGCACTGATGAGGCGGCACTGGTGAGGCTGCATTGAAAAACCAGGTGGGCATGGATGAGCTGATTCTGTGGTTCAATGGGCCACTGGACAGGCTGCCAGCCCTCCCCTGTATGACGTCACTTCTTGGACCAGGGATAACCAAATCAAAAATCCTTGCACCGGCCCTGCGCAGGTTGTTGTTGCCATTTAAAGGGAGACCCCACCTTCTCTTATTTTTTCGAGTGCACTCAAAAACCACTAGGAAACTGCTATTCCGTTAGACACGTTTAACGCGGAGGTGCCGCGGAAAAAAAATTATTAAAAGCCAGCAGCTACAAATACTGCAGCTGCTGACTTTTAATATTAGGAAACTTACCTGTCCTGGAGCCCAGCGACGTCCGCAGCAGAGGACGAGCAATCGCTTGTCACTCTGCTGCCCCCACCACCATCCTCGGTGAGGGAACCAAGAAGCGAAGCCTTGCGGCTTCATGCCCGGTTCCCTACGGCGCATGCGCGAGTCACGCTGCGCCGTTCTGAATGGTCCCCTGTGTTCTGGGAGCCGAGTGTCTCTCAGAACACAACGGTATTCTGCGGGAAGTGACGTGCTTCCCGCAGATTTCCCGCAGAGAAGACTCCCGGAAGTGGGTGCAAATGCCTGTCTTAGACAGGTATCTGCACCCCCCTCCCCCCTGAAAGGTGTCAATTGTGACACCAGAGGGGGGGGGAGGGTTCCAATCAGCAGAAGTTCCACTTTAGGGTGGAGCTCCGCTTTAAAGTTGTGTTGCTAAATATTGATTTACCTATTCTCGTATTTATTTTTCTGCTATTGATATAGAGCTGCTTTTATAGATATATTTGTTTACCTTTATTACCTGAGGGCAGTTCTACTCTGCTTTGTGAACTGCACTTTTAGTCATTTATGCAAGTTCCTAATTCTAGACAAATAGTGTCTACCACTAAGCACGTGTGTAATTGTTTATTGCCTATATCCTACAGTAAGATGAAATGTACTATACGCTACGTGTGTCTGTAGTGATTCAATCAACCAGGTGTGTCAGAGGGGCTGAGGGTGTTCTTGGAGTTGAGGCGCAGGACAGGGAACCCAAAATTACCAAGCGGCTCCTTCAGGGGTAGTGCGACACACATTACCCCAGTTTTGATTGACAGGGGACCTTAACACTGCTGTGCTCAGAGCCGTGTCTCACTTAAGCGTGGCAAACATCTGATCTGCAGCACATTACTTTAGAGGTCACAGCACATCTTAATGCCGCTGTGTGCAGGCAACGTTAAGAGCCTTGTTAGTCTCGCGTAACCTAAGACTCCTGATGTTCTGCCTGCCAGCCAATAAGGAGTGATGTTGCGTCCGCGCACGTCACTTTTCCCATCCAACACACAAGCATCTCAATCTGGGAAGGCCTGCTGCGTAGTTCAAGGGCATCAGTGGGGCCTCATGTCTAAGTTTTGCCTAAGGCCTCACAAAGCCTAGAGCCGCCTCTGCTTTAAACCCAAACACATATTAATTACACAGTTTCTGTGGGTGATTAAGGCAATAATTAAACTCACTTGTGCCTTATCTGCATTAAATTAGCCTCAGAACCTGTGTAATTCATATGTGTTCGGGTTTAAAGGGATGAGGTGGCAACCCTACATCTAGGGCAGCTGGCATCTGATCTATGACCAAACCGGAAGAGTTTGTCCGGGGTATAATAGGCTCTATTTAACTTTGAGGTGGTATAAAAAGCCCTGTATTGAAGTGGTTAATAAAAACAGATGAGACATCCTCTGGGAGGGGGATAATGAAACCAATGGGGCAAGTTCCAGGATTCTTTCCCACTGTATCTTAGTTATATTACCAACATCTCTTTACCACTTCTTCTTTTGTATTGGGCCTTGTGTTCCTCTCAGGCTCCCCTTATATATACTAGGGTAAACTTTTGATATTAGACCCATTGATGTTCTTGTATTGATAATCTCCTAGAGCAGTGGGATCCTGCTCCATTCTATTACCGTTCCTTTGTACTGATCTGCAAGAGCATGACTAATCTGCAGGTATCTGTAAAATGATGTATTTGGTAATGCATATTGTTCTCTTAGTGCCTGAAAGGTTTTTAATATACCGTCTTGATACAGCTGGATGATGTTGTTCTTTATTCCTTGTCTCTCCCATTCCCTGACTGTCCCCATCTTCTGTATTTCCCCCAAGTTATTATTTTTCCCCCACAGGGGTGTATACTCCATTAGTCTGTTGTATCCCAGTGCTGCCTTTGATGCCTTCCACTTTAAAACGTATGCATTGTACAGTGCTACTATTGGTAACAGGGGAACAGACAGAAATATTTTACCATGGATAAAAATTTCATATACTGCTAAATGATGCGTACAAAGATACTGAGTAAGGATTATGAAGTACTGAGCGCTTATCTCTATTTTCGGTAATATAACCTGCCTTACAAGTAAGCCATGAATATACATGCTGTCTGGCTTCAACAGTAAGCATTCATAAAAGACTATGTAGCTAAGAAAAACAGCTGTGCCAGGAATATAGTATGTACCTGTATTTTTGCATCATTTCCTTATCTCTGGTGCTTTGTTTGTATCATCTGTGTTCAGCCTTTTGTTAAAAGCAGTCCTGAATCATGCAGTTACATGCTAAAATGTAACACTTTCAGCCAAGTCATGTGTTACAGTTGTATACATAGGCATGGAATAGATCATATCACTGCAAACAACAAAACCAGTGGCCAGAGTATTGTGTCTACTGTGATGAAAGCAGGGATCGGCATTATCTGCCATTACAATGCCATTCTGAAAATGCTCTTTTATATACTGTATCTTGAACTCACCAGCTTACCTTGTCAAACTGATCTGTCAAATAGTATTTACTGGAAAAAGCACAGGTTTGTGCTTTTATTAACACTGTTTATTATAATTAATTATAACTATTTAGCACTGTTTATTATAAATAATTGCCAGCATAGGCGTGCGCACAGGGTGTGCCAGGTGTGCCTGGGCACACCCTAATCACCCCATGTGCATTAGCATTATCCAGGGACAGCACCAGGTGGGTGGTTGGGGGTGCCAGTGGCCAGTGTAAATGCCTCCATTATAATAAAGGCTAGGTTCAACAGTAGGAACATATTACACCCGTATTTAAGGCGTAACGTAATATGCTCCCAATCAACTGTCTCCCACCACCAGAGCCTCCTTTCTATGACAGCGAGTGGCGTTCATGTGTGTTTGACATTTGGGGTGCACACCCTAATGCAATAGACTGTGCACACCTATGATTGCCAGCCATTAAAGCATTAAGCTATTTTGTAATTTAATGTTATAAAAAAAAAAAAAATATGTTAAGTCAGCAGCCCTCTACAACTTTTTATCACTTACATAAACAGTTATTTTTCAAGCAACCATGGCATAAGTAAACTGTTTGTTGACAAAACTTCTGAGATTTCTCGTCTCCAGTTTTATGTCATCGGCTCACATTTTACTCAAACATCTCTGCATGGCTTAAAGGGGTTGTAAAGGTTCGTTTTTTATTTTCTAAATAGGTTCCTTTAAGCTAGTGCATTGTTGGTTCACTTACCTTTTCTTTTGATTTACCTTCTAAATGTTTTTTTTCTTTGTCTGAATTTCTCACTTCCTGTTTCTCCTCACTAAACTTCACACCATCATCCGAGCCGTGTTTAGTCAGCCAGAACAGCTTACTGAACAGCTTACTGAGGAGAAACAGGAAGTGAGAAATTCAGACAAAGAAAACAAAGAAAAAAAATATTTGGAAGGGAAATCTAAGGAAAAGGTAAGTGAACCAACAATGCACTAGCTTAAAGGAACCTATTTAGAAAATAAAAAACGAACCTTTACAACCCCTTTAAGGTAAGATTTCAAACGTTATGTGAATATTTGTAGGTTTAGGCCTTGTTCACACCATGGTGCAGAAACATCAGTTTTTCGGCATCCTGTTCTGCAAGGGCATGAGAAAAACAACACCGGTATCACGTACAGATTTTTTTCTGCGCAGGAACCTGCAACGTGTATGCAGTTTTCTGTACAGGAGAAAAAGTGAAATTACATCAACATTGGCATAAATAGGGCACGTAACTGACGCGTATGAAAACTGACGTCAACATGCATAAAAACTCACTGAAAAGTGCATAAAAACTGATGTAGACTGATGTGAAACTGATGTCTCTGCAAGTGAAATCTGCATTATTTTCCCATAAGTGTTCATGCACGTCTGGTGTGAACGAGCCCTCACTCTCATTAAGGGTACCATTTTAACCACTTAAGGATCGAGCCTCTATCTGAGATTTGGTGTTTACAAGTTAAAAACGTATTTTTTGCTATAAAATTACTTAGAATCCCCAAACATTATATAGATATTTTTTCTAACACCCTAGAGAATATTTTTTTTTTTTTATATTGTGAAAGATAATGTAACACAGAGTAAATTGATACCCAACATGTCATGCTTCAAAGTTGCGCCCGCTCGTGGAATGGTGACAAACTTTTACCCTTAAAAATCTCCATAGGCGACGTTTAACAAATTCTACAGGTTGCATGTTTTGAGTTACAGAGGAGGTCTAGGGCTATAATTATTGCTCTCGCTCTAACGATCGCTGCGATACCTCACATGTGTGGTTTAAACACAGTTTTCACATGCGGGCGCTGCTCATGTATGCATTCGCTTCTGCGCGCAAGCTCGTCGGGAAAGGGCGCTTTAAAACATTTTTTTTCTTATTTATTTTACTTTCATTTTTTTACACTGTTTTTAAAAAATAAATAAAAATTGGGTCCCTTTTATTCCTATTACAAGGAATGTAAACAACCCTTGTAATAGAAAAAGCAAGACAGGTCCTCTTAAATATGAGATCTGGGGTCAAAAAGACCTCAGATCTCACATTTAGACTAAAGTGCAATAAAAAAATAAAATAAAAATGTATGTAATTAAAAAAAAAAAAAAAAAATGTCCCTTTAACCACTTCAATACAGGGCTTTTTGTACCTATTCAATACCGGGCCTATTTTGGCACTTCTCCTACATGTACAAATCATCATTCTTTTGCTAGAAAATTACTCAGAACCCCCAAACATTATACATGTTTTTTTAGCAGACACCCTAGGGAATAAAATGACGGTCATTGCAACATTTTTTCTTGCACAATATTTGCGCAATAATTTTTCAAACGCCTTTTTAAAAAAAAAAAATGGTTTCATGAATTAAAAAATAACAAAACAGTAAAGTTAGCCCAATTTTTTGGGAAAATATGAAAGATAATGTTACGCCGAGTAAATAAATACCTAACATGTCACGCTTTAAAATTGCGCACACTCATGGAATGGCGCCAAACTTCGGTACTTAAAAATCTCCATAGGCGACGCTTTAATTTTCTTTACAGGTTACCAGGTTAGAATTACAGAGGAGGTCTAGTTTTAGAATTGTTGCACGCGCTCTAACGCACGCGGCGATACCTCACATGCGTGGTTTGAACGGCGTTTACATATGTGGGCGACTTACGTGTGCATTCGCTTCTGATCGTGAGCTACCGGGGACAGGGGCGTTTTAATTTTTTTTTTTATTATTAATTTATTTTTTTTACTTATTTATTTATTTTTTTACAATTATTTTACTTTTTTTTTTTTTTTTGATCACTTTTATTCCTATTACAAGGAATGTAAACATCCCTTGTAATAGGAATGTGTGTGACAGGTTCTCTTTATTGAGAGATGCGGGGTCAATAAGACCCCACATCTCTCCTCCAGGCTGGAAAGCATGAGATCAGTGAAAATTTTTTCACTGATTTCATACTTACAGCCGCAATGGCGGCTTTGTTTACATTTGAGACCCGGGCGTGACGTCATCACATCGCGCCCGGGCCTCCGACGATCATAGAGATGACTGGTGACCATCTGGTCACCAGTCATCTCTATGCTCATCACGTGACTCCACCAACGATGCCGGAAGATTCGCTCCGGGTCCCCGATCGCACGGGGGAGCCCGGAGAAGCACCGGATGGCGGCGGGAGGGGGGGGGTGTCCCCTCCCGCCGCCTATAAGAACGATCAAGCGGCGGAACCGCCGCTATGATCATTCTTATGGTGCACAGAATCGCCGGCACTTCAAAAGGATATCTGAATGATGCCTCTAGCTGCAGGCATCATTCAGATATCCCCCTACAAAGCCGAGGACGTCATATGACGTCCACCCAGGATGGGAGATCCCATCTGTGGACGTCATTTGTCTATGGCTGGGTAGGGAAGTGGTTAAGAGCATTGGGCGGAGGTGACGTTTTGACATTGCTTCTGCCCTGCAATGATATGGAGACGGGTGGGGACCATCTTCCCCTCACTCATCTCCATACCCAGGCAGGGAACAGATCCGATCACCTCCGCCGCTGCCGACGACTCCGGTAAGAGGCGGAGGGCACCGGAGAGCGACGGGAGGGGGCCCCTCTCCCACCGCCGATAAAAGTGATCTCACGGCGTATCCGCGGCAAAGACCATTTTTATCTGAAAGAGGACCGCCCGCTGAAGAAGAGGATACCGGGGTTATGGTAGCTAGCTGCTACCATAACAACGGTATTCCTCTTCAAAGTACAGACGTATTCCTGCGGCGGGCCGATCCGTATGTGGTTTTTGCACTACTTGCCAGATGTGCTGCTTGGCTAAAATGGAGAGATGCAGTGTTTCTTATTACAATTTCTTAGTACACCCAACTTAAGCTACAGTATGTCACACTTGTGAACCTGAAACTGGAGCAAATTGGTCAGGGACAGCATTGCTAGAAAATGAGGATAGACCATTTATTCTTAGTATGTGCTGCTCTCTACATGCTTACAAAAAGATAGGCCAAGAGCAAAAAAAAAAAATACAATAAGAAACAGGCGAAAAGCATGCATGACTAGGTAAAAGGGAAGACAAGTTTTGAAAGGGTTAATGTTGGGCTTGTGTGTTGCAAACAGTTACCGGAGTGGTTGAAGTATAGGTCCTGGAGGGGCTTGAGAGATTTCAGAAAGGGATGGAGAGCTGCAAATCCATTTGGTGGTCAATGGACTAAGAAGGAATTTCCCAGCAACCCTAATTTTGGCATGGTTATTATTTTGAACATCACACCAGCTTGGCAGTTGTTGCCTTTGGAGGTGGTAAAACTCAGGGCTAGTCTAATGTCCAAGGTGGTATTGCAACCGTGTTTCGGTTACTGTGGATTAGCTGAAAATTATAATTAAGTGGTTCTGTAGATACAAAAACTGTCAACTGATTATTGGCAGGTATCTCAAGAGTTTTGGTTTAGGATGACCTTGCAGGTAATTTGATAAGGATTGAGACATCTGTTTTACCTTAGTCATGTAATTTGCCCGTGAGAGAGTAACATTTTAAGTTTTGGTTACACCTATGCATGCGCAGGCCCATTCATTTCAATGGGCTGCCATATCTACGAGAAACATGGAGAAAGAAGTAACTGACACTTTTGTAAAATTTTGCCACACTGAAAATTGGCGAGCGTGAAAATGTGCATGGTTGCCAATGTGTGGGGATGCTATTTAGAATTAATGGCACCCCTGTGAGTCTGCTAAGAATCCGCATGGCCCAAGATATGGATGTGGCAGGAGGGTTTTGTAGGATGCTGCATGTATGTGCTGGCAAGCCTAGAAACCTGCACTTTTGCCCGTAGAATTTTAGCCCCACATCTTTGTGGGTCTCCACTAGTGACCAGGAAGCAAATTATCATGTGATTACCATGGCCCTATGACATAGTGCTTATGTGGTTTAATTTTAGCCATGTCAGTGACAGCTATTAATGTGCACATTGAACCTAGAAAGAAATACCTTTCTTAAAGTAGACAGGGCATTTTTTTAAATAATTGTAGCAAGGTGTTATTATAGACCGTATCTTAACAGACTGCAATTGATGCCTAAAGAGGAACCTGGCTCCCTCTGGTGCTCGTTTTGTGTTATAGTTTGGAAGTTGTTTGGTTCTGTCATATAAGAACAAAGCATGGTGGGCATTGTAGTGCGGGAGACAGAGACACTATTGCCGTGGGTTGGATTGAGACTACAATACCCACAAATCCCACTGTGCTACCAAAATGCAGTGCGCCACGCACAGCCTGCTGGGAGAACTGTTTTAAGGCAGATGCGGGGCCTCAGCCCACTCTCTCGGGACGACATCTTCAACAGGCAAGAGGCCTGCTGTGTGTGCGCGCCTAGGCCGAAGAAGCCTGGGCCTAAAGTTACTGAGAGAAAGGATCACCTGACGAGAGATCCTTGTGGACAGCCTCGCTGATCGAGCCAGAGAGGGACTGGTCTACACTTCACAGGATCACCTATCCACCAGCACCTGGTAAACGGCTGCGCGGAGGACCAGGGGCCTCGTGTTACAGAGAGACTGAGAACAAGGAGAGGTTCCAGACGGAGTGTATCGGCGAGGCGAGGCCTCATTTGGTGAGAAGGCACTTGCCTATCAACATAGTTAACTGGGTCACAGGAAGGTGGTTTCCATAGTTCCACGTATACTTGCTGGCATCTGAAGTGACGCAAGTAGGGATACGTCACACCTGTGAGTGATACAGAAGCTGGGGAGAACTAGTGTTTGCTCTGCCTATACACTACATGCATCAAGTGATTGTTATTCCTCTTCACCCTGCTTTTTTCTGGAATACAAATAGATAAGTGCACCAACGAAGCTAGTAGAAGACTAACTGACAGACATTTAAAGGAACAGTCATCCGCTTACTTTAACCTTGGGAGTTCTACAACGGGATACTCACCAGTTGAACTGTCCACTAGAGGGAGCCATATAGCTTGTGATTTTATATGTTCCGTATAACTGTTTTATCATTTGATTATTTCACTGTTTGGGTGAGTTGTCTGGGACCTGGTGGAGAGGTGTCCCAGTGCTGGTGCCATTGCATTGAGAGATTCCTCCACCATACACCCACTCAGATCTGACCCTCGGTTATCCTATGTGTGTCTGGAAGCAGAGACCTTCTGTACCAGTAGTTTCACATTGACTTTTACAGGGAGCTGTGTGTAGTCAATTTTGTCTGTGTAACCACTGTTTTATTCTTTTGCCAAGTAAACACCTTACCACTGGTTAAGCTACATCTTGTGTGGGACTTTGTCTATTGCAGCTGTGGGACAGGTGGCCAGCACCAAGGTAACAACATTCAAATATATATATATATGCGTGGTATTATTGTGGTTCCCTATTGCCAGTGGGGTCCACAATCATATTATTGTCCAGTTGTGCCAAGGAGGGGATCGAGCCAAACTTAAGGGGTTGACAGACAGAGTGCAGACCCAAAAATATAACCAGCAGCTCCTACGGGGGTAGTGCTACATAATAATAAAGGAAAAAACAAACTAGGGAAAAAGTCAATTTTTTTTCCATTTGTCAGCCTATAGTAAGAAATCTGAATGGAACATTTATTAAAACATTGCCCAAAATAAAAGCCTTTCATATCTTTATAAAAACTTGTAGATCTACCTTCCTGTTTCCTCCTTTCAGCTCACTGCAAGCCTGCTACACTCCCCCACCCCCTCATTTTTTTTCTTCCTTGTCCCCCCAACCCCTTGTTAGTTCCACCAGGTATGATTTTCCTTCTGGATTCTTCTCACCCTATCCACATCCTCTTCATACCACCACCCCACCCTTTAATGCCTTCCTTTCCCTTACTTTTACTCCCTTGTAATAGCTTTTACTTCCTCACTCTCATTGCACATTCTTTAAAACAGTAATTTCCGAGAGCTTGAGAACAAATTTGTCATATGCAGGGTCTGGCTCGGCCAATTGGCGTTACCACTCCACTCCCTGTACTCTTAGGTCACATGTACCCGTATCCTACAACTCATCCATTGTCTATTGTGTAGTTGAACGTTTACAATGTGTGACATTCGTTAATCTGCAATCTTACAAAACAGAAGAATTTGCAAAGAAGTTTTCTGAAATATTATGGTGCTAAGCATTAGTGCAAGGTTTTTGCTTTTTTATTTTCTCAAAAATAGGGGTGCATCTAGTTATGGCTAATTTAGACATAAAAGTCATTTTAAGTTGAGCTACTTTATCACTTAGGGTTGGGTTCACACTATTGCAAATTTAATGTGTGTTCTCTGCATTCCAATTCGCAATAGCAGGAGATTTTGACCAGCTCTTTATGAAGCTGGTTCACATATCTCCAGTGCGAATTTGCACAGGAGCCCTGTGTGGTCTTTTGGTCCGTTTCAGGTCCGAATTCAGCCCAAAATTTGTGCTGAAATTGGACCTGAAACGGTTTACAGGGATGACAATCTCACTAGGGCCTTTGCTGTATGATCTGCAGTCTCCCCCTGTATCCTGTGCCTATCCTTGATCTTGTTGACCTGGCTCTCCTGACCATCCTGATAATCTCCGAACCTGACCCCGGCTTGTCCTGACTCTGATTCTGCTACGTCTGCTTGATTTCCTGCTGCCAAGCCTCTGCCTGAACTTTGACTATTCTTTGCCTCATGTCTTTGATGTATCTGCCTTCTCGTGTATGACCCAGCTTGTCTGACTGCACCAGTCTTCTCAACCCCACCAGCCTGCATCATCTCTGCATTTGCAGTACACCTGCATCCGCAGCATCCGGCACCTGCCTCATCCCTGCATCCGGCACCTGCATCATCGCTGCATCCGCAGTACACCTGCCACCACCACATGCCTGCACCCGCAGTCAATCAGCATCTGCTGCTACTGCTGTTACCTGCCTCTCCTATCTACCTACTAACGGAGAACACTGCAGGCACTCCTACCCCACTGTGCTCTCGCGGCCGCTGTTGCAATCTCAGTGGTCTTCGAACCGAGGCTGTACGAGAGGCCTTCCTCTGCTCGTCAGGCTCTATCTGAAGGTACGTGACACTACTGTATGTTGGCATTGCATATATAATCCATTTTCTTGGAGTAATCATAAATGAATTTAAGATGAACAGTTTTGGGCAATTGTAGATCTCTTCAACATCTGATTATTAAATTAACAGTCTAAGCTCTCAGCACTACAATGATGTAAGGGATGTGGGATTGTGTTGATTTCTGTTGCAATAGGGCATTTAACATTCTTGATGCTGCTCCTGAAGTAATTACAGATGAATGAATTGTATTATTAGACTGGGGTTTAATATTAAAATAGTTTTATAGCTCATCCCAAGACTGAGAAATTGAAAAAAGTTATTTTTGGTTTCAGTTTTAACAATGTTAATGCAGAACTTCACTCTCTCAAGCAACATTGACTATTTGTAATCCTTAGGCTGCTAGAAGTAGTAAATAGAGAGGAAAGTATATCATACACTATGCCTGGTATTTAATTGTTCTAACCTTTTTTTAATGTTTCTCCAGTTACCGTATTTACTCGAGTATAAGCCAAGTTTTTCAGCAAATTTTTTTGTGCTGAAAATGCCCCCCTCGGCTTATACTCGAGTCACCTTTTTGCGCCTGATCTCCCGGACTTTGGGGACCCGGTACCAACCGACCGTAGGTTCCATGGACCCCAAGCATGGCACACATGTAGCCCCACTCTTCCTCTACAAGTGTGCAAAGTTTATTGTCCGGGGGACCTAAGGCCGGGGAGCACCGATTTTTCAAAACTGGGCACCCCTTCCATAGACTCCTATGTTAAACGTCAGTCTAGTCATGGACACAGTGAGGCATGGACACAGTGAGGCATGGGCAGAGTGAGGCATGGACACAGTGAGGCATGCACATGGACACAGTGAGGCAAAGTGAGGCACAGTGAGGCATGCAGATGGACACCCTAGGCTTATACTCGAGTCAATACGTTTTCCCATTTTTTTGTGGTAAAATTAGGTGCCTCGGCTTATATTCGGGATGGCTTATACTCGAGTATACACGGTACTTCCTGGTTTCCAGGCCTAGGCAAATGATGGAATACCTCCCAAGAGTCTTCAAGTGGAGGGGAGAGGTTTTCTCAATTAAGCACATCCTCCTTCCTACATGCCTGATCTAGGAGCAGATGGATTCAAGGAAGTAAATGCTGCATGAATCATCTACCCTTACTCAAGATGACTATAGGTAAAAATGCTAAGGTTTTTTTTTTCAAAGTGATTTCTCAACAAAATAAAGCATGGAGACATAGATGGATCAATGAGTTTGGTTTATGGTGCGCAGATGCAATTGAGTTCCACTTCAATTTAACATTTTTGTGGATTTATTTTAGATTTCCACGACTAGAGATTTCCAGTTAGACAGCTCTGTGAATTGAGGGTGGACTATATTGCTAGATTGTTATACTGTATAATCTTCATATCCCATCTTAACTTATGAATACCAGTGGCCTATAGTGATATCTAGCACTACGAACATAAAATGTACATTGCCAGGCAATTGTAGATCTCTTCAAGATCTGGATATTGAATTAAGAGTCTAGCGCCAATCACTACAGTAAGATACACATAATAATATAAGCCCTTACCCTCTGATTGTAAACAGTGAAATTTTCATATAAATCTACAATGCACTCTGCCTTCTTGAGGAACTTGCTGTATGATTCTTCTGTCCACCAGTGAATGAGGTTCCCAAATGAGTCATACTGGCCACCTGCCAATAAATATTGGGGTACAGAATACATATAGGGCAGTGAATCTCCATGGACAGCATAAAAGCACACAACTAATAAAAATATACAGATTATTCAGATAAATAGATAAAAAACTTTATCTTTAGAAGATTTTTTTTTTTTCCTTTAATGTATTTGTGTGTTTTATTCTACTTTATAAAACTTTAATACTGTACATACCAAAACAGAAAAATATGTAGTACATATATGTTTCTTATGACGAGCGTGATACATGGTTTGTGTTAAGAAAAGTGTGATATTTACCCCAGTCATCATACCCATGTGTGAGTTCATGTCCAATAATGGTTCCTATACCTCCATAGTTTAAAGACCTGTAGATAGACACATCTGTCACATAACAACAGAATACTGTATATGTGAAAGACAAATATACTTAGTGCAAATGTTGTGTAACCAATCTGCTAGAGCAGTATTTATTAGCTTTGGAAAGTGGGTAGTGGTGAATTTCCAGCTTGACAAAGCATGCATAATTTTTGGGCTGTCATTTAACAGATCCTGCTGTGTGGGACCAATGTAGCCTTTCTTCTCAGACAAGAAACCATTGTAACGGGGTACTGTTCCACAGACCACTAATGTAAGGAGGCACTTCATTGACCATCAATGTAAGGTGGCACACACTAACCTCAGATGTAAGGGGAGCAGTACATTGACCACAGATGTAAGGGGAGCACTACACTGACCACTGATGTAAGGGGAGCACTACACTGACCACTGATGTAAGGGGAGCACTACACTGACCACTGATGTAAGGGGAGCACTACACTGACCACTGATGTAAGGGGAGCACTACACTGATCACAGATGTAGGGGAGCACTACAGTGACCACAGATGTAAGGAAGCACTACACTGACCACAAATGTAAGGAAGCACTACACTGACCACAAATGTAAGGAAGCACTACACTGACCACAAATGTAAGGAAGCACTACACTGACCACAAATGTAAGGGGAGCACTACACTGACCACTGATGTAAGGGGAGCACTACACTGACCACTGATGTAAGGGGAGCACTACACTGATCACAGATGTAGGGGAGCACTACAGTGACCACAGATGTAAGGAAGCACTACACTGACCACAAATGTAAGGAAGCACTACACTGACCACAAATGTAAGGAAGCACTACACTGACCACAGATGTAAGGGAGGACTACACTGACCACAGATGTAAGGGTGCACTACACTGACCACAGATGTAAGGGAGCACTACACTGACCACAAATGTAACGGATCACTACACTGACCACAGATGTAAGGGAGCACTACACTGACCACAGATGTAAGGGAGCACTACAGCATACCTCCCAACTGGCACGGATTGTGCGGGTTTTACCCGCAGAGGCTCCTCCTTCCCGCACTCCCGCAAGACTATCATGTTACCCGCACAGCAGGAAACATGAAGAGAAGAAGAGGAGCAGCAGCAGGTAAGAGCCCCCCCCCCCGCGATCGGCGCACTAGTATGCCCCCCCGATCGGCGGCCCCCCGCTGCGCCCCAACCCCCCCCCACGCTTAAATGTTTTGTTTTTTTTTGCAAGTCCTTTTTTAAATGTTCCGGCGGCAACCATCACCCCCCCCCCCTCAACAACTTCTGTGGCAATTCCCGTTTTTTTTTTTGCCAATGTCCCCCGCACCTCCCCCCCCCGCTCAACAACTCTGGTCGGCAGGGGAGAGGGGACATCAGAATGTCCCGCAAAGGGACTTTACAAAGTTGGGAGGTATGCTACAGTGACCACGAATAAATGTAACGGATCACTACACTGACCACAGATGTAAGGGAGCACTACACTGACCACAGATGTAAGGGAGCACTACAGTGACCATAGATGTAAGGAAGCACTACACTGACCACAAATGTAAGGAAGCACTACACTGACCACAGATGTAAGGGAGGACTACACTGACCACAGATGTAGGGGAGCACTACACTGACCACAGATGTAAGGGAGCACTACACTGACCACTAATGTAACGGATCACTACACTGACCACAGATGTAAGGGAGCACTACACTGACCACAGATGTAAGGGAGCACTACACTGACCACAGATGTAAGGGAGCACTACACTGGCCACAGATGTAAGGGAGCACTACACTGACCACAGATGTAAGGGAGCACTACACTGGCCACAGATGTAAGGGAGCACTACACTGGCCACAGATGTAAGGGAGCACTACACTGGCCACTAGGGATGAGCTTCGTGTTCGAGTCGAACATACGTTCGACTCGAACATCGGCTGTTCGATCGTTCGACGAAGATCGAACGATTTGGGCCGTTCGCGCCAAATTCGAGTGACGCGAACGGCCCACAATGCACTACGCCATCGCAGTGTCATCCAGGCGCTGTGATTGGCCAAGCATGCACTGTGACCCCACATGCTTGGCCAATCACAGCGCCGGCAGCGAGGAGAGCAATGATTGGCCACAGGCAGGATGCCTGTGGCCAATTATTGCTGAGGGTGTTTAGTACACGCCCCACACTATAAAAGGCCGCCAGCACGGCGGCCTAGTGTAGTGTGTTCCGGAGCAGGGAAAGACAAGCATAGGCAGGGACAGTGACATTTATTTATTTCTTGCTTAACCTGGATTCCTTTAGTTTAGGGAAAGAGAAGGATAGGTAGGGAGAGTGTCAGTGTGTTTTACTGTGCGAGTCCTTGTTTCTAGGGACAAAGAAGGAAAGTGAGGGGATTTCTCCTTGTGCTATAGTGTGCTTTAAAAAAACTTTTTTTCTAGGGACAGAAAACTGTAGGTAGGGAGAGTGTCAGTTTCTTTCACTGTGCCAGTCCTTGTTTCTAGGGACAAAGAAGGAAAGTGAGGGGAATTCTCCTTGTGCTATAGTGTGCTTTAAAAAAACATTTTTTCTAGGGACAGAAAACTGTAGGTAGGGAGAGTGTCAGTTTCTTTCACTGTGCCAGTCCTTGTTTCTAGGGACAAAGAAGGAAAGTGAGGGGAATTCTCCTTGTGCTATAGTGTGCTTTAAAAAAACATTTTTTCTAGGGACAGAAAACTGTAGGTAGGGAGAGTGTCAGTTTCTTTCACTGTGCCAGTCCTTGTTTCTAGGGACAAAGAAGGAAAGTGAGGGGAATTCTCCTTGTGCTATAGTGTGCTTTAAAAAAACATTTTTTCTAGGGACAGAAAACTGTAGGTAGGGAGAGTGTCAGTTTCTTTCACTGTGCCAGTCCTTGTTTCTAGGGACAAAGAAGGAAAGTGAGGGGAATTCTCCTTGTGCTATAGTGTGCTTTAAAAAAACATTTTTTCTAGGGACAGAAAACTGTAGGTAGGGAGAGTGTCAGTTTCTTTCACTGTGCCAGTCCTTGTTTCTAGGGACAAAGAAGGAAAGTGAGGGGAATTCTCCTTGTGCTAAGGTGTGCTTTAAAAAAACATTTTTTCTAGGGACAGAAAACTGTAGGTAGGGAGAGTGTCAGTTTCTTTCACTGTGCCAGTCCTTGTTTCTAGGGACAAAGAAGGAAAGTGAGGGGAATTCTCCTTGTGCTATAGTGTGCTTTAAAAAAACATTTTTTCTAGGGACAGAAAACTGTAGGTAGGGAGAGTGTCAGTTTCTTTCACTGTGCCAGTCCTTGTTTCTAGGGACAAAGAAGGAAAGTGAGGGGAATTCTCCTTGTGCTATAGTGTGCTTTAAAAAAACATTTTTTCTAGGGACAGAAAACTGTAGGTAGGGAGAGTGTCAGTTTCTTTCACTGTGCCAGTCCTTGTTTCTAGGGACAAAGAAGGAAAGTGAGGGGAATTCTCCTTGTGCTATAGTGTGCTTTAAAAAAACATTTTTTCTAGGGACAGAAAACTGTAGGTAGGGAGAGTGTCAGTTTCTTTCACTGTGCCAGTCCTTGTTTCTAGGGACAAAGAAGGAAAGTGAGGGGAATTCTCCTTGTGCTATAGTGTGCTTTAAAAAAACATTTTTTCTAGGGACAGAAAACTGTAGGTAGGGAGAGTGTCAGTTTCTTTCACTGTGCCAGTCCTTGTTTCTAGGGACAAAGAAGGAAAGTGAGGGGAATTCTCCTTGTGCTATAGTGTGCTTTAAAAAAACATTTTTTCTAGGGACAGAAAACTGTAGGTAGGGAGAGTGTCAGTTTCTTTCACTGTGCCAGTCCTTGTTTCTAGGGACAAAGAAGGAAAGTGAGGGGAATTCTCCTTGTGCTATAGTGTGCTTTAAAAAAACATTTTTTCTAGGGACAGAAAACTGTAGGTAGGGAGAGTGTCAGTTTCTTTCACTGTGCCAGTCCTTGTTTCTAGGGACAAAGAAGGAAAGTGAGGGGAATTCTCCTTGTGCTATAGTGTGTTTTAAAAAAACATTTTTTTCTAGGGACAGAAAACTCTAGGTAGGGAGAGTGTCAGTTTCTTTCACTGTGCCAGTCCTTGTTTCTAGGGACAAAGAAGGAAAGTGAGGGGAATTCTCCTTGTGCTATAGTGTGCTTTAAAAAAACATTTTTTCTAGGGACAGAAAACTGTAGGTAGGGAGAGTGTCAGTTTCTTTCACTGTGCCAGTCCTTGTTTCTAGGGACAAAGAAGGAAAGTGAGGGGAATTCTCCTTGTGCTATAGTGTGCTTTAAAAAAACATTTTTTCTAGGGACAGAAAACTGTAGGTAGGGAGAGTGTCAGTTTCTTTCACTGTGCCAGTCCTTGTTTCTAGGGACAAAGAAGGAAAGTGAGGGGAATTCTCCTTGTGCTATAGTGTGCTTTAAAAAAACATTTTTTCTAGGGACAGAAAACTGTAGGTAGGGAGAGTGTCAGTTTCTTTCACTGTGCCAGTCCTTGTTTCTAGGGACAAAGAAGGAAAGTGAGGGGAATTCTCCTTGTGCTATAGTGTGCTTTAAAAAAACATTTTTTCTAGGGACAGAAAACTGTAGGTAGGGAGAGTGTCAGTTTCTTTCACTGTGCCAGTCCTTGTTTCTAGGGACAAAGAAGGAAAGTGAGGGGAATTCTCCTTGTGCTATAGTGTGCTTTAAAAAAACATTTTTTCTAGGGACAGAAAACTGTAGGTAGGGAGAGTGTCAGTTTCTTTCACTGTGCCAGTCCTTGTTTCTAGGGACAAAGAAGGAAAGTGAGGGGAATTCTCCTTGTGCTATAGTGTGCTTTAAAAAAACATTTTTTCTAGGGACAGAAAACTGTAGGTAGGGAGAGTGTCAGTTTCTTTCACTGTGCCAGTCCTTGTTTCTAGGGACAAAGAAGGAAAGTGAGGGGAATTCTCCTTGTGCTATAGTGTGCTTTAAAAAAACATTTTTTTCTAGGGACAGAAAACTCTAGGTAGGGAGAGTGTCAGTTTCTTTCACTGTGCCAGTCCTTGTTTCTAGGGACAAAGAAGGAAAGTGAGGGGAATTCTCCTTGTGCTATAGTGTGCTTTAAAAAAACATTTTTTCTAGGGACAGAAAACTGTAGGTAGGGAGAGTGTCAGTTTCTTTCACTGTGCCAGTCCTTGTTTCTAGGGACAAAGAAGGAAAGTGAGGGGAATTCTCCTTGTGCTATAGTGTGCTTTAAAAAAACATTTTTTCTAGGGACAGAAAACTGTAGGTAGGGAGAGTGTCAGTTTCTTTCACTGTGCCAGTCCTTGTTTCTAGGGACAAAGAAGGAAAGTGAGGGGAATTCTCCTTGTGCTATAGTGTGCCAAAGCATTCCTCATCAACCATCTTTGAAATCCTTGTTTTTTGGACAGTCAGGAAAATTGTCGTTGTGCTATTCTGTGCAAAAGCAATAATCCTCAACCATATTTAGAAATCCTTAAGTAAAGGGACAGAGAAGGACACCTGAAGGTAGCCCTTATTGCTTTTTTCCCATCTCCCTGCAGGCCATCTATTAGAATGTCTGGAAGGCAAACAAGGAGAGGCAGACAGTCAGGAGGCAATAAAAGAGGGCAAGCAGGCTCTGTGTCTGGGGGCAACAGTGCTGGTCGTGGACGCGGTGCATTGTCATCAGCACATGGCCATGGGACACGCTTGTCCTTCTTTTCGGCAGCTGGACATGTTGAGCCACATCATGCCGAAGACTTGGTAGAGTGGATGACCAAGCCCTCCTCCTCCTCCTCATCCTCTCTCACCCAGGCTCAGGGTACTGGCAAAGCAGCTGCCAAAGCGTCCTCTTCCCTGGTATCAATGTCAGACTCATCATCAGTAGTGATGAGCCGAACACCCCCGGGTTCGGTTCGCACCAGAACCCGCGAACGGACCGAAAGTTCGTACGAACATTAGAACCCTATTAAATACAATGGATGCGAACGTTCGAATTCTAAAGTGCTAATTATAACAACTATTATGCATGTTATTGTCCTAAAAAGGGTTTGGGAACCCGGGTTCTGCACCAGGGGACATGTTTCAATGCAAAAAGAAGTTTTAAAAACGGTCGTTTTTCGGGAGCAGTCATTTTAATGATGCATAAAGTGAAAAAAAAAAGTCAAATATTCCTTTAAATATCGTACCTGGGGGGTGTCTAAAGTATGCCTGTGAAGTGCCACGTGTTTCCCGTGTTTAGAACTGTCCCTGCACAAAATGACACTTCTAAAGGAAAAAAAAGCCATTTAAAACTGCTTGCGGCTTTAATGTAATGTCTGGTCGGTCCCGGTAATATGGATGAAAATCTTTAAGAAAAATGGCATAGCTACCCCATGACCCCCCCCCCTACCCCAGCCCATTACCAGCCCCTTTGGGTCTTGTATGGATATTAAGGGGAACCCCGCACATAAAATAAAAAAGGCCCTATATACTCTGAACAGCCGTATACAGGCGGTGCATACAAGACAGGGACTGTAGGTTTGTTCTTATGTAGAATGTGTTTGTAATTTTGAACAGGTACATTGTTGAAGTGTAGCTCCAGCCCAAAAATCTATTTTTAAACTTTTTGGGAAACATAGGTAAGGGTTATCACCCCTGTAACATTTGTTTTGCTGTCTGTGCCCCTGTTCAGAACATTTCACCTCACTTTCCGTCCCAATGACAACTGTTTTTGAAATGTGGTGTTTTTCTTGAAACAAGGATTGCTGATAAAGCATCAGTACAGAGGAGACACCTTTCTCCCATATTTATTCTTACAGGAGAGAATTTTCCTTCCTAGGGGTAGATTTCCTCTCACTTCCTGTTGTCTTCTTTCGTTTGCAAGTAGGAGTCGTTTGTAAGTTGGATGTTTGAAAGTAGGGACCTGCCGTATATACTCTGCAGAAATAGGCCCCTTAGTTGTTGGTGTTGGCACAACACTGTAAGCACTCACAGTTACTCTTGGTTGGTGCTGGAACGCCCTGCTGTCAACTATTATATCAGGAATTTTAATTACATATAATTCTTGAACAGTGGTAGTAAAAATTGGGGCTTTGATGGTGGTGCTGGTGCCACAACACTGTAAGCCCTGACAGTTACTCTTGGTGGGTGCAGCAATGGGCCCTGCTGTGAATTATTAGATCAAGAATTGTAATTGCATGCCCCTGTTGAACAGGGGCTGAAAAATTGGGCTTTTCGTGGTGGTGGTGGTGGTGTTGCCACAACACTGTAAGACCTCAGAGTTACTCTTGGTGGGTGCAGGAATGGGCCCTGCTGTGAATTATTAGATCAAGAATTGTAATTACATGCCCCTTTTGAACAGGGGCTGAAAAATTGGGCCTTTCGTGGTGGTGGTGGTGGTGGCGTTGCCACAACACTGTAAGCCCTCAGACTTACTCTTGGTGGGTGCAGGAATGGGCCCTGCTGTGAATTATTACATCAAGAATTGTAATTGCATGCCCCTGTTGAACAGGGGCTGAAAAATTGGGCCTTAGGCACTGGTGGCACAACACTACAACCCCTCACAGATACTGTACTTGGAGCACAGCAATGAGCCCTGTTGCAAAGTATTGCTTCAAAAATTGTAATGACACGCCCCTGTTAAACAGGGGCTGAAAAATTGGGCCTTAGGCACTGGTGGCACAACACTACAACCCCTCACAGATACTGTACTTGGAGCACAGCAATGAGCCCTATGGCAAATTATTGCTAAAAAAATTGTAAGTACACGCCCCTGTAAAACAGGGGCTGAAAAATTGGGCCTTAGCCACTGGTGGCGGCACCCATAAACAAAAATGATCTTCCAAGCTATCATCATCAATCGTATCATTGAGGACTCGGAGGAGGAGGATAGCCAGTCAACATAACAGCACAGGCACTCAGCATCAGCATCAGTCTTGAAGGGACGTGACATGTTAAAATCAATTAGTCTGTTATATCAGCATCAGGTGTGTGGTAGCTGGTGGTGATCCAAGACTGGTTCATCTTGATGAAAGTCAGTCGATCAACCGAGTCGGTGGACAGGCGCACCCTGTGATCCGTGACAAATCCTCCAGCAGCACTGAATGTGCGTTCCGAAAGAACGCTGGATGCAGGACAGGCCAGTAGCTCAATTGCATACTGTGCAAGCTCTGGCCAGTGATCCATCCTCAAGACCCAGTAAGCCAGAGGATTTTCGGTGGGGAAGGTGTCCAAGTCTGACCTTGCCCCTAGATATTCCTGCACCATGTTTATCAGACGCTGGCGATGGTTGCTGGAACCAATCATACTTTGGGGCTGCGGACTAAAGAATTGTCTGAACGCATCGGTCAGACGGCCACCTTCCCCACCGCTCCTTCTTTGACTGGCCGAAGCCTCAGCAACTCGTTGTCCTGGACCAGGAGTTTGTAACCTCCCAGTCTCTGGGAACGCGTTGCACAGACCTTTCTGCAAGGCCTCCCGGAGTTGTCTCATCCTCTGCTCCCTCTGCGACGGTAACATAAGGTCCGCAACCTTACCCTTGTACCGTGGATCAAGGAGAGTGGCCAGCCAGTAATGGTCCCTCTCCTTGATCCGAAGAATACGAGGATCCTTCCGCAGACTTTGCAGGATCAGGGAGGCCATGCAGCGTAGGTTTGCTGAGGCATTCGCTCCGGAGTCCTCTGGGTCACTAAGGATGACATGATCCGCAGTCACCTCCTCCCAGCCACGTACAAGTCCACTGGTTTCTTGGGACTGTAAATCATCCCTAAAAGACTGCTGCTGATGATGCTGAGTGCCAGCCTCCACCTCCATGCTGACACAATCCTCCTCCTCTTCCTCCTCCTCTTCCTCTTCCTGTGCGATGGGTGGGACAGAAGGAACACTGTCTGGGTAAAGGGGGCCTTGAGAGGCAAGGAAGTCCTCCTCTTCCTGCCTCTGTTCTGCCTCAAGTGCCCTGTCCATTATTCCACGCAGCGTGTGCTCCAACAGGTGGACAAGAGGTACAGTGTCACTGATGCATGCACTGTCACTGCTCACCATCCTCGTGGCCTCCTCAAATGGTGCCAGGACAGTGCATGCATCCCTGATCATGCCCCACTGGCGTGGAGAAAAAAAACCAAGCTCCCCTGACCCTGTCCTGGTGCCGTAGTCGCACAGGTACTCATTGATGGCCCTCTGCTGCGTGTGCAGCAGCTGCAGCATGGCCAACGTTGAGTTCCACCTGGTGGGCATGTCACATATAAGGCGGTTCTTGGGCAGGTTCAACTCCTTTTGCAGCTCAGCCAGGCGAGCACTGGCATTATAAGATCTGCGGAAATGCACACAGACTTTCCTGGCCTGCCTCAGGACATCCTGTAAGCCCGGGTACCTGCCCAAGAACCGCTGCACCACCAGGTTAAGGACGTGAGCCACACAGGGCACATGGGTCAGTTGTCCCTGTCGGAGGGCGGAGAGGAGGTTGGTGCCATTGTCGCAAACCACCATTCCTGGCTTAAGCTGGCGTGGCGTCAACCACCTCTCGGCCTGGCCCTGCAGAGCAGACAGGACCTCTGCCCCAGTGTGGCTTCTGTCCCCCAAACACACCAGCGCAAGCACGGCATGGCATCTTTTTGCCTGCGTACTTGCGTAGCCCCGTGAACGGCTACGGAGCACCGCTGGTTCATAGGACAAACCACAGGAAGAGGCCATGGAGGAAGAAGAAGAGGAGGGGGTGGAGGAGAGAGGTGTGTCACAACCAGTAGTAGCATTTTGAAGGCGTGGCGGTGGGACAACCTCCAACACTACTGCACCTTGTCCTACATCCTTCCCAGCTGCCAAAAGAGTGACCCAATGGGCCGTGAAAGAAAGGTAACGTCCCTGTCCATGCCTGCTGGACCATGAGTCAGCGGTAATATGCACCTTACCGCTGACCGCCCTGTCCAGCGAGGCCAAGACATTGCCTTCCACATGCCGGTAGAGAGCCGGAATAGCCTTCCGTGAGAAAAAGTGGCGTTTGGGAACCTGCCACTGAGGAACCGCACATTGCACAAACTCACGGAAGGGGGCCGAGTCTACCAACTGAAAAGGCAGCAGTTGAAGCGCTAGCAATTTAGCCAAGCTAGCATTCAACCGCTGGGCATGTGGATGGCTGGGAGTGAACTTCTTTCGACGGTCCAGCAGCTGGGGCAGGGAAATTTGCCTGCTAGAATCGGACGTCGGTGTACTGCTAGCAGAGTGGCCGCAAGTACTTGGCTGTGACACGCCTAATTCTACACCTTCATTCCTCTCAGTGCATGTTTCAGAGAGGACTGAAGTTATAGTGGTGTTGGAGATCCCAGCTGATGCGGTGCAAGGAGAGGTCCGCTTTGTTCTTTGGTGTGGGTCTTTGAGGTAGGCTTGCCAACGAGCTGCATGGCAGGTCAACATATGTCTGGTCAGGCATGTGGTACCCAAGCGGCTGATGTTTTGGCCACGCGATATACGCTTGAGACATATGTTGCAAACAGCAGCTGTGCGATCTGATGCACTAGCCTCAAAAAAGGCCCACACCAAGGAACTTTTTGAATGACGGGCAGAGGCAGCGCCCTGCACAGGCGGAGCTCTGCGGTGTGATTCCGTCGTGTACTGCCCTTACGCTGGCCACCAAAGGGCATCCTGTCTCGTTGGAGATGTGCCTCCTCCTCATCCTCCTCCTCCTCTCTCCTATTAGGCACCCACGTGGAGTCAGTGACCTCATCATCCCCTCCCTCCTCATCACTGGAGCCAATCTGGCAGTATGCTGCAGCTGCTGGAACATGACTGCCAGATTGGTGTCCTTCTTGAGCATCCCCTCTGTCTGCTCTCACCCTAATGCCTTCCTGTAGCTGGGTTTCATCATCAGACCCTTCGAAACGCTGGGCATCCTCCTGGAGCATGTACCCAACACTGTGCTCAAACAGTTCGGGGGACTCCTCAGGAGGAGGACATGGTGGGTCTAGGGAAGGAGTGACTGATGATGAGTCTGACATTGATACCAGGGAAGAGGACGCTTTGGCAGCTGCTTTGCCAGTACCCTGAGCCTGGGTGAGAGAGGATGAGGAGGAGGAGGAGGGCTTGGTCATCCACTCTACCAAGTCTTCGGCATGATGTGGCTCAACATGTCCAGCTGCCAAAAAGAAGGACAAGCGTGTCCCATGGCCATGTGCTGATGACAATGCACCGCGTCCACGACCAGCACTGTTGCCCCCAGACACAGAGCCTGCTTGCCCTCTTTTATTGCCTCCTGACTGTCTGCCTCTCCTTGTTTGCCTTCCAGACATTCTAATAGATGGCCTGCAGGGAGATGGGAAAAAAGCAATAAGGGCTACCTTCAGGTGTCCTTCTCTGTCCCTTGAAACAAGGACTTGCACAGTGAAGAAACTGACACTCTCCCTACTGTGAGGGGGTTAGCTCGGCAGCGGGTGTGTGTGACCCCCGAGATGGGCTCCCCACACAAAAACAGGCCCAGCAAACGGAGGTTGTGGTTTTCAAAATCAAAAAGGTGCGGTTTATTTTCTATTTACAGTGACAAAACACAGCAAAGCAAAAGAAACATAAACAAAATAAATCCTGGTCAACTTGACCTCTGACTAAACATACAGGTTTCCTAACTAACAACTGGGATCAGCCTAGTGCTGTCCTAGTCCCTAAGTCCCTGGTTTTAAATGTCCAAGCAAATAGCCACACAGGCTTTGTCTCACCGCACAGGGGTTCACTCTCCCTAGACAGTCCACACAGGTCTGGGTCCAGGCATGAGCTAACATCTAATGAAGCTGGGAGTTCTTATAGAGGCCTAAATGAGCTGACAAGCTTCAGCTGGTCTCATCAACTCCCTGTCTGCACGACGCCCAGCACTCTCCCTAGAGGTATGAGTCATCCATGAGCCTACTAGCCTCAGCTGGGCTTATACAACTCTCCACCTAGTTGTATAAGTCGGCGTAAAGCCTGAATCTGGGCGAAATATATCTACCCCCCTGGATGCAACCAGGTGACTTTACCTTCCTGCTGTCACATACCCCCCCCTCTTGTTTTAACCTCGGGGTTGGAACACCAGCAATCAGGCATTCATGTACTCGAGACAAAGCATCCACATTCCCCATTTGAACGCCAGGGCGATGCTTTACTGTGAAGTTGAATTCCTGGAGGGCCAGGAACCACCTATTCACTCTTCTATTTGTTTCCTTGTTTTGAGCCATCCACTTTAACGGAGCGTGATCCGTAACCATGTCAAAGTGCCTACCTAGCAGGTAGTACCGAAGGGAATCTAGAGCCCACTTCACCGCTAAACACTCCTTTTCAACGGTGGCGTAATTTACCTCATGGGACTTCAACTTCCTGCTGAGGTAAATGACTGGGTGCTCTTCCCCGTTCCAGACCTGGGACAATACTGCTCCTAACCCCACATCTGACGCATCACTTTGTACGACAAAGTCTTTAGAGAAGTCGGGTGAGTACAACACTGGCTGGCTACATAAGGCTTGTTTCAAGAATTGGAATGCTGCCTCAGCCTCGGGGGTCCATTTAATCATGACCGACCCTTTCCCCTTCGTCAGGTTGGTTAGGGGCACAGCCTTAGAAGCAAAGTGGGGAATGAATCGCCGATAATACCCAGCGATTCCCAGAAAGGCTCGTACCTGCTTCTTGCTGTTGGGACGTGGCCAACTCTGGATGGCCTCGACTTTGTTGAGTTGGGGTTTTATTACTCCCCTCCCAATGGTGTACCCAAGATATTTGGCCTCCTCCTGCCCAATGGTACACTTCTTGGGGTTAGCCGTAAACCCCGCTTCCCGAACAGAGTCCAGGACTGCTTGCACTTTTGGCAGATGTGAGGCCCAATCTGTGCTATGGACAATTATGTCATCCAGGTAAGCCGCAGCATACTTCCGATGGGGCCTCAGCATCTGGTCCATTTTCCGCTGGAATGTGGCCGGCGCATTCTGTAACCCGAACGGCATTCTTTTATATTGGAACGCCCCGTCTGGGGTTACAAATGCGGTTTTCTCTTTGGCCGACTTGGCCAGGGGGATTTGCCAATACCCTTTTGTGAGGTCAAGAGTCGTCATGTATCGGGCTGTTCCCAGCCGGTCGATCAACTCATCTATACGTGGCATGGGGTAGGTGTCAAATTTTGTAACTTTGTTCAACTGACGAAAATCGTTACAAAATCGCCAGCTCCCATCCGGTTTAGGCACCAACACAATGGGACTAGACCAATCACTTTGGGACTCCTCTATCACCCCTAAGTTCAGCATTTTCTGTACTTCCTCCCGTATTGCCTCCCGTCGGGCCTCTGGGATCCGATAGGGTTTTAACTTCACCCTTTCACCGGGCGGGGTAATGATGTCATGCTCTACCCCAGATGTTTGTCCCGGCAGCTCAGAGAATACCTCCTTGTTGCGAAGCACAAACTCCTTAACCTCCTGTTGTTGGGGTTGTGACAAGGTGGCTGCTATTCCAACCTCAGGAATCACGCAACCAGTTTGAGCTGGTGACCAAGTGTCTGCGACTAGGGACTCTCTATCCCTCCAGGCTTTCAACAGATTAACGTGATAGATCTGTTCGGGCTTTCGCCTTCCTGGTTGTCTGACCTTGTAATTCACTTCGCTCACTTTTTCCATTATCTCGTAGGGGCCTTGCCATTTGGCAAGGAATTTACTTTCAACCGTAGGGACAAGTACCAGTATCCTATCCCCCGGGGAAAAGGTACGGGTCTTGGCTCCACGGTTGTACACTCTCTGCTGTGCTAACTGCGCTTGGGCCAAATGTTCCTTCACGATGGGCATTACCTGTGCAATTCGGTCTTGCATCAGGGCGACATGCTCAATCACACTCCTGTGGGGAGAACTCTCACTTTCCCAAGTTTCCTTGGCAATATCCAACAGCCCTCTTGGGTGTCTCCCATACAGTAACTCAAAGGGGGAGAATCCCGTAGAGGATTGGGGCACCTCCCTAATAGCAAACATCAGATAAGGAAGTAGACAGTCCCAATCCTTTCCATCTCTATCCACCACTTTCTTCAACATTTGTTTTAGGGTTTTGTTGAACCTTTCAACCAGCCCATCGGTTTGGGGGTGATACACAGATGTACGTAATTGCGTCACTTTGAACAATTTACACAGCTCCTTCATAACCCGGGACATAAAGGGTGTACCTTGGTCCGTAAGCAGTTCTTTACAAATACCCACCCGGCTAAACACAAGAGATAGCTCTTTGGCTATGGTTTTGGCCGAGGTATTTCGGAGAGGGATCGCTTCTGGATAACGGGTGGCATAGTCCATTATAACTAATATGTACTGGTGCCCCCTAGCGGACTTGATTATAGGACCTACCAAATCCATGGCGATCCTCTCAAACGGGACCTCAATGATGGGTAGAGGGACCAGCGGGCTACGGAAATGTGGCATCGGGGCCGACCTCTGACACACAGGGCAGGAGGAACAATAATTTTCTATGTCCTTCATCACCCCCGGCCAATAGAATCTCTGTAATACCCTCTCTCGGGTTTTCTCTGTCCCCAGATGACCTCCAAGAATGTGCCCATGGGCCAACTCCAACACCAACTTCCTGTAAGGTTTGGGCACCACAAGCTTCTCAACGGTTTCTTCTGCCCTTTTTGCCACCCGATACAGTAGGTCCTTCTCTACGCTGAAGTATGGGTAAGTGCAGGTATTATCTGGGTTCACTAACTCGCCATCTATTTCCACTACGTTTTCCCGTGCCTTTATTAGGGCGGGGTCTTTTAACTGTTCTGTGGCAAAATTTTCCCTGTGAACCTCCAGATCAGAAAACTCCACAGATGGTAGGTTTTCGTCTGAGGAGGTGGGCTCCTCTCCAGTTTCTTGAGTCTCCCCTGCCAATACTGATAAGGGAAATTCCGGAGAGTCCTCACCACTCTCAGGGGAGTTCTGGCTATCACATTCCTGGTACATAGGGGCACCAGTGGGGGGCTCAGGATCATCCCACAGTTCCCAGAACTTCGGAAAATCCCTTCCCACAATGGTGTCATGCGGTAACTGAGATACTAAGCCCACTGGATGAGAGAGGGTACCTTTGGGGGTCTCGAAACACACTGTAGTCACTGGATACTCTCGGGTGTCCCCATGCACACAAATAACAGCTACCTTGCTATTCCCAGAGACCTCTGTTTTAACTAACTCAGCCTTTATCAGGGTCACAAGGCTACCTGAATCCAGCAATACCACAACATTTCTACCATTAACACACATTTTGCATAAATGTTTCTCAGTTCCTCGAATGGCAGTGCATGCGACTGTCGCACACAGCGACTGACGTCTGCCCGTCAGAAAGTCACACTGCATGGGTTCCTCCACAACCGGGCAATTGGCTGCAATATGTCCCGCTTGCCGGCAGCGGTAGCAAACGATCCTTCTTGCGGCCTCTTGAGCCGCTGATTTCCCAGGCTGTTCTCGCCAAACTTGGGGTAGAGCTCCCACCCTCTCACTCTCTCCACCCTCACCCCTTGGAATCCTCTTATCCGCCCCTGGGGATGGTCTGGTCTTAGGGTGGAAAGTCCGAGTGTCTCTGGAAGAGGCCGTCAGGTTCTCTGTAGCCAAGTATTTCTCCACACGATCCACAAGACCATCGGCCGTCTCTGGGTCTCCATGGCTTACCCACTTTTGGATGGCAGTAGGAAGAGCTCTCAAAAACCGATCCATTACAACACGTTCCACAATCTTTGGTGCGGACAAAGTCTCTGGCTGTAGCCACTTTCTGCTCAGGTGAATGAGATCATACATTTGAGACCTGGGGGGTTTTCCAAGCTGGAAAGTCCAGTTATGCACACGCTGAGCCCGGACAGCCTGGGTGACACCCAGCCTTGCCAATATTTCAGCTTTTAGCATCACATAGTCTTTTGCTTGGTTAGGCTCTAGGTCATAGTAAGCTTTCTGCGATTCACCAGTTAACAGAGGAGCCACCAGTCCAGCCCACTGCTCCTCAGGCCACTTTTCTCTTTCAGCGGTCCTTTCAAATGTGGTCAAAAATACCTCTGGATCATCCTCTCCAGTCATTTTTGTCAATAAACGACTCACCCCAAAGGACGCGGTATTAGTGGGACGGCTTTCCTCACTGGTCTGCGGACGTTGCTGCATTGCTGCTTCCATCTGTTGTTGTAGTCTCTGCTCTTGCTTCTGCAACAGGTCTATGAAGCGGGCCTCAGATTGCTGCTGGGCTTGTTGCTGAGCCTCCAGACTCTGTTGCAAAGTTGCGTTTGTCTGCTGCTGGGCTGCAAGGCTCTGTTGATGAGCTTGCTGCTGGGCTGCGAAGTTCTGTTGTTGAGCTGCAAGGCTCTTTTGCAAACCTGCATTTGTCTGCTGTTGATTGGCATTTGCTAGAGCCAGCTGCTTCAGTATCTCCTCCATGCTGGCTTAAAAAAAAACTGCCACTGGTTCTCCACCAACTGTGAGGGGGTTAGCTCGGCAGCGGGTGTGTGTGACCCCCGAGATGGGCTCCCCACACAAAAACAGGCCCAGCAAACGGAGGTTGTGGTTTTCAAAATCAAAAAGGTGCGGTTTATTTTCTATTTACAGTGACAAAACACAGCAAAGCAAAAGAAACATAAACAAAATAAATCCTGGTCAACTTGACCTCTGACTAAACATACAGGTTTCCTAACTAACAACTGGGATCAGCCTAGTGCTGTCCTAGTCCCTAAGTCCCTGGTTTTAAATGTCCAAGCAAATAGCCACACAGGCTTTGTCTCACCGCACAGGGGTTCACTCTCCCTAGACAGTCCACACAGGTCTGGGTCCAGGCATGAGCTAACATCTAATGAAGCTGGGAGTTCTTATAGAGGCCTAAATGAGCTGACAAGCTTCAGCTGGTCTCATCAACTCCCTGTCTGCACGACGCCCAGCACTCTCCCTAGAGGTATGAGTCATCCATGAGCCTACTAGCCTCAGCTGGGCTTATACAACTCCCCACCTAGTTGTATAAGTCGGCGTAAAGCCTGAATCTGGGCGAAATATATCTACCCCCCTGGATGCAACCAGGTGACTTTACCTTCCTGCTGTCACACTACCTACAGTTTTCTGTCCCTAGAAAAAATGTTTTTTTTAAGCACAATATAGCACAAGGAGAATTCACTCACTGTCCTTCCAGGTCCCTGGAAACAAGGACTTGCACAGTGAAAGAAACTGACACTCTCCCTACCTACAGTTTTCTGTCCCTAGAAAAAATGTTTTTTTTAAGCACAATATAGCACAAGGAGAATTCACTCACTGTCCTTCCAGGTCCCTGGAAACAAGGACTTGCACAGTGAAAGAAACTGACACTCTCCCTACCTACAGTTTTCTGTCCCTAGAAAAAATGTTTTTTTTAAGCACAATATAGCACAAGGAGAATTCACTCACTGTCCTTCCAGGTCCCTGGAAACAAGGACTTGCACAGTGAAAGAAACTGACACTCTCCCTACCTACAGTTTTCTGTCCCTAGAAAAAATGTTTTTTTTAAGCACAATATAGCACAAGGAGAATTCACTCACTGTCCTCCCAGGTCCCTGGAAACAAGGACTTGCACAGTGAAAGAAACTGACACTCTCCCTACCTACAGTTTTCTATCCCTAGAAAAAATGTTTTTTTTAAGCACAATATAGCACAAGGAGAATTCACTCACTGTCCTTCCAGGTCCCTGGAAACAAGGACTCGCACAGTGAAAGAAACTGACACTCTCCCTACCTACAGTTTTCTGTCCCTAGAAAAAATGTTTTTTTTAAGCACAATATAGCACAAGGAGAATTCACTCACTGTCCTTCCAGGTCCCTGGAAACAAGGACTTGCACAGTGAAAGAAACTGACACTCTCCCTACCTACAGTTTTCTGTCCCTAGAAAAAATGTTTTTTTTAAGCACAATATAGCACAAGGAGAATTCACTCACTGTCCTTCCAGGTCCCTGGAAACAAGGACTTGCACAGTGAAAGAAACTGACACTCTCCCTACCTACAGTTTTCTGTCCCTAGAAAAAATGTTTTTTTTAAGCACGATATAGCACAAGGAGAATTCACTCACTGTCCTTCCAGGTCCCTGGAAACAAGGACTTGCACAGTGAAAGAAACTGACACTCTCCCTACCTACAGTTTTCTGTCCCTAGAAATTTTTTTTTTTTTTAAGCACAATATAGCACAAGGAGAATTCACTCACTGTCCTTCCAGGTCCCTGGAAACAAGGACTTGCACAGTGAAAGAAACTGACACTCTCCCTACCTACAGTTTTCTGTCCCTAGAAAAAATGTTTTTTTTAAGCACAATATAGCACAAGGAGAATTCACTCACTGTCCTTCCAGGTCCCTGGAAACAAGGACTTGCACAGTGAAAGAAACTGACACTCTCCCTACCTACAGTTTTCTGTCCCTAGAAAAAATGTTTTTTTAAGCACAATATAGCACAAGGAGAATTCACTCACTGTCCTTCCAGGTCCCTGGAAACAAGGACTTGCACAGTGAAAGAAACTGACACTCTCCCAACCTACAGTTTTCTGTCCCTAGAAAAAATGTTTTTTTTAAGCACAATATAGCACAAGGAGAATTCACTCACTGTCCTTCCAGGTCCCTGGAAACAAGGACTTGCACAGTGAAAGAAACTGACACTCTCCCTACCTACAGTTTTCTGTCCCTAGAAAAAATGTTTTTTTTAAGCACAATATAGCACAAGGAGAATTCACTCACTGTCCTTCCAGGTCCCTGGAAACAAGGACTTGCACAGTGAAAGAAACTGACACTCTCCCTACCTACAGTTTTCTGTCCCTAGAAAAAATGTTTTTTTAAGCACAATATAGCACAAGGAGAATTCACTCACTGTCCTTCCAGGTCCCTGGAAACAAGGACTTGCACAGTGAAAGAAACTGACACTCTCCCTACCTACAGTTTTCTGTCCCTAGAAAAAATGTTTTTTTTAAGCACAATATAGCACAAGGAGAATTCACTCACTGTCCTTCCAGGTCCCTGGAAACAAGGACTTGCACAGTGAAAGAAACTGACACTCTCCCTACCTACAGTTTTCTGTCCCTAGAAAAAATGTTTTTTTTAAGCACAATATAGCACAAGGAGAATTCACTCACTGTCCTTCCAGGTCCCTGGAAACAAGGACTTGCACAGTGAAAGAAACTGACACTCTCCCTACCTACAGTTTTCTGTCCCTAGAAAAAATGTTTTTTTTAAGCACAATATAGCACAAGGAGAATTCACTCACTGTCCTTCCAGGTCCCTGGAAACAAGGACTTGCACAGTGAAAGAAACTGACACTCTCCCTACCTACAGTTTTCTGTCCCTAGAAAAAATGTTTTTTTTAAGCACAATATAGCACAAGGAGAATTCACTCACTGTCCTTCCAGGTCCCTGGAAACAAGGACTTGCACAGTGAAAGAAACTGACACTCTCCCTACCTACAGTTTTCTGTCCCTAGAAAAAATGTTTTTTTTAAGCACAATATAGCACAAGGAGAATTCACTCACTGTCCTTCCAGGTCCCTAGAAACAAGGACTCGCACAGTGAAAGAAACTGACACTCTCCCTACCTACAGTTTTCTGTCCCTAGAAAAAATGTTTTTTTTTAAGCACAATATAGCACAAGGAGAATTCACTCACTGTCCTTCCAGGTCCCTGGAAACAAGGACTTGCACAGTGAAAGAAACTGACACTCTCCCTACCTACAGTTTTCTGTCCCTAGAAAAAATGTTTTTTTTAAGCACAATATAGCACAAGGAGAATTCACTCACTGTCCTTCCAGGTCCCTAGAAACAAGGACTTGCACAGTGAAAGAAACTGACACTCTCCCTACCTACAGTTTTCTGTCCCTAGAAAAAATGTTTTTTTTAAGCACACTATAGCACAAGCACAAAACACACTGACACTCTCCCTACCTATCCTTCTCTTTCCCTAAACTAAAGGAATCCAGGTTAAGCAAGAAAGAAATAAGAGTCACTGTCCCTGCCTATGCTGCTCTATCCCTGCTCCGGAACACACTACAATAGGCCGCCGTGCTGGCAGCCTTTTATAGTGTGGGGCGTGTACTAAACACCCTCAGCAATAATTGGCCACAGGCATCCTGCCTGTGGCCAATCATTGCTCTCCTCGCTGCCGGCGCTGTGATTGGCCAAGCATGCGGGGTCACAGTGCATGCTTGGCCAATCACAGCGCCTGGATGACACTGCGATGGCGTAGTGCATTGTGGGCCGTTCGCGTCACTCGAATTTGGCGCGAACGGCCCAAATCGTTCGATCTTCGTCGAACGATCGAACAGCCGATGTTCGAGTCGAACGTATGTTCGACTCGAACACGAAGCTCATCCCTAATCATCAGTCACTCCTTCCCTAGACCCACCATGTCCTCCTCCTGAGGAGTCCCCCGAACTGTTTGAGCACAGTGTTGGGTACATGCTCCAGGAGGATGCCCAGCGTTTCGAAGGGTCTGATGATGAAACCCAGCTACAGGAAGGCAGTAGCGTGAGAGCAGACAGAGGGGATGCTCAAGAAGGACACCAATCTGGCAGTCATGTTCCAGCAGCTGCAGCATACTGCCAGATTGGCTCCAGTGATGAGGAGGGAGGGGATGATGAGGTCACTGACTCCACGTGGGTGCCTAATAGGAGAGAGGAGGAGGAGGAGGATGAGGAGGAGGCACATCTCCAACGAGGCAGGATGCCCTTTGGTGGCCAGCGTAAGGGCAGTACACCGACGGAATCACACCGCAGAGCTCCGCCTGTGCAGGGCGCAGCCTCTGCCCGTCATTCAAAAAGTTCCTTGGTGTGGGCCTTTTTTGAGGCTAGTGCATCAGATCGCACAGCTGCTGTTTGCAACATATGTCTCAAGCGTATATCGCGTGGCCAAAACATCAGCCGCTTGGGTACCACATGCCTGACCAGACATATGTTGACCTGCCATGCAGCTCGTTGGCAAGCCTACCTCAAAGACCCACACCAAAGAACAAAGTGGACCTCTCCTTGCACCGCATCAGCTGGGATCTCCAACCCCACTATAACTTCAGTCCTCTCTGAAACATGCACTGAGAGGAATGAAGGTGTAGAATTAGGTGTGTCACAGCCAAGTACTTGCGGCCACTCTGCTAGCAGTACACCGACGTCCGATTCTAGCAGGCAAATTTCCCTGCCCCAGCTGCTGGACCGTCGAAAGAAGTTCACTCCCAGCCATCCACATGCCCAGCGGTTGAATGCTAGCTTGGCTAAATTGCTAGCGCTTCAACTGCTGCCTTTTCAGTTGGTAGACTCGGCCCCCTTCCGTGAGTTTGTGCAATGTGCGGTTCCTCAGTGGCAGGTTCCCAAACGCCACTTTTTCTCACGGAAGGCTATTCCGGCTCTCTACCGGCATGTGGAAGGCAATGTCTTGGCCTCGCTGGACAGGGCGGTCAGCGGTAAGGTGCATATTACCGCTGACTCATGGTCCAGCAGGCATGGACAGGGACGTTACCTTTCTTTCACGGCCCATTGGGTCACTCTTTTGGCAGCTGGGAAGGATGCAGGACAAGGTGCAGTAGTGTTGGAGGTTGTTCCACTGCCACGCCTCCAAAATGCTACTACTGGTTGTGACACACCTCTCTCCTCCACCCCCTCCTCTTCTTCTTCCTCCATGGCCTCTTCCTGTGGTTTGTCCTATGAACCAGCGGTGCTCCGTAGCCGTTCACGGGGCTACGCAAGTACGCAGGCAAAAAGATGCCATGCCGTGCTTGCGCTGGTGTGTTTGGGGGACAGAAGCCACACTGGGGCAGAGGTCCTGTCTGCTCTGCAGGGCCAGGCCGAGAGGTGGTTGACGCCACGCCAGCTTAAGCCAGGAATGGTGGTTTGCGACAATGGCACCAACCTGCTCTCCGCCCTCCGACAGGGACAACTGACCCATGTGCCCTGTGTGGCTCACGTCCTTAACCTGGTGGTGCAGCGGTTCTTGGGCAGGTACCCGGGCTTACAGGATGTCCTGAGGCAGGCCAGGAAAGTCTGTGTGCATTTCCGCAGATCTTATAATGCCAGTGCTCGCCTGGCTGAGCTGCAAAAGGAGTTGAACCTGCCCAAGAACCGCCTTATATGTGACATGCCCACCAGGTGGAACTCAACGTTGGCCATGCTGCAGCGGCTGCACACGCAGCAGAGGGCCATCAATGAGTACCTGTGCGACTACGGCACCAGGACAGGGTCAGGGGAGCTTGGTTTTTTTTCTCCACGCCAGTGGGGCATGATCAGGGATGCATGCACTGTCCTGGCACCATTTGAGGAGGCCACGAGGATGGTGAGCAGTGACAGTGCATGCATCAGTGACACTGTACCTCTTGTCCACCTGTTGGAGCACACGCTGCGTGGAATAATGGACAGGGCACTTGAGGCAGAACAGAGGCAGGAAGAGGAGGACTTCCTTGCCTCTCAAGGCCCCCTTTACCCAGACAGTGTTCCTTCTGTCCCACCCATCGCACAGGAAGAGGAAGAGGAGGAGGAGGATTGTGTCAGCATGGAGGTGGAGGCTGGCACTCAGCATCATCAGCAGCAGTCTTTTAGGGATGATTTACAGTCCCAAGAAACCAGTGGACTTGTACGTGGCTGGGAGGAGGTGGCTGCGGATCATGTCGTCCTTAGTGACCCAGAGGACTCCGGAGCGAATGCCTCAGCAAACCTACGCTGCATGGCCTCCCTGATCCTGCAAAGTCTGCGGAAGGATCCTCGTATTCTTCGGATCAAGGAGAGGGACCATTACTGGCTGGCCACTCTCCTTGATCCACGGTACAAGGGTAAGGTTGCGGACCTTATGTTACCTTCGCAGAGGGAGCAGAGGATGAGACAACTCCGGGAGGCCTTGCAGAAAGGTCTGTGCAACGCGTTCCCAGAGACTGGGAGGTTACAAACTCCTGGTCCTGGACAACGAGTTGCTGAGGCTTCGGCCAGTCAAAGAAGGAGCGGTGGGGAAGGTGGCCGTCTGACCGATACGTTCAGACAATTCTTTAGTCCGCAGCCCCAAAGTATGATCGGTTCCAGCAACCATCGCCAGCGTCTGATAAACATGGTGCAGGAATATCTAGGGGCAAGGTCAGACTTGGACACCTTCCCCACCGAAAATCCTCTGGCTTACTGGGTCTTGAGGATGGATCACTGGCCAGAGCTTGCACAGTATGCAATTGAGCTACTGGCCTGTCCTGCATCCAGCGTTCTTTCGGAACACACATTCAGTGCTGCTGGAGGATTTGTCACGGATCACAGGGTGCGCCTGTCCACCGACTCGGTTGATCGACTGACTTTCATCAAGATGAACCAGTCTTGGATCACCACCAGCTACCACACACCTGATGCTGATATAACAGACTAATTGATTTTAACATGTCACATCCCTTCAAGACTGATGCTGATGCTGAGTGCCTGTGCTGTTATGTTGACTGGCTATCCTCCTCCTCCGAGTCCTCAATGATACGATTGATGATGATAGCTTGGAAGATCATTTTTGTTTATGGGTGCCGCCACCAGTGGCTAAGGCCCAATTTTTCAGCCCCTGTTTTACAGGGGCGTGTAATTACAATTTTTTTAGCAATAATTTGCCATAGGGCTCATTGCTGTGCTCCAAGTACAGTATCTGTGAGGGGTTGGAGTGTTGTGGCACCAGTGCCTAAGGCCCAATTTTTCAGCCCCTGTTTAACAGGGGCGTGTCATTACAATTTTTGAAGCAATACTTTGCAACAGGGCTCATTGCTGTGCTCCAAGTAACGTATCTGTGAGGGGTTGTAGTGTTGTGCCACCAGTGCCTAAGGCCCAATTTTTCAGCCCCTGTTCAACAGGGGCATGCAATTACAATTCTTGATCTAATAATTCACAGCAGGGCCCATTGCTGCACCCACCAAGAGTAACTCTGAGGGCTTACAGTGTTGTGGCAACGCCACCACCACCACCACCACCACGAAAGGCCCAATTTTTCAGCCCCTGTTCAAAAGGGGCATGTAATTACAATTCTTGATCTAATAATTCACAGCAGGGCCCATTCCTGCACCCACCAAGAGTAACTCTGAGGGCTTACAGTGTTGTGGCAACACCACCACCACCACCACCACCACGAAAGGCCCAATTTTTCAGCCCCTGTTCAACAGGGGCATGCAATTACAATTCTTGATCTAATAATTCACAGCAGGGCCCATTGCAGCACCCACCAAGAGTAACTGTCAGGGCTTACAGTGTTGTGGCACCAGCACCACCATCAAAGGCCCAATTTTTACTACCACTGTTCAACAATTATATGTAATTAAAATTCCTGATATAATAGTTGACAGCAGGGCGTTCCAGCACCAACCAAGAGTAACTGTGAGTGCTTACAGTGTTGTGCCAACACCAACAACTAAGGGGCCTATTTCTGCAGAGTATATACGGCAGGTCCCTACTTTCAAACATCCAACTTACAAACGACTCCTACTTGCAAACGCAAGAAGACAACAGGAAGTGAGAGGAAATCTACCACTAGGAAGGAAAATTCTCTCCTGTAAGAATAAATATGGGAGAAAGGTGTCTCCTCTGTACTGATGCTTTATCAGCAATCCTTGTTTCAAGAAAAACACCACATTTCAAAAACAGTTGTCATTGGGACGGAAAGTGAGGTGAAATGTTCTGAACAGGGGCACAGACAGCAAAACAAATGTTACAGGGGTGATAACCCTTACCTATGTTTTCCAAAAGGTTTAAAAATAGATTTTTGGGCTGGAGCTACACTTCAACAATGTACCTGTTCAAAATTACAAACAGATTCTACATAAGAACAAACCTACAGTCCCTGTCTTGTATGCACCGCCTGTATACGGCTGTTCAGAGTATATAGGGCCTTTTTTATTTTATGTGCGGGGTTCCCCTTAATATCCATACAAGACCCAAAGGGGCTGGTAATGGGCTGGGGTAGGGGGGGGGGCATGGGGTAGCTATGCCATTTTTCTTAAAGATTTTCATCCATATTACCGGGACCAGACATTACATTAAAGCCGCAAGCAGTTTTAAATGGCTTTTTTTTCCTTTAGAAGTGTCATTTTGTGCAGGGACAGTTCTAAACACGGGAAACACGTGGCACTTCACAGGCATACTTTAGACACCCCCCAGGTACGATATTTAAAGGAATATTTGACTTTTTTTTTTTCACTTTATGCATCATTAAAATGACTGCTCCCGAAAAACGACCGTTTTTAAAACTTCTTTTTGCATTGATACATGTCCCCTGGTGCAGAACCCGGGTTCCCAAACCCTATTTATGACAATAACATGCATAATAGTTGTTATAATTAGCACTTTAGAATTCGAACGTTCGCATCCATTGTATTTAATAGGGTTCTAATGTTCGTACGAACTTTCGGTCCGTTCGCGGGTTCTGGTGCGAACCGAACCCGGGGGTGTTCGGCTCATCACTACTGGCCACAGATGTAAGGGAGCACTACACTGCCCACAGATGTAACGGATCACTACACTGACCATAGGTGTAAGGAAATACTACACTGGCCACAGATGTAATGGATCACTACACTGACCACAGATGTAGGGGAGCACTACACTGACCACAGATGTAAGGAGGCACTACACTGACCACAATTGTAAGGTGGCACTTGACCGACCACAGATGTAACGGAGCACTACACTGACCACAGATGTAAGGTCGCACTACAATGACCACAGATGTAAGGTGTCACTACACAGACCACAGATGTAACAGAGCACTACACTGACCACAGATGTAAGGTCGCACTACAATGACCACAGATGTAAGGTGTCACTACACAGACCACAGATGTAACAGAGCACTACACTGACCACAGATGTAAGGTCGCACTACAATGACCACAGATGTAAGGTGTCACTACACAGATCACAGATGTAGCAGAGCACTACACTGACCACAGATGAATGGGAGAACTACAGTAACCACTGATGTAGGGGGGAATTTCTCCACTGACTACCAATGTGCGATAAAATTACAAATTAAATGGTCTGTGTTTCTACTCTGGTCATTATTATGATTATTTTTGTTTCATGCTGAAAATTATTTTGTTGTGTAAAGCAGAAGAGATAGAAAAAGGTATCTGCTTGAAAGTCAAAACGCAGTAAGTACACCACATTCTTTACTGTTTTGTGGTAAGGCTGGCCGCAGGCCAGCCTGTATTTGTGGGAGGAGACTGAGAGGGCTACTTAAGCCTCCTCCCCTGTCGGGTCTGGGTTGCCGTCATTTCCGGGCTGCAGCCAGCCCCTCCTCCTGCCGTCATTTTTCGGGGACCGTGTCACTTCCGGTTACGGCTGATCGACCGATGGAGTCTCGTGGCGGTTCCTCTCCCGGTGCTAACGCCGGGTATCGGGGGGGGCTGCCTGCCTGCCTGCTATCCCGGTCCTCACGCTGAGCAGCAGGGGTAGGGGGAGCCACTCACCGCCCGTTTCTCACGCCGCTCCATCTGGGGAGGGGGGGGGCACTCACCGCCAGTTCACCTCCCTGGATCTCATGTCAGGCATGGAGGGGATGCCCGCATGCCTCCCAGTTCTCACGCCGGCTGCGGAGGGGCGCTCACCCGCCTGCTAACCTCCCGGGCATCCACCGCCTCAGTTTAGCCTGGGGGGGGGCCTTTTTTAGTCCTCGGGCCCTGCTTAGCCAGCCGCCATGGATTGCACAGCACTCCCAGCAGTCCGCTGTCCCCCACCGTCAGGTGTTACCACCTTGCCACTTAGTATTCTTGGCATAAGCCAGTTTTTCCATGCATGTCGGAAGAGTTTCTATGTTCAGCGCGGTGGCTTGGCGGCTGGTGTCCTTGCAGGGCCGCCCTCCTTCTCCCTGTCTTCATGGGGCTCTAGCTGACTCGTCCCAGGCTCATGTTGGCAGCATGGGGGTGGGAGGCTGTCCACCTGTCACATCTCCCGGGGCTCGAAGTATCAAGAGGGAGGGGGGGCGTCCATGCTGGTGTCAGGAGGGGGGGGCGTCCATGCTGGTGTCAGGAGGGGGGGGCGTCCATGCTGGTGTCAGGAGGGGGGGGGCGTCCATGCTGGTGTCAGGAGGGGGGGGCGTCCATGCGGGTGTCAGGAGGGGGGGCGTCCATGCTGGTGTCAGGAGGGGGGGGGCGTCCATGCTGGTGTCAGGAGGGGGGGGCGTCCATGCTGGTGTCAGGAGGGGGGGCGTCCATGCTGGTGTCAGGAGGGGGGGCGTCCATGCTGGTGTCAGGAGGGGGGGGGGCTGTCCATGCTGGTGTCAAGAGATGGGGGGCCATCCGTTTGGTGTCCGGCATTTCTGTCATTGCATTTCTACCCCGCCATTTCTGTCATTGCGTTTTTACCCCGGCATTTCTGTCATTGCGTTTCTACCCCGGCATTTCTGTCATTGCGTTTCTACCCCGGCATTTCGGTCATTGCGTTTCTACCCCGGCATTTCGGTCATTGCGTTTCTACCCCAGCATTTCGGTCATTGCGTTTCTACCCCAGCATTTCTGTCATTGCGTTTCTACCCCAGCATTTCTGTCATTGCATTTCTGCCCCAGCATTTCTGTCTTTGCGTTTCTACCCCGGCATTTCTGTCATTGCGTTTCTCCCCCAGCGTTTGTCATTGCGTTTTCTGCCCCAGCATGTCTGTCATTGCGTTTCTGCCCCAGCATTTCTGTCATTGCGTTTCTGCCCCAGCATTTCTGTCATTGCGTTTCTGCCCCAGCATTTCTGTCATTGCGTTTCTGCCCCAGCATTTCTGTCATTGCGTTTCTGCCCCAGCATTTCTGTCATTGCGTTTCTGCCCCAGCATTTCTGTCATTGCGTTTCTGCCCCGTCATTTCTGTCATTGCGTTTCTGCCCCGTCATTTCTGTCATTGCGTTTCTGCCCCGTCATTTCTGTCATTGCGTTTCTGCCCCGTCATTTCTGTCATTGCGTTTCTGCCCCGTCATTTCTGTCATTTCGTTTCTGCCCCGTCATTTCTGTCATTTCGTTTCTGCCCCGTCATTTCTGTCATTGCGTTTCTGCCCCGTCATTTCTGTCATTGCGTTTCTGCCCCGTCATTTCTGTCATTGCGTTTCTGCCCCGTCATTTCTGTCATTGCGTTTCTGCCTCGGCATTTCTGCCCTGGCATTTCTGTCATTGCGTTTCTGCCATTGCGTTTCCTGCCTCAACGTTTCTGTCATTGTGTTTCTGCCCCAGCATTTCTGTCATTGCATTTCTGTCATTTCGTTTCTGCCCCAGCATTTCTGTCATTGCATTTCTGTCATTTCGTTTCTGCCCCAGCATTTCTGTCATTTTGTTTCTGCCCCAGCATTTCTGTCATTGCGTTTCTGCCCCAGCATTTCTGTCATTGCGTTTCTGCCCCAGCATTTCTGTCATTGCGTTTCTGCCCCAGCATTTCTGTCATTGCGTTTCTGCCCCAGCATTTCTGTCATTGCGTTTCTGCCCCGGCATTTCTGCCCCGGCATTTCTGTCATTGCGTTTCTGCCCCGGCATTTCTGTCATTGCGTTTCTGCCCCGGCATTTCTGTCATTGCGTTTCTGCCCCGGCATTTCTGTCATAGCGTTTCTGCCCCGGCGTTCCTGTCATAGCGTTTCTGCCCCGGCGTTCCTGTCATAGCGTTTCTGTCATAGCGTTTTCTGCCCGGCGTTCCTGTCATAGCTTTTCTGCCCAAGTATTGCTGTCTGCGTTTTTGCCTCAGCATTTCTGCCCCGAGATTTCTGTCTACGTTTTTCTGCCCCAGGATTTCTATCTGCGTTTTTCTGCCCCAGGATTTCTATCTGCGTTTTCTGCCCCAGGATTTCTGTCTGCTTTTTCTGCCCCAGGATTTCTGTCTGCGTTTTTCTGCCCAGGATTTCTGTCTGCGTTTTTCTGCCCAGGATTTCTGTCTGCGTTTTTCTGCCCAGGATTTCTGTCTGCGTTTTTCTGCCCCAGGATTTCTGTCTGCATTTTCTGCCCCAGGATTTCTGTCTGCGTTTTCTGCCCCAGGATTTCTGTCTGCGTTTTCTGCCCCAGGTTTTCTGTCTGCGTTTTCTGCCCCAGGTTTTCTGTCTGCGTTTTCTGCCCCAGGTTTTCTGTCTGCGTTTTCTGCCCCAGGTTTTCTGTCTGCGTTTTCTGCCCCAGGATTTCTGTCTGCGTTTTCTGCCCCAGGAGTTCTGTCATAGCGTCTCTGCCCCAGGATTTCTGTTGCTGCGTGTCCGTCGTAGCATTCTGCCCCAGTATTTCTGTCTCCGTGTCCAGTCTCAGCATTTCCATCATAGCGTATCTGCGATTCTGGCATTGCGTTTCTGCCTCAGCATTCCTGTCTTAACGTTCTGCCTCCAGGATTTCCGTCTTTCCATTTCTGCCTCAGCGTTGCAGTCTCAGCGTTTCCATCTTCACATTTCTGCCTCAAACGTTTCCGTTTCAGCATTTCTGTCCTTGCATTTCTGCCCCTAGATTTCTGTCGTAGCATTTCCGCCTCAGCATTCAGTCTCAGCATTTCCGTTGCAACGTTTCAGTCTTAGCGTTCCAGAGGGGTGTTGTGGTCCAGTCACGGCATACTCCGGTAGCTGTTCTCTTCTTTGTTGGTTTCTATGTATCATGTTATCTTCGTCCATGTTTGTACCTGGGTTAGTTAGGGCACACATTTCCGGATCTGTCACGTCTACAGATCCATACGGGCTGAGGTTTCGTTTTTAATGATTGTTGACCACAATCTTCTCGCCCGTATACCATACGTCATACGATGCACGTTCATTCTTACACCTATACGATCACCCACCACGGTCCGTGGGTACACCAGCCCTGAGTGTTCAGTTAATTGCCTGTCTCTGCGCTACAGGTTACTCGGGCTCACTCGCCACTCACACAAGGTGGGGGGGGGTCATCCGTCATCAGGTTCATGTACGCGCGGTGGTCTTGTCACTTCTGCATGTTCTCTTCTTAGGTAGGCTCGTTGTTGTTCTCATGTCTGGTTGTCTGTCATTTCTCTGGTTCGTGTTCTCAGGTTGGGCTGCGCTGGCATCTTCGCCTTCATCAAACATTGCTTGCACTCGCTTCCATCAGTCCTGCCCGTTTGCCAGGGCTAGTTGATTGGTGCGGATGTCATTCATCACTGGGTTCACCCTTGGGTAGGAAGCAGTCTTCATTTTACTAAATCGTCGTTCTGTTGCTGAGGCCCTGGTCACCACCTAGGGTTTCAGTCTTTCTCGGGGTATGTGCTGAGCCACGGCCCCTTGTCGGCCACAGGGGTGGGTTTGGGGTTCCGCTAGCGGCTCTGATCTTTTGTCCAGGCATGTCTGCATCATGCCATGAGACTTCTTGCCCGGGATGGAGTCTGACCTTCCTTTCTAGGTTCAGGATTCAGTCGCTTGTCAGGTCACAGGCGGTGGCACGATCCGATTGAGTCAGGTGGGACCAGTGTTCTGTGTCTGGCATGTTTCTCCCATGCTTGACTATGCTCATTGCCGTAGCGCTTGGCCTTTTCCGCCTACTCCGGCAACCCATCCTCCAGGTATCCAGTCCTACAACTCCTGCCAGTTGTCAATTTTTGCCCTCTCCCTCTCTTCCCCATACCTAGTATGGGTAGGCCGGAGGCACATCGTTGATGTCCGGTTGGAGTATTACGATCTACTCGCCCATCGGTTGCAGAGGCTCCTCGGGCCAGCCTTCGCTTCCTTTCCCCCCACGTATCCTCTCATTTGCTAGCAGGTCATTCTCATGTTTGGATTGTGCCGGGCATCAGGCTTATTCCATTCTTGCACGGGACCGGGTTCAGATACTGTTGCCGTCCGGGTGCGTGCTACTTCTCTGTTCGTTACCTTCCCTTCTTCACCTACAGTTGTCTCTTTTTGCCCACTTTTCAGGCATACTGACCAGCTAGGCCAAGGCACACCTCAGGCCTTGGTGCATTAGGGTTATCACTGTCACACTCGAGGACTCGAAGACTCTGACGACAAGTGGTAAGGCTGGCCGCAGGCCAGCCTGTATTTGTGGGAGGAGACTGAGAGGGCTACTTAAGCCTCCTCCCCTGTCGGGTCTGGGTTGCCGTCATTTCCGGGCTCCCACCCACCCGTTCCCCCAGATTCATGCATACTCATTCTATTTTCCTTATTCTTATTCTTACATTCAGGGTATGCCCACTTTTCAGGCATACTGACCAGCTAGGCCAAGGCACACCTCAGGCCTTGGTGCATTAGGGTTATCACTGTCACACTCGAGGACTCGAAGACTCTGACGACAAATATATTTATATATCCACAACTCACACTAATGTTAAAGTGGAGTTCCACCCAAAAATGGAACTTCCACTTTTTGGAATCCTCCCTCCCTCCGGTGTCACATTTGGCACCTTTCAGGGGGGAGGAGGGAGCAGATACCTGTGTAATCCAGGTATTTGCTTCCACTTCCTGGCATAGATTACCGCGATGATCGCAGTGACCTACGCCACTTCCTGCGCCTACACTGTCCTCCCCCATTGTCTTCTGGGAGACACACAGGTCCCAGAAGACAGCAGGGACCAGTGAGGACACGCAGCGCGACTCGCGCATGCGCAGTAGGGAACCAGGCAGTTCCCTACCGGGGATGGTGGTGGGGGCAGCCGAGAGCCGAGCAACTGATCGGCTTCGGCTGCCGACATCGTGGGCACCCTGGACAGGCAAGTGTCCATTTAATAAAAGTCAGCAGCTGCAGTATTTGTAGCTGCTGGCTTTTAATATTTTTTTAGCTGCTGATAGTCTTTTGACTTAAAAAACAGTCTTCTAGCATCCTACCTACATTTATTTTATCTATACATACTGTATGTATAGAAAAAAAAGATTTTGAATCCATCTCCTGACTTGTGCCTGTCCACAACTTTATCCTGGAGAGCTTTTGACAGTGCCTTGCCACTCATAGTTTATTGTTTGCTTCAGTTGCACTACCAGGGACTGAAATACTCCAGGAAATCTCTTTTCATCCTGAATTAATCAAAATGCCAACCATATAACTTACATATACGGCGGCAAGGCGGCTTTCCTGCGCAGGTTCACATACCTAGTACGTGATCCTGCACTTCCAGGTCTGGGGCGCGAATGCGTGCAATCGCCGACCCGCTCCCACTGTGATTATACACAGCGGGAGCTGATCTGCGGGTACCGCAGATTCAATGTCCACCGGCACCCGCCGATCATTAGGCAGAGAGCCAGAACGGCGATCTGCCTAAGTAGGCAGATTGTCATTCTGTCAGTAGGGAAGGCATTGATCCAGTGTTCCTGCAAAGCAGGAACATGGATCGATGCCTTCCCCTAGTCAAAGCACCTCCCACACAGTACATAAGCACTGGCTGGGTTTAATTGCCCCTGATGTTAACCCCTTCCCAGCCAATATCATTAGTACAGTGACCAGGGCCGGACTTACCATTGGGCTTTACTGGGCTCAAGCCCATGGGCCCGCCCAATAGGGGGCCCCTGCCTGTTAAAGTCTCCTTACTTTTTTTTTCATCCTGCAATCAGTGGCGGAACTACCGCCATAGCGACCCACGCTGGCCATATGGGGCCCGCAGCTGAGTGGGGCCCTGGGAGGATGAGGATGCATTCTTGCCAACTTTTTTTTTTCTTTTTTTTTTTCTTGCTGCCGCTAGAGGTCCATGGCACTGGTCATTTCTGTATCCGCCGCCATTTTACAGAAGACCAGTTAAGGAAGAACCAAGAGGCGGACCCCGGGTGGCAATCAAGGCGGCTGCAATAGAAATGGAGCTCCATTTCTATTGGCAGCTTTCTTGCCAACCAGGCTCTGCCTCTTGGTTCTGTAAATGGCGCGGAGACGAGCACAGTGAGCATCTTGAGCGGCGCCGAGGCCAGATGGAGTCCTGGGTCCCGGTGCCGCGCTGTGCTGTCTCACTCTCACTGGCTGCCAGTGCCTCCTATCACATCATGCCGCCCGGAGAGTCAGTGACAGTCTGAGCAAGTAACTCTCCGGGCGGCTCCAGGTGCATGAATGGGGTGGGGGGGGGGTGAATTGTCCTGGGGGGGTCTGTACTCCTGATGGGGGAGTTGAATTGTCCTGGGGGGGTCTGTACTCCTGATGGGGGAGTTGAATTGTCCTGGGGGGTCTGTACTCCTGATGGGGGGGTGAATTGTCCTGGGAGGGTCTGTACTGCTGATGGAGGTTAATTTCCAGGGGGGGTTTGTACTCCTGGGGGGGTTAATTGTCATGGGGGGGTGAATTGTCCTGGGGGGGTCTGTACGCCTGATGGGGGTTAATTTCCCGGGGGGGTTTGTACTCCTGGGGGGGGTGAATTGTCCTGGGCAGGTCTGTACTCCTGGGGGGGGGTGAATTGTCCTTGGGGGGGGGGTCTGTACAGATGGAGGGGGTTGAGTTGTCCTGGGGGGTCTGTACAGATGGGGCTGGTTTGTCCAGGGGGTCTGTACTGATGGAGGAGGGGGTGGTTTATCCTGAGGGGGGTCTATACTGATGGAGGAGGGTCTGTACTGAGGGAGGACTATGGGAGGAGGGGGTAACGCCATGTTTTTCCGCACCGGGTGACACCAACCCTAGTGACGCCACTGGGGACAGCTGATGTAAGGAGGGACTCTACTGGGAATGCCTGATGTAAGGATGGACTCTGCTGGGGACACCTGATGGCATCTGGTGGCAGGTGACGTGGGAAGTGACAGGCTTGGGGCTCCCATTGATTCAGCATTATGGTGAGTTGAACTATTTCATTTTATATTACAATGTAATATAAGAAATAATGCGCTTTAATCATCCTGACACCATAACAACCATGGTGCCGTGATGATTGAAGCGCTAACACCAGGTGTTTGGAGTATCTTTATCTGCTGATTGCTAAACTTTCTGGAATACACATATTTCTATTGTGGTGAAGGATCTGGGCGTGCTGTCCCTCCATCTCTCTTTCTTTCTTTCTTTCTTTCTTTCTTCCTCCATCCCTCATTCATCTCAGACTCTAACCACACCCCCTTCCGAGACACGCCCATTTGCACCACGCCCACTATTTTGCGTGAACCACAACCATTTTTCGTAATGTGTAGAAGGTAGGGCCCGAAAGTGACTCAAGCCCAGGGGCCCCCACCACCCTAAGTCCTGCCCTGACAGTGACAGTGTACATTTTTTTTAGCACTGATCACTGTATTAGTGTCACTGGTCCCCAAAAAGTGTCAACAGTGTCAGTTACTGTCCGATTGCACTCCTGCTATAAGTTGCTGATCGCCACCATTACTAGTTAAAAAAAAAAAAATATCCCATAGTTTGTAGACGCTAAAACTTTTGCGCTAACCGATCAATATTTGCTTATTGGGATTTTTTTTTACCAAAAATATGTAGCAGAATACATATTGGCCTTAATTGATAGAGTTTTGATTTTAAAATTGTTTTTATTGGATGTGTTTTATAGCAAAAATTGTCAGTCTTTTTTTGTTAATAGCGCAAAAAATAAAAAATGCAGAGGTGATCAAATACTTCCAAAAGAAAGCTCTACTTGTGGGAAAAAAAGGACAATATATTATTTGGGTTCAGCGTCACACAATTGTTAGTTAAAATAACGCGGTGCCGTATTGCAAAAAATGGCCTGGTCATGAAGTCGGCTAAAGCCGTGTACACACGATCGGATTTCCTATGGATTTTAAACCGATGGATTTTTCCATCGGAAATTCGATGAAGCTGACTTCCATCAGTCTTGCCTACACACCATCAGTCAAAAAACCGATCTTCCCAAACGCCGTGACGTAAAACACTCCGATGAGCCAAGAAAAATGAAGTCCTATGCTTCTGAGCATGCGTCGACTTGATTCTGAGCATGCGTGGGTTTTTTATCCGATGGAGTTCCCCACAGACGATAGTAAATTGCTACCGTTTTTTTTCCCATCGGATAAATTTAAAACATGTTCTATTTTTAAACACCGATGGAAAAAAGACCGATGGGTCCCACACACGATCGGTTTGTCTGATGAGAAAAGTCCATTGGACTGTTTTCATCGGTAAAACCTATCATGTGTACAGGGCTTAAGTCTTCCAAAGGTCAAATGGTTAAAAGTAATTTTTAGGAGGGAGTGATCCTTTTTCCAACTCAGTGATTCTGTTTTCAAATTTATATTATTTTTTATCTTTTTTTACATGTTGGTGTTATATCTTTCACTTAGATGTTTAAAGTTGCACTGAGTGAAAACATGTGAATAATACAAAAACTGTGTCTGTCTTCATGTCCGGCTGAAAAGCAACAAAATGTGATTATTTTAAAGGGAGGTGATTCTTTTCTCTACCCACTGTATATTATTAAGCGTTAAATCATACTTTGCCATAAACTTATACAACTCACTGACATGTTTATGAGGGCTTTAAAATTGCTTGCTTCCACAAAACCAGAAGTATTATTTCATATAAAGTTGCAATACCATTTACAACCACTTGGTAGTAGTCTTTCCTTCAAAATGATAATCTTTCTAAAATGTTGTCTCTTCCTTACCCACAGTTCACATAACAAACCAAGTTTACAATACTATATATATATATATATATATATATATATATATATATATATATTCATGCTCAAAGGTGAAATAAGGGCATGCTGGATGGTTTACTATCCATCTGTAATTATTTTACTAATGCATTCACAATCTCCCCTTTGCATGTCTGTTATGTTAAGGAAATATACTTTTATGGAAAGGAGAACTGCTGAAAATGTTGCTGTAATGTTCTGAACACTACATGCATGTCTCAATTATGCTTTGAATCTTGGATCCCCAAAGACTCACTTACTGTGGGAAATCTGGATCGTAAAGTGTGGGTTGCAGGATTCCAGCGGGAAACACTGAGGGTTAAAAAAATAAGATCCCTTTACTATAAAGTATTACGAATAAACAGTGTGAAAAAAAGGTACTAATTAGCTGAGAGTGCTAAAGGCTCACCCATTTGGTTTTTGTTGGGAAGATAGTAGGCATTCAAGGCTTGAGGAGGAAGCAACCACCTGTTAATTATAATAAACTAACATCAATACAACATTTTTATTTGCTATATTATACACAAATGTGACTACATGCAGGGCTACTCAAAACACATGCCACCCTAAAACTATGAAAATACACTTTAAACTTAGTTATTTGGTGTCCCACCTTATCATTGCCCTTAATACATCACCTTTTACACATAAGTTTGAATAAATACCTTCCTTACTCACTGAGGAGTTGTTATATTTAAAGTGATACTAAATACACACTGTTCAATTTATATTGTCCCTTCTATTTCTGTATGTGGATGATGGCACTGTAATTATTTTAATAGAAAAGGCACTTTCTTCCTAATTGATATACAGCTGCCACATGACCCAGATCATTCCCAGACTGTCTGCAGGGAAACATAAGCAGGAGGAGCGTCTAGTCCTCTGCTGCTGGTCACATGTTCAAAATAAATAAAACAGCCTTTAGAATACAGTGTAAAAATAAATAAATAGTTTTAAATTGTCATACAAATGTATATTTCAGATTAAATCTTTATTATTTTTTGGCAATAACACAGTCTAGGCGGATTTCTGCCAGTCACAGGCTGTATCTCTCCTCTCCAGACTCTGTTTTAAAATAAGAGGGAGGTGAAGCCTTCATAAATCTACATGTAATATCCTGCTGCCATTGTATTTAGCTGGTTAGTGGGAATGGAGGAGGGAGGGAGTGGGCTGTCATTTACCATTGTGTACTGTGACTCTATAGTCACATGGGCTGCTCAGGGAGGAAATGCTCAGCATAGAAACTCACTGAACACTAAGCATATGCCGAGCTGCCACCACAGCTGCAAAATCCACAACTGCATTGGAGACATGAACAGAAGGTACAAATGGAGAACAGCAGGATCAACCAGTTTTTTTGCAGAATACAGAAAACAAATCTCATAGTGACTGAGTGAGTATGAACAGCATGTAATACAGTATTTATTAATATTTTTTAACGATGTGGGCTTAGTGACACTTTAAGTGCAGTAACCCACAGCCAACAATCATAATCTATCTTCTGGTTTGACTTTAGTAAGTGAATTCTGATTGGTTGCTATGGGTTACGGCACTTTAGTTTTAGCCTCTAAGCCTCTATTTTTTTTTTATTTAAATAGGGTGTAAGTTTAAGTTTATTAAAAACAAAGAGGAAAAACGAATTTCAATAAAAAGAAAATAATACAGTTCCTAGAATCCCAGTGCTTCACACATGCCAAATTTGGAGTTAGGCTAAAAGATGCTTTCCCACCGTCCCAATGAAAATGGCTAAACACTTTTATGACTGCAGGAGCCAAACCTACAACAAGTTCAAAACGTATATACATACGCAGATTTATCAACTTCTTGACGGATCTTCTTCACTGATTGTTTGATGCTGAACCTTATGCTGTTAAGGATATTTTGGAAATACGTCTTTTCGTTAACATCAAACTATAAGAAAAATATGGATATGAGAGTCATGCAATCAACCAGAACAAATGTACTATGGATTTATTTACTTTATTTCATGTTTGCTAATGTGAACTGTAATGCCGCGTACACACGACCATTTTTCATGACGAGAAAAGTGCCATTTTTCAAAATGGTCGTGAAAAACGGTCGTGTGTAGGCTCCAGAGCATTTTTCTCGATGAGAAAAATGCCCGAATTTTTTTTAGAACCTGCTCTATTTTTTCTCGTCGTTTTTCACGTCGTTCTTTTTAATGTCGTGAAAAACGGTCGTGTGTATGCTTTTACAAGGGGAAAAAAAACACGCATGCTCAGAATCAAGTATGAGACGGGAGTTCTCGTAAAACTAGCGTTCGTAGTGGAGATAGCACATTCGTCACGCTGTAACGGACTGAAAAGCACGAAGACTGAAAATCGTGAATCGTCTCTCACCAAACTTTATTAACACGAGGATCAGCAAAAGCGTCCCAAAGGGTGGCACCATTCGAATGGAACTTCCCCTTTATAGTGCCGTCGTACGTGTTGTACGTCACCGCGCTTTTCTCAAGCGTTTTTTTTTCATGAACGTGTGTATGCAAGGCAGGCTTGAGAGGAAACACTAAAAATCACGTCGAGAAAAATGTCGTTTTTTTCCATGACATGAATAACGGTCGTGTGTACGCGGCATAAGTTTTGTTCCAAAGACTTAAAGCTTATTACTATATTTTAAAGGGGCATGTAGACGTTAGATGATGCTAGCATGATCTATATGAATTCTATCAGAGCAACGTATCTATGGGCAGAGCACTGTCTGGGGAAGATTACTTATCCACCTGTTTGGAATGCCTGCAAGAGCTCTTGGCCATTTGGCATTTCTTTGCAACCAAAGACAATAGATCATCATCTGCGATTACTTATCTCTCCATTGCTGCTCTAATGCAGGACAATCACAGCCTGAATTCTCTCCAGAAATCAACACTTCTGAGAGAGTCTCCTGGTCTTCTGCCCTGCTCAATGAATCCTCCTGTCAACTCCTTCATTGCCATGGTGTGGGTTTATGAAGAGACTTCAAGTGAGTTATTCCTTCTGGTGTCCAATGCTGGGTAAGGTAAGTACTCTCTTCTTTGCACTTTTACTTTAGTAACATTGTTGCTTTAATGTAAAACTATCAGTACTAAAAGTTATTAAACTGACACCAAGCCAAAATTCATTCAGATAACACTATCCTCTCTTTCTTGCTTTCACACTCTCTTTGTACACACCCTCTCAGAGGACATGAAGAACACCCTGACATTTTCAGAGTCTGCATAGTTTGGAGCTCAGTGCTAGGTGGGAGTAGGGGCCACACTGAAGAATTGGAACTGTGAGGAGGACAGTGCACACAGGGAATTGAACACTGGGGACAGAGGACAGGGCAAAGTCTTCAGTACAGAGCCAACTAGGGACACAGGGCCACTATGAAGGACTGAGTATGATAGCCTAAAGCTTCCAGAACTGCACATGGTTATGGGGTGTTGTTTTCATGGCCTCAGTCAGTTGTGCAACGGGGGGGGGGGTACTTTTTGCCATGCCACAGTACAAAGCATCGTGGCTGCGGTGGCATGTGTACACCTCCATCTGATGCCTTTGCAGACTAACGGAGAGCAGTTTGTGGGAAAGGGGGGGTCAGTAAAAACACGACTCAATCGTACATTTTTAGTGCACCCTAAGAGCCGGTTCACACAGGGGCGACTCGTCAGGCGACTCAGCCGCCTGACAAGTCGCGTCCCGCTCTGTTCAATGGAACCGTTCTGATAGGAGCGACGCAAGTCGCTCAGACTTAGAAAAAGGTTCTTGTACGACTTTGGGGGCGACTCGGGACGACTTGCATTGACTTCAATACAGAAGTCATTTTGCAAGTCACCTCTGAAGTTGTCTTGAGATCGCCTTGCTTGCCGAGTCGCCCCCAAAGTCGTGCCGCCCCTGTGTGAACCGGGTCTAACTGCAAGTGTAAACAAGGTTCTACTATGCTACTCTTTTGCATTTCCATTAGGATATTCCTCCATCAGAGGTTTCCTCTTTCCTTTGGGTTTTCCAAATTTAGCTTGCAGCAGTTCACTTTCTTTATTTAGTTGCACATTTCTCCTTTATATGTGAGGATTTAAATATGTTTCTAACAAAATCTTCAAACAATTCCATCATTTCAGGTTTATTACTTTTTGTTAAAGGGTTCAGCCATATCATAACTAATTTTCTCGTCACTCCTCTGACTGCATTATCTGTTGGGATGTAAAGGTTGTGGGAACGGTCATGCTTGCACAAATTTGAACTTTGCAACAAATTGATTATGGCATTTAAGCCAATTCCACAAATTTATAGAAATTTGCACAAATTTTGGTAGAAAAATGTACCTGTATTATGACATTTTGCTGCATTATCAATGATTAATTTCCCCCAATGTATTATATGAGAGTGGTCTTTAAAAAATAATGCAGCAATGAGAGCGCTCATATTCCTATTATATTTCCCAGTTCAGTTTTAAGAAACACTATAACTGCAAATTGTAAACAATGAAACTCACTTCATACTCTTTATCCATGGCCTCTGGCTTCAACAGGAAATCTGGGTACCCAATCATCACCATCATGTGTTTTAACTGTCAAGAGAAATCAGTATGGTAACCAAATCTAGAGCTAAAATAAAGTTAACCTAGTCATGTTTCTCTGACAATATGCATGCAGAAATTCAGCACCCTGTGATAGATGTAAGCATATGTGTTAAATCAGAGCTCCATCCAAAAGGGGAAACTCCATTTGTTTGCCCCCCCTCTGCTGCCACATTTGGCACCTTTTGGGGGGCAGCGGGTACCTGGTTTTGACAAGCATCCACTCCCATTTCTAGCTGATCTTCCCGTGGCGTACTCAGCCAGAACTTCGACCCCCTTCCTCCTTCCCCTGCTGCCAGGCCATTCACAAAGCCCAGTAGGGAACTGGCCGTGATGCAAGGCTTCATGGACAGTTTCCCTTAGTCGAGATGGCGGCGGCAGCACCCAAGAGGCGATTGAAAAATAAGCTCGGGTGAAGACACCGCTGGATTTGTGGACACAGGGATCAATTTGAAGACTAATACAGGTATAAAATATATATATATATATATATATATATATATATATATATATATTGTGACAGAATGCAGGTAAAATCACCAGGTTGCGTCCAGGATGGAAGGTATATAAGTCCTAGATTCAGGCTTTATGCCGATTTATACCACTAGGGGGAGTGCGGGGAGTCTTGCAGGGGAAGAGTTAATGAGCCCAGCTGAAGTAAGGGGGCTCGTTAGGGCCTCTACAAGAACTCCCAGCATGCTAAGGGAGATGCTCCGACCTGGAACCAGATCTGTGTGAATAGTCTGGGAAGTGTGATCTCTGTGCGGTGAGCCAAAGCCTGTGTGGTTACTGTAATAACTTCAAAAAACAGGGAGCTAGGGACTGGGACAGCACAAGGCTGTACCCAGTTGTTAGTTAGGGACACCAACGTGTGTAGTAAGCGGTCAAGCTGACCAGGATTTCTTTTTGTTTTGCTGTTTTTCCCCTGTAAATAGTGTAAATAAACCGCACCTTTTGTTTTTGCAACTACAAACTCTGTCTGCTGTGCCTGTTTTTGTGTGGTAAACCCATCCAGGGGGTCACACACACCCGCTGCCGAGCTAACCCCCTCACAGTTGGTGGAGAACCAGTGGCAGTTTTTTTAAGGCCAGCATGGAGGAGATACTGAAACAGCTGGCTCTAGCAAATGCCAATCAGCAGCAGACAAATGCAGGTTTGCAGAAGAGCCTTGCAGCTCAACAACAGAGCTTTGCAGCCTACCAGCAAGCTTATCAACAGAGCCTTCCAGCCCAGCAGCAAGCTCACCAACAGAGTCTGGAAGCTCAGCAACAAGCCCTGCAGCAATCGGAGGCCCGTTTCATAGACCTGTTGCAGAAGCAAGAGCAGAGACTACAACAAATGGAAACAGTAATGCAGCAACGTCCGCAGACCAGTGAGGCAAGTCGTTCCACTAATACTGCGTTCTTTGGGGTGAGTCGTTTATTGACAAAAATGACTGGAGAGGATGATCCAGAGGTGTTTTTGACCACATTTGAAAGGACTGCTGAAAGAGAAAAGTGGCCTAAGGATCAGTGGGCTGGACTGGTGGCTCCTCTGTTAACTGGTGAATCGCAGAAAGCTTACTATGACCTAGAGCCTGACCAAGCAAAAGACTATGTGATGCTAAAAAATGAAATATTGGCACGGCTGGGTGTCACTCTGGCTGTCCGGGCTCAGCGTGTGCATAACTGGACTTTCCGGCTTGGAAAACCCCCCAGGTCTTAAATGTATGATCTCATTCACCTGAGCAGGAAGTGGCTACAGCCAGATACTTTGTCCGCACCAAAGATTGTGGAACGTGTCGTGATGGATCGTTTCTTGAGAGCTCTTCCGACTGCCATCCAAAAGTGGGTAAGCCATGGAGACCCAGAAACGGACAATAATCTTGTGGATCGTGTAGAGAAGTACTTGGCTACAGAGAACCTGACTGCCTCTTCCAGAGACTCACGGACTTTCCACCCTAAGACCAGACCATCCCCAGTGGCGGGTAAGATGATTTCAAGGGGTGAGGGTGGAGAGAGTGAGAGGGTGGGAGTTCTACCCAAGGTTTGGCGAGAACAGCCTGGGAAGTCAGGGGCTCAAGAGGCAGCAAGAAGGATTGTCTGTTACCGCTGCCGACAAGAGGGACATATTGCAGAAAATTGCCCGGTTGTGGATGAACCCATGCAATGTGACTTTCTAAGGGACAGACGTCAGTCGCTGTTTGCGACAGTCGCATGCACTGCCATTCGGGGAACTGAGAAACATTTATGCAAAATGTGTATTAATGGTAGAAATGTTGTTGTGTTGCTGGATTCAGGTAGCCTCGTGACACTGATAAAGGCTGAATTAGTTACTACAGAGGTCTCTTGGAATAACAAGGTAGCTGTTATTTGTGTGCATGGGGACACCCGAGAATAGTGATGAGCCGAACACCCCCGGGTTCGGTTCGCACCAGAACCCGCGAACGGACCGAAAGTTCGCATGAACTTTAGAACCCTATTAAATACAATGGATGCGAACGTTCGAAATCTAAAGTGCTAATTATAACGACTATTATGCATGTTATTGTCCTAAAAAGGGTTTGGGAACCCGGGTTCTGCACCAGGGGACATGTATCAATCCAAAAAAAAGTTTTAAAAACTGCCATTTTTCGGGAGTAGTCATTTTAATGATGCATAAAGTGAAAAAAAAAAGTCAAATATTCCTTTAAATATCGTACCTGGGGGGTGTCTAAAGTATGCCTGTGAAGTGCCAAGTGTTTCCCGTGTTTAGAACTGTCCCTGCACAAAATTACATTTCTGAAGGAAAAAAAGCCATTTAAAACTGCTTGCGGCTTTAATGTAATGTCTGGTCCCGGTAATATGGATGAAAATCTTTAAGAAAAATGGCATAGCTACCCCATCACCCCCCCCCCCACCCCAGCCCATTACCAGCCCCTTTGGGTCTTGTATGGATATTAAGGGGAACCCCGCACACAAAATAAAAAAGGCCCTATATACTCTGAACAGCCGTATACAGGCGGTGCATACAAGACAGGGACTGTAGGTTTGTTCTTATGTAGAATCTGTTTGTAATTTTGAACAGGTACATTGTTGAAGTGTAGCTCCAGCCAAGAAATCTATTTTTAAGCTTTTTGGAAAACATAGGGAAGGGTTATCACCCCTGTAACATTAGTTTTGCTGTCTGTGCAGTGTGCACCTGTTCAGAACAGTTCACCTCACTTTCCGTCCTAATGACAAATGTTTTTTGAAAATTTGGGGTTTTTATTGAAACAAGAATTGGTGATAAAGCATCAGTGGAGAGGAGACACTTTTTTCCCATATTAACTCTTACAGGAGAGAATTTGCCTTCCTAGGGGTAGATTTCCTCTCACTTCCTGTTGTATCCTTCCGTTTGCAAGGAGGAGTCGTTTGTAAGTTGGATGTTTCAGCTGCCGTATATACTTAGCTGAAATTTGCCCCTTACATGTTGGTGTTGCCACAAAACTGTGAGCCCTCACAGTTACTCTTGGTGGGCGCATGAATGGGCCCTGCTGTGAATTATTAGATCAAGAATTGTAATTGCATGCCCCTGTTGAACAGGGGCTGAAAAATTGGGCCTTTGGTGGTGGTGGTGGTGGTGTTGACACAACACTGTAAGGCCTCACAGTTACTCTTGGTGGGCGCAGGAATGGGCCCTGCTGTGAATTATTAGATCAAGAATTGTAATTGCATGCCCCTGTTGAACAGGGGCTGAAAAATTGGGCCTTTGGTGGTGGTGGTGGTGGTGTTGACACAACACAGTAAGGCCTCACAGTTACTCTTGGTGGGCGCAGGAATGGGCCCTGCTGTGAATTATTAGATCAAGAATTGTAATTGCATGCCCCTGTTGAACAGGGGCTGAAAAATTGGGCCTTTGGTGGTGGTGGTGGTGGTGTTGACACAACACTGTAAGGCCTCACAGTTACTCTTGGTGGGCGCAGGAATGGGCCCTGCTGTGAATTATTAGATCAAGAATTGTAATTGCATGCCCCTGTTGAACAGGGGCTGAAAAATTGGGCCTTTGGTGGTGGTGGTGGTGGTGGTGGTGGTGTTGACACAACACTGTAAGGTCTCACAGTTACTCTTGGTGGGCGCAGGAATGGGCCCTGCTGTGAATTATTAGATCAAGAATTGTAATTGCATGCCCCTGTTGAACAGGGGCTGAAAAATTGGGCCTTTGGTGGTGGTGGTGTTGACACAACACTGTAAGGCCTCACAGTTACTCTTGGTGGGCGCAGGAATGGGCCCTGCTGTGAATTATTAGATCAAGAATTGTAATTGCATGCCCCTGTTGAACAGGGGCTGAAAAATTGGGCCTTTGGTGGTGGTGGTGTTGACACAACACTGTAAGGTCTCACAGTTACTCTTGGTGGGCGCAGGAATGGGCCCTGCTGTGAATTATTAGATCAAGAATTGTAATTACATGCCCCTGTTAAACAGGGGCAGAAAAATTGGGCCTTAGGCACTGGTGCCACAACACTGCAACCCCTCACAGATACTGTACTTGGAGCACAGCAATGAGCCCTGTTGCAAAGTATTGCATCAAAAATTGTAATTACATGCCCCTTTTAAACAGGGGCTGAAAAATTGGGCCTTAGCCACTGGTGGCTGCACCCAGAAACAAAAATGTTCTTCCAAGCTATCATCATCAATCGGATCATTGAGGAGGAGGAGGATAGTCAGTCAACATAACAGGACAGTCTCTCAGCATCAGCATCAGTCTTGAAGGGATGTGACATTTGAAAATAAATTAGTCTTTTATATCAGCTTCAGGTGTTTGGTAGCTGGTGGTGATCCAAGACTGGTTCATCTTTATGAAGGTCAGTCGATCAACAGAGTCGGTGGACAGGCGCACCATGTGATCCGTGACAAATCCTCCAGCAGCACTGAATGTGCTGGATGCAGGACAGGCCAGTAGCTCAATTGCATACCGTGCAAGCTCTGGCCAGTGATCCATCCTCAAGACCCAGTAAGCCAGAGGATTTTCGGTGGGGAAGGTGTCCAAGTCTGACCTTGCCCCTAGGTATTCCTGCACCATGTATATCAGACGCTGGCGATGGTTGCTGGAACCGATCATACCTTGGGGCTGCGGACTAAAGAATTGTCTGAACGCATCGGTCAGACGGCCACCTTCCCCACCGCTCCTTCTTTGACTGACCGAAGCCTCAGCAACTCGTTGTCCAGGACCAGGAGTTTGTAACCTCCCAGTCTCTGGGAACGCGTTGCACAGACCTTTCCCTCCCGGAGTTGTCTCATCCTCTGCTCCCTCTGCGACGGTAAGATAAGGTCCGCAACCTTACCCTTGTACCGTGGATCAAGGAGAGTGGCCATCCAGTAATGGTCCCTCTCCTTGATCCGAAGAATATGAGGATCCTTCCGCAGACTTTGCAGGATCAGGGAGGCCATGCAGCGTAGGTTAGCTGAGGCATTCGGTCCGGAGTCCTCTGGGGCACTAAGGACGACATGATCCGCAGCCACCTCCTCCCAGCCACGTACAAGTCCACTTACTTTTGGGACTGTAAATCATCCCTAAAAGACTGCTGCTGATGATGCTGAGTGTCAGGCTCCACCTCCATGCTGACACAATCCTCCTCCTCCTCCTCCTCCTCTTCTTCCTGTGCGATGGGTGGGACAGAAGGAACACTGTCTGGGTAAAGGGGGCCTTGAGAGGCAAGGAAGTCCTCCTCTTCCTGCCTCTGTTCTGCCTCAAGTGCCCTGTCCATTATTCCACGCAGCGTATGTTCCAACAGGTGGACAAGAGGTAGTGTCACTGATGCATGCACTGTCACTGCTCACCATCCTCGTGGCCTCCTCAAATGGTGCCAGGACAGTGCATGCATCCCTGATCATGGCCCACTGGCGTGGTGAAAAAAACCAGAGCTCCCCTGACCCTGTCCTGGTGCCGTAGTCGCACAGGTACTCATTGATGGCCCTCTGCTGCGTGTGCAGCCGCTGCAGCATGGCCAACGTTGAGTTCCACCTGGTGGGCATGTCACATATAAGGCGGTTCTTGGGCAGGTTCAACTCCTTTTGCAGCTCAGCCAGGCGAGCACTGGCATTATAAGATCTGCGGAAATGCACACAGACTTTCCTGGCCTGCCTCAGGACATCCTGTAAGCCCGGGTACCTTACCAAGAACCGCTGCACCACCAGGTTAAGGACGTGAGCCACACAGGGCACATGGGTCAGAGTTCCCTGTCGGAGAGCGGAGAGGAGGTTGGTGCCATTGTCGCAAACTTCCATTCCTGGCTTAAGCTAGCGTGGCGTCAACCACCTCTCGGCCTGCCCCTGCAGAGCAGACAGAACCTCTGCCCCAGTGTGGCTCCTGTCCCCCAAACACACCAGCGCAAGCACAGAATGGCATATTTTTGCCTGCGTAATTGCGTAGCCCCTTAAACGCCTACGGAGCACCGCTGGTTCCGAGGACAAAGCACAGGAAGAGGCCATGGAGGAAGAAGAAGAGGAGGGGGTGGAGGACAGAGGTGTGTCACAACCAGTAGTAGCATTTTGGAGGTGTGGCGGTGGAACAACCTCCAACACTACTGTACCTTGTCCTGCATCCTTCCCAGCTGCCAAAAGAGTGACCCAATGTGCCGTGAAAGAAAGGTAACGTCCCTGTCCATGCCTGCTGGACCATGAGTCAGCGGTAATATGCACCCTACCGCTGACTGCCCTGTCCAGCGAGGCCAAGACATTGCCTTCCACATGCCGGTAGAGAGCCAGAATCGCCTTCCGTGAGAAAAAGTGGCGTTTGGGAACCTGCCACTGAGGAATTGCACAAACTCACGGAAGGGGGCCGAGTCTACCAACTGAAAAGGCAGCAGTTGAAGCACTAGCAATTTAGCCAAGCTAGCATTCAACTGCTGGGCATGTGGATGGCTGGGAGTGAACTTCTTTCGACGGTCCAGCAGCTGGGGCAGGGAAATTTGCCTGCTAGAATCGGACGTCGGTGTACTGCTAGCAGAGTGCCTGCAAGTACTTGGCTGTGACACACCTAATTCTACACCTTTATTCCTCTCAGTGCAGGTTTCAGAGAGGACTGAAGGTATAGTGGGGTTGGAGATCCCAGCTGATGCGGTGCAAGAAGAGGTCCGCTTTGTTCTTTGGTGTGGGTTTTTAGGGTAGGCTTGCCAACGAGCTGCATGGCAGGTCAACATATGTCTGGTCAAGCATGTGGTGCCCAAGCGGGTGATGTTTTGGCCACGCGATATACGCTTGAGACATATGTTGCAAACAGCAGCTGTGCGATCTGATGCACTCGACTCAAAAAAGGCCCACACCAAAGAACTTTTTGAATAACGGGCAGAGGCAGCGCCCTGCACAGGCGGAGCTCTGCGGTGTGATTCCGTCGGTGTGCTGCCCTTACGCTGGCCCCCCGAGGGCATCCTGCCTCGTTGGAGATGTGCCTCCTCCTCCTCCTCCTCCTCTCTCCTATTAGGCACCCACGTGGAGTCAGTGACCTCATCATCCCCTCCCTCCTCATCACTGGAGCCAATCTGGCAGTATGCTGCAGCTGCTGGAACATGACTGCCAGATTGGTGTCCTTCTTGAGCATCCCCTCCCTCTGCTCTCACGCTACTGCCTTCCTCTGGCTGGGTATCATCATCAGACCCTTCAAAACGCTGGGCATCCTCCTGGAGCATGTACCCAACACTGTGCTCAAACAGTTCGGGGGACTCCTCAGGAGGACATGTTTGATCTAGGGAAGGAGTGACTGATGATGAAATTGATACCAGGGAAGAGGACACTTTGGCAGCTGCTTTGCCAGTACCCTGAGCCTGGGTGAGAGAGGATGAGGAGGATGAGGAGGGCTTGGTCATCCACTCTACCAAGTCTTCGGCATGATGCGGCTCAACACGTCCAGTTGCCGAAAAGAAGGACAAGCGTGTCCCATGGCCACGTGCTGATGGCGATGCACCGCGTCCACGACCAGCACTGTTGTCTCTAGACACAGAGCCTGCTTGCCCTCTTTTATTGGCTCCTGACTGTCTGCCTCACCTTGTTTGCCTTCCAGACATTCTAATGGCCTGCAGGGAAATGGGAAAACCAGCAATAAGGCCTAGCTTCAGGAGTATATTTTGCAGGAATCACACTATGCCTGCTGTAGGTGCTGCAAATGCCTGTTGGTGTAACACACCAGGAAAAAGCAGCAATACAGGCTAACTTCAGGTGTAATATGATCAGGAGGCACACTCCGCCCGCTGTAAGTGTCACAAATGCCTGTTGGTGTAACACACCAGGAAAAAGCAGCAATACAGGCTAACTTCAGGTGTAATATGATCAGGAGGCACACTCCGCCCGCTGTAAGTGCCGCAAATGCCTGTTGGTGTAACACACCAGGAAAAAGCAGCAATACAGGCTAACTTCAGGTGTAATATGATCAGGAGGCACACTCCGCCCGCTGTAAGTGCCGCAAATGCCTGTTGGTGTAACACACCGGGAAAAAGCAGCAATACAGGCTAACTTCAGGTGTAATATGTTCAGGAGGCACACTCCGCCTGCTGTAAGTGCCGCAAATGCCTGTTGGTGTAACACACCAGGAAAAAGCAGCAATACAGGCTAACTTCAGGTGTAATATGATCAGGAGGCACACTCCGCCCGCTGTAAGTGCCGCAAATGCCTGTTGGTGTAACACACCAGGAAAAAGCAGCAATACAGGCTAACTTCAGGTGTAATATGATCAGGAGGCACACTCCGCCCGCTGTAAGTGCCACAAATGTCTGTTGGTGTAACACACCAGGAAAAAGCAGCAATACAGGCTAACTTCAGGTGTAATATGATCAGGAGGCACACTCCGCCCGCTGTAAGTGCCGCAAATGCCTGTTGGTGTAACACACCAGGAAAAAGCAGCAATACAGGCTAACTTCAGGTGTAATATGATCAGGAGGCACACTCCGCCCGCTGTAAGTGCCGCAAATGCCTGTTGGTGTAACACACCAGGAAAAAGCAGCAATACAGGCTAACTTCAGGTGTAATATGATCAGGAGGCACACTCCGCCCGCTGTAAGTGCTACAAATGCCTGTTGGTGTAACACACCCGGAAAAAGCAGCAATACGGGCTAACTTCAGGTGTATAATGTGCAGGAGGCTTAGCAACAATGACACTGACACTGTCCCCTGCCTATCCTTCTCTCTCCCTGCACACAAGGTTTATCAAAGTATATGACACTGACTCTCTCCCTGCCTATCCTTCTCTCTCCCTACACACAAGGTTTAGCAAAGAATATGACACTGACACTCTCCCTGCCTATCCTTCTCTGTCCCTACACACACGGTTTAGCAAAGAATATGACACTGACACTGTCCCCTGCCTATCCTTCTCTCTCCCTGCACACAAGGTTTATCAAAGTATATGACACTGACACTCTCCCTGCCTATCCTTCTCTCTCCCTACACACAAGGTTTAGCAAAGAATATGACACTGACACTCTCCCTGCCTATCCTTCTCTGTCCCTACACACAAGGTTTAGCAAAGAATAGATTTGACACTGTCCCTGCCTATCCTTCACTTTCCCTGCTCCGGAACACACTACATGAGGCCGCCGCGCTGGCGGCCTTTTATAGTGTGGGGCGTGTACTAAACCCCCTCAGCTATAATTGGCCACAGGCATCCTGCCTGTGGCCAATCATTGCTCTCCTCGCTGCCGGCGCTGTGATTGGCCAAACATGCAGGGTCACAGTGCATGCTTGGCCAATCACAGCGCCGGGATTACACTGCGATGGCGCAGTGTATTGTGGGCCGTTCGCGTCACTCGAATTTGGCGCGAACGGCCCAAATCGTTCGTTGTTCGCCGAACGCGTGAACAGCCGATGTTCGAGTCGAACTTATGTTCGACTCGAACACTGAGCTCATCCCTACCCGAGAGTATCCGGTGACTACAGTGTGTTTTGAGACCCCCAAAGGTATCCTCTCTCATCGGGTGGGACTAGTGTCTCACTTGCCTCATGATGCCATTGTGGGAAGGGATTTTCCAAAGTTCTGGGAACTATGGGATTGTCCTGAGCCCCCCACTGGTGCCCCTATATACCAGGAATGTGATAGCCAGAATTCCTCTGAGAGTGGTGAGGACTCTCCAGAATTTCCCTTGTCGGTATTGGCAGGGGAGACTCGAGAAACTGGGGAGGAGCCAACATCCTCAGACGAAAACATGCCATCTGTGGAGTTTTCTGATCTCGAGGTTCACAAGGAAAATGTTGCCACAGAACAGTTAAAAGACCCCACCCTAATAAAAGCACGGGAAAACGTAGTGGAAATAGATGGCGAGTTAGTGAACCCAGATGAGACCTGCACTTACCCATACTTCATCGTGGAAAAGGACCTACTGTATCGGGTGGCTAAAAGGGCAGAAGAAACCATTGAGCAGCTTGTGGTGCCCAAACCTTACAGGAAGTTGGTGTTAGAGTTGGCCCATGGGCACATTCTTGGAGGTCATCTGGGGGCAGAGAAAACCCGAGAGAGAGTATTGCAGAGGTTTTATTGGCCTGGGGTCATGAAGGAAACAGAAAATTATTGTTCCTCCTGTCCTGTGTGTCAGAGGTCGGCACCGATGCCACACTTCCGTAACCCGCTGGTACCTCTTCCCATCATTGAGATCCCTTTGAGAGGATCGCAATGGATTTGGTAGGTCCGATAATGAAGTCCGCTAGAGGGCACCAGTACATCTTGGTTATAATGGACTATGCCACCCATTATCCGGAAGCGATTCCTTTCCGAAATACCTCGGCCAAAACCATAGCCAAAGAGCTATCTCTTGTTTTTAGCCGTGTGGGTATTTGTAAAGAACTGCTTACGGACCAAGGTACACCCTTTATGTCCCGGGTTATGAAAGAGCTGTGTAAGTTGTTCAAAGTGACACAATTGCGTACATCTGTGTATCACCCCCAAACAGATGGGTTGGTTGAAAGATTCAACAAAACCCTAAAACAAATGTTAAAGAAAGTAGTGGATAGAGATGGAAAGGATTGGGACTGTCTAATTCCCTATTTAATGTTTGCTGTTAGGGAGGTACCCCAATCTTCTACGGGTTTCTCACCCTTTGAGTTACTTTATGGGAGACACCCCAGAGGGCTGTTGGATATCGCCAAGGAAACCTGGGAAAGTGAGAGTTCTCCCCACAGGAGTGTGATTGAGCATGTCGCCCTGATGCAAGATAGAATTGCACAGGTAATGCCAATCGTAAAGGAACATTTGGCCCAAGCGCAGTTGGCACAGCAGAGAGTGTACAACCGTGGAGCCAGGACCCGTACCTTTTCCCCGGGGGATAGGGTATTGGTACTTGTCCCTACGGTTGAAAGAAAATTCCTCGCCAAATGGCAAGGCCCCTATGAGATAATGGAAAAAGTGAGCGAAGTGAATTACAAGGTCAGACAACCAGGAAGGCGAAAGCCCGAACAGATCTATCACATTAATCTGTTGAAAGCCTGGAGGGATAGGAAACTTTGTCACCAGCTCACTCTGATTGCGGGATTCCTGAGGTTGGAATAGCAGTCACCTTGTCAGACCCCCAACAACAGGAGGTTAAGGAGTTTGTGCTTCGCAACAAGGAGGTTTTCTCTGAGCTGCCGGGACAAACGTCTGGCATAGAGCATGATATTATTACCCCGCCCGGTGAAAGTGTGAAACTAAAACCCTATCGGATCCCAGAGGCCCGACGGGAGGCAATACGTGAGGAAGTACAGAAAATGCTTAAGTTAGGGGTGATAGAGGAGTCCCAAAGTGATTGGTCAAGTCCCATTGTGTTAGTGCTTAAACCGGATGGGAGCTGGCGATTTTGTAACGATTTTCGACAACTGAACAAAGTTACAAAATTTGACACCTACCCCATGCCACGTATAGATGAGTTGATCGACCGGCTGGGAACAGCCCGATACATGACAACTCTTGATCTCACAAAAGGGTATTGGCAAATTCCCCTGGCCAAGTCGGCCAAGGAGAAAACCACATTTGTAACCCCAGACGGGGCGTTCCAATATAAAAGAATGCCGTTTGGGTTACAGAATGCGCCGGCCACTTTCCAGCGGAAAATGGACCAGATACTGAGGCCCCATCAGAAGTATGCCGCGGCTTACCTGGATGATGTAATTATCTACAGCACAGATTGGGCCTCACATCTGCCAAAAGTGCAAGCAGTCCTAGACTCTATCCGGGAAGCTGGGTTTACGGCCAACCCCAAGAAATGTACCATTGGGCAGGAGGAGGCCAAATATCTTGGGTACACCATTGGGAGGGGAGTAATAAAACCCCAAGTCAACAAAGTCGAGGCCATACAGAATTGGCCACGTCCCAACAGCAAGAAGCAGGTACGAGCCTTTCTGGGAATCGCTGGTTATTATCGGCGATTCATTCCCCACTTTGCTTCTCAGGCTGTGCCCCTAACCAACCTGACAAAAGGGAAAGAGTCGGTCATGGTTAAATGGACCCCAGAGGCTGAGGCAGCATTCCAGTTCTTAAAGAAAGCCTTATGTAGCCAGCCAGTGTTGTACTCACCAGACTTCTCTAGGGACTTTGTCGTACAAAGTGATGCATCAGACGTTGGGTTAGGAGCAGTATTGTCCCAGGTCTGGAACGGGGAAGAGCACCCAGTCATTTACCTCAGCAGGAAATTGAAGTCCCATGAGGTAAATTACGCCACGATTGAGAAGGAGTGTTTAGCGGTGAAGTGGGCTCTAGATTCCCTTCGGTACTATCTGCTAGGTAGGCACTTTGACATGATTACTGATCACGCTCCTTTAAAGTGGATGGCTCAAAACAAAGAGACAAATAGAAGAGTGAATAGGTGGTTCCTGGCCCTACAGGAATTCAACTTTACGGTAAAGCGACGCCCTGGCGTTCAAATGGGGAATGTGGATGCTTTGTCTCGAGTACATGCATGCCTGATTGCTTGTGTTCCAACCCCAAGGTTAAAACAAGAGGGGGGGGGGTATGTGACAGAATGCAGGTAAAATCACCAGGTTGCATCCAGGATGGAAGGTATATATGTCCTAGATTCAGGCTTTATGCCGATTTATACCACTAGGGGGAGTGCGGGGAGTCTTGCAGGGGAAGAGTTAATGAGCCCAGCTGAAGTAAGTGGGCTCGTTAGGGCCTCTACAAGAACTCCCAGCATGCTAAGGGAGATGCTCCCACCTGGAACCAGATCTGTGTGAATAGTCTGGGGAGTGTGATCTCTGTGCGGTGAGCCAAAGCCTGTGTGGTTATTGTGAGAACTTCAAAAAGCAGGGAGCTAGGGACTGGGACAGCACAAGGCTGTACCCAGTTGTTAGTTAGGGACACCAACGTGTGTAGTGAGCGGTCAAGCTGACCAGGATTTCTTTTTGTTTGTTTCTTTTTGTTTTGCTGTTTTCCCCCTGTAAATAGTGTAAACAAACCATCTTTTGTTTTTGCAACTACAAACTCTGTCTGCTGTGCCTGTTTTTGTGTGGTGAACCCATCCAGGGGGTCACACACACCCGCTGCCGAGCTAACCCCCTCACAATATATATATATATATATATATATATATATATATATACACACACACACACTGTATAAATACGGTGTGTATATATATATATATATATATATATATTAGTCAGTAAGACTTTATTTTCCTGATAAATTGCATTACCAGGCATGTCCTATTTTTCTCATAGTAAAAATATAGTAAAAATATAAACACTTTAACCAAACCCAACCACAGGGACTTAATTTTACAAAATACTGCTATCGTTTTCAGCACTAATGACGCACACATAGGAATAAATTTAACCTTCTGAGTGGTATATCTATTGGCTGACATTTCACCTTCATAATGATTTGGCATCAGTGCATACCAACCAGTATACAGGGGTCAACCCTGTCACTCTGATCGTCGGGTAACTTGAAATAACTACATCCTGTAACCTGTTCATGTCAAAATCTTCAGTGGTACATTACATCTTAAAACATGTTTATGTTCATCATAAGGAAAATATTTATTGATATCTTGGCATATGTATGTAGCAAGGTCTCCGGACTCCTTCAGCCTAATGAGGACCTCCAGGGCCAGAGATAGCTGACATCCTTCTGTATGTGGTGGGTTGTTAGGCATAGTGGGTGTAATGCAAGGTAGATTCAATGGGCGCCAGACACTTCTTGAATGCAAAGAGATTTTTATTTCTCTTAACAGAACTTTGGGAGAGAGGGTTAGGGCCAGGACACCCTTAGGTAGTTGCAATTATAATTGGCAAACTCTGAGACTTCAACAGCCACACAGGGAAAGGCTTCCAGCAAGATGCCACATCTGCATGTGTAGGAATGCTGTCTCCTATGGCAACAGTCTTTAACAGTTTCTAACACAAGGTGTAACTGTTCCTTCACTTCCACTACAATCACTTTGTGTAGATCTTCAGCCCACTGAGCTCCCAGTCTCTCTCACTAGACTAGATTAGTCACTGCCACTGAATCCTGTGAGCTCCTCCAATCTTCACTGTAGTATTTTCCTCAAGCGTCACCCCCCCGCTTCTCTGCTGGGTCCCTAGGTTGGCACTCAAGATACTTCTCAAGCTTCACCCCACTGGCCTGCTCGGTCCCTCACTTGACACACGAGGCTGGCTTTGCATCACCTCCGCTGGCTGGGTCCCTGGCTTGATACCCACTTCATCATCCCTGGTTGGTGAGAATTCTGCTCAGGTACTTGCTTCAGCTACTCACTGTGGTCCCTGGTAATAAGCTTCCCCTCTACCTCCGACCATGACAGGTTCTCTGGCCGTCAGAACCTTCACTTCTGGTTGGCCTGCAAGCCGCAATCCCAACCCTGTGCTGCTCTCTTACTTCTGGATAGGCCCTCAGACAGCCTAGCAGCCAGATGTGCCCCGGGATAGGCCCAAACGTTGGCCTAGCAGCCTGGGCAATACAACATACGTCCACCCAGACAGCCGTCCAGGTGCTCAAAATTTTTTGGGGGGCGCAAACAAACTGAAAAAAACATCAATTGCCGCCACTGTGCCCATTAAACGCAGCCACTGTGCCCAAACGCCGCTAGTTTGTCCCCAAATGCAGCCAGTTTGTCCCCATATACAGCCAGTTTCCCCCCATATACAGCCAGTTTGTCCCCAAAATACAGCCAGTTTCCCCCATATACAGCCAGTTTGTCCCCCATATACAGCCAGTTTGTCCCCCATAATACAGCCAGTTTGTCCCCCATAATACAGCCAGTTTGTCCCCCATATACAGCCAGTTTGTCCCCCATATACAGCCAGTTTGTCCCCATATACAGCCAGTTTGTCCCCCAAATGCAGCCAGTTTGTCCCCCAAATGCAGGCAGTTTGTCCCCCATAATACAGCCTGTTTCCCCCATATACAGCCAGTTTGTCCCCATAATACAGCCAGTTTGTCCCCATAATACAGCCAGTTTCACCCATATACAGCCAGTTTCCCCCCCATATACAGCCAGTTTACCCCCAAAATACAGCCAGTTTGTCCCCCATATACAGCCAGCTTGTCCCCATATACAGCCAGTTTGTCCCCCATATACAGCCAGTTTGTCCCCCAAATGCAGCCAGTTTGTCCCCCAAATGCAGCCAGTTTGTCCACCAAATGCAGCCAGTTTGTCCCCCAAATGCAGCCAGTTTGTCCCCCAAATGCAGCCAGTTTGCCCCCCAAATACAGCCAGTTTGCCCCCCAAATACAGCCAGTTTGTCCCCCAAATGCAGCCAGTTTGCCCCCCAAATACAGCCACTTTGTCCCCCCCCAGCCCTGCACTTACCTTCCTCGGGTCAGCCCCGTCCTCGATGTCTTCTCCCGCCCTCGATCTCGCTTCAGCCAATCAGGTTACCGGTAACCAGACCCGGTGAACCTGATTGGCTGAAACGCAACCAGGGAACGCACCCCCCGTGCGTCCTCTCGTTAGCTATTTAGAAGCCGATTACAGCCCTCAGGCTGGATCTGATAGGCACTTCTAAAGACCAACCAGACGCTGTTATTCAGATGGCCGGCGCTAAAACAAGGGGGCCGGCCATCTGAATAGTGGGCGGCAGCGACGGCGACAATACATAGGTTCATGCAATGCATGAACCTATGTATTGTTGTGAGTGACGGCCGGGCGCAGGAGCGAGGGGGGGCGGCGCTCCTGCCCCCACTATGGACGCACCGCCACTGCGTCCAGGTGGCACAGAACACTGATCACCTGACTCCACCCAAATATATAGGTTCTCCCAGCAGGCCAAGGGATTTAAGAAAACCCCTGCCCATTGGGTGGGATACCCCATATACCCATAATCTAACCTTGCAATTCCCTTCTCGTACCTAATGCCACCAGGTACCCAGCCACCTAGCGGCAAAACTTAGACTAATGCAGCGTACACACGGTCAAACTTTCCGACAACAAATGTTCGATGTGAGCTTGTTGTCGGAAAATCCGACCGTGTGTATGCTCCATCGGACATTTGCTGTCGGAATTTACGACAACAAATGTTTGAGAGCTGGTTCGAAATTTTTCTCACAACAAAAGTTTTGCTCAGAAATTTTGATTGTGTGTACACAATTCAACGCACAAAAATCCTACGCATGCTCGGAATCAATTTGACGCATGCTCGGAATCATTGAACTTAATTTTTCTCGGCTCGTTGTAGTGTTGTACGTCACCGCGTTCTTGACGTTCGCAATTTCTGACAACATTTGTGTGACCGTGTGTATGCAAGACAAGTTTGAGCCAACATTCTTTGGAAAAAAAAAACACGGTTTTGTTGTCGGAATGTCCGATCATGTGTACGCGGCATATTGCTGCATTTTGCATTGCCTTTTTAAATATCCCTTGTAAACCTTTCCACAAAGGTACAAGTCACATTAGGAAATTACTTATTTTCTGTCTTCTTCCTAAAGGATACAATTATACCTATGAGTTCCCATCTGCATGCATTTTTTTAAATGTGTGTTGACACCTTTTAACCGTATGCATTATTGCATGTTTTTCTGTTTTATTGGCACTGATAAAGGTTTATTATTTAAAAAATATTAAAATATATAAACATAGGCAACCTGAACAGGTTATACGTTGGGTCGGATGCCAAGTGAGGGGCTCGGTACTTTGCATCAGAAGTGAAATACCATTAATTTCAATGGGGCTCTTGATGCACACCAACGGGTAAAAAATGTATACCTATTTATTTTTCACAACACATGTTAACACATTGCATAGATCTGAATGAGCACCATTTAAAATATTGCTTGTAGCAGTTGCCATACAACTAAAAACGTTCTGTCTAATTTTGTCAGTTTTAGCCCAGGTTCACACTGGGCTGCGGGAGTGAAGCCGTGCGAGTTCAGCTGAACTCGCACGATTTCACTCTTGCTGGCAGTCCTGATTTCAGAAATTCAGCCGCGATTACAAAGACATCTGTGCAGGTTTCTGCACAGATGTCAATGTAAATCGCGGGCCGAAATCGCAAAAAGTAGTACAGAAACTACTTTTTGAAATCGGTGCATCACCGCAGATGCGGCGTCGCACTGATTAGGATGGTGCCATTGCCGGCAAATACCGCCGTTTTGTCATGCGATTTGACATGCCAAATCGCATGTCAAAACGCACCAGTGTGAACCAGGGCTTAGAGATGCACAACCCTTTCAGTATGATGCAAATTTAAAAAAAAAATCTGTATATATTTGGCTTTGCGAGTAACATAGTAAAGAATGTGAGATGTGTTTTTCCCAAACATACTATGCAAGTTCAGCAATGTTAGAATTTGCTAAATATATCTTTAAGCTAGACTTTTATCAGCATCCCAGATCTTTTCACTTTATTATCCTATTATTCAACTGTTTTAAGGTTGGTAGCAAACCTAACCAAATTGAAAGCTTTAGACATTATCGTGGCCATAGAAATATGGCAGCACTGGGAAGTGAGATTTTCTTCTAAATGAAAAGTATAACCAGGAATTAAAATTACAAGAGGCTGCAAAGCTCTTTATCAACATAATTATCCAGAACTGTATAACGGCTTAATCCAATGGGACTGCTCTTTGAAAGACTGAAATAACGGCTGTTAGAAGGTCGTTAAGCCAAAAATACTGCAGTATACCTATAGTAAACAAACAGCAGCCCTAATACAGGCCTGAGCAATTTATATATGAATTAATAAAACAGGTTGAGTTAGAGACGTTAAACTGAATTAATCACTTGTGTGCTGCTCACTTTGAACTGCTGATTAAATTGTTTTTAGCACTACTTAATCCACTGTGTACAAATCATTTGTTGCGGATGTTTAAATTATTTATGTCACAGATCTTGAGTACAGCTCACCATGAAGACTTCCATCATATGACTCTCCCTGTCATTTAGCCTTCTTATGCCGTGTATACACGATCGGTTTTACTGATGAAAACAGTCCGATGGACTTTTCTCGTCGGACAAACCGATCGTGTATGGGCCCCATCGGTCTTTTTTCCATCGGTGAGAAAAAATAGAACATGTTTTAAATTTATCCGATGGGAAAAAAACGATAGCAAATTCCGATCGTCTGTGTGGAACTTCATCGGACAAAAAACCCTTGCATGCTCAGAATCAAGTCGACGCATGCTCAGAAGCATTGAACTTAATTTTTCTCGGCTTGTCAGAGTGTTTTACGTCACAGTGTTTGGGACGGTCGGATTTTTGACTGATGGTGTGTAGGGAAGACTGATGGAAGTCAGCTTCATCGGATTTCCGATGGAAAAATCCATTGGATTAGAATCCATAGGAAATCCGATCGTGTGTACAGGGCTTTAGAGCTCATGCATATGGGCGTTAATTAATCTTGTTGGAAGGTCAACGGGAGTCATATAATTGGAATGAGATAAAGCAGGTACAATGTTTGTTTTTTTTTGGGTCGTACTGTACTCATCCACTCCTGTTTAACCATGTTCTATACAGATTTTAACTACATTGGCACTAGTAGGAACATCTAAAAAGCATTGGAAGCACAGAAATGCTTGCATATTTTCACAACTCCTTTATAACTGGTTATTGAACATAAGAACAATACTTTTTTTTAAGAAAGGATAAATTATTTTCAGTTGTATTTTGAGCACATCTTCACAGTAATCTAAATGCGTGCCTTGTTTTTAAAACATGATATGTTTTTCATGCTTCAGTTTTCAATGTCCATGTACACAAGTCCCCATAATACTAATATAGAATGCAATTAACATTGGGATTTTAATATACACATATTGGTTGTTTATTGCAGCTAGGAAAGCGTGATTCTCTGAGCTCATACAAACATCTTCAGGATTAATACTAAGACGGTTCAATTTAGGGATCAGTTCACCTTTGTTCTTGCAGCTTCTTTGGTCTCTTTGTCCATCCATTCTAATTCATCTAAACTGTGATCAAGCATATGTTTAATATCTTCAACAAGTTGTTGTACCTAGAGAGCGCACACAGAAAACAATGAATATTATGTAAGAGCTGTAGCACACTGGTCGAACAGGGAAAAAGAAGTAGTTGTCAGTGCAAAGAACATACACTTTTAGATCTTTATGTGTGATTGGTATTTCCCAGTCAGTGTCCATTCATACCCAGCTATATGGTATTTCCCAGTCAGTGCCCATTCATACCCAGTGTGAGGGGGTTAGCTCGGCAGCGGGTGTGTGTGACCCCCGGGATGGGCTCCCCACACAAAAACAGGCCCAGCAGACGGAGGTTGTGGTTTTCAAAATCAAAAAGGTGCCGTTTATTTTCTATTTACAGTGACAAAAACACAGCAAAGCAAAAGAAACAAACAAAATAAATCCTGGTCAACTTGACCTCTGACTAAACATACAGGTTTCCTAACTAACAACTGGGATCAGCCTAGTGCTGTCCTAGTCCCTGGTTTTAAATGTCCAAGCAAAATATAGCCACACAGGCTTTCTCTCACCGCACAGGGGTTCACTCTCCCTAGACAGTCCACACAGGTCTGCTTCCAGGCATGAGCTAACATCTAATGAATCTGGGAGTTTTTTTATAGAGGCCTAAATGAGCTGACAAGGTTCAGCTGGTCTCATCAACTCCCTGTCTGCACGACGCCCAGCCCTCTCCCTAGAGGTATGAGTCATCAATGAGCCCACTAGTCTCAGCTGGGCTTATACAACTCTCCACCTAGCTGTATAAGTCGGCGTAAAGCCTGAATCTGGGCGAAATATATCTACCCCCCTGGATGCAACCAGGTGACTTTACCTTCCTGCTGTCACATACCCCCCCCTCTTGTTTTAACCTCGGGGTTGGAACACCAGCAATCAGGCATTCATGTACTCGAGACAAAGCATCCACATTCCCCATTTGAACGCCAGGGCGATGCTTTACTGTGAAGTTGAATTCCTGGAGGGCCAGGAACCACCTATTCACTCTTCTATTTGTTTCCTTGTTTTGAGCCATCCACTTTAACGGAGCGTGATCCGTAACCATGTCAAAGTGCCTACCTAGCAGGTAGTACCGAAGGGAATCTAGAGCCCACTTCACCGCTAAACACTCCTTTTCAACGGTGGCGTAATTTACCTCATGGGACTTCAACTTCCTGCTGAGGTAAATGACTGGGTGCTCTTCCCCGTTCCAGACCTGGGACAATACTGCTCCTAACCCCACATCTGACGCATCACTTTGTACGACAAAGTCTTTAGAGAAGTCGGGTGAGTACAACACTGGCTGGCTACATAAGGCTTGTTTCAAGAATTGGAATGCTGCCTCAGCCTCGGGGGTCCATTTAATCATGACCGACCCTTTCCCCTTCGTCAGGTTGGTTAGGGGCACAGCCTTAGAAGCAAAGTGGGGAATGAATCGCCGATAATACCCAGCGATTCCCAGAAAGGCTCGTACCTGCTTCTTGCTGTTGGGACGTGGCCAACTCTGGATGGCCTCGACTTTGTTGAGTTGGGGTTTTATTACTCCCCTCCCAATGGTGTACCCAAGATATTTGGCCTCCTCCTGCCCAATGGTACACTTCTTGGGGTTAGCCGTAAACCCTGCTTCCCGAACAGAGTCCAGGACTGCTTGCACTTTTGGCAGATGTGAGGCCCAATCTGTGCTATGGACAATTACGTCATCCAGGTAAGCCGCAGCATACTTCCGATGGGGCCTCAGCATCTGGTCCATTTTCCGCTGGAATGTGGCCGGCGCATTCTGTAACCCGAACGGCATTCTTTTATATTGGAACGCCCCGTCTGGGGTTACAAATGCGGTTTTCTCTTTGGCTGACTTGGCCAGGGGGATTTGCCAATACCCTTTTGTGAGGTCAAGAGTCGTCATGTATCGGGCTGTTCCCAGCCGGTCGATCAACTCATCTATACGTGGCATGGGGTAGGTGTCAAATTTTGTAACTTTGTTCAACTGACGAAAATCGTTACAAAATCGCCAGCTCCCATCCGGTTTAGGCACCAACACAATGGGACTAGACCAATCACTTTGGGACTCCTCTATCACCCCTAAGTTCAGCATTTTCTGTACTTCCTCCCGTATTGCCTCCCGTCGGGCCTCTGGGATCCGATAGGGTTTTAACTTCACCCTTTCACCGGGCGGGGTAATAATGTCATGCTCTACCCCAGATGTTTGTCCCGGCAGCTCAGAGAATACCTCCTTGTTGCGAAGCACAAACTCCTTAACCTCCTGTTGTTGGGGTTGTGACAAGGTGGCTGCGATTCCAACCTCAGGAATCACGCAACCAGTTTGAGCTGGTGACCAAGTGTCTGCGACTAGGGACTCTCTATCCCTCCAGGCTTTCAACAGATTAACGTGATAGATCTGTTCGGGCTTTCGCCTTCCTGGTTGTCTGACCTTGTAATTCACTTCGCTCACTTTTTCCATTATCTCGTAGGGGCCTTGCCATTTGGCAAGGAATTTACTTTCAACCGTAGGGACAAGTACCAATATCCTATCCCCCGGGGAAAAGGTACGGGTCTTGGCTCCACGGTTGTACACTCTCTGCTGTGCCAACTGCGCTTGGGCCAAATGTTCCTTCACGATGGGCATTACCTGTGCAATTCGATCTTGCATCAGGGCGACATGCTCAATCACACTCCTGTGGGGAGAACTCTCACTTTCCCAAGTTTCCTTGGCAATATCCAACAGCCCTCTTGGGTGTCTCCCATACAGTAACTCAAAGGGGGAGAATCCCGTAGAGGATTGGGGCACCTCCCTAATAGCAAACATCAAATAAGGAAGTAGACAGTCCCAATCCTTTCCATCCCTATCCACCACTTTCTTCAACATTTGTTTTAGGGTTTTGTTGAATCTTTCAACCAGCCCATCGGTTTGGGGGTGATACACAGATGTACGTAATTGCGTCACTTTGAACAATTTACACAGCTCCTTCATAACCCGGGACATAAAGGGTGTACCTTGGTCCGTAAGCAGTTCTTTACAAATACCCACCCGGCTAAAAACAAGAGATAGCTCTTTGGCTATGGTTTTGGCCGAGGTATTTCTGAGAGGGATCGCTTCTGGATAACGGGTGGCATAGTCCATTATAACCAATATGTACTGGTGCCCCCTAGCGGACTTGATTATAGGACCTACCAAATCCATTGCGATTCTCTCAAACGGGACCTCAATGATGGGTAGAGGGACCAGCGGGCTACGGAAGTGTGGCATCGGGGCCGACCTCTGACACACAGGGCAGGAGGAACAATAATTTTCTATGTCCTTCATCACCCCAGGCCAATAGAATCTCTGTAATACCCTCTCTCGGGTTTTCTCTGTCCCCAGATGACCTCCAAGAATGTGCCCATGGGCCAACTCCAACACCAACTTCCTGTAAGGTTTGGGCACCACAAGCTGCTCAACGGTTTCTTCTGCCCTTTTTGCCACCCGATACAGTAGGTCCTTCTCTACGCTGAAGTATGGGTAAGTGCAGGTATTATCTGGGTTCACTAACTCGCCATCTATTTTCACTACGTTTTCCCGTGCCTTTATTAGGGCGGGGTCTTTCAACTGTTCTGTGGCAAAGTTTTCCCTGTGAACCTCAAGATCAGAAAACTCCACAGACGGTAGGTTTTCGTCTGAGGAGGTGGGCTCCTCTCCAGTTTCTTGAGTCTCCCCTGCCAATACTGACAAGGGAAATTCGGGAGAGTCCTCACCACTCTCAGAGGAGTTCTGGCTATCATATTCCTGGTACATAGGGGCACCAGTGGGGGGCTCAGGATCATCCCACAGTTCCCAGAACTTCGGAAAATCCCTTCCCACAATGGCGTCATGCGGTAACTGAGACACTAAGCCCACTGGATGAGAAAGGGTACCTTTGGGGGTCTCGAAACACACTGTAGTCACTGGATACTCTCGGGTGTCCCCATGCACACAAATAACAGCTACCTTGCTATTCCCAGAGACCTCTGTTTTAACTAATTCAGCCTTTATCAGGGTCACAAGGCTACCTGAATCCAGCAATACCACAACATTTCTACCATTAATACACATTTTGCATAAATGTTTCTCAGTTCCCCGAATGGCAGTGCATGCGACTGTCGCACACAGCGACTGACGTCTGCCCGTCAGAAAGTCACACTGCATGGGTTCCTCCAAAACCGGGCAATTTGCTGCAATATGTCCCGCTTGCCGGCAGCGGTAGCAAATGATCCTTCTTGCCGCCTCTTGAGCCGCTGATTTCCCAGGCTGTTCTCGCCAAACTTGGGGTAGAGCTCCCACCCTCTCACTCTCTCCACCCTTACCCCTTGGAATCATCTTATCCGCCCCTGGGGATGGTCTGGTCTTAGGGTGGAAAGTCCGAGTGTCTCTGGAAGAGGCCGTCAGGTTCTCTGTAGCCAAGTATTTCTCCACACGATCCACAAGACCATCGGCCGTCTCTGGGTCTCCATGGCTTACCCACTTTTGGATGGCAGTAGGAAGAGCTCTCAAAAACCGATCCATTACAACACGTTCCACAATCTTTGGTGCGGACAAAGTCTCTGGCTGTAGCCACTTTCTGCTCAGGTGAATGAGATCATACATTTGAGACCTGGGGGGTTTTCCAAGCTGGAAAGTCCAGTTATGCACACGCTGAGCCCGGACAGCCAGGGTGACACCCAGCCTTGCCAATATTTCAGCTTTTAGCATCACATAGTCTTTTGCTTGGTCAGGCTCTAGGTCATAGTAAGCTTTCTGCGATTCACCCGTTAACAGAGGAGCCACCAGTCCAGCCCACTGCTCCTCAGGCCACTTTTCTCTTTCAGCAGTCCTTTCAAACGTGGTCAAAAATACCTCTGGATCATCCTCTCCAGTCATTTTTGTCAATAAACGACTCACCCCAAAGGACGCGGTATTAGTGGGACGGCTTTCCTCACTGGTCTGCGGACGTTGCTGCATTACTGCTTCCATTTGTTGTAGTCTCTGCTCTTGCTTCTGTAATAGGTCTATGAAGCGGGCCTCAGATCGTTGCTGGGCTTGTTGCTGAGCTTCCAGACTCTGTTGGTGAGCTTGCTGCTGGGCTGCAAGGCTCTGTTGATGAGCTTGCTGCTGGGCTGCGAAGTTCTGTTGTTGAGCTGCAAGGCTCTTTTGCAAACCTGCATTTGTCTGCTGTTGATTGGCATTTGCTAGAGCCAGCTGTTTCAGTATCTCCTCCATGCTGGCTTAAAAAAAAACTGCCACTGGTTCTCCACCAACTGTGAGGGGGTTAGCTCGGCAGCGGGTGTGTGTGACCCCCGGGATGGGCTCCCCACACAAAAACAGGCCCAGCAGACGGAGGTTGTGGTTTTCAAAATCAAAAAGGTGCCGTTTATTTTCTATTTACAGTGACAAAAACACAGCAAAGCAAAAGAAACAAACAAAATAAATCCTGGTCAACTTGACCTCTGACTAAACATACAGGTTTCCTAACTAACAACTGGGATCAGCCTAGTGCTGTCCTAGTCCCTGGTTTTAAATGTCCAAGCAAAATATAGCCACACAGGCTTTCTCTCACCGCACAGGGGTTCACTCTCCCTAGACAGTCCACACAGGTCTGCTTCCAGGCATGAGCTAACATCTAATGAATCTGGGAGTTTTTTTATAGAGGCCTAAATGAGCTGACAAGGTTCAGCTGGTCTCATCAACTCCCTGTCTGCACGACGCCCAGCCCTCTCCCTAGAGGTATGAGTCATCAATGAGCCCACTAGTCTCAGCTGGGCTTATACAACTCTCCACCTAGCTGTATAAGTCGGCGTAAAGCCTGAATCTGGGCGAAATATATCTACCCCCCTGGATGCAACCAGGTGACTTTACCTTCCTGCTGTCACACCAGCTATAGTAAATCTTCTGCTGAAGGGGTCAGTTTGGTCTTAGGGATTTTTTTTAATGGTTAGGTTAGTGTTAGGGTCTTGAGGTAGTAGGTTACATTTTTTGTGTGATGACTAGAATTTAGGACTTAGATATTTAGGTTACAGGCTATATGTTAAGGAGCAGAGCGAAAGTAACATTAAAGCTCAATAAAAGTTCCACACCATTTCTACTTTAGTATTTTTATTTGGACATGCCTCGGGCTGGGTTCACACATTTCTGGAGCGGCTGCGGAGCAAATTGCACAGGAGTCCTGCGTGTCTTTGGCTCTGTTTAAGGTCCAAATTCAGGCAAAAATTCAGGCCTGATTCGTCCCTGAAACGAAGAACAGGACCCCTGCTGCGAGCTGCATCCGTTTGAAGTGTGAACCCAACCATAAACAGCCTTTCCTTTAATGTGGAAATGTTCTTTCTGCTCTCCCACTTGAGCAACAGTGGACACACCCTTCATCACATGTACTGCAGAAAAAGAGATGGGTTGTATCTGTTCCATTCAATTGGGCTGGGATCACACCTACTGTATGTGGTGCCTTAGAGTGGAAGTAAACCCTCCTATCATTTTCAGCCAAGGAAGCTGCCATCTTGGCCTCTGTTTAATCTACAACTGCTTTGATGCTGCACATGTGATTATTTCGGACACCACCCATCGGATGGTTTGACAGTTTGGTTGAGAGTACAACCAATGGGAGTGTTACATTTCCGGCACGTGCTGGAAAGGTAACTGTTTTATGGATGGGTTTACTTACGCTTTAATGCACTAAAGCCCTGTACACACGATCGGTTTTACCGATGAAAACAGTCCGATGGACTTTTTTCATCGGACAAACCGATCGTGTATGGGACCCATCAGTCTTTTTTCCATCGGTTTTAAAAAATAGAACATGTTTTAAATTTTTACGATGGATCAAAAACCGATAGCAAATTCCGATCATCTATGGGGAAGTCCATCGGATAAAAAACCCACGCATGCTCAGAATCAAGTTGACGCATGCTCAGAAGCATTAAACTTAATTTTTCTCGGCTCATCGGAGTGTTTTACGTCACCGCGTTTGGAACGGTCGGTTTTTTGACTGATGGTGTGTAGGCAAGACTGATGGAAGTCAGCTTCATTGGATTTCCGATGGAAAAAACCATCGGATTAGAATCCATAGGATATCCGATCGTGTGTACGAGGCTTGACAGTCATTGCATTAAAAGAGCCACCTACTGGACTGTGCAATCACATTTAAATACACTTTGCAAGTGTTATGGGAAAGTGAAGGTAAGGCTGGCTATACATTATACAATTTTCCTTTATATTTATCAAAACCATATAATAGGAGGTCAAACCTAAACACTTTCAATTTGTATGCAATCAAGCAGACCCTTGTACTACATAGTTGAAGGTAAATCTAAAGGAAATAGGAACATTGTATAATGTATGGCCACCTTTACCTCCTTAACAATGGAGGTTGTTCCTTATCTATCTGAATATCTATTTTTGTGACTTTAATTGGGCTTTAAAAGTTGGGAAGTTAGGAGAAAAAAAAAGGAATTTAAATTTGTGCTTGTTGTAGAGGGTAAAATTCCCTACAGAAATATAGCGCATTGCATAGGACTATATAAAACTGTTGCACCTTATAATTGTTGATAGTTGTATAAAATAGCATAGAAATTGATTCATATCTTGGTTTGCTAACAATTTATAAACTGATATCAGCAGATACATAAAATTCATATTTTTTTGTAGTAAAATACAGTACCATAGATGGCACAGCATGATTTTTTTTCCTACCTTTGCCTTGCTGTTTGAGGAGAAATACTCTTCTACAAAGAGCGCTCCTAGCGACATTCCGAAATGTTTATTGGCTTGAGTAAGGCATACTTTTACCAGCTCTAGCTGTTTTTCTGAACCCTCCATCTCTTTAGATAACTCATGAAGGGCATCTCGGAAAGGAGTGGAGAGATGTTCACTCAGTACCACAACAAGTCTCCAGAGCATGTAATTGTGAAGGACACTATGAAAAGAAGAATGTGGTTAAAGGGTTATGCAGGCTTTATCTGATGTAACCAAATGCTTATTCATTATTTTAATGTACCTGTGAAATAATATTACAGCAAGAAGCATTAGAAGATGAAAATTCAGCCCATTCCACAAATAATTCTATAGTAGAAGAGTTTCAGTTTGTCCCACTGTCAGTTACAAGGTTAAAGTCATCATAAAGTTGAATTGCATGATGAGTAACTAAGGAATTACATTTTCACCAGGGGTGAGAGTAGGCGGAAGATTTTAGGCATATACTTGAAGATTTATTTTCCACCACACTATTTGGCAGGTTTAATCCTCAGATTGTTCTTTACATTTTTAAATCCTAGTAATTGAAATGAAGCTTATGTAATCTCGAAGCTTTTAATGAACCCATCCTCCAGGGCACTCGTCACACATCTCCTTTGTTCATCGCAGTACAGACTGCTCCGTATGCGGAAGAAGTGGATGAAAAAGTGAGGTCTAAGTACAGAGTGACAGTATTATCCTGAGCACATCCTGAGCCAGCAATCCTTATTATATGTCAAAAGGGAAGCTTGTATTACATTATATCCCCATCATAAAAGCATTGTCTTACTGCAAAAGAACTCACTATCAAAAGCTGTTTATCTATTATTCTGTTCTTGTATATTGCTTTTGTATTTTCAGGTCTGTATATACTACTCAGAAACACTCAGATTTTCATATATAAAGTAATGTTATATTCTAATACCGTTTCTTGCAGACAAAATTGAATCCAAACCCTGTACAGAGAACAACACGATGCTGGTCTGCTCAAGCAATCACTTTGCAAACACAACACATTGACATTCAGAACACACTAAACTCTCACCAGATCAATGACCATTAGCTTAATGTCCCAACCATAGAGTCCAGTCTGGGAGAGGTTATGGCATGTCAGCTTGTGAGTCTGCCCAGGGCTTTGTATGACATTATAAGGAAGGAAGAAGAAACAGAGAGGAATAATGATTGAGGAGGGGGCTGGAAAGTCAAAACAAGAAATGTAGGTTGGCAGAGAGAGAAGGTGAATGCTGAGCGCATTAATGGGGATACAGAGGAAGACAGAGAAATAAGAAATTCAGATGAGATAGCGGAAACCAAACAACAAGCATGATATAGATGCAAGTGCAGGAGAATAAAGCAAGGGCTATTCTGTTTTATAGGGTAAGATGAAATCCTTGCTAGTAAAAAAGTTATAACATATACTTAAATAAAGGAAACAAAAGAAAATAGAATTGTAAAAGTAATGCCGCATACACACGATCGTTTTTTCTGATGAAAAAAGACGGATGGACTTTTTTCAATCGGACAAACCGATCGTGTATGGGCCCCATCGGTCTTTTTTCCATCGGTATAAAAAAATAGAACATGTTTTAAATTTTACCGATGGCAAATTCCGATCGTCTGTGTGGAACTCCATCGGAGAAAAAAACCCGCGCATGCTCAGAATCAAGTCGACGCATGCTCAGAAGCATTGAACTTCATTTTTCTCGGCTCTTCGAAGTGTTTTACGTCACGGCGTTTGGGACGGTCGGATTTTTGACTGATGGTGTGTAGGCAAGACTGATGAAAGTCAGCTTCATCGGAATTCCGATGGAAAAATCCATCGGATTCTATTCCATCGGAAATCCGATCGTGTGTACAGGGCATTAGACCGCCCATTAATAGTAAAGCGAAATAATGAAGAAAGAGTTTGAGAAAGAAAATTCAGTCTTCTTTTAATTGACATTACTCTCACCTCTGAAGGAACAATATAAAAGCAGAGTGACCCTGCGGTCTTGTCTTTTTCTAAGTCACCCCTTGAATTCCCCTTGGACAGATACCAATAACTGCCCTGTTATTGCCACACTAAAGGTGTCAGAAAGTCACTTCTGATAGGTAATGTAAATGAATGGTCTTTTATTGATTTTGACAAGAGATACTAAGTGTACCAGACCTCAAACTTTAATATTACTGCCAATAACACAGAGATGAGCATACATAGCACAAATCTCTGTAGAGTGATATTATGATGCTTGTAAAGGTTCCTGTCTATTCTTTTACATTAAGGAAAAGCTATTTTACTATAACACATATAATGATTTGTAAAAGTAATGACAGAAATGACATCACACTTGTAGACACATACACATACCGTATATACTCGAGTATAAGCCGAGTTTTTCAGCACATTTTTTTGTGCTGAAAATGCCCCCCTCGGCTTATACACGAGTCACCTTTTTGCGCCTGATCTCCCGGACTTTGCGGACCCGGTACTGGCCGGTACTGGCCGGCCCTAGGTTCCCTGGACCCCAAACTTGGCACACATGTAGCCTCACTCTTTCTCTACAATGTTGTCCGGGAGACCTACGGCCGGGGAGCACCGATTTTTCAAAGCCGGGCACCCCTTCCATAGACTCCCATGTTAAACTGTAATTTCTTTGGTGATTTTGCGGACCCAGTACCGGCCGGTCGTAGATCCCCCTGGACCCAAAACTTGGCACACATGTAGCCCCATTTCTCTTCTATAAGTGTGCAAAGTTTTGTGTATGGGGGACCTACGGCCGGGGAGCACCTTTTTTTTAAATTTGGGCACCCCTTCCATAGACTCCCATGTTAAACGTCAGTCTAGTCATGGGCACAGTGAGGCACAGTGAGGCATGCAGATGGACACCCTAGGCTTATACTCGAGTCAATAAGTTTTCCCAGTTTTTTGTGGTAAAATTAGGTGCCTCGGCTTATATTCGGGTCGGCTTTTACTCGAGTATATACGGGTATATATATATATACACAGTCAGGTCCATAAATATTGGGACATCGACACAATTCTAATCTTTTTGGCTCTATACACCACCACAATGGATGTCAAATGAAACGAACAAGATGTGCTTTAACTAAAGACTTTCAGCTTTAATTTGAGGGTATTTACATTCAAATCAGGTGAGCGGTGTAGGAATTACAACAGTTTGTATATGTGCCTCCCACTTTTTAAGGGACCAAAAATAATGGGACAATTGGCTGCTCAGCTGTTCCATGGCCAGGTGTGTGTTATTCCCTCATTATCCCATTTACAAGGAGCAGATAAAAGGTCCAGAGTTAATTTCAAGTGTGCTATTTGCATTTGGAATCTGTTGCTGTCCACTCTCAATATGAGATCCAAAGAGCTGTCACTATCAGTGAAGCAAGCCAACATTAGGCTGAAAAAAACAAAACAAACCCATCAGAGAGATAGCAAAAACATTAGGTGTGGCCAAATCAACTGTTTGGAACATCCTTAAAAAGAAAGAACGCACCGGTGAGCTCAGCAACACCAAAAGACCCGGAAGACCATGGAAAACAACTGTGGTGAATGACCGAATAATTATTTCCCTGGTGAAGAAAACACCCTTCACAACAGTTGACCAGATCAAGAACACTCTCCAGGAGGTAGGTGTATGTGTGTCAAAGTTAACAATCAAGAGAAGACTTCACCAGAGTGAATACAGAGGGTTCACCACAAGATGTAAACCATTGGTGAGCCTCAAAAACAGGAAGGCCAGATTAGAGTTTGCCAAACAACCCCACCCCTGCGGCCTATAGGTGGCGCTGTTGCCATAGGCCGGGGTTGAACCACCATTGGAGGGCTGCGCCCTTTGTGTCCTCTCGCGTCAGTAGTACAGCGGGGCGGGGAACCTGCTGTGCATGCTGGGAGAGGGTATAAATGGGGCAGACATCTTCCGCTCGGGTCCACTCCCAGGCACCTTCAGCCTGGGGGTGAGTGATGGTGATCTCCGGGTGCCCTAGGCCCGGGGACGGAGTTGCGGTTCCACCCCAGACACCTTCGGTCTGGGGTGAGGTACTCTCTGGAGGCCTGGGGCCCAGTACCTTTGACTGGGTCCCGCAAGGGATCGAGGGCTCCTAGGGTGTCCCCCGGTGTGGACGCCCGAATCTGGGACGAGGAGGCCAGGGAGGTGACCCTTCCAAAGACCCAGTGCAGCATTCGCTGGTGACGGCGGGGCCTCTGGTAACTGTCCGGATGGATGTCCTTTCCCTGACAGGGGCCATTGCTTATAGAAGGTAGTCCACGTTCTCATGGTCTGTGGCAGGGACCCATCGTGAATTAGGTCGGTGGCAGAGACCCAACAACCAGGTCTGTGGCAGAGGCCTTATTCATCTGGTCTGTGGCAGGGACCCCCTCACGGTCGGTGCAGCGACTGTGCGCCAATCCTGTTCACGCTATAACGAAACAGGAGAAAAACCAAGTTCAAGTTTGTGCCTGGACCCACTTTGTCTGAACTGTTCTGTGTCTGACCAGTCGCTTTCAAAGAACTATTTATTGCTCTGAAGAATAAATAAGTGTTGGACTTTCAGTGGTGTGAAACTTGACTTTCTGGGAGCAAAAAGGGTCCTACCTCCACCTGCGTGGAGGGTGGGAATCATCCTCAAGGGAAGTTTTGGCTCTGGACAGGGACACAGGCCCGAAGGTAAAAGCTGGTGGTGCGCCACACTCTCCTCCCTGGTCCCCTAGACGAGAGCCATTGACCGAGAAGAGAAAGAGGAAGTGAGAGGTGAGGTCGCTACACTGGAATCCCCTCTTGTTTTTTTTTTTTAATTATGCAGCTAAATACTTTATTTCACAGTGCCGCTGTGCGGTCACGTGACCTCCCAGCTGATGCCAGAGGGGGATCTCAGCTTCTCCCACTGCCCTCCCACAGTAGTTCTTAGATTGGGGAAGGAGAGTGGTGGGAGGTCACATGACCACATTGTATATGGTATTTAGCTACATCATTTAAAAAAAAACACATACACTGTACAATATAGCTAGCTTTAACAGAGGGGATTCCAGTAATTATGCTCAGTGACTTTATAAAGACTTTAACTGCAGCAGAGAAAAGTCAAGAGGCCACAGACTAGCTGTGCTGTCTGGCAAGGCTATGCAAACCTCAGGACATGTTGGACAGAAATACAAATTATTTTTTCAGGTAAAACAGCTTCCATGTGTGTATTTCAATAGTGCATTTAGCGTTTTCCACTAATAACAATTTAAGATAATTATTTACCGGTATCTTGAAAGAATTGAGTTGATTGGAAGCAACTAAAATTATTACATTCCCTCTCTCTATTAGGTTGTAATGCCTCCCATCTCATTCTCCAATTATTAGCAGTAAGCTTTCCATCCATGCAGAAACTAGAAATATTTAATGAATTGCCACTGGTAGGTGGCTGAGTGCTCTGTGAAGTGCCACTGTGTTTAGCATCCTGTGCTAAATGATTTGTATTGTTGTTTTTACTTTTGCCTGTGTACATTTTGGAACAGAATCTTACTGTTCTATTCAGTTGCTCATTAAAGCTGTATTAAACCCAAAAGCAAACATGTATTTTATTGCAGCTTACCATTTCTCATTTGTGATGGCTGCATTCGTTTTCTTTTTTGGGCTTTCTTTATTCTATTTTCACTAGGTTATCCTGACAGTAAGTCTTTTTTTTTTTTTTTTTTTTTAATAGAACAAGCTGTCCTGTAGATATAGCAGTTAAAGGGTTGAGAAAAACAATTTAACACTGCCAGGGGTGCTTACAATGGTCAGCTTTTATTTATTTATTTAAAATATGTTAAACCTTTATCCCAAAAGGAATAAAACTGTTAGGCCCCTTTCACACTGAGGCGCTTTGCAGGCGCTATTGCGCTAAAAATAGCGCCTGCAAAGCGCCCTGAAAAAGCCGCTACTTTGTATCCAATGTGAAAGCCCGAGGGCTTTCACACTGGAGCGGTGCGCTGGCAGGAGGGTAAAAAAAAACTCCTGCAAGCCGCATCTTTGAGGCACGATAGGAGCGGTAAAAATACCGCTCCTATAGCGCCCTTGCCCATTGAAATCAATGGGGTAGCGCCTCCAAAACGCCCGCAAAACGCTGCAAAGAGGCGTTATTGCGGGCGTTTTTAACCCTTTTTCGGCCGCTAGCGGGGGTTAAAATCACCCCGCTAGCGCCCTCAAATCGCGACAAAAACTACGGTATAGCAGTGCTAAAAATACTATACTATACTATACCGCCAGCGCATACAGCGCTTCAGTGTGAAAGTAGCCTTACTGTACTGCTTAACCACTTGACCACTGGGCACTTAAACCCCCTTCCTAACCAGACCAATTTTCAGCTTTCGGTGCTCTCACATTTTGAATGACAATTACTCAGTCATACAACATTGTACCCATATGACATTTTTGTCCTTTTTTTTCACACAAATAGAGCTTTCTTTTGGTGGTATTTAATCACTGTTGGGTTTTTTATTTTTTGCGCTATAAGAGAAAAAAGACTGCAAATTTTGTAAAAAAATGAATTTTTCTTTGTTTCCGTTATAAAATTTTGCAAATTAGTATTTTTTCTTCATAAATTTTGGCCAAAATTTATACTGCTACATATCTTTGGTAAAAATAAGTACAAATTGGTGCATATTTTTTGGTCTTTGTGAAAGTTATAGAGTCCACAAGCTATGGTGCCAATATCTGAAAATTGATCACACCTGAAGTACTGACGGCCTATCTCAATTCTTGAGACCCTAACATGCCAGAAAAGTACAAATACCCCCCAAATGACCCCTTTTTGGAAATAAGACATTCCAAGGTATTTAGAAAGAGGCATTGTGAGTTTTTTGAAGTTGTCATTTTTTCCCACAATTCTTTGCAAAATCAAGATTTTTTTTTTCTTTTTTTTTTTTAACAAAATTGTCATATTAGCAGGTTATTTCTCACACACAGCATATGCATTCCACAAATTACACCCCAAAACACATTCTGCTATTACTCCCGAGTATGGCGATACCACATGTGTGAGACTTTTACACAGCGTGGCCACATACAGAGGCCCAACATGCAGGGAGCACCTTCAGGCATTCTGGAGCACCCAGGCCAATTCTGACATTTCTCTCCTACATGTAAAAATCATCATTTGTTTGCTAGAAAATTACATAGAACCCCAAAACATTATATATGTTTTTTTAGCAAAGACCTTTAAGAATATAATGGTGGTCGTTGCAACTTTTTATCTTGCACGGTATTTGCGCAGAATTTTTCGAACGCGTTTTTTACGGAAAAAAAATAATTTGTGCTTAAAAGAAAAAAAAACAGTAAAGTTAGCCCAATGTTTTTGCATAATGTGAAAGATTAAGTTACGCCGAGTAAATAGATACCTAACATGTCACCCTTCAAAATTGCACACGCTCGTGGAATGGCGCCAAACTTCGCTACTTAAAAATCCCCATAGGCAACGCTTTAAATATTTTTACTGGTTACATGTTTTGAGTTACAGAGGAGGTCTAGGGCCAAAATGATTGCTCTCGAACTAACGTTCGCAACGATACCTCACATGTGTGGTTTGAACACAGTTTTCATATGTGGGCGGGGCTTACGTATGCGTTCACTTCTGCATGCGAGCTCGCGGGGGCAGGGGCGCTTTAAAAAATATATATATATTTTATTGTTCATTTTACTTTATTTATTTTAGTTTGACATGTTTTTCCGCCCCAAATTTTTTTTTGATCACTTTTATTCCTATTACAAGGAACGTAAACATCCCTTGTAATAGGAATATGGCATGACAGGTCCTCTTTACAGTGAGATATGGGATCAATAAGACCCCATATCTCACCTCTAGGCTGGGAAGCCTGAAAAAAAAAATAACAATCTTGGCTTTGATCGTAGCGGTGAGTCGGTAGAAGGACCGGAGGGCAGCGGGAGGGGGCGGGGGGGGCATCCCCTCTCACCTCCCGTAAGAGCGATCAAGCGGTGGAACAGCCGCTATGATCATTCTTATGGTGTGGGGAATCGCTGGCTGAAAAAGTGAATATCTGAATGATGCCTGTAGCTGCTCCCATCATTCAGATATCCCCGTACAAAGTCAAGGACGTCATATGACGGCCGGCGGGCGGGAAGTGGTTATTGCAGAGTATTGCCGGGTATTGCGGAGTATTGCCGGGTATTGCGGAGTATTGCCAGGTATTGCGGAGTATTGCCGGGTATTGCGGAGTATTGCCGGGTATTGAGGAGTATTGCCGGGTATTGCCGAGTATTGGCGGGTATTGCGGAGTATTGCGGAGTATTGCAGGGTATCGCGGAGTATTGCAGGGTATCGCGGAGTATTGCAGGGTATCGCGGAGTATTGCCGGGTATTGCAGAGTATTGCCGGGTATCGCGGAGTATTGCGGGTATCGCGGAGTATTGCAGGGTATCGCGGAGTATTGCTGGGTATTGCGGAGTATTGCTGGGTATTGCGGAGTATTGCTGGGTATTGCGGAGTATTGCGGAGTATTGCAGGGTATCGCGGAGTATTGCAGGGTATCGCGGAGTATTGCCGGGTATCGCGGAGTATTGCGGGGCATTGCGGAGTATTGCGGGGCATTGCGGAGTATTGACGGGTATTGCGGAGTATTGCCGGGTATTGCGGAGTATTTCCGGGTATTGCGGAGTATTGCCGGGTATTGCCGGGTATTGCCGGGTATTGGCAGGGTATTGCAGAGTATTGGCAGGGTATTGCAGAGTATTGGCAGGGTATTGCAGAGTATTGCACAGGGTATTGTACAGGGTATTGCAGGGTATTGCACAGGGATGGATGGATGGCTGGATCTGTGACTGCAATTGTCACAGATCCAGCCCACAGCTGACATGATCTGACATGGGGGAGGGAGCTGACATGATCCGCTCCCTTCCCTCTCCTCTCACAATGTACCGATCGGTACAGAGAGGGGAGGGAGGAACCGGCGTCATCACATGACGCCGTTCTGTTTACAAGTGATCGCTCCGTCATTTGACGGAGCGATCACGTGGTAAACGGCGCGATTAGCGGCCATCTACCGTGATCCGTGATGCGCCGGGTCTTCCGGACCCGGCGGTCACGGACATTTCCTGGAGCGCGCCCCAGGGGGCACGCGGGAGCAAGATTCTAGGAGGACGTCCACTCAGGATAACTAGACGGCGCTGTAGACGTCTTTCGTCCATGGCGCGGTCGGCAAGTGGTTAAAAAGTGTTAGCTGGAGTTTGGCTTTAATTTGTTTAGTGCATCTAAATCTGCTAGTAGATTTAACTCTCCCCTCTCCCCAGACTGACAATGCTGATGTCCACAAGTGTATATGTTGCTCCTTCATCCAGAGTGGGGGCACTCGAATACAGGAGGTGTGTTACTGGCCAAATCACCAAGTGAAAATAGAGGGGGAAAAGGCCTAAAAAAGGAAACCAATGCAGCCAGCCACTGTTTTCTGCCTGTTTATGACTTTTCTCTATGACTACATAGTTCAGTTGCTTTCACTACTTTTAAAGTGGTTGTAAACCCAACCAGACAACTTGCACCTACAGGTAAGCCTAGATTAAGCAAGAAATATCTCCTTAATCTACGTGGTTAAGGAGATATTTGCAGAATACACTGCACCGATGTCTACGGCGCTTGCGCGCCGTAGACAACGGCGCAGGCGCACTGAGTGTGACGGTTTTATCAATGTGATAATGCCGGAACCGCGCGCATGCCTCCTCTTCTCCCATCCCCATGACAGCGTGCAGGGGTTCTTCTCCCCATACACGCTGTCGCTTTTCAAAAGCAGTGGGGCTGCTCCCACACAGATGCACCATTCATTTTCAGATCCCTGTGCATCAGCAAACTAGAAATACAATCTGCCACCACAGCACACAGCTTGTAGTTTCAATGGGCTGCAGGAGCGCTAATCAGCGCTCTCATAGTCCACTGACATGTCCTCTGGCTTTCAAACAGAGATATGGGCTGAAAGCTGGAAGACGTGTTTTCAGGAGTCCACCATGCACCTGTGATCTACTTATTGTGGGTGCAATGCTTTCCAGGCTCCTGCAGTAAAAAATAAAACATGCTATTTTTTTGCTCTGCACAAATATGTGCATTTATTATTTTTTTAAATGTGAACTTTTTCTTTAAATTATATTTTTTTATGTAGCACCCTCTACCTTAGATAGATGCTAAGTGTAAGATTTTTTGTGTAAGCTGCTAGTGCAGGTAAATTTAAGCAGGCCTATGATGCGAGCTAGTTTGTTTTGATCTGGGGGCAAGGAGTGGTTTAGTGTAGCAGTAGGTGACTGACATTTACTTTAGCTCTTGGGAGTCTCTCCTGTTTCCAGGGAGAATGTTCTGGAAAAGGGGGCAGGGCAGAGAGCTGGAGTGACATGGTGTACATGTGAGGAGCTCTGACCAATCCCCAACTAGGATTGGCAGGGGCATGCCTCCTACATATACCCATGGTCAGCGTGCTGGGGGAGGAGTTGTCAGCCTGGTGAACTGGAAGATAGAGTGCTAGACTGTCATGCCTGAGGGAACCTCCTTTCTGGGGTGGGGGGTGTACCCCAGGCGGAGGAGCTTGGGAACTGGGAGGGAGCCTCTCCTTACACGGTCATGGAGAGGTGTCCTGGAACAGGAGCTGGAGGAGACAGTTGGTCCACACGTCCGGAGTAAGTCTTTCAGGAAGGATCATGGGCAGGTCTCGGTGAGTGAAAGCACAGTGGAGGGATCTGGAAGAGGCATGCCAGGGGAGCTGGATGTAGAGCCAGAGGGAGAGACTGTGGAGTTAGTGTCAAATCAAGGCAGCCATGAGGGCGGACAGGATTTTCAAGTCAGACTTGCTGGGGTCAGTAGTCCATCACTTTTTATTCTTCTCAAGTAAACGGTTGCTGCAATAAAGGGGTACTGCAGGCCCCGGGCTACAAAGGGTCGTCAAGAAAATTCACTGGGACTTTTTCAGAGTGAGGCCTATTCATGTTCTGATGGCGTGACAGGATTACTAAGACAGTGACAGAAAGTAGTGTACTGGAGGAAGAAGTGTTCTGAAGTAAAAGACTGTCAAGTTTAGGGTCAGCAATCTTGTCCTTTTTGAGAAGTGTGACGCAGTTACGTAGTTACATATTTACATCGTTACATATTTAGTCAGGTTGAAAAAAGACACAAGTCCATCCAGTTCAACCATAAAAAAAAAAAATATATATATATATATATCGTACCATCCCATATACCCAATTCTATACCCACAGTTGATCCAGAGGAAGGCAAAAAACCCCAGCAGAGCACGATCCAATTTGCTACAGCAGGGGAAAAAATTCCTTCCTAATCCCCCGAGAGGCAATCGGATATTTCCTGGATCAACTTTACCTATAAATGTTAGTACCCAGTTATATTATGTATGTAGCGGGCTCACCCCTCTCTCTATCTTTATCGGTTACGCGTCTGTTGTCTAGGGGTACCTGGGAGAGAGAGATCAGATACACCACGGCCCATGTCCTCCATAGCTAAGAGGTGAAAGCCAGCAAATTGGGTCTTGTGTAGGTGTCCTAGAGTCAAGTTCAGTACTTCGTCCCTGACTCCTTTGCTCCTATTAACCAGAGTTCCACACAGTGAATAGGTCCAACTCAGTTTTATTCTTCTTGCCAAGCAATAAAACAGTTTCTTACTTTGGAAAATGGGGGACAGATCGAGGCACAATCCTTTCCCTTCTGCTGCCGACCACTGTGCTGTCACCAGTGGTGAATAGTCACTGCCACTGACTAGGTGATGTAGAACGTGAACTACCTTCGCTCGCTCTGCCCCTGTCAGGGAAAGAAATCCGTCCAAGGGAGAAATGGAGGCCTCTCCGTCACCAGCGATGCTGCGCCAGACTCTTCAGAGAAGTTACTGCACACTAGTTCTCACAAACTCAGACACGGGCACCCAAGGAGTTAGGGCCCCCTCGGATTCCTCCACCCATGCGGAACTCAGTCGAAGGTACTGAGCCCCAGGCGTCCGCAATAGTACCTCACCCCAGGCTAAAGGTGCCTGAGATGGACTCCATCTCTGCTCTGGCTAGGTCAAGGGCACCTGGGCCCAGAACACCGGAACGCCAGCACCCAGGCTGAAGGTGCCTGGGTGCGGCCGCATCTTCTGGCTCCGGACTCTAACCCCGTGATCAGGGCATCCGCCCCTTTTATGACCTCTCCCTTCGCGCCACAGCGGGTTCCCCGCCCCGCTGTACCAACTCTAGGGGAGGAGTGCGAGCCCAACCCCGGTCCAAGGCAACAACGCCACCTATAGGCCGGCGGGAACTTCACACCACCATAGTCCTCCAAGATTCACAAAGGGAACCTTGAATTTCCTAACAATCAGGACATCTGGGTTACACTACCACCCAGATGCTTCCCCTAAATTCAAGTACCCGCTACATGTACATTTAGGAAAGAATCCAGGCCTTTCTTAAAGCAATCTAATGAGATTGCCAGAACCACCTCTGGAGTGAGTCTATTCCACATTTTCACAGCTCTTACTTTGAAGAAACCCTTCCGTATTTGGAGATGAAATCTCTTTTCCTCTATACATAAAGAGTGCCCCCGTGTCCTCTGTATTGACCGTAAAGTGAATAACTTAACACCAAGTTCACGATATGGACCCCTTATATATTTGTACATGTTGATCATATCCCCCTTATTCTCCTCTTCTCAAGAGTGAATAAATTCCGTTCCTCTAATCTTTCCTCATAGCTGAGCTCCTCCATGCCTCTTATCAGTTTGGTTGCCCTTCTCTGCACTTTCTCCAGTTCCCCAATATCCTATTAGAGAACTGGTGCCCAAAACTGAACTGCATATTCCAGATGAGGTCTTACTAATGATTTGTACAGGGGCAAAATGATACCTCTCTCTCTCTGGAGTCCATACCTCTCTTAATACAAGAAAGGACTTTGCTCGCTTTGGAAACTGCAGCTTGGCATTGCATGTTATTATTGAGCTTATGATCTACCAAAACCCCCAGATCCTTCTCCACTATGGATTCCCCCAGTTACTATCTTCTTCAAAGTACCAATTTATCCTATGGGCATCCCATGTCCCTTTCCCCAACCAAGTTCAAGTCCCCTAATAAAATAACAAAAACAAGCAAGAGACTGTTTATTGGCTAAAGGAGTGTGTCTAATGGATGTCTGGCAGCAGGGTGGAATGTGTGGATGCTGTAACACATAGCAACCAACCGCAACATTTATAATACAGATTTTATTGTGTATCTGGTGTTTAGAATATGAACATCACTCTGGGGTCCTCCATGTTCTGTTCTTCCTGTAGGCCTGCCAAAATGTCTTCATCCAACACTCTATTTCTGAAACATGTCAGGATGGAAGAACTGGGTAATCCAGATGTGCATGACTGACCTAAAGTGCATTTGTGGTCAGAGTCTTCACTTTAAATGCGATACCCTAACTACTAAGGCCTGAGGTGTGCCTTGGCCTAGCTGGTCAGTACGCCTGAAAGAGGACATACCCAGAATATACAGTATGAAGAAAAAATGAACGATGTGTATAAGTATATGTGAAAATTGGGGGAACGGGTGGGTGGGAACCCATTATTCAAGCCGACGCAGGATCAGCCAGAGGAGGAGGGATAAACACCCCTCAGACTCCTCCCACAAATGCAGGCTAGCTTCCGGCCAGCCTTCTTACTTGTACTTCCAGGCTGAATTCTGATAATGAGATTCATCACCGAGTCCACTAATCATATAGATACAGGTATACAAAGACCATAAGTTACTCCCAAGACCTCCTGCTTTCTAGCTCCCTTGTCACCTAATCCCATGCTTGCATCCAGGACTTCTCCAGAGCCTCTAGAATCCCATGGAACTCCCTTCCCCAATCTGTTCAACTATTTCCTGCTATATTTACACTTTCAGACGATCCCTGAAAACTCTTCAGGGAGACCTATCTAGCCCCCACCTAATAACTGTACATTTATTTTCTCCATCATGCCCCACAGTTATTACCTTTTGTATCTCTTGACCCTCCCTCTTAGATTGTAAGCTCTAATGAGCCGAGGCCCTCTGATTCCTATGGTAATAAACTATATTGTCATTGTACTTTCTGCTCTTATGTTGAAAAGCGCTGCGTAAACTGTCAGCTGTATAAATCCTATATAATAATAATAAGTCTTCTTTGGTGGTATTAAAAACCCATGCTGACATCACGGAGCTCTAAAAGTGGGAGGCTTTGACCTAAAAAGGTGTGCAGTGTGTGTGTTTGTGTCAGACTATATGAACTCAAGCTGACACTGTAATCTTCTTTAGTAGATACACTATATTACTAAAAGTATCGGGACGCCTACCTTTATACGCACATGAACTTTAATGGCATCTCAGTCTTAGTCCATAGGGTTCAATATTGAGTTGGCCCACCCTTTGCCGCTATAACAGCTTCTACACTTCTGGGAAGGCTGTTCACAAGGTTTAGGAGTGTGTCTATGGGAATGTTTGACCATTCTTCCAGAAGTGAATTTGTGAGGTCATGATGTGGATGAGAAAGCCTGGCTCGCAGTCTCTGCTCGAATTCATCCAAAAGATGTTCTATTGTGTTGAGGTCAGGACTCTGTGCGGGCCAGTCAAGTTCTTCCTTCCCATACTCACTCATCCACATCTTCATGGGCCTTGCTTTGTGCACTGGTACAAATCATTTGATGGAGGGGGGATTATGGTGTGGGGCTGTTTTCCAGGGGTTGGGCTTGGCCCCATAGTTCCAGTTAAGGGAACTCTTAAAGAGGAAGTAAAGTCATTTTGTTTAATTGTGCATACAGGTATGCCTATAATAAGGCATGTAAGCCTTATACTGCAAATATCTCCTAAACTTGCACCGTTTAGGAGATATTTACTATATACGCAGTCGATGATGTCATTGGTACATGCGCTCTGAAGAAACGGCCGCCCGTGCAATTTCTTCAGGGCCCTGTGCCGTGACCGCCACTTTCTCGTGCGTGTCCTGTGCGTGTTCAGGGCCCTGTCGTGCGTGTACTTGTTCAGTGCCCTGTGCCATGACTCTCTTGTGCGTGTGCAGGAGTGACATCATCACGGCTCCGACCAATCACAGCGCCGGAGCCCGCAAACCCAGAAGAAACACCAGGGAAGATGTCAGCTGTCTCAGCGGTGTGCGGGTGCCACTGCAGGGCTTCGTTCTAAGGTAAGTATTTCATAATGAGCTAGTATGCGATGCATACTAGCTCATTGTGCCTTTGTCTTACAGGTTTTTTTTGTTTGTTTTTTATAGGGTTTATAACCTCTTTAAGGTGTCAGCATACCAAGACACTTTGGACAATTTCATGCTCCTAACTTTGTGGAAACAGTCTGGGAATGGCACCTTCCTGTTCCAACATGACTTCACACCAGTGCACAAAACAAGTTCCATAAAGACATGGATGAGCGAGTTTGGGGTGGAGGAACTTGACTGGCCTGCTCAGAGATGTGACCTCAACCCGATAGAACACCTTTGGGATGAATTCGAGCGAAGACTGGGAGCCAGGCCTTTTCGTCCACATCAGTGCCTGACCTCACAAATGGGCTTCTGGAAGAATGGTCAAACCGTCCCAAAGACACACCCCTAAACCTTGTGGACAGCTTTCCCAGAAGAGTTGAAGCTGTTATAGCTGCAAAGCGTGGGCCAACTCAATATTGAACCCTACGGACCAAGACTGGGATGCCATTAAACTTCATGTGCGTGTAAAGGTAGGTGTCCCAATACTTTTGGTAATATAGTGTATCTGGCACAAATTTCCAGCTGCTGTAATTTAAAATGGAGTTGTGACAGAGTTTAAACACACATGTAAAAAATTAAGATCTTTTCTGCAACGAAATAATGAATTATTGAAGCAGACAAGGTACTTGGTCCTTAGCTGCCACTGGCATTGATTTTCAATGTAAAAGTATATCTCTTTGTCAAATGAATTGAAAGGCTTTTAGTTATTTTTCATTACACCATAAGTTACTTTGATACTTTGTCTTTTACCTTGAAAATGCCAGAATATATGTTTACATCAAATAGGAGCTAAACAGCTGTCTCCCGGTAGGAATAGAAATCATACCACTCCGTATTTGCCTCCATCATTATCTCTTTGCATTGCTATAAATTTGTCTGCCAGCAGGATAAAGCACCAAAACGTATAAGTGTGATATTGCTCTACCTGGGTTTTGGCTGCAGGATAAGTCTTACATTTTCAATCCCTGCATGATAGTTCTGGATCAGAGTATGTGAATGTAGAATTAGCAATGTGTAGACATGCTGGATATAGTAGTTTGCCAAAAGGACCACTGGTTGATAGGATTTCAGTTAATCGATTGGTTGTTGCTAAGTAAATGAACTTATTAAATGAATGTATTCCTATTTTAAAACGAATATGTTAATATGACAGCCACAATAGATGAGTAATGCGCAGAAGTTTGAATAGAAAATAGACCCAGGAAATACTGGAGCCAGCATCAGAGCCTGGAGCCTGCATCAGAGCCTGGAGCCTGCATCAGAGAAATAGCAGAAAATAAGCAGAACGATTCAATCAAGATCACAGTGTTGTATGGAAACTGAAACAATGTAGAATTTCTTTAACATTCAAGCAGTGTGCTGTCATTGCAGCATAGTCAGCTCTTAAAACTTGCCATTTTCACTTCCTCATTAAGTCTGTTACTCTGTAGCAGAAATTGAGGAGGATTGGAGCTCTTGACACTGCTCTGTGGGTGAGCACTGCACCTTCCAAATGTCATTTTTTGGCTGTAAATTTATTCCAGACGCTAAAAGATTTAGTAAAACATGTTCTTATATGTGAACTGCTGCCTGTTACATAGTTGCATAGTAGGTGAGGTTTAAAAAAGACACAACTCCATCAAGTTTAACATATGTATGTGATTATATGTCAGTATTACATTGTATATCCCTGTATGTTGTGGTTGTTCAGGTGCTTATCTAATAGTTTTTTTAAACTATCGATGCTCCCCGCTGAGACCACTGCCTGTGGAAGAGAATTCCACATCCTTGCTGCTCTTACAGTAAAGAACCCTCTACGTAGTTTAAGGTTAAACCTCTTTTCTTCTAATTTTAATGAGTGGCTACGTGTCTTGTTAAACTCCCTTCCGTGAAAAAGTTTTATCCCTATTGTGGGGTCACCAGTATGGTATTTGTAAATTGAAATCATATCCCCTCTTAAGCGTCTCTTCTCCAGAGAGAATAAGTTCAGTGCTCACAACCTTTCCTCATAACTAATATCCTCCAGACCCTTTATTAGCTTTGTTGCCCTTCTTTGTACTCCATTTCCAGTGCATGGATATCACTGGGACTTTCCCCGTGGTGTCAGAGGGGGGCGGGGCCACCGGGTGCCAGCGGACCCAGAGGAGAACTGAAGAACTGAAGCGTCACACAGCAGGAACCTCCAATTCAAACGGAGCGGCCGAAGAAAGAAGATGGGGAGCAAGAAGCCGGAGCAAGATGCGGACGAGAACACCGAAGGAAGAAGGAAGATGAAGAGAAAGAAACCCGAATGGAGAAAATAAGAAGATAGAAGAAGAAGATGGAAGAAGATGGAAGAAAAGAGAAGACATTAATAAAGGAATTGTCAAAAACCGGCTATTGTCATTTTTTACATTTTTTACACTTTCTTTGTGAAATGGTAGGGGTACATTTGTACCCCATTACCAATTAACATAGGGGGGCGGGATCTGGGGGTCCCCTTTGTTAAAGGGGTCTTCCAGATTCCGATAAGCCCCCCGCCCGCAGACCCCCACAACCACCGGCAAGGGTTGTGGGGATGAGGCCCTTGTCTCCATCAACATGGGGACATCCTCCCCATGTTGAGGGCATGTGGCCTGGTACGGTTCAGGAGGGAGGGGGGCCACTCTCTCGTCCCCCTCTCTTTTCCTGCGGCCTGCCAGGTTGCATGCTCGGATAAAGGGTCTGGTCTGGATTTTTGGGGGTACTCCACGCCATTTTTTTTTAAAATTTGGGGTGGAGTTCCCCTTAAAATCCATACCAGATCTGAAGGGCCTGGTATGGATATTTGGGGGAACCGCACGCACTTTTTTTAAAATTTGCGGCAGAGTTCCCCTTAATATCCATAGCAGACCTGAAGGGCCTGGTAATTGAATTTGGGGGGACCCCCACGCTTTTTTTATTTTTTATCAATGACTTTTCTATGTATTGCCAGGAGCCGACAATTCATTATAGCCACGAGTGAGTTTTAAATGACTTTTTTTCCTTCAGAAATGACACTTTGTGCAGGGACAGTTCCAAACACTCATAGAAAAGTCATTGATAAAAAAAAAAAAAAGCGTGGGGGTCCCCCCAAATTCAATTACCAGGCCCTTCAGGTCTGGAATGGATATTAAGGGGAACCCTGCCGTAAATTAAAAAAAAATAAATCATTAATAGCCGCGAGTTCCTTCAGAAATGACTTAATATCCATTCCAGACCTGAAGGGCCTGGTAATTGAATTTGGGGGGACCCCCACGCTTTTTTTTTTTTTTTATCAATGACTTTTCTATGAGTGTTTACAACTGTCCCTGCACAAAGTGTCATTTCTGAAGGAAAAAAAGTCATTTAAAACTCACTTGTGGCTATAATGAATTGTCAGGTCCTGGCAATACATAGAAAAGTCATTGATAAAAAAAAAAAGCGTGGGGGTCCCCCCAAATTCAATTACCAGGCCCTTCAGGTCTGGAATGGATATTAAGGGGAACCCTGCCGCAAATTAAAAAAAAAATCATTAATAGCCGCGAGTTCCTTCAGAAATGACACTTTGTGCAGGGACAGTTCTAAGCAGTGCTTAGAACTGTCCCTGCACAAAGTGTAATTTCGGAAGGAAAAATAGTCATTTAAAACTCACTCACGGCTATAAATGAATTGTCGGCTCCCGACAATACATAGAAAAGTCATTGGTAAAAAAAAAAAAAAGCGTGGGGGTCCCCCCAAATTCAATTACCAGGCCCTTCAGGTCTGGAATGGATATTAAGGCGAACCCTGCCGCAAATTTAAAAAAAAAATGCGTGCGGTTCCCCCAAATATCCATACCAGGCCCTTCAGATCTGGTATGGATTTTAAGGGGAACTCCACCCCAAATTTTAAAAAAAAATGGCGTGGAGTCCCCCCAAAAATTCAGACCAGACCTTTTATCCGAGCACACAACCTGGCAGGCCGCAGGAAAAGAGGGGGGGACGAGAGAGCGCCCCCCTCCTGAACCGTACCAGGCCACATGCCCTCAACATGGGGAGGATGTCCCCATGTTGATGGGGACAAGGGCCTCATCCCCACAACCCTTGCCCGGTGGTTGTGGGGGTCTGCGGGCAGGGGGCTTATCAAAATCTGGAAGACCCCTTTAACAAAGGGGAACCCCAGATCCCGGCCCCCCCTATGTGAAATGGTAATGGGGTACATTGTACCCCTACCATTTCACGAAGAAAGTGTCAAAAATGTTAAAAATGTCAATAGCCGGTTTTTGAAAATTCCTTTATTAATGTCTTCTCCTTTCTTCCATCTTCTTCCATCTTCTTCTTCCAGCTTCTTCTTCCATCTTCTTCTTTTCTCCATTCGGGTTTCTTCCTCTTCATCTTCATCTTCATCTTCCTTCTTCCTTCTTCCTTCGGTGTTCTCGTCCGCATCTTGCTCCGGCTTCTTCTTCCCCTTCTTCTTTCTCCGTTTGAATTGGAGGTTCCCGCTGTGTGACGTTTCAGTTCTTCAGTTCTCCTCTTGGTCCGCTGCCACCCGGTGACCCCGCCCCCCTCTGACGCACATGGATTTCACTGGGACTTTCCCCATGGTGTCAGAGGGGGGCGGGGCCACCGGGTGCCAGCGGACCCAGAGGAGAACTGAAGAACTGAAGCGTCACACAGCAGGAACCTCCAATTCAAACAGAGCGGCCGAAGAAAGAAGAAGGGGAACAAGAAGCCGGAGCAAGATGCGGACGAGAACACTGAAGGAAGAAGGAAGATGAAGATGAAGATGAACAGGAAGATGAAGAACAAGATGGAGGAAGAAACCCGAATGGAGAAAAGAAGGGGATGGAAGAAGAAGAAGGAATAAGATGGAAGAAAGGAGAAGACATTAATAAAGGAATTGTCAAAAACTGGCTATTGTCATTTTTTACATTTTTGACACTTTCTTTGTGAAATGGTAGGGGTACATTTGTACCCCATTACCATTTCACATAGGGGGGGCCGGAATCTGGGGGTCCCCTTTGTTAAAGAGGTCTTCCAGATTCCGATAAGCCCCCCCCCCCCGCAGACCCCCACAACCACCGGCAAGGGTTGTGGGGATGAGGCCCTTGTCCCCATCAACATGGGGTCATCCTCCCCATGTTGAGGGCATGTGGCCATGCACGGTTCAGGAGGGAGGGGGGGCCGCTCTCGCCCCCCCTCTTTTCCTGCGGCCTGCCAGGTTGCGTGCTCGGATAAAGGGTCTGGTTTGGATTTTTGGGGGTACTCCACGCCATTTTTTTTAAAATTTGGGGTGGAGTTCCCCTTAAAATCCATACCAGATCTGAAGGGCCTGGTATGGATATTTGGGGGAACCGCACGCATTTTTTTTAAAATTTGCGGCAGAGTTCCCCTTAATATCCATTCCAGACCTGAAGGGCCTGGTAATTGAATTTGGGGAAGCCCCCACGCTTTTTAAATTTTTTTTATAAATGACTTTTCTATGTATTGCCGGGAGCCGAAAATTCATTAATAGCCGCGAGTGAATTTTAAATGACTTTTTTTCCTTCAGAAATGACACATTGTGCAGGGACAGTTCTAAGTACGGGAAACAGCGCTAATAGTCCTCAGAAGTTCTGGTTCCCATTGACTTCAATGGGGTTCGGGTTCGGGGTAAAGTTCGGTCCAGGACCAGAACTTTTTTCCAAAGTTCGACCGAACCCGTCGAACCCGAACATCCAGGTGTCCGCTCAACTCTACACCTTTTTAATGCATACCAATATTCTGTTTGCTTTGTTAGCAGCAGCTTGGCATTGCATGCCATTGCTGAGTCTATCATCTACTAGGACCCCCAGGTCCTTTTCCATCCTAGATTCCCCCAGAGGTTCTCCCCCCCCCCCCCCAGTGTATAGATTGCATTAGTATTTTTGCCACCCAAATGCATTATTTTACATTTTTCTGCATTGAACCTCATTTGCCATGTAGTTGCCCTCCCCATTACTTTGTTCAGATCTTTTTTGCTAACAGGAGTAGTGACTGTTAGTGTAAAGATTTCAAGACTATGTGGTTTCTTTACTAACAGGAGTAGTGACTGTTTACAGCAGTTACAGTTTAATCCTAGGTTCACATTGCTGCGTGTTAGAAATCAGCTGAACTCGCACGATTTCAACTAGGCAATGCAGTCCGACTTTGGGGGCAATTTGACAGTTATCTGTGCAGGTTCATGCACAGATGTCTATACAAATCGCTTCCCGAAGTCACTAAAAGTAGTGCGGGAACTACTTTTGGGAATCGGTGCGGCGCCGCACCTATTCAGGTGGTGCCATTGGCGGCAATAGTCGCCGATTTGGCATGCAACTTGACATGTCAAATCGCATGCCAAATCATACAAATGTGAACCTAGGCTAAACGACGGTTAGTAGACAGGGTGAAGCTGTATTCACTTTGAATATACAAACGTGTTTTAAAAAAAATCCTGTTTTTTTAATTCCTGGTACATGAATGGACATTCAACGTTATTACAGGTTTACGCTATTTAATAACATTTACTTTGCAAAGTGAATGATTGCTTTGTAGGGTGAACAGCCTTTATTCCTTTTTGAGTCCCACTCACAGGGAAACTGGAATTGACAAAGGAAGATCATGTCTGGACTGCTTATATCCATATATAAACCTGAATGGGTTTCCAACTGCTGCTGTTATACCTGCACATCTTAGATGGTGTATTGTATTTGTATGTACATTGCGTGTTTTAGGTGTGTTCTACTATTGTTTTCTTTCTAGAAGAAAATACATGTAAACACGCTCCTACAGATTACTCCCAGGCTGCAACAGGTGTGCTAATTTGCCAAAAAGTATCAGTTTATTATCCTAATGCCGCGTACACACGATCAGAAATTCCGACAACAAAACCGTGGAATGTTGGCTCAAACTTGTGTTGCATACACACGGTCACACAAATCTTGTCGGTAGTTTTCTAACGTCAAGAACGCGGTGACGTACAAGACGTACGACGAGCCGAAATCAATGAAGAACAATATGCAGTTCAGCTCTTCTGCTTGATTCTGAGCATGCGTGGTTTTTTGTTCGTCGGAATTGCATACAGACGATCGGAATTTCCGACAAGAACTTTTCTTGATGGAAAATTTGAGAACCAGCTCTCAAATTTTTGTGGTCGGAAATTCCAACAGCGAATTTCCGACAAAAAGCTCACATCGGACATTTGTTGTCGGAATTTCTGATCGTGTGTACGCGGCATAAGGCTGCTTTCACACTGAGGTGCTTTACAGGCACTATAGCGCTAAAAACAGCGCCTGCATAGCGCCTTTAAAACCCGAGGTCTTTCACACTGGAGCGGTGCGCTGGCAGGACGCTCCAAAAAGTCCTGCAAGCCACATCTTTGCAGCGCTGTAGAAGTGGTGTATACACCGCTCCTAAAGCGTCCCTGCCAATTGAAATCAATGGGCAGCGCTGCCGAACCACAGATTTTAACCCTTTTTTCGGGTGCTAGGGGGGAGTTAAAAGCGCCCCGCTAGTGGCCGTAAAGCATAAAAAAAATAGCAGTACTTTACCGCCGACGCGCCCAACGCCTCGGTGTGAAAGTAGCCTAAAATGGATAGTGCTTCTTATGTGCCCTGAAACTAAGTGCTCTATAAATATGTAGAAAAAAGGACATGCAAATAAAAAAATCATGTTGTAATTGCATACAAACGCTGTTCAATTATTATTCCTACAAAGTAATAAACTGAACCAAATTTAAGAGCCCAACAGTTTAAATCAGAAAATTCCAACCATAATGGGAATGCTCCCCTAAAGCTGGCCACACACTCATTACATTTTGTTTTAGGACCCTCCCACTTGATATCCTTCGATTGAAAAATCGAAAAAGCCAGGCAGAAGATTGTTGGCCGAACAGCAGATGCAAGTAATTGCTGTTAGCCATTACCGGCAGCTGTTAGAATAGAGTGGCCCGGAGTAACGCCGCAGGCGTCAACAGAGGGCCGGCATGACAGGGGTTAACGGGTTGGAGCTTGGGGGACACAGGGTTAGCGTGGGGTTGGCAGATCCAGGGGGGAGGAGGAGGCTCAGTTAGGTTAGAAGGAAAAGGAAGGGGCCTGTTCGCCACGAGGATCAGAGGGTAAGCAGCTTCAGCTTTCCCTGCAGTGCTATCACTGTCCTTCTGCCGTTCTGGTTGTCCAGTCTAGCTATGGCGGACGTGGATCGGCTGTTACAGCAATTGCGGGCGGCAGCGGCGGTGCACGCCACCGATTGGCTGCATGCCCAGGTTGGGGGTATGCTGTTGGGAGCCGGAGAAGGGGTTGTTGTCACCGCTCCCCCTACTGTACCTCGGTTTCGGAGGTCTAGGCCTCCGGAGCACCTCATCCGGATATCTCTCCCAGGGTCCGATGGCGCACTAGGAGCCCCACGGAGCAGGCCTCCAGGGACCCTCCAGCACCCGCACGCAAACGCCAGGCTCAGGCGGTGGCAGCTAGGCCCGGGAGGAATCCTCCACACGGGTGGGACGCGCGAGGTGGGGGGTCCCCTGCGGCCCATGCCTCCCCGGGAGATCAGTTTAGCAGTGCGGCACCTGGGTCTGGCTCTGTGCCCACCCGGGTGGCTCGGCGGGGGAGAACACAGTCATCGGGAACCGGCCTTGTGCCTGGATCGGCCGGTGTCCTTCCCATCCAGGAGCAGTTGAGGAGGTCGGATGGTGGTGAGCGAGCTGGGAGCATTCGAGGTCGGCCTGCGAGAGGTGCGGCGAGAACGGCGCCCCCCCTGTCAATCGGGGCGGGTGCCCATCGTGTCAATGATAGTGAACAGCCTGGGCCCTCCTGGAGACTGGCGGGTGGTGATGTCACGGGCAGCTGCAGTGGTGTCCAGCAGCATTCGGGTGTTACGGGCCGGGGCAGTGTTGGAGTTCATGAGGACGCTCCCTTGTCCGAGAGGGAGCTGGAAGATGAGAGCGAGGACGAGTCTGTTGAAGTGCCGGCATCTTTGGAGAGCGTGGTGACGGCTCGTGGAGGTCCAATTCCGCGACAGCCTGGTAAACGGCCATATGGCCAACCTTCTTTGTGTTCTGTGCGTGTGCCTGTGGTTGGAGGAACGAGTGCTGGGTGGGTGAGTGGTGTGTCCGTGTCAGGGACAGGGGGGGTGGTGGATCCTGGGGTGTCCGGGTCCGCAACACAGGATCTGGCTCAGTTACTGACAGGTTTGCGGGACGTGTTGGGATGGTTGGCGCCGGTACAGGCTACTGGGCTGCCCACGGCGGCTTGGGTTCCCCATTCGGATATGGGTGCTGGGGGACCGGGGCTCATGGCGGGGGCCGGGGCCTCGTCGACGTCGCGGTCAGCCCGGGGGTTGGCAGCTGTTGGGCGTTGGGGCATTGGGACGAGAGTGGGGGTGGTGCAGGTGCAGGGAACAGGGGAAGTGAGTGCGGCGGATGGCGGTTCAGGTAAGTCGGAGGTGGATCGAGTGCGTTTGGCGGACGCGGCCAAATGTGAAGTCTATGTGTGTTTCAAGGGGCGGCTGGGAGCGCACCTCAAGCAGGAAGTCCGGGAAAAAATTTGGCGGGTGAGTATGTCGAGATCTTTTCCCTTCTTCCGCTGGAGAAATTTAACCTGGACAGAGGTAAGTTGGATGACAGCAAAAGAGAGGAGGAGGAAAAACTAGGTATAGACTGATTCCCCGGATGTTTGCGAATTGGCTGCAAGCGTTTGCAATTTTAGCTAGCGTGGTGGGGGAAAGAACGCCAGAGAATTCCTCCGCTCTCTTTTGTTACCTGGATGCGATCGGGGAAGCTCAACGAGTTTATGGAGGTCTGGCCTGGCTTCGGTATGATGAGCAGTTCCGTCAGTGGAAGTCTGTCCGTCCGTCGTTGCGCTGGGACCACAAAGACATTAGTCTTTTGATGCGGTTCATGACCTCGGTGCAGGCTGATAATTCGTCTTTTCAGACGGGGGGCGGCGGTGCTTCTTCCTCGGGACAGTCGGCCACAAGACGGAAGGGGTGTTGTTGGGCTTTCAACGAGGGGACTTGCAAGTTTGGTGCAACTTGCAAGTTTAAACACGAGTGCTCCAGCTGCGGGGGCTCCTATTCCCTTAATAGATGCTCAAAACGTGGCAAAGGCGGTAAGGGGGAGCTTGCGGGAAAGAGGGACGACTCCGGTGAGCATAGCAAGGATGCGTCCGTTTCTAGGTAGGTATCCGCGGAGGGAGGCGGAGGAACTTCTGGAGTCAGGTTTCGCTGAGGCTTTTTGGATTCCGTGTAGGCTTACAAAATGCCCATTGCCCGCGAATAATTTGAAGTCGGCGTTGGCTCATCCAGAAGCGGTGTCTGCAAAGTTGAAAAAGGAGGTGGAGCTGGGCCGCATGGCTAGTCCCTTTGCTTCTTCGCCGCTGGATAATTTGGTGGTTTCGCCTTTGGGGGTAGTTCCCAAGAGGGAACCCAACAAATTCAAATTGATTCATCAATTGTCCTATCCCTGGGGGGGTTCCGTTAATGAGTTCATAGATCCGGACTTATGTTCGGTTTAGTACACTTCCTTTGACGCGGCGGTGCGGTGGGTCCGAACTTATGGCCGGGGGGCTTTATTGGCATAAACGGATATTGAATCTGCTTTTCGGTTGCTGCCAGTACATCCTGACAGTTTTCACTTGTTGGGTTGCAGGTGGCAGGGGTCCTACTTCGTTGACCAGTGTTTGCCCATGGGGTGTTCCATTTCCTGTTCCTTGTTTGAAACATTTAGTTCATTCTTCGAGTGGGTGGTCCGGGAGGTGTCTGGCCTTCCGTCGGTTATCCACTACTTGGATGATTTTTTGTGTGTGGGGCCGGCCGAGTCTAAGCAGTGTAGGATTCTGTTGGCTACTGTTCAGCACATGGCAGAAAGTTTTGGCATCCCGCTGGCGCCCGACAAAACGGAAGGTCCGGTTACGGCCTTGTGTTTTCTCTGGATTTTGATTGATACCGTGGCCATGGAATGCCGCTTCCCGGAAGACAAGTTCACGGACTTGCAGGAGGTGGTTGTTTCGGCATGGGGGGCTGGTAAGTTGACTCTACGACGGCTTCAGTCGCCCCTGCAGAAGCTCATCTTTGCTTGTCGCATCATGCCGATGGGCAGGGTTTTTAACCACTGGCTTGCGGCAGCGACAGCAGGGGTTTTGGCTCCGGGGCATCATATTCGTTTGACCAAGGAGCATAAGGCAGATTTGGAAGTTTGAGAATCCTTTTTGGATTCTTATAATGGCAGGTCAGTGTGGATGTCGGAAGCCATGTCCAGGCGGGGTTTACTCGCAATTTGGCACTTTTGGAACTATTTCCGATTGTGCTGGCGGTAGAGCTTTGGGGATCTCAGTTTTGTAAGGAGAAGATACGCTTTACTTGCGATAACATGGCTGTTGTTCAGGCTATTAATAGTGTGTCAACATCCTCTCCACCGGTGGTGCGGTTGTTGAGGCATTTGGTGTTGGCTTGTTTGCATTGCAATGCGTTTATTTATGCGGTTCATGTTCCGGGGTGCACTAATTCATTGGCCGATGCTCTTTCTCGGTTTCAGTGGGACAAGTTTCGTTTGTTGGCTTCGGGAGCGGCGCAACTTTGTGTTCCTTGTCCAGCACGGCTGTGGCGAATTGCCTTGGAGTGATGGCGGCGCTGATTCGACGGTCGGTGAGTGAGACGACCTGGTCAGTGTACTCCAAGGCTTGGGAGGAGTGGTTTGGTCTGGTTAGGAGTTTGGGGGGGGACAGTGGCCGTTGGGGATGAAGTATTCTTGGTGTTGTATTTTATAGGTCGGAATGTGGAAATGGGAGTTTCAGTGTCGGCATTGAACAGTAAGTTGACGGGGTTGGCATTTTTGTTTAAGTTGATGGGTCGCCCGGATTGTACCAAGGATTTTTTGGTACGACAAGCGCTTAAGGGTTACCGCCGGAGGCGGCGTCTGTTGTATAACCGCCGCCAGGTGCCTTTGAGTTGGGTTCGTCATTCTGGGTGTTGCTGGTAATGTGTTCATCGGAGTATGAGGCCTGTAATGGCACCCCAAGTATGAAAGGGGTTAACGCCGTCTAGGATATTCCCTCTCTGGACACACATCCACTGCCGATCCTCCACAGTCAGGCGACCGCTTCCCATAGGATTAATCCTTCCAAACATACGAGACAAACACTCTGTATGAAATTTCCAACTGGACTGACAATCTTTAATGACAAACTCCCAGTTTTATACACACAGAGAGGAGGTTCTTACATTCTCCTCAGACAATACACCTTTGACCAGACCTAATTTACACGAGCTAATTAACTACAGTGATTACTCAGACACATGACCTTTAGGCTAGCCTCACTGTCTCCCAATACACATCTGACATCTTAGCAGACACAGGTGGGGGCTGGATGTGGTGAAATTAGCATCTAACAGTATGTGTCCCAACATCATGAAGGAGTCACTTTTCAGTTAACCTGCTGAGTTCATAATCAAACAGTAAATAGTTCTTTACAGATATCCTGGGGAATATTGTGGAAAAATATCACTGTCCCATTTTAAAGCAATCCCAGACATATTCTTAATGTCCATTATTTTCTTGCTCACCCTGTGCCCAAAGTGACCCCTGTCACAAGGCCCTTTTGTTTCTGACGGCTTTTCTTTGGCGTTTTTTGGGGCGCTACGGATCGAGGAATTGGTTTCTTCTTCAAAATAGGGGTCTGATGGCTTGCAGTCGGTCGACGTGGAATGCAGCGGTGATTCGGTGGTCTTTTGGATTAGGAGATCCAAGACTGATCAGGCTGGGCGAGGGGTTCGGGTGGAGTTGTTTGGTGTTCATGGGTCACTGGCTTGCCTGGTGCAGGTGGTTTCTCGTTTTCTGGAGTCCCGCCCGGACGGCCCGGGACCTTTTCTGTTGCATGCCGATGGTTCAGCATTGTCTAGGTATCAGTTTACGGCAGTGTTCAGAAAGTGTCTGGGGGTGTTGTGGCTTCGTCCAGGGAACTTTGCGTCCCATTCCTTCCGTATTGGGGCTGCTACGGAAGCAGCGCGCTGGGGCTTGAGTGAGGGGGTGTTAAAGCGCATTGGTAGGTGGGAATCTCGGCGTTACCGTTTGTATGTTCGTCCTCAGTTACTGTGAGTGAATTTCGTTCTGTGGGGTGGTGTTGGTATGGATGCTGTCTTGTGTGTCCCCTCTGTTATGATGTGGGGGGTGATTTGGTTTGAGTTTTTTTTAATGCTATGTATGTGGTGTGTTATTTTTTCTTTTCAGATAGGGGCTCCTGTCTGATTTGGATAATGGAACATTCTTATGTCCATTGGGGAGCGAGGAGAGCGGACGTTCGGCATGACGGACGTCAATTGGGCATTCCCAGGGAGGAAGTAGTAGTCCACTGGATCGGGATGCCAGGGCTTTTGTGGAGCCAAATAGTTCTGGAATTCGAGCGCTATGCTCGACTGGACAGGCCCCCCGATGTGTTGTTGGTACATGCTGGGGGGAATGACTTGGGGCTACGATCCATGCGGGAGTTGGTTCGGGACATAAAATTAGATTTTTTGCGGCTGCGAATGGATTACCAGGACTTGCTCATAGTCTGGTCAGACATGGTAGCCCGCACGCAATGGAGGTGGGCCAGGTCGGTGGTGGGCATCAACAGGGCAAGAACAAAAATTAACCGGGAGGTGACCAAATTTTTGATGCGGAATGGGGGTTTGGCGGTGCGACACCAGGAGCTGGAGGGGGAACCCTGGAGATATTTGTGGGGGGATGGTGTGCACCTGAACGATGTCGGGATCGACATGTGGTGTCTTGGATTGGAGGAGGGTTTACTGAGGGCCCTGAGGGTGTGGAGGTCCGCTCAAACTTAAGGTGTCAGGTTTGAGTGGTGGTGGCGGGGTGCAAGGTCCTTGCTAGGTCATATGGGCACCTAAAAGGCATGGTTAGCGGCCCATCTGAGGTACGGCTCCCAGTTGGTATATGGGTACCTGCTAGTTGTCTCTGAGTGACTGGAGGCCTGGAAGTGACTAGCAGTTACAGTTATGGGTTATGCCTATTGGACCTTGTGCCCCAGGGTGGTGAAAAATACTGGAAGTTTATATAAAAGGTTATTGTGTTATTATGTTAATTATTGAGAGTTATATATATATATTTTTTGGTTATATATATTTTGGTCGTTATATATAAATGGCCGTTTTGGCAAATTTACTTCATGTAATGCCGCGTACACACGACCGTTTTTCATGATGAGAAAACTGCCATTTTTTAGATTGGTTGTGAAAAATGGTCGTGTGTATGCTCCATAGCAGTTTTCTCGACGAGAAAACTGCCCGCAAAAAAATTAGAACCTGCTCTATTTTTTCTCGTTGTTTTCCCGTCGTTCTTTTGCATGCTTTTCCGATGGGAAAAAAAACACACATGCTCAGAATCAAGTATGAAACGAGAGCGCTCGTTCTGGTAAAACTAGCGTTTCAAATGGAGATAGCACATTCGTCACGCTGTAACGGACTGAAAAGCACAAGGCTGAAAAGCGCGAATCGTCTCTCACCAAACTTTACTAACACGAGATCAGCAAAAGCAGCCCAAAGGGTGGCGCCATTCGTAGTGCCGTCATACGTGTCGCCGTACGTGTTGTACGTCACCGTGCTTTGCTCAAGCGTTTTTTTTCCCTGAACGTGTGTATGCAAGGCAGGCTTGAGAGGAATCATGACGAATCACGTTGAGAAAAACTTTGGTTTTTTGCATGACAGGAAAAACGGTCGTGTGTACGCGGCATAAGTCTTGTGTGGTTATTAGGGGAAGGGATGGGGTCATTGGTTAGTAGCATAAGCAATAGTTAATACCATAGTCATGGCAATCAAAATACAATAGCTACAGCAGGTGATTTGTTCAACCACACTGTATAGCATGGATGGGGGAATATGTTAGATCTTTTTTGTTCAGGCTGCAGATTGTATGAAAAGAAATCTATGTGAAGGGATGAACACTCGCCAACTCACCTAAAGCATAAACACTTACCAGCTCAAACAGACTACAAGTGATTACATTAAAAAATGCTAGTAATCAATATTCTACTCTGTTCCCCTAACAGCATTTGTAACTTGATCACATGTGGGTTTAAACAAGGAGAGAACAGACTTTCATAGCGTAAAATTGTTTAAAATTATTTTAAACTAATTAAAATAAATGTTGGTATATGCTCCACTCCTGAGGAATCAATTGTGATGAAATGCGTTGAGCGGGAGAAGATACAATGACATCATTCAGGAAGTGTTTAGTGGTAATGTTTAGTGTCGACCATTTACAAGTGTTTAAACAGTGCTGTATAACACTGGATATTTATAGTGTTTTTATTTGGTTTTAAATCAAAATGCATTTTAAATTAAAATCTGTATTCTGGGCACTGGTGGAATTTTCGGATTTGGACTGAATGTAGGCTGTGTATCATAAAAATCTCACGCCAGCTAGACATTTTATAAGAATTTACAGAAGATAAATGATTTGTTAAAAAAAAATATTTCCCCCTGGGTGATCTTTGTACATTACAAGGATTATAACAACCTTTGTTGCAGATTCCTACCTTTTGTTATTCTGAAGAAATCCATGTGTGTTTGTCTGTGCCTCTTTACTGAGTGGGTCTAATGGGAGTGGTTTCATAGTTATCACTCAGCTGTGGCAGCTGCAGGGCACTAATGAGAAAATCTGATGGGCCTGCATCCCTTTAGACGTGTTCCTATTGGAAATATCTCACCAAAAGTGACATTTTGCACTGGAGAACCAGTAGCCAAGCGAATCGACCCATTAAAATAATAGATGGGAGAAAGGGATAATTCAGACCCTGTCTAGAACCCAACAAATAGCTATTGGGACTTTTTGCAGCTAATACAGCAAACAAAGGTCTGGCAAGTGCCATAATGCAGAGCTCAGTTACAGCAGGCTCCAGGCATGAGCTTCAAAACTACTGCTAAAGATATGCTGATCGGTATAGCTGCTGTTTGTGTAGAGTCTAAAGCAGCATGTTTTATTGCAGTTACTGAAGAAAAAACATATCTGCAGTGTATAGAATATCTGGATTAAAGTAAGAATAAAAGGTATGTGAATAAAAAATGTGTTGCTAGACTTCCAGCAAAGCTAAAGAAACGGTATCCAACTCCTAGGACTCTTATGCCGCGTATACACGGTCGTTTTTCTCGTCGAGAAAAACAACATTTTTCCCATTCGACGAGAAAAACGATAGTCTGTGTGCTTTCTGTCGTTTTTTTCGACGAGAAAACCGGCCCGCACTGCAAAGGTGTTTCCTTGTGTGTCTTATCTTGATAAGCTTTTGTACAAAGGAGTGGGTAAAAAGAATAGATAGATGGGGTGTGGCGCTGCTTACTAGCCTTAACTAGGACCAGTAATGGTAAGGTAGATGTGTCGGGTAAGTAAAATGTGACAAATGGCCATATGTGGTCGTGCCACCCTAAATAGTGATAATACTGTGTCCCTATTAGATAAGGGATAACAGAAACCCAACACAAAGAAATATCAAAACTGTGATATTGTGCAATATTAGTGACCAGTGATGTCTCATGTATTTCATGTTCTAATTTTTCTCGTCGTTTTTTTCAACATAGGGAAACAACGCCGCGGAGCCCACAGACGGTCGTTTTTCTCGACAAGAGAAAAAACGACGTGAAAAATGACCGTGTGTGGGGAACAAGCCATTCCCTCGTTTTTAATGACATTATTCACGGCGTTTTTTTAACCGCCGTGAATAATGATCGTGTGTACGCGGCATAAGAACTTGTTTAACTTTTTGCTTGTCGCTGTCACAGTCTCCTGTAGGTGGCAGTGTAATTCTGAATGTGTAAAAAATTACAATATTCTTGCGTCCCTCAATGGTCGTTAAAGAAAACACAAGAATACTGGTACTATTACTGCACATCGGCAACACAATAATAACAGCGGGACATCCACATTAATGCAAAATAAGTGCTATAATATAAAACATCAAAAAACACGATTAGCAAGATTATTTGGATGGACTGACTTAAAGCCCAACTCCAGGAATTAGAAAAAAATCTACGATTGTACTGGGGCCTCGCCACATTGCAAGGGTTAACTACTTGTTATATCTTTGGTATAGAAGAACAGAGATGACTTACCTTTGATACCTTGCAGCACCTTTGCAAAAATTGTATTTATTTATTTTTGTGCCTGGAGTTGGACTTTAAGCTGAAGCAATGTTAGTATTTTGTTCTGTTCAATGAACTGCCATTGACATATACAACTGTATTTTGTTTATTCTGTTTCTAGCAATCAATTATGACAAGACAAAATCACAACCTGTTGTCTGATCCAAAAGTTCTTTACTAAAACATGAAATGGGCAGGGTGGTCACCAGGGCATTTTTTTCAGCGGGAACACTGGGAACGCAGTACTGGCACCTTCAGCACTGAATGTATATACTGGTAAAAGGGTAATGAGGTGTGCTGGAGGGTCTATTGTTGCTGGTGGGGAATCTTGTTGCTGAGAGGAGGTCTTTTGTTGATGGGGGATCTAGTGTTCAGGGAAGGGTCAGGTCTATTGATGCTGGCTGCTGGGAGATCTATTGTTGCTGGGGATGTATTGCTGCTGGGGATATTTTTTACTGTTTTTTTTTTCATTAATCTATTACATACAAATTCTACAAAATGATACTTGGTTCTGCATTTAAAAAAAATGGTGTTACTGGGAGTTGAGTAGGGGGTGGAACCAAGGGACAGTGCTCGAAGGGGGTGGGTAAAGAGTGGAGGCAAGTGGTGATTCAGAACAGGGAGTACCTGCTGGTTTTCTGCAGGTGGAAGGCAGACCATTGTTTGAATAAATGATGTTTCGATGTAGTAATTTATTTAGGGCCAGTTCTCACCACACCATGAAAGACGTGTGCCAAGCACGATTCCAGCACCACGTTCAAAATCCACTGTCTTTGAGATCTGCTGTGGGTGCCAATACATTGTTACGGCACCCCAAATTGTAGATTGCAAATGCAGTGCATTTGTGGGCACCAGATCGCATGGTACAACAGCACCATGCAATTTGGTGTAGTGCATTTTTCAAAAGTAGTGCATGCACTACTTTTTTGTGTTCCGGTGTGATCTGCAGCCCATCCAAATTAATCGGCTGCAAAAATTGCACTGCAGGGGAGAGTGCAGAAATCACACAGGAATACAGACTGAAATTCTGGTGTAAACCGCCCTTAAATGACCCAGTCTTGAAAAGCTTAAACTGTAAATTTAAGAGAAGTCCATGAGGTGGTATGCACCTCCTTGGACTTAACTCATAGCAATCTTTGCAAAGTGGCTGAATTCCTGGGGTTCAGCTTTAACCTCATGCCCCCACTATATTTTGTATATAAAAGCAAAAGGCTGCAAACAGATCATGTGTCAAAAAAAACAATATTGGGGGACGGCAGCTCGTCGATCACGATCTACCTGTCAACCGCGGGTGGGTGATGGGTAGATCGCGAACAGTTCTCTGTTTTGCCGACCCCCGCACTTCATCACCAGTCTTCCTTCCAGCCTCTTCCGCCATGGTCTTCCTTCTAGCACAGCGGAGAGCAGAAGGCAGCATAGCTCAGGATGGAGGGCGGGAGCTGGCCAAGTTAACCGGCAGATGATTGGTTGCTAGAACACAAGGCGGTCCTAGCAACCAATCACCAGCTTGTTAATATGGAAAGTTAACTCCGGCATCTCCGGGTCCTGCTTCCATCCAGAGCAGTGCTACCTCCCGCTTCTGATCTGTATACGTCTGCATAGGTAGGAGAATAAATCCACTGCTCTACTGACACTAATATTCACATCCACTGCTCTGCTGACACAGACACTGCTGTATGTGTGGGGCAGTGATTTAAAGGGGGCATTGCTGGGGGGGGGCAGAGGGCACTATTGTGGGGAAGGGGGTATGAAGTGAAAGGGGCAGAGGGCATTGCTTTGGGGATGGCGGAACAGAGGGACAGCAGAGGACACTACTGTGGGGAGGGGGGATTATTTGAAAGGGGCAGAGGACACTGCTATGGGTAGGGGGGTAAAGGGGTAGAGAACACCACTGTGTGTGTGTGGATAGGGGGGTAGAGTACATTACATGGCCAGTGCCAGCATAAAGCTGCTTCATCAGCCACCTTAGGGTGCCAGGATGGGGGGGGGTGGTAATATCCAAATCCCCAGCCACTTGCAGTTGGTGCTGCAGAGAAAGAGACTAGGGAATCTGTCCTCAGACCTTTTCTCTGTCTTAAAAGTGAGACATCAGGGGTCTGTTTAGAACCCTGATATATCACACCCCCCCCCCCAACAGGGCTCTTAAATACATTTCAAATAATATTAAAAAATAATATTGTAAAATATAATGAAAAGATAAAATGGTAAAAAAAAAATACTGACACCATCCACCATCCACTGCCCTACTGACAAGGTCCATTGCTCTACTGACTGACACCACTCACTTTCCTACTGACACCAACCTCTGCTCTACTGACATATCCACTGTTCTACTGACACTGTCCACTGCCCTACAGACACCACCCTCTGCTCTACAGACACATCCACTGTTCTACTGACACTGTCCTACTGGCATTAACCTCTGCCCTACTGACACTGTCCAAACGCCGTCCACTGCCCTACTGACGCTGTCCCCTTTTAAGGTAGGCTAAGTTTATATTTGTACAGTGACATTTATTTTTTTATATTTTTAAATTTTTTTCTTACTAGCTATTAGTTAATTTCTTTAAAAAAAAAAGGTCACCGAACACCAGTGATCTTTTATCTCTTTATGTTGTTCAGGTAGAAGGTGGATCTCCACCTCTCAAAGGTTGCTTACGCCCAGCCTATATGTTGTGGAACACATACTGTGTATTGATTATCCTTACATTAAAGTGGTTGTTAACTTTGTTACACCACTTGTACTTACAGATAAGCCTATAATAAGGCTTACCTGTAGGTACTGTAAATATCTTCTAAACTTGATATTCACTAAATACGCTGCTCCCGACGTCATCGACGAAAGCACACTGAAGAAACGGCCTGCTGGTGCTATTTCTTCAGGGCCCGTGCCGTGAACGGCGGCTCCCGCATGCATGCGTGGGAGCGACATCATCGCGGCTCCGGCCAATTACATCGCTGGAGCCCGCGAACCAGGAAGTAACTCCAGTGAAAGATGTCGTCTGTGTACTCGGTGTGCCGGTGCCGATTCAGGGCATCGTTTTAAGGTAAGTAATTCATATGGAGCTAGTATGCGATGTTTGTTTTATTGGAGAGTTGAGCTGTCTGTGGAGGGTGCTTATTCCACAGGTGACCACCAAGAGGAGGTGGTGTGTCGATGCATAAACCGATCCTTATTTACTCACATTATAATGCAGAAATAATCTTTGAAGACTAGCAAATGTGCTTATTTAGTAAAGCAGCAGAGAAGCATTTATGACATTAAAAGTATAGTAACCAATAGAAAACAAATAAATGTAGTTTTTTGTAGACAATTGGTTTCTACTGTACAACTGGCATACTGAAGTGTATGTATTTTAATATGTGGACAGCGTAGGAAAGGTTTAGACCCTCTGCCAAGTTATTGCTGCCTGTGTCCCCACTTTGTATATTCATCCCTCTATTTTGTTCTGGTGACCACTGTTAATGAAACCGAAAGCCATGGAAAAACTAAAATCTTAGAGATATAATGCAACCAAAGATGAGGGGAAATATACCAATGGCGTCAAAAATTCTGTCCAAGATGGATATTACTCTCATTTTTGGAAGATTTTATCTCACTTCCTGTTGTGTCTACAAAGCAGGAAAGTTAAAGGAAATCTCCTCAGCATGACATAGACAGCAAAAAATAAAATAACCCAAACGCTTCCTTACTCTAGCCAACACAACAACACACAGCTTACCTTGCTGGTGTAGCTTGTATCATATCAGATACCTTCTGCATATAATCTGTGGCCAACACAACAACTTCCTCATCCTCTGAAAAGTTTTCATGGAATATTCTGAGCAGGAGGCGTTTCCACTTTAGCTGTAATAAACAAAATACAAATAGGAACTGGGATATTTGCATTTAATTTGGTTTGTATTATTCTTTTTTATAATTTGTTTTGTATTTATTTGTTGTGTGTATTTATATATAGATATAGATATATCTATAGATATATCTATAAATAAAACAACAGGACATAATCTCCAATGCAAAGAGTTTACTGAAATTTCTTCATGACATATAAAATTAAGTACTGTCCGTGATACTTTTTTTATTTGCACTAACATAGAATTTTTCAGGACAAGCTTTCGGGGTATGTCCCCTTCTTCAAGGTCCAAGCAGTACTGATTCACAATTTTTTTAGCAGAATGTTGAAACAAAACAAGAAAAAAATCTCAGAGGGAAAGGAAAAAAAACACATACAAATCAATGGTAATAAAGATAGCAGCAGAGTTAGTGAGATAAGACAGAGGGAGAGCTATAGACTTGAGGGGGGAGATGCTAGTCACAGAGGGGGTCATAAAACCTTAGTATAATGGGTAAGGAAACCAATATCTAAATTTAGGCCATTCGTTTTTGTGTTAAAAAGAATTATCATTCTTAGTTCAAATGTTTTCCTTTCCTGGATAGTTCTGAAATTCCCTTTAAGAACTAAAACATTGAGGTCTTCTATAGTGTGGTCTGGTTGTGAGAAGTGATGTCCCACAGGTGTGCAGAAACTCTCTTCTTTATGTTCCTTGATGGTATGTCTGTGAAAATTCATCCTCGCTTGCAACTTCTGTCCTGTTTCACCAACATAAGATCCTTTGCCACACCTGTTGCATTGGATGAGGTACACAACATTACTGGAGGTACAGTTGTAAGATCCCATGATGGTGAAGGTCCCATTTGTGTGTGTGACACTTTTGGATGGATTGATCTGGTTGCACAGTTTGCAGCGTTTTTTATTGCAGGGTTTGCTTCCATTATTTGTGACTTCATAATCAGAGTGAAGTTTCCTGCTGATTAGTTTGTGTCTGAGGTTGGGTGGTTGTCTGAAAGCCAATAATGGGGGTTGTTGGAATATTTCTTTCAGAGTTTCATCCTCTGTTATAATGGGCTGTAAATCTTTGATTATCTTTTTGATCCCTTCTAGTGTTGGGTTGTATGTGGTGACTAGAGGTACTCGGTTATTTGTTTTTTTCTCTTTGTATTGGAGGAGATTTTCTCTTCGGGTTTTCAAGGCTGTGTTTATGCTGTTGTTGATGGTTTTGTCTTTATATCCTTTCTTCTGGAAAGAGCCTGCCAGTGTTCTGAGATGTTTATCTCTGACTTCTGGGTCTGAACAAATTCGGTGGTATCTGATGGCCTGGCTGTGTATGATGGCTCGTTTAGTGTGTTGGGGATGAAAACTGGAACTATGAAGATAGCTGCATCGGTCAGTCGGTTTTCTGTATATGGAAGTGTGAAGCTTGTCATCCCTGATGTATACTGTAGTGTCTAGGAAGTTGACATGTGTGTTCGAATAGTCCATTTTTAGTTTGATAGATGGGTGAAAAGTGTTGATCAATGAGAAGAATTGGTTTAGATTTTCTTCACCTTCAGTCCATATCATGAAGATATCATCAATATAGCGATAATATCTGTATGGCTTTTGTTGTATGCTGTTCAGGAATTTGTCCTCCAGGTCAGCCATAAATAAGTTTCCATATTGGGGTGCCATTTTGCTTCCCATAGCAGTACCCATACATTGGAGATAGATGTCATTGTTGAAAGTGAAGTAGTTGTGTGTAAGAATAAATTCGATGAGCTGTGTAACATCCTCAGCCGTGTATTTGTGGTTTGGTGTGGATGATAAGAATCTGTGACATGCTGCCAACCCATCCTTGTGAGTAGGGATGAGCTTCGTGTTCGAGTCGAACATACGTTCGACTCGAACATCGGCTGTTCGATCGTTCGACGAAGATCGAACGATTTGGGCCGTTCGCGCCAAATTCGAGTGACGCGAACGGCCCACAATGCACTACGCCATCGCAGTGTCATCCAGGCGCTGTGATTGGCCAAGCATGCACTGTGACCCCGCATGCTTGGCCAATCACAGCGCCGGCAGCGAGGAGAGCAATGATTGGCCACAGGCAGGATGCCTGTGGCCAATTATTGCTGAGGGTGTTTAGTACACGCCCCACACTATAAAAGGCCGCCAGCACGGTGGCCTAGTGTAGTGTGTTCCGGAGCAGGGATAGAGCAGCATAGGCAGGGACAGTGACTTTTATTTCTTTCTTGCTTAACCTGGATTCCTTTAGTTTAGGGAAAGAGAAGGATAGGTAGGGAGAGTGTCAGTGTGTTTTGTGCTTGTGCTATATTGTGCTTAAAAAAAACATTTTTTCTAGGGACAGAAAACTGTAGGTAGGGAGAGTGTGTCAGTTTCTTTCACTGTCAAAGTCCTTGTTTCCAGGGACCTGGAAGGACAGTGAGTGAATTCTCCTTGTGCTATATTGTGCTTAAAAAAAACATTTTTTCTAGGGACAGAAAACTGTAGGTAGGGAGAGTGTGTCAGTTTCTTTCACTGTCAAAGTCCTTGTTTCCAGGGACCTGGAAGGACAGTGAGTGAATTCTCCTTGTGCTAAATTGTGCTTAAAAAAAACATTTTTTCTAGGGACAGAAAACTGTAGGTAGGGAGAGTGTGTCAGTTTCTTTCACTGTCAAAGTCCTTGTTTCCAGGGACCTGGAAGGACAGTGAGTGAATTCTCCTTGTGCTAAATTGTGCTTAAAAAAAACATTTTTTCTAGGGACAGAAAACTGTAGGTAGGGAGAGTGTGTCAGTTTCTTTCACTGTCAAAGTCCTTGTTTCCAGGGACCTGGAAGGACAGTGAGTGAATTCTCCTTGTGCTAAATTGTGCTTAAAAAAAACATTTTTTCTAGGGACAGAAAACTGTAGGTAGGGAGAGTGTGTCAGTTTCTTTCACTGTCAAAGTCCTTGTTTCCAGGGACCTGGAAGGACAGTGAGTGAATTCTCCTTGTGCTAAATTGTGCTTAAAAAAAACATTTTTTCTAGGGACAGAAAACTGTAGGTAGGGAGAGTGTGTCAGTTTCTTTCACTGTCAAAGTCCTTGTTTCCAGGGACCTGGAAGGACAGTGAGTGAATTCTCCTTGTGCTAAATTGTGCTTAAAAAAAACATTTTTTCTAGGGACAGAAAACTGTAGGTAGGGAGAGTGTGTCAGTTTCTTTCACTGTCAAAGTCCTTGTTTCCAGGGACCTGGAAGGACAGTGAGTGAATTCTCCTTGTGCTAAATTGTGCTTAAAAAAAACATTTTTTCTAGGGACAGAAAACTGTAGGTAGGGAGATTGTGTCAGTTTCTTTCACTGTCAAAGTCCTTGTTTCCAGGGACCTGGAAGGACAGTGAGTGAATTCTCCTTGTGCTAAATTGTGCTTAAAAAAAACATTTTTTCTAGGGACAGAAAACTGTAGGTAGGGAGAGTGTGTCAGTTTCTTTCACTGTCAAAGTCCTTGTTTCCAGGGACCTGGAAGGACAGTGAGTGAATTCTCCTTGTGCTAAATTGTGCTTAAAAAAAACATTTTTTCTAGGGACAGAAAACTGTAGGTAGGGAGAGTGTGTCAGTTTCTTTCACTGTCAAAGTCCTTGTTTCCAGGGACCTGGAAGGACAGTGAGTGAATTCTCCTTGTGCTAAATTGTGCTTAAAAAAAACATTTTTTCTAGGGACAGAAAACTGTAGGTAGGGAGAGTGTGTCAGTTTCTTTCACTGTCAAAGTCCTTGTTTCCAGGGACCTGGAAGGACAGTGAGTGAATTCTCCTTGTGCTAAATTGTGCTTAAAAAAAACATTTTTGCTAGGGACAGAAAACTGTAGGTAGGGAGAGTGTGTCAGTTTCTTTCACTGTCAAAGTCCTTGTTTCCAGGGACCTGGAAGGACAGTGAGTGAATTCTCCTTGTGCTAAATTGTGCTTAAAAAAAACATTTTTTCTAGGGACAGAAAACTGTAGGTAGGGAGAGTGTGTCAGTTTCTTTCACTGTCAAAGTCCTTGTTTCCAGGGACCTGGAAGGACAGTGAGTGAATTCTCCTTGTGCTAAATTGTGCTTAAAAAAAACATTTTTTCTAGGGACAGAAAACTGTAGGTAGGGAGAGTGTGTCAGTTTCTTTCACTGTCAAAGTCCTTGTTTCCAGGGACCTGGAAGGACAGTGAGTGAATTCTCCTTGTGCTAAATTGTGCTTAAAAAAAACATTTTTTCTAGGGACAGAAAACTGTAGGTAGGGAGAGTGTGTCAGTTTCTTTCACTGTCAAAGTCCTTGTTTCCAGGGACCTGGAAGGACAGTGAGTGAATTCTCCTTGTGCTAAATTGTGCTTAAAAAAAAACATTTTTTCTAGGGACAGAAAACTGTAGGTAGGGAGAGTGTGTCAGTTTCTTTCACTGTCAAAGTCCTTGTTTCCAGGGACCTGGAAGGACAGTGAGTGAATTCTCCTTGTGCTAAATTGTGCTTAAAAAAAACATTTTTTCTAGGGACAGAAAACTGTAGGTAGGGAGAGTGTGTCAGTTTCTTTCACTGTCAAAGTCCTTGTTTCCAGGGACCTGGAAGGACAGTGAGTGAATTCTCCTTGTGCTAAATTGTGCTTAAAAAAAACATTTTTTCTAGGGACAGAAAACTGTAGGTAGGGAGAGTGTGTCAGTTTCTTTCACTGTCAAAGTCCTTGTTTCCAGGGACCTGGAAGGACAGTGAGTGAATTCTCCTTGTGCTAAATTGTGCTTAAAAAAAACATTTTTTCTAGGGACAGAAAACTGTAGGTAGGGAGAGTGTGTCAGTTTCTTTCACTGTCAAAGTCCTTGTTTCCAGGGACCTGGAAGGACAGTGAGTGAATTCTCCTTGTGCTAAATTGTGCTTAAAAAAACATTTTTTCTAGGGACAGAAAACTGTAGGTAGGGAGAGTGTGTCAGTTTCTTTCACTGTCAAAGTCCTTGTTTCCAGGGACCTGGAAGGACAGTGAGTGAATTCTCCTTGTGCTAAATTGTGCTTAAAAAAAACATTTTTTCTAGGGACAGAAAACTGTAGGTAGGGAGAGTGTGTCAGTTTCTTTCACTGTCAAAGTCCTTGTTTCCAGGGACCTGGAAGGACAGTGAGTGAATTCTCCTTGTGCTAAATTGTGCTTAAAAAAAACATTTTTTCTAGGGACAGAAAACTGTAGGTAGGGAGAGTGTGTCAGTTTCTTTCACTGTCAAAGTCCTTGTTTCCAGGGACCTGGAAGGACAGTGAGTGAATTCTCCTTGTGCTAAATTGTGCTTAAAAAAAACATTTTTTCTAGGGACAGAAAACTGTAGGTAGGGAGAGTGTGTCAGTTTCTTTCACTGTCAAAGTCCTTGTTTCCAGGGACCTGGAAGGACAGTGAGTGAATTCTCCTTGTGCTAAATTGTGCTTAAAAAAAACATTTTTTCTAGGGACAGAAAACTGTAGGTAGGGAGAGTGTGTCAGTTTCTTTCACTGTCAAAGTCCTTGTTTCCAGGGACCTGGAAGGACAGTGAGTGAATTCTCCTTGTGCTAAATTGTGCTTAAAAAAAACATTTTTTCTAGGGACAGAAAACTGTAGGTAGGGAGAGTGTGTCAGTTTCTTTCACTGTCAAAGTCCTTGTTTCCAGGGACCTGGAAGGACAGTGAGTGAATTCTCCTTGTGCTAAATTGTGCTTAAAAAAAACATTTTTTCTAGGGACAGAAAACTGTAGGTAGGGAGAGTGTGTCAGTTTCTTTCACTGTCAAAGTCCTTGTTTCCAGGGACCTGGAAGGACAGTGAGTGAATTCTCCTTGTGCTAAATTGTGCTTAAAAAAAACATTTTTTCTAGGGACAGAAAACTGTAGGTAGGGAGAGTGTGTCAGTTTCTTTCACTGTCAAAGTCCTTGTTTCCAGGGACCTGGAAGGACAGTGAGTGAATTCTCCTTGTGCTAAATTGTGCTTAAAAAAAACATTTTTTCTAGGGACAGAAAACTGTAGGTAGGGAGAGTGTGTCAGTTTCTTTCACTGTCAAAGTCCTTGTTTCCAGGGACCTGGAAGGACAGTGAGTGAATTCTCCTTGTGCTAAATTGTGCTTAAAAAAAACATTTTTTCTAGGGACAGAAAACTGTAGGTAGGGAGAGTGTGTCAGTTTCTTTCACTGTCAAAGTCCTTGTTTCCAGGGACAGAGAAGGACACCTGAAGGTAGCCCTTATTGCTTTTTTCCCATCTCCCTGCAGGCCATCTATTAGAATGTCTGGAAGGCAAACAAGGAGAGGCAGACAGTCAGGAGGCAATAAAAGAGGGCAAGCAGGCTCTGTGTCTGGGGGCAACAGTGCTGGTCGTGGACGCGTTGCATTGTCATCAGCACATGGCCATGGGACACGCTTGTCCTTCTTTTCGGCAGCTGGACATGTTGAGCCACATCATGCCGAAGACTTGGTAGAGTGGATGACCAAGCCCTCCTCCTCCTCCTCATCCTCTCTCACCCAGGCTCAAGGTACTGGAAAAGCAGCTGCCAAAGCGTCCTCTTCCCTGGTATCAATGTCAGACTCATCATCAGTCACTCCTTCCCTAGACCCACCATGTCCTCCTCCTGAGGAGTCCCCCGAATTGTTTCAGCACAGTGTTGGGTACATGCTCCAGGAGGATGCCCAGCGTTTCGAAGGATCTGATGATGAAACCCAGCTAGAGGAAGGCAGTAGCGTGAGAGCAGACAGAGGGGATGCTCAAGAAGGACACCAATCTGGCAGTCATGTTCCAGCAGCTGCAGCATACTGCCAGATTGGCTCCAGTGATGAGGAGGGAGGTGATGATGAGGTCACTGACTCCACGTGGGTGCCTAATAGGAGAGAGGAGGAGGAGGAGGATGAGGAGGAGGCACATCTTCAACGAGGCAGGATGCCCTTTGGTGGCCAGCGTAAGGGCAGTACACCGACGGAATCACACCGCAGAGCTCCGCCTGTGCAGGGCGCTGCCTCTGCCCGTCATTCAAAAAGTTCTTTGGTGTGGGCCTTTTTTGAGGCTAGTGCATCAGATCGCACAGCTGCTGTTTGCAACATATGTCTCAAGCGTATATCGCGTGGTCAAAACATCAGCCGCTTGGGTACCACATGCCTGACCAGACATATGTTGACCTGCCATGCAGCTCGTTGGCAAGCCTACCTGAAAGACCCACACCAAAGAACAAAGCGGACCTCTCCTTGCACCGCATCAGCTGGGATCTCCAACCCCACTATAACTTCAGTCCTCTCTGAAACATGCACTGAGAGGAATGAAGGTGTAGAATTAGGTGTGTCACAGCCAAGTACTTGCGGCCACTCTGCTAGCAGTACACCGACGTCCGATTCTAGCAGGCAAATTTCCCTGCCCCAGCTGCTGGACCGTCGAAAGAAGTTCACTCCCAGCCATCCACATGCCCAGCGGTTGAATGCTAGCTTGGCTAAATTGCTAGCGCTTCAACTGCTGCCTTTTCAGTTGGTAGACTCGGCCCCCTTCCGTGAGTTTGTGCAATGTGCGGTTCCTCAGTGGCAGGTTCCCAAACGCCACTTTTTCTCACGGAAGGCTATTCCGGCTCTCTACCGGCATGTGGAAGGCAATGTCTTGGCCTCGCTGGACAGGGCGGTCAGCGGTAAGGTGCATATTACCGCTGACTCATGGTCCAGCAGGCATGGACAGGGACGTTACCTTTCTTTCACGGCCCATTGGGTCACTCTTTTGGCAGCTGGGAAGGATGCAGGACAAGGTGCAGTAGTGTTGGAGGTTGTCCCACCGCCACGCCTCCAAAATGCTACTACTGGTTGTGACACACCTCTCTCCTCCACCCCCTCCTCTTCTTCTTCCTCCATGGCCTCTTCCTGTGGTTTGTCCTATGAACCAGCGGTGCTCCGTAGCCGTTCACGGGGCTACGCAAGTACGCAGGCAAAAAGATGCCATGCCGTGCTTGCGCTGGTGTGTTTGGGGGACAGAAGCCACACTGGGGCAGAGGTCCTGTCTGCTCTGCAGGGCCAGGCCGAGAGGTGGTTGACGCCACGCCAGCTTAAGCCAGGAATGGTGGTTTGCGACAATGGCACCAACCTCCTCTCCGCCCTCCGACAGGGACAACTGACCCATGTGCCCTGTGTGGCTCACGTCCTTAACCTGGTGGTGCAGCGGTTCTTGGGCAGGTACCCGGGCTTACAGGATGTCCTGAGGCAGGCCAGGAAAGTCTGTGTGCATTTCCGCAGATCTTATAATGCCAGTGCTCGCCTGGCTGAGCTGCAAAAGGAGTTGAACCTGCCCAAGAACCACCTTATATGTGACATGCCCACCAGGTGGAACTCAACGTTGGCCATGCTGCAGCGGCTGCACACGCAGCAGAGGGCCATCAATGAGTATCTGTGCGACTACGGCACCAGGACAGGGTCAGGGGAGCTTGGTTTTTTTTCTCCACGCCAGTGGGGCATGATCAGGGATGCATGCACTGTCCTGGCACCATTTGAGGAGGCCACGAGGATGGTGAGCAGTGACAGTGCATGCATCAGTGACACTGTACCTCTTGTCCACCTGTTGGAGCACACGCTGCGTGGAATAATGGACAGGGCACTTGAGGCAGAACAGAGGCAGGAAGAGGAGGACTTCCTTGCCTCTCAAGGCCCCCTTTACCCAGACAGTGTTCCTTCTGTCCCACCCATCGCACAGGAAGAGGAGGAGGAGGAGGAGGAGGAGGAGGATTGTGTCAGCATGGAGGTGGAGGCTGGCACTCAGCATCATCAGCAGCAGTCTTTTAGGGATGATTTACAGTCCCAAGAAACCAGTGGACTTGTACGTGGCTGGGAGGAGGTGGCTGCGGATCATGTCGTCCTTAGTGACCCAGAGGACTCCGGAGCGAATGCCTCAGCAAACCTACGCTGCATGGCCTCCCTGATCCTGCAAAGTCTGCGGAAGGATCCTCGTATTCTTCGGATCAAGGAGAGGGACCATTACTGGCTGGCCACTCTCCTTGATCCACGGTACAAGGGTAAGGTTGCGGACCTTATGTTACCGTCGCAGAGGGAGCAGAGGATGAGACAACTCCGGGAGGCCTTGCAGAAAGGTCTGTGCAACGCGTTCCCAGAGACTGGGAGGTTACAAACTCCTGGTCCTGGACAACGAGTTGCTGAGGCTTCGGCCAGTCAAAGAAGGAGCGGTGGGGAAGGTGGCCGTCTGACCGATGCGTTCAGACAATTCTTTAGTCCGCAGCCCCAAAGTATGATCGGTTCCAGCAACCATCGCCAGCGTCTGATAAACATGGTGCAGGAATATCTAGGGGCAAGGTCAGACTTGGACACCTTCCCCACCGAAAATCCTCTGGCTTACTGGGTCTTGAGGATGGATCACTGGCCAGAGCTTGCACAGTATGCAATTGAGCTACTGGCCTGTCCTGCATCCAGCGTTCTTTCGGAACGCACATTCAGTGCTGCTGGAGGATTTGTCACGGATCACAGGGTGCGCCTGTCCACCGACTCGGTTGATCGACTGACTTTCATCAAGATGAACCAGTCTTGGATCACCACCAGCTACCACACACCTGATGCTGATATAACAGACTAATTGATTTTAACATGTCACATCCCTTCAAGACTGATGCTGATGCTGAGTGCCTGTGCTGTTATGTTGACTGGCTATCCTCCTCCTCCGAGTCCTCAATGATACGATTGATGATGATAGCTTGGAAGATCATTTTTGTTTATGGGTGCCGCCACCAGTGGCTAAGGCCCAATTTTTCAGCCCCTGTTTTACAGGGGCGTGTAATTACAATTTTTTTAGCAATAATTTGCCATAGGGCTCATTGCTGTGCTCCAAGTACAGTATCTGTGAGGGGTTGGAGTGTTGTGGCACCAGTGCCTAAGGCCCAATTTTTCAGCCCCTGTTTAACAGGGGCGTGTCATTACAATTTTTGAAGCAATACTTTGCAACAGGGCTCATTGCTGTGCTCCAAGTACAGTATCTGTGAGGGGTTGTAGTGTTGTGCCACCAGTGCCTAAGGCCCAATTTTTCAGCCCCTGTTCAACAGGGGCATGCAATTACAATTCTTGATCTAATAATTCACAGCAGGGTCCATTGCTGCACCCACCAAGAGTAACTCTGAGGGCTTACAGTCTTGTGGCAACGCCACCACCACCACCACCACGAAAGGCCCAATTTTTCAGCCCCTGTTCAAAAGGGGCATGTAATTACAATTCTTGATCTAATAATTCACAGCAGGGCCCATTGCTGCACCCACCAAGAGTAACTGTCAGGGCTTACAGTGTTGTGGCACCAGCACCACCATCAAAGCCCCAATTTTTACTACCACTGTTCAACAATTATATGTAATTAAAATTCCTGATATAATAGTTGACAGCAGGGCGTTCCAGCACCAACCAAGAGTAACTGAGTGCTTACAGTGTTGTGCCAACACCAACAACTAAGGGGCCTATTTCTGCAGAGTATATACGGCAGGTCCCTACTTTCAAACATCCAACTTACAAACGACTCCTACTTGCAAACGAAAGAAGACAACAGGAAGTGAGAGGAAATCTACCCCTAGAAAGGAAAATTCTCTCCTGTAAGAATAAATATGGGAGAAAGGGGTCTCATCTGTACTGATGCTTTATCAGCAATCCTTGTTTCAAGAAAAACACCACATTTCAAAAACAGTTGTCATTGGGACGGAAAGTGAGGTGAAATGTTCTGAACAGGGGCACAGACAGCAAAACAAATGTTACAGGGGTGATAACCCTTACCTATGTTTCCCAAAAAGTTTAAAAATAGATTTTTGGGCTGGAGCTACACTTCAACAATGTACCTGTTCAAAATTACAAACAGATTCTACATAAGAACAAACCTACAGTCCCTGTCTTGTATGCACCGCCTGTATACGGCTGTTCAGAGTATATAGGGCCTTTTTTATTTTATGTGCGGGGTTCCCCTTAATATCCATACAAGACCCAAAGGGGCTGGTAATGGGCTGGGGTAGGGGGGGGGGGGTCATGGGGTAGCTATGCCATTTTTCTTAAAGAATTTCATCCATATTACCGGGACCAGACATTACATTAAAGCCGCAAGCAGTTTTAAATGGCTTTTTTTTCCTTTAGAAGTGTCATTTTGTGCAGGGACAGTTCTAAACACGGGAAACACGTGGCACTTCACAGGCATACTTTAGACACCCCCCAGGTACGATATTTAAAGGAATATTTGACTTTTTTTTTTTCACTTTATGCATCATTAAAATGACTGCTCCCGAAAAACGACCGTTTTTAAAACTTCTTTTTGCATTGATACATGTCCCCTGGTGCAGAACCCGGGTTCCCAAACCCTATTTATGACAATAACATGCATAATAGTTGTTATAATTAGCACTTTAGAATTCGAACGTTCGCATCCATTGTATTTAATAGGGTTCTAATGTTCGTTCGAACTTTCGGTCCGTTCGCGGGTTCTGGTGCGAACCGAACCCGGGGGTGTTCGGCTCATCACTACTTGTGAGGGATGTTACTGTACAGAGATTCTACATCCATAGTGACTAGAAGTGTATTTGGTGGTAATTGTTGTATATTGTTAAGCTTGTTCAGAAAATCAGTGGTGTCTTGCAGGAAACTAGTAGTGTTCATGACTAACGGTTTTAACATGTTTTCTACAAGGCCTGAGATATGTTCGGTAAGTGTATTCATACCTGTTATAATGGGTCTGCCTGGATTTCCTGGCTTGTGAATTTTGGGCAGCATGTAGAAGTCTCCAATATCTGGATTATCTGGAATCGCATTGATGAGTTCTGAATGCAGGTGGCTTGGTATGGTCGCAATCAGACCTTTTAATTGCTTAGTAAAATCCTGGGTCGGATCATAATCCAGTTTTTTGTAGTAAGTAGTATTTGCCAGCTGCCTCTGACCCTCTTGTATATATTTGTCTGTATCCATCACAACGACTGCTCCCCCTTTATCTGCTGGTTTGATGGTTATGGCCTGATTCTTGCGCAGATCGTGAACAGCTCTTCGCTCCAGTGGTGAAAGGTTGTATAATATTTTCTTTTGCTGGGTGGATATCAGAGATGTTACTCGCAGCCTGAAGCTGTCAATATAGGTATCCAGTTTGGGGTTGCGTCCTTGTGGAGGTGTGAAGTTGCTGTTCTTTTTCTTTTTATCACCTCCTATTGTCCTAGGATTCCTTTCATTACTGTGAAAATATTCTTTGAGCCTCAGTCTCCTAAAGAATTCCTCCATATCTGACCATACCTGTAAATTATCCAATTTGGTGGTTGGGCAGAATGTGAGGCCTTTGGAGAGGACTGTTGTTTCTGGTGCAGAAAGTTTATGAGCTGATAAATTTATGATTCCAAGATCCTCTGTTATATCCACATTTTCTGTCAGGTCAGCATTTACACAAGGGATACCTTGGGATTCTGGATCGGGTTCCAAGTTGCTGATAGCAGGAGTTATAGAAGTTGTGTTTGTTTTGTGTTGTTTAGGTTATATCCAAAAGGTCTGCTCTTGGTGTAGCTTTTGGAGTTTTTTTTGCTTCCTGTTCATGGCATGTTTTTGCAGTTGTCTTTGTAAGGTTTCAATTTCATTCTTAATTTGGCTGATGTTTGTAGGGTCCAGTGATGTTGAGGTTTCAAACACCAACTGCTTTTGTTTCCTGATTGTCTCCCTTTTACCATACAGTTTATGAATGAGGTTGTTCCTTAACCTTTCGCTGGTACGTCTGCAGAGTCCTTCTGCATAAGGAGAGTTCAGTGTATTGGCACAAGGATTTTTAATCCGGAGACCCTGTGGTATGAGATTCCTCTTTTTGCATCTTGAGAGAAAGAAGATGTCGCTGCTAACCTGTGTTTCCTTTGTGATCAGGATGGTTAACTGCTTCTTAATGCGGCTATATGCAGTATCTTCCATCATACTTGACGTAATTGTAGCCGTATTAGTGCAATTGTGACAGAGAAAATTAAGTACTGTCCGTGATACTTTTTTTATTTGCACTAACATAGAATTTTTCAGGACAAGCTTTCGGGGTATGTCCCCTTCTTCAAGGTCCAAGCAGTACTGATTCACAATTTTTTTAGCAGAATGTTGAAACAAAACAAGAAAAAAATCTCAGAGGGAAAGGAAAAAAAACACATACAAATCAATGGTAATAAAGATAGCAGCAGAGTTAGTGAGATAAGACAGAGTTAGTGAGATAAGACAGAGGGAGAGCTATAGACTTGAGGGGGGAGATGCTAGTCACAGAGGGGGTCATAAAACCTTAGTATAATGGGTAAGGAAACCAATATCTAAATTTAGGCCATTCGTTTTTGTGTTAAAAAGAATTATCATTCTTAGTTCAAATGTTTTCCTTTCCTGGATAGTTCTGAAATTCCCTTTAAGAACTAAAACATTGAGGTCTTCTATAGTGTGGTCTGGTTGTGAGAAGTGATGTCCCACAGGTGTGCAGAAACTCTCTTCTTTATGTTCCTTGATGGTATGTCTGTGAAAATTCATCCTCGCTTGCAACTTCTGTCCTGTTTCACCAACATAAGATCCTTTGCCACACCTGTTGCATTGGATGAGGTACACAACATTACTGGAGGTACAGTTGTAAGATCCCATGATGGTGAAGGTCCCATTTGTGTGTGTGACACTTTTGGATGGATTGATCTGGTTGCACAGTTTGCAGCGTTTTTTATTGCAGGGTTTGCTTCCATTATTTGTGACTTCATAATCAGAGTGAAGTTTCCTGCTGATTAGTTTGTGTCTGAGGTTGGGTGGTTGTCTGAAAGCCAATAATGGGGGTTGTTGGAATATTTCTTTCAGAGTTTCATCCTCTGTTATAATGGGCTGTAAATCTTTGATTATCTTTTTGATCCCTTCTAGTGTTGGGTTGTATGTGGTGACTAGAGGTACTCGGTTATTTGTTTTTTTCTCTTTGTATTGGAGGAGATTTTCTCTTCGGGTTTTCAAGGCTGTGTTTATGCTGTTGTTGATGGTTTTGTCTTTATATCCTTTCTTCTGGAAAGAGCCTACCAGTGTTCTGAGATGTTTATCTCTGACTTCTGGGTCTGAACAAATTCGGTGGTATCTGATGGCCTGGCTGTGTATGATGGCTCGTTTAGTGTGTTGGGGATGAAAACTGGAACTATGAAGATAGCTGCATCGGTCAGTCGGTTTTCTGTATATGGAAGTGTGAAGCTTGTCATCCCTGATGTATACTGTAGTGTCTAGGAAGTTGACATGTGTGTTCGAATAGTCCATTTTTAGTTTGATAGATGGGTGAAAAGTGTTGATCAATGAGAAGAATTGGTTTAGATTTTCTTCACCTTCAGTCCATATCATGAAGATATCATCAATATAGCGATAATATCTGTATGGCTTTTGTTGTATGCTGTTCAGGAATTTGTCCTCCAGGTCAGCCATAAATAAGTTTGCATATTGGGGTGCCATTTTGCTTCCCATAGCAGTACCGACTGACCGATGCAGCTATCTTCATAGTTCCAGTTTTCATCCCCAACACACTAAACGAGCCATCATACACAGCCAGGCCATCAGATACCACCGAATTTGTTCAGACCCAGAAGTCAGAGATAAACATCTCAGAACACTGGCAGGCTCTTTCCAGAAGAAAGAATATAAAGACAAAACCATCAACAACAGCATAAACACAGCCTTGAAAACCCGAAGAGAAAATCTCCTCCAATACAAAGAGAAAAAAACAAATAACCGAGTACCTCTAGTCACCACATACAACCCAACACTAGAAGGGATCAAAAAGATAATCAAAGATTTACAGCCCATTATAACAGAGGATGAAACTCTGAAAGAAATATTCCAACAACCCCCATTATTGGCTTTCAGACAACCACCCAACCTCAGACACAAACTAATCAGCAGGAAACTTCACTCTGATTATGAAGTCACAAATAATGGAAGCAAACCCTGCAATAAAAAACGCTGCAAACTGTGCAACCAGATCAATCCATCCAAAAGTGTCACACACACAAATGGGACCTTCACCATCATGGGATCTTACAACTGTACCTCCAGTAATGTTGTGTACCTCATCCAATGCAACAGGTGTGGCAAAGGATCTTATGTTGGTGAAACAGGACAGAAGTTGCAAGCGAGGATGAATTTTCACAGACATACCATCAAGGAACATAAAGAAGAGAGTTTCTGCACACCTGTGGGACATCACTTCTCACAACCAGACCACACTATAGAAGACCTCAATGTTTTAGTTCTTAAAGGGAATTTCAGAACTATCCAGGAAAGGAAAACATTTGAACTAAGAATGATAATTCTTTTTAACACAAAAACGAATGGCCTAAATTTAGATATTGGTTTCCTTACCCATTATACTAAGGTTTTATGACCCCCTCTGTGACTAGCATCTCCCCCCTCAAGTCTATAGCTCTCCCTCTGTCTTATCTCACTAACTCTGTCTTATCTCACTAACTCTGCTGCTATCTTTATTACCATTGATTTGTATGTGTTTTTTTTCCTTTCCCTCTGAGATTTATTTTCTTGTTTTGTTTCAACATTCTGCTAAAAAAATTGTGAATCAGTACTGCTTGGACCTTGAAGAAGGGGACATACCCCGAAAGCTTGTCCTGAAAAATTCTATGTTAGTGCAAATAAAAAAAGTATCACGGACAGTACTTAATTTTCTCTGTCACAATTCCACTAATACGGCTACAATTACGTCAAGTATTCATGACATATACAATGTATATATATACTAGACTTGTGCACAACGGAAAAATTTGTTTAGTTTCGGTTCGTTTCTTGTGCACAACGGAAAAATTTGTTTAGTTTCCGTTCATTTCTTTTCGGTCCTGTTGATTCGTAATCGTTCGCAATGTTGCTAGACGGGATTTTTTCGTGTTCGGACTAATTCGTACATTGTTTTTCGTTGATTCTGGACACAACTCCTACTTTCGTAACTTTTTTTGGGTTCGTTGATTCGTAATTTTCCATGTCTCTCTCACAACGACGCTGCCTATTATGCCTAATGTGCTTCTAGTGGATTTGTACTTTTCTAAATACATAGCGGTTATTTGTAACGATTTGAAATCTCGTATTTTACTTTCGTTTTTTACATGCGGCTATAGCCTCCGCCCCTGTACACCATTTTGAGAGGGAGTTCAGCACGGTGAGGGAGAAGCAGAGAGCAGAGCAGAGTGTTATTGTGCTTCAAATGGATTCGTACATTCGTAACTTTTTTCATAACGAATTATGCCGAAGACATTCGGGCATTCACTATTTGCGATATAATTTATTTCGGATTCGGTTTTATTCGTAATTGCTTTGTTCGGAAATTCGAATGCTTCCGAATGTCCGAAAGTTGCTAAATTCGGACGAATTTCGATTTGTTACGAAACGAATTTCACAAGCCTAATATATAACTCAGTAATTAATTCATGGGTTTAGGCAGCTTTAGGGAGAACTCCACCTAGACTGAAATGCCACTCTAGTAGAGATTAGGGGTGCAAATCATTCAATGAGTTAATATATCTTTTGGGCACTTTGGTGGCAAGACCTTTGAAGTTCTCGGGTCCAATAACCTGAGTAAATCAGTGGTAAATTGGCATGCACACCTAAAATAGCCTATGCAGGAAGCTATCAACACAATCAATAATGAAATATGAATTGAGCATCCCTAGAAAAGGAAAACAATAGAAAATATGAAACATAGCACACATCACAATTAGGCAAGATGAGGAATGAGAAGTATTGGGGCCCTTTCAGACGTGCGGACCGTATGTCCATTTTTCATCCATCCGTTTTCGGATGAAATACGGACATACATGTATCCCTATGGGATAGCGGATGTCAGCGGATGAACATCCGCTGACATTCAATTTCATCCGTCCCCGCTATGGTCCGTTTCTGAAGATGGGGGAAAATCCTATTTTTCCATCAGTCTGCGAATCGGATTGGATGAACACGGACAGACGGTCCGTGTTCATCCGATCCCCCCATAGAGGAGAGTAGCGATCTGACTGGTCCATCTCTGCACAGTGTGCAGAGATGGGCTAGTCATCTGCCGGCTCAGCGGGGATCAAGGGAGCGATCCCCGCTGAGAAGGTGGATGTTTAAAATCGTATCTTCACGGGATCCGCACGTCTGAAAGGGCCCTTACACATGCTTGTAAAAAGTCAAAACATACTGTTCAAAACAGGGATATCATTAAAGGAAAAAATATTTAGTCCTAGCCAGCATAGTACAAAAATTAAAACCCAGGACTATATTAACAATGGTTTGCAAAGACTGGGACAATACTTTAGTCATATGCATATATAAATAAATGTATATTGTACACACACATATATATATATATATATATATATATATATATATATATATATATATATATATAAATACATATATTAGCTCCTCTGTAATCAGTGAAGCAGGAGTTGATTGTTCAGGTTTTGTTCAGTGCCTCACAAGCTGCTGCTCTGATTGCTTTTCCCTGTATTCTAGATGATTCTAGTACTATAGTGGGGGGAAGACCAGAGAAAGAAAAAAGCCAGAATATTTATGGGAATTCACCCAATCCCTGGAGAGGTGTTCCCAGTAGGTGGTTGGATGGCCCATAAAGAGCCTGAGGCAGCAGGGCAGAGGTCCTAGGTCCAGTCCTGCTGTAGGAGACCCCTGTTAGGGGCTCTGCCCCTTTGGCAGGATTACTAGAGTGGACATCTAGAAGACATGAAGGTCCCAGCTGGAGCCTCTGCTGTGGAGAATATTTGAAAAGTCTAGTCCAAGAGATCATTCGGGTCTGAAAAGCTCACTGCAGAGTACCCGGTGGATATCAGGAGGAGGCAACCGATGATTCTGTGGCCATGTGAGTAAATGACCCTGTGCTGGAAGTTAGTGACTGTGTGCAGATTTTGGTATTTTTTGGAAAAAGTCCTAGTCACCTGTCAGCAGTAGAGATTCTGTGGGACATTTTTGTGCAGCTCGGCAAGATAGAGAAGAGTCCTCAAAGTGTGCCGTCAGTTCAGAGGTATCCCATGCTCCCTATACCGGGTCTACCCCATCCAAGTTCATCTTTACAATAAAACAGGGCTTTTTTTTCCTCAGAAAATAGGTGCAGGAACTCCCTGTTTCTGAGTCACCCCTTTTCTCTGTCCCCTACCCACCTCCCAGTACTGCCCTTTTTAGAGAATACGGAACCAAGTGTCATTTTGTGGTGCTAAACCATTTGTATGGAATGTGTTAATGATAATAGGAAAGGAGTAAAATATATCCCCTGCACCCAGTAACAATAACCCCCCCCCCCACAACAATAGATAGAACCCACAAAAAACAATAGTCCTTTGCTGCAACAATAGACCTTGAGCAACAAAATACCCCACCAGTAACAATAGATCCACTACAGCAACAATAGATGTCCTCAGCAACAATAGATCCCCTGCAACAATAGACTCCAAGCAACAAAATACCCCCCAGTAACAATAGAATCACCCCAGCAACAATAGACCCCCATCAGCAACAATAGATTTCCCAGCAGCCAGCATCATTAGACCCCCACCACCTCTTGCCATTACATATACTCAGCACACCCCAGCACCTCTTGCCATTACATATACTCAGTACTAGAGGTGCCAGAACTGCGTTCCCAGCTGAAAAAAATGCCCTGCAATAAAACCCTAAATAGACACCCCTAAACTGTCCATTCCGGTTTAAGAGAGAATGGAATATATGCTGTGTGGACTTTAACTGGGAGAAAATAACCAAGTTCACCAGGGGATGCGCTAAACTCACACAGGTCAGAGCAGGCATGTGTGGAATCATAATTGGTACCAAAGTTTGGAGTAATGAGTCTTTCTCAAGGCACAACCTTTAGCTGCATTTTAAAGACATCAGCTTGACAATCCTTTATTCCTCATATTAACATATTTATTTCTAGTTAATACAGCACATTTCTGCAATGAAGTACACATTTATGCCTCGTTTCCACTGCGCGGATCGGTTCGGTACGGTACGCTATTTTGGGTGTTTCCATTATGAAAGCGTGCCATTAAACCGAACCGTACCGCACCATTCAGGGTCCTGCTTCAGACGTGGGGCCATAGAAAATGGAACGGTACGGTTAGGGACGGAGCTTCTGGCGTCACACGATACATTCCACTGATTGGTGGACAGAAAATCGTCAATGCTGACGTCAAAGCAAAGCGCCAAACAAGCACCTTGTCACCCTCAATATAAAGGAGAAGGATGCCTGCAAACAACAGCAGGGTCTGGTCATCTGAGGAACTATCTACTTTCCTAAGGATTATTGGTGATAGCGTTATTCAGAGTGAGCTTGATGGATCAGTGAGAAACGAAAAGGTGTACAAAGATATTTCTCAACGAATGGCAGCCGAGGGATTTGAACGGACATCGGGGCAGTGCAGGGCAAAGCTTAAGAAGCTTAAAGGACAATATAAAAAAATTAAGGACGACAACAGCCGTAGTGGAAACAGTCAGAGTACTTGGAGGTGGTACGACGACATGGACGCCATTTACGGACATAGGCCGGCAAACCAAGGCAGGGAGGGTGGTCTGGACTCTGCAACTGCAATTCTCGAATCCATGGTAGACCCCTTTGGTAAGTTTTAATTTTTTTTTAAACCATAGGATTTCGCTATGCTAACCTTTAAAAAAAATATATATAACCAAATGTTTTTTTCAGAAACAGCTGATGGACTCTCCAATGATGCGTCAAACTTGTCAGATGATGGACCTTCAACGTCTTTCAGCAGCACCAGTAGTATCTCATCAAGCCAACCACAGAGTACCCAACCACAGATTAGCCTACTACAGAGTACCCAACCACAGAGTACGCCCAATGCACCCCGGCACAATGGTAAGACATGATGATAATAGTGAAATGTGTGCATTTTCTTAAAATAACTAATCAGTGGGGTAGAAGAGCAGTGGGTACAGAGGTGTAAGAGGTGAGAAGGGGGTTCAGCAGTGGGGCAGATGTGCAGGGGGTACAGAGGTGTAAGAGGTGAGAAGGGGGTTCAGCAGTGGGGCAGATGTGCAGGGGGTACAGAGGTGTAAGAGGTGAGAAGGGGGTTCAGCAGTGGGGCAGATGTGCAGGGGGTACAGAGGTGTAAGAGGTGAGAAGGGGGTTCAGCAGTGGGGCAGATGTGCAGGGGGTACAGAGGTGTAAGAGGTTAGAAGGGGGTTCAGCAGTGGGGCAGATGTGCAGGGGGTACAGAGGTTTAAGAGGTGAGAAGGGGGTTCAGCAGTGGGGCAGAAGAGCAGTAGGGCAGATGTGCAGGGGTTACAGTTGTGGGGCAGTAGATAAATGTGATGCAGTCTGGTGTGGTAGATGAGAAAGGGGGTTACAGTATTGTTTTGACAGATGTTACCAAAAACACTAGTTTGATATTTTGTATATTATAGGTCATAGGAGACGTTTGCAGTTGGATCTGCGCACAGTCTTGGAGGATATGAGGGTAGCAGAAGAAAGGCAGCTGGAAAGAATTGAGAACGAATCTGAAAGGCGGTTTCAGGCACTGCGTCAGGATGCACAGGAAGCTATGCGCCAGGAGGCAGAAATCGCCCGTCAGCAGATGGAGCAGCTGTCTACCTTCAACCAGGCCTTCCTCGGTGTCCTAGGTCAGCTTGTTCAAGTCCTTTCAGCCAGTCGTGAACCCAGGTCACCACCCAGACCGTAGTGCCTTTCATGTAGCAAAGGACCTGTACCCATTTTTTTTTTATTCATTTTTTATAAAAAAAAAATCTTAGTTTTCTTTAACAGAATATATGGAACGATGAGTTTTTTTGTGAAATAAAAACCATGAGCAAATTTTTTGAGTATGTATTTTTTATTATAAAACATTATTAACAATATAGCAAAAAGGTATTAAAATTTTTAATAAATCATGGTAACAATTTAAACATTGAGGTGCAGCATCAGAGCCTGGCGTATTTCACTGCACTCTTCTTCCATATCATGGGGTGCTATTACTGGTACTGGCTCTTCTGGAGATGTATTCCAATCCTGGTCAAAGTCTTCTCCATGACTTTCACAAAGATTGTGAAGAGCACAGCAGGTAAGCACCATGGATTTGGCAAGTTTAATGTCACTGTCATTCCTCTTCATAAGACACCTCCATCTACCCTTAAGTCTTCCAAAAGCATTTTCCACTACGACACGTGCCCTGGATGTTTTTTTTGTTGTAGGTTTGCTGTTCTGTTGTCAGGCGGCCATTGTCAGGAAATGGTTTCAGGAGCCAATTTTGTAAAGGGTAGGCAGAGTCCCCAAGAACATAATACCCAACATTGACCCCACAAATGTTCTTAGTGGAACCAGGGTACAGTCCTCCCTGGCCAACCCAGTCCCAAAATGTGGACAATCGTAGAACACGAGCATCATGCAAACTCCCAGGCTTTCCTACATTCACATTCCAGAATAGTCCCTTGCCATCCATTACTCCCTGGAGGATGATAGAATGCCAGCCTTTCCGGTTGAAATAGTCAGTGTGGTATTCTTGTGGTGCTATTATTGGTATGTGTGAGCCATCAATAGTACCAACACACTGTGGAAGGCCCCACCTGTTCTCAAAGTACTCAGCCATGTCTTTAAGCTTTTCCCTGTCCGGAAAATGCACAAATTTCAGGAGCTAGCAATGTGCAGACAGCCTTACAGAAGTCCTGCACACACCGGCACACTGAAGATTTACTGACACCGAAAAGATGACCAATACTTCTATATTCACTGTTGGTAGCCAGCTTCCACAGTGCAATGGCAACTCTTTTCCTCACTGGCAAACTGGCTCTGAAGTTGGTGCTTTGCTTCTCCATCGCTGGACGTAGCTTGGTACAAAGGTATGAGAAGGTTTCCTCAGACATTCTAAAATTCTGCACCCACTGTGTGTGTGTGAATCCCGGGACGGTCACATCCCACCACTCATTGGCACGGGGGAAAGCCCAAATGACTGGTCGGCGGCGCTGATTTGCCAAAAGCAGAAGCATCTAAAAAAAAAAAACACAGATGGTAACATATCACAAAAAAAAAAAAACATTATACATATATAACATATGTGTCTGGTGGGTCATTGTGTGTGTGTGCATGTCAGGTAGGTGGGTCAGTGTGTATGTGTAAGTCAGGTAGGTGGGTCAGTGTGTGTATGTGTATGTCAGGTAGGTGGGTCAGTGTGTGTGTGTGTATGTCAGGTAGGTGGGTCAGTGTGTGTTTGCATGTCAGGTAGGTGGGTCAGTGTGTGTATGTGTAAGTCAGGTAGGTGGGTCAGTGTGTGTTTGCATGTCAGGTAGGTGGGTCATTGTGTGTATGTGTAAGTCAGGTAGGTGGGTCAGTGTGTGTTTGCATGTCAGGTAGGTGGGTCAGTGTGTGTATGTGTAAGTCAGGTAGGTGGGTCAGTGTGTGTGTATGTCAGGTAGGTGGGTCAGTGTGTGTGTGTATTTAAGGTAGGTAGTGTGTATGTCAGGTAGGTCTGAGTTATATCGGTCAGTTGTGCTTACCCTATAGCGCTGCCGTCTTTGTCTTTGCCGCACAAAGGTGTACTTCTCCTCCCGGCTAAACATCCAAGCTAGCAAATTTCTTTTCTTGAATGCTGTGTTTCTCATTGCCGCTCGCAACCTTCTCTCATACAGTGCGGCATGTATTTGGACTACAAAGAACCAAAAGGCCAGTAGAGAAAACACAAGCTGCTGGATAACCTCCATTATTGTTTTTGTTGTGTAGCTGGCGCTGACTGACGCTGCGTCACGTTTCTCGTCGCACTAGTGTGACATCACGCAAGGCATTTTTTCTAAAATCTGTATGGCCCCTGGCGGTCCGACTTGCAGTGGAAACGCTCACGAGAATAGACCGGACCATTCTAACCGTTCCAAACCGTACCGACCCGAACCGTTCCGCTCAGTGGAAACGTAGCATTAGGGATATATATTTTTTGAGTATATACTTACCACATCAACACTGACTGAGAGAAAGGTAACAAAGTTCCCCTATGTTAATGAAAAGCCTATTTGTACTGGTGCATAGCATAAATGATTGTACAGACCTTATACTGTTTTTCATCATGTGAGTATTTTCAGAGAAAGTACAATCAGCCTTAGATAGCATCACTTTCCCTTCAGAGTATGACATCTGTTCAGGGATAAATCAGTGTTGCTGTGCATTATACATCAATAATATTGAGTAACAATAGTTTTAATTATTTCATTCATTGGATTTTACTTATATTTTTCATGTTATTTATTATCAAGGGACAAACGTGACAATATGGAGAAATCAATACCATTCAATCATCGTTCAGCCTGGAGTGAATAAAAGGGTTTTCCACCTATAAACAAATAACATCCAACTCCTTCATAATAATAAACATTTTTAATATTTGGTCCAGCTAGCTATAAGGTATTTTTTTAGGTGTCAGTGACTTACTAATAGGGATGAGCTTCGAGTTCGAGTCAAACTCATGTTCGACTCAAACATTGCCTGTTTGCCCGTTTGCCGAACAGCGAACAATTTGGGGTGTTTGCGGCAAATTCGTTAAAGCCGCGGAACACCCTGTAAAAGTCTATGGGAGAAATCTAAAGTGCTAATTTTAAAGGCTTATATGCAAGTTATTGTCATAAAATGTGTTTGGGGAACTGAGTCCTGCCCCAGGGGATATGTATCAATGAAAAAAATTGTTTTAAAAACTGCAGTTTTTTCGGGAGCAGTGATTTTAATAATGCTTAAAGTAAAACAATAAAAGTGAAATATTCCTTTAAATTTCATATCTGGGGGGTGTGTATAGTATGCCTGTAAAGTAGCGCTTGTTTCCCGTGCTTAGAACTGTCGCTGCACAAAATGTCATTTCTGAAGGAAAAAAAGTAATTTAAAAGTACTCGCGGCTGTACTGAATTGTCGGCTCCCGGCAATACAGAGAAAAGTAATTGAAAGTCATTGATAAAAAAAAATAAAAAATGCGTGGGGGTCCCCCCCAAATTCAATTACCAGGCCCTTCAGGTCTGGTATGGATATTAAGGGGAACCCTGCGCCAAATTTAAAAAAAAAATGACGTGGGGTTCCCCCAAATATCCATACTGGTATGGATTTTAAGGGGAACTTCCCGCCAAATTTAAAAAAAAATGGCGTGGAGTTCCTCCCAAAAATCCATACCACACCCTTATCCGAGCATGCAACCTGGCAGGCCGCAGGAAAAGAGGGGGGATGAGAGAGCGCCCCCCCTCCTGAACCGTACCAGGCCACATGCCCTCAACATGGACCCCAAAGCACTATGTCCCCATGTTGATGGGGACAAGGGCCTCATCCCCACAACCCTTGCCCGGTGGTTGTGGGGGTCTGCGGGCGGGGGGCTTATCGGAATCTGGGGATAACACTTTTTATGACAATAACTTTCATATAAGCCTTTAAAATTAGCACTTTAGATTTCTCCCATAGACTTTTACAGGGTGTTCCGTGGCTTTTCGAATTTGCCGCGAACACCCCAAATTGTTCGCTGTTCGGCGAACGTGCGAACAGGCAATGTTTGAGTCGAACATGAGTTCCACTCGAACTTGAAGCTCATCCCTACTGGCGATGCGTAAGCTTCAGGGTTACCATGCTCCACGTTTGGTGGGATTGCCCTCCCATACAGAAATTCTGGCAACAGATCTTCCAACTATACTGCAAACTGATAGCGACCTCTCTCTCTCCTACACCTGAGATTGCTCTATTATCCATGCTCCCGGGAACGTATAAGTCCATTAAAAAAGATGTACTGCGTCACATTTTGGCTACGGCCAGAATAGTGATTCTACGGTACTGGAGACTGTACCTTCCCTTCGGGAGTGGGCTACTGAAGTAGACTGTATTAGGGACCTTGAACGTCTGTTGGCTGAGGAAGCTAATAAGGAAGAAAGGTTCTCTCTCACTTGGACTTCATGGTCCATGTTCCGCTACTCGTTGGACTTCATCTCCTGGGCAGAGGGTGACCTAGTCAACACCACCTCATGACCATGGTGGAGCGATCCCTGTTTCTAATCTTTCTGCTTCCCCTACTGTATCCTAACACCTTCCCCTCTATGTATAATTGTACCCCGCAGAATCCATTAAACGCTTACTCCTTATACAGAATATGACTCTTACTAACTTCTTCACAACATAACAGGTTTCTAGAATAAGTTTGGATGTAGTAAAACAATATATAAACAATACTACTTCAAGTGATTTTTATTATTTGTTTTCATTCCAAGTGGGCTACGCCACCACAGTGTAATACAGTGTGTATTGAGAGACAAAAAAAATGTATGACAGTGTACAATCTTTAAACCCACCTTGGTATACTTTCCCCCACCCACACCTCCCTCCCTCCCTCCCCCACACCCCACTTTAAATGTGTATATTCATAGGTTGCCAATAGTTACAAGGGCAAAAATAAAGAGGAGAGGACCAAAAAAAATAAAAAATTAAAGGAAGAAAGAAGAAGAGGAGAGGAAAAAAGAAGGAAGGCTGGTAAAACAAGGAGGCGGAGGCTAGAGTGGGAAAGGCCCCCTAGGGGTAGCAGCATAAGTGTAGAAGCCAAAGAAGGATGGATATATAGCGGTGTCCAAGGCCTTCCACCTCCATGCTCCAAAAGAAGCCTAAGAAAGGATTCCCTTGTACACTGCCCAACCCCCTATAAGGGGCACCCCATTTCGTCCAACCAAGGCCTCCACATTCTTTCAAATTTTCACTTTCTGCCCTGCTTAATATATGACACCCTTTCACTCCATATCATTGCGTTTATAGTCTCTACCCAGCTTCCCACTGATGGGGGAGTTTGAGACTGCCACTTCTGTGCGATTAGCTTACGTGCTTGAAATAGGCATCTCAACACCACTTCCATGGTGTCTGGCAAGACTCTACTCCCCTCTATACCTAGTAAACAAGTCTTGGCCACCGGTTCTAACAGGGTCCCAAAGATTTTATTTAGCCTGTCAATTATCTCCTCCCAATATCTGAATAACTTTGGACATCTCCAAACCATATGGATAAAATCCCCTGTCGCCTTAAACCTAGGGCATTCATCGTTTTGCCTCCACCTGAGTCTGAACATCTTTTTAGGGGTATAATAAACTCTATGTAGGAAAAATAGGTGGGATATTTTCTGCGCAGGGGAAATCGAGACCAAAGTTCCATGTTCTAATACCTTGTCCCATTGTTCAATACTTATTGGCCCCACATCCCTTTCCCATCCTATTTTGCTCTTGGAGGGTCCCGCTCTGCTTATTGCCCTAGCCCCTAGTCTAGTGTACAACTCGGAGATTAGGCCTTTGGATGTGCTTGTCATAGTTATTTTTGAGAGAGTGGGGGTCTGGGTCCATGTTATTGTTTGTGACTTAAACTGGGCCTGAATACCATGCCTGATCTGGAGGTACTTGTAGAAGGTCTTGTTTGATATATTAAATTCGCTTCTTAGATCTGAAAATGTTCTCATATGTTTACCCCTGTATAGCCGAATTAATCTTTTGATACCCTGTCTATCCCATTCCCTGGGTTTCTCTGTCCCTAATTTCTGCTAGTTTTTTATTGCTCCATAGAGGCGTATACTCCGTTACTCCGCTATACCCCATTAATGCCTACAGTCAGACATCTACAAATAAAAGAGTCTGCCTCCAATGCCTCCACCAATATGCGGTGTGGGGCCCCCATTAGCATCATACTGACACTAGAGTTACCCTCCATTGGGAGTCCACAACCCGCTAGGTGTTGTAGTTGGGAGGCCAAGAAATATAATCTCGGGTGTGGGACCGCGAACCCCCCCTTTTTATTCGGGAGTTGCAAAGTTTGCAAGCTAATCCTCGCCTGTCCCCCCTTCCATATCAACTCCCTAAAGAGCGATTCTATTTTCTTAAACCACTTTTGGCCTAACCAAATCGGAGAATTATGAAGCAGGTATAGTAGTTGTGGTAGCCATATCATTTTTATCAGATTACAGCGCCCAGCTGCTGATAGGGGGAGTCGTTTCCAAATGTCACCTTTATGTTTTAGTTTGAGTAGTAATGGGGCAATATTTAAGTTTACATACTGGTTTATGTCCCTGGTGATCTAGACCCCCAAGTATTTCAATTTTGTGACTACTTTTAGCCGGGCGGTACCAAACAGGGCCTGGCCATCAAGTGGGTCAACCGGCAGCAAGGCCGATTTTTTCCCAGTTGATGACCAGGCCCGAGAATCATCTAAACTCCTCAACCATCTGGATCACTATATTTAGTGAGGGCTCAACGTCTCCTAAAAAGAACAGGACATTGTCCGTGAATAATGCTATCCGTTCCTCCCCCTCCGGCCTTCGAAACCCCCTTATTCCTGGCATTAGTCTAGTCTTAATTGCCAATGGCTCCATTGCAAGAGCAAACAGTAGAGGGGAGAGGGGGCAACCATGTCTCGTCCCTCTCTCTAGTTGGAACTGTTCTGATAATTCATTGTTTATTTTTATTTTCGCACAGGGTTCATTGTATAAGAATTAGACCCATTTAATAAAGACCGGGCCGAATCCAAACCTCTCTAGCACCCCCCACAGATATTCCCATTCAAGTGTATCGAATGCCTTTGCGGCGTCTAAAGCTAGCATTGCTCTAGTACCATCCTTATCTGTGGGAATCTGCATATTTAACCACTTAACGACCGCTCACTGTATATATACGTCGGCAGAATGGCACAGACAGGCAGAATCACATACCTGTACGTGCCTGCCTTCGTATAGTTGGGGGGTCCCATCGGACCCCCCTTCTATACAGTGAGCGGTCGGCATCGTTCCGGGAGCGATCCGTGATGAGGGGACGGCCATTCGATTCCGGCCACCCCCTCGCGATCGCTCCATGCGAATGAAAAGCTTCCTCTGCCTGTGTAATGTTTACACAGGCAGGAGGAAGTGATGTTATCTCTCATGCGGCGCTCACATATACCGAGCACCGCATGAGAGAAGACACAGAGGTTAGTGCACTAAACAGCACACTGACACCACACACATAGGCACACGATCGCCCCCCCAGGCCACCCCAGACACCCCCAGATCACCCCCCAGCCCCCAGTCACAGTGTCACTGATTGCAGTGACCATTTATTTACTGATTACTGCCATCAGTGACATTTGTGACTGTAAAAGTGTCAGGGCAGAGTGTTTTAGGTCCAGTGTAGCCCCCTAACCCCCCCTAATAAAGGTTTAACCCCTTGATCGCCCCACAGGTAACCCTTTCACCCCCTAGCACCGCTGTCACTAAGCGATCGTTTTTCTGATCGCTGTATTAGTGCCGGTGATGCCGATAGGTAGCCAGTTATTTTTTTTAGGTTCGCCGCAGGTTTTTATAGCATCAGGTACCCCCATATATTACCTAATAAAGGTTTAACCCCTTGATCGCCCCCCCCAGGTAACCCTTTCACCCCCTTTTGCCAGTGTCACTAAGCGATCATTTTTCTGATCGCTGTCTTAGTGTCGGTGATGCCGATAGGTAGCCAGTTATTTTTTTTAGGTTCGCCGCAGGTTTTTATAGCGTCAGGTACCCCCATATATTACCTAAAAAAGGTTTAACCCTTTGATCGCCTCCCAGGTAACCCTTTCACCCCCTTTTGCCAGTGTCACTAAGCGATCGTTTTTCTGATCGCTGTATTAGTTATGCTGGTGCCGATAGGTAGCCAGTTATTTTTTTTAGTTTCGCCGCAGGTTTTTATAGCGTCAGGTACCCCCATATATTATCTAATAAAGGTTTTAACCCCCTAATTGCCCCTAGTTAACCCTTTCACCAGTGATCACCGTATAAGTGTTACTGGTGACACTGGTTAGCCAGTTAGTTATTTTGTTATTTAGGTTCCCCGTCAGGTTTTTATATAGCGTCAGGTACCCCCATATATTACCTAATAAAGGTTTAACCCCCAATTGCCCCTAGTTAACCCTTTCACCAGTGATCACCATATAAGTGTTACGGGTGACGCTGGTTAGTTAGTTTGCTTTTTATAGTGTCAGGGCACCCGCCGTATATAACCCAATAAAGGTTTAACCCCCTGATCGCCCAGCGGGTGATATCAATTAGGTTTTAGCGTCAGAGAGGGTCTGCGTCGCCCCAGGCAGCGTCAGGTTAGTGCCAGTAACGCTAACACCCACGCGTGAAGCATACACCTCCCTTAGTGGTATAGTATCTGAACAGATCAATATCTGATCTGATCAGATCTATACTAGCATCCCCAGCAGTTTAGGGTTCCCAAAAATGCAGTGTTAGCGGGATCAGCCCAGATACCTGCTAGCACCTGCGTTTTGCCCCTCTGTCCAGCCCAGGCCACCCAAGTGCAGTATCGATCGATCACTGTCACTTACAAAACACAACACACATAACTGCAGCGTTCGCAGTGACAGGCCTGATCCCTGCGACTCCAGTGCTGTAGGAGGTGATTTTACCACCACAGTTAAAAAAAAAGAGCATATATGCCGAAGCATGGGGGCAGCAGGGGCGGAGAAGTGATTTTGCTCCTAATGCCGCGTACATACGGTCAAAATTCAGACGGAGGCTTGCCCGTGGAAAAGTCCGACCATGTGTGTGCTGCATAACTTTTGCGGGAGGATGCCCCCATGCTTCGGCATATAGAAATGGTGCATGTTTGCCCATCATTAGAAGTGGGTGAATGAAGGGAGGTATTCTAATGGTGGGCATACCCACCGATCAATCTCTTTTTTTCGTTCAGCCAACAGGCTGCATGAAAAAAAAGATTACAATACATGTCCAACAAGGACCAGCAACGTACTGGTATGTTGCTGGATTTTGAATGGTTATACCAGATTGATGCCTGTGGGTTTAGGTATCATCTTGGTATCATTCTTTTCAGCCAGCGGCCGACTTTCATGTAAAAGCAATCCTAGCAGCTTATTAACCTCTGGACTGCTTTTACAAGCAGTGGGAGGGAATGTCCCCCCCCCCGGATATAAAAAGCGCCATTGAGAAATTGGGAAAGCATTTTATCACACCGATCTTGGTGTGGTCAGATGCTTTGAGGGCAGAGGAAAGATCTAGGGTCCAATAGACCCCAGTTTTTTCAAAAAAAGAGTACCTGTCACTACCTATTGCTATCATAGGGGATATTTACATTCCCTGAGATAACAATAAAAATGATAAAAAAAAAATATGGAAGGAACAGTTTAAAAATAAAATAAAAAAGCAAAATTAATAATAATTAAAAAAAAGCACCCCTGTCCCGCCCTGCTCTTGCGCAATGGCGAACGCAAGCGTCGGTCTGGCGTCATATGTAAACAGCAATTGCATCATGCATGTGAGGTATCACCGCAAAGGTCAGATCGAGGGCAGTCATTTTAGCAGTAGATCTCCTCTGTAAATCTAACGTGGTAACCTGTAAAGGCTTTTAAAGGCTTTTAAAGATGTATGTAGTTTGTCGCCACTGCGCGTTTGTGCGAAATTTTAAAGCATGTCGTGTTTGGTATCTATGTACTCGGCCTAAGATCATCTATTTTATTTCATCAAACATTTGGCCAAAAATGCATTAAAATTAAAAAAAGTGTATTTTTTCCCCAAAAAATGCGTTTGAAAAATTGCTGCGCAAATACTGTGTGTAAAAAAAAAAAATGCAACACCCATCATTTTAATCTGTAGGGCCTTTGCTTTAAAAAAATATATAATGTTTGGGGGTTCAACATAATTTTCTTGCAAAAAAAAAATGCTTTCATGTAAACAAAAAGTGTCAGAAAGAGTGGATAATGTTCCTAATGTTGTGTATAAAATGCCAGGACAGTTCAAACCCCCCCCAAATGACCCCATTTTGGAAAGTAGACACCCCAAGCTATATACTGAGAGGCATGTCGAGTCCATGGAATATTTTATATGTTGACCCAAGTTGCGGAAAAAATATTTTTTTTTTCCACAAAGTTGTCACTAAATGATATATTGCTCAAACATGCCATGGGCATATGTGGAATTACACCCCAAAATACATTCTGTTGCTTCTCCTGAGTACGGGGATACTACATGTGTGAGACTTTTTGGGAGCCTAGCCGCGTACGGGACCACAAAAACCAAGCACCGCCTTCAGGCTTTCTAAGGGTATACATTTTTGATTTCACTCCTCACTGCCTATCACAGTTTCGGAGGCCATGGAATGCCCAGATGGCACAAACCCCCCCCCCAAATTACCCCATTTTGTAAAGTAGACACCCCAAGCTATTTGCTGAGAGGTATGGTGAGTATTTTGCAGATCTCGCTTTTTGTCACAAAGTTTTGAAAATTGAAAAAAAAAAAAAAATGATTTTCTTTCTTCATTTTCAAAATCAAATGAGAGCTGTAAAATACTCACCATGCCTCTCAGCAAATAGCTTGGGGTGTCTATTTTCCAAAATGGGGTCATTTGGGGGGGGGGGGTTTGTACTATTTTGGCATTTTATGGCCTTTGAAACTGTGATAGGTAGTGAGGAGTGAAATCAAAAATTTGTGCTCTTAGAAATCCCTAAGGCGGTGCTTGGTTTTCGGGGTCCCGTACGCGGCTAGGCTCCTAAAAAGTCCCACACATGTGGTATCCCCGTACTCAGGAGAAGCAGCAAAATGTATTTTGGGGTGCAATTCCACATATAACCATAGCATGTGTGAGCAATATATAATTTAGTGACAACTTTTTGTAATTTTTTATTTTTTTGTCATTATTCAATCACTTGGGACAAAAAAAAAATATTCAATGGGCTCAACATGCCTCCCAGCAATTTCTTTGGGGTGTCTACTTTCTAAAATGGGGTCATTTGGGGGGGTTTTGTGCTATTTTGGCATTTTATGGCCTTCGAAACTGTGATAGGTAGTGAGGAGTGAAATCAAAAATTTGCGCCCTTAGAAATCCTGAAGGCGGCGCTTGGTTTTCGGGGGCCCGTACGCGACTAGGCTCCTAAAAAGTCCCACACATGTGGTATCCTCGTACTCAGGAGAAGCAGCAAAATGTATTTTGGGGTGCAATTCCACATATAACCATGGCATGTGTGAGCAATATATAATTTAGTGACAACTTTTTGTAATTTTTTTATTTATTTTTTGTCATTATTCAATCACTTGGGACAAAAAAAAATAATATATTCAATGGGCTCAACATGCCTCTCAGCAATTTCCTTGTGGTGTCTACTTTCCAAAATGGGGTCATTTGGGGGGGTTTTGTACTGCCCTGCCATTTTAGCACCTCAAGAAATGAGATAGGCAGTCATAAATTAAAAGCTGTGTAAATTCCAGAAAATGTACCCTAGTTTGTAGACGCTATAACTTTTGCGCAAACCAATAAATATACGCTTATTGACATTTTTTTTACTAAAGACATGTGGCTGAATACATTTTGGCCTAAATGTATGACTAAAATTGAGTTTATTCGATTTTTCTTATAACAAAAAGTAGAAAATATCATTTTTTTTCAAAATTTTCAATCTTTTTCCGTTTATATCGCAAAAATAAATAAATCGCGGAGGCAATCAAATACCATTAAAATAAATCTCTATTTGTGGGAAGAAAAGGACGCAAATTTCGTTTGGGTACAACATTGCATGTCTGCACAATTTCCAGTTAAACCAGCGCAGTGCCAAATTGTGAAATCACCTCTGGTCATTATGGTCCGTATTGGTCCGGGGCTTAAGTGGTTAAGAAGACTCTTCTGATATTGATGCTCGTTGACCTATTTGGAATAAAGCCTGACTGGTCTAAATGAATAAGATTCTGGATGCACCTGTTAAGGCGTGTCGCAAGTACTTTGGCCAGAATTTTTACGTCGGTACATAATAACGAGATTGGGCGATAGGAAGAGACTTACAGTTGGTCTTTCCCCTCCTTATGGATTACAATAATGGTAGCTTACGACATTGAGGAGGGAAACCTCCCGCAGGTTAGTGCCCACCCCAGTGTCTTCAGCAACTCTGGGAGCAATATATCTCCATATCGCTTGTACAATTCTATTGGGAGACCATCTGGGCCTGGTGATTTTTGGCTGGACATCCCCGCCACTGCCTTCTGCAATTCCTCCAGGGTGATTGGCGATTCCAAACCTACCCTATCCTGCTCTGACAGGGTCAGGACCACCATTCCCTGAAGAAAAGCCTCTATTCCCCCATTCCCAGCTTCTCTCCTAGACTTGTACAGTGATTTATAAAAGTCGCTGAATGTATACATTATCTCTGATGCTTCAGTGGAAATCTCTCCATTTGATGTCCTAATCGCTGTTACATTGGCCGCAGGGGTATTAGATCTAATCAGGAGGGACAGCATACGGCCCACTCTCTCACCTTCGCCAAATTGGCTTTGTCTTTCAAATATCCGTCTGTTCTCTGACTTCCTTATGGTGGCCATTCTATAGACTTGTTGCTTGTCCAGCCATTCCCTCTGTCTAGTCATGGTAGGGTCCTCAATGTAACTCTTCTCTGCCTGCGCTGCCTCCAATCTAATATCCCTTTCCCATTTCCTAGATTCCCCCTTCACCCTTGCCACCTGTTGGATCAGGAGCCCCCTTAAGTAGGCTTTCAAAGCGTCCCACACCACTCCAGCTGGCGCTGTGCCTTCATTGATTCGTACAAAGTCGTTTAATCTATTGACCAGTTCTCCAGAGTTACCAATCAGTTCAAGCCAATACGGGCTGATTTTCCAAACTCTCCGGTAGATCTTGTCCCCTGTCTTTATTATAAGCACCAGCGAGGAGTGGTCTGAAACACTTCTTTGGTCATACTCTACCTCAGGGCTTGAAAATTGCACTCGCCCGCTCGCCAAATGCGAGCATAAATTGCCGTTTGGCGAGTGCAGTAACAGAGCGCAATGTGATCCCCAGGCCCCGGGGATTGATTTGCTGTGCACCTGCGCTCCAAGCCTCATTTTGAAGCCGACTTCCAGTTTCCGACTTCCGGTTTGCGGCTTCTTCTTCGGCAGCGCCATTACAGGGGACAGGTGCAGGAGAGTTCCGCTCTCCATCGCTGAGGGAGAAACAAGGTGCAGGTGCAGGAGAGTTCCGCTCTCCACCGCCGCGGGGGGCACGAGGAGAGGTCCGCTCTCCACCGCCGCGGGGGACACGAGAAGAGGCCGCCTGCCAACGGTGCACATCCCTACACCCACCAGCTTAAGGTAAGATGGGGAGCCATCTGAGGACACTTATTTAGAGGGAGGCCCTCTGGGGGACACTGATGTAAGGGGGGGGCAATCTGGGGACACTGATGTGAGTGGGGGCTCTCTGGGGGACACTGATGTATAGGGGGGCTCTCTGGGGACACTGATGTATGGGGGGCTCTCTGGGGACACTGATGTAAGCGGGGGCTCTCTGGGGGACACTGATGTAAGGGGGGGCTCTCTGGGGACACTGATGTATGGGGGGGCTCTCTGGGGACACTGATGTAAGTGGGGGCTCTCTGGGGGACACTGATGTAAGCGGGGGCTCTCTGGGGACACTGATGTATGGGGGAGCTCTCTGGGGACACTGATGTAAAGGGGGGCTCTCTGGGGACCCTGATGTATGGGGGTGCTCTCTGGGGACACTGATGAAAAGGGGGCTCTCTGGGGACCCTGATGTAAGGGGAGGTTCTCTGGGGACACTGATGTATGGGCGGGCTCTCTGGGGACACTGATGTAAAGGGGGACTCTCTGGGGACCCTGATGTATGGGGGGGCTCTCTGGGGACCCTGATGTAAGGGGAGGCTCTCTGGGGACACTGAGGTAAGGGGAGGCTCTCTGGGGACACTGATGTATGGGGGTGCTCTCTGGGGACACTGATGTAAAGGGGAGGCTCTCTGGGGACACTGATGTATGGGGGGCTCTCTGGGGACACTGATGTAAGGGGGGGCTCTCTGAGGACCCTAATGTAAGGGGGGGCTCTCTGGGGACACTGAGGTAAGGGGAGGCTCTCTGGGGACCCTGATGTAAGGTGGGGGCTCTCTGGGGACACTGATGTAAGCGGGGGCTCTCTGGGGACACTGAGGTAAGGGGAGGCTCTCTGGGGACCCTGATGTAAGGGGGGCTCTCTGGGGACACTGATGTAAGCGGGGGCTCTCTGGGGACACTGATCTAAGGGGAGGCTCTCTGGGGACACTGAGGTAAGGGGAGGCTCTCTGGAGACACTGATGTATGGGGGTGCTCTCTAGGGACACTGATGTATGGGGGTGCTCTCTGGGGACACTGAGGTAAGGGGAGGCTCTCTGGGGACACTGTATGGGGGTGCTCTCTGGGGACACTGAGGTAAGGGGAGGCTCTCTGGGGACACTGATGTATGGGGGTGCTCTCTGGGGACACTGATGTAAAGGGGGGCTCTCTGGGAACCCTGATGTAAGGGGAGGCTCTCTGGGGACACTGAGGTAAGGGGAGGCTCTCTGGGGACACTGATGTATGGGGGTGCTCTCTGGGGACACTGATGTTATGTTTAAATTGAATAAAGCTATGTTATAATTGCATTTTTTTATATTTTGGATTCTTTATTCTTAAGAAAAATGTAATTTCATAAGCTTTAAGGGGGCGGGGCTTTAATGGGTCGGGGATTTAAGGGGGCGGGGTTGGGGGATGGACCTGGGAAAGGTTTGGTGGGGCAATTGGTGGAGAGTAAGATTTTTGCCTGGCTAGTAGGTCTAGACTTGAAATTTTAAGCCCTGCTCTACCTTATTAACTAATGCTGTTGCCTCGTCATTACCTAGGGCCATGTCGATTCTGGAAAGGGTGAGATAAGAACTGGAAAAGCAGGAGTACTGCCATTCTTGTGGGTGGCGCATACGCCATATGTCCCTCATTCCCATTTCCCCCAGGAACCGAGCCAGTCTACCTTCATTTATTTTGTTGGGCCTACTCCCGAGGAGAATCTGTCCAAACTCCTGTCTAAGACTTCATTGAAGTAGTCGGTAGAAGTCGGTAGAAGACCCCTGAAGTCGGTAGAAGACCCAGAAGTCGGTAGAAGACCCCAGAAGTCGGAAGAAGACCCCCGGAGCTGCCTAATAAATTACTTTAAAAAGCTGTCTAGTGTGTTTTTTTATTGACATTTTTCCCCAGGTGAATGGGTAGGGGTACAATGTACCCCATACTCATTCACATAGGGTGGGGGGGCCGGGATCTGGGGGCCCCCTTATTAAAAGGGGCTCCCAGATTCCGTTTAGCCTCCTACCCGCAGACCCCGACAACCAACGTCCAGGGTTGTCGGGAAAAGGCCCTTGTGCCCATCAACATGGGGACAAGGTGCTTTGGGGTGGGGGGGCCGCAGGGCGCCTACCTGCCCCAAGGCACCCGCCCCCCATGTTGAGGGCATGCGGCCTGGTACGGTTCAGGAGGGGGGGGCGCTCGATTGACCCCCCCTTCCTGACCGGCCGGGCTGCGTGCTCGGATAAGGGTCTGGTATGGATCCTGGGGGGAACCCCCACGCCATTTTTTTTCGGTGTGGGGGTTCCCCTCAAGATCCATACCAGACCGAAGGGTCTGGTATCGTCCTGAGGGGGAACCTCACGCAAATTTTTTTAAACATTTTTGCGGGGTTCCCCTTCAAGATTCTCCGCACACGAGTTGCCCCGCAAGTCAGATCATCTTGATCCGACTTCTGGAGCGACCTCTATTCAAATCAATGGGCTCCCATAGGGAACCATTGATTTGGAATAGAGAAAGAAACGCCGGACGAGGCTTAACGCAGCATTAAGCCTCGTTACATTGCGTTTTTACACCCTTTGCCGGCGTCTGACGTCTTTACAGCTCTAACGCTGGAGCTTCAGAACGCACTGGTCCTGGGTTTTTTTTGCAGCTTAAAAACGGCTATGCCATTTACAGCTCAAAAACGTCATGGTGGGCATGAGGCCATAGGCTAACATGGAGAGCCGTTTTTAAGCTGCAAAAAACGCTCATAAAAGTGGCTGTAAAAACATCCGTGGGCATGAGGCCTTAAGGCTTTTTGAGCATCCTGTGCAGTAAAATAGTTTGTAAATAATAAAATCTGGGTATGGGAAAAGTTTGTGAATACTAAGGATGTTTTGGGGACTGGACCAATAACACAACATTTTTGCCTCCACAAATCTATTAGGAACTATAGTAGCTGTCATTATTATTTTTGTTAAAGCTGCCTGTGTTGGTATTTATTGTGGGAGGGTTCTAGGGCTTTAAAAAAATCTAAGAAAGCTAACAGGACATATTTAGTTACATGCTATCTGTCTTTAAAGTGGAGCTCCACCCTAAATAGCAACTTTTGCTATTTGGAACCCTCCCCCCCTCCGGTGTCACAATTGACACCTTTCAGGGGGGAGGGGGGTGAAGATACCTGTCTAAGACAGGTATTTTCACCCACATCCGGGAGTCCTGTCTCCGGGAATCTGCAGGAGTTACGTCACTTCCCGCAGACTTCCCTTGGTGTTCTGGGAGACACTCGGCTCCCAGAACACAGGAGCACCAATCAGAACGGCGCAGCGCGACTCGCGCATGCGCCGTAGGGAACCGGGCATGAAGCCGCAGGGCTTCACTTCCTGGTTCCCTCAGCGAGGATGGCGGAGGGAGCAGCAGAGCGACGAGCGGTCGCTCGTCCTCTGCTGCGGACGTCGCTGGACTCCAGGACAGGTAAGTGTCCAAATATTAAAAGCCAGCAGCTGCTGTAGCTGTAGCTGCTGGCTTTTAATTTTTTTTTTCCGGTGGAGCAACCCCTTTAAGGAACTGGAGATAGCATCAAAGCAATAAATGAGCTCTGTAGCATTTGTCATTTATTTACACTATGCTGTCAATTAGAAACACTGACATTCTGAGAACAGTAACAGAATCCCCAGATAGCAAAGACAACTTGCCACAGATTTGTGGCAGTTTTGAATTGTACGCCTGTTAAGGTGCTGTACATTTTCACTTGCAGAACACCTAAAGCACAAGTTCTAGTTCAAACTTTTCCAATTTGTAAGCACTCTGCAAGTCTACAGCATGAAAATTCAGTCACAGTGACCCCTGTGGTGGGATGACTATTGCACAACATAACTGAACCAGAACTTGCAGCAGACTTACAGAATGTTTGCAAAGAAAGTTGATCTGGAGTAGGGATGAGCTCGGTGTTCGAGTCGAACATACGTTCGACTCGAACATCGGCTTTTCGATCGTTCGACGAAGATCGAACGATTTGGGCCGTTCGCGCCTAATTCGAGTGACGCGAACGGCCCACAATGCACTACGCCATCGCAGTGTCATCCAGGCGCTGTGATTGGCCAAGCATGCACTGTGACCCCGCATGCTTGGCCAATCACAGCGCCGGCAGCGAGGAGAGCAATGATTGGCCACAGGCAGGATGCCTGTGGCCAATTATTGCTGAGGGTGTTTAGTACACGCCCCACACTATAAAAGGCCGCCAGCACGGCGGCCTAGTGTAGTGTGTTCCGGAGCAGGGAAAGAGAAGCATAGGCAGGGACAGTGACATTTTTTTTTCTTGCTTAACCTGGATTCCTTTAGTTTAGGGAAAGAGAAGGATAGGTAGGGAGAGTGTCAGTGTGTTTTACTGTGCTAATCCTTGTTTGTAGGGACAGGGAAGGACAGTGAGGGAAATTCTCCTTGTGCTATAGTGTGCTAAAGCATTGATCATCAACCATCTTTAAAAAAACATTTTTTATAGGGACAGAAACCTATAGGTAGGGAGAGTGTCAGTGTGTTTTACTGTGCTAATCCTTGTTTGTAGGGACAGGGAAGGACAGTGAGGGAAATTCTCCTTGTGCTATAGTGTGCTAAAGCATTGATCATCAACCATCTTTAAAAAAACATTTTTTCTAGGGACAGAAAACTATAGGTAGGGAGAGTGTCAGTGTGTTTTACTGTGCTAATCCTTGTTTGTAGGGACAGGGAAGGACAGTGAGGGAAATTCTCCTTGTGCTATACTGTGCTAAAGCATTGATCATCAACCATCTTTAAAAAAACATTTTTTATAGGGACAGAAAACTATAGGTAGGGAGAGTGTCAGTGTGTTTTACTGTGCTAATCCTTGTTTGTAGGGACAGGGAAGGACAGTGAGGGAAATTCTCCTTGTGCTATAGTGTGCTAAAGCATTGATCATCAACCATCTTTAAAAAAAAAATTTTATAGGGACAGAAAACTATAGGTAGGGAGAGTGTCAGTGTGTTTTACTGTGCTAATCCTTGTTTGTAGGGACAGGGAAGGACAGTGAGGGAAATTCTCCTTGTGCTATACTGTGCTAAAGCATTGATCATCAACCATCTTTATAAAAAAAATTTTTATAGGGACAGAAAACTATAGGTAGGGAGAGTGTCAGTGTGTTTTACTGTGCTAATCCTTGTTTGTAGGGACAGGGAAGGACAGTGAGGGAAATTCTCCTTGTGCTATACTGTGCTAAAGCATTGATCATCAACCATCTTTAAAAAAACATTTTTTATAGGGACAGAAAACTATAGGTAGGGAGAGTGTCAGTGTGTTTTGCTGTGCTAATCCTTGTTTGTAGGGACAGGGAAGGACAGTGAGGGAAATTCTCCTTGTGCTATAGTGTGCTAAAGCATTGATCATCAACCATCTTTAAAAAAACATTTTTTATAGGGACAGAAAACTATAGGTAGGGAGAGTGTCAGTGTGTTTTACTGTGCTAATCCTTGTTTGTAGGGACAGGGAAGGACAGTGAGGGAAATTCTCCTTGTGCTATAGTGTGCTAAAGCATTGATCATCAACCATCTTTAAAAAAAAAAATTTTATAGGGACAGAAAACTATAGGTAGGGAGAGTGTCAGTGTGTTTTACTGTGCTAATCCTTGTTTGTAGGGACAGGGAAGGACAGTGACGGAAATTCTCCTTGTGCTATACTGTGCTAAAGCATTGATCATCAACCATCTTTAAAAAAACATTTTTTATAGGGACAGAAAACTATAGGTAGGGAGAGTGTCAGTGTGTTTTACTGTGCTAATCCTTGTTTGTAGGGACAGGGAAGGACAGTGAGGGAAATTCTCCTTGTGCTATAGTGTGCTAAAGCATTGATCATCAACCATCTTTAAAAAAATATTTTTTATAGGGACAGAAAACTATAGGTAGGGAGAGTGTCAGTGTGTTTTACTGTGCTAATCCTTGTTTGTAGGGACAGGGAAGGACAGTGAGGGAAATTCTCCTTGTGCTATACTGTGCTAAAGCATTGATCATCAACCATCTTTAAAAAAACATTTTTTATAGGGACAGAAAACTATAGGTAGGGAGAGTGTCAGTGTGTTTTACTGTGCTAATCCTTGTTTGTAGGGACAGGGAAGGACAGTGAGGGAAATTCTCCTTGTGCTATAGTGTGCTAAAGCATTGATCATCAACCATCTTTAAAAAAATATTTTTTATAGGGACAGAAAACTATAGGTAGGGAGAGTGTCAGTGTGTTTTACTGTGCTAATCCTTGTTTGTAGGGACAGGGAAGGACAGTGAGGGAAATTCTCCTTGTGCTATAGTGTGCTAAAGCATTGATCATCAACCATCTTTAAAAAAAATTTTTTTATAGGGACAGAAAACTATAGGTAGGGAGAGTGTCAGTGTGTTTTACTGTGCTAATCCTTGTTTGTAGGGACAGGGAAGGACAGTGAGGGAAATTCTCCTTGTGCTATACTGTGCTAAAGCATTGATCATCAACCATCTTTAAAAAAAATTTTTTTATAGGGACAGAAAACTATAGGTAGGGAGAGTGTCAGTGTGTTTTACTGTGCTAATCCTTGTTTGTAGGGACAGGGAAGGACAGTGAGGGAAATTCTCCTTGTGCTATAGTGTGCTAAAGCATTGATCATCAACCATCTTTAAAAAAATATTTTTTATAGGGACAGAAAACTATAGGTAGGGAGAGTGTCAGTGTGTTTTACTGTGCTAATCCTTGTTTGTAGGGACAGGGAAGGACAGTGAGGGAAATTATCCTTGTGCTATACTGTGCTAAAGCATTGATCATCAACCATCTTTAAAAAAACATTTTTTATAGGGACAGAAAACTATAGGTAGGGAGAGTGTCAGTGTGTTTTACTGTGCTAATCCTTGTTTGTAGGGACAGGGAAGGACAGTGAGGGAAATTCTCCTTGTGCTATACTGTGCTAAAGCATTCCTCATCAACCATCTTTGAAATCCTTGTTTTTTGGACAGTCAGGGAAATTGTCGTTGTGCTATTCTGTGCGAAAGCAATCATCCTCAACCATATTTAGAAATCCTTAAGTAAAGGGACACAGAAGGACACCTGAAGGTAGCCCTTATTGCTTTTTTCCCATCTCCCTGCAGGCCATCCATTAGAATGTCTGGAAGACAGTCAGGAGGCAATAAAAGAGGGCAAGCAGGCTCTGTGTCTGGGGGCAACAGTGCTGGTCGTGGACGCGGTGCATTGTCATCAGCACATGGCCATGGGACACGCTTGTCCTTCTTTTCGGCAGCTGGACATGTTGAGCCACATCATGCCGAAGACTTGGTAGAGTGGATGACCAAGCCCCCCTCCTCCTCCTCATCCTCTCTCACCCAGGCTCAGGGTACTGTCAAAGCAGCTGCCAAAGCGTCCTCTTCCCTGGTATCAATGTCAGACTCATCATCAGTCACTCCTTCCCTAGACCCACCATGTCCTCCTCCTGAGGAGTCCCCCGAACTGTTTGAGCACAGTGTTGGGTACATGCTCCAGGAGGATGCCCAGCGTTTCGAAGGGTCTGATGATGAAACCCAGCTACAGGAAGGCAGTAGCTTGAGAGCAGACAGAGGGGATGCTCAAGAAGGACACCAATCTGGCAGTCATGTTCCAGCAGCTGCAGCATACTGCCAGATTGGCTCCAGTGATGAGGAGGGAGGGGATGATGAGGTCACTGACTCCACGTGGGTGCCTAATAGGAGAGAGGAGGAGGAGGAGGATGAGGAGGAGGCACATCTCCAACGAGGCAGGATGCCCTTTGGTGGCCAGCGTAAGGGCAGTACGCCGACAAAATCACACCGCAGAGCTCCGCCTGTGCAGGGCGCTGCCTCTGCCCGTCATTCAAAAAGTTCTTTGGTGTGGGCCTTTTTTGAGGCTAGTGCATCAGATCGCACAGCTGCTGTTTGCAACATATGTCTCAAGCGTATATCGCGTGGCCAAAACATCAGCCGCTTGGGTACCACATGCCTGACCAGACATATGTTGACCTGCCATGCAGCTCGTTGGCAAGCCTACCTCAAAGACCCACACCAAAGAACAAAGCGGACCTCTCCTTGCACCGCATCAGCTGGGATCTCCAACCCCACTATAACTTCAGTCCTCTCTGAAACATGCACTGAGAGGAATGAAGGTGTAGAATTAGGTGTGTCACAGCCAAGTACTTGCGGCCACTCTGCTAGCAGTACACAGACGTCCGATTCTAGCAGGCAAATTTCCCTGCCCCAGCTGCTGGACCGTCGAAAGAAGTTCACTCCCAGCCATCCACATGCCCAGCGGTTGAATGCTAGCTTGGCTAAATTGCTAGCGCTTCAACTGCTGCCTTTTCAGTTGGTAGACTCGGCCCCCTTCCGTGAGTTTGTGCAATGTGCGGTTCCTCAGTGGCAGGTTCCCAAACGCCACTTTTTCTCACGGAAGGCTATTCCGGCTCTCTACCGGCATGTGGAAGGCAATGTCTTGGCCTCGCTGGACAAGGCGGTCAGCGGTAAGGTGCATATTACCGCTGACTCATGGTCCAGCAGGCATGGACAGGGACGTTACCTTTCTTTCACGGCCCATTGGGTCACTCTTTTGGCAGCTGGGAAGGATGCAGGACAAGGTGCAGTAGTGTTGGAGGTTGTTACACCGCCACGCCTCCAAAATGCTACTACTGGTTGTGACACACCTCTGTCCTCCACCCCCTCCTCTTCTTCTTCCTCCATGGCCTCTTCCTGTGCTTTGTCCTCTGAACCAGCGGTGCTCCGTAGCCGTTCAAGGGGCTACGCAAGTACGCAGGCAAAAAGATGCCATGCCATGCTTGCGCTGGTGTGTTTGGGGGACAGAAGCCACACTGGGGCAGAGGTCCTGTCTGCTCTGCAGGGCCAGGCCGAGAGGTGGTTGACGCCACGCCAGCTTAAACCAGGAATGGTGGTTTGCGACAATGGCACCAACCTCCTCTCCGCCCTCCGACAGGGACAACTGACCCATGTGCCCTGTGTGGCTCACGTCCTTAACCTGGTGGTGCAGCGGTTCTTGGGCAGGTACCCGGGCTTACAGGATGTCCTGAGGCAGGCCAGGAAAGTCTGTGTGCATTTCCGCAGATCTTATAATGCCAGTGCTCGCCTGGCTGAGCTGCAAAAGGAGTTGAACCTGCCCAAGAACCGCCTTATATGTGACATGCCCACCAGGTGGAACTCAACGTTGGCCATGCTGCAGCGGCTGCACACACAGCAGAGGGCCATCAATGAGTACCTGTGCGACTACGGCACCAGGACAGGGTCAGGGGAGCTTGGTTTTTTTTCTCCACGCCAGTGGGGCATGATCAGGGATGCATGCACTGTCCTGGCACCATTTGAGGAGGCCACGAGGATGGTGAGCAGTGACAGTGCATGCATCAGTGACACTGTACCTCTTGTCCACCTGTTGGAGCACACGCTGCGTGGAATAATGGACAGGGCACTTGAGGCAGAACAGAGGCAGGAAGAGGAGGACTTCCTTGCCTCTCAAGGCCCCCTTTACCCAGACAGTGTTCCTTCTGTCCCACCCATCGCACAGGAAGAGGAGGAGGAGGAGGGGGAGGAGGAGGAGGATTGTGTCAGCATGGAGGTGGAGGCTGGCACTCAGCATCATCAGCAGCAGTCTTTTAGGGATGATTTACAGTCCCAAGAAACCAGTGGACTTGTACGTGGCTGGGAGGAGGTGGCTGCGGATCATGTCGTCCTTAGTGACCCAGAGGACTCCGGACCGAATGCCTCAGCTAACCTACGCTGCATGGCCTCCCTGATCCTGCAAAGTCTGCGGAAGGATCCTCGTATTCTTCGGATCAAGGAGAGGGACCATTACTGGCTGGCCACTCTCCTTGATCCACGGTACAAGGGTAAGGTTGCGGACCTTATGTTACCGTCGCAGAGGGAGCAGAGGATGAGACAACTCCGGGAGGCCTTGCAGAAAGGTCTGTGCAACGCGTTCCCAGAGACTGGGAGGTTACAAACTCCTGGTCCTGGACAACGAGTTGCTGAGGCTTCGGCCAGTCAAAGAAGGAGCGGTGGGGAAGGTGGCCGTCTGACCGATGCGTTCAGACAATTCTTTAGTCCGCAGCCCCAAAGTATGATCGGTTCCAGCAACCATCGCCAGCGTCTGATAAACATGGTGCAGGAATATCTAGGGGCAAGGTCAGACTTGGACACCTTCCCCACCGAAAATCCTCTGGCTTACTGGGTCTTGAGGATGGATCACTGGCCAGAGCTTGCACAGTATGCAATTGAGCTACTGGCCTGTCCTGCATCCAGCGTTCTTTCGGAACGCACATTCAGTGCTGCTGGAGGATTTGTCACGGATCACAGGGTGCGCCTGTCCACCGACTCGGTTGATCGACTGACTTTCATCAAGATGAACCAGTCTTGGATCACCACCAGCTACCACACACCTGATGCTGATATAACAGACTAATTGATTTTAACATGTCACATCCCTTCAAGACTGATGCTGATGCTGAGTGCCTGTGCTGTTATGTTGACTGGCTATCCTCCTCCTCCGAGTCCTCAATGATACGATTGATGATGATAGCTTGGAAGATCATTTTTGTTTATGGGTGCCGCCACCAGTGGCTAAGGCCCAATTTTTCAGCCCCTGTTTAACAGGGGCGTGTAATTACAATTTTTGAAGCAATACTTTGCAACAGGGCTCATTGCTGTGCTCCAAGTACAGTATCTGTGAGGGGTTGGAGTGTTGTGCCACCAGTGCCTAAGGCCCAATTTTTCAGCCCCTGTTTAACAGGGGCGTGTCATTACAATTTTTGAAGCAATACTTTGCAACAGGGCTCATTGCTGTGCTCCAAGTACAGTATCTGTGAGGGATTGGAGTGTTGTGCCACCAGTGCCTAAGGCCCAATTTTTCAGCCCCTGTTTAACAGGGGCGTGTCATTACAATTTTTGAAGCAATACTTTGCAACAGGGCTCATTGCTGTGCTCCAAGTACAGTATCTGTGAGGGGTTGCAGTGTTGTGCCACCAGTGCCTAAGGCCCAATTTTTCAGCCCCTGTTCAACAGGGGCATGTAATTACAATTCTTGATCTAATAATTCACAGCAGGGCCCATTGCTGCACCCACCAAGAGTAACTCTGAGGGCTTACAGTGTTGTGGCAACGCCACCACCACCACCACCACGAAAGGCCCAATTTTTCAGCCCCTGTTCAAAAGGGGCATGTAATTACAATTCTTGATCTAATAATTCACAGCAGGGCCCATTCCTGCACCCACCAAGAGTAACTCTGAGGGCTTACAGTGTTGTGGCAACACCACCACCACCACGAAAGGCCCAATTTTTCAGCCCCTGTTCAACAGGGGCATGCAATTACAATTCTTGATCTAATAATTCACAGCAGGGCCCATTGCTGCACCCACCAAGAGTAACTGTCAGGGCTTACAGTGTTGTGGCACCAGCACCACCATCAAAGGCCCAATTTTTACTACCACTGTTCAACAATTATATGTAATTACAATTCCTGATATAATAGTTGACAGCAGGGCGTTCCAGCACCAACCAAGAGTAACTGTGAGTGCTTACAGTGTTGTGCCAACACCAACAACTAAGGGGCCTATTTCTGCAGAGTATATACGGCAGGTCCCTACTTTCAAACATCCAACTTACAAACGACTCCTACTTGCAAACGCAAGAAGACAACAGGAAGTGAGAGGAAATCTACCCCTAGGAAGGAAAATTCTCTCCTGTAAGAATTAATATGGGAGAAAGGTGTCTCCTCTGTACTGATGCTTTATCACCAATCCTTGTTTCAATAAAAACACCACATTTCAAAAACAGTTGTCATTGGGATGGAAAGTGAGGTGAAATGTTCTGAACAGGGGCACAGACAGCAAAACAAATGTTACAGGGGTGATAACCCTTACCTATGTTTTCCAAAAAGTTTAAAAATAGATTTTTGGGCTGGAGCTACACTTAAACAATGTACCTGTTCAAAATTACAAACAGATTCTACATAAGAACAAACCTACAGTCCCTGTCTTGTATGCACCGCCTGTATACGGCTGTTCAGAGTATATAGGGCCTTTTTTATTTTATGTGCGGGGTTCCCCTTAATATCCATACAAGACCCAAAGGGGCTGGTAATGGGCTGGGGTAGGGGGGGGGGTCATGGGGTAGCTATGCCATTTTTCTTAAAGATTTTCATCCATATTACCGGGACCAGACATTACATTAAAGCCGCAAGCAGTTTTAAATGGCTTTTTTTTCCTTTAGAAGTGTCATTTTGTGCAGGGACAGTTCTAAACACGGGAAACACGTGGCACTTCACAGGCATACTTTAGACACCCCCCAGGTACGATATTTAAAGGAATATTTGACTTTTTTTTTTTCACTTTATGCATCATTAAAATGACTGCTCCCGAAAAACGACCGTTTTTAAAACTTCTTTTTGCATTGATACATGTCCCCTGGTGCAGAACCCGGGTTCCCAAACCGTTTTTAGGACAATAACATGCATAATAGTCGTTATAATTAGCACTTTAGAATTCGAACGTTCGCATCCATTGTATTTAATAGGGTTCTAATGTTCGTACGAACGTTCGGTCCGTTCGCGGGTTCTGGTGCGAACCGAACCCGGGGGTGTTCGGCTCATCACTAATCTGGAGTCATGCAATATGAATAGAAAAGCCTTGTAGGGCATGGTGTATGGGACTTTAGAGGTGCTCATTGAGAATATTAACATATTGAAAAGATAGAAAAATAGAAAACCTGCTTACGAAGAGCCTTCGACAAAGTTAGGGTTTTAGATAGAAACACTCTAATCTATAACAACAAGGATAACCAAAAATCAGAGTCAACAAGAATAATTAAGAAATACAATAGACAACACGCCTCCATCAGAAAAATATATAATAAGTTCTGGTATCTTCTCACATCTGATGAAAAAATCAGTAAATACATTAATACCTTTCCCGAAATAACATTTAAACGCTCTCAATCCATCAAAGACAAAACAGTGTCTAGTCATTATGTATCCAATATTGATCCCAAATCTACTAAACTGGGAAACCTACCCGTGTGGTAGATGCAATTATTGTCGATACATCTTGAAGGGCAGGGATATTAACTTACCTAATGGAGACACATGGGCACCCAAAAATAAAATTACCTGCCAAACTGTGGGAGTCATATACCTTATGAAATGCAACTGTGGGGCCTTTTACGTAGGCAAGACCAAAAGGAACTTTTTCTGTAGGATACGAGACCACGTGTCGGCTATCTCCAAGAAATTGATGGAGACACCCATCAGCCGGCACATGGGTCTGTTCCATAACCACAACTTAAAAATGCTTGGTTTTTTCGCCTTGGAGCACATTGCCCTCAATGAGAGAGGGGGCAACGCAGATCGCCGCCTGCTCCAGGTTGAGGCCAAGTGGATTTATTGCCTACAGGCCACTAGACACCCTGGCTTGAATGAAAATCTTAGCTACAAACCCTTCTTGTGACAATTTTACATCCAGTCACATAGGATCTGGGTTTAATCTTATTTTCCTGTCGCATCATGGCAGCATACACCTTTGGGTTGTGGCTCCGCCCTCACAACCTGATAGGACCGTTTAACTATTAAGCCCAGAGAGGGCCCCCGCCCAGGTATTCTCTTTTTTTTCCTCACCTAAGACCTGACAGGACATCAAAGATGAAGAACCCCCCTTACCGCTTCGCCCCAGCCAGGTTAAGCCTCTCCTGGGTGGAAGTCCTATCCTGTACAGCCTCTAAATTAGCTATATGGAAGGAACCCCACTCTGATGATCTCAGGGGTATGTACCAGTTTCTTTCTTACAAACCTTAAACAGGTTTATGATACAGCGACCTCCAGCTCTTCTGTGCACCCTTTTTCACTAACCTGAGCCTTGTAGTCCCACAAGTATCCCGGCCGATAACTGCCAGCTCTTCACAGACCTTAATCAGGTCTCTATAGTGGCCTCCAGCTCTCCTGGGTGTCTGTATAAAATCTGGCTTTCTGTGCTGTAGTTCCATAGCAATAGAGGTATTCCCCAGGCTTTCCTATGTAATTTCCTGTGTATGCCAGTTTCCAAGATGGTGCCGACTCGCTCACGATGCTACAGAGCATGTGCGGTCATGACGTCATCACTGAGAGACAGCAGTTTTAAACCAAATCCTTTCTGCTGTTTTTTTCTCTTGAACACTGCACCTGGTATGGATTGCACTGCTGTCTCTTCCTTAAGGTAAGCTTCTTAAAATCTATTTCCTTACTGGGTCTCACCTATTCCCACTACCTGCACACTCATACCACTATCTGTTTTAGGGAACTCGAGAGGTTAGACTATATCACTCCTCATGGAGGTCGCTGCCCAGGTAGACCATCACCAGCCTAATAGGTAAGGGGGGGGGGAAAGATTGGTAAGTAGTGAAGATTGAAAAAGAGAGCCTGTCACTAATGCTGTCTAAATTGGACAGCCCTATCAGGTCGGCCAGATCGTCAGATTCAAGACGACAAGAGCCATCTAGAAGGAGCCCAAGCCATAGACAAAGCCGCTCAAATCGCGGTAGAAGTCGCTCACGCACAAGACGAAGTCGCTCAAGTCGCAGAAGGAGCCGTTCAAAATCCTATTCACGGCACAGACACTCCTACAGGAGGCCTCCTTCACGCAGACGCTCTCCTCCCCCTCAGCATTCCCATCCATCAGGGAGTTCATGCTGGGTTTGCGGTGCCATAGCACTTCCGGACAAGCTGGCCTGTCGCACATGCTTGGACGAAGCAACTAGAGAGAGAGAGCCAAGCAGAGAACCGGCTATATTTACATCCCTGCAAATCGCAGAGTCAGAAACAAGCAGATCAGTGCAAGGCACTTCACCTGCGACTCCCTCCATATCTAAAAAGTCAGACCCCCTATCTGACAATGAAGACTTGGAGGTATCCACTGGGTTTGTCTTCGCACTTATAGAACCCTTCATAAAGTCAGTGAAGGAAGCCATAGAATCGGAAGAGGAAAAAGAAACTCCGCAAAAAGCGAAGAAATACTTTCCGAATCTCAAAAAAGAACCAGAAACCTTCCCATTTATAGAAGAACTGGAGGAATTAATTAAAGACGAATGGCAAAAACCTGAGAAGAAGACCAGTCTCAGCAATAGACTTGCCAAGCTATACCCATTAAAGGAATCCAGTGCCAATCCACTAGTAACTCCACCAGTGGTAGACTCCTCCCTGATGCGCCTAGCCAGGCACGTAACTCTTCCAATAGAAGATGCGACTACATTCAAGGATGTATTGGACAGAAAGATCGATTTGGATCTTAAGAGAGCCTACCTATCCGCAGGTGGTGCCTGTAGACCCGCAATAACATTAGCAGCAGTGGGAAGGGCTATCTCAAGTTGGTCCTCCAATGCCGAGAAGTTGGTAGCAGAAGGAGTAGAGCAAGAGCGAGTAATCTCAGCTCTCCAGGAACTCAGCCTTGCAGGCGACTTTGTCGCAGAAGCCTCGGTAGACATGATTAAGTCAACATCCAGAGCAATGTTAAGCTCAGTGATGGCCAGGAGGGCACTCTGGCTAAAACCATGGTCAGCAGACCCCTCCTCAAAATCCAACTGGCGTAAAATCCCATTTGACGGCACAAACCTCTTCGGAGAAAAACTGGACTCGGCCATTTCAAAAGTCACCGGCGGGAAGTCGGGACTCATTCCTTCAGACAGAAGGCCTAGACAACAAAGGGCACCCACATTCAGACGGAACCTCCCAGATAGATACAGGGAAGCAAAGTCCTACAAGCCTGGCAGGGAGTACAGAAAAAATTGGAGGAATCCACAATCTTCCTTCCTAAAAATCCAAAAGTCTAAGACCCCTACCGCCAGGGGAACAGAAGTCTTTTTGAAGATACGTCCGCCCAACCAGCCGTAGTAGGAGCCAGACTAAAGGACTTCAAGCAGGTTTGGGCGGAGATAATAAGAGACCCATGGACAGTGGCTACTGTCCAAGACGGACACAAATGGAGGTTCAAGAATCGACCTCCCAGAGACCAATTCATCAGAACCAGAATTCCAACATCCTGAGAAAAGAAACTCATATTGGCAGAATACGTCCAGGATCTAATCCAAAAACAGGCCATAGTGGAAGTCCCACCTGCACAAAGAGGAAAAGGTTTCTACTCCTCTCTGTTCTTGGTAAAGAAAAAGACTGGGGATCTGCGTCCTGTCCTAGACCTAAAAAGTCTCAATCGCTCAATCCTGGTGGAGACTTTCAAGATGGAAAGTCTACAATCAATCCTCTATGCCATAAATGTAGGCGATTGGATGCTCTCTGTGGATTTAAAGGACGCTTACCTGCATGTTCCCATTCACACAGCATTCCAAAAATTTCTCCGCTTTTCGGTAAATCACCAACATTTTCAGTTCCAAAGTCTCCCGTTCGGGATCTCTACTGCTCCCAGAACATTTACCAAGGTCCTGCTACCAGTGATAGCTCTACTAAGGGAGCAAGGATTAAGAGTCCACCACTATCTGGACGACATCCTACTGCTGGCAGACAACCAAGAGTCTCTTCTACTCCACTGAGACACTTTAACAACCACCTTGCAAAAATTTGGGTGGCTGATAAATTGGAAGAAAAGCAATCTCCAACCCACTCAGAGAATGGTCTTCCTGGGGGCAGAACTGGATACCAAACTCAACACCATAGAACTCCCCCGAGAGAAAATTCCCATCATAATCCAGAGGGCAAAGAGATTACTCTTATCCAACACACTCCCAGCCAGAGAATGTCTCAGCATCATGGGGTCGCTATCAGCAACCCTTCCTATGGTCCAATGGGCCCAGTGGAACACAAGACCTCTCCAAATGTCATTTCTGACACAGTGGAACGGGGTGTCGATGTCCCAACGAATCACCATCCAAAACAAGGTCAAACAATCACTATGGTGGTGGACCCGGTTGCACAACCTAAAAAGGTACAAACACATAGTCACCCCTCCCCAGGAGGTGATTACTTCAGATGCCAGCAGGGAAGGCTGGGGAGCACACTACCAGCAACTCGCAGTTCAAGGCCGTTGGTCTTTCGAGACACAGGACGTAGTATCGAACATCCTGGAGATGAAAGCAGCTTTCCAAGCGCTACTAGCCTTCAGTCCTCTCCTGAAAGGGAAAGAAGTCCTGTTGAGGATGGACAACAGGGTGGCAGTTGCCTATATCAACAGGCAAGGCGGCACCAAAAGCCGATCCATGATGCAGGAAGTCCGCCCAGTCCTCGAATGGGCGCAAGTGAACCTGTCGGGGTTAACGGCGTTATATGTCCCAGGAACGCAGAACCAGCTGGCCGACACGCTAAGCAGAAGCTTCGTTTCCAACAACGAATGGGCTCTGAGTCACCAAGCTTTTTCCCTCATAGCAAGAACTTGGGGCATGCCAGATATAGACCTGGCAGCAACTCCAGACAATGCGAAGTGCCGGAGGTACCTGACAAGAATCCCTTGCCCTTCAGCGGAGGGGACAGACTGTCTACAATACGAGTGGAACTTCCATCTGGGTTACATCTTCCCCCCGACACCTCTCATACCGAGATTCCTTCTCAGGCTCAAGAGGTCATCTTCCACAGTGATAACAATCCTTCCATTTTGGCCGAGACGACCATGGTTCACCACTCTCCTTCAGCTGAATACAGCAAAACCTTTACCGCTTCCACCAGCAGCGGACCTACTCTCCCAGGGACAACTTCTTCATCCATCACCGGAAAGAATGCACCTGACAGCCTGGAGATTGAAAGGACTAGGTTCTTAAACCAAGGCTGCTCCCAAAAAGTGGTAGATACTCTTCTTCAAGCCAGAAGATACACCACCAACAATACCTATATTTCTCTCAGTAGCACAGCAACAAAACTGGAACCCATCTTCTCCAACAGTTGCTCAAATCCTTGAGTTTCTCCAGTTAGGCCTAGAGAAAGGTCTCGGGTCAAGCACTTTAAAAGTTCACGTGTCAGCATTATCAGCTATGACAGGAGTCAAGTGGGCACAAGAGCCACTAGTCATTCAGTTCCAGAGGGCATGCCTAAAGTTAAAGCCTCCCAGAAAACCTTCCTTCCCAACTTGGGATCTTTCGGTCGTACTAGAAGCTCTATCACAAGAACCATTTTTTCCTTTAGAAAACATCTCCTTGTGGGACTTAACACTCAAAGTCACTTTCTTAATCGCAATAACATCAGCCAAAAGAGTCTCAGAGATGCAAGCTTTATTGGCGAAAGAACCATACTTGATTGTCTACCCGGACAAAGTAGTCCTAAGACCATCCGATCGGTTTATTCCGAAGGTGTCATCCTCCTCCCACTTCAATCAGGAGATTAACCTTCCTGCTCTCTCCACAGAACAAGGGGATCCACATCCGCTGGATGTAAGAACTAACATCCTAACCTACCTGTCAACAACAAACGACCTTAGGAAGTCGGAAAACCTCCTGGTTATCCCACACGGCTTTAGAAGAGGTCAAGCAGCAACCTCTCGCACCATCGCAGCATGGCTGGTGAAGATCATCAAAAAGGCTTATTCTCTGAGTAAAACGCAGATACCTAAGGGCTTAAAAGCACATTCTACAAGGGCAATGGCGACCTCCTGGGCGGCCTACTGCAGAGTGTCCTCGGAAACTATTTGCCGAGCAGCGACCTGGTCCTCAAGGAATACCTTTATTTCTCATTACAAGGTAGACTCTGCCAGATTATCCACGGCAGAGTTCGGACGAGCAATTATTCAGTCCAACACCTCTATTCCATGTAAATAAATATCTTTATGCTCAGACCCACCCAGTCTGCGAGTTATTCACCCAAAGGTGTATGCTGCCATGATGCGACAGGAAAATGGAAAATTGTATACTCACCTTTCCGTAATTTTCCTTTCCTGTCGCATCTTCATGGCAGCATACAGATGCCCACCCGTCTGAGGTGAGGTATATATATACTAGAATACCTGGGCGGGGGCCCTCTCTGGGCTTAATAGTTAAACGGTCCTATCAGGTTGTGAGGGCGGAGCCACAACCCAAAGGTGTATGCTGCCATGAAGATGCGACAGGAAAGGAAAATTACGGAAAGGCGAGTATACAATTTTCCATTTTCTTCACTGCTACTATTTTATTTCCAGCACCAATTTCCCTCCCTTGCTCCTCATTCTCTTATCCCTATATCATATTTGCACCACTACACCAGCCAGCCTGCTGAGCCCATTTAGGGCCAGCCACTGGGATCCTTTGTGATTCCCACAAATCTAACACACTTACTGGCAGGTGTACTCTGTATGGAATCATTAAAGAATGTGTTTATAAACATAAGCATAAAATCGCTAAAATGCAATGTATGTTTAACACTCATGTTCTGTAATGTTGCCTCCCTAGCATAAATTCCTCAGGCAGTCGACAAACATAAATTATTTGTTTCATGTTTAATGATATATCTATTTTCATTTCTATTAAGAGACCTGATTCATGCCTCCGATTCCCTGGATTTCTCTATCCAATCGTGCCTCCAATCATGGTAGGGTATGTAAACAACACCACAACTCACATGAGTGTTTCAATACACTGTCATCTGGAACCCATCCCTCCATCGTGAGGAATGGATCTCCAGCTATCCATCTGTCATGTTCGGTCCTGTGCACCTAGTGCACATGCAGTGCGAGAGCAATCACAGTGCCCTATGCGGGCGCTAGGGGGCAGTCATCAGCTACTGCTGAATCCAGGCGAAGGCATGGATTCTATGACTGTCCGACCCTCTGTGATGTTCGATCGGCCCAGCCCGACGCATGCGCCATCCAGCACACAGCGTCAGTCGTCATGTCTGACGCATTGACACCCATGCGTCATCATCTTGTTGGCCCAGGCGCGTGCGTAGGGCGAGCCATACGTACGATGGAATTTTCCACCGCTACGTCATCACCCAACGCCCGCATCCACGCCGCTGACGTTACACACGTCGCATACGGCACACTTATTCAATCACCATGATGGGATATAAAAGGCTGGATGTGGATGTTATGGCCGTCATGGGGCCTGCCCTGGGAGCCTTATCGCGGCGCTGATGTTACACAGGTAAGCTAGCCACGTCCATGTAAAAAATTGTGGATTGCTACGCAATTCATCTATACTAAGTAGGTCTGGTCTTTTCTGGTCATACTTTCTGATCAGTTTGATCTATTTGTACATTTAGATCTTCACAGTTGGCATCTGCATTTGGGGCCGGTATTTGTTTCTACAACATACCATGGTCATTGGACACCTCAACTTGGTGCATACAACCACAGGTACCATGTTTATGAACATATACCCTACTGATGTTTAAATACCTCTGTATGGAATACTAATGGATGCATATATTAAATCTCTGTTTACAGACTATATCACTGTTAGTGTATACTAAGTACCTGTTGTCAGGCGCTTCCATAGGCTCCCAGGTCATATCATCCACATCTTTTAGAAAAGTAAGCATTTTTATTATATTTTATATTCTTTGATGTTAGATATAAAACGCCATGAACTGATTGTGAGTTAGGCCCCATGCACACGAGACGCAGGTGCAAACTCTGCTGAACACACGTTTTTAAACGCTGAAACCGGCGTTTATAAACGCGCGTTTTGCCGCGTTTGCGGCCGCGTTTAGCGGCGTTTAGCCGCGTTTGCGTTTATAAGCGTTTCATCATAGACCCTCCCTAAGCTCAAAAAACAGTAAATTTTAACCATTTCAGCCAGTTTGTGAGACCAGAGTGAGTAGCAGCAGCTGAGAGAGCAGCAGTGTACTTGTATTTAGCGTATCACTTGCCACATCATCTGCCACAAGTTGTGGATTGTCCACTTGCCACGTCACCTGCCACGTCACCTGGCCACATCACCTGGCCACGTCACCTGGCCACGTCACCTGCCACAAGTTGTGGATTGTCCACTTGCCACGTCACCTTGCCACATCACGTGCCACGTCACCTGCCACAAGTTGTGGATTGTCCACTTGCCACGTTACCTGGCCACGTCACCTGGCCATGTTACCTGCCACGTCACCTGGCCATGTTACCTGCCACGTCACCTGGCCACGTTACCTGCCACGTCAGCTGGCCACGTCACCTGCCACAAGTTGTGGATTGTCCACTTGCCACGTCACCTGCCACGTCACCTGGCCACGTCACCTAGCCATGTTACCTGCCCACATTACTTGCCACGTCATCTAGCCACGTCACCTGCCACAAGTTGTGGATTGTCCACTTTCCACGTCACCTGGCCACATCACGTGCCACATCACCTGCCACAAGTTGTGAATTGTCCACTTGCCACGTCACCTGCCACGTCACCTGGCCACGTCACCTGCCACAAGTTGTGGATTGTCCACTTGCCACGTCACCTGGCCACGTCACCTGGCCACGTTACCTGCCACGTCACCTGGCCACGTCACCTGCCACGTCACCTGGCCACGTCACCTGCCACAAGCTGTGGATTGTCCACTTGCCACGTCACTTGGCCACGTCACCTGGCCACATCACCTGACACAAGTTGTTGATTGTCCACTTGCCACTTTACCTGCCACAAGTTGTGGATTGTCCACAATGCAATGCAAGCAATTACAGTTTTCTTTTATATTTTTTAATAGTTTTTCATCATTTGCCATCATTTTTGAGATTTCTAATGTTAAAAAATAGGTCACCTTTAAAAACGCTTATAAACGCAAACGCGGCAAAACGCCGGTACCGCGTTTAGCCGCGTTTAGCCGCGTTTAGCAGCGTTTAGCGTCTGAAACGTGAAAACTTTTGCGTCTGAACCCATTTTTTTGCTTCTGGAAAAACGAGGTTAAACGCAACTGCTTGTAAACGCCAAAAAACGAGAGTGTGTGCATGGACACATAGGATAACATTGAATGGGTTCAGGAGCAGTTGAAAAAAGCGTCCAACTGCCTCTGAACGCGCGTTCAACAGCAAATAACAGCGTCTCGTGTGCATGGGGCCTAAATGTTGACCACATACCCTATACATATATACCTTCCTTTTTCATTTTTATCTTTACATATAAATCCTTACATTCTCATTTGATACTCTGCCTTATTCCCAACCCAGGACACCTGTTTTGTCTCTCGCAATTCATTGCATGTGCACAGCTGCATATGGACAAAGACGTGTCAGCCCCACCACCTGGTGCCCCCTGATCATTATCAGGTGACACCACTTTATCCGTACGAGGATCCACGGGAATTCTGAGGTATTATATGCATGTCTCCATTGTGAATTCTTTGTTTCATTTTTATATATTTTTGTTTATAATGAATACTAAATATGATAATGTAACTATATATAATTTTCCTTTTTTCTAAACATATATGTTTATTTTAGATAAATTAAAGTCACGTGCGTTCCTGAAGAAGCATAGCTTTTGGGAAACATGTAGGACGATCAATTTATGACGCACAAGGAATGAATACACTGCGTTGTATTTTCGTTCCTGTTTGTTTTTATACTATGTAAATCGTGTATTAAATATAAACTTTTTTATAAGTACCTCTTCGTTTTCTATTTTTCTATCTTTTCAATATGTTAATATTCTCAATGAGCACCTCTGAAGTCCTATACACCATGCCCTACAAGGCTTTTCTATTCATATATAATACCGGGATGTAGGTGCCATTGAGTAATGTATTTATACTTAAGGGTTTGCTCTGTTTATTTTCTACATATGGAGTCATGCAATGTGCACTTGCTGCAATTGTGCAACAAACTTGTGAAGTCTGGCAAGTCTAGCAAGAGCTTAGCAAGTCATTTCCAAACTTGCAGCACAATTGCTTGCTAGCTGGCTCTGTGCAGAGGGCCCCTCCAGACCTGCAGATACTTACCTTGCTAGTGCCCCCCCCCCCCCCCCCCCACACACACACACACACACTCAGCTCTTTGACACTAAGGGGAACAAAGCAGTCACTCCATCAGTCATGAGACAGTCATGATATATCTGTTAATGAATATGTACAAACAATTTTTTGTGTTGACCCTTAGGCCTCATGCCCACGGATGTTTTTACAGCCGCGTTTTTGAGCGTTTTTTACAGCTTAAAAACGCCTGTCCATGTTAGTCTATAGCTTCATGCCCCCTAGACGTTTTTGAGCTGCAAATAGCATAGACGTTTTTAAGCTGTAAAAAAAAAAAAACAGGACCAGTGCATTCCTCAGCATCGGCGTTAGGCATAAAAAAACGCAAAGCGTCAAAAACGCGCAAAAATGCCGCGATTGCGTTTTTTAGCTCCGACGTTTTTTTTTTTTTTTGCAAAAAAATAAATAAAAATTATACAATAACATGGACAGACGTTTTTAAGCTGTAAAAAACGCAGCTGTAAAAACGTCAGTGGGCATGAGGCCTTAATCATTTTATATTGCTAGTACAAATATTTTAATTAACTGCTATATTTCTTTACGACATTTCTCTTCACTACTTGCCCTGGATAATATAGGTAGTAAGAGGAAATATCTTCATAGTGAGAGGAAATCCCCTCCAAAACAATTGTCGACAAGGACAGATGCTCCATTGGAACATTTACCCTCACCTCTTGTTTTTTTTCCCCCAGCACTCTCTGTCCTTGCAAAGTAGAGAAGATGAATCCTCTCAGCAGGGATACAGACAGCAATACAAAAATAACAGGGGTTTTAATATCTTCACACTTGACCCTAAACTACAATTTTAGTTACACTTTAAGTATTTGATTGGTAGTTGCAGTATAAAATTCCTCTGTATGACTTTGCACAAATTAGAAGGCTAAACCTGCACAATTGTTACAGTGACAAAGTATCATGCTTTTCTTCCCATAACTATTCATTGGTTTTGTTTGTACACTAAAAGAGACTCTTTTTTTATCTGTTTATATTACATCACCTGATGGGTTTTGTTTTTTCTTTGTTTCCCTGCAAAGGTTAAGCATAATGGGCTACTATGCATCTCATAGTAGCCCATTATGTGTCACTTACCTCAAATCGAAGCCTGCGATGTCCCCAATTTTCTCGCTGGCTGGAAGCGTCCATTCTTCACCCCTCTTCCTTCCGGGGCCACGAACTCCAGCTCTGTGACTGGCTGGAGTCGCTTGACATCACTGCCGCGTATGCGCGCGGGAGCCGTCAGTCACGGCACGACCCCATCTAGAAAGGGCACTGCGCATGCGCCGAATACACCAATGCATGCGCGGAAGACATCGCCGTACGAGGTAATTGTAAATATCTCCTAAACGTGTAGGTTTAGGAGATATTTCAAACACCTACAGGTAAGCCTTAATCTAGGCTTACCTGTAGGTGAAAGTGTTATGTAAGGGATTTCAACCACTTTAAACCTACATTACAGCTTCTTCCCTGGCATTTAACCGTGCAGGGAACCTGTATCCTAAGCTAAGAAGTTGATTTACTAAAGCTAGAGAGTGCAAAATCTGGTGGAGCTTTGCATAGGAACCAATCAGCTTTCATTTTTTTTTAAGCTTAATTGAACAACCTGAAGGTACCCAGAGCCAGAAACCAAGCAATTGTGCTGCAAGTTTGAAAATGACTTGCTAGGCTTCACAAGTTTGTTGCCCAATTGCAGCAAATCCGCATTGCATGACTCCAGATCAACTTTCTTTGCAAACATTCTGCAAGTCTGCTGTGCAAGTTCTGGTTCAGTTATGCCATGCAATAGTCATCCCACCACATGGGTCACTGTGGCTAAATTTCAATGCAGTAGACTTGCAGAGCTCTTGCTGTAGACTCACCACTGCAACTTTGCTCTTGCTAGAGACTTGCCACGCAAATTTGCTACAAATGGGAAAAGTGTCAACTAGAACTTGTACTTCAAGTGCTCGGCAAGCGTACAACTTGCCAAAGAAAATGTGCAGAAAGTTAACAGACTTACAATTAAACACTTCCACAAATCTGTGGCAAGTTATCCTTGGATAGAAGCTGATTGGCTACCATGCACAGCTGCACCAGATTTTGCACTCTCCAGTTTTAGTAAATCAATCCCAGATTTTTCCTGACACTCCCTTGTCGTGTCCACATTGTGGGATGTTGGAGGCATCCTTTATTCATATGGTCTGGTCCTGTCCCTCTCTACAGCGATTTTGTGAGCAGATCCTGGGTGATCTCAATCAAGTAGCGGAGTCAACCCTTGCGTTAGACCCCAGGGCTTTACTGTAAAATATTTTTGATGACCCCACTCTGAGAAGGCATACAAAGTTGTTTCTAATATATGTCACGTATTATGCACGTAGAGAAGTTCTACTTAAATGGAAGACGACATCACCACCACCCACTATTTCTGCATGGTGGAACACTTTTAACTCTGTTTTACCTGTAGCGGCCTCACCCCATCTCCTTTGTCTAGGGGTATGTCACACGACAGGGTGAGATGCGCTACGGCCCATGTCCTCCCCATAGCTGTGGGTGAGGTGAAGGCCAGCACCAGATATTTCCACGGGCCTATGTGTTTTTGTCTAGAATCAAGTCCTGCTGCGCCAACACTTCCCCTTGCTCCCATTAACCAGAGTTCCACACACCGATCACAGTCCAACTCTTGTTTATTTGCATATCTCACAATAAACAGAGCTTCAGTAGCCAACTGGTTGCGACTTGATAACATTTTGATACGGGGGTTGTCAGCTAAACCACTGCGATCTCGCCAGCGGTTACTATAGCATTAGCTAGAAAGGACTTAGAACTTGAGAGTCTCTACCAGCGACTCAAGAGAACATAGATAGGAGTACCTTCGCTGCGCTGCGGCCCCTGTCAGGGGAAGATGTCCCTCCAAGGGAGTTACCAGAGGCCCATCCGTCGCTGGGTTGATGCTGCTCCAGACTCTCCGAATGGGTAACCTCCCCGGCCTCCTCACCTCAGACATGGGCCCCATCCACCTCAGGGACCCTCGCGCTTCTCCACCCTTGCGGGACCCAGTCGAAGTCACTGGGCCCCAGGCCTCCTGGTTTAGTACCTCACCCCAGGCTGAAGGTGCCTGGGATGGACTCCAACTCCATTCCGGTCAGGCCTAGGGCGCCTGGGCCGGAATCCGGAACCGCCCGTACCCAGGCCTAAGGTGCCTGGGCGCGCGAGGAAGAACCTCCAGAAGACGAAGACCGAAGACCTTGTGGTAAGGGCGTCTCCCCCTTTTATCTCCTCACATCGATACCACGGCAGGTTCCCCGCCCTCGCCGTACCATCTCCGGAAAGGGACAAAAAGGGTAGCACTGTGACAGTCAATCTACCTTGAGCCTCCAGGTACCCCGCCACCCAGAGGCCAAGGAGATTATTACACCGTCCAATCCTCCACGAACACAAAGTGGTCCAAAACCTCTCAGAATCTACACACCTGGGTCATACTAGTACCCAGTGTATCCCAACTAAATTTAAAGACCCCGCTACATACCTTTGTACAAAAATATGTATGTTAACAGGAATCGTCTGAGTAAATTTGACAAGATCTGGTCGTCCTGGATAAACTCATGGGGATCTATATAGATGGAGATTTCCCTACCTAGTCTGAAAGCGGACCCCCAACTATAGATACTACATTCCACCTGTGTTACATCCAGTCTATGTATATTCTTTCTCCTTTGTTATCCCTCTTCTCCTCCTGTCCTTCTGCCCCCCTTCCCCCTCCTCCCTTCTCCCCTTCATTTCCTCTCTTCTTCTTGCCCCTCCCCCTTCTTCCCCCTCTCCCCCCTTCATTTTTCCTTTTCTTCTTCACTGGGATGCCCTCCTGCTTCTTGTCTGTTTATATGCAAATCCAATATTCTGGTTTAGTCCTATCTCCTGAAATCTTTAATGCATTTGACTTTAGTTACCGTAAGTGCTCTGTTAGGTACGTGTTGACTGCTCTCCAATATTGTAATGTCTACACTTGTCTTATATGCATGTACGCCTTTGCTTTCTTGTTATACTGACTATGTTTATACTACTGAAATACAGATGATTAATAAAGTTCTTTCATTTGTTAAAAAAAAAAAATCAAACCCAGTCTCTTCGCTCCCAAAAACAGGACTGCGGATGCCTTTCAAGTTCTTATGTAAATGCACCAAGCAAATCTACAATCACCAGGTCTGTCATGTCCAAAAAATATTTTGTATGCATTTTAAAGGCAAATAACAATATAAAAAAGAACAAAAACATTTTTCCAATTTTAACCAATTGTGACAACTTGTGATATAAAGTACACGCTTTTCTTGCTACATGCTTCATTTATCACAACACTAAAATGATGTTGCTGGAACAAATAAAAAACAGATGTAAAAAACTAGAATAGCAGGGGAAAAATGAGAGTACTAGAAAAACATTTAAATAATGACAAAAAAAATGTATTTCACTTTACAGGCTTCAGGCAGATCCTGTGCTCACATAATAATTAGCTCACATAATAAGTCACAGATGAACAGGGGCTTCAGCAGTGTAACTTTGTAACTTTTACCAAAGTAACATTGCATAATTATGAATGGCTTTTGATCTTTGGCTGCTCTGAATGGAAATGACTACTGCAAACCTATTTAATTATCCAAGTTTAGTTATACGTTTTTCAGGTTGTCTTTTTAATGTAGAAAGCCCTTCACTGGTTATTCTAGCTTGTTGTTGGGCATTGTATCTGTCAATAGTATTTTTATGGTGTGAGTTTATATGTTAGGAAAATTAACTCATGTTCCATGTCCACCCTTGTTTAGGAATTGCAATTATTATTATTATACAGGATTTATATAGCGCCGCCAGTTGGTTTACAATTCAAGATTTTCTACACAAGCATTGTATAAACATATTTAAACCAATTAGTTTAGTGTTTGGTGAATGTAGAATTTTACTTCCAGTGTAAGAATTACCTAGGAAGCCAAATGTGAGATTGTAAATTTGTTTGACGTAAACTCATTTGATCATCATTTAGTAGGCACACAAGACTAATTTACAACTGCTTAGTCATAAATGAAGGGAAGATTTCTTTCTACCATTAAGTACATTTTCTCAAAATTGTGTGCCTGGTTGTAAAATAACTGTTCCTTGGTGAAATTTTACTAGGTCTGACTACTTCTGTTTCAAAAACAAGTAATCAATGGACCCCCTAAAGTTTCTATGTGAACGTGTTTCTTTTTCGGGTAGAGGTATATGGAAAGCTGGAGCAAAGCTCCACATTTTCCTGGCTGCACTTAGCAGGATACAGACTGGAATGGCCCACTCACTGTGAGTATTAGGGCTTAGTGACCTCTAATCACAAGTTTCTTGAGTATACACTTGAGTATACAAAGTTCAATAAAACAATACAATTATAGCTGGTATAAGTGTTTTGGATGCATTGAGGGCTTGTCTGGCTCCAGTTTTGGATGCACTGAGGGCTTGCCTGGCTCCAGTTGTGAGTGCACTGAGGGCTGACCTGGCTCCAGTTGTGGATGCACTGAGGGCTATTCTGGCTCCAGTTGTGGGTGCACTGAGGCAGAGGCGTTGCTAGGGGGTGTCTATTAGGGCTATAGCCCCGAATCTGGGGCCCATAGCCCCGAGTCTCTTGCCGCAGGGTCCCTGCCTAACCAGTGGGCCTCGGGGGCGGCGGGCGGGCTGGCTGCATGAGAGAGGCTGAGGAGAGAAGCGTGTGGGTGGATGAGCAGAGATGACATCATCTCTCTCCGCCCGCTCCACATCAGCACTCTTCACAGCCGGGCCTCTTCAATGTGGGAGCGAGGTGTGGCGGGAAGCAGAGAGATGACCTCATCTCTCACTGCCCGCCACACATCAGCGCTCTTCCGCCCTCACAGCATGGTGGAGTGGAGGTTACAAGCTTGCTGTCATCGGTGGAGCTCCACTCTGCAACCAGAACCCCTTGCTTCAATGTCAGAGGTGTGGCGGGGAGGAGCGAGATGACATCATCTCTCACTGCCCACCCCGCATCACCACTCTCCTGCCCTCACTAACTGGACCAGTGCTGCCACTAATGTAGCGACAATGCACATTTGGTGGTGCGTGGCAATCTGCAAATGGTGGCAGGTGACGTGGCAAGTGACAATCTGCAAATGGTGTCAGGTTACAGTGGCAAGTGACAATCTGCACCTGGTGGCTGGCGACATGGCAAGCGACAATCCACATCTAGTGGCAGGTGATCCACATCTAGGTGGCAAGTGACAATCCACATCTGGTGGTAGGCGACGTTGCAAGTGACAATCCACATCTAGTGGCAATGTGATGGTGGCAAGTAACAAGCTGCATCTGGTGACAGGCGACGGTGGCAAGTGACACACTGCATCTGGTGGCAGGAGATGTGGCAAGTGACACGCTCAGGGCTCCCACTAATTCTGCATTATGGTGAGTGGAACCACTTAATTATATATTAGAATGTAACAATAGAAACAATGCGCTTCATTTACCCTGACACCATATTAACCATGGTGCCATGATGATTGAAGCGCCAACACCAGCCATTGCCCACAAAAAATTGCTTACCACCGGCGTGACCCCCCAGTGGGCCTGCAAAAAAGTTGGTGGCCGCTGCTATGGGCTCTAGCCCCAGATCTTTCGTAGACCTAGCAATGCCCCTGCACTGAGGGCTATTCTGGCTCCAGTTGTGGGTGCACTGAGGGCTATTCTGGCTCCAGTTGTGTGTGCACTGAGGGCTGGTCTGGCTTCAGTTGTGGGAGCACTGAGGGCCGGTCTGGCTCCAGTTGAGGGTGCAATGAGGGCTGGTTAGGCGCTAGGTTTCAGTGCACTAACGTCTGGTCTGGTTCCAGTTGAGGGTGCAATGAGGGCTGGTTAGGCGCTAGGTTTCAGTGCACTGAGGTCTGGTCTGGTTCCAGTTGAGGGTGCAATGAGGGCTGGTTAGGCTCTAGTTTTCGGTGCACTGAGGGCTGGTTAGGCTCTAGTTTTCGGTGCACTGAGGGCTGGTCTGGCTCCAGTTGTGGAATCACTGAGGGCTGGTCTGGCTCCAGTTGTGGGTGCACTGAGAAATTAGGCTATCTGTTCTAAAAACTCCATAAAATCATAATTTTTCTTTGCACAAAAGTGAATATTATTAGACACTATATTTTGTTTTGTACCTTTGAATGATTCTTTGGCACCTTTATGGAGCTTTCTGTTTTCTTGGCTTGATCCATCACTTTTATCTGGAACTTCATAGTATCCATTCATCTGGTTATACTAGACATCTTGCATGTGAAGTATTGAAGCTGTTTTATTGCCACCTTACCCTGACACCAAACAGGACTGGAACATTGTGTGTATAACAATATAACTAAAAGTCCAGCAAGCCGGTTAAATTGAAATTAGATGTATGAAGAAAAAGTGGTTTACAGACATAACTATTGTTGCTAACATTGTAAATCAGGACCAGATGTGGGGTACAGTAAAAAATGTCAGGGGGGCGAGGAAGGGAGGTCAGCAGGGCAGTGTATAGAGTCAGCAGTTTGTAGGGCAGTGTACAGGGGCTATTAGTTTATAGGAGAGTGTAAAGGGGTCAGCAGGGGAGTGTACATAGGGTCAGCAGGACAAAGGATGGGAGGTCAGCAGGGGAGTGTACAGGATTCAGTAAGGCAGTGTACTGGGGGGTCAGCAGGGCAAAGGACAGGGGTCAGCAGAGCCAGTAATAGGGTTCAGCAGGGCAGTGTACAGGGGTCAGTAGGGCAGAGGATAGGGATCAGCTGGGCAGTGGATAGGGGTTAGCTGAGCCGGGGACAGGGGTCAGCAGGGCTGGGCAGAGGACAGGAGTCACCGCTGGCAGGAGAGAGGATAGGAGTCACTGCTGGCAAGAGAGAGGATGGGGTCATTGCTCACATAAAAGACGACAGAGGTCACTGCTGGCAGAACAGAGGACAGAGGTCACCACAGGCAGAGGAGAGGACAGGGCTGATCACTGGCAAGGTACTCAGCAGAGCTCTTTCTCCCATCCCCACACTGCACACAGCCTAAGCACAGGGAGCTAGATCCCTTCTGCCCCACAAGCTGAAATCGCATTCCTTTACACAGGGCCACCCTCTGCACAGTGTGTAACTGGCTGTTATTGCAGTTCTGACCTGTGAAATTTACTGATTGGAATGGAATGGCAGGGGGAGATCTTGCTGTCTGTGTTTAGGCTGTGTACACTGCAGGGATGGCAGATGGTAGGACACAGTGTCAAGGGTGGGGGGCTTTGAGGGAGGCGCAACTGAAATCTGGGGGGGCGCAGCCCTCCCCACCATCCCCATGGATCTGGCCATGTTGTAAAGGACAAATTAAAGTGATTAATATGCTGATTTGTGTTCACCAAAGTATAAGAAAATTAAAGAGGAAGTAAACCCTGATGGGTGCCACTTACCTGTAAAAGAATCCAGCGATGTCCCCATAGTAGGCAGCGTCCATCTTCTGTCTCCTCTTCCTTCCGGGACACAGACTCCGGCGCTGTGATTCGCCGGAGCAGCGTGACGTCACTCCCGCGCATGCGCACGGGAGCCGCAATTCACGGCACAGGCTGGGGAACAAACGGCACTTAGTTGTGTTTCTTCTCCGCACATGCGTAGTGAAGATTTTCGGCAGACTGCAAGTGAAATATCTCCTAAACGGCGCACATTTAGGAGATATTTCCACTACCTATAGGTAAGCCTTCTTCTAGGCTTACCTATAGGTAGAAGTCCAACAAGTGCGTTTACAACCACTTTAAGAATTCAGTATTGTGATCTAATGCAGTAGATTAGGTTTTTGATTTTTGCATCCTGAACCTTGTCTTTTTTGTTTAGGTACCTGTCAGAAAATTTGAAATACGTGTATGAATTTACAGAACCCACTCTGGAACAATTAGAGTTTTGGAATAAAATTACGCTTTTTGGTTAGGGGTTTGTAAGGTTACTGATGTTTTTTGTGTGTTTTGTGCAATGGGAGGGCACTCTGTTCAGCAGTTTGTTAGCCAATTTTTCTTCTGTTCTGACTTTTTTTTTTTGTTGGGTTCAACTCCCTCCAATATTATTGTCAGGACCTGGTTCATCTGCTGGTGGCACTGTGGGTCTCAGGGCTGATAGCTGCAGTTCCAGTGTCCACCAGCAGATGTCTCCCAGAAGCCAGCAGGTTTCAGTAATCAGTTTCACCTTGTATCTACTGCTAGGTGGCTATATAAGGCTGCTCCCACTAGCATACGATGCCATAGTATTTTAGTGGTTCCTGCCCTGTACTCCGTTTGACATGCTGCTCTCAGACTCTCTTGTCATTCATTCTTGATCTTGCTCTTTTCCTGCCCCTGCCCTACACCGAGTACCCCAGTGCCTTGATCCCTGCTCCTCAAGTTTTTACCTGCATTGTGTGTATCAATATGGGTATATTGTGTATATAGTTAGTTTGCTAGGTTGCTGGTTAGGCATTTTGTCAGTTTGATTCAGTTTGATTTTCATGCGTTCTCATTTTTATTGCTGTTGGTGTGTGGTTATTGTTTACTGTAAATAAATCACACTTTAAATGGAATGACACAGGGAAAAAGTGTTGAACACGCTAACTGAAATGTAATTTCAGCTAGCGTGTTCAATGCCTTGTCCCTGTGCCATTACATTTTATTACACATACCTTCATTTCTGAATGTATTTGTTTTGGTTTCTTTGTATGTATTGATTGCATGGGTTGTTACCGACATGTGGTGAAAGTTTCATGTCATTAGCACTTTTAGAAATATATTTACCTAGAAGAATGGTGATGTGTTCAATACTTATTTTACCCGCTTTATATATACAGTGGATATAAAAAGTCTACACATCCTTGTTAAAATGTCAGGTTTCTGTGGTGTAAAAAAATGTGACAAAGATAAATCATTTAAGAACTTTTTACACCTTCAATGTGACTTATAAACTGTACAACTCAATTGAAAACCAACCGAAATCTTTTTGGTGGAGGGAAGTAAAAATAAAAACCGAAAATAATATGGTTGCATAAGTGTGCACACCCTTAAACGAATACTTTGTTGAACCACCTTTTGGTTTTATTACAGCACTTAGTCATTTTGGGTATGAGTCTATCAGCATGGCACATCTTGACTTGGCAATATTTTCCCACTCTTCTTTGCAAAAACACTCCAAGTCTTTCAGATTGCGAGGGCAACACCTGTGCACAGCCCTCTTCAGATCTCCCCACAGATTTTTAATCTAATTCAGGTCTGGGCTCCGGCTGGGCCATTCCAAAACGTTAATCTTCTTCTGGTAAAGCCGTTGCTTTGTTGATTTGGATGTATGGTTTGAGTCATTGTTATGCTGAAAGATGAAGTTCCTCTTCGTGTTCAGCTTTCTAGCGGAAGCATGAAGGTTTTGTGCCAATATTGATATATGGAACTGTTCATAATTCCCTCTACCTTGACTAAGGCCCCTGTTCCAGCTGAAGAAAAACAGCCCCAAAGCATGATGCTGCCACCACCATGCTTCACTGTGGGTATGGTGTTCTTGATGATGCGCAGTGTTGTTTTTGCGCTAAACATATCTTTTGAAATTATAGCCAAAAAGTTCAACCTTGTTTTCATCAGACCATAACACATTTTCCCACATGCTTTTGGTAGACTTCAGATGTTTTTTTGCAAAATTTAGCCGAGCTTGTATGTTTTTCTTCATAAGAAAAGGCTTTTGTTTTTCCACTCTACCCCATAGCCCAGACATATAAAGAATACGGGAGATTGTTTTCACATGTACCACACAGCCAGTACTTGCCAGATATTCCTGCAGCTCCTTTAATGTTGCTGTAGGCCTCTTGGCATCCTCCCTTACCAGTTTTATTTTGGCCTTTTCATCAATTTTGGAGGGATGTCCAGTTCTTGGTAATCTCCCTGTTGTGCCATATTTTCTCCACTTGATGATGACTGTCTTCACTGTGTTCCACGGTATATCTAATGCCTTGTAAATTCTTTTGTACCCTTCTCCTGACTGATACCTTTTAATTATGAGATCCCTCTGATGCTTTGGAAGCTCTCTGCGGACCATGGCTTTTGCTGTAGGATGCAACTAAGAAAATGTCAGGAAAGACCTACTAGAAATGCTGAACTTTACTTGGGGTTAATCTGAGGCACTTTAAATGATGGCAGGTGTGTACTGACTCCTATTTAACATGAGTTTAAATGTGATTGCGTAATTCTGAACACCGCTACATCTCCAGTTATAAGAGGGTGTGCACACTGATTCAACCACATTATTTAAAAATTTTTTTACCCCCCCCCCCCCCCCAAAAGATTTCATTTTTTTTTCCAATTAAGTTGTACAGTTTATAGATCACATTAAAGGTGTAAAAAGTTCTGAAATGATTTATCTTTGTCTCATTTTTTTACTTCACAGAAACTTGACATTTTAACAGGGGTGTGTAGACTTTTTATATAACTGTATATCCCAGTTTCTTGGTGTAGTTACATATATGTAGTCATCTCCTATGCTGACTCCTGAGAATTTATGTTATCCCCTACAGTACAATGAAGAAGTACTGGGTAGCTATATTTGGCTCTCCACCAGGACTAAGGAAAAATAAAAAAATGATTGGCCTAAAAGAGGCGAGGATGTCAGAAGGACCACTTAAGTCTTAAGTGCTTAAACTTTCTTTCTTTTTTTGTAAGCTTTGAAAAGCTTTTTATTTGATTTCTGTATCATGTTAGGGAGTTATCCTTTCACTTCCTGATCTAGAGATACAACAGAAAGTGAGAGGAAATATCTGTAACATTAGGGTAAATCCTTTGTCAAAACAGTTGCCACTGGGAAATAGGTGCCCCAATTGGAAAAACTCATCTCACGTTCTATTTACGTTCAAATTTCCCATCATTTTAGGCTCCAGTGCCCCATTACATAGACAGCAGGGGCATAGACAACAAAACAAACCTGACTGATGTTTAAGGTTTTCCCTACACAATCCAAAACTAAAAACATATGCTAGATATACATACACTATAAAAAAAAAAACAATTTTATTATCCAATGGGGTTCTATATATGGCTATCTAGCCACACCAGTCTAAACTAAATTTGGTACCATTATCACATTCAGTCTTTTGCCTTCTGATACATCATAATTGTCTTTACTTTAAAACACATACATTAATCTTCATTCTTTTCTATAATATTATATTATGATTTTAAGAGATCTTACATCTGGGGCAATTTTCTGAAGCTGAGATATGGTAACCTTGCTGTACATGGTGCTAACGTCACGTCTGATGTCATCAAATTCTGAAATTGTGATCTAATGCAAGATGAAAAGACATGTTACAAGAGAGCTGACAACAAATAAAATAGGACATGAAATAAATAGGCAACACTTACATTGGCCAGGTCCTGCTCCAGTTGCAGAATTTCTTGTACTTTTTTCTCTATATCTTCCACTCCTAAGAGACTGAGTATCTTCTGCATGAAAACCTTGTAAGCAGCCAGTATCTATGGTGTTTAACAAAGCAAGGCTTAATGTAGAACTAACAGTGCATACAAAATAAATTCTGTAAATTGAAACCATATTAACACAGATTTCTTAAACATCTTTTCTATGAAAGCTAACAATCAGATGATTTTGTTTCTAAATTTATTTTCGTAATGAATAAATTTGGTATCATAGCTGACAGCTAAATCCTTATAATTTGATTCTCTAATGGAACTGTCTTTCTTCATACTGACAATGATCACATTATTTTTACAAGTTTACTTAATAATTAAACTTGAAAAAATAGTTATTTGAGACAGAATTAGATTTTTTAAATTAGCAAGCGAAATGTAATATTTACTATTGTACCTTTTCACTGTCTTCATCTTGTCCTAAATACAGAGTTCTCTCTGGCAACGTTAGGCCATCTTGGTCAATCTGTTAGGGGGAAAAAAAAGCATTATATATGGAAAGAACTGGTGACTCTTTTGTGCAGGATACAGATCATAGGAAGGGGTTATTTCTAGCTACTGAGTAAATGCATGAATGAAAAATATGCTTTTAATTATTTTCATAAGTATAGGTGCTTATCATTACTTTTCTTTCAAGAGATAACCAGAACAAGACTTTCCTTTGGGGATTTATGAAAGCTCTTACAGAGATAAACGTGAAGAAAAGTCTGTCATACGCGTTAAATTTCTAAGCTGTTCTGGTTATACGCTTTTATAGGCAACATTACTTTTACTCTGCCTACCCATGGAGCAGTATCTACTTATATGAATGAGTGTTCTGTAAATTGCTGCAGAAGTCCATAAACTGATGGTGTATAATGGAAATCTTCAGTTTAGCAAAGAATTCTGTGACTCAGGTTAGGGGATTTGATGGATGGTTGTGTGTTAATTGCCTCCCGAGTTCCCAGTCCTCCTATCTACACCTTCAAAATCCCCCTCTTTAATACGTTTCAGTAGAGGGGCCCTGTTCTGTGGGTAAGTTCCTGACATTCTAGGAGACTGTATAAATACTATTAGATTTCCATTTGAACTAAAAATAGTTCTTTCTTGCATCATGAGTCAACTAATGTGTTTGGAAGCCCTTAATATTTTATCCAGACCTGCTATTTGGATGGAAATCTAGTTGTACTAAACATATTTTTTATACGATGTATGATTTTTCCAGAACGAAATCCATATCCACAGTTACAATTTTGTTCTTTTAAGAAAAACCTCCAATCATGCTCCTTTAAATTTTCTCGTCGCTACAAACATCAATTTGACCCCACAAATCATTACAAAATTGAACGAATGTTTAAAAAAACTAAATATTTAAACTAAATTCTACTGATGTATGGTTTAACAACTGGACTTGATCAGAGGCTCAGGTGCACAGAAGGGTGTTGTAGTAGCAAATTATGCTAGTAACGTCCCCACATAATTTAAAGTGAAGCTCCAGCCCCCCCGCTCCAAAAAAATACAAATACAGTAGCTGCTGACTTTTAATATTGGGACACTTACCTGTCCAGGGATCCCGTGATGTCGGCACCCAGACGATTTTTCACTTGGCCTTCGGGTGCTGCTGCCGCCACCATTCCTTGTAAGGGAAACTGGCAGTGAAGCCTTGCGGCTTCACAGCTGGTTCCCTACTGTGCATGTGCGAAGCGCGTTGCGCTTTGTGAATGGCCCGGCAGCTGGGTAGGGAGGGGGGTGGAACCTCACCACGATGAGGTCACCTGGAAGTAGGGATGAGTATCTTTCAAAAACAGATACCCGCTCCCCCCTCCTCTCTGAAAGGTGCCAAATGTGGCAGCAGAGGGGGGGGGGGAACAAAAAAGCGGTGCTTCCCCTTTTGGGTGGAGCTCAGGTTTAACAAGTTTAGATTATCCTGATAAATGTGCTAGGCTATGCTCCTTTCTAGTCCTGGCAACTAAGTAGTTGCAGTAAATGTACTTTATATTACTATGTAATCTTATCTCAGCGGTTGTTAGGAATTTCTGTTAGGAGAATTTAAAGCAGGGCATGGCCACCAGAAATTCTTCTGGATTTAAGCTTTAAATCTCCTATCAGAAGAGCAAAGCCTATTGGGAAGATTTACTAAAACCGGAGCACTCAGAATCTGGTGAAGCTCTGCATGGTAGTCAATCAGCTTCTAACTTCATCTTGTTCAATTAAGCTTTGACAATAAAACCTGAAAGCTTATTGGATTCTATGCAAAGCTGCACCAAATTTTGCACTCTCTAGTTTTAGTAAATCCCCCCCCCCCCCAGTGCGTCTATTTTTCTTTAAAATAATTTTTTTAGTAAGAGCGGGGAGGAAACCTCTTCTCTGTGCCCCCATCCCTACAGAGACAGAAAGTGATGACACTGGACCAGGAGGTGAGGAAAAATCTCCCACTTGGGACACATCATGTCAACAACTAGAAAAGATTTGTATAGGAAATAAGAGACATTGCCTCAACATAAAAATAAATAATAAAAAAAAAAATCCAACAAGGGTTCTATCTTTTCCTCACGCTATTCAAAACAAAACAATATGTTTCAGCTAAAATGAAACTTTAAACAAATCCACAACAGAAAAAAAACCATGAAAAAATTATGACTATACTTGAAATGTCACACATTCTACATCAAACTTTCTCAGAACAAATAGTTTTTGGATGAAATTTGGGATGTTCATTTCCTTTTCCTGCTGCTACTTCTCATATTTTCCTGCTGCTGCCTAATTGACCCAGAATGCTTTGCAGCCAGCAGGGAGTCAGGAACAGCAGCGGTTTTTAAAAAAGAAATTACCGGCAGCAATAGAAAAAAAAATGGAACCTTAAAAAGAAGCTAGGATATTAAAGTTTGTGTCCAGACAGAAAGTCTTATAGAAAACCACAGGAAGGGAAGGCACTTGTCCAAAGAATGTTCAACATGCTTAATACTTGTATTTGAATGCTACAGATGTAGAACCAGTCATATCACTTCTGTGTAAAAGTATGTTTGCAATAGATGAAATAAAGCAAAATATGTTGTTACCAAGTAGACTTTTTTCAAGGCTTGCCCCATTTCAGCATTTTCCAACTGGTATGCCTTGATTACACTTCGGCATTCTGGATTGTATTTAAATTGTAGCAAATTTTATATTTAACAAATAATGTAGTTCTAAGAGCCCATTCACACAGGGGCGGCACGACTTGTCCCGCGACTCTGCCGAGCGATCCTAACACGACTTCAAAGGTGACTTGCAAAATGACTTCTGTATTGAAGTAAATGGAAGTCGCCCTGAAGTCGTCTTGAAGTAGTACAGGAACCTTTTTCTAAGTTGGAGCGACTTGAGTCGCTCCTATTAGAACGGTTCCATTGTACAGAACGGGACGCGACTTGTCAGGCGGCTGAGTCGCCTGACGAGTCGCCCCTGTGTGAATGGGGTCTTACAGAGAACAACTTTATAAATAGCCAACATTGTAGCGATCTCACCAAACAAATGGACTTAGCTCCCCCCCACCCCTTGCTATTATCATCACAGCTGGGGACCTGTCAGCCCCATCCCCTTAGGTGCTTGAAAAATTCAACATTGGAGTCCATACATAATCTGCAGATCTTATTAAAAATCAAGTGGTCCAGTTTTTCAGCAGAAGGCTAACATGTTTCGGCTTACAAAGCCACAATTATGATGATTAAGGCATTAAAAGCTGAAACATGTTAGATTTCTGCTATAAACTAGATCACTTGATTTTCAAGAAATAAACTCTGCACGAAGTCCAGCGTTGACTTTTTTGAACATTGTAGAGATCAATAATGCCCAATAAACACAACGCAATATCATTTTTGACCTATTATAAACAGGCCACAAAGTAAATAACCTCGTGTCAAGCAATTACTGGCTGTTCAAGTTGAAACATATGACCAGGAGATTGAATTTTACTCAACTCATAGAGGCCAATGAAAATTTCAATCAGAAAATGCAAGTTAAGGCTTCTTTACAGTTTCTACTGAGTTATAATATACTGGTAGATTGATTCATTCTAAGGTGGCCCAGAGGATTATTAAAACCTTTATATAGGTATCAATTTCAGTAATAATACTCAAAAGTCAGTATTGCAATAGAAAAAGATAACTTAAAATCCGATGGATTTTTCCATCGGAAATCCGATGAAGCTGACTTCCATCAGTCTTGCCTACACACCATCAGTCAAAAATCCGACCGTCTCAAACGCCGTGACGTAAAACACTCCAACGAGCTGAGAAAAATGAAGTTCAATGTTTCTGAACATGCATCGACTTGATTCTGAGCATGCGTGGGTTTTTTCTCCGATGGAGTTCCCCACAGACGATCGGAATTTGCTATCGTTTTTTTTTCCAGTAAAATTTAAAACATGTTCTATTTTTTTATACCGATGGAAAAAATACTTTTTCATCAGAAAAAACGATCGTGTGTACGCGGCATAACACAGTGTAGCGCAGTTTTGTGAGGTCTATATCATTTGCTCTAATCAGTTCTTTAAATGATGATGTCACCATTGCACCTCTGCTTTTTTTGTTTTGGTAAAGTCAAACTAATGGTAACATTTTTGCTAATTTCAATCTTTCTCCACGGTGCATTGATCTGACGTATACTGTATGTGTTGCACATATGATTCTTTGCAGATTGCCTTTGTTGCTCTCTCCCATCATTTCTCTCACAGTTCTGAAATATTTCTCTGCTTCTACTTCTCTACCACTTGGCCTGTGCTTATGAGGGAAGCCAGCCAAGACATTAGAACAAATTATACAGTATGAAAAAAGATAATCTATAAAGTGATTCTGAAGGTCGCTGCAACCTTTGCGGAGCTTGCCAGAACCCCCCTCTTAGTTGGCTCTTTCAAACTATCCCCCTCCCTTCTTCCTTCCTGGACCCATCAGAGATGAGCCAGAGCCCTAACTTCACTTTACCTTCCTTTGCATGCTGCTCAGTGAAATATACAGACTGACATGCTGCACTATTCGGACACCAATCTCAGGTTAGGTTTTTGTGACCTACCAAAGAACCGCACATATTCCATTTTCATTTTATGCTGCATTAGAAAATTAATTCTTTCTGGGTAGTCTATTAAATAGGCAGATATTTTCATCAACTTCTGACCGTCTGATGAGTAATAGATAATAGAGAAAAATACTTTTCGTAGTACTGGTATTGTGAGCATTTAATTATTCAAATATTATATACCCAACAGGCTTAATTCCGTAATGCCTATCATCTGTAAATTTTGTTTTACACTGCAATGGGAGAGTGTTTCTTTTATTGGTTGGATTAAATCAAGAACTATCTGTGTAGCCCCAATAACCGATGAATCAACTTTCAAACATCATTTTTCTGTAGGTTTGAAAATAAAGGGGAAATTGGAATCCCTTATATAGGCAACATAAATATGCTGATAACAAAAGGCCTAGTTACCTTCATCATGAAGCTTTACTAATTAACCGCGTGCTGACCAGCCGCCGTCATTATACTACGACAGGTTGGCTCGTTCCCGCAAATCGCCGTAGGTGTACGTCGGCTCGTCAACTCAACTTTGTGGGCGCGCACGCTCTCCCATTGGCCAGCAGGGGACCCAATCAGCCGGTCCGGCTGACTCAATGTCTGCTGGCCACCCGCAATCGTTCACCACAGTGATAAAACGGGGATCTGCCTGTGTAAACAACCAATGTGTAAACAAGGCAGATCTCCATTCTGACAGGGGAGATCACACAGATCCTGCCTTTCTGCTAAGCAGGAAGACGGATCTGTGTGTTTCCCCAGTCACACAGTCCCCCATACAGTAAGAAAACACAAACAGGGAACACATTTAACCCCTTGATCGCCCCTGATGTTCATCCCTTTCCTGCCAGTGTCATTAGTACAATAACAGTGCATATTTTTAGCACTGATTACTGTAATAATGTCACTGGTTTGCAAAAAAGTGTAAAAAATGTCAGTTAGGTGTCCGATCTGTCGGCCGCAATGTCGTAGTCCCGTTAAAAATCGCTGATCGCTGCCATTACTAGTAAAAAAAAAAAAGTAAAATAAATAAAAATGCCATAAAACTATCACCTATTTTGTAGACACAATAACTTTTGCGCAAACCAATCAATATACGCTTATTGCAATTTTTTTTTCCCAAAATTTGTAGCAGAATACATATCGGCCTAAACTGATGAATACATCTGTTTTTTTGGGGTTTTTTTTTTTTTGGGGGGGGGGGGGAATGTTTTAAAGCAGAAAGTAAAACATTTAGTTTTTTTCAAAATTGACACTCTTTTTTTGATTATAGCTCAAAAAAATAAATAAAACAGAGGTGATCAAATACCACCAAAAGAAAGCTCTATTTGTGGGAAAAAGGACATCAATTTTGTTTGGGTATAGCGTCGCACGACTGCGCAATTGTCAGTTTAAGCGACGCAGTGCGGCATCGCAAAATGGCCTGGTCATTAAGGGGGTAAATCTTCCAGGGCTGAAGTGGTTAAATATATTGCGTGACTAGTACAGTATGTTCAAACTCTTTGACAAATATGGTAGCAAGACTGCAGTTTGTAGAATTACTGGGCACAATTCACTAAAGGTTTACGCATGCGTTATGACGGTCACGTGACCACTTAACGCATGCGTTAATGTAAATGTAAATTCACTATTGCTCGTATGCGGTATTTAGCTCAAACACCAAAAACGCTTGTTAAATATCGCATAAAAAGGTATTAAAGTCAATTCAAGGACAGAAATAAATAAATAAATGCATGTGGTAATGAAGTACTGATCCAAGCTTGCGATAACTATGCGATAACTATGGCAATGGTTAGAACCCCCCCCCCCAGTGATTGGTTTAAAAAATAGACAGGGAAGCACTGCAAGCTAGAGCAGGTATCCGCTAAATTTCAGGAGTTGTTTCTGGAGGCTGTCAGGTGGCATAGGAAAGAGGATGGAGCCCTTTGAATCCAGTCTCCTGGAATTTAAAGCAATGCAGAAGAGGAGGGGGAGAAGATCTCAAGTGGTCCTTTTAAAGGAAAAAAGCTTAAAGAAGCGCACACTGCTGGATCAATTCACAGATGCTGATACTCTGCAGAAGTTCAGGTTATCCAAGCAACTTACCATGGACCTTTATACCCAACTCATAGGGTACCTTGCGCCCTCAACCCAGAGAAGTCATGCCATACCAGCCATGACTAAATTGCTTGCAGTCTTGTGCCGCGTACACACGATCGGATTTTCCGTCAGAAAACCTTGGAGGGATTTTCCGACGGAATTCCCCTCAAGCTTGGCTTGCATAAACACGGTTACATAAAAGTTCGCTGCACTTTCGACCGTCAAGAACGCGGTGACGTACAACACTACGACGAGCCAAGAAAATGCTTCCGAGCATGCATCGAATTGTTTTCGAGCATGAGTCACAATTTTGTGCGTCGGAATTGCTACAGACGATCGGAATTTCCGATTGGAATTCTTTCCGTCTGAAAATTTGAGAACCAGCTCTCAAATTTCTGCTGGCGGAAATTCTGACAGGAAAAATCAGATGGAGCCTACACAAGGCCGGAATTTCTGACCAAAAGCTCACTTTGGACTTTTCTTGTCGGAATTTCCGATCGTGTGTATGCTGCATTACACTTTTTTGGGAAAATCATCATATCAGATGCTCGCGATAACTTACCGCGTGGTTTCATGCGATATTTAAGGCATACTTCGGAAAGATAAAAAAGCATGCAAGATTTTAAGGAGAGTTTCTTCATGGATTGCAGCTTTTTTTCCCGGAATGTTATGCGTTATTTGACCGCATACTCGAATGTGGTAAAAATATCACTTAGCGAATTGTCCCCACTGTTACAAATGTAAACTTTTAAAAACTGCATAAAGATACATGTATGTGCCTGTCACTGCTAGATGCAAAAGAGCATGCATTTCCATTTTATTATGTGTTTCATAAAGAACAGCTCTCACCCGGGAAGAACTTCCCTTCTGCTAATTCCAGTAAGCCCACTATGTGACATTTATGATGATTGGAAGGTACATCATCCTTAACCTCATTCCCAGGATAGAGATCTGACCTCACAAATGATATCAGTAAAAATCAATAAATCACAGCCATGACTGTCATATCTGTCCTAGATTTAACCCTTAGAAGAAGGATATCCCTTCCCAATCTTCAATCTCTTGTTCAAATATTCTACAGGTTTATAACGAAACCAGGAGAACTGACAGTAGAAATGTACAGGGAATATTTCTGCAAAATAAAATCAAGATTCTTCTTCTTTGTAATAAAAACTAAATGAAATAAGAATGGGGAGCAAAGGCTGAACAAGAGAAGAATGATAGAAACTGAAATTTTATTGCAATGATATTACTACAGGGCATCTCTAGCATTTTTTTTAATTTAGAGGCAGAGCAACATCACCTGTTTGCTTAAATACTGTAACTTAGGAACAAATATCCATTAGCCCACATCCCACTCCATGGCAGCTGGTGCTTGTCTTCACTCCCACTCCAGCCCTTGAACCTTCATAGTCATCGTCAACGTCAATTAGGAACCACGGGGCCCCGTACAGACAGCTTGACATGGGGCTCCATACAGCCAAAGCTTAAGGTATGAATGAACACAGTGAGTGATCAGTACCAATTACTCATTGTGTTCATACAGGAAAGGAAGGGGCTTGTAAATATCACATATGTACTGGACCTCTCCCTCACTCTCCATCTTGAAGGATGCTATTGCGTGCTTGCAGCTGCCGGTGTGAAGGAAGGGAGGGAAGCTGGCAGCACTGCAGGGGTAGAGGGCACACAGTGGGGCCTGGGCTGTATGGGGATATAAATGGTGCACAGGGAAGGTGATTGTTGTGGCAGGGGGGGGGGGGGCAATTCCTGGAACTGATCCCCTGTATGGCTATCTCTGCAGCAGCTGAAAGCCAAAGGGAGGGAGCGGAAAAAAGCCAGCTGATCACCCTCCCTGGCATCATCCAATTCACCCTGCTGCCTTGGCCCCCATGCTGGCCTGTGCCCTATACAGGAGAACCGGTGGTACCCCCTTATCCATGGTCCTGGCTGCTGGTACTACATTGTTCCTCATAACATTGGTGGAAAGGCAGCCACATGACCAGAGAGGAGGAATGGCTTCATTGGAGTGGTCATGCATACAGGGACTAGAGGCAAGGATCTTTAGAACCTTTGTTTACGGGAAGGTTACCAGGTAGAACTTAAAGCAAAACTATACTCACCTCCACTCCAGCAATGCAGTCCCTCACCAGCCGCTGACATATTCAGCCGATCGTCTTCTGGGTTCCCATCTTCAGCCATTTTGATTTGCTTGGGCAGGATGACCTTGCTCCCATGCATGCATGGGGGTTCATTCATCTTATCAGATACTAAAATTGTACATTAAGCTTTGAGTTTGCACCTTAGTGTGCATTGCGAAGAAGCAGATAAGACTACTTTATTGCAGAACAGATATAGTATGTCTCTTTGCCTGTTTGAAATTTTTAATTAGTGAGTAAAGTTCCACTCTAAAGGTAATGTCACCTTGCCCATGCAGGGCAAGGTGACAGTTTCTCTGGAAAGGTCATCCAACTACCCCCTGTGTAGGACCATCCTAGTTTAGGTGCTAGAAGTGAGGCAAATATAGCTTTTAGCTATGCAGTTAGCAGTGGAGGCATAATTGTGTTTTGCCTACTCTGAGTTCTGCAGCTGCAGGCTTGCCTGTCTCCCCCTGTTTTTCCAGAACTTTCTGGAAACATAGTGAGCAGGAGAGGGCAGAGTCTTAGCTGACCTTGTTTACAGACTTAGACAATCCCTGGCTGAGAAGAGTGACCAGCAGGGGGCTGAGAGTGGTATATAAGGGTGAGAGCATGGTCATTTGCCTGCTGGAGAGTGACCCAGCCTGGAAGTGCTGTTAAACCTTTCAAGGCTTAGAAGAACCTTTCAGAAGTCTTCGGTGATTCTAACGCACAGAGGAGCTGAAGGATCCCCTCTAAATCGCAGGAACACCCAGGGCAACACCCAGAGGGGATTTTCTTGGGATACTTTATGCCAGCGTTGACTGAAGCTGAAAGAAGGCCTTCAGACTGCCTGGATCAAAGGCAGCAGGCCTTAGAGAGTTCTCAGGAGAGAGACTGTTGCCTATCGACCCCCTTGTTGAAAGAGGGACAGTGCCAGACCTGCTGCCAGGACTACACCTTAGATGAAGCCCCCCTGTGCTAAAAGATGTTGCTACTCTTTGTACAGAAAACTCTGTTTTACCTTGGTTAACTGCTTCAAGACAATGGGGGTTATTTACTAAAAGCAAATCCACTTTGCACTGCAAGTGCACTGCAAGTGTACTTGGAAGTGCACTGCAAGTGCACTTGGAAGTGCAGTCACTGTAGATCTGAGGGGGACATGCAAGGAAATAAATGTAGCACCCTCTACCTTAGGTAGGTGCTAAGTGTAAGGGTTTTTGTGTAAGCTGCCAGCTAGGCCTGTTTGTTTTGATCTGGGGGCATGGGGGTGGTTTAGTGTAGCAGTAAGTGACTGACATGTACTTTAGCTCTAGGGTGCCTCCTCTGTTTCTATGGAGAATGTTCTGGGAAAGGGACAGGGCAGAGAGCTGGAGTGACATGGGGTGCATGTGAGGAGCTCTCACCAATCCCCAACTAAGTTTGGTAGGGCGCAGGCCTCCTACATATAACCATGGTCAGCCTGCTGGGGGAGGAGTTGTCGGCTGGGTGAACTGGATGATGGAGTGTTAGACTGTCGTGCCTGAGGGAACCTCCTTTCTGGGGTGGTGGGTGTACCTTAGTCAGGGAGCTCGAGAGCTGGGAGGGAGCCTCTCCTTACATGGTCATGGAGAGTTGTCCTGGAACAGGAGCTGGAGGAGCTGGAGGAGACAGCTGGTCCACACGTCCGGAGTAAAGACATTCAGGAAGGATCCAGGGCAGATGTTGGTGAGTGGAAAGCACAGTGGAGAGATCTGGAAGAGACATTCCAGGGAAGCTGGATGTAGAGGCAGAGGGATAGACTGTGGGAGTTTTGTGTCAAATCGATGCAGCCATGAGGGCGGGCAGGATTTGCAAGTCGGACTTGCTGGGATCAGTAGTCCATCACCTTTTATTCTTCTCAAGTAAATCGGTTGCTGCCACAAAGGGGTACTGCAGGCCCTGACCTACAAAGGGTCATCAAGTAAATACAATGGGACCTATTTAGAGTGAGGCCTAGTCATGTTCTGATGGCGTGACAGGATTACTAGACTTGGACAGTGAAGTAGTGTGCTGGAGGAAGAAGTGTTCTGAGGTAACAGTCTGTCGAGGTATGTGCTGAGGAAGAAGTGTTCTGAGGTAAAAGACTGTCAAGGGTCAGCCATCTTGTTCTGAAGAGAAGTGACGCAGTTACTTTATTCTACAAAGTACATAGTTCCTATGGAAACATATGAAGAGAGAGAGAAGAGCGCACGCACCATAGTGTAACACCAATTATTTGTGGAAGCTTGAAAATTAAAAATGAGGAAGATTGCACTCACAAACAGGAACTTGTTCGTTCACATATACATATGGCTCTCAGTTCCGACCTCCTCTCCTGGCCTATGCAGGGCGATAGGCTTGTGGGGCGACAGCAACGTTGTAGGGATAAGCGCTCCGGATAAGCTACCCTGTATTCCCCACTGTGTTCCCCACTGACACACGCTATCGTACGGACCAGCCGGCCAAGCGTGACGTCACTCGCAGCTTAGAAGGGGGAGCCAAACTGTGCGTGCTGCTTCCTCTGATTGTTTACTGTTGCTATGACGACATGTTTTGGAGTTTCCTCCTTCATAGTTCCTATGGGTATCCCATGTCCCCTTTCCCCAACCAAGTTCAATTCCCTAATAAAAACATCGAAAACAAGCAAGAGACTGTTCATTGACCAATAAGTGTCTCTAATGGAGGTCTGGCAGCAGGGTGAAATGTGTGGATGCTGTAACACGTAGCAACCCAGCGGGCCATTGCTACATAAAAAACAGCATTTTTGCTTGCACATTAATTGGATGATAAAATCAGCAGAGCTTCCCCTCAGATCTACAGCATTCTACAGCGACTGCACTTACAAGTGCACTTGTACTGCAAAGTGGATTTGCCTTTAGTAAATAAACCTCAGTGTCTTCATTCAAGTTATTTAGTTCTGGGCATCCCAAAGCTTTTCCCAATCCCTATCCCAGTTCTATAAAACAAATAAAATACCAAAAAATACACTATCTGCCTAATTACTGTCTGAGGACTGAGTGAGATTTGATGATGTAACGACAGGGGTTAACGTTGTTTAAATATATTCCATTCCCGAACACACAGCAGCTACCAGACACTCCACAGTCAGGCGACCGAGACCCATAGGAATAATTCTCCCAGAAATAAGAGACAAACGCTCTGTATGAGGCTTCCAACTGGTCTGACACTTTATTGAGAAAAAGCCAGGCTTTTATATACACTAAACGAATACTGTAGTCCAAATGGACAACTCCACCCACAACATCACACAATGGTCACATAATGAGCCCCCAATACACATTATTCTGACATCTCTTAGCAGACAACAGGGAAGTTCATTAGCTAATCCCTTTTCAGCTTAAATGACTATGCATGACCTTTATGTTCCCCAGACTGTCTGTCTGCTAATTTACAATACCCACAATTACAGAGTTAACTATCACACCCCACAATAAAAAGATCTTTAGAATAGTTGGGATTCATTAACATTACACAGGCATCCAGGTGATTGGAGTTGAAGAAATCAGCATCTCTCAATTAACCTGTTGTGTTCAGGATCAACAAACAGTAAATAGTTATTTACAGATATCCTGGGGAATATGGTGGATTAATATTACAGACCCATTTTAAAGCAATCCAAGACATATTCTCAATGTCCATTATTTCCTGGCTCATACTTTCTAAGAACTTCTGGGTTCCACGGGCCCACCCTTTACAGATGCATTTGGCTGAAAATACCCTGCGCCTGGCTGCTTGCTCCACTAAGGGATCAGCACCTGGCATTAATCCGCCGGACCAATACAGTCTGTGCACTATACGTGTAATGTGTACAGTAAGAAAATGATGAGAGTAGATATAGAAAGCTATTAAGTACCCTTAGGTAGAAAATAATAATATTAACCGGTTCCCGACCGGCTCCTGTACATATACGTCGGCAGAATGGCTGGTGTCCCGCGATCGGGTCACAGAGCTGCAGAACGGGGGGAGGCAAGTGTAAACAAGCATCTCCCCGTTCTGCCTAGTGACACTGTCACTGATCGTCTGTTCCCTCTCATCGGGAGCAGCGATCAGTGACGTGTCACTCGTAGCCATGCCCCCTAACAGTAAGAATCACTCCCTAGGACACACTTAAAGTGGTTGTAAACCCACTTATGCAACTTGCACCTACAGGTAAGCCTAGATTAAGGCTTACCTGTAGGTGCAAGAAATATCTCCTAAACCTACACGGTTTAGGAGATATTTGCTAAAAATTACATGCACGGTGTCTACGGCGCATGCGCGCCGTAGACAATGGCGCATTCATAGGGTTAATCCCATTCACAAATCTGGATTTGAGGGCTCCCGCGCTCATGCACGGAGTCACATCTTCGCCGCTCCGGCCAATCACAGCGCCAGAGTGGCGCTGTGATTAGCTGGAGCGGCGATACCCAGAAGTACCCTTCCGGCTATCGCCGCAGCGATGGCTGCGGCTGAAGAGGGAGACGAGGACGGCTTCGGGGGCCCCGATCTAAGGTAAGTGATGCATAATGAGCTAGTATGCTAGTCATACTAGCTCATTATGCCTTTGTCTTGCAGGTTGTTTTTTAAAAAATATATTTTTTACAGGGTTTACAACCACTTTAACCCCTTCAGCGCCACCTAGTAGTTAACCCCTTCGCTGCCAGTGTCATTTTCACAGTAATCAGTGCATTTTTATAGCACTGATCGCTGTAAAAATGACAATGGTCGCAAAAATGTGTCAAAAGTGTCCACCATAAAGTGGCAGTCATGATAAAAATCGCTGATCGCCGCCATTACTAGTAAAAAAAAATAATAATAATAATAAAAATGCTATAAAACGATCCCCTATTTTGTAGACGCTTTAACTTTTGCGCAAACCAATCAATATATGCTTATTGCGATTTTGACAATATAAGGGGAGCAGTACTGTGCAGCATCCATACATATAATATAAGAAGACATGCTGACAATTTTACACAGCATACAGACTGAGAAAAATTGTACTATCCCTATCCATTTTTGCAGATTAAGAAACTATACTGAATATTAGGCCTCCTTCACACTGGGTGTACACAACTGTACACCCACACATTGGGAACAGTGGTGTTGTTCATGCAACTGCTGCTTCCCAATTGACAGCAATGGGGCTGCCTGCATGGGGATGCACAGAACACCTGTGCATGACCTTCCTAGTAAACACGACCCTCCACGATTATGTACTATGCACCGTCTATACATATAGAATGAGGCATTATACTGTGAATTACATCAAACATGTAAAACAGGAGAAGTGGTATTATGCATAATCTATACTTGTAGAATAAGAAAAGATACTAAGAATTACATCCAGCATAAAAAATAAGAGATGTGGTGCTATGCGTCGTCTATTTATATAGAATGAGGCATGATACTGAGAAAAGCACCCAGCATACAGTACAGGAGAAGTGGCACTATGCATTGTCTAGGTGTGTAGAGTATAAACAGATACTGAGAATTACACCCAGCATACAGAATAAGAGAAGTGGTGTTTAGCGACATCTATTTATATAAAATAATGCATGATACTGAGAAAAGCAACCAACATACAGGACAGGCAAAATACTGAAAATTACACCCAGGATATAAAACAAAGGATGACGTACTAGGCATTGTCCATACATATAATAAGAACAGATAACGAGAATTACAGTCGGCATACATGACAAGAGAAGTGGTACTATGCAAGCAGAATTAGAGCAGGTATGGAGAGTTACATCCAACATACATAATATGAGAAGTGGTACTATGCATTGTCTATACATCCAGAACAGTGGTTCTCAAACTTTCTAGTGCTGTGACCCCTTGATAAAATTTCCCAAGTTGTGGGGACCTCTAACAGTAGAATTTTCGTAGTGTGGGCTGTCAGCACCCAAGGCAAGATAAGTAATTTGCCCCCCCCCCCCCCTAGCCCACGGACATTTAGGGCTCCCTGAGTCCCTTACACTCGTACAGTATTAAAACCCCTTCTGGCACATTTTAAGATGTAACACTCTATGCTCTCCTTTCTTTCCCTTTTATCTCTCTATCTTAATTTCTTGTTCCCCCCCCCCCCCCCATCCCTCTCTCTAGCCATCTTTCCTGTTCTTTCTCTTATTCTCTCTCCCTTTTTTCTTTTTTCCTCCCCCTCTTTTCCTCTCCCTTCCATGTATTCTCTATTTTTATTCCTCCTTACTCCTTGGGGGGGGGGGGATGGGGGAGTTGGGATGAGTGGCAGTGCTGGCGGGGAGTTCTGATCAGCCAGGTTAGGTGCTCTTGATCAAGATCATCTGCTGATCTGAGAACTGTAGTGGGGACTTTAAATGGCAACTCTAATCACAGGTAGTGTTACTCAATGTGTCTCCAGCTCTGTGGTGTCACAGGCTCCAGGGACATCCCTGCTGGGCAGCTGTGAAAAGGCTGTGAGTGCTGCGGGCTTCAGGAACAGCCCAGCATTCGGTGACCCCTGGCAAATCGTCATTTGACCCCCGAGGGGGTCCCGACCGCCAGGTTGAGAACCACTGATCTAGAATGAAGTATGATACTGGTAGGAGTATGCGATGCACTGTTTGGCTGAATAATTTATGTTACTCCATTTAATATATCTTTGTTGCTAATATTATATTGTTCTAGGTAACCCCAAAATCTGTTATATGTCTGGGTCCTGAAGTAGCCAAATTAGTTGCAAAACGTTGACCTTACAAACAACACAACATCGCATCATTGTATAAACTGCATTGTTCCAACCATTTGGACTAATTTTATATTGTATGTGTAGCGGGGTGTCCCTTTATGGTGTTCATAAGAGACTATATTGCATTTAGTGAGTCCCGTCCTCCTCTGGTTCCTATTGGATAATATGCTGGCTATTGCTTGACAATAAGAAGGGAAGTGCATGATGGGATTTGTGGTACCGGGAGAGTTGGACTCCAATGGCGAGGGTACTTCACAGACTACCATACCCACAGTGCAACGGAACATCCATCGTGCATTGCCCGGCACAAGGTCTGCTGGGGATGGACTACTTAAGGGAAGGAGAAGCAACGCGCGGTCTCTTTGGACATCCCCCGCCCAGCAACTTGGATCCTGTTGGGGCCTATCACATTGATTGAGGCCGGAGGGTCCGGGCCTACTGAGTGAGAGCAAGCCTGCTAATCGGAGAAGGAGAGAAGCCTCATCTAGAGAGCCTGTTGACATCTCGGAGTTCCTGAGGGTCGAGCCATCTTCACCTTCCCCTTTGGTTGTCCGGAAGATCGGAGACTGTGAGTGACCGGGAGATTGCGTGCTGAAGCCCAGCAGCGGGGTCGGTTAACGGATTGGTCTGGGCGGGTGAGAGAGCACTGCTCAGGAATTCTTAACTGTGTTAGGCCTGCGATTCTTTGCCTAGGCCCCACTGCCATCACAGCAGTGTGCCGCGCACCCAGTATAGCGTGCTGCGCAGTTGAAGTTGGACGTCTCATTGCCTGTGACTTTGGGCCCAAAACTACAGTAGGATTACAACTAACTGGGTTATTCCTTGGATTACAAATGTAAAAGTGCACCAACGTTGCTAGCAAAGATCCCTTCGCTAGCAACGTTGTTGCACTTTTAAATTTTTTATCCAAGGAATAACTCACGGGGACGTTGTTCGGGTGCCATATTGCCCACGTGGGGGAAGCTCGCGAGCGCAGTTCTATTAGAGACAATTAGTGTGTAAAAGATTAGTATATCAAGACAGTGGTTACATTGTGCATAACTTTGACTTTGCAGGGCTCTGCATGTTTAAACCTAACCTTTTCATTACCCAGTAAAGATATTTTATGGTTAAGCAATCACGGTGTGTGGACTGTTAACTTTTCCAGAGAGTCGGTCAGCACAGCTACTCTAATCTTAACAGTGAAGGTATATTGCATTGTGGTTTTTCATTTCTTGTGTGCTGCAGAATCTCACTTGTTTAACCGCTGTGCCAGCGGAGGGTCAGAGACAGTTTTTCGGGGGTTGACAGCAGTAAGGTACAGGCCCAAATCAATACCAGCAGCTCTCTTAACTGGGGGTAGTGCTACACGTGGGGGCTCGAGTCTGGGATCCTGTACTCTGCAATCAAAACCCCTGCCCGTGGTCCCAGCATAGATCCTTTTACTGTGGTCCAGTGGTGAGAATCAACAGGCGCTTCTCCAGGCGCGAGTGTGGCTATGGAACTTCCCTGTGAGAGCTGGGAAGAGGAGGAAGTTGACAGGCTCATGAAGTTACTATCTCCAAGCAGGAAAGCATAGGTGATTGATCTCAAACCGGAAGAGGGAACTTCCCGTACCTACGCATTATTAGAGTGGAGGGATGGTGTGCCCGAGGATTTCAGAGGCCGGAGTGTACAGTCCAAGGACCGGAAGACATACTATCTGGTGCACCCAAAGACTGTAAAAGAAGAGGTTCCTGAAACTAGCCAAGGAAAACCCCTAAGAGAACCTACAACCTTACCGGCACCCCTGACCACTATAGGCCCTGAACTCCTTAACGCTTTAGGGGACCTCGTGACAAAGTGCCAAAAGAATAACACAGTGTGCATAGAGACCGGATACAGAAATCTAAGGACTTTCTCAGGGACACAGCCTGTGCTGCTTGGAGAAGAGGACTTTGATACCTGGATAGAACAAGCAATGCAGGCTGTGGAAGGTTGGGAACTGTCAGAAGCCCAAAAGAAGCAGCGCATAAATTAAAGTTTAAAGGGAGCTGCTGCGGAGGCTGTGAAGAATCTAAGATTCAGCAATGTCACTTGTACTGCCTATGATTATTTAGTCATGTTACAAGAGGAATTCGGTCAGTTGGAGAAAGTAACTGACCTAATTTACCAGTTTGAGCACACGCATCAGCAGCCAGGAGAGCGTTTGTCTGAGTATGTCCGAAGATTGAACAAAATGCTCTGCCAGATAGTCCTGAAGAAAGGGATGGTACCACAGGACATAGACCGAGCCAGAAGGCAACAGATTTTAAGAGGGGCTCTGCACAATGATCCGGTTTGGCTCCATTTGAAAATCACAGAAGGAGTCATGTCCTTAAGTTACCCAGACCTGGTGCAAATAATGAGAGATGAGGAGGCTTTGCTAAAAGGTCAACAAGCAGCTGATAAACGCACCTCTTCTCCCTTTGCTGGGGTTGGAGCAGCCATAGCCACGGAACGTGACTCTGAGGTGGCCGTTTTAAAGTCACAGATGACCCAAGTGTTGGAGATGCTTACTTCTTTGATGGCCAAAGACTCAGGAACTACAAAAGAAGAAGGCAAGAAAGGAATAGTCCGGAATACTTAAACCCCTGTCTATCAACAGAACCGAGATGAGCAAGCTTGTTTTAATTGCGGGGGGATTGGGCACTACAGGCAAGTGTGCCCCAGTCCGAAGAAAACTGCAGTCTTATACCACAAGCCGGCGGAAAACTTCAGAGGGCCCCGGTGAAGGAGTCAACCGGGTGCCCATCAGTTCCAGCCAACTCCAACAAAATACGAGACCCAGGGAGGTCGCAAAGGGAGAACAATTCTCCGCCCAATGAATCTGATACTTCTTGCTTCAGGTCCAAATATAATGACAGGAGGAAGGAGATCAGTGCATACCAGGCCCAACAAGGACTGAGGTCCCGTAAGTGACTGAGAAATAAAAAAACAAAAAAAACTCAAGCAGTAGAACCCAGTCAGGAGAATTCTCAGTGGAAATTTAAGTAGAAGGAATCTACTCGAAGGCCCTTCTTGACACAGGAGCTCAAGTGACCCTCCTATATCGGGACTTTTACCAAAAACATCTGAGATATCTGCCCTTGCAGAAGCTAGAAGAAAGATGGGGCATCGGGACCCAGAGTTTCCCATACGATTTGGCCTTCGACCCTTTAGTCGCCGGGGAAGCAGAGATCTTTGACACACTGGCTGTGGTTTGTCCTCGCCCACCAGGAGCTAACAAGCGTTACCTCATAATAGGGACCAACACTGACCTGGTCAGGAGACTACTGACACCCATAGCCCAGGAACAGGATTCCCCCAACACCCATGGTTCACCCTATGTCGCACCGGGCGTATCAGCGTTTGGTGCTGGAACAGAAGGCCCCGAAAGAAGGAGTGCGGAAGGTCTGGAAGCTAGACAAGATGGAGAGAGTGCTACAGCCGGGAGAAGTAACCTGTCTGAGGGCTACTGTCAAACTCACTTGGGAGCAACCGGGCCCTTTCGTCATACTGGAACCAGACCCTCTGGATACCTATCAAGGGTTGGAGGTAATCCCCGAAGTGGTCCCATTGAGGGCATTGAAGAAGAGCAATGGTAGGGTATCAGTGAGCATCAGGAACACTGCTACTGCCCCGGTGAAGATCCCAACCAGAATGATGTTGGGCCGGGTGAATCCTGCCACCCCAGTCGCTCTATCGGACTTGGAGAAGGGAGAAAAAAGAGGGGCCACGATAGAGAAGCTTTGTCTTGAAGACACGACCCTCCCACCGGCTTGGAAGGAGAGGGCCAAAACCCAGTTGGCTAGGTGGCAGAAGATGTTTTCTAAGAATGAGTTTGATGTGGGATGTGCAAGAAGTGCCACTCATAAGATTCGCCTGCAGGAAGACAAACCGTTCAGGGAAAGAGTCCGGCGGGTCCCTTTGGCCGACTTGGAAGATCTGCGTGAGCAACTGGCAGAACTTAAGAGAACCAGTGTCATCAGGGAATCCAGGAGTCCATATGCTTCTCCAATAGTGGTAGTCAGGAAGAAGAACGGGTCACTGAGGCTGTGTATTGATGCTCAATAGACAAACAATTCCGGATCAGTATACCACTCCCCGAATAGAGGATGCATTACAGAGCTTGTCTGGAGCCAAGTGGTTCAGTGTGATGGACCTGAAAAGTGGGTATTACCAAATCCCAATGCACCCAGAAGATCAGGAGAAAACAGCCTTTATTACCCCTGTGGGTTTCTTCGAATTTAATCTTATGCCTCAAGGGTTGTCCGATGCCCCAGCCACCTTTCAGCGACTTATGGAGAAGACAGTGGGGGACATAAATCTCATTAAAGTGCTGGTCTATTTGGATGACATCATTGTGTTCGGAAAAACGCTGGAAGAGCATAAGGAAACATTGGAGAAAGTCCTGAAGAGGCTCCATGATGAAGGCCTAAAGCCTTCCCTGGAGAAGTGTCAATTCTACCAGTCTTCAGTGCATTACTTGGGACATATCGTGTCCGCAGAAGGAGTGTCTACAGATCCAGAAAAATTGGAGGCTGTCACCTCTTGGCCCAGGCCTACTACTGTGACTGAACTTTGGTCGTTTTTGGGATTCTGCTCCTGCTACAGGAGGTTTGTTGAGGGCTTTGCCAAGATTGCCAGGCCCTTGAAGAGCTTCTAAGGACTGAAGGGGAAGGAGAAGATTTCGGGCCCAGGAGACATGGGGAGTCTATAGAAGACCAGTGGACCATCGAGTGTGAAGAAGCTTTTACCAGGTTAAAGGAAAGCCTAACCACTGCCCCCGTCTTGGCCTATGCAGACACCAGGAAGCCCTATGAGTTACATGTAGATGCCTGTCGTGATGGTCTAGGAGGGGTGTTGTATCAAGAGCATGACAGCCAGTTAAGACCTGTGACCTGGTAAAGGACCTGGTAAAGGATAGGCTCCTGAGGTAGAAACCTATGGGGCGGTTGGGGGGGGGGATTATAAGTTAAATATGCTAATGACAATGCATTCGATTTGGGAGAGTTTGCGAACAGGAGAAAAGACCCAGGTTGGGCGGGGGGGGGGGGGGGGTTGTAAAAGGGAAAAATTAAAACGTCACTGTTGTACTGTAAATTGATTAGTTTTTTTTTTTTTTTTGTATGGACAGGAATTTTAATATGTTTTTGTTTATATATCAATGTGTGAGACTAAATGCACAAATCACATGTATGGATTGAGCAAATGAAAAATAAAAGGATTTAAAAAAAAGACCTGTGAGCAGAAGCCTGGGCCCGGCGGAGAAAAACTATCCCACCCACAAGCTGGAATTTCTGGCCTTAAAATGGGCTGTGGTGGATAAATTAAAAGACTACTTGTATGGGGCTGAGTTCGTGGTTAAGACAGACAATAACCTGCTCACCTACCTTCTGACCACCGTCAAATTAGATGCCACAGGCCACCGTTGACTGGCAGCCCTTTCGGGATTTACCTTCAGTTTGAAATACAGGCCTGGGGCTGGAAATAGAGATGCAGATGCCCTATTCAGAAGAGATCATACCACAGGGGATTCTACTGAAGGATGGACTCAGCTGGCCCCAGAGGGAGTGCGAGCCCTATATCAGGGAGCGGAGTTCCAGGCAAATGGAGGATCCAGAGCTGAAGAGATGGGAGTTTCGGTTGTCGGAGTGCCTAAATATTACTGTGATGTAACTCAGATCGAGGAAGAGAATCTTCCAAAGCTGTCAAAGGGAGATCTGAGAAAAGACCAGCTGGAAGACCCCCTGGGGAAGTTGATATTGGAGGCATTGGAGACTCAGGACCCAGATATGCTCTCAAAGGACTCTTCAAGAGAGGTTCGCCTGTTAAGAAGGGAATGGGACCGGTTGCAGATGCATCAAGGGGTGGTCTAACGAAGGGGCCCCTCTGACGATCTAGAGGAAAAATGGCAGCTGTTCCTGCCCGAAAAACACAGGAGGGCAGCATTGATTGCTTTACATCAGTGGTTCTCAACTCACTCCAGTCCTCAGGGCCCACCAACAGGCCAGGTTTGCAAGATAACTGAAATGCATCACAGGTGATATAATTTGTTGCTCAGGGATTGCAGTATTCTAGTCTGCATCTCACCAAGGTAATACTTAATATCTGGCCTGTTAGTGGGTCCTGAGGACAGGAGTGGAGAACCACTGCTTTACATGATGACCATGGCCATCTAGGCTCTGAGAGGACTTTTCAACTCGTAAGGAACGGGTTCTATTGGCCCTGTATGCGGGCTGAAGTGGAGGAATACTGTCACTCTTGTGCACGCTGCATACAGAGGAAGACCCTGCCTCACCAAGCTGCCCCAATGGGCCACCTACAAAGTCAGGGCCCCTTGGATCTGGTATGCATTGATTTCCTTTGTTTGGAGCCTGATCTGAGTGGACAAGGGAATGTTCTGGTGGTAACTGACCATTTCACTAGATATGCTCAAGCGTTCCCGACCAAAGACCAGAAGGCCTCGACAGTGGCTAAGGTGCTTGTCGAAAAGTTCTTTGTGCATTACGGGTTACCTCAACGCCTTCATTCGGATCAGGGAAGAGACTTTCAGAGTAGACTAATAAAGAAGTTGTTGGATTCGCTGGGCATCAAGAAAACCAGAACAACTCCCTATCATCCCCAGGGTGATGCTCAGCCTAAGAGATTTAACCGGACCCTGTTGAATATGCTGGGGACCCTAAGTGAGGAGAAGAAGCAGCATAGGAGCAAACACATAGCTGCTATTGTACATGCATATAATAGCACAACCAGTGATGCTACTGGATACTCCCCATACAGACTGATGTTCGGGCGGCAAGCATGATTACCGGTGTATTTGGCCTTTGGCACCTCTCTAGATCATACCTCAACAGCTTCTCACAAGGGTTATGTAGACCGGCTGAGACAGAGTTTAAGGATGGCATACGAGAAAGCTCGGGTGGCTTCTGATCAAAGAGAAGTAAGAAATAAAAGGAGTTTTGACCTCAAGGTCCGGATACAAGATCTACAACCGGGGGACAGAGTGCTGTTGCGGAATTTAGGTGTCCCGGGAAAACACAAGTTGGCTGACCGATGGAGATCCCAGCCATATGTGATATGTAAACAGCTGCCTGGCTTGCCAGTGTATCAGATAAAACCAGAAGGAAGTGCGGGACCCTTGAAGACTTGGCATAGAAATCATCTATTGCCCCTCTCGGAAGCAGTCCGTTTACCCCCCACCTTGGAACTTCAAGAGACCCCTTCGACCTCCCGTACCCCTAGACCAGTCACTAGGTCTCAGGCTACCCTGTCAGATGGGGGGGGGGGGTAGCAGAATCGATGATGCACCCAGTGAAGCCGAAGAGATGGGGTTTGATTGGTTGTGGTCATCTCAAGGGCCAGAATCCTTGGATGTTACCCCATTGCCTCCTGAAGATACTTTGAACCCAGGGGCTACTGAGTTTATGCCTATTCTTACTGAGGAATGGGAGGACGCTTTAGAATCCTTCCCAACTGAGGACCACAGAGAACTTTCATCCTCTCTTGTATCTGATTTGGATGCACCCAGAACTGCAGGATCATTTTATGGTTAAGCAATCACGGTGTGTGGACTGTTAACTTTTCCAGAGAGTCGGTCAGCACAGCTACTCTAATCTTAACAGTGAAGGTATATTGCATTGTGGTTTTTCATTTCTTGTGTGCTGCAGAATCTCACTTGTTTAACCGCTGTGCCAGCAGAGGGTCAGAGCCAGTTTATCGGGGGTTGACAGCAGTAAGGTACAGGCCCAAATCAATACCAGCAGCTCTCTTAACTGGGGGTAGTGCTACATATGTATTATTGTTTTTTCCCCCTTGCTAGGGGGTCAACTCTTCTTAATATAAAAACTATTTTTATATTGTCTAATAAACTTTACAATTTTACTTAGTATGTCTCCTTCTTGTGGTTGTTATAGTCCGTTATTTTAGGATACTGGGGAATTTCCCCAGTAATTACCTAATATATCTCGAAGAACGTTACTGAAAAAAGCACCCAGCATACAGTAGAGGAGAAGTGATACTACGCATCGTCTATACATGTAGAGTGAAAACAGATACTGAGAATTACACCCACCATACAGAACAAGAGATGTGGTACAATGCATCACCCACAGGTATAGAGTAAGTCATGATATTGAAAATACCACCCAGGATACAGGACAGGGGAAATGGTACAGTGCATCACATATACATGTAGAGTGAAACAGATACTGAGAATTACACCCAGCAACACAGAACAGGAGATGTGGTACTCTGCATCATTTAAACATGTAAAATAAAAAAAAGATACTGTGAATTACACCGAAGATATACAACAAGGTATGACATAGAAAGCATTGTCTATACATATATTAGGAAAAGATATTGGGAATTACAGCCAGCATACATATAGTTACATTAAGCATACAGAAAAAGAAAAGAGGACTATACAGCGTCTATACCAGTGGCAGCCGCTCCATTAGGGGCCGCCCCCTAATCCATGAGCCCGGCCCCTAATCTACATGCAGGGTGCCGGACATATGGATTTCAATAGGGTTTTGTTTTTTTTTTAAGCACATGATTAGAGCCTGACGCTCTAATTGGCTTAAAAAATGGGTGGGCTCAAGGCGCAGAGCCCTGAGCTCTACTACTATGTAGTATAGGTGTAATGTTTCCTGGGCACCCAAGTGGATATGAAGTTTTCTTCTAGATTGCAGAGAGTGGCTGTAAGATCTATCATTTAATTTGTTTAACCAGACAGATAAATCTCGAGGAGACAATTGTCCCCATCCAACACACAACTGGTTGTTTCACAATAGCACAGGTTCACCCCACTTTATAAATTAGTAAACTAGGCCCAGTTTTACTAGCTATCACCTCTTGTCATTTTAGTCAATCAGTCCTAAAATGTAAATAACACTATGCTAATGTGTGTTTGCTGTGTGAAAAAAATACAATATTCGGAAGGCAGAGTTAGTAAATACTTTAGAATCTGCCTACAGTGAAATGCAAAGTATTGTTTATCAATGTGTATGCAATGAGGAAGCAAATTTAGAGCCGTGTAAGCAAGGCAAGAATGTGGAACACAGAGGGCCACCTGTGGTTTTCCATCTGTTATTCACTTTTAAACGCAAACACTGGTATAAGTAGCATAACATTTATGTGTTGTGTATTGCATGTGATTTGTTTTTATGAGCATACTCCTCTCTGAATCAGGTATGTTAGGTCTGAACACAGTAATAACAAGATGACTGGTTCCAAAACAATGTCAGGAAACAACAGTGGTATGCGAGATCCTGAATGTGAGCAAGTGAAATGCAGTGATCCATATTCAATCAGCATGGGCCAGACATCTACAACACATCATGTTGAACACTGTCAGTATCACACATCTGTGTATAATAAGGGGCTGTTGAACTGCATGCTAATGCTATCTGACTGGGTTCCCATTGTTGTCGCCTTAGTGTAAGGTGTGCTTACAATTCACTCCCTTTTGATCCATAAACATAGAACTGGAGGTCAGTTCTAGTCCTAGATGTATCGACAGAGTGCGTCTAACTTTCTCTAGACCTCTATTCTTGGCACATTTGATGTTTGCCTGTGATGCCCAATCTTATATTGTTCTGGTTAGATGAACCAGATGACTGGGGGTAGGAGGAGGAATACCTTACCACGATGGAAGAAAGAACAAACTGAGTTCTCTATGAGGATTCACATGGGACTCTTTAAGCTTCCTAGGTTGTTTTTTTTTAGCATCTATTGAACTGCACATAAACTGTCTTTATGATTAGTGGCTCAATGTTAATCAATCATGGTAGCACGTGGCTGCATAGCATAGTCTCGGTAACAGTCTATAACAACAGAGAGTCAAGTTGATAATCACTGCTTCAGTAACACAGCACAGAACACAGTTTGCTGCAGCCAACAGCTATCAAGAAATATGGGAGGCACAGTGTCATACGACAAAAAAAAAAGCATATTGTATGAGAATAAAATCCCTGTTATAATCAAATCTGGCTAACCAGGTAAAGAAAAAAAAGATTTTTTTCATTCTTGGTGGACAGGTACAATGAATCTAAAGCTTTATGTAAAAAAAATCTAACTTCATAACATCTCGATCTTGATTGTTGAAACAAATCACAGCACCTGATTGCATCTGACAGTGTTAATTAGATTTTTCTCTAATAAGCACTGCCCTAGTTCTGCGGTATTATCTTAATCACTTGTTTGCAATCATTTCATTTGGAAACCATAGATTCAAGCTACCAAATAGCCATTTTTTCCAGCCAAGTGGATAACCTTGTTCCCTTGGCAGTCCTAGATGCTGCGATACATTTTTCTGGGGCAGAAGGCCAAGCCAGTGGCACTTTAATGCTGGTTTAATTGATAGTTACACTACTGCTTGTCCATATGGCAAATCCTCCCCTGCACGCTGTGATAACCAGCCGGAAATCAGCTTCCCTTGGGACTTTTGTCCTTGCATCAGAGCTTGGTAACCCTAATATTTTAATGGGGCACATACTCAAAATTGAATGTGACACTAGTGTAGATCTTTTGTGCTAGTCAAATGCAAACCGCTTAATCACTCTCTTGATATCTCTGCCCTAAATACATCTGCAACATATGTGTATATAGATTTATGAAGATTGGCTACCATATTAAAATGCACAAAAGATCAGTAATTAATTATGCGGTAGAGTGTGCCAGTGATGTTAAACTATTGATCAATACTCAGTGCACATCTCAGGCTGAATAAAGGTGTCCTGGGACTCTGGGTGGCCACATGTCCTTTGTATCTTTATGTTCCACTTATGCATCTCTGAACAGCTGTGAGTCTTCAATGTTCAGTTCTTTTTCTGTTCAGCTCATTTACTCCTAATTATCTTCAGCCCGTGGCAAAGCTAGATTCTAGAGGGCTGTTTGCAGAAGCTTGTCCCAGAAACTGGCCCCAATAGTGCTTTGTGTTACCCTGAAGTTTGTCTTTTTAATTTGCTTATAGAAACATACTTAAAATAAATAAGGCAAACTAAAATGTGCCAGTAATCATTTCGAAATTGAAACTCACATTTAACTAACCCCACAGTATATATAAAAAGTTCCATGCACACACTTAGAGAGATGGGGATCAGGTGCCAGGTAGAGTTTTATTATCCAAAGTCCCCGTCCCATACATTTTCAATGTTTAAGCCCAGGTTCACACTGGGCTGCAGGAGTGAAGCCGTGCGAGTTCAGCTGAACTCGCATGATTTCACTCTCGCTGGCAGTCCCGATTTCAGACGCGATTACAAAGACATCTGTGCGGGTTTCCAGAGATCTGATAATATAAAACCAAGTCAGACACCACTGCTAGGTGAAATAGAAATCAGTTGGATAACGATACCCAGATGATCAGGTTTCTGGTTTTCACTGCTGTAATGGATTGCTCTAGAACAGTGGTTCTCAACTCCTGTCCTCAGGACCCACTAACAGGCCAGATTTTAAGTATTACCTTGGGGAGATGCAGACTAGAATACTACAATTCCTGAGCAGCAAATTATATCACCTGTGATGCATTTCAGTTATCTTGCAAACCTGGCCTGTTAGTGGGTCCTGAGGACTGGAGTTGAGAACCACTGCTCTAGAACCTTCGTTACTTCTCAATCCTTCATAGACCCGTATTGCTCAAAAAATAAAAAAATTACAAACTCATTGCACAGATGGATTAAACTGGGAGTGACATAAATGAAATACACCACAGTTGCACTCACACATGCCCTGCAATATGATCGCATGTAAGAAGGTCAGTTGCATAAATAGAGCTCCTCACTTGGCTGTCTGTGCTCACACAGCATTAAGGTAGATGGCTCCTCCTTACGCGTTACATCACTGGACACGTGACTTTTTCAAACCTTTGAAAAAGTCATAGATAAAAGAAAAAATATTGCGGGGCATGTGTGAGTGCAACTGTGGTGTATTTCATTTATGTCACTCTCAGTTTAGTCCATCTGTGCAATGAGTTTGTCATTTATTCCTTTTTTGAGCAATACGGGTCTATGAAGGATTGAGAAGTAACGAAGGTTTGAGAGCAATCCATTACAGCATTGGAGACCAGAAACCTGATCATCTGGGTATCGTTATCCTCCGGATTTCTATTTCATCTAGCAGTGGTGTCTGACTTGGTTTTATATTATCAGATCTCTGGAAACCATTTTATTTATACCAGTTTGGAAGCACTTTATTTATTATTATCTCGGCAGCACATATTGGATCACTGTGCAATAATTATTAGTGTTGATGATAGCGTTGTATTAACCCCTAATTCAATGCAAACACATTAAAAACAAAAAACGTCCGGACACCTGCTCATAATGCACATAAAGGACATCAAGTGACATGTGACAAATTGTCACACAAGTAGGGAAGTTATTTAAACTGGTCTGGGTAATCATTACCCCGGGGGTATTGGTGAAAAGGTAATGCCTCTCCTAAATGGATATTTAAAGGGTAAACATCAGACCATCCACATGTGTGATCAAAACATGTAGGCAAGGTGTGGAAAAAAGTGGTTTAGTCCGTGCAGCAAAGTGGTAGCTGCAGGGAAACTCACTGGTGGGTGCCTCTTCAAACAGTGGTGAAAGACATATATTTGACATATATTATATATATTTGACATATATTTGAAGGGTAACTATCAGACCATCCACACATGTGGATGGTCTGATAGTTACCCTTCAAATATCCGTGTAGGAGAGGCATTACCATTTTGTCAATACCCCCGGGGTAATGCACAGACAGGATGTCAATGATTACCCAGACTGTTTTAAATAAACACCCTACTTGTGCGACAATTGTCGCATGACATCCTTTATGTGCATTATGAGCAGGTGTCCGGACGTTTTTTGTTTTTAATGTGTTTGCATTGTCTTGTTATATGTATGTTCTTGTCTGTTGCCCCTTGATGAAGCGCCTATACTAGGTGCTGACTAGGGATGAGCGGAGCCCGATGTTCGAGTCAAACGTAAGTCCTTTACTAAAAAATAAAAATGTCCATTTATCTTCTATCACGCCGCCCGACGGACCAAAAAAAACCCGCAACAGACCCGCCTCCATGGGAGGCTCCCGCCGAGTGACGTTTCTTCCCGGTGACAGCTGTTATATAGCTGAGGCGTAGCCACACGGTGGCGTAAACGGGTGACCCCGGCCCCCTCTGACGCCCTCTTTTTTCGGTCCATTCAGCGGCGTGATAGAAGATGAATGGACATCGCTGGACAGTTTTATTTTTTAACCACTTATGGACCACCTGCCGCAGGAATACATTGGCTGTTTGAAGAGGAATACCGTTATCCTCCAGCATTTTCTTCTTCAGTGGGTGGTCTGCTACAAGATAAAAGTGGTCTCTGCGGCGGCCCCCTTGCGCTGCTCTCCGGTGCCCTCCGCCGCTTACCAGAGTCGTCGGCAGCGGCCGAGGCGATCTGGTCCTGTCCCTGCCTGTGTATGGAGATGAGTGAGGGGAAGATGGCCCCCACCTGTCTCCATATCAATGCTCTTAAAGGGAATTTTTTTTTTTTTAGAGTGACAGAATTTTTTTTTTTATTGCATTTTAATCCAAATATGAGATCTGAGGTCTTTTTGACCCCAGATCTCATATTTAAGAGGACCTGTCATGCTTTTTTCTATTAGAAAGGATGTTTACATTTCTTGTAATAGGAATAAAAGTGACCCAATTTTTTTTTTTTAAAACAGTGTCAAAATAAAGTAAAATAAATAATATATATATTTTAAAGCACCCCGTCCCGACGAGCTCGTGCGCATAAGCGAATGCATATGTGAGCAGTGCCCGCATATGAAAACGGTGTTCAAACCACACATGTGAGGTATTGCCACAATCGTTAGAGTGAGAGCAATAATTCTAGCCCTAGACCTCCTCTGTAACTCAAAACATGTAACCTGTAGAATTTTTTAATTGTCGCCTATGGAGATTTTAAAGGGTAATATTTTGTCGCCATTCCACGAGCGGGCGCAACTTTGAAGCGTGACATGTTGGGTATCAATTTACTTGGCATAACATTATCTTTCACAATATAAAACAAAATTGGGCTAGCTTTACTGTTCTCTTATTTTTTAATTCCAAAAAGTTTTTTTTTTCCCAAAAAAGTGCGCTTTTAAGACCGCTGAGCAAATATGGTGTGGCAATAAGTATTGCAATGACCGCCATTTTATTCTCTAGGGTAAAAAAAGAGGAATGCCTTCTGGACAGCCGCACTCCAAATAAAAACTGCCTTTATTGTAAAATCCAACACAGCACTACAAGTCATAGCACCTGGACAGCTGACGCGTTTCAGACTATACGTAGCGTTTAATCATAGCTAGCTAACACACAAATCATTTCTAATATATACCACTCATGGAAGACCATGTGACCCAAAAACGGGAGGGGGTGGGTGGTTGGTGTTTAATTGTTAAATTGGTAGTGGAGGTGTGTGATTCAAGACTCCTGTGTACTAAGTGGGGAAAAGTGGACAGGAACATCTACAAATGTATAGACACCAATAGAAAGTGAAATAAAAGATGAGTGAAAGTGAATGTGGTATTGAAATTAAATGGATTCCATTTACTGTATATATATATATATATATATATATATATATATATATATATATATATATATTGTTATGTATGAATGTCCAGGAGAGCCAGCACAAAGGTTTGAAAACAAGACAAATGTAAATTCGCCATGTATGACGTGTGTAAGTGTGGGTTTACATATCCTGGGCATGTGTAAAACCATATATGATGTATACATGTAGTATATGTGTATATATATATATATATAAGGATGTGAAAACTCTAGTAAAACTAGTTGAAAAACTAGAAAATTTGTGAAAAACATATATGAAGAATATATATATATATACCTAAATATATATATATATATATATATATATATATATATATATATATATGTGTGTGTGTGTGTAAAAGAAAACGAATATAAATGTGTTTTATGATGTGTGTGAACATATGGATGCATTTAGATACCAATAAAGCCGTGTGCATTTTGTGTTCGTTGTGGAGATCAAATTATGTGCATGTGAACAGTGACATGTATTCCACATATGTATATGTAAGCATAGTTCAAATAGTGAATATGATAATGTCCTGGTGTTGAAAACAACCAGTAATATCTAATAAAATAAGATTTAATACATATATATATATATATGTGAAACATGGACTGTGTACAGTACACACAACGCCTTTAATATAAGTCGCAACTAAGGAGATATGTAGTAATTAGGTGGCGTATATTTGCTGTGAAAAGCGACAAAGTATGGCACACTTTTAACCAATAAAATTGAAATTCCAAAAATAAAAAGTAGGGGATTTTGAAAGTTGGAACGGTGCCACATATAATCGCGTCCTGTTAACGGACCTCCCAAAAGAGCGATTGAGTGCGTGTGTGGAATAATAGTTTTTCATACGATGTTCGCAGCATTGCCAGTAAGAATGACTCTGGCTGTGTATATAGTAGAATAAAATGTCTATGATCCTCTTAATGATTGTGACAGTATGTGTAAGTATATATGAATGCATAATGCCAGCACTAATGGTGTGTTATGGTAAGTGTCTCCATTTGAAGTTGTGCCTCTAGACAACTAGTGTGGATGATATTATATCTCCTATAAACATTGCTGTCTAACTGCATTCTTAAAAATATACACAACTGTCTCCCAAAACAAAATCATAGATAAAATTAATGTTAAAAAATCGTCTTTAAAACACTAACTGGATCATATAGAAATCTACACTATCTGCACATATAGAAATTCAAAACAAGCATCCAATGTAAAAAATCATTGGTACATAAAACATGAACATTGGACATAGACATAAATACAATTAGTTTCGCACTGGTTGACAGTTGTGCAAATGTATGAGTAGATCAGTCCTACTCCTCGAATGGGTAAGAGATATGTCGATAATGGTCCATAGACTGTAAAAAACGAGGAAAAAATAAGAAAAAGAAAAACCCATAAAATCAACAGGACTCTTATGTTCGGTATACCCATTAACCGATATACATGTAAATGTAAATATTCAAATGTATTAAGCCCCGTATACACGGTCTGACTTTTTGCCAACAAACTTCATTTTGAGCAAGTTTGAAAAAAAATCCGACCGTGTGTACGCTCCATCGGACAAACTTTTTGGGTTTTCATCGGAAAAAAGTTCGGTCTGCAAACGGACAAACTTTTGGCCAACAAAAGTTCGATGGAGCAAAGTCCGACTGTGTGTACAGAAAACCATCGGACTTTTGTCCGATGGACAAAACAAATAATGTTAAAATCAACCAACAATAGCAGAAGTTGACCAAAGGGTGGCGGTAAAGAGCAGAAAAACCACGTGATGTTGGAAAAAGTTTTGGGAAAGTTTGCAGAAAAGTCCTGTGGTGTGTATGCTATGGGTGTGCGCGGCCAACTCCGTTCGGACAAAAAAAACACGGAAAAGTCAGATGGAAGTCTGACTGTGTGTACGAGGCTTTAGTGTCTAAGGTGGTTTTGGGGTATTATTAGTGCCTATATATAGAAGGAAAGAAGGAGGGGAGGGGGAAGAGGGGAAGAAAGGGAAGGGAAGGAAGGGGAAGGGAAGGAAAGGAAAAACCTATAGAATAGGCAATATTACATGTATGACCTCCAACCTAGACATCCTAAAAGATGATATCTACATGTATATGGGTGTATGTATACGCGAGCAGCTTCAACAAAGCATTTGGTTCAAGGATACTGTGCAGACAGTTGGGGCTAATCGTAATAATGGGAAACGTCCCATTTGAAGTTTAAACCAGCTGGTATTCTCGTGTGTAACGAGAAAATCCAATAGACCTCACGTCTGCACAATATCCTGAACCTGTCTCCCCCTCTTAAGGGAGTGTTAATCTTTTCAATCCCTTGGATGGAAAGACAGGATACATCTTTATCGTGCACAGAATTCCAATGTCTGGCGACATTAGTATTCTTGTCTTTCTGTATGTCAAATAAATGATCATACAGTCGATCCCTAAGTCTGCGAATGGTGCGCCCAACATATTGGATGTGGTACGATTCACAATTGATAACATAGACCAAGAATTTTGTATTGCAATTGATAAATTGCAGAATGTCAAAAGTTTTATTGTTGGTATTGGAGTGTATGACCTGGCCTGTCTTAATGTTTTTGCAGCAATTGCATCCTGAAATGCCGCATTTGAAAGTGCCCTTAAAATGTAGCCAATTGGATGCTGGACATTTACTTTGGAAGAGGCTAGGTGAAAGGTAGCCCCCCAAAGTAGGGGCTCTCCGAGACACCGATTTGACACCTTTGGACAGTATTTCCTGATAGACTGGGTCGTTCAACAGAATAGGAAGATATTTGTTGATTGTTTAATCCTGTTGTACTCCAAACTGTAGGGAGTGGAAAATACTGGGACCCTGTTAAAGGACATGGCTAGTTTGTGGTCATGTTTTCTCATTTGGTCCTGCAGTAGTGTCTCTCTAGGGATTGGGCTGGCAGTCATTAGAGCTTTTTTTTACAATTTTGTAGGGATAACCTCTGTCCATAAACCTCTGAGTCATGTTAGCAGCTTCACTTGTGAAATCATCAGGTCTGCTGCATAGACGTCTAAGCCTAAGAAATTGTCCGTAGGGAACCCCACGGACTGTATGGCTCGGGTGACCTGAGTCCGCTCTCAGAAGTGCGTTCCCAGCTGTGGGTTTCCTATGGATGCTAGTAGTTACTATACCATTGGTAGCTGAAAGGCTGACATCTAAAAAGTCCATAGTAACGGCATTGAGGTTCCCTGTAAATTGGAGGTTCATGGTGTTGTCATTAAAAAAGTCGAGCCAAGCACAAAAATTAGCGTCCCTATCAGATGTCACAAATAGGAGGTCGTCAATGAAACGATAAAACAAGACCGTGTCTAGACGGTGAGGGCTACCATGTCCAAAGATATAGGACCTCTCCCACAACCCCATATAGAGGTTGGAGGCCCCCCATCTTTGGAGATAGTAGCCCCCGTCAAACATAAAAAAGTTATGCGTCAGTAGATAATCAAGTGATAACAGGATGAACTCCTGAAGGGCCAACGAGAACTTCCCTGACTCCTTCAAAAATACAGATACCGCTTGTACACCTAGATGGTGTGGGATGCTTGAGTACAGACTAGTAACATCACACGTGACCCATCTATAGTTATCTTTCCATTGGAAATCTTTTAGTTTGATCAGGAGCTGTTTGGTGTCACAAAGGAAACCTGGGAGGCTGGCCACCAAAGGTTGAAGTTGGCCATCCACCCATTCTCCCAGGCGTTCATTCTGAGATCCAATGCCTGCCACAATTGGTCTACCCACAAGGGGGTTTAACCCCTTGTGAATCTTGGGTAGGTGATGGAACACAGGCATAATGGGATTCTCTGGGATGAAAAGCAATTTTTCTTTATCAGAAAAAATGCCTGCATGGACTGCCTTGTCTAGTAATGAGGAGACAATTTTACAAAAGGTGATGGTGGGGTCAGTTTTAAGTGATTGGTAGGTGTAACTATCTGACAGTTGACGTAAAGCTTCACTCTTGTACAAATCTGAATTCAAGACAACCTCCTTTATCGGCATTCCTAATTACAATGTTTGTGTCCATCTCTAAGTCCTTTAGTGCCTTCTTTTCCAATGGGGACAAATTATTGGGCATGGATCTCCTGCGACAATCTTGGGCCAGGTGGGTGAGGTCCCTCTCCACCATCTTTTGAAAAAGGTCGAGATCCTTGCCCCGTGACCCCACCGGATAAAAATCCGACCTAAGGTTAAATGATATGCTATTGGGAGTGTCGATGGGGTCCACGGGGCAAGGGCTGGACTCAGCTGCCAAATCTATTAGGTCTTGCAGAGCGCAGACCTCCGTAAAAAAAGGGGAGAAGGAGGAGACTCACCCGTGTCCTGATCGCCGGAGGAGATGTCATGTTCCTCTGAAGGGGGATCAAAATAGTGTTTCTTCAAGGGAAGGCTGCGGGAGAATTTGTTGACATACAATAAGGTGCTGAAGAGGTCAAAGTGTCTTGTAGGACAAAAATTGAGTCCTTTTAAAGAAGTATCTTTTCCTCATTGTTTAGAACCCTATCGGAAATGTTGACAACATTAGATATATTCACTTCATCCTGCCCCGTAAAGTGTAGGGAGTTTTCTTTGGAGTGCGTATGTCTCTTGCCTCCTCTCCTAGTTTTTTGTGTTGTTTTTCTGTTTTGCTTTTTTGTGGGGCCCTTGAGGGTTTCCAGGATGATGTCCATCATTTGTACGGCTCCGTCCTGGGGATTTCATGGGGCGCTCGGGTGAAGAATCCGATGCTGACAAAGCCATTGTATCGTTAATAAGTTCATTTTCATGGTCGGAAAAACTGACCCGCTTTCCCTGATTTCTCCATGATCGGCCTGATGGAAACTGTACTTTTCTCCAGGTATAGACGTTATCGCTCTCGTAGTCGATCCGATCTTGGGTCATCTTACTCTTTTTGGTGGTTATGACCTATTTCTCCATCTTGTCTAATTTTTTATTTAGACGTCCGTCCAGCTCAACAAACTCAAGATGGGTCTGTAAACCTTTGCGATCTTTCTGTATGTCAGCCATTTCTGCCCGTAATGTGTCTTATTCTGTTTTCTTGGACACTATGAGAATGTCCATAAGCTTCAGTAAACAGGAACTCAAGGTATCAGTCCATTCCTTTTTTAAGCTGTCATTTTATAAGCTCTGAACTAGGGAATTTCTTGATCCTTAAGCCTCGTGGGATATGTTATTTTATCTATGATTTTGTTTTGGGAGACAGTTGTGTATATTTTTATGAATGCAATTAGACAGCAATGTTTATAGGAGATATATAATATCATCCACACTAGTTGTCTAGAGGCACAACTTCAAATGGAGACACTTACCATAACACACCATTAGTGCTGGCATTATGCATTCATGTATACTTACACATACTGTCACGATCATTAAGAGGATCATATACATTTTATTCTACTATATACACAGCCAGAGTCATTCTCACTGGCAATGCTGCGAACATCGTATGAAACACTATTATTCCACACACGCACTCAATCACTCTTTTGGGAGATCCGTTAACAGGACGCGATTATACGTGGCACCGTTCCAACTTTCAAAATCCTCTACTTTTTATTTTTGGAATTTTCATTTTGTTGGTTAAAAGTGTGCCATACTTTGTCGCTTTTCACAGCAAATATACGCCACCTAATTACTACATATCTCCTTAGTTGCGACTTATATTTAGGCTCCATGTACACAGAAGCTCAAAAACGGTCGTTTTTAAAGCAGCAGAAAAAGCTAGCTTTTATCAGCGGTTTTTTACTAGCTTTTATTCGCGTTTTTCAGTGTAGCTTTTAAAAAAAAAAGTTTTTTTTTTCAATGGACCAAAAAACGCTTGCGGTCAGCGTTTTTGAGCGTTTATGCACGTTTATGAGCGTTTTTCTGCGTTTTGCGTTTTTTTGCGTATTTTTCTGCCGAAAAACGTCACTTTGAACGCGAATTTCTTGCGTTCAGAAAAAAGCCCATTAACTCCACTGCTCATTAAAGCTAAAAAACGTTATGTGTACATGAACACATAGGCTAACATAGAGTGCAGTTAATGGGCTTTTAAAAAAAATGCCAAAACGCCAATAAACTGCAGTTCATCAGCTTCTGTGTACATGGAGCCTAAAGGCGTTGTGTGTACTGTACACAGTCCATGTTTCACATATATATATGTATTACATCTTATTTTATTAGATATTACTGGTTGTTTTCAACACCAGGACCATTATCATATTCACTATTTGCACTATGCTTACATATACAGTCAGGTCCATAAATATTGAGACATCGACACAATTCTAATCTTTTTGGCTCTATACACCACCACAATGGATTTGAAATGAAACGAACAAGATGTGCTTTAACTGCAGACTTTCAGCTGTAATTTGAGGATATTTACATCCAAATCAGGTGAACGGTGTAGGAATTACAACAGTTTGTATATGTGCCTCCCACTTTTTAAGGGACCAAAAGTAATGGGACAGATTAACAATCCTAAATCAAACTTTCACTTTTTAATACTTGGTTGCAAATCCTTTGCAGTCAATTACAGCCTGACGTCTGGAACGCATAGACATCACCAGACGCTGGGTTTCATCCCTGGTGATCTTTGCTAGGCCTTCGACTGCAACTGTCTTCTGCTTGTTCTTGGGGTATTTTCCCTTCAGTTTTGTCTTCAGCAAGTGAAATGCATGCTCAATCGGATTCAGGTCAGGTGATTGACTTGGCCATTGCATAACATTCCACTTCTTTCCCTTAAAAAACTCTTTGGTTGCTTTCGCAGTATGCTTCGGGTCATTGTCCATCTGCACTGTGAAGTGCCATCCAATGAGTTCTGAAGCATTTGGCTGAATATGAGCAGATAATATTTCCCGAAACACTTCAGAATTCATCCTGCTGATTTTGTCAGCAGTCACATCATCAATAAATACAAGACAACCAGTTCCATTGGCAGCCATACCTGCCCACGCCATGACACTACCACCACCATGCTTCACTGATGAGGTGGTATGCTTTGGATCATGAGCAGTTCCTTTCCTTCTCCATACTCTTCTCTTCCCATCACTCTGGTACAAGTTGATCTTGGTCTCATCTGTCCATAGGATGTTGTTCCAGAACTGCTTGGCAAACTCTAATCTGGCCTTCCTGTTTTTGAGGCTCACCAATGGTTTCCATCTTGTGGTGAACCCTCTGTATTCACTCCGGTGAAGTCTTCTCTTGATTGTTGACTTTGACACACATACACCTACCTCCTGGAGAGTGTTCTTGATCTGGCCAACTGTTGTGAAGGGTGTTTTCTTCACCAGGGAAAGAATTCTTCGGTCATTCACCACAGTTGTTTTCCGTGGTCTTCCGGGTCTTTTGGTGTTGCTGAGCTCACCGGTGCGTTCTTTCTTTTTAAGGATGTTCCAAACAGTTGATTTGGCCACACCTAATGTTTTTGCTATCTCTCTGATGGGTTTGTTTTGTTTTTTCAGCCTAATGATGGCTGGCTTCACTGATAGTGACAGCTCTTTGGATCTCATATTGAGAGTTGACAGCAACAGATTCCAAATGCAAATAGCACACTTGAAATTAACTCTGGACCTTTTATCTGCTCCTTGTAAATGGGATAACGAGGGAATAACACACACCTGGCCATGGAACAGCTGAGCAGCCAATTGTCCCATTACTTTTGGTCCCTTAAAAAGTGGGAGGCACATATACAAACTGTTGTAATTCCTACACCGTTCACCTGATTTGGATGTAAATACCCTCAAATTAAAGCTGAAAGTCTGCAGTTAAAGGACATCTTGTTTGTTTCATGTCAAATCCATTGTGGTGGTGTATAGAGCCAAAAAGATAAAAATTGTGCCGATGTCCCAATATTTATGGACCTGAATGTACATGTGTGGAATACATGTCACTGTTCACATGCATATAATTTGATCTCCACAACGAACAATACATGCACACGGCCTTACTGGTATCTAAATGCATCCATATGTTCACACACATCATAAAACACATTTATATTCGTTTTTTTTACATATATATATATATATATATATATATATTTTACGTATATATATATTCTTCATATATGTTTTTCAGAAATTTTCTAGTTTTCTAGTTTTTCAACACGTTTTACTAGAGTTTTCACATCCTTTTACATGTACTTGCACGGTTGTCCTGGATTCTCCATAATATAGCGATATGCTATATATATACATATACTACATATATACATCATATATGTTTTTTCACACGCCCAGGATAGGTAAACCAGCACTTACACACGTCATACATGGCAAATTTATATTTGCTTATGTTTTAAAACCGTTGTGCTGGCTCTCCTGGACATTCATACTCATATATATATATATATATATATATATATATATATATATATATACATACACTTTCTATTGGTGTCTATACATTTCTAGATGTTCCTGTCAACTTTTCCCCACTTAGTACACAGGAGTCTTGAATCACACACCTCCACTACCAATTTAACAATTAAACACCAACCACCCACCCCCTCCCGTTTTTTGGTCACATGGTCTTCCATGAGTGGTATATATTAGAAATGATTTGTGTGTTAGCTAGCTATGATTAAACGCTACGTATAGTCTGAAACGCGTCAGCTGTCCAGGTGCTATGACTTGTAGTGCTGTGTTGGATTTTACAATAAAGGCAATTTTTATTTGGGGTGCGGTTGTCCAGAAGACATTCCTCTTTTTTTACCCTAGAGAATGAAATGGCGGTCATTGCAATACTTTTTGTCACACCATATTTGCGCAGCAGTATTAAAAGCGCACTTTTTGGGGAAAAAAACACTTTTTTGAATTAAAAAATAAGAGAACAGTAAAGTTAGCCCAATTTTGTTTTATATTGTGAAAGATAATGTTATGCCAAGTAAATTGATACCCAACATGTCACGCTTCAAAGTTGCGCCCGCTTGTGGAATGGCGACAAAATATTACCCTTTAAAATCTCCATAGGCGACAATTAAAAAAATCTACAGGTTACATGTTTTGAGTTACAGAGGAGGTCTAGGGCTAGAATTATTGCTCTCGCTCTAACGATTGCGGCAATACCTCACATGTGTGGTTTGAACACCATTTTCATATGCGGGCGCTGCTCACATATGCATTCGCTTATGCGCACGAGCTCGTCAGGACGGGGTGCTTTAAAAAAAATATATATATATATATATATATATATATATATATGTATATATATATTATTTATTTTACTTTATTTTGACACTGTTTTAAAAAAAAAAATTGGGTCACTTTTATTCCTATTACAAGGAATGTAAACATCCTTTGTAATAGAAAAAAGCATGACAGGTCCTCTTAAATATGAGATCTGGGGTCAAAAAGACCTCAGATCTCATATTTGGATTAAAATGCAATAATAAAAAAAATTATGTCACTCTAAAAAAATAAAAAATAAAAATTTCCCTTTAGGAGCATTGGGCGAAAGTGACGTTTTGACGTCGCTTCCACCCTGCAGTGATATGGAGACAGGTGGGGGCCATCTTCCCCTCACTCGTCTCTATACACAGGCAGGGACAGGACCGGATGGCCTCGGCTGCTGCCGACGACTCTGGTAAGCGGCGGAGGGCACCGGAGAGCAGCGCAAGGGGGCCGCCGCAGAGACCACTATTATCTTGTAGCAGTCTATACATTTCTAGATGTTCCTGTCCACTTTTCCCCATTTAGTACTCAGGAGTCTTGAATCACACACCTCCACTACCAATTAAACACCAATCACCCACCCCCTCCTGTTTTTGGGTCACATGGTCTTCCATGAGTGGTATATATTAGAAATGATTTGTGTGTTAGAAAGCTATGATTAAACACTAAGTATAGTGTGAAACGCGGCAGTGGTCCAGTGTGCTGTGACTTGTAGTGCTGTGTTGGATTTTACAATAAAGGCAATTTTTATTTGGAGTGCGGCTGTCCAGAAGAAATTCCTTCTTTTTTTGCCTTGTACGTGCATTGCCTGCACCCGTGGTTTCTGTGAGAAGGATCACCTATGAAGATGACCACAACTGAGCGGCTTTTCTTTCTGTTATTCTCTAGGGTGTTAGAAAGAAAATATATATAATGTTTGGGGGTTCTAAGTAATTTTCTAGCAAAAAAAAACAATTTTTAACATGTAAACACCAAATCTCAGAAAGAGGCTTGGTCCTTAGGTGGTTAATAAAGGACTTGTCCCGAAGTGTCTCTTGTCTTTTTTACTATTTTTGACACTTTTTTTGTGAAATGGTAGGGGTACAATGTACCCGTTACCAATTCACAAAGGGGGGGGCCGGGATCTGGGGTCCCCTTGTTAAAGGGGCTTCCAGATTCCGATAAGCCCCCCGCCCGCAGACCCCCACAACCACCGGGCAAGGGTTGTGGGGATGAGGCCCTTGTTGTGGGGATGAGGCCCTCCTGAGGAAAAAAGGAGAAGGTTGAGACTTTAAATGAAATGCTAACTATAAAATATGGATATTATAATATGAGGACACACTATTGAACAAAATATATGTATATATTGGTGGAATCATGCTAGTACAAATAAATAGAAGTATTAGGAACTACTTTTATTGAGCATCCTTATCAATACAATGTAAAAATGCATGATTACAATCGCTGTACATATAATAGAACATTACATGATTATAAAAATAAGATTATAACACATTATAACATGTGAAGACAAGGTTAAGAGCTGATGGTGTGGATAAATTAAATATGACACAACAAACTCATGACTGATGAAATTTTTTTATATATATATAGTCTCAAACATGTATGTAAATGCATGACTGTCTTATTGGCATCCTATAAAGCTGAACGTGTTTCTTGGAGCAGTTTTCACTTCATCAGGAACAGGTGCAATAAGCATCACTATATAGAACAAAATATTATGTAATTAAAAGTAGAGTAGTGTAAAAGAGGAAAAGGGAAAAAGAGGAACAAACGTTCACTCAACTAAATAACCCTCCCTAATATACTCACACATCAACTTTTTTTTTTTTTTTACTTTACTGCATGGTTTAGTGGACTGATGATTCCTTTTTATAGTCTGTCCCTTAAGAGCTTCACAGGGACTGTGCTGTACTTCCAGTTTCTGATGTAGCCAAGAGCCGGCTATTATAACCTGCAATTCAGGAGACACTGTGCAGAATCATTGCTGTGAAGCTGTTTCCTCCTAATGTTTGGCCTGAACTCTATGCTGTCACTTCCTGAATGTAGAGTCACTGAGCTCTAAGTGCGAAGCAAAGCATTGTGGGACATATAGTTCAGGAAGCTGGGGTTTTACTTCTAGCTGGACTGATTTGAACTACATCTACCAGCCTGCTGGGAGAGAAGAACAGACTAAAAAAAAGGTTGTGTTAGGCCTAAATTGCTCTCTTGGGCCCCCGGCCTGGATCTGCAAGCAAGCACTCTGTGTCTGAGAGTGATGTGGCCAAGTCGCTGCCTGTGCAAGGAAAAGTAATTGCATGTGTGTGTCCAAGGGGCATCTGCTGCCTGCACCTCCCTACTGTTTTGCAGCAGCCCCTGGAGGCCGCTCCTGCTTCACCCACACCAGATCCAGCTGGGGCGCGGCGCGGCGGAGGTCGAACACCATCCCCTGAGCCAGGACCCTGAGGAGGACCCTGTACAGCCTTCAACTTTGCCATCATTATCATCATCATCATCATCATCAATTACAGTATCAGTGAGCTGGCCACTTGCCCATCTACTTCTGATAGACACTGCATACAGACAACTTTGTCTCTTCTCACATTGCTTATGCCTGTAGAACTCCATGACACAGTACACCTGAGCAAGAAGCCACAATGTTCACTTGGCACCAGAGCATCACAGGCATACCCTGTATCTCTTGCTGGTTAGAAACGCACCAGTTTGAATTGCTTTGCTCTGCCATTCAGGATTTCTTCTAATACAACTCACTTAAGTGCTAGCTGAAGATTTAAAGACTTCTTCTCGTTGAAACTGTACCTGACCTTCCTCCCGTTCATAAGGGATTTCTTTCACTGGGCACAAGGAACATTATTTCACCTGGAACTCTGTCTTTAAAGAAACAGGTTAAATCCTACAAGTTATATAGTTTGCTGAATGTTATGCCATTACTTACATTGCTTGTGTCTCTGGGTTGAGGCACAGGAGGGAGCGGTCTGACATAGCTAAAATCCATTCCCCTACCCTCCTTCTGCCTGTTCACATAGGCCTTATATGCCTAAACGTTTGTATCTAATTGTTCTCTATATTGTGTCATCAGATATTATTTGCTGCTATAGCTGTTTTTTTTTGTTTTGTTTTTTACCATCAGTGACGTCTCACCTGAGGTATTTCTATAAAGTACAGGTTAATGTTGTTCACCTTTTAAATGTCTTTATTGCACCAGTAAATAGAGCGAATAAGTTTGTGTGTGTCTCTGATTACCTGTGCTATTGGTAATAATGACTGAACCCAGGGTGTCAGAGGTGTCGGAGGATTTGCAGGTTTGCTTACTAACAGAGATATTTTTCATAGAAGCTCCTGTAGCGCCCTCCTCACTCCTCTCTTTTCACACGCTCGTCTGTCTCTTGTCTAGGGGTACCTTAGAGGGGAGGGAGCAGGGAACACTACGCCTGGCCTTTACCACAGGTGTCAGTGCAGTATAAGCAAAGTTCTTTTCTTTTACCTTCGGGTCAGTGCTGTGCACCTGGATCCTCCACCAAGAGTTACTTTGAACGATGTCTGTCAGGAAATGAGCCCCACACCATTAAAGTCCAACACTCCTTTATTCTTCTTGAATGAACACAATCAGTTGAACTCCCTTGAATATAGAACAGGAAAGGAGGTGTGGATGCGAATAGGCCCAGACACAATTGGTTCTCCACTTTCTTCCCTGAAAGTGGGTTGCGGTCTCCGAGCGAGGGGGGGGATTTCATTCCAGGCGGTCTCCGGTGAGAGGCTCACCTGTCACCGGCAATATGCTGCACCGGGTCTTCAAGCGAGGAGCTCCCCCCGGTCCATTGCGCCTTCCGGATTCGGGTACCCACTCCCGGGGTTCCCTAGGATCTCCTTCCCTCGCGGAACTCAGTGTTGGGCACTGAGCTCCAAGACCTCCATCCGAGTACCTCACCCCAGGCCAAAGGTGCCTGAGATGGAACACGACCTCCGGCTGTCCTCTAGGCCTAAGCCGCCTAGAGGATCGACACGAACCACCGCCCACAGGCTGAAGGTGCCTGGGACTCGACGACGTGACAAAGATGGCCGGCCCCTTTATACCCTCTCCCGGCAAGCACGGCGGGTTCCCCGCCCCACCATACCGCTGCCGAGAGAGGACAAAAAGGAGGCACAGCACACAGCAAAGATTCAACCCCAGCCCAGGGCAACAGCGCCACCCACTGGGCTGCAGGGAATTACACATCACTGATGTCTCTGCCAAGTTCAAAATTACACCCGGGAAAGTACATACCCACTACACTCCTGTTTTGCATATCTTTACATTCTGTATAACATTATTAAATATTCAATTTTGTTCATAGTAAATGCATATTTGCCTTTCTGACTCTGTTTGTATTGTAAACCCTACACCCATTTTTTATAGATGTGCTGAGTTTGGTCAGTAATTGGTCCAAGCTCAGTTCAACAGAAGCCCTGGGAAGTTGTCCCATGATTGCATCCCTCTCCCACTCCAGGCACAATCAGCTGTGCCTAGGGCATGCCCAGCACTGCAGCTGCATGCACACAAATGGGCGGGATTGCTTGTGACATCATTGACCTAATATGGCCTCACTAGTCCAGTGAGATACCTGTTCAGTGACATTACAATTGTGGTGCCTGCTCCAGAACTGGTACCCAAAGCAGGAGCCAGGGAAGAAGTCAGATCAAATGTAACCTCAAAGACATTACTAAAACCTTTAGCATTTAATAAAAAAAAAGTCACTAAATCCAAGTTATTCTATTTGCAGTGAGCTTTAATTAAAAACGTTCTGAAATCAGTAAGCCTGATTTACTAACGTGTGAAGGTGAGGCAAGGTGAAATTAACCTGTATGCACTTCAAGCAACCAATGAAAAAGCACTGTTTTTTTTTTCCAAACACCTCTTCATTTGATGTGTTGTGTGGATTGCATACAAGTGCACTCTTCCTTCCTTCACATGAGGAATGCAACCAGCTTGCCATATAACTTAGTATTCATGAAAGTGTAGCCAATAAATTAAGTGCAATGATATAACAATACTTTGTTCCTCATGCTTCAGTAGTTTCAAGAGAATTAACTCTTGAGAGCACAAAACTTTTTAGTGGGGGTTTCCTTATTTTGCACTGAGATGAGCTAATGGTTTGAAGCAGTTGCATGAACACTAGATACTGTAAGTGGGTCAATAGTTATATTGTATCTGTGCTTTACATTATTGATTCTAGAAGCAGCATAGGCCACAGGGACATACACATAATTTTCCTGTCTCCACCCACTTCTCTAAAATAAAGAATTCAAGCAAGTAAATGGAGAACAACTGCTTGGCACAGTCATCTTTTATAGATAACAATCTTAACCACTTGCCAGCCACAATACGTATATGATGATAAATGTAAAGTTATGCACTTAGGGGCAAAGAATGTGCATGCAACATATATACTAGGGGGAGTTCAACTGGGGGAATCTGTAGTTGAAGGATCTGGGGGTTTTGGTAGATCATAAGCTCAATAATAACATGCAATACCAACCTGCGGTTTCCAAAGCGAGAAAAGTCCTTTCTTGTGTAGCGGGTATATGAATTTAGGGGAGGCATCTGGGTGGTAGTGTAACCCAGATGCATTGATTGTTAAGGAATCTGAGACTCTTTTGTGGTTCTTGGAGGACTCTGGTGGTGTGAGGTTCCCTGCGGCCTGCAAGTGGCGCTGTCGCCCTGGGCCAGAGCTGAACACTCACCGCAAGACTGCATCCCTTTTTGTCCTTTCCTGGCGCTGGTACAGTGGGGCGGGGAACCTGCTGTGACGCAAAGGGAGAGGAGATAAAAGGGGCGGACGCCCTGACCTCAGGGTTCAGAGTTTGGAGTCGGAGGATGTGGCCGCACCCAGGCACTTTCAGCCTGGGTGCTGGCATTCCGAAGTTCCGGGCCCAGGTGCCCTTGACCTGGCCGGAGCGGGAGATGGAGTTCATCTCAGGCACCTTTAGCCTAGGGTGAGGTACTATGGCGGAAGCCTGGAGCTCAGTACCTTCGACTGAGTTCCGAGAGGGTGGAATCCATGTTCTGTTCAATATAGTCAGTGGCAGTGACTATTCGCCATTGGTGACACCACAGTGGTTAGCTCTATCTAAAAGGATTGTGCCTCGACCTACTCCCTACAAATACTGAACTGTTCGTTGGGTCCCAACCTGTCTGTACTGAATGACTTTTTGTTGGAAAGAATAAATACGAGTTGGACCCTTTTCAGTGTGTGGAACTTCAGTTACTGGAAGCAAAGGGGGTCATTCAGTAAAGGATTTGACTCTGGGACATACACACAAAGCCCGATAGTTCTGGCCTTCACCTCTACGCATTGGAGGACATGGGCCATGGTGTATCTCATCCCTCCCCCCAGTACTAACCCCTAGACGAGACAAACAAGCCGTGAATGAGAAGGGGTGAGAGGGTTGAGGTCGCTACACGTGTATTAAGAGAGGTATGGACTCCAGAGAGAGCAATATCATTTTGCCCCTGCAGTTCGGTTTTGGGCACCAGTTCTCAAAAAGGATATCGGGGGAATTGGAGAAAGTGCAAAGAAGGGCAACCAAACTGATAAGAGGCATGGAGGAGCTCAGCTATGGGGAAAGATTAGAGGAACTGAATTTATTCTGTCTTGAGAAGAGGAGATTAAGGGGGGATATGATCAACATGTACAAATATACAGTATAAGGGGTCCATATAGTGAACTGTGTTGAGTTATTCACTTTACGGTCAACACAAAGGACAAGGGGGCACTCTTTACGCCTAGAGGAAAAAAGATTTCATCTCCAAATACGGAAAGATTTCTTCACAGTAAGAGCTGTGAAAATGTGGAATAGACTCCCTGCAGAGGTGGTTCTCGCCAACTCAGTAGATTACTTTAAGAAAGGCCTGGATTATTTCCTAAATGCACACAATATAACTGAGTACTAACATTTATAGGTAAAGTTGATCCAGGGAAAATCCGATTGCCTCTTGGGGGTCAGGAAGGAATTTTTTCCCCTGCTGTAGCAAATTGGATCATGCTTTGCTGGGGTTTTTCGCCTTCCTCTGGATCAACTGTGGGTATAGGATTGGGTATATGGGATTGTTTGATATTTGTATTTATTTATTTTTATGGTTGAACTAGATGGACTTTTCTTTTTTCAACCTGACTAACTATGTAACTATGTAATTATATATATATATATGTTGGGGTTTGCAAGTGGTTTACCGGGGTTATGGCTGGCTTTCTCATGAAAGTGAGCCAAGTGGCTCATTAGCCACTGGATCGCTTTCCGGCGCATTCTCGCTGGTGTTTCTCGGGTTTACCGTTTCCACCAAGACGTGCCAGAGAAGCAAACTGACGGTGCGGCCAGCTGGTCACAGAGGCAGTGAGAGACTATATTGTCTCTGCCTCTATGGCCTTGGGGGACCAGAGCAATGTCATGACGTCACTTCCAGTCCAGGGCGGAAGTAAACAATTTTTTTTTAAAGCAAAAGATTAAAACATTTATTAAAGAAGAGATTTTGGGTCTTTTTGACCCCAGATCTCTCCATAAAGAGGACATGTCATCCGTATTTCTGTTACAAGTGATAAAAAATAAATAAAGTAAGTAAGAAAAAAAAGCCAATGTAAAGCGCCCCCATCCCTTCGTGCTTGCATGCATATGTAAACGGTGTTAACACTACACGTGAGGTATCGCCGTGAATGTTAGAGCGAGATAAATAATTCTATCACTAGACCTCCTCTGTAACTCTAAACAAGTAACTTGTAAACGCATTTAAATCATCGCCACAGAGATGTTTAACTACTTCAGATCCGCGTTATAACCGAAAGACGGCTACAACGCAGGCCTACTTTGCCAGGAGGGCATCCATGGACGTCCTCCCGTGCTCAAACGGCCTGCGCGCCCCCTGCAGGGCGTGCACGGTGCGCTCAGTGATCAGCGAGTCAATGAGACTCGGCTGATCACAGATCGGAGTAAGGGGGGTATCCCGACCCCTTACCACGTGATCAGCTGTCAGCCAATGACAGCTGATTATGTGATGTAAACAGAGTCGGTAATCGGCTATTTTTTCTCCTCACGCTGATAGCGTGAGGAGAAAAAAAAAAGTCGATCACCGGCGGCTGACAAAGGGACATCGGTCCCGATCAGGGAGAGCTTCCGCCAGCTCATCTGTGCCCACCTGTGCCACCTGCCAGTGCCACCTACCAGTGCCCTCCAGCGCCACATAACAGTGCCCAGAGTGCCACCCATCAGTGCCCACAGTGCCACCTATTAGTGCCCACAGTGCCACCCAGTGGCGGCTGGTGAAGTTTTAGGATGGGGGGGCGCCAGACCCCGCCCTTCCTTTTTGACCCCTCCCACTTGGTGGAAATGGGCGTAGCTCTAAGGTGGTGTGGTTAGCATCTGAGATGAACGAGGGATGGAGGGAGAGGGAGGGGCAGCAGGCCCAGATCTTACTCAACAATAGAAATATGTGTATTCTAGAAAGATTAACAATCAGCAGATAAAGATACTCCAAACACCTGATGTTAGCGATTGAATCATCCCGGCACCATGGCTGTTATGGTGTCAGGATGATTGAAGCACATTATTTCTATTATTATGTTGTAATATAAAATGAAATCATTCAACTCACCATAATGCAGAATCAGTGGGAGGCCTGAGCATGTCGCCTGCCACCAGATGCCACCAGGTGTCCCCAGCGGAGTCCCTCCTTACATAAGGTGCCCCCAGCGGAGTCCCTCCTTACATTAGGTGCCCACAGCGGAGTCCCTCCTTACATGCAGCATGTGTCACATCAAATGCAGCCTGTGTCACATCAAATGCAGCCTCTGTCCCATCAAACGCAGCCTCTGTCCCATCAAATGCAGCCTCTGTCCCATCAAATGCAGCCTCTGTCCCATCAAATGCAGCCTCTGTCCCATCAAATGCAGCCTGTGTCCCATCAAATGCAGCCTGTGTCCCATGAAATGCAGCCTCTGTCCCATGAAATGCAGCCTCTGTCCCATCAAATGCAGCCTGTGTCCCATCAAATGCAGCCTGTGTCCCATCAAATGCAGCCTGTGTCCCATCAAATGCAGCCTGTGTCCCATCAAATGCAGCCTCTGTCCCATTAAATGCAGCCCTGTGTCCCATCAAATGCAGCCCCTGTCCCATCAAATGCAGCCTCTGTCCCATCAAATGCAGCCTCTGTCCCATCAAATGCAGCCTCTGTCCCATCAAATGCAGCCTCTGTCCAATGAAATGCAGCCCTGTGTCCCATCAAATGCAGCCCTGTGTCCCATCAAATGCAGCCTCTGTCCCATCAAATGCAGCCTGTGTCCCATCAAATGCAGCCTCTGTCCCATCAAATGCAGCCTGTGTCCCATCAAATGCAGCCTCTGTCGCATCAAATGCAGCCTCTGTCGCATCAAATGCAGCCCTGTGTCCAATCAAATGCAGCCTCTGTCCAATCAAATGCAGCCTGTGTCCCATGAAATGCAGCCTGTGTCCCATGAAATGCAGCCTCTGTCCCATGAAATGCAGCCTCTGTCCCATCAAATGCATCCTGTGTCCCATCAAATCCCCCTCTCCCCCCCCCCTCCGCGGGAGCACAACGGCACTTACCTTGCTGTGTGGTGTCCTCTCCTGTTGTCTCCTTCCACTGGCAGCGGCCATGGAGGAGTCCCTCCTCATACTTCTGGTTTTCTCTCTCTCGGACGCAATGTGAGAGAGAAAACAGGAAGTGACATCTAACAGGAAGTGATATCTAAGTAATAGATACTACGAGCCCCCGGCGGAAGCTACTCAGCGCATCGGAAAGCGCCGCAAGGTGGGACAAAAGTCCACAAATGAAGCGCCGCGTCTGCAATCTCATGATTGCATTGACGTGGCGCTTCCCATAAAGCACGTGGCTGGCGCCCGAAAATAGTGCAGTCTGTTAAAGGACATTTTTTTACATTTATTTTTCTTAAAGGGGCCGTTTATATTTTTTTTACAGGAGGGGGGCGGCTCTCGGGCACCCCCTATGGACAGGCTGCCACTGGTGCCACCTATCAGTGTCACAAATCAGTGCCTCATCAACAGTGCTGCCCATCAGTGTCACCTTTCAGTGCCCATCAGTGTTAACTACCAGTGCCCATAAGTGTCACCTACCAGTGCCCATCAGTGCCACCTATCAGTGCTACCTACCAGTGCCCATCAGTGCCACCTATCAGTGCCCATCAGTGCCATCTATCAGTGGTACCTATCAGTAACACCTATCAGTGCCCATCAGTGCCACCCATCAGTGCCACCCATCAGGGCCCATCAGTGCCATCTTATCAGTGGCCATAAGTGCCGCCTTATCTGTACCCATCAGTACCGCCTTATCTGTCCCCATCAGTGCCGCCTTATCTGTGCCTATCAGTGCCGCCTTATCTGTGCCTATCATGTTATAATGTTATAACAAACTATGAAACATGATTTTTTCTTTTCAAAATTTTCCATCTTTTTTTGTTTGTTTAGCAAAAAATAAAAACCCCAGCAGTGATTAAATACCACCAAAAGAAAGCTCTATTTGTGTGAAAAAAATGATAAAAATGTTATTTGGGTACAGCGTTGTATGACCGCGCAATTGTGATTCAAAGTGCGTTAGCACTGAAAGCTGAAAATTGGTCTGGGCAGGAGGGGGGTTTAAGTGCCCAGTAAGGAAGTGGTTAAGTACCGTCGTTTGTCACCATTCCATAAGCATCCGCAATTTTAAAGTGTGACATTTTAGGTATCTGTTTACTGGGCGTAACATTGTCCTTCATATTATACAAAAAAATTGGGGTATATATTGTGTTTTTTTAAATTCATTAAAGTGTATTCTTTGCAAAAAAATTGCGTTTGAAAACCGCTGCGCAAATACTGTGTGACATAAAAAATTGCAACGATCACCATTTTATTCCCTAGGCTCTCTAAAAAAAAAATATATATATGTTTGGGGGTTATAAGTAATTTTCTAGCAAAAAATACTGGTCTTTAAGTGGTAAAACTTGTAAACAAAGAGTGCCAGAAAAGGCTTGGTCTTTAAGCTTGGGTTCACACTATAGCGAACACAGACATCACATGTGATTCGCACCGATCACATGCAATGTCTGTGCAATGCGAATTCAGCCATACAGTTGACTGGCTGAACTCGCATTGGGTTCACACGAAAAAGGTGCAGGAACCTTTTTTTACCCCGCACTGGAATCGGATCTCATGGGTGTTCACACCCATGCGATCCAATTCCTGTCCGAATTCACAGTTTGCAATGTGAACTAATTGTGAAGGAGATGCGATGTGGGAACCGGCACTGGAATCGCGCTGGTTCCTGCATCGCAATAATGTGAACCCAGCAGTGGCGGCCCGTCCATTGAGGGCGCACAGGCACCGCCTCCCCTATACATGCGTCCGGCCCCCTGATCTACATATCAGTGGCGCCGGACCATGGATTCCAAAGCGGCGGGGTGTTTTTTTTGAAGCACCTGATTAGAGCCAGAGGCTCTAATAGGCTACAAAAAAGGGTCGAGCCCACCCAGTTGTGTGACGATAAGCAAATACATTTTCGCTATTATCACACTAAAGTTCCTTCCCTGATTGGCCAAAGCATCAGGCGATCCTAGTGGATGCCTAGCACTTTGGCAGAAGAGGAGAAACACGGTGGAGGAAGCTGGAGGAGTGGACACCGAAGCTGCTGTGGCCGCTGCCCGCACTCTAGGAGAGGACACCACAACCCTGCCACACGAGCAGGTAAGTGCCGGACTGCTTGTGCGCGCGCGGAGGGGTGTTCTGTTTAATTTCCGCCGCCGGGGGTTGATGTTTGTTTGCAGCCCCCCCAAAAGAAGAACCCACCAGCCGCCACTGGAACCCAGGCTAAAGCCTCGTACACACGACCGAGTTTCTTGTCGTTAAAAACACGTTGTTTTTCTGGACGAGATTCTTGTTAACCTTGACGAGTTTCTCGTCAAGCTTTCCATGCGTACACACTGACAATTCCAAATCTCGTCGTTGTTCTGCGCGGTCACGTCCAGCACGTACGACGGCAGTATAAAGGGGAAGATCGATTTCAATGGCGCCACCCCTTGGGCTGCTTTTGCTGATCTCGTGTTACCGTGTGTGAAGTAAAAGTTTGGGAAGAGACAATTCGCGCTTTTCAGTCTTCGTGCTTTCAGTTCGTTTTAGCGTGACGAATGTGCTATCTCCTTTACGAAGGCTTGTTTTACCAGAAGATGCGCTCCCGTCTCATACTTGATTCTGAGCATGCGCGCTTTTTGAAGAGTCGTAAAAGCATACACACAAACCATTTTCTCGTCGCAAAACAGGCCGACGAGAAACACGACGAGAAAATCTAGAATCCGGACGAGAAAATAGAGAGCAGGTTCTCTATTTTTCTCGTTGAGATTCACGGCAGTTTCCTCGTCGTAAAACCATACACACGAACGGTTTTCTCGACAATAAAGCTCTCTCTGCACTTTTCTTGTCAGATTTGGACGAGAAACTCGGTCGTGTGTACGAGGCTTCAGTGTAGGAGGGAAGTCACATTGGAGGAATACTGTTACACACAATTTATTACTACTGAATCATTACAGTTTGACATCCTGAATACTTGGCTGTACTTCTGATCAATCTGAAAGTAGGATCCTCCACAGACACACCACCGCTCGACAGTTCATGTTGTCCAGTTTGTCTACATGTATTGTACAATATCCTTTCTGGCCCCTGCCATATTCCATCATCTAAAAAAGTAATCTTTGCCATACTTGGCACCTATGATTTTCCAGTAGAAAGGGGCAAACGGCTGAACCTACTGTGTGGGAAGCTCTTTCCTCACAGCAACATGTAAGCAGTACCCCAGCTCACCCCTTTGGGCATCATTCAAATGGGCATACCAATCCGTATGCCTGTGTGAAGGGCTCTATTAAGTCACCTGAAATGCACAGGTGTCCAGAAATCAACGACAGCTAGGCAGCCGCACAGATCTGCACAGACCTCCATGCACATCCCCGGTGCACATCTGTGTGGGTCCAATGCATGGATCAGGATGCAGAGAGATTGTGTCCTGATCTGTACATCAGACCTGCATAGATGTGCACTCTAGGATGTGCGTAGAGGTCCGAGCAGGTCTGTGCTGCCGGCCGCCTGTCAATGATTTTATCAGGCTGCTTGCACGGGTCTGCACTGAACACATGTGCATTCCACATGCCCATGTGAATGATGCCTTATGCTCTGAGCTCTAATTCCACTAAAACTTCCTGTACTATAAAAAATTGGAGTTTTCAAAGAGGCACATTAATTATTTTATTTGTGATTCTATGAGGAGATCTAAAAATATTGACTAAAGACAGAAATTGTTTGAATATACTTGGTTGCAAAAAAAAACATAGATTTCCCTTTAACACAATGACAGGAGGCCCTAAAATTGATTGTAATGTGCTTCTTCACCCAGGCAGTATACTTCATTATCTTTTTCCTTTACCCGTTTTCCTGCCATTTTTTCAGTCTTCAGCTGGCAATAATTTACTCTGCTTTCTGTGCTAAAATTGCACAATTACACAGATCAAAACAATTTTTTTCTAACTTCCACCTAGTATCAGTAATGTAAATTTGCACATTAAGAGCCATTTCCAGGTCCCTGATGGATCCACCATTAGCTATGGAAATAAACTGCCATCGGCTGTAATGTCACTTCAGCTTGAAGAGGCAATTAGTGCTAAATATTCAGATAAACATGTATGTACGCGGCTCTCTTCAATTTAGAGCGGTACCGCATAGTCCACCATGGCGACTAAGGAGTTAATGTCATCATTAGACACATTCTTAAAGTAATTCTCATTATTGATGAAATGTAAAGGTAACCTGTGCTGCTATGTCCTTCTTCTATAGACGTTTGTTGGATGCAATGGTTTTACATGCTGCTGGCAGTTTGGGCAGCCATGTGGTAACTATACATAAACACTTTCTCCAATTGCTTGATAGCAATGCTAACAATAAATTCTCAGTGACTCAGTCTTGACCTACCTGGACATTTACGAGCCATGGAAATGTCACAAGTGGTTGTTACAGTAACATTTCAAATCCAATATTTACTGCTTCTGAAGTTTCACAATGAGACCGGGCAATCACATATTCTACAGCATCTGACAGGCCCATTCTTTTTTAAATATTTTATAACCAGAGTAAAAACTACCTAAACTGAACAGAAATGTAATGTATTATCATTCAAGTTTAACCTACAAGGGGGAAGTAATTAATAGACATGTGCATTCGTTTTCATCCGAATGCATTTTCGTCCGAATTTCAGGTATTTTCGTTATCGTTTTAACAAAACGAAAACGAAAGCGCAGAATCCGAAAACCGAAAGATCTGACATAAACAAATGCTTTATTTTCGTTTTCGTTGCAACAACAGTTCGATATAGATAGGAGATTCGACGTGACGCTGACAATAACAATCTGTGTCTATCGAACCTGTGGTCGAATGTGACTAACCTTAACTCTATTAGTCCAAGATTATTCTACATAGAGAGAAAAGATTCGACATTATAGAGAGAAAAGATTCGACATTATAGAGAGAAAAGATTCAACATTATAGAGAGAAAAGATTCGACATAGAGAGAAATGATCGCTGCTGGAATTGGGTGGGGGAAGTAAAATAAAAATGATGATGATGATGATGAATGTTATTGGCTGATTGTAACCAAAGAGGAGGAGCAGTAAAATAGCTAGAACGACGAAGATTCGACAAAGCATCGAAAAACATACAAACGTTGAATCTGTCATTGAAGGCTTATGGTGTCTGTCGAAGTTAGAAGATTCGACAGAGCAGCTAAACTGTACGACGCTGCAATTGTACATTTCCGGTCAAATGCATCCGCCCATAGGCTATAGAAAAATTCTAATGTTGGTTGACTAGTAATAATAATTAAAAAATATAATTATTACTAGTCATACAACATTAGAATTCTACTATAGCTTGTAGGCGGAACATTCGACCGGAAATGTACGATTGCGGCGTCGTACAGTTTCGCTGCTCCGTCGAATCTTCTTTGAACCTTTGACAGACACCATAAGCCTTCAATGACAGATTCGACCTTAATTCATTCAGATTTTCGGACGAATGCAATTTCTAACAAAAAACGAAATAAATAGAAACAAATTTTGGGAGTAACTAAATAAATTTATTTTTCGGACGAAAGCGAAATTCCGAAACAAAATATTTCAGTGTGCACATGTCTATTAATAGTAGCTGAGGGTCTATAATACAATTAGGCCTGTTTGCACTTAAAATGCAGTTCCACCCATTTAAAAGTCAGCAGCTACAAAAAGTGTAGCAGCTGACTTTTAAAGCAGAGTTCCACCAAATTTTAATTTTTTTAAAGTCAGCAGCTACAAATACTGCAGCTGCTGACGTTTAATATATGGAGACTTACCTGTCCAGAGCACCCACAATGTCGGCACCTGAAGCCGATCTGTCCCTCGGCTCTTGGGTGGAGACGCCGCCATCTTCGGTAAGGGAATCAAGAAGTGAAGCCTTGCAGCTTCACTTCCTGGTTCCCTACTGCGTATGTGCGAGTTGCACTGCGTGATCCCACTGGTCCCTGCTGTCTTCTGGGACCTGTGTGTCTCCCAGAAGACAGCGGGGGGGGACAGATTAGGGGCCGGACATGGCGTTTATCGCCACAGATACTTTGGCGATCTATGCCGGGAAGTGGGAGCAAATACCTGTATTATACAGGTATCTGCTCCCCCCTCCCCCTGAAAGGTGCCAAATGTGACACTGGAGGGGGGGGGGGAATACGAAAAGCGGAAGTTCCATTTTTGGGTGGAACCCTGCTTTAATAAACAGATGCTCACCTGTCCCATGGTCCAGCGATGCGGGAGCAGGAATTCTCACTCCTCTCCCCCTTCTCTCTGCGGTGCCGGCATTCTAACTGTGGGCGCCTGGCTCTGGCTTCAAAGCTAGGCGCGCACTGCACATGCGTGAGCCGCGCTGCCCGCTGTGAATGGCCGGGCAACCTTCTGGGACCTGTGACCTGTCCCAGAAGATTGCAGGGAGGGAGGGGGAGAGGGGATTTTCCTTCTGGGACTGTGGCGAGAAGGGAGGAAGTGGAAGCTGGGTGCCTCTAAAAACAGGGTACCCTCTCCCCCAAAAAAATTACATGCCAAATGTGGCATGTCAGGGGGTCATCAGCACTTAAAGCGGAAATTCCATTTTTGGGTGGAACTCCACTTTAAGTGGCAGTATCTTAAAGATATTGGGGATTATTTACTAAAGCTGTAGAGTGCAGAATGAGGCGCAACTTTGCACAGAAACCAATCAGCTTCCATGTTTTATTGCCAAAGCTTAATTGTAGAAGCTGATTGGCTTCCATGCACAGCTGCCCCAGATTCTGAGTGCACCAGTTTTAGTAAGACCGCCATACACAGTAGGGTTAGGGTTGCCACCTTTTCTTCAAGCCAAACCCGAACACTTTAGCGACGCACTGCATTTTTTTTTGTAGTATAAACTATACATATATTTTGTGATGAAATAAACTTTTAAACACGATTTGGTCTGGGGTGGCCGCAGTCTGCATACAAAAAGGGTCCTGTGCGTCTTTTGGTCTGGTTCAGGAGCGAATTCAGGCAGAAATTCAGACCCGATTTGCTCCTGAACCAGTGAACAGACACGTCTGGACCCCACGAGCAAAGATGCGGCCGCACATATGTGAACCCAGCCTCAGGGGTTGTACCTTTGACAGCCTGGGCTCAGTGGGTTAAATGATGCTGGGTGTCATTCGTCTGTGTCATTTTTTCATACAAATAAAGCTCTATTGGTTAAATCCCAAAAAACACTTTAACTCTGGACACCTTTCACCGGACTCTAATCTAATGGGGGTCTGTAAGCGGTGGGTGCTGATATAAGGTGACTGATATAATGGGGGTCTCTAATGGGGGGTGCTGACTGTTGATCTAATGGTTGGTCAGCAACCATTAAATCAGCAGTCAGCATCCCCCATTAGTTCATCTTATTAGAGTCATCTTATATCAGCACCAGTGGCAACTATAGTGTGAATGAGCCCCCCTGTAGTGACACCACTGATCAGCACTCCTCCTTACAGAGTGACCCCATTAGATTAGTGTCCCTTTATATTAGTAGCATAGACTTACCCCCCCTTTATATTAGCAGCATAGACCTCCTCCAGGGCCCCCCTTTATATTAGCAGCATAGACCTCCCCCGGGGCCCCCCTTTATATCAGCAGCATAGATCTCCCCCGGGCCCCCCTTTATTATAAAGGGGGGGCCTGGGGGAGGTTTATGCTGCTGATATAAAGGGGGGCCCTGGGGGAGGTCTATGCATGCTGCTGATATAAAGGGGGCCCTGGGGGAGGTCTCTGCTGCTGATATAAAGGGGGCCCCGGGGGAGGTCTATGCTGCTGATATAAAGGGGGACCCTGGGGGAGGTCTATGCTGCTGATATAAAGGGGGGGGCCCTGGGGGAGGTCTATGCTGCTGATATAAAGGGGGCCTTGGGGGAGGTCTATGCACAATGCCGCTGATATAAAGGCTTTATATCAGCAGCAGAGACCTCCCCCAGGGCCCCCCTTTATATTAGCAGCATAGTCAGACCTCCACCAGGGCCCCCCCTTTTTATCAATCAGCAGCATGCATAGACCTCCCCACGGCCCCCCTTTATATCAGCAGCATAGAACTCCCCAGGACCCCCCCCCCTTAGAGACCCATAGAGCGAGAGTGACAAAACCCCCTTACCTTTCAGGAGCTGCTGCAACAATGTGTGCGAACCTGTTAGGGGGCAGAGTCTAACACCATGCTCCTCCTGCACATAAGCGTCCCTGGTTGCTAGGATATGGTCCCTTGAACTCCCTTCACTGTCTATGGCATCGGTGGGAGAGAGAGCTCTCGGAGGAGACAAGACACACACAGCACGCGCCAGGCAGGGAGGCGGGACTCTGGGCGGCAACGATCACCCACAGTCCAGCCCCGTCCCGCCTCCACATGTGAACAGCACCAGAGTCACCACCAGACCAGTCACCAGCTCCACCACTGGCCCAATCACAGTCTCAGACCGCTTGCAGCACAGACGTCACATGACCCATGCAGCCAATCTCGCACAGGCTGTATCATGTGACAGTGAGTGTGTAATGGCGGCGGACACAGGAATCGGGATGCGCCGCTCTACAGTTATGTGCCCGGGTTTCAGGCGGCTTGAAAACCGGGAACATGTGTCCAAACCCGTACTGTCCAGGTCAAAACTGGACAGGTGGCAACACTAAGTGGGGTTGATTTACTAAAAGAATATCCACTCTGCACTACAAGTGCACTGCAAGTGCACTTGAAAGTGCACCTGTAAGTGCAGTCGCTGTAGATCTGAGGAGAAGCTCTGAAATTAGAGGAAGCTTTGCTGATTTTATCATCCAATCATGTGCAAGCAAAAATTCTGTTTTTTATTTTCCTTGCATGTCCCCCTCGGATCTACAGCGACTGCACTTCTAAGTGCACTTGCAGTTTTTCTGCAGACTTTTGTCTTCAGAATTACCAAAACTATGTAGTGCAAGGGCCTGCCTGATTGTATACAAATTGAAACTCTTAAGGTTTTACCTCATATTATATGATTTTGGTAAATCTGAAGACAAAAATCTGCAGAAAATCAGTGTGTATGGGGCCTTAGGATTCCAATTTATTTCCAATTTACTGTAATCAGATCAGTAAAATGCATCCTTTAGTTGCTGTGGGTTACTGCACTTCTAACTCATTGCCTCATACTTCCCTACTCTGATGTCCAACCTGTGGCCTGGGGGCATTCAGCGATTTGGCACTTACTGTGTGGCCCTTGGGGCCCCTAAAGACAATGATTTACTGTGCAGACAAGGGTCTGTTTTGGTGCATTTCCAGACTACTGAAATACATTTGTTTAGAGTGGAATGAGATAATTGGTTTGGTTTATTTATCTCACTCTATTCTTACGTTTTATGCGCTGTCCTGTGTGGGGCACAAATGTGGAAATGTTGATTTGTGAAGGGGCTTTAATAGCAGTGAAGTCTAGCAATTTTATGTAATGTGTCTCCAGTCTATGACTGTCTCCAGAAGAATGTCTTCAGTGCACAACAACTCTTATTGCATGTTTGCAGTCTCTGATCATCTCCCATTGCATGTCTGCAGTCCCTAATCATCTCCTTTTGCATATCTGCTATCTCTGATCATCTCCTGTTGCATATCTCTAGGTCCTGATCAACTCATATTGCATACCTCCCAAACTGTCCCTGATTTGCAGCAATGTCCCTCTGTCCCATATTCCTCTTAATTTGTCCCTCATTTTGGTCTGATCTATATAGATGTATATAAAATGCACTTTTCAAAAAGTGTTTCCCAGTGCTAAACCTTTCATCTGATTTCTAAATTGCTGCACTTGTAAATTCGGAAAAGCCAATATAAAAGAATAGTAGTGGTAAAAAAAGCACTTGTGGATTTAACCTATCTTGTTTTTTGTACAATTCTCCTTTAAGGGGCATGGCAAGGGGTGTGTCCTATGCCTGCATACTTTTGCTGATAGGTGTCCCTCATTCCGATCTCAAAAAGTTGGGAGGTATGATATTACCCTATTGCATATCTGCCATCCCTGACCATCTCCTGTGGCATATCTGCAGTATCTGGCCAACTACCATTGCATATACTGTATGCAGTCTCTTAACTTCTCCTATTGCACTGCGATCTGCGAACCGATCTGGGAGTGTCATTAACTTTGTATTGACACTCCCAGCGGTTGGAATAGGGCAGTGTGAACCGCCGGAGATTCAGGTGCGATGCGGGAACCCGCACTGGATTTGCAGGTTTTCCCACATCACAGCCGAGCCTAAAGTCATCTTTTAAATATACAAATGTTTTTTGTTTTTTTTTACCACTGTTGTTCTTTTAGACTAGGTTTTCGATATAACAAATATGCTAATTTAAAGTATATGTAAACGCTCACCTTGTAAAACAACCCATTCAGTTTAAAATAAAAACAAAAAGGCAAAACATACTTATAGATATTTAAGAAAAAAAATTATAAACACTTTTTTTCCTGTTTTATAAGTGATCTCATAACCTCTGTTCTCAGCTGCATAAGAGCTGGGGGAGGAGAAACAGCACAACACTGATCTTCAGAGCTGACCACGATGTGTTCTCCTGATTAGTGTGCTCAGTTTTTAATAGAAAGGCAGAGGCACATATCAGGAATATGAAATGTTGGGTTTACATACTGTTTAAAGCCCAGGTGTCAAACGCAAGGCCCGCGGGCCGATTCTGGCCCTCCAGGCCATTTCATGTGGCCCTTGCACCTCTCCTACAGCTGCAGGAGAGCTCCAGCCCTCCTCTAGTCCTACTCCAAACCCTTACTTTCTGCTTTCAAGCAATGCACCCAGCTTCTTCCCAGCAACAGCATAAGGAAAGGGGGGTGCACTGTCATGTAAGGGAGAGTGGGGTACTCAACTTCTGATGGTGGGGTGGCTCTTGACATCTAATATAAAGGGGAGGGGATGTGCTGGACATCTAATCTTGCAGATACAACCGGCCCTTTTGAGGGCAATCATAATACTGATGCAACCCACAATGAAATTGAGTTTGACACCCCTGGTTTAAAGGTTGCATTCTTTTTTTTTTTTTTTTTTCAGCATAGCATTTTGGTTATTACCATTATTTATAAAGGACTATATATTGTATAAAAAGATAAAGTGAGGCGGAATGAGGAACAAACGGATTCAGGCCTCGTACACACGACCGAGTTTCTTGGCAAGAACCAGCAAGAAACTTGCTGGCAGAGATGTCTTGCCGAGAAATTAGTTTGTGTGTATGGTTTCTCGTCGAGAAAACCGACAAGTAACCTCGACGAGAAAATAGAGAACCTGCTCTCTATTTTCTCGTCGAGATTCTCGTCGGCATGTTTCTCGACGAGAAAAGTGAGTGTGTGTACACTTACCTGTCCTCCGGGAAGCCCGCGCATGTTCGAAATGAATTCGACGCATGCGCGGTAGCTTCCTAGGCATACGTAGGGTATACCAAGATGGCGGCGACGGCATCGAATGTGATGAGCGCATGCTCGTCGTAGTCGATGACGTCACCGCGTACGCTCCATTCAAAGAACCGCGGGTTCTTTGAATCGAGCGTGTGTACACTCGGCCGGGACAATTTTCTTGTCCAAGAATCTCGTCGAAAAAAACGACATGTTTTTTTCGACGAGAATCTCGGCCGTGTGTACGAGGCCTTAGTTGCAAAAAAGGGCCGGTCACTATAAAATAGAGATGTCATGAGCCATGCTGCTTTGCTAAATTAGCCTGTTTTTTTTTTGTTTTGTTTTTTAGTTTACAGAACTGGACTATTTGCAATCAATGAGCGAACACAGGCCTTAATTTATTGAGATTTATTGAGATACCTTATAGACCAAGTCATAGAGCAGCAGAAAATATGAGGAAGAATGATATACTGCTTCCTGTTTCTTTATCACAAATCTCTCTTATGTAAACCTCTAAGGATGAAATAATATTTCATTAATATTAAAATACTTGGAGATATATTTTATACAGCATGCACATACATTTGGGAGCACAATTGTAAGAGCACAACCAGTTGCCTACAGGGGCCATTGTTATTGCAATCTATTTCAATTAATTAAGAACTATGCTTTAGATGAATTGTTTACATTCTAGTTAATTCCATTGATATCATTACCTTTAAAACTGAACCCTTGGAATTAGATAAAGTATACCCCTACAACAGCGCCCCCTGCACTGCAAGGGCTATACCCAGTCTAGGGGTGCAATATTTACCCTATTTCTGACTGTGACAGGCTTCCTCAATTCATGCAACTGGCCCAATACTGCCGCCCCTCTAAGGCACTCTCAGCAGCAGTTGTATGCTCACCTCCTCCACATACAATTCAGGGTTTATAGCTCTGCATTGTATGCAATGAAGCTTAGGGACCTCCCACAGACAAGTGCTTTAGCTAGATGAAAGCAGCGCTGAAGCCAGCCACACCGAGGAATCAGGTAAGTGTGACAGACCCAACTGGGACAGGGGCTTTTGGAGGGGACTGCAGGGTAGCCTCTTGCCTACTGACTATGGGCCCTGGCTTTTGAAGGAGCTACAAGCATTCAAGAAGAAGTCCTGTTATTAATGCAAGATGACATTACCACATTCAAGGAAGTCATTAAGGTTTCTGCCAACTTGAAACTCGTGGGAAGATGTATGTGAAAAGAAAGCTGGTTAATGAGATTTGGACAGCCCTGGGTCTCCTTGAATACTGGTGCTGAACTGTCTGGGTGGACACTAACCTGAGTCACCTAGGCTTCTCTAGAAGACTATTTGTTAATTAGCTTACTGTTTAATTAGATTATTGTTTATGTTGGCTGTTCCTTAGATGTGTTAATGATACTGTTTACAGTTTGCTTTGTTTAAGATAATGTGATTAAGCTCCTACCTGATCTTGTGTGGTATATATTCTGTGTGAATTTACAATAAAGTCAGTTCCAGTTTGCACCTAAGGTAGTGTTGTCTAGTTCTTTGGGTGAAATGCTCAGCTATAATACCTGGTTTCTGGTTCCAGAGGGGATGAAGCTGTATGATGGCGGAAGCATCAGGTGGGGTGCCAGTAAGTAATATACCTTATTCCTCCACACATAGTCTAAAGGGGAATTAAACTTTTTGGGGGCTAGGGGGAGCAACTTGACAAGGGTAGATTTTGTCTATTTACTGGAGTTCAGGTTCAAATCTATGCCTGATATGATGGCCTTAGGTGTGTGCAAGATTGATTAAATTGTTAGTGTTACAGGTGTGTGATTATGATGGTGCTGGGGGACTTTTTTTCTTTATCTCTGCAATATTCTGCAATAAAATAAAAGCTTTTGAAAATATCAAGATTTATTATGTTATACACAGGTAATTTCAGAAAACTACTCATGAAAAGTAAGCCAAATAAGCACACATTAACTGGTTTCCTTGGGAGAGGATATGCTTTCTATACTTCATAGAAATCTGCTTGATACATGCAGTGTGTGAAATCTTCTGAACTTAAAATGTAAATACAGTGGAACATTCACATCTAATGAGGGGGAGCATGAAGCTGGATGATTGAAAAACACGGCAGGATAGTAAATACCAAGACAGCTCTTAAAATAATATGGAGAAAAATATAGAAAAGCAGAGGATAAGATAAAAAAAGTTAAGGAATATTCTGTACTATTGAACACCCCCTCCATATCCTCCTTTGACTTACATATGTCGATGATTAATGAAATGTGTCTCTAATCTCCATCTCGAAAGCAGTTTCTCTAGTGATAAAGAAAGCTAATTGTTTTTATAATAATTACATAGTTACAACGTTGGTAAGGTTGAATAAAGACACCAGTCTGTTCAGTTTAACCTGAGTGTGTGTTTTATGTCACTACCATTTCCCATATCCCTGTACTTTGTGTTTGCTGAGAAACCCATCTAAAAGTTTTTTTTTCTTATTTATCTACACTCTCCGCTGACACCACCAACTGTGAAAGGGAGTTCCACATTCATACCGCTCTAACAGTAAAGAACCCCTTAAGCAGGGTAAGATTGAATTGATTCTCATCCAACTTCATTGTGTGGCTGCATGTCTTCTTTATAGACCTTAGATTATGTAGTTTCCTTCCAATGTTAAGTCACTATTTAAAGATTTAGAAATTGTGATCATATGCCCTCTTCAGCATTTCTTTTCCAGGTGGAATACGTTTAATGTTTGTAATCATTACTCATAACTTAAGTTCTCCAGCCCCCTTATTAGTTGTGTTGCCCTTCTCTGGACTCTCAAGTTCCATAACATACATCCTGAAGACTGGTAAACAGAACTGGACAGCATACTCGAGATGTGGCTGAACTTTTGTAAAGTGGTAGAGCTATGGTCTTATCTCTGAAGTAAATACAGTAATACCTCGGATTGCGAGTAACACGGTTGTAAAATACTGACTCAGTTTGTGAGTGTTGTCTAGCAAGACAAGCAGGATTAAAGCCTCTAGGGTGTGCAGTACCGCATTTAGCCAGAGGTGCGGGGGCGCCGGTGACACGCGGAGCCGCCCTGGAAATACTCAGAAACACACGGAAATACTCCATTCCCGAGTGTTTCCGAGCCTTTCCGAGGGTTTCCGTGTGCATCCGAGCTGTCTCCCAAGTATTTCCCAGTCTCTCCGGTGCCCCCCACCTCTGGCCACATTCGGTATTGCATGTAATAGAAGTCAATGTGGAAAAATTTTTCTTTGTTTCCATTGACTTCTGTGGGGAAACTCGGTTTGATATGCGAGTGCTTTGGATTACAAGCATTCTCCTGGAACGGATAATGCTCGTAATCCAAGGTTCCACTGTACTCTTTTTAATGCATGCAAATAGTGCATTTGTTTAAAGTATATGTGAACCCTCACCTTGTAAAACAACCCATTCAGTTTAAAATAGAAATGAAAGGCAGAACATTTGTGTGTGTGTGTGTGTGTGTGTGTGTATTAGTGATGAGCCGAACACCCCCGGGTTCGGTTCGCACCAGAACCCGCGAACGGACCGAACGTTCGTACGAACATTAGAACCCTATTAAATACAATGGATGCGAACGTTCGAATTCTAAAGTGCTAATTATAACGACTATTATGCATGTTATTGTCCTAAAAAGGGTTTGGGAACCCGGGTTCTGCACCAGGGGACATGTATCAATGCAAAAAGAAGTTTTAAAAACGGTCGTTTTTCGGGAGCAGTCATTTTAATGATGCATAAAGTGAAAAAAAAAAGTCAAATATTCCTTTAAATATCGTACCTGGGGGGTGTCTAAAGTATGCCTGTGAAGTGCCACGTGTTTCCCGTGTTTAGAACTGTCCCTGCACAAAATGACACTTCTAAAGGAAAAAAAAGCCATTTAAAACTGCTTGCGGCTTTAATGTAATGTCTGGTCCCGGTAATATGGATGAAAATCTTTAAGAAAAATGGCATAGCTACCCCATGACCCCCCCCCCCCCCCTACCCCAGCCCATTACCAGCCCCTTTGGGTCTTGTATGGATATTAAGGGGAACACCGCACACAAAATAAAAAAGGCCCTATATACTCTGAACAGCCGTATACAGGCGGTGCATACAAGACAGGGACTGTAGGTTTGTTCTTATGTAGAATGTGTTTGTAATTTTGAACAGGTACATTGTTTAAGTATAGCTCCAGCCCAAAAATCTATTTTTAAACTTTTTGGAAAACATAGGTAAGGGTTATCACCCCTGTAACATTTGTTTTGCTGTCTGTGCCCCTGTTCAGAACATTTAACCTCACTTTCCGTCCCAATGACAACTGTTTTTGAAATGTGGTGTTTTTCTTGAAACAAGGATTGGTGATAAAGCATCAGTACAGAGGAGACACCTTTCTCCCATATTAATTCTTACAGGAGAGAATTTTCCTTCCTAGGGGTAGATTTCCTCTCACTTCCTGTTGTCTTCTTGCGTTTGCAAGTAGGAGTCGTTTGTAAGTTGGATGTTTGAAAGTAGGGACCTGCCGTATATACTCTGCAGAAATAGGCCCCTTAGTTGTTGGTGTTGGCACAACACTGTAAGCACTCACAGTTACTCTTGGTTGGTGCTGGAACGCCCTGCTGTCAACTATTATATCAGGAATTGTAATTACATATAATTGTTGAACAGTGGTAGTAAAAATTGGGCCTTTGATGGTGGTGCTGGTGCCACAACACTGTAAGCCCTGACAGTTACTCTTGGTGGGTGCAGCAATGGGCCCTGCTGTGAATTATTAGATCAAGAATTGTAATTGCATGCCCCTGTTGAACAGGGGCTGAAAAATTGGGCCTTTCGTGGTGGTGGTGGTGTTGCCACAACACTGTAAGCCCTCAGAGTTACTCTTGGTGGGTGCAGGAATGGGCCCTGCTGTGAATTATTAGATCAAGAATTGTAATTACATGCCCCTTTTGAACAGGGGCTGAAAAATTGGGCCTTTCGTGGTGGTGGTGGCGGTGCCACAACACTGTAAGCCCTCAGAGTTACTCTTGGTGGGTGCAGCAATGGGCCCTGCTGTGAATTATTAGATCAAGAATTGTAATTACATGCCCCTGTTGAACAGGGGCTGAAAAATTGGGCCTTAGGCACTGGTGGCACAACACTGCAACCCCTCACAGATACTGTACTTGGAGCACAGCAATGAGCCCTGTTGCAAAGTATTGCTTCAAAAATTTTAATGACACGCCCCTGTTAAACAGGGGATGAAAAATTGGGCCTTAGGCACTGGTGGCACAACACTCCAACCCCTCACAGATACTGTACTTGGAGCACAGCAATGAGCCCTGTTGCAAAGTATTGCTTCAAAAATTGTAATTACACGCCCCTGTTAAACAGGGGCTGAAAAATTGGGCCTTAGCCACTGGTGGCGGCACCCATAAACAAAAATGATCTTCCAAGCTATCATCATCAATCGTATCATTGATGACTCGGAGGAGGAGGATAGCCAGTCAACATAACAGCACAGGCACTCAGCATCAGCATCAGTCTTGAAGGGATGTGACATGTTAAAATCAATTAGTCTGTTATATCAGCATTAGGTGTGTGGTAGCTGGTGGTGATCCAAGACTGGTTCATCTTGATGAAAGTCAGTCGATCAACCGAGTCGGTGGACAGGCGCACCCTGTGATCCGTGACAAATCCTCCAGCAGCACTGAATGTGCGTTCCGAAAGAACGCTGGATGCAGGACAGGCCAGTAGCTCAATTGCATACTGTGCAAGCTCTGGCCAGTGATCCATCCTCAAGACCCAGTAAGCCAGAGGATTTTCGGTGGGGAAGGTGTCCAAGTCTGACCTTGCCCCTAGATATTCCTGCACCATGTTTATCAGACGCTGGCGATGGTTGCTGGAACCGATCATACTTTGGGGCTGCGGACTAAAGAATTGTCTGAACGCATCGGTCAGACGGCCACCTTCCCCACCGCTCCTTCTTTGACTGGCCGAAGCCTCAGCAACTCGTTGTCCAGGACCAGGAGTTTGTAACCTCCCAGTCTCTGGGAACGCGTTGCACAGACCTTTCTGCAAGGCCTCCCGGAGTTGTCTCATCCTCTGCTCCCTCTGCGACGGTAACATAAGGTCCGCAACCTTACCCTTGTACCGTGGATCAAGGAGAGTGGCCAGCCAGTAATGGTCCCTCTCCTTGATCCGAAGAATACGAGGATCCTTCCGCAGACTTTGCAGGATCAGGGAGGCCATGCAGCGTAGGTTAGCTGAGGCAGTCCGTCCGGAGTCCTCTGGGTCACTAAGGACGACATGATCCGCAGCCACCTCCTCCCAGCCACGTACAAGTCCACTGGTTTCTTGGGACTGTAAATCATCCCTAAAAGACTGCTGCTGATGATGCTGAGTGCCAGCCTCCACCTCCATGCTGACACAATCCTCCTCCTCCTCCTCCTCCTCCTCTTCCTGTGCGATGGGTGGGACAGAAGGAACACTGTCTGGGTAAAGGGGGCCTTGAGAGGCAAGGAAGTCCTCCTCTTCCTGCCTCTGTTCTGCCTCAAGTGCCCTGTCCATTATTCCACGCAGCGTGTGCTCCAACAGGTGGACAAGAGGTACAGTGTCACTGATGCATGCACTGTCACTGCTCACCATCCTCGTGGCCTCCTCAAATGGTGCCAGGACAGTGCATGCATCCCTGATCATGCCCCACTGGCGTGGAGAAAAAAAACCAAGCTCCCCTGACCCTGTCCTGGTGCCGTAGTCGCACAGGTACTCATTGATGGCCCTCTGCTGCGTGTGCAGCCGCTGCAGCATGGCCAACGTTGAGTTCCACCTGGTGGGCATGTCACATATAAGGCGGTTCTTGGGCAGGTTCAACTCCTTTTGCAGCTCAGCCAGGCGAGCACTGGCATTATAAGATCTGCGGAAATGCACACAGACTTTCTTGGCCTGCCTCAGGACATCCTGTAAGCCCGGGTACCTGCCCAAGAACCGCTGCACCACCAGGTTAAGGACGTGAGCCACACAGGGCACATGGGTCAGTTGTCCCTGTCGGAGGGCGGAGAGGAGGTTGGTGCCATTGTCGCAAACCACCATTCCTGGCTTAAGCTGGCGTGGCGTCAACCACCTCTCGGCCTGGCCCTGCAGAGCAGACAGGACCTCTGCCCCAGTGTGGCTTCTGTCCCCCAAACACACCAGCGCAAGCACGGCATGGCATCTTTTTGCCTGCGTACTTGCGTAGCCCCTTGAACGGCTACGGAGCACCGCTGGTTCAGAGGACAAAGCACAGGAAGAGGCCATGGAGGAAGAAGAAGAGGAGGGGGTGGAGGAGAGAGGTGTGTCACAACCAGTAGTAGCATTTTGGAGGCGTGGCGGTGGAACAACCTCCAACACTACTGCACCTTGTCCTGCATCCTTCCCAGCTGCCAAAAGAGTGACCCAATGGGCCGTGAAAGAAAGGTAACGTCCCTGTCCATGCCTGCTGGACCATGAGTCAGCGGTAATATGCACCTTACCGCTGACCGCCCTGTCCAGCGAGGCCAAGACATTGCCTTCCACATGCCGGTAGAGAGCCGAAATAGCCTTCCGTGAGAAAAAGTGGCGTTTGGGAACCTGCCACTGAGGAACCGCACATTGCACAAACTCACGGAAGGGGGCCGAGTCTACCAACTGAAAAGGCAGCAGTTGAAGCGCTAGCAATTCTAGCAATTTAGCCAAGCTAGCATTCAACCGCTGGGCATGTGGATGGCTGGGAGTGAACTTCTTTCGACGGTCCAGCAGCTGGGGCAGGGAAATTTGCCTGCTAGAATCGGACGTCGGTGTACTGCTAGCAGAGTGGCCGCAAGTACTTGGCTGTGACACACCTAATTCTACACCTTCATTCCTCTCAGTGCATGTTTCAGAGAGGACTGAAGTTATAGTGGGGTTGGAGATCCCAGCTGATGCAGTGCAAGGAGAGGTCCGCTTTGTTCTTTGGTGTGGGTCTTTGAGGTAGGCTTGCCAACGAGCTGCATGGCAGGTCAACATATGTCTGGTCAGGCATGTGGTACCCAAGTGGCTGATGTTTTGGCCACGCGATATACGCTTGAGACATATGTTGCAAACAGCAGCTGTGCGATCTGATGCACTAGCCTCAAAAAAGGCCCACACCAAAGAACTTTTTGAATGACGGGCAGAGGCAGCGCCCTGCACAGGCGGAGCTCTGCGGTGTGATTCCGTCGGTGTACTGCCCTTACGCTGGCCACCAAAGGGCATCCTGCCTCGTTGGAGATGTGCCTCCTCCTCATCCTCCTCCTCCTCCTCTCTCCTATTAGGCACCCACGTGGAGTCAGTGACCTCATCATCCCCTCCCTCCTCATCACTGGAGCCAATCTGGCAGTATGCTGCAGCTGTTGGAACATGACTGCCAGATTGGTGTCCTTCTTGAGTAGGGATGAGCTTCGTGTTCGAGTCGAACATACGTTCGACTCGAACATCGGCTGTTCGATCGTTCGACGAAGATCGAACGATTTGGGCCGTTCGCGCCAAATTCGAGTGACGCGAACGGCCCACAATGCACTACGCCATCGCAGTGTCATCCAGGCGCTGTGATTGGCCAAGCATGCACTGTGACCCCGCATGCTTGGCCAATCACAGCGCCGGCAGCGAGGAGAGCAATGATTGGCCACAGGCAGGATGCCTGTGGCCAATTATTGCTGAGGGTGTTTAGTACACGCCCCACACTATAAAAGGCCGCCAGCACGGCGGCCTAGTGTAGTGTGTTCCGGAGCAGGGATAGAGCAGCATAGGCAGGGACAGTGACTGTTATTTCTTTCTTGCTTAACCTGGATTCCTTTAGTTTAGGGAAAGAGAAGGATAGGTAGGGAGAGTGTCAGTGTGTTTTGTGCTTGTGCTATAGTGTGCTTAAAAAAAACATTTATTCTAGGGACAGAAAACTGTAGGTAGGGACAGTGTCAGTTTCTTTCACTCTGCAAGTCCTTGTTTCCAGGGACCTGGAAGGACAGTGAGTGAATTGTCCTTGTGCTATATTGTGCTTAAAAAAACATTTATTCTAGGGACAGAAAACTGTAGGTAGGGAGAGTGTCAGTTTCTTTCACTCTGCAAGTCCTTGTTTCCAGGGACCTGTAAGGACAGTGAGTGAATTGTCCTTGTGCTATATTGTGCTTAAAAAAAACATTTATTCTAGGGACAGAAAACTGTAGGTAGGGAGAGTGTCAGTTTATTTCACTCTGCAAGTCCTTGTTTCCAGGGACCTGGAAGGACAGTGAGTGAATTCTCCTTGTGCTATATTGTGCTTAAAAAAAACATTTATTCTAGGGACAGAAAACTGTAGGTAGGGACAGTGTCAGTTTCTTTCACTCTGCAAGTCCTTGTTTCCAGGGACCTGTAAGGACAGTGAGTGAATTGTCCTTGTGCTATATTGTGATTAAAAAAAACATTTTTTCTAGGGACAGAAAACTGTAGGTAGGGAGAGTGTTTTTTTTCTTTCACTCTGCAAGTCCTTGTTTCCAGGGACCTGTAAGGACAGTGAGTGAATTGTCCTTGTGCTATATTGTGCTTAAAAAAAACATTTTTTCTAGGGACAGAAAACTGTAGGTAGGGAGAGTGTTTTTTTTCTTTCACTCTGCAAGTCCTTGTTTCCAGGGACCTGTAAGGACAGTGAGTGAATTGTCCTTGTGCTATATTGTGCTTAAAAAAAACATTTATTCTAGGGACAGAAAACTGTAGGTAGGGAGAGTGTCAGTTTATTTCACTCTGCAAGTCCTTGTTTCCAGGGACCTGGAAGGACAGTGAGTGAATTGTCCTTGTGCTATATTGTGATTAAAAAAAACATTTATTCTAGGGACAGAAAACTGTAGGTAGGGAGAGTGTCAGTTTATTTCACTCTGCAAGTCCTTGTTTCCAGGGACCTGTAAGGACAGTGAGTGAATTGTCCTTGTGCTATATTGTGATTAAAAAAAACATTTTTTCTAGGGACAGAAAACTGTAGGTAGGGAGAGTGTTTTTTTTCTTTCACTCTGCAAGTCCTTGTTTCCAGGGACCTGTAAGGACAGTGAGTGAATTGTCCTTGTGCTATATTGTGCTTAAAAAAAACATTTATTCTAGGGACAGAAAACTGTAGGTAGGGAGAGTGTCAGTTTATTTCACTCTGCAAGTCCTTGTTTCCAGGGACCTGGAAGGACAGTGAGTGAATTGTCCTTGTGTTATATTGTGATTAAAAAAAACATTTTTTCTAGGGACAGAAAACTGTAGGTAGGGAGAGTGTTTTTTTTCTTTCACTCTGCAAGTCCTTGTTTCCAGGGACCTGTAAGGACAGTGAGTGAATTGTCCTTGTGCTATATTGTGATTAAAAAAAACATTTTTTCTAGGGACAGAAAACTGTAGGTAGGGAGAGTGTTTTTTTTCTTTCACTCTGCAAGTCCTTGTTTCCAGGGACCTGTAAGGACAGTGAGTGAATTGTCCTTGTGCTATATTGTGCTTAAAAAAAACATTTATTCTAGGGACAGAAAACTGTAGGTAGGGAGAGTGTCAGTTTATTTCACTCTGCAAGTCCTTGTTTCCAGGGACCTGGAAGGACAGTGAGTGAATTGTCCTTGTGCTATATTGTGATTAAAAAAAACATTTATTCTAGGGACAGAAAACTGTAGGTAGGGAGAGTGTCAGTTTATTTCACTCTGCAAGTCCTTGTTTCCAGGGACCTGTAAGGACAGTGAGTGAATTGTCCTTGTGCTATATTGTGATTAAAAAAAACATTTTTTCTAGGGACAGAAAACTGTAGGTAGGGAGAGTGTTTTTTTTCTTTCACTCTGCAAGTCCTTGTTTCCAGGGACCTGTAAGGACAGTGAGTGAATTGTCCTTGTGCTATATTGTGCTTAAAAAAAACATTTATTCTAGGGACAGAAAACTGTAGGTAGGGAGAGTGTCAGTTTATTTCACTCTGCAAGTCCTTGTTTCCAGGGACCTGGAAGGACAGTGAGTGAATTGTCCTTGTGCTATATTGTGCTTAAAAAAAACATTTATTCTAGGGACAGAAAACTGTAGGTAGGGAGAGTGTTTTTTTTCTTTCACTCTGCAAGTCCTTGTTTCCAGGGACCTGTAAGGACAGTGAGTGAATTGTCCTTGTGCTATATTGTGATTAAAAAAAACATTTTTTCTAGGGACAGAAAACTGTAGGTAGGGAGAGTGTTTTTTTTCTTTCACTCTGCAAGTCCTTGTTTCCAGGGACCTGTAAGGACAGTGAGTGAATTGTCCTTGTGCTATATTGTGCTTAAAAAAAACATTTATTCTAGGGACAGAAAACTGTAGGTAGGGAGAGTGTCAGTTTATTTCACTCTGCAAGTCCTTGTTTCCAGGGACCTGGAAGGACAGTGAGTGAATTGTCCTTGTGTTATATTGTGATTAAAAAAAACATTTTTTCTAGGGACAGAAAACTGTAGGTAGGGAGAGTGTTTTTTTTCTTTCACTCTGCAAGTCCTTGTTTCCAGGGACCTGTAAGGACAGTGAGTGAATTGTCCTTGTGCTATATTGTGCTTAAAAAAAACATTTATTCTAGGGACAGAAAACTGTAGGTAGGGAGAGTGTCAGTTTATTTCACTCTGCAAGTCCTTGTTTCCAGGGACCTGGAAGGACAGTGAGTGAATTGTCCTTGTGCTATATTGTGCTTAAAAAAAACATTTATTCTAGGGACAGAAAACTGTAGGTAGGGAGAGTGTTTTTTTTCTTTCACTCTGCAAGTCCTTGTTTCCAGGGACCTGTAAGGACAGTGAGTGAATTGTCCTTGTGCTATATTGTGATTAAAAAAAACATTTTTTCTAGGGACAGAAAACTGTAGGTAGGGAGAGTGTTTTTTTTCTTTCACTCTGCAAGTCCTTGTTTCCAGGGACCTGTAAGGACAGTGAGTGAATTGTCCTTGTGCTATATTGTGATTAAAAAAAACATTTTTTCTAGGGACAGAAAACTGTAGGTAGGGAGAGTGTTTTTTTTCTTTCACTCTGCAAGTCCTTGTTTCCAGGGACCTGTAAGGACAGTGAGTGAATTGTCCTTGTGCTATATTGTGCTTAAAAAAAACATTTATTCTAGGGACAGAAAACTGTAGGTAGGGAGAGTGTCAGTTTATTTCACTCTGCAAGTCCTTGTTTCCAGGGACCTGGAAGGACAGTGAGTGAATTGTCCTTGTGCTATATTGTGATTAAAAAAAACATTTATTCTAGGGACAGAAAACTGTAGGTAGGGAGAGTGTCAGTTTATTTCACTCTGCAAGTCCTTGTTTCCAGGGACCTGTAAGGACAGTGAGTGAATTGTCCTTGTGCTATATTGTGATTAAAAAAAACATTTTTTCTAGGGACAGAAAACTGTAGGTAGGGAGAGTGTTTTTTTTCTTTCACTCTGCAAGTCCTTGTTTCCAGGGACCTGTAAGGACAGTGAGTGAATTGTCCTTGTGCTATATTGTGCTTAAAAAAAACATTTATTCTAGGGACAGAAAACTGTAGGTAGGGAGAGTGTCAGTTTATTTCACTCTGCAAGTCCTTGTTTCCAGGGACCTGGAAGGACAGTGAGTGAATTGTCCTTGTGTTATATTGTGATTAAAAAAAACATTTTTTCTAGGGACAGAAAACTGTAGGTAGGGAGAGTGTTTTTTTTCTTTCACTCTGCAAGTCCTTGTTTCCAGGGACCTGTAAGGACAGTGAGTGAATTGTCCTTGTGCTATATTGTGATTAAAAAAAACATTTTTTCTAGGGACAGAAAACTGTAGGTAGGGAGAGTGTTTTTTTTCTTTCACTCTGCAAGTCCTTGTTTCCAGGGACCTGTAAGGACAGTGAGTGAATTGTCCTTGTGCTATATTGTGCTTAAAAAAAACATTTATTCTAGGGACAGAAAACTGTAGGTAGGGAGAGTGTCAGTTTATTTCACTCTGCAAGTCCTTGTTTCCAGGGACCTGGAAGGACAGTGAGTGAATTGTCCTTGTGCTATATTGTGATTAAAAAAAACATTTATTCTAGGGACAGAAAACTGTAGGTAGGGAGAGTGTCAGTTTATTTCACTCTGCAAGTCCTTGTTTCCAGGGACCTGTAAGGACAGTGAGTGAATTGTCCTTGTGCTATATTGTGATTAAAAAAAACATTTTTTCTAGGGACAGAAAACTGTAGGTAGGGAGAGTGTTTTTTTTCTTTCACTCTGCAAGTCCTTGTTTCCAGGGACCTGTAAGGACAGTGAGTGAATTGTCCTTGTGCTATATTGTGCTTAAAAAAAACATTTATTCTAGGGACAGAAAACTGTAGGTAGGGAGAGTGTCAGTTTATTTCACTCTGCAAGTCCTTGTTTCCAGGGACCTGGAAGGACAGTGAGTGAATTGTCCTTGTGCTATATTGTGCTTAAAAAAAACATTTATTCTAGGGACAGAAAACTGTAGGTAGGGAGAGTGTTTTTTTTCTTTCACTCTGCAAGTCCTTGTTTCCAGGGACCTGTAAGGACAGTGAGTGAATTGTCCTTGTGCTATATTGTGATTAAAAAAAACATTTTTTCTAGGGACAGAAAACTGTAGGTAGGGAGAGTGTTTTTTTTCTTTCACTCTGCAAGTCCTTGTTTCCAGGGACCTGTAAGGACAGTGAGTGAATTGTCCTTGTGCTATATTGTGCTTAAAAAAAACATTTATTCTAGGGACAGAAAACTGTAGGTAGGGAGAGTGTCAGTTTATTTCACTCTGCAAGTCCTTGTTTCCAGGGACCTGGAAGGACAGTGAGTGAATTGTCCTTGTGTTATATTGTGATTAAAAAAAACATTTTTTCTAGGGACAGAAAACTGTAGGTAGGGAGAGTGTTTTTTTTCTTTCACTCTGCAAGTCCTTGTTTCCAGGGACCTGTAAGGACAGTGAGTGAATTGTCCTTGTGCTATATTGTGCTTAAAAAAAACATTTATTCTAGGGACAGAAAACTGTAGGTAGGGAGAGTGTCAGTTTATTTCACTCTGCAAGTCCTTGTTTCCAGGGACCTGGAAGGACAGTGAGTGAATTGTCCTTGTGCTATATTGTGCTTAAAAAAAACATTTATTCTAGGGACAGAAAACTGTAGGTAGGGAGAGTGTTTTTTTTCTTTCACTCTGCAAGTCCTTGTTTCCAGGGACCTGTAAGGACAGTGAGTGAATTGTCCTTGTGCTATATTGTGATTAAAAAAAACATTTTTTCTAGGGACAGAAAACTGTAGGTAGGGAGAGTGTTTTTTTTCTTTCACTCTGCAAGTCCTTGTTTCCAGGGACCTGTAAGGACAGTGAGTGAATTGTCCTTGTGCTATATTGTGATTAAAAAAAACATTTTTTCTAGGGACAGAAAACTGTAGGTAGGGAGAGTGTTTTTTTTCTTTCACTCTGCAAGTCCTTGTTTCCAGGGACCTGTAAGGACAGTGAGTGAATTGTCCTTGTGCTATATTGTGCTTAAAAAAAACATTTATTCTAGGGACAGAAAACTGTAGGTAGGGAGAGTGTCAGTTTATTTCACTCTGCAAGTCCTTGTTTCCAGGGACCTGGAAGGACAGTGAGTGAATTGTCCTTGTGCTATATTGTGATTAAAAAAAACATTTATTCTAGGGACAGAAAACTGTAGGTAGGGAGAGTGTCAGTTTATTTCACTCTGCAAGTCCTTGTTTCCAGGGACCTGTAAGGACAGTGAGTGAATTGTCCTTGTGCTATATTGTGATTAAAAAAAACATTTTTTCTAGGGACAGAAAACTGTAGGTAGGGAGAGTGTTTTTTTTCTTTCACTCTGCAAGTCCTTGTTTCCAGGGACCTGTAAGGACAGTGAGTGAATTGTCCTTGTGCTATATTGTGCTTAAAAAAAACATTTATTCTAGGGACAGAAAACTGTAGGTAGGGAGAGTGTCAGTTTATTTCACTCTGCAAGTCCTTGTTTCCAGGGACCTGGAAGGACAGTGAGTGAATTGTCCTTGTGTTATATTGTGATTAAAAAAAACATTTTTTCTAGGGACAGAAAACTGTAGGTAGGGAGAGTGTTTTTTTTCTTTCACTCTGCAAGTCCTTGTTTCCAGGGACCTGTAAGGACAGTGAGTGAATTGTCCTTGTGCTATATTGTGATTAAAAAAAACATTTTTTCTAGGGACAGAAAACTGTAGGTAGGGAGAGTGTTTTTTTTCTTTCACTCTGCAAGTCCTTGTTTCCAGGGACCTGTAAGGACAGTGAGTGAATTGTCCTTGTGCTATATTGTGCTTAAAAAAAACATTTATTCTAGGGACAGAAAACTGTAGGTAGGGAGAGTGTCAGTTTCTTTCACTGTGAAAGTCCTTGTTTCAAGGGACAGAGAAGGACACCTGAAGGTAGCCCTTATTGCTTTTTTCCCATCTCCCTGCAGGCCATCTATTAGAATGTCTGGAAGGCAAACAAGGAGAGGCAGACAGTCAGGAGGCAATAAAAGAGGGCAAGCAGGCTCTGTGTCTGGGGGCAACAGTGCTGGTCGTGGACGCGGTGCATTGTCATCAGCACATGGCCATGGGACACGCTTGTCCTTCTTTTCGGCAGCTGGACATGTTGAGCCACATCATGCCGAAGACTTGGTAGAGTGGATGACCAAGCCCTCCTCCTCCTCCTCATCCTCTCTCACCCAGGCTCAGGGTACTGGAAAAGCAGCTGCCAAAGCGTCGTCTTCCCTGGTATCAATGTCAGACAAATCATCAGTCACTCCTTCCCTAGACCCACCATGTCCTCCTCCTGAGGAGTCCCCCGAACTGTTTCAGCACAGTGTTGGGTACATGCTCCAGGAGGATGCCCAGCGTTTCGAAGGGTCTGATGATGAAACCCAGCTAGAGGAAGGCAGTAGCGTGAGAGCAGACAGAGGGGATGCTCAAGAAGGACACCAATCTGGCAGTCATGTTCCAGCAGCTGCAGCATACTGCCAGATTGGCTCCAGTGATGAGGAGGGAGGGGATGATGAGGTCACTGACTCCACGTGGGTGCCTAATAGGAGAGAGGAGGAGGAGGAGGATGAGGAGGAGGCACATCTCCAACGAGGCAGGATGCCCTTTGGTGGCCAGCGTAAGGGCAGTACACCGACGGAATCACACCGCAGAGCTCCGCCTGTGCAGGGCGCTGCCTCTGCCCGTCATTCAAAAAGTTCTTTGGTGTGGGCCTTTTTTGAGGCTAGTGCATCAGATCGCACAGCTGCTGTTTGCAACATATGTCTCAAGCGTATATCGCGTGGCCAAAACATCAGCCGCTTGGGTACCACATGCCTGACCAGACATATGTTGACCTGCCATGCAGCTCGTTGGCAAGCCTACCTCAAAGACCCACACCAAAGAACAAAGCGGACCTCTCCTTGCACCGCATCAGCTGGGATCTCCAACCCCACTATAACTTCAGTCCTCTCTGAAACATGCACTGAGAGGAATGAAGGTGTAGAATTAGGTGTGTCACAGCCAAGTACTTGCGCCCACTCTGCTAGCAGTACACCGACGTCCGATTCTAGCAGGCAAATTTCCCTGCCCCAGCTGCTGGACCGTCGAAAGAAGTTCACTCCCAGCCATCCACATGCCCAGCGGTTGAATGCTAGCTTGGCTAAATTGCTAGCGCTTCAACTGCTGCCTTTTCAGTTGGTAGACTCGGCCCCCTTCCGTGAGTTTGTGCAATGTGCAGTTCCTCAGTGGCAGGTTCCCAAACGCCACTTTTTCTCACGGAAGGCTATTCCGGCTCTCTACCAGCATGTGGAAGGCAATGTCTTGGCCTCGCTGGACAGGGCGGTCAGCGGTAAGGTGCATATTACCGCTGACTCATGGTCCAGCAGGCATGGACAGGGACGTTACCTTTCTTTCACGGCCCATTGGGTCACTCTTTTGGCAGCTGGGAAGGATTCAGGACAAGGTGCAGTAGTGTTGGAGGTTGTCCCACCGCCACGCCTCCAAAATGCTACTACTGGTTGTGACACACCTCTCTCCTCCACCCCCTCCTCTTCTTCTTCCTCCATGGCCTCTTCCTGTGGTTTGTCCTATGAACCAGCGGTGCTCCGTAGCCGTTCACGGGGCTACGCAAGTACGCAGGCAAAAAGATGCCATGCCGTGCTTGCGCTGGTGTGTTTGGGGGACAGAAGCCACACTGGGGCAGAGGTCCTGTCTGCTCTGCAGGGCCAGGCCGAGAGGTGGTTGACGCCACGCCAGCTTAAGCCAGGAATGGTGGTTTGCGACAATGGCACCAACCTCCTCTCCGCCCTCCGACAGGGACAACTGACCCATGTGCCCTGTGTGGCTCACGTCCTTAACCTGGTGGTGCAGCGCTTCTTGGGCAGGTACCCGGGCTTACAGGATGTCCTGAGGCAGGCCAGGAAAGTCTGTGTGCATTTCCGCAGATCTTATAATGCCAGTGCTCGCCTGGCTGAGCTGCAAAAGGAGTTGAACCTGCCCAAGAACCGCCTTATATGTGACATGCCCACCAGGTGGAACTCAACGTTGGCCATGCTGCAGCGGCTGCACACGCAGCAGAGGGCCATCAATGAGTACCTGTGCGACTACGGCACCAGGACAGGGTCAGGGGAGCTTGGTTTTTTTTCTCCACGCCAGTGGGGCATGATCAGGGATGCATGCACTGTCCTGGCACCATTTGAGGAGGCCACGAGGATGGTGAGCAGTGACAGTGCATGCATCAGTGACACTGTACCTCTTGTCCACCTGTTGGAGCACACGCTGCGTGGAATAATGGACAGGGCACTTGAGGCAGAACAGAGGCAGGAAGAGGAGGACTTCCTTGCCTCTCAAGGCCCCCTTTACCCAGACAGTGTTCCTTCTGTCCCACCCATCGCACAGGAAGAGGAGGAGGAGGAGGAGGAGGAGGAGGAGGATTGTGTCAGCATGGAGGTGGAGGCTGGCACTCAGCATCATCAGCAGCAGTCTTTTAGGGATGATTTACAGTCCCAAGAAACCAGTGGACTTGTACGTGGCTGGGAGGAGGTGGCTGCGGATCATGTCATCCTTAGTGACCCAGAGGACTCCGGAGCGAATGCCTCAGCAAAACTACGCTGCATGGCCTCCCTGATCCTGCAAAGTCTGCGGAAGGATCCTCGTATTCTTCGGATCAAGGAGAGGGACCATTACTGGCTGGCCACTCTCCTTGATCCACGGTACAAGGGTAAGGTTGCGGACCTTATGTTACCGTTGCAGAGGGAGCAGAGGATGAGACAACTCCGGGAGGCCTTGCAGAAAGGTCTGTGCAACGCGTTCCCAGAGACTGGGAGGTTGCAAACTCCTGGTCCTGGACAACGAGTTGCTGAGGCTTCGGCCAGTCAAAGAAGGAGCGGTGGGGAAGGTGGCCGTCTGACCGATGCGTTCAGACAATTCTTTAGTCCGCAGCCCCAAAGTATGATCGGTTCCAGCAACCATCGCCAGCGTCTGATAAACATGGTGCAGGAATATCTAGGGGCAAGGTCAGACTTGGACACCTTCCCCACCGAAAATCCTCTGGCTTACTGGGTCTTGAGGATGGATCACTGGCCAGAGCTTGCACAGTATGCAATTGAGCTACTGGCCTGTCCTGCATCCAGCGTTCTTTCGGAACGCACATTCAGTGCTGCTGGAGGATTTGTCACGGATCACAGGGTGCGCCTGTCCACCGACTCGGTTGATCGACTGACTTTCATCAAGATGAACCAGTCTTGGATCACCACCAGCTACCACACACCTGATGCTGATATAACAGACTAATTGATTTTAACATGTCACATCCCTTCAAGACTGATGCTGATGCTGAGTGCCTGTGCTGTTATGTTGACTGGCTATCCTCCTCCTCCGAGTCCTCAATGATACGATTGATGATGATAGCTTGTAAGATCATTTTTGTTTATGGGTGCCGCCACCAGTGCCTAACGCCCAATTTTTCAGCCCCTGTTTAACAGGGGCGTGTAATTACAATTTTTGAAGCAATACTTTGCAACAGGGCTCATTGCTGTGCTCCAAGTACAGTATCTGTGAGGAGTTGCAGTGTTGTGCCACCAGTGCCTAAGGCCCAATTTTTCAGCCCCTGTTTAACAGGGGCGTGTCATTACAATTTTTGAAGCAATACTTTGCAACAGGGCTCATTGGTGTGCTCCAAGTACAGTATCTGTGAGGAGTTGCAGTGTTGTGCCACCAGTGCCTAAGGCCCAATTTTTCAGCCCCTGTTTAACAGGGGCGTGTCATTACAATTTTTGAAGCAATACTTTGCAACAGGGCTCATTGCTGTGCTCCAAGTACAGTATCTGTGAGGAGTTGCAGTGTTGTGCCACCAGTGCCTAAGGCCCAATTTTTCAGCCCCTGTTTAACAGGGGCGTGTCATTACAATTTTTGAAGCAATACTTTGCAACAGGGCTCATTGGTGTGCTCCAAGTACAGTATCTGTGAGGAGTTGCAGTGTTGTGCCACCAGTGCCTAAGGCCCAATTTTTCAGCCCCTGTTTAACAGGGGCGTGTCATTACAATTTTTGAAGCAATACTTTGCAACAGGGCTCATTGCTGTGCTCCAAGTACAGTATCTGTGAGGGGTTGCAGTGTTGTGCCACCAGTGCCTAAGGCCCAATTTTTCAGCCCCTGTTCAACAGGGGCATGTAATTACAATTCTTGATCTAATAATTCACAGCAGGGCCCATTGCTGCACCCACCAAGAGTAACTGTCAGGGCTTACAGTGTTGTGGCACCAGCACCACCATCAAAGGCCCAATTTTTACTACCACTGTTCAACAATTATATGTAATTAAAATTCCTGATATAATAGTTGACAGCAGGGCGTTCCAGCACCAACCAAGAGTAACTGTGAGTGCTTACAGTGTTGTGCCAACACCAACAACTAAGGGGCCTATTTCTGCAGAGTATATACGGCAGGTCCCTACTTTCAAACATCCAACTTACAAACGACTCCTACTTGCAAACGCAAGAAGACAACAGGAAGTGAGAGGAAATCTACCACTAGGAAGGAAAATTCTCTCCTGTAAGAATAAATATGGGAGAAAGGTGTCTCCTCTGTACTGATGCTTTATCAGCAATCCTTGTTTCAAGAAAAACACCACATTTCAAAAACAGTTGTCATTGGGACGGAAAGTGAGGTGAAATGTTCTGAACAGGGGCACAGACAGCAAAACAAATGTTACAGGGGTGATAACCCTTACCTATGTTTTCCAAAAAGTTTAAAAATAGATTTTTGGTCTGGAGCTACACTTCACCAATGTACCTGTTCAAAATTACAAACAGACTCTACATAAGAACAAACCTACAGTCCCTGTCTTGTATGCACCGCCTGTATAGGGCTGTTCAGAGTATATAGGGCCTTTTTTATTTTATGTGCGGGGTTCCCCTTAATATCCATACAAGACCCAAAGGGGCTGGTAATGGGCTGGGGTAGGGGGGGGGGTCATGGGGTAGCTATGCCATTTTTCTTAAAGAATTTCATCCATATTACCGGGACCAGACATTACATTAAAGCCGCAAGCAGTTTTAAATGGCTTTTTTTTCCTTTAGAAGTGTCATTTTGTGCAGGGACAGTTCTAAACACGGGAAACACGTGGCACTTCACAGGCATACTTTAGACACCCCCCAGGTACGATATTTAAAGGAATATTTGACTTTTTTTTTTTCACTTTATGCATCATTAAAATGACTGCTCCCGAAAAACGACCGTTTTTAAAACTTCTTTTTGCATTGATACATGTCCCCTGGTGCAGAACCCGGGTTCCCAAACCCTTTTTAGGACAATAACATGCATAATAGTTGTTATAATTAGCACTTTAGAATTCGAACGTTCGCATCCATTGTATTTAATAGGGTTCTAATGTTCGTTCGAACTTTCGGTCCGTTCGCGGGTTCTGGTGCGAACCGAACCCGGGGGTGTTCGGCTCATCACTATTCTTGAGCATCCCCTCTGTCTGCTCTCACGCTACTGCCTTCCTGTAGCTGGGTTTCATCATCAGACCCTTCGAAACGCTGGGCATCCTCCTGGAGCATGTACCCAACACTGTGCTCAAACAGTTCGGGGGACTCCTCAGGAGGAGGACATGGTGGGTCTAGGGAAGGAGTGACTGATGATGAGTCTGACATTGATACCAGGGAAGAGGACGCTTTGGCAGCTGCTTTGCCAGTACCCTGAGCCTGGGTGAGAGAGGATGAGGAGGAGGAGGAGGGCTTGGTCATCCACTCTACCAAGTCTTCGGCATGATGTGGCTCAACATGTCCAGCTGCCGAAAAGAAGGACAAGCGTGTCCCATGGCCATGTGCTGATGACAATGCACCGCGTCCACGACCAGCACTGTTGCCCCCAGACACAGAGCCTGCTTGCCCTCTTTTATTGCCTCCTGACTGTCTGCCTCTCCTTGTTTGCCTTCCAGACATTCTAATGGATGGCCTGCAGGGAGATGGGAAAAAAGCAATAAGGGCTACCTTCAGGTGTCCTTCTCTGTCCCTTTACTTAAGGATTTCTAAATATGGTTGAGGATGATTGCTTTCGCACAGAATAGCACAACGACAATTTCCCTGACTGTCCAAAAAACAAGGATTTCAAAGATGGTTGATGAGGAATGCTTTAGCACAGTATAGCACAAGGAGAATTTCCCTCACTGTCCTTCCCTGTCCCTACAAACAAGGATTAGCACAGTAAAACACACTGACACTCTCCCTACCTATAGTTTTCTATCCCTATATAAAATGTTTTTTTAAAGATGGTTGATGATCAATGCTTTAGCACACTATAGCACAAGGAGAATTTCCCTCACTGTCCTTCCCTGTCCCTACAAACAAGGATTAGCACAGTAAAACACACTGACACTCTCCCTACCTATAGTTTTCTGTCCCTATAAAAAATGTTTTTTTAAAGATGGTTGATGATCAATGCTTTAGCACACTATAGCACAAGGAGAATTTCCCTCACTGTCCTTCCCTGTCCCTACAAACAAGGATTAGCACAGTAAAACACACTGACACTCTCCCTACCTATAGTTTTCTGTCCCTATAAAAAATTTTTTTTTAAAGATGGTTGATGATCAATGCTTTAGTACACTATAGCACAAGGAGAATTTCCCTCACTTCCTTCCCTGTCCCTACAAACAAGGATTAGCACAGTAAAACACACTGACACTCTCCCTACCTATAGTTTTCTGTCCCTATAAAAAATGTTTTTTTAAAGATGGTTGATGATCAATGCTTTAGCACAGTATAGCACAAGGAGAATTTCCCTCACTGTCCTTCCCTGTCCCTACAAACAAGGATTAGCACAGTAAAACACACTGACACTCTCCCTACCTATAGTTTTCTGTCCCTATAAAAAATTTTTTTTTAAAGACTGTTGATGATCAATGCTTTAGCACACTATAGCACAAGGAGAATTTCCCTCACTGTCCTTCCCTGTCCCTACAAACAAGGATTAGCACAGTAAAACACACTGACACTCTCCCTACCTATAGTTTTCTGTCCCTATAAAAAATGTTTTTTTAAAGATGGTTGATGATCAATGCTTTAGCACAGTATAGCACAAGGAGAATTTCCCTCACTGTCCTTCCCTGTCCCTACAAACAAGGATTAGCACAGTAAAACACACTGACACTCTCCCTACCTATCCTTCTCTTTCCCTAAACTAAAGGAATCCAGGTTAAGCAAGAAAAAAAAATGTCACTGTCCCTGCCTATGCTTCTCTTTCCCTGCTCCGGAACACACTACACTAGGCCGCCGTGCTGGCGGCCTTTTATAGTGTGGGGCGTGTACTAAACACCCTCAGCAATAATTGGCCACAGGCATCCTGCCTGTGGCCAATCATTGCTCTCCTCGCTGCCGGCGCTGTGATTGGCCTAGCATGCGGGGTCACAGTGCATGCTTGGCCAATTACAGCGCCTGGATGACACTGCGATGGCGTAGTGCATTGTGGGCCGTTCGCGTCACTCGAATTAGGCGCGAACGGCCCAAATCGTTCGATCTTCGTCGAACGATCGAACAGCCGATGTTCGAGTCGAACGTATGTTCGACTCGAACACCGAGCTCATCCCTAGTGTGTGTATATATATATATATATATATATATATGTATATATATATATATATATATATGTATATATAGTATATATAAATATACAGTGCTGTGAAAAGTATTTTCCCCCTTCCTAATTTTTTAATTTGTTTGCATATTTTTCACACTTAAATGATTCAGATCATCAAACACATTTTAATATTACACAAAGATAACCCGAGTAAATCCAAAATGCAGTTTTTAAATTATTATTTCATTTATTAATGGAAAAAGCTGTCCAAACCTGCCTGTCCCTATGTAAAAAAGTAATTGCCCCCTCCCTTGCTGAATCATGAATGAACTGTGATTAACCACAATTTCTCTTTTGTTCATTGACCGACACAGCAACTTAAATCTTGACCTTAGGGTTATATCGCCACCTTCAGGAGAGGACTAGGCAGAACATGTTAAAACAGCAAATCTGCACAGTACCGCCCGGGGGCGGTCCTACTTGCTATAACCCCTCACAATGCATCCAGCAGCCCAGGTTTTTTCTGCCTAGTGTAGGAGAAGGACCTGGCTCCCGGTGGGGACCATTGGTCCTGGAGATTTTTTATTTATTTTTACTTTTTGATTCCTGTGATCTACTAGCAACAGCCGGGCTGGGTGACAGGCTGGATAATATAGATCCTGGTAGTCTCCCCAGCCCGGCCATCGAGCGTGAGCAGGCCTTAGCTATGCGCTGGGTCGGCCACGACATGCCCGTCTGATCCAGGGGTGGCCGGCGAGCTATATACTCCGGGGCACACATATGACCGGGCTACTGCTGTCCGTGTCACAGTGTGCCATGGCCGACAGCCACGCCTTACCGCTCCGGTGATGGGTCTGTTCGGAATGCGTCCAGCAGTCCCCACAGGAGGGGTAAGTATGGTTCCACCTGTCTCGGCAGGATGGAGCAGCTGGGCATTACCTGGGAGCTCAAATTGGGGGTCTCTCATTCTCCTCTTCTTCTCTCCCCGCCCTTTCCCTCCTCCCCATGCTTGGGCCACTGCGCGACTGAACGGGGGTCTTCCGGTGGGCTCCGTGTCCGGCGAGGGGGCTGAGCTGGGTGTTGGGGGTCCGCTGTTCTCTTCCCTAATTTTGAACATAGTTGGGTGTTTTTGGTGTGCACATTGTGGGAGACCACCGCGCGGAGGGTCAGTGTGGCCGTGCCATTTTTCTGTGGTTTTAGTCAGGAAGTTTGGCGGCCATTTTCCTGTAGCCTTAGTCAAGAAGTCCAGCGGCCATCTTTCTGGAGCCCTCAGGCGCTTTCTTGCTGAGGCGGCCGGCGGCCATTTTCTTGTAGTCTCAGCTTGGTTTTTGCCTCTAGCGCTGGTTATTCTTCTGGAACGAAGAAAATTGCACAGAACACCGCGTGAGGGAGAGCGGACGGCAGCACAGCACAGGGCGTACCTGGGCCAGGGTGGTGAGTCCTGCGGGGGGGGCCCTCAGTCTGTGGCAGCTAGGAGGGTGGACTTTTGGTGTAACTAGCCTGCGGTCCCTAACGGGTGTCAGGAGCGTGTGGGTCAGCATGGCGTCAGAAGCTGGCGCTTCTTTTCCAGACATCCCTGTGATGGCAACCGGTTCCCCTGCACCTGTGGTGCCTATGGACGCTTTGTCGGCAGTCCTGGAGTTCTTTGTTGCCAGGGTGGAAGCGGCGTGTGGGCGCAAGGGGGGTAAAAAATGCCCCTCCCCACAGTCTTCTAGGGAAAGCTCTGATTCAGACTCGGGCCTTGCTGTGGCAAACGGCCCCTGTTTTGACGTTTCAGAGGATGCGGACCAGGACCGTTCGGACAGTGAGGATGACTCCGTGTCCGGGTCAGCACAGGAAAGGGAGCTTGTAGAAGCACTTATCACAGCGATGCGGGATACCCTAAAGATGGAGGATACGGCGGGGACATCTACAGATGTGTCGGCCCCTTTGGGGTCTCACAAGCTCGGCTAAGGTGTTTCCCTACCTGACCTATTTTGATAAGTTTATCTACAAAGAATGGGAACACCCGCAGCAGGGCTTTTCAGTCCCAAAATGCATGGCGGAGCGTTACCCCTTTGAGGAGAAATTCCTGAAAAAATTGACATCTCCCCCACTTGTGGAACCCCCAGTATCCAGGTTAAATAAGGTAACCACGATTCCGGTGGAGGGGACCCCTGCCTTTAAGGACCCTGCCGATAGGAGGGCCGAGGCGGTTGCCCGGTCCATGTTTACGGTGGTGGGGTCAGCATTGCGGCCAGTGTTGGCCACGGCCCTGGTGTCCCAGACGCTTACTAAATGGGCAAAATTGTTGCACCGTGAGTTGGGAAAGCAACAGGCTTCCCCGGTCTGCGTGGAACTGGCGGACCAGTTGGTGCATGGCCTTAAGTATGTCTGCGATGCGGCCTTAGATACGGCCCCCTTGCTTTCTTGAGCCTCAATATCTGCTGTGGTGCTACGGCACCTGATTTGGCTAAAATGCTGGTCTGCGGACCAGGCATCTAAGAAAGCTCTGGCGGATTTGCCCTTCCAGGGAGAGAGGCTCTTTGGAGCCTCGCTGGATGACATTATTAAAAATGTTACTGGGGGTAAGAGTACGTTGCTCCCACAATCCAGAAAAGGTAAGGAGCCTCGCCGCAGGCCAGGACCTTCCTTTTCCGCTCAGAAGCGTTTATTTTTCGTCCGCCCAGGGCGGCAGGTAAGCGTCCTCAGACAAGGTGTCCACTGAGGGACAGAGGCGTCCCTGATTTCGCAAGCCGAACAAGCCTGCAAACAAATCTGCGACAGCATGAAGGTTTGCCCCCGCCCGACTCTCGGGTGGGGGGGTCGCCTTCGGGAGTTTGCAGTTTGGTGGACCTCCATGCTTTCTGACGAGTGGGTCTGCGAAGTGGTTTGTTTCATCTGGGTACAAGATAGAGTTTCTCTCTTGTCCACCAAACAGGTTTTTTCCCTTAAAACTTCATCTTCTTCCGGCTCATCGGGAAGCTTTGTTGGGGGCAATGCAGGACCTGTTGCTGCGCAGGGTGATAGTGCCGGTACCATCGCAGGAAAGGTTTCAGGGATTCTACTCCAATTTGTTTGTAGTCCCAAAGAAGGAAGGGGTCTGTCCGATTCTGGACCTCAAGGCCCTCAACAGATTTGTGAAGGTGAAAAGATTCAGGATGGAATCAGTTCGCTCTGTGGTCGCTGCACTCCATCCGGGGGATTTTCTGGCGTCCCTGGACATCAAGGACGCATACTTACACGTCCCCATATGCGTCAGGCATCAGAGGTTTCTGTGGTTTGCGGTCGGGGACGAGCACTACCAATTTGTAGCTCTCCCTTTTAGCCTGGCGTCGGCACCAAGGGTTTTCACCAAGGTGCTCGCCCCGATTCTGGCTTTGCTGAGACCGCGAGGAATTGCAATCGTGGGCTACCTGGACGACCTCCTTCTGAGAGCAGCTTCCGCCTCAGAATTAGAGGAGGATGTGGCGATAGCCAGTCAGACTCTTCGGGAGTTTGGTTGGGTTCTGAACCTCCAGAAGTCTGTGTTAGTACCGACTCAAAGCCTGGAGTACCTGGGCTTGATTCTGGACTCCTTAGAGGCAAGGGTCTTTCTCTCTTCGGACAAGCTGCAGACTCTTCAGGCTGTGGTGAAGCTGTTGACATCCCGCAAGTGGTCGTCGCTGCGTTTTTTCATGCAAGTCTTGGGTCTCATGGTGGCCACTTTCGAGGCGGTACCGTATGCTCAATTCCACACTTGAGTTTTGCAAAAGGAGATTATGTCCAAATGGGACAAGTCTCGGTTGTCTCTGGATTGTCGGATTCGGGTGAGCCACCTAGTCAGGGAATCCTTGGTCTGATGGTTGAGGTCTCCGGCCCTTCAGTCCGTGAGGTCGTTCCTCCCTTTTCATTGGACGGTGATCACGACGGATGCCAGCCTGACCGGTTGGGGGGGAGTTTGGGGCGTACAGTTGGCACAGGGTCGCTGGACGCAGGAAGAATCCCTCCTGCTGATCAATGTGCTGGAACTTCAGGCGATCAGGCGGTGCCTCCCCGCATGGCCACAGAGGCTGCAGGGACGCCCAGTCAGGATCCAGTCGGACAACGCCACGGCGGTGGCGTATGTCAACCATCAAGGAGGAACAAGGAGTTTGGCTGCAGCATTGGAGGTCGCTCACATCTTGCGGTGGGCAGAGCGGTGCTGGTCGGCTCTATCGGCCGTTTACATTCCGGGCGTAGAGAACTGGCAGGCAGACTATCTAAGTCGCCAGATGCTGGATCAAGGGGAATGGTCGCTACATCCGGAGGTCTTTTGACTCCTTTGCCTGAGATGGGGCAGGCCAGATGTGGATCTCCTGGCCTCTCGACTCAATCGGAAGGTGCTGAGGTTTGTGGCCAGGTTGGTGGCTCCATGGGGGCATTATCGGCTGATTTATGCCTTCCCCCCGATAAAACTTCTCCCTCGTCTGCTATCCAGAGTGGAGACCGAGGGGATTCCGGTGATTCTAAGTGCCCCAGATTTGCCTTGGCGCCCCTGGTATGCCGACTTAGTGCGAATGGTGTCGGATGTTCCTTGGCGACTGCCGATGCGAGAGGACCTTATGTCGCAGGGCCCTATACTTCATCCTGCTTTACAGTCGCTGGTTTTAACGGCGTGGCTGTTAAAAGTCAGGTGCAAAGGGACCGAGGTCTGTCGGATTCAGTAATCTCCCCTATGATGAGGGCGCGGAAGTCATCTTCTCGGAAGATTTATCATCGCACATGGAAGGCCTACATCTCTATGTGTGAGGAGATGGGGTGGCGTCCGCGTACGTATCTGGTTTACAGGATTCTGCTGTTTTTGCAGCAGGGCCTGGATCAAAAACTTGCTTTAGGCCCCTTTCACACCTGTCAGTTTTTTAGGCGGACCTGGACGGACGCTTCATGTAGCCCTATGGAGCCACGGATGTCAGCGGTGACATGTCCGCTGACATCCGCTCCGCTCCGCCAAAGTGTGACGGAGGAAAACCCTATTTTTCCTTCCGTCGGCGGAGCGGATCGGATGAACACGGACAGACTGTCCGTGTTCATCCGATCTTCCCATAGGGGAGAGCGGCGCTCTGACAGGGCGGTCCCTGCACAGTGTGCGGGGACCGTCCAGTCATCCGCCGGCTCAGCGGGGATCAACTGAGCGATCCCAGCTAAGCAAGCGGAGCTTCACGACTGATCCGCCCCGTGTGAAAGAGCCCTTAAGCACCATTTGGGGGCAGATATCAGCCTTGGCTGTCTTTTTTCAGCGACCCTTGGCGGCTCGTTCTCTGGTGAGTACGTTTGTGCAAGGGGTTCGACATGTGGCCCCTCCAGTTCGGCCACCGCTGCCTCCGTGGGACTTGAATCTGGTGCTCTCGTTCTTCAGAAACCGCCGTTTGAAAACATTAGGGAGATACCCTTATTGACACTCTCTCAGAAGGTAGCCTTTCTGGTGGCTATTACATCTGCCAGGAGGGTTTCTGAGTTGGCGGCCTTGTCTTGCAAGTCTCCCTACTTGATCCTCCACAAGGATAAGGCGGTGCTACGCCCGCAGCCTTCATTTCTTCCTAGGGTTGTTTCGGCATTTCATCTAAATGAGGACATTGTGCGTCCATCCTTGTGTCCTCGGCCGTCGCATCCTAAGGAGGTTGCTTTGCATTCCTTGGACGTGGTCCGGGCTCTGCGGGTGTATCTGTCTGCTACGGCTCCGTCTCGGAGGTCAGACTCACCTGATGGGCAACTTTAGAAGGGGCGGGTCTATTCATTTAATACACTGCCAAGGAAGTTCCCCATCAGGTCCGCTCAGGCTCAGCCAATGACATTTCGTCTGGACAGCGCTGGACATCGGGATCGCCGCGGGACACTGGATTTCATCGCTGGAATGTTTTTTTTCATTTTTTATTTTTTTATTTTTAATAAAGGACTTTCCCAATGGTGTCTGTTTATTTTTTTTTTACAATTTTTTACACTTTCTTTGTGAAATGGTAGGGGTACAATGTACCCCATTACCAATTCACATAGGGGGGGCTGGGATCTGGGGGTCCCCTTTGTTAAAGGGGTCTTCCAGATTCCGATAAGCCCCCCGCCCGCAGACCCCCACAACCACCGGGCAAGGGTTGTGGGGATGAGGCCCTTGTCCCCATCAACATGGGGACATCCTCCCCATGTTGAAGGCATGTGGCCTGGTACGGTTCAGGAGGGGGGGCGCTCTCTCGTCCCCCCCTCCTTTCCTGCGGCCTGCCAGGTTGCGTGCTCGGATAAAGGGTTTGGTCTGGATTTTTGGGGGTACTCCACACCATTTTTTTAAAAAAATTGGGGTGCAGTTCCCCTTAAAATCCAAACCAGACCTGAAGGGCCTGGTATGGATATTTGGGGGAACCGCACACATTTTTTTTTAAAATTTGCGGCAGGGTTCCCCTTAATATCCATACCAGACCTGAAGGGCCTGGTAATTGAATTTGGGGGAACCCCCACGCTTTTTTTTTTTTTTTATCAATTACTTTTCTATGTATTGCCGGGAGCCGACAATTCATTAATAGCCGCGAGTGAGTTTTAAATGACTTTTTTTCCTTCAGAAATGACACTTTGTGCAGGGACAGTTCTAAGCATGGGAAACAAGCGCGAATAGTCCTCAGAAGTTCGGGTCCCCATTGACTTCAATGGGGTTCGGGGTCAAGTTTGGGTCAAGTTCGGTCCCGAACTCGAACTTTTTACCGAAGTTCGGCCGAACCCGTCGAACCCGAACATCCAGGTGTCCGCTCAACTCTATTCATGATTCAAAAATAAGAAAGAGACTGGACAAAAATGGCATCCATGGGAGATTTCCAAGACCAAAGCCACTGCCGACCAAAAAGGACACAAGGACTCATCTCACATTTACCAAAAAAACATCTTAATTACCCCTAAGACTTTTAGGCAAATATTCTGTGGACTGATGAGACAAAAAATCTTAACTTTTGGAAGGTGTGCGTCCCGTTACATCTGGCATAAAACGAATACAGCATTTCATAACAAGAACATCATACCAACAGTCAGACATGGTGGTGATAGTGTGATGGTCTGGGCCTGCTAAAGGAGAATGTCTTGGGATCAGTTTGTGACCTCAAACTCAAGTGCATATGGGTTATGCAGCAGGACAATGATCCGAAACACAACAGCAAGTCCACCTCCAAATGGTTCAAACAAAGCAAAATTTAGGTTTTGGAGTGGCCTAGTCAAAGCCCGGATCTAAATCCAATTGAGATGCCGTATCATGACCATACACAGGCCATTCATGCTGGAAAACCCTCCAATGCGGCTGAATTAAAACAATTCTGCAAAGAAGAAGTGGGCCAAAATATTGGGCTGTGGACTTCACTACCCAGAAATCTCTGCTGACAAAAGGAAGAGAGACAGTATTTTTCCCAGGTAATTTTGGAGAGATCGGGGTCTTTTGCGGGAGGAAGCTGAACATGCTGATAAGAGGAGAGCAGAGTGATGATTCCTTTGTCTGCTGTTGCTCCTTCATTGCCCAATGACAGGTTTGAGGCAGAGAGGTAGCCAAGCTATAGAACTCAAAGTGGATGTAAACCTCATTCAGGAAATCTGACCTGGCACATATATCTGCAGTGTCCTGAATACGGAGATTCACCGTCTCCGTTTCTCCTGTTTACCAATATCATTATAAATGAAAATAAAAGAAAATACCAAATTTTGGGTTGAGACCAGAATAGTAATAGTGGGGAAATCTTCCAGTGGGGACACTAATTCTGGTGACATCCTGCCCCATATGGGACACAGAATCAAACAACCTACAAACAAATAAAAAAACCTGACAGGGATTATAACCCTCCCTTACTCTATCCAAAATAGAAAATAAAAAGTTTTGCCTTTGGTTACGCTTTAACCATGTGTAGCGGCCTCACCCCGTCCTCTTTAGCTAGGGGTATGTCACGCGACAGGGTGAGGTGCGCCACGGCCCATGTCCTCCCCATAGCTGTGGGCGAGGTGAAGGCCAGTATCAACATCTTCCTCGGGCCAAATGTGTGCTGGTTACAGGACTCAGTCCTGCTGTGCTGGAATCTCCCTTGCTCCCATTAACAGAGTCCATACACCGATCACAGTCCAACTCTCTGTTTTATTTCGTAGCTCCACAACAAACAATGTAATGGCAAGATACGGTGGGATGAGCAGGTCGAGGCACTGTACTGATTTTAGTCTAAACCCCTGTGCTTTGACCAGGGGTTGTAGCAGCTTTGAATGGCATAGAACATAGAACTTGTGAGTCTCTACCAGCGACTCCATAGAACATAGATGGGAGTACCTTCGCTGCGCTGCGGCCCCTATCAGGGGAAGATGTCCCTCTAAGAGAGTTACCGGAGGCCCATCCGTCACCGGGTTGATGCTGCTCCGGAATCTCCGGACGGGTGACCTCCCCAGCCTCCTCACCTCAGATGCGGGTCCCCTCGCAAGGCGGTACCCTGAGATCACTTCGCCCTTGCGGGACCCAGTCGAAGTTACTGGGCCCCAGGCCTACGATATAGTACCTCACCCCAGGCTGAAGGTGCCTGGGATGGACCCCAACTTCATTCCGGTCAGGCCTAGGGCGCCTGGGCCGGAACCTTGAACCGCCCGCACCCAGGCCTAAGGTGCCTGGGTGCTTGACGAGAACTCCTCCAAGAAAAGAACCTCGTGGCGAGGGCGTCTCCCCCTTTTATCTCCTCCCATCAACACCACGGCGGGTTCCCCGCCCCAGCCGTACCATCTCCGGAAAGGGACAAAAAGGGTAGCACTGTGGCAGTGATTCTACCTTGAGCCTGCGGGTACACCGCCACCCACAGGCCAAGGTGAGTAATACACCACTCAATCCTCCACGAATTACAAAAAGGGGTCCAGAACCTTTCCTAATTATACACCTGGGTCACACTACCCCCAGGTGTACCCCAACTAAATTTAAAGACCCCGCTACATACTCCCCCCTGTGATTTGACGCTGGTCCCCAGCGTCAGTTGCACACCCATGTCTCCCAAGGAGTGGTGACATGAAGCGAGCCCCAGAGGCTGTCCCTCAAAATTTTGAATACTGCGTGTGCCAAGACCTGCTCAAGGGGAAAGGGAACTATAAAACGATAAAACTCTTGTATAAAACATCTGTCATGTACACATATACAATCCCTCCCATCACTGTCTAAGAACCACCCCATACTCAGTAGTCTTGACCGACGAATCTCCTGCAGAAGGGAACAACAAAAAAAAAACAACATCCTAACAATCTGTGTTAACTTGGAATGAATAGGTCTATCAGCCGAGAGACCCATTCGCTCCAATAAGTAAAGTGATGTAAATGCAAAATTTCAAACAGCCGTTGCACAACACTGCCACCTGGTGACAGCGCTGCGGTAATGATACTTGGTGATATCTTCACTCTTCCTGCTTTCCTACACTGACTCTACCCCCAAAGTCTCTGCCTTTGGCACATGAAGAAAAGGGAGAAAAAAAACAACAGCTCCCAAGTCTCCTGTGAGTAAAGAAAAAGAGCCCAAATCAAACAAAACTAGGGCACAGTTCTGAGCGTCTCGGAATGTTCCTTCCAGAGTTCAACAAGCAAACAAAAATAGGAGTTCTCTTCTCCTACAGATAAAATCTTGGATCTGGCAAAAACAATGGCTTCAAGTGCTTGTCAAACACTTCGACTGAATATTCGACATCCTCTCCCTCTTTTCTGCAGATGAGCACCTTATCGGCATGAATATGGCGCCCTAATTTCCAATCAGCTCTGCAGTCTCTGAACTTCTTAGACACAGGCGGCGAACACGACAAGCATCGCCGGGCATGAGGTAAACTCCGGGGCCTGCACCCGGGGCATACTGTCTTCTATAGACATAGGGGAATCCTGCGGTTTACACAGCACAGGTAGCGGGCGTTTGTCCCAGCCCTTTCCGGTGAAACAGTTTGTCTATTTCTCCGTCATCCCCACAGTCTGACAGCGACTCTAGGTCGGAGGTGTCATAAATCTCGGCGGGAAGGTAGTCTTTCGTAGACGGAGAACTACCCTCCCTTGCGGGCTCCACCTCCAATGGACCCCCGACACCTCCAACCACCACCACAGTCCCAGCCCCTGGCTCATCTGGACCTTTTTCAGCACTGGGATGTCCAGGATTCTTCCGACCAGATCCATCCAGGTCCAGCAAGCAGCGGGGCAGAGCTCGACCACGACCACAGGAGGCCTGCACCAGGCCGATCTTCCTCTTCGGAGGTGGGAGCAGAGAATCTGTGGTGACCGAAGCAGCGTCCTCGGTTTTTTTTTTTAGTCTCTGGTTGGGCAGTCACGTCGCCCTGGTCAGCGTGTACGGGGACCTCCGCAAAGGCCTGGATCTCTCCCTCCGGAGTGGTGGTACCTGTGATGCAATTGAGGCGAAGGGCCCGGGGCCTTACTGTGGATGATTCAACCTCAAACAGAAATTCTTTACACGCTTCACAACGCCCAAATGGCTTTAGTTGGACCACCAGTCCCGAGCATCCGGGACAGATAACACAGAGGGCCTCCGTGTCTCTGCATGAGTACAAAGCCAACTGTCCTCGGGGCCTGAGTCTTATCCCCGTGTCTGTAAGGGGAGCAGCAAAAGCAGTCATCTTCGTGGGGTATGATACCGGCATCTACGGGGAGCTTGAGGCCATCCCAACCACCTGCTGCTCCATCACGCGCTGACCACGCGCCAGTGTCTCCATGTGCATCTCCACATATGGCCAGACTCCTCCCACGACTTGCACGTTTTCGTGGGCTTCCCACAGTCCCCGCCCACGAATTGCGCAGTCATGGGGTGCCTCGTGGCGCAGTGCATTAAACACCCCCACATGTAGTTCGTCACACGGCTGGGCTTTTCCCTCTTCCCGCTCTTTCTGCATGGGCCTCTCCCGGTTTTTCAGGGAAATTTCCACGACTTCGAGCACAGGGACGCACTTTGGCCAATCACATGGCCGACCTGTTTGGACCTCCTCTGGGCAGCAAAGTCCAGACACAGCCATTTCAAGTTTCAAAGTCAACACACATTTTATCCTGGACTCACGAGCCCCCACGTGTAGCAGCCTCACCCCGTCCTCTTTAGCTAGGGGTATGTCACGCGACAGGGTGAGGTGCGCCACGGCCCATGTCCTCCCCATAGCTGTGGGTGAGGTGAAGGCCAGTATCAACATCTTCCTCGGGCCAAATGTGTGCTGGTTACGGGACTCAGTCCTGCTGTGCTGGAATCTCCCTTGCTCCCATTAACAGAGTCCATACACCGATCACAGTCCAACTCTCTGTTTTATTTCGTAGCTCCACAACAAACAATGTAATGGCAAGATACGGTGGGATGAGCAGGTCGAGGCACTGTACTGATTTTAGTCTAAACCCCTGTGCTTTGACCAGGGGTTGTAGCAGCTTTGAATGGCATAGAACATAGAACTTGTGAGTCTCTACCAGCGACTCCATAGAACATAGATGGGAGTACCTTCGCTGCGCTGCGGCCCCTATCAGGGGAAGATGTCCCTCTAAGAGAGTTACCGGAGGCCCATCCGTCACCGGGTTGATGCTGCTCCGGAATCTCCGGACGGGTGACCTCCCCAGCCTCCTCACCTCAGATGCGGGTCCCCTCGCAAGGCGGCACCCTGAGATCACTTCGCCCTTGCGGGACCCAGTCGAAGTTACTGGGCCCCAGGCCTACGATATAGTACCTCACCCCAGGCTGAAGGTGCCTGGGATGGACCCCAACTTCATTCCGGTCAGGCCTAGGGCGCCTGGGCCGGAACCTTGAACCGCCCGCACCCAGGCCTAAGGTGCCTGGGTGCTTGACGAGAACTCCTCCAAGAAAAGAACCTCGTGGCGAGGGCGTCTCCCCCTTTTATCTCCTCCCATCAACACCACGGCGGGTTCCCCGCCCCAACCGTACCATCTCCGGAAAGGGACAAAAAGGGTAGCACTGTGGCAGTGATTCTACCTTGAGCCTGCGGGTACACCGCCACCCACAGGCCAAGGTGAGTAATACACCACTCAATCCTCCACGAATTACAAAAAGGGGTCCAGAACCTTTCCTAATTATACACCTGGGTCACACTACCCCCAGGTGTACCCCAACTAAATTTAAAGACCCCGCTACACATGTATTTAGCAGTTTGCCTAGAGTTTGGCTTAATTTTTTAGGTTGGGAAAAATGCCTACTTGCTTAAATAACTGACTTTTCTATGTCACAGGTTTCATAGGTCAGCTCAGTCAGCGTTTTGGCAACTGATGATAAAACAAAGAACGATATACCCATAACAGTATATAATATAATATAATATATAATGGTATAATACCTATTATAATATCTACAATGGTATAAATTATTATAGTTATAATGCACAAACCTTTCAGGTTCAGAGATTAAACAACTAGGAGAAATACTTAAAATATCTATTTAAGAATGTTGAAAATCAAAAAGTATAAGTAGTAGTACCCTATTGAACATCACCTACATAAAACAGTACACAACCAATGTGCATTAGAAACCTATTTAATGAGCCCAAGGAATATGTCTGTCTGTTCACCAGAGCAGCAAACCTTTGCTTCATTTCAAGCAACATTTCTCCCTAACTTTATTTGGTATTTGAAGAGATCGTTCATCAGTAAATCATCCTTTGTCACTTTTGTCTGTTAAATGTTCTGCAATAACTCACAACAGGATAACTTTTGTTCAGTAAAATAGCACAGTGCCACTTTTTATCACTAGATGGAGACTCTTTTCTTTCCCACATAACCTTTATACTGTTCACAGTCTCTGTTGCTCAAGGCACAAAAATAATTTCAGCTTTGAGATGGTCAGAAATGAAATCTAAGAATGCGGCACAGCACCGTGCCCTGCATTCGTTTGTCAATGACAGAATATATGTTTAGTCAGATGTTCTTAGAGTCAATCTAAGGGATTAATCTCAACATTTAAACAACAGATTAAAGAAACTGAAGTGGAAATAGGTTACGTCTCTATAAATATTGGGAAATGAGATGTTATAGTGTATTATTTGATCTAAACTGCCAAAATACTTGTGAAGATACAAACAGAGCTCCATGTGCAACAGCCAGCATTTGCTGGTGTTTCATAATGAATTATACGTGTATATATATATATATATATATATATATATACTGTATATATATATATATATATATATATATATATATATATATATATATATATATATATATATATATATGTGATTATAGTCCAGACATAGCTCAAACTTTTTTTTTTTTCTTAGATAAGAGGGCTAATGGGTTGACTCTCCATCTGTGACTCCAAAAACTAGATTCCCCCCTCACTCCCTGTTCTTGTGACACCAGAACAGGGGGAAAAGGTGGGAAGAGGACAGGACACAAATAACCAATAAAAACCTCACATAGTTTCTAACCCATCACCCATTTTTTTTTATTGCTCTATCTGTCCCCATTAGTGAGATTTGTCAGTACCTTCTGCCCCTCTACCCCCTTTCACCGGCACATGAAGTAACAAGAAATCACACCAGTGGCAATAAATACAACAAAAAACTTGACAGAGCTTTCATTTTTTTAACCACTCTGTCCAAAGTGTACAGGCAGGGTAAGTAGAACATGCTGTGACATGCTAGGTATTGTAACTCCACATACACACAACACAGGCACACATTATATCTTGCATTATCTTGCATCCTGCAACATAATGCAGGCCAAAATGAAGGGAGTGCCTTCTGGCCTCAATGCATTCCCTAGTAGCAATGGTCTTGATAGTGTGTGACGCGTAGGAACTTGGGGCTTTCAAGGTAACATCCCTGCATACTGTTTACAAATAGTGATAGTGGACACTACACCAGAGCTCAAATCTCCTATAAGGGTAATCTCGAAAATATCAATAGTAATCACATCTGCAGGTAAAAGACAAGCAAAATTTAAATCCCAAACCAGACCTTCCAACAAGGCTGTCTTACCCTTCCACACCCACAGGAGGCCATCATTGTGTCCCCCCAAACCATACAATCCTCTGTCCATAAGGTTCCCTTTCACAAAGGTGCAAACCTCCTTCCATATACAGGTTGGCAAAATAAATTAAAATCTTGTGAGTAATCACTGTACCTACTAATGTGAAATTGCAATTCCGCTCTGGCAAAGTGGTGAGGAATAATACAAAATGATTTCTCTGATTTACCTTGGCAACTGCAAGTACATACCCACCCACTTATCTAATTGCTGCAAAAAATACCCAATACCAACCACAATCATGTGTCCTTCTAAAGGCTCACCAACCGTGTGGAATTTGGGCAAATAACATATAATTGGGGTGATGGGGGATTGCACTTTCCAATATCCCACTACTTTTCTAGTGAGAACCCCCATAATTTCACCCATAGAAACCAAATCAGAAAGAACATGTTGGAAAGTCAGGGTAGGAACACTACCCAAGCGTTGATAGACCTGTTACCTGTGACTGTCTGTTACTGTGTAGGAGCCTCTCTTTCATAATTTTAGATTACAATATAGCTATATTTATCTGCAATCCTAATTCCCAAATTTCTGTTATGTTTCATTGTTGGTATAGCAATAAATTCTGTAAAGACGCTAATAAATATTGTAGATTACCAAATTTCTGTCACCACAGCGACCCATCACACTATACCTATAATTTGAACTTGCAACTTTTGGGGGTCAGGTAAAAATTAAGTTGCAGTGAGATGACTTTAAAATCTACAAAAAAAAGCAAAGAAAGAAAGAAAGAAAAAATGGCAATTTAGCCAGGCATATTAGATGAAAAAAAACGATGAAAACTTACCCTGATGACGTATTTGGAAGAGTTTTTATCATCTAAGTTGACTGTAAGTGAGAAGAAGACGGCAGTGCTGTATACTCCTTGTGTCTTATAAAGCAGTTCATTAAAGTCCCACTTGCTTTTGGCCTTATCTGGAAAATCCCATCCTCCACAATCCTCCAAGACCTGCAGCATTGGGTTGATCCCCAAACGGTCAATCTCCTTCATGTTGAGACAAGAACGGAAGAATTCTTTCACCTTCCTTTCAGAAGATCCTCTGTGCTTTCTGCGCACAGGCTGTAGAAGAAGGTGTTGCAGCTTTTCTTCATTCTGTTCTCCTATAGCTGCAATGGTGCCATAGATGAGCTTGTCCTCTGGAATTCTATGCCTCCTAAGCCAACCCCCACAAGCAAATGAGTAGAAGTCATTGCAAGGTGGTATCGTTGGATCTATGTTGCTGCTGATAAATTTGGAAGCCCTCATGAAAGCTTTTCTCTCTTGGCAGTCTTCTAAACACTGACCATCTTGTTCCAAAGACAGATATTTCAACACCAGCATGCACCCCAAAATGACGCACAGACCTGCTGCAAAGACCAGCCCTGAAAGCAGACATGTTTCTCTCCGGCTCCATCGTGGGATACCTTTAGACTGCTTTTTGGAGTTCACCTGAATGTTGAATCCATTGGAGAGCGTGCTACTGCTGTTGAATTTGCTCACATACCTGACTTCCTGGAAATCATCATAGTGGGCTGTGAGAGAATAGGTTTTCTCCATGTCCGCTAAACTTAACATGTGTTTTTTGGAGCAGAGTTTGAAATTATAGAGACAAACATGGAGCTGTGACACTTTTCATGTTATTCCAGACTCTTAGTAACAGGAACCTGTAAAAATACATACAACCTATTATCATCACAAGTAACATTGTAAGCACTGCAACATTTCATGTTCCTTAATCAAACATAAATACCTACCAAGCCACCAGTTAACATTCATATTTTACACATATTGTATCATATTTTTTCTTACGTGTATCACAAAAAAACTTGTTTTCTGTAAACTAGCACATCAGTATGTGTTGGAAAAATTAGATGGTATTCCCATAGCATATTGGAAGTCTAGTATGCAAGTTATCCAAACATATTCAATCTAACCCAAAAAATGTTTTACATTTTTTTAAAAGTGGAGATTAGTAAGTGATCCTGTAGCACTCATACAAGAAATGGTGGTGTATATTTGCTACCCGTACAGAAAGGCATGGAAATCAATAAAAACATTGCTAGATGTTCAGAGGCTTCGTCTTGCAATTCGTTTTTTTCCTATGTTCACATTGAAAAGGTTTCCCATCACTTCCTGTCCTGACAGAAAGTGATGAGAAATTTCCTCAACAGAGGTGCAAATAGCAATAGAAATAGAAACCTGCTTTATTTATATATAAAATTATGGACTTGAGTTTGGGTTTAATAGAGTGTAGTTTGAGGAAACACTTGATAGAATGGAATGTTTCCTACAGAGACCAGTTAAACGAAAAAGATCCTGTGAGGAAAAACTGATGTTACATACAGGTCATTCAAATCAGAGAAGCAATGCTGTCCCCACTTTACTGACTAAAATCTTAAATAATGATGTGCATCATTGACTCTACACAAAGGCTACATATATGGAGTCAGATATTACCAAGTAACATTGCATAAGGATGGTGCACAGAAACAGTGATTTACAATCATTTAATGATAAAGTTGCCTTTTTTGTGCAATAAATATATTTAAATATATAAAAACTACTTGTTTGGGTTTGTCCTAATATAAGCCAAGATGTAACAACAGTAATCACAATCACAAAATGAGATCCATCCACTGCTGAATAATCCAATTAACCTTGTTAGTCGTGAATAACCTTTTGAGTTTCGGCAACCCTTCATATTCCGCTCAGTTTTAGAATCAATCTTTTTGCTAGGCAGGCCTCTTACTTTATGGCTTCAATTGAGGTCTTGAGGATGTCCAACGCAAGCAATTAAGGACAGATAATATCAATCTACTATTTCCCTATTATTAGGATTATTAGTATAATATTCTTATAAATTACTCCTCTGATAGTATAAAAAATGTCTTTATTCACAAGAGTGTAAAGATACTCAACTCAATTCTTCAGGGCCACTGACCTTTTGTTTCATTGTCTGGCTCATTATTATTAATCCCTTTATATATTAAATATGTATTGTCATTTTCCAAAACTAAAGCTTTGCAGAATTTGTAGGAGTTATAATTGCCCCAGCCCCTGTTCATTAGTTAACATCTAATAATAAAGTGTGTTGCCAAGTAATTAAAGGAATAGTTACTGGGTTTAAGTGTGTAGTTACTTAAAGAGGACATTCACCTTTCTCACCAACTTTGAACATTTTTAACCTTCCCCACATCCTTTCACACAATTGCACATTTATTTATTAATTTAAACCTTTTAATTATTTATATTATTTTTTATTATTTTTTTAGTAACCATTACTGAACTTTCAGATTTCTTTCTTAGGCGAGAATGATGTCCCCCAGCTACCCACAGCTTTTTGGGATAATCATCTTGGGAGGCATCAGGGCATTCTAAAGTAAGGTGACCAGATTTTTTAAATGAAATCTGGGGACATATTATTTTTTTTTACTAGTAATGGCGGCAATCAGCGACTCTCTGCCCGTAGCCGCCCGCCTCACAGCCTGTCAAATCTTACTCTCCGGGGCCCCAGCTATTACTGGGTGGGGAGCGGAGGAAGATCACTCCGCCAGGGAAGGCAAGGAGATAAGCAGACAGGTGGCTGGCCGGGACTTGAGCCAAGGCAGAAGAACATGCGAGCGGAGCTGAATGGGCATGCACCCAAAAATTAAGAAATATTCCCTCCGCTCCGACCAGCACATGATGATCATCAGAAAGGGGCACAGATAATGGAAAAAAAATACACCCCCCTAAAGCTAGTAGGAGCGGCGGAGCGGGGGGGTGTAATTCAGAATTATTAATTTTTTTATTTTGCACTGACTGTCTTTAAAATTGCCCCAGCCCCTGTTCAAATACAATCTGGGGACAAAACTGGGGACAGACTTGGTCCGGGGACAGTGTCCTCAATCCGGGGACTGTCCCCTGAAACCGGGGATGTCTGGTCACCCTATTCTAAAGAGCATGAGCTGCATCATTATAGGGATAAATGTTTCTTTCTGGTTCTTGCAGACTGCAAGAACCAGGAAGAGACATCGGCTCTCAGATGATCTAAGAGAAGAAGATGAGATGAAATGGAGATGAGATGGACCTAATTTTAAAAATGTTCTGCAAATTATTGGGTAATGGAAATGAACATGAGTTCACCTTTATTCACTTACTAAACTTTACTTTATACTTGAGCATATCAGGCCTAGGACTGAAAGAGAAAGCAACCAATAGGAAGTACATAAAGCGATCATCCTTTACAGACTTTTGATGATATAATTAAATATATTGGTTTATAGGAAAAATATGGTGCATCTGAAAACTTTCATTTGTTTTCCAACTACCCATACCAACCATTTAAAGATTTACAATTTTGATTCACTGGGGGAGAAGGTTGAGACTAATCGGTTTTTTGTTTTAGCCTTCCCTTTCCATTTTAGCATAGAGAGAACATAGAGAGAACAAAGATTAGCACAAAGATGCCTAAAAGTTTGTACTACGTCTTATGGCACTTTCTCAGTGTAAGAAGAACAGATCTGCCTTGTTAGATGTGTCCCCTGGCTGTACAGGCCAGGAAATTATGTATCTAAAACTGGAAGTGATGAAATCATCATAACTTCCGGTTTCATTGTATACAATACAGTGTGTAAAAAACTGGCAGAGAAAAATCAATGGTTAAAGCTATTTCCCTCAAAATTACTTTCTTGTCAGTAATGTGACAGGTTGTAAAGGCATTATCCATCCAATTGTGGGGCCTGGTGTAGTAGTTTTGGTCTATGGCCATAAGGGGTGCTAACTCAATAGAGCAGTTCCATCATGCTAATACTTTACCTAAATAACCAATTTAAACTGTCAGCACGCAGTTGCCCCATGCTGAAAGCAAAAGGAAGAGAACCCCTTGTTAGGGAGAGGGTATGAGCAGTGTTATGGAGAGGTAACTGAGAAGTAGGAAAAGAGTAGGTTTCCCTTTTCAGGGTATTTCTTCTGACATCTTCTTGGAACTGTTTCCCGCCATCAGTTGGATAAACTGCAAGAACGTTGGGGAGGGGCAGGGGAAGGGAAGTGTTCCTGAGTCATTGTGTGGTCTGCAAGCTCATATTAAATTGTTTTTGAAAAATGTCTTTGCTGAGAGACATTTTCTTTCTGCTTGAAGAACGAAGTGTATTGACTCCCACTTTTGGGTACACTGATTAAGCCTCGCCCACACACAGGTTATTGTACACTGCACATCATCATCAAATGTTTTGATAGACTCATTCAGTAGATCATTACATAAGAATTCCAAGTATGGGAAATGTTATATAGTTACATTGGTCCAGCTTAAATTAATGTAAGTATATATGTACTATATTTGTTAGAGCTGGAAATCACTGTAGTAGGCACCACTACTATTGTGATCTCCACTAGATTTTGAGGTTCTGTGCCAAGGAGTTGCCCTGCTGCATTCTGAACACTTTAGGTCACTTGCTGGGCACAGCATGGGTGCCATTCAGGGTGTGAAAAGAGCATACCCTCTCCAGGTGATGTAATCCCCTCTCTGAAGTGCAGGTGCCAGTCCAGTCCATGGTTTCGATACAACAGGCAAAGTGTGCACAGAGATGACCGCATTCCAATCTTCAGGGCAAAATATAGCTTCATTCCATAAAATCCATAAAGACATCAAGAAGACACGATAGATAAGGACAAGAAGCAGCATGGTTGACGTGTTTCACAAAGTAAATCGCCTAATCATAACCTAGGTTATGAATTCGTTTCACGAATTGAGCAAATTACTCAGTGAAATGCGTCAACCATGCTGCTTCTTGTGCTTGATGTTTTAATGGAATTTATGGAATTAAGCTATATTTTCTCTGAATATTGGAGTGTGGTCATCTACTTGAACACTTTGCCTGTCATTCAGGGAATCCTTTGCATTTTCTCAATGACTGCAAAATAATCTATGATCCCAGGAGGTGAAAAGGCGGGCAGTGATGTCACGATCTCCACCTCATCCAAGAGAACAGTTTGAATTAATTGTGAAAAAGCAAGCCTGTGCTGAGCTATTGACCTTCGCTGTTTAGTAAGCAGCAGGGCAGCCGCTTAGCACAGGAATTTGAAAGCTAGCTGAAATCGTTGTAGTAGCGGTGCGTACTACAGTGATTTACAGCTTCCAAGGGGATCCCACAGGTATGACACATACATATTGTTGGTACAAGCTAGTCCAATGCAGCTATGTAATAATTGCCATACCTAAACTTCAGCTTTAAAGTCACTAATCAATGTTTGCATGTTGTTTAATGTAGACCCTAATCACTGTCTAAAATATTGTCTCCAACTACAGAAAAGGCATACCAACCAATTAGAAATCATCTTTCATTGTTATTACTAGTCAAACTGCGAATGAAAACTGGCATGTGATTAGGAGCTGTAGGTTATTGCGCCCTGCTCTATGGACTGTTTTATTAGAAATCCTCAAATTACCTTTAGATAGAATTGTTTGGAAGATGTCCAGATACAACAAGAGCATGCTTCTATAAACTCTGGCTTACAGGGACAAAAAGTAGTATGAAAAACCATTGCCGCTAAAAAACAATTTGCCAGCATATGTCTCTATATCAGTTAACTTGGTTGCTGGCATCCCCCAAATCACAGAGGCATATAATTTGAGGTCATACATCACTGTTTTCAATTGTATCCCACAACCCTAGTTTGTTCTGCATACTCTCACACTCGGTCAGGGGGAGGCTGCCAGAGCTGACTGGAACTGTGCATATCCCTGATTTATTTCAGTAATAATGCTCCAACATCATTTCACTTTATGCTGTTCCTGTACCTCCTATAAATATGTAACATTCCCGGGCGCTCGCTCAGAAATAGAATAACCGCATGGCCCTTCCCAAGAAGACATAGGTTTGGCCCAATGCCAGAATAGCCGTGCATTCAGAGAGGTCTCCTTGGTGCTGCAGGGTTAATAATAAAAAAATAAAAATTAACCCATTAAGTGCTGTAGCAGGGAAGGTACGCTTGATTTGGAACGGGAGCTTGAAATCAATGGGGATATATCAAAAGGCTTATCACTGCACATCTGTGTACATTAATGTGCATTGTAGCATATTTTTAACGTGTTGCAATGCACTTCATATTAAATGTCAATACATGTCTTAATGCGCACCTCATTTGAATGAAAAGCACATAAAAGAAAAACGCATAGGTGGGAATAGGCCATTAGTATAACTCCTAAATGTCAGTTTGAAATTACTACCTTTCTATATTGGACTTTAGCTAACATTATTATTCATTATATATTCACTGATATTTTTATAATTATAGTTTTATAAATTCTGTGTTTGTCCATCCATCTTTATTTTTTGCCTTTGTACTGATTTAATTGTTACCTATGTATTGCATGCACGTCTATTGTATCTGTGTCCATGCCAAATGGAACAAAAAGTATCTGTATAGTTTTATCTTGTCACCAGAGATGGATTGGGTACAAATGTCACTTAATTCAATTTTCTCTTTCCTAACACTAGTAGGTGTTTTATTGGCAATAATAATTTGAATTTCTTTTAATGTACCTCTGAGGGAATTCAAAAGAAAATCAATAAAAAGCAAGCAGTGAAAACAGCTGTAACATACATCACATTTAACAAGGGGAAATTTCATGCCAAGATTTGCTTGCAATAAGCATGGTTTTATACATTATCTAAGGCTGAACTCTATCAAATGATCAGGAAATTTTCAATTACTTTACAATACACAATACACATTCATTAAACCTGAAAAGTACAAAATTGTTTGTAGCAATGGTGATGGTAAATACAAAGGGAAAGGAATTAACTTACGATAGCTGTAAACATAATAAATATATATATAAGATATATAAGGGCCCATTCACCAGTATGCATAAGTTATGCTCTGCCCACTGGTGTGTGTTGTGTAGGGGCAGTGCAAAACACCATTACAGAGCATCACAGTGTTTACATTTTCTTCTTTTTCTGTTTAACTTTATTGAAATGTCACAAAATGACATTTCATTTAACTTTAGTGCATTGCAACATGCTACCCAAAAATGCATCCTGTCCTATTTTTTGCAGTTCGAACCAATGCAATGGGTGGTTATTTACGAAAGGCAAATCCACTTTGCACTACAAGTGTAAACTACAAGTGCAAAGTGCACTTGAAATTGCACTGAAAGTGCATTTGGAAGTGCAGTCGCTGTAAATCTGAGGGGTAGATCTGAAATGAGGGGAAGCTCTGCTGATTTTATCATCCAATCATGTGCAAGCTAAAATGCTGTTTTTTATTTTCCTTGCATGTCCCCCTCGGATCTACAGCGACTGCACTTCCAAGTGCACTTTCAGTGCAATTTCAAGTGCACTTTGCACTTGTAGTGCAAAGTGGATTTGCCTTTCGTAAATAATAACCCCCCATGTGTTGGTGTGAACCAAATAGGACATAAGGTAAATTGCCTTGTCTATGGTTTGGGGCTTTGTTGGGCAGCATTCATGTGGCATGAATTGGCCCTAAATTTTGAAAAATTGATGACTATACATTTTCAGCAAACGGGTATCACTCTAAGTACTGTTTATGAGGACAAAACATTTTAAAATAAACAGTTATGATGAAGTCAGTCCTAATGTTCATATTATCAATGTGTATGCTTGTTAAGCATTTTGTCATTGCATTGAAGACGTTTTAATGCATAGCTGTCATACTCCTACCAGGGTTGCAGCCTGGGACTTTGTGGTTATATAGCATTGGCTATAAGCGAAATCTGTCAGGAGAGAAAAACAGAAGCTGTCAGCCTTCTTCTGAAAAGTCTAGATCATCTGGCCTTAATAATTCCTGAGTCACATACCTAAAACAAGTATGCAGCAAGTGAAGACAGTATAAAGTTGGAACTTTAGATATGTATCTCCAACTTTCCTAATGCATATTTGTCCCAAGTCAGTGAATCAGAAAGGATTAAAGTTTATATATCTGGACTAAACCTTTTATTTTTAATTATTGGATAGAATGGTGGAGGATTAGAATCCATGTAATGTTTTTGCTGCTATACAGGACACCATTAAAGAGATTTCTCCTCGCTTTCTGTCTTGGTAATAATGGTTTCACCAGGCAGAAAGTGAGATATATATTTGCAACATGGACAGCAATATACTGTATAAATAACTGGAGTTTTAGCCTCCCTATACTCTACTGACAAAATAGCATTTCTATTTCTTTCTATGCTGCTGTTGGAGATTTACCCCCACTTCCTGCCTGGTGAAATTGTTGTCATCTGGACAGGACGTGAATGGAAATCTCTCTAATGGAGTTCTGAATTGCAATAGACCAGGGGGGGCTCTAATCTATTCCTGTTCTGTTCAAAACAAAGAAATAAAAGGGTTTGGCTTTATATACACTTAAAGGGCCCTTTTACACTGGAACGTGGTGCAGATAAGGCGCGCTCTGCATGTTTCCCACACTGCGCATAAAGGCGCTGCCCTTGCAAGACCTGTGTGGGTGCCAATTACTTGTTAATGGCAACCAAAACACTTCTTGTAGATGCAAACGAATTTACGGCCACCAAACTGCATGGTACCACAATACCATGCCGTTTGGGGTGGCGTGATCTGAAAAAGTAAGGTTTACACGAATTTTCCATGATCCGGCAGCCCATTGAAATGAATGGAACAAGCATGTTCCAGTGTCAACTGGCCCTAAAGCCAAAAACAGCAAGATAATAATATTTTCAAAAATAGATCAGTAAGGCCCGGTTCACACATATGCAAATTGGATGTGGGTTTCTCCGCATTCAATTCGCATGGCAGGAGAGTGTGACAGGCTCTCAATGGAGCCGTTTCACATAGCTCTGGGCCGGCCATGGTCTGAACTTAAAAAGGGTCCTGTGCGTCTTTGGTTCTGATTCAGGTGCAAAGTCAGGCAAAAATTCGGACCTGATTCGCATCTGAATTGGTGAACAGGGACGACACAGACCCCATGCTGTGAGCCATGGTCGCAACATATGTGAACGGGACCTACATTTTTTTTCCTGGTGCCAAATTGATAGCATACATATGGTAGTATGCTGCCATGGATTACTGCCAAAAAAGGAAAATGATGGTAAGTATCTGATACAAGTTTCAGTTTTCCTGGCACCTTTCCATGGTAATATACTACCACATATATGTTACAGTACCATGTATTGGCACCAAGAAAAATGAAAATTCTATAAGTATTTGATACAATTTTCTGTTTTCACGACTGACTTACTTTATGTAATGAACCACAGGTGATACCAGACAGCTCATCCAGCACTACAGTGTTTTAGAAGACACTAGTACCTGTCAGGACCTGATCAGCAGTATATAGCTCCAAGAAATATGTCTTGATTGACTGAGTTCAGAGTCTATTTAAACCTCTCCAAACAAGCAAATATTTGCTAAGAAATTGGTCTGGTGTATAAATGTGTGCCTACTGTGCACGTGGATACTTTATATTGGATTTTGTTCTTGGTATTGTCTCTGATCTTATCCTGGCCTGACGTCTTTAACTTGCTTCTCCTTAAGTTGCTTTTCTACAGGATGATGCACATATGTTACTATTCTCACATATGATGTTACTTTTTTTTTTACCTTGCAATGCATGTCAGCTGCTTTCTCTGACTCTACAACAGCTATATTGATACAGATAATTTGTGCTGAATATATTTTTCAGATGTGATAACTGTGTGCTGAAAAATAGAATGCAGTATAGACTACCTTGATGGTATGGGTCATGAAAGTTATGAAAGTCATGAAAGTCATGAAAGTCATGAAAGTTAACATATATACAAATATTTGGTGTTAAAATTAATCTTATTTAACATATAGTACACGGACTGTATTGCCACAAACCAAACACTCTGGACCTGGCCTATCTACCCAATCATATAACTCAGTCACCTTCCTCCGGGTTGGAATAAGGCTGAGCTTAGCAATGCACCTTGAGTGGCTTCTAAACTGCCTTCATGCCCTTGTGTTTCTGAGAGGGGACACCTTTTGTTCTCAGATATTGTGTCAAGTCCTTACACTAAGCTTGTAGCAGTGGTAGTAGCCTTTACACAAACTGATACCGCTTTTGGGATTGAAAGCTGACTGACACTACAAGGGACACCCCTACTGAATCTGGTTTGAATGCTGCTTGGAGTCTGCTGGAGCCAAGCCAATGTCTGCCAGGTGTTCACATTTTACCTCTCTCCATTGTCTGCTTGTCACTTCTAAACTTGTTTACTGCTATCCGACCTTTCCTGAGGTCCCATACACTGTGCACCCTGTGTCTGCTAAGATGGAGTGCCTTCCTTTCGCACACCATACTGGAATTCAACCATATGGATTCAAGGCTGCTATAACAATTCCCAATTGGTCACGGTGAATAACATGGATAAGATATGCTGTCAGCACACCAACAAGCTTGTTTCTTAAGTGCAAAGCTCTTTGTTATTGTATGACTACATAGACAATGTTTTGGGGCCACACAGGGACCCTTATCAGCCCTCTGGAAGGCTATGTTCCATTGCATTTGCCAAACCCAGAGGAGTATACTCTAATATCTCAATTGATCTTAAAGGCCACAATTCGGATCCCACTCAACAGGTTTAAAATCAGACCTACATTTACAAGTGCCAGATGATACAGATCAATTTCTGCTTTTTATCTGTGCTAGTTCACCTGACTTTAGTTCTGCATAGACTATTTGACATAGTCCCACACCTGTCTCAGCATGTATCATTGGCGTAAAATCTAGTACAGGGACTTCTTTTCCAAAAAAACAAACACACCAATATTCAGGTGATGGGAAAAAAAATCTTTTGCTTGACCCTGGCCTATGTGCCTGACACATATAACTCCACCTGCCCTAACTTGGCATAAGGCTGACCTTGGCACTGTTTATTAACTTGACCGACTTCTAAGCTGCCTCCATACTCTCTCAACTTGTCACAGTCTTTAACATAGATAAGATATGTTATAAGCACACCTACAAGTTTGCTTCTAAAGTAGTCTTCTTTTATATATGATCAAATAGAGAGCCAATGTTTCAGGATCACACATGAAATCTTCATCACAATGAAGTTGTCTTTTTTTATGGCCATACAATAAAAAAGAGTTTTGCATTTAAAAGTAGCTTGTCAAGGTGCTGACGGCATATCTTGTCCCTATGTCTGTTAAGATCCTGCGTGCTGGCCGTCTTTCATTTTGGTGAGGTCTAGTCTTTTAGCTAGTCTACATCTAATGAGTTCCTGTTTGCATCCCAGCCTACTTTTCTGCCAAGGTTCTGTATATTGTCTAGTCTCACCTTTCTGAAGATTTGTCTATTTCTGCCTGCCTAGCCTGTCTCTGTTAGAGCCTATTTTTTTATGCAGGCCTCTCTTAAAGTTCTTCTTTGGTGTGGTCTGCTACTCAACATTCGTTTTTCAAGTACTGCCCTGAAGCTGCTAGTGTCTAAACATCAATTAAAGTCAGTGCTTTGCAAATTGGTCCCAAAGTCAGTTGCCACTGAATTTGCCCCACTGCCAATGATAAATTATATTTCTTATAATTCAAGTCAGTGTCTGTAGGCTGCAAACCTTTGATTGCTTAGAAAATCCCACTGGGCTTCTGGTGCTCTAGGAAGTTGGAACACCTACTAGGTGCGTTAGTAAGACCTTAAAAAAATTACCACTGTCATTTGTGATTAACTCTTTTTTGAAAATATATATCTCATTGCATTTGTCAACCCTAGTGGGGTATATTCTGATATGTCAATGGATCTAAAAGGCCACAATTCCGATACTACAGCAAACTTTGTGGAAGATCCCACTCATGTTCCAACTGGTCTAACATCAGACCTACATTTTACAAGTGCCATATGGTCCAGAGCCATATTGCTTTTCATCTGTGCTACTTGAATTCAGATCTACATAGACTATCTGATATAGCCCCACACCTGTACCAACATGCATTACTGGCAGATTGTACATTAATGAGGAACTGCAGCCTGCTCACATAATTTGTAATAAAAACATCTTTGCCATTCTGAAGCTTCCCTCCAACCACTTTGCATATTATTTTATATTTACTGTGATTCTGTACTTGCCAAATATGCTGCAGAAATCTCCATCCACTGAGTCTGCAACCATTTTAACTGTGGGCAGCTGAAGCTGCTGCCTGTTCACTTCCTGGATTTACACAGACACACAGAGGCACACCTCCAGCTCTGCAGTCCTGTAGCTTTCATTGGCCCTCTTATGACTCATCCCCCCCTCCCTTCCTGGCAAACTCTCAAGAGAGTGAGAGAGAGAGAGAGTTGTGCATGATGTCATAAGTCTAGGCTTTTTTACCAGAAAAGAAACAGGAAGTGGGCTGTATAAGGTATTTACTGGAAGAAAAAAAATGTTTTACTCTCCAAAGGGCAGAAGATTTAATAGGTGGAGCGTTGAAAAAAATGACAGAAGGTCCGCTTTAAGTATCAGAACTGTTTTATCCTGTTCCACCTGATTTAGTTTAAAACCAGAACCATGCTGCCTGATCCAACACTAGGCTTGCCTCTACTTGATTCTCCTAAAGACCTGCCCTGATTAGTGCCACCTGGACCTGACCTGCCTATACCAAGGTATCCATCTTATGTTCTGCCTCCTTCTCTACCACCTAATCTACTGCCAAACCTGCCCCTTTCTGTAGAATTGCTTCCACTTATATTACCTGACTTCCCTCCAGCTTTGCCTGTGTCATCTAACTAATGCCAAAATCAGCTTCCACCTATGTCTACTCATTCAACTGCTGATCAGCACCCACCTTTGACTTCTGATTTAGTTCAACTTTTTAATTGATGTTAAAAAGAAACCTCTTCAGAAAGGGGACCTACTCACCAGCTGTGATGAAGTCTTCTGACGCTTTGTTCACATGTTGGACTTATGCAAGGAGCCAAATCTCAGATGATACAAGTATCACTGTGGTTTTATGAAGAGACTGGTACATGCTAAGATCTTTTTAAACCTTAAAAGCACTGGTTATTAGTCTACACTGACTGGAATGTCAGCCCGTTAAACCCTTCCAAGCCCATAGTGAATTGCTTTAATAGTGTTCATGTACAGTACGTGGTCACTGGGAGTGTATTTCCAGTGCTCCTGGCTATTCACCTGGATTGATTTTGAACCTTAATTTCTGTTTTGTTTCTGTCAACAGCATAATAATAAAGTGGCTTGTTTAACTGTCTTGGAGACTGACCTGTCTTGACTGGACTCTCTACTTATGCTGCTTACCACAGCCTCATCCTGCTAGTCCACCTACACACCACAGCTGCCTTGACCAGCCCATTTATCTGATCAGGTACTTCAGGCATCGTCCCTTGCTTTATATAACATTGGGTCTGCTTATTTCCTTTTTTTCCCTGTATTTTCAAGACATTTAATTTTTAGATTTTCAACCTGTAGCTCAGATGGAAGACAGTATAATAAATTTTACCCTTTTCTAGTTATGGTATAGTCACTACTACTGGATTTACTACCTTCGAAATTACATAGTGGTTGATTTTCTAAAACTGGAGTGCAAAATCTGGTGCAGCTCTGCATAAAAACCAACCAGCTTCCAGGTTTGATTGGCTACCATGCGCGTCTGCACCAGATTTTGCACTCTCCAGCTTTAGTAGATCAACCTCATTGTGTGCTTGTGACAGTAGCACAGATATTACAAAAAAGGATAAATATCTTCAGTACTGTTCATGAAACAATATATAAAATACAGATAGGACCACTAAAATCAATGAGCAATAGCCCAAAAAATATAACTTTTTTTACATATACCTGAAATGGTAGGAGGAATATACACTGCACCTAAAATCAAAGATGGAATAAAACAAACACTCCAAATGATATTTATTCTATTTAATTAAAAAGTAAGTGTCCTACTTCACCTAAACATGGCAAAAATGCCATTGTCAGGAATGTGATTAGCTGAGAGCTCAGTCAGTAGGCATCAGGTCCTTTTGGACAGTGATATTAGTATACAGAGGTCAAATCACGCCATTAAAGAGATAGGGCGAATGTCATTTTACTTTTGTAGTACAAGTAAATAAAATAATGCTTTTGGCTGCTTCATCTCTTTCACACATGAAGGCATGCCATTGGTCCTTTTACACTCTATCTCACAGAACAACTATATAAGCACAATTAGTTCACACATAGGTTACTAGGTGTTTATTATAAACATAATAGAAAGTATATTACCATGATCCAAACTTTTGCACATATTTTGTCTACATAGTGCTGATTCTATTTTATTTTTATTTTTATATATACATATATGTTATCATCACTCTTGTGGCTGCATAAATTAGTTTAGGGTGCAGCACCAAAGGCATTATGTACGGTATGCACGGAGTACTGATTCATTTAAAATACATTCACAAAACATTGCTCCTCCAATGTGTTCCCCAAACATTAAATGGGACACTAAAGTCATAAATTATCTCTACTGAGACCTCTGGCTTCCAGGCAGTGACTTCACTCCAGTCGCAGCTTTGCAATGGCATATTGGGAACCAAATACCAACTCGCCATTATGCATGGTAAATACACCCATTGTACCTTCGGGAATTTTTAAGTATGGCGCTTGTATACATGGAAGGGTAAAAGTCTTTTTGCTTGCCTTGAGTTTATACACTTTGTAATAAATAGACCATATTCTGTAACAATGGAAAACAATGTATATTTACTTTAAAATCAATCAGTCAACAGAACAGCTAAACATTTTGGCCACTGAGCCAAAATCAGAGCAGATGTATTCTTTGCATTTATGTATGCATTTATTGATTTGTTTAGACCACTCCTTTTCAGGCATCAACGCTTGGCTCTGTCCTTGGACATTTTAGACTTGGCATGCATGGAGATATGGCAAAATAGTATTTTTTGCACTTGATTGCCCTACATTCTATTAAAGGAAAAGTAGGTGTTGTTTTTTTAGAACCTATATCAATAACAAATACAATGTATTTGGTTTTCCTAACCTGGGACTGTGTCTTGGAGTTAAGGACAGCTCATCTTAATATCTACAACCTGAAGGATCAATAAATAAATGTTACAAAAACAATCAGACTAATGCAATGTAAGGAATAATGGTAAAGTACAAAATGCAGTAACTAGGGACAACTAATCAGATTTGACCTGATTGATATTTAAAGCTATTTTGTGTCCTTGTTATACAAGTCAGCGCAAGCTTTCCCAACCAGTGTAAAACTTGTTCATAAAGTCCATATCCTGTTTTAACTACCTGTCAGAATGTAAAGGCCCAGACAATGAATGCATTCTTTTACAGAAACTTTGGATTCAGACAACATATAGATTATTCAAGTTTGTACTATATTTTTTTATATTCCTACCTAGACACTGTAAAAAAACATATTTACCTAGCTGACAACAAAGCCATTACATTTTGGAAGAGCAATGGTTACAATTCACATACTGTCTGTGAAAAGCATTGCATACTGATCTTTAATGCTGTTGGAAAACTAGCGAGGAACAAAATATAATGTAAGGCTTGTTATATAAGAAATAAATAATCTCCAATGGGATATATGAATCTACTTTTGTCCATTAAATATATATGATTATTTTTTACATTCTTATTTATGTACCTTCAGCTACAGCTGCTGTGTTTGAAAAGCCAGTAAATAAAACAGTTTCCAGGGATGGGATGTACACCAGAATCCCAGGTTCAAGGTGTACATAACGGAACCAAGAAAACAGCAATACAAAAAATTCCCATCACTGGATTAACACATAAAACTATAATTTCCTGAAGGCTGGCTTTAGCCAGCTAACCCGTGGAGCGTCAATATGTTTTTGTGACCACCTGAAGACTTGATTGCTCAGCTTCATTTTGCAGAGGCTTTCAGAATAAGCTGCAGCTATATAATAGTAATGTACAGTTATGTGCCAAACTTCCAGTAAGTTCACTCAGCAGCCTGTTGGTGTTCTGTATTTCCTTGGACGAAAGTTTTCCAAGAGAAATTTCTGAGAGATTTCAATCATACTAGTCAATAGGTACTAAAGGCAAATCCACTTTGCACTGCAAGTGCACTTGGAAGTGGAGTCGCTGTAGATCCGAGGGGGACATGCAAGGAAAATAAAAAACAGCATTTTAGCTTGTACATGATTGGATGCTAAAATCAGTAGAGCTTCCCCTCATTTCAGATCTACAGCGACTGCACTTCCAAGTGCACTTTCAGTGCTCTTCTTACTTGTACTTGCAGTGCACTTGTAGTGCAGAGTGGATTTGCCTTTAGTAAATCAACCCCAGAGTGTCATTGACCATTTTATCTCATGTCCTAAATGCTCACACATCTTCCTACAGAGTGCATGTGGTCAGATACTAAGAAATGAAGGGGGCACATTTCTTCTCGGCACTGCATACAGCTGCTGAACACGCTCTCAGGATTCTCTTACTTCCATTAAAAAGTGAGTATGGTTTTGTCATACTTTGCTGTGTTCTTGAAATCAGTTTATATGTCTTCACTTGAAGCTGTTTTTTTGTTTGGGTGATGTAAAACAACCACAATCACTTAAGCTTAGGCTTAGAGTTTTTATAAGAGAAAGCTTGGTCATTTTGGATATTTAAACACAAGAGGGATTTGTACAAGCATACCCCACTTTTAAGTACACAATGGGGTTTATTTACTAAAGCTGGAAAGTGCAAAATCAGGCTCACTTCTGCACAGAAATCAACGAGCTTCTAACCCCAGCTTGTTCAATTAAGCTTTGGTAATAAAACCTGGAAGCTGATTGGTTTCTATGCAGAAGTGAGACAGATTTTGCACTTTCCAGCTTTAGTAAATAAACCCTATTGTGCACTTAAAAGCGGGGTATGCCTGTACACCATATATAGTAATAATGATTCATTTTAAGCATTCATTTGATGCATTGTGAGATGTTAAAGTGTAACGTTCAAGAGCAACAAGTGTAAAATACCTATGCATCTATATACAATTGGTATGAAGTTGTCCATGTGAGTTCTAGTCTAATTCTTGCTATCCACAAATGGTTACTGTAAAAAAAAAACTACCCTTGGTTCAGTTTTACTTAGCTTAAATGATAACTTGAGACCTAACATTACTGTCAGACATAAAGAACAAATTGAAAAGCAAGTACTTACCCAGGCACCGATGACAAGCCAAGTAGCCCTTTCTCCACAAGCTGATGCTGAGGCTGATGCTGATGCTGCGCTGAGTCTGTGGAAGGCACTATTGTTCCATGCAGACTCCACTCTGTATGAGCAGCCGCTTTCTACACTCTGCTGTACCTGTCACTACACAGCCTCTGAGAGCTGTGCTGCAGCATATAGGAGCCAGGGGATCATTGTAGAGATGTGAAGAGGAGGGGGACACAGGCAGGAGGGTGGGACAGTCTCTGCCTATATTTCTCTCTGTCCCTGCAGTCTGTACCCAGAACTAAAGCATATTACTCTTATTATTCCCATTATGCTAATTTCTGACTGTGGGCTCCAACCAGTCTTACATCATATCCCAGACTTGGGAAATAACTTATGCGTGAGGAAGAGTATCTTTTCGGAGAGAAGTAGCGTTAATGCACCCTGCAAAACATCTGATCTCACTTGGATAGTGGTGGTTAAATGAAAACCATTAACAGAGCTCCCTTGGCTGTCACTAACCCGACAGTCCTTGTACTTTAATCATTTGTGATCTGCTTAACCCTTGAAGTGAGTGTGAAAAGCACCTGTGCCCAGATAATTGCCCTACCAGTTTTTGGAGGCTTTCACAACCTAAATATGGGCTTGTAGCTGCCAAATCTGGAAGGGTGCTTGTTATTTCCAAATTTTCTTCACAATATACAAATTAAACAAATGTCTTTTATTTTTTATTTTTTTAGACATATTCATTCTTGGATAATGTTAGCTGTCTTTTTATGAATAAATGGGGATAAAAACAATCAAATAGAAAGGAGAGCTTTAAGCCCTGTACACACGATCGGATTTCCTATGGTTTTTAAACCAATGGATTTTTCCATCGGAAAACCGATGAAGCTGTCTTCCATCAGTCTTGCCTACACACCATCAGTCAAAAAACCGACCGTTCCAAATGCCGTGACGTAAAACACTCCGATGAGCCGAGAAAAATGAAGTTCAATGCTTCTGAGCATGCGTCGACTTGATTCTGAGCATGCGTGGGTTTTTTATCCGATGGAGTTCCCCACAGACGATAGTAATTTGCTATCGGTTTTTTAACCATCGGATACATTTAAAACATGTTCTATTTTTAAACACTGATGGAAAAAAGACCGATGGGGCCCATACACGATCGGTTTGTCCGATGAAAAAAGTCCATTGGACTGTTTTCATCTGTAAAATCTATCGTTTGTACAGGGCTTTACAGTGTCCATGAGAATAGTTTTCAATGTTGGTGAATTTTTATAAATCTCAGTCACTTCTACATATAGTACTAAAATACTAATGTTTAAACCTATCTAATAGATGATAACAGCTGGTAATATGCCCTCAGTGACAATAGAGTGCTACTATAGGGCAGTGATCTTCCATTGGATGTACCAAAGAGAATCGTCCTGCTGTCTCTATTGTTTTCTACTATCCATTTGATGTTAGCTGTGCTCTATAGTAAGACATTCTTTACTATAAGATTATTGCTTATAATTAAGTTAATGACACCTCATGCTGAGAGGCGGCTTGTCTCTTGCCATTTCCCTGTACACCCAGGTCCTTTGTCTTTGTTTGCCTGTCTCCTGCTCTAGAGAGGAATGGGTGACCTTGCATGGTGGCCGCCTGGTTTCCTCTACCCAGGAGGCTCACAGGTCTCATTTTCCAAAACACACTGAAAGGTTACTGGCTCCCATGATAGCCATGAGAGGAAGGATAAGAACAACGCTTTACTTCATTAAAGCTAAGCAAGTGAAAGAGGAATGGCAGTAGCTTAAAGCGGAGGTTCCACGGTCCAAATTTTTATTTTTTTTAGTACATTAAATGTGGTTAAAGATCACTATTTACTACTCACTCGTCCTACGCTTTAATCCATCCCCCGTCCGTTTTCGTAACAAAGAATCATTTATAAAAAATGTTGCTGTGCTTTTTCATTTTGCTTATGGGCATCTTGAAGCCCACAAGCACAGACTTCCGCCAGACTTCCGGGTAGCGGTGAATGCGGGTCAAGGGATTACGCTGGACGGCGTCTCCTGGGAAGGATGACACATTGCTCCCAGGAGACATTGCGCCGACATCCCAGCACACACAGCGCCGCCGGGGAAACAAGAAGACCCGCCTACTCCCACGGGAGAAGAACCAGGAAGTGAAACCGACAACAGCAGATTATCTTCAATTACAGCATCCAAAAATAAAAAAGGTTGGTGACATGTTAATCTACATATCACCAGGATATTGGGAATATAAAGTTTATATTTAGGGTGAACCTCCACTTTAAGACAGATAATATACCATGAGTGACACAATTCTATTGTCATTAAAGTAATATATTTTAAGCAGAACTTCAGTCATTTTTTCATCTTTCCATCTATTAAATCTTCTGCCCTTGTTGTTTTAACTTTGGATAGTAAAACATTTTTTTTCTGCCAATAAATATCTTATACAGCCCACGTGACATCATGCACAGCTCTCTCTCTCTCACTCTCCTGAGAGTTTGCCAGGAAGGGAGGGGGGATGAGTCATAAGAGGGCCAATGAAAGCTGCAGGGCTGCAGAGCTGGAGGTGTGCCTCTGTGTGTCTGTGTAAATCCAGGAAGTGAACAGAGAGCAGCTTCAGCTGCCCACAGTTAAAATGGTTGCAGCCAGACGCATATTTGGCAAGTACAGAATCAAAGAATATATAAAATAATATGCAAAGTGGTTTGAGGGAAGCTTCAGAATGGCAAAGAGGTTTTTATTACAAATTATGTGTGCAGACTGCAGTTCCTCTTTAAGTGAGAGTCCTAGCTGTCTTTACCATGGTATATATGTTTTTACGTGGATTTATTTCAAAACTGATGTACAAAAACAAAAACAAAAATTCTACAAAAATGGTCTTGCTTTTTAGAAGCAATAATTCTTTCTCAAAAATGTCTTATTCCAAAAGGTGTAAAATTGGCATTTTTAATTGAAATCTATCATCACAGCATACACTTTCATTTTATACCATCAGTATTGTAAGAACAATAAAAAAAAAAACGGTTATATTTGACCATCCAATAAAAGCTTACTTGAAAAACCTCCTTTGTGGGGTGCGTTGCCTGTCTGCTGGCCATCTCTTTCTTCAACTTTCTGGATTCCCTGCATGCTTTCACAGCTTTTCCTTTGCTGTATACTTTGATTTTAAAGGACTACATATCCCATGGTACCTTGCCACATGCAGCAGTGATTTCTGTACTGACTCCGCCTTCTGAAACCCCTCCGCTCAGCACCTCTGTAGTTCAGAAGGCAGGCTCTGTGAAATGTGTGACACAGCAATGCCTACTCACAGGGCATAGTGAATATGAGTTACAGAATTCAAAGAACTAAATGTGTGTGGACCTTCACAAAGTAAGTTTACATACTTCAAGGTCATTTAGATTAATAGGAGTAGGCTAATATATGTGAAATAAAATGTAGAATTAAAGATATAATTTTACATTTTGACCATAAACCGCTTTAATGTTATCTTTTTATTTAGGCAAAATTACGACCTTTTGTGCACTTGTTTTGCTGTCTACTACAAAGTTTTATGTGTCTTCAAATTTCAAATTTTGGGGCATTTTCTCGTTACCCCTGAAATGTTATAAATACCTGTGCTCACGTCAGACTTCAATCAGGCTTCCTAAAAAAGTAATAATAGGCAGAGGCCACTGATACATTACCACAGTCACAAGACCTCTACATGTCTCAAAAATCAAGAAGGAATTGCATCCTCATTGTTACTGTAATTAAGTAAGATCACAGGTAGTCACCAGAAGGTTCAGTACATGGTCTACAATTCCATTGTCTCAGAGTACCTCAAATACTCAATAACCATATATACACTATATTGTCAAAAGTTTTGGGATGCCTGCCTTTACACGCACATTAACTTTATTGGCATCCCAGTCTTAGTCCGTAGAGTTCAATATTAAGTTGGCCCACCCTTTGCAGCTATAACAGCTTCAACTCTTCTGGGAAGGCTGTCCACAAGGTTTAGAAGTGTGTCTATGGGAATGTTTGACCATTCTTCTAGAAGCGCATTTGTGAGGTCAGGCACTGATGTTGGACGAGAAGGCCTGGCTCACAGTCTCAGCTCAAATTCATCCCAAAGGTGTTCTATCGGGTTGAGGTCAGAACTCTGTGCAGGCCAGTCAAGTTCCTCCACCCCAAACTCGCTCATCTATGTCTTTATGGACCTTTCATTGTGCACTGGTGTGCAGTCACAAGAAAGGGACCATCCCCAAACTGTTCTCACAATGTTGGGAACCTGAAATTGTCCAAAATGTCTTGGTATGCTGACACCTTAAGAGTTCCCTTCACTGCAACTAAGGGGCCAAGCCCAACCCCTGAAAAACAACCCCGCACTATAATCCCCACTCCACCAACTGATTTGGACCAGTGCACAAAGCAAGGTCTATAAAGACATGGATGAGCGAGTTTGGGGTAGAGGAACTTGACTGGCCTGCACAGAGTCCTGACTTCAACCCGATAGAACACACTCCTAAAGCTTGTGGACAGCCTTCCCAGAAGAGTTGAAGCTGTTATGCCGCGTACACACGATCATTTTCCCTTCACTGCAACTAAGGGGCCAAGCCCAACCCCTGAAAAACAACCCCACACCATAATCCCCACTCCACCAACTGATTTGGACCAGTGCACAAAGCAAGGTCTATAAAGACATGGATGAGCGAGTTTGGGGTAGAGGAACTTGACTGGCCTGCACAGAGTCCTGACTTCAACCCGATAGAACACACTCCTAAAGCTTGTGGACAGCCTTCCCAGAAGAGTTGAAGCTGTTATGCCGCGTACACACGATCATTTTTCCCGTCTGGAAAAATGTCATTTTTTCCTTTGGACGAGAAAAACGATCGTCTGTGTGCTTTTTGCAGTTTTTCCCGACGGGAAAAACGGCATTAATCACGACGAGAAAAATTAGAACATGCTCTAATTTTTCTCGTCGTGATTCCTGCCATTTTTTTCCGCTGCAGTTTTCCCATAGGGAAACACTGCCGTGGAGCCTACACACGGTTGTTTTTCTCGCCTAGAGAAAAAATGACGGGAAAAACGGCCGTGTGTGGGGGAACAAGCCGTTCCCTCGTTTTTTCCTGTCGTGATTCACGGCGATGTTTTCACCGCCGTGAATCACGATCGTGTGTACGCGGCATTATAGCTGCAAATAGTGGGCAAACTCAATATTGAACCCTACAGACTAAGACTGGGATGCCATTAAAGTGCATGTGCATGTAAAGGCAGGTGTCCCAATACTTTTGACCATATAGTGTAGTTACAACTTCCACACCAAGTCTAGTATTAACAACTCAGTCTCTTGTGAGCTACTCAGCCTATTTTATTAACACAGTGACATTTTCTGCAGACTGAACAATTTCTGCACTTGGCCTATAATATGTGGCAGAACTGCCAGGACATAAAGTTAATTGTTCCTTCGGGCCTTGCAAAATGTGGTCATGTACACAAATGAAACATGTGGGACAGTGGGAATTACATACCAGGGCTGAGATCTAGTCCCAGTCCATATGACGGGAAGAACATGGCAGAGGCTGAACCTTATTCTTTCTGGGTTTGTTCTTCATCTTTTATGCTGTGGACTTATTGGGATTGATTTACTAAAGGCAAATTAGCTGTTAATTTTGCAATAGAACCTTGCACTAGCTTAGTGAATAAGGTGATGCTCTGCTGATTCCCATCATACAATCATGTGCAAGTGTAGCACACGGACCCTTTTCCCTTGCTTTGGCTCAATTGCAGGAAAAGGGCACACCGTACTATATGCCCGTACCCTCCTGGATGAGGAGGTTAAGCGGTGTTATGTATTTGGGTCCCACAGCTAGGTTCTTCCGTCAGTTGGTTCTCGTCTCCTAGGATATAGGGACAAGTCTCTGTATTCCCCCCAAGTAATTCCAATGTCCACACCACTTCAAACTCCAACGTTGAGTTTATTTTCTCAATGTTCAGTAGATAGGAAAGGGTGGAAGAGAGACAGGACAGCAAGGTTTGGGAGGTTAGTCCAGGCACAATGGATATCACAATCACTACTCTATCCCAGAGTAGGTTTAGCTCACCCGGATAGTCTCCTACAAGTGGATCCTAGCAGCCGAAGTGATGCACGGACGTTTGATCAAGTTCTTTCCTAGATGCGATCGGGAGACTCTCTGCCACAGAATCTATCAGACGCCGAACCTCTTATCTTCTGGTACTTAAGGACAGGTGTCAGCAGCAGCACATTACTAGGCCCTTTGTGGATAGAAGAATCCCTCCAGAGAGTTACCGGGCCCCTTCCTTCACCGTGAACTCTCACCGGTCCGTCAGAAAGATCCTCCCCCAGCCTCCTCCTCTTAGAAGAGGGCTCCCTCGCGAGAGACACCCTGGGACTTCTCCTCCTCGAAGCGGGCTCCAGCTAAAGGTGCTGGGCCCAGTGTTGAAGATGCAGCCCCTGGACTAAAGGTGCCTGGGACTGATGCAAACGTGGCCCCATGGCCTGGAGGGCCATGCACCACGTACTTGGACTCCGACTCCTCTCCTCCTCCCCAAGACGAAGACCCCGCCCAGGCGGCGTCTGCCCCTTATGTATCCTCTCCCAGCATGCACAGCAGGTCGACCACACCCACTGTACCGCTGCAGAGAGAGGACACCCAAGACACAGTACTAATACCAGCGGTTCAACCCTGACCCATTATGGCAGTGCCACCTATAGGTCACAGGGAACTGTACACCAGTACACCATCCTGGAAATAAAACAGCACAACCTAACAATTGAGAACGGTCTGAGCCTAACTACCATCTCAGACCAGCCCCTAAATTTGGGTATATAGCACCCCTAAATGGGGTGGGCGCTACACAAGCAATTATACAATTTTTTTATTTCCCTTGCACATGATTGGGTAATCGTTGCACCACATTCACTATACTAGAGGAAATACATGGGTTGGTGGTGCAGCCGATGATATGTAATACAAGTCCATTGGAAGTCCTTTGAGCTAACCAGCTCTATGATAGGAAGCAGTCTGCTGTGTCAGGGCAAGCCTTGCAAGGGAAGTGGAAGCAAAAGCTCCAAACATGTGGAAAGATAGAAAAAGACACAGCGCCTCTGAGTATGGACTGTAGCATTTAATGGTAAAAGGTGCATTAACCGCTTCCTGACCGTCGCACGAACTTATACGTCGACAGAATGGCACGGCTGCGCAAATGGGCGTATATATATGTCTCCTTTAATTTGCCGGCTGTGTGGGACTCGATGTCCGCCGGTGTCCCGCGATCGGGTCACAAAGCTGAAGACCGGGGAGATGTTAGTGAAAACACAACATCTCCCCGTTCTTCCTAGTGACATGTCACTGATCGTCTGTTCCCTGTCATCGGGAACAGCGATCAGTGACATGTCACGGCAAGCCACGCCCCCTAACAGTTAGAATCACTCCCTAGGTCACACTTAACCCCTTCAGCGCCCCTACAGGTTAACCCCTTCACTGCCAGTGTCATTTTTACAGTGATCAGTGCACTTTTATAGCACTGATCGCTGTATAAATGACAATGGTCCCAAAATGGTGTCAAAAGTGTCCGATGTGTCCACCATAATGTCGCAGTCACGATAAAAATCGCTGATCGCCGCCATTACTAGTAAAAAAAAATATATAATAAAAATGCCATAAAACTATCCCCTATTTTGTAGACGCTATAACTTTTGCGCAAACCAATCAATAAAAGCTGAATAAAAGCGATTTTTTTTTTTACCAAAAAATATGTAGAAGAATACGTATCGGCCTAAACTTAGGAAAAAAAGTTTTTTTATATATTTTTTGGGGATATATATTATAGCAAAAAGTAAAAATATTGAATTTTTTTCATAATTGTCGCTCTATTTTTGTTTATAGCTCAAAAAATAAAAACTGAAGAGGTGATCAAATACCACCAAAAGAAAGCTCTATTTGTGGGAAAAAAGGACGTCAATTTTGTTTGGAAAATCACGTCGCACGACCGCGCAATTGTCAGTTAAAGCGACGCAGTGCCGAATCGCAAAAAGTGGCCTGGTTTTTGGCCAGCCAAATGGTCAGAGGCTGAAGTGGTTAAAAACTCACATTTGAGGTATTTGTTTACAGGTACAATGAGGTCTAGTGAACCGCACTATCGACCGTTGATCGCTCGTGTGAGAGGCGGTTGCCACATACAGCATGGACAGTCAATAGTGCGGTTCACTGAACCTCATTGTGCCTGTAAACAGATACCTCAAATGTAAGTTTTTAACCACTAGGGGTCCGCGCTATAGCCGAATGACGGCTACAGCGCGGACCTAGAATGCCGGGAGGACGTCAAATGACATCCGCCCCTTTCCTCGTCCCCGGCGCGCTCCCGAGTGCGCATCGGGGAACTTCCGTGCCCGCTGCGTCACGCGGGTGCCGATGCGCGTGCCTGCCGGCCGCGATGTCCGCCAGGTACCCACGATCGGCATTTACAGAGCCAGGGACGTGGATCTCTGTGTGTAAACACAGAGATCCAAGTCCTGTCATGGAGAGGAGACCGATGGTGTGTCCCTTGTACATAGGGACAACCATCGGTCACCTCCCCCAGTCAGTCCCCTCCCCCCACAGTAAAAATCCCTCCCTTAGGCACACTTAACCCCTTCAGCGCCCCTAGTGGTTAACCCCTTCACTGCCAGTGCCATTTTTACAGTAACCAGTGAATTTTTTATAGCACTGATCGCTGTAAAAATGACAATGGTCTCAAAATGGTGTCAACAGTGTCTAATGTGTCCGCCATAATGTCGCAGTCACAATAAAAATAGCTGATCGCCGCCATTACTAGTAAAAAAACAATTATTAATAAAAATGCTATAAAACTATGCCCTATTTTGTAGACGCTATAACTTTTGCGCAAACCAATCAATAAAAGCTTATTGCGATTTTTTTTTACCAAAAATATGTAGAAGAATACGTATCGGCCTAAACTGAGAAAAAAAAAAAATATATATATATTTTTTAAATGGGGATATTTATAATAGCAAAAAGTCAAAAATATTGTGTTTTTTTTCAAAATTGACGCTATTTTTTGTGTATAGCGCAAAAAATAAAAACCGCAAAGATAATCAAATACCACCAAAAGAAAGCTCTATTTGTGGAAAAAAAAAGACGTCAATTTTGTTTGGGTCCACGTCGCACGACCGCGCAATTGTCATTCAAAGCGTGACAGCGCTGAAAGCTGAAAATTGGCCTGGGCAGGAAGGGGGTTTAAGTGCCCAGTAAGCAAGTGGTTAATGCACCTTTTACCAATAAATGCTACAGTCCATACACAGAGGCGCTGTGTCTTTCTCTCTCTTTCCACTATACTAAAGGAGAATGCTCTTGTAAAGTGAACAGCCTTTTGCCTTTAGTAAATCAAACCCATTATGTGATGTAGCACTCTGATGTTTAGGCAGGGTTCCTATCAAATTTAGTTGCCAGGCGATAGTTGCCTTGGCCATACCAGTTGGGAGATCAATTGATTCCTCTCTAAATCTGGACTTGTGACACCCTTTCTCTTCTGTCCCTAGGTGTCACTATGCTAGTGGCATTAGATAAGACAGGGGCTTTGCAAGCTCAGCCATGAATGGATGGGGTGTCTCAGCCAATGGGCAGGGATTTTCTTTGAGCAAAAAAGAGCAGAGGTTTTGAGGCAACTTTGGACTTTCATGGCACGGTAAAGACTCACATAAGCAGTATATATAAAAATATATACATTTATTAAGAGAAAACACAGAGTTAAAAGGTAATCATTTACAGCAAAATAACATAGTACATCATTTTATACCTCTGAACATAGGAACTGTGGACACAGATGTGGAGCCATCTGTGTAGGGGGGGATCAGATGTTCGTCCCTCGACAGTTCCGCCTCTACATGTTTCGCGGTGAAACATGTAGACAAGGGATTTTCTTTGGTCCCTTGGCCTGCTGGGAGAGCCTATTTATTTGGGTGGAGTCAGTCAGGTGATCAGGGTTCTGTGCCACCTGGACGGCTGTCTGGGTGGACGTGTGTTATGCTGCCCCAGGCAGCTGGGCTGTCTGAGAGCCTATCCAGAAGCAGGAGAGCAGTGTAGGGTTGGGACTACTGGCTTGTAGTCCAACTAGAACTAGCGGTTTAGCCGGATGGGGAACCATCTGTGGTCGGAGGTAGAAGGGGAAGCTGTCGCCACTAAGGGACCATCCACCTTGTTACCGGAGACCACTGTGAGTGACCTGAAGCCAGTACCTGAGCAGTCTTCTCACCAACCGGGGACAGTGAAGAAGTGGGAAAACTTCAGCAAGTGCCAAGCCAGGGACCCAGCGGGACAGCAGAGGTGACGCTTGTGGAGCATCAGTGGGTGCCAAGCCAGGGACCTAGCGGATCAGCAGGGGTGATGCTTGAAGAGTATCTGTAAGTTCCAAGCCAGGAACCCAGCAGGGAAGCGGGGGAGACGCTTGAGGAAGATACTGAGTGCTACAAGTGGAAGAGCTCAGGGGATCCAGTGGCTATTGGACTCCGAAGTCTAGTGAAAGACTGGGAGTTTGTAAAGAAGAAATGCAGCGCTATAAATCAAAGTGTTACCAGAGAGGATCCATGTGAATGACCACAGAGAATAATCTCCAGATAAAACTCACTTAAACTGTGACGTAAAAAGTGCAACAATAGATCAAGTATACAAAAGTATGTAAAAAAACATATGTGGTGTAACGAACACCCAAATATAACTGGGAGTTCATTGAGTAAAGATCCACAGTGAGTGACTGTGGATTAAGCAGAGAACTGTTTGTGTTGCCAATACAATTACCGTTAGTAACTACTACAAGACTGTTGCCATAGGAGGCAGCGGTCCTACCTATACAGAAGTGGTGTCGGACTGGAGGCCTTCACCTGTATAGCTGTCTACCTATAGAAGTCTCTGAGTCTGCCAATTATCTTTGCATCTACCTAAGGGTGTCCTGGCCCTAACCCTCTCTCCCAAAGTTCTGTTCAAGAGACAATAAATCTCTTTGCATTCAAAAAGTGTCTGGCGCCCACCATTTCATCTTGCATTACACCCACCATGCCTTGTAACCCACTCTACAAAGAAGGATGTCAGCTGTCCCTAACTCTGGAGGTCACCATTAGGCCTCAGGGGCCCCGGGACTTTTCTACAGTTACTTTCTTTGACTTTTTCCTGTAAAATCCAGTACTAACCTATCCTTACCTGTGCCTTGTTCCAGCAATCTCTGATAGTATTTACAGGCATTCCACAAGGAAACATGCATTTATCAGTATGACCTGCATTGCATAAAAGTGAAAAAAAAAGCTGGTACTGTAAGTGTAAAAAAAAAAAACTTTACAAGATATACAGTATATTGCACTGTTCAGTTATGTGTGAAGCCTGCTATCTCTCTCAGCTATCATCTAGTTACCCACAATTTTTATTTTGCTTACTTTTGAAGCTTCCATATTCCTTGCTGCAGGCCAGTAGCCCTTGGGCTTGGTTCACACTGCTGCGACCCCAAAATTGTTTGCGACTTTGCATTGTGACTTGCTTGCGACTTGCAGAAGGCATGTTAAGCAGTCACCACATGAGCTACAGGAACTTTACAAGGGATTGAGTAGGTAGCTTCAATTTTACACCACAGAATCTATAGAGGAGAAGCAGCCAGGTGCAATTCCCAGCTAGCTATCTACAAGGGACAGCTTAGAGCAAACAAAGCCCATACAGCCTACCTTGCACCTCTTGCTTGGGGATCCTGAAGAGAAGCCAGGTGCCTTAGCATTATGCTATAGAGACAAAATACCTGCAGTCAGAAGTTGGAATTGCCTTTTACCAGTTGGGCTGTACAGTTTGTCGGGAAAACAGCCTTGTGATCTTTTTGTTACATGTCCTCAAGTTCTATTAGTACTACAGTTATGGCCATCCCATACCATTCTTTCCCCATCCTAGTTGATTTTCCTAATGATTTAAAAACCAAACAAAGCCCTTGATTGAATTGCGCAAAATTTATAGTGTCTACAAACTATGGGATAGATTTACGGACTTTTTATTATTTCTACTATTAATGGCGGTGATCATCAATTTTTAGTGGGACTGCAACATTGCAGCGGACAAATTTGACACTAAAGGCTCGTACACACTATAAGAAAATCAGGTGAGCATTTGCGTCCAAAGAATTTTCGTCCGATTTTCATATAGTGTGTACACAACTTTCGACAGCCGATTCCGAATTTTCGTAAGAAAATTCCCAAAGGGGCAAACTCCCAAAATTTTCTCGTACGGGAACAGAACGGACAGTTTTCGTCTGATTTTCGTACAAGAAAAATCTGAAAAAAATGACTGCGCGTGATTAGAAACAATAAACAAAAAAAAAGCCTTTATCGTATGAGAATTTTCGTATGAATATTCGTTCCTCGGTTTTGATTTGCTGTGAAACAATGAGGAAAATTGGATGATCGTTCGCCCGATTTTTTTATAGTGTGTACCCCACTTTAGTGACACTTTTTGGGGACCAGTGACACCAATATAGTGATTAGTGAACACTAGGGGCGATCAAATGGTTAAGTGTGTCCCTAGGAGGTGCTTTCTAACTGTGTGGGGGACGGATGTACTGGAGGAAAAGAGAGATCCGTGTTTCAGCTTAGCTGAAACACAAGATCTCTCTTTTGCTCCCTGACAGATCAGCGGTTTGCCTTGTTTACATAGGCACACCGCTGTTCCGTCTCTCCTCTGAACGATCGGCTCCTCTGATTGGCTCCCGGGCGCGCCCCCTACACCGCGTGTACAAAATCACGTACAGGTAAGTGATTATGCACATCCGGGCTGCTCTAGCAGTATATATGCAGTGGGCGGTCCAGAAGCCGGTAATTTACAAATTGTAGGAAAAAAAGGGGTTAAAGTGCTTCTCTAACCAATATTTTTTAGTTTCGGATAGGATAGGAAATGGCTGTTTTGTTTTGTTTTTTGCTGTCTGGGGCTCATCAGGGAGATTTTTTTTCACCCTTTGTCTCAAAGCTACAACAGGAGGTGAGTGGAATCTCTCCAAAGTATGGGGATATTTCAGACATCTCAAGTCTCCAGCGACTCGCGGGAGTCTCCCGCATTTGACAGCAGGCTCACGGACACCCACGAGTGCGGCACAATCTCCCGGCTGAGCCTGTCTGCACTGTCACCCACTGCCACAGGAGGCATTTGAACAGTGGCTGCGAACAAAGCTCCCGAGCTCGGCTCTCATTGGTCCATGGGCGGTGCCTACATCTGCGAAAGGAGGAAAGAGGGAGGCGGGCCCGTGCGGTGAAATCATTCCCGTGTGTGCGCCACGATTGGTTGCTAGGCTAGGCTAAATTGCCTAGCAACTGAGCGTATTGAGGCGAGGTCACGCAATGTTTCTGCGCATTCGCCGCGCACAGGAGCAGCACAGTGTTTTGGCCTTACAAATAAAGCTTTGAAAAAAAAAAACAGCCACGAAGGAGCAGTGAGAGTTCCTGGAGAGGGAGGGGACTGGAGCCATGGCTGAGTTGTATGTGAAGCCGGGTAAGAGGATATGGGGAGGGTTGTGTGTATATAGAGAACAATGCCCGATGATTGTTATTATTGATGATGGAAGGATACCACTTCACTTGGGCCTCATTCAGTAAATCTGATAGATGTGTTGTTTGGACTTTACATGAAGGATCCAGTGTGCTGGCCATACAAATCTGCAAAATAAATCTTTATCTGCTATTCTTTCTGGACGCTCTTTCTTTTGCAGCTTTGTTTGGCCATCAATAAAAGTTCCACCCTCACCACTGACCATCATTTAAAAAATCCACCCCCTTCATGTAACTATCCGCCCCTCACCTACATGAACGTGCCTCAGCAACACGAGACAACAGCTGATCGTAAATTCAGCTGTTCTGCGGGTCCATATTGCGCATGCGCGGCACATGCGCAGAAACATCACGTGACCCCTCCTTAATATGTTCAGTTGCTAGGCAAATTAGCCGAGCCTAGCAACCAATCATGGCACATGCACGGGAATGATTTCACCGCACGGGCCCCGCCACCCTCTTCCCTCTTTTCACTGACGCAGGCACCGCCCATGGACCAATGAGAGCCGAGCTCGGAAGCTTAGTTCGCAGACGCTGTTCAAACGCCTCCTGTGGCAGTGGGTGACAGTGCAGGCAGGCTCAGCCGGGAGATTATGCTGCATTTGCGGGTGTCGGTGAGCCCGCTGTCAAATGCGGGAGACTCCCGCGAGTCGCAGGAGACTTGAGATGTCTGCACTGGTATAGCTGCATTTAATTGGCACTGGTATAGCTGCGTTTAATTGCCACTGATCAGGCTAATTGGGGGGGGGGGGGGGGGGGCGGCATGAAGCGTCACCTCCCTGAAATGAGCTTTTGCAGGTTGGGATGTCTGACATTTCTTCCAGGTGTCAAAAGAACAGGTGCGTGTCCCACTTGGAAAATTAGCTGTCACTTCTGCTGTAACTGTATAACTGAAATCCACAATACTTTCTATCCAGATAATAGTCACCAGTAGAAAACAGAAACCTCAAGGGGAGCATGGGCATCAATGACAGAGGTTCTACCTCTTTTCTATTCTAGCCTTAATTAAAAAAAGAAATTAGCCTGGAAATGCATTTTTTTAAATACAAATATCCAATGATATAACACTTTCTAGATGTAGAGTCAGATGTTTCTGCAAATATCATCTACTTCTCATGACGAATGGCACGACCAATTAAAAAAAAACAGCAGATTTATCCTAATTTATTACACAAATAAGGACGATGAGAACTTTCAGATAAGTGGAATGTTATTTAACACCCATTCACCTTACTTTTTTTGAGCGGTTCTAGCAGTATCCTTGGCAAGCATGTGTTGGAACATTGCCCCGGAGTTCTGTCTGTTTTGTGTCCAGTTCAGGGCTATGTTTTTATTATTCTCTCCCCTATGAGGCTCTGCTCAGGATAGGGAAGATTCGTTTCCCTGAAGCTGTAATCACACTGTGTATATCTTTCACACACAGCATCAAGTTTAGTTCTCTAGATTCCCAATACACACATGAATGTAAACTGCTTTATAATCCAGGGCCATGTAAAACTGCATTGCAGATGAACATAAACATAAATACCGCCGAATGCTCCTGTCACCAGTGGGCGAACACTTCCCAGATTTATAACTCATCAATTACTGGGAGCTTTCACTCCACCTCCCTTATAAATCCAGAAGGTAGAAATATATTTGCTGGAAAGGAAGCACATGGCATTGAGGAGGGCATTGATACTCAATGTGCAGAAAATTGGACAGTAACTGAGAAGGAATCTAGTGATAACATTTCCCAATCATACAGGCCAGTCTTGATATAGCCCCAGAAGAAGTCCTTTTGTAATGAAACCGGTCGGGTTAGGAGCTTTTTTCTGCTAATATATTTGTTTGCACAGTGCCTAGATATCTTAAGGCGGTCACCTATATTGTACACAAAGCTGTTTTTTTCTGTACTAATGTAAGTGCAATACTTTATATTAACCACTTAAGCCCCAGACTATTTGGCTGGCCAAAGACCAGGCCACTTTTTGCGATTGGGCACTGCGTCGCTTTAACTGACAATTGCGTGGTCGTGCGATGTGGCTCCCAAACAAAATTGACGTCCTTTTTTTCCCACAAATAGAGCTTTCTTTTGGTGGTATTTGATCACCTCTGCGGTTTTTGTTTTTTGCGCTATAAACAAAAATAGAGCGACAATTTTGAAAAAAATTCAATATTTTTTACTTTTTGCTATAATAAATATCCCCAAAAAAATATATTAAAAAAACATTTTTTTCTCCTCAGTTTAGGCCGATACGTATTCTTGTACATATTTTTGATAAAAAAAATCGCAATAAGCATTTATTGATTGTTTTGCGCAAAAGTTATAGGCCGATACGTATTCTTGTACATATTTTTGATAAAAAAAATCGCAATAAGCATTTATTGATTGTTTTGCGCAAAAGTTATAGCGTCTACAAAATAGGGGATAGTTTATGGCATTTTTATTAATAATCTTTTTTTTTACTAGTAATAGTGGGGATCAGTGATTTTTATCGTGACTGCGACATTATGGCGGACACATCAAACACTTTTGACACCATTTTGGGACCATTGTCATTTTTACAGCGATCAGTGCTATGAAAATGCACTGATTACTGTAAAAATGACACTGGCAGTGAAGGGGTTAACTTGTAGGGGGCACTGAAGGGGTTAAGTATGAACTAGGGAGTGATTCTAACTGTTAGGGGGCGTGGCTTGCCGTGAAACGTCACTGATCGCTGTTCCCGATGACAGGGAACAGACGATCAGTGACATGTCACTAGAAAGAACGGTCAGATGTGGTGTTTACACTGACATCTCCCCGTTCTTCAGCTCTGTGACCCAATCGTGGGACACCGGCGGACATCGAGTCTGCGGGTCCCCCGGGCACGGTCACGGAGCTCACGACAGACGGCGGCGCGCACGTGACCGCACAGCGGCAAATTAAAGGGGACGTATATATACACCCATTTGCGCAGCCGTGCCATTCTGTCGACGTCCAAAAATTCGAGCTGAAATCAGACCTGAAATGGTGAACGAGAACGCACCGGACCCCTGCTGCGAGCCACATGCGACGATAGTCGCAGGATCACCAGTTGAAAATAAATATTTAAAAAAAAGCCTTAAAATTAAACTAGTGCAGCTACCACATCTGAGGACTGGTAAGCTGCACTATTTGACATTTTTGGTTTTGGGTTTAGATATGCTTTAACATTAACTATGAACAGTTAAAGAGGAACTTTACTAAACCCCCTTGTTTTTCACCTCGTACCTCTTTCTCTGGTGTTATGCACAATTCACATACTTACTGAGCCAGTGAATCCAGGGTTGTACTGCTGTGATTCACACCACTGTCACACACTGGGTCCCAGGCTGCCATTTAGGATCTGTCGGCCTCTGATTCAAACTGTCGGCCCCCTGATGACACAGCCCAGCGTTGTGTCATTAGGAGGCCAATTGTCTAAAACAAGCATCCATCCTTCTGCGGCTATAGCATAACATTCTGCAATATGTAATGTGCATGTCCGAGGAGGCGTCAAAGTGCAGGTGATGTCATTCTCGCCTAGGTGAGAATGGCGGCCTGGAGGTGGGGCAAACTACAAAAATAAACAAACTTTTTTTTATATATTTTACATTGCGGAGTGGGAAAAGCGTGCTATGATGTTGAGTGCATCTAATAATTTTAAGTCCGTTTCAACTCTTAAGCCCTGTACACACGATCGGTTTGACTGATGAAAACCGTCCGATGGATAGTTTTCATCAGACAAACCGATCGTGTATGAGACCCATCGGTCTTTTTTCCAACGGTTTTAAAAAATAGAACATGTTTTAAATTTTTCCAATGGATAAAATACCGATCGAAAACTCCGATTGTCTATGGGCAAGTTCATCGGATAAAAAACCCACGCATGCTCAGAATCAAGTCGACGCATGCTCAGAAGCATTGAACTTAATTTTTCTCGGCTCATCGGAGTGTTTTACGTCACTGCGTTTGAACGGTCGGTTTTTTGACTGATGGTGTGTAGGCAAGATTGATGGAAGTCGGCTTCATCGGATTTCCGATGGACAAAACCATCGGATTAGAATCCATAGGATATCCGATCGTGTGTACGAGGCTTTACACTTCACCGCTAACCTAACTCTTAATACAATTATTCATTACAACCACCATTCTGGGATAAAAATGAAGGCCTCTTAAACCCCCTATAGGGAAAGAGAGCCTTGACTGATGGAGGCATAGCCAGGTGCTGGGCAGTGTGGGTGAATGGTCACCAAGGATTGGTCGAACTATGGGGGATGGGCTGGGCCTGAGCTCAGAAAAGTATTTCCCCAGGGAATTCTGGGCCTTTTTGAAGAACGTGGCTGGAAGAGCTGCCCACCCTCCCGCCCCTTTTTTCTTTATGGTATGTGACAGCTTGCTGCGGTTTCTTGACCTTGCCAGCATTAAAGTTGCTGTAATGGGCTATGCCCTTGATGGAAAATTGGAAGTAGGCTGTCTGTCCAGCGCTTATGGTAAGGACAGGCCTCTTTTGGAATTCAAACTGTTAATGTTAAAGCGTGCTCACAGTACAACTGTGACTGGCACTGGTCTGGTTTAAAGTGTTCACATGTTATGTGTTGGAATTTAAATAAAGCTGTGGCCTTGCCCTTTCCAACCTAATGGTTGTAAGCGTGTTTCTTAAATGGGGTGAGGGGGCAAGGGTGGTGGCTTTATCCCATTATGTTACAGTTGATTTGTACCTAGGCCCATTGCACCTCAGCAGTCATGTGTAATTAGGGCCTTAAAGGTTAAAGTAATACTAAAGTCTTGTTTTTTTAGTTGAGAATAACCATCATGTTATACTTACCTGCTCTGTTTAGTGGTTTTGCACAGAGCAGCCCAGATCCTCCTCTTCCCGGCGCCATCTTGGGTGCTCCTGGCCCCTCCCTCCTGTTGAGTGCCCCCACAGCAAGCAGCTTACTATGGGGGCACCAGAGCCGAACGACAGCTCTCTGTGTCCATTCAGACATGGAGCAGGGGCCTGGCCCCACCCTCTTTCTCTCTTCATTGGGTGACTTACTTTGATTGACAGCAGCCAATAGCACCATGCTGCTGTCTCAGCCAATGAGGAAGGGAGTCTCGGGCAGCCAAAACACTCCTACAACATCGCTGGCTCTAGATGGGGCTCAGGTAACTATTAGGGTAGCTGTGGGGGGCTGCTGCACACAGAAGGTTTTTTATCTTAATGCATAGAATGCATTAAGATAAAAAAACATCTGCCTTTACAATCATTTAAAAATCATGCAATCATGTGACTCTGTCTCTCCTCTCCTCCCTGGCTGATGTCAGCGGCAGTGCTCGGTCCCGTCCACTGTGAACTGTGAGCCGGGCAGAGGAGAGGAGGCAACTGATCGCAGGAAGGCACTGTCATCGGTACAGATAAGCATATTTATGGTATAACACAGACACAGGGGAACTTATTGTTCTAATACAGAGGGGATGGGAGCTTTTATACAAGTGGCTTTACAACCACTTTAAGGGTTAATGACTTACGTTGGGATGCTGACACTGCAACTTTTCTTATCAGAAAACAGAAAGTGTATCTGCTGATTAAAATTCATGAATCACTCCCATTCAGAATCACTTTTCGAAAAGTGAACTAAAATCTTTTTCTTCAGAGTAGAAACAGGTATGAATTTATAACAAAGTTGGTCAAATCCTTGCAATGTGCAGTACATTGACACTCAGAGGGGATTTCTTCTTTTTCGTAACACAAAAGTGGAGTTAGTAAACCTTTTTTGCCATACATCTCTTTTGGATCACAGGAGTGCACTTACTTGTGCCAGAATCAGCAGACAGTGGGCTAAAGTCAGCTGACGTCACAGAGTTAATATTGTCCGTATACACCCAGATGCCTGACCAACAGCTGCCTCATTCTCTCAGTGTGCCTCTGAGAGCCTGATCCAGCTGCTCCTGCCCCATTCACAACCCAGCACTCTAGCTAACGCTGGAGGGGCAGAACAGAGAGCCAGTGATTGCCAGTCACCGCTCTCTGCTCAGTGAAGGCGAAGAACTGAGCGATCAGCGGTCATGTGATCACTCATTTTTTGGGTATAGAGCCAGCAGGGGACAACCTGCAACATCACACCTATGTACATTTTTTTTTTTTTATAACTATGCCCACACATCTTCTTTAAGTGCTTTTCAGTTGTATTTAGTCTGTATAATCTTTGTACTTAAATTGGTTTCTATTTTATGCTTTGTATAGCAACAGTGGTTAGGTTTATAGGTTAATATGTAGGTGAATATGTTTCAGCTGCAAATATAACTTTTCTCTTTTATCTATCTTTACCAAGGTATGCAAAAGAAACAAGTGTCTTTTTTATTTTATTTTATTTTTAGCAAGAGTTCAAGTCTTAAAATAAATGCTACTAATTAAATGCGCCCTGTTCAGTGTACATTCCCTTCTCATTCTTGGAAGTATTTTATTTAAATATGTATTAAATAGCCATGGCCCCTATAGATCCATTATATGGCCAATGCATTATGCACTTCTAAATATGTGTGCAGAGATATATAGGTGATGCATGGTATGAGTATGATATGAGTCACAAATTAATGGCAGTGGCAGAAAATGTGCAGGCTTTTAACAGTGACATCAGCACCATTTAAAGGGCAGGGCATATTGTAGATCAGTCTCCAGTTACCTGCTTTAGTGCTTGAAGATTTACGCTGAAGAATTCAGACATGTTATGTTTAAAGATAGATCTCTCCAGGTAAAAGTTAATGGGAATGAATCATGTTTATTTCATGTATTTTTTGAAAATTGTTTTAATCTCTTGTTTAGTCAGGTAAATATTAAATATAATACATACTGTAGATACATTATACTTTGTATTTTCCCTTGTGTAGCAAGCAGGTGACAACTGTGATTCTGGTACTTGACGATTTCACTACAAAGCTAAACAAAAATACCTGATGGCATCTGAGATTAAACACACACAGATCTGATTGAGTCTGATTGAGTCAGCTCAATGGCTTAGAGCAGGGGTCTCCAAAAATGTTAGTACATGGGCAACGTCGTATACTGTATATCAGTAATCAGTGGCAGCTGGTGTTTTTTTTTTATGGGATGTATATTTCCAGCAGCTTGTACCTCTGGACCCCTTTACATTACACAGCACCCTGCACCTCTGGACCCCTTTACATTACACAGCACCCTGGACCCCTTTACATTACATAGCACCGCACCTCTGGACCCCTTTACATTACACAGCACCCTGCACCTCTGGGCCCCTTTATATTACACAGCACCCTGCATCTCTGGACCCCTTTACATTACACAGCACCCTGCACCTCTGGACCCCTTTACATTACACAGCACCCTGCACCTCTGGACCCCTTTACATTACACAGCACCCTGCACCTCTGGACCCTTTTACATTACATAGCACCCTGCACCTCTGGACCCCTTTACATTACATAGCACCGCACCTCTGAACCTCTTTAAATTACACTGCCCCCCCACAGTTTTTTTACACAGACACCCCCTAACAGTTCTGGACCCCCTGCATGTTACACAGACCTCCCTACAGTACAGACCCCCTTCCTACAGTACAGACCCCCTCCCTACAGTGCAGACCCCCTCCCTACAGTACAGACCCCCTCCCTACAGTACAGACCCCCTCTACAATACAGACCCCCCTACATTACAGCCCCCCTCTACAATACAGAACCCCCTACAATACAGAACCCCCCTACAATACAGAACCCCCCTACAATACAGACCCCCTACAATACAGAACTCCCCTACATTACAGACCCCCCTACAATACAGAACCCCCCTACATTTCAGACCCCCCTACATTTCAGACCGCCCCTACAATACAGAACCCCCCTACATTTCAGACCCCCCTCTACAATACAGAACCCCCTACAATACAGAACTCCCCTACATTACAGACCCCCCTACAATACAGAACCCCCCTACATTTCAGACCCCCCTACATTTCAGACCGCCCCTACAATACAGAACCCCCTACATTTCAGACCCCCCTACAATACACACACCCCCTACATTTAAGACCCCCCTAAAATACAGAACCCCCCCTACATTTCAGACCCCCCCTACATTACAGAACCCCCCTACATTTCAGACCCCCCTACATTACAGACCCCCCTACAATACAGAACCCCCCTACAATACAGAACCCCCCTACAATACAGAACCCCCTACATTACAGACCCCCCTACAATACAGAACCCCCTACATTTCAGACCACCCCTACAATACAGAACCCCCCCTACAATACAGACCCCCCCCTTCAGACCCATAATGTACCGCAGATCAGCGCGGGACTGCATGTTGGATCCCCTCCCCCTGTGTGGACATAAAGGAGGAGGGGGAGGCGGCTTCACTCTGCTTGGCTCTGTGTGAGACAGCCGAGCCGAGACTGATATGATCATCAGTGCCGCGGCCACCTTGCCAGAGAGAAGGGGATCGTTGCGGGTCCCGGCCCCCTGATGTGCCGATGGGTGTCACTGTCACTCGAGTGCGGCTCCGACTCGCACCTGAGAGTGCACTGGGGCAGTGGCGTCACTAGGGTTGGTGTCACCTGGTGCGGCAAAACATGGTGTCACCCCCTTCTGTCTATCCTGCCCAGCGCCCTGCAGGCAGCGCACGGTCACGAGGCGCACCCCCAAATGACCCCTGTAAATTAAAGTATAGGGTGGTATTGGGCCAGCTGGGGCGATATAGGGCAGGTTGGGGTAATATAGGGCAGGTTGTGGTGATATAGGGGAGGCTGGGGTGGCATAGGGCAGATTGGGGTTGTATAGGGCAGGCTGGGGTGGTATAGAGCAGGTTTGGGTGATATAGGGCAGTTTGCAGTTGTATATGGCAGGCTGGGTGGCATAGGGCAGGTTGGGGTGATATAGGCCAGGGTGTGGTTGCATAGAGCAGGTTGCGGTGGTATAGGGCGGGTTGGGGTGGTATAGAGCAGTTTGCGGTGGCATAGGGCAGGTTGGAGTGGTATAGAGCAGTTTGCGGTGGCGTAGGGCAGGTTGCAGTAGCATAGGGCAGGGTGCGGTGGCATAGGGCAGGCTGGGGTGGTATGGTGCCAGGTTAGGACTCTAGGTAGTGACATGTGCAGCAGTGCAGTAACTTACAGCATGCCTGGAGATGAAGACACTCTGGCTGCTGTGTCCTTGTTTCTTTCTCCTTCAGCTGTGGGATCAGCCAGAGTGAACGAGTCTGTGGGAGGAGTGGAGGGGGCAGCCACACCCCCAGCTCCGCCCACCAACTCCGGCTGCCTCCGGGGACATTGGAAATGATGGGGAAGACGTGACATGCTAGCCGGGATCCCGCGGCCCGCCGCGGCCCACCGGGCATTTGCCCGGTATGCCCTATGGCCAGTCCGAGCCTGGTTGGTCGGTCTGGTCAATCGCATATTCATTGGAATATTTATTTGCTATTGTCACACAATTGGGTGGGCTCAAGGCGCAGTGCTCTGCGCCCCGAGCCCACCCTTTTTTTTAAGCCTATTAGAGCCTCTGGCTTTAATCACGTGCTTAAAAAAAAAAACATTGGAATGCCCTGCATGTAGATTAGGGGGCTGGACGCATGGACAATGGGTGCGGTGCCCATGTGCCCCTAATGGACGGACCATCACTGTCTTTATAAATAAATGCATAAACACGCTCCAAGAAATAACTTCACATCAGAAACCCTCCCTTACAACAGAATCCCCCCAACATCAGAGCCCTGTTTCGTATTGGAGTGCCCCTTTTACATCAAAAGTTCCCCATCACATTAGAGCCTCCTGAACAGCAGAACCCCCTTTGCATATCAAAGTTCCCCTTCACATTAGAGTATCTCTTTCACATCAGAGTCATCCCCCCCACATCAGCGTTCCCCCCCCCCAACATAAGAGCCCTGTTCTATATTAAAGCCCCCCTTTACATCAGAGTGCCCCTTTTACATCAAAAGTTCCCCATCACATTAGAGCACCCCGAACAGCAGAACACCATTTGCATATCAGCGTTCCCCCTTCGCATCAGAGTATCTCTTTCACATCATAGTCCCCCCGCCCCCCACATCAGAGTTCCCCCCCCGTCTCTTGCCCTCTCATCAGAGCCCTCCTTCACTTCAGAGTGCCCCGTCACAGCAGAGCCCCTCCTTCACATCAGAGCCCACCTTTCACATCAGAGCCCTTGTTCACATCACAGTCGCCCCTTCACATTTAGGCTGGGTTCACACTAGTGCGACACGACATCTGTTCTACTTTGGATCCGACTTTGCCCTGCGACATGAAGCCGACATATGTCCGACTTTCAATGAACGGGGATCCAACTTTGATCCCCGCCAATATCAGGCACTGTGTTTGGTATGAATCTTGAGGGGGAACTCCAGGCCAAATTTTAAATAAATAAACGGCGTGGGTTTCCCCTCTAGAGGCATACCAGGCCCTTGGGTCTGGTCTGGATTTGAACGGGCGCCCCTACGCCGAAAAAACGGCGTGGGGGTCCCCCCAAAATCCAAACCAGACCCTTATCCGAGCACACAACCTGGCAGGCCGCAGGGGAAGAGGGGGGACGAGAGAGCGGCCCCCCCTCCCTCCTGAACCGTACCAGGCCGCATGCCCTCAACATGGGGGGTTTGGTGCTCTAGGGCAGGGGGGCGACCTGCGGCCCCCCACCCCAGAGCACCCTGCCCCCATGTTGATGAGGACAGGGCCTCTTCCCGACAACCCTGGCCGTTGGTTGTCGGGGTCTGCGGGCGGGGGGCTTATCGGAATCCGGGAGCCCCCTTCAATAAGGGGGCCCCCGGATCCCGGCCCCCCCACCCTATGTGAATGAGTATAGGGTACATTGTACCCCTACCCATTCACCTGGTGGAAAAAAATTGCAATAAAAAAACACTACACAGGTTTTTAAAGTAATTTATTACACAGCTCCGGGGTCTTCTTCCGACTACCGGGGGTCTTTTCCGACTTCGGGGGTCTCCGGTGTCGTCTCCGCGCTCTCCGGTTCTTTCTTCCGCCGGGCCTCCGCTAACTTCTTTTTAGCTCTTTAGATCAGGTCCGTCTGTCAGTTTTTTAGGTGGACATGAACGTACGCTCCGTGCACCTCTATGGAGCCACGGATGTCAGCGGTGACATGCCCGCTGACATCCGACCCGCTCCGATCCGCCAAAGTGTATTGGAGGAAAACCCTATTTTCCATCCGTCTGGCGGATTGGATCGGATGACAACGGACTCTATGGTCCGTCGTCATCTGATCCCCCCTAGGGGAGAGCGGCGCTCTGACAGGTCGGTCCCTGCACAGTGTGCAGAGACCGACCTGTCACCTGCCTGCTCAGCGGGGATCGATGGAGCGATCCCCGCTGAGCAAAACGGAGCCCGTACACGGACACGTCCGTGTTAAAAGGGCCCTAAGCCTGCTCCCATCAGATCTCCTCTTCTTCAGTCCTCAGTCCCCTTTTGTCCCACCTTACAATCTTCACCACAGCATACATGGCACAGGGTGGGAGGTGGAGCAGGTCATCTTAGAATGCTGAGGGACCCCAGATTAGCACCATGCCTTCCATGGCCAGGTACCAGCACGATACCAATGAATGATGCCATGTGATGCCGGACCTCTTGCACCATGCAAAATGCATGACACAAGTACGGGACAAGTTGCGGCAAGCTGTGAAGATCTTCTAGCAGATGGATATGGACCATGGGCTGTAGTTCAGAGACCCTTGGCTTGGAGAATGGGCACACTCACTCCTGTCCTGTAGCAGCTGACTGTTAATTATTAACAGGTTCATGGTGGGGTTCCGTATGAGACCCAGTGAACATCCACAAGTGACTATTGGATTAAATTTCAACTATTTATGCAGGAAACTTCAAAGGAGTCCTCCACAGATTGCAAATGTAGTATAGCAGAGCACTCTAAAGATATGTATTTGTCATGTATGCCATTATTGTGAGCAAAAAAAAAAGAAGATAACATGTTCGTTGAGGTTTACTTAACTACCATTGTCTGTTGTAAGTGTATGCCTTTCTGAAAGGGAAACGGTATGGCTAGGCATGTGGTAGATAGGACTGGTGCAAGGATTTTTTTGTGCATTTTGCTCTCCCCCCACCATCCTCCTGCCACCCCCATCATCTGCCAATGAACAGCAGAGTGCAATGAGGGGGCGGGGTTAAGCATTCCCCATTTCCCTTCACTGGCTATGGGTAGCTGGCAGGTGAGGCAAGCTAAAACTTCCACGCTACACCCAGTAGAAGAGAGTGGGCAGTGTTAGGGAATGGAAGACAAGTATTTTAACCACCTCAATACTGGACACTATCACCCCTTTCCTATCCTGCCCAGTTTTCAGTTTTTAGCGCTGTCATATTTCTAATGATAAATACTCAGACATGCAACACTGTGCCCAAATACCCAAATTACATTTTTGAACAGGTAGAGCGTTCTTTTAGTGGTATTACTGGTTTTTCAATTTCTGTTATTTAAAGCGGAACTATGCCCATAACAGCTTGATAAAAAAAAAAATTATTCTTCCACATTCCACATTAATAATTATGGTACCAAAATTAGTGGGTGCTGTAAATTGCCTCCAGCATTGCTCCTGTTACTTCTTGCCACAGGCTGACATTTTCTGAAGCCCAGAGCCCTCGAGCAGCAGAAAATCTTTAGGCTGTCAGCAAATCGGCCTCTAGTTAGTGTCTCTGATTTTAAGCACAGTGCCAAAAAAAGAAAACAACTGAGCATGTGCAGAGCAGGGTGAGATAGTGTATTACTGGTTTTAAACAGTATAGGCACTTTTTTTTACGTTTTACATAGCTCTACCTGCAAAAGGGGATAGCCTGAAGTCATCTAGCAGAACTTTATTTTCTAAATAAAGTTCCACTTTTTCTTCCTTTCAGTTATAACATTTTGCAAATAAATAACCTTTCTTCATACATTTAGGTCAAAATGTATTTTGCTACATTTCTTTGGTAAAAAAAAAAAGAACCCAAATCAGTGTCTGTGTGAAAGTTAAGCCTCGTACACACGATCGGGTATCCTATGGATTCTAATCCGATGGTTTTGTCCATCGGAAATCCGATGTAGCTGACTTCCATCGGTCTTGCCTACACACCATCAGTCAAAAAACCGACCGTTCCAAACGCGGTGACGTAAAACACTCTGATGAGCCGAGAAAAATTAAGTTTAATGCTTCTGAGCATGCGTCGACTTGATTCTGAGCATGCGTGGTTTTTTTTTCCTATGGACTTGCCCATAGACGATCGGAATTTGCTATCGGTTTTTGATCCATCGGAAAAATTTAAAACATGTTCTATTTTTAAAACCGATGGAAAAAAGACAGATGGGTCCCATACACGATCGGTTTGTCCGATGAAAAAAGTCCATCGGACTGTTTTCATCGTTAAAACCGATCGTGTGTACAGGGCTTAATAGTCTACAAGCTATGGTATATATTTGAAAATTGATTAATCCTGATGTAACGGCCTATCTCATTTTTTGAGGCCCTAAAATGTCAGGACAGTACAAATACCCCCCAAATGACCCCTTTTTGAAAAGTAGACAGTCAAAGGCATAGGTGTGCGCAGCCTGTTGCATTAGGGTGTGCACCTCAAAGCCCAAACACATATGTGTGTGTGCATGTGTATGGTGTGTGACAGCAGGAAGGTAAAGTCACCTGGTTGCATCCAGGGGGGTAGGTATATTTCTCCCAGATTCAGGCTTTATGCCGACTTATACAACTAGGGAGAGAGTTGATGAAGTCCAGCTGAGGCTAGTGGGCTCATGGATGATTCATACCTCTAGGGAGAGTGCTGGGCGTCGTGCAGGCAGGGAGTTGATGAGACCAGCTGAAGCTTGTCAGCTCGTTTAAGGCCTCTATAAAAACTCCCAGCTTCATTAGGTGTTTGCTCATGCCTGGAACCAGACCTGTGTGGACTGTCTAGGGAGAGTGAACCCCTGTGCGGTGAGACAAAGCCTGTGTGGCTATTTGTTTGGACATTTACTAAACCAGGGACTTAGGGACTAGGACAGCACCAGGCTGATCCCAGTTGTTAGTTAGGGAAACCTGCATGTTTAGTCAGAGGTCAAGCTGACCAGGATTTATTTTGTTTATGTTTCTTTTTGCTTTGCTGTGTTTTTGTCACTGTAAATAGAGAAATAAACCGCACCTTTTGATCTTGAAAACCACAACCTCCGTCTGCTGGGCTTGTTTTTGTGTGGGGAGCCCATCCAGGGGGTCACACACACCCGCTACCGAGCTAACCCCCTCACAGTTGGTGGAGAACCAGTGGCAGTTTTTTTTTAAAGCCAGCATGGAGGAGATACTGAAACAGCTGGCTCTAGCAAATGCCAATCAACAGCAGACAAATGCAGGTTTGCAAAAGAGCTTCGCAGCCCAGCAACAAGCCCAGCAGCAATCTGAGGCCCGCTTCATAGACCTGTTGCAGAAGCAAGAGCAGAGACTACAACAACAGATGGAAGCAGTAATGCAGCAACGTCCGCAGACCAGTGAGGAAAGCCGTCCCACTAATACCGCGTCCTTTGGGGTGAGTCGTTTATTGACAAAAATGACTGGAGAGGATGATCCAGAGGTATTTTTGACCACATTTGAAAGGACTGCTGAAAGAGAAAAGTGGCCTGAGGAGCAGTGGGCTGGACTGGTGGCTCCTCTGTTAACTGGTGAATCGCAGAAAGCTTACTATAACCTAGAGCCTGACCAAGCAAAAGACTATGTGATGCTAAAAGCTGAAATATTGGCAAGGCTGGGTGTCACCCTGGCTGTCCGGGCTCAGCGTGTGCATAACTGGACTTTCCAGCTTGGAAAACCCCCCAGGTCTCAAATGTATGATCTCATTCACCTGAGCAGGAAGTGGCTACAGCCAGAGACTTTGTCCGCACCGGAGATTGTGGAACGTGTTGTGATGGATCGTTTCTTCAGAGCTCTTCCTACCGCCATTCAAAAGTGGGTAAGCCATGGAGACCCAGAAACGGCCGGTAAACTTGTGGATCGTGTAGAGAGATACTTGGCTGCAGAGAACCTGACGGCCTCTTCCAGAGACTCTCGGACTTTCCACCCTAAGACCAGACCATCCCCAGGGGCGGATAAGATGATTCCAAGGGGTGAGGGTGGAGAGAGTGAGAGGGTGGGAGCTCTGCCCAGGGTTTGGCGAGAACAGCCTGGGAAGTCGGGGGCTCAAGAGGCAGCCAAAAGGATTGTTTGCTACCGCTGCCGGCAAACGGGACATATTGCAGCAAATTGCCCGGTTGTAGAGGAACCCATGCAATGTGACTTTCTGACGGACAGACGTCAGTCGCTGTGTGCGACAGTCGCATGCACTGCCATTCGGGGAACTGAGAAACATTTATGCAAAATGTGTATTAATGGTAGAAATGTTGTGGTATTACTGGATTCAGGTAGCCTTGTGACCCTGATAAAGGCTGAATTAGTTAAAACAGAGGTCTCTGGGAATAGCAAGGTAGCTGTTATTTGTGTGCATGGGGACACCCGAGAGTATCCAGTGACTACAGTGTGTTTCAAGACCCCCAAAGGTACCCTCTCTCATCCAGTGGGGTTAGTATCTCAATTACCGCATGATGCCATTGTGGGAAGGGATTTTCCGAAGTTCTGGGAACTGTGGGATGATCCTGAGCCCCCCACTGGTGCCCCTATGTACCAGGAAGGTGATAGCCAGAACTCCTCTGAGAGTGGTGAGGACTCTCCAGAATTTCCCTTGTCAGTATTGGCAGGCGAGACTCAAGAAACTGGAGAGGAGCCCACCTCCTCAGACGAAAACCTACCGTCTGTGGAGTTTTCTGATCTTGAGGTTCACAGGGAAAATTTTGCCACAGAACAGTTAAAAGACCCCGCCCTAATAAAGGCACGGGAAAACGTAGTGGAAATAGATGGCGAGTTAGTGAACCCAGATAATACCTGCACTTACCCATACTTCAGCGTAGAGAAGGACCTACTGTATCGGGTGGCAAAAAGGGCAGAAGAAACCGTTGAGCAGCTTGTGGTGCCCAAACCTTACAGGAAGTTGGTGTTGGAGTTGGCCCATGGGCACATTCTTGGAGGTCATCTGGGGACAGAGAAAACCCGAGAGAGGGTATTACAGAGATTCTATTGGCCTGGGGTGATGAAGGACATAGAAAATTATTGTTCCTCCTGCCCTGTGTGTCAGAGGTCGGCCCCGATGCCACATTTCCGTAGCCCGCTGGTCCCTCTACCCATCATTGAGGTCCCGTTTGAGAGGATCGCAATGGATTTGGTAGGTCCTATAATCAAGTCCGCTAGGGGGCACCAGTACATATTAGTTATAATGGACTATGCCACCCGTTATCCAGAAGCGATCCCTCTCCGAAATACCTCGGCCAAAACCATAGCCAAAGAGCTATCTCTTGTTTTTAGCCGGGTGGGTATTTGTAAAGAACTGCTTACGGACCAAGGTACACCCTTTATGTCCCGGGTTATGAAGGAGCTGTGTAAATTGTTCAAAGTGACGCAATTGCGTACGTCTGTGTATCACCCCCAAACCGATGGGCTGGTTGAAAGAAACAACAAAACCCTAAAACAAATGTTGAAGAAAGTGGTGGATAGAGATGGAAAGGATTGGGACTGTCTACTTCCTTATTTGATGTTTGCTATTAGGGAGGTGCCCCAATCCTCTACGGGATTCTCCCCCTTTGAGTTACTGTATGGGAGACACCCAAGAGGGCTGTTGGATATTGCCAAGGAAACTTGGGAAAGTGAGAGTTCTCCCCACAGGAGTGTGATTGAGCATGTCGCCCTGATGCAAGATCGAATTGCACAGGTAATGCCCATCGTGAAGGAACATTTGGCCCAAGCGCAGTTGGCACAGCAGAGAGTGTACAACCGTGGAGCCAAGACCCGTACCTTTTCCCCGGGGGATAGGATATTGGTACTTGTCCCTACGGTTGAAAGTAAATTCCTTGCCAAATGGCAAGGCCCCTACGAGATAATGGAAAAAGTGAGCGAAGTGAATTACAAGGTCAGACAACCAGGAAGGCGAAAGCCCGAACAGATCTATCACGTTAATCTGTTGAAAGCCTGGAGGGAGAGAGAGTCCCTAGTCGCAGAAACTTGGTCACCAGCTCAAACTGGTTGCGTGATTCCGGAGGTTGGAATAGCAGCCACCTTGTCACAACCCCAACAACAGGAGGTTAAGGAGTTTGTGCTTCGCAACAAGGAGGTGTTCTCTGAGCTGCCGGGACAAACATCTGGGGTAGAGCATGATATTATTACCCCGCCCGGTGAAAGGGTGAAGTTAAAACCCTATCGGATCCCAGAGGCCCGACGGGAGGCAATACGGGAGGAAGTACAGAAAATGCTGAACTTAGGGGTGATAGAGGAGTCCCAAAGTGATTGGTCTAGTCCCATTGTGTTGGTGCCTAAACCGGATGGGAGCTGGCGATTTTGTAACGATTTTCGTCAGTTGAACAAAGTTACAAAATTTGACACCTACCCCATGCCACGTATAGATGAGTTGATCGACCGGCTGGGAACAGCCCGATACATGACGACTCTTGACCTCACAAAAGGGTATTGGCAAATTCCCCTGGCCAAGTCGGCCAAAGAGAAAACCGCATTTGTAACCCCAGACGGGGCGTTCCAATATAAGAGAATGCCGTTCGGGTTACAGAATGCGCCGGCCACATTCCAGCGGAAAATGGACCAGATACTGAGGCCCCATCGGAAGTATGCTGCGGCTTACCTGGATGACGTAATTGTCCATAGCACAGATTGGGCCTCACATCTGCCAAAAGTGCAAGCAGTCCTAGACTCTATCCGGGAAGCGGGGTTTACGGCTAACCCCAAGAAGTGTACCATTGGGCAGGAGGAGGCCAAATATCTTGGGTACACCATTGGCAGGGGAGTAATAAAACCCCAACTCAACAAAGTCGAGGCCATCCAGAGTTGGCCACGTCCCAACAGCAAGAAGCAGGTACGAGCCTTTCTGGGAATCGCGGGTTATTATCGGCGCTTCATTCCCCACTTTGCTTCTAAGGCTGTGCCCCTAACCAACCTGACGAAAGGGAAAGGGTCGGTCATGATTAAATGGACCCCCGAGGCTGAGGCAGCGTTCCAATTCTTGAAACAAGCCTTATGTAGCCAGCCAGTGTTGTACTCACCCGACTTCTCTAAAGACTTTGTCGTACAAAGTGATGCGTCAGATGTGGGGTTAGGAGCAGTATTGTCCCAGGTCTGGAACGGGGAAGAGCACCCAGTCATTTACCTCAGCAGGAAGTTGAAGTCCCATGAGGTAAATTACGCCACGGTTGAAAAGGAGTGTTTAGCGGTGAAGTGGGCTCTAGATTCCCTTCGGTACTATCTGCTAGGTAGGCACTTTGACATGGTTACGGATCACGCTCCGTTAAAGTGGATGGCTCAAAACAAGGAGACAAATAGAAGAGTAAATAGGTGGTTCCTGGCCCTACAGGAATTCAACTTCACAGTAAAGCATCGCCCTGGCGTTCAAATGGGGAATGTGGATGCTTTGTCTCGAGTACATGAATGCCTGATTGCTGGTGTTCCAACCCCAAGGTTAAAACAAGAGGGGGGGGGGGTATGTGACAGCAGGAAGGTAAAGTCACCTGGTTGCATCCAGGGGGGTAGGTATATTTCTCCCAGATTCAGGCTTTATGCCGACTTATACAACTAGGGAGAGAGTTGATGAAGCCCAGCTGAGGCTAGTGGGCTCATGGATGATTCATACCTCTAGGGAGAGTGCTGGGCGTCGTGCAGGCAGGGAGTTGATGAGACCAGCTGAAGCTTGTCAGCTCGTTTAAGGCCTCTATAAAAACTCCCAGCTTCATTAGGTGTTTGCTCATGCCTGGAACCAGACCTGTGTGGACTGTCTAGGGAGAGTGAACCCCTGTGCGGTGAGACAAAGCCTGTGTGGCTATTTGTTTGGACATTTACTAAACCAGGGACTTAGGGACTAGGACAGCACCAGGCTGATCCCAGTTGTTAGTTAGGGAAACCTGCATGTTTAGTCAGAGGTCAAGCTGACCAGGATTTATTCTGTTTATGTTTCTTTTTGCTTTGCTGTGTTTTTGTCACTGTAAATAGAGAAATAAACCGCACCTTTTGATCTTGAAAACCACAACCTCCGTCTGCTGGGCCTGTTTTTGTGTGGGGAGCCCATCCAGGGGGTCACACACACCCGCTACCGAGCTAACCCCCTCACAGATGTCAGTAGTTTTTATTTTTATAATTACATTTTTTATTATTTTTTACAATTTTTTTTTTCAATTTTTTTTTACTAATTTAGCACGAAACCCGTTAGGGGGCTGTGGTGAAATACCAGGGGTTTAAACAGGGGCAATCTGCACCCCACAGGGTGATTAGGGTGTGCCCAGGCAAACCTGGCAAAGGTCTGTGGTCAAAAATATTTGGTAAGAGGCATGGTGAATTTTTTAAAGTTTATTTTTTTTGTCCCAATTTTATGTAAAATTAAGAAACTAAAGATGTGTTTTTTTCACAAAGTTGTAATTTTAATACGTTAGTTCTTACAAGTTATCTCTCTGAAGCGATGATTCGGGATACTTACTGGCAGCACTGGTCTGGTGATATTGTACTGATGTGGCAGTGATTAGAGACCATGGCTGGGGCAATGACATACAGTGATATCAGAGAAACTAGCCATGATAACCACCACAGCAGTGCAATATCACCATAGTGACACTGCACTTGCTCTGGTGACAATATGTAAAAGAAATATACATATTTAAAAAAAAAAAAATTATCAACAGAGCACGGCAGTGTCACCATAGTGTATAAACAATCATTTACACATTGTTTAGCATCTATTTATCTATTGTTAATGCCATTGCTTACTATTGTGACCTATTGTGATAACTGTGATTGGCAGCTATCACATGGTACAGGGCTGCTGTGACTGGCATTGGTGGAAGGCGCAACTGATGACTTCTTCTTAAAAGTGCAGGCACTGGGGCTGTCACTGTGATCCCTGCTTTACCACCGAGGGAGTCACTGACCTGGAATATGCATACAGCCAATTAAATATCAAGAGTCTGAAGTCCCATGCTTATTTCATGACTGGCTAGTGCAACCTGAGGAGATTTTTTACACCACAGAGGTCTGTTGTGGTGGATTTCATGTACGCATGTTATGTTACATATTAACAGTGTTGCATTAAGGAAGCCCATTGATTTAAATAAAGTATCAAACTCCATACTTTCCAATTGTCCCTCTTTTGGAGTGTAGCCACCCTGTCCTAAACAAGGGCTACTAGTGAAATTTAGGTCTGCTGGGTAGTAGACAACCTAACTGATTTATAGTTTATATCTTCATTCGGTTTTCCCCTAAAAATTCTGTGAAACTGTGGTTTCTCCTTGCTGCCAGTAGGTGTCCCTGGCACCTCTGGTATTAGTAAGAGAAACTACAATAAAACTGACTTATAAATGTTCATACTTCTCCTAGCCTACCAGTAGGAGTTGTATGGCCACCGGTGTATGATGAGGGGGAGTATAAATATTTGGGTAAAGGGGTAAATATTTGGGTACCTTTGGGTAAAGGTCAAGTGATCTCTATATTCCCCCCAGGCTGGCCTGGGGTGGGTGTGTGAGAAGCAGCTGAGCGATTAGGCCTGAAGTAAAAAATATAACACTCACAGGATTAAGATTAAAAACAGGCTCATCTGTATATGGTATCTCTCCTGGCGTCCAAGACAGGCATCCACACGTTGGCCTGTAGAAGGAGCTGACGCTCCTAACGTGTAACCTGTCCATTCTGCCTATCCAGTACAGTCTATAGCCTTGATGCTTCTCTGCCTCTGGTGACATCACTTCCCTGTGTTCCACGCTGGTTCCGGCCAGCGTCCTGGTGGCCACAGGACCGACAGCGGACCCCCTGCCATCTACATAACGCATGGATGCCTATCTTGGATGCCAGGAGAGGTACCATATATAGATGAGCCTGTTTTTATTTCTAATCCTGTGAGTGTTATTGCTTACTTTGCCATTAAATTGTGCTCAAATAGTACACTCAGGTGGCGCTTACTGTATTCCCCCTTCTTCTCACCCTGATTAGGCCTGAAACCTGAGGCCTGTGCATGTACTTAGAGCAGAAGATGTCTGCCTGTCCAGTGAGTCCTGGTGCTTGAGGTTCTGTGGTCTGGGAGTCTGAGTTAGGACAAGAGAAGAACACACAGGGGCTGATTTACCAAACGTTTGCGAGATGAGTATTGGCGCATCTGCGTGCGCAATGGCTGTTTTGGTATTCACAAAACATTAGCGCCAGTATCGCAGCCCTATTTCCCATTTACTATAGTGTTTTCTGCGCCCGGGAGGAGGCGCTCAGTGCGCTACTATGGACCTGATGCAGGGCATGTTAAAATCTAAATATAAAGAAGCTGGAAGTGAGAAAATATTGGGGGTGACATGGGGTGATGTGAGGAAGTGTAGTGACACCTGCCCAAATAACTAATATGCCCAAAATAGAGTGGGAAGGTAACTTTTTCAAAACCAGCCCGCTGCGCCGGCAATTCCGATTCGAGCTGCGGGAGGTTTTTTTGAGCTCAGCGCGGGAATTTCAATGGTTTAAATGCGCTGGGACACTGCGCCGGCAAAATCTTAGTAAATGTCAAGTCACCTAAGTCAATTTGCATAAGTTGAACAGGCGCAGCCCTGAACTTCACAGTGCGCCTGCAAAATGTCATTTCTAAAGGAAAAAAAAGGCATTTAAAAGCAGCCGCGGCTGTAATGAATTGTCGGCTCCCGGCAATATAGAGAAAAGTCATTGAAAGTCTTTGCTAACCCAAAAAAAAAAGCGTGGGGGTCCCCCCAAATTCCATAACCAGGCCCTTCAGGTCTGGAATGGATATTAAGGGGAACCCTGCTGCAATTTTTTTTTAAAAATGACGTGCGGGTTCCCCCCAAATATCCAAACCAGGCCCTTCAGATCTGGCATGGATTTTAAGGGGAACTCCACCCCAAATTTTCTTAAAAAATGGCGTGGAGTCCCCCTAAAAATCCACACCAGACCCTTATCCGAGCACATAACCTGGCCGGCCGCAGGGGAAAAGGGGAGGACGAGAGCGGCCCCCCTCCCTCCTGAACCGTACCAGGCCACATGCCCTCAACATGGGGAGGATGTCCCCATGTTGATGGGGACAAGGGCCTCATCCCCACAACCCTTGCCCGGTGGTTGTGGGGGTCTGCGGGCAGGGGGCTTATCGGAATCTGGAAGACCCCTTTAACAAAGGGGACCCCCAGATCCCGGCCCCCCCCTGTGTGAAATGGTAATGGGGTACAAATGTACCCCTACCATTTCACAAGGAAAGTGTAAAAAATGTAAAAAATGACAAGAGCCGGTTTTAGACAATTCCTTTATTAATGTCTTCTCCTTTCTTCCATCTTCTTCTTCTATCTTCTTCTTCTTCCATCTTCTTCTTCTTCCATCTTCTTCTTCCATCTTCTTCTTTTCTCCATTCGGGTTTCTTCCTCCATCTTCATCTTCCTCTTCATCTTTATCTTCATCTTCATCTTCCTTCTTCCTTCGGTGTTCTCGTCCGCATCTTGCTCCGGCGTCTTCCCTTCTTCTTTCTTCTCCGGCCGCTCCGTTTGAATTGGAGGTTCCCGCTGTGCGACGCTTCAGTTCTCCACTTGGTCCGCTAACCACCCGGTGGCTCCGCCCCCCTCTGTCACCACGGGGAAAGTCCCCGTGAAATCCATGTGCGTCAGAGGGGGCGGGGTCACCGGGTGTAAGCGGACCCAGAGGCGAACTGAAGCGTCGCACAGCGGGAACTTCCAATTCAAACGGAGCGGCCGGAGAAGAAAGAAGAAGGGAAGACGCCGGAGCAAGATGCAGGCAAGAAGACCGAAGGAAGAAGGAAGATGAAGATGAAGATGGAGGAAGATGGAAGAAGAAGAAGGAAGAAGATGGAAGAAAAGAAAAGACAGTAATAAAGGAATTGTCAAAAACCGGCTCTTGTCATTTTTTAAATTTTTTACACTTTCCTTGTGAAATGGTAGGGGTACATTTGTACCCCATTACCATTTCACACAGGGGGGGGGGCGGGATCTGGGGGTCCCCTTTGTTAAAGGGGTTTTCCAGATTCCGATAAGCCCCCCGCCCGCAGACCCCCACAACCACCGGGCAAGGGTTGTGGGGATGAGGCCCTTGTCCCCATCAACATGGGGACATCCTCCCCATGTTGAGGGCATGTGGCCTGGTACGGTTCAGGAGGGAGGGGGGGCCGCTCTCATCCCCCCTTTTCCCCTGCGGCCGGCCAGGTTATGTGCTCGGATAAGGGTCTGGTGTGGATTTTTAGGGGGACTCCACGCCATTTTTTAAGAAAATTTGGGGTGGAGTTCCCTTTAAAATCCATGCCAGATCTGAAAGGCCTGGTTTGGATATTTGGGGGGAACCCGCACGTCATTTTTTTTAAAAATTTGCAGCGGGGTTCCCCTTAATATCCATTCCAGACCTGAAGGGCCTGGTTATGGAATTTGGGGGGACCCCCACGCATTTTTTTTTTGGGTTAGCAAAGACTTTCAATGACTTTTCTCTATATTGCCGGGAGCCAGCAATTCATTATAGCCGCAAGGACTTTTAAATGACTATTATTTTACTTTAGAAATGTAATTTTGCTCTCCAACTGTTATAAACATGGAAAGCATGTGCTACTTTACAGGCATACTATAGACACCCCCCGGGGATGATATTTAGGGCCAGTTCACACCGGATGCAGTGCAGTGCGTTTTTTTGATGCCTGAAAAACGCAAAGAAAGTTGATCACAATAATGCCAATGGCATAGTTCACACCACTGCAGTCCGTTCCAGTGCGTTTCAGAAAGCAAAAAAAAATTTGGTCATGCTGCATTTTTTAGGAACAGAACTGTACTGGACCGCAGTAAAACACATCAAAAACGCAACGGAACGTACCAAAAATGCACTAGAATGCACCGGAACGCACCTAAATGCACCTAAGACGCACTGCAACACACTTGTCCTAAGTGAAAAGAGGCGGAAAAAAACACTGGACTGCATCAAAAACGCATCAAAAATGCACTGGAATGTGTCAAAAACGCGCATGCAGAAAAGCACCTGGAACGCACCCAGACTGCGTTTCTATAGTGTGAACTAGGGCCAGTTCACACCATAGAAACACAATCCGGATGCGTTCCAGGTGCTTTTCTGCATGCACGTTTTTCATGCATTCCAGTGCATTTTTGTTACGTTTTTGATGCAGTCCAGTGCTTTTTTTTCACCCCTCTTTTTTATTAACCATAGATAAGGACAAGTGTGTTCCAGTGCGTTTTTGGTGCATTTAGGTGTGTTCCTGTGCGTTCCAGTGCGTTTATGATGCGTTTTGATGCGTTCCAGTACAGTCCAGTGCAGGTAAAATGCAGCATGTTCTACTTTTTTGGTGGAACTGGAACGCACTGGAACAAACACTGCCATTTAGAACCATATAACCAACTTTCCATGCATTTTGGATGCATAAAAAACGCAATGCACTGCATGTGGTGCGAAATGGCCCTTAAGCAATTTGGCATATTTAAAGGCACTTCTCCCTGTTTTGTTTTTGGTGTTTTCCAAATTGGTGACATTGATATATGTCCCTTAGGGTGGGACCTGGGCCCCCATTTTAAGGCCATTAACTAGAAGATAAGCCAGCCAAGTGGGGACTAGCAAAATTAACAAGTCAGTTCCCATAGACTGCAATGGGATTTGTTGGTGGGGGGGAGGGGTGAATGTCCCATCTCTAATTTTGCAGCATGCTGGATGATGTGCTTCATTTTGGACGGGGGGAGGGGGGGGGGTTATTTTTTGCTAGCTGCATTGGTGTTGTTCTGCACATGCCCAGCCAGTTATTTTTTTTTGGCGTGCTTTTTGTGTGTGAACAGCGCTTGGATATTTCTGGGCATGTTCACTCAGAGAGTGTTTTTATGGGTTAGAAATTGAAGGACATCCTTAACAGGTGTACCCACTTTGAATTTCAGTCTCTACATTGAGTGAACTTGCATTTTGGGTGTTTCATGGACTGTGCATGTGTTTTCAATTGCCTCATTAGCACACAAACATATGTTATATAAAGCTCACAGAGCATTCGGTCGCTTGCCTTGAGAAGAGGCAAGTGTGTGTGGGGGCAAAATGTACATGTTGGTGTCCTTATCGAGTTTGTAACACATGTATTTTATTTGTTATGTCTTTGCAAAACAGGTGATTGGTTAACTTATGTGGATTGTATATTTTTGGTGTGGGGGAGATATGTTCCCCTGAAATAATTCTGATGTTGTTAATGTGTGTTGTTTGTTCACTTTGATTTAATTGTCTGCTGCATTTTTTTGGCCAAAAATTGCTCAAGATGTTGAGAGTGTAACTGTTTCAAATTGACCATGTTTTTTATTTTGCCTTCCCTTTTGTTTTGTTGAACAATAAAATTAGATGCAAAGTTTTGATGTTTGTTTTGTGTTTTCTTTGCAACAAATGTGACAGCTTATTGGCATGTCAAAACAAAACTGGTGTGATTTGTCTACCCTGGTGCCTTCATGGTAGTATATGCATGGATTGTGTGCTGCCATGGAACGTCACCAGGAAATGAAAAATACAGAGCGGTAAGTATTCAATTTTCCTTTTTTTTTACTGCAGTGGTTCTCAGCCTCAGTCCTCAAGTACCCCCAACAGGACATGTTTTGTGAATTTATCTTATCGAAAATTGCTGTCCAAAAATCAAAACCATTGACTGTGATTTAACCACTTAACGACCGCCCACCGCCGATTTACGTCGGCAGAATGGCACGGACAGGCAGAATCACGTAGATCTACGTGATCGCCTTTGTGCAGTTGGGGGGTCCATCCTGTGGCCAATTATTGCTGAGGGTGTTTAGTACACGCCCCACACTATAAAAGGCCGCCAGCACGGCGGCCTAGTGTAGTGTGTTCCGGAGCAGGGATAGAGCAGCATAGGCAGGGACAGTGACTGTTATTTCTTTCTTGCTTAACCTGGATTCCTTTAGTTTAGGGAAAGAGAAGGATAGGTAGGGAGAGTGTCAGTGTGTTTTGTGCTTGTGCTATAGTGTGCTTAAAAAAAACATTTATTCTAGGGACAGAAAACTGTAGGTAGGGACAGTGTCAGTTTCTTTCACTCTGCAAGTCCTTGTTTCCAGGGACCTGTAAGGACAGTGAGTGAATTGTCCTTGTGCTATATTGTGCTTAAAAAAAACATTTATTCTAGGGACAGAAAACTGTAGGTAGGGAGAGTGTCAGTTTCTTTCACTCTGCAAGTCCTTGTTTCCAGGGACCTGTAAGGACAGTGAGTGAATTGTCCTTGTGCTATATTGTGATTAAAAAAACATTTTTTCTAGGGACAGAAAACTGTAGGTAGGGAGAGTTTTTTTTTTTTCACTCTGCAAGTCCTTGTTTCCAGGGACCTGTAAGGACAGTGAGTGAAATGTCCTTGTGCTATATTGTGCTTAAAAAAAACATTTATTCTAGGGACAGAAAACTGTAGGTAGGGAGAGTGTCAGTTTATTTCACTCTGCAAGTCCTTGTTTCCAGGGACCTGTAAGGACAGTGAGTGAATTGTCCTTGTGCTATATTGTGATTAAAAAAAACATTTTTTCTAGGGACAGAAAACTGTAGGTAGGGAGAGTGTTTTTTTTCTTTCACTCTGCAAGTCCTTGTTTCCAGGGACCTGGAAGGACAGTGAGTGAATTGTCCTTGTGCTATATTGTGCTTAAAAAAAACATTTATTCTAGGGACAGAAAACTGTAGGTAGGGAGAGTGTCAGTTTATTTCACTCTGCAAGTCCTTGTTTCCAGGGACCTGTAAGGACAGTGAGTGAATTGTCCTTGTGCTATATTGTGATTAAAAAAAAAAAATTTTCTAGGGACAGAAAACTGTAGGTAGGGAGAGTGTTTTTTTTCTTTCACTCTGCAAGTCCTTGTTTCCAGGGACCTGGAAGGACAGTGAGTGAATTGTCCTTGTGCTATATTGTGCTTAAAAAAAACATTTATTCTAGGGACAGAAAACTGTAGGTAGGGAGAGTGTCAGTTTATTTCACTCTGCAAGTCCTTGTTTCCAGGGACCTGTAAGGACAGTGAGTGAATTGTCCTTGTGCTATATTGTGATTAAAAAAACATTTTTTCTAGGGACAGAAAACTGTAGGTAGGGAGAGTGTTTTTTTTCTTTCACTCTGCAAGTCCTTGTTTCCAGGGACCTGGAAGGACAGTGAGTGAATTCTTCTTGTGCTATATTGTGCTTAAAAAAAACATTAATTCTAGGGACAGAAAACTGTAGGTAGGGAGAGTGTCAGTTTATTTCACTCTGCAAGTCCTTGTTTCCAGGGACCTGTAAGGACAGTGAGTGAATTGTCCTTGTGCTATATTGTGCTTAAAAAAAAACATTTATTCTAGGGACAGAAAACTGTAGGTAGGGAGAGTGTTTATTTTCTTTCACTCTGCAAGTCCTTGTTTCCAGGGACCTGTAAGGACAGTGAGTGAATTGTCCTTGTGCTATATTGTGATTAAAAAAAACATTTATTCTAGGGACAGAAAACTGTAGGTAGGGAGAGTGTCAGTTTATTTCACTCTGCAAGTCCTTGTTTCCAGGGACCTGTAAGGACAGTGAGTGAATTGTCCTTGTGCTATATTGTGATTAAAAAAAACATTTTTTCTAGGGACAGAAAACTGTAGGTAGGGAGAGTGTTTTTTTTCTTTCACTCTGCAAGTCCTTGTTTCCAGGGACCTGTAAGGACAGTGAGTGAATTGTCCTTGTGCTATATTGTGCTTAAAAAAAACATTTATTCTAGGGACAGAAAACTGTAGGTAGGGAGAGTGTCAGTTTATTTCACTCTGCAAGTCCTTGTTTCCAGGGACCTGTAAGGACAGTGAGTGAATTGTCCTTGTGCTATATTGTGATTAAAAAAAACATTTTTTCTAGGGACAGAAAACTGTAGGTAGGGAGAGTGTTTTTTTTCTTTCACTCTGCAAGTCCTTGTTTCCAGGGACCTGTAAGGACAGTGAGTGAATTGTCCTTGTGCTATATTGTGATTAAAAAAAACATTTTTTCTAGGGACAGAAAACTGTAGGTAGGGAGAGTGTTTTTTTTCTTTCACTCTGCAAGTCCTTGTTTCCAGGGACCTGGAAGGACAGTGAGTGAATTGTCCTTGTGCTATATTGTGCTTAAAAAAAACATTTATTCTAGGGACAGAAAACTGTAGGTAGGGAGAGTGTCAGTTTATTTCACTCTGCAAGTCCTTGTTTCCAGGGACCTGTAAGGACAGTGAGTGAATTGTCCTTGTGCTATATTGTGATTAAAAAAAACATTTTTTCTAGGGACAGAAAACTGTAGGTAGGGAGAGTGTTTTTTTTCTTTCACTCTGCAAGTCCTTGTTTCCAGGGACCTGGAAGGACAGTGAGTGAATTGTCCTTGTGCTATATTGTGCTTAAAAAAAACATTTATTCTAGGGACAGAAAACTGTAGGTAGGGAGAGTGTCAGTTTATTTCACTCTGCAAGTCCTTGTTTCCAGGGACCTGTAAGGACAGTGAGTGAATTGTCCTTGTGCTATATTGTGATTAAAAAAAACATTTTTTCTAGGGACAGAAAACTGTAGGTAGGGAGAGTGTTTTTTTTCTTTCACTCTGCAAGTCCTTGTTTCCAGGGACCTGGAAGGACAGTGAGTGAATTCTCCTTGTGCTATATTGTGCTTAAAAAAAACATTAATTCTAGGGACAGAAAACTGTAGGTAGGGAGAGTGTCAGTTTATTTCACTCTGCAAGTCCTTGTTTCCAGGGACCTGTAAGGACAGTGAGTGAATTGTCCTTGTGCTATATTGTGCTTAAAAAAAACATTTATTCTAGGGACAGAAAACTGTAGGTAGGGAGAGTGTTTATTTTCTTTCACTCTGCAAGTCCTTGTTTCCAGGGACCTGTAAGGACAGTGAGTGAATTGTCCTTGTGCTATATTGTGATTAAAAAAAACATTTATTCTAGGGACAGAAAACTGTAGGTAGGGAGAGTGTCAGTTTATTTCACTCTGCAAGTCCTTGTTTCCAGGGACCTGTAAGGACAGTGAGTGAATTGTCCTTGTGCTATATTGTGATTAAAAAAAACATTTTTTCTAGGGACAGAAAACTGTAGGTAGGGAGAGTGTTTTTTTTCTTTCACTCTGCAAGTCCTTGTTTCCAGGGACCTGTAAGGACAGTGAGTGAATTGTCCTTGTGCTATATTGTGATTAAAAAAAACATTTTTTCTAGGGACAGAAAACTGTAGGTAGGGAGAGTGTTTTTTTTCTTTCACTCTGCAAGTCCTTGTTTCCAGGGACCTGTAAGGACAGTGAGTGAATTGTCCTTGTGCTATATTGTGCTTAAAAAAAACATTTATTCTAGGGACAGAAAACTGTAGGTAGGGAGAGTGTCAGTTTATTTCACTCTGCAAGTCCTTGTTTCCAGGGACCTGGAAGGACAGTGAGTGAATTGTTCTTGTGCTATATTGTGATTAAAAAAAACATTTTTTCTAGGGACAGAAAACTGTAGGTAGGGAGAGTGTCAGTTTATTTCACTCTGCAAGTCCTTGTTTCCAGGGACCTGTAAGGACAGTGAGTGAATTGTTCTTGTGCTATATTGTGATTAAAAAAAACATTTTTTCTAGGGACAGAAAACTGTAGGTAGGGAGAGTGTTTTTTTTCTTTCACTCTGCAAGTCCTTGTTTCCAGGGACCTGTAAGGACAGTGAGTGAATTGTCCTTGTGCTATATTGTGCTTAAAAAAAACATTTATTCTAGGGACAGAAAACTGTAGGTAGGGAGAGTGTCAGTTTATTTCACTCTGCAAGTCCTTGTTTCCAGGGACCTGTAAGGACAGTGAGTGAATTGTCCTTGTGCTATATTGTGATTAAAAAAAACATTTTTTCTAGGGACAGAAAACTGTAGGTAGGGAGAGTGTTTTTTTTCTTTCACTCTGCAAGTCCTTGTTTCCAGGGACCTGTAAGGACAGTGAGTGAATTGTCCTTGTGCTATATTGTGCTTAAAAAAAACATTTATTCTAGGGACAGAAAACTGTAGGTAGGGAGAGTGTCAGTTTATTTCACTCTGCAAGTCCTTGTTTCCAGGGACCTGTAAGGACAGTGAGTGAATTGTCCTTGTGCTATATTGTGATTAAAAAAAACATTTTTTCTAGGGACAGAAAACTGTAGGTAGGGAGAGTGTTTTTTTTCTTTCACTCTGCAAGTCCTTGTTTCCAGGGACCTGTAAGGACAGTGAGTGAATTGTCCTTGTGCTATATTGTGATTAAAAAAAACATTTTTTCTAGGGACAGAAAACTGTAGGTAGGGAGAGTGTTTTTTTTCTTTCACTCTGCAAGTCCTTGTTTCCAGGGACCTGGAAGGACAGTGAGTGAATTGTCCTTGTGCTATATTGTGCTTAAAAAAAACATTTATTCTAGGGACAGAAAACTGTAGGTAGGGAGAGTGTCAGTTTATTTCACTCTGCAAGTCCTTGTTTCCAGGGACCTGTAAGGACAGTGAGTGAATTGTCCTTGTGCTATATTGTGATTAAAAAAAAACATTTTTTCTAGGGACAGAAAACTGTAGGTAGGGAGAGTGTTTTTTTTCTTTCACTCTGCAAGTCCTTGTTTCCAGGGACCTGGAAGGACAGTGAGTGAATTGTCCTTGTGCTATATTGTGATTAAAAAAAACATTTTTTCTAGGGACAGAAAACTGTAGGTAGGGAGAGTGTCAGTTTATTTCACTCTGCAAGTCCTTGTTTCCAGGGACCTGTAAGGACAGTGAGTGAATTGTTCTTGTGCTATATTGTGATTAAAAAAAACATTTTTTCTAGGGACAGAAAACTGTAGGTAGGGAGAGTGTTTTTTTTCTTTCACTCTGCAAGTCCTTGTTTCCAGGGACCTGTAAGGACAGTGAGTGAATTGTCCTTGTGCTATATTGTGCTTAAAAAAAAACATTTATTCTAGGGACAGAAAACTGTAGGTAGGGAGAGTGTCAGTTTCTTTCACTGTGAAAGTCCTTGTTTCAAGGGACAGAGAAGGACACCTGAAGGTAGCCCTTATTGCTTTTTTCCCATCTCCCTGCAGGCCATCTATTAGAATGTCTGGAAGGCAAACAAGGAGAGGCAGACAGTCAGGAGGCAATAAAAGAGGGCAAGCAGGCTCTGTGTCTGGGGGCAACAGTGCTGGTCGTGGACGCGGTGCATTGTCATCAGCACATGGCCATGGGACACGCTTGTCCTTCTTTTCGGCAGCTGGACATGTTGAGCCACATCATGCCGAAGACTTGGTAGAGTGGATGACCAAGCCCTCCTCCTCATCCTCTCTCACCCAGGCTCAGGGTACTGGAAAAGCAGCTGCCAAAGCGTCGTCTTCCCTGGTATCAATGTCAGACAAATCATCAGTCACTCCTTCCCTAGACCCACCATGTCCTCCTCCTGAGGAGTCCCCCGAACTGTTTCAGCACAGTGTTGGGTACATGCTCCAGGAGGATGCCCAGCGTTTCGAAGGGTCTGATGATGAAACCCAGCTAGAGGAAGGCAGTAGCGTGAGAGCAGACAGAGGGGATGCTCAAGAAGGACACCAATCTGGCAGTCATGTTCCAGCAGCTGCAGCATACTGCCAGATTGGCTCCAGTGATGAGGAGGGAGGGGATGATGAGGTCACTGACTCCACGTGGGTGCCTAATAGGAGAGAGGAGGAGGAGGAGGATGAGGAGGAGGCACATCTCCAACGAGGCAGGATGCCCTTTGGTGGCCAGCGTAAGGGCAGTACACCGACGGAATCACACCGCAGAGCTCCGCCTGTGCAGGGCGCTGCCTCTGCCCGTCATTCAAAAAGTTCTTTGGTGTGGGCCTTTTTTGAGGCTAGTGCATCAGATCGCACAGCTGCTGTTTGCAACATATGTCTCAAGCATATATCGCGTGGCCAAAACATCAGCCGCTTGGGTACCACATGCCTGACCAGACATATGTTGACCTGCCATGCAGCTCGTTGGCAAGCCTACCTCAAAGACCCACACCAAAGAACAAAGCGGACCTCTCCTTGCACCGCATCAGCTGGGATCTCCAACCCCACTATAACTTCAGTCCTCTCTGAAACATGCACTGAGAGGAATGAAGGTGTAGAATTAGGTGTGTCACAGCCAAGTACTTGCGGCCACTCTGCTAGCAGTACACCGACGTCCGATTCTAGCAGGCAAATTTCCCTGCCCCAGCTGCTGGACCGTCGAAAGAAGTTCACTCCCAGCCATCCACATGCCCAGCGGTTGAATGCTAGCTTGGCTAAATTGCTAGCGCTTCAACTGCTGCCTTTTCAGTTGGTAGACTCGGCCCCCTTCCGTGAGTTTGTGCAATGTGCGGTTCCTCAGTGGCAGGTTCCCAAACGCCACTTTTTCTCACGGAAGGCTATTCCGGCTCTCTACCGGCATGTGGAAGGCAATGTCTTGGCCTCGCTGGACAGGGCGGTCAGCGGTAAGGTGCATATTACCGCTGACTCATGGTCCAGCAGGCATGGACAGGGACGTTACCTTTCTTTCACGGCCCATTGGGTCACTCTTTTGGCAGCTGGGAAGGATGCAGGACAAGGTGCAGTAGTGTTGGAGGTTGTCCCACCGCCACGCCTCCAAAATGCTACTACTGGTTGTGACACACCTCTCTCCTCCACCCCCTCCTCTTCTTCTTCCTCCATGGCCTCTTCCTGTGGTTTGTCCTATGAACCAGCGGTGCTCCGTAGCCGTTCACGGGGCTACGCAAGTACGCAGGCAAAAAGATGCCATGCCGTGCTTGCGCTGGTGTGTTTGGGGGACAGAAGCCACACTGGGGCAGAGGTCCTGTCTGCTCTGCAGGGCCAGGCCGAGAGGTGGTTGACGCCACGCCAGCTTAAGCCAGGAATGGTGGTTTGCGACAATGGCACCAACCTCCTCTCCGCCCTCCGACAGGGACAACTGACCCATGTGCCCTGTGTGGCTCACGTCCTTAACCTGGTGGTGCAGCGGTTCTTGGGCAGGTACCCGGGCTTACAGGATGTCCTGAGGCAGGCCAGGAAAGTCTGTGTGCATTTCCGCAGATCTTATAATGCCAGTGCTCGCCTGGCTGAGCTGCAAAAGGAGTTGAACCTGCCCAAGAACCGCCTTATATGTGACATGCCCACCAGGTGGAACTCAACGTTGGCCATGCTGCAGCGGCTGCACACGCAGCAGAGGGCCATCAATGAGTACCTGTGCGACTACGGCACCAGGACAGGGTCAGGGGAGCTTGGTTTTTTTTCTCCACGCCAGTGGGGCATGATCAGGGATGCATGCACTGTCCTGGCACCATTTGAGGAGGCCACGAGGATGGTGAGCAGTGACAGTGCATGCATCAGTGACACTGTACCTCTTGTCCACCTGTTGGAGCACACGCTGCGTGGAATAATGGACAGGGCACTTGAGGCAGAACAGAGGCAGGAAGAGGAGGACTTCCTTGCCTCTCAAGGCCCCCTTTACCCAGACAGTGTTCCTTCTGTCCCACCCATCGCACAGGAAGAGGAGGAGGAGGAGGAGGAGGAGGAGGATTGTGTCAGCATGGAGGTGGAGGCTGGCACTCAGCATCATCAGCAGCAGTCTTTTAGGGATGATTTACAGTCCCAAGAAACCAGTGGACTTGTACGTGGCTGGGAGGAGGTGGCTGCGGATCATGTCGTCCTTAGTGACCCAGAGGACTCCGGAGCGAATGCCTCAGCAAACCTACGCTGCATGGCCTCCCTGATCCTGCAAAGTCTGCGGAAGGATCCTCGTATTCTTCGGATCAAGGAGAGGGACCATTACTGGCTGGCCACTCTCCTTGATCCACGGTACAAGGGTAAGGTTGCGGACCTTATGTTACCGTCGCAGAGGGAGCAGAGGATGAGACAACTCCGGGAGGCCTTGCAGAAAGGTCTGTGCAACGCGTTCCCAGAGACTGGGAGGTTACAAACTCCTGGTCCTGGACAACGAGTTGCTGAGGCTTCGGCCAGTCAAAGAAGGAGCGGTGGGGAAGGTGGCCGTCTGACCGATGCGTTCAGACAATTCTTTAGTCCGCAGCCCCAAAGTATGATCGGTTCCAGCAACCATCGCCAGCGTCTGATAAACATGGTGCAGGAATATCTAGGGGCAAGGTCAGACTTGGACACCTTTCCCACCGAAAACCCTCTGGCTTACTGGGTCTTGAGGATGGATCACTGGCCAGAGCTTGCACAGTATGCAATTGAGCTACTGGCCTGTCCTGCATCCAGCGTTCTTTCGGAACGCACATTCAGTGCTGCTGGAGGATTTGTCACGGATCACAGGGTGCGCCTGTCCACCGACTCGGTTGATCGACTGACTTTCATCAAGATGAACCAGTCTTGGATCACCACCAGCTACCACACACCTGATGCTGATATAACAGACTAATTGATTTTAACATGTCACATCCCTTCAAGACTGATGCTGATGCTGAGTGCCTGTGCTGTTATGTTGACTGGCTATCCTCCTCCTCCGAGTCCTCAATGATACGATTGATGATGATAGCTTGGAAGATCATTTTTGTTTATGGGTGCCGCCACCAGTGGCTAAGGCCCAATTTTTCAGCCCCTGTTTTACAGGGGCGTGTAATTACAATTTTTTTAGCAATAATTTGCCATAGGGCTCATTGCTGTGCTCCAAGTACAGTATCTGTGAGGGGTTGGAGTGTTGTGGCACCAGTGCCTAAGGCCCAATTTTTCAGCCCCTGTTTAACAGGGGCGTGTCATTACAATTTTTGAAGCAATACTTTGCAACAGGGCTCATTGCTGTGCTCCAAGTACAGTATCTGTGAGGGGTTGTAGTGTTGTGCCACCAGTGCCTAAGGCCCAATTTTTCAGCCCCTGTTCAACAGGGGCATGCAATTACAATTCTTGATCTAATAATTCACAGCAGGGTCCATTGCTGCACCCACCAAGAGTAACTCTGAGGGCTTACAGTCTTGTGGCAACGCCACCACCACCACCACCACGAAAGGCCCAATTTTTCAGCCCCTGTTCAAAAGGGGCATGTAATTACAATTCTTGATCTAATAATTCACAGCAGGGCCCATTGCTGCACCCACCAAGAGTAACTGTCAGGGCTTACAGTGTTGTGGCACCAGCACCACCATCAAAGCCCCAATTTTTACTACCACTGTTCAACAATTATATGTAATTAAAATTCCTGATATAATAGTTGACAGCAGGGCGTTCCAGCACCAACCAAGAGTAACTGAGTGCTTACAGTGTTGTGCCAACACCAACAACTAAGGGGCCTATTTCTGCAGAGTATATACGGCAGGTCCCTACTTTCAAACATCCAACTTACAAACGACTCCTACTTGCAAACGAAAGAAGACAACAGGAAGTGAGAGGAAATCTACCCCTAGAAAGGAAAATTCTCTCCTGTAAGAATAAATATGGGAGAAAGGGGTCTCATCTGTACTGATGCTTTATCAGCAATCCTTGTTTCAAGAAAAACACCACATTTCAAAAACAGTTGTCATTGGGACGGAAAGTGAGGTGAAATGTTCTGAACAGGGGCACAGACAGCAAAACAAATGTTACAGGGGTGATAACCCTTACCTATGTTTCCCAAAAAGTTTAAAAATAGATTTTTGGGCTGGAGCTACACTTCAACAATGTACCTGTTCAAAATTACAAACACATTCTACATAAGAACAAACCTACAGTCCCTGTCTTGTATGCACCGCCTGTATACGGCTGTTCAGAGTATATAGGGCCTTTTTTATTTTATGTGCGGGGTTCCCCTTAATATCCATACAAGACCCAAAGGGGCTGGTAATGGGCTGGGGTAGGGGGGGGGGTCATGGGGTAGCTATGCCATTTTTCTTAAAGAATTTCATCCATATTACCGGGACCAGACATTACATTAAAGCCGCAAGCAGTTTTAAATGGCTTTTTTTTCCTTTAGAAGTGTCATTTTGTGCAGGGACAGTTCTAAACACGGGAAACACGTGGCACTTCACAGGCATACTTTAGACACCCCCCAGGTACGATATTTAAAGGAATATTTGACTTTTTTTTTTCACTTTATGCATCATTAAAATGACTGCTCCCGAAAAACGACCGTTTTTAAAACTTCTTTTTGCATTGATACATGTCCCCTGGTGCACAACCCGGGTTCCCAAACCCTATTTATGACAATAACATGCATAATAGTTGTTATAATTAGCACTTTAGAATTCGAACGTTCGCATCCATTGTATTTAATAGGGTTCTAATGTTCGTTCGAACTTTCGGTCCGTTCGCGGGTTCTGGTGCGAACCGAACCCGGGGGTGTTCGGCTCATCACTACCGAGGAGAGAAGACAGAGGTTAGTGCTCCAACAGTCCACTGACACGTAGGTACACATAGGCACACAAATCACCCCCCAGTCACCCCCAGATCACCCCCCAGGTCACCCCAAAGCCCCCAATCACAGTGTCACTGATTGCAGTGATCATTTATTTTACTGATCACTGCATTTAGTGTCATCTGTGATTGTAAAAAGTTGCAGGGCAGTTAGGATTAGGCCCCTTTAGGTCCAGGGTAGCCCCCTAACCCCCCCCCTAATAAAGGTTTAACCCCTTGATCACCCCCAGGTAACCCTTTCACCCCCTAACTTCAGCGTCACTAAGCGATTGTTTTTCCGATCGCTGTATTCGTGTCGCTGGTGTTTTAGATAGGCAGTTATTTTTTTTTTAGGTTCGCCGCAGGTTTTTATTAGTGTCAGGTACCCCCATATATTATTTTAACCCCCTGATTGCCCCTAGAGTTAACCCTTTCACCAGTGATCGCCGTATAAGCGTCACTGGTGTCACTGGTTAGCCAGTAAGTTATCTAGTTATTTAGGTAACCCGTCAGGTTTTTATATAGCGTCGGGTACCCCCATATTTAACCTAATAAAGGTTTTAACCCCCTGATTGCCCCTAGTTAACCCTTTCACCAGTGATCACCATATAAAGGTTACGGGTGACGCTGGTTGATTAGTTTGCTTTTTATAGCATCAGGGCACCCGCCGTATATAACCCAATAAAGGTTTAACCCCCCTGATCGCCCGGCGGGTGAGATCAATTAGGTTTTAGCCCCAGGCAGTGTTAGGTTAGTGCCAGTAACGCTAACACCCACGCGCAAAGCATACACCCCCCTTAGTGGTATAGTATCTGATCAGATCTATACTAGCATCCCCAGCGGTTTAGGGTTCCCAAAAATGCAGTGTTAGCGGGATCAGCCCAGATACCTGCTAGCGCCTGCGTTTAGCCCCTCCGCCCAGCCCAGCCCAGCCCAGCCCACCCAAGTGCAGTATCGATCGATCACTGTCACTTACCAAACACAACACACATAACTGCAGCGTTCGCAGAGACAGGCCTGATCTCTGCGATCGCTAACAGTTTTTTTGTAGCGTTTGATATATTTGCTGACGACAGTCAGGTGCTTTTTTTCCTGTGAATCTTACTAGTGTACCCCTAAATTTAGAGCCCAAAATGGCAAGACGAAGGTACACTAGTAAAGAGGCCTACGAGATTCTGAGCATGACAGATAGTGAAGAGGAGGTCACGTATCTGTCAGATTCAGGCTCAGAATATCTTCCCGTAGAAGACAGTGACGTCAGCGGCCCCACGTCAGATAGCTCTGACGACGAAGTTGAGGTCCCTGCTAAGGTCAGGTGTACCCGATCCCGATCTTCTGAGGTTGTTGAGGAGCAAGAACCGCAGGTCTCTCGTATCATGGAGCAGAGTAGTACTAGCGCCGCTATTCCTTCTGGTGAACTGGCAAGCACCAGCGGCCTAGTACAGCCTGGACGTACATCCAGCACTGCAGTAACACTTGGTGACGTGGCGAGTCCCATAAGTGCAGTTCAAGCTGGCGAGGTGGCAAGCACAAGTAGTGTCCCGCTGCCACCAAGAAGACAAAGGCAGGCCCGTCGTGCCCATACTGCCCTTCCTGCAGAATTCGCCTATCCTGATTGGGTCCCCACCACTTCTGCAGAACCCGTACTTCCCCCATTCACTGCCCAACCCGGTATTCAGGTGGAAACAGCTGATTTTATTCCAATTGATTTTTATTCGCTGTTTTTCACGGAAGATCTCTATAGATCTATTGTGGACCAGAGTAATTTATATGCTGGTCAATTTATCGCCGCTAACCCCCAGTTGCCTAAAATTGCCAGAAATTGGAAACCAATTACGGTTTCCGAATTTAAGACCTTTCTGGGCCTTTCCCTCAACATGGGCACACATAAATTTCCGTCATTGCGTGCTTATTGGTCCACGCACCCAATTGACCACATGCCCGTGTTCTCTGCCTCCATGTCCAGGGCACGATACGAGCAGATTTTGCGGTTCATGCACTTCAACGACAATGAACTTTGTCGTCCACGTGGGGACCCTGAATACGACCGGCTCTATAAAATTCGGCCCCTCATAAACCACTTCAACGAACGTTTTGCAGCCTTGTTTACTCCCAATCAAGTTGTCTGCGTTGATGAGTCCCTGATTAAATTTTCTGGCCGCTTGTCTTTCAAGCAGTACCTTCCCAGCAAGCGTGCCAGATACGGGGTCAAGCTCTACAAGTTCTGTGACAGGGCAACAGGCTATGTAGTGAACTTTACGGTTTATGAGGGAAAAGATAGTCAGATTGAGTCGGTCAACTGCCCGGATTACATAGGGAGCGCTGGCAAGATAGTGTGGAACTTGGTGTCACCCTTATTCGGAAAGGGGTACCACTTGTATGTGGACAATTATTACACGAGCGTGCCACTGTTTAGTCACTTGTTTGATCATCAGATTGGAGCATGTGGCACCGTGCGACCTAATCGCCGGGGCTTTCCCCAGCGGCTTGTAGATGCCCGTCTTAGGCTGGGGGAGAGAGCCTGCTTGAAGTGTAATAACTTGCTCGCTATGAAGTGGAGGGACAATAAGAATGTTTTCCTTCTTACCTCCCTTCATGCAGACACGACAGTCCAAATTCGTACGGCGACTGGTGTTGTGGAGAAACCCCTCTGTGTCCACGAATATAACCAAAATATGGGAGGGGTGGACCTCAACGACCAGTTGATGGCGCCGTATCTAATTGACCGTAAGGCGAGACGCTGGTACAAAAAAGTGTCTCTATCATTATTCCAATTGGCTTTGCTGAACGCTCATGTGCTATACAGAGCTTCAGGCGGGACGTTATCTCTTCTAAAATTCCAGAATGAGATAGTCACAGAACTCCTGTATCCAGGCGGTTCTGCACCTCACCATCCCCAACCAAATGCAGTAAGCCGGCTGCATGAGAGGCATTATTCGTATGTCCTCCCGAGTACCCCTACCCAAAGCCACCCCCAAAAAAGATGTCGTGTCTGTAGCAAGCGCGGATTTAGGCGTGACACCCGTAGTTTTTGTCCACTCTGTCCTGACAAGCCTGGTCTTTGCCAAGGTGAATGTTTTGAACGCTACCACTCAAAAGTGAAGTTTTAGCGTAGGGTACAGCATTTCACAGACAAGGACACACTTACACAGGGTCTCCCAAGATGCCATTACATTTTGAGAGACCCGAACCATTACAGTTGTAAAGTTACAAAAAAAAGTGTAAAAAAGAAAAAAAAAATCGTAAAAAACAAAACACAAAAAAAATATAAAATAAAAAAACCAAAAATAGTTGTCGTTTTATTGTTCTCTCTCTCTCTATTTTCTCTCTATTGTTCTGCTCTTTTTTACTGTATTCTATTCTGCAATGTTTTATCATGCTTGCTTTTCAGGTATGTAATTTTTTGTTTTCAGGTGCGCCATTCAACTGCAGCGCGGAATTATTTATCTTGACAGCAACAGCGTTTGCTCCCACGATACATAAAGCCGTGACTCCAGTGCTGTAGGAGGTGATTTCACCACCACAGTTAAAAAAAAGAGCATATATGCCGAAGCATGGGGGCAGCAGGGGCGGAGGAGCGATTTTGCTCCTAATGCCGCGTACATACGGTCGAAATTCCAACGGAGGCCTGCCCGTGGAAAATTCCGACCGTGTGTACGCGGCATAACTTTTTTGCGGGAGGATGCCCCCATGCTTCGGCATATATATATTTTAGGCACAGGTTGCGTTAAAACATTTTTTTATTTTTTACTAGGTTTTGTTTTGGTATTTGCTTTGCAGGTATGGCATGGTAAGGTCTTACTGTTGTACTGTAATGTTACTTTGTTTTAATGTTAACCACCATTTGCTTAGCAGGTACGCCATTCAGTTGCAGCGCGGATCTATTTATCTTGACAGCAACAGCGTTTGCTCCCACGATACATAAAGCCGTGACTCCAACGCTGTAGGAGGTGATTTCACCACCACAGTTAAAAAAAAGAGCATATATGCCGAAGCATGGGGGCAGCAGGGGCGGAGGAGCGATTTTGCTCCTAATGCCGCGTATATACGGTCGAAATTCCAACGGAGGCTTGCCCGTGGAAAAGTCCAACCATGTGTACGCGGCATAACCTTTTATGCCGCGTACATACGGTCGAAATTCCGACGAAGGCTTGACCGTGTGTACGCGGCATAACTTTTTTGCGGGAGGATGCCCCCATGCTTCGGCATATATGCCCATCATTAGAAGTGGGTGGATGAAGGGAGGTATTCTAATGGTGGGCATACCCACCAATCAATTTCTTTTTTTCGTTCAGCCAATAGGCTGTATGAAAAAAAGATTACAATACATGTCCAACAAGGACCAGCAACGTACTGGTATGTTGCTGGACTTTGAATGTTTATACCAGAATGATGCCTGCGGGTTTAGGTATCATCTTGGTATCATTCTTTTCAGCCAGCAGCCGGCTTTCATGTAAAAGCAATTCTAGCAGATAATTAGCCTCTAGACTGCTTTTACAAGCAGTGGGAGGGAATGCCCCCCCCCCCGGATATAAAAAGCGCCATTGGGAAATTGGGAAAGCATTTTATCACACCGATCTTGGTGTGGTCAGATGCTTTGAGGGCAGAGGAAAGATCTAGGGTCTAACCCCCCAATTTTTTTCAAAAAAAGAGTACCTGTCACTACTTATTGCTATCATAGGGGATATTTACATTCCCTGAGATAACGATAAAAATGGTAAAAAAATAAAATATGGAAGGCACAGTTTAAAAATAAAATAAAAAAGCCAAATAAATAATAATAATAAAAAAAAAGCACCGCTGTCCCCCCCTGCTCTTGCGCAAAGGCGAACGCAAGCGTCGGTCTAGCGTCATATGTAAACAGCAATTGCATCATGCATGTGAGGTATCACCGCGAAGGTCAGATCGAGGGCAGTCATTTTAGCAGTAGACCTCCTCTGTAAATCTAACGTGGTAACCTGTAAAGGCTTTTAAATGCTTTTAAAAATTAATGTAGTTTGTCGCCGCTGCGCGTTTGTGCGCAATTTTAAAGCATGTCGTGTTTGGTATCCATGTACTCGGCCTATGATCATCTTTTTTATTTCATCAAACATTTGGGCAATATAGTGTTTTTTAGTGCATTAAAAATAAAAAAAGTGTGTTTTTCCCCCAAAAAATGCGTTTGAAAAATCGCTGCGCAAATACTGTGTGTGAAAAAAAAATGCAACACCCACTATTTTAATCTGTAGGGCCTTTGCTTTAAAAAAATATATAATGTTTGGGGGTTCAACATAATTTTCTTGCAAAAAATTTTTTTTTTTCATGTAAACAAAAAGTGTCAGAAAGGGCTTTGTCTTCAAGTGGTTAGAAGAGTGGATGATGTGTGACATAAGCTTCCTAATGTTGTGCATAAAATGCCAGGACAGTTCAAAACCCCCCCAAATGACCCCATTTTGTAAAGTAGACACCTCAAGCTATTTGCTGAGAGGCATGTTGAGCCCATTGAATATTTATTTTTTTGTCCCAAGTGATTGAATAATGACCAAAAAAAAAATGTACAAAAAGTTGTCACTAAATTATATATTGCTCAAACATGCCATGGGCATATGTGGAATTACACCCCAGAATACATTCTGTTGCTTCTCCTGAGTACGGGGATACCACATGTGTGGGACTTTTTGGGAGCCTAGTCGCGTACGGGACCCCAAAAACCAAGCACCGCCTTCAGGATTTCTATGGGTGTAAATTTTTGATTTCACTCCTCACTGCCTATCACAGTTTCGGAGGCCATGGAATGCCCAGATGGCACAAAACCCCCCCAAATGACCCCATTTTGGAAAGTAGACACCCCAAGCTATTTGCTGAGAGGTATGTTGAGTATTTTGCAGATCTCGCTTTTTGTCACAAAGTTTTGAAAATGTAAAAAAAGAAAAAAAAAAAGAAAAAAAAATGTCTTTCTTAATTTTCAAAAACAAATGAGAGCTGTAAAATACTCACCATGCCTCTCAGCAAATAGCTTGGGGTGTCTACTTTCCAAAATGGGGTCATTTGTGGGGGTTTTGGGCTATTTTGACATTTTATGGCCTTCAAAACTGTGATAGGTAGTGAGGAGTGAAATCAAAAATTTATGCCCTTAGAAACCTTGAAGGCGGTGCTTGGTTTTTGGGGTCCCGTACGTGGCTAGGCTCCCAAAAAGTCCCACACATGTGGTATCCCCGTACTCAGGAGAAGCAGCAGAATGTATTTTGGGGTGTAATTTCACATATGCCCATGGCATGTGTGAGCAATATATCATTTAGTGACAACTTTGTGCAAAAAAAAAAAAGTTTGTCATATTCCCGCAACCTGTGGCAAAATATAAAATATTCCATGGACTCAACATGCCTCTCAGCAAATAGCTTGGGGTGTCTACTTTCCAAAATGGGGTAATTTGGGGGGGTTTTGTGCTATTTTGGCATTTTATGGCCTTCGAAACTGTGATAGGTAGTGAGGAGTGAAATCAAAAATTTGCGCCCTTAGAAATCCTGAAGGCGGTGCTTGGTTTCCGGGGTCCCGTACGTGGCTAGGCTCCTAAAAAGTCCCACACATGTGGTATCCCCGTACTCAGGAAAAGCAGCAGAATGTATTTTGGGGTGCAATTCCACATATAACCATGGCATGTGTGAGCAATATATCATTTAGTGACAACTTTTTGTACATTTTTTTTTCTTTTTGTCATTATTCAATCATTTGGGACAAAAAAAAAAAAATATTCAATGGGGTCAACATGCCTCTCAGCAAATAGCTTGGGGTGTCTACTTTCCAAAATGGGGTCATTTGGGGGGGTTTTGTGCCATCTTGGCATTTTATGGCCTTCAAAACTGTGATAGGTAGTGAGGAGTGAAATCAAAAATTTATGCCCTTAGAAACCTTGAAGGCGGTGCTTGGTTTTTGGGGTCCCGTACGCGGCTAGGCTCCCAAAAAGTCCCACACATGTGGTATCCCCGTACTCAGGAGAAGCAGCAGAATGTATTTTGGGGTGTAATTTCACATATGCCCATGGCATGTGTGAGCAATATATCATTTAGTGACAACTTTGTGCAAAAAAAAAAAAGTTTGTCATATTCCCGCAACTTGTGGCAAAATATAAAATATTCCATGGACTGAACATGCCTCTCAGTAAATAGCTTGGGGTGTCTACTTTCCAAAATGGGGTCATTTGGGGGGGTTTTGTGCTATTTTGGCATTTTATGGCCTTCGAAACTGTGATAGGTAGTGAGGAGTGAAATCAAAAATTTGCGCCCTTAGAAATCCTGAAGGCGGTGCTTGGTTTCCGGGGTCCCGTACGTGGCTAGGCTCCTAAAAAGTCCCACACATGTGGTATCCCCGTACTCAGGAGAAGCAGCAGAATGTATTTTGGGGTGCAATTCCACATATAACCATGGCATGTGTGAGCAATATATCATTTAGTGACAACTTTTTGTAATTTTTTTTTTTTTTTGTCATTATTCAATCACTTGGGACAAAAAAAAAAATATTCAATGGGCTCAACATGCCTCTCAGCAATTTCCTTGGGGTGTCTACTTTCCAAAATGGGGTCATTTGGGGGGGTTTTGTACTGCCCTGCCATTTTAGCACCTCAAGAAATGAGATAGGCAGTCATAAATTTAAAGCTGTGTAAATTTCAGAAAATGTACCCTAGTTTGTAAACGCTATAACTTTTGCGCAAACCAATTAAATATACGCTTATTGACATTTTTTTTACTAAAGACATGTGGCTGAATACATTTTGGCCTAAATGTATGACTAAAATTGAGTTTATTCGATTTTTCTTATAACAAAAAGTAGAAAATATAATTTTTTTTCAAAATTTTCGGTCTTTTTCTGTTTATATCGCAAAAAATAAAAATCGCAGAGGCAATCAAATACCATTAAAAGAAAGCTCTATTTGTGGGAAGAAAAGGACGCAAATTTCATTTGGGTACAACATTGCATGTCCGCACAATTTACAGTTAAAGCAGCGCAGTGCCGAATCCCAAAAACAGGCCTGGTCCTAATGGCCCGAAATGGTCCGGGGCTTAAGTGGTTAAAGCACATGTGCAAGATGAAGGAAAACCTGCAAACATGGCCTGTTGGGGGTACTTGAGAAGCACTGATTTAGAGCACTGCACTTAAAAATAGCTCAAGGCCATACAATTCTAATTGTGGGCATTTTGAGGGAAACAAAGTAAGTGTTAGAACCCCTGCGTGTGTGTTGTTTTTTTTTTTTTTTGTAGTTTGGCCTTTGTCTCATTTTCGTAACATTGGCTTCACTTCCTGTCACACAGCTAAACAGGAAGTGAAGGTAAAACCCTACCAAATGGCTTTCCTTGGGGACACACAGATCAATCTAACTAGTGTCCCCATTAAGCAAATTGCACTCTAGCACTTTGTTGTGTACACCCCAAATCATTGGGTAGTTTGGGGTTTAGTAAAGACAAATCCACTCTGCAGTAAAAGTGTAGCTGCTGAAAATCTGAGGGAAAGTACTGGTGATTGGATGTTGCAATCATGTAAAAGCAAAGATGGTGTTTTTTTTTGGCTTGCATGTCCCCCTCAGACTTGTAGTGCAAAGTAGATTTGCCTTTAGTAAATAAACCCCACAGTCCAAACTACCTAATAAATTGTGGTGTACCCCGCAATATGCTGGAGTGCAATGTGCATAATGGGGAAAGTATTTAGACTGACCTGTGTGTCCCCAAGGAAAGACATTGTTAGGGATTTTCCCTCACTTCCTGTGTGGCTATGTGACAGGAAGTGAATTATTTGGAAGGATAAGGTGGCCAAATTATTTAGCTTAACTTTTCAAAGACTCATTCCTAAGTTGAATTGTGATGCATGTCAATGGCCCATTTAGACCCTCTTTAATCACTTGAGATCAGCGCTATAACTGATCGACGGCCACAGCATGGTCCTCAACTGCCGGGAGTCCGTCAATAAACGTCCTCCCCTTTGCGCGCGTGCGCTGTGGTCACCGAGTCACTGAGACTCGGGTGATGACAGATCAAAGTAAGGGGCCGATACCTGCCCTTTACCATGTGATCAGCTGTCAGCCAATGACAGCTAATCACGTGATGTAAACAAAAGCTGGGTAATGGTTGTTGTTTTCTCCTTGTGCTGACAGCGTGAGCATAAAAAAAGGCAATCACCGGCTTATGTGCAAGGGACATGGGGCCCGAAGAGGAAGAGGCAATTCTGCATCATCTGTGACAATTAGTAGCCCCTGCCAGTGCCACCTATCAATGCCCACCACTGGTGCCAATCAGTGGCACCTAGCAGTGCTGCCTATCAGTGCCCATCACTGCCAACTATCATTGCCACCTAGCAATGCCACTTCTCATTGCCCACCAGTGCCAAATAGCAATGCCACCTCTCAGTGCCCACCCTTTCCACCTTATCGGTGCCCATCAGTGCAGTCTCATCAGTGTACATCAATGAAGAAGAAAAATTACCTTTTTTAAAAATATTAACCAGTTTCCTGCCGCCCACCGTCAAATGACATCATTGGCTTTGGGCGGTGACATCTGCATGATGCCTGCCTGCAGTTGCAGGCATCATTCAGATATCATTCTTTTCAGCCAGCGATTCTGTGCACAATAAAAACGATCATAGTGGCAGTTCCGTCGCTTGATCGTTCTTATAGGCGGGGGGAGGGGACGTCCCCCCCCCTCTTGCCGCCATCCGGTGCTTCTCCGGGCTCTCCCGTGCCATCTGGGGCTCGGAGAACAATTTGGAGATGACTGGTGACCAGATGGTCATCAGTCATCTCTATGACCGTCGGAGGCGCGGGCACGACGTTATGACATCACGCCGTGTTCCCGTATGTTAACCAAGCCGTGATCTCGGCTGTCAGCATGAGATTGGTGATTTTTTTGGAACAATATCATGCTTTCCAGCCTGTAGGAGAGATGCGGGGTCTTATACTCCATAAAGAGGACCTGTCACACACATTCCTATTACAAGGGATGTTTACATTCCTTGTAATAGGAATAAAAGTGATCCCAAAAAAATTAAAATAATAAAAAAAGAGTAAGAAATACAAAAAAGTAAAAAAATAAAATAAGAAAAAACGCCCATGTCCCCGGTAGCTCGCACTCAGAAGCGAACACACACGTAAGTCCCGCCCACATATGTAAACACCGTTCAAACCACACATGTGAGTTATTGCTGCATGCGTTAGAACGAGTGCAACAATTCTAGCACTAGACCTCCTCTGTAATGCCAAAATGGTAACGTGTAAAAAAAATTTAAGCATCGCCTAGGGAGATTTTTAATTACTGAAGTTTGGTGACATGCCATGTGTGTGCGCAATTTTAAAGCGTGACGTGTTAGGTATCTATTTACTCAGCATAACAACATCTTTCACATTATACAAAAAAATTGGCCGGAACTTTACTGTTTTGTAATATTTTTAGCAAACAAAAGGCGTTTGAAAATTTATTGCGCAAATACCGAGCGAGATAAAAATTTGCAATGACCGCCTTCTTATTCCCTAGGGTGTCTGCTCCAAAAAAATATATAATGTTTGGTGTTTTGAAGTAATTTTATAGCCATAAATTTATGATTTTTACATGAAGGAGAGAAGTGCCAGAATAGGCCCAGTGCTGAAGTGGGTAAAATATCCATTTTTTTTTTTTTTAAACTCGTTCTTTTGTATTTATAGAAAAAAAATAAAAATAAAACACAAAGGTGATCAAATAGCACCAAAAGCAAGCTCTATTTGTGTGTCAACAAATAAAACATTTTCAGTGGGTTACAGTGTTGTATGAGCGCGCAATTGTCATTAATAGTGCATCAGCGCTGAAATGTGAAACTTGGTCTGGGCAGTGCGCAAGTGGTTAATATAAGGCTACATGCACACGGACGTTTTTCAAGCCGCTTGTTTGAGCGTTTTTTACAGCTTAAAAACATCTCTCCATGTTAGCCTATGGCCTCATGGCCACCATGGCGTTTTGGAGCTGTAAATGGCATAGGCGTTTTTAGGCCCCATGTAGACGGGACGCTGGTGCAAAGTGTTCGGAAGTAAGGTTGAAAGTGGCGTTTAGAAAGGCGCGCTTTGTGGCGTTTGCATGCCGTGTTTTACCACATTTGCGTGTATATGATAAGGAGCCGCCCTAAGCTCCAAAAACAGTATTATTTACAATTTTAGCTATTTAGTGAGACCAGAGTGATATGAGCAGTTGAGAGCAGCAGTGTAGTTGTATTTAGCGTGTCCACTTGCCACGTCAGCTGCCCCAAGTTGTGGATTGTCCACAATGCAATGGAAGCAATTTATTTTATATATATATATATATATATATATATATATATATATATATATATATATATAATGGTTTTTCCTCATTTGCCATAAATTTGGAGTTTATCAATGTAAAAAAATAGGTCACCTTTAAAAACGCTTCTAAACTAAAATGCGGGTAAACGTTGGTACCGCGTCTGAAACGTGGAAATCTTTGGCGTCTGAAGGCATTTTGAGGGTTTGTGAAAAACGATTTTAAACGCAACTGCAGATTTTTTTTGCCAGGACAAAAACAGTGTTTTGGATGTAATAGAATTCAATGGACCCGCATCCAAAACGCAAGTACCGCAATTTTGAGGCGATTTTTTGTTTGACCTGTTTATAGCTGGTTGTTAAAGGAAATGTAAAAAAAAAAAAAAAAACGGTTCAAAAAGCAAAACCAAAAAAAAACAGCGTGGGGTCCCCCCCCCCCCAGGTCCATACCAGGCCCTTGGGTCTAGTATGGATTTAAAGGGGACCCCCCCAAAAAATGAGAAAAAAAATGGCGTGGGGGTCCCCCCAGAATCCATACCAGGCCCTTCAGGTCTGGCATGTATTTTAAGGGGAACCCCGCGCCAAAAACAAAAAAAATTGCGTGGGGTCCCCTTAGAATACACACCAGACCCTTTATCCGAGCACTCAACCTGGCAGGCCGCAGGGAAAAAAGGGGGGGACGAGAGAGCGGCCCCCCTCCCTCCTGAACCGTACCGGGCCGCGTGCCCTCAACATGGGGGGTTTAGTGCTTCGGGGCAGGGGGGGCGACCTGCGGCCCTCCCCACCCCAAAGCACCCTGCCCCCATGTTGATGGGGACAAGGGCCTCTTCCGGACAACCCTGGCCATTGGTTGTCGGGGTCTGCGGGCGGGGGGCTTATCGGAATCCGGGAGCCCCCTTTAACAAGGGGGACCCCAGATACCTGCCCCCCACCCTATGTGAATGAGTATGGGGTACATCGTACCCCTACCCATTCACCTGGTGGCAAAATAAGTCAATAAAAAAAGACAACACAGGTTTGAAAAGTAATTTATTGGGCAGCTCCGGGGGTCTTTCTGCCGGACCCCCGCTATCTTCTGCTAGCTATTTTGCTGGCGGGGGTCCCAGGCAGAAAGACCCCCGGAGCTGCCCAATAAATTACTTTTCAAACCTGTGTTGTCTTTTTTTTATTGACTTATTTTGCCACCAGGTGAATGGGTAGGGGTACGATGTACCCCATACTCATTCACATAGGGTGGGGGGCCGGCATCTGATTCCGAAAAGCCCCCCGCCCGCAGACCCCGACAACCAACGGCCAGGGTTGTCGGGAAGAGGCCCTTGTCCCCATCAACATGGGGGCAGGGTGCTTTGGGGTGGGGGGGCCGCAGGTCGCCCCCCCTGCCCCGAAGCACCAAACCCCCCATGTTGAGGGCATGCGGCCTGGTACGGTTCAGGAGGGAGGGGGGGGCGCTCTCGTCCCCCCCTTTTCCCCTGCGGCCTGCCAGGTTGCGTGCTCGGATAAGGGTCTGGTTTGGATTTTGGGGGGACCCCCACACGGTTTTTCGGCTTAAGGGGGTTCACCCTAAAATCCAGACCAGACCTATGGGTCTGGTTTGGATTTTGGGGGGACCCCCACGCCGTTTTTCGGCTTAGGGGGTTCACCTTAAAATCCAGACCAGACCTAAGGGCCTGGTATGCTCCTGGAGGGGAACCCATGCCGGTTTTTTCATTGAAATTTGGCCTGGAGTTCCCCTTCATGATTCATACCAAACATGGGACAGCGAGGCTGCCGAGGACCAGCGCGATCACATCGCGCTGGACACATTCTCGGCCGGCTAGTCGCCTCTAGGACACGACTTGAGCGGCTGCTGCACGCTCAGGTCGTGTCCAGGTCGCCTCGCAGAGTCGCGCTGTCCCTGTGTCAGCCGGCACACGAGTCGCCCGCAAGTCGGATCCGACTTCCCGGGCGACCTCTATTCAAATCAATGGGCTCCCATAGGGAACCATTGATTTTCAATAGAGCGCCACTGACATTTCTATTTACTATAACAGTGCGCCGCTGCTTCCTGCGCCCAGTGAAGAAGTTATCAGGCGCACCAATTGAGATTAGAAGCAGCGCAGCGCACTGTTATTAGTAAATCAGCCCCACAATGTCTCAGATGAAGCACCAGAGGTCACTCTGCCACATTAAGTCCTGGACAAGGAACAGCAAGATGGGATCATCAAGACAACTGCTTCTGCTACTGGAAAGAATCAGTTGCTAATGGAGACAGCTGCTACTAAGAAGGTTCAGATTACTGGAATCAACTTAAAGGCTCTTTTCTGTACTGGTGCCTCTTATTCTTTTGCTATTGACATTCGTAGAAATCTTTTTTTAACCCATTCCAATCTTAGGAGCTTCAGGAAAACTTGTTCTGGGGTTCTCTGTGTTCTTCTTAGATTGGGCCATAATTGAGTAATGGCATCAACACAATTCTGTTGTGAAAAGCAAGTTACCAAACTGTGCATGTGTGTTGGAATAAATGAAATACTGGATTTACTACAGTCTGACGGGAGATGAAAAATAAATTAACCTGCATTACCTTCAAACACATATACAAGTGAAGGAAAGGCTCTAGTTCTATAATTTACCTTGTGCATGACTGTCTTTTTGAGGCAGCATAGGTCAGGTGCAGTGGCGTAGCGTGGGGGGGGCCAGGGGGCGGTCGCCCCGGGCGCAAAATTTAGAGGGGCGCAGCGGCAGGCGGCAGGTTACCTGCAGCTCTTCTCCTGTGCTGTGCAGTCTAGGAGACTGTGAGCTCTTCCGCTTCACTATGAGGAAGAAGTTGCGGTGCAGTCCCGGCTTAGGCTCCAGCAGTGAGTAAATGAACACTGAAGACCATCCATGATTATCCAAGGGATTGTGCGGAGACTGGGGGGAAGGAGGAGGGCAGGCGACTCACGAGGAATCCTCTCCATTACACGCCACTCCCCACACATGAGGTCTACGTGCAACATGCTGTCTGTCCACTTAGCCCGCCCCACAGCCCAGACATCCAACCACCGCCGCTTCTCCTGAGTCCTGCCTGTGCCTGTCAGTGTGCTGCTACGTGACCCCGGCACTCTGACCACCTCAGGACTGGAGGAAACTGGGGCCAGGAGGAAGAGGATGAGGCATCCACACGGACAGAAGCCCCTCCTTACCGACAGCTGCACGGACATTGTAAGTACTCCTCTACAGAGGAAAGCTCTGTACGGGATGATGGCAGCCGGAGGGGGGGCTGGGGCTGAGCTCTGAACTGGAATCTGTGGGAAAGAGAGCTTTGTATTTGGGGGGAGATGTACACAGTGCACCCCCCTAAACCTTGCATTCCGCACCCCCCTCAACCCTGCAAGCCACACACGGCGCACCCCCCTCAACCCCACAAGCCACCACAGCGCACCCCCCTCAACCCCGCAAGCCACACACAGCGCACCACCTCAGCCCTACAAGTCACACACAGCGCACCCCCTCGACCCTGCACGCCACACACAGCGCACCCCCCTTAACCCTGCACGTCACTCACAGTGCACCCCCCTTAACCCTGCAAGCTGCACACAGCGTGCCCCCTTAACCCTGCACGCTGCACACAGCACACCCCCTCAACCCTGCACTCCATACACAGTGCACCTCTGAACCCTGCATTCCGTACAAAGCACATCTCTCAGCCTTGCCCTCCATACACAGCGCACCTCTCAACCCCCATTGCTAATAATTAGTTATAGTTCTTCTTTTCTGTCTATTGGTGGGTCCCGTCACTTTTGCAGTCTGTGGTGTGCAGGCAGTGAGATGACGTGCTGTTATACCTTAAGCAACAAATCAGTGGGTTGTAATGATGTGCTGTAACCTCTAGCAACCAATCAGTGAGCCGTAATGATGTGCTGCAATGTCTAGCAACCAATTAGGGAGCATTAATATGCAGTAACCTCTAGCAACCAGTGAGTGTTTATGATGTGCAGTAACCTTCAGCAACCAATCAATGAACAGTAATGATCTGCTGTAATCTCTAGCAAGCAATCAGTGAGCAATAATAACTTGCAGTAACCTCTAGCAACCAATCAGTTTGTAGTAATGATGTGCAGTAACCTCTAGCAAACAATGGGTAATCGGTAATTATGTGCAGTATCATCTAGCAACCAATCAGTGAGCAATAATAATGTGTGTAGTGGACAGTGTAGGAATCAGGTGGGTCAGTGTAGTGGTCAGTATAGGAATCAGGTAGGTCAGTGTAGTGGTCAGTATAGGAATCAGGTAGGTCAGTGTAGTGGTCAGTATAGGAATCAGGTAGGTCAGTGTAGTGGTCAGTATAGGAATCAGGTAGGTCAGTGTAGTGGTCAGTATAGGAATCAGGTAGGTCAGTGTAGTGGTCAGTATAGAAATCAGGTAGGCCAGTGTAGTGGTCAGTATAGCAATCAGATAGGTCAGTTTAGTGGTCAGTATAGGAATCAGGTAGGTTAGTATAGTGGTCAGGTAGGTCGGTGTAGGAATCAGGTTGGTCAGTACTACTGTACTAGCAGAAGTGACTCTTTTAGAGTGCTAAAAATCCCCGGGTTAGGGGGCGCGAATCTCTTGCCCTGCTCCGGGCGCTGATAACCCACGCTACGCCACTGGTCAGGTGCAATGATTAGCGAATCTGCCCTGATTCGATTTGCCAAATGTCTGGCAAACCTGGTTCAAAGTGCGGTGAACCCGAACCTTGTGGCAAGATTCATTAAAGTCTATGGGGCGATATTCTTGCTGTTAAATTCTGCCCATTTCTTGGATTAATAGGCAAACTGTTATGAAACTGCATGGGACGCTTAGCACTGGCATTAGGGATTTCTAACAAAGAAAAAAAAAACATGTAGTGGGTAAAGTGTCCTTTTGATGTAGCTTCAAGGACGACATTGAAACAAATCCTATCCTTTAACTTACATGATTGGCAGAAGTCTTTTAAAGTGTTCACCTTTTCATAAAAAATGTAAAAATGAACTAACACCTAATGCCTTCCCCTCCCTCCTGGTCCCTGCTGTACTTACCACCAGGATAACTGTGCTGTCAGTACCCTCAAACCTGGTCCAGCCATTCAGGAATCTGAAATCCCCACTATTCTGCCGCTTCTCTGTGCAGTACTTCTGGGATAGACCAGAGCAATTCTGATTGGTCAGCGCCATCACCATAAATCCCTCTGATCCAGGGGAGGGCTGACGGCCTTAGGCCTGGGGGGCAAGTCCAGTCAAGTGGCCCATTGAACCGCCGAATCAGCTCACCATCCATGGCCCACCTGGTTTTTTAATGCAGCCTCAAAAGGTGCCCATCAGTGCAGCCAACTCCAGTGCCCATCAATGCAGCCTGATCACTGGGGCAGGTTACATGGGGGGGAGCTGGGGGGTCAGCTAGGGGTGTCAGGGTCTCTCACCTCAGCGATCTCAGCTCAGCAAGTCCTTGCATGCCACAGTTTCCTGGGGGGGTAACGCTCCTGATCCTGGGGTCAAGTTGCAGCCAGCGCCCAGCCTTGCAGCCCGACTGCTTGGCATGCCCTGCCTCTGCCTGCTTCCAAGAATCCGGTCCAAGGGAGTTGTAGTTTCCTCTGCGCTGCTGTGTTTTCCACCCACCAGAAGCTTGAGTGCAGACTACAACTCCAGGAATGCAACAGCTAGTGGTCGGCCGCCATGACCATGCCCCCGGCCCGACTTCCTAGACCAGAATAAAAAAGAAAATGGTAGCGGGCAGCGGCTGCCGGCCATTTTGAACATAAGTTAGGGCGGCCTGGGAGGCAATTGCCACCCTGCCCCCTGGCCCAGCCCTCCCCTGCTCTGATCCATTTTGAAAAAGCTGCACAGGGAAAAGCGAGAAGAGGTGTTACGGCAGATGCAAAAGGAGAACGTGAAAAGTGAGGAAGGAGGAGGAGTGCAACCTTTTTTTCTGCCAAACTGTCTAATTTAGGTTATGCTTCCAACAAGCTCTGTGGTGCAGTCGTGTTTCCTCATGCATGTAGTAACCATATAGCTTTTCCCTTTAGCACAGCGGATACCCGGCAGAGGATACAGATCACAGCGGTGCTGTCAGCAGCAAATACTAGTTCCACCAGATGAATTAGAACAGCTACTTCCTCCAGTCCCCTGCAAACTGCCCCTGCCACTGGATAATACTCTCCCTTGTTGCTGTTCTACCCTTTCCCTCAGGAGCATCACTCCCTCTTGCAGCTCCCTGTCTGCTGTACCCTGAATGCTGTGTGACAGGGCCATGACCCCTTCATGGTCATGGCTCTAGTTTCATCAAACTTATTATTTGAAAGGAGGAAGTCAGTGAGGTGTAATTTAATTATCCACCGACTGCTCATAGCCAGTTTGCTGGATAGAGTTGAATTTTACGTTCCTTACTCTGGTGGCTACTTACATCTTATTATTTCATTATTGTGGCATTCACCTGGGAGTTGTTCATCATGATTTTTGGATGACTATTTTAAAAATAAATCTAGGATCCTTGGATCAATAAAGCTCTGAATTATTTTATGATAGCTGCTTGTATGATATTTTGGTTGGGTTATTTCTGTGCTAGTAGTGGACATTTGATTTTTCTGTCAGTCAAGCACAAATGTTTGAGCATGATTTGTTCCTCAAATAATAAAATATGTATTATCATATCTGCTACTGGTTTTCTTCTCTCAATGATACATAAATATGATAAGCTCAATATATACTCAATAAAGTTTATTTAAAGTCATTTGAGAACATCTGATTTTCTGGGTTAGTTACCTAACAAAGTGTATCTATTGTATAGAAGTTTTAACTCTGTTCACATGCTGCAAAAACCTAACAAGAGAAGTAGTGTTGCCTCTTTTAAAAAACCAAGGAGGTGTTGGACTGCATTGGTCTATGTAGGACAATGTTCTACATAAGAATACAAACTTAAATTAATATTTATTGTGTATGCATCATACATTTTATTTTTTATGTGTACAGTGTTGCTTAATATGTGAACACAAACATTTAGTAAAAGTGGCCCTGGTGGTTACATATTTGAAAAGCAACCTTCAGTATTCTATCTACCGTATATACTCGAGTATAAGCCGACCCGAATATAAGCTGAGGCACCTAATTTTAACACAAAAACTGGGAAAACTTATTGACTCAAGTATAAGCCTAGGGTGTGCCTCACTTTGCCTCACTGTGTCCATGCCTCACTGTGCCCATGCCTCACTGTGTCCATGCCTCACTGTGTCCATGCCTCACTGTGTCCATGACTAGACTGACATTTAACATGGGAGTCTATGGAAGGGGTGCCCGGGTTTGAAAAAATTGGTGCTCCCTGGCCGTCGGTCCCCCGGACAAGAAACTTTGCACACTTGTAGAGGAAGAGTGGGGCTACATGTGTGCCATGTTTGGGGTCCAGGGGACCTACGGACGGCTGGTACCGGCTCCCCAAAGTCCGGGAGATCAGGTGCAAAAAGGTGACTCGAGTATAAGCCGAGGGGGGCATTTTCAGCACAAAAAATTGTGCTTAAAAACTCGGCTTATACTCGAGTATATACGGTACATTGTATTTTAACAATAGGAATTGGGGAAGTTTGTTCCAGCAGTAAGACATTATTCAGCCTTTTGGGGCTGCCATGTCCCAGTGCTCTGTGTATTAATATTGGTGTTATTGTCCTAAGTTGCTGGAAGGAACCTGATGTCATGCATGTTTTGTAGCTTTTTCTCTTCATGGTAGATACAAGGAGATTCATTGTGTGGATCCTACAATAGCAACACATAAAGGTTTCCTCGCCAGGCTGGTTATTGAGAGGTGTATAGATTAAAATGATTACAACTACATCCTTCTAATTAAATAAAAATATTTCTTGCAAAGTCCTTGTAGCTCCATGGCTTATGACTAATTTCACATTTCAGGGTGAATATATCATGGAGTTATTTTTAATTTTTTTACTTTGATGTTTTTTTAAACTTTGTCTGTGTGTTTTTAGAGCATGTTATAAAGATGATAGCAAAAGACAATGAGTAAAGAGCGGTTGCCTGTAGCAAATCATCCAACCCCTATTTAAAGCCGCGGCAACAGGGGGGTGAAAAAATCCTGTCGTCCCGGGCCGACCGGGGTCCTGCCGAAAAAAGTTACCCGATGTCCTGCCGAAAAAGGTCCCCCGGGGGATAAGGACCCCCTGTACTGCGCAGGCGCAGCGCGGACCCGCCGAAAATAGCCGAAGATGTACAGTCCCTGACAAAAGTCTTGTCGCTTCTCTATTTTGTAGAAACTCCTGCTATTAACCTGACTTTTAATTAATCATTTGGTGTTAGAAATAGCTCCAATGAAAAGCTAAAGCCCTCCCAAATGATGTTTAATGCACTGAAATAAATTTAGTTTCACTGAAAAAATATTTATAATTTAATCAAGACAGACAGGTAAAATTTTGGCAAGACAAAAGTTTTGTCGCTTATACAAAAATTTAACAACTTTACTGAAAATCCAAAATTATGTCAGCAAATTAAGTAGTGGTGCTGTGAGATCCAAATTTAATATCTTGTATGACTTCCATGAGCTTGAAGGACAGCATCCATGCGGTTTGGCAAGGATTCATACAATTTATTGATGAAGTCATCAGGAATAGCAAAGAAAACAGTCTTGCATGCCTCCCAGAGTTCATCAATATTCTTTGGTTTCGTCTTCCATGCTTCATCTTTCATCCTACACCACATATGCTCAATGATGTTCATGTCTGGTGACTGGGCTGGCCAATCCTGGAGCATCTTGATCTTCTTTGATGTGGAGATGGAAGTATGCAATGGAGCACCATCCTGCTGCAAAATTAGCCCTTTTTTATGGTTTTGAATATAAGAGGTAGCTAATAGAGTTGAGCGGACACCTGGATGTTCACGTTCGACGGGTTCGGCCGAACTTCGGAAAAAAGTTCGGGTTCGGGACCGAACTTTAACCCGAACCAGAAAGCGAACCCAATTAAAGTCAATGAGGACCCGGACTTCTAAGGACTAAAAAGGCTCTAAAAAAGTAATGGAAAGGGCTAGAGGGCTGCAAATGGCAGCAAAATGTTGTTAAGAGCATGGCAAGTGCTCTGCAAACAAATGTGGATAGGGAAATAACTTAAAATAACATAAAAAAAATAAAAAAATATGCTGGAGGCCCCCTTTTCAGCAGAAGAGGTACAGGAAGTCATTAAGAACCTCAGAAACTCAACGGCATGATGCCACACATATGGTGGGAATGCCCCAGAATACGCCCCTTCTGGAATAAATTATTCAATTTAATGGATAAGCTAGTCGGAAAATAAAATACTTTGAAATAAAAATGTAGCGGGGTGCTAAATTTAAGGGAAGTGTTTGAGTGGTAAATAGGCTCAAACACCCTAATTCTGTAGGATTCATGGACCATTTTGTCCTCGGGGGACAGTATTGGTGTGCAGTTCCCTGCGGCCTACAGGTGGCGCTGCCATGGTAGGCTAGGGTTGAACCGCCGATACAGTGCTGTGCCTTTTGTGTCCCCTCTTGGCAGTAGTACAGCGGGGCGGGGAACCTGCTGTGCATGCCGGGAGAGCATATAAAAGGGGCAGACCTTTGGCCTGGGGGCTGATGTCCAGTGGGGTCCGCGCCCAGGTGCCTTCGGCCTGGGTGCATGTGTTCCTGTTCCATCTCGGGCACCTTTAGCCTGGGGTGAGGTACTATCCTGGAGTTCCTGCTGCCCTGGGTATGGAGGCCTAGGGGCGGGAGTAAAGCCTGGAGTCCAGAGCCTTCGTCTGGAGTCCGCTAAGGGTCGAGGAGTCTTAGGGTGCCGCCTCATGTAGGGGACCCTGTTCCAGGGAAGGGAGGATCATTCTGATGGACCGATGCGGGATTCACGGTGAAGGAAGGGTCTGTTGACTCCCTGGAGAGATGTCTTCCCCTTGATATGGGCTAGGTTCATAGAAGGAGAAGCTCAAGGTCATCTTGACTGTATCAGAGGCCTTATTCACCCGGCCCGTGGCAGGGGCCTTATACACCCTGGTCTGTGGCAGAGACCAAAGTTCTCCAGGTCCGTGGCAGGGGCCTTGTAAACCCGGTCTGTGGCAGAGACCAACCTCAAGGTCTGTGGCAGAGACCGTGCACCTAAAACTGTTTGAGAAACCTAAGCAGTGAAGTGAATGTGCTACGTTTGTGCCTGGACCTCCTCCACACCTTAAGCTGTCCTGTTTCTTTGCTCTAACCTTTTCTATCCGAGTAGAGTTTATTTTGCCATGAGAGAATAAGAGTTGTAGTTTCAGCTGGTGTGGACATTGACTTTACTGGGAATTAAAGGACTTGCCTCTACCTACAGTAGAGGTGAGAATCATCCTCTGGAGGAGTTTTGACTCCGGCTGTGGACACGTCCCGTCAAGTACACCGCTCAACCTCTTTATATAGGAGGGTACGGGCTGGTAGTGCGGTGTGCCTTTCTCCCTCCTGCGAGGAGCCAACAACATAAAGGCAGGTAAGGGGGAAAGGATCTGTGTGCTACAAAAAAAAAATTTTAAAATCTTGACCTAGGAGGACGAGGTCCATATGGAGTAGGAGGTTGAGGTGGCGGTGGATGTGGCTGTGTAGGTGGAAGCGGCGGTGGAGGAGGACGAGGTAGCCAACACTGGTTCAAAAATACAACAATGGCTGGGTAAGGCCGGTGATGTGTCGAATTCTGTCCCCCGTCGAATAGTGTCCACCCTGTACTGCGCTTGCTCAGTATGTAGGACAAGGGGATTTCGAAAATCTCCCAAGACGAACGGCGCCTGCGTGGTAAGTTCAGGTGAAGGCCACACCATCTGTGGTTCAAGCCGAGCCAAGTGAGGCCGTGCCCGAAGCGTGGCGATCGAAGCGAGCCCATGAGGGGCCCTGTTACTATGTGCTACCGTATGTCCACTTGGATGGTGGGGCTTGAACCTGCACTCACGGCGCAGGCGCCATTCATCTTTGGAGATTTTGTGAATCTCCTTGTCCTCTGTACTGCGCAAGCACTGCGCCTTCGCAGTACGGGCCGGACACAATCCGATGGCCGGACAGTTTTTGTCACAACACCGGTATACATGTCTATTCTGCAGAAGGTACTGACAAGTCCTGTGGGATCCATGCCTGGTTCATTTTAATGAACGTGAGCTTGTCCACATTGGCTCTGGACAGACGGCTGCGCTTGTCTGTGATAACGCCCCCTGCCATGCTAAATACACGTTCAGATAATACACTGGCTGCAGGGCAGGCCAGCACCTCCAAGGCATAAAGGGCAAGCTCAGGCCATGTGCCCAGATTGGAGACCCAGAAGTTAAAGGGGGCAGACCCGTCATCCAGTACGTGTAGGCCTGTGGACACATACTGCTCAAATATTTTTTGTGGCCCTAAATGGCGTTTTTTGGAAGACCACAACACACCCACAGTACGTAACCGCTGAATCGCAGAGCTACAGAACTGCAGAAAATGCTATTAAAAAAAAAAATTGTTTTTTTAGTATAGCACAGTAGAAGACAAATATATGGAAATTGTTTATTTCACACACCTCCACATATGTATAACACACTGCAAATTTTTTTTGTGGCCCTAAATGGCGGTTTTTGGAAGACCACAACACACCCACAGTACATAACCGCTGAATCGCAGAGCTACAGAACTGCAGAAAATGCTATTCAAAAAAAATGTTTTTTTTTTAGTATAGCACAGTAGAAGACAAATATATAGAAATTGTTTATTTCACACACCTCCACATATGTATAACACACTGCAAAATATTTTTTGTGGCCCTAAATGGCATTTTTTGGAAGACCACAACACACCCACAGTACATAACCGCTGAATCGCACAGCTGCAGAACTGCAGAAAATGCTATTAAAAAAAAAAGGTTTTTTATTTAGCATAGCACAGTAGAAGACAAATATATAGAAATGGTTTATTTCACACACCTCCACATATGTATAACACACTGCAAAATATTTTTTGTGGCCCTAAATGGGTCTTTTTGCAAGAGTACATTAAAGTGCAAATTTTTATTTATTTTTTTTGCCCTAAATGGGTCTTTTTTTGCACGAGCAAAATAAAATGCAATTTTTTATTTTTTTTGGCCTAAATGGGTCTTTTGGAAAAGAGCACAATAAAGTGCCTTTTTTTGCCCTAAATGGGTCTTTTTCCAAGAGCAGAATACACCCACAGTATGGAAACGGTGTATCTCTCAATGTAATATATGCAGTGCTGGTGCACTGAGCTTGCAGATAAAAGTTAGATTTTCTCTGACACTGGGCTCATGGCAGTGTAAAAAGACTGTGCACCGCAACACAAAGGGCTCTTTCACACGGAGGTCCGTTCAGGTCCGCCTGTCAGTTTTTTAGGCGGACCTGAAACGGATCCTCCATGCACCCCTATGGAAGCACGGATGTCAGCGGAGACATGTCCGCTGACATCCGCTCCGCTCCGCCAAAGTGTGACGGAGGAAAACCCTATTTTTCCTTCCGTCGGCGGAGCGGATCGGATGACGACGGACTCTACGGTCCGTCGTCATCCGATTCCCCATAGGGGAGAGCGGCGCTCTGACAGGGCGGTCCCTGCACAGTGTGCGGGGACCGCCCAGTCATCCGTCGGCTCAGCGGGGATCAACGGAGCGATCGCCGCTGAGCAAGCGGAGCTTCACGGGGCGGATCTGCACGGATCCGCCCCGTGTGAAAGGGGCCAAACAGGTAAACCTATGCAGATCGCTGAGTTATATCTCTGAATCTGGACTCCTATTCCTATATAATAAATCTCTCTCCCTGAAAACACCAACAGGAACCTGGCCCTACACTACACTGTCTCTCTATCTTTTCCCTCAGATTCCAGAATCAGGACTAACTCATGTATTTTCAATCTCTCCCAATAAGCAACAGCAGCAGACAAGATCCTCTCCCTATCTATTCTGAAGCAGAGTGAGGTGTGTGCTGTGTGCCTCTAGCTTATATAGAAGCTGGGTCACATGTTGCACTGACCAATCACAGCCATGCCATTAGTAGGCATGGCTATGATGGCTTCTAAGGGCACACCAGCTAATCAAAAGGTGATTGGCTGGCCCCTGAAGCATTTCTAACTGCGCCATTAGATTGCCGAACCCGAACTCGAACACGGACTTTCACTCAAAGTCCGGGTTCGGGTTCGGGAAAAAGCTAAAGTTTGGTACAGACCCGAACTTTACAGTTCGGGTTCGCTCAACCCTAGTAGCTAAGATTTCTTGGTATTTTAGACTATTGATGTTGCCTTCCACCCTGCAGATCCCTCGCACACCCCCATACTGGATGTAACCCCAGACCATAATTTTGCCTCCACCAAACTTCACTGTTTTCTGGGTAAATCTCGGCTCCATGCGGGTTCCAGTTGGTCTCCTGCAATATTTGCGGCGACTGTGGTGTAATTCAACAGAAGATTCATCTGAAAAATCCACCTTCTCCCACTTTTCCAGAGTCCATCCTTTTAGCAGGCTGTGGCCCTTGGCAAATGCCACACGGTTTTTCAATTGTCTTTTGTTTAGTGCTGGCTTATGGGCACTGATTCGACCATGGAGGCCATTTCGAGACAGAATCTGACAAACTGTTCTGGTTGACACAGGGACTTCAGGTGACCAGGTCTCGTGGAGCTCTGCTGCAGTGGAAAATGGGCTGGCCTTGGATTTTCGAGCCAACAAACGGTCCTCTCGAGCAGTTGTCTTGCGGGGTCGGCCTGACCTGGCCTTGTCCAAAACGTCTCCAGTCTCTTCAAATCTTTTTTTTATCCTCTGAACTTGACGCTGAGACACATTGAAGGTGTCTGCCACATCAGCAGTGGATCTGGTCTTCAGCCTCTTGATAATCAACACTTTAGTCTCCGGGTGAATCTTAGGCATGTTTGCAGAGGTCTAGTTGCAGTTGAGAAGGTCTAGTGTACTGGTGTTCTTTTTATACACACCTGAGACCTAATTGATCCATTATTAGTCACAGGTGAAGCTCATATAACAAGGCGACAACACTTATGTCTTGGCAAAAATTTACTCAATGGGCTTTACCAAGCTGTGAATATTAGAATACTTTTTGTCAGTTTCGTTTTGCACTGAAACATTATTACAAAAGCTGTTGGGATTAAAATTACCCATTTCTTGTAACAAAATCTTGATTAGAAATATATTTTAGTAGCATTTCAGGTCAATTTGTACACAAGCGACAAGACTTTTGTCAGGGACTGTAGAGCTGGAATCAGCTCTACACGGTGCCTACGCAATGTGTCAGAAGATGCCGCACGCTCCCAATGCTAGTGCTACTCTGCAAGGGGCGGGGGTGATTTTAGAAATAAAGTACACGTCTTAGCGGGGCGTGTTAAAACAAATGGAGGGTGGGTTTTGCAATGTTGATAACGCCCCGCTAAGACGTGTACTTTATTCCTAAAATCACCCCCGCCCCTTGCAGAGTTGCACTAGCGTGCGGCATGTGTCATAGTCATTGCGCAGGCGCCATGTAGAGCTGACTCTTAGATCTACATCTTTGGCTATTTTCGGCGGCTCCGTTGAGGTTCGTACTGCGCAAGCGCCGCGCCTGCACAATACAGGGCGGTCCTTATCCGCCGGGGGGAACTTCTTCGGCAGAACACCGGCGAGGGGGAGGGGGGGTATTGAAGGACCTGGCCTTGAGGCGGCAAAGAGAGTAAATCCGGGCCTGGATAAGAGTTGCTATAATTTTCAATATTCCACTTTTTTGTGTGTCTATATTTTTACCTAAGTAGTACTGTATTCAGTTAACCACAGGGCCATCAGATTTTAGGCCACTGAACAGAGAAGTAGGAAGATGCAATGTCATGAGATGTGACTTTTGGTACTGTCTCAGAGGGAAATTAACTAGAGCTAAGGCTTTCCAAACTTAGTTCCTTCCAAAAGTTTTAAGCACACGGAATGCCAGAGCAAGGAAAATCCGGTGCTTGGTCATGAAGCCTTTCTGACAAAGTCACAGTGTTATTGAATGAGGTAGTCCTATTGTGAAGTACCTAGACAGTAGTCACGATATAGGCTGTGATGGGATAAGTAATGGTACACAGGGCACAGCCACATGGCTGCTTATATTCATTGTCCTGTCTCCAACCTTTCTGGTCAGCCAAAAAGAACCAAGAACCAAAAAGAAAGAGAAAACTTTCACATAGGTCTTGTAATGTATTCTGTTACTTGACATATATCTATATATCACCTAAGTTTGGTAAATTAAGCTTTTTCTTGCATAAGCATTTGCCTAGCTTTTGTAAAAATCAGTTATTGATGGGTCCTGACTGATTAAACCTGATTAACCACTTAAGCCCCGGACCATTTCGGGCCATTAGGACCAGGCCTGTTTTTGGGATTCGGCACTGCGCTGCTTTAACTGTAAATTGTGCGGACATGCAATGTTGTACCCAAATGAAATTTGCGTCCTTTTCTTCCCACAAATAGAGCTTTCTTTTAATGGTATTTGATTGCCTCTGCGATTTTTATTTTTTGCGATATAAACCGAAAAAGACCGAAAATTTTGAAAAAAATTTATATTTTCTACTTTTTGTTATAAGAAAAATTGAATAAACTCAATTTTAGTCATACATTTAGGCCAAAATGTATTCAGCCACATGTCTTTAGTAAAAAAAAATGTCAATAAGCGTATATTTATTGGTTTGCGCAAAAGTTATAGCGTTTACAAACTAGGGTACATTTTCTGAAATTTACACAGCTTTAAATTTATGACTGCCTATCTCATTTCTTGAGGTGCTAAAATGGCAGGGCAGTACAAAACCCCCCAAAATGACCCCATTTTGGAAAGTAGACACCCCAAGGAAATTGCTGAGAGGCATGTTGAGCCCATTGAATATTTTTTTTTTGTCCCAAGTGATTGAATAATGACAAAAAAAAAAATTACAAAAAGTTGTCACTAAATGATATATTGCTCACACATGCCATGGTTATATGTGGAATTGCACCCCAAAATACATTCTGCTGCTTCTCCTGAGTACGGGGATACCACATGTGTGGGACTTTTTAGGAGCCTAGCCACGTACGGGACGCCGGAAACCAAGCACCGCCTTCAGGATTTCTAAGGGCGCAAATTTTTGATTTCACTCCTCACTACCTATCACAGTTTCGAAGGCCATAAAATGCCAAAATAGCACAAAACCCCCCCCAAATGACCCCATTTTGGAAAGTAGACACCCCAAGCTATTTACTGAGAGGCATGTTCAGTCCATGGAATATTTTATATTTTGCCACAAGTTGCGGGAATATGACAAACTTTTTTTTTTTTTGCACAAAGTTGTCACTAAATGATATATTGCTCACACATGCCATGGGCATATGTGAAATTACACCCCAAAATACATTCTGCTGCTTCTCCTGAGTACGGGGATACCACATGTGTGGGACTTTTTGGGAGCCTAGCCGCGTACGGGACCCCAAAAACCAAGCACCGCCTTCAAGGTTTCTAAGGGCATAAATTTTTGATTTCACTCCTCACTACCTATCACAGTTTTAAAGGCCATAAAATGCCAAGATGGCACAAAACCCCCCCAAATTACCCCATTTTGGAAAGTAGACACCCCAAGCTATTTGCTGAGAGGCATGTTGACCCCATTGAATATTTATTTTTTTGGTCCCAAATGATTGAATAATGACAAAAAGAAAAAAAAAATGTACAAAAAGTTGTCACTAAATGATATATTGCTCACACATGCCATGGTTATATGTGGAATTGCACCCCAAAATACATTCTGCTGCTTCTCCTGAGTACGGGGATACCACATGTGTGGGACTTTTTAGGAGCCTAGCCACGTATGGGACCCCGGAAACCAAGCACCGCCTTCAGGATTTCTAAGGGCGCAAATTTTTGATTTCACTCCTCACTACCTATCACAGTTTCGAAGGCCATAAAATGCCAAAATAGCACAAAACCCCCCCAAATGACCCCATTTTGGAAAGTAGACACCCCAAGCTATTTACTGAGAGGCATGTTCAGTCCATGGAATATTTTATATTTTGCCACAAGTTGCGGGAATATGACAAACTTTTTTTTTTTTGCACAAAGTTGTCACTAAATGATATATTGCTCACACATGCCATGGGCATATGTGAAATTACACCCCAAAATACATTCTGCTGCTTCTCCTGAGTACGGGGATACCACATGTGTGGGACTTTTTGGGAGCCTAGCCGCGTACGGGACCCCAAAAACCAAGCACCGCCTTCAAGGTTTCTAAGGGCATAAATTTTTGATTTCACTCCTCACTACCTATCACAGTTTTAAAGGCCATAAAATGCCAAGATGGCACAAAACCCCCCCAAATGACCCCATTTTGGAAAGTAGACACCCCAAGCTATTTGCTGAGAGGCATGTTGACCCCATTGAATATTTATTTTTTTGGTCCCAAATGATTGAATAATGACAAAAAGAAAAAACAAATGTACAAAAAGTTGTCACTAAATGATATATTGCTCACACATGCCATGGTTATATGTGGAATTGCACCCCAAAATACATTCTGCTGCTTCTCCTGAGTACGGGGATACCACATGTGTGGGACTTTTTAGGAGCCTAGCCACGTACGGGACCCCGGAAACCAAGCACCGCCTTCAGGATTTCTAAGGGCGCAAATTTTTGATTTCACTCCTCACTACCTATCACAGTTTTGAAGGCCATAAAATGCCAAAATAGCACAAAACCCCCCCAAATTACCCCATTTTGGAAAGTAGACACCCCAAGCTATTTGCTGAGAGGCATGTTGAGTCCATGGAATATTTTATATTTTGCCACAGGTTGCGGGAATATGACAAACTTTTTTTTTTTTGCACAAAGTTGTCACTAAATGATATATTGCTCACACATGCCATGGGCATATGTGAAATTACACCCCAAAATACATTCTGCTGCTTCTCCTGAGTACGGGGATACCACATGTGTGGGACTTTTTGGGAGCCTAGCCGCGTACGGGACCCCAAAATCCAAGCACCGCCTTCAAGGTTTCTAAGGGCATAAATTTTTGATTTCGCTCCTCACTACCTATCACAGTTTTGAAGGCCATAAAATGCCAAGATGGCACAAACCCCCCCAAATGACCCCATTTTGGAAAGTAGACACCCCAAGCTATTTGCTGAGAGGCATGTTGAGCCCATTGAATATTTTTTTTTTGTCCCAAATGATTGAATAATGACAAAAAGAAAAAAAAAATGTACAAAAAGTTGTCACTAAATGATATATTGCTCACACATGCCATGGTTATATGTGAAATTACACCCCAAAATACATTCTGCTGCTTCTCCTGAGTACGGGGATACCACATGTGTGGGACTTTTTGGGAGCCTAGCCGCGTACGGGACCCCAAAAACCAAGCACCGCCTTCAAGGTTTCTAAGGGCATAAATTTTTGATTTCACTCCTCACTACCTATCACAGTTTTGAAGGCCATAAAATGTCAAAATAGCCCAAAACCCCCACAAATGACCCCATTTTGGAAAGTAGACACCCCAAGCTATTTGCTGAGAGGCATGGTGAGTATTTTACAGCTCTCATTTGTTTTTGAAAATTAAGAAAGACATTTTTTTTTCTTTTTTTTTTTCTTTTTTTACATTTTCAAAACTTTGTGACAAAAAGCGAGATCTGCAAAATACTCAACATACCTCTCAGCAAATAGCTTGGGGTGTCTACTTTCCAAAATGGGGTCATTTGGGGGGGTTTGTGCCATCTGGGCATTCCATGGCCTCCGAAACTGTGATAGGCAGTGAGGAGTGAAATCAAAAATTTACACCCATAGAAATCCTGAAGGCGGTGCTTGGTTTTTGGGGTCCCGTACGCGACTAGGCTCCCAAAAAGTCCCACACATGTGGTATCCCCGTACTCAGGAGAAGCAACAGAATGTATTTTAGGGTGTAATTCCACATATGCCCATGGCATGTTTGAGCAATATATAATTTAGTGACAACTTTTTGTACATTTTTTTTTTTTTTGGTCATTATTCAATCACTTGGGACAAAAAAAAAAAATATTCAATGGGCTCAACATGCCTCTCAGCAAATAGCTTGAGGTGTCTACTTTACAAAATGGGGTCATTTGGGGGGGTTTTGAACTGTCCTGGCATTTTATGCACAACATTAGGAAGCTTATGTCACACATCATCCACTCTTCTAACCACTTGAAGACAAAGCCCTTTCTGACACTTTTTGTTTACATGAAAAAAAAAATTTTTTTGCAAGAAAATTATGTTTAACCCCCAAACATTATATATTTTTTTAAAGCAAAGGCCCTACAGATTAAAATAGTGGGTGTTGCATTTTTTTTTTCCACACAGTATTTGCGCAGCGATTTTTCAAACGCATTTTTTGGGGGAAAAACACACTTTTTTTATTTTTAATGCACTAAAAAACACTATATTGCCCAAATGTTTGATGAAATAAAAAAGATGATCATAGGCCGAGTACATGGATACCAAACACGACATGCTTTAAAATTGCGCACAAACGCGCAGCGGCGACAAACTACATTCATTTTTAAAAGCATTTAAAAGCCTTTACAGGTTACCACGTTAGATTTACAGAGGAGGTCTACTGCTAAAATGACTGCCCTCAATCTGACCTTCGCGGTGATACCTCACATGCATGATGCAATTGCTGTTTACATATGACGCTAGACCGACTCTTGCTTTCGCCTTTGCGCAAGAGCAGGGGGGGACAGCGGTGCTTTTTTTTTTTTTTATTATTTATTTGGCTTTTTTATTTTATTTTTAAACTGTGCCTTCCATATTTAATTTTTTTACCATTTTTATCGTTATCTCAGGGAATGTAAATATCCCCTATGATAGCAATAGGTAGTGACAGGTACTCTTTTTTTGAAAAAAATTGGGGGGTTAGACCCTAGATCTTTCCTCTGCCCTCAAAGCATCTGACCACACCAAGATCGGTGTGATAAAATGCTTTCCCAATTTCCCAATGGCGCTTTTTATATCCGGGGGGGGGGACATTCCCTCCCACTGCTTGTAAAAGCAGTCTAGAGGCTAATTATCTGCTAGAATTGCTTTTACATGAAAGCCGGCTGCTGGCTGAAAAGAATGATACCAAGATGATACCTAAACCCGCAGGCATCATTCTGGTATAAACATTCAAAGTCCAGCAACATACCAGTACGTTGCTGGTCCTTGTTGGACATGTATTGTAATCTTTTTTTTCATACAGCCTATTGGCTGAACGAAAAAAAGAGATTGATTGGTGGGTATGCCCACCATTAGAATACCTCCCTTCATCCACCCACTTCTAATGATGGGCATATATGCCGAAGCATGGGGGCATCCTCCCGCAAAAAAGTTATGCCGCGTACACACGGTCAAGCCTTCGTCGGAATTTCGACCGTATGTACGCGGCATAAAAGGTTATGCCGCGTACACACGGTCGGACTTTTCCACAGGCAAGCCTCCGTTGGAATTTCGACCGTATATACGCGGCATTAGGAGCAAAATCACTCCTCCGCCCCTGCTGCCCCCATGCTTCGGCATATATGCTCTTTTTTTTAACTGTGGTGGTGAAATCACCTCCTACAGCGTTGGAGTCACGGCTTTATGTATCGTGGGAGCAAACGCTGTTGCTGTCAAGATAAATAGATCCGCGCTGCAACTGAATGGCGTACCTGCTAAGCAAATGGTGGTTAACATTAAAACAAAGTAACATTACAGTACAACAGTAAGACCTTACCATGCCATACCTGCAAAGCAAATACCAAAACAAAACCTAGTAAAAAATAAAAAAATGTTTTAACGCAACCTGTGCCTAAAATATATATATGCCGAAGCATGGGGGCATCCTCCCGCAAAAAAGTTATGCCGCGTACACACGGTCGGAATTTTCCACGGGCAGGCCTCCGTCGGAATTTCGACCGTATGTACGCGGCATTAGGAGCAAAATCGCTCCTCCGCCCCTGCTGCCCCCATGCTTCGGCATATATGCTCTTTTTTTTAACTGTGGTGGTGAAATCACCTCCTACAGCGTTGGAGTCACGGCTTTATGTATCGTGGGAGCAAACGCTGTTGCTGTCAAGATAAATAGATCCGCGCTGCAACTGAATGGCGTACCTGATAAGCAAATGGTGGTTAACATTAAAACAAAGTAACATTACAGTACAACAGTAAGACCTTACCATGCCATACCTGCAAAGCAAATACCAAAACAAAACCTAGTAAAAAATAAAAAAATGTTTTAACGCAACCTGTGCCTAAAATATATATATGCCGAAGCATGGGGGCATCCTCCCGCAAAAAAGTTATGCCGCGTACACACGGTCGGAATTTTCCACGGGCAGGCCTCCGTCGGAATTTCGACCGTATGTACGCGGCATTAGGAGCAAAATCGCTCCTCCGCCCCTGCTGCCCCCATGCTTCGGCATATATGCTCTTTTTTTTAACTGTGGTGGTGAAATCACCTCCTACAGCACTGGAGTCACGGCTTTATGTATCGTGGGAGCAAACGCTGTTGCTGTCAAGATAAATAATTCCGCGCTGCAGTTGAATGGCGCACCTGAAAACAAAAAATTACATACCTGAAAAGCAAGCATGATAAAACATTGCAGAATAGAATACAGTAAAAAAGAGCAGAACAATAGAGAGAAAATAGAGAGAGAGAGAACAATAAAACGACAACTATTTTTGTTTTTTTTATTTTATATTTTTTTTGTGTTTTGTTTTTTACGTTTTTTTTTTTCTTTTTTACACTTTTTTTTGTAACTTTACAACTGTAATGGTTCGGGTCTCTCAAAATGTAATGGCATCTTGGGAGACCCTGTGTAAGTGTGTCCTTGTCTGTGAAATGCTGTACCCTACGCTAAAACTTCACTTTTGAGTGGTAGCGTTCAAAACATTCACCTTGGCAAAGACCAGGCTTGTCAGGACAGAGTGGACAAAAACTACGGGTGTCACGCCTAAATCCGCGCTTGCTACAGACACGACATCTTTTTTGGGGGTGGCTTTGGGTAGGGGTACTCGGGAGGACATACGAATAATGCCTCTCATGCAGCCGGCTTACTGCATTTGGTTGGGGATGGTGAGGTGCAGAACCGCCTGGATACAGGAGTTCTGTGACTATCTCATTCTGGAATTTTAGAAGAGATAACGTCCCGCCTGAAGCTCTGTATAGCACATGAGCGTTCAGCAAAGCCAATTGGAATAATGATAGAGACACTTTTTTGTACCAGCGTCTCGCCTTACGGTCAATTAGATACGGCGCCATCAACTGGTCGTTGAGGTCCACCCCTCCCATATTTTGGTTATATTCGTGGACACAGAGGGGTTTCTCCACAACACCAGTCGCCGTACGAATTTGGACTGTCGTGTCTGCATGAAGGGAGGTAAGAAGGAAAACATTCTTATTGTCCCTCCACTTCATAGCGAGCAAGTTATTACACTTCAAGCAGGCTCTCTCCCCCAGCCTAAGACGGGCATCTACAAGCCGCTGGGGAAAGCCCCGGCGATTAGGTCGCACGGTGCCACATGCTCCAATCTGATGATCAAACAAGTGACTAAACAGTGGCACGCTCGTGTAATAATTGTCCACATACAAGTGGTACCCCTTTACGAATAAGGGTGACACCAAGTTCCACACTATCTTGCCAGCGCTCCCTATGTAATCCGGGCAGTTGACCGACTCAATCTGACTGTCTTTTCCCTCATAAACCGTAAAGTTCACTACATAGCCTGTTGCCCTGTCACAGAACTTGTAGAGCTTGACCCCGTATCTGGCACGCTTGCTGGGAAGGTACTGCTTGAAAGACAAGCGGCCAGAAAATTTAATCAGGGACTCATCAACGCAGACAACTTGATCGGGAGTAAACAAGGCTGCAAAACGTTCGTTGAAGTGGTTTATGAGGGGCCGAATTTTATAGAGCCGGTCGTATTCAGGGTCCCCACGTGGACGACAAAGTTCATTGTCGTTGAAGTGCATGAACCGCAAAATCTGCTCGTATCGTGCCCTGGACATGGAGGCAGAGAACACGGGCATGTGGTCAATTGGGTGCGTGGACCAATAAGCACGCAATGACGGAAATTTATGTGTGCCCATGTTGAGGGAAAGGCCCAGAAAGGTCTTAAATTCGGAAACCGTAATTGGTTTCCAATTTCTGGCAATTTTAGGCAACTGGGGGTTAGCGGCGATAAATTGACCAGCATATAAATTACTCTGGTCCACAATAGATCTATAGAGATCTTCCGTGAAAAACAGCGAATAAAAATCAATTGGAATAAAATCAGCTGTTTCCACCTGAATACCGGGTTGGGCAGTGAATGGGGGAAGTACGGGTTCTGCAGAAGTGGTGGGGACCCAATCAGGATAGGCGAATTCTGCAGGAAGGGCAGTATGGGCACGACGGGCCTGCCTTTGTCTTCTTGGTGGCAGCGGGACACTACTTGTGCTTGCCACCTCGCCAGCTTGAACTGCACTTATGGGACTCGCCACGTCACCAAGTGTTACTGCAGTGCTGGATGTACGTCCAGGCTGTACTAGGCCGCTGGTGCTTGCCAGTTCACCAGAAGGAATAGCGGCGCTAGTACTACTCTGCTCCATGATACGAGAGACCTGTGGTTCTTGCTCCTCAACAACCTCAGAAGATCGGGATCGGGTACACCTGACCTTAGCAGAGACCTCAACTTCGTCGTCAGAGCTATCTGACGTGGGGCCGCTGACGTCACTGTCTTCTACGGGAAGATATTCTGAGCCTGAATCTGACAGATACGTGACCTCCTCTTCACTATCTGTCATGCTCAGAATCTCGTAGGCCTCTTTACTAGTGTACCTTCGTCTTGCCATTTTGGGCTCTAAATTTAGGGGTACACTAGTAAGATTCACAGGAAAAAAAGCACCTGACTGTCGTCAGCAAATATATCAAACGCTACAAAAAAACTGTTAGCGATCGCAGGGATCAGGCCTGTCTCTGCGAACACTGCAGTTATGTGTGTTGTGTTTGGTAAGTGACAGTGATCGATCGATACTGCACTTGGGTGGGCTGGGCTGGGCTGGGCTGGGCGGAGGGGCTAAACGCAGGCGCTAGCAGGTATCTGGGCTGATCCCGCTAACACTGCGTTTTTGGGAACCCTAAACCGCTGGGGATGCTAGTATAGATCTGATCAGATACTATAACACTAAGGGGGGTGTATGCTTTGCGCGTGGGTGTTAGCGTTACTGGCACTAACCTAACACTGCCTGGGGCGACGCAGACCCTCTCTGGCGCTAAAACCTAATTGATCTCACCTGCCGGGCGATCAGGGGGGTTAAACCTTTATTGGGTTATATACGGCGGGTGCCCTGATGCTATAAAAAGCAAACTAATCAACCAGCGTCACCCGTAACCTTTATATGGTGATCACTGGTGAAAGGGTTAACTAGGGGCAATCAGGGGGTTAAAACCTTTATTAGGTTAAATATGGGGGTACCTGACACTATATAAAAACCTGACGGGTAACCTAAATAACTAAATAACTTACTGGCTAACCAGTGACACCAGTGACGCTTATACGGCGATCACTGGTGAAAGGGTTAACTCTAGGGGCAATCAGGGGGTTAAAATAATATATGGGGGTACCTGACACTAATAAAAACCTGCGGCGAACCTAAAAAAAAATAACTGCCTATCTAAAACACCAGCGACACGAATACAGCGATCGGAAAAACAATCGCTTAGTGACGCTGAAGTTAGGGGGTGAAAGGGTTACCTGGGGGGTGATCAAGGGGTTAAACCTTTATTAGGGGGGGTTAGGGGGCTACCCTGGACCTAAAGGGGCCTAATCCTAACTGCCCTGCAACTTTTTACAATCACAGATGACACTAAATGCAGTGATCAGTAAAATAAATGATCACTGCAATCAGTGACACTGTGATTGGGGGCTTTGGGGTGACCTGGGGGGTGATCTGGGGGTGACTGGGGGGTGATTTGTGTGCCTATGTGTACCTACGTGTCAGTGGACTGTTGGAGCACTAACCTCTGTCTTCTCTCCTCGGCGCCGGGATCGAAAAGACCGCGGCGAGGGAGATGACATCACTTCCTCCAGCCTGTGTTTACATCACATGGCGGAGGAAGCATTTTCATTGGCCGGGAGCGATCGCGAGGGGGGGGGCGGAATCGAGCGGCCGCCCCCTCATGCCTGATCGCTCCCGAACACTTAACGGCCGCTCACTGCAGTGAAGGGGGGTCCGGATGGACCCCCCAACTGCACAAAGGCGATCACGTAGATCTACGTGATTCTGCCTGTCCGTGCCATTCTGCCGACGTAAATCGGCGGTGGGCGGTCGTTAAGTGGTTAAAATATACGTGTAGTGGTTTTGTACATATTTTATTTATCATGTTCACAGCATGGGACTCTGATAAGTGACTGTACAATACCTTTAAAAAAAATCTTTACTACCAGCAAACCTAAAATTGACTGGAATACTTTTGGGAACTAGGATTTACTATATGTGGTGAATATTCCCATGCTATCACTTTAAATAGAGTTACTGTAATAAGTGACCAGCTGCTGCAGACACCTTATCTATAGCTAGTGCGGTAGTGGTTTGTATAGAATAATGATGTTGCGCTGCTGTATTTATTGTGAAAATAAACTATACACCCATCCTAACTTGCTGGAGGTGTGCAAAGATTTAAACAATAGTGGTTCAAATGTTGTGCAAAATATGCAATCAAGTATCTAAACCTAACAAAAATTACATTACACTAGATAGCTGATGGTCGTGAAAATTAAAATGAGAAGACAATTGTGCAAATATCGCAAATAAATATGTAAAAAACATTAAACATTCATCTCTTAATGGAAGTGATTACATTTAAACAACAAATTGTTACTAATAGATGATGAACAAGATGAGTCCAAAAATTATGATAATAGTGATAAATTGAAAAAGGTGGTGGATATTCAAATAATGCTGTCTCTGGTGTATCCCTTCACCATACAAGTAAGTGGATAAAAAGTGGTGTCTTCTCTTTTCGGTGTTGTGACACCTACGTGCTTACTAGCCTCTCACCTTACTGCTGTAAGGTAACAGCATATGTTAGTTGTCGCAGTCTGGTGGTCTGTGTATATCTGCTTGCCTCTAGGGGTCCTCTAGTATTCCACCCCAGCTTACTGGATCTCCATGGTGAGTGGGTCTTCTCTATGGTGATCCTGGGGGTGGTGATTATCCTCCATAATTATATTCATATGTAAGAGAGACTCCCCATAGTGTGATACCGTTTTAAAAGTTTTAAAAATGTAATCAGGTTAAAATCAGAATTGAACTCACATTAAAGCAAGTAGACTGTGCATTTACTCCACGAGTGCGAACTCATACCACCTATTGCGTCACTTCAGCTATGCCTCCACTCACGCCCTACGCATTATGCTACGCCCCACGTGACTTCATCAGGCAATGAAAGGCTAGTGACCACTTAGGTGTCACAACACCGAAAAGAGAAGACACCACTTACCTTTTTATCCACTTACTTGTATGGTAAAGGGATTCACCAGTTCTTAAGGACCACCGGAGACAGCATTATTTGAATATCCACCACCTTTTTTAATTTATCACTGTTATCATAATTTTTAGACCCTTGTTCATCATCTATTAGTATGAATTTTTTGTTTAAATGTATTCACTGCCTTTATGAGATGAATGTTTAATGTTTTTTTACTTATTTATTTGCACAACTGTCTTCTAATTTTTATTTTCACGGCCATCAGCTATCTAGTGTAATATATTGTGTAACATTATGATTTTTGTTAGTTTTAGATACTTGATTGTGTAATTTTCACAACATTTGAACCACTATTGTTCACATCTTTGCACACCTACAACAAGTTAGGATGGGTGTATAGGATTTTATATAAAACACAGAAATTGCCGCTCCAGGCAGATAAGATTAGGAAAGTGCTTCTCTCAGGTACCAAGGGTGCTGGCAATGCACGTAGCAATAAAGAAAATAGGTGAGGACAGCCGCACTCCAATCCAACGTATGTTTATTCAAGGAAAACAGGCACTACAAAAACCAGCATAACTCAGGACAGCTGACGCGTTTCACACTGATTCAGTGTTTACTCATAGCTCATGCTATTTAAAAGTTCTGAATATCTTTATTGTGAACCATCAGTCGCCAGTATCCGAAGGCAACACAAAGGTTGGACTTCAATCCCCTTTATACTCCCTAAATCTGCAGAACAAATGAGGGTAGACACCTCAGTGCAAATTCAAATATTGCCTATCAGAGCTTATACTACAAACGTGTCGCATATGGACCCTGGGTTGCCCATAGTATGTTATAAGTCTAGATGACCAGGTTGCCTTTCTTTTAAACTCAAACTCCACTTGATTTTTCCTCATTAGTGTTCAGCAAACAAGTGCTTAGGGTATCTTGCTTATCCACTTTATTCCTTATAGCAAAACTTTTGCCTACTTTTTGACTCTTATTGTGCCATCATCATTTGTTACCTATACAGTTTTGCTTTCTTTAGCTGAGCACTACCAAGTGTCCTTCAAAACAATGCATATCTCTCTATATTGGTAGTGCTATATAATACAGAATGCCATCCCAGTTCAGCCTTCAGCAGTTCAGTGTGAAAAACCCACATCAATCAGTTCAAACATCTTTATCTTGGTTTGGGAAATCTACACCACGGCCCAGAGATTCAGGCAACATTCTAGAAGTGGGTGTTATAAATATATCATTCCTTCACTTTACACTCTACATTAAATGAGTAATAGCTGTATTGCATTAAAAAGGCGCAATACATTGCCAGGATAAACAATCAGAGGTCAGCTATGGTGGCTGTCTCACCCCCTCTCCTAGAAAATAAACAGCAGAGCTGGATGTTTTAATCAGAGCTCTGATGAGCCATGCGGCGTTGAGAAGATTGCATTACATGGGTGCATGTTCTAGTCACTGCCTCTTCTGGGCTTTGCCTGCAAGTTTGTCTTTGCAGATAGATTGCTTTATGAGTTTCATTGCCCAAATAACAGTCAAGAATCTTAGAATTATGTTGCTTTGTTCATATGTTTTTACAGTTCTGTGTGTATCCTTAAACCTAAAAAAAATTGTGTTGGAATATTTAAAGGATATGTGCACTCTTAACCCAAAAATCAAAGTGATTTAATTATCTCCACTTGGAAGTAATCCTATCCACTGCTGATAATGGGTTCTGGGGACTAAGGACTTTCTTTTCTGTGGCTAGACCCTGTCTTTAGTTCAACATGTGGCAGATTCTAAAAGAAACAAGTGCTGGTGCTGACAGTTTATTGGCCTTAGGCAGGCCAGGCAATGAATTAAAGAATTTTGGCATAAAAGAGATAAATGGTTCATACAGTTTATTTATGCAGAATCTAGGATTGTTAAACTTCACTTAACCCTGAACCAGACCTTTACCCTCCCTGACTACACTTTACTTTCTCCCGCTTTCCCCTCCTTTCTGCTCTCTATTTTTTCAGATTCTGCACAAGTGGAGATGTGCTGCAGGGTCTCTGGTCCCAGCAGTGTGCCTGCATGAAGACTGAACTGGTATGGAAATTCCAACACTCTGTCCATGCATACACGGAAACCCAGTGTGCGTGCAGATGTGCCACAGGGTTCTGCCAGGCCTTGAAGGCCAAGAAGAGAACTTGGGCACATCTGTGCACATGTCAGAGTAAGAAAGATGGTGGCAACGGAGGGGGTGGAGGCAAATCTACAGGGAACTGAAGTTCCTCTTTAAATTCATTTTAAGGACCAACTACTGTATTTTTACTGTAACTTTCTAATTTTACAAAGAAACATGTGGGTTGTTCCTTGCCACTTTATTTCTCTCTCTCCCTCTCTTACATGATTTATCTTGAATGGCTATAGTATAAGTAAAAGAAGATGGTATAGTTTTCAGTTTTTAGACGTTCTCTACACAAAAGTTTTATTGGACAAGATTTCAAGTGTTACTTTGGGTGTTGTCAATGTCCAGCAGAAATAATTACAGCTCCAAACATTTACAAAAAGCATCAACCACCGCCCCACATCTGAGAAATACATTGTTTATGATGTTGATAGGGGTGGTATATTGTGATTCATTATTTATTTTGGGCATGCACTATGGGAATTACAACATATATGCAACAAAACATTAGGAGCCCATTTACACTTGTGGTAACATGGGGTAAAACACAAATAGTGTGCTTTACTGACATGCACTATTTATAATATACTATTAGAATAACTAAAGGTAAAAAATGGGGGGGGGCTAAGAATTCCTCTTTAACACTAACATTATATATTGTAGTGGCCATACAGTATATTAGGCAGGTGTGAAAAAGAGCAGTAAATAAGGAATGCTTTTTTTAAAAAAAAATAAACAAAATGGAAAGACAATCAACTGAAGGGATATCATATCAATATCTGGTGTGACTACCCATGTGCCTTCAAAACAGCATTGATTCTTCTAAGTACACTTGAAGCTTTTAAAGGAACTCAGCAGGTAGGTTGTTCCAAACATCTTGGAGAACTAACCACAGGACTTTTGTGGTTGTAGGCTGCCTCAAATCCTTTAGTCTTTTCATGTAATTCCAGACAGACTCGATAATGTCCAGACTTCTCCGGACAGTAGATGAGTAATTTACCTGGGTCCCACTGGTTTCTACCAGTTCTGTGCTCATGGCTACTGGACATCTGCCGATGTCGAAGGGAAGTGAGGCTGATGTGTTTTTCATCTCCTGCATTGTTTCCTTTGCCGACCACTGTGTCTACAGTCCTCAAATTTTCCTGTTTTTTTTGTGCTTCTTCAAAAGAGCTTTAACAGCTTATCTTGAAACCCCAGTCTGCTTTGAAACTTTGCCCAGGAGAGGCCTTGCTAATGCAGTATACCTACCTTGTCTTGTTGCTGTGTTTAGTCCTTCCATGGTGTACGACCTGTGACATGAAACTGTCTTCCACAACCTCAACTTAGTAGCAGAGTTTGTCTGTTCCTCACCCTTCTACACAGCTATTTCTGTATTACCGGTAGTTAATTACTGTGTTTCAACCTCCAGAAAACAAAGCCAAGATAATGCCACTCCAGGTGAACAATTAACTCCTCCATGATGTGAGCATGAATCAAGGATGCTGCACAGCTTGTCTGTGAGACCAAGTAAAAATACAAAATTCAGGAATTTGCTGCACTTCTTGATATCTTTATTGAAGTAAATAAAATTACATCACAGACGGCAGGAACAACAAAGAGGTGACACATTTCAAGCTAAATACAGCACTTACTCAAACCTCCTGTATTGCATTCATAACACACTATATACCGTATATACTCGAGTATAAGCTGAGATTTTCAGCCCTTTTTTTGGGGCTGAAAGTCCCCCCCTCGGCTTATACTCGAGTCATAGAAATTTTTACATTGTAAATATTACCTGTAAAGAAGTTGCGGCTGCAGCGTCCATCGTTCAAATTCCGCGGCGTCCATCGTTCAAATTCCGCGGTCTCTTCCTGTTCCTTCCTTGATAGGCGAGTCTCAGCAGACACTCTCCGCCTATCACGAACGTTCTCTCATCCTCAGTTTTCCAGCAGACGTCTGTGATTGGCGGAATACCCAACACAGTGTCTGCTGGGAAAACTAAGGATGAGAGAATGATCGTGATAGGCGGAGAGTGTCTGCTGAGACTCGCCTATCAAGGAAGGAACAGGAAGAGACCGCGGAATTTTGAACGATGGACGCCGCGGAATTCGAACGATGGACGCCGCAGCCGCAACTTCTTTACAGGTAATATTTACAATGTAAAAATTTATATTTACAGGGAACAGCGAGCTAGGGAACAGTGGGGCATCGGCTTATACTCGAGTCAGTAAGGTTTCCCAGTTTTTTGGGCAACATTAGGTACCTCGGCTTATACTCGAGACGGCTTATACTCGAGTATATACGGTATACAGTTGTGCTTATAAGTTTACATACCCTGGCAGAATTTATGATTTCTTGGCCATTTTTCAGAGAATATGAATGATAACACAAAAACTTTTCTTTCACTCATGGTTAGTGTTTGGCTGAAGCCGTTTATTATCAATCAACTGTGTTTACTCTTTTTAAATCATAATGAAACAAAAACTAGCCAAATTACCCTGATCAAAACTTTACATACCCTATTCCTTAATACCGTGTATTGCCCCCTTTAACATCAATGACAGCTTGAAGTCTTTTGTGGTATTTGTGGATGAGGCTCTTTATCTTCTCAGATGGTAAAGCTGCCCATTCCTCTTGGCAAAAAGCCTCCAGTTCCTGTAAAATCACAGGAACTGGAGGCTTTTGCCAAGAGGAATGGGCAGCTTTACCATCTGTCTTGCATGAACTGCACATTTGAGTGGCTCAATGATATTGAGGTCAGGAGACTGAGATGGCCACTCCAGAACCTTCACTTTATTCTGCTGTAGCCAATGACAGGTCGACTTGGCCTTGTGTTTTGTATCATTGTCATGTTGGAATGTCCAAGTACGTCCCAAGTGCAGCTTCCTGGCTAATGAATGCAAATGTTCCTCCAGTATTTTTTGATAACATATTGCATTCATCTTGCCAACATTTTTGACCAAATTTCCTGTGCCTTTGTATCTCACACATCCCCAAAACATCAGCGATCCACCTCTGTGTTTCACAGTAGGAATTGTGTACCTTTCATCATAGGCCTTGTTGACTCCTCTCCAAATGTAGTGTTTATAGTTGTGGCCAAAAAGCTCAATTTTGGTCTCATCGCTCCAAATGACTTTGTGCCAGAAGGTTTGAGGCTTGTCTCTGTGCTGTTTTGCGTATTGTAAGCGGGATCCTATGTGGCATTTGCATAGTAATGGCTTTCTTCTGGCGACTCGTCCATGCGGCCCATCTTTCTTCAAGTGCCTCCTTATTGTACATCTTGAAACAGCCACACCACATGTTTTCAGAGAGTCTAGTATTTCATCTGAAGTTATTTGTGGGTTTTTCTTTGCATCCCCAACAATTTTCCTGCCAGTTGTGGCTGAAATTTTAGTTGGTCTACCTGCCAGTGGTTTGGTTTCAACAGAACCCCTCATTTTCCACTTCTTGATTAGAGTTTGAACACTGCTGATTGACATTCTTAATTCCTTATGTAGCGCCCATCCCAAATGGTTGGGACGCTATTTAAATTTAAAGGGATGTCTGAGCCAGTAGTTGGGCTCAGACGGTTGAATTACAACTTGTTTTGCCTCTGCTTTAGCTGTGGTTTGCCTGATAGTAGTTTTCCCTTATAGCGGTAGGTGGCATTATCACCTCAGGCACCTGTTGGAATACGGCAAGCCATGGTGCATGGAGTGGCCCTTCTCGGCAACGGTACAGGGGGAGTGGTGAACCCGCTGTGCCTACTGGGAAGGGATACTTAAGGGGCAGACGCCATTGATTGGGGTTCTTCTTCGCCTCGTGGCCCTCAGGGCTCAAGGTATGTGTGTGGTTTTGGTCTCGGGGCCACTCTGGCCCGAAGATGCATCGCTGTCTAGTAGGCCCAGCTAACCTGGCTGGGGCCTACATCCAGAAAAAGGGATCCCAAGCTGTCCGTCCAAATGGGGAGGAAGCATCTTAGTGAAAGAGACCAGGGGCGTATCTCCCCGGAGGAGACCGGCAAATTACCGCTGTCTCGGGAGAGGCCTGGAAACTTCATTAAGGAGGGATTCACTATATTACAAGCCCTGCAGTTTGTCGATACGGCTTAAAGGCTCATTGACTGTACGGCTGGAAGTCTGGGGCGGGGAAATCCTGTGGCAGAGGGTTCCTGGACTATCCTTTCATTTCATCCTTCATCTAATTCTGAGGCGGAGGTTGTCCCGCTGTTGATTCGTGTGTCATCCCGGCTGCTAGGCCCTGTAAGAGAGGACTATCCGGGTGATCAATACCCACTCTAACATTGAGAGTGGTGAGTGATTTTGCACTGACACTGTGACATTTCGTGGCGAGTGCGTTAATTGCAAAAGAAAATAAAGCCTAAAACCTCGTACACCGGACCGATTTTCAAGGCAAGAACCAGCAAGAAACTTGCTGGCAGAGCTTTCTTGCCGAGTAAATCGGTCGTGTGTACGCGGCTTTCAGGTTTCTCGTCAAGAAAACAGGCAAGAATCTCGACGAGAAAAATGGAGAACCTGCTCTCTATTTTCTCATCGGGATTCTCGTCGGCCTGTTTCTCGACACTTACCTGTCGCCGTGGAAACCCGCGCATGCTTAAAATGACTTTGACGCATGCGCGGTAGCTTCCTAGGCATAGGTAGGGTGTAGCAAGATGGCAGTGACGGCATTGAATGTGATGAGCGCACGCTCGTCGTAGTCGATGACGTCACCGTGTTCGTGCCATTCAAAAGAACGGCGGTTCTTTTGAAAGGTACGTGTGTACACTCGGCCGGGACAAGATTCTTGTCCAAGAATCTCGTCAGGAAAAACGACAAGTTTTTTCCTGACGAGATTCTTGGCCGTGTGTACGAGGCTTAACTGTTTGAGGTTCTACATCTGTGTGGACATTGCCATTACTACAGACTTTCCTACCCGGACAACGCAGCTGAAAGAGGTAACGTGCAAAACCCAAAACTAATCAGCGGCCCTCTAGGGGGTATTGCTACACCTGGATATCTTTTTATATCCCTTTCCTGTTTTATACAGTTCAACTACCTTTTCCCGCAGATTCTTTGACAATTCTTTTGCTTTCCCCATGACTCAGAATCCAGAAACGTTAGTGCAGCACTGGATGAAAGATGCAACGGTCTGTCAGGAGTCCAGAAACTCACTTACCTTTTATATACACACACTAATTGCAAGCAAACAGATTACAGGTGAGGATATTAATAGCCTGAGCCAGCAATGTGACCAGGGGGTCCTGGAGGATGAGGACCACTTCCTGCTATGGTGCCCCAAGTTCTCATCAGTGAGTCACTTCCAGAGACTCTCTGCTCTCATCCAATTTATAGAACAGAAGAGGAAACTCCAAATTCTACTGGGGGAAGGGGAGCCAATGGTAAGAATAGCTGCACAATATGTGACAACATGTCACAGACTGAGAGGGACATGAAATACTTTGAATTTAAAAATCCTTTACATGGACTCACCCTCTATCCCTCTTTATATTACCCTTTACCCCCCCCCCCCCCCAAAGCTGCCCTAGAGCTACCCCCCTTCGTAGACAAATTCAACTGTTTTGGCAATATTAAAATGCAGGGTTTTTTTTTCAGCAGGAACGTGGGGGAACGCAGTTCCGGCACCTCCAGCACTGAATGTATGTCATGGTAAGGGGTGTTGGGGTGTGCTGAATGGTCCATTAATGCTAGGGGATCTATAGGCGCTGGAGGGGATACATTTTTTTGTGTGGGGGTCTGTTGTTTGGATGGTATTTTGTTGCAGGAGGTCCATTGTTGCTCTGGGGTCTATTGTTGTGGGAGGGATCCATTGTTGATGGCTGTAGGGGATCTTCTTTTCTTGATATCATTAACAAATTCCATACAAAATGCTTAAAACCACAAAATGAAACTTGGTTCTGTGTTCTCTAAAATAGGTGGTACTGGGAAGTGGGTAGGGGGTGGAACCAAGGGACAGTGTGCAGAGGTTGGTAGGGTACAGAGACGAGGGGTGACTCAAAAGGCAGTTCCTGTACCTATTCTTTGAGAAAAAAAGGCCTGCTAAAATGTATTTGGTCCTGCCAATAAAGCTTAATTGAACTGAAGTATTTTAAAACAGTGGCATGGAAGTACAAATGCTTTGTAAATTGGCCTCCTAGTTGTTGTTATAGGCATGCCACTGCTTTATATATTATCCCCCTAGCACTCTCACCCAGCAGACACTTAGAAATAAAAATAAAGTTTACCATTATGTTGACTTTTCTGGATTTATCTTAACTTATACCACTAAGGTCAAACAATATGTTCTGAGACAGTAGAGCGCAGGCCAAGTAATTCTGTAAATCCCCAATATCCTATTACATTGATTGCTGAGGTTCATTGTCAAGTACTTTAACAGCTTTTTCTTACTCACAGTAAGTGGATAATTCACACGGACTGCTCAAAAATAAAAGCAACATCAAATCATAGGGTTTAAAGGGTCAGCAATGAAATGAAAAAAAGGATATCACCTGTGCGGTCAGACCTGTCACAATTTTCTGTTGTTATTTCAATGGTTGTTTTATAGGCACTTCCCTTTTTAGACTTTTAGTCACCTTCTGCAGTTTGCCTTAAGCCTCGTACACACGGCCGGTTTTCTCGTCAAGAAACAACAAGAAAATTGCTGGCAGAGCTTTCTTGCTGAGAAAACCGTGCGTGTGTACGACGAGGCTTTCAGGTTTCTCGTCAGGAAAACTGTCCAGAATCTCGACGAGAAAAATAGAGAACCTGCTCTCTATTTTCTCGTCGGGATTCTCGTCGGCCTGTTTCCCGACGAGAAACCCGAGAGTGTGTACACTTACCTGTCGCCATGGAAACCCGCGCATGCTCGAAATGACTTAGACGCATGCCCGGTAGCTTCCTAGGCATAGGTAGGGTGTAGCAAGATGGCGGCGACGGCATCGAATGTGACGAGTGCACGCTCGTCGTAGTCGATGACTTCACCGCGTTCGTGCGAATTCAAAAGAATGGCGATTCTTTTGAATCGTACGTGTGTACACTCGGCCGGGACAAGATTCTTGTTCAACAATGTGTTTTTTCCTGACGAGATTCTCGGCTATGTGTACGAGGCTTAACTCTTTTGCAGTGCAGTTTTGTTGTCAATGCTTCTTCTTTTTATCCATCACTTGACTTTCAAAAGGTTTCTGAAATTTTTATTTGCAGTATTAGCATTTGCTTAGGTATCCTGTTTTTTTTAATAAAATTTTCAAGTAAACTAGTTGGTCACCCGACTTCAGAGCAGTTTGGTGTATTTGTCACTGCTTTTAGTCTAATGCCGCGTACACACGATCGGAATTTCTGACAACAAATATTCGATGTGAGCTTTTGGTCGGATATTCCGACCGTGTGTAGGCTCCATCGGACATTTGCTGTGGGAATTTCCGACAACAAATGTTTGAGAGCAGGTTCTTTATTTTTCCGACAAGAAAAGTTCTTGTCGGAAATTCCGACCGTGTGAAGCCATTTCCGACGCACAAAAGTGCTGCGCATGCTCGGAATCAATTAGACGCATGCTTGGAATCATTGTACTTAATTTTTCCCGGCTCGTCGTAGTGTTGTACGTCTACGCGTTCTTGACCATCGGAGTTTCCGAGCAACATTTGTGCGACCGTGTGTATCCAAAACAAGTTTGAGCCAACATCCGTTGGAAAAAAAATCACGGTTTTGTTGTTGGAAATTCCGATTGTGTGTACGCGGCATTAGGCTTCATTTACACTTGTGCATTTTATGTCTGTTTTAGGTGCGGTTTGCTGCAGCTTTAATGCATTTTCATGAAAACACACTTTATGTAGAGCTCAATCATAACCCGTCTAAAATGCATGTAACATGCATGCAAGATGCAGTGCATCTAAAAAGCACCAAACAGATGTGAACTAGCCCTTAGATACTGCATAAGTGCCCATGTACTAGTCTTGTGAGAACACAGTGAAGCACTGCAGCTTATATCTCGGTTTGTACTTGACACAGAGAAATCACAGTTTTTCTCTTAATAAGTCCTGTTTTGGGTCCTGGAACCAAGAGAGTTTGTAGAGCTTTGGGTGAAATAGGGCTCCATAACTTACCCCAGTGGCATCTGGTGGTCAGAATTTTGGGGACGGCAGCAAACCCCAAGGTCCATAAAGACATGGATGAGCAAGTTTGGGGTGAAGGAAATTGACTGGCCTGCACAGAATCCTCACCTCAACCCAATAGAACACATTTGGGATGAATTAGTGCAGAGACTTTGAGCCAGGCATTCTCGTCCAACATCAGTGCCTGACCTCACAAACACGCTTCTGGAAGAATGGTCAAACATTCCCATAGCTATAACAGCTTCCACTCTTCTGGGAAGGCTGTCCAAAAGATTTAGGAGTGTATCTATTTGACCATTCTTCCAGAAGCGTATTTGTGAGGTCAGGCATTGATACTGGATGAGAAGGCCTGGCTCGCAGTCTCCACTCTAATTCATCTCAAATGTGTTCTATTGGGTTGAGGTCAGGACTCTGTGCAGGCCAGTCAAGTTCCCCCACCCCAAACTCGCTCATCCATGTGTTTATTAACCTTGCTTTGTGCACTGGTGCACAGTCATGTTGGAACAGGAAGAGGCCATCCCCAAACTGTTCCTACAAAGTTGGAAGCATGAAAATGTCCAAAATGTTTTGGTATGCTGACACCTTAAGAGTTCCCTTCACTGGAACTAGGGGCCAAGTCCAACCCCTGAAAAACAACCCCACACCATAATCCCCCCTCCATAAAGACATGGATGAGCGAGTTTGGGATGGAGGAATTTGACTGGTCTATACTTTTGACAAAACAGTGTATATTTGAACTCAAATGTTTATAATTTTTGCTCAAAAATATGGTGTGGGCTATCTAGGGAGAGCTTCTGCCAATCACAGCCTGTTTCACCCCCTCTGGCTTATGTCTATATGCGCTTAGAATTAGAAAGAGGTGAAGCCTCTATCAATCACTGAATAGCAGGGGCACTGAATACCAGGATCAACCATTTTTTTTTGTAGAATACAGAGAACAAATCCCATAGTGACTGAGTGAGTGACTGAGTGAGTATGAACAGCAGGTAATACAGCATGTACTGACAGTTTTTAATGATGCAGGTTTATTGACACTTGTGCAATGTTGGTCTCTTGCCTGACCCAGTGTTCCCTCTTCTATGTTTCTGGTCACATGCTCTGATTCAGTAAACGTCAAGTTCAAGTCAGACAGGGATAGAAGTTGCTGTGATCTCTCTCTTTCAGTCATGCAGAGACAGGCCCTCTTTTCCTTCCTTACAAGCAGTGAGAGTGCTCTCTAATACATTCTGAGCACACACCATCCCAACGAGAAGGTTTCTTGTCTCTTTGCTTCTATCAAATGTTGACTGAGAGATTGAAGTTCCACTTTAAAGTGGAAAACCCCTGAACTCTTTCTATTTCTCTTAGTTTGATATAGATTTGGAAATAGTAAATACCATTATCAAATTTTTATTTCTGTCCATAACCCTATTTGGGGATTTCCCCTCTTGCCCTCTCCTCTGTCATGCAGTTAAATCACTGGGGCAGAAAATCACAGAAAGTAGTAATACTCTGACAGAAGTTCTAACCTTTCCCAAATTTTACTGAACAAATGTCTTTTTTTTTTACATTATGCGTCTCCATGAGAGATTCGCTATTACTTCCTGTGCTCACCGGAAGTGAGGGATAGTCTTCTCAATTATGACATATGACAAGGGTTCTACACCTTCCTCACTTTGTCCAAAACAAAAGAAAACTTGTTCTTTAAAAAAGGGCCTTCTAATACTTGTTCTGCAAAGCTGCTGGTTGGTCAGTAAAAAGCTTTATACCATTTCTTATTCAAGGGAGAATAATGAGCAGGATGAAGAGAAGATCTACTTTAAATATTTGGTCTATTTCACCAATTAAACTTCTATACAGGCAGGTTAATTGTGAATATTTGACATCACTGGGTAATCTTTTGCGCATTCTTTTGAAAGTTTATGACCTAGGTAGTAACAGCAGCAGAATCACATGGGAGCATCTCCAGGAAGACAACACAATTTGTTCCACATTAAGAAGATGCTGCGAATGTTTTCTGCAATTAAGGAGACATAATACCTTCCAAATTAAAATGCAATCAGCCGATTTGTATAACCCAGTAAGGGGCCAAGTAAAACACTGGCTTCAGGAAATAGATTACAAAAAAAAAAAAAAAACAGACAAATTACCTATTGCTTTCTGGATGTGTATTTAGCTCGGGAACAAAAATGATGTATGCATTTGCATTACAGTCTTATCACATTATCTTTACCTACTTCATCTAATTTCTCCCTTATCAGCCTTAAAGATACCTGGGCCTCCATAAGCATCTAAAAATTGTGGCCATAAGAGGTGCAAGTAATTTTGAGTCAGCAAGGTTGCATGGAGCCTAGGTAGTTGCCAGTCCCCTGCTGCACCATTTTAAGGAAATTGCGGGTCTACCAACATTAATCCAATGCTTTAGGAGGCTCAAACCCATGACTAGGGTAGATAAGAGCTCACCTGAAACTGGTCCCTGTCCACCCCACAATACCTCCCCTTAAATATAAGAATTTACCACACAAAACATAAGTGGAGTTAAAATGCCCGAAATCGGCCTTTTATTAAATATACACTTTCTTTAAATAACACAACATACCCATACATAACTTAATCTAGGTAGCAATGATTCGAGGTCCCTGACGGTGCCACATTACCGACTTTTTTTGTGTCTGAGTCACCTGATAGCTGAGTTGCGACCCCCGCTGCAAAACACCACCTTAGAGCCTAACCCAGCTGACCTCAGACACCAACCGGGTCTTAACACCAATATGCATTGTACCGTACACACTCAAGGACTCCATACCTCAGATGGGTCCCCACTGATTTCCCAATAACCCTAATTAGACCTCAGGGTGGGCGGGGGGATGTTCTTCTGTTGTTTTTCTCTCTGCTAGTGAGCCGGGACCACCCCTTCCGAACAACTGGACTCCCAGCCCCTCCCCATCACCCCGTCCTCTGGGCCAATAAGGTACGTGTAAGGACTGACCATGTTACCTTACAATAATTAACCCCCTGCTAACCCGTTCCCCTTCCACCCTGTCATGTATGCTCTTCACTGACTCCGTTCCTCCTAAGTTCCGGGCATGTCTGGACCCTGCAATCACTTTATCTGGTCTCCCACAGTACACAGAACATGGAAATGCAATTATTTTAGTAATAATAAACTGCTAAATACGTTTTCTCATCAGCATTATATTGCAGTTTTGTCTGGGGAAAGCTTGTAGGAGGAGTTTTCATTCTACTGTGACTGTCCTATGAGGCTGCAGGACCCCTAACCCTCTGTCTGGACAGTGCTGATTGGCCCTGTGCCAATCACATGCACCCTCCCAAGAATTAAAAAAAACTCTCTACCAATACACACCAAAATGAGCATGTGCAGAGTGCCCCCAAGGCTCTGTTCTATCAACAGATGGATTGGGGACTGTGGAAGAAGGGGAAGATCAGGGAAGACAAGATCAAACATCCGTTTTATACAATGCTGAGGATTAACCCATTAGACTCCACAATGATTATAACAAGCATGCTTTACTGTATATACAGACTGATTTTACTATTGTGGGTTTAGTAACACTTTAAATATGAGACAACATAGGGCTCTTTAGCAATGGCATCTGAGCATGTACGCAATGATGTCTTTGTACATCTGTGAGTAGGGATGAGCTTCGAGTTCGAGTCGAACTCATGTTCGACTCGAACATTGCCTGTTCGCCCGTTCGCCGAACAACGAACAATTTGGGGTGTTCGCGGCAAATTCGAAAAGTCTATGGGAGAAATCTAAAGTGCTAATTATAAAGGCTTTTATGCAAGTTATTATCCTAAAAAGTGTTTGGGGACCTGGGTCCTGCCCCAGGGGACATGAATCAATGCAAAAAAAAGTTTTAAAAACTGACGTTTTTTTAGGAGCAGTGATTTTAATAATGCTTAAAGTGAAACAATAAAAGTGAAATATTCCTTTAAATTTCATACCTGGGGGGTGTGTATGATATGCATGTAAAGTGGCGCATGTTTCCCGTGCTTAGAACTGTCTCTGCACAAAGTGTCATTTTTGAAGGAAAAAAAGTAATTTAAAACTCACTCGCAGCTATTAATGAATTGTCGGCTTTTATCAATACATAGAAAAGTCATTGATAAAAATAAAAAAAAAGCGTGGGGGTTCCCCAGAATTCAAGTACCAGGCCCTTCAGGTCTGGAATGGATATTAAGAGGAACCCCGCCGCAAATTTAAAAAAAAAATGGCGTGCGGTTCCCCCTAAATATCCATACCAGGCCCTTGAGATCTGGCATAGATTTTAAAGGGAACTCCACCCCAAATTAAAAAAAAATGGCGTGGAGTCCCCCCAAAAATCCATACCAGACCCTTATCCGAGCACGCAACCTGGCCGGCCGCAGGGGAAGAGGGGGGGGACAAGAGAGCGGCCCCCCCTCCCTCCTGAACCGTACCAGGCCACATGCCCTCAACATGGGTAGGATGTCCCCATGTTGATGGGGACAAGGGCCTCATCCCCACAACCCTTGCCCGGTGGTTGTGGGGGTCTGCGGGCGGGGGGCTTATCGGAATCTGGAAGACCCCTTTAACAAAGGGGACTCCCAGATCCCGCCCCCCCCCCTCCTATGTGAATTGGTAAGGGGTACATTGTACCCCTACCATTTCACAAAGAAAGTGTCAAAAAATTTAAAAAAACACACAAACACCTTGAAAAAGTCCTTTATTAAAAAATAAATAAAAAAAATCCAGCGGTGAAATCCAGTGTCCCGCGGCGATCCCGATGTGCAGCGCTGTCCGTCATTGGTTGTGCCTGAGCGGACCTGATGGGGAACTTTAGAAGGGGCAGGTCTATACATGTAATAGACTGCGGAGGAAGTTCCCCATCAGGTCCGCTCAGGCTCAGCCAATGACGGACAGCGCTGGACATCGGGATCGCCGCGGGACACTGGATTTCACCGCTGGAATGGTTTTATTTATTTATTTTTTTAATTAAGGACTTTTTCAAGGTGTTTGTGTGTTTTCTTTTAAATTTTTGACACTTTCTTCGTGAAATGGTAGGGGTACAATGTACCCCTTACCAATTCACATAGGGGGGGGCGGGATCTGGGGGTCCCCTTTGTTAAAGGGGTCTTCCAGATTCCGATAAGCCCCCCGCCCGCAGACCCCCACAACCACCGGGCAAGGGTTGTGGGGATGAGGCCCTTGTCCCCATCAACATGGGGACGTCCTCCCCATGTTGAGGGCATGTGGCCTGGTACGGTTCAGGAGGGAGGGGGGGCCGCTCTCTCGTCCCCCCCTCTTCCCCTGCGGCCGGCCAGGTTGCGTGCTTGGATAAGGGTCTGGTATGGATTTTTGGGGGGACTCTACGCCATTTTTTTTAAAATTTGGGGTGGAGTTTCCCTTAAAATCCATGCCAGATCTGAAGGGCCTGGTATGGATATTTAGGGGGAACCACACGCCATTTTTTTTTAAATTTGCGGCGGGGTTCCCCTTAATATCCATTCCAGACCTGAAGGGCCTGGTAATTGAATTTGGGGGAACCCCCATGCTTTTTTTTTTTTTTTTATCAATGACTTTTCTATGTATTGATAAAAGCCGACAATTCATTAATAGCCGCGAGTGAGTTTTAAATGACTTTTTTTCCTTCAAAAATTACACTTTGTGCATGGACAGTTCTAAGCACGGGAAACATGTGCCACTTTACATGCATATCATACACCCCCCAGGTACGAAATTTAAAGGAATATTTCACTTTTATTGTTTCACTTTAAGCATTATTAAAATCACCACTCCCGTAAAAACGTCTATTTTTTAAACCTTTTTTTTGCATTGATACATGTCCCCTGGGGCAGGACCCGGGTCTCCAAACACTTTTTAGGACAATAACTTGCATATAAGCCTTTATAATTGGCACTTTAGATTTCGAACTTTCGAGTCCATTGTATTTAATAGGGTTCTAAAGTTTACACGAACATTCTGTCTGTTCGCAGGTTCTGGTGCGAACCGAACAGGGGGGTGTTCGGCTCATCCCTGTCTGTGAGTATGAAAGTATGCTTCAAACTTAAAGTGTACATAAACCCTAACAATTAACTTCTTTTATTTGCTACCTTTTGGTCTGATAAATATCCAGAAAGCATTTTGTTTTATCTCTTTAGTGCAAAAAAGATGATCATGTTATAAATTCAGAGCTGTCCTGTGCACCTTCCTATGTCAGCTCAATGAGTCTAATTAGTCTAATTTTTGAGCTAAAAGCTAATGGTTGGACTTTGAAGGCACACAGTAGACAAAAGTGAAAAACTAAATATATTTTAATGTAGAATAATTAGTTCATATAAGACAGTCATGAAACATCAAAATATTTGATCAAATGTTATAACTGGTCCACAGAGGTTATCATAATGATCATCATACAGTACATTTTCCTTAATTGAACTCAAACGAGTAGAAACAAGGCAATAATCATAAAACTATAAGATTGATAACCAGGCAGTGGGTCCAGAGGAGGTGGAGAGCTTGCTCAACATGTTACGCGTTCATAAAACGCTTCCTCAGGAGCATATATATATGAATATGAAGCGATCACTCCAAGCACAGGACCACTCCCCAATACCGATACCATCCCCATCTAAGGATTTATTATCTTACCTTTAAACCATACCAGCACCATTATAATCTTCCTATGGACTAAGTTGATCTGCTTCAACTCTGTTCCAAAAAGAACCACATTATCATTTGTCCTTGGATCGGCTGTGTGTACCCCTGTTGCTCCTTGCTTACCAGCATAGATCGCCTTTCTAATATTACCCAAACTACATTTACACGATACTACCTCCTCGACTGGCTGCACTCTAGATCGCCACTGTCTAGGTAGATGGGCTGAATAACTGTTGTTTGTTTTTTCAACACGGCCTACTACAGTATATTCATATATATATGCTCCTGAGGAAGTGTTTTATGAACGCGTAACATGTTGAGCAAGCTCTCCACCTCCTCTGGACCCACTGCCTGGTTATCAATCTTATAGTTTTATGATTATTGCCTTGTTTCTACTCGTTTGAGTTCAATTAAGGAAAATGTACTGTATGATGATCACTATGATAACCTCTGTGGACCAGTTATAACATTTGATCAAATATTTTGATGTTTTATGACTGTCTTATATGAACTAATTATTCTACATTAAAATATCTTTAGTTTTTTACTTTTGTCTACCGTGTGCCTTTAAAGTCCAACCATTAGCTTTGAGCTCAAAAATTTGCATATTATCGGGACGCTGGCACACTGTTACTAGTGTATCCACAGTGTCACCCTGTGCAAGGATATACTGTACGTTAAAAAACCCAACCTTTTCAGAGTCTAATTAGTCCTCTTTGTTCTAATCTTGGACTGCAGAATAATTACTGTATTGGTTGTAAAGATGACAGCATTCAGACCACAAAAATGCTGAGTGTGGTCAGCCCACAAAAAGACTTAATGCATTTCTGGCAGATGAATAGGATTTTTTCGTACTTGCGGAGCCTATTGATAGAACGCGAGAAAATGTGCATGAATTTCACAGATGTACCATATATGTTATCCCTTGACACTCAGTATATTTTAAACTGTTTCTAAACCCAACTACATTTTGTAATATATTGCAGCTTGCCAGTCCTTAAATATGGTGGATGAATTAACCTTCTTTATTCATGTTTTTTTCTTTTATTTTGACCTGGTGATCCAGTCAGTAACATACTTCTTGTCCTAGGGTGGCAATACTCTCTCTACTGTATATATGGAGGATCAGCATTGTCCCTCTAGAACAGAAAGTGTTCAGACTACAGAACACCTTCCCTCTCCCCTTTTCCGTAATCTAGGAAAAAGGTGTTCTGTTGTTCACAGAGGTAAAATGTGCAGGACTAATAAGACTACTTGATATAATGCTGCAGAATCCATGGGAAATTACAGTCAGGATTAAGCAGGTATATTTTTGTCCTTGGTGACCGGAAATAACAAAATGCACCCAATTGTATATGTAACAGTTTAAAGGAAAGCAAATAAGAAAGTTCATTGTAAGGATTTTACAAATATATATATATATATATTTTTTAAGGAAATGTCCAATCACAGTCTACGTGATTGATATACGGTATACAAGGTATTGTAGCTAATAAGCAGCACAGTGGTAGTTCGAAAATCACTATAGAAATATAAAATTAATTAAAAATAAACCCATAACAAATTGAAATCTATACTGTAAACTGTAAATAAATATCTAAATTGTTGGGGACCCCAAAGGAATACAAATACTGGTGTGATGTCTGCTCCTGTGAATACCCAATTCTACTTTTAATAGTTACTATGTCCTGGAATACATCTTTAACACTTTCCTATTTGTATTGTTTGTACATGACAGATCTTCCATAGCAGAAACAATTCAGAGTTTCATGCAACCTGTATTTGTATCACTCATTTCATACTAACTTCTGCTCAACAGTGTTGGCCCATGACCATAGACAGCTGCCAATCACACCTATGCGTTGAGCGCACGGAAGTTAAAATTGTACTCTGCAGCACCTTTTAGTAAGCTCTCTACTGGTGTGCAGCAGCAAAGACACAGCCAAGACCAACTTGGTCGATTTAGACCCCTGACATCATGGGCGTCCGCTCCATAGGGCAAGGGGGGTCAGTTGCCCCCCCCCCTGGAGACACACTATATTTATATGGACATGGAGTGAAGCACAATTATCCTATTTCACACTGCCAGCTGGCCACGTTATCGGTAAAGCGCCGCTACTTTTAGCGGCGCTTTACCATCGTTTTAGTGGCGCTATTCGGCCGCTAGAGGGGGGCGGTTTAAAAAAAGATAGAAATTGCTAATCAGACAATGGCAGCTTGATCCTTCTATTAAGCTTTTGCATCAGGTTTCTCAAACCTTTGCATGCCTGCGCTTTATGTCATAATGACTAAGCCCCTCCCCTTCATGACATTGTCAAAAAGGGACCGAGCATGGATGACCTTAAAATTATGCCCCCCCCCTGAAAAAAGTTCAGCGGACGCCCATGCCTGACATCTCACCAAAACCAACCAACAGGGCTCATAAAAAATAAAACTGCAATGAATATTAAAAAAATTAATTGTAAAAAAAGAGAAAAAAGAAAAGTACTGACACTGACACAATATAAAAAAAAAATACATATAAATAAAATAAAAAACTATTGACACCGTCCACCGCTCTGCTGACACCGTCCACCGCCCTACTGACACCATCCACTGCCCTACTGACATCGTCCTCTGCCCTACTGACACCGTCCACTGCCCTACTGACACCATCCACTGCCCTACTGACACCATCCACTGCCCTACTGACACCGTCCACTGCCCTACTGACACCATCCACTGCACTACTGACACCGTCCACTGCCCTACTGACACCGTCCACTGCTCTACTGACACCGTCCACTGCCCTACTGACACCCTCCTCTGCCCTACTGACACCGTCCACTGCTCCACTGACACCGTCCTCTGCCCTACTGACACCGTCCACTGCTCCACTGACACCGTCCACTGCCCTACTGACACCATCCACTGCCCTACTGACACCGTCCACTGCTCTACTGACACCGTCCACTGCTCTACTGACACCATCCACTGCCCTACTGACACCATCCACTGCCCTACTGACACCATCCACTGCCCTACTGACACTGTTCACTGCCCTACTGACACCGTCCACTGCTCTACTGACACCGTCCACTGCTCTACTGACACCGTCCACTGCCCTACTGACACCGTCCACTGCCCTACTGACACCGTCCACTGTTCTACTGACACGCACAGGACCATTTTTTGGTCCGCACCAGAATCGGATCGCATGGGTGTTCACACCTACGCGATTCGATTCATGTCCGAACTGTCAGTTCACAGTGCGATATGGGAGCTGAAATGAGGATGCCGTTAACATTGTATGACACTCCCCAGCAGTTTGCATATGGCAGTGTGAACTGCCGTGCGAGTCGGGGGCGATGTGGGAACCCGCAGTGGATTTGCAGGGTTCCCAAATCGCACCAGTGTGAACCGAGCCTTGATGGGAGCAGTCAGGTGACATTTGTAGGCTGTATGCTTTGAGGCTCGGTTCACACTGGTGCGATGCAGTAACCCTGCGAATCCACTACCTCAATACAATTGCTGGTGTTCTGATACAAATACAGGCAGGGAGCTGCAGTATATTGCTTTTAGTGTCCTTTGCACAGTGTGCATCAAAAGCTTACCTGAATATAATTGCTGGTGTTCTGATACAAATACAGGCAGGGAGCTGAAGTGTTTTGCATTAGTGTCCTTTGCACAGTGTGCAGCAAAAGCTTACCTCAATACAATTGCTGGTGTTCTGATACAAATACAGGCAGGGAGCTGCAGTATTTTGCTTTAGTGTCCTTTGCACAGTGTGCACCAAAAGCTTACCTGAATACAATTGCTGGTATTCTGATACAAATACAGGCAGGGAGCTGCAGTATTTTGCTTTAGTGTCATTTGCACAGTGTGCACCTAAAGCTTACCTCAATACAATTGCTGGTGTTCTGCTACAAATACAGGCAGGGAGCTGCAGTATTTTGCTTTAGTGTCCTTTGTACAGTGTCCACCAAAAGCTTACTTGAATACAATTGCTGGTGTTCTGATACAAATACAGGCGGGTAACTAAAGTATTTTGCTTTCCCCATACTAACCAGGGTACTAGAACCATTGCCACCTTGGATATAGAGAAGGCATTCGACACAGTGGAATGGGTCTATCTGTGGGAGGTGCTTAGACGAATGGGGTTCCCGTTAAAATTTATAGGCTGGATACGCACACTTTACACTGGTCCTATGGCATGCATTAAGCTGAATGGCTCCTTGTCTCCTCCGTTCTCCCTGCAGAGGGGCACCAGACAGGGATGCCCTCTCTCCCCGGCTCTGTTCGCCTTGGCCGTGGAGCCTATTGCTGAGGCCCTTAGGAGCTCAGCCGAGGTCCGTGGTCTTCGGGTGGGCTGGCTGGAGGAGAGAGTGGCTTTATACGCGGACGATATGCTCCTGTTCCTGAATGACGCTGGTGACTCTCTGCGGGGTGCACTTGGTATCATGGATGCCTTCGCCGCCTTCACGGGGCTGAAGGTGAACTGGCACAAGTCGCAATTGTTCCCAGTGGATGCGGGGGCCCGGTCCTCCTCGCCCTCCTCTCTCCCGCTCCAGTGGATTGAGCAGTTCACCTACTTGGGAATTGTTGTCTCAAGGGAGACTGGGGATTTTGTGCGGCTCAATCTCGACCCTGTCCTGGTGACCATTAAAGCCAAACTTAAGGCGTGGAGTAACCTCCCCCTTTCTCTCATCGGGCGTATTAACCTGATTAAAATGAAAGTCCTTCCTAAACTCACGTATATTTTTCGGAACTCCCCTCACTGGCTGACTAAAGTCTTCTTTAATTCCCTCAGGCAACTCTTCCTCCCGTTTATTTGGGGGGGCAGGCCACCTAGATTCAAATATTCCACCTTGACCAGGCCTGTGGACAGTGGCGGCTTGGCTCTCCCTGATTGTTACTAGTATTATTTGGCTACTCAGCTTGTGACCGCCCACTGGTGGCTGAGACCGGACCTGACCAACCCCGTGACGGTACTGGAGGCAGCCATAGTGGGGTCCCTGGAGGGACTGCTATTCAGGGGGCCAAAAACGCCTCACAATCTCACCCCTTCCATGCGTACCACTATGCGGGCATGGAAGGCGGGTGAGGCACTAAGGGCACCCCAGCCGAACTCTTGGTCTCCTCACACCCCCCTGTGGCTGAATCCCAACCTATCACAATTCCACACTATCCCCGATCCGCAGGCCTGGGCCAAGTATAAAATACTGACCCTCAAACATATCATCACCAACGGAGATATCACTCCCTTTCACACTTTATGTGCTAAATTCAACGTACCTGACCGAGCCCACTTTAGATATCTCCAAATTGCACATGCCTTCAGGTGCCAATTTTTGGGCAGGCCAGTCGAATTGGCATACTCAGAGTTGGAATCTACTATCCGGGTGAAAGACCTGGAGAAGCCCGCGTCTCAGATTTATGGATCCCTGCTGGTTGCTGCTATCCCCGAGCTGTCTTCCCTCCGCAGGAAATGGGTGGAGGACATACCGGGGCTGGACGCGGACGACTGGAGGGAGGTTTGGGATTATCCCTTCTCCCCTCTGATCTCAGCAAGGGACAAATTAGTCCAATATAAAATTGTCCACAGGGCTCACTACATGCCTCACAGGCTGCACCAGATGTCACCGGAGCATTCTCCGGAGTGCTGGCGCTGCTCCTACCGGCCAGGGGGTTTCTTCCATATTTTCTGGGCTTGCCCAGCAATTGTACAGTATTGGAGTGAAGTGCTACGGGTGATCAATAAGGCCACCGGGACTTGCGTCCCATGCGAGCCCATACACTGTTTGCTAGGACTGGTTGACCAACTGCCAATACTCAGAGCCAGGAAAACACTCATATCCCTGTTGTTGTATTATGCGCGCAAAGCCATTACAATGAATTGGAAACAATCGTCTCCCCCCTCTGTTAAATTTTGGAAAAACTTAATTAATGCCAGTTTGCCCCTATATAGAGCCACGTACTTGTCTAGAGGTTGTCCGCACAAATTTGAAAAGGTATGGAACTGTTGGTTAGATGACAGAAGCACGGCAAGTGATACAGTGACCATTGTCTAGACTTCTATTGTATCATTGAAATATCGATCTATTAACCCAAATAATGTTTCCAGCCTACCTTCCTCTATCAATACCACTTTGAAGCATGACGTATATTGACTGAACCCTCTCCCCAAGCTTGGGGTTGTAGTATAGACTAAGTTAATTTTTTTTGTTATTTGTCGCCCTGTGTTGGTCTGATGCCGAAACAGGGTAATGGCCCCTGCGTGGGCAGCTGTTATGCCTAGGTGTAGGCAAAATGTGTGTATGTTATATAAAAATTCAATAAAAAGATTTATAAAAAAAAAAAAAAGTATTTTGCTTTAGTGTCCTTTGCACAAGGTGCACCAAAAGCTTACCTCAATACAATTGCTGGTGTTCTCATACAAATACCACAGGCAGGGAGCTGCAAGTATTTTCAGTTAGTCAGTTAGTGTACTGTGTCCTCTGTACAGTGTGCACCTAAAACTAACTGAAGCTGGTGTTCTCATACTAATACCACAGCAGGCAGTTGATTCTGCTAGCTGCAGTATAATCAGTATATATATATATATATATATACATCCCACCTTTGTGCAGCTACATCTCACTGCAGGCCATTAGTATGTCTGGAAGGCAAACAAGGAGAGGCAGACAGTCACGAGCCAATAAAAGAGGGCAAGCAGGCTCTGTGTCTAGAGGCAACAGTGCTGGTCGTGGACACGGTGCATCCTCATCAGCACGTGGCCGTGGGACACGCTTGTCCTTCTTTTTGGCAGCTGGCCACGTTGAGCCGCAACATGCCGAAGACTTGGTAGAGTGGATGACCAAGCCGTCCTCATCCTCCTCATCCTCTCTCACCCAGGCTCAGGGTACTTTGGCAAAGCAGCTGCCAAAGCGGCCTCTTCCCTTGGCTCAATGGCATCAGTCACTCCTTCCCTAGCCCCACCATGTCCTCCTGAGGAGTCTCCCTAACTGTTTGACCACAGTGTTGGGTACATGCTCCAGGAGGATGCCCAGCATTTTGAAGGCTCTGATGATGGTACCCAGCTAGAGGAAGGCAGTAACGTGAACCCAGAGAGAGGGGGTGCCCAATAAGGACAGCAATCTGGCATTCATGTTCCCCCAGCTGCAGCATACTGCCAGATTTGCTCCAGTGATGAGGAGGGAGGGGATGATGAGGTCACTAACTCCACGTGGGTGCCTGATAGGAGAGAGGAGGAGGAGGAGCAGGAGGCACATCTCCAACGAGGCAGGATGCCCTCCAGGGGCCAGCTTAAGGGCAGCCAACCGACTGCATCACAACGCAGTGTTCCACATGTTCAGGGCGCTGCTGTCTCTGCACGTTATTCCAAAAGTTCTTTGATGTGGGCCTTTTTTGAGACATACCAATAGTGATAAATTAGTTGTGCGTGTACCAATATCTCAATTGATATAAATGCAATATTAAATACTGTAAATAGGTATCCCAATATATTATATAGACAAAAGTTCAACAGAAAAAATGTCCAAAGTTTGCTGCTGAAAATGAAATCCTCAAGTTTTCATGTGACTCCAATACTCAGTGCTGACAACTCAGTGTTGACAACCAATAACTTGAAGTGATGTGGATTGTGCTCCTTCACCAAGGAAAAACATACACCCAAAGTGCTGTAGTAAATCCTGCTTACCAGAACTAGTTGACCACTTTAACTAAAAAGTAGGTCAAAAGACGCTTCCTGATGACGTAGCATCCTACGAAACGTACGTCGAGGCGGTATCTGGTCACGTGTCTTTACGCCCACATCCGGCCTGTGTGGTCAGCGGAAGGAGGGAGGTGGAACGCACGCCGTCCATGGAAGTGGACCGATCATAGCGGACTTTCCTATTCAATTCCTCTGAGAGCCTGCAGCCCCAGTGCCGGGATTAGGCACTTGTATATGTGAGTAGCCATTTGGCTCTTTTTATGTTGCTTTTAACGGAATAAATAATGTTTTTACACTATGGAATGTTTCCATCTTAATTTTCCGGTCATGGCACTATGAGGAGGAAGGATTTTTTCCAGGTCCATTCCATGTGAACAGGCACTACCCTGTACAAGCGATTTTGACCTACTTTTTAGTTAAAGTGGTCAACTAGTTGTGGTAAGCAGGATTTACTACAGCCCTTTGGGTGTATGTTTTTCCTTGGTGAAGGAGCACAATCCACATCACTTCAAGTTATTGGTTGTCAACACTGAGTTGTCAGCACTGAGTATTGGAGTCACATGAAAACTTGAGGATTTCTTTTTCAGCAGCAAACTTTGGACATTTTTTCTGTTGAACTTTTGTCTATATAATATATTGAGACACCTATTTACAGTATTTAATATTGCATTTATATCAATTGAGATATTGGTACACGCACAACTAATTTATCACTATTGGTTTTTCACTCGCACCTATTAGAGCCCCCTATATATTTTTTCTACACATCACTGGGAGTTATTCACTTCTCAGGGGAGCAGCTTTAGTTTAGTTTTGAGGTCAATTCATTTGACCTGGTGGTTTTATATTTATTATTTAATATTTTTCTGTCGCGGAGTTTACTTAAAAATTACACTTTTTTGAGACATGTGCAGCAGATCGCACCGTTGCTATTTGCAACATATGTCTGAAGCGTATCTCGCGTGGCCAAAACATGAGCCGCTTGGGCACCACGTGCTTGACCAGACATATGTTGACCTGCCATGCAGTTTGTTGGCAAGCATACAAAAAAGACCCACACCAAAGAACAAAGCGGACCTCTCCTTGCTCCTCATCAGATGGGATCTTCAACCCCACTATACCTTCAGTCCTCTCTGAAACCTGCACTAAGAGGAATGAAGGTGTAGAATTAGATGTGTTACAGCCAAGTACTTGCGTCCAATCTGCTATTGGTACACCGACGTCAGATTGTACCAGGCAAATTTCCCTGCCCCAGCTGCTGCACCGCCAAAAGAAGTTCGCTCCAAGCCATCCACATGCCCAGCGGTTGAATGCTAGCTTGGCTAAATTGCTAGCACTTCAACTGCTGCCTTTTCAGTTGGTAGATTCTGCCCCCTTCCGTGAGTTTTTGGAATGTGCGGTTCCTCGGTGGCAGGTTCCCAAACGCCACTTTTTCTCACGGAAGGCGATTCCGGCTCTCTACCGGCACGTGGAAGGCAATGTCTTGGCCTCGCTGGACAGGGCGGTCAGCGGTAAAGTGCATATTATCACTGACTCATGGTCCAGCAGACATGGACAGGGACATTATCTATCTTTCACGGCGCATTGGGTGATTCTGCTGGCAGCTGGTAAGGATGCAGGACAAGGTGCAGTAGTGTTGGAGGTTGTTCCGCCACCATGCCTCCAAAATGCTACTACTGGTGATTCTGACACACCTCTCTCTCCTCCACCCCCTCCTCTTCTTCTTCCTTCATGGCCTCTTCCTATGCTTTGTCCTCGGAACCAGCGGTGCTCCGTAGGCGTTCAAGGGGTTACGCAAGTACGCAGGCAAAAAGATGCCATGCGGTGCTTGAGCTGGTGTTCTTGGGGGACAGGTGCCACACTGGGGCAGAGATTCTGTCAGCTCTGCAGGGGCAGGCTCAGAGGTGGTTGATGCCACGCCAGCTTAAGCCAGGAAAGGTGGTTTGCGACAATGGCACCAACCTCCTCTCTGCCCTCCGACAGGGACAACTGACCCATGTGCTCTGTTTGGCTCACGTCCTTAATTTGGTGGTGCAGCGGTTCTTGGGCAGGTACCCGGGCTTACAGGAGGTCCTGAAGCAGGCCAGGAAACTCTGTGGGCATTTCCGCCGGTCATATAATGCCAGTGCTCGGCTGGCTGACCTGCAAAAGGAATACAACCTGCCCAAGAACCGCCTATTCTGTGACATGCCCACCAGGTGGAACGCTATTTTGGCCATGCTGCAGCGGCTTCACACACAGCAGAGGGCCATCAATGAGTATCTGTTGCAATATGGCACCAGGACAGGGTCAGGGGAGCTTGGATTTTTTTCCCCACGCCAGTGGGCCATGATCAGGGATGCATGCACTGTCCTGGCACCATTTGAGGAGGCCACGAGGATGGTGAGCAGTGACAGTGCATGCATCAGTGACACTGTCCCTCTTGTCCACCTTTTGGAGCACACGCTGCGTGGAATAATGGACAGGGCACTTGAGGCAGAACAGAGGGAGGAAGAGGAGGACTTCCTTACCTCTCAAGGCCCCCTTTATCCAGACATTGTTCCTGCTGGCCCACCTATCACACAGGAAGAGGACGAGGAGGAGGAGGATTGTGTCAGCATGGAGGTGGAGCCTAGCATTTAATATCAGCAGCAGTCTTCAAGGGATCAATTACAGTCCCAAGACACCCATGGACTTGTACGTGGCTGGGAGGAGGTGGCTGATCATGTCGTCCTGAGTGACCCAGAGGACTCCGGACCAAATGCCTCAGCAAACCTACGCTGCATGGTCTCCCTGATCCTGCAAAGCCTGCGGAAGGATCCTCGTATTCGTGCTATCAAGGAGAGGGATCATTACTGGCTGGCAACCCTCCTTGATCCACGTTACAAGGGTAAGGTTGCGGACCTTATCTTGCCATCGCAGAGGGAGCAGAGGATGAAGCATCTTCGGGAGGCCTTGCAGAAAGGTCTGTGCAATGAGTTCCCAGAGACTGGGAGGTTACAAATTCCTGGTCCTGGACAACGTGTTGCTGAGGCTTCGGTCAGTCAAAGAAGGAGCGGTGGAGAAGGTGGCCGTCTGACAGATGCGTTCAGACAATTTTTTAGTCCGCAGCCCCAAGGTATGATCGGTTCCAGCAACCATCGTCAGCGTCTGGTTTACATGGTGCAGGAATACCTAGGGACAAGATCAGACTTGGACACCTTTCCCAATGAAAATCCTCAGGGTTACTGGGTCTTGAGGATGGATCACTGGCCAGAGCTTGCACAGTATGCAATTGAGCTACTGGCCTCTCCTGCATCCAGCATTCTTTCGGAACGCACATTCAGTGCTGCTGGAGGCTTTGTAGCTGATCACAGGGTGCGCCTGTCCACTGACTCGGGCAATCGACTGACCTTCATAAAAATAAATCAGTCTTGGATCACCACCAGCCAACAAGGACCTGATGCTGATGTAAAAGAATAATTTTCTTTGAAATGTCAGATCCCTTCAAGACTGCCTATGCTGATGCAGAGTGACTATCCTGTTATGCTGAGTGACTATCCTCTTCCTCCTCAATGATCATGCTGATAGCATGTAAGAACATTTTTGTTTCTGGGCACCGCCACCAGTGGCTAAGGCCCAATTTTTCAGCCCCTGTTTAACAGGGGCGTGAAAATAAAAATTTTGATGCAATACTTTGCAGCAGGGCTCATTGCTGCGCTCCAACTACAGTATCTGTGAGGGGTTGCAGTGTTGTGGCACCAGCACCAGTGCGTAAGGACCAATTTTTCAGCCCCTGTTTAACTGGGGCGTATCATTACAATTTTTGATGCAATACTTCGCAGCAGGGCTCATTCCTGCACTCCAACTAGAGTATCTGTGAGGGGTTGCAGTGTTGCGGCACCAGTGCCTAAGGCACAATTTTTCAGCCCCTGTTCAACAGGGGCATGTAATTACAATTCTTGATCTAATAATTCACAGCAGGGCCCATTCCTGTGTCCACCAAGAGTAACTGTGAGGGCTTACAGTGTTGTGGCAACACCACCACCACCAAAGGCCCAATTGTTCTGCCCCTGTTCAACAGGGGCATGTAATTACAATTCTTGATCTAATATTTCACAGCTGGGCCCATTCCTGCGTCCACCAAGAGTAACTGTGAGGACTTACAGTGTTGTGGCACCAGCACCACCACTAAAGGCCCAATTTTTCCTACCACTGTTCAACAATGGCATGTAATTACAATTCTTGATATAATAGTTCACAGCAGGGCGTTCCAGCGCCCACCAAGAGTAACTGTGAGGGCTTACAGTGTTGTGGCAACACCAACACCTAAGGGCCAAATTTCTGCAGAGTATATACGGCAGGCCCCTACTTTCAAACATCCAACTTACAAACGACTCCTACTTGCAAACGGAATGAGACAACAGGAAGTGAGAGGAAATCTACCCCTAGGAAGGGAAATTCTCTCCTGTAAGAGTTAATATGGGAAAAAGGTGTCTCCTCTCCACTGATGCTTTATCACCAATCCTTGTTTCAATAAAAACCCCAAATTTTCTAAAAACATTTGTCATTGGGACGGAAAGTGAGGTGAAATGTTCTGAACAGGTGCACAGACAGCAAAACAAATGTTACAGGGGTGATAACCCTTCCCTATGTTTTCCAAAAAGCTTAAAACTGATTTTTTGGCTGGAGCTACATTTTAGAAATGTACCAGTTCAAAATTACAAACAGATTCTACATAACAAAAAATCTACAGTCCCTGTCTTGTTTGCACCGCCTGTATACTGCTGTTCAGAGTATATAGAGCCTGGGGGCCCCACACCTTTCCTTCTTTTAATTTGGGTGCAGGATTCCCCTTAATATCCATACAAGACCCAAAGGGGCTGGTAATGGGCTGGGGGGGGGGGGGGTAACCATGCCATTTTTCTCAATGATTTTCATCCATATTGCCAGGACCAGACATTACATTAAAGCCGCAAGTTTTAAATGACGTTTCTTCCTTTAGAAATGTCATTTTGTGCAGGGACAGTTCTAAACACGGGAAACACGTGCCACTTCACAGGCATACTATAGACACCCCCCAGGTACGATTTTTAAAGGAATATTTCACTTTATTTTTTTCACTTTAAGCATCATTAAAATCACTGCTCCCGAAAAAACTGGCGTTTTTAAAACTTATTTTTGCATTGATACATGTACCTTGGGGCAGGACCCGGGTCCCCAAACCCTTTTTAGGACAATAACTTACATATTAGCCATCATAATTAGCACTTTTGATTTTGAACGTTCGAGTCCCATAGACTTTAATAGGGTTCTAAAGTTTGCGCAAACTTTCGGTCCGTTCGCAGGTTCTGGTGCGAACCGAACCAGGGGTGTTCGGCTCATCCCTAATTGTTGGTTCACTTACCTTTTCCTTCGATTTCCCTTCTAAATGTTTTTTTTCTTTGTCTGAATTTCTCACTTCCTGTTTCTTCTCAGTAAGCTTGCCCCCATCATCCGAGAGGTGGTTAGCAGTGGCGGTGCGTCCATAGTGGCCGGAGGAGCGCTGCCCCCTCTCGCTCCTGCGCCCGTCACTCACAACAACAAGACATAGATAGGTTCATGCATTGCATGAACCTATGTATTGTCGCCGCCGCTGCCGCCCACTATTCAGATGGCCGGCCCCCTGTTGAGCGCCAGCCATCTGAATAACAGTGGCTGGTTGGTTTTTGGAAGTGCCTATCAGAGCCAGCGGCTCTGATAGGCTTCCCTATTACAGCCTGAGGGCTGTAATCGGCTTCCAAATAGTTAACCAGGGGACGCACGGGGGGGTGCGTTCCTTGGTTAACACTGACAGGCGTCTTAGCCAATCAGGTTCACCGGGTCTGGTTACCGGTAACCTGATTGGCTGAAGCGACATTGAGGGTGGGAGAAGACATCGAGGACGGAAGAAGGACGGCGCTGACCCGAGGAAGGTAAGTGCAGGGCTGGGGGGAAACTGGCTGCATTTGGAGGGAAACTGGCTGTATTTGGGGGGAAACTGGCTGTATTTGGGGGGAAACTGGCTGTATTTGGGGGGAACCTGGCTGTATTTGGGGGCAAACTGGCTGTATTTGGGGGGAAACTGGCTGTATTTGGGGGGAACCTGGCTGTATTTGGGGGGAACCTGGCTGTATTTGGGGGGAAACTGGCTGTATTTCGGGACAAACTGGCTGTATTTGGGAACAAACTGGCTGTATTTGGGGGGAACCTGGCTGTATTTGGGGACAAACTGGCTGCATTTGGGGGGAAACTGGCTGCATTTAGGGGCAAACTGGCTGTATTTGGGGAGAACGTGGCTGCATTTGGGGACAAACTGGCTGTATTTGGGGACAAACTGGCTGTATTTGGGAACAAACTGGCTGTATTTGGGGGGAACCTGGCTGCATTTGGGGACAAACTGGCTGCATTTGGGGACAAACTGGCTGCATTTGGGGACAAACTGGCTGTATTTGGGAACAAACTGGCTGTATTTGGGAACAAACTGGCTGTATTTGGGGGGAACCTGGCTGCATTCGGGGACAAACTGGCTGCATTTGGGGACAAACTGGCTGCATTTGGGGACAAACTGGCTGCATTTGGGCGACAAACTGGCTGCATTTGGGGGGAAACTGGCTGCATTTGGGGGGAAACTGGCTGCATTTGGGGGGAAACTGGCTGCATTTGGGGACAAACTGGCTGCATTTGGGGGGAAACTGACTGCATTTGGGGGGAAACTGACTGCATTTGGGGGGAAACTGACTGTATTTGGGGGGAAACTGACTGTATTTAGTCAGCCAGAACAGCTTACTGAGCAGGAACAGGAAATGAGAAATTCAGACAAAGAAAACAAAGAAAAAAAAACATTTAGAAGGGAAATCGAAACTTTACAACCCCTTTAAATGTAGTGTACATGCACTCTGCTGTCTGCCACACACCAGCCAGTGTTTACATCTATTTTTCCATCAGTTGCTTGTGCTGCGGGGCAATTACAATTTCTGTAGAAGTTATAGCTATCCCAATAATAATTTTTAAAGATGAAGTAAATGAATCATTTCATTTTAGTTCATGTGTTTTGTAGTTTGGTTCACCTATAAAATATTTAAGTTTTGGTTAGACTTCAAGTAGCTGAAGGCACTGCCCTCTGCGGAATCCATTGATTTATTGCAAAGATCTTGTAACCATGAATCCTAAAGGATATATTTATAAAAAATATATGCACAACTGTAGCGCCCTGTTCCTGATGATCAGGCGCTATGTTAAATTTAGTGGGTGTCTGAGCTGGTAGTTGGCTCAGACTTTGTGATAATGAAGGCTAAATCAGCCTCTGTTCCAGCTATGGCTGTGTTTGGAAGGACTTCCCACTGTTTGCCTGTAGGTGGCGTATTACCCTAGGCCAATGTTGGAACACAAGCAGGCCAAAGTGTATTGGGTACTTTTCCCCAGGAACAGCTCATTGGGAGTGGTCTCCCTGCTGAGCATGCTGGGGAAGGGTACTTAAGGGGCAGACGCCATTTCTCGGGGGTCTTTCCGCCTCGTGGCCCTCCTGGCTCGAGGTATGTGTTACTGAAAATTTCAGCCTCGGAGCCACGCTGGCCCGAGGCTGCATCTCTGGCAGGTAGGCCCAGTTGTCCTGACTGGGGCCTGCACTTTGAAGGTGATCCTGTACTGCCCGTCCTGAGGGAGGAAGCCACTAAATGGAGGAAACCAGGGGAGGACCTGTCCTGGAGAAGACCAAGCGGAAGGCTGGTGTCTTGGGGAAGACCTGGTGACCTTATTGAAGGATGCACCGTAGCTGTTACCTTACAGTGTGCCGGGTCGGCTTAAAGCAGTGGTTCTCAACTCCAGTCCTCAGGGCCCACCAACAGGCCCGGTTTGCAAGATAACTGAAATGCATCACAGGTGATATAATTTGCTGCTCAGGGATTGCAGTATTCTAGTCTGCATCTCACCAAGGTAATACTTAAAATCTGGCCTGTTAGTGTGCCCTGAGGACAGGAGTTGAGAACCACTGGCTTAAAGGCTCTTAAATTGTAAAGCTGGATCTCTGGATACTAAATCCTGTGGCAGAGGATGATTGAACCATTCAACTTAACCGTCCCAAAGGTCTGTGGCAGAGACTGTTATTTCTTTAACTATTCGTGCATCATTCTGGCTGCTAGGCCAGGTGAGAGGGGCCTATCCGGGTGAGCAATACCCACTTGAAGGAGAGTGGTGAGTGTGACTTTTGAAACTTAGAAGTTTCCCCAGTGATCTGCTGTGTGTACCTGAACCTTCCCCTAACCCTCCATCCATCTACCTATGCAAGTTGTTTGGAAATAAAACATGACGAAAAGGATTCATAACTTGTGTGGACATTGAAGTTTCTATAGACTCTCATCCTCTAGACAACGAATAGTGAGGTAACGTGCAAAGCCCAAATCTAAACCAGCAGCTCCTACGGGGGTGTGCTACACAACATTTACCATGTGCCATCTACCCAAAATCTAAATTTTCCTCTAAATACATTTTGTAAAATATATGTCTGTATGTAAAATTTGTCACTGCTAAAAAATTCTGCTTACAGAGAAGAGAGAGGGAGTCGGCAGACAAGTGTGTCAATACAAGCTCACACTTTTTAAAAAACAGATCACTAGCCAGTAAAGCGTTAAGCAAATGCATTGTACAGAAAGCTTTCCTGTAAAATCTGTCTCTGGGTAACGGCAATTATTTAAAATGCCAAAAATAAGTAGAGGCTTTCGTGGTGTTCAATGTTCTTTAGATCTTAGAGGCAAGTATTTAATAAATCGGGCAGACAAGGAATTTTCTATGTCTTCCCAGGCTAATTTGTATCTACCAGTTTTTGGATATCATGATGAATGGATAGATGGAGGGATGGAAAGAGTGATGGCGCGTACACACGATCGATTTTTTCGACGGTGAAAACACCGTCGAGAAAATCGATGTTAAAAACGAGGAACAGCTTGTTCCCCTCACACACGGCCGTTTTAAATGTCAATTTTTTTTTGGTCGAAAAAAACGACCGTGTGTGGGCTCCGCGGCAGTGTTTCCCTATGGGAAACACTGCCGCGGAAAACATGTCGAAAAAAACGACGAGAAAAATTAGAACATGTTCTAATTTTTCTCGTCGTTTTTAATGCCGTTTTTCTCATCTAAAAAAACGACAGAAAGCCCACAGACTATCGTTTTTCTCGTCGAATGGGAAAAATGACGTTTTTTCGACGGGAAAAATTACGTTTTTTTCGACGGGAAAAACGGCCGTGTGTACGCGGCATGAGAGAGAGAAAAATATTTTTTGCATTTGAGGTAAAATAACTAATAATCATATGGCATTTAAATGAGTACATACTCCTCACTTCTTAATTTCTCTTCCAATTCTCCATCAGTTTTGTCTGCTGTTAGGTATCCTTTCATGTCTCCTAATCTCTTCAGTACACCATCAGTGTCATCCTGAGTTACACTACAGTCCACCAAAAAAAAAAAAAAAAACACCAGCCACTGCTGCTGACACCCGCTGCTATGCACAGTGAGCGTGAGACGAACCTGTCATCCGTTAGCTCAGCGGGGGTCAGCAGGACACTCCCCCGCTGAGCAAAATGGAGTCTGCTAGGTGGACCGTCTGTGTAAAAAGACCCATACTGTGGTGTTATCTGCGGTCTCTTAATTCTTTTAATAAAACACCAGCCCGTACTCTTTGGGGTTTACTTAGCTTAGTACATGTGGTAAAAATCTATTTACAGAGAATGCCCAATTGCATACAAGAAAAGTAAAAAAAAAATATATATATATATATATATATATATATATATATATATATATATATATATATGTGTGTAGCGGGAGTTAACATTTAGGGGGAGTATCTGGGTGGTAGCATGGCCCAGATACACTAATTGTTATGGATCTATGGCCAATTTGATTTGTGGAGGATATAATGGTGTTCAGTTCCCTACGGCCCCTGGGTGGCGCTGTCGCCTTGGGCTGGGGTTGAACCATCATTGTAGGGCCGTGCCCTTTGTGTCCTCTCGCGGCAGTAGTACGGCGGGGCGGGGAACCCGCTGTGCCTGCTGGGAGAGGGTATAAAGGGGCGGACATCTTTCGCACCTTCAGCCTGGGGGCTGCTGTTCTGTTCGTCCGCGCCCAGGTGCCCTCGGCCTGGGTGCGAGGGAGTTTGAGTTCCATCCCAGGCACCTTAAGCCTGGGGTGAGGTACTAGCCGAGGCCTGGGGCCCAGTACCTTCGACTGGGTCCCGTATGGGAGAAGATACCTAGGGCCCACTGAGTGAGGGGACCCGAGTCTCGGGTGAGGAGAACCAGGGAGGTGACCTGGCCTGAAGATCCAGTGCAGCATTGGCTGGTGACAGTGTAGGCCTCTGGGGACCGTCCGGGATGGATCATCTCCCTAACAGGGGTCGCCATTAGAAGGTAGTTCATGCTCTATGGTCTTTGCAGAGACCCAGCTACATCAGGTCGGTGGCAGAGGCCTATCCTAAGGTCTGTGGCAGAGACCTCATCGTTCACCCGGTCTGTTGCAGGGACCAACCTCACGGTCGGTGGCAGCGACCGTGAGCCAAAAGTTGTTGTGAACTCCTAACAGCTTCTCTGATCCGAAAGGATTGTGCCTGAACCCTCACCCCACCAAGTTCGTGTTTGTATCAACCTGTCTGCTTGCAAAGAGGCATATTTATCTCTGCGGAAATAAATATAGATGTTGTACTGTCACCTGGTGTGGGCTTACTTTTCTGGGAGCAAAGTGTTCTACATTCACCTATCTACCGGTCATATTTGAAGTGGAATCTCTGGACAGGGACACAGACCCGAAGGTAAAGATCTTAGCTCAAACCTCTACACACATAAGAGGTGCGAGCTGGTGGCAGCACCTCACCCCTCTCCCTGGTCCCCCTAGACGAGTAAACCAGCCGAGAAGAAGAAGGGAGAGAGCGGGTGAGACCGCTACATATATATATGTAGCAGGGTCTCCGTTGAGGCCCCATGGACTACGTTACTCAGAACCCCGTTTGGCACCCAGGGTGCATTGGGCTGCCGCAGAGACTCATGGGTGGGGTATAAAAGGGGAGGGCGAGGCTAAGCCCAGCCTCTTTGGACACCGCACGGCTGGCAAGAGGACTTCCTGTGCGGACCTGCTGCGAGTGCAAGGCCTGAGGCCTGGGCCTTGCGCACTTCCAGAGAGCCTTCCACCTCGCTGCGGAGCCTGTGCGGCATCTGACATCTACCTGCTTCGCGTACGTCAGTTGGACCAGAGATCCGGCTGTGGCAGATCCTGTGTGCGGAGACACAGCGGTGGGAGTCCCGGACTGGGATCGAGTCCGGAGGGGTGAGAGAGCACCTGCTCACAGCTATAACTGAGTACTTTGTTAGGCCTATTGACTGCCTTGGCCCATCGTGTTATACTTGCTTTCCTGACAGGAGACTAGTTGCAGAACTGAGTTATATAGTCTCCGGGGAGTTGCTTCTATTGCCATAGACCACTGTTGGATTACAAATTATTGTTCCTGTATGTGCACCACCGATCATCTTGCATGCGAAGATTCCTCACTTAAAGACTGAGCTTTAACTGAGTCAGGCCTGACTGGGAGTTTATAGCATTGCTGAGCGCCATATTGCTCACAGGGAGAATAGCTATATGTCAGTGTGTGATAGAACTATATGTGCACTATAGTTGACTAGTGTTATTATTACTGCAGGGCTCTGCATGTATGTGTTGTATGGTATTGATCGTTACCCTTTATATACAAGTAAATCTATTACAGTTAATCATTCTGGTATTGGCGTCCATTACAATATTTCACAACTGTTTGGATTATTGTGGGATTGTTCATGAACTGGTATAGAGCCATACATATATACCACCCCTGGACTAGCTGTGCCAGAGAAGGGTCGAGTAGATTGCCGGGGGTTGGCTGTGCTGTGTACAGGGCCTGAAACAAAACCAGCGGCTCTCTTAGTTTGGGGGTATCGCTACATATATATATATATATATATATATATATATATATATATATATATATATGTAGCGGCCTCACCCCGTCCTCTTTAGCTCGGAGTATGTCACGCGACAGAGTGAGGTGTGCTACGGCCCATGTCCTCCCCATGGCTGTGGGTGAGGTGAAGGCCAGTACCAATCTTTTCCTCGGGCCAAATGTGTGCTGGTTATGAGGGTCAGTCCTTCCGTGCCAGAATCTCCCTTTGCTCCCATTAACAGAGTCCATACACCCATCAAAGTCCAAACTCAGGTTTATTGCGTATCTCCACATACAGTCAAATGCAACGGCATGATACGATGGGGGAACAGGTCGAGGCACTGTGCAGGTTCCTAGTCCCTACACTCCCTGTGCTATGACCAGGGGTTGCAGGAGTCTTGGTTAGAGCTCCTCCGCTGCGCTGTAGCCCCTATCAGGGGAAGATGTCCTCCAAGGGAGTTACCGAAGGCCCATCTGTCACCGGGTTGACACTGCACCGGGTCTTCGGACGGGTGACCTCCCCAGCCTCCTCACCTCAGATGCGGGTCCCCTCGCAAGGGGCGCCCTGAAACAAATTCACCCTCGCGGGACCCAGTCGGAGTCACCGGGTCCCAGGCCTCCTCAATAGTACCTCATCCCAGGCTGAAGGTGCCTGGGATGGACTCCATCTTCATTCCGGCCAGGCCTAGGGCGCCTAGGCCGGAACCTTGAACCGCCCGCACCCAGGCCTAAGGTGCCTGGGTGCGTGAAGAGATGATCCCCGAAGAAAAGAACCTCGTGGCGAGGGCGTCTCCCCCTTTTATCCCCTCCCATCGACACCACGGCGGGTTCCCCGCCCCAGCCGTACCATCTCCGCAAAGGGACAAAAAAGGGGTAGCCCTGTGGTAGTGATTCTACCCTGAGCCAGTAGGTACACTGACACCCACTGGTCAAGGAGAATATCGCACCATCCAATCCTCCACGAATAACAAAAAGGGGTCTGAACCCTAACATAATTACACACTTGGGTCACACTACCCCCAGGTGTATCCCACTAAATTGAGGACCCCGCTACACACTCCCCCCTGTGATTTGACGCTGGTCCCCAGCGTCAGGTGCACACCCATGTCTCCCATTAACGTGATGACATGGAGTGAACCCCAGAGGCTGTCCTCAAACTTTGAATACTGTACATGCCAAGACCTGTTCAACGGAAAAGGGAAATATAAAACGATAAACTCTCCTATAAAACTTCTGATTTTTACACATTTACAATCCCTCCCATTCCTAATCAAAAACCACCCCACTCTCAGCAGTCTTGATCGATGAATCTCCTGCAGAAGGGAAACAAAAGAAACAACATCCTAACAATCTGTGTCATTTGGCATGAATGGGTCTGTCAGCCGAGAAACCCATTCACTCCAATAAGTAAAGTGATGTATGTGTAACATTTTCAAACAATCGTTGCACAACACTGCCACCTGGTGACAGCGCCGCGGTCACAACACTTGCCGAAGTCTTCATTCTTCCTGCTTTCCTACTCTAACTCTATCCCCAAATGTCTCTGCCTTTTGGCACATGAAGAAAAGGGAGAACAAAAAAACAACAGCTCCCAAGTCTCCAGTGAGTGAAAGAAAAGCCCAAATCAAAACAAAAGTAGGGCACAGTTCTAGGCGTCTGGGAATGTCTCTTCCAGAAAGCTTCAACAGCAACAAAATAGGAGTTCACTTCTCCTACAAGTAAAATCTTGGATCCGGCAGAAACAAGGGCTTCAGGTGTTTGTCAAATACTTCCACCGAATATTCGACGTCTTCTCCTTCTTTCCTGCAGATGAGCACCTTATCAGCATGGATATGGCGTCCCAGTCTCCAATCAGCTTTACAGTCTTTAAACTTTTCAGACACCGGCGGCGAACATGACAGGTATCGCCGGGCATGGGGCACTTTGAGTTTTTCCCACACAAACTCGTCATACTACCGTGGTCGCAAGACCTCGACTTCATACAATAAGTCCCGAGGCAATTAGGGGTACTCCCACCCATATTCACGGGCGACTCTCTGGGAGAAAAGTCTCTGCAATCGAGCTAGAGGCGGCATCACATCTCGCTCACCTTCTCCTGGCTGTACGATGGCCTCCGGGTGCCGAGGTACCTTCACCATCTCAGGCGGCTTTGCTCTTGGTGCCCGCAATGAAGCACGCTGCATCCCCACTATCAGAGCGGGTGATGTGGTTGAATGTGGAAGGTTATTTGGAGGACTAGGCTTCCTCAATAACTCCGGGGCTTGCACCCGAAGCGTACTGTCATCTATGGACATGGGGGAGTCCTGTGGCTTACTCTGCATGGGTAGCGGGCGTCTGTCCCAGCCCTTCCGGTGAAACAGCTCGTCTATTTCTCCGTCATCCCCACAGTCCGACAGCGACTCTAGATCGGAGGTGTCATACATCTCAGCGGGAAGGTAGTCCCTAGTGGACGGAGAACTACCCTCCCCTGCGGGCTCCACCAGATGTGAACTCCCGACACCTCCAACCACACACACAGTCCCAGCCCCTGGCTCACCTGGACCTTTTTCAGCACTGGGATGTCCAGGATTCTTCCGACCGGATCCATCCAGGTCCGGCAAGCAGCGGGGCGAAGCTCGACCACGACCACAGGAGGCCTGCACCAGGCCTATCTTCCTCTTCGGAGGTGGCAGCAGGGAGTCTGTGGTGACCGAAGCAGTGTCCTCGGATTTTTCTCTCTCAGTCTCTGGTTGGGCAGTCACTTCGCCCTGGTCAGCGCGTACGGGGACCTCCGCAGAGGCTTTGATCTCTCCCTCCGGAGTGGCGGTTCCTGTGATGCAATTGAGGCGTAGGGCCCGGGGCCTTTCCGTGTGTGGTTTAACCTCAAAAAGGAACTCCTTGCATGCTTCACATCGCCCGAATGGCTTTAGTTGGACCACCAGTCCCGAGCATCCGGGACAGATCACACCGAGGGCCTCCGTGTCACTGCATGAATACAGAGCCAACTGTCCTCGGGGCCTAAGTCTTATTCCCGTGTCTGTCAGGGGAGCAGCAAATGCAGTCATCTTGAAAGGATAAGGTACCGACATCCACTGGGAGCCTGAGTTCACTCCGACCACTTGCTGCTCCATCACGCGCTGACCACGCGCCGGAGTCTTCACATGTATCTCCACACGTGGCCAGACTCCTCCCACGACCTGCACACTTTCGCGGGCTTCCGCCAGCCTCCGCCCACGAATTGTACAGTCACGGGGTGCCTCGTGGCGCAGTGCAGCAAAAGTCCCCACATGTAGTTCGTCACACGGCTGGACTCCTCCCTCTTCCTGCATGGGCCTCTCCCGGTTTTTCAGAGAAATTTCCACGACTTCGAGCACAGGGACGCACTTTGGCCAATCACATGGCCGACCTGCTCGGACCTCCTCCGGGCAGCAAAGTTCAAACACAGCCGTTCCAAACCTCAGGGTCAACACACATTTCATCCCGGACTCACGAGCCCCCACGTGTAGCGGCCTCACCCTGTCCTCTTTAGCTAGGGGTATGTCACGCGACAGAGTGAGGTGCGCTACGGCCCATGTCCTCCCCATGGCTGTGGGTGAGGTGAAGGCCAGTACCAATCTTTTCCTCGGGCCAAATGTGTGCTGGTTATGAGGGTCAGTCCTTCCGTGCCAGAATCTCCCTTTGCTCCCATTAACAGAGTCCATACACCCATCAAAGTCCAAACTCAGGTTTATTGCGTATCTCCACATACAGTCAAATGCAACGGCATGATACGATGGGGGAACAGGTCGAGGCACTGTACAGGTTCCTAGTCCCTACACTCCCTGTGCTATGACCAGGGGTTGCAGGAGTCTTGGTTAGAGCTCCTCCGCTGCGCTGTAGCCCCTATCAGGGGAAGATGTCCTCCAAGGGAGTTACCGAAGGCCCATCCGTCACCGGGTTGACACTGCACCGGGTCTTCGGACGGGTGACCTCCCCAGCCTCCTCACCTCAGATGCGGGTCCCCTCGCAAGGGGCGCCCTGGAGCAACTTCACCCTCGCGGGACCCAGTCGGAGTCACCGGGTCCCAGGCCTCCTCAATAGTACCTTATCCCAGGCTGAAGGTGCCTGGGATGGACTCCATCTTCATTCCGGCCAGGCCTAGGGCGCCTAGGCCGGAACCTTGAACCGCCCGCACCCAGGCCTAAGGTGCCTGGGTGCGTGAAAAGATGATCCCCGAAGAAAAGAACCTCGTGGCGAGGGCGTCTCCCCCTTTTATCCCCTCCCATCGACACCACGGCGGGTTCCCCGCCCCAGCCGTACCATCTCCGCAAAGGGACAAAAAAGGGGTAGCCCTGTGGTAGTGATTCTACCCTGAGCCAGTAGGTACACTGACACCCACTGGTCAAGGAGAATATCGCACCATCCAATCCTCCACGAATAACAAAAAGGGGTCTGAACCCTAACATAATTACACACTTGGGTCACACTACCCCCAGGTGTATCCCACTAAATTGAGGACCCCGCTTACACATATATATACAGTATATATATTTGCTTGCACATGATTAGATGATGGAAGTCAGCTGAGAGTCACCAAGCTAAGGGTATATTCCCTTGCAACGTGAAAATCCTTTGCAAAGTTAATAGTCTATTTGCTTTTATTAAATCAATCATGTTATCTGTAGTACATTTTGGTCCATTGTTCCTCATTGAAAATGTTCTGCTGCTGCTCAGTCTTGTTGGTTGGAGGGTAGACAGTGGAGGAGACCTTGCGTGGAGAGTGAAGAAGTTTCTGCTTTTGACTGCTGGGTTGCATTTTTGGTTATTTTTGGCTCTTTTTCCTTGCAGCTTTTTAACACCTTTTTCTGGCACATTTTAAACAGCCTTTTTTTTCTCTTTTTTTCCTTCAGCCTACTAATTAAGGGGAGTGGTTAATTGGTCACAGGTGCTTGAGGCCTATATAAACTTCTGTAGAGCTCATTTAGAGCCTGCTCATTTTGAGTTGCTGGAACTCTGTCCAAGTGGAACTGGACTAAGTGGTGAGTTAAATTAAAGAGTTTAAAACAGGAGGTTAAAACAGGGGTCATAGTAGATGTGTAGTGTGAGTACCTGGGTGTTGTCTGAGTAGTGTGTGTGGATCGTTAGTACTTGTGTATTGTAGGTGCACGTGGGTCTGCGAGTGCACGCGGGTCCGTTGGTCTGCGGGTGCACGTAGGTCTGCGAGTGCACGCTGGTCTGCGAGTGCACGCGGGTCCGTTGGTCTGCGAGTGCACGCTGGTCTGCGAGTGCACGCGGGTCCGTTGGTCTGCGAGTGCACGCTGGTCTGCGAGTGCACGTGGATCCGTTGGTCTGCGAGTGCACGCTGGTCTGCGAGTGCACGCGGGTCCATTGGTCTGCGAGTGCACGCTGGTCTGCGAGTGCACGCGGGTCCGTTGGTCTGCGAGTGCACGTTGGTCTGCGAGTGCACGCGGGTCCGTTGGTCTGCGAGTGCACGCTGGTCTGCGAGTGCACGCGGGTCCGTTGGTCTGCGAGTGCACGTTGGTCTGCGAGTGCACGCGGGTCCGTTGGTCTGTGAGTGCACGCTGGTCTGCGAGTGCACGTGGGTCCGTTGGTCTGCGGGTGCACGTTGGTCTGCGAGTGCACGTGGGTCCGTTGGTCTGCGAGTGCACGCTGGTCTGCGAGTGCACGCGGGTCCGTTGGTCTGCGAGTGCACGCTGGTCTGCGAATGCACGCGGGTCCGTTGGTCTGCGAGTGCACGCTGGTCTGCGAGTGCATGCGGGTCCGTTGGTCTGCGAGTGCACGCTGGTCTGCGAGTGCACGCGGGTCCATTGGTCTGCGAGTGCACGCTGGTCTGCGAGTGCACGCGGGTCTGTTGGTCTGCGGGTGCACGCTGGTTTTGCGAGTGCACGCGGGTCCGTTGGTCTGCGGGTGCACGCTGGTCTGCGAGTGCACGCGGGTCCATTGGTCTGCAAGTGCACGCTGGTCTGCGAGTGCACGCGGGTCCGTTGGTCTGCGAGTGCACGCGGGTCCGTTGGTCTGCGAGTGCACGCGGGTCCGTTGGTCTGCGAGTGCACGCGGGTCCGTTGGTCTGCGAGTGCACGCTGGTCTGCGAGTGCACGCGGGTCCGTTGGTCTGCGAGTGCACGCGGGTCCGCGAGTGCACGCGGGTCCGTTGGTCTGCGAGTGCACGCTGGTCTGCGAGTGCACGCGGGTCCGTTGGTCTGTGGGTGCACGTGGGTCTGCATGGTACCTGTGTATTGTCTTGTTGAGTACCTGTGTATTGTCTTGTTGAGTACCTGTGTATTGTCTTGTTGAATAGTTGGGTCAGGAAGCTAGTGTTAGGTAATTTGGACAGGGTATAATCTCGAATCCTCATTAAATTAATAGGTACGATGCCCAGCGGGTGTGGCGAGGCGACTCGGTGTACATCTTGCAGCATGTATGCGTTCCTTGATCATCTGATCGAGGGCGATTACTGCTGTGCAAAAAAATGTAAGCACATTGTTTCCCTGGAAGCCCAGGTTCTGAATCTAGGGAAGCAACTGTCAGCACTGGGAAGTCCCTCCACACTAAAGGAGAGCTGGATATGTACCCGGCAGGTGATGGCAGGGGCCAGCACAGAGGTGGGTGGAGTCAAAGAGGTGCAGGCACTAGAAAATAGTAGATGGGTGACAGTCAGGAAGGGTAGAGGGCGAAGTGCCAGGGAGGCCGATCCAGGGCTGGAGCATCCCAATAAGTATGCTCCATTGAGTGACATTGGTGAAACCAGTCCGGGACCAGCACTGCTGGAGCTGAGGGACTCTCCTAGCTGCCAGGGGAAGAACTCCTCCAGTGAGAGTGGGGGGGAAGCGAAGGGAAAGGAAAGACAGATTCTGGTGGTAGGGGACTCAATTCTTAGAAGGACAGAGAGGGCAATCTGTAACAAAGACCTGAAGCGCCGAACTGTATGTTGTCTACCGGGCGCTCGGGTTCGGCACATCACGGATCTGGTGGACAGATTACTGGGAGGGGCTGGGGAAGACCCAGCTGTCATGGTGCACGTTGGCACCAATGACAAAGTCAGAGGCAGATGGAGTGTCCTAAAGAACGATTTTAGGGACTTGGGAGCTAAATTGAGGAAAAGGACCTCCATACTACCGGTACATCGAGCCACACCAGAAAGGCAGAGGGAGATTAGGGAAGTGAACAAGTGGCTGAAGAGCTGGTGTAGTAAGGAGGGGTTTGGGTTCCTGGAGGACTGGGCCGACTTTTCAGTCGATAACCAGTACTATAGAAGGGACGGACTGCACCTAAATGAGGAGGGTGCAGATCAGCTGGGAATAAGGATGGCCAAAAAGTTAGAGGGGTTTTTAAACTAGGTGACAGGGGGGAGGGTCCAGAGATAGTGAGAGTCAGCGGGGAACATATTCTAAAGGGTAGTATTAGGGGCATTAGTGGTAGGGTAACCAAAGAACATAAACCCAAGGTAAGTATAGTAGCAAGTCCTAGTTGCAATCTGGGAACACCCAAGAGGATAGTATGTGACCGGTCAAATAATATTAATGCATTAAAGTGTCTGTTCACCAACGCCAGAAGTCTGCCAAGCAAAATAGGTGAGTTGGAAGCTCTGGTGCATGAGGAGAGCTATGATGTAATCGGTATTGCTGAAACTTGGCTTCATTCCTCACATGACTGGGCTATTAATATTCCTGGCTATGCACTCTTTCGGAAAGACAGGGTAAAAAGGAAGGGTGGAGGGGTCTGTCTCTATGTGAGAAGTGATCTCAAAGCGAGTGTGAAAGAGGACCTGGTGGATGGAGAGTGTGATGAGTCTGAAGCATTATGGGTGGAACTGCATACAGATGTGCGTAGTTCAAAGCTAATCATTGGAGTTTGTTATAGACCACCCAATGTTAATGAGGAGTTAGAGACTCAGCTCCTTGCACAGATGGAAAGGGCTGCAAGGGCTGGGACGGTGATAATAATGGGGGATTTTAACTACCCAGAAATTGACTGGAGTAATGGAACTGCTGGGACAGTTAAAGGGCAAAAATTTATAAACCTATTGCAGGACAATTTTATGGTCCAGTTTATTGAGGCCCCAACTAGGAATGATGCTCTGTTGGACCTGGTAATCTCAAACCATGCAGAGCGTATTACTAATGTTCAGATAAAGGAACACCTGGGTAGCAGTGACCATAACATGATTTCATTTGATGTTAGTTGTAAGCAAAAATCACATACAGGAAAGATAAAAACACTTAATTTCAAGAGAGCAAATTTTCCAAGGATGAGTGCTGCTCTCCAGGACTTAGACTGGGAAGGAATATTGGCATCAATGGGCACAGAACAGAAATGGGAATTCTTCAAAAAGACTGTTTGTGATCTCACTGCAAAGTATATTCCCATGGGCAATAAGTTTAAAAGGCTAAAAATAAAACCTATGTGGCTCACTGCCAAAGTTAAAAAAGCTATAAACTATAAGAAAAGAGCTTTTAAAAAATATAAAAATGAGGGAACACTAGTGTCATTTAAATGTTACAAAGAATATAACAGGATATGTAAAAAGGAAATCAAGGATGCAAAAATTCAAAATGAACGACAGATTGCAAAAGATAGTAGGACAAACCCCAAAAAATTCTTCAAATATATTAATAGTAAAAAGGTCAAGTCTGAGCATGTAGGCCCTTTACAAAATAATCTAGAGTGGGTGACTGGGGACAAAGAGAAGGCTAATTTATTAAATACTTTCTTCAGTTCTGTGTATACAAAGGAGCATGGGGGAGCTCATGTCCAAAATGGGGGTGGTAGTGACACAGCCCCAAATCCACAATGGCTCAAAAGTGATATGGTCCAGAAATATTTAGATGGAATAAAGGTGGATAAAGCACCTGGACCAGATGACATACACCCACGGATCCTAAAAGAATTGAGCTCTGTAATTTCAAAGCCATTGTATTTAATTTTTAGGGACTCATTAATGACAGGAATAGTACCACTGGATTGGCGCAGGGCCAATGTGGTGCCTATATTTAAAAAGGGAATTAAGTGTTTACCAAGTAACTATAGATCTGTTAGTTTAACTTCTATAGTTGGGAAAATACTGGAGAGATTAATAAAAGACCACATAGATGAGTTCTTGCTGGAAAAAAACTATTTAAGCAACAGACAGCATGGATTCATGAAAGACAGAAGTTGTCAAACAAACCTGATTTCTTTTTATGAAGAGGTAAGTAAGACCTTGGACAGAGGGGTGGCAGTGGACGTGGTATACTTGGATTTTGCAAAAGCGTTTGATACAGTTCCCCACACACGGCTCATGTGTAAGGTAAAGTCTACAGGATTGGAAATATCAGTTTGTAAATGGATAGAAAACTGGCTAAAATACAGAATTCAGAGAGTCGTGGTTAATGATTCTTACTCTGAATGGTCCAAGGTTATCAGTGGTGTACCCCAAGGTTCAGTGCTGGGACCCTTACTTTTTAATATGTTTATAAATGATATTGGGTCTGAGATCAAAAGTAACATTTCTGTCTTTGCAGATGACACCAAGCTATGCAGTGGAATAACGTCCTTACAGGATGTCGCCAATTTACAAGCCGACCTCAATGCTCTGTCTAATTGGGCGACTATGTGGCAGATGAGGTTTAATGTTGATAAATGTAAAGTTATGCACTTGGGGGCTAATAATATGAATGCATCATACATACTAGGGGGAGTACAACTGGGGGGATCCGTAGTGGAGAAGGATCTGGGGGTTTTGGTAGATCATAAGCTCAATAATGGCATGCAATGCCAAGCTGCGGTTTCCAAAGCGAGCAAAGTCCTTTCTTGTATTAAGAGAGGTATGGTCTCCAGAGAGAGAGATATCATTTTGCCCCTGTTCAAATCATTAGTAAGACCTCATCTGGAATATGCAGTTCAGTTTTGGGCCCCAGTTCTCAAAAAGGATATTGGGGAACTGGAGAAAGTGCAGAGAAGGGCAACCAAACTGATAAGAGGCATGGAGGAGCTCAGCTATGAGGAGAGATTAGAGGAACTGAATTTATTCTCTCTTGAGAAGAGGAGATTAAGGGGGGATATGATCAACATGTACAAATATATAAGGGGTCCATATAGTGAACTTGGTGTTCAGTTATTCACTTTACGGACAACACAAAGGACAAGGGGGCACTCTTTGCGTCTAGAGGAAAAGAGATTTCACCTCCAAATACGGAAAGGTTTTTTCACAGTAAGAGCTGTGAAAATGTGGAATAGACTCCCTGCAGAGGTGGTTCTGGCCAGCTCAGTAGATTGCTTTAAGAAGGGCCTGGATTCTTTCTTAAATGTACATAATATAACTGGGTACTGACATTTATAGGTAAAGTTGATCCAGGGAATATCCGATTGCCTCTCGGGGGATCAGGAAGGAATTTTTTCCCCTGCTGTAGCAAATTGGATCATGCTCTTCTGGGGGTTTTTTGCCTTCCTCTGGATCAACTGTGGGTATAGAATTGGGTATATGGGATTGTACGATATATGTTTATTTTTATTTTTTTTATATTTTTATTATTTTTTTTTTTTTTTTTATTTTTTTTTTTTATATATTTTTTTTTTTTTTTAATTTATTTATTTATTTATTTTTTATTTATTTTTTTTACGGTTGAACTGGATGGACTTGTGTCTTTTTTCAACCTGACTAACTATGTAACTATGTAACTATGTAACTATGTAACTGCTGTTTCATCTGCGGTGTCTTAATTCTAAATGATAGTTTGAGGGGCAGTTCACACCAGACGCAGTTCTGTACAGTTTTGTGCGCATTTTTTCTGCACTAAAAATGCATGCACAGTGTTTTTTCATGTATACCAATGGCTCTTGTTGGCTCTAGTTCACACCATGCAGTCAGTTTCCGGTGCAGAAACTGACCGGAAACTGACTGCATGGTGTGAATTAGAGCCATTGGAATACATGGAAAACACTGTGCATGCATTTTGTGCAAAAAAAAAGCACACGGAACTGCGTCTGGTGTGGACTGGCCCTGATAGAAATTGGACAGTGACAGGGCAATTTTGTATCAGGTGTCTGCACCTGGACAGCCTCAGTGAATTACTGGCCAAAATGTATCTGCCGGTTAAACAAAGTGTCAGGGTTGAGTTCACCTGCTGGTGGCACTGAGGTTCACTTTGCCAATGGCTGCAGTTCCAGTGTGTCTCCCAGAAGCCAGCAGGTTCTGATCAGCCACACCTGGCTCCAGCTGCCAGGTGAATACTTAAGGCTGCTCCTCCCTTCCCCCAGCACGTCACTATCCTGTCTAAACGTCTCCTTGCTACCAGATTCTGTCTGATAACTTTCCTGAACCTTCCCTTGTCCTGATCCGTCCTGCACCCTTCTGCCTTGTTCCATGCTCTTTTTCCCAGTCGTGTTTCCCCTCCTTGCACCCCTATTACCTTTTTATCCCGTTGTATATAGATAGCAGTTAGGTCCATTAGTTATTCTTGTTCTTGTTTGCTGGAGTGGTTTATGCTTTCACTGGTTGCTGTGAATATTTATTTGTGTGTGTTCACTGTAAATAAATATCACTTTAATTATAAATATCCTTTGTTTGGTCTCAGTTCCCTTCTGTAGCTACGTGTCTGGTGGTCTTAGCCGCTAGGGTTGCCACCTCATCCCTTTAAATCCGAACACATATGAAATACACAGGTTCTGAGGCTAATTTATTGCATGTAAGGCACCAAGTGAGATTAATTACCACCTTAATCAGCCACAGAACCTGTGTAATCAATATGTGTTCGGGTTTGAGGCTGGCATGGGTTCCCCCCACAGGAGCATACCAGGCCCTTGGGTCTGGTCTGGATTTGAAGGGGAACCCCTACGCAAAAACGGCGTGGGGTCCCCCCCAAAATCCAAACCAGACCCTTATCCGAGCACGCAACCTGGCAGGCTGCAGGGGAAGAGGGGGGATGAGAGAGCACCCCCCTCCCTCCTGAACCGTACCAGGCAGCATGCCCTCAACATGGGGTGTTTGGTGCTCTGGGGCAGGGGGGCGACCCGCGCCCCCCCACCCCAAAGCATCCTGTCCCCATGTTGATGAGGACAGGGCCTCTTCCCGACAACCCTGGCCATTGGTTGTCGGGGTCTGCGGGCGGGGGGCTTATCGGAATCCGGGAGCCCCCCCCTTGATAAGGGGGCCCCCAGATCCCAGCCCCCCACCCTATGTGAATGAGTATGGGGTACATCGTACCCCTACCCATTCACCTGGTGGAAAAAAATATGTCCAGAAAAAACACAACATAGCTTTTTAAATTAATTTATTGCACAGCTCCGGGGTCTTCTTCCGACTTCGTGGGTTTCCGCGCTCTCCGGTTCTTTCTTCTGCCGGGCCTCCGCTATCTTCTTCCAGCTCTTTTGCTAGCGGGGCCCGGTCTTCTCTGTCGCCTTCTTCTTCTCCCGCTCTCCGGTTCTTCTCCCGCTCTCCGGTTCTTTCTTCCGCCGGGCCTCCGCTATCTTCTTCCAGCTCTTTTGCTAGCGGAGAGGCCTGGTCTTCCCGTCGTCTTGTCCGGCACTCCGTTGTCCTTCTGCCGGCCCCTCCACTATCTTCTTCCAGCTCTTTTGCTAGTGGAGGAGCCGGTCTTCCCGTCGCCATCTTCATCTCTCTTCTCCTCCTCGATGTTGACTCGTCGCTTCCTCCCGCTGTAATGCTGGCTGTTCGCTCCGCTCCAAATTAATATAGGCTTCTCATGACGTCACAGTCACATGCTCCCATGACGTCACAGTCACATGCTCCGGGGCCACCCGGAGCATGTGACTGTGACGTCATGAGAAGCCTATATTAATTCGGAGCGGAGCGAACAGCCAGCATTACAGCGGGAGGAAGCGACGTGTCAACCTTCGAGGAGGAGAAGAGAGAAGAAGACGGCGACTCCACTAGCAAAAGAGCTGGAAGAAGATAGTGGAGGCCCGGCAGAAGAAAGAACCGGAGAACCCCGAAGTCGGAAGAAGAACCCCGGAGCTGTGCAATAAATTAATTTAAAAAGCTGTGTAGTGTTTTGTATTGATATTTTTTTTCCACCAGGTGAATGGGTAGGGGTACGATGTACCCTATACTCATTCACATAGGGTGGGGGGCCAGGATCTGTGGGCCCCCCTTATTAAAGGGGGGCTCCCGGATTCCGATAAGCTCCCCGCCCGCAGACCCCGACAACCAACTGCCAGGGTTGTCGGGAAGAGGCCCTGTCCTCATCAACATGGGGACAGGGTGCTTTGGGGTGGGGGGGCCGCAGGTCGCCCCTCTGCCCCAGAGCACCAAACCCCCCCATGTTGAGGGAATGCGGCCTGGTATGGTTCAGGAGGGAGGAGGGCCGCTCTCTCGTCCCCCCTCTTCCCCTGCGGCCTGCCAGGTTGCGTGCTCGGATAAGGGTCTGGTTTGGATTTTGGGGGGACCCCCACGCCGTTTTTTCGGCGTAGGGGTTCCCCTTCAATTCCAGACCAGACCCAAGGGCCTGGTATGCTCCTGAAGGGGGAACCCATGCTGGTTTTTTATTTAAAATTTGGCCTGGAGTTCCATCTCAAGATTCATACCAAACACAGTGCCTGCTATTGGCGGGGATCCAAGTCGGATCCCCGTTCATTCAAAGTCGGACATATGTCGGCTTCATGTCGCAGGGCAAAGTCGGTTCCAAAGTAGGACGGCTGTCGTGTTGCACTAGTGCGAACCCGGCCTAAAGGGATAAGGTGGCAACTCTATTAGCCGCTGATCCTGACATTATAGTGACGCCCACTAACGACCAGATCTGCTACACTTGGGAACTGAGAGCCAGTTACTTGAGTTTTTTGCCTTTGTCAGAATGCTTAGAGTAAAGGTTATTTGCAGAGTGCAGCTTGCAGTAGGAGATAAAGATTTGTGTCGTTCACTGTGGCAGGATCTCACTGAGGAGGAGCTGTTGGGAAACATTCTGACTGCACGTGCCTTAACTGTCGAAGGGAGATTCACTCTTAGTAATGTGCAACCCTTGATTCAGGTCTGTTCAGAGCTGCTATTTCAGTTTACCTCTCAGGGCCATGATGTTTTCACTCCCCCATTTACTATGTACCATGGCTGGATTTTTGGGATGGTTGCTGAAACATTGTGCAGGCTCTTTTTTCCAGCAGTATTCAGCCTATTCACAACAGGTGGTGTTGGAATGTATTGCTTCTGTGCACTGTTTAATTGAGCAATGTGAGCAAGGGAGAGACAAACTGACTTTAGTTCAACCTCTATTACAAGCTTGGTCAGAGATCATATCCCCAGTGAAAGATGAGTCGCGTACAATCAGATCTGCTGCTAAAGATCAAGAATCTGTTCCTCTGTTACCCTTAGCAACCTCTGCTGCTACTGAGCATTCCTTACAACACAAGGGGTTAATCAAGCGCACTCGGGATAAGGGTGTATATACAAAACTAATATGGGAACAGCGGTAAAATGATTAGGAGGAATAAACTCATAAGATCAATGTCATATTAGTCCATACTTATAAGAATGACTAGTCCACAAAGAAGGCTGCCGGCTGACAGATAGAAGGGATCTGAAATAGTACAAGAAAAACAAAAAAGCAGCGCCTTCTGAGCGTAGCAATCAGTTAAAATTTATTGAAACATAAAATCAATAACAGGTAATCCACTCACAAGAGGAGAATATAAGTGAGCTTATCTGTATGAAGACTGGGATAGTTGGAATCATCCGCTCATCCCGGGCATGTGAAGCTGTGTATCCAGAGGTGGAGGGGAGATGGTGTCTCTGGACCTCCTCTCAAGAGTCGCCGATTATACCGTAGAGTGGAACTGCTCACTCGCAATGGAGGAACGGAGGACGACTTTGCTGGAACACAACGACAGAGTACATCCGGGTCGTGGGGTCAGCGGGGAGGATGCGCGCGTTCGAAGCATCCGTGCTTCTTCATCAGGCTTGGTAGGGGCCATCTTTGGTTCCGGCTATAAATATTAGTAAGGATTGGCTGATAGGACAGTCTATATCACCATGGAAACCAAACACAAAGTACAGGCAGCAAACGCTAACTTGGCGCTGACCCATATATAAAGAAGAACAATAAATGCATAAAGATACTGATATGACATCAGGGATTAATAGGAGAAAAAACTAACTAATACATAAAGGAATCAATAAATAGTCAGTAAAAGTATGGGAATAAGGAAATATATATGTAAAAAATATAAATAACAAATATAAATATAAATAATAATTTATTGTTATTTATATTTTTTACATATATATTTCCTTATTCCCATACTTTTACCGACTATTTATTGATTCCTTTATGTATTAGTTAGTTTTTTCTCCTATTAATCCCTGATGTCATATCAGTATCTTTATGCATTTATTGTTCTTCTTTATATATGGGTCAGCGCCAAGTTAGCGTTTGCTGCCTGTACTTTGTGTTTGGTTTCCATGGTGATATAGACTGTCCTATCAGCCAATCCTTACCTAGTATTTATAGCCGGAACCAAAGATGGCCCCTACCAAGCCTGATGAAGAAGCACGGATGCTTCGAACGCGCGCATCCTCCCCGCTGACCCCACGACCCGGATGTACTCTGTCGTTGTGTTCCAGCAAAGTCGTCCTCCGTTCCTCCATTGCGAGTGAGCAGTTCCACTCTACGGTATAATCGGCGACTCTTGAGAGGAGGTCCAGAGACACCATCTCCCCTCCACCTCTGGATACACAGCTTCACATGCCCGGGATGAGCGGATGATTCCAACTATCCCAGTCTTCATACAGATAAGCTCACTTATATTCTCCTCTTGTGAGTGGATTACCTGGAGTGCGGCTGTCCAAGCATTTTTTCCTGTTTTCTGAGTGGATTACCTGTTATTGATTTTATGTTTCAATAAATTTTAACTGATTGCTACGCTCAGAAGGCGCTGCTTTTTTGTTTTTCTTGTACTGAGCATTCCTTACCTCCTGTAGATCAGTACCCTGCCACCAGTAACCACACTTCTTCTGTATGTAATTCATTGGAAGCTCCCCCTGCAGTACCGTTGCCCATAGCAACATCTCAGGCCTCTTCCAGTACTTCTTCTACTCTTCCCTCTATTTCCCCCAGTACTGTTACTACCTTTCCATCAGCAGTACATTCTGGTCAGCACAAGGCAACTACCAACAGAACCCCAATATCTAAGCCAAAAAAGAGGAAACGCAAGTTTTCTCCTGCTCTTATAACTCTGCCATTATCCATGTTGCCTGCTGATCCTGTCCCCACCAATCCAGTGCCTGATGCGATCCAGTCCTCCTCCATGCAGACTGCTTATGCGATCCAGTCCTCCATGTTGCCACCTGCTGCTGATGCGATCCAGTCCTCCTCCATGCAGACTGCTTATGCGATCCAGTCCTCCATGTTGCCGCCTGCTGCTGATGCGATCCAGTCTTCCTCCATGTTGCTGCCTGCTGCTGATGCAATCCAGTCCTCCTCCATGTTGCTGCCTGCTGCTGATGCGATCTAGTCTTCCATGTTGCCGCCTGCTGCTGATGTCCAGTCCTTCTCCGTGTTGCCGCCTGCTGTTGATGTCCAGTCCTCCTCCATGCTGATGCCGGCTGCTGATGGGGTCCATGCCTCCTCCATGCTGATGCCGCCTGCTGATGGGGTCCATGCCTCCTCCATGCTGATGCCGCCTGCTGATGGGGTCCATGCCTCCTCCATGCTGATGCTGTCTGCTGATGGGGTCCATGCCTCCTCCATGCTGATGCCGCCTGCTGATGGGGTCCATGCCTCCTCCATGCTGATGCCGCCTGCTGATGGGGTCCATGCCTCCTCCATGCTGATGCCGCCTGCTGATGGGGTCCCTGCCTCCACCATGCTGATGCCGCCTGCTGATGGGGTTCACTCCTCTTCCATGCTGCCGCTTGCCGATGGTGTACATTCCTTCTCCATGCTGCCATCTGTTGCCAAGCTTGCCGTGGCAGGTTTCCGGGCTGCTGCTGCCCCACTGGTCTATGCTGGTTCCCGGGCTGCTGCCCAGCCTGTTGATCTGGTGCCCGCTTCCCAACATGCTGATTCCGGGGGCTGCTGTCCCTCTGGACTGTGCTGTTTCCGGGGGCTGCTGCCCCTCTGGACTGTGCCGATACCTTTGCTACTGCTCAGTCTTATGTGCCTCTGCCTGTTTCCCAGCCTGCTGATCCAGTGCCTGCTTCCCAGCCTGCCTATGGATGTCCTGTGCCCAAAAACCTGCCTGCCTGCCTCTGAGGGTCTGCTGTCTGATGACAAGTCTACCATTGATCTTAAATCTCTTCTCCTTACCACCCCGCCGGGTTCTATTGGCTCTATGTCAGCTGCTCAGTTGGATTGTTATGCAAAGGCTGCATGTCCACCTGCTAATGGGTCATCTGCTGGGCCTGAGATTCATTTGGCGGTTGCCTCGATTGAGTCCCTCTGGCAGTGTGTTGCTCCTATGGTGCCAAAGCCTGACACTGACCTGCATGATTCTTAGACTGATCACTACACTTACCTAACTGTCCACCGCACTGACCTACCTGATTCCAATGCTGACCACTACACTGACTAACCTGATTCCTATACTGACCACTACATTGACCTACCTGTCCACTACATTTACCATTACACTACACTGTCCACTACACTAAACTGTCCACTACAATAGACACTGCACTGTCCACACTACACTAAACTGATCACTACACTGTCCACTGACCACTACAATACACACCACACACAGACTACACCACACACAGACTACACCACACTGTGCACTGCAACACAGACTACACCACACTGTGCACTGCAACACAGACTACACCACACTGTGCACTGCAACACAGACTACACCACACTGTGCACTGCAACACAGACTACACTACACTGTGAACTGCAACACAGACTACACTACACTGACAAATGGAAGCCTACAGGCATGGAGAGGTAACCAGCCACATCCAGAAGGTTCGCTGGTGTAGCATGGAAGTGCACCAGTGACCATGCTGGGGAGAAGGACGGAATCCCTGTCTGAAGGTGTGTAGCACCCGATGGCAGCAAAGACGTGGCCTTGTCTAGTAGATGGTGTGTGCGTGGTACCTGCGGTGCGGGAGGATGTGGGACAAGAAAAGCCCACGGCGGCCGGCCTAGGCCAAGCGGGTGTCGGTCTACCAAACAGAGCCTTGTCTCAGGGGAGTCGAGCTGAAGGTGTCCGGTGCGCTAAAATGACGTCAGCGCCGAGCGGTAGGTGGAAGAGGAAAGCCGTACAGGCATATGACCCAATTCGCCCAATCACAGGGGCAGCCGGAGACTAAACATGGCGGCTGGAGCGCGGGGAAAGTTTGGGGGAGAGAGCCAGGATTGCGCCCCCTAAAATGTTGTGCCCGGGGCCATGGCCCCCTCGCACCCCCCACGCTACACCACTGGCCCTTGGTAACTGGTAGCTGCATCTGTCTTCATGGCCCTGGTGGTGGTAAGCTTCCAGGGAATGGCAGAGTATGATCTGTGCCTTGCCATGATCTGGATGCAATTGCCACAGCTCCGGGTGTACTAGGGGACCCGGGTCGGGTAACCAGTGCCTCAGAGGCCTAGGTGGTTTTTGATGTGCAGAGCAAGTCCTGTAAACCAGGCAAGCTACAGAGTTACGATGAGACACTTCAGTGTCTGGGTTCCAGCACTGTCACATAACCCCAGGGCTAAGGCTGCAGATAACCTGTGGAATACCAGCATTGGAGTACCTGCTGTCTTGAGGGACTACCAAATAATGTACATCTCAGAGGGTCTGACCAGAAGAAAACCCAGCCAGTTTTGGGACCCAGGTGGTGGGGTTCTCACCAAGCCTTTGGACGTTGGCAGTGGGGTACTCAGTTGGCTTGTAGACCCCAGTGGTAGGGCCTTGTGGAGCGTCCGGAGAACGCTCTTTAAGGGGGGGGAATCTGTCAGGGTTGAGTTCATCTGCTGGTGGCACTGAGGTTCACTTTGCCGATGGCTGCAGTTCCAGTGTCCACCAGCAGGTGTCTCCCAGAAGCCAGCAGGTTCTGATCAGCCACACCTGGCTCCAGCTGCCAGGTGGATACTTAAGGCTGCTCCTCCCTTTCCCCAGCACGTCACTATCCTGTCTGATCGTCTCCTTGCTACCAGATTCTGCCTGATAACTTTCCTGAACCTTCCCTTGTCCTGATCCATCCTGCACCCTTCTGCCTTGTTCCATGCTCTTGTTCCCAGTCGTGTTTCCCCTCCTTGCATCCCTATTATCTTTATCCCGTGTGTTGTAGATATTGTATATAGATAGCAGTTAGGTCCATTAGTTATTCTTGTTCTTGTTTGCTGGAGTGGTTTATGCTTTCACTGGTTGCTGTGTGTGTTCACTGTAAATAAATATCACTTTAATGATAAATACTTTGTTTGGTCTCAGTTCCCTTGTGTAGTTACGTGTCTGGTCTCTTCTTAGCCGCTGATCCTGACAGAAAGGCTATTATCAATTGATGAAAACAAATGTGCTGCTGCTAAAAAGCAGCCTGATAAAAAAAATAAACTTTTTTTGGGGTGCTTAAATCAATGTAGCAAAGTGCTCATTTTCTTACCATGCGCAGATGCAGGCGCAAACCCCTTTAACTCATTTTCCCACAGCTCCCCGAGTTTCTGGACAAGCACAAGAAGATACATTTCACTGCTTCCCACCCTCAGCAGCATAGAGAGGCCACACATAATGAGACAGAGGTAGCTGGACAAGTGATCTGCAGCCCAGTTGGAGGCCCTCCACTGTCAGAACCATTTAGAAATTATTGAAATCTATACAATATGATGGGAAGCTTCATTTTAGGAACAGGTTAAGCATTCTTCATATCTCAAGGGGAAACAGTTCTTCATCAAGACAGGACACAAAGTAAATATTGGTTAAACGATTTTAATAGAATGCCTGAATTTCTTGATTGCTCTGTAACCCATACATATTCAGACAAACATACTATACACCTTGCTGTTAAGGCCGGTTACTGGGGCAGTTGCCATTTGTACTGTTGCTTAATTGGTGAGTGGGGGCACTAGACACCTTCGCTGCCATTGTGCTATTGGCTAGATGTCTAATGCGCCCCTGTACCTTTGAGGAGTGGGCTCCCTCCAGGCATACCTGCCCTCAATCCATCATTATATATGTGCTCCTACTACGGAGGCTCTCAAAATTGATAGTTAGGACTGCAGATAATACTAGGGTATCATGTCGTGGCCTCTGCAGCACGCATGTATTTGCAAATGTGTGCAAACGAAACCCCTGTTTTTAACATGAACTGTTAGACAGGACAATTTGGTTTGCTACAGGCTGGCTGGTAAGTTAAGCTGGAAATGTTTCCTCATTTGACATGCATCACCCTTCCATGTGCTCTTGGCTGTTAAGGCCAGTAATAGGTTGGGGCAGTTGACGTTTGTTTGAAGTGTCACTTACAGATTGCACTTGCCACCCCAAACACTGCTATAACACTTTATAACAGATTATTCATTTAACGGCCACCTGGGGTTGCCACCTTTTCTTCAAGCCAAACCCGAACACATTAGCAGCGCACAGCAATTTTTTTTCTTCAGTAGTACATTTAATTCATTACCCCTGTACAATGCAGGGCAATTTTTATGTATTTATGTAGTATACACTATACATATATTTTGTGATTAAATAACATTTCTAATCATATGGAGTTAATCACAAGAGTCCCCCTTTACATCAGAGTCAACAAAGTTGACACTCTTGGCTTATAATTGCAGTGAGCAACCGTGCTGGGTAGCCACAGTCTGGGCCAGTGGTGGTCTGATAACTCATGGGGCCTCCGGGTAATTAAAGATCATGGGTCTCCCAGGTTTAAAGATGGCTGTCTCATGGGAGCCAACATTAATGTGGCAGGCCGATGCTTAGAGGCACCAAGCTCTGCGACATGCAGAGTGGCAGAAGGAGTGTGGTGGGTATGATGGGGGTATGTACAGGAGAGGAGTGTGGAGGGTATTATGGGGGTAGTATGTATAGGAGAGGAGTGCGGAGGGGATGATAGATGTAGTATGTATAGGAGAGGAGTGCGGAGGGGGTGGTGGGGGTAGTATGTATAGGAGAGGAGTGCGGAGGGGATGATGGGGGTAGCATGTATAGGAGAGGAGTGTGGAGGGGATAAAGGGGGTAGTAGGTATAGGAGAGGAGTGTGTAGGGAATAATGGGGGTATGTATAGGAGAGGAGTGCAGAGGGGATGATGGGGGTAGTATGTATAGAAGAGGAGTGTGTAGGGAATGATGGGGGTATGTATAGGAGAGGAGTGCGGAGGAGATGATAGAGGTAGTATGTATAGGAGAGGGGATGGTGGGGGTAGTATGTATAGGAGAGGAGTGCGGAGGGGATGGTGGGGATAGTATGTGTAGGAGAGGAGTGCGGAGGGGATGGTGGGGGTAGTATGTGTAGGATAGGAGTGGGGAGGGGATGGTGGGGGAAGTATGTGTAGGAGAGGAGTGGCGAGGGGATGGTGGGGGTAGTATGTGTAGGAGAGGAGTGGGGAGGGGATGGTGGGGGTAGTATGTGTAGGATAGGAGTGGGGAGGGGATGGTGGGGGAAGTATGTGTAGGAGAGGAGTGGCGAGGGGATGGTGGGGGTAGTATGTGTAGGAGAGGAGTGGGGAGGGGATGGTGGGGGTAGTATGTGTAGGAGAGGAGTGGGGAGGGAATGGTGGGGGTAGTATGTGTAGGAGAGGAGTGGGGAGGGGATGGTGGGGGTAATATGTGTAGGAAAGGAGTGGGGAGGGGATGGTGGGGTAGTATGTGTAGGAGAGGAGTGGGGAGGGGATGGTGGGGGTAGTATGTGTAGGAGAGGAGTGGGGAGGGGATGGTGGGGGTAATATGTGTAGGAGAGGAGTGGGGAGGGGATGGTGGGGGTAGTATGTGTAGGAGAGGAGTGGGGAGGGGATGGTGGGGGTAGTATGTGTAGGAGAGGAGTGGGGAGGGGATGGTGGGGGTAGTATGTGTAGGAGAGGAGTGGGGAGGGGATGGTGGGGGTAGTATGTATAGGAGAGGAGTGCGGAGGGGATGGTGGGGGTAGTATGTATAGGAGAGGAGTGCGGAGGGGATGGTGGGGGTAGTATGTGTAGGAGAGGAGTGGGGAGGGGATGGTGGGGGTAGTATGTGTAGGAGAGGAGTGGGGAGGGGATGGTGGGGGTAGTATGTGTAGGAGAGGAGTGGGGAGGGGATGGTGGGGGTAGTATGTGTAGGAGAGAAGTGGGGAGGGGATGGTGGGGGTAGTATGTGTAGGAGAGGAGTGCGGAGGGGAGGGTGGGGGTAGTATGTGTAGGAGAGGAGTGGGGAGGGGATGGTGGGGGTAGTATGTGTAGGAGAGGAGTGGGGAGGGGATGGTGGGGGTAGTATGTATAGGAGAGGAGTGAGGAGGGGATGGTGAGGGTAGTATGTATAGGAGAGGAGTGCGGAGGGGATGGTGGGGGTAGTATGTGTAGTAGAGGAGTGTGGAGGGGATAGTGGGGGTAGTATGTGTAGGAGAGGAGTGGGGAGGGGATGGTGGGGGTAATATGTGTAGGAGAGGAGTGGGGAGGGGATGGTGGGGGTAGTATGTGTAGGAGAGGAGTGGGGAGGGGATGGTGGGGGTAGTATGTGTAGGAGAGGAGTGGGGAGGGGATGGTGGGGGTAGTATGTGTAGGAGAGGAGTGGGGAGGGAATGGTGGGGGTAGTATGTGTAGGAGAGGAGTGGGGAGGGGATGGTGGGGGTAGTATGTGTAGGAGAGGAGTGGGGAGGGAATGGTGGGGGTAGTATGTGTAGGAGAGGAGTGGGGAGGGGATGGTGGGGGTAATATGTGTAGGAAAGGAGTGGGGAGGGGATGGTGGGGTAGTATGTGTAGGAGAGGAGTGGGGAGGGGATGGTGGGGGTAGTATGTGTAGGAGAGGAGTGGGGAGGGGATGGTGGGGGTAATATGTGTAGGAGAGGAGTGGGGAGGGGATGGTGGGGGTAGTATGTGTAGGAGAGGAGTGGGGAGGGGATGGTGGGGGTAGTATGTGTAGGAGAGGAGTGGGGAGGGGATGGTGGGGGTAGTATGTGTAGGAGAGGAGTGGGGAGGGGATGGTGGGGGTAGTATGTATAGGAGAGGAGTGTGGAGGGGATGGTGGGGGTAGTATGTATAGGAGAGGAGTGCGGAGGGGATGGTGGGGGTAGTATGTGTAGGAGAGGAGTGGGGAGGGGATGGTGGGGGTAGTATGTGTAGGAGAGGAGTGGGGAGGGGATGGTGGGGGTAGTATGTGTAGGAGAGGAGTGGGGAGGGGATGGTGGGGGTAGTATGTGTAGGAGAGAAGTGGGGAGGGGATGGTGGGGGTAGTATGTGTAGGAGAGGAGTGCGGAGGGGAGGGTGGGGGTAGTATGTGTAGGAGAGGAGTGGGGAGGGGATGGTGGGGGTAGTATGTGTAGGAGAGGAGTGGGGAGGGGATGGTGGGGGTAGTATGTATAGGAGAGGAGTGGGGAGGGGATGGTGAGGGTAGTATGTATAGGAGAGGAGTGCGGAGGGGATGGTGGGGGTAGTATGTGTAGTAGAGGAGTGTGGAGGGGATAGTGGGGGTAGTATGCGTAGGAGAGGAGTGGGGAGGGGATGGTGGGGGTAGTATGTGTAGGAGAGGAGTGGGGAGGGGATGGTGGGGGTAGTATGTGTAGGAGAGGAGTTGGGAGGGGATGGTGGGGGTAGTATGTGTAGGAGAGGAGTGGGGAGGGGATGGTGTGGGTAGTATGTATAGTAGAGGAGTGTGGAGGGGATGGTGGGGGTAGTATGTGTAGGAGAGGATGTATGAAGTGGTCTGGGGGGGGGGGGTGATGCACCTGGGGGGAGTTGGGTGCTGAGAAATAGTGATGTACAGTATATAAAAACAAAAGCTATTGTACTCATCCACTAATATTTACAACAGTACAAGAATGAAAACTCCCAGCCCCCAGCACTCTGTATGTACAGATGATGTGAAGGTAATGTATGACCATTCATTTATCCCTGTGTTATCCAGGCTCTGTACAACCAGAAGTTTACTCTCTCCACACACACACAGGGTTAATGAATAGTCATAAATTACTGCACATTATCTGGACTGAGGATGGGGGATATTTGTATAGACAGAGGTGTGAGGCTTGGAGGAAGATATCGTCAGACACACTCCCGATCCTCCTGTCACCTTAACCCTTCACAGCAACTCCTGCAAAACAAATCCTGTCAGATTTCCACCCCAGGAGACTCAGACAAAAACTCTCAGCTCACCTCTTCCCTGCATGTAGTGTGAGCAGCTCCAGCCCGACATTATCTACTCCTCCCGACATGATCTCCTCCTCAGCTCCGCCTACCCGGGTTCTCTAAGCACACCGCACTAGTGATGGGGGGGAGTTAGTCACTGATAAGAGAGACCCTGGAGGGGGGGGGGGTGGGGAGACAGGATGGAATGAGCTTTAGATTCTAACAATTACCCCAGCACAGTGTATTTATGGAGAAGCTGAGACATTGCTGCTGTCTCCACAGTGACAAATATGCTAATGGAGCTCCCCTGCCTGATGGTCTGTCCGGGTTTCAGAGAGTCTGAAAACCGGGCAGATGATTCAGAATCCGGACTGTCTGGGTGAATCCCGTACAGGTGGCAACCCTACGGCCACCTGTAGTGAACTTAGAATAGAGATTGGATAACCAACCTTAAATCACCAGCAAACATATAATATGGTTGTTATTTTTTCTCTGATCTCTAGGAATGTCTCTTATTTCCAGATAAAAATACTTCTGGAACATCAAAAATGATAAAGGCCTTTTTGTAATCTAATGATTATGTCTGTAATGACCAGACAAAGAACAAGGAGTGCGCCTTGGACATTAGGACTCACTTTCTAAAACCAAGCAAGATGCTGTCCGATAGTCATAAACTCTCTAAGGAAGAAGGCTGGAATTGTTTCTATGAAATTATTTATCCAAAGAAAAACACAGATATTGGGGGTTATTTACTGAAGGCAAATCCACTTTGCACTACAAGTGCAAACTACAAGTGCAAAGTGCACTTGGAAGTGCAGTTGCTGTAGATCCGAGGGGGACACGCAAGGAAAATAAAAAACAGCATTTTAGCTTGTACATGATTGGATAATAAAATCAGCAGAGCTTCCTCTCATTTCAGATTTACCCCTCAGATTTACAGCGACTGCACTTCCAAGTGCAATTTCAAGCGCACTTTGCACTTGAAGTGAAAAGTGGATTTGCCATACACACCATCAGATTTTCTGCAGATCTTTGTCTTCAGATTTACCAAAACTATGTAGTGTAAGGGCCTGCCTGATTGTATACAAATTGAAACTCTTAAGGTTTGACCTCATATTATATGGTTTTTGTAAATCTGAAGACAAAAATCTGCGGAAAATCTGATCGTGTGTATGGGGCTTAACCTCCCTGGCGGTATTCCCGAGTGTGGCTAGGGGTGAGATTTTAGTACCTAAAGCGGTAACCCCGAGCCACACTCGGGATTGCCTCGCTGGATCCTGGAAGAGGTGACTTACCTTGTCCCCGGGATCCCGCAATGTATTTCCGCAGTGCACCGCGGCCGGATCTTCCGCCCGATGCACTGTGTTCCACTGATTCCCTTCCCTGCGAGCGTCGCGACGCAGGGGGTGGAACCGGCGGTAAATTCAAAAAGTATAAAGCACAAACACACTGATACAATATAATCCTATTGGATTACAATAGAAAATAAAATAAAGTGACCTTAGATTGCCCCCCAGTGCTTTCTCCAGTGCCCTTGTCTGCAGTTTTACTGTACTTTGTGTTTGTAAACTGCACAGCGACAATCGCATCAAAAAGGCGCGCCTCCACCTCAAAATCGCTATATGACCTGTTGGAAAACAGCGACAGCGATACAGAATCGCTTGCAGAGGAGTTGAGTGACAGCGACTCATACGAAAGTTCGTCATCAGATGCAGAAAGCGATTTTAGCGACGATCCTGCCACTGTGCCCAGCGATGTGCGGACTTGGTGCTCGATTGATTGCGGTACGGAGCACGTAGCGCCCCCAAAATTTCCGTTTACAGGAGCACCTGGGATCAAAGTGGATGTTGAGGACGCTAACCCCTTGGCAAGTCATTGCCAAAATTGTTATGGAGACGAATCGCTACCAGGAGCAACAAGCTGCTACCCATCAGCGCTTTTCAAGGAGCAGAAAATGGGAACCGGTAACCAGAGAGGATATCTGGAACTTTTTGGGCCTTATAATTCTACAGGGAGTGGTGGGGAAACCCCTGCAGAAATGGTACTGGACAACCAACAAATTGCTGGCCACTCCTTTTTTTGGCACCGTTATGTCCGAATATAAATTTTCGCTTATCATGAAATATTTGCATTTTGCAAATAATGAAGACTTTGATGAGAGTCCTCATCCAGCTCCAAAACTGAAAAAAATTTGGGAGATTTACCAACTTATTCTGACGAATTTCCAGCAGACCTATGTGCCGGACAGAGACATAAGTATTGATGAAAGTCTTATGGCCTACAAAGGTAGACTTAGCTGGATACAGTTCATCGCATCAAAGCAAGCTCGTTTTGGCATGAAGTCATTTATGCTGTGTGAATCCAGCTCTGGGTACATCTGGAATTCAGTCCTGTACACCGGGAAAGGGACCAAATTCAGTGATCGATTCAGCAGTTTTGGAATGGCAACCGCTTCGGTTCTTTCTTTGATTGAGCCATTGCTGAACCAGGGTTACTGTGTCACCACAGACAATTTTTATACGTCCCCAGAACTCTATGAATTCCTTCTTCTGAACAAGACGTATGCCTATGGGACCGTTAGGCCTAACCGGCGTGACATGCCGCCAACCTTTGCCAATAAAAAACTCGGAGCAGGAGAAATAGTGGCCTGGCAGAAAGGAAAAAATATGGCAATGAGATGGCGGGACAAAAAAAACGTGTGCCTTATGAGCAGTGCCGATCCTGACCTCCCTGGGGCCCTAAGCAAAAATGTTTTAAGGGGCCCTATACCTGACTCGTGATGCTGTGAACTATGTAAACCATTTGCCATTGCCACACAGTCACACCTGACACTACAATCCCCCCTCCTTTAAACAAAACAGTCAAAGAATAAGTACAACAATATAGAACAGAATGAGGTTCAAACAAACAATATTTAGTATTTTCTATACTATTAAGATAACAAGTGAATATTATTAAATAAGTGAATATTAACGTAAACATAAATAAGAAGAAAATAATAAATTATAACCCTGAACTTTGGCTTTTGGGATTAACTTTGGTTCTCTCTACAGCCTGGGCACTTTCGGCATCAGTATGGGCACCGACAGACTATTTGGACTGTCTAGAAGAAACTGAGAAGAATATCACATAGTTAGTTAAGCAGTCATTTACACTACTCGTTACATGTTACAACTGTGTAAACATTTGAATGTTTGAATTAAAATCTTACCATCAAAATATTCCTTTTCTGCACTTTCTTGAGTCAAAATCATCAATGATGTCATCATAGGACAGGTGTTTCCCCACATCATAATTTATGCTCATGATGGCCAATCCACTCAAACGTTCCTGTGACATTGAAGACCTCAGGTAGCTTTTGATGAGCTTTAATTTTGAAAAGCTCCTTTCTGATGATGCTACTGTTACAGGCAGGGTGACTACAATTCTTAGGGCTATCCAAAGATTAGGATAGAGTTCCTCCAAGTTTTTCTCACAGAGAAATGAAAGCAACTCAAATGCAATCATCTTATCTGATGGCAGATCAGGTAAATTCTGAATCTCGTGTGCCAGATCCATTCCACTGATGTCATAGTCATCTCTGAAGGTTAGAGTATTTTGAACTTCCATGCAGTGAGCCTTTAAAGATTCACTAGACATCTGTGAGGCAGTGCTGAAGTTTAGCAACACTCCATATTTTGATTTCACCTGGATGAGTGTTTCAAATCTCTCATCCATGGATGTCAAAGCAGAGTCAACCACCATGTTAAAGAAGTTGACTTCAAGGTTTTTCAGTGCATCTGTCATGGAAACCCTGCCAGGAACAGACGCCCTGGACTTCCTGGTTCCCGTTTGCGTGCGCGCGCGCACGCCCCCCGCAGGTGACGCCGGAAGGGCTATTTAAACTCCTCACTTGCAGACAGTCCCTGCTGTCTGCTCTACAGCGTTCACCCCAAGTGACCTGATCTGCTCAATCACCTGTATCTGACCCGGCTTCCTGAGACCTTCCTGCTATCTACCTGTACCTGACCATCGGCCTGTTTCTGACTTCGGTATTGCCTGATCCTTCTGTACCTCGCTGCCCGCCAGTTTACCCGACCCCGGCTTGTCTGTTGATCCTGCCTGATCCAGGCTCTGTTCATCCGCTGCTGTTCAGTGGTTCCAGTCCACCTGCTGTGCCTCCCGGTCCGGGCCACCTGCCGTAGCTCCTGGTTCCTGTTTACTCACCTGCTGTGGTTCCTGGTTCCCGTCTGCTCATCTGCTGGTTCCTGCTCGCCTGCTGCTGCTCAGTGGTTCCAGTCTACCTGCTGTGCCTTCCGGTCCGGGTCATCTGCTGTGGTTCCTGGTTCCTGTCTGCTCATCTGCTGTAGTTCCTGGTTCCTGTCTGCTCATCTGCTGTAGTTCCTGGTTCCTGCCTACTCCTCTGCTGGTTCCTGCTCACCTGCTGCTGCTCAGTAGTTCCAGTCTACCTGCTGTGCCTCCCGGTCCGGGTCATCTGCTGTGGTTCCTGGTTCCTGTCTTCTCACCTGCTGGTTCCTGATCACCTGCGGTTCTCCTTGATCCTGCCAGGCACTCGTACCCCTTCCACCTCCGTGCCTCCTGTTTTACCATCAGGGGCCGCTGGTGGGAGCCGTAAGGGAGGCCTCCCTCTGCTAACCGGGCTCGTCACCGCCAGGTACGTGACAGTAGCAGACAGCCATGTCTGAGCCCGAGCAGGGAGCCTCACCTATGGAGGAACTATGCCGACACCTGGCGGGACTGACCGAGGCCGTCAAGAACCTCCAGCAAGGCTACGCTCACCTGGAAGGACAAGTGCGGGCCCTCACCAACCCCGATGGAGCTCAAGGGGATCCACGCGCTTCCACTTCCTCTGCCGGGGCAGGAGCTGCGCCCACGGTGGTCATGCTTCCCCCTGAACCCAGGGTTCCTACACCCGAAAAATTCTCTGGGGACCGGAGCAAGTTCAGGGCCTTCCGGAACTCTTGTGAGTTGTACTTTGCCTTACAGCCCCGCACCTTTTCCTTAGAAGCTACCAAGGTGGGCTTTGTAATTTCACTACTATCCGGAGACCCACAGAACTGGGCCCACTGCCTGCTAGAACGCAAGGATGCGTCCTTGGACAGCCTTACACTTCTTTTTGACGCCATGGCCAAATTGTACGAGGACCCTCAGCTCTCGGTCACTGCAGAAAACGCCCTGCGGACCCTTCAGCAGGGACGCAGAGCAGCGGAAGATTATGTAGCCGAATTTAGGCGCTGGAGCGCAGACACCAGCTGGAATGACGCTGCCCTCCGTCACCAGTTTCGTATAGGCCTTTCTGACCCCCTGAAGGATGAACTGGCTAGGGTAGGAATACCAGAAAATCTGAACCTGCTGATCGATCTAACAATTCAGATTGACCGACGCCTGAGGGAACGGAGGGCTGAGAGGGCCACGGGCTTTACCCGGCCGACCTGGATGCTTCCCCGGGTCCCCAGTCATCTGCACCCAGCTCCTGCAGCACCCTCGACTCCCTCGTACGATGCTCCCGAACCCATGCAGCTTGGGGTCCTCCGCCCTTCCCTTACTCCGGAGGAACGCCAACGCCGACGCACGCATAACTTGTGCATGTACTGCGGGGAGCCCGGTCACTTCGTTAGGAACTGTCCCCTGAAGCTCCGTAAGTGCTTGTCAGTATTCCCTGCTGTGATCAACCCTCAGACTAGATCCTCTTCTCACTTTGCTCTTTCTATCTCCCTGCAGCTCCCAGGAAGGACCCTACAAGTAGTCGCAATTATTGACTCTGGGGCCTGTAGTTGCTTCATGGACTCAACTTTTGCCTGTACTCAACTGATTCCTCTACTTCCCAAGACCCATGGCCTACGGGTTCACCTGGCTGATGGGTCCATTATCAAGTCGGGGCCCGTAGTCGAAGAGACGGCTCCCCTACCCGTCACTGTCTCCACCTCTACCGGGGAGCACCGAGAATATCTACGGCTGGACATTATCTCCTCTCCACTGTTCCCCATAATTCTCGGTATGCCCTGGCTACAAGCCCATAATCCTACCATCAACTGGGTCACAGGGGTGGTCACTTTTCCTTCCTCCTACTGCCAACGTTCCTGCGGCTCACACAAACCCCCTGGGCCTGCCACCTTAATGTGTACCGACACTGAGGCCGGAATACGTCAGGCCATCCCTGACACTTACCTGGACTTTCTCGATGTGTTTAGTAAACAGGGGGCAGAGACACTACCACCCCACCGAGCCTACGACTGTCCCATTGATCTACTCCCCGGAGCAGCTATTCCTTTCGGTAGGATTTTCCCTTTAACGGAGGTAGAACAGGGGGCCCTGAAGGATTACATCAATGAGAACCTTTTAAAGGGGTTCATTCGCCCCTCTACATCGCCAGCAGGCGCAGGCATTTTCTTTGTGGAGAAGAAGGACCACACCCTCAGGCCATGTGTGGACTACCGTGAACTAAACAAGGTCACCATTAAAAATCGCTATCCTCTCCCTCTGGTACCAGAGTTATTCCAAAGATTGGGAACTGCCGTAATTTTTACTAAACTCGACCTCCGGGGGGCCTATAACCTGGTTCGAATCAAGGAGGGTGATGAGTGGAAAACTGCCTTCCGCTCCCGGTTCGGACATTTTGAGTATTTAGTGATGCCCTTCGGGCTGTGCAATGCCCCTGCCACCTTCCAGTATTTTATTAATGATGTACTTCGGGACTTTTTAGATCTCTTTGTGATTGCTTATTTAGATGACATACTAATCTTCTCTTCCTCCCTTGACTCCCATCGCAGGCATGTCAGAAGTGTGTTAGACCGGCTTCGACAGCATAGTCTATATGCGAAGGCTGAGAAATGCGAGTTTGAGCGAAAGAGCATAGCATTTCTGGGATTAATCATCTCTGGCGAAGGCATCAGGATGGACCCACAGAAGATCACCGCAATCTTGGACTGGCCAGCGCCAGTGGATAAGAAGGGAATCCAACGGTTCGTTGGATTCGCCAACTTTTACCGTAAATTTATCCGGGGGTTCTCCGCCATCATTGCTCCCATTACCCAGCTAACCAAGCAAGGTACCCGTTTCCACTGGTCCCCTGAGGCCCAAAAGGCCTTTGAGGATCTCAAAGGGCTCTTCACCTCTGCATCAATCTTAAAACACCCTGATTCCTCCCTACCATTTGTGCTTGAGGTAGATGCTTCTGAGGTTGCAGTAGGAGCAATATTGTCACAGAGGCAAGGAACCAAGGCTTTGCTTCATCCGGTGGCTTTCTTTTCTCGCAAATTATCTGCGGCAGAAAAGAATTATGACGTGGGAGACCGGGAACTCTTGGCGATCAAGTCCGCCCTGGAGGAATGGAGGTATTTACTTGAAGGTGCTGCTCACCCTATCTTAGTATTCACCGACCATAAGAACTTAGAGTACCTGAAAACTGCAAAAAGACTTAAACCACGACAAGCCAGATGGGCCCTGTTTTTTTCCCGGTTCTCCTTCCATGTGACATACCGCCCCGGTGCCAAGAACACTAAACCTGACGCCTTGTCCCGAATGTTTCATGGATCCAAAGAACTCTCCTCACCCGATACAATCCTCGCTCCTGGGAACTTTCTTCTACTTCAGGAGGACCTACTCACCCGGATCAGACAAGCCACCACCATACAGGAACCCTCTTCTGAACTGGATCTGCAAACCAAGGATGGATTACTCTGGCATCAAGACAGGATATTCGTACCAGAAGAACTAAAGATAGCCGTGCTTGAGCTCTGCCACGATCACGCCCTTGCTGGGCACTTTGGCGTGGCTAAGACCACTGAGTTGGTACAACGTACCTTCTGGTGGCCTCGACTACGCGAGGATTGCAGGAGGTTTGTGGAGTCCTGTACCACATGTGCCCGGAATAAGGGGTCCAGATCCAAAGCCTGGGGACTACTGAAGCCCTTACCCGTTCCAGATAGACCGTGGAAAATGCTTTCTATCTACTTCATAGTCGAGCTGCCACCGGCTGAGAACCACACCACCATCTTTGTGATTGTGGAACACCTGTCCAAGATGGCACATTTTGTCCCTATGAGAGGGACCCCCTCGGCCTCGGAAACTGCACAAATGTTCATTAAAGAAGTCGTCAGGCTCCACGGGGTACCCGCTAATATAGTCTCCGATCGGGGGGTACAATTTACCTCCCGGTTCTGGAGGTCCCTCTGCAAGACCCTGGGAATAGAGCTATCATTCTCTTCCGCTTACCACCCTCAAACCAACGGACAGACGGAGAGAACAAATCAGACTCTCGAGCAATATTTGCGTTGTTTTTCCTCCTTTGCTCAGAATGACTGGCTCTCCCTGCTTCCGCTAGCGGAGTTCTCTTACAATAACTCCATCCACTCCGCAACTAACCAGACCCCATTTTTTGCAAACTTCGGGTTTCACCCCACATTTCTGCCCAACTCTCTCCCTGAGTGCTCGGTGCCCGCAGTTCTGGAAAAGGTGAATTTCTTCTCTTCTAACAACCAACTTCTACGCGAAACCATGGCAAGAACTCAGGAGTATAACAAGATGGTCTACAACAGGAGGAGATGGGGTGAATTAGTGCTGGCACCAGGCGACCAAGTATGGCTTTCTACCATCAATCTAAGATTGGCTTGTCCGTCCAGGAAATTGGGCCCCAAGTTTCTAGGGCCATTTCCTGTCAAAAGGAAAATTAACGAGGTGGCCTACGAGCTGGAGCTCCCCGACTCCCTGAGGGTCCACCCTGTTTTTCACGTTTCTCTGCTGAAACCATCAGTCTCCAACCCATTCCCAGGTCGGACCCCGACTCGCCCTGATCCCGTCATCATAGACGGGGAACAGGAATTCGAGGTAGAAGCTATTCTGGACGCACGAAAAAGAAATAGCCAGAGTCAATTTTTAATAAAATGGAAGGGTTACGGACCAGAGGAGAACTCTTGGGAACCGGAAGAGAACTTTCACGCCAAAGACCTAATACAGGCCTTCAGGAGGTCTCACCCTGAGAAGTTTACCCCTAGTGGCATCCGGAGGCTGCCCCTTGGGGGGGGGCAATGTCATGGAAACCCTGCCAGGAACAGACGCCCTGGACTTCCTGGTTCCCGTTTGCGTGCGCGCGCGCCCCCCGCAGGTGACGCCGGAAGGGCTATTTAAACTCCTCACTTGCAGACAGTCCCTGCTGTCTGCTCTACAGCGTTCACCCCAAGTGACCTGATCTGCTCAATCACCTGTATCTGACCCGGCTTCCTGAGACCTTCCTGCTATCTACCTGTACCTGACCATCGGCCTGTTTCTGACTTCGGTATTGCCTGATCCTTCTGTACCTCGCTGCCCGCCAGTTTACCCGACCCCGGCTTGTCTGTTGATCCTGCCTGATCCAGGCTCTGTTCACCCGCTGCTGTTCAGTGGTTCCAGTCCACCTGCTGTGCCTCCCGGTCCGGGCCACCTGCCGTAGCTCCTGGTTCCTGTTTACTCACCTGCTGTGGTTCCTGGTTCCCGTCTGCTCATCTGCTGGTTCCTGCTCACCTGCTGCTGCTCAGTGGTTCCAGTCTACCTGTTGTGCCTTCCGGTCCGGGTCATCTGCTGTGGTTCCTGGTTCCTGTCTGCTCATCTGCTGTAGTTCCTGGTTCCTGTCTGCTCATCTGCTGTAGTTCCTGGTTCCTGCCTACTCCTCTGCTGGTTCCTGCTCACCTGCTGCTGCTCAGTAGTTCCAGTCTACCTGCTGTGCCTCCCGGTCCGGGTCATCTGCTGTGGTTCCTGGTTCCTGTCTTCTCACCTGCTGGTTCCTGATCACCTGCGGTTCTCCTTGATCCTGCCAGGCACTCGTACCCCTTCCACCTCCGTGCCTCCTGTTTTACCATCAGGGGCCGCAAGGGAGGCCTCCCTCTGCTAACCGGGCTCGTCACCGCCAGGTAGGTGACAGCATCAGTCACTGGTTCATCAGGAGCCTCATAGCTGAAAAGCCTCTTGCTGTTTCTCAGTCTCTTCTCTTTCAGAAAAGCCTCCACATTCATTACTTCGCAAATACTTTTGGCTGATGTCTGGGCCTCAGAGAATCCAGTTTCCCGGTATGTAGTGAGGGAAGCCTTTGCATTTGAGATTAAATTAACTGCTATATCCAACTGCATTGAGGCAGATTGGAGGAGCTTGTTCACCATGTTTGTAATTGTCAGTATCTCATACCATACAACACAGCAAATCAAGAAGCGGTTTGGACCCAACTTCCTCTGCAAGTGCTTGTGCCTCCACTTTGGCCACAGGATCATTGATTGTCTGTCTGGCTTCCAGTAATGCCTCCCGAACCTCAGGTGCCTGGTGCCTTATTGCATGAACGCTTTTGAGCCTACTCACCCATCTTGTGTCACTCCATGACTTCATGGTTATCTTTAGGTGTTTCTTTAAAACACTCCATCTTTGTGTGCCAGCTGAAAAGAAGGTGAAGAGCTTTTGCACATGTCCAAAGAACTCTACTGCATCTTTTGAAGATTTGGCAGCATCTGCAACTACAAGGTTTAGAGTATGTGCTCCACATGAGAAAAACACGGCTCTTGGGTTTTTTCTGAGCAGTATGGCTTGTACTCCTTGGTTCTTGCCTTTCATGTTGGCCCCATTATCAAAAGCTTGCCCTCTGCAATCTTCAAATGAAATCTTCAGCTCATTCAGATTATTTAAGATGACAGTGGACAGATTTAAACCTGTTGTAGCCTCAACATTCACAAAGCCGAGAAAGTGCTCCTTAATCTCTGGCTTTCCCTTTAAAGCCACGCTTCTCAGAATAATGGACATTTGCTCTTGGTGACTAATGTCAGGTGTACAGTCCAAGATAATGGAGAAGTACTTTGAGTCTCTTATTTGAGTCACTATTGCTTCCAGAATTTTGCCACTCACAATCTGTATTAGCTCATTCTGTGTGTGCTGCCCAAGGTAATGAGCATGTGTCTCTCCATCTTTAATTTTGCTCAGATGGTTTTCCATAATGGGGGTCAAATTTTGCCAGTAGTTAAACCTCTTTTAGGAAATTTCCATTATCTGGCTGGAAGAGTTTTTCTGACGAACCCCTGAATGCTAGGTTTCATTCAGCCAGAGACTGGGTAATACTTATTAAACGTGTAAGGACGTCCCGCCATCTCTTTCTTTCAGCCTCATAAATGGTCATTTGTATCTGGTCAAGAGTCTGTCCCCGACTTAGGCGCAGATCAAGTTCTCTCCACTTAATCATATTTTTGTGTGTTCAAGACTACTCTCATGGTGTTTCAGAATGGCATTGATATTTTACCAGTCATTCACACCTTCCTTTATAATTTTGTTCTCTTTTGTAGAAAAGAGCTTACATCAAAAACAATAAACAGCATTGTTTTTGATTGAGTATGTAAGCCAGCTCCTTTGAATCGTTTCCCCATTTGATAGTTGTCTCTGTAATAAGCCCGAATGGAAAGCTCTTATAGACTTGTCTTTAGGGAAAGAAAAATCCAGTCCTGGTTTGAATGGACATCTGCGCACTATCTCAGTCCTCATAAAGTCTGTTAAGACTGGGGGCCAATCTGCTGAGTCATTTGGTGGAGCGGCAACTGTTCTATTAGGGTCTGAGCTGCTTGTATCTGCTGCTGGCTGTACACCTCTGGTTGTGCTGTTAGTACTGACTGAGGCTGCCTGTACTTCACCTGGGTCTGTCTTGCTAGTAATTGCTGAAGACGGCTGTATTGTACTGGCTGAGACTGCCTGTACTTCACCTGGGTCTGTGTTGCTAGACGGCTGTGCTGTTTTTGCTGAAGCTGGTTGTACTGGGTCTGTGCTAGTACTGGCTGTGGAGGCTGGATGTGTAACAACTGATGCCCCGTACACACGATCGTTTTTCATGCCGTTAAAACTGCCATTTTAAAAAATGGCCCTGAAAAATGATCGTGTGTATGCTCCAGAGCATTTTTAACGACGTGAAAAACGGGCATTAAAAATTCCGGACATGCTCTCTTTTTTCACGTCGTTTTTCATGTCGTTTTTTTTAACGACGTGAAAAACGATAGTGTGTATGCTTTCACGACGTGAAAAAAAACGCGCATGCTCAGAAGCAACTATGAGACGGGAGCGCTCGTTTTGGTAAAGCTAATGTTGGAAATGGAGATGGCACATTCGTCACGGTGGAATTAATAGCATCGTTTTAATGCTGCGCATTCCGTTCTTCTTTTGATAATGCTTTAAAATTACCCTCTTTTGATAATGACATTGAGAGTTATGCCAAACTTGTTTCTAAAGTAATTCCAAATTGCTCTAATGATTATAAAATATTATTTATAAGCCGCACCTCCCTCCTAAATAATACTAATAATAATAAAATAATGTAATTCTCCTTTTTCCTTTAAATTTTATTTTACTATTGTTTTTTTTTTTGTGGCCTTTTTTTTATTATTTTGGCTTAAATTATTCTTGTGTAAAGTTACCACAACAACCTTCCAAATGTGTCTCATTTGGCCTCAGGGAGGTTTGTGTCCCCTGATAATAACAATAATATAATTTGAGATGTCCCTGCCTGCTCCCTAGCAAGCTCTCTTTTGAAATACAAATCACATAGTCAAGTATTTTAAGGGCACAAAATTTTTTTTAATTTCAGAACATTAACAAATTAAAGTGGAAGGCAGCACTGGAGAGCCTGCTTGCATTTGTGCATCCCTTTGACCCCACAACAACCATCCAAGATGTCCAAACCAAAATAGAGATTAGATCCCCAAAAAAAATGAGCCCAATCTTGTCTTGAGCTCCCAGAGGTCAGGAGCCACAGCAGATAAGTCCTATATGTCCCCAGTCTGTGGTACTACAGCAGGCATTATTTTCTCCTCTTCCTTGTAGCCTTCTCTCCAGCCTTCTCTGCAGCCTTGGTTGGTTTCTTCCTTGGAGGCTGGGGATCAGGAGGAGAGGTTGTGGCAGGAGGAGTAGTAGGAGGAGGAGGAGGAGGTGGAGGAGTAGGGACAACCTCCGTTATGTCCGTGTACCTAGTGAGTTCACCCAGCACGCCCTTATTGATGACATTCAATAGCAGGGTCTCACTGAATTTTTTTTGCTGCAACTCCATTTGCCCTAGTTTGTGGGCGAGGACTGCGGCAAATCCCTTATCAACAGAGGGTGCCTCTCTGAGGGCCGCTGTTGCCTCTCTGAGGAAGGCCCTGGTTTCCTCCTCCACCTGCCTACCTCTCCTTGGCCCTCGTGGTTTAACTACCAGGGGAGGCATCTGGGCTCTTGTGCTGGGCCAAGCCTCCTCCTGGGTGCCACTGGGCCCTGCCTCCTCCTGGGTGCCACTGGGCCCTGCCTCCTCCTGATCCCCAACATCACCCTCTTCCTGGCTCTGCTCTGGCTGTAAAAAAAGAAAGGGACATTATTTATTTTGCCACATCATCATTCACAGACATTGTTCACCTCTAGACATTGTTGAAATCAATGCCAAAAGTTATGTCATTTTCATTGATTCCGCATCCTGGTTTTGTTGTCTTGTGCACATAAAATTAGGCCACTACTGTATCTTGCTCTTCACAAACTTTATTGGTAGAAGTGTACATACCTTTAACAATACTAACATCTATTTAAATTCTACAATTTTGTACGATATAAATATAGATATCAATACTTTACCTGGCTCCATATCTCCAAATCTGACTCCTCAAGGCCCTGATCTTGATCCTCAGAGGAAGCCAGAGCAGGGTTGACAGGAAGGCTGGAGGACTGGCTGCAGGGAAGGCTGGAGGGTTGGGTACAAGGAAGGCTGGATTGACCTCTGGGGGGAAGGGTGGAGAGAGATTCCCGCACTTCCAGCTGGTCATCCAGAAAAGCAAGCTTACTGTAGTACCACAGACTGGGTTTATAAACCTTATCTGCTGGTGCACCTGACCTCTGGGACCTCAGGACCATAGTCCTCTGGGTCCTGTATGTCCCTCTGATGGTCGCAATTTTGTTTTTGACATCTTGGAGAGTTGTTGTGGGTATCTTTGTTTGCACAAATGCAAGCAGGCTCTCCAGTGCTGCTTTCCTGGCGTCTTTATTTTTATTACCGCCACTTTTTGTTTGCCATAATATAGGGAGCTCTTGCCATTTGTCGATGAACTCCCCCATGAAGTCTGGGTTTTTAAAAGTATTCATGATATCTGTAAAAGCGAGAAACCCAAAAAAATATATATTTCAGGCAACATTCCTCAACTGTGCATTGTCTACATATTTTGAGCACGCAAATCTCCTCGTCTGATGAACCTCAAAAAGTAAAATTGTTAGGTACCTTCGTCACGACGTTCGTTGCTAACTCCCTCTCCCGACAAATGAACGTATTTCCCAGACATGGATCTTCACTTGATATACACAGCGCATGCGTGAAACTCCGCACGCTTTCCCCGCCCCTTCTCGCTCGTAGTGCTGAACAAAACATGGCGGAGACACAGGTGGCTAAGATTACCTCTACAGAGGATGAAATTACAGAGGAGCCCAAATCAAGACCCAGGAGATATAAGGCATCCAACATGTCATTCGAGGAAATGGTGGAGATGGTCGCCATTTTAAAGAAGGAGGATTATGATGCCAAGCATGGTCCGTATAAAAGGCCTAATCTGGTCAAGTCCAGAATTATGGGAAAAGTGGTCAAAAGTCTTCACCAAAAATTCGGGGTGTGCAGAACGAAGGAACAGCTCAGAAAACGATGGTCAGATCTGAAGTTGCGGGAGGCCGACCAATATAAAAGAATCAAGAAAGTTATATTAAAAAGTAAGTAATTTTTTTTTGAGTTTCCATGGTACATATTATTTTCTTGTATTCTGTCGTGTATTTTTAACTTTCATATAGTACACTGAAAGATACCATCTTTCAGGTTCGTCCGCACAGTAAACGGACGTATTAAACCTCTTTCTCCGTACAGTTCCTCAAACGATGTTTTAGGATCATCCAGTGTGAACACCCATGTATTTTGGTTTATTTGGGGGAGTAAATTTGGGCCTCACTTATTTTTTGTGTGCTAATCCAAAGGACATTTGTTCGTTTGAAAAAACGATATGCATGGTAATGTTAAAGGGAGTGAATGCTCAGCAGCTGATGAAACATCTGAACGCAGTAGTACAAGTGTGGGCCTAAAGCCAAAAAGCTTGAGGGTGTCACACACAGGTGATCCAGTGTAGATACTTTGGGGTGTTACAATGTTTCAAATTTGTGTTCAAAATGTATATGCTCTGGTTTGGGCTATGTATCCAATCATTTGTCCCGGTTGGCACAGGGGGTAAAATTTAAAATGGAGCATGCTTCAAAAGAATGATGACAACGTTTTTTTTCATGTTTCTTATTTTAGCAAAATTGAGTCGCTACTAATGAAACTATTCCTTTTATTTCAATCTCCCTAGGGATTCGGAAAGCTACCTCAGATGAGACGAGAATTGCAATACCTACAACAATACCCCCAGAACCCCAGGATGGAGAGGAATGTGATGTTGTGGAAGTGGAAAGTGGCACCACCACAGGTCAGAGAGAAACCAGACACATGCATGTTAAATAGATGTAGGCCTACATATTCTATCCTACATATTTCTTTTTACATTTAGGTGCAGTTCTGGCCGAAGACCCCAATAAGTTGACACATCACAGTGCCCAGATCCTGATCCAATACCTGATGGTCTGCTGTCGTGACCTCGAAAAAATTAAGGGAGACTTGCTAGAGATCAGGGCAAATACAAAGCGGGTGGAGGAAAGGCTCCAAAATATCATGGCTGTGCTTGGGCGTGTCTAATGTTTTTACACCAAATAACGTTTTACTTGCAGAGTTTTATAAGTTTTTTTGTTATTTTACCCTTTAATGACTAGCACATGTTTAGCTTTTTCAAAATTTTGACAAATATAGTTTGTTTATGCATGGCTGGTCATGCGTTTTAATACACCCGAAATTAAGGGAACATCCACATTTCTAAGGAAGTTTCCCACCTAAAAAAAAAAATAAAGGTATTTTTACATAACAAATCATTGTGGCTTCATTATGTAAATGTGGTGCTGAGTGAACTAATCAATGTTTGGTGTTTACACTGACAATGAAGGCTAATTAAAAGATTGTTTAATCCACATGGCAAAACAAGTGCACTAGGTAAACCTACCAGAAACATCAAACATTATACAATAAAAAATCCAAACCAATCTTTACTCAAGAAAAAGTTTTCTTTTTTTGGTATAAAATTATTATAGATTGTCTGGCATTTCAATGGCCCCCCTACCCATAAAATAGTCCACATATTGGTTACGAACCTCACGTCCGGTTGGGGGGGCCAAGCCAGGACGGCCAGGTTCCAGGGCCACCAAAGTTTCTGCATTGATTAAAGAGGCCTCAGGCCCACTCAAAGATATATAACTCGTTGAATGCACCCTTAGGAAATTATGCAGCACACAGCACGTCATAACCACATGGTTCCATTTGTATGGGGCAAGGTGGATGGAGGTAAGGAAGAGGCGAAATCGGCTGGCCATGATCCCAAACGCATTTTCCACCACCCTTCTGGCTCTGGCCAGCCGATAATTGAACACCCTCCTCTCAGGGGTGAGGGTGCGTTGCGGGAATGGCCTCATCAAATGGGGTCCCAGGCCAAACGCCTCATCCGCCACAAACACAAAAGGTAGTCCCTCCACATTCTGCTCCGCTGGTGGCAAGGCCAGCAGATCCAAAAGGAGCCGTTCTCCAAACTCCGTCTGGGCAAAAACTCCTCCATCAGACATCCTGCCATTCTTGCCAACGTCCACATAGAGGAACTCGTAGGTGGCCGACACCACTGCCATCATCACGATGCTGTGGAACCCCTTATAATTATAATAAAAGGATCCCGAATGGGGTGGTGGGACGACCCGAACATGTTTGCCGTTGATGGCTCCTCCACAGTTCGGAAAGTTCCATCGCTGGGCAAACTCGGAAGCCACATTCTGCCATTCATGTGGCGAAGAAGGGAACTGTGGAATTAAAGAAATAACAAATTAATACTTGGAGCCAGAAACATTGAAAGCTGATTTCATACACACATTCATGGCCAACATTGGTAGAAACTGTTCAAAACATAAAAAATTGGAAGCAAGAAAAAAAAAAAAAAAAAAAAAAACATTATGGGGGGGGGGGGGGGGGGGGGGTTGAAGATGAGTTGGGAATATCACACATGAAGGCTGTAGCACTCTGTATTGAAGTTAACAAAAATGAAACATTCCTAGGCAAAATTTAGGGTGCGTTTTGGGTAAAGCACTACGATGGAACATAGAATAAAAAACATGGAAATGACTAGGCAAGGTAGGTATGGCCCCAGGATAGCATGCTGGAGAGGTTAGGTAAGCCAAATTTACAGGTAGGCCTCAAACCCCAAACTTTAAATAATAAAACATGGGGAGAAAGGGGACATTCCCTGCAGCTAAGAATCATGTGAATTAGGGACTGCAAATAAAGCAAATTAAAAATATCCAAAAATAAAAACCATACAATGTTAATTTTTGAAGAAGAACACTTACCTTAATATAGTCCTCCTGCAAAACTTGAAGGATGGCAGAACAAGTCTCTGGTATAATGATCCCCAGAGCCTGGGGGGATATGCCTGTGGAGAACTTAAGGTCCTGCAGGCTTCTCCCAGTAGCCAGGTATCGCAACGTGGCGATGAGCCTCTGCTCAGCACTGATGGCTTCCCGCATAACGGTGTCCTGCCTGGTAATATAGGGGGACACCAAAGCCAACAGCTGCTGAAATACGGGGTCAGACATCCTGAGGAAATTCCTGAAATCATCAGGATTATTCTCCCTGATCTCCCGCAACAAAGGCATGTGACAGAATTTGGTGCCGCTGGAGCAACCAATTCTTGGTCCATGAACTCCTCCTGACCCTGCTCATGGCATGGAGTCGGGATACAGCATGAACCCCTGCACCAACTACAGCACGAACTCTACGACGAGTACGTAGTCGCAACATGGCTAGATAACGGTCGGCTGAACAGAACGAACTAGAAGAACGCACGGAAGAACAGCAAGGCCTATGAAGAACAAGCTGAAAAACACGAACGTGCAGAGCAGGCCGCACTGAATAAACAGATACGAACTGACTACAAGCAGTGCTAAACAGATACGAACCCACAGGCGCAAACTGAACTCCCGAAAACGATCTTCAAAGCACGAAGACTGAAAAGCACGAATCGTCTCTCACCAAACTTTTACAAACACGCGGTAACACGGAATTAGCAAAAGCGTCCCAAAGGGTGGCGTCATTCGAACGGAACTTCCCCTTTATAGTGCCGTAGTACGTGTTGAACGTCACTGCGCTTTGCTTGATCGTTTTTTTTAATGATGGTGTGTACGCAAGGCAGGCTTGAGAGGAAACATGAAAAAAAACGAGGAGAAAAACGTCGGTTTAAAAAATGACATTAAAAACTATCGTGTGTACGGGGCATGAGTCTGTGCTTGTACTGGCTGATAATCCTCCAGTATCTCCTCTACTGACAAACTTAAGCATAGCACCTGCAAATTATAGATAACTAAGCTGCATCAGACCCAATTAAACTGGCTCCCAATTTCCTTTTATACATTTTCAAATATAAAATACTATTTATACTATGGCTTGGCTCTTGTAATATTTAAATAGTGAACTAGTGATGCCAAAAATGGAACTTCCGCTTTTCGGAAACCCTCCCCCCCTCCGGTGTCACATTTCAGGGGGGCGGGGGGTGCAGATACCTGTCGATGCCGGAAGTGGGTGCAAATACCGGTCTTAAACTCCCACGGGAGTCTATGCCACTTCCCATCCCCCCCGCTGTGTTCTGGGAAACACACAGGTCCCAGGACACAGCGGGGGACCAGTGAGAAGGCGCCGCGCTACTCGCGCATGCGCAGTAGGGAACTGGGCAGTGAAGCCGCAGCACTTCACTTCCAGATTCCCTCACTGAGGATGGCGGCGTGGGTAGTCGAGAGACGAGTGATTGCTCGCCTTCGGCTGCCGACATCACGGGCGCCCAGTACAGGTAAGTGTCCATTTTTTAAAAGTCAGCAGCTGCAATATTTGTAGCTGCTGACTTTTAAAAAAAAAATAATTCGGTGGACCTCCTCTTTAACTACACATTGTCTGAGACTAGATAATCAGTGTCTTAAAAGTATGTATAATGTGTACTTTGATGAGGAGTGGCATCATTCACGCCCATATATTGTAGCCTACAGTCTGTCTGGTCTTCACATATATTTCTGCTTGAAAAATGCGCGTTTAATTTCATGCACGCGCCTAACGCATGATAACACACCCGAAGCGGTTATCTTTTCTGAGCTGCAGTAAACAAACACCGTTGCACTTTGTCGTTTATCAAACTTAATAAATAATTGAATTTTACTCTCACTTTTGTCAGGCACAAAGTCACAAAACACAGCCCTGGAAGCAGAGCTGGACTGGGACAAAAATGTGGCCATGGACTTCATCCAGACCGGCCCAGGGCACAACACATCAGGGTACAGTGCACATCAGGGCATGGTACAGAGCTCAGGGTACAGGGCACAGCACATCAGGGTAAAGAGCCCAGCACATCAGGGCACAACACGTACAGGACACATTAGGGCACATCACATCAGGGTACAGGGCACAGCACATCAGGGTCCATCACAGCACATCAGGGCACACCACATTGGGGCACATCAGATCACATCAGGGCACAGGGAACATAGCACATCAGGGCATAGGGCACATCAGATCACATCAGGGCACATCAGAACATGGGGCACATGAGATCACATCAGGGCACAGGGCACATAGCACATCAGGGCACATAGCACATCAGGGCACATAGCACTTTAGGGCACAGGGCACAGGGCACATCACATCACATCAGGGCACATAGCACATCAGGGCACATAGCACATCAGGGCATGGGGCACATAGCACATCAGGGCACAGGGCACATAGTACATGAGGGCACATCAGGACATGGGGCACATAGCACATCAGGGCACATAGCACATTATGGGGCACATTGTTTACCAGCCAGCATGCAGAGTAGCGCAGGAAGCGTGTGTAATAAGTTCTCTCTCATGTAACGGCAGTCACGCTGCTCCCTGGCGGCCCCTCCTCTCTTCTTGTCTATCCCAGATGATGTCACAAGCAAATGGGGATGGACGAGAAGAGAGGAGGGGCCGCTGGGGAGCAGCGTGACTGCCGTGACATGAGAGAGAACTTATTACACACGCTTCCTGCGCTACTCTGCATGCTGGCTAAATCTCGATCTACCCGTCAGGCGCCAGCTGTCGGCAATTGACAATGACGGGTAGATCGCCGCGGACCTCCGATCGGCCAACTGAGCCATCGGCCCACCGGGAATCTCCCGGTAGTACCGATGGCCAGTCCATCCCTGCCTGGAAGTGACTGGCATTAGCAGCTAGACACAGACCAAAAGATGCACTGCCTGCCTGCCCAGCTAGGTTAGCAAGACCAAAAAAAACACAATCGAAATGCACATAAACATAACTCTATTTTGCTGACATCAAACTTGGAGAGGAGAGAACACAAGTTTACCTGATTGTTGTTCCCCCAATTCACTCTCATGGTGTCTTTTTTTCCTCTTTTCGTGACCAGAAGGATAGTTTTGCTTCATTTTGTCATGGATGTTGTAAACACTAGTGTAATAGTGTCGTTCGCGCTAAATGTGAGTAAACAAATGTCACTAAGTGTTAGAAATAATAGTGAAGTGAAAAAAATTGCAGCAAAACCTGACAATGTTTACAGCACACAAAAAATTGAATATAATGTAGCGCCCCCCCCCAATATTTGGGGGCGCTATGTGGAAATTTAGGGAGAGTCTGAGCCGATAGTTGGGCTCAGACCAATCAATGGTTCAATATTGCTTCTGCTCTGGGTGTGATACTGCCTGGCGGTAGTGTTCTCCTTTGCCTGTAGGTGGCACTGTCACCGCCGGCATAGGTTGAACTACAGGGGGTATCGCAACACCTTGGGTGTCCTCTTTCGGCAGCCGTGCAGTGGGCGTGGTCAACCCGCTGTGCATGCTGGGAGAGGGTACATAAGGGGCAGACGCCATGAGGTGTCACAGGCGTTCCAGGGGACCTTGGGTCCAGAGTGTGTGTGCCTCATGGCCCGCATGGCACGAGGTGCGCGAGTGTGCTTGGGCCTCGGGCACCTTCAGCCCGAGGCTCCATTGCTGCTATGTAGGCCCAGCTCCGCTGGCAAGGGCCTATGCTTCAGAGAAGGATCCCAGGCTGCCCGCTTGTAGGGGGCCCACCTTTGGGAAAGGAGTCCAGGGGAGGATCAGTCCCAGGAGATTAGCGACGGTACTGCTGTCTCGGGGAGAGGCCTGGAAACTCGCCTAAAAAGGGATTCATCATCTCTGTTATCCGTGCTCCATCCCAGCTGCTAGGACCGCTCTCATAGGGACTATCCGGGTGAGCAATACCCACTCAGGTTTGAGTGGCGACGAAAGATAGACACTGAGCTTTAAGTGTTGCGTGCCTGAACCTTCCCCTACTTCTCTCAACTTCATACTCTCTGGCCTCGTACACACGACCGATTTTCTCGGCAAGAACCAGCAAGAAACTTGCTGGCAGAGAGGTCTTGCCAAGTAAATCGGTCGTGTGTACGCGGCTATCGGGTTTCTCGTCGAGAAAACCGACAAGTAACCTCGACGAGAAAATAGAGAACCTGCTCTCTATTTTCTCGTCGAGATTCTCCTCGGCATGTTTCTCGACGAGAAAAGTGAGTGTGTGCACACTTATCTGTCCTCCCGGAAGCCCGCGCATGTTCGAAATGAATTCGACGCATGCGCGGTAGCTTCCTAGGCATACGTAGGGTATACCAAGATGGCGGCGACGGCATCGAATGTGACGACAAATGCTCGTCGTAGTCGATGACGTCACCGCGTACGCTCCATTCAAAGAACCGCGGGTTCTTTGAAACGAGCGTGTGTACACTCGGCCGGGACAAGTTTCTTGTCCAAGAATCTCGTCAAAAAAAACGACATGTTTTTTTCAACGAGAATCTCGGCCGTGTGTACGAGGCCTTTCTCTTCAAGTTTGACTCAAAGGAAAAAGAATAAAGCCTTGCTGATTAGGCTTTACTACTGTGTGGACATTGGCCTTATTCCAAGAGATTTTTGCCTAGACAACGGAGCTAAGGGATCCACTCTAGAGAGGTAATTGCCACAGGCCCAAAACAAAACCAGCCGGTCACTTAAATGGGGGTAAGTGCTACAATAATAAAAAGTGATCTTGCGCAATAAACACATAAAATGCCTAATATCCAGCAAAGATAAAGTGCTAAATAGTGACTGTATCAAACACTATAATTGGACACAAACTAAGTGCATATAAACTGTGTAGACCCACTAATGATCAAAGGGATCAATGAAATGTTCAATAAAAACGTGATCAAAACTGAGTGAAAATAATAAAAATATTCAAAAATAATGTGATAAAGTCTCTAATAGTTCCACAAATAAAATAGTAAATAAGTTTTCTTGAAAAGTAGTAAAAAATCTGTCTTTATATGGCTCCACAAGCATGTACTTGTACATAGGGTGCCCACGTATCCCGGATTGCCCAGGACAGTCCCTGATTGGTGATTTTTGTCCCGTGTCCCGGCGAGTTCATTCCGGGACAATACAGAAGTCCCGGAATGAACAAAAACCACAGTGACCAGACCACACCAGTCCGCTCCGCCAACTCTGCCCACCCGCCGCCACCACCTTAGAAAGTTTAAGGCATCTCACACTTGATGACACAGTCTGGTTGCTAGGCTAGGGGCCGCTCCGCGTCTAGCAACCAGTGACGTCAGCTGAAGCCTGTCTGGCTGTCCTCTCCTTCCAGCCCCGCCCCCTCCCCCTTCAGAGGCACCGTGTGTCACATGGCAGTCCGCATAGTGTTGGCGCGGAACTGCAAAATGAAGGGACATCAGTGCTGGATCGGGGATGATTGGCTGAGCAGCATGTCTTTTGTCCACACAGCCGACCAGGAACAGATGCTGCAGGAGGCCACCAGCCACAGTAAGAGAAACGCCGACCTGAGGAGGAGAAGGGGGGGGGAGTTCTGAGGATTCTCTGATCTGTGTAGTGAGAAATGATTTTGTCAGTCAGGGCTGGCGCCAGCATAAGACAGAGTGCCCTGCACATGAGGGAGAATAGTGTCCACTCCACATGTCCTCCACCTGTCACACTGTCTCCCCCCCGTCACACTGTCTCCCCCCCCAATGTTTCTATGACCCCCCTTGTCACACTGTCTTCCCCCCCAATGTTTCTATGACCCCCCCTTGTCACACTGTCTCCCCCCAATGTTTCTATGACCCCCCCTTGTCACACTGTCTCCCCCCAATGATTCTATGACCCCCCTTGTCACACTGTCTGCCCCCCCAATGTTTCTATGACCCCCCTTGTCACACTGTCTCCTCCCCAATGTTTCCATGACCCCCCTTGTCACACTGACCCCCCTTGTCACACTGACCCCCCAATGTTTCTATGACCCCCCCTTGTCACACTCCAGAGTCCAGAGTGCTCCCTACCTCCCCTTTACTTTCTCCAGAGTGCCCCCTTACATTCTACTCAAGAGTGCCCCTTAGTACAGTAGTACTAAGGGGACACTCTGGAGTAGAATGTAAGGGGGCACTCTGGAGTAGAATGTAAGGGGGCACTCTGGAGTAGAATGTAAGGGGGCACTCTGGAGTAGAATGTAAGGGGGCACTCTGGAGGATGTAAGGGGGCACTCTGGAGGAGAATGTAAGGAGGCACTAAGGGGGCCCCCCGGAGGATGTAAGGGGGCTCTGACTAAGTACCGCCAGAGTGCCCCCTTACATCCCCCCCTTACAACCTCCAGGGTGCCCCCTTAGTGCCTCCAGAGTGCCCCCTTACATCCTTCGGAGTGCCCCATCACCAAGGTGGTATAGCAGTGGCTGACAGACTATCAGGAGGTGGTATTTCACTCCTCTTCCTCCTCTCTCCACTAACTACCCCCCGCCATACACTCCGCACTCCTCTCATATACATACTACTCACCGCCATACACTGCACTCCTCTCCTGTACATATTACTCACCACCATACACTCCGAACTCCCCTCCTGTACATATTACCCCCCCGCCATACACTCCGCACTCCTCTCCTGTACATATTACCCCCCGCCATACACTCTGCACTCCTCTCCAGTACATATTACCCCCCGCCATACACTCCACACTCCTCTCCTGTACATATTACCCCCCGCCATACACTCCGCACTCCTCTCCTGTACATATTACCCCCCGCCATACACTCCGCACTCCTCTCCTGTACATATTACCCCCCGCCATACACTCCGCACTCCTCTCGTGTACATATTACCCCCCGCCATACACTCCGCACTCCTCTCCTGTACATATTACCCCCCGCCATACATTCCGCACTCCTCTCCTGTACATATTACCCCCCGCCATACACTCTGCATTCCCTATTTAACATTATCACATTCTGCACTATATAAGTCATCTCAGACTCTTTAACAACACCCCCTTTAAGACAATATTTAGCGCAATTTAAGACATGTCCACCGTTCACTACGATGCGCTTTGTGCGCCATATTGTTGTTCTTCTTGATGCCTAGGGACCACTTTTGATCTTGCACATGGGCCCGCTGATTTCATGATACGCCCCTGCCCCAAAAATCTGCTTTTTTTTTGTCAAAAAACATCATTTTTTTGGGGGGGGGGGGGTCCCTGAATGGCAGTTTGGAAATGTGGTCACCCTACTTGTACATGATTTCTGTTCTGTCCAGTAATCCAGCCAGGCCAGGATCAGGATCCCTGAATATTAGTGCGCTTTTCTCCTGCAAACAACTTCCTGGTCACAGCAGCCTGCTTCTCCATCCCAATCCCCACTATTGGAGAAATGTCCAGTATCAGGGTTTTTTTATTTTTTTTATTTAGTCAATTAATAAATTTTTTTTTAAAAAACCTGATACTGGACATTTCTCACATAGTGGGGATTGGGATGGAGAAGCAGGCTGCTGTGACCAGGAAGTTGTTTGCAGGAGAAAAGTGCACTAATATTCAGGGATCCTGATCCTGGCCTGGATTACTGGACAGAACAGAAATCCATATAAAGACAGATTCTTTACTACTTTTCAAAAAAACGTATTTACTATTTTATTTGTGGAACTATTAGAGACTTTATCACTCCATTATTGCATTTCCAACAAAAGTCATTCACCGACCTACCGTTTCCAGAGGCACTGTCTGGCGGGTAAAATATGATCCGACCACAATGGGAGTTGTAGCACGCCTGCGCTGCTCTCCTGAGTGTCTGACACTGACTCCACCCCCCAGGAGCAGGGAGCTTCAGCACGTAGCCGCTGCTGTGGACTACAACTCCCATAAGCAATAGCGGCGGCCTGTCACGCGACGTCACCTGACTCACTGACGTCTGTCGGAAACTCAGACAAACGCGGCGGCGGCTGGGCGGCGGCCATTGTTTCGGTTATTAAACTCGGGGGGGGGGCCCGAGTAAGTTGTGTCGCCCTACGCAGCTTGCGTACTGTGCGTATAGGGCGGATCAGCCCTGCTTATGAGTACCATTCACAACACCTCTACTGTAATGGTACATACCAAAGGTGGAAAAGATGTAATGAAGCCACAGGTCGTGTTGAATTACAACAATACCATGGGAGGTGTGGACAGGGCTGACCAGGCCATGATCTTTTATCCAGCCATGAGGAAGCAACAATAAAAATATTATAAAAAAATTTTCAGGCATCTTCTGGAACAGTACCCGTGGAATGCATTCATTCTTCAAAAAAAAAAAAGAGTGACAGGCCTATGATTCATGCGGACTTTGTGTGGAAGGTTGCCGAACTCATATTTCTGAAGCACCATACGCCAACGGCAGTAAACAGATCTGGACGTCGGGCTGCTGGCGTTGTGAACCTGGAATGCCTGACTGGTCGTCACTTTATGGACCACATTCCACCAACTAAAAAGAAGACAGCACCCACAAGGATGTGTGTTGTTTGCTGCTCCAAGCGTGACGACTCCGGAAGGAAAATCCGAAAAGAAACCCGTTTCTATTGTCCCGATTGTGACGTTGGACTTTGTGCTGTACCTTGTTTTAAAATTTTCCAGACCTGAGACCAGTGGCGGTGCGTCCATAGAGGGCGCCGGAGCGCCGCCCCCTCTCGCTCCCGCACCGCCACTGAAAGACAATACACATATTCATGCATTGCATGAATCTGTGTATTGTCACCGCTGCCGCACTGCCCACTATTCATATGGCCGGCCTCCTGGTGAGCGCCGCCCATATGAATTAGAGCGGCGGCCGGCGGTGGGTGTGGCTTGGAAGTGCCTATCAGAGCCAGCGGCTCTGATAGGCTTTCCGAATACAGCTCTCACGCTGTATTCGGCTTCCAAAAACTCCTCCCAGGTACGCACGGGGGTGCGTTCCTGGGAGAAGACTGTGGAGGTTTCAGCCAATCAGGTTCACCGGATCTGGTTACCGGTGACCTGATTGGCTGAAGCGACATCGAGGGCGGGAGAACATATCGAGGACGGCGCGGACCGAGGAAGGTAAGTGCAGGGCTGGGGGGGGGCAGGCTGCATTTGGGGGGGAACTGGCTGCATTTGGGGGGAACTGACTGTATATGGGGGACAAACTGGCTGCATTTGGGGGGAACTGGCTGTATATGGGGGCACACTGGCTGCATTTGGGGGGAACTGGCTGTATATGGGGGACAAACTGGCTGAATATGGGTGCACACTGGCTGTATTATGGGGGACAAACTGGCTGCATTTGGGGGGACACTGGCTGCATTTGGGGGGAACTGACTGTATATGGGGGACAAACTGGCTGCATTTGGGGGGAACTGGCTGTATATGGGGGAACACTGGCTGCATTTGGGGGGAACTGGCTGTATTATGGGGGACAAACTGGCTGAATATGGGGGCACACTGGCTGTATTATGGGGGACAAACTGGCTGCATTTGGGGGGAACTGGCTGTATATGGGGCAGACTGGCTGCATTTGGGGGGAACTGGCTGTATATGGGGGACAAACTGGCTGCATTTGGGGGGAACTGGCTGTATATGGGGGACAACTGGCTGAATATGGGGGGAACTGGCTGTATATGGGGGACAAACTGGCTGCATTTGGGGGAAACTGGCTGCATATGGGGGGAACTGGCTGTATATGGGGGCACACTGGCTGCATTTGGGGGGAACAGGCTGTATATGGGGGCACACTGGCTGCATTTGGGGGGAACTGGCTGTATATGGGGGCACACTGGCTGCATATGGGGGAAACTGGCTGTATATGGGGGCACACTGGCTGCATTTGGGGGGAACTGGCTGTATATGGGGGCACACTGGCTGCATTTGGGGGGAACTGGCTGTATATGGGGGCACACTGGCTGCATTTGGGGGGAACTGGCTGTATATGGGGGACAAACTGGCTGAATATGGGGGGAACTGGCTGTATATGGGGGACAAACTGGCTGTATATGGGGGAACTGGCTGTATATGGGGGACAAACTGGCTGTATATGGGGGCACACTGGCTGTATATGGGGGCACACTGGCTATATATGGGGACAAACTGGTTGTATATGGGGACAAACTGGTTGTATATGGGGACACACTGGCTGTATATGGGGACAAACTGGCTATATATGGGGACAAACTGGTTGTATATGGGAGCACACTGGCTGTATATGGGAGCACACTGGCTGTATATGGGGGCACACTGGCTGTATATGGGGGGCACACTGGCTGTATATATGTGGGCACACTGGTTATATATATATGGGGACAAACTGGCTGTATATGGAAACAAACTGGCTGTATTTGAGGGGGCAAACTGGTGGCGTTTGAGCACAGTGGCTGCGTTTAATGGGCACAGTGGCGGCAATTGATTTTTTTTTTTCAGTTTGTTTGCGCCCCCCAAAAATTTTGAGCACCAGCCGCCACTGCCTGAGACGTTTACTGACGGAATATGACTTCTAATATTGCACCCTTGTTTGAGCAAAAAAAAATTCAGTATTATTTATTATATTATAATTTATGATTTTGTGTTTCAAACTTTATCATACCCGAGATGTCTACTAGACTCTGGTTTGGACAGATTTAGGTGAGTTATTCCTAAGAATTGCAGGCCTACAATGTAAAACGGCAAATTTCCATGCAAAATAATTGTACCGCTTTCAGCACCTAAAATCTGAAATAATCATACCTCCAGGGAGGTTAATAAATAACCCCCATAGTATATAGTACATATAGTTAATTTTTTCAGATTTTACCAAGAGGTCTACTTTAATCACTTAAGCCCCGGACCATTTCGGGCCATTAGGACCAAGCCTGTTTTTGGGATTCGGCACTGCGCTGCTTTAACTGTAAATTGTGCGGACATGCAATGTTGTACCCAAATGAAATTTGCGTCCTTTTCTTCCCACAAATAGAGCTTTCTTTTAATGGTATTTGATTGCCTCTGCGATTTTTATTTTTTGCGATATAAACAGAAAAAGACCGAAAATTTTGAAAAAAAATGATATTTTCTACTTTTTGTTATAAGAAAAATCGAATAAACTCAATTTTAGTCATACATTTAGGCCAAAATGTATTCAGCCACATGTCTTTAGTAAAAAAATGTCAATAAGCGTATATTTATTGGTTTGCGCAAAAGTTATAGCGTTTACAAACTAGGGTACATTTTCTGAAATTTACACAGCTTTAAATTTATGACTGCCTATCTCATTTCTTGAGGTGCTAAAATGGCAGGGCAGTACAAAACCCCCCCAAATGACCCCATTTTGGAAAGTAGACACCCCAAGGAAATTGCTGAGAGGCATGTTGAGCCCATTGAATATTTTTTTTTTTTGTCCCAAGTGATTGAATAATGACAAAAAAAAAAAAAAAATTACAAAAAGTTGTCACTAAATGATATATTGCTCACACATGCCATGGTTATATGTGGAATTGCACCCCAAAATACATTCTGCTGCTTCTCCTGAGTACGGGGATACCACATGTGTGGGACTTTTTAGGAGCCTAGCCACGTACGGGACCCCGGAAACCAAGCACCGCCTTCAGGATTTCTAAGGGCGCAAATTTTTGATTTCACTCCTCACTACCTATCACAGTTTCGAAGGCCATAAAATGCCAAAATAGCACAAAACCCCCCCAAATGACCCCATTTTGGAAAGTAGACACCCCAAGCTATTTACTGAGAGGCATGTTCAGTCCATGGAATATTTTATATTTTGCCACAAGTTGCGGGAATATGACAAACTTTTTTTTTTTGCACAAAGTTGTCACTAAATGATATATTGCTCACACATGCCATGGGCATATTTGAAATTACACCCCAAAATACATTCTACTGCTTCTCCTGAGTACGGGGATACCACATGTGTGGGACTTTTTGGGAGCCTAGCCGCGTACGGGACCCCAAAAACCAAGCACCGCCTTCAAGGTTTCTAAGGGCATAAATTTTTGATTTCACTCCTCACTACCTATCACAGTTTTGAAGGCCATAAAATGCCAAGATGGCACAAAACCCCCCCCAAATGACCCCATTTTGGAAAGTAGACACCCCAAGCTATTTGCTGAGAGGCATGTTGACCCCATTGAATATTTTTTTTTTGTCCCAAATGATTGAATAATGACAAAAAGAAAAGAAAAATGTACAAAAAGTTGTCACTAAATGATATATTGCTCACACATGCCATGGTTATATGTGGAATTGCACCCCAAAATACATTCTGCTGCTTTTCCTGAGTACGGGGATACCACATGTGTGGGACTTTTTGGGAGCCTAGCCGCGTACAGGGCCCCAAAAACCAAGCACCGCCTTCAGGATTTCTAAGGGCGTAAATTTTTGATTTCACTCCTCACTACCTATCACAGTTTCGAAGGCCATAAAATGCCAAAATAGCACAAAACCCCCCCAAATTACCCCATTTTGGAAAGTAGACACCCCAAGCTATTTGCTGAGAGGCATGTTGAGTCCATGGAATATTTTATATTTTGCCACAGGTTGCGGGAATATGACAAACTGTTTTTTTTTTGCACAAAGTTGTCACTAAATGATATATTGCTCACACATGCCATGGGCATATGTGAAATTACACCCCAAAATACATTCTGCTGCTTCTCCTGAGTACGGGGATACCACATGTGTGGGACTTTTTGGGAGCCTAGCCGCGTACGGGACCCCAAAAACCAAGCACCGCCTTCAAGGTTTCTAAGGGCATAAATTTTTGATTTCGCTCCTCACTACCTATCACAGTTTTGAAGGCCATAAAATGCCAAGATGGCACAAAACCCCCCCAAATGACCCCATTTTGGAAAGTAGACACCCCAAGCTATTTGCTGAGAGGCATGTTGAGCCCATTGAATATTTTTTTTTTGTCCCAAATGATTGAATAATGACAAAAAGAAAAAAAAAATGTACAAAAAGTTCTCACTAAATGATATATTGCTCACACATGCCATGGTTATATGTGAAATTACACCCCAAAATACATTCTGCTGCTTCTCCTGAGTACGGGGATACCACATGTGTGGGACTTTTTGGGAGCCTAGCCGCGTACGGGACCCCAAACACCAAGCACCGCCTTCAAGGTTTCTAAGGGCATAAATTTTTGATTTCACTCCTCACTACCTATCACAGTTTTGAAGGCCATAAAATGTCTAAATAGCCCAAAACCCCCACAAATGACCCCATTTTGGAAAGTAGACACCCCAAGCTATTTGCTGAGAGGCATGGTGAGTATTTTACAGCTCTCATTTGTTTTTGAAAATTAAGAAAGACATTTTTTTTTCTTTTTTTTTTTCTTTTTTTACATTTTCAAAACTTTGTGACAAAAAGCGAGATCTGCAAAATACTCAACATACCTCTCAGCAAATAGCTTGGGGTGTCTACTTTCCAAAATGGGGTCATTTGGGGGGGTTTTGTGCCATCTGGGCATTCCATGGCCTCCGAAACTGTGATAGGCAGTGAGGAGTGAAATCAAAAATTTACACCCATAGAAATCCTGAAGGCGGTGCTTGGTTTTTGGGGTCCCGTACGCGACTAGGCTCCCAAAAAGTCCCACACATGTGGTATCCCCGTACTCAGGAGAAGCAACAGAATGTATTTTGGGGTGTAATTCCACATATAACCATGGCATGTTTGAGCAATATATAATTTAGTGACAACTTTTTGTACATTTTTTTTTTTTGGTCATTATTCAATCACTTGGGACAAAAAAAAAAAATATTCAATGGGCTCAACATGCCTCTCAGCAAATAGCTTGAGGTGTCTACTTTACAAAATGGGGTCATTTGGGGGGGTTTTGAACTGTCCTGGCATTTTATGCACAACATTAGGAAGCTTATGTCACACATCATCCACTCTTCTAACCACTTGAAGACAAAGCCCTTTCTGACACTTTTTGTTTACATGAAAGAAAATTTTTTTTTGCAAGAAAATTATGTTGAACCCCCAAACATTATATATTTTTTTAAAGCAAAGGCCCTACAGATTAAAATAGTGGGTGTTGCATTTTTTTTTTCCACACAGTATTTGCGCAGCGATTTTTCAAACGCATTTTTTGGGGGAAAAACACACTTTTTTTATTTTTAATGCACTAAAAAACACTATATTGCCCAAATGTTTGATGAAATAAAAAAGATGATCATAGGCCGAGTACATGGATACCAAACACGACATGCTTTAAAATTGCGCACAAACGCGCAGCGGCGACAAAACTACATTCATTTTTAAAAGCATTTAAAAGCCTTTACAGGTTACCACGTTAGATTTACAGAGGAGGTCTACTGCTAAAATGACTGCCCTCGATCTGACCTTCGCGGTGATACCTCACATGCATGATGCAATTGCTGTTTACATATGACGCTAGACCGACGCTTGCGTTCGCCTTTGCGCAATAGCAGGGGGGGACAGCGGTGCTTTTTTTTTATTTTTTTTTATTATTTATTTGGCTTTTTTATTTTATTTTTAAACTGTGCCTTCCATATTTTATTTTTTTACCATTTTTATCGTTATCTCAGGGAATGTAAATATCCCCTATGATAGCAATAGGTAGTGACAGGTACTCTTTTTTTGAAAAAAATTGGGGGGTTAGACCCTAGATCTTTCCTCTGCCCTCAAAGCATCTGACCACACCAAGATCGGTGTGATAAAATGCTTTCCCAATTTCCCAATGGCGCTTTTTATATCCGGGGGGGGGACATTCCCTCCCACTGCTTGTAAAAGCAGTCTAGAGGCTAATTATCTGCTAGAATTGCTTTTACATGAAAGCCGGCTGCTGGCTGAAAAGAATGATACCAAGATGATACCTAAACCCGCAGGCATCATTCTGGTATAAACATTCAAAGTCCAGCATTGCCAGCAACATACCAGTACGTTGCTGGTCCTTGTTGGACATGTATTGTAATCTTTTTTTTCATACAGCCTATTGGCTGAACGAAAAAAAGAGATTGATTGGTGGGTATGCCCACCATTAGAATACCTCCCTTCATCCACCCACTTCTAATGATGGGCATATATGCCGAAGCATGGGGGCATCCTCCCGCAAAAAAGTTATGCCGCGTACACACGGTCAAGCCTTCGTCGGAATTTCGACCGTATGTACGCGGCATAAAAGGTTATGCCGCGTACACACAGTCGGACTTTTCCACGGATAAGCCTCCGTTGGAATTTCGACCGTATATACGCGGCATTAGGAGCAAAATCGCTCCTCCGCCCCTGCTGCCCCCATGCTTCGGCATATATGCTCTTTTTTTTAACTGTGGTGGTGAAATCACCTCCTACAGCGTTGGAGTCACGGCTTTATGTATCGTGGGAGCAAACGCTGTTGCTGTCAAGATAAATAGATCCGCGCTGCAACTGAATGGCGTACCTGCTAAGCAAATGGTGGTTAACATTAAAACAAAGTAACATTACAGTACAACAGTAGGACCTTACCATGCCATACCTGCAAAGCAAATACCAAAACAAAACCTAGTAAAAAATAAAAAAATGTTTTAACGCAACCTGTGCCTAAAATATATATATGCCGAAGCATGGGGGCATCCTCCCGCAAAAAAGTTATGCCGCGTACACACGGTCGGAATTTCGACCGTATGTACGCGGCATTAGGAGCAAAATCGCTCCTCCGCCCCTGCTGCCCCCATGCTTCGGCATATATGCTCTTTTTTTTTAACTGTGGTGGTGAAATCACCTCCTACAGCGTTGGAGTCACGGCTTTATGTATCGTGGGAGCAAACGCTGTTGCTGTCAAGATAAATAGATCCGCGCTGCAACTGAATGGCGTACCTGCTAAGCAAATGGTGGTTAACATTAAAACAAAGTAACATTACAGTACAACAGTAAGACCTTACCATGCCATACCTGCAAAGCAAATACCAAAACAAAACCTAGTAAAAAATCAAAAAATGTTTTAACGCAACCTGTGCCTAAAATATATATATGCCGAAGCATGGGGGCATCCTCCCGCAAAAAAGTTATGCCGCGTACACACGGTAGGAATTTCGACCGTATGTACGCGGCATTAGGAGCAAAATCGCTCCTCCGCCCCTGCTGCCCCCATGCTTCGGCATATATGCTCTTTTTTTTAACTGTGGTGGTGAAATCACCTCCTACAGCACTGGAGTCACGGCTTTATGTATCGTGGGAGCAAACGCTGTTGCTGTCAAGATAAATAATTCCGCGCTGCAGTTGAATGGCGCACCTGGAAACAAAAAATTACATACCTGAAAAGCAAGCATGATAAAACATTGCAGAATAGAATACAGTAAAAAAGAGCAGAACAATAGAGAGAAAATAGAGAGAGAGAGAACAATAAAACGACAACTATTTTTGTTTTTTTTATTTTATATTTTTTTTGTGTTTTGTTTTTTACGTTTTTTTTTTTCTTTTTTACACTTTTTTTTGTAACTTTACAACTGTAATGGTTCGGGTCTCTCAAAATGTAATGGCATCTTGGGAGACCCTGTGTAAGTGTGTCCTTGTCTGTGAAATGCTGTACCCTACGCTAAAACTTCACTTTTGAGTGGTAGCGTTCAAAACATTCACCTTGGCAAAGACCAGGCTTGTCAGGACAGAGTGGACAAAAACTACGGGTGTCACGCCTAAATCCGCGCTTGCTACAGACACGACATCTTTTTTGGGGGTGGCTTTGGGTAGGGGTACTCGGGAGGACATACGAATAATGCCTCTCATGCAGCCGGCTTACTGCATTTGGTTGGGGATGGTGAGGTGCAGAACCGCCTGGATACAGGAGTTCTGTGACTATCTCATTCTGGAATTTTAGAAGAGATAACGTCCCGCCTGAAGCTCTGTATAGCACATGAGCGTTCAGCAAAGCCAATTGGAATAATGATAGAGACACTTTTTTGTACCAGCGTCTCGCCTTACGGTCAATTAGATACGGCGCCATCAACTGGTCGTTGAGGTCCACCCCTCCCATATTTTGGTTATATTCGTGGACACAGAGGGGTTTCTCCACAACACCAGTCGCCGTACGAATTTGGACTGTCGTGTCTGCATGAAGGGAGGTAAGAAGGAAAACATTCTTATTGTCCCTCCACTTCATAGCGAGCAAGTTATTACACTTCAAGCAGGCTCTCTCCCCCAGCCTAAGACGGGCATCTACAAGCCGCTGGGGAAAGCCCCGGCGATTAGGTCGCACGGTGCCACATGCTCCAATCTTATGATCAAACAAGTGACTAAACAGTGGCACGCTCGTGTAATAATTGTCCACATACAAGTGGTACCCCTTTCCGAATAAGGGTGACACCAAGTTCCACACTATCTTGCCAGCGCTCCCTATGTAATCCGGGCAGTTGACCGACTCAATCTGACTGTCTTTTCCCTCATAAACCGTAAAGTTCACTACATAGCCTGTTGCCCTGTCACAGAACTTGTAGAGCTTGACCCCGTATCTGGCACGCTTGCTGGGAAGGTACTGCTTGAAAGACAAGCGGCCAGAAAATTTAATCAGGGACTCATCAACGCAGACAACTTGATCGGGAGTAAACAAGGCTGCAAAACGTTCGTTGAAGTGGTTTATGAGGGGCCGAATTTTATAGAGCCGGTCCTTTTCAGGGTCCCCACGTGGACGACAAAGTTCATTGTCGTTGAAGTGCATGAACCGCAAAATCTGCTCGTATCGTGCCCTGGACATGGAGGCAGAGAACACGGGCATGTGGTCAATTGGGTGCGTGGACCAATAAGCACGCAATGACGGAAATTTATGTGTGCCCATGTTGAGGGAAAGGCCCAGAAAGGTCTTAAATTCGGAAACCGTAATTGGTTTCCAATTTCTGGCAATTTTAGGCAACTGGGGGTTAGCGGCGATAAATTGACCAGCATATAAATTACTCTGGTCCACAATAGATCTATAGAGATCTTCCGTGAAAAACAGCGAATAAAAATCGATTGGCATAAAATCAGCTGTTTCCACCTGAATACCGGGTTGGGCAGTGAATGGGGGAAGTACGGGTTCTGCAGAAGTGGTGGGGACCCAATCAGGATAGGCGAATTCTGCAGGAAGGGCAGTATGGGCACGACGGGCCTGCCTTTGTCTTCTTGGTGGCAGCGGGACACTACTTGTGCTTGCCACCTCGCCAGCTTGAACTGCACTTATGGGACTCGCCACGTCACCAAGTGTTACTGCAGTGCTGGATGTACGTCCAGGCTGTACTAGGCCGCTGGTGCTTGCCAGTTCACCAGAAGGAATAGCGGCGCTAGTACTACTCTGCTCCATGATACGAGAGACCTGCGGTTCTTGCTCCTCAACAACCTCAGAAGATCGGGATCGGGTACGCCTGACCTTAGCAGGGACCTCAACTTCGTCGTCAGAGCTATCTGACGTGGGGCCGCTGACGTCACTGTCTTCTACGGGAAGATATTCTGAGCCTGAATCTGACAGATACGTGACCTCCTCTTCACTATCTGTCATGCTCAGAATCTCGTAGGCCTCTTTACTAGTGTACCTTCGTCTTGCCATTTTGGGCTCTAAATTTAGGGGTACACTAGTAAGATTCACAGGAAAAAAAGCACCTGACTGTCGTCAGCAAATATATCAAACGCTACAAAAAAACTGTTAGCGATCGCAGGGATCAGGCCTGTCTCTGCGAACGCTGCAGTTATGTGTGTTGTGTTTGGTAAGTGACAGTGATCGATCGATACTGCACTTGGGTGGGCTGGGCTGGGCTGGGCGGAGGGGCTAAACGCAGGTACTAGCAGGTATCTGGGCTGATCCCGCTAACACTGCGTTTTTGGGAACCCTAAACCGCTGGGGATGCTAGTATAGATCTGATCAGATACTATACCACTAAGGGGGGTGTATGCTTTGCGCGTGGGTGTTAGCGTTACTGGCACTAACCTAACACTGCCTGGGGCGACGCAGACCCTCTCTGGCGCTAAAACCTAATTGATCTCACCCGCCGGGCAATCAGGGGGGTTAAACCTTTATTGGGTTATATACGGCGGGTGCCCTGATGCTATAAAAAGCAAACTAATCAACCAGCGTCACCCGTAACCTTTATATGGTGATCACTGGTGAAAGGGTTAACTAGGGGCAATCAGGGGGTTAAAACCTTTATTAGGTTAAATATGGGGGTACCTGACACCAATAAAAACCTGCGGCGAACCTAAAAAAAAAATAACTGCCTATCTAAAACACCAGCGACACGAATACAGCGATCGGAAAAACAATCGCTTAGTGACGCTGAAGTTAGGGGGTGAAAGGGTTACCTGGGGGGTGATCAAGGGGTTAAACCTTTATTAGGGGGGGTTAGGGGGCTACCCTGGACCTAAAGGGGCCTAATCCTAACTGCCTTGCAACTTTTTACAATCACAGATGACACTAAATGCAGTGATCAGTAAAATAAATGATCACTGCAATCAGTGACACTGTGATTGGGGGCTTTGGGGTGACCTGGGGGGTGATCTGGGGGTGACTGGGGGGTGATTTGTGTGCCTATGTGTACCTACGTGTCAGTGGACTGTTGGAGCACTAACCTCTGTCTTCACTCCTCGGCGCCGGGAACGAAAAGACCGCGGCGAGGGAGATGACATCACTTCCTCCAGCCTGTGTTTACATCACATGGCGGAGGAAGCAATTTCATTGGCCGGGAGCGATCGCGAGGGGGGGGGCGGAATCGAGCGGCCGCCCCCTCATGCCTGATCGCTCCCGAACACTTAACGGCCGCTCACTGCAGTGAAGGGGGGTCCGGATGGACCCCCCAACTGCACAAAGGCGATCACGTAGATCTACGTGATTCTGCCTGTCCGTGCCATTCTGCCGACGTAAATCGGCGGTGGGCGGTCGTTAAGTGGTTAATCAGTAAACTGAATCACTCTGAATCACTCTGTGCAAAACACAAAACTCCTCTCCTCATTATTTTGTAACTGATTGGTTGTCTTAGTGGCCTGTCAGTTTCCTGGGGAAAGGACCATATTGGGGCAAGGTGGCAAACTGAATATTAGTGCCAGTTCACACCAGACGCAGTTCCGTTCAGTTCCACGTGCTTTTTTTCTTCACTAAAAATGCATGCACAGTGTTTTCCATGTATTCCAATGGCTTTAGTTCACACCAGTGCAGTCAGTTCCGGTCAGTTTCCGGTGCAGAAACTGACCGGAACTGACTGTATTGGTGCAGAAAAAACTTAACTCCACGTAACTGCATTGAACTGCATCTGGTGTGAACTGGCCCTTGTATCTCTGGAATTGTTACTTCAACCCTGCCTCCCTACATTTTGAGATGGGAATGAGGGACACCTACTAGCAAATGTATGTAGGCATAGGGCATGCCCCCTGCCACGCCCCTTAAAGGGGATATAAAAATAGGTTAATTAAATCCACAAGTGCTTTTTTTACCACTACTATTCCTTTTATACTGGCTTTTAAAATTTGACAAATGCAGCAATTTAGAAATTGGATGAAAGGTTTAGCACTGGGAAACACTTTTTGAAAGATAAAAAGTGCATTTTATATACATCTATATAGATCAGACCAAAATGAGGAGGAAAGAGGGACATTGCTCCAAATCAGGGACCGTTCCTTTGAAATCAGGGACAGTTGGGAGCTATGCGTCAACCAAGATTAGGGTATTATATTGCACCAATTGTTCAAATATTAAACATAAACACAACACATTTTTAATGTTTGTTCATGTATTTTCAACATTATATTTCTAGCATTGTGACTGGATACTCTAAAGCATATACTGTAGTCTTAAATTGTAATTAAATCTTCTTCTGTTATATTTTACAAGGTGACCCCCAAAAATATGATCAGATAAATTACCAAGAATAGGATGTCTGAGCCAAGTGTTTAAGTGCTCCAGCCATCTGATGGATGATGGTATAAATAGGTTCTAGGACTGGGTTCAGCCAAAATACATCTGTCAAATAAAGCACTGTTAGGAACCTATATTTCTATAGAAAATATCAAATAAGACATCACAAATACACATATAGAAACTCTACCCAAGCTCAATACCCATTAAAGTTTAGCTATAGGCAATTTTTTTTTTCATTATGGATAAAGTAAGAGATGGTTATAACCCCTATAAGATTATTTTTTTTGCCATCTGTGTCCCATTGCTGAAATTTCCTTTTACTTCCTTTCCCACAGCCAAACAGGAAGTAAGGGGAAATCCCTGCAAATTAAGGTAATTCATTGGGTACCCTTAGGTCACCAGAACTAATGCCCCTATTTGAAGTTTTCCCCTCTATCACTTTTCTGGGGACAGGTCAAAAAGTGGGATTTTCTTTTACTTTCACTTTCAATGATAATGGTAAACAGGACAAATTGAGAGGGTAAATTTCTACAACAGGCATAGACAGCACTGAAAACTGACAGAGGTTCTAATCCCGCTCCACTCTATCCAAAACTAAAAAGAAAGTTTTTCCTTTATACTTTTCCTTTTTTTTTTTTTTTTTTTTAAAGTATGCTCTGTAGAAATACATGGAGAAAGTTGTAGCCAGTGATGACAAGCAGCTTGGTTTTTCAGTTGAGCGTGTCCCATGTCATGGCTGTACATGCAGTGAAGACCTGCTGGGGAATTGAGCCCTTCTCATCCCACCCAAATGAAACTGTCAGTGTTGTGTTGCTCTTAATCAGTAATTTGTGTATACTTTAAAAAGTTGCACAACACCATACAGAATGAAGTTACCAGGACTGAAAACAAGACAGTCACATTGTTGACATAGCATGATAATCTCTTCCCCATGAGTAGGACTCCAATGCCATCCTTCTTTTTTTTTTTTTTTTTTTTTTTCAATAGTTTTTATTAAATTTTTCAAGTGTAGTACATACAAGTTCAAACAATTTGCGTTCCAAATTTTTGTTTCAGGAGATATCATATAGTTCTTTACAGTGCAATCAGAAAAAACATACGTCACTAGAGTGTAACTTCAAAACATATTAACGTGACCTTATCATAGCTATCGTATCCAGACAGATGACTCAGTTATCGCAGTCCGGGGGTACTATCAGCTCCTGTGGGTTGTATGAACCGCTCTGCTCCGGACCACCTGGTCCAGGGGAGCCATGCATTTTTTGTTTTATTAAGTTGACCTCTACTAGAAGCCAGTGTAATCTCATATGTGAAGTGTAGGTTAACGAGATCAATGGTATATTCAGTCGTAGGAGGTTGGGTGTTTTTCCATAATTTGGTCAAACTCAGCCGAGCAGCAAGAAGGACGTTGGTTATAACCAATCTCAATGGGCCTGGCACCGACTCAATTGTCAAGTTGAGCAATGCCAATGCCGGAGAAGGTGGCATTTGTTCCTGTGCGATGTCCGACAGGATGAGGAAGATGTTTATCCAATATGTTTGTATTGAAGGGCACGCCCAGAGGATGTGAAACAGGTCACCTCTCCCTGAGTTGCATCTCCAACATACGTCTGAGGTGGTGTTGTTAAAAGATGCTAATTTAGTTGGTGTAAGATACCACCGCAGAGAAATTTTTTGAGCGATTTCCCAGAATGTTGAATTCAGGGTTGCCTTGTATATGGAGCGTAGTGCTGTTTTCCACTGAGATTCAGTAAAGGTTTTCCCAAGGTCTGTGTCCCAGTGTATGTGCGGTTTAGTTTTAGTAATTTCCATTTTCTGATGTAGAATATTATAGAAAAGGGAAATTCCTTTTATCTTCGAGGGATTTGTCAAGTATGCCCACGCTCTAAGTGGGAGTGTGTAGAGTGGCTGAGCTAGGTGAGATAGACAATGTTTGATTCGTAGATATGTAAATAGATCCGAATTGGGAAGGGCGAATTTCTGCTGAAGTGTTTGGAACGACATTATTGTGTTCCCTTGTAGTAGATCTTGTATGTGGTTAATACCTTTACGTGTCCAGTGTGCTAGATATAGATCTGTAGTGAAATGACAGAGTATTTCTAACGGTAACGGGGGAGAGAATGAGTTTGCCATTGTTGGAGTTAGGTTTATTAGTTTTTTCCAAGCTTGTGCAGAGGCTCTTATCGTAGGAGGAAGGGCATTGGAGATGGGGGCTCCAAGAGGGGTACTCAGCAACCAGTTTTGCAATGTATGATGTTTAATCACTGCAGCTTCGGTAATGCTCCAGAGTTTGCTAGGAGGGTTGTGAAACCATTCCTGTATTTGTGTCAGTAGGGATGCCCAATAGTAATCTTCAAAGTCAATCAGACCTGCTCCTCCCGCTAATTTATGTTTTATAAGTGTATGTTTTGCGCATCTAGGTGGTTTGCCTTTCCATAGAAATTTGTTCAGAGTTGTTTGGAGAGATTTAAAGTAAGACGACGGGATAGGGATGGGGATGGTCCTGTATAAGTATATCAGCTGTGGCAACAGTAACATTTTGAATGCAGCGAGTCTACCCGACCATGATAATTCCTGTTTCGCTAATTTCTGGGCCTCAGTTTGTAGTTTGGTAAGAAACGGGATAAAGTTACACTTAAAGAGATTTTTTGTCGATCTTGGCAGTTGGATCCCTAGGTATGTTATGTCGTGTTCCGCCCATGTGAAGGGAAATTGCGTTTGGAGTAGGTTCCTGGAAGTTGCATCTATTCCTAGGTCTAATATGTATGACTTGGAAGCGTTGACCTTATAGTAGGAAATTTTACTGAACCACTGAAGAGTATTTTGTATTTCTGGTAGGGATGATATCGGGTTTGTAGTCATAAGAATGACATCGTCTGCGAACAGACTAACCTTGTGTGTTTGGTGTCCTATCTTGAGACCAGAGATATTTGGATTCTGTCTAATGTGTTCTGCCAGGGGTTCCATTAGTAGGTTGAAGATCAGTGGCGACAATGGGCATCCTTGTCTAGTGCCATTGGTAATGTTAAATGGTTGGGAGATCATGTCTGCAGAGAATACCCGGGCCGAAGGGGAGGTGTATAGTGCTAGGATAGCGTTAAGTATTTGACCTGTGAAACCAAACTTCTGGAGAACTTGATGTAAGTACTTCCAGTTGATCCTGTCGAACGCCTTCTCCGCGTCCAAAGAAAGGAGCAGGGAAGGCGTTCCACTATTCTCGGCATAATGTATGATATTGATTAGTCTCCTTGTAGCATCTGACGCTTGTCTTCCCGCTGTGAAGCCCGATTGATCCTTGTGGATCAGGTTGGGCATGATATGATTCAGTCGTGTGGCGATCAACTTGGCATAAATTTTTAAGTCTAGGTTTAATAGAGATATTGGACGGAAGTTCTGAGGTGTTACTGGGTCCTTCCCTGGCTTGGGGAGGGTAATAATTAATGCTTGTAAGGATTCCCGAGGAAATGTAGCAGAGGAGGCCGCGTCATTGTACATGTTCGCAAGGTGTGGAGCTAGGTGATGCGCAAATTGTTTATAGTATTCTCCCGTTAGCCCGTCGGGGCCTGGTGATTTCCCTAAGGGGAGAGTGTTGATAGTTTCTACTATTTCTTGTACTGTGAAAGGGTCATTGAGGCGGGAGAGTTGCTCTAACGTTAACGACGGAAGACTGACATGTGAGAGAAAGTCTGTGATTTCGTCTAGGGTGGGTTGGTGTGTGTCGGGGTCTCGCTGTAGATTATATAGATCGCTGTAGTACGCGCTGAAAGCATCCGCTATCTCTTGTGGGTTTCTGAGGTTTTCCTTTGTGTGGGGATGTAGTATGTGGTCTATTTTATTTTTTATACGCCTGCCCTTTATACGTTGTGCAAGTGTTTTACCTGCTTTGTTGGATGTGGAGTACGAAGTGGCTTTTAGTCTTCTCTGGATTCGTTCGTACGACTGGAGGAGGAGGATACGTAGTTCTCGTCTAAATATTAGGATTTGTGCTGAGTATGTTGAATTGGGTTTGGATTTATTTCGTTGTTCTAATTTTTCAATTTGGGACAGAAGGGAGTCTATCTGCATTGTTCTATTTTTTTTGTGGCGGGAGCTAAGCTTGATTAGCATTCCTCTGATAAACGCTTTGTGCGCATTCCACAGCACACACTGGTCGGACACAGAGCCTGAATTTATTTCGAAATATTCGTTTAATTGGGCTGATATTTCTGGAAAGTAATTTGGATGTTGCAGGATATAGTTGTTCGCCCTCCATATGAATGTGGTGTTTTGTCGCGAGGAATCAGACACAGTAATAGTAATTGGGGCATGATCCGACCAGGATGCGGAGTGGATAACAGCTGCGCTAATGTTCTGGAGGAGCCATTTGTCAGTGAGAAAATTATCAATACGGGAGTACGTTTTATGTAAAGGAGAGAAATATGTATAATCTCTCTCCTCTCCATTCAAACATCTCCAGACGTCAAACAAGTCGTGCTCAACAATGAATTTTTTCAAGGGAGATTCTCTGCGTTTTAAAGCGGATGTAGAATCCATGTGGATTTCAGGTACTAGGTTGAAATCACCGCACAAGATTAAGTTGCCATGTCTCATAGGTTGTATAATACGCATAATTTTGCGAAGAAAGCGAGCCTGTTTGACATTAGGAGCGTAAATATTCACCAAAGTATACTTATTGTTATTAATGGTACATACAAGAATGATGTAACGACCTTCTGGATCTAGGTTAACATTGTGCAGTTGGAATGATACCGAGTTACGTATCGCTATCATCACCCCTCTTTTTTTAGAGGTAAAGGGGGCGGAAAAAATCTGGGAAAAATGTCTGTTCGTGCATGTAGGTGGAGCTGTGGAAAGAAAATGCGTCTCCTGGACACACAGTACGTCGCATCTTAGGTCCACAGCCGTTTTCCATAGCGAATACCTCTTTGCTGGGTGGTTGAGTCCATTCGCATTTATGGATAATACTGTAGTCGGCATTGCAGGTGTTGTGTGGAGGCACGGAAAAACAGATATGGTTTAAGCACTTACGGTACGTCGCGGATGTGTTGGTTCCCTGGGTTCAGAGGACAGATCTTGTCTATAAGCATACGTTCTGATAGACCTTCTAGGGGTGTTGTAGTTGCCAAACTTGCGGCGAAGCTGCTGTAAAACAATAAGGGTTAACTATAGAACTAAACCAGATAAAAACTGGAACTTGAAGAGTATTCTTTTTCGATGGGGTGACCACCGGATAGAACGTTAGGTGGAGTAGAGAATGTACGCATTCAGCTAAACCACTAAGAGGGGGTAACAACTGTCACTGTTCAATTTACTAACAAATCGAAAGGCTGAGAGCCAGGGAGAGCATCATACTTGTAGATGTAATCAGGCCCAAATGCTGGTTGAAGGAAAAGAAGAAAAAAAAAAAATAAGCTGATTTGATCAAGTGCCGCGACCCTGTGAGGAGCGACGTGTCGTGCTGTTGTTGCGTTGCTCCTTCGGAGGGGTTGAATTCTGCAGTGTGTCAGGAATGATTCCCCAGGACTGGAGTAGATGCATTCCCTTTTGGAGGGTGTGGATCACATGCGAATCGTCATTCCTTGTGATGATCAAGGTTGCAGGGTATCTCCATTTAAATTGGATCTTGTGGTTGTGGAGGCTTTTGGTGATCGGGTTAAGCTGTCTCCTCATTTGCAGGGTGTATTTTGAGAGGTCAGGAAATAGTTGCACCCCTGCGTATGGTTCAGGCAATGAAGGGTTATTTCTCAATGTCATGAGCAGCCTCTCCTTCACAGGGAAAAAATGTACCCTCATTAGGACATCTCTAGGGACTGATGCAGCTAGGTGAGAGGGTTTTGCAATTCTGTGGATTCGATCCACAATCAAGTCTCTGGGTGAAGCGTCGGGCAGGATTAAGTGCATAAGCTCCTTGGCATACCTAGGGAGGTCCAGAGGTAGGATGGTTTCAGGGACTCCTCTAATTTTTACATTATTTCTTCTGGACCTGTCCTCTAGGTCTGCCAGCTTTGCCCTCACCCAGGATTGTTCTTCTCTAATGTCAGCATATGAGTCGACTAAATCGTTCACCGTTTCAGTGCATTCCTCCATGCTGTTTTCTAAGTGTGTCACTCTATTGTCCATAAGATGCATATCTGTAGATATTTTAGTGAACAGTGATGAAAGGTCAGTCATCAGTGAGGACTGGAGAGAAAGTAGCATTTCCTTTAATGTAGTATCCATCACTGGTTGGCCCGTTGTGGGGAATGAGGCCATGGATGATTGTAGGGCCTGGTTGGCCTGGAAGTGGTTGAAAGCCGGGGCCTCAATTTGAGATGTCCGCGGCAGCGGCGGTGATTCTAATCGCAACCGCGTTTTCGCTGGGCTGCCTGTGACAGGGTTGTCTCCTGCTCTGAGGGTAGGGGACTGGGGAGGGCGAGGTGAGTCTTGATCTCCCGGAATATCGTCGGGTAGATCCGTGTAGGCCTCCGGTATCGCAGCCGCGCCGGCGCCATTTTGGGGCTGACTAACCTTGCTGGAGTATGTGGAGAAGAAGGCTGTCAGTTTTTTCGGCTGATGTTCAGTCATCCTCTTCCTAGACATGGCTGGCTATAATCTCCGATGTGTCAGGAGGCAGGATGGCCGTGGATTGACTGTGAGATTGGGCCTTAATCGCTTCTTGTCTCTCCCTTAGCTGACGAGCACTGAGTCTAAGCAGCCATCACCAGCGCTGGCAGACCACGCCCCCCCCAATGCCATCCTTCTTCACAGCACGCATATTCCCCAGAATCCCCTACTCCAATGAAGCAGGGCTGGCAACGCATTACCAGAAACATATGTAGCGGGGTCTCCCAGGTCTTACCCAGAACCCCGTTTGGCACCCAGGGTGCATTGGGCTTCCGCAGAGACTCATGGGTGGGGGTATAAAAGGGGAAGGCGAGGCTAAGCCAGGCCTCTTTGGACACCGCGCGACTGGCAAGAGGACTTCCTGTGCGGACCTGCTGCGAGTGCAAGGCCCGAGGCCTGGGCCTTGCGCACTTCCAGAGAGCCTTCCACCTTGCTGCAGAGCCTGTGCGGCTGCAGACATCTACCTGCTTCAGGGACGTCAGTGGACTGGAGATCAGGCTGTGGCAGATCCTGTGTGTGTGGACACAGCGGTGGGAGTCCCGGACTGGGATCGAGTCCGAAGGGGTGAGAGAGCACCTGCTCACAACTAGAACCGAGTACTTTATTAGGCCTATAGACTGCCTTGGCCCATCGGGCTATATTTTCCTTTTTTTCCTGTCAGGAGACTAGTTGTGGGACTGAGTTATATAGTCTGCGGGGAGTTGCTTCCATTGCCTCAGGCCATTATTGGATTACAAATATTGTTCCTGTATGTGCACCAACGATCATCTTGCATGTGAAGATTCCTTGTCTAAAAGACTGAGCTTTAACTGAGTCAGGCCTGACTGGGAGTTGATAGTATTGCTGGGCGCCATATTGCTAACGGGACTCTAGCTATATGTTAGTGTGAGATAGAACTGTTTGTGTACTAAAGTTAACCAGTGTTAGTATTACTGCAGGGCTCTGCATGCATGTGTTATATGTGATATTGATCGTTAATCCCTTTATTCACAAGTAAACCTTTTTTACAGTTGATCAACCTGGTATTGGAGTCCATTAATCTATCTTATCACTGTTAGAAAAGTATTGGGGGATTGTACATGAACTGGTATAGAGCTATACAAAAACACCACCCCTAGACTAGCTGTGCCAGATAAGGGTTGAGTAGATTGCCAGGGGTTGGCTGTGCTGTGTACAGGGCCCAAAAGCAAACCAGTGGCTCTCTTAGTTTGGGGGTATCGCTACACGGGGGGCATCGGTCCGGGATCCTGTATATGGCAAGCAAACACGCCAAAAGTACCGGCATGAACCCGCTAGAAGTGGAAGCGTGGTGCGAAGCAGCCAAGACAAACCCAGATGCACTGATTGTTAGGGAATCTGGGACCATTTTATGGTTCTCGGAGGACTCTGGTGGTGTGAGGGCGCTGTTGCCCTGGGCCGGAGTTGAACCCTCACCACAAGATTTCATCTCTTTTGTCCTTTCCTGGCGCTTGTACGGCAGGGCAGGGAACCTGCTGTGACGCAAAGGGAGAGGAGATAAAAGGGGCGGATGCCCTGAACACGGGGTTCAGAGTCGGAGGACGCGGCCGCGCCCAGGCACCTTCAGCCTGGGTGCTGGCGTTCCGGAGTTCCGGGCCCAGGTGCCCTTGACCTGGCCAGAGCGGGTGATGGAGTCCATCCCAGGCACCTTTATCCCTGGGGTGAGGTACTACTGAGGAGGCCTGGGACCCAGTACCTTCGACTGGGTTCCGCGAGGGTGGAGGAGTCCGAGGGGCCCTAAGGTGTTGGGCGCCCGAATCTGAGATGAGGAGGCCGGGGAGTGTAACCCTTCCGAACAGCCCGGTGCAGCATTGCCGGTGACGGCGGGGCCACCGGTAACTCTCTCGGAAGGATGTCTTCCCTCTGACAGGGGCCGCAGCCACAAGGAGGTAACTCCTGTTTCATGTTCAATGTTCATTAGAGTTGCTGGTAGAGACTCAGAAAAGGAAAGAAGTACATTCACAGCCACTGTGCGTTATAACCATTGGTGATATCTGAATGGTTTAGCTTGATTGAGGATTGTGCCTTGACCTACTCCCCACCAATAATGAACTGTTCTTTGGTCACAACCTGTCTGTGCTGAGTGACGATTTATTTGCTGCTAAGGAATAAATAAGAGTTGGACCTTTTCAGTGGTGTGGAACTCTGTTTACTGGGAGCAAAGGGGTGTAAGTTAGAGGAAAGACTTGACCCTGGGTTATACACACGACCTGATGGTAAAAATACATTCGGGCCTTCACCTCTATCCAGAAGAGGACATGGGCCATGGTGGATCTCATCCCTCCTCCCAGGTTCCCCTAGACAAGACAGCAAGCCGAGAAGAAGAAAGGGTGAGAGGGGTGGGCCCCGCTACACATAGTTGCTAAAAACATTTTATTTTTACTTAATTCTGATTAACTTTTTGGTCTCATTTCAACAGATTCCTTATATTTGGAAAACTTCATTCCAATTATTTGAGCAAAAAAGTTATAGATATTAAAATATGTTTCCAGCGCCACTGCTCCTCTATGGCCAAAACAACACTCAGGACCATCTGATCATTTCCTTTGAGTCCAGCCTGTTGCTCACACGCCCCCTGTGAGTGAGTCATCACACATTACAATCCAGGACTGAGCGCTTAGTCACAGGAGATCCATGAGAAATCCCCACCTCATGTTGCCACCAAAGAAGCAGATGGAGCTCCCGTGATGTCACCAGATCAGCTGGAAGACTGCAGGAAAAATATATGTGTAGCGCTACCCTCAACTAAGAGGGCCGCAGATTTGGCTTGGGCCCTGAATACAGCTCCACCAACCCCCGGCTATATACTCGACCCTTTCTGGCACAGTTAGTCTAGGGGTATACACATTTAATACTTATACTTTATGAGAGACTCAGACACAGAGTAGTTGTAAAGGAATAACAGCTTTTACTTTCAGCTATGCAAAGAGAATAAACAGTGATAACAACTTGACCTTTAGATTATATGCAGGGCCCTACAATATCACAATATCAGTCACACTACACCATAGAAAGGGGGGGGGTGTATAAGGAGACGCCACGTGGGGCGACTGTTAACTAGGCGCCCTGTGGCGCAATAACTAAACTAGGTCCCTAATGAATCAGGCCTGATTCCTAATTCTAGAACTCAGTCCTGTATGATTGATGGATTCTTCACCGGCAATCTGTAGAGGTGGTGCACTTAAGAATAAACAACAATTGTAATCCAAGAAAAAGGACTGTTGATAACTGGCAACATTTCACTGGAGATCCTCTGGATCAGTCCTGCTGTGGATCTCCAGTGAGAGTCTTTAACATGAGGTAGTAGGCCTCGGCAGTCTATAGGCACAGTACTATCAAACAGGTTATGGAATAAGCTTACGCTCGCTCACCCGCCGGACACGATCTCCATCCGGGACTTCCACCGGCTGTGTCTTCACTCGCCCACAGCGGTCGCTGCGATCGGGTCCCCGATCGAATCTAGGCTGTAAGTAGAGATTTCGGATGCCACCCAGGCTCGCAGTGGGGTGGAAGGCTCTTTGGTCAGCTCCGGAAAGGCCCCAGGCTTCAGGCCCTACCCAGCGCAGGTCCGCACAGGTGTATCAGTCTCTGCGTCCCGTGTCCAAAGAGGCCGAGCCAGGCCTCGCCCCTCCCTTTATATCTCCGCACCCATGAGTCTCTGGGGCAGAAGCAAAACATCCTGGGAACCAGTGGGGTTCTGGGAACAGTAGTTCAAGAGTCTTTAAAGGAACCCCGCTACACACTCCCCCACTTAAACTCTTTGGTCCCCAAAGATAAACTTCAACAAATGCTATGTACAATTTTGGACAGTGTCGAGTATGATGTTGGCATAGGGAATTCCCACCAAAATTTTGGGGTGGAATTCTCTTGCCCACAGGTCACACTACCATGAGTGGCCTGCCTAACTGTGCCAGAGAGTGAGCTGGGGTTGCCCTCCACCAAATGGACAGTGGAGGGATCAGGATGCTCAACACTTCTCCTAGCCGTTAAAACAGAGTCCTCTGAACTCGTCCCCATTTGGGGGTAAGTTAGTTTCTTGGGAGGCCTGATAACTCTGCGAGCCCTCTGTTCTCTTGGGGCTTCTGGCACCACAGGCTCTTCTTCAGGAATAAGTTCAGGTAACATTGCTGGTTCTGGAACCTCTGATTCAGAAGTTGACTGGTAATTGGAATCTCTAGGATCCTCCTCTGAACAAGTATCAGGAACATCTTCCCAGTAATCAGCTGAGGGACTGAAGGGTATGAATTCAGTGGCCTCCGGATTCAGCGTTGCATCTGGAGTATCCCTTGTATTTGGGAGATCTATGGCGGACGTCCCCGGAGTCAAGGAAGGCCACAGCCAGTCCAGTTCTCCTCCTTCATCAGTACTCAGTTGAGAGGCCTCCCCATCTTCAGCTCGAGAGGTCTGAGACCGAGTGCTCGGCCTGGGAATATCCAGTATAGAGACTGATTCCGGGGGGTCCCTTGCTGGGGGTATCCTGACTGCTTCAGTAAGTGGGAGCAGGTGGTGTCGATGCCACGTCTTTAGGGGTCCCACCTTCCCTTCTGGCTTTAGTTTGTAAACAGGTAAACCGGACAAATTCCTACAGACGACATAGGGTTCCGATCTCCATCTGTCTGCAAGCTTGTGCTTTCCAGGGACCCCCAGATTGCGTAACAGTACTCGGTCCCCGGGCTGCAGATCCTGCACTCGAACCTTCAGATCAAAATTTCTCTTGTTGCGGGCTCCCCTTTGATCCGAGGCCGCCTGGGCCTGTTCATAGGCCACCTGCAAGCTGCGTCTAAGTCTGTCCACATATCCCTTGTGAGATGTAGCTGAGGTATAATCTAAAGAAGTGCCAAAGGCCAGATCCACGGGCAGCCTTGCTTCTCTCCCAAACATGAGTCGATAAGGGGAGTAGCCAGTAGCATCACTTGTGGTACAGTTATAGGCATGCACTAGGGCTGATATGTGTTGGCTCCAGTGTTGCTTCTTCTCTGTTTCTAAAGTTCCCAACATGTTGAGCAGGGTCCGGTTAAACCTCTCCGCCTGAGCATCTCCTTGTGGGTGGTAAGGTGTGGTTCTGGTCTTCTTTATTCCCAATGAGTCCAGAAGTTTCCGGATCAACCGACTCTCAAAGTCCCTTCCTTGATCTGAGTGAAGTCTCTGTGGTAGTCCGTAATGGACAAAATACTTCTCCATAAGTATCTTGGCCACGGTGGATGCTTTCTGGTCTTTGGTTGGGAAAGCCTGGGCATAGCGGGTGAAATGGTCGGTTATTACCAGAACATTTCCCAATCCACTCAGGTCGGGTTCGAGGCAGAGAAAATCAATGCATACCAGATCCATTGGGCCTTGACTCTGTAAGTGGCCCATTGGGGCAGCTTGATGGGGTAAAGTCTTTCTCTGAATGCATCGTGCACAGGAATGGCAATACTCCTCTACTTCTGCCCTCATGCAGGGCCAATAGAACCGACTTCTGACAAGCTGGAAGGTCCTTTCTGCCCCTAGGTGACCATGATGGTCATGCAGAGCAATTAGTACAGTCTCTCGGTGCTTCTCTGGGAGGAACAACTGCCACTTATCTTCTGAGTCATCAGAGGGGCCCCTTCGGTAGACCACTCCCTGATGCACCTGCAGCCTGTCCCATTCCTTCCTCAACAGGCGGGCCTCCTTTGAGGGGTGATGTAAGAGTTTGTTGGGATCCTGATTCTCCAGGGCTTCGAGGACCAATCTCCCCCAATAGGGTCTTCCAGTTGGTCACACCTCAACTCCCTCTTGGATAGCTTCGGCAGGTTATCTTCTTCTAGCTGCGTTACTCCACAATAGTGTTTAGGGACTCCTACCATTGTAACTCCTATCTCCTCTGCCCTGGAGCCTCCTCTGGCTTGAAATTCAGCTCCTTGACAAAGGGCCCGTACTCCCTCGGGTGCTACTTGGGTCCAGTCTTCCCAGTCATTGGTCATGGCATGAGATCTCCGGGACAGGGCATCTGCATCCCTATTTCCAGCCCCTGGTCTGTACTTCAGACTAAAGTTGAATCCTGACAAGGCAGCCAACCACCGGTGTCCGGTTGCATCTAGTTTTGCGGTGGTGAAGAGGTAGGTCAGGGGGTTGTTATCTGTCTTCACAGTAAACTCCGCCCCATAGAGGTAGTCTTTTAGCTTGTCTACTACTGCCCATTTGAGAGCCAGGAATTCCAGCTTATGAGTGGGGTAGTTCTTTTCTGAGGGGGTCAGGCTCCTGCTCACATAGGCCACCGGTCGCGGTTGTCCCTCATGTTCCTGGTAGAGCACTCCGCCTAGGCCCTCATGGCTGGCATCCACATGTAATTCATAAGGTCTGGTAGGGTCGGCGTAGGCCAGAACTGGGGCAGTGGTTAAGCTCTTCTTCAGGGCCTGGAAGGCCTCTTCACACCTTGAGTTCCACTGATCTTGAACTGACTCACCAGGCCTCCTGGGCCCTGAGTCATCCTCTTCCCCTTCTGCCTTTAGTAATTCATTCAACGGGCGGGCAATCCGAGCAAACCCCTCCACAAACCTCCTATAATAGGAGCAGAACCCCAGGAAGGATCGGAGCTCTGTTACTGTGGTGGGTCATGGCCAGGAGGTGACTACTTCCAACTTCTCGGGATCTGTGGCCACCCGTTCTTCAGACACTATGTGCCCCAGATAGTTCACAGAAGACTGGTAGAACCGACACTTCTCAGGAGAAAGCTTAAGTCCCTCCTCACTGAGTCTTCTCAATACTTTCTCCAGCCTGGCTTCATGTTCTTCCAAGGTTCTCCCGAAGACAATGACATCGTCCAAGTACACAAGGACTTCTATAAGATTCATGTCTCCAACAGTCTTCTCCATAAGCCGTTGAAAGGTAGCAGGAGCTCCAGACAGACCCTGAGGCATCCTATTTAATTCGAAGAATCTTACCGGGGTTATGAAGGCCGTCTTCTCTCTGTCTTCTGGGTGCATAGGGATTTGATAGTACCCACTCTTGAGGTCCATCACACTGAACCATTTGGCTCCAGACAAACTCTGTAAGGCATCTTCTATCCTTGGCGTGGTGTATTGGTCAGGGATGGTTCTCCTGTTGAGGGTCCTGTAATCGATACAAAGCCTCAACGATCCATTCTTCTTTCTGACCACCACTATTGGGGAGGCATAGGGGCTTCTAGACTCCCGGATCACACCAGTCTTCTTCAGTTCCGCAAGTTGTTCCCTCAGATCCTCCAGATCTGCCAGGGGAACCCGCCTGACCCTCTCTCGGAAGGGCTTATCTTCTTGGAGGCGGATTCGGTGGGTGGCACTTCTTGCACACCCCACATCAAATTCATCTTCGGAAAAGATCTTCTCCCATCTAGTCAGCTGGGCCTTGGCTCTTTCTTTCCAAGCCCTGGGTAGGTTCGGGTTTTCCATGGACAGCTTCTCCCAAACATCTCCTCCGTCACCCGTCCCCTTGACTTCTGACAGAGTGACCGGGGCAGCAGGGCTCACCTGGCCCAGCAACATTCTGGCAGGGATCTCCATGGGCCCTCCCGTAGTGTTCCTCACACTCACCGGAACTCTGCCATGGGCCTTCTTCAGGGCCTTGAGCGGGATCAATTCTGGTACCACTTCCAGGCCTGAGGACTCCTCCCTTGGGTCGGATTCCAGCATAACAAAGGGGCCAGGTTGTTCCCACGTAAGCTTCACAGTGGCCCTAAGACAGGTTACTTCTCCGGGCTGCAGCACTACTCCTTCTCTACCAAGTCTCCACACCTTTCCTATCCCCTCTTCCGGGGTCTTCTGCTCTAAGACCAGTCGTTGGTAGGCCGTCTTTAGCATGGGATGGATTTTGGTGGCTGAATGGTTTCTCTCTTTCACTAGAGGGGTCAGGAGTCTCCGGACTAGATCCGTGTTTGTCCCTATAATCAGGGAAGTCTTGCTGGCTCCAGGCGGCCGAGGACACACAACTGCCAGGGTGTCAAACACTTCAGCCTTCCCAGCTACGGATGGGTCGAAAGTCATCTTTATGGGCAGGTAACCATCGTAAGGGAAACTCTGGGTTCCAAGTCCCCATATCTCCAGCTCTTCTATCTTCTGGATAGGCAGATGACTCAAATGCCTATCATAGAAGTCTCGGTATAGTAAAGTCACCTGTGCTCCGGTGTCCAAAAGAGCTTTAGTATAGACTCCTTCCACTTGAATAGGCACAGTAGGAGATGGGCCCGCCAGTTCCTCTGGATATGGCCGGACTGGGGTCACCTTCTTCTTTGGACTTTTCCCCGCCCAGCTCTTTTTTGACTTTATTCTTTCCTGAGCCTGGTATGCATTGATTTTCCCCCTCTCAATGGGGGTACAAACTCGCTGAGGGATGTTATTGTTCCTCTTAGGTGAATGTTCCTTCTTTGGGGTGCTGTATTTCCACTGAGGGGTCTTGCCCCCTCCCTCTGGGGTATATCTTGGTGGGGGGGTACTATATCTCCTCCTAGGAGTTTTGCCTCCTCCATTCTTGGCCTTTTTATTCAGGTTGGAGCGCACTGAAGATGATGGGCACCCGGTTGACTCCTTCACCGGGGCCCTTTGGAGTTTCCCGCCGGCTTGTAATTATCTGTTCTCTTCTTTGGACTGGAGCATATGTTAGCAAAGTGGCCGCTCCCTCCACAGTTATAGCAAATCATCTCTTCTCGGTCCTGTAAGGAGGCCGGTGCCAAGGTGTTCGGAAACAACTCCTTCCTTGGACTTGGTTTCTCTGGTCTTCTTTGATCTTTCTCCATCAAAGAGGTCAGCATTTCCAACACTTGGGCCATTTGCGATTTCAAAGTGTCGACCTCTGCATCCCTTTCCGGGCTCTTGACCGAATTGACCAACACTGGTACATGGGTGACATTCATCTTGGCTATTTGCTGATCTTTCTGCAGCGCCTCTTCGTCTCTAATAATTTTTATTAGATCAGAGTAGGTTAGTGACATTCCTCCTCCTGAGGTTTTCAGGTGCAGCCAAACCGGGTCTGAGCGCCATGCTCCCTTCATGATCTGCTTCATTCGTGCTTCATCTGCATCTTTGGGCAGAATTCCCTTCTTCAGAACAATCTTGCATAACTGCCTGTTCAGCCTTCTAACATATTCTGACACTTTCTCATCCGGCTGCTGGAGAGTGTGTTCAAATTGATAGATCATCTCTGACACCTTCTCCAGCTGACCAAACTCTTCCTGCAGCATGGCCAGACAATCTTGAGCTGTACAGTTTTCATTTCCAAACCGGAAGCTCTTCACCGCTTCTGCCGCGGCACCTTTCAGACTTTCCAAGACTCGCTGTCTCTTCTGTGCCTCAGGCACCTCCCATGCCTCTACTGCCTGTAATGCCTGTTCCACCCAAGTGTCAAAATCTTCCTCCCCCGCAGGGACGGGAAGCTTCCCCGAGAATGTCTTTAGTCTCCGGTAGCTCGTCTCTACGTGCACCGTGCTTGTCTTCTGACAGTTTGTTAGTAGGTCCCCTAACACTTTTATCAGTTCGGGTGATATGGCCGTGGCAGGTGCAGGCGTCACCGGAGGTGTCGCTCCGTCTCTCCTCTCTGGTGAGGTACGGGCCGCAGTCTGCGGTGGTCCCGTGGGGGGTGGCTCATTCTTAATAGCGTGCGCCAGACTATAAGATCTGTTATCCGGCGTCCGCGCATATTTGCGCTTGCAAGCCTCTGGGTTCCCATCTGAATACTCCACTAGTGCATACTGGTGTGGGGTGTCTGGGTCTGACTTTATTAATCCTTCCACCGGCTCGGTCGACCATTCCTGACCCGGTATGTTAATGACCACTGACTGGCTTGGATCTGTCTTAGCTACTCCATACCACGTGTTGATGTCTTTCAGGTCCATGCCGGTACCTCTTGGCGGGTTTTCCCACTGTATCAGGATCCCGGACGAGAACCCCCACGTGTAGCGCTACCCTCAACTAAGAGGGCCGCAGATTTGGCTTGGGCCCTGAATACAGCTCCACCAACCCCCGGCTATATACTCGACCCTTTCTGGCACAGTTAGTCTAGGGGTATACACATTTAATACTTATACTTTATGAGAGACTCAGACACAGAGTAGTTGTAAAGGAATAACAGCTTTTACTTTCAGCTATGCAAAGAGAATAAACAGTGATAACAACTTGACCTTTAGATTATACGCAGGGCCCTACAATATCACAATATCAGTCACACTACACCATAGAAAGGGGGGTGTATAAGGAGACGCCACGTGGGGCGACTGTTAAATAGGCGCCCTGTGGCGCAATAACTAAACTAGGTCCCTAAAGAATCAGGCCTGATTCCTAATTCTAGAACCCAGTCCTGTATGATTGATGGATTCTTCACCGGCAATCTGTAGAGGTGGTGCACTTAAGAATAAACAACAATTGTAATCCAAGAAAAAGGACTGTTGATAACTGGCAACATTTCACTGGAGATCCTCTGGATCAGTCCTGCTGTGGATCTCCAGTGAGAGTCTTTAACATGAGGTAGTAGGCCTCGGCAGTCTATAGGCACAGTACTATCAAACAGGTTATGGAATGAGCTTACGCTCGCTCACCCGCCGGACACGATCTCCGTCCGGGACTTCCACCGGCTGTGTCTTCACTCGCCCACAGCGGTCGCTGCCATCGGGTCCCCGATCGAATCTAGGCTGTAAGTAGAGATGTCGGATGCCACCCAGGCTCGCAGTGGGGTGGAAGGCTCTTTGGTCAGCTCCGGAAAGGCCCCAGGCTTCAGGCCCTACCCAGCGCAGGTCCGCACAGGTGTATCAGTCTCTGCCATCCTGTGTCCAAAGAGGCCGAGCCAGGCCTCACCCCTCCCTTATATCTCCGCACCCATGAGTCTCTGGGGCAGAAGCAAAATATCCTGGGAACCAGTGGGCTTCTGGGAACAGTAGTTCAAGAGTCTTTAAAGGAACCCCGCTACATATGCATAGGGTTTATTTTTAAAATAAAAATAACCAGGATGGTCTTCTGCACATAGCAGATTTCTATGATCATCGATGTGTTTTGTCAATGCAACTTCTAAAAGAGAAGCACAACCTACCACATACAGAATACTACCATTATGCTCAAATAGCACATTTTATAACTGATAATTCCACTACTACACCTATGGAATACCCATGCAAGAGCATTGTTATATCTCCAAGATTTACGATATTCTGACTTCTACAGAGGAAAAGCTTCCCTACATGGAAAAATGGGAACAGGACACCTGGGATATTCTTGATCTGGCAGGCACAGACTGGCACAATGTGCTTCCTTAAAGTGATTTTAAGCCTTTGTTTTTGTTTTTAAATAACAAACACGTCATACTTACCTCCACTGTGCAGTTCGTTTTGCGCAGAGTGGCCCCAATCCTTGACTTCTGGGGTCCCCCTGCGGCTCTCGTGGCTTCTCCCCGCATTGTATAACCCCCTAGGAGACGCGCTCTCCCGTGGGGTTACCTTGCAGGAGGGCTCCCGAGTCCAGCATTCGGCGTCCATAGATGCCGAATGTTTGACTCGGCCCCGCCCCTGCGGCATTGGATTTGATTGACAGCAGCGAGAGCCAATGGTGGTGCTGCTATCAATCTATCCAATCAGGAAACTGATGACCCTGGGCAGAGGAAGAACGCGTCTCCGTCGTGGGAAATTCCAGGGCTCAGGTGAGCAAAACGGCAGGGGATGCATTAAGGTGAAAAAACACTAGGGTTTACAACCCCTTTAAAAGAAGCCAGCTACAAAGTGCTTTTAAATTGGTATATGGTTCCGGCCAGGGTGGCCTTGTGGGTTCCGGATGCTTCCCCAGCTGTTTTTTGAGGTTATGGTCAGGAGGGTACAGCTATTCACATTTGGTGGATGTGTTCAAAATTTAGAAGACTTTGGATCCGTACCTATAATTTCATTGACTCTCTCGCGGGCATCAATCTTATCAAATCTGCACAACAGGCATTATTTGGCTGCCCAGTGGAGGGAGCTCTGAGGCCCATACAACAACTGATAGCATTCACTTTTGTGGCTGCAAGATCACTATAGCCAGATCATGGAAATCCCCTATGGTCCAATTTGAATTGCTAGAAGCTAAAATGTATTGGATCATTATTAATGAATGGCTATCTGCAATATTGCAGGATAAGATGCCCTTCTTTGAAAAAACGTGGGATATTTGGATTAAATACTTGACGGGTTTAACCAGTTACACATAACCAGCAGTTTGTCAGGGTGGGTGGGGGTGCTCGCTGTGACTATCTTTCTTCCTCTCTCTTACTTTTTGTTCTTTACTTTACCTGACCTCCCAAAGTGTCTGGGAGATTTCCACGACCACAAGACGATCTTGAGTTTTACATCCTGTTTTGATAACTCTTGGGAACTTTGTTAGATATTGCATAGCGTCACCCTGGCATTGGCGGACCTCCCATGGGTGACACCCCCTGCTGTGATGACTCGCAATTGCATTACCCTACGTAGAACTCAGGGATTGTTACTACTGATGTATTTCTCTTTGTTACGCCACATTTGTTTGAATATGCTAACAGTCGATGAAGTTTTATAATTCTGTACCATTTTTTCACTGTCAAAACTTCAATAAAAATGACTGGAAATGAAAATGGCCAGTCGCTTCTGGGGGTGGTGGGAACATTGCCGGAGTTCTGCTTAAAGACACAAACAAAACACATTGCTGGCAAGTATTTTCTTCATTACGCAACTTTAATGCTTTATGTTCTAATACTGTCTGTTGACATGGCTAGTGTATCTATTTTTTTTTTTTTGTATAATCTTTATTTATGGAAGACAGAACATTACAGCACAGGTTTCAAAATCTAAAGGCAAAAACATCAAGTAATGCACCAGTCATTCCCTTTTTTCGTTTTTAGAGTTATACCACAACAAAGGTACAGAAACACTAAGGGCATGTATGACAAAGTCTTACAAGAGAGAGACGGTTAAATCAGTCATAAGCATAAGGGATGCAACAAAAATAAATTCAAGTGACTAGTTAGCGGCGGGGACCCCAGCCACCCAGCGAGCCAGCCGAGTCCCCAATCGCCAGGGTGCGAAATATGAGACAAAATTTCAACCTCCAAAGAGACGTTAATAATCATGCGGCCAGGCCGGCAAGCCTCTCGGACCGGACCAATAGCTCAGAGCATAGCAAATATAGAAGGGTGGATCAGGCGGGCGCGCGCAGGGGGAGGGGGGCGACAGAGCACCTCCAACTAACCTCCCCCCACGACATACCCCCCCCCGGGCCCCCCCTATTCGAGACCCCCCCACTACGGTGACACAAAAGTGTCAGTCCCCCAAACTGTCCAGGGGATCCCGCGGAAGGGGTCTCGTGATAATAAAGTTTCTTGGTCCGCCAAGCCAGCCGGTTCCCCAGCTCCGCACCCGTCACCTAATGCATATCAAGTGGACCGCCCACCAACAGACGGCCCGTACAGACTGAAACCAAAATGTACCGAGAGAGGAAAAAAAAAAAAAAAAAAAAAAAAAAAAAAAAAAAAGGGGGGGGGGGGAAGGGAAAAACAAAAAGGGGGGGATACAGACTGAGAAAAGAGAAAGAACAAGGTAGAATAGAACATACCTGGAGTCCCGCGTCCAGCTCCGCCTCCGCCCCGGGCCCCGCCAGCCTCTCAACATATATTTTGTATCTAGAGGAAAAAGAAGAGGAGAACCACCCGACCCAACTCCCACCATCAGCTGGACCACTGTGGTATTCCCAAAACGTTTCAGCCCATTGCTCCCACCTGAGAACCTCGAGCCCGCCCTTTAAGGGACGGATCCGCGAGCTCCAACAGGGCCACATCCAAGCTGGAGGACACGTGGCCGGGGTCCAGGACATATGCATCCCAGGTGGACCAGGTAGCAGAGAAGCGGTCCCGAGTACCCCTGCAGGTGGCAATCCAGTCCTCCGCCTCCCTGATGTCACCCACCCTACGACGCCAATCCTCCCTGCCTGGAATTTGCGGACGCCTCCAGTATATGGGAAGCAACCGCTTAGCCGCATTCAGGAAATGAGGCAGTACCCCCTTGCTGTACCGGCTTACCGGCATGGGAGGAACGTGAAGCAGGAAGTGAACCGGGGAGAAAGGGACGTCAATACCCGTTATCTCTTTGATTTGGGCCTTAACGTCCTCCCAGAAGGGTTTAATCACCGGGCAGTCCCACCATATGTGCAGAAGGGTGCCCCTATGACCGCAACCCCTCCAGCATCGATCTGACATAGATGGGTAAATCCTGGCAAGATCCGCCGGTACACGGTACCAGCGTAGCAGTAGTTTGTAATTTGTTTCCTGCGTCTTGGAGTCAATTGAGCTAGACCGAGCCAGTTGGTAAAGAGAAGACAGTTGGTTAGCCGAAAAGACCAGCCCCAGATCCCTTTCCCAGGCCCTGATGTACGCAGGTTTCATTACTGAGGCCGTGGAACCGAGCAGGCGGTAGAGCTCAGAAATCATATGCGGGACCGGTTCTTCCGCTACAAAGAGACGTTCAAAGGGCGTAAGGTTGGAGATATCTCTTATGGAATTCCCCTGAGCCTTAAAAAAGTGGTGGAGTTGTCTATGGCGCCAAAAGTCCATAGGGAATCTCCCCCTACGGTCTCTAAGGGCAGCCAAAGAGAGTAGCTTACCATCCTGTAGAAGTTTTCCACAACTGGCACTACCCTCATCTACCCAAGGGCCAAAAAAGGCCGTCTGTTCCCCAGGTGGGAACCATAGGTAGCCTCCCAGGGGGGCCAATGGGGAGACAGGGGGCGCCATCGGAAGAGTGGCGTTGAGGCGATCCCAGGACCGGAGGGCCTGAACCGTCAACGGAGAAACAAAATCAGACAGTCCCCTGTGCTCCCGGGCCAACCACGGGGCATAGGATAGGTTCCTGCCCGCCATATATTTTTCAAGGGAGACCCAGAGTTTGGATTTAGTGTGAAAGCGCCAGTCAAGAATCCTCTGGAGGACGATAGCCCTATAATACCGCTGTATATCCGGAAGGCCCAGACCCCCCGCGTCCCTCGGTCGGCCCAACAGTCGGAGCGCAATTCTTGGCCTCTTATTATTCCACACAAAGGTCGAGATCAAGCTGGACATCTGTGTGAAAAAACACCTAGGCAAGGACATGGGTATCATTTGCAAGTAGAACAGTATGCGTGGGAGAATATTCATTTTTATGATACTAAGTCGCCCCATCCAGGTGAAGGCTGTCTTGGTCCATAGGGCCAGGTCATTCTTCACAGTTGCAATCAAGGAAGGGAAGTTAGTCGCGTACAGAGTGTCAAACCTATCCGTCAGCCGTATACCCAAATATTTTAAGGACGATTTAGCCCAAGTGAAGGGGAAAGCAGTTTGAAGTCTGCCCGCCAGGGATGGCGGCAACTGGATGGGCAGTAATTCTGACTTGGCATAATTGATCTTGAAATTTGAGAGTGACCCAAAGTGTTGAAGTTCCCGCATCAGATTAGGCAAAGAGATCAGGGGGTCCGTCAGGTGGAAGAGCACATCATCGGCGTACGCCGAAAGTTTGTGCTCTGTATGACCCACCGTCAGTCCTTTGATATCAGTGTTCGCCCGTATAGTGCGTAGAAACGGTTCCAGCACCAGGGCGAACAAAAGAGGTGAAAGAGGACACCCCTGCCTCGTGCCATTTCTGATCAAGAATCTAGGGGAGAGAAAGCCATTGACCTTGACCTGTGCACTCGGGTCCGAGTACAAGGCCATGATCCATGCCAACATATGCTTGCGCAAGCCCAGGGCCTCCAGTACAGCGCGCAAGTAAGTCCAGTCCACCCGATCGAAAGCTTTCTCCGCATCGGTGGACAGGATCAGGTAGTGGGGGGGATCAGGAGCAGCACGAGCCCAATGAATAAGGTGTATGGCCCTGATGGAGTTGTCCCTAGCCTCTCGGCCCGTGACAAACCCCGTCTGGTCCGGGTGGACAATGAGTGGGATTAGGTGTTTTAGCCTAGACGCAAGAATTTTAGCAAGAATTTTTATATCTACGTTGAGAAGGGATATGGGCCTGTAGCTCTGGGGCATGGTGGGGTCCTTCCCCTCCTTGGGAATGACAGTGATGTGGGCCAGCAGGGCCTCACCAGGGATCGCACTCCCTTTTGCTATAGAATTAAAATAACTGCACATCGACTCCGATAGCAGGGGTAGAAACTTTTTGTAGTAAGCCTTGGTGAACCCGTCAGGTCCAGGGCTCTTCCCATTAGGCAAGGACTTCACCGTAGCTCCGAGCTCAACAGGCGTAATAGGGGATTCCAGCATGGAACACTGGTCGTCAGTCAGCGGGGGAAGGCCAGCTGCGGTCAGGTAAGTTCTGATGTCAGACAGTCTCTCGGTCTGGGTCCTAGGGGTCTGCGTTGAATCTAGGTTATAGAGGGTGGCATAATAGTCTCGGAACCCAGAGGCAATCTGGGAAGATCTGACCGCGAGTTCACCCGAGGGGAGGCGCAGCTTCTGTACATACGTGAGCGCGCGTTTCTTCCGGAGGGCTCTGGCCAACATGCGGCCACATTTGTTGCCGTGTTCATAATATTTATGCGACAGGTATCGTAGTTGTTTACGTGCCTGCCGGTCTAATAAGCGCAAGAACAATATTCTCAACTCTGTCAGTTTTCCAAGAGCCTCCGGGTCCCCTCCTTGTTTATGTGCAAGTTCCGCCTGCCGTAGCGCCTGAAGAACCCTAGTAAAGTCCGCTTGTCGGGCCTTCTTAAGTCTAGCGCCCTGAGAGATCAGCTCACCCCGTATCACCGCTTTATGACCCTCCCAGATAACCCCTTCATTCATACCTTCCGTGGTATTTTCCTTGAAATAGTGGGACAGGACGTCCGTGACTCCGGAGACCGCGGCCGCGTCATCCAGCAGGGATTCATTCAGGCGCCATGACCAGGCCCTACGGGTGCCCTGAGGCAGGGCCAAAGTGGCCGTCACCGGGGCATGGTCCGAAATAGTTATATTCCCGATGGACGAGGCCTGCAGCAGCTCCAGAGCCAAGTGGTCCACACATATCAGGTCAATGCGGGTATAGACATCGTGGACCTTTGAGTAATAGCTGTAATCTCTATCAGAGGGGTGAAGCAGTCGCCAGCTATCCAGAAGGCGATGGGACTGTAGGGATTTGCGGAAATGTTTAAGGAAGGCGTGAGAGTGTGAGGGGCGTTGGTGCGAGGTGTCAAGTTGGGGGTTAGGGCTCACATTAAAGTCTCCACCTAAGATCAGAGGACCTTCTCTAAAGTCTGTCAGGCTGTCCAGAGCACTGTCTAGAAACGTAAGCTGATTGGAATTAGGGGCATATATCGTAGCTACTGTAAGCTTTTGGCCCGCTACGACCCCTTTCAGGAAAACATATCTTCCCTGGGGATCAACCTTACTCTCAATGACCTGAAGGGGGCAGGACTTATGAATTGCGATAGCCGTGCCTCTAGATTTCGAGACCGGTGAGTTGCTCAAGAACCACTGATTATAAAGATGGGTGGGCAATTTAGGAGTTGACTGGGGGGTAAAATGCGTTTCTTGCAAAAGAACCACATGTGCTCCTGACCGCTTCAGTTCCCACCAAAGTTTACTACGTTTGCAGGGGGAGCAGAGACCACGTACGTTATAAGAAATTACCTTTAACGATGCCATGGGAAGTCTGTGATGTAGTCGAGTCGCGTAGCATGACTGCAGGCGCAGGGCGGAAGACGGAGCCGGAGGCAGATCCTATAAAGAGGCATGGAGGAGAAGAAGAGAAAAGAGGAAAAGGAAAAAAAAAAAAAAAACAGAAGGGAGGGAAGAAAAAACAGTGAGAGACAGGGTAACACACATAAGGCACAAAAAACGGCAATGGTAACAATACCATGACATAAAATACCTGGGGGGCAGGCGTCGGGCTCAGCCCTACAGGAGGGGAGCGCCCGAGGCCCATCCTCATTTCCAAACAAGGAAGTATACCTAAAAAGGTACGGTCTACGTGGGGAACGTGGACCAACACTGGAGGGAAGGGTGTGGGGGTCAGTCCCCATCCACCGCCATGTACTAACAAGTAGGCAGCATGCAAGGGGGGATAAGGTTCTACAAAAAAAAAAAAAAAAAAAAAAAAAAAAAAAAAAAAAAAAAAACCAAAAAAAACCTGAAAAACCCTGAGGAGCAAAGTGCAAATTTGAAAGGTAAGTAAGTAAAAAAAAATAGTGAACGAGTCCAAGGTATCCGGGAAGTGAGCGCGTCGGGACAGGACCGGGGCCAAAGCTTCAAGTCTCTCCAATAAGGACAACGACAGGGGCCTATGATCAGTCACCGCTATAAAGGCAATAGGTCCAGTTGGAGGGCGAACAAACATTAACACACTGAATGGCCAGGTCTCAGTTCCAGGTACCAGCGTAATTAGAGGGCCCGGGCCTCCCTCAGAGAGCAGTTAGGATACCAGTATCTGAAGGAAACAGACCCTTCAGAAAGTCAAAAAACAAAAACAAAAAAAACAGGTCAGGGGAGGGGAGCTGCCACTCAGTGTCGCTGCGACACAGGACCTGAAGGAGAGGCAGATGTAGGGCGCCTGCGATTTCTCCTGCGACTCTTGCGGGTAGGTGGCAGCCAGGGCTGAGGGAGCTGCACGTCAGGGTGATCTTGCGGGGCCCTCCAGTCCGGAAAGTCGACTGGCTCCAGACCCAGGGTGCTCAGAAAGTGTGGGAGGTCGTCCTTGGTGCGCAGCGTGGCATGTCTGCCCTCTTTGGATGCTTGCAAGTAGAAGGGAAATCCCCAGCGATAAGGCAGACCTGCCTTTTGGACTGCTTCCAGCAGGGGGCGGAGAGCCCTACGTTGCATGAGGGTTCTCCTGGAAATGTCCTGGTAGAAGTAAAGGTGGGCCCCATCGAAGTCAAAGTATGGCTTCCCACGCATTTTTTGCATGATCTTATCTTTCAGTGTATACTTGTGGAGCTTGCATATGACATCTCTAGGGTTGTCCACATCTTGAGAGGGCGGTCTGAGGGCTCTGTGAGCACGGTCAATCTCTATGGGTGCAGTAGCAGGCAGGCCTAAAATCTCTCTAAATACATCCTCCAGAGTAGGGACAATATCCTTAGGTGCTGTTGCTTCAGGCAGACCTCTTATGCGGATGTTCGCACGCCTGCTGCGGTTCTCAAAATCATCCAACTGACACAGCAAAGTCTCAATTTTTTGATCCTGGGCGCAGCACCTGGCTTGAAGCATAGAGATGACAGGCAGGGCCTCATCAAGTTTCTGCTCCATTGTTTCCATCCTAGCCCCCAAGTGGTTAGTGTCAGCCTTGAGCTGGGCAATGTCCTCCCTGAAGGCCCTCTCCACCCTGGTTGTAAACTTTTCCAGGTCCTCTCGAGTAGGGAGGGACCAGATATGGCGTCTTATGTCCCTGTCCCTGTCTCCCATGAAATCATTCATATCAGGGCTCTGGTCAGGGGGGGCTGAGGGTCCCGGGGAGAGTGGAGGGGCATTGTCACTCACCATCTGCGAAGAGGGTATCTGGGAGTCCTCAAGCAGCTGCTGCTGCCGTGTCAATGCTTTCTGAGCAGCCTTAGCTGCCTTGGATGATTTTGGCGTCGGCGCCATCTTGGAGGCCTCCTGTCCCGTACCGCGGGACCCGCTGAAGAAGGCATCCAGCTGCTCCTGTCGGGACCCGTCCGCTCTCGGTTGCTGGGAGAGCGCCCGCCGTCCCTGAGACATGTTTCCCGGCGTTCCGGGAGTGATATCTCCCCTTAGTATCGCTGATTGTGCGGCGGTGGGTAAGGAGCTAGAGAGACACGCGTCCTCACTCCTCCATAGCCAGGCCACGCCCCCTAGTGTATCTATTTTACTTATGCATTTAAGACAAATTACCTTGTTGTAGTAGAATCACTACTCTATGAGTCCATTTTCACATACACTGTTCTATTTACTGTAAGGTAACCCGGATTTTCAGGATCAAAAAAACAGTGCTGACTTATGCACAGGCATCTGCCTGCTCTGCTCCCTCTTCTGTGTCCCTATTGGCAGGAGGAGGAGAGACAATTACAGGAGCAAGGACAGGAGCATTCAGAAGGACTTTAGCAGCAGCAGCTGTAAAGGATCCTGGGACATGTAGTTCTCATCTAAAATGGCCCCATATGGGGGCCTTGTATGGGGCAGGAACTACAAGAGCCAGCATGCTCTAGGGGTAAAGGAACAAAAGACTACATCTTGCTTATCTGAGTGATTTTTCAGACACCTCTAGGCAAGAGAAGAGACTGGACCCAGGGGAGAGGTGCTGCCTCCCAGGTCAGTCCACAGCATCATTTCAGCCATCTACAGCCAGTTGGGGACATCCTGAGAGAGGGGGATCCCAGGTGCATATCTAGGTGCCCCTGCACCAACGGTGTGAAGCCCTCCAGTGTGAGATGACCAGCCGGGTCACCAGAAGAGCCTGCATGTTCCAGGACGATCGTTGGGCCTTGACCGCAGGATTGGTGAGAGGGCACTTGCCCATCTGCAGGAAACAAGGACACTGCACATAGACAGAGTTGCCTCACTTTTGCCTACACCTACCAGAATCAGTCTTGTTAATGGCCTGTTAAACTGTTACAGTGTCCGCCTTGTTATCTGGATACTATCAGCATACCACAGATACACATTGCTAAGCTGAAATTTAAGTGCACAAACTAAAGTGGCTAGCCGAAGATCCCAGGCCTCAACTTTCTTCAAAGGGACTGAAGTTACTGGTGCCATATGGGCACACACACATACTCAGGGCTCTGTATATGTAGTGGGTGTGCAGGATAGTTTACCTTTAGGGCTGATCCACTGAATGTTGATTTGAGTACAGTGTTTGCAGTTGGGCCTGTGGTGTCAGGGGATAGAAGAGAGAGGTCTGACATAAGAGAGGGTCATTCCTCTGTTCTCCTCCTGCCTGGACTCATAGAGACAATTCATGTAGAGGTAACCAATCTGATATAGATTTTTGAAAGAGAAAGTGACCTGTTGGAAACCACAAATGCCTTAAACATGCCTCCATCCCTAATATAGTAGAAAAAGAAGAAATGGGCTATGGGACTTTAAATGAGGCATGGATGGGCGTATAGATTTGTATATGCACCTGAATTTGTGTCTCATGTGTGCCTACCTCACCTTTGGTATTGTGCTGTGGCTGTCCAGGTTTTCTCCCTGGCTGATGTCCCACGCCATCCTCTCCTTGGCTCTCCTCATGGTTGGGGAGCCTTTGGAGTGTGGGGGACCCATTCCCGCCTCAACCCCGGGGGAGACAGTTCATCCAGGACCACCATCCCAATTTTTTGGAACGCTTGGGCTACCTTTTTGGGCTTCGCCATGGGTAATGTATCAAACCATCTGACTTAGCTTTTTTGTAACTATGACCCAACCATTGAGACCTCATTGACTTACCTATTTATTCTTCTATCCCCCCCTTTTTTTAGCTACAATATACGCACCCCACTCCTGATGACTGGCTTTAAACGCCAAGAAACGCGTCAAGTCCATGCCCAGGGATGCCAAGCTAAGCTTGCCCAACCATGTTATTTCATCTAACTGTATTCTTTATTTTAATTCAATTGGATAATCATGTTTATTGTATCTGTATGCCCATTTGTTTTGATTGCTTTTACTAGTCATGTCCTAGATATTGAATCATTAAATATGCCAATGTGATTATTATTATATGTATTATGCCTTTGTCTGCATGATCTGTGTATTATATATTATGATACATTATTACATTATGAATTTTACAATTGACTCTTTGATTTTCATTATAATTTTTGGATGGATTACTTAGCAATTTCTCATGGCCACAGAGACTTCCCTGACGGGACTGTGACAGATACACCCACCTTTGATATCCTATACAAATCTATACGCCCATCCATGCCTCATTTAAAGTCCCATAGCCCATTTCTTCTTTTTCAATCTGATATAGAATTGCCACTGCTGAAGTGTTTGCCTCTGCTCTTGGGGTTATTCTCAGGTTTGGAATCCCCTGAAAGCAACCTGAATATAGTATTGAGCTATATTGCTCTTGGTCTTAGTTATTACTGTTCAGTTGTTTCACTTGACATATATACAGTATCTCACAAAAGTGAGTACACCCCTCACATTTTTGTAAATATTTTATTATATCTTTTCATGTGACAACACTAAAGAAATTATACTTTGCTACAATGTAAAGAAGTGAGTGTACAGCTTGTATAACAGTGCCCATTTGCTGTCCCCTGAAAATAGCTCAACACACAGCCATTAAGGTCTAAACAGCCGGCAACAAAAGTGAGTACACCCCTAAGTGAAAATATCCAGATTGTCAATATTTTGTGTGGTCACCATTATTTTCCAACACTGCCTTAACCCTCTTTGGCATGGAGTTTACTAGAGCTTCACAGGTTGCCACTGGAGTCCTCTTCCACTCCTCCATGACGACATCACGGAGCTGGTGGATGTTAGAGACCTTGCGCTCCTCCACCTTCTGTTTTAGGATGCCCCACAGATGCTCAATAGGGTTTAGGTCTGGAGACATGCTTGGCCAGTCTATCGCCTTTACCCTCAGCTTCTTTAGCAAGGCAGTGGTTGTCTTTGAGGTGTGTTTGGGGTCGTTATCATGTTGGAATACTGCCCTGCGTCCCAGTCTCCTCGGGAAGGACCATGCTCTCATTGAGTATGTCACAATGAATGTTGGCATTCATGGTTTCCTCAGTGCCGGCAGCACTCGTAAGACCCAGACCATGACACTCCCACCACCATGCTTGACTGTAGGCACGACACACTTGTCTTTGTACTTCTCAACTGGCTGCTGCCACACACGCTTGACACCATCTGAACCAAATAAGTTTATCTTGGTCTCATCAGACCACAGAACATGGTTCCAGTAATCCATGTCCCTAGTCTGCTTGTCTTCAGCAAACTGTTTGCGGGCTTTCTTGTGCATCATCTTTAGAAGAGGCTTCCTTCTGGCATGACAGTCATGCAGACCAATTTGATGCAGTGTGCGGTGTATGGTCTGAGCATTGACAGGCTAACCCCCCCACCCCTTTAACCTCTGCAGAAATGCTGGCAGAACTCATACGTCTCCCAAAGACAACCTCTGGATATGACACTGAGCACGTGCACTCAACTTCTTTGGTAGACCATGACGAGGCCTGTTCTGAGTGGAACCTGTCCTGTTAAACTGCTGTATGGTCTTGACCACCATGCTGCAGCTCAGTTTTAGGGTCTTGGCAATCCTCTTATAGCCTAGGCCATCTTTATGTAGAGCAGCAATTCTTTTTTTCAGATCCTCAGAGAGTTCTTTGCCATGAGGTGCCATGTTGATCTTCCAGTGACCAGTATAAGAGAGTTAGAGTTATAACACCAAATTTAACACACCTGAGACCTTGTAACATTAATGAGTCACATGACACCGGGGAGGGAAAATGGCTAATTGGGCCCAATTTGGATATTTTTACTTAGGGGTGTAGTCCCTTTTGTTGTCAGCAGTTTAGAAATGAATTGCTGTGTGTTGAGTTATTTTGAGGGGACAGTAAACCTACACTGTTATACAAGCTGTACACTCACTACTTTACATTGTAGCAAAGTGTAATTTCTTTAGTGTTGTCACATGAAAAGATATAATAAAATATTTTCAAAAATGTAAGGGGTGTACCCACTTTTGTGAGATACTGTATATTGTTGCTGTCTATCACTTTTCCACAGAAATCTTATAGTAAAGACAATTTCTTGTTTTATCACAATATGTGTGTTTTCATTGGTCCTTGCACTTACACTATAGCCAAGTGTGCCAGAGGGGGCTGAGACTGTTATTGGGGTTGAGAAGCAGAGTACGGAACCAAACATACTTAAGCAGCTCCTGTGGGGGTAGCGCTACACTAGGATGTACTGCAACAGATTGGCAGATGCACTTAGGAATTGGAAAGCTCACTTGGTGTCCAACACCCTGACCCGCTGCATCTGTCTATTTGTGTAAGACCCTGCTTCCCTTTGGATTTCGCCTCAATATCAGCTCAACCCATCTACAGTGCCGGTTCTATCAGCCAACTACCACAGCACTTATATCACTCCATGCCTTCACATTCTCTGTCTCCACCTTCAAGAATGCTAGGCAGGAGGTAAAAGGGAAGCCCCCACAACATTCCAGTCTGAACCAGGTAGGTGATATTTACCCATGCTTCATCTAATAATTGCACTGAGATTTTTTTGTAGCACAGCTTTCACTTGTATGATTGGTGCTATTTTTCTGAAAATTCCTGTTGCACACCAGAGGCTCTCAAAATGTAACTCAAATCTAAACTTTTTACTTTTAGATTTGAAGAGTGGAATAGATTACATGCTCTGCCAGATTTTTATTGTTGGCTCCATAATGACACAATATCCCCTTAACTTTCTGTCCAACATTGTCATTGGGACAAGAAGTGAGACAATTCAGTTGTGTCCATGCTAGAGAGATTTCTTCCCCTTTCCTTTCTCATTGACAACATTGTTTCGGTTGAAGATCTACTTTAATCTGACTTTCCATAGTACTAAGTGACAACATGCATGCATAGTACATTTTACATTTACAGGTTTGATTGCATTAAAAGAGACGTATGGGTTGTTTTTTGTTTTGCCCATTTATGCTTATCTAGGTGGATGCAGCATCGGTCCGATGCTGCATCTGTCCCCCGGAGCTTCTGCGAGCCTCTGCACTGAGAACTAAGCGATCGAACATCGCCGATGGCTTGGTTCTCACAGATCCCTGAGCAGAGAGCTGCTGACTGTCAATCAGTAGCTCTCCTCTCTGCTCCTCCATGTTCACTGGAGCGCTAAGCTGTGGAGGGGCGGGGAGCGACCGTCTCAAGCTCTAGCTGAGAGGCTGAGCCGGGTGTCGGTCCAGGCACCTGGCGGATCCAGACTCTGTGGTCGGGATAATGCGGTGCCTGGACTGATTCCTGTGATGTCAGCAGAGAGCAGACTTCAGTCTGAAAAAAATGGGTCACAGGAGTTGCACTACTGTGACCCATACGAGAAGCCCAGCCAAATGAGCTGAAGCTGGACTTCTCCTTTAATTAACCTTTATTATTCTACTTACTTGGACACAAGGGTACACATTTCATGAATGAGATACATATTTAAAATATTGCATGTCATTCTTGCTAGACCCTGACCTCTGTTAAGTCCTTTCAAATTAAAGCAGTTATCCTTGTGACCTCCCCTCTGAATCTGACAAAATCTGGTACTTTGGCAGCTCTCTTTCACCACGATGTATTAAATAAAACTGCGGCTCCCTGAGAGTTACATCTCCATAGAGAGTTTTCTCAACACTTCATTGGTTCGACATTTCAGGACAAACTATAAAGCAAATCATTTGATCTATTGTTTAGCAAAAACAGAGCTATTAGCTCAACAGATTGACTATTTTCCCTTCATGAGCTACAGAAAAATGGCTTTGTTTAACCCTGTGAAGCAATGAAGTACAGAAGTTCATAGCTGTTTCGTGTGTGCTCAAGGTTTATTACAGTGTGATCAAGGCCTCTTTGTCAGACAGAAAAACTCTTTCTCGATTTTATCTCTCTCGCCGCTCCATTCCTTTTTACCTGAGTAATTTCAGGTGCGGTTGGGGAGTCATTTTTCTGTCTTGGATTTTATATGCCCACTTCTTTCCGGCTGCTCTCCCTGTGGGCCCATTCTACAAGGGCAGAGCAAGGGTGAGCTGTCTACAGAAAGCTAGAACAAGTTTAACTAGGGAGCATGAATACTCCCCAAGTTTTTCTAACACAATATAATGTATATAGATTTCATGAACACTCCTTCTTTGTTGGAGTGGAGTGGTTAAAACAGGTCTTTCAACCTGATTATGAATTGCCAAAAATGTTGTTTTATACAAAATTATGAAGAAACTGCAAAATGTCTTGACAGCTCCAAGAATGCAAGTTGACCCTCCTTGCTCCATTTTATTTTACATTTTGAGGTGATCACAAACAGTAAAGCCCTGTACACACGATCGGATTTCTATGGATTCTAATCCGATGGATTTTTCCATTGGAAATCCGATGAAGCTGACTTCCATCAGTCTTGCCTACACACCATCAGTCAAAAAACCGATCGTCCCAAACGGCGTGACGTATGACGGCACTATAAAGGGGAAGTTCAAATCCAATGTCGCCACCCTTTGGGCTGCTTTTGCTGATTTCGTGTTACCGCGTGTTAGTAAAAGTTTGGTGAGAGCCGATTCGCGCTTTTCAGTCTCCGTGCTTTTCAGTCCGTTACAGCATGACGAATGTGCTATCTCTATTACGAACGCTAATTTTACCAGAACAAGCGCTCCCATCTCATAATTCAGTCTGAGCATGCGTGGGTTTTTTATCCGATGGAGTTCTACACAGACGATCGGATTTTGCTATCGGTTTTTTTCCCCATCAGAAAAATTTAAAACGTGTTCTATTCTTTCACACCGATGGAAAAAAGACCGATGGGGCCCATACACAATCGGTTTGTCCAATGAAAACAGTCCATCGGACTGTTTTTATTGGTGAAACCGATCGTGTGTACACGGCTTGAGTCATAATAACAGGCCAGAGAATTAAATTATGGTAAAATAGTTCTCTAAACCAGGGGTCCCCAAATTCTCTAAACAGAAGGCCAGACTTTAGTAGGTGGGACTGTAGCCAGTGGGAGTAGAAAATACAGTTTCAGTGGTAGTAAACAATGCCCCAGCCTCAGTGGTAAGTGGAATAATAAAAAAAAATGACATAGCACCTGTGATTACTAGAAGGAATAGTGCTTCACTGTTGGTATTAGTGGGAGGTATAGTGCCCCATCATTGGTATCAGTGGAAGGCATAGTACCCCATTGTTGATAACGGTGGAAAGAATAGTGCCCCATTGATAATGTCAGTGTAAAGAATAGTGCCCCATGTTTGGTTTCCGTGGGAGGAATAGTGCCCCATTGTTGATATGCAGGCAACAAAAGGACAATTGTTACAATGTGCAGGCAACAAATGAGCAGTCATGACAATAGGCAGGTGAGAAATGGTCAATTCTTAAAATATGTGGACAAGTAAGAGTGATTGTCACAATACGCAATTGCTAAATTAAATATTATAACCACCATGCTACCAATGTGAAAAAACAAAACCAGAAAAAAAACGTAATTGGCTGCCAATTACCAGTTACCGCGCCAAGTGACTAAATTAAATAGTGACATAATGAATGCAGTGCAACTATCCACTCTATAATTAAAATCAAGCAGGTGCTAAATATATAAAAGTGTAAATGTGTAAGTATATCACCTATTGAAAAGTATATATAGAGCTATATATATATATATATATATATATATATATATATATTGTGATGGGGAGACCCTGTGCGTCCTTAAAAGGGTGTTGGTTTACGCCAGATTTGTTAAAGAAAGACATGCTGATTGAACAGCTGTGTGTTGGGCTATTTAGTTCTGACTTTACTATGGATCAGGGCCCCACCCAACAGACAGGAAGTCTGTCCCTGGGAGTCAGGTGGACTCCCATCCCTCTGAGAGGAAGTCAGAGGCTATCTATGCTGCAGGGGTGCAGCCAAAGTGTGCGGGTCTGCAAGAGGCAGACGTCATTGCTGAAGTAAGCAAGAAAGCGCTGACCTGGAGTAAGCGAGGAGTGAGCTTATCTTAAGGGAAACTCTTTGGGTCTGAGGAGCAGACCTAAGGCCTAGGCTAAAGGCCTGAAACAGCCGGATAGCAAGAAGGTAAAGCTAGAAGGCTTAACTGTAAATATGCAAGATACAGGAATGGTGGAACCCCCCTGTGAAATGCTACGGATGTAATTGTGAAGTTTTGTGCCTTTAAATAAAAATGGGCTACCAGGCCCTTAAACAGAGTTCCTGACTGGCCTGAATCACTGGGAAAAACGCACCCACCACGAGAGCTAACCACCCCTAATCTTACAATATATATATATATATATATATATATATATATATATATACACACAGTATCTCACAAAAGTGAGTACCCCCTAAGTGAAAATGTCCAAATTGGGCCCATTTAGCCATTTTCCCTCCCGGGTGTCATGTGACTCGTTAGTGTTACAAGGTCTCATGTGTGAATGGGGAGCAGGTGTGTTTAATTTGGTGTTATCTCTCTCATACTGGTTACTGGAAGTTCAACATGGCACCTCATGGCAAATAACTCTCTGAGGATCTGAAAAAAATGATTGTTGCTTTACATAAAGATGGGCTAGGCGATAAGAAGATTGCCAAGACCCTGAAACTGAGTTGCAGCACGGTGGCCAAGATCATACGGCAGTTTAACAGGACAGGTTCCACTCAGAACAGGCCTCGCCATGGTCGACCAAAGAAGTTGAGTGTACGTACTCAGCATCATATCCAGAGGTTGTCTTTGGGAAATAGACATATGAGGGCTGCCAGCATTGCTGCTGCAGAGGTTTCAGGGGGGAGGTTAGCCTGTCAGTGCTCAGACCATACGCCGCACACTGTATCAAATTGGTCTGCATGACTGTCATCCCAGAAGGAAGCCTCTTCTAAAGATGATGCAGAAGAAAGCCTGCAAACAGTTTTCTGAAGACAAGCAGACTAAGGACATGGATTACTGGAACCATGTCCTGTGATCTAATGAGACCAAGATACATTTATTTGGTTCAGGTGGTTTTTAAGCGTGTGTGGCGGCAACCAGGTGAGGAGTACAAAGACAAGTGTGTCTTGCCTACAGTCAAGCATGGTGGTGGGAGTTTCATGGTCTGGGGCTTAATGAGTGCTGCTGGCACTGGGGAGCTACAGTTCATTGAGGGAACCATGAATGCCAACATGTACTGTGACATACTGAAGCAGAGCAAGATCCCCTCCCTACAGAGACTGGGCTGCAGGGCAGTATTTCAACATGATAACGACCCCAAACACACCTCCAAGACAACCACTGCCTTACTAAAGAAGCTGAGGGTAAAGGTGATGGACTGGCCAAGCATGTCTCCAGACCTAAACCCTATTGAGCATCTGTGGGGCATCCTCAAACAGAAGGTGGAGGAGCGCAAGGTCTCTAACATCCACTAGCTCTGTGATGTCGTCATTGAGGAGAAGAAGAGGACTCCAGTGGCAACCTGTGAAGCTCTGGTGAACTCCATGCCCAAGAGGGTTAAGGCAGTCCTGGAAAATAATTTGGATATTTTCACTTAAGGGTGTACTCACTTTTGTTCCAGCAGTTTAGACATTAATGGCTGTGTGTTGAGTTATTTTGAGGGGACAGCAAATTTACACTGTTAACCTCCCTGGCGGTATGATTCTTTCTGGAATTATGTACCAAAAGCGGTACAATTATTTTGCATGAAAATTTGGTGTTATGTATTATAGGCCTGCGATTCTTAGTAATTACTTACTTAAACCTAAGCAAACCAGAGTCTAGTAAACATCCCGGGTATGATAAATATGAAACACAAAATTATAAATTATAATATAATAAATAACTATAAATAATTATAAAAAATAGTAATCTAATTATAATAAAAATTATTCAATAATGTAATCAAATCAAAAACACTGAAATTTGCTCAGTTGCAGAATTGTCGCTGTCATTAGATTTAGTGTTTGATGACGAATTTCCCCACAAATCGCTATCGCTCAATTCTGCGAGTGATTCTAATTTATTATCGCTGCTTTCTAGTTGGTCTAAGACCACTTTTGACATAAAGGGACACTTTTTGGTTGCTATGGACAATCCCCAGTTTACAGGCAGAAAGAACGATTTTTATTATATAAAAGTGCATGCAGGACACTGGACAGACCACTAGGGACCAAGGGGGTGTGTAATTATTACATACAGTACTGTAATCTGTAAGATTACAGTATACTGTATGTATACTATGTGTTTACCTTTTTGAATTTGCCGCCCAGTTCCGCTCCCTTGCGCCGCTGCGGCTCGCAGGGAACGGAACTAGGAAGTCAGATGGGGTCGGAAAGTGCCGACACTCGCCGGAGATCTCGCTAGCGATCACAGCAGAGGACATCATCGCTGGATCGCCAGGAGAAGGTAGGGAAACTCCGCTGCGAGCTCTGCAATGTCTACCCCGAGCGTGACTCGGGGTTACCGATCCTAGCATAAAAAAACAACCCAGAGTCACGCTCGGGATTACCGCTAGGGAGGTTAAACAAACTGTGCACTCACTACTTTACATTGTAGCAAAGTGTCATTTCTTCAGCGTTGTCATATGAAAAGATATAATAAAATATTTACAAAAATGTGAGGGGTGTTCTTACTCTTGTGAGATACTGTGTATATATATATATATATATATATATATACACATAATGCATAAATACAAACTCAAATAACAGTGTATGAGTGAATATCATTAAGTAAATTGGTGAGTGCAATTTCCAGTGCGTGTGACGCGCCATTAGCATTTTTCTGTGCGGGTGGCTATGGCTGCGGGTCAAGGTATGGACCTGCAGCAGGAGTCACCTGCACAGATGTGAACCTATTGTGTATACGTTTTCAAAACATCAATGTATGGTTTTGACGTTAATACATATGATGTTTTCTTTGCCCAAGGAAAGTCGCAAAAATGGATTAGGATGGAACCCCCGGCCTGAGCCCATTTAGGCTGGGTTCACACTATACGACACGACTTTCATCCTACTTTGCTCTGCGACATCTGTCCTACATTGGTCCGACATTGGTCCGACATTGGTCCGACATCCATCCGACATTCATGAACAGGATACTACTTTGATCCGACATTGTGATAGTCTGACTTGTCCTTTGACCAATCAAAACAATCCCAGGGTGAGATAAATTCCTTTTACTGCTGCTGTAATCACCATGTCGGATGCCAAAGTCGTATGGTTAGGACAAGGATCCGACTTTGATCCGACTTCAATGATAGTCAATGGGCTGAAGTCGGATCAAAGTCAGACAGAAGTAGTACAGGGAGAATTTTTAATGTCGGACCGACATGTGTCGGACCAGTTAAGACGGCTCCCATAGGGAAACATTGATTTTCACATGTCATGCGACATGAGCTCCTAATGTCGGAGCGTTTGTCGCCCCAGTGTGAACCAGGCCTTAAATGAAAAGACCTTCAGTTCTTGAACCTGTGAACAATTTCCCTCATGAATTTTCACAATGATCAGCAGTACCAAACAAAGAGGTCCCCATTTAAATGTGTAGCCTTATTTTTGATGCTTGCAAACAATTTACAAGTGTAAACCTCTGGCCCCTGGCTACTTTTTTGTACAGCAACTGGCAAAGTGTTTAAGTCCTCCTGTAAGATGTATCTGTCACTCTGAGCCAGCTGAAAACACTATAGTGAGGGAGTAGATCGAAGCTGCGCTGGAGCGCAGAGAGAAACTGATCTGGCCCATTAGACCATATGTGTGTGAGATATTCATTTTCTTGACTGGAGATTTCTCAATGCCTCACAGCCAACAGCATAGATTTCCAATCCAATCTGGTGCTGCTGTTATGTTTAATAGCAGATCCCACTGTGCGGGGGCAATAATATCACTCTGTTTAATCCAGGGGATGCTGTTTTCCCTTAACCCTATCATGAACAAATAAATGCATTTTTTTTCAGCACAGCTACAGACCTAATGTATCACCCAGCAACTTTATGCTTTTGGATAAAAAATAATCAAATAATTCCTTCCATGAACCATGACATTAGCACGAAGGAAGCAAACATATTAAAGAAAAAACTATTTTACTTTTGCATGCTTATTTTTTAGGTAGGATTGTTTAAAATATTTCTTTCTATTAAATGCATAAATTGAAGAAAAAAAAAAACAGTTTAATACTGCTGTGACAATCTGGTGTCCAAGGATTGTTTTTATATTTTATTTTACAAATATCTACCACCATTTTTCAGAAGGCAGGGATTATTAATGCTTTAAGACAAATACATTTTTATGCAGACACTGCAGGGACCGTCTATTGTGCTTACTTGCAGACCTTTGTTGCAATAAATAGCTGGCACCCTGAAGCTCCTTAACAAAGACTTCCGGATCTGAAATTTTTATGACAAATTGTGATATTCTAATTTCTGGAATGTTAATTTATAACAGTTTTAGTAGGAGTATAGAAAGACCACTGGGGTTAACTCTTTCAAGTTAACAATGCTCAATTTGTTCGTATCCATGTTAAAAAATTATTAGTATGGAATTACCATTATTATTATAATAATATGTAAAGTGCACGCTTAGTCAAAACTTTTCTTTTTTTTACTACTTTTGTGAAGCACTACCCCCAAAGAAGCCGCTGGATTTTGGGCCTTTTTCCAACTCATGTCACCCAGGCAAAAGGGATTTTCCATACTTTTCCAAATGGCTCAATAAATAGTGAGTGAGTGAGTGAGTAACTTGTATAGCGCTACAAATGCAAACTAAATCGCCTCAAGGCACTTTTTGCAGCCAGTGTCGGCCTGTGTCTTCAGAAGAGGTGGGTCTTAAGTTTTTTCCTCAAGGTCAGGTGTTTTCTTCCATGCGGATGTCCGTGGGTAGAGCGTTCCATAGCCGTGGTCCTTGGACTGCGAATCTTCATTCTCCTTTTGATTTGTATCGGATCTTGGGGATGTGGAGGAGGTTTTGGTTGAAGGGCGCGACTAGGGGTGTAGTGTTTTATTTTCTCGCATAGGTATTGTGGAGCGTTTCCATATGTGCATTTGTGAGTGAGGTAGAGGGTCTTGAATGTAACCGGATCCTTCACGGCTAGCCAATGGAGGGTCCTCAGGGACGGGGTGATTGATTCCCAGGGGTTTTTTTCCCGTTACTAGTCTGGCTGCTGTGTTCTGGCTGACTTGTAGATGTGAAATTTGGTATTTGGGAAGTCCGAGGTAGAGGGCGTTTGCTTAGTCCAGTCGGGAATTGATGATTATTCTGACTACTACTGCTGTGTCTCCTTTCCGGGATGAAGGGGATGAGTCTACGCAGCAGGTGGAGAAGGTAGTGAGATCCGCTGACTACTGATCCTATTTGTGCGTCCATAGTCATGTCTGAGTCAAAGATGACTTTGAGGCTTTTGACTTTGGTGCTAGGGGTGATGGTTTGTCCAAGGATGGTGGGTGGTGTGCTTGTTGTCCTAGAGTTTTTCTTTCGGTTTGCGTGGAGAATTAGAAGTTCAGTTTTGGGTCCATTAAGTTTGAGGGAGTTCTCGGTCATCCAATCGTCGATCAATGTGAGGCAATTTTCTAGTGTGTGGTATTGGTCTTTTTTGTTGGTGATGCAAAGGTAAAGTTGAGTGTCATCAGCGTAGGAGTGATAGAGCAGGTCCTGATTGCTGATGATTTTGAGGAGTGGGCGGAGGTAGATGTTGAAGAGCACGGGCAATAGGGGTGATCCTTGAGGGACTCTGCATGTAATTTTACGTGCTTCCGAAGTGAAGGCTCCTAGTTTCACTGTCTGGGATCTGTTCTCCAGGAACAATGCGAACCAGGGTAGGTCTGAGTCTGCGACTCTGGCTACTTCTGTGAGACGAGTGAGCATAGTTTTGTGGTCTACTGTGTCGAAAGCTGAGCTGAGGTCCAGCAGCACCAGGAGACAAGAATTTCCATCATCTGCTGCTTCAAGGGCGTCATCCCAGATTTTGAGAAGTGCAGTTTCTGTCCCGTGGCCAGGGCGGAAACCAGATTGTAGTGGGTCCAAGAGTTTGTAGGTGTCCAAATGGAGTTGTAGCTGTTGTACTACTGCTTTCTCAATGATCTTGGAGATGGTGTTAAGGCTTGTTACAGGTCTGCGGTAGTTTGGGTCTTTGGGGTCGAGGTTGGGTTTCTTTAGGAGGGGTTTGATTATGCCTTGCTTGAGGGAAATCGGAACAATACCTTCTTTGAATGATTGATTTATGAGGTTTGTTATGGTGGGTGCCAAGATGTCGGTACATTCTTTCAGAAGGTTTGTTGAAATAATGTCATTTGGTGATGTGCTGTCTCGGAGGCTTCTGATGATGATTTTGGTGGTGTCGATGGTGATTGGGACCAGAGTAAATTTTGTTTATTGTAGAGTATTTATATGGTTTTGTCTTCTTGCTCTGGTCGAGTAAGGTTGCTTGTTTTTTTCTGCTGAAATGTTTCCCGAATGTTTGTGATTTTGCCAATAAAAAAATCAGATAGCTTATTGCAGAATTCTTGTGTTTCGTTTGCTGGAGGCTCTAGACAGGTGGGATTCATAGTCTGAGTGACTAGTTTTCAAAGTTTGTGGGGCGGTTTATGGTTTTTGAGATGGTTGGAGAAGTGTTCTTTTTTTTTTTTTTTCACAAGAAATGGAGAAGTGTTCTTTTTTTTGCTTTGAAGATTGCTTTGTGGTATTTCTTGGTGAGTAATTTGTAGTTTGTGTGGTTTTCAATTGTTGAATTCCTTCTCCAGGCTCCTTCAGCTGTTCTGCGTTCTTGTTTCGGTAATGTAAGTGCGTCATTGAACCAGCCCGAATTGTTTTTGCGGATGAGTACTCTGCGTTTTGGTGCGACTGTGTCTGCTGTTTTTAGTAATGCTTTGTTAAGGGAGTTGAGTGTTTCTTCTGTTGAGTGGTTTTGACTTAGCATTGCTATTTTGTTGGATAGTGTGGTTTTGAAGAGTTGCGAGTGTAGTTTCTTCTGTGATCTTGTCCAGTGTGTTGTTGTTGAGTGTGTTGGTTTTTGGAAGATGGTGTTGGTAGTTACTTTAAAATTGATGGCGTGGTGGGCCGTCCATGGTAATGGCGTGTTGTCCAGTGTGTTGATGTCCATATTTTGTTTGAAGATGAGGTCGAGGGTGTGACACGAAATATGCGTGGGAGCATTTATCAGTTGCTGCAGACCTAGTGCTTGCAGTTGGTTGATGCAGGCGGTGGCGATGGGGTCCTGGGAGGAATTAGCCTAGAGGTTGAAGTCCCTGAGTAACATTAAGGTTTTTGGTTTTTAAGGTGTATGTGGAGATGAATTCGGTAAAAGGTGTGAGGAGGTGTGTCTTTGGTCCCGGTGGTCTGTAGCATAGCAGTATGTGGACGGTGTCCTGGGGTGTTGTTTGAAGTTGAAGTGTGAGAGTTTCCATGAAAGGCAATGAGCTCTGCAAAGTTGGTTTGGTGAGAGAGAGGTGAGATTTGTCTAGGGGGTTTGGTCTTTTGAGTTTATTTAGGAACAGTTAACTTGGATGGGGTTTGGGGGTGTATGGGATACCCAGAACCAAAGAAAAACTGTAAACTCCAAACAAATGGTTGATCCAGTTTCAGAGGCAAAGATCTATGTTGATGTAATGCAGAGGGGATTTACCTGTTGCACAGATGGCCCTAGTCACCTAAAGTGAATCTGAGCCTAGGCTATGTACACTAAAATATGTTTACATGTCATGTACAAGCCGTAAAAACTCTTTAAAACAATTCCTAAATCATCTCTGTAGCTATAGGCATTTCTGTGAAATTAATCTTCAAAGTTCAATATTACAACAGACTCTGACAGAAGCCTATCCCCCCAAACCTCCTTTTTGCATTGGTTGGCAGTTGCAATATTGTAAGATAAGATAAGGCTAGACATAGATTATGCAAATTTCTTTCCTTCAACCTGTGGAGAATTCCTTCCGTTGCACTACTTTATTCTGACAGCGGAGGTTTCCTTGTCACTGCTGCTGGCTATCGTACGAGAAAAAAATTCTGACAGGCTGGTTGTACCAAAGTTGATCTATCTATCAATCGACTTCAGTACAACCAACCTGCCCATAGATGGATTGAAATTGAACCGCTTCCTACTGAACCGACCAAATTTTGATCCATCTATGGCCGGCCTAAAGAATAGGTTCACCTTTAAAATAAAATAAATAAATGCACATTTCTTGCATGTATCTATTATTATTTTTTTCCTAAGGTGCCTGCAGAACAGTGAACCTGCAATCTGCAATGTATAGCTCCTGCAGACTCTCAGCATAGTCGGGCAGACAGTTACGTGAGAAAAGGAAGATCGATGGACTACGAGAATGCTCACCAGCGCCTCGCAGCTCATTGAAAACTACATTGCGGCTGACAGTACTTGTAGGCATTAATTCACAGAAAAATGTGAATAGTTGACATGGCCATGTGGGCGAGGCCCCTCACAGCTGCGCTGTTTTCAAATAGTGACAGCGGGTGTGGGGAAAAGGTTTCTGGCCCACTGTCACAGGGAGGGTGGGACTGCAAATGCTAAAAAATATATGTTCCACCCTAAAATGTGATCTGAATTTGGGGTGCTAGCAACATTGTAATGGCATCAGCAGCAGATCGCAAAGGCAGTGCGTTTTGAACACGGTGCAGGAAACGTGCACTGACGGTCCTGTAAACTGGCCCTTAAGACGGTGAATCTGTTTCCAAGGACATTCCCTGTGTGGTGAATGAAACACGGTTACACAGAAAGACTGTGTATTTTGTCACATTGTTTTTGTTATTTGTAGCAGCATATTACACAAGATAGCTTGTATATCGAGTTTTGAGGCTTAAAAAATGCATTTGTTATAATAATGATTCTGGTCGACCTATTAAACACCAAGGAGGCAATTATTCCACCCACTCATTTCCATCAAGATATATGCAATGGGAGCAAATGATAATGTTTGAGGTTATTTCCTGGAAAAATACATTGATGAACAAAAATACTTACGGTACTTTCACACTTGTCTTCATATGTCACCTTTATTTATCTAACTACAGATAGGCAATGACAACAAATGAATGTCATCCAATATTAACTGTATTTCTCCACAGATAATTTAAAAAAATTTACTAAAGGAATACAAACCATGCACAGCAGAATCTAGAAAATAATATATTAAATGACAGTGGCCTGCAACATTCATGTCCATACCAATCAAAAAAAATTAAAAATGCATCAGTGCAAAGTTTATCTAAAACCCCCAAAAATGAAAAACCAGCACAAGGGACATTATTTACCATCAGTGAGATGTGCCCCTTGCGCTGCTGTGTCCTCCTTTGGCCAAAATCTTCCTCCTACCATCCACCCTCACCCCTGCCGCCGTACTCTTCTAGTGAGGTAGGGGTTACTTGAACTAAGGGCCTGTAACAGACTCTCATCAAGACTATGGTGTTGATTTACTAAAACTGGAGTTTACAAAATCTGGTGCAGCTCTGTATAGAAACCAATCAGCTTCCAGGTTTTTTAGCCAAAGCTTAATTGAACAAGCTCAAGTTAGAAGCTGATTGGCTACCATGTACAGCTGCACCAGATTTTGCAATTCCCAGTTTTAGTAAATCAACCCCTCAGTCTGCCCTTTCTGCCCAGCTTCTCCATTCATAAAAGACATTACTACAGCTTCAATGAATTTAAACACTGACTATGGACGGAGGGGACAAACCTATCTGCCTATTCTCCCTTCGTAAATCATGTTTTTTTTGTTTGTTTGTTTTTTTAGGTAAACTAAAGCCTCGTACACACGACCGGTTTTCTCTGCAAGAAATGACAAGAAAACTGCTGGCAGAGCTTTTTGCAGAGAAAACCGTTCCTGTGTATGGTTTCTCATCGAAAAAACTGCCTGGGAATCTCGACGAGAAAATAGAGAACCTGCTCTCTATTTTCTCCTCAGGATTCTCGTTTTTCTCGTCGGGATTCTCGTCGGCCTGTTTCCCGACCAGGAAACCGGTCGTGTGTATGCTTTTCCGAGTCTTAAAAAAACGCGCATGCTCAGAATCAAGTATGAGACGGGAGCGCTCCTTCTGGTAAAACTAGCATTCGTAATGGAGATAGCACATTCGTCATGCTGTAAATTATTGCATTGTTTAAATGCTGCGCATTAAAATCTTCTTTAGAATGGTACAATAATGAACAATAATGAACTTGTTTTGCTGCTGATATTCACACAGAGTTCTGACTAACTTTTTGCAACATTTTTAATGCTGATCTCATTAATATTTTTTATTATCATATAGCGCAAGATCTCCTTAATATATATATATATATATATTTATGGTTGAAGCCCTATATCCGATACGGATATGAATAAGATAGACTTAACATAAGACTTACAACATGAAATGGACCTGAAGTGTGCCCTGATCTGATGGACGGTATGCCAAAATAAGGGGGCATACCCAAGATTAGAATGAATATTTTGTGGAGAGAAATGAATTTTGAGAAATGCCCTAAAAAAGGGAATGGGAGGGTGGGTATCACTCACAGGAAACCAACGAAGACTGCAGGTGAGTGGGCTGGTTAAATAGCCCACCGGGCTCCTCCCATAAATTCAGGCCAGCATACTGGCCTTCTAACTTATGGTTGAAGCCCTATATCCGATACGGATATGAATAAGATAGACTTAACATAAGACTTACAACATGAAATGGACCTGAAGTGTGCCCTGATCTGATGGACGGTATGCCAAAATAAGGGGGCAAAAACATTCAGGTAGGGATGTAGTTTTATTGGTTTTAGCTTTGTTCATTGAGCAAGTTTGGTGAATGCTTGTGCCATTTTCACCTGAGGATTGGAGGATGTGCTGGACGAAGCAGGCAGACTTCCACCTGTCAAGTCTCTTAATAGTCGTGATCTGGAACCCCACACCGGGATGTGACCGAGGCCGCTCCAATACGATAAGAGCGACTGGAGCACTGACTGGGGTTGAGGTGTGGTAGCGTGGAAGAGTGAATGAGTGAGTGTGAAGGTGACAGGACCCAAATTGACCTAACCGCCCCACCGTTGATCCAGAGGAAGGCGAAAACCCCAGCCGAGCCTAGGCCAATTGCTACAGCAGGGGAGAAAATTCCTTCCTGATCCCCCGAGAGGCAACCGGGTGAACCCTGGATCAACTTCCTATGGTTGGTTGTTCCCCGATGAATTCTCATGTGCTTGATGAACTGGCAGGCACTCAAGGGTTTGATCGGGAAAGGTAGTAGGGGACAAGAGTTCGACTGTTCAGGTAGGAGTGACAGAAGGCGATCGAGTAAGGTTACTGCACACCAGAGATTGTTTGTTTTTAGAGTTAAATGTCTAACCCGGTGCCTGATCACTGGGTTTTGGATTGTGCCAGGTGGAGGATGAAATGATCTTGGTAGCGAGCCAAGTGAGGTCTACGTAGAACTTGGCCGGCGGGGTAGCTGCGGGTGAACTCGCTAGGCCGCAAGAACCCATGGTAGGCCGAGTCGAAGGCTGCTTGAATGACCAGGCTGGGGAGAAGGCCAAATGGGGAACTAGCGAGGGTAGTGGACATTAACTGGTGCTGAGGGCATAGTTGTACGGGCCTGCGTAGGAAGGACATGACTTGGACTTGCCTTTACTAATAATATCGGCCGTGGCCTGGTTGTCGGTGGTGAAGGCCACGGTTTGTCCTGTCCAGATATGACCCCCAGAGCTGAGCGGCTGCCACGATCTGGTATTGTTCGAAAAGGGAGGAAGTCCGGGTAAACCCTGGGATTAGGAGTGTCTCTGGAAGCCATGGTCCTGCAAACCAATAGTGGCCAAAAATTGCGGAGCCTGTGGAGGCTGCGGCATCTGTCACTACCAGCGGGGATGGGGGCGATATTGATGGTATAACTTTGATACTGTTTCACGTAGTAAGGAACTCCTCCCAAAATGACAGGTCCGCTACTGCCGCAGTGTCTAAGTTAAGGATCTGAAGTTAAGGATCTGATCGGGGTCCTGTGTCTGGGAGAGGAAGACCAGGAGGCGCGATACAAAAAGATCGACCCTCGGGAATGATCCTTGCTGCAAATTGAGCGTTCCCGGGAGAGACTGAAGCTGCTCCTTAGTACACCCCCGTGTACGGGTGAAGTCTTGGAGAACTGACCTGATGCGGGTCGGCTTTAAGGAACGACAAACGTAGTGAAAGCTAGTTTGCGTGTTTAGCATGACAGAGAATAGGTGAGCAGCCAAGTTGCTACTGGAGATGAGTGACCGATTTGAGTCGGAATGCTTGCAGCGACTGCAATTAAGCCGCTTTATTGGAAAAATGAAAACAAAGTTAGCGGAAATTTTGAGTATGTAGGAACGACCGTGCGCAACATTGTATATGCAGATGGAGTGAGATGTAAATGTTTATGCTTGATAACGGACGTAAGGCCAGGGATCTGAATTGTAAGTACCACTTTATTGGTATCACTGATGCGAATAGTTCGAATCGGGCTAAGGTGTGAGCATCGGTGGGGTTTGGTTTGTAAAGGATCTTAAACGTTGAGCCGGTGCTGCGACTGGACTCGGATCGGTCGGTGAAGTTTGTATTGCGAGGATCCGAATCGTTGCGCCGATGATGCGACTAGATTAGGAACGGCTGTAGATGTAAGGTGATGAGGGAGCTCATGTTCCGGATCCGCGTCGTTGCACTGATGATATGACTAGACTCAGATCGGCTGATGGTGTTAGTGGTTGAAGGGGTTTGTGATTGCTGAGGATCCGAATCATAGGGCCGACATTGCGACTAGATTCTAATCGGCTGTTGGTAAGTGCTTAGTACACATACATACATACATACATACATACATACATACATACTTATTTTATTTTTATAGGTTTTTTTTTTTTTTTTTTATATAGGTTTTTTTTTTTTTTTTTTTATAGGTTTTTTTTTTTTTTTTTATATAGGTTTTTTTTTTTTTTCTTTAGGGAAAATTACGTCCAACCTGGTGCAGGGTGGACCTACTTGACTGACCTGGAGGAGAAATGACAGGGGGTGAGGGGTTTGACTAGCTGATTTAAACACGACAGACTGCATCTGTTGTTTCATACACGCTGTTACACTCGGCACTGGTTTAGTGCCTTTTACATATAAGTGCATTTCTTTTTTATTAAATATCCTTTTATATGCGGAGAACACTATGGTCTGCCTGTTATATATATATATATACACACCTCATTGGAGTCATTTGTGATCCGGTCCATCTGCTGTTGTAATCCAACCATCCCGGAGCTGCAATACATGCCTGAGACGTATATACCCATATGGGAAGGTATCTGTGACCCTCTATAACCAAAGGGTTCACTTTGGGAGGTGAGCGGCCATTCTTATTACTGGTGGAGGTCTCTCACTGTGTTCACATCATCTGCATGTTTCCGATTCTATAAATCCCTCTAGAAGATCACTGGGACTGTCTTTTGATCTATGGACTTGTTCAGTGCTGCACTGCCTTTTTATATAAGTGAGCGGTTTGGATGGTGGAGCGTGTCGGAGAAATTAGTGACAAAAATGTCCCATGACAGAGGCATGAATCGGTGCGCCGCAGGTGCGACTGACAATGACCGGGCTCTGAAGCATGTACTGAATTGAGGCCAACTACAACTGGGGCACGCTTAAGACGAGCCTGCCCACGAGAATGCAAGTGGGTTCGAATCAGATGCGTGACAGTGAAATGAATGACAGAAATTTCCCATGACAGACACGAATCGGTGCTGCGCTGTGCGAGGAACAGCAAGCGAACTCTGGAGCATGTACTGAAATGGGGCCAACAGCGACTGGGGCACGCTTGAGACGAAGCTGCACCTAAGGATGGGCGTGGATTCGAATCAAATGTGTTACAGTGGAATGAGTGACAAAAATGTCCCATGACAGAGGCATGAATTGGTGCACCGCAGGTGCGACTGACAACGACCGGGCTCTGGAGCATGTACTGAAATGAGGCCAACAACAACTGGGGCACGCTTAAGACACGTCTGCACACGAAAATGCACGTGGATTCAAATCAGAAGCGCGATAGTGAAATGAGTGACAGAAACTTCCCATGACAGAGACTCGAAACGGTGCGGCGCTGTGCGTTTAACAGCAAGCAAACTCTGGAGCATGTACTGAAATGGGGCCAACAACGACTGGGGCACGCTTGAGATGAAGCTGCACCTAAGAACGCGCGTGGATTAAAATCAGATGTGTTACAGTGCAATGAGTGACAAAAATGTCCCATGACAGAGGCATGAATCGGTGCGCCGCCGATGCGACTGACAACGACCAGGCTCTGGAGCATGTTCTGAGATGAGGCCAGCAATTGGGGCACGCTTGGCGAACCTGCACACGAAAATGCACGTGGATTCAAATCAGATGCGTGGCTGTGACATGAGTGACAGAAATTTTCCATGACAGAGGCATGAATCGATGCTGTGCGACTATCAGCAAGCAAACTCTGGAGCATGTACTGAAATGAGGCCAGCAACTGGGACACGTATGGGACGAACCTGCACATAAGAATGCGCATGGATTCAACTCAGATGCGTGATGGTGACGTGAATGACAGAATTTTTCCATGATCTAGGCATGAGACGGTGCGCCGCATGTGCGGCTGACAACGAGCGTACTCTGGAGCATGTACTAAAATGAGGCCAGCAACTGGGGCCCGCCGGGATGAATCGGTGCATTGTGGATGCGACTTGGATTCATATCAGAATGATGCAGAGGAAATCACTATCGATGCAAGACAAATCAGTAGCTATGTGCAGGGTTTCATGAGGAGAGAGAAGGGTGTGCGAGATGAGACAAGTGAAATTACTATCAGTGGAATGAGATGACAAACTAGCGGGGACGAACCAGTGAGTCGCTGATGCGACTAGATTAGACCGGAGGGTAATGCAAAGTAAAATAATTGTAATAATAGACAGTGCATACTAAGTGACATGGGCCTACTACTTGGCGTGAAACGAGAAAAAAAAAAAAGCACAAAACTAAACTGATAAAAACAGCTCTGCGTTTGTGTTCACGAATTGCACGACAAGACTGTGGTCTTGCACGAGGCTGAAATAAGGCTGCATATGGAGACTTGACTAATGACTCACAAGTTCCACAGTGGGGTTTTGATGACATGGTTTACCCGGCAAACAGTGCGTTAAGCAAAGAAATTGTACGAATCCTACCTGCGACAGTTTGAAAACTTGATGTACGAAAAGCATTGGTGGGTGTCCAAGACATCCAAAAAGTGTGGTGTTACGCCATGTATGACACACGAAAAATTACTTTGGTTTGGTAAGAGTTGAGTGAGAGAAAAACGTGTACAAACGATACGCAAGTTCCGCTGCGGGAACTAAAACACACGGCATGAAGGCAAACAACAAATGGCAACGATGGAAAGTATGCAACGTATGTGACCCGAATCAGTTCGTAAATATACGAAAGGAATCCGATACGAATCGGTAGTGAGGAGTATAGAATTAATGTAACACGAATTGGTTGTATAGTGTATGCCGCCCTTTACTCTAAAACTGAACACCAATCACCCCTCCCCCCAGGCTAACCAGTGCAGAGAGGCAGCAGGTGGGACTAATTAGAGTCTCCCTTTTTTTTTTTTTTTCCCAAATGGAAGACGGCAACCTTATGGACAGTGAATCTTTACGTCCAGTGAAACCTACGGCGAGTGACATCGGACAGTGACCGAAAGCGACTCGGAGGTTTGGATTTATAAATGAATCGTATGTATGGGACAGACAATAACTCAGAAGCAGACTTTTAAAGAAAGGAATGCAAGACAGGGAGCATTACTAATTGCAAGATTGTACCTGACGCAAAAGATTCGAAAAGTACCTGCGATAGTGAGCGGGAACCGCCGACGAAGACCACAAACAAAGACGCCGAAATGCCCTGCGATCGAAACGCCAGGACTCACAAACATGAGGTGAGCTGGTAAGAGTCGGCCCAGTGAGATCCATTATCACTCACAGGAAACCAACGAAGACTGCAGGTGAGTGGGCTGGTTAAATAGCCCACCGGGCTCCTCCCATAAATTCAGGCCAGCATACTGGCCTTCTAACATATATATATATATATATATATATATATATATAATTTTTTTTTTGAAATTATGAATACATATCTTCATTTTAAATCTTTATTATGGTATATAAGAAAATAAATAGAAGGCAGTTCTGGAGATCCTGCTGCATTTTGTGCATCCTTGGGACCCCAGAGCACACATCAACTCTGTGTGGACACTAAAATTGGGACCTTGAGAAGCACATCCAGTTGTGAGCACAATCTGGTCCTGGACTCCCAGAGATCAGGAACAGCAGCAGGTGAGATATATATCCCAAGTCTGTGGTACTACAACAGGCTGCCTTCTGTCAGACCACATTGAAGCAAGGCCATCACTTTCTAGTCTTCTTGGTAGCCTTCTTTGCAGGCTTCCCTGCAGCCTTCTCTGCAGTCTTCTCTGCAGCCTTCCTTGTGCGCGTGGTTGGAGCCTGTGGCACTGGAGGTGTACTCGTGTCAGGAGAAGGAGGTGGAGGAGAAGGAGAAGGAGGAGGAGGAGGAGGTGGAGAAGGCTGGGCGACCTCACAAATGGCAGTATTGGTGGTAATTGTCCCCATCAACCCCTTATTAAGCAAGATGAGAAGCAGGGGCTCACATAGTAGGTGTTGGTCCATCGCCATGTTTTTCATTTTTGCCCCAACTAGGGCGGCATAGGCCTCTTCTGTTGTAGTTGGCTCCTGGAGTGTGGCATGTGCCTCTCTTATCAGGGCCATTGCTGCCTCGCTTGTGCTCCTCTCCCTCCTGGTCCTTCTTGTAAGGCGGATGGGAGGCACCTGACATCTTGTTCTGCTACTTGGCCCGGCCACCTCCTTTCTGCCACTGGGCCCTGCCTCCTCCTGGCTCACAGTGGGCCCTGCCTCCTCCTGGCTCACAGTGGGCTCTGCCTCCCCCTGGCTCACAGTGGGCTCTGCCTCCCCCTGGCTCACAGTGGGCCCTGCCTCCTCCTGGCTCACAGTGGGCCCTGCCTCCTCCTGGCTCACAGTGGGCCCTGCCTCCTCCTGGCTCACAGTGGGCCCTGCCTCCTCCTGGCTCACAGTGGGCCCTGCCTCCTCCTGCCTGACACTTTCCTGCCTCTCATCCTGGCTGATGTCTTCATGTGTATGAAAAAGGGACATAGCTTGAGTTTTTGGTTCATTAATCACACACAATTTTCAGCTCATGACTGTTGCAAATTGAATGGAAATAGAAAAGACTCTCATTATGACCCCAGCAGTTTTCATTCTTCTCCCCAACTTTTTGGGCCACTACTGTCTATTGATATGTAAAACACTTTTTGATCAAACATTTTTTCTTTCTTTCCTTATTAACATCTTTTTTACAGCATTAATTTTATCACAATAAATGTTTAGAAAATACTATACCTGGCTCCAGATGTCCAAATCAGGTTATTCCAGGATGGAAGGCTCTTCTTGCTCCAGAGAAGGCTCAGCTTTGCTGCAGGGAAGTCTGGGGGGAAGACTAGAAAGTGATGTCCTTGCCTCAAGGTGGTCGTTCAGAAAAGACAATCTGCTGTAGTACCAGAACTTCGGGACATATACATCCACTGCTGCTGCTCCTGACCTCTGAGAAGCCAGGACCTTAAAGCGCTCACTCCTGTATGCCCCTCTCAAGGTCTCAATTTTAGTATCCACCTGTTGGATGGTTGCTGTGGGCATCCTGGTGTGCACAAATGGGAGCAGGGTCTCCAGCGCTGCTGTCCCTACCCCTCTTTTTCTATGAATGGGGTTTTTTGTCTCCCACAGAGCAGGCAGCTCCCTTAATCTATCAATAAATTCTGAAAGAAAATCTTTATCCAGAAATGGATTCATTATTTCTGCAAGACAAAACACAAGACAAAAATAGTAATGTCAGTCAGTCTAATAAACTCTAGTAATCTTTATCCCCATATATATCCTCAATCAATATCTATGCAGTATAGGCCACTGATGTCCCAAGTTAAAAATCATACCTTCGGTCTGACGTTTGTCGCTTTTCCTCCTATCTTCGCACACAGAACGTAGTAACGTCACATGTGTGTTAGCTTTATATACACTACGCATGCGAGAAACTCTGCACACGTCGCCCGCCCATGACGTTCATTCTCGACTTTTCCCCGCCTCTTCTCTTTCGGCGCGCAGATGATATGGCGGAGTCACAGCAGCTGTCTGCTAATTCCTCTAACTACGAGACAAGCCCAGAGCGTGAAATGTCACGATCAAGGCGGCGATACAAGGCATCTAATATGTCCTTTGCGGAGATGGCGGAGATGGTGGACATATTGAAAAATGCGGATTATGATGGCAAGCATGGGCCGTATACCCACCCTAATCTAAGGAAGGCCAAAATCATGAAGAAAGTAGTCAAAAGTCTGAAGAAGAATTTTGGGGTACGACGATCAAAGGAGCAGCTTAGAAAGAGGTGGTCTGACCTGAAACTGAGGGAGCCGGAGCAGTTAAGGAGTATTAAGAGAATGCTAGAAAAAAGTAAGTACTTGTCCTGTGTTCCTATTATTGTATTTCAGAACTTGCATGTTGCTCCATGTTGTTGCTTTTTATAATATTGGACCTTAGAAAATGTAATCTCAAAAAATTTAGTGGACACGTTAATCGGTCGTTACAGACACATTTTTCACCCACTACATATGATGTTTTTGTAAGATACAGGTTTAAAATTATTTTGACATGCCTGTTTGTATTCCATAAATCTTATTACATTGTTGTCTAGATGATGTGTTTGTAACTAGAATGAAATGCAAACTTGATTCACAGTGTAAAGGAGAGGACACTCAGCAGCTGTTTACACATCTGCACTCTGAAGCACTATAGTGTGGGCCACCAGAACAACCTTTTTAGGGTGTCCGACACAGGTGCTCCAGTAGATTCTTGGGGTGTCTCCATGTGTGAAACTTGTCCCAAAAAGGTGAGTCAAGATTTGTGTTTTGAAAAATAATGTCTTCAGCTTGTAACTCTGCCCAAACAGACACTTGTACCCCACTTCCAAGCAATGTATCATGTTCCTATTTTCCCCCTGAAATATCTGTGTGCTAAGGATACCTTTTGTTTCATTCTCATAGGGGAGAGAAGACTGGGAGGACACTACTCCAGGGAGCACAGGAACCCCACACCACAGAAAGAACCCCAAAACCAGGATGTGGAGGAAGGATAAGTGGAGGAAGGAGAGGTGGATGACCTGGTGGAAATTGTCACCACAACAGGTCAGTGTCTGTCACCACAGCTTCAGGTAAGAGATGTAGGTCTGCAGAGTTATAATACCTTTTTTTCAATTTTTTTAGGGGATGAACATGTTGTTGAGGAAGAAAGTCTTCGTTTCTCAAGTGATAGTGCACAAAGAATCATCCATCAAGTAATGGAGTGTAGTAGTGAACTCGACATAATGAAGAAAAGGATGAATGTTATGGAGCAAACATTTAAGGACATCATTGATGTTTTGGGGCGAATTGAATGAAACACAAACCCCCCCTCTTTCTATTTTTGAAGTTTTAAAAAAAAATTGCACTTTTTCAATCAAGCCAAATTTTGAAGATGCACACAGTGTGTCAACATGTGCTATCTGCCATCAGGGGATATCCATGTACGTGTTTTGTGGGTGCAACCCCTTCCTCGCAACTCAAGTAGGTGAAAGGAAGAAGGGGTTACACCCCCAAAACATGTCCATTGATCACCCATGATGGCAGATAGCACATGTTGACAATAGGGATCAGGAGGGAAATAACCCTTTTTAAAAACCCTAAAATTGTGTGCATCTTCAAATTTTGGCTTGTTCAGGGGTGACAACACCCCATAAAACATGCCTGTTTATGGCCAAAAAAAAAAGGAAATGTATCTTTTATACCACATTTTTTTTTTATAAAGACCATGTGTAAATGTGCACAGGGTAAAAATTTTGAAAAACAACAAAGTGTGGCTTCTTTATCAAATCCGCTATAACCTTTTTTGTGTTTAGTTTGGGTGTTATCAGTGAAATTAAATGGTTGGTATTTACTAAAGGCAAATACACTTGGCACTACAAGTGCACTAGGAAAAACTAGGAGACAGCTAAAAGAAACACAAGCAATACATCCAAAAATAAATTTTAGCAGATTTTTTTTTTTTGGGTTTATAAAAGGATTAAACATTGCCTGGCATAGGAATGGCCCCCCTACCTGTGAAATAGTCAACATTTCTTTCTCGTACATCACGGGACACAGAGCGACATAGTCATTACTAATGGGTTATATAGATACCGTCAGGTGCTGGCACTGGCAACTTCCAAAACCGGAAGTACCCTCCCCTATATAAGCCCCTCCCATCCGGGAGCACCTCAGTTTTTTGCCAGTGTCTAAGGTGTTGGCCAAGAAGAAACATGTGTTTTTCACTGAGCTTGCGTACAGGTTCTTTTGGGCCTCAGTAAGCTATTCCGGATCCGACCAAAAAAGCTTCATAGCTAAACGGTCGGTACCCGGGCCTTGCAGAGAAGAGCAAGGTTTTGCCTGTAATGCTTCTCTTAGGAGAGCTGGACCCTGGGATCCAGAGCTCTGGTCATACCCACGACCAAGATGTTTTCTGTGCAGGGTGCTATACAGGTCCAGGGGAGTGGAATCCTTGGGAACCCGGTCCCTGAAGGTTTGATTACAATGCCTGCCGTGATAGGTGAAGTTTGGGCTTTTGTGGACCAAACAAAGTCCTGCGGCGGGGAACAGGTAAGTGGGGGCCCCCAGGAACTTGGTTCTATTGGGGGACCCCCAAGCCTAATTTGTCTTTCTGTCTGTTACCTAATGGTATTCCCGCAAAATTCTGTGCATGCCTGTAACTACTAAAAAAAAATGTAATAATTTTTAATGGTGGTCAAGAAAAAAATAAAAATAATTTTTTTTTATATATATATATATATATATTTAATATATTAGACTGCGGTACCTGTGTTTGTCCACTAGAGGCCGCTGTGGAACGTTTGTCATGTGGACTAGTTTCTTCTCATCAGAGCGAGTCCAGGCAGATGGTGAGTTCTCTTATGGGAAACTGCTTCCTCTGCCATGTTGCAATGCTCGTCCATCCCCCGGCCTGCGGCAAAGGGGCCCTGGCTCTTGTCCCTGGTTTCCATTTTCGAAATTAGCGCCGAAGGCGCATGTGGCCGCGCGCGTGCACGCGCCTCTATATATAGAGGTGAGCCGGGAAAGGGGGCGGAGCCTGGGGGATGACGCTCTGTGCGCGCCGCAGCGCTTCTGCGCATGTGCGGGCGTCCCAGCATGTTAAAAACCACAATTTTGTGTGGTGAGCTGGCTATGAAGTACAGAGACAGAGCTGGCAACATTTAAAGAAGGCATACAGCAAGCGGTTGATACAGGCATCCCCTAGAAAGGCACATTAGTAGACACCAACTGTTTCTTATAGCAGCATTTATGCTAGACTATTGTCAGTAACTGGTGTATTTCGGCTGGAATACCTCAGCTTTGTGGCTTAGGAATATGCCGTCTAAAAACTCCGGGACTAGAAATTCCAGGAGGAATAGGGGGTCTCCATCGGGCTCTGAGGATCTTGGGCATGCTTCGGCTGCACCAGTCTCCCCTGAAGAATCAGAGGTTAGTGACCGTAGAGCACCCTCAGGAGTACCTGGTACTGTGGCTGTCCTCAGTTCACCTGCTCCTGTGTATGTAACAGAGGAGGTTTTTTCCTCAGCTCTGGGAGGGCTGGAAGAGAGATTGTCAGCATTGATCGCGGCTTCCCTGTCACAGGAGAAAAGCGCCCGATCTCCGTCTCCTCCCTCAGAGTGCCTGTTAACAGAGCAACAGTCCCATACAGGGATCGACCTACCTGAAGGGGATCAGGATGAGGTCGATTCGGTTGTAGAGGAATCAACAGTGGAAGAGCCGTTCTCAGCATCACATGCTGAAAGGTTATGGGTTCAGTCCCTGACTAATATGGTCCGATCAGCATTTAAAATGCCACTTGCGGAGCCATCATCCACTTCTGTCTCCTCGTTGGGGTCGCTAAAAGCTCCCCAGACTGTTTGTTCCTTTCCGATCCATCCTTTACTGGAAGGGCTCATTTACCAGGATTGGGAGCATCCTGACAAAATATTTACTCCCCCCAAGAGATTTCCGGTGGTCTATCCCATGGAGGATAAGTTCATCAGAAAATGGAGGGTCCCTACAGTGGACGCAGCCATCTCTTGTGTGAATAAATCACTGACATGTCCGGTGGATAATGTCCAAATGTTCAAGGACCCAATAGATAAAAAATTGGAGTCCTTATTAAAATCTGCTTTTTCTACAGCAGGATTGGTGACACAACCAGCAGTGGCAGCTATTGGGGTCTGCCAAGCAGTGAAGGATCAGTTGAAACAGGTCTTAAGGGACTTGCCAGATCAGCAGGCTCTTGCCCTAGCTGATCTACCTAGAGCCTTATGCTTTGCGGTGGACGCTATAAAGGATTCAATCCATCAGGCCTCCCGCCTTACGCTGTCTGTAGTACATATGCGCAGGCTTCTATGGCTCAAAAACTGGTCTGCTGAAGCTCCCTGTAAAAAATTGCTGGTCAGCTTCCCATTTCATGGTGAACGCTTATTCGGGGAAGACCTGGACAAATATATCCAGAGAATTTCCAGCGGTAAAAGTACACTTTTGCCGGTTAAAAATAGAGTTAGAGGTCCCTCTTTTAAGAGGCCTGCTTCTCCAGTCCCTAGGACATCGGCTGTGAAACAGTTTCGACGGCCTCCTCGGTCAAATCCCGGAGGTAAAAATCAGGGACAATTGCAGGGTAACAAGAAGCCCTGGAGCAGGAGAGGTACAAAACCTCCCCCAAAGTCAAATGCATGAAGGGTTGCCCCCACCCAATCGGGTGGGGGGAAGACTTCAGTTGTTCACAGAGACCTGGCGGGACACGATCCGAGACAGATGGGTGCTCTCCGCAGTAAATCTGGGATACAAATTGGAGTTAAAAAACTCCCCTCCTTCCCGCTTTATAAGGTCAAACGTGCCAAGGGATCCCCAGAAGAGAGGATCCCTCCTGTTGGCACTAGAACAATTATTGCTCCAAGCAGTAATTATAGAGGTTCCCCTGGAAGAATGGGGGTTCGGGTTTTACTCAAACCTCTTTACAGTCCCGAAGCCAAACGGGGACGTGAGGCCCATATTAAATCTAAAAGGGCGCCATTTTCAGTTCAGAGCCTTACCCTTCGGTCTGGCCACAGCACCAAGAGTGTTCACAAAAATTCTGGCCCCATTATTGGCCAATCTAAGAACACGAGGTGTAACGATAATGGCATATCTAGACGACTTGTTGCTGATAGACCACTCAGTGGAAAAACTAGAAGTGGTTGTTCACGAGACAATCAAGTATCTGGAATATCACGGTTGGATTATCAACCGAGACAAGTCAGCCCTAAAACCAGTCAAAAGTCTGGAATACTTGGGGCTAAGGCTGGATTCAGACCAGAGAAAAATTTTCTTGCCTCAAGAAAAGGGGTCGTCTTTGAGAGATTTGATCCACTTAGTGGGTTCAAAAAGACAGCCATCCATACGCCTGTGCATGAGGCTGCTGGGAAAAATGGTGGCATCATTCGAAGCAGTACCCTACGGTCAATTCCATTCAAGGAAGTTGCAAAGGGCCATACTGTCAGCCTGGAACAAAAAAGTTCAGGCTCTGGACTTACCAATGTCCTTGTCCCCTTCCGTTCGCAAGAGCCTCCGCTGGTGGTTGGTTCCCCAGAATCTGGAAAGAGGGAAATCCTTCAGTCCGATTTCCTGGAAGGTGGTCACTACAGATGCCAGCCTTATAGGCTGGGGAGCAGTACTGGAGCAATGGTCTCTCCAGGGCAGATGGTCGGATGCGGAAAAGGCCCTGCCCATCAATCTCTTAGAGATACGAGCAGCTCGGTATGCCCTAGTAGCATGGACATCCAAACTCCAAGGGTCCCCTGTCAGAATTCAATCAGACAATGCCACAGCAGTGGCATATATCAATCGTCAGGGGGGCACCAGGAGTCGTGCAGCCCAAAGGGAAGTAAATTACATCCTGAGATGGGCAGAAAGATATGTCCCAGCCATATCTGCGGTATTCATTCCAGGAGTGGAGAATTGGAAGGCGGACTTTCTAAGTCACCAACAATTATGCCCAGGGGAATGGTCCCTTCATCCCGAGGTTTTCCGGACAATATGTCAGCGGTGGGGAACACCGGATGTAGATCTGCTAGCATCCAGATTCAACACAAAAGTGGACAGGTTTGTCTTGGACAAGGGATCCCCTAGCTTGCGGCTCGGATGCCCTAGTGTTCCCTTGGGATCAGTTCAAGCTGATATATGCATTCCCACCGCCACAATTGTTACCTCGATTACTCCGCAGAATCAGGGTAGAAAAGAAACCAGTGATTCTGGTGGCTCCAGCGTGGCCCCGAAGAGCATGGTACGCGGAGATTGTAAAAATGTCTGTGGGGAGTCCTTGGACCCTCCCACATCGTCCGGACCTGCTTTCGCAAGGACCGATATACCACCCTTCCTTACCAGCCCTAGGTTTGACGGCCTGGCTATTGAAGCCCACATTCTAAAAAAGAGAGGGCTCTCTAATGCTGTGGTATCTACCATGATCAATGCCAGGAAGCCGGTATCCAGGCAGATCTACTATAGAATCTGGAAGGCGTACATCGCCTGGTGTGAGGCCAAGAAATGGCATCCACGTAAATACGTAATAGGTAGGATTCTGGACTTCCTACAATGGGCTGTAGATAGGAAGCTTGCCTTGAGTACTATCAAGGGTCAGATTTCGGCCTTGTCAATATTTTTTCAAAGGCCCTTGGCTTCGCATTCACTAGTCAAAGCCTTTATACAAGGAGTGATGCGTATTAGTCCTCCGGTTAATATTCCCATATGTCCATGGGATCTAAACTTGGTTCTGTCGGTTTTACAGAAACAACCATTTGAACCATTACAGCATATTTCCTTGGTGCTTCTCACCAGGAAATTGATTTTTCTAGTAGCCATTTGTTCGGCTAAAAGAGTGTCGGAATTAGCAGCTATGTCCTGTAAAGAGCCATATCTGGTTATCCATAAGGACAGAGTAGTATTACGTCCTCAGCCAGCCTTTCTTCCTAAGGTGGTATCGAGGTTTCATTTGAACCAAGATGTGGTTCTTCCTTCTTTTTTCCCCAAACCTACTTCGGTAGAGGAAAAGTTATTGCATTCTTTGGATGTAGTAAGAGCAGTTAAAGCTTATCTAAAAGCCACTGCTCAGATTCGCAGAACGGATACTTTGTTTATTCTGCCGGAAGGCCCCAGAAAGGGTCAGGCAGCGTCAAAATCTACTTTAGCCAGGTGGATTCGACAGGTCATAATACAAGCCTATGGCTTGAGAAGGAGACCGCCTCCGTTCAAAGTTAGAGCGCACTCCACGAGAGCAGTTGGAACTTCATGGGCAGTGCATCACCAGGCCTCCCTGGCTCAAATCTGTAAGGCCGCAACATGGTCTTCAGTTCACACGTTTACTAGGTTCTACCAGGTGGACGTTAGAAGTCAGGAGGATGTCGCCTTTGGGCGCAGTGTGTTGCAGGCCGCAAAAGATCCTCATGTCTGATAGCGCTCAGCTTATATATGGTGTATCCCCCCCCTCATTTGGCATTGCTTTAGGACATCCCATTAGTAATGACTATGTCGCTCTGTGTCCCGTGATGTACGAGAAAGAAAATAGGATTTTTATAACAGCTTACCTGTAAAATCCTTTTCTTGGAGTACATCACGGGACACAGAGCTCCCGCCCCTCTTTGGGGACACTTATTGCTTTGCTACAAAACTGAGGTGCTCCCGGATGGGAGGGGCTTATATAGGGGAGGGTACTTCCGGTTTTGGAAGTTGCCAGTGCCAGCACCTGACGGTATCTATATAACCCATTAGTAATGACTATGTCGCTCTGTGTCCCGTGATGTACTCCAAGAAAAGGATTTTACAGGTAAGCTGTTATAAAAATCCTATTATTGCTGCCAAACCTCACGGACGTTTTGGGGGGGCAAGTCAGGATGGCCAGATTCAAGGCCCGGCAAGATATTGTCTCCTGAAAGTCCGGCCTCAGGCCCAATTGAGGCCATATAAGTTGGCGCATTTTTGCACAATAAATTGTGGAGAACGCAGCAGCAAAAAACGATATAGTTTATTTTGTACTCCGCTATGTTGACGAAATCATAAATAGGCGGAACCGGCTGGCCACTATCCCGAAGGCATTCTCCACAACTCTTCGGGCTCTGGCCAGCAGGTAATTGAATACCCTCCTCTCCGGAGTGAGGGTCCTGTGGGGGAATGGCCTCATGAGATGCGGTCCCAGTCCAAAGGCTTTATCAGCCAAAAACACAAAGGGGAGTCCTTCCACATTCCCTGCATCCGGTGGCAATGCAAGGTCATCACTCTGGAAACGAAGAGCAAATTCCATCTGGGCGAAGGCTCCCCCATCCGACATCCGGCCATTCTTCCCCACATCCACATAGAGGAACTCATACTGTGCTGACACCACCGCCATCAGCACAATGCTATGAAACCCCTTGTAGTTGTAGAAAAACTACCCCGAACGGGGGGTGGCACGATGCAGACGTGCTTCCCATCTATTGCCTCTCCGCAGTTGGGGAAGTCCCATTGCGTGGCAAAATGGGATGCCACAGTCTGCCATTCCTGTGGTGTGGAAGGAAGCTGAGGAGTCAAACAAGATAAAAAAATATTAGTACTTTTGCACATAACATTGCTAGTAGAAAGCAAAAGATTCATTCTTGGCCAACATCATTATAACTTTTATTTTAAGGAGTATTTTAATACTCTATTTAAATAACTTACCTTTAATATAGTCCTTCTGCAGGACTTGGATGATGGCAGAACAGGTGTCTGGGATAATCAGTCCCAGAGCCTGGGGGGACATGCCTGTCGTGAACTTCAGGTCCTGCAGACTTCTCCCAGTCGCCAGGTATCGCAACGTGGTGATGAGCCTCTGCCCAGCAGTAATGGCTTCCCGCATAAAGGTGTCCTGCCTGGTGATATAGGGGGACACCAAAGCCAACAGATGCTGAAAAATGGGGTCCGACATCCGGAGAAAATTCCTGTAGTCATCAGGATTATTCTCCTGGATGTCCCGCAACAAAGGCATGTGAGAGAATTGGTCCCGCTGGAGCAACCAATTCTTGGTTCATGAACTCCTCCTCACCCTTTTCATGGACTGGTCTTGGTCCAAGACAAGAAGACCAACACCAAGCGCCCGCACAGCATGAACTCTACGACGAGAACGTAACATGGCTAGAAAATGGTTGTCTGATCAGAACGTACTAAACAGAACGCACTTAAGAACAGCAAGGCCTATGAAGAACGACCTGAAAATCAGAAACGAGCGGACAAGAACACACTGAAAAACAGTTACGACCTGACTACACGCCCTGAAAGACAAGATACAAACCCACAAGCACAAACTGAACCGCAGAAAACTAACTGAAAGCACGAAGACTGAAAACCGCGAATCGTCTCTCCCCAAACTTTTACTAACACGCAGTAACACGAGATCAGCAAAAGCAGCCCAAGGTGTGGCGCCATTGGAATCGAATTTCCTCTTTATACTGCCGTCGTACGTGTTGTACATGACCGCGCTTTACACCGACGAGATTTTTGATTGACAGTGTGTATGCAAGGAAAGCTTGGCAAGAATCCCGTCAAGCTTGACAAGAATCTCGTAGAGAAAACCAATGTTTTTTTTTACGACGGAATTCTCGGCCGTGTGTACAGGGCTTCAGGCTTTAAAATGATAATAAACCCTGATACCCTGATATTTTTAAGCACTTTCAGCAGCTGATTTAATCACTTACTGAGTATGTAGCTTCTTTATCTTTTAATTATTCTCTATGTTCCAGTTTAAACTGATTGCTGCCGCAAGTTTCTTGTTTCAGGGTATCTCCTTTCTCTTGCAGCATTGTGATCAATGTGTTAAGTTAAAAAATGCTGAGGGGTTAATACTACTTTAAGGATAATTATTTCAAGAAGAATAAGCACAAACTGTGCAAAGGTAGCGCAGATTATCTTGGAATTCCTATGCTGGGCTTTATTCTTTAAAAATACTTTTACCCTTTTTACAATCTGGCCTTCCATACTGAGATGAACTCTGAAAAGGTTCTATATATTAGATATACAGTATATATCTATCTATATATATTAGACCTAAACATTAAATAGACACTACCATACATGCTTTACATTTTATATTATCTGTAAATATTTACAAATGTTAAGATGAACTCTCTCTCCTATTCACTTATAGAATAATTTTGATGTTTGCTCTATAACAATGTATGTAAAAAGCTCCTGAAGAAGCGGTGACATATCCACGAAACATCTCAAGCGTCCTACACATAGATGGTATATGCTAAGTTGACAATGGTCTATTCCCCTATATAACTTCATCTGTAGATTTATAGAGCTTACTGTTTAGGACATGACTGTTGTGTCTTTTTTTAAGATATGCAAGTCCATTCATAGCCTCAATCTACTACTTTTTCCATCTGTATATTAGATGTCTATCATAAAATATGTACTCGGTACATGAGATTTCTTTAACAGACCAATTCCAAACATAGTCAAATCAGCCAAAATGTGTGTTGTACTTAGGGTTGCCACCTTTACTTCAAGTCAAACCCGAACACTTTAGCAGCCCAGAGCAATTTGTCTTATAGTATAAACCAGTGGTCATCAACCCTGTCCTCAGGGCCCACTAACAGGCCAGGTTTGCAAGATAACTGAAATACAGTACATCACAGGTGATATCATTTGCTGCTCAGTGATTGCAGTATTCTAGTCTGCATCTCCCCAAGGTAATACATCAAACCTGGCCTGTTAGTGAGCCCTGAGGACAGGGTTGATGACCACTGGTATAAACTATATATACATTTTGCGACTAAATAAAATTTCTGATCATATAAGTTAATCATAAGAGTCCACAGTGTTCCCCCTTACATCAGAGTTCTCAGTGTTCCCCCTTAAATCAGGGTTCCCAGAGCATCCCTTATGTCAGGGTCCCCGATAAATCCACAGAGTTATTCTTTTACATCTTAACTTGCAGAGTTCCCTTAATAAGGGGGGACTCTGCAGACTCCAATGTAAGGGAGAACTCCAGGGACTCTGACTTAAGGGATACTCTGAGAACCCTGATTTAGGGGGAACACTGAGAAATCTGATGTACATAAAGGACTCTGATGTAAGGGGGAACACTGTGGCATCCGTCAGAAATGGACAAATTGGATGGGACTATCTTGGTGCAAACATGAAATCCATACCAGGAGATAGGATTAAAATTCTTCAATATTTATTAACAAAACTTTAAAAGTATCATAAATAATAAAAAAAAACATGCTTATAACCCATAAATGATGGGCCTTATTTTTATAGTGGTATAGATGTAAAAAAAAAAAAAAAAAAAAGGACCATAATTTATGGGTTATTATAAGCATGTTTTTTTTTTAATTTACGATACTTTTAAAGTTTTGTCAATAATTATTGAAGAATTGTAATCCTATCTTCTGGTTTGGATTTTATGTTTGCACCAAGGTAGTCCTATCCAATTTGTCAATTTCTGCTATAAATTTAGGGATGAGGTGCTTAAGCGTTATGATGATCTATCCACATTAGATTATATTCCACTGTGGCCTCTGGTGTAAAGGGGATCTTTAATGTAAGGGGTGCTCTGAGAACCCTGATTTACCTTAGTGTACTCACTCAGAGGCAGGAGAGAGAAGGGGGGGAGGGGGGAGACTTCAGTCACAGACAGGGATGGATGGTGAGCTCACTCACCCCTTGGCACCTCTCATCCAGATCTATCTGTAGCTGCTGGGCTTCAAATTTCCTGCCCCCATCTTCCTTTTCTGAGGCACAGCGCTATGGATTGGAGTGTGGACAGACACAGAGGCGTAGGGGCGGGAGGAAGAGGAGCAGATCAAGCCCTCTCTCCTCTCCCGTCTGTGAATGTGGGGGGGGGGGGGGCTGATAGTGCTGGCGTTGGCCAGCACTTACAGACACTCTCGTCTTAAACAACTGCAGCCAGCAACTTTGCTGGGAAGCCATAGTCCAGTCTGAATAATGTGTCCGGGTTTTAGGGGGTCTAATGCATGATTCAAAACCCGAACTGTCTGGGTGAATCCTGGACAGGTGGCTGGCAACCCTAGTTCTACTTGGTTCAGGTTGTTCATAAGCTATTCTAAATCAATAATTACTAGTGTCCAACGCTCTATCAGTACAAACACACTTACATTATTGTTTCCTTATTGTTTGGTGGATCTTGTTGGGTTATGCAGGACATGTTTCTCTTTTGATTGAAACCCCATGGGCTCTACGTATACATCATTAAAACTATGTATACATTGATTTATCCCCCTTTCCACATTTCCATGTTTGACATTCATAAGGCCCCTTCCACACTGAGGCGTTTAAAAAACGCAAAAAAATTATGAGTTTTTTTCCCGCGATTTTACCGCGATTTTACCGCGTTCGCAGTAAAAATAGCGCTCACGCCTATGCGTTTTTACCACGTTCGCGGTAAAAATAGCGCTAACGCCTATGTGTTTTACCGCGTTTCTCATTCATTTCAATGGAGATAGGCGTTTTTACAGCGCTATTTTCAGTGCCCTAAAGTTGCTCCAAAAAAGCTGTTTGCAGGATTTTTTCCAACGCACAGCCAGCAAAACGCCTCAGTGTGAAAGCCCTCAGAGATTTCACATTGAGAATTATGGGGCAGGATTATTTCAGGCATTTTTACAGCGCTATTTTTACAGCGAAAACGCGGTAAAAACGCCTCAGTGTGAAAGGGGCCTTAGTGGGACTGACTATATTACTTTGTTTGGTGATGATCTTTGACATTCTTTGTGTTCCCTACTGGTTGGTTGTGGATTTTAGGAGGTTCTGCTGTATACTGTGGAGACAATAGCTCACACAGATTACAATGTTAAGGATTAGGATTGACCGTGATGATCTTGTTCACATGTGCTCCTGAGTTTTTCATGTGGACTTCTCCACCTTTTAATAAGAATGATATATCAGACATGGTCAAATGTATGTTTTTTTCTGTACAAAATAAATAGATTTTTTACCTATATGAATCTGGTATTGCCGCATCTCTTATGAATGTGCCCTAAAAACTTCCCTAGCTGCACATACATTTGTTGAGCCTACATTTAAAGGATACAAATGTTTTTGAGGGTTCTGAGGGAAAGAGAGAGAGAGAGCAGTTAGGCTTCATGCACACTGACTTAAAATTTGCAGCTTCTACAGGAGTTTTGTATTTTTTCTGTAGAAGCAGCTCAATGTTATCCTATGTGTCCATGCACATTAGGACGATTTGAGGCATATTTTACGCTCAGCGCTTAGAGGCAGAAAAAAAAAAAAACTTCTGGATTGCGTTAATAAATAGAGCATTCTGGCATAAAAAACACTAAAGCCCAGTGTGCATGGAGCCTACGAGAGCAGTTAGATTGCTCACAATCACCAATCCACTCTCTTCAGTGTATAGCCATCCTAAGATAAATTAGGGTAAAATTTCAGACAAATAAGACACTGTGACGATATAATAGTGAGCCCTCATTGAGGCTCAGCGCTAGGGATGAGCTTGGAGTTCGAGTCGAACTCATGTTCGACTCGAACATTGCCTGTTCGCCCGTTCGCCGAACAGCAAACAAATTGGGGTGTTCGCGGCAAATTCGAAAAATCTATGGGAGAAATCTAAAGTGTTAATTATAAAGGCTAATATGCAAGTTATTGTCCTAAAAAGTGTTTGGGGACCGGGGTCCTGCCCCAGTGGACATGTATCAATGCAAAAAGAAGTTTTAAAAACGGCCGTTTTTTCGGGAGCAGTGATTTTAATAATGCTTAAAATGAAAAAATAAAAGTGAAATATTCCTTTAAATTTCGTACCTGGGGGGGGGGGGGGGTGTATGATATGCATGTGAAGTGGCGCATGTTTCCCGTGCTTAGAACTGTCCCTGCAAAAAATGTCATTTTTGAAAGAAAAAAAGTCTTTTAAAACTGACTCGCGGCTATTAATGAATTGTCGGCTCCCGGCAATACATACAAAAGTCATTGATAAAAAAAAAAAGCGTGGGGGTTCCCCAGAATTCAATTACCAGGCCCTTCAGGTCTGGAATGGATATTAAGGGGAACCCCGCCGCAAATTAAAAAAAAATTGACGTGGGGTTCCCCCAAATATCCATTCCAGGCCCTTCAGATCTGGCATGGATTTTAAGGGGAACTCCACCCCAAATTTAAAAAAAAATGGCGTGGAGTCCCCCTAAAAATCCATACAAGACCCCTTATCCGAGCACGCAACCTGGCCGGCCGCAGGGGAAAAGGGGGGGGGACGAGAGAGCGGCCCCCCTCCCTCCTGAACCGTACCAAGCCACATGCCCTCAACATGGGGAGGATGTCCCCATGTTGATGGGGACAAGGGCCTCATCCCCACAACCCTTGCCCGGTGGTTGTGGGGGTCTGCGGGCGGGGGGCTTATCGGAATCTGGAAGACCCCTTTAACAAAGAGGACCCCCAGATCCCGGCCCCCCCCTATGTGAATTGGTAAGGGGTACGTTGTACCCCTACCATTTCACGAAGAAAGCGTAAAAAAATGTTTAAAAAAAACACACAAACACCTTGAAAAAGTCCTTTATTAAAAAAAAAAAAAAAAAAAAAAAAAACATTCCAGCGGTGAAATCCAGTGTCCCGCGGCGATCCCAATGTCCAGCGCTGTCCTTCATTGGTTGTGCCTGAGCGGACCTGATGGGGAACTCCCTCTCAGTATTTTAAATGTATAGACCCGCCCCTTCTAAAGTTCCCCATCAGGTCCGCTCCCTCGGTATGTCGGACCCGCCTACGTCATTGGCTTGAGCGGGGAACTTCCTTCACTGTGTAATTTAAATTTACATAGTGAAGGAAGTTCCCCGCTCAAGCCAATGACGTAGGCGGGTCTGACATACCGAGGGGGCGGACCTGATGGGGGACTGCTCTCACTTTGGTAATACATGTATAGACCCGCCCCTTCCCATGTTCCGCATCTGGTCCGCTGAGCAGACCTGATGGGGAACTTTAGAAGGGGCGGGTCTATACATTTAAAATACTGAGAGGGAGTTCCCCATCAGGTCCGCTCAGGCACAACCAATGAAGGACAGCGCTGGACATCGGGATCGCCGCGGGACACTGGATTTCACCGCTGGAATGTTTTTTTTTTTTTTAAATAAAGGACTTTTTCAAGGTGTTTGTGTGTTTTTTTAAACATTTTTTTACGCTTTCTTCGTGAAATGGTAGGGGTACAATGTACCCCTTACCAATTCACATAGGGGGGGGGGGCGGGATCTGGGGGTCCCCTTTGTTAAAGGGGTCTTCCAGATTCCGATAAGCCCCCCGCCCGCAGACCCCCACAACCACCGGGCAAGGGTTGTGGGGATGAGGCCCTTGTCCCCATCAACATGGGGACATCCTCCCCATGTTGAGGGCATGTGGCCTGGTACGGTTCAGGAGGGAGGGGGGGCCGCTCTCTCGTCCCCCCCTTTTCCCCTGCGGCCGGCCAGGTTGCGTGCTCGGATAAGGGGTCTGGTATGGATTTTTAGGGGGGACTCCACGCCATTTTTTTTTAAAATTTGGGGTGGAGTTCCCCTTAAAATCCATGCCAGATCTGAAGGGCCTGGAATGGATATTTGGGGGAACCCCACGTCAATTTTTTTTTTTAATTTGCGGCAGGGTTCCCCTTAATATCTATACCAGACCTGAAGGGCCTGGTAATTGAATTCTGGGGAACACCCACGCTTTTTTTTTTTTTTATCAATGACTTTTGTATGTATTGCCGGGAGCCGACAATTCATTAATAGCCGCGAGTCAGTTTTAAATGCATTTTTTTCTTTCAAAAATGACATTTTTTGCAGGGACAGTTCTAAGCACGGGAAACATGCGCCACTTCACATGCATATCATACACACCCCCCAGGTACGAAATTTAAAGGAATATTTCACTTTTATTTTTTCATTTTAAGCATTATTAAAATCACTGCTCCCAAAAAAACGGCCGTTTTTAAAACTTCTTTTTGCATTGATACATGTCCCCTGGGGCAGGACCCGGGTCCCCAAACACTTTTTAGGACAATAACTTGCATATTAGCCTTTATAATTAACACTTTAGATTTCGAACGTTCGAGTCCATTGTATTTAATAGGGTTCTAAAGTTTACACGAACATTTTGTCTGTTCGCAGGTTCTGGTGCGAACCGAACAGGGGGGTGTTCGGCTCATCCCTGCTCAGCGCTAGCCCAGTGGCTTAAATGGTCCACAGTAGGCTAAATGATATACTGCCATATACATTATGTAAACCACATATTAGGATGTCAACGTGAATTCAAGAACGCATGGCTTTCTTAGATAAGCATTAACATCCTTAAAGTGGTTGTAAACCCTGGAATTATTATTTTTTTTCAAATCATCCCTGCAAGACAAAGCCATAATGAGCTAGTATGACTAGCATACTAGCTCATTATGCATCACTTACACCTTAGATCGGGGCCCCCGAAGCCATCCTCGTCTCTCTCTCCAGGTTACTTCCGGGTATCGCCGCTCCAGCCAATCACAGCGCCGCTCCGGCGCTGTGATTGGCTGGAGCGGCAAAGACGTCACTCCGTGCATGCGCGGGAGCCGTCAAATCCGGCTAAGCCGGATTTGTGAATGGGATTAGCCCTGTGAATGCGCCGTTGTCTACGGCGCGCATGCGCCATTGTCTACGGCGCGCATGCCCCGTAGACACCGATGCATGTAATTTTTTGCAAATATCTCCTAAACCGTGTAGGTTTAGGAGATATTTCTTGCACCTACAGGTAAGCCTTAATCTAGGCTTACCTGTAGGTGCAAGTTGCATAAGTGGGTTTACAACCACTTTAAATAAGACACAAACATAAAAGAGAATAAAACTAGATCAGTTATTCATTTTGTGATTATATAATGTTGTATCAATAGAGGGGGTAAGAAAGATCAGTAAAGGATTATATTATCTTGCAATGTATTGTTTTTTTTACACTTGTCTATTACCGTGTTTCCCCCGAAAATAAGACCTAGCGCTTTTTTCCAGGAGGGCTGCAATATAAGCCCCACCCTGAAAATAAGCCCTAGTTTTAAAATGCTTGTAAAATCCTATAATCCACTCTATTACAGTGGTATATAACATAAATGTGTGTGTTTCTGTAATGTAATTGCGAGGAAGAGAGCTCTGGCGGGTCACAGAAGCGCAGAGCGGCCCTATAACAAAGGTATTTGGCACAATTATGTTACAGAAACACACACATTGTACATTATATATGTAGCGGGTATGTGCTTTTCTATTTGAATCTGGTGGGGAAACTGTGATGTATGGTTCCCTGGGGCCCACCGGGTGGTGCTGTCACTTTGGGCCCGGGATTGAGCCATCATTGCAGCGTCGTACCTCTTTTTGGCCTCTCTCAGCGGTTGTATGGTGGGTCGGGGAACCCGCCGTGCTTGCTGGGAGAGGGTATAAAGGGGGCGGACATTTTTGGTGGCGGGAGTCGAGTCCCGGGCACCTTCAGCCTGAGGGCGGTGGTTCGTGTCGGTCCTCTAGGCGGCCTAGGCCTGGAGGACGTTCGGAGGTCGTGTTCCATCCCAGGCACCTTTAGCCTGGGGTGAGGTACTTGGATGGCGGTCCGGGACTGAGGGTCCCGGATTAAGGCTCCGCGAGGGAGGAACTTCCTAGGGGACCCTGGGAGGGGGTACTCGAATCCAGTGGCGTAAGGGGCCGGAGGGGATACTTACCTGAAGACCTGGTGCAGCAAATTGCCAGTGATGGGTGAGCCTCCGGAGACCGCCGGAAGGGATGTCTTCCTCGATTGGGAGCAGAAACCTACTTCTGGGAAGGAAGTAGGAGAGTTCATTGTGCCTGGGCCTACTCGCATCCACACCCCCTGTCTGTTCTGTTCGTTGAGGGAGTCCAACTGATTGTGTTCACTTTTCCATGAGAAGAATAAAGGAGTGTTGGACTTTAGTGGTGTGGGGCTCATTTACTGGCAGACATTGTTCGAGAAACCAGGAGGAGGTCTCCAGATGCAGAACACCGACCCGAAGGTAAAAGAGATTGTCTCCCACTGCACACACGCACACCTGCAGTGGGAACTTGGCGTGGTGACCCCGCACTCTCTCCTCAGAGGTACCCCTAGACCAGAGCCAGAGCCAGAAGAATTGAGAGGAGAGAGAGGGGGCCGCTACATATACTACTGTAATAGAGTGGATTATAGGATTTAACAAGCATTTTAACTCAGTTCACACTGCGGATTTCCTGTCAGGCAGGGAGAGAGAGGGGGAGAGAAGACCGCACATTACATGGTAAGACCTACCCTGAATTATAAGCCCTACTGTGTCTTTTGTTGCCATAATTAATATAAGACCCGGGCTTATTTTCGGGGAAACACGGTAGGTAAGATGTGAAAAAGAAATAAATATAGCGCTTATCTGGAAAAACAAAAAAAATCAGGAAAAACAAGCAGTTACACAACAATGTGACAAAAATTCTGAAGTGATGGAAATATAAATGTAGCACTAGTGGTTAGGAAAAAAAAACAATATCTCATTGAGTGAATATGATCACTGGATGTGAAAAATATAAACTATACAACCAAAAAATAAATGTGCTAATAAGTCCACATAAAAGGGGAATAAATGTCCATTAGTGTAAAATGTGGAATAACGGTGAAGAAGATAATAAACATGTAGCCACATAGATCATCATGGGGAACTTTCTTTTGACTAAATGAAAATTGATGGAATACGCTTACCAGAACCAGTGGATCTACCTGTCAGCGACAGTAGATCATACAGACATGGGAACTCCCAAAGCAGATCGACTCAACTTGTCTGGCGACTCTGAGTAGTTGGAACCACGATCCTGGCCAAATAGGACCCGACAGTCCACGGCTGGAGATCCTGGATAGATGGTCTCCTGGATGGGTGGAACAGACCAGAGCTCACAGGGTATTCACCCTGTTTAAACGGATGTTGAGGTGATTTGGAATGAAAAAGGCCCCTGGAAGCGTCAGTGCAGGCATGATGAAACAGCTCCAAGGAGCTGCCTGAGCCTAGGAGAGACCAGTCTGGGGCCATAATCAGAAGAAAGTTCCCCATGATGATCTATGTGGCTACACGTTTATTATCTTCTTCACCGTTATTGCACATTTTACACTGATGGACATTTAGGCCCCTTTCACACTGAGGCGTTGAAAAAACGCTAAAAAATAATGACTTTTTTTACAGCGATTTTACCACAATTTTACCGCATTTTTACCGCGATCGCGGTAAAAATAGCGCTAACGCCTATGCGTTTTACCGCGATTTTACCGCGATCGCGCTAAAATAAGCGCAAACGCGGTAAAAACGCGGTAAAAACGAATAGGCGTTAGCGCTATTTTTTAACATAACGCTTATGCCTATGCGTTTTTACCGCGTTTTTACTGCGTTTTTACCGCAAATCCCATTCATTTCAATGGGGATAGGCGTTTTTACAGCGCTATTTTATGCACCCTAAAGTTGCTCTAAAAAAGCTGTTTGCAGGATTTTTTTCAACGCCCAGCCAGCAAAACGCCTCAATGTGAAAGCCCTCAGAGATTTCACATTGAGAATGCTGGGGCAGGATTATTTCAGGTGTTATTACAGCGCTATTTTTACCGCGAAAACGCGGTAAAAACGCCTCAGTGTGAAAGGAGCCTTATTCCCCTTTTATGTGGACTTATGAGCACATTTATTTTGTGGTTGTATAGTTTATATTTTTCACTGTTTCACATCCAGTGATCATATTCACTCAATGAGATATTGTTTGTTCTCCTAACCACTAGCGCTACATTTATATTTCTATTAGGTAAGATATAGTGGTTTTTACATATTTTTTTTTACCTTTTATCTTCAGTACTACAAAAAAAACAGGCCAACAACTATTGCCCTTTTTAGCAGGTTCTTATAAGCCTTGGAATCCTGCAATGGCAAGATGCAGTAATTTCAGATACTGTATAGGAAGGTGTGTAACCCAGGCAAAATCTAGTTTTAAAATGAATGAAAAATGAAATGAATGAATGAAAAAAAATTTGATTTCTTAATCCACTCTATACAGCGCAAATAGATGGATCTCCTGATATGCCTATTGTATTTTGATAGCCGACCTCAGCAGCTGCGTCTGATGTAGCCACATTTCATACAAAGGATGTTCAGTGGGAGGCAGCCAACAGGGCCACCCACGGACCTAATCTTGTAAATTTCTCTTTCTTTAAGTAAAACTATAAAGGTGTTTAGTCAATTTTATTTTTTTAAGCTTTATTCATATAAGTTTTTAAACTGATGTATTATATCTCTCTTTTTAATATTAAAGCCAGCAGCTACACATATTGTAGCCGCTGGCTTTTAATAATAGGACACTTACCTGTCCTGGAGTCTAGCGTTGTCGGCACTGCAGCTGATGTTTCCATCAGCTGTCGGGTGCTGCCACCGCCATTGCGGTTATGGGAACCCGGCAGTGTAGCCTTTCGGCTTCACGCCGGGAACCCTACTGCGCATGCGCGAGGCCTGCTCTTCTCTCCTACTGGCCCGGCGGCCGGGGGAGGAGAAGGGAGCCCCGCGGTGACGTCAGGTATCCTGTCGCCCCCCCCCCCTTCGAAAGGTGCCAATTGTGGCACTGGAGGGGGGGAGCAATCAGATGAGCGGAAGTTCTGCTTTAAACAAAAATTTTGGTGGGGTGGGGAGATACTGTTCTTGTTTATTCACTTTTGTTTGTAATTTTTGAGCCTGAACTACTGAGCAATGTAAACAGCAGGCTTTTTACAATAGAACAGATAAAGAAATACATAAAAACATGTGAAAAGAAACCCAAACCTCCACCTACTAGTTGTGTAGAATATAAAAATATCAATATGTAATAATTCATAATATTTTTTAATGTTTTATTCTTTAGTCCTGAGCCCATAATCTTTTGATGAAACTGATAGGGAAATTTAGATAGTCAGTCTAGGGATGAGTTTGAATCTTGATAATATTTCTGATAAGATGTGACTTACAATCCCCCCAGGCCTGTGAGATTAGCCCATTGAGACAATGCAAGGTCTGTGAGCAAATCTAATCTTTTATTCCTTGGTGTGAATATTTAAAGGGGCTTTCAGAAAGTACCGCCCTTTGACAAATTATCCAATCGTATACAAAGACATTTCATGACAAATGTGAAACTAATGATTTCTAACAAATCACGTGCTTAATAAGAAACGAAGCTCCAACAAGTAGATAACATGAACATGAGAAAAACGAAACTAATTTACCAGTATGCACCTAGTAATATGTGAAATACAGTACAAGCAAAAACACAAAATGGAAACTGATTATAACAACAAAGGAAGCGGTTAAGCTAAATATCCCTTCAATCCCCTCTTAGATCATATAAGATGATCTCTACACTCTATGTTATGTCTTAATACTTCTTTGGGATTGTGGCATAGATTGCCTGATGATTCTTCATGTATGTCATGTAGGATAGAACCTTATCAGGAGATTGAAGGTGTGCAACTATGCAAGTACAACACTTAAAACAGAGGTAAAGAATCAGAGCAAGGATAAATACCATAACAATAACAAGGACAATGTCTTTTAACCATGAAAATATACCTCCAAGCCCAAATCCTGCATTGGCAAATGGGCTCCATGTTTTAGCAATGTCCCTAGCTTCCTGCTGGAGCTGGCCTACCTCTTTTCGGTGTTGTGCAATAATAGCATAGTAGTCAGGCACCTTGGCACTTGTATTATGAATCCAAGTACAACACTCATAGTCCTCAGTTACTTCACACAGGCCTGTGAGCGCTGCACTCATACTTTCTATAGCAAGATCATGTAACTCTAACTGTTTTCTAATTGCTCTAGTTTCTATGTTTAACATGGCAATTTCATCTGAATTCCTCTCCATTATCTCATCCAATATACTTGAATAATTATTCAACCTTTTCATTGTATCTATACCCCTACCACTCCCATGACAGGTACCAAGGATGCAAGGTAACACCATCCCTTAACATGGAGGGGCACCCAGGAATGACACACTTCCCCACAACATACATAGGAGACCTTTTGCATTGGGAAAAAGTATCTAACGACAATCTCATGAGTGTACTTGTCCTGTGTTGCGATTATAAATTGGTGCAATATTTCAACTACATTATCAGAGAAAGAGGAAAAGTTATGCAAAGTGCGGTTTAGCCCTGGGTCAGATACTTGAAACAGTGAACAGGCAGGGGCAGAGTCTCTGGATTCGCACATGGAAATGTTAAATATTGACCTGCTGCAGGAAAAAGGTTAATCCGTGTCTCATTCCCTAAATTAAAACACCAATCAGGGGAATGACTCCTACCTGCTATTGGAAAGGTAACAGTGTTGTTTATGTACAGAGCGGATATGTTAGTCAAGAATACAGGAGGGGTCTCGTTGAGAAAGGAGGAGATATTTAAAGGTACAGCCAAAAGGTACAGCCAAAAGGGGAATTCAGGCAGTGCTAGGATGTAATTTACTACATATCCAACATTCTTCATACCCTGATTTTTTTAGCATAAGCATACTTAAATTTTAGCAAAAGCATCTTATCAGTAAAACTATCTCCAGTCTCTCTCTTGGTTCTAGCTTGTGTCATTGTAATGTTCTTTTGTGTGTGTGTGTGTGTGTTCCCACAGATACTTTTAATTGCACCCAAATCTTCAGGGTGGTAGATACAGTTAGTGATGATCCAGGTGGGTAGGAACACTGTCAGAGAGATCAGGATCAGTAGGCAGAATGCCTTCCCAGAAGTCTGTGGTGAAATAAGCGAGGTCATCTTCTCTGGCCGGACCTGCTTTCCCAGGAACTCCTCCTTCGTCTGCTTGGCCTTCTGCTTGAGGGCCTCCTGTATCCAAGATCTCCTTCCTGCTCTTGGGGCTTTGGGCGATCTTTTTCACTCTGTTGGCATGGATCCAGGACTGGCAATTTTCCACTAGGATGGCTGTTCTGGTCACTGCAATCACTGTGGTAGGAGGTCCAAAGGGATACCCTTGCTTCTTATTTCTGTTCAGCTGTTGGACCACCACGGTGTCTCACACCTTCAAGGGGTGAGTAGCTTCCTGTGAAGAAAAAGGAGAGGTGTGGGCAACATGTCTCTCAACTGTATCCAATGTTTCAACCAATTTCCTTACATATTCTTCCTGTATTAAGTCTAAATCTCCCTTTTCTATCATTTAAAGGGGTTCTGGCCCATGGGGTGGGGAAAGAACTACCCATAAAGACTTCAAACGGTGAATACCCTGTTGTCTTGGAAGGGGTCATTCTTATTTCTGCCAGGACTGCTGGGAGGACCTTTTTCCAGTTGGCAAAGGTTCCTCCTGTGGCCTTTCTTATTTTGTCTTTTATTGTTCTGTTCATTCTTTTTACTATCCCTGAACTTTGAGGGTGGTATGGAATGTGAAATTTCCATTCTACCTTGAGAGTTTTTACCAGGTCCTGGCAGACCCTGGCCATGAAAGCGGGACCATTGTCTGAGTTTATCTGAAGTGGGCATCCCCATCGAGGAATGATTTCCTGAATGAGGATCCTCACCACTGTTTGTGCATCTTCCTCTGTGGTTACAAAAAGTTCAACTCATCTTGAGAACATGTCCACAATTACCAAAATATGGTATTCCTGTCTTTTGCCTAGCTTGGGCATGTGTGTGAAGTCAATCTGCAAATGTATAAAAGGAGTTGCTGGATATATCAGGTGTTCAGGTTTGGCCTTGTGTGGGTTGTTTGGATTGTTCCTGATACATGTGATGCATCTTGATACATAATCTTTAATCAGCCAGGAAAGTTCTGAAATGTAAAAGTCTTTCTCCAATAGTTCACAAGTGGCTTTCCAGCCTCTGTGGCCTATTCCATGGTACTAGGAAATAAAAAGTAATGCACTAGCTACTGGTATACATGGCTTCCCCTCTCTGCAGAGAAGTCCAGTCTTTGGATCTTTCTGCACACCTATTTCATCCCAATCTCTGAGATCAGCTTCTTCTGCACATCCCTGCAAATCTGAAAGAACCTGATCAAAAAAAGGCAATCCTGGTGCTAGCATGGGCATTTGGATCTGTTCATTTTGTGAAGTAGCAGCTTGTTTAGCAGCTAAATCAGCGAGAGCATCTCCCTTGGCTATCTCTGTTTGTTGGCCTGTGTGTGCTCTGCAGTGTTGTGGAAGATAAATCAGACCTGGGTGATGTGTCTTGGTGAATGAGGTTTATGCAATCATGTTGTGGCACAACCTCATCCTGCTCTCCTTTTAATCCCAAAAGGGCATTTGGATTGCTGTTGGTCCTGCAGTGGGAGAAGCATATGTGATGTGCAATTTTGGGTTAGACAGCAAGATTACCTCATAGCCGCTCAACCTCTGAGCAGACATGTGCTGTGTATGTACATTTTTCAACAGAATTGATACATTGTGGGTGGTTTGAAGTGTAGTGTCGTGCCCTAGAGTGAAAGAAGTGGCCATCTCAACCATCATCACACAGGATGCTAAAGCTCTGAGACACTCAGGCATGCCTTGAACCTGCACCGGAACCATCTTTGAAGAAAAAAAATAATAGGGCGCAACTTGCCTCCATGCTCTTGAGCGAGGACACCTGACAAAGTTTTACATTTTCCCTTGCAAACAAATGAAACATCTTTCCATAGTTAGGCCGAGCCCTGGAGCTGTTACCATAGCACTTTTCAAATACACAAAAGCATTGCACATTTCATCTGACCATTTTATACAGTCTGGCATGTCTGAACCTGTGGTTTGTCTCAGGAGATTGTAATAGTGGGAACAGTCAGGTATCTGATTGGTGGCAGTTAACCAATCGTACCAAGAAGGGTGAGCATGTCCTTCTTAGTAAGTGGGCGGGGCAGACCCACAAGAGCCACATCTCTTTTGTGACTGACTTTCCTTTCTCCTTTTGAGAGTACAAACCCAAGATATTCAACCGTTTCCTGACACCATTGCAGTTTTTTCTTTGACACTTTGTGACCACTTTCAAAAAGACATTGCAAAAGATCCCTCCCATTCTCCAGGGCGGCCACCCGAGTAGAACTGCAGAGGAGGAGGAGGAGATCATCCCCATACTGCAGCAGGGATGAACAGTGTCCTGGTATCCAAGCTCTGAGAGTAGATTGGAGGACAATGGAATAGACTGCAGAGGAGTCTATATAGCCCTGGGGCATTCTACACCATGTTAGTTGGCGTTTTTTTTAAAAGCAAAAAGGCAAAGATTGGCTGTGTCTCCTCATCCACAGGGACGGAAATAAAAATGCATTCAATAAATAAATCACAGTAAAATACTCTGCATCGGATGGTATGGCGGTAAATATTGATGGCACATCAGGCACTATTGGGGCAATCGGTACCACTAGGCTATTGATGGCCCTTAGGTCTTGTACGAACCTATAGTCACCATTTGCCTTCTTTACTGGGTTAATGGGAGTATTGTAGGGCGAGACAATTTCCCTTAAGATTCTTTTCTTTAAGAAATCCTTGACTATTGGTTGTAAGCCATCCTCTTTTTCTTTAGCTATGGGGTATTGCTTGTGGTATTCAGGTTGGGCCCCTGGTTTTAAGGTGGCTTTGTAAGGTGTACAAGGGATAAATCCCACATCCAGTGAATTTTCTGCCCAAACTGCTTCCTCTATTCCTCCTTCAATCACATCTTCTGTCAAGGAGATGGATGGAAAAAGGGTGAGGATGTATACCAGTAGCTAGTGATGTATACCAGTAGCTAGTGCATTACTTTTTATTTCCTAGTACCATGGAATAGGCCACAGAGGCTGGAAAGCCACTTGTGAACTATTGGAGAAAGACTTTTACATTTCAGAACTTTCCTGGCTGATTAAAGATTATGTATCGAGATGCATCACATGTATCAGGAACAATCCAAACAACCCACACAAGGCCAAACCTGAACACCTGATATATCCAGCAACTCCTTTTATACATTTGCAGATTGACTTCACACACATGCCCAAGCTATGCAAAAGACAGGAATACCATATTTTGGTAATTGTGGACATGTTCTCAAGATGAGTTGAACTTTTTGTAACCACAGAGGAAGATGCACAAACAGTGGTGAGGATCCTCATTCAGGAAATCATTCCTCGATGGGGATGCCCACTTCAGATAAACTCAGACAATGGTCCCGCTTTCATGGCCAGGGTCTGCCAGGACCTGGTAACAACTCTCAAGGTAGAATGGAAATTTCACATTCTATACCACCGTCAAAGTTCAGGGATAGTAAAAAGAATGAACAGAACAATAAAAGACAAAATAAGAAAGGCCACAGGAGGAACCTTTGCCAACTGGAAAAAGGTCCTCCCAGCAGTCCTGGCAGAAATAAGAATGACCCCTTCCAAGACAACAGGGTATTCACCGTTTGAAGTCTTTATGGGTAGCTCTTTCCCCACCCCATGGGCCAGAACCCCTTTAAATGATAGAAAAGGGAGATTTAGACTTAATACAGGAAGAATATGTAAGGAAATTGGTTGAAACATTGGATACAGTTGAGAGACATGTTGCCCACACCTCTCCTTTTTCTTTGTCCCCTCCCTCTGTGTCCTCTTCCTCTCTTTTTATAAAAGGTTCCCCTCTGATTTCCTGAGAAATCAATTTGATAATGTGTCTGCTCCGGTGTTTGCTTAGGAATGTCAAAACATCCTGCAGCATCCTTCACTGTAAGTCTCTTGCAGAAATCACTTGTTATCGGATTATGGAATGTAAGGGGGAGGAGGCGGGGCGCATGGTACAGGCATAGAGAAGGCTGACTTAACCCTTAAATTCACCATCCCATGACTCTTAAACCCATCGTGGACAATGTTTGGGCTAGGATGCCTCGGTCCAGCCGGGGATCTCCACAGCATTTTTTATTTTCATCTTTCTTAACATTCTAATCAAGTTCTTGTAGCTTATTTATTTTTTATTTTTTTCTTGGCAAAATGCCAATAAGCACTCCTTATGGCCAGAGGTTCCCCTGATCACAAGCAAGCTTTGTACGTTATTACTTTTCTTATTTTTATAACCAAACAATTTTTATTTATATTTCAAATTTCTTGGCAGAGTGCCAATAGGTTCAAACAGTACTTTCAATTGCTGTAGTACTAATGCCGCAAACAATTCTCCACTATCTATTACGGTCAGTGAGATATTAACACTTGAACCCTGTTGGCAAAAAGCCAAATGTCCAAATTTTGCACCTGACTTCCCCTGCGCAAGAGATGTCAGTAGCAAAAAGAATTATTCAAATAGCATGTTTTGATCAAAAGTTAGCCTCATAGTATCCTACTGACTATACCAATTTATGTATTACCTTAAGAAAGTGTTATTAACACTGCTACTATGCACACTATCTTATACTTTAGAGTCAAAACATTCATATATAAATCATTAAAAATAAACATCAATACATCACCGGATACTGTAGCATCACTGTACGTTTCGATTGGGGAACTTCCATCAATCACTAAAAGGAGCCGGGAGTTCAATTATAACACAGTGCAGTGGAAAGTGTCATCTTACCTCACAACACTCCCACACACACACAGACAGATTACAAATTATCTTACGACTTCTACGAGCAAGCGATAGAAAGATAAGCAAAGAGATCGGGTTTTGTCCGGCACACCTTATCAGACTTGTTCTTATAATTACAGTACTGTATAAATAATTTTCCCGTGGACTTCACGGAGTCCAAAAGCTCTCCCAGAGCTTTCTGCTACACGGAGCAGTGTCATAGGCCTCCCGGGGCCTATCTCGCCGTTAACACGGAACAGCGTTTCTTGCTGCAGTCTTTTTATTTGTTCACCCAGAACAAACGCTGCTTCACAGAGCAGTCTTACATACAAGCCCTCCCAAGGCTTGTCTCGCTGTTAACACGGAACAGCGCTTCTTCTTCAGAGCAGTTAACTTATTATCAAGGTTTAAAAACAGCTCTGACATAAATCACAGGTCCCTTTAAAGGAAACGATTTCTAAATAGATGTCACGGTGAGAGAAGATAAATAGATCAATTCTACTCACCCAACAGACATATTTTAATCGATCCCGGACGAGCCCCCAACTGATAGGGAAATTTAGATAGTCAGTCTAGGGATGAGTTTGAATCTTGATAATATTTCTGATAAGATGTGACTTACAATCCCCCCAGGCCTGTGAGATTAGCCCATTGAGACAATGCAAGGTCTGTGAGCAAATCTAATCTTTTATTCATTGGTGTGAATATTTAAAGGGGCTTTCAGAAAGTACCGCCCTTTGACAAATTATCCAATCGTATACAAAGACATTTCATGACAAAAGTGAAACTAATGATTTCTAAGAAATCACGTGCTTAATAAGAAACGAAGCTCCAACAAGTAGATAACATGAACATGAGAAAAACAAAACTAATTTACCAGTATGCACCTAGTAATATGTGAAATACAGTACAAGCAAAAACACAAAATGGAAACTGATTATAACAAAGGAAGCCCTTAAGCTAAATGTCCCTTCAGAACCCATGCGCTTCTTTTTCTGGTGGGATACTATTTGGTCTTGGGTATGTAAATATACAGTAAACATATCTAAGATTATTGATTAACATGTAGCACCGGTTGGGCTGGGCTCTTTAAATCCTGCCTGGCAATACTAAAAAGTAAAGTGGTTGTAAAGGATAAATGTTTTTTACCCTCATGCATTCTATGCATGAAGGTAAAAAACCTTCAGTGTGCAGCTCCCCCCACAGCCCCCCCCCCAATACCTCCTAATGCCCCAATTCGATCCAGCGATGTGCACAAGAGCAGAGGTTCTCCCGGGTCTCTCCCTCCCTATTAGCTGAGCCATTGGCTCCCGCTGATGTCAATCACAGCCAATGAGGGCGCACTTCAACTCCTTCCATTCAAATCTATGGTAACGTACCACAGTAGTACATTACAGTTAATAATAGGCATCTGTGGTCTGGTTTTAATGAGCCAAAAAAGCACATAGGGCGTTTGGGGGAGCTTTTTTAATGCTCATTAAATGCTTATTAACCTCACCTATTAACACGCATTAATGTTATAGGTGCAACTAATAAGCGTCAGCATTTCGAGCAAGTGTGAGCAAGCCCTAATGCTGTTAGGCTGGGAAAATGTATAGACAGCATAAGAGCCTGTGTGTGCAAGGGCTAAGGACTAGGAGCTGGACATGTGCTGCTGCTGTGGTGCACAATGATGCCCCAGAAGCAGACTGACCGCTGTGAGTAATGAGGGTTCCAGTGTTAGCGCTATACAGTTTTCTAGAGTTGCTGTTAAAAAACCCTGGCCAGATGTTCAAATGGGGTCTATTGCCCCTAGACAGGTTGTACTATAGCCTATGTTATGCTTATCTTCCAACTGTAAATCTTTGATATTGTTTTTGTGATGTTGTAACTTATCTAATCTCTGCATTACCATTTAATGAAAACAATGAAACAACAATTATTCTGGCGCTGGGGGACCAGGACACAAATTCCCTTGATGACAATGTGTGGTGCCCTGTGGGAGACCAAAAAGCAGCTGTGTAGAGGTTCCGCTTCCGTGTCGGAAAAGGAACAAGAAAAAACAGCCACAACCAGAAGCGCTGAATGGGAACTTCTATAGGAAGACAGCAAATGTCACTTGAAAACAGTCTCTGATAATGCCAATATGGTTAAAAGCACAAGAAAGTTTAATAAAACAATGATGGAAAATGGTGAAAGCCAAAATGTGCAAAACTCTCCTCAAACAGATGGAAATGCTAAACACGGTATGAGTACCTTGGCAAGCTACACCCTATCGCTTGCCAAGGTACTCATACAGTTCTGGTCAAAGAGGTAAGCGGTTACTGATGTGAAGTGTATTAATTGTGTATACTCAACTTGTGTCTTTGCTGATTTGAGGATAAAGGAACAGGAATCAGGCAAGGGAGTAGGGATGAGCTTCGGGTTCGTCTGTTCGGCCGTTCGCCGAATTTCGAACATTTTGGGCCGTTCACACCAAATTCACGCCAAATTCGAGTGGCACGTCACGGCGCATAATTCAATGCGGCAACGCAGTGCATTGCTGGCTGATGATTGGCCAAGCATGCACTATGACCCCCATGCTTTGGTCAATCACAGCGCGGAGAAAACGGAGAGACATAATTGGCCAAAGCCAGGGTGGCTTTGGCCAATTATGTCTCAGGGGGTTTAGTACTGCCTGCGTGGCGGCCTTGTGTAGTGTGTTGCGGCGGTGGTTAAAGACAGAGAGAGAGAGAGACAGTGTCATTTAATTTGAGTTAGATAGAGCAGGCAGGCGAGTCAGTTAGCTTCAGTTACAGTGTGTAGAGGACATATATGCATCCTAGGTGTTGGATATATATAGTTACACACTGTATTCAGTTTAGCTAGATCTGTTCCTGTTATTTTCTATACTGACAGGCAGGCAGGTGATTGTGCTAGCTGCAGTATTTTCACTTAGTGTACTGTGTCCTTTGCACAGTGTGCACCTAAAGCTTACCTGAATACAATTGCTGGTGTTCTGATACAAATACAGACAGGAAGTTGCAGTATTTTGCTTTAGTGTCCTTTGTACAGTGTGCACCTAAAGCTTACCTCAATACAATTGCTGGTGTTCTGATACAAATACAGGCAGGTTAGCTGCAGTATTTTGTTTTAGTGTCCTTTGCACAGTGTGCACCTAAAGCTTACCTCAATACAATTGCTGGTGTTCTCATACAAATACCACGGGCAGGGAGCTGCAGTATTTTCAGTTAGTGTACTGTGTCCTCTGCACAGTGTGCAACTGAAGCTAACTGAAGACGATTGCTGGTGTTCTCATACTAATAATTCTACAGGCAGGCAGTTGATTCTGCTAGCTGCAGTATAATCAATATATATATATATATATATATATATATATATATATATATATATATATATATATATATATATATATATATATATATCCCAGCTTTGTGCAGCTACATCTCCCTACAGGCCATTAGTATGTCTGGAAGGACAACAAGAAGAGGCAGACAGTCACGAGCCAATAAAAGAGGGCAAGCAGGCTCTGTGTCTAGAGGCAACAGTGCTGGTCGTGGACACGGTGCATCCTCATCAGCACGTGGCCGTGGGACATGCTTGTCCTTCTTTTCGGCAGCTCGCCGTGTTGAGCCGCAACATGCCGAAGACTTGGTAGAGTGGATGACCAAGCCGTCCTCATCCTCCTCATCCTTTCTCACCCAGGCTCAGGGTACTTTGTCTGGCAAAGCAGCTGCCAAAGCGGCCTCTTCCCTCGGCTCAATGGCATCAGTCACTCCTTCCCTAGCCCCACCATGTCCTGAGGAGTCCCCCGAACTGTTTGATCACAGTGTTGGGTACATGCTCCAGGAGGATGCCCTGCGTTTTGAAGGCTCCAATGATGGTACCCAGCTAGAGGAAGGCAGTAACGTGAGCCCAGAGAGAGGGGGTGCCCAAGAAGGACAGCAATCTGGCAGTCATGTTCCCCCAGCTCCAGCATACTGACATGTTTGCTACAGTGATGAGGAGGGAGGGAATGATGAGGTCACTGACTCCATGTGGGTGCCTGATAGGAGAGAGGAGGAGGCACATCTCCAACGAGGCAGGTTAAGGGCCGCACACCGACAGCATCACACCGCAGAGCTTTTTATGTGCAGGCCGCTGCTGTCTCTGCGCGTTATTCCAAAAGTTCTTTGGTGTGGGCCTTTTTTGAGACGAGTGCATCAGATTGCAGTGCTGCTATTTGCAACATATGTCTCAGGCGTATCTCGCATGGCCAAAACATCACCCGCTTGGGCACCACATGCTTGATCAGACATATGTCGACCTGCCATGCAGTTCGTTGGCAAGCACACCTAAAAGACCCACACCAAAGAACAAAGCAGACCTCTCCTTGCTCCTCATCAGCTGGGATCTCCAACCCCACTATACCTTCAGTCCTCTCTGTAACCTGCACTGAGAGGAATGAAGGTGTAGAATTAGGTGTGTCACAGCCAAGTACTTGCGGGCAATCTGCTAATGGCACACCAACGTCAGATTGTACCAGGAAAATTTCCCTGCCCCAGCTGCTGCACCGCCGAAAGAAGTTCGCTCCCAGCCATCCACATGCCCAGCGGTTGAATGCTAGCTTGGCTAAATTGCTAGCACTTCAACTGCTGCCTTTTCAGTTGGTAGACTCTGCCCCCTCCTGTGAGTTTGTGGATTGTGCGGTTCCTCAGTGGCAGGTTCCCAAACGCCACTTTTTCTCACGGAAGGCGATTCCAGGTCTCTACCGGCATGTGGAAGGTAATGTCTTGGCCTCGCTGGACAGGGCGGTCAGCGGTAAGGTGCATATTACCGCTGACTCATGGTGCAGCAGGCATGGACAGGGACATTACCTATCTTTCACGGCGCTTTGGGTGACTCTGCTGACAGCTGGGAAGGATGCAGGACAAGGTGTAGTAGTGTTAGAGGTTGATCCGCCACCACGCCTCCAAAATTCTACTACTGGTGATTCTGACACACCTCTCTCCTCCACCCCTTCCTCTTCTTCCTCCATGGCCTCTTCCTGTGCTTTGTTCTCGGAACCAGCGGTGCTCCGTAGGCGTTCAAGGGGCTATGCAAGTACGCAGACAAATAGATGCCATGCGGTGCTTGAGCTGGTGTGCTTGGGGGACAGGAGTCACACTGGGGCAGAGATTCTGTCAGCTCTGCAGGGGCAGTCTCAGAGGTGGTTGACGCCATGCCAGCTTAAGCCAGGAATGGTGGTTTCCGACAATGGCACCAACCTCCTTTTCGCCCTCTGACAGGGACACCCGACCCATGTGCCCTGTTTGGCTCACGTTCTTAACTTGGTGGTGCAGTGGTTCTTGGGCAGGTACCCGGGATTACAGGATGTCCTGAGGCAGGCCAGGAAAGTCTGTGTGCATTTCTGCCTGTCATTTAATGCCAGTGCTCGGCTGGCTGACCTGCAAAAGGAATTTAACCTACCCAAGAACCGCCTAATCTGTGACATGAAGAAACAAAAGCAACAAGTTGCAACAAAATGGGACTTTGTATGAGGTCATAACCATAGGAATATGTACCTCCATCCCTAACTAGTGTGAAAAAATAAAAACCATATAAGAGGGGGGAAAAAAGGAAAGGGGGAGGGGGGGGGGAAATGGTAGGAATTGGGACTTTGTATGGAGCACACAGTTTAGGGAGAAGCAACCATCAATATAATTGATATAGTAATAAAGTATTTTAATGGATACAAGTAAATGATTAAACAATAACTACATGATGCAATAATTGATAATAATACAGACCATAGATACATGATAAAAAACAAACAATAATTGCTGCTGCTGTAATAATTCCCATAAAATTTATATATTTACACATGCATACATATCATGGACAGGACATAGAAACGACTACAGAGTGGAGGTCGCCTCCAACCTCCTGACTCCACATAGGTGTAATTAAAAAGAGACCCTAGGGTATTAGCGTCTCAATCCAAAACCCCATATTGTACAAGGTAAAAATTGCAATTATAAAAGATATATGAGTGCAACCACGGCTTGAGGTTAGCTCGACGCGTTTCGTGGTTTGGTATTACCACTCTTCAGGAGCAGGCACGTGATGCATATCTAAAATAAGATACAAGAATATAAAGTAAGTAATTCCATAGTAAATTGGCATGCAGGAGAGGAAAAAGCTGCACATGAAACAAGACAACCCAAACTCATAATGAACTTACAGGCAGGCATGCTGTGTATGGACATGCATGGCCCATTAGACTAAGAGGTACACCGGCAATGTCAAGCACGGGAACTGAGGGAGCGTGTGTCAAATAGGCAACCCACCAAGAGGCCCCCCAATGGTATGGACAGCCATCCATGGTCGCTAGTTCCTAGTAGGGATAGTTGTAGACCTGATATAGCATGTAGGGGCATGTGTTGAGGGCTTCTGTAAAAATAATAAAATACAAATTTTATATAAATGTTTATATGTACAACTTCACAATCCATGAACCATAGCATAGTGATGCAAGGATCATGGACAGGGGAGCAAGTATAATTGTAATAATAAAAAATATAATATAACAGAGCCCCGATGACCAAGGAATAAACAGGCCCAGAATAAATAATGTTTACCTTATGGAACGGTGAGAGAGTGAGTTCCCTGCAGTTGCAATAGTAATAAGGGACTGCTAGCCAGGTATGAGGCCAGCAGAGGGTCAGCCTTTATAGGTAGGGCCCAAACACACACCCCCAACGTCACGCTGCGTGCGTGTGGGTAGAGGGCGTCACCACCTGAGTGTCATAGACACCCGGCGGTTGGCGCCAATTGAACCCAGTGTACGCACGCCGATCGAAAACTTCCGACCACACACTGGTGTCCTAATTAGGACTACACTGTGTGTAGGAGTAGGCGTGACGCCGATGCGTGGCGCCAGGCACCCGCCCAACCCAGCGTAAGAGGAGGGGGGAGGGGGGGGGAAACCGGCGGCACGCATCACAGTTCCCAGAGCAGACAAGGAGCCAAGCGGACATCGGTCAGACCACAAAGTGCCCAATAACACAGCATATAACAATGGCCATATAGTCTGTAAGACGGAATGGATAAACACATACAACGCACAACAATAACCTCAATGCATGCCAATAGGGGAGGAGATATGATGGAAGGAATTAAAGCTAAGGTGTAGAAGATTCTTGGAGATAAATGGTTATTGAAAATATATCCATTAACACAATGCATGTGTAAATAATGAAGGTAAATTAACATATCATGACTGCGTGTTCCCATCCCTAGATCATATGAAGAAACAAAAGCAACAAGTTGCAACAAAATGGGACTTTGTATGAGGTCATAACCATAGGAATATGTACCTCCATCCCTAACTAGTGTGAAAAAATAAAAACCATATAAGAGGGGGGAAAAAAGGAAAGGGGGAGGGGGGGGAATGGTAGGAATTGGGACTTTGTATGGAGCACGCAGTTTAGGGAGAAGCAACCATCAATATAATTGATATAGTAATAAAGTATTTTAATGGATACAAGTAAATGATTAAACAATAACTACATGATGCAATAATTGATAATAATACAGACCATAGATACATGATAAAAAACAATAATTGCTGCTGCTGTAATAATTCCCATAAAATTGATATATTTACACATGCATACATATCATGGACAGGACATAGAACCGACTACAGAGTGGAGGTTGCCTCCAACCTCCTGACTCCACATAGGTGTAATTAAAAAGAGACCCTAGGGTATTAGTGTCTCAATCCAAAACCCCATATTTAACAAGGTAAAAATTGCAATTATAAAAGATATATGAGTGCAACCACGGCTTGAGGTTAGCTTTTTAATTACACCTATGTGGAGTCAGGAGGTTGGAGGCGACCTCCACTCTGTAGTCGGTTCTATGTCCTGTCCATGATATGTATGCATGTGTAAATATATCAATTTTATGGGAATTATTACAGCAGCAGCAATTATTGTTTTTTATCATGTATCTATGGTCTGTATTATTATCAATTATTGCATCATGTAGTTATTGTTTAATCATTTACTTGTATCCATTAAAATACTTTATTACTATATCAATTATATTGATGGTTGCTTCTCCCTAAACTGCGTGCTCCATACAAAGTCCCAATTCCTACGATTTTCCCCCCCCTCCCCCTTTCCTTTTTTCCCCCCTCTTATATATTTTTTCATATTTAATCTGTGACATGCCCACCAGGTGGAACTCAACGTTGGCCATGCTGCTGCGGCTGCACACGCAGAAGAGGGCCATCAATGAGTATCTGTGCCAATATGGTACCAGGACAGAGTCAGGGGAGCTTGTTTTTTTTGCCACACCAGTGGGTCATGATCAGGGATGCATGCACTGTCCTGGCACCATTTGAGGAGGCCACGAGGATGGTGAGCAGTGACAGTGCATGCATCAGTGACACTGTCCCTCTTGTCCACCTGTTGGAGCACACGCTGCGTGGAATAATGGACAGGGCACTTGAGGCAGGACAGAGGGAGGAAGAGGAGGACTTCCCTACCTCTCAGGGCCCCCTTTATCCAGACAGTGTTCCTGCTGGCCCGCCTATCACACAGGAAGAGGACGAGGATTGTGTCAGCATGGGGGTGGAGCCTAGCACTCAGCATCAGCAGCAGTCTTCACGGGATCAATTACAGTCCAAAGACACCCATGGACTTGTACGTGGCTGGGAGAAGGTGACTGCGGATCTGAGTGACCCAGAGGTCTCTGGACCGAATGCCTCAGCAAACCTACGCTGCATGACCTCCCTGATCCTGCAAAGCCTGCGGAAGGATCCTCGTATTCGTGCTATCAAGGAGAGGGATCATTACTGGCTGGCAACCCTCCTTGATCCACGTTACAAGGGTAAGGTTGCGGACTTTATCTTGCCGTCGTAGAGGGAGCAGAGGATGAAGCATCTTCGGGAGGTCTTGCAGAAAGGTCTGTGCAACGCGTTCCCAGAGACTGGGAGGTTACAAATTCCTGGTCCTGGACAACGTGTTGCTGAGGCTTCGGTCAGTCAAAGAAGGAGCGGTGGAGAAGGTGGCCGTCTGACAAATTTTTTAGTACGCAGCCCCAAGGTATGATCGGTTCCAGCAACCAGCGTCTGTTTACATAGTGCAGGAATACCTAGGGGCAAGATTAGACTTGGACACCTTTCCCAGCAAAAATCCTCTAGGTTACTGGGTCTTGAGGATGGATCACTGGCCAGAGCTTGCACAGTATGCAATTGAGCTACTGGCCTGTCCTGCATCCAGCGTTCTTTCGGAACGCACATTCAGTGCTGCTGGAGGCTTTGTAACCGATCACAGGGTGCGCCTGTCCACCAACTCTGTTGATCGACTGACCTTCATAAAAATGAATCAGTCTTGGATCACCACCAGCTACCAAGCACCTGATGCTGATGTAACCGAATCATTTTTTTGGAAATGTCAGATCCCTTCAAGACTGCCTATGCTGATGCTGAGTGACTATCCTGTTATGCTGAGTGACTATTCTCTTCCTCCTCAATGATCATGCTGATAGCTTGTAAGAACATTTTGGTTCTGGGCACCGCCACCAGTGGCTAAGGCCCAATTTTTCTGCCCCTGTTTAACAGGGGCATGTAATTACAATTTTTGATGCAATACTTTGCAGCAGGGCTCATTCCTGCGCTCCAACTGGAGTATCTGTGAGGGTTTGCAGTGTTGTGGCACCAGTGCCTAAGGCCCAATTTTTATGCCCCTATTCAACAGGGGCATGTAATTACAATTCTTGGTCTAATATTTCACAGCAGGGCCCATTCCTGCGCCCACCAAGAGTAACTGTGAGGGCTTACAGTGTTGTGGCAACACCACCACCACCAAAGGCCCAATTTTTCCTACCACTGTTCAACAATGGCATGCAATTACAATTCTTGATATAATAGTTCACAGCAGGGTGTTCCAGTGCCCACCAAGAGTAACTGTGAGGGCTTACAGTGTTGTGGCAACACCAACACCTAAGGGCCAAATTTCTGCAGAGTATATACGGCAGGCCCCTACTTTCAAATATCCAACTTACAAACGACTCCTACTTGCAAACGGAAGGAGACAACAGGATGTGAGAGGAAATCTACCCCAAGGAAGGGAAATTCTCTCCTGTAAGTTAATATGGGAAAAAGGTGTCTCCTCTCCACTGATGCTTCATCACCAATCCTTGTTTCACTAATAACCCCAAATTTTCAAAAAACAGTTGTCATTGGGACGGAAAGTAAGGTAAAATGTTCTGAACAGGTGCACAGACAGCAAAACAAATGTTACAGGGGTGATAACCCTTCCCTAGGTTTTCCAAAAAGCTTAAAACAGATTTTTTGGCTGGAGCTACACTTTAAAAATGTACCAGTTCAAAATTACAAACAGATTCTACTTAACAACAAACCTACAGTCCCTGTCTTGTTTGCACCACCTGTATACTGCTGTTCAGAGTATATAGGGCCTGGGGGCCCCTTAATATCTATACAAGACCCAAAGGGGCTGGTACCGGGCTGGGGGTCGGGGGGTACCCATGCAATTTTTCTCAATGATTTTAATCCATATTGCCGGGACCAGACATTACATTAAAGCCGCAAGCAGTTTTAAATGACTTTTATTCCTTTAGAAATGTCATTTTGTGCAGGGACAGTTCTAAACACGGAAAACACGTGCCACTTCACACTATACTATACTACACTATACTACTACTATAGACACCCCCCACGGTACGATATTTAAAGGAATATTTCACTTTTTTTTCACTTTAAGCATAATTAAAATCACTGCTCCCGAAAAAAATTTAGTTTTTAAAACTTTTTTTTGCATTGATACATGTCCCCTGGGGCAGGACCCAGGTCCCCAAACCCTTTTTAGGACAACTTGCATATTAGCCTTTATAATTAGCACTTTTGATTTCGAACGTTCGAGTCCCATAGACTTTAACGGGGTTCTAAAGTTTGCGCAAACTTTCAGTCCGCTCGCAGGTTCTGGTGCAAACCGGGGGGTGTTCAGCTCATCCCTACAAGGGAGCTTCTAAATCTTCAGGGAACTAATAGAACAAAATGTGCCTGGTGCCAACTTAATCCTTCATGTTTTAACCTTCCACTGGGTAAGCCTATTTTGACTGTATTATAGCCACTTTTCTGGCTTTCTAATAGGGTTTTCTGTAAATATTCTATATTTTAGCAATGCTGGCCTATCTCGGTATATGTACAGTAGAAGCACTGTAAAAAGAAACTGTCAGATCACAGGAAAATGTGCTTTCCTCTTCTTCCAGTAAACCCCACAGACGTGTTCTTCATTATTTAACATAAAGACAGCAATAAATGGAGGCTACTACAGAGTTAGATATTTTTTAAGATTTATCATGTAATTGCCTCTGTCTTGCTCCTGATGAGGGGGCTCCTGGGATCAGCAAATCACTAATTCTGGTCTGAGAATCTCAGCACTGAGGTCATAAATTCGCAGGTTATTTCCTGAGCTGGTTATAATGCTCTGGTTTTATTTAAAAGCTTTTGATGCATTGGTAGGAAGGGATGCACAAGGATTCTCTGGCAGAGAGCAGGTTAAACTGGCCATTCAAACCTCTGACACCCTTGTGTATACTAGTCATTGGATAAGCTTTGTCTGTTTCATATATTTACAAAGCCTTGAGTGGTGATTTAATGAAGTGTAAGTCATTTGATGGGCTTTTAATTATGTTGCTATAATTAACATTATGACTATTACCCAACAGATACTGCAATCTAAATACAAATTCACTTATTTTGCAAAGGGGCAGCAAGATAAGCCAGAAATAGTATCACCTAAGAACCACATATTTTGATGTCTTTAATATATGCTAATTTAACAGGGTTATACGCGTAATAGGGGTCACCAGAAGATGCACAGAAACAACATAAAGAGCCACATAAGTCATTATATTAGAGTGTTCTATTCAAGAATATGTAGTCCCGTGGCATCATTCTGGCTATGCATCCCAGAATGCAATGCTGAAAAAGAGTAAACGAAAGCAAATTTTAGTAAAGGTGTGTAAATGTTACATCCTTTTGTAGCGCACCCCCTAAGGAGATGCAAGTAACCTGGTATCCCCCACCCTGCACAGCCAGGCACACCAAATTTTCACATGCACTCTTGAGTCTTTTTGTTATTTATTGAGGGTAATAACTTGGATAGGGATGGGAGGTTATATGGGGTGCCCATTGGACTTCAACAACAACTTCAGGGACAACTCTTCTTATGTACAGTCTCTATATGCAGCTCCTCTTCTTCCTCCCGCACATGCGTGCATAACCTAGCTGGAACACTGTTAATAGCTGACAGTCACTCAGTCAAATGAAAGCAATAATAGCCCATTACCGGCAGGAACCCGAGACCCCTTAGAGGTGTAGTAGAGTTTCAGTGTCTAAATTGCATCCCTCCTGTGGCTATTGATCCCAGCACCACCTCTTCAGGCACTGTGAACCCGCCTGGCTGTAGCTATCCCTTTCACTAGCCCTCCAGGCTAACTTCTCTCCACAGTCCTCCAGACTGACACTCACCAGCCCACCCGGCAGAATCTCAGGAGATCTTCAAGACGTGCTGACCTGGAAAGCAGGGGACGGACAGGATCACCATGTATTACACACAAATGAAGCAATACAAGGAGAACAGGATACTTTTTAACACAAGTACATAGTACAACAGACACATATAAGGAACATAAAATGCGGGTGGAGAAACAGTAGTACACTGATCTTTCCAGTAAATGGGGGGGTCAGTACATGTTTGACCACAGGACGACAGGTAGGCTTTCCTCCCAGCACAGCCAGAAAGCTAACCACACTGGGATGGATGTGTTCTCATGCCAAACTTGGTCAGTTTGAAATGGCAAAGCAGGTGACTGGCAGGATCACTAGGTATTACACACAAAGGAAGCAATACAAAGAGAACAGGGAACTTTTTAACACAAGTACATGGTACATCAGGAGCATATCAGAAACATCAAAAGTTGGGGTAACATATTCGTTAAGTATTCCTGTGTCCAGGACAACAATGCTTTGTGTAGATACAGTTTAATGGCTGATTTGCATGGCCACTGATGGATGGTTTCATCTTTTTTCGGTATTCAACTTTTTTCGTTATTTCAACTTTATTAAAATATCACAAGTAAAGTAAAATGGTTCTAAAGCTAGGACATTTACCTTTAAGTGATTGTAAAGTTAGATTATTTAAAAATAAAATAACAAAAATTGTATAATTGCAGTACCTGCTCTGTGCAATGGTTTTTCACAGAGCAGCCCCCTGGCACTCCAGGCTCCTCCTCTTCTGTGTGTGCCCCCATAGCAAGCGGCTTGCTATGGGGGCACATGTGCGGGCTTGCCCCCAAGCCGTACTGCCTGTATCCATTCACACAGACAGTGTGGCTCGGCCTCTGCCCCCATTCCCTGCTCACAATTTGAATGACAACAGCAGGAGCCAATGGCTCCTTCTGCTGCCCGAGTCCCTGTGAGAAGAGGAAGAAAGGGGAGAGGAAACTGCAGCCAGGCACAACGCTGGATTTCTGACAGGCTCAGATAAGTGTCTGGGGTGGGGGGATAGTAAGTGGGGTGTTTTTTAGCTTAATGAAGGGAATGCATTAAAGTAGAAAACACCCAGCCTTAAGAAAAATGAAAATGAAACAATCCTGCGAGCCACCACTCCTATAAGCTTAAGTTTAGAAACAAAGCTGCTAGCGTGAAACACGTCTCATAAATCGTGCCAAATACAAAATAAAATAAAGAAAACGCAGCGCTAATGAAATGGTGGTGCACACACCACTATATAAAAAAGGGGGTAAGTGTCCAGTAATTGATGTAGATATGTGCAAGCAAATAATGCAAATGAATATAAATATACAATCCAATTAAATCCGCATCACACTAAAGTGCATCAGTGCATAGACACGTGTGGTAAATAATAGCGATAAACAATACAATCCTTAAATAATGACACACAAGTCCATATATAAGCATAAAAAAGAGGAAAGGGGTTTTGGGACTTTAAATGAAGCAGAAACCAAAGGGGTAGCTGCCTCCATCCCTATCAATATGTGTATAAAAGAAAAGAGCAAGAAGTGGGACTTTAAATGAAGCACACAGCAGTAAAATGAGAGGTCAAGCAACTGGGAAAATTAGATTTGTTTTTATTTTATATTGTATATTCATTTATAGCATATGTTGGGCATACAGCCTCTGAACAATAAATGTTTTCAAAACAAATTACATAAGAATACACAGTCTAAATACCTTTGCTTAGTGGATACAGAGATAACATGGTAAAAATGGTAAAGAGTTAAAAACATGAATACAGTCATATGAAATAATAAAGAGTTCATGGTACAAATGATGATGGTGATACATAAAGGCTCGACGCATTTCGCGGCCTTATAGCCGCTCATCAGGAGCATAAACCATGGAATTTTAATCTAAAATGAAAGAAGTACATGTCTGAATAACCTTAAATATTTTTGGATTGTGAATTATGAATAATGGGGGAATGCAAAATATGGTAAAAATGAGTACAGAAAAAGTAAAACGGGGGAAAAAAAAGGGGGGTTCATTTTATGGCAAAAACGTACATGTGCGAACCGTACGAACGTGGCGCGCCAGCAAGAATCACCAGTGCATGTCAAAGCTCCAACTCCGGCGCTTGGGGTGGTCTGAAAGGGCGGCAACAACCAACAAAGACAGGTCCCAAACAGGTGAGTGTTGATGGATACCCTGAACTAGGGTGAGAAAAATAACCCCATATGGGGGACCTGAAATGTAATTAAATGTGGTGATGAGTATTGTATGTATGAATATATATGTGTAAGATATAAGGATAAAATGTATGGAGGGTGAGTGCATACTTTTTCTGTACAAATTTTTACCATATTTTGCCTTCCCCCATTATTCATAATTCCCAATCCAAAAATATTTAAGATTATTCAGACATGTACTTCTTTCATTTTAGATTAAAATCCCATGGTTTATGCTCCTGATGAGCGGGTATAAGGCTGTGAAACGCGTTGAGCCTTTAATTATCACCATCATCATTTGTACCATGGACTCTTTATTATTTCATATGACTGTATTCATGTTTTTAACTCTTTACCATTTTTACCATGTTATCTCTGTATCCACTAAGAAAATTTAGACTGTGTATTCTTATGTAATTTGTTTTGAAAACATTTAAACATTTATTGTTCAGAGGCTGTATGCCCAACATATGCTATAAATGAATATACAATATAAAATAAAAACAAATCTAATTTTCCCAGTTGCTTGACCTCTCATTTTACTGCTGTGTGCTTCATTTAAAGTTCCACTTCTTGCTCTTTTCTTTTATCCATATATAACTATTCTTAGGTGCTTCCGTGCATATAAAAAAGTGAATAAAAAAAATATTCCACAGTGCTTCAGTGCATGTAATAATCAATAGCAGCGATCCTAGGGTGATGTTTAGTACAGTTCATACAGTAACACACGGCCCAGTGAGCGATCCAAAAGTCATGCCAAGGTGTAGTCACACAGGTGCTCCCCTATGGTATTGGACGCTCACCTCAGAGTGACAATTTCCCCCTGAAGAAGATACGACGCCCCCTGTATCGAAACGCGTTGGGGAGGGGACAGGATGGCAGGAGAGTCTGTGTGAGGCTGCGGAGGACTTTCTACCATATCCCGATTTTTGTATTTTGCAACGGGCCTGTTATAGAATGGTGCACTATCGCATCTGTAATGTGTGAGTACCCCGGTAGGGGATTTCTTTTATTTAAATAAATATTTCAAAACGTTACTTGCACCATCCGGTTTTTCTTATATATTTTATGGTCTGGAGATACTTACCAAGGAGACCAGGAACCCAGGATTATCCATTAGAAGCCAGGTGTGGTTCATATGTGTGCACAGACCAAGCTTAGTTGCAAGGTCGCACGCTCTGAGGTGAGTGTCCATTACCATAGGGGAGCACCTGTCTGACTACACCTTGGCATGACTTTTGGATCACTCGCTGGGCCATGTGTTACTGTATGAACTGTACTAAACATCACCCTAGGATCGCTGCTATTGATTATTACATGCACTGAAGCACTGTGAAATATTTTTTTACTCATTTTTTTATATGCACTGAAGCACCTAGGAATACTTATATATGGACTTGTGTGTCATTATTTAAGAATTATATTGTTTATCACTATTATTTACCACGCATGTCTATGCACTGATGCACTTTAGTGTGATGCGGATTTATTTGGATTGTATATTTATATTCGTTTCCCGGTGGGCCGATGGCTCAGTGGGGCGTTTTAAAGAAAAAACTTTTTTTTTTTGTGCCCGTTTTTTTATGCAGTTCGGCGGCAGAGGGAGCGTGGCAGCAAACAGCGGCGGGGATTCGGGGAAGGTGGCCAGCGAGGAGGGCAGTTGGATGTAAAATTCAGAGGAGGGAGAAGAGCTCCACCCCCTCCCTGACCACAGAGGAGGCGGACAGTAGTGAGCGCGGCCACCCCGGCGCTCCCAGAACCTCGTGTCCTCCACCACCTCTCAGCTCCAGGAACCATGCGGCCTGGGCCGGAGGGCAGGCTGACTGGGAGCCCGGAGGAAGAGAACATGCGCCGCTGTAAGGAGCAGAGCAGCAAGAGCACCCCCCGGATCAAGAGGCAGACTCGGCGCTGCCGCTGCTGGCCATCAGGTACCTGGCATCCTACACAAACATGCCAGAACACTGAGACAGCGGGGAGGTGAGCAGAGGAGGGACTGCAGAAAGGGACAGTGCTATGTGGTCTGTCTTAGCCCTCCCCTCTTTCTCTCAGCCCCCTCTGTTTCTCAGTCCCCCCTCTTTCAGCCCCCTCCTCTATCTCTCAGACCCCTCCTCTGTCTCTCAGACCCCCCCTCTGTCTCTCAGACCCCCCCTCTGTCTCTCAGCTCTCCTCCTCTGTCTCTCAGCTCTCCTCCTCTGTCTCTCAGCTCTCCTCCTCTGTCTCTCAGCTCTCCTCCTCTGTCTCTCAGCTCTCCTCCTCTGTCTCTCAGCTCTCCTCCTCTGTCTCTCAGCTCTCCTCCTCTGTCTCTCAGCTCTCCTCCTCTGTCTCTCAGCTCTCCTCCTCTGTCTCTCAGCTCTCCTCCTCTGTCTCTCAGCTCTCCTCCTCTGTCTCTCAGCTCTCCTCCTCTGTCTCTCAGCTCTCCTCCTCTGTCTCTCAGCTCTCCTCCTCTGTCTCTCAGCTCTCCTCCTCTGTCTCTCAGCTCTCCTCCTCTGTCTCTCAGCTCTCCTCCTCTGTCTCTCAGCTCTCCTCCTCTGTCTCTCAGCTCTCCTCCTCTGTCTCTCAGCTCTCCCCCTCTGTCTCTCAGCTCCCCCTCTGTCTCTCAGCTCCCCCTCTGTCTCTCAGCTCCCCCTCTGTCTCTCAGCTCCCCCTCTGTCTCTCAGCTCCCCCTCTCAGCTCCCCTTCTGCCTCTTAGACCCCTCCTCTGTCTTTCATACCCCCACTGTCTCTCAGACCCCCACTGTCTCTCAGACCCCTCCTCTGTCTCTCACCTCTCCCCCTCTGTCTCTCACCTCTCCCCCTCTGTCTCTCACCTCTCCCCCTCTGTCTCTCAGCCCCCCCTGTCTCTCAGCCCCCCCTCTGTCTCTCAGCTCCCCCTCTCAGCTCCCCTTCTGCCTCTTAGACCCCTCCTCTGTCTTTCATACCCCCACTGTCTCTCAGACCCCCACTGTCTCTCAGACCCCTCCTCTGTCTCTCACCTCTCCCCCTCTGTCTCTCACCTCTCCCCCTCTGTCTCTCAGCCCCCCCTGTCTCTCAGCCCCCCCTCTGTCCCTCAGCTCCCCCCTCTGTCCCTCAGCTCCCCCCTCTGTCCCTCAGACCCCCTGTCTCTTAGACCCCCCTCTGTCTCTCAGTCCCCCCCTCTGTCTCTCAGTTCCCGTGTCTCTCAGTCCACCCTCTTTTAGGCCCTCCTCTATCTCTCAGACCCCCCTCTGTCTCTCAGACCCCTCCTCTGTCTCTCAGCTCCCCCCTCTGTCTCTCAGCTCCCCCCTCTGTCTCTCAGCTCCCCCCTCTGTCTCTCAGCTCCCCCCTCTGTCTCTCAGCCCCCCCCACTGTCTCTCAGCCCCCCCCACTGTCTCTCAGCCCCCTCCACTGTCTCTCAGCCCCCTCCACTGTCTCTCAGCCCCCTCCACTGTCTCTCAGCCCCCTCCACTGTCTCTCAGCCCCCTCCACTGTCTCTCAGCCCCCTCCACTGTCTCTCAGCCCCCTCCTCTGTCTCTCAGCTCCCCCCTCTGTCTCTCAGCTCCCCCCTCTGTCTCTCAGCTCTCCTCCTCTGTCTCTCAGCTCTCCTCCTCTGTCTCACAGCTCTCCTCCTCTGTCTCACAGCTCTCCTCCTCTGTCTCACAGCTCTCCTCCTCTGTCTCACAGCTCTCCTCCTCTGTCTCTCAGCTCTCCTCCTCTGTCTCTCAGCTCTCCTCCTCTGTCTCTCAGCTCTCCTCCTCTGTCTCTCAGCTCTCCTCCTCTGTCTCTCAGCTCTCCTCCTCTGTCTCTCAGACCCCTCCTCTGTCTCTCAGCTCCCCCTGTCCCTCAGCCCCCTATCTCTCAGCTCCCCCCTCTGTCTCTCAGCTCCCCCTCTGTCTCTCAGCTCCCCTTCTGTCTCTCAGCCCCCTCTGTCTCTCAGCTCCCTCCCATTGTCTCTTAGCTCCCCCCTCTGTCTCTCAGCTTCCCCCTCTGTCTCTCAGCTTTCCCCTCTGTCTCTCAGCTTTCCCCTCTGTCTCTCAGCTTTCCCCTCTGTCTCTCAGCTTTCCCCTCTGTCTCTCAGCTCCCTCCCATTGTCTCTTAGCTCCCTCCCATTGTCTCTTAGCTCCCCCTCTGTCTCTCAGACCCCTCCTCTGTCTCTCAGCCCCCTCCTCTGTCTCTCAGCCCCCTCCTCTGTCTCTCAGCCCCCTCCTCTGTCTCTCAGCCCCCTCCTCTGTCTCTCAGCCCCCTCCTCTGTCTCTCAGCCCCCTCCTCTGTCTCTCAGCCCCCTCCTCTGTCTCTCAGCCCCCTCCTCTGTCTCTCAGCCCCCTCCTCTGTCTCTCAGCCCCCTCCTCTGTCTCTCAGCCCCCTCCTCTGTCTCTCAGCCCCCTCCTCTGTCTCTCAGCCCCCTCCTCTGTCTCTCAGCCCCCTCCTCTGTCTCTCAGCTCCCCCCTCTGTCTCTCTGCCCTTTCCTCTGTCTTTTTCACTCCCTGACTCTTAGGCTGCTTTCACACTGGGGCGGGCATTGACGGTGAAACACTGCTAGTTTTAGCAGCACTTTACTGTCGTTTTAGCTGCGCTATTTGGCTTCTAGCAGGTGCTTTTAACCCTGGCTAGCAGCCGTGTAGCGCTGCTGCCGAAGTGCTTTGCAGGCGCTTCAGCAGCGGTGGCCATTAATTTCAATGGGCAGGAGCGGTGTGTACACCGCTCCTCCACCGCCCCAAAGATGCTGCTTGGAGGACTTTCACACTGGGACTGCAGCGGAGGCGTTTTTCAGGCGCTTTACAGGCGCTTTACAGGCGCTATTTTTAGCCCAAAATCGCCTCAGTGTGAAAGGGGTCCTACACTCACCCCCTCTTTTTTACACTCACTCCATCTCTCTTACACTCCCCCCCCCCTCTCTCACCCACCCCCTCTCACCCCCTTTCCCTCAACCCTCCCTCTCTCTCTCTCTCTCTCTCATTCCCCTCTCGCTCACCCTCTCATGATATACAATAATGGATGTAGGGGCCTTTTGGTGGGCGTGGTTTTTTGGGGGAAGGGGGCAGCATTTTATTGAATTAAAGTGGGCCGGTCTGGATGAAGTCCAGGGCCAAATTTTTGTCCCTGTCCAGGCCTGATGTCAGATGAGGGGTGGCATCAGAGGTCTTATGTTTGATATATCAGTAATGTACCAGCTATAGAGGGAGACTGAGCTGCATGTGCTACCCAGCAATTCCTCCTAGATATACTGTATTGGTTGCCTGTGAAGGTGTAATGGGTGAAAAAGGAGTTACCTGCTTGGGACTCTTAAGTGCGTTTGGTAAAGTGCGTTTGGTAGTTAGCTGGATCATCCTCACTATCTCCACTGCAAGTTCAGTAAGGCATGACAAATATAAACTCCAAGTGATGTTGTTCAGATAAACCATAGAGCCACTAATTCTGCACCACAGCTGCTAATGGACTTACAGTTTCTACCGTATCTTGCATTCAAATTATGGTTCAACTAGAACTGTTCTGTAAATACCCCTTGGGCTATTGTATTGTTACAATTTTATTTATACGTCTTTCCTGAATTGGAGAACCATAGAGAAGTAGACTTTAGATGGGTTCCCAAATGTCTACATGACTGTTATGGCTCGACCTGTATTTTAAACCCATATCTCTGATATGTAAGATGCTTGACCTCAGATATTAGCAGCGGCTCATCTAATGCTGTACTTTATTATTTTCTTCAGAACATGTTAAGTGCACAGTTGCCTTGAGAATCTCTATAGCTGCTTCTCATTCATTAGACCTGCATCCCTTATAAGCCCTATTCTAATGCAATATACTGTCTGTCACACCATTCTGCTGTCTATGCGGTCCCTTGCTGCACCTGAACTCCATTTCTCTATTGCATGAACAGATCACTGCTTCACCAGGATTTGAAGCCAGCCAATTATCTTTTTGATAGGCAACTATCATGTCAGGGTATGGTTATTTTATCACTTTATGAAAATACTTGATGGCCATTATCATGTCAAGGTATGAAACATCTGTTGTTCTAAATCTCTGTTACTGGTTTTTAGTAGACACTGTTATATTCTGTTTAGGCCAGTGACTATAACCACAGCACTGTAAGTGTCAATTTGGCTGTGGCCACTATTATACCATTGCTTTCAATTTGGTGTGCCGCTATTAACCCCTCCTCTTGCCCCACCCAATTTTAGGCTCTGCAAACTTTTAAAAGTTCCCAGGTATGCTCATTACATCAAGGTTAATCCATTTCCTTTCATTGAGCTATCTGATGATGATATAGAGTAATATGGAATGACTTGTCTACTTGGCCTACCATCCAGAATAAAAAAGAATCAGATTTTTTTCTGCACTGGCTAAGCTCTTGCAATTTTGTGTCTTGTCACCAAACACTGTTGTTAAAGGTGGTAAAAGCAGGAGTTTTACTTAATGATGACGATGAAGGGGGCTAACACCCTGGGATCCATTAATTGCACTCATGTTGTACATGCACAATAATGCTGCAAGAGGTGTGCTGAAATAGGAAGCATTTCTTCTCCGGCATGTGCTGTGTGATTTCCTCAACTGCATCAGGAATGTAAATTCAGGGATTTCTGGAAATAGTCACAATACCTCTATCCTGTGTCAATCAGCCTTATGCCAAAAATTACAGTGAAGATAGATGTCAGATGACCGGCTTGGGTGTTATACATCTTTTATCATTTATTGTAATATGGGTGGTTTTTAAGTGGTACTCCAGGTACAAATTTCAGCTCATGTCCACAGTTCATTATCCTACCTTAAAGGGGAGTTCCAGCCTTTTTTTATGTTTATTAAAAGTCAGCAGCTACAAAAAGTGTAGCTGCTGGCTTTTAATAAACATACACTTGCCTGTTCCACTGTCCAGCGACGCGATGCCCGGAGCTCCGCTCCTCTCCCCCCCTTCTCCACCGGTGCCTCCACAGCTTTCGGCTTCACGGCCGGGGACTCACTGCGCATGCGCTAACGGCGCAGCGCTCTCTTAGTGGACAGGCGATCGCCTGGGACCTGTCACGTCCCAGGTGATCACCTACAGGGAGGGGCCGCCAAAAGGCGATATGACAAATCGCCTAGGCGACCCCAGGGCGGAAGGAGGAAGTGGGACAGGAAGTCCCACTCCTACTGAAGCCCCCACTCCCCCCCAAAAAAATTACATACCAAATGTGGCATGTAAGGGGGCGAGGAGTGGATTAAGCGGAAGTTCCAAATTTGGGTGGAACTCCGCTTTAACTTCATCTGTGTCAAGCATTTCTTGTTTCCTTGTATTCCTGGCTGGTGAAGGTAGGATTTTTCTTACTGCTAATAGCACCACCAATTCTCCTACTCATTACTGTACCTGTGAATTACTGACTTTAGATGTTAAGGCTTACTTTAACCCCTCAAAGTAAACATAGCAGCACACTTTCAAACCATGGAGTAAATATCCAAGAAAACAGATAATTTGTATATCCTGGGGCAATTTAAAAACAGCTATTGCAGATATGATTTCGCAGTTGTATTAAAAAAAAGAAAGCTGCACAGCATTCATTCCCCTACATTCACCGGTTGCACCATTAGCTGAATGTACCTTTATAGTGCAGCAAATCATACTGCCAAACATAAGTTGGACGAGGCTTATGTAAATAAGCTTTTTAGTGAAATGTCCCTTAAAAGAAAAACTCAAATATGGTAAGTGTTCTGAAGTATTTTTTCTATTCCATCAAATGCCATGTGTCAATACACTTGCTTTACTTATAGAGAGGATGTCCTCATGGTACCTTAAATACTGCAGCATTAGCCATATATTCCTAAGCGGTCCTTGTTTTCCTTCAGTGACTTGTTCTGTTTCCCTCTGTATCTCACATAACTCCAGGGGTGACATGTTTAAAGCAGAACTTGTGCTGTTAATGGAATGCTTTAACAGTCATATATTCCACTGTCCTCGGAGCAGCAGAGATTAAATATGGGATATCCTCAGTGAGCAATTCATCCAAACTGCCTGAATTATATATCCTGGCCAGATAACACCTGGGAATTTCATCCCGCAAGGTTTCAGTTAAAATAATGCAGTCCAGCAGAAAGTAGAGTAGCTTTTAGCATTAAATGTTGAAATCTACAAATTCCATTCAGCAACTTCTTAGTAATGTGCTTCTAGGTTAAAGTAACATTAAAAAAGAGCAAAAGTGAAGGGACACGAAATCAGTAAGCTTCCATAATATGAGAATATATATAGTATATTTTACAGATGATCTGCAGAATTCTCTTTACTAAAGCCTAAAACAAGCCTATGGATAATTTTCTGTTTTTAAAAGTAAAAGGATAAAGGTGAGTTCTGGAGATTTAACCTTAAACAGCCAGCCATTTTATTTTTCTCAAAGTAGAAGTTCTGCCTAATAGCAGGTACCACAAGGTGCTTCTTTTTACCGTTATTATGTAGAAAAAGATTTTCTGTGTTTCCCTCTAAAACTGGTTTTACTTTGTTACTGTGACCTCTACTTTCCTGGCCTCTGCCCTAACAAGAAACCTAGAGTTCTTTTAACAGTTTTTAGGTATATGTAAATGGTAAAGTTACTACCTTAAGGCCCCTTTCACATTTATACGACTTGTCCCATGATTTGTGATGGCAAAGTAGCATGACAAGTAGTTTCCCATGATTTCCAATGACAACCATTCATATTAGTACGACTTCAAGTCGTTCCGACTTCAAAGTAGTCCCTGTACTACTTTGGCCTGATTTTGATGCCACTTACACAGGCATTCCTTGAAATCGTGGCAAAATTGCGGCCGCGAATCACGGCAAAATCGCTGTAAAATTGCGTGACTTTGAAATCGCTCAAGTGTGAAAGGGGCCTTAGGCAACACTATGCATTCATTATAACATAAACCTGACAACCCTGCTGATTTGGATACATTTATCAATGAAAAGTGTACTTTAGCTGTCCAGTGAATTACAGTTCACCAATAGGAAAGAATGTTTGCATTACTAAGAGGACCCTTTTGCTATACTCCGGGCATTGGAACGAGGAGTTGGGTAGTAGGGTAAATATTTAACATAGCAGACTGTACAAAGGAGTATGGGCAATTAAGTATAGCACAATTTCACTTTTAGTGATCTTGTACTCATCCCTATGTTAAGAATGACTAGCACAAAAATAAAAAAATATCTGTCTATAATATAAGAAAATATTTTTAATTGACTAAAAGATGTGTGTCCAGCATTATGATTTGCTTCAATGTAATAAAAACATTTTAACTTTATCAAATTTTAGTTGCAAATAATCTTTCAAATTTTTACACATTTGGACTGCTGTACAACTCTACATTTAGTAGATTGTAAAATCAGATTGAAATGTGTTTGCAACTTTAAGAAGACAGATGAGCACTTCTAGTGTGATTTCTAATTAATGAGCAATTGCTGCAACTTTTATCACACATCTTCATGTACCATGATTAAACTGAGTTTGTGTATAGAACACACACCTTTTAAAACAGCAGATTAGTAAAGAATTAATGAATTGCTGTGCTGTGTAAAATTTGGTAACCGCTGTGGTCCTATATTTTAGAGCACCCTGATCCTAAATTATTGTCAGATATTATGAGATATGGTCTTATAGCGTAGAGCAGTTTGTTCCTTAATTACTATCAGATAGAACTACAATGCCCACTAGTTAAAAACTATAGAGGCTATTTAATTTATCAGTTTGACACAAAATCACCCAAATCCTCCAAACCTGATTTTGGTCAAATAAGCCATCTTCTTCATATGAATGGTCCTTCCAAAACTGGGGCATACAGGTATGTGCAGAAAGTGAATTATACAAGCACCACTAAACTGAGAATTGATGCCCTCCTTTATATTGAATAAAATAAAATAAGAACAAACATTTAGAAGTTACCCACTGTAACCAAATATAATTTTTGTTTAGCCGCTCATTTTTTGTTCTTATTTTGTTTTTTCAAATTTAACGAAGCTAAATGAATATGCTTTATCATCTTAGGGTTAAACTTTAGTGAGCAGTAAGTCTATGACATATCTCCCATTGGACAAATTGGAACAGAATTTTTGCCATTTTACAAGAATAAAAGGATTAATCAGATAATATTCCAGGCTTACTAATGATTATTTAAGGGAGGGTTGGCATCAGTCTTACTACTTTTTTAGAACCAAGTCAGCATTCTATCCACATCAAACTAAAGGCCCCTTCTTTCTGCTTCAATAGAATCTATTGAGCTTTCAACAATTTACAGTTATTATGTCACAGGAAGAGAAATAGTTTAGTCTTTACGTTATGCTCAAAATAAGTTACCATAAAAGTTATTAGTTTGTTTCAGCATTCAGAATGTGCAAATAACAATCCCTGGGATATATCATCCTAGAATTGGGAATTATTACTTGAGAGGGGTATAATTTCCATCACAGCCAACCAGGGATTGGGAAAGAAACAGTAACTAGGAAAGACCAACAGAGGCAAAGGGTCGAGGGGAGAAAAAGAGGGGGAAAAGGGGGGTTGACAGGCAGGAGAAAGGGAGGGAGAAAGATTAGCCAATGTTCCTTGGAATAGATTTTTAATGTTAGGGAAGCTTAAAGTGATATTAAAGTGTAGCACACCCCCGTAGGAGCTGCTGGCTTTAATTTGGGCCTTGCACGCTACCTCAGTATTCGTTGTTTAGGGGAAGAAAGTCTGTAGAAACTCCAATGTCCACACAGGATGTAAAACCTTCTGCTGTTAGGTATTGTTTTCCTTTTGCATAAAACATACGAAGAATAGTAGAAGGGTGATGTCACGTACCTGACGGTGACGAGCCCGGATCTGCAGAGGGAGGCCTCTCTTACGGCTTCCACCGGCGGCCCCTGGTACTGAAGACAGGAGGCACGGAGGTAGAAGGGGTACGAGTGCCTGGCAGGATGGATCAAGGTAGAGTAGAGTCTGAAGACTGGGACGGATCCAGGCACCCAGGAAGTATGGCAGGCTGAACCGGAACCAGGAACACAGCAACTGGACTGGAACTGATGAGACTGGCTGGACTGGAACCAGGATACAGCAACTGGACTGGAACAAGCAACTGGACTGGAACTAGGAACAAGCAACTGGACTGGAACTGATGAGGCTGACTGGACTGGAACCAGGACACAGCAACTGGAGAGATTGGTCGGACAAGCCGGGTCGGTAGTATTGGCTGGCGGCAAGGTACTGGAGGATCAGAGGCAGGCAGGAAACTGGAAGGGTCAAGGTAAGCCGGGTCGGATGCAGGTAAATACACGAATCAGGTCTCTTTGGGTACTACACGCTGTAGAGCAGACAGCAGGGACTGTCTGTCACAGGCATGTTTAAATAGCTCTTCTGGCGCGCTTTGTGGAGCGTGCGTGCGCCCCCGCTAAGCGCGTGCACGTGCTCGCCATCGTGCCCGCGCGCGTGGACGTGCCCGAGATTCGGAATCAGGAAGTCCAGGAATCCTGTAGCTGACAGGATTTCTATGACATTGCCCCCCCAAGGGGCAGCCTCCGGATGCCCAGCCGGGTGAACCTTCCAGGGTGAGTCCTTTTGAAAGCCTGTATCAAACTCCTGGCATGGATATTCTCCTCGGGTTCCCATGAGTTTTCCTCGGGTCCGTAGCCCTTCCATTTAATTAGGAATTGGTTCTGGTTTTTTTTTCTCCTGAAGTCCATGATAGCTTCTACTTCGAATTCCTGCTCACCGTCAATAATGATCGGATCAGGGTGATCCGGCTTCCGATCTGGAAACGGATTAGAGACTGTGGGTTTTAGGAGAGAGACATGAAAAACTGGATGGATTCTAAGAGAGTCAGGAAGTTCCAATTCATAAGCTACTTCATTAATTTTCCTCTTAACAGGGAATGGACCTAAAAATTTGGGGCCCAGTTTTTTAGAAGGGCATGCCATTCTTAGGTTTGTGGTAGATAGCCATACTTGGTCGCCGGGTACCAACACTAATTCACCCCGTCTCTTCTTGTCATAGATTGTCTTGTTGCGTTCTTGAGTCTTGGTCATGGTCTCTTGTAGAAGCTGGTTATTGACCGAGAAAAAATTTAACTTTTCCTGGACTGCAGGTACAGGACACTCAGGAAGGGAATTAGGCAGAAAAGTAGGATGAAAACCATAGTTTGCAAAGAAAGGAGTCTGGCAGGTAGCGGAGTGGATGGAATTGTTATACGCAAATTCGGCCAACGGAAGTAGGGAAACCCAGTTGTCCTGAGCAAAAGAGGAGAAGCATCGCAGGTATTGCTCGAGCGTCTGATTCGTTCTCTCCGTTGGTCTGTGGATGGTAAGCAGAGGAAAACGATAATTCGATTTTCAAGGTTTTGCAAAGGGATCTCCAGAATCGAGAGGTAAATTGAACCCCGCGATCGGAAACAATATTGGCTGGTACCCCGTGGAGTCTGACTATTTCTCTGATGAATACCTGTGCGGTTTCAGGAGCGGAGGGAGTCCCTTTCATAGGGATGAAGTGTGCCATCTTGGACAGACGGTCCACAATAACGAAGATGGTGGAATGGTTCTCGGCCGGGGGTAACTCGACAATGAAGTCGATGGACAACATTCTCCAGGGCCTATCTGGAACGGGTAAGGGTTTTAGTAGTCCCCAGGCCTTGGATCTGGAACCCTTGTTTCGGGTGCAAGTTGTACAAGAATCTACAAACCTCCTACAGTCTTCACGTACTCGAGGCCACCAGAAGGTGCGCTGTACCAGGTCAGTGGTCTTGGCAACGCCAAAATGCCCGGCCAGGGCGTGGTCGTGGCAGAGTTCTAATGCGGTTACTCTTAGTTTCTCAGGTACGTAGATTCTGTCTTGGTACCACAATAGTCCATCCTTAACCTGCAATTCCGGCTCGGAGAACTGTCTCTGCCCGGTGGAAGCTTGTTTGATTTGAGTGAACAGGTTCTCCTGTAGAAGAAGGAAATTTCCGGGGGCAAGGATGGTATCAGGCGGAGAAGTCTCCTTGGACTTATGGAACATCCGAGACAGGGCGTCAGGCTTAATATTCTTGGCCCCAGGACGATAAGTAACATGAAAAGAGAACCGGGAGAAGAAGAGTGCCCACCTGGCTTGCCGTGGATTCAATCTTCTCGCGGCTTTCAGGTACTCCAGGTTCTTGTGGTCAGTGAATATTAGGATCGGATGAGCCGCGCCCTCCAGCAGGTACCGCCATTCCTCTAGTGCAGACTTGATCGCTAGTAGCTCCCGATCCCCCACGTCGTAGTTCCTCTCCGCTGCAGAAAGCTTGCGGGAGAAGAAGGCTACTGGGTGGAGCAAGGCTTTGACTCCCTGTCTTTGGGACAGTATTGCTCCTACCGCTATTTCGGAGGCGTCTACCTCAAGTACGAATGGTAGTGAGGAGTCTGGGTGTTTCAAGATAGAGGCTGAGGTAAATAGGGCCTTCAGGCGTTCAAAAGCTTCTTGGGCTTCAGGAGACCAGTGAAAACGTGTTCCTTGCTTGGTGAGTTGAGTAATGGGTGCGATAATAGCTGAAAACCCCCTGATGAACTTGCGGTAGAAGTTGGCGAATCCAACGAAACGTTGGATTCCCTTCTTGTCCACCGGTTCTGGCCAGTCCAGGATTGCGGTAATCTTTTGAGGATCCATCTTGATGCCCTCGCTGGAAATGATTAACCCCAGAAATGATATACTCTCTTGCTCGAACTCGCATTTTTCGGCCTTCGCATACAGGCCATGCTGGCGGAGCCGACCCAACACATTTTTGACATGTCTGCGATGAGAATCAAGGGAGGAAGAAAAAATTAAGATATCATCAAGATAAACAATAACAAAGAGGTCTAGGAAGTCCCGTAGAACATCGTTGATAAAATACTGGAAAGTGGCAGGGGCGTTACACAACCCGAATGGCATTACCAAGTACTCAAAATGTCCATACCGGGTACGGAAGGCGGTCTTCCATTCGTCACCTTCTTTGATACGGATCAAGTTGTAGGCTCCGCGGAGGTCAAGTTTGGTAAAGATGGCGGCAGTTCCTAGTCTCTGAAATAACTCTGGTACCAGGGGGAGAGGGTAGCGATTTTTTACTGTAATTTTATTCAATTCCCGGTAATCCACACAAGGTCGAAGGGTGTGGTCCTTTTTCTCTATAAAAAAGATGCCTGCGCCTGCTGGGGATGTGGAAGGGCGGATGAATCCCTTTTGCAAGTTCTCATCAACATAATTTTTTAAAGCCCCTTGTTCCACCTCCGTTAAAGGGAAGACTCTACCGAACGGAATCTTTGCTCCAGGAAGTAGGTCGATGGGGCAATCGTAGGCCCGATGGGGCGGTAGAGTCTCTGCCTTTTGTTTACTAAATACGTCAAGAAAGTCGTGGTAAACTTCTGGGATGGATTGACGGGTGCCATCTTCGGTGTCAATGCATAGTAACGAGGCCGGCCCAGGAGGTTTATATGTGCCACAGGACTGTTGGCAATAGGAAGAAGGAAAGGCAACTATTCCCGTAGTCCAGTTGATAGTGGGATTGTGGGCTTGTAACCAAGGCATACCAAGGATCAAGGGAAACAACGGAGAAGAGATGATGTCCAGACACAAGCATTCTTGGTGGGTTCCAGAGGTGGTAAAGATGGTAGCGGGTATAGGAGTGGTCTCCTGGGTCACAGGTCCGGACTTAATGACGGAACCATCAGCCAGATGGACACGAAGTCCGTGGGTCTTGGTACGAAGGGGAATTTGGTGTTTAATGGCAAAGGTTGAGTCCATAAAGCAGCTGCATGCTCCGGAATCAATAATGGCAGGTACTTGCAAAGTCCTTCCTGGGAGCTGTAATGAAACAGAGAGGGCAAGGTGAGATGTGGTTTTGGCTTGTAGGTTAGTCATGTTAGAAGAAACTAAAAGAAACTTACGAAGCTTCAGGGGACAGGTTCTAACGAAATGTCCGGGGTCCCCGCAGTACAGGCACAGATTATTTATTCGGCGGCGCTGGCGTTCCTCAGGAGCGAGGGATGGACGAAGGAGCCCGAGCTGCATTGGTTCAGGCGTGTCAGATGTGGGAGTTGGAGGTGTAGCAGGAGCCGAGTACAGGTGACTAGGAGCCCGAGGAAGCATCCAGGTTGGGCGGGAGAAGCCAGTGGTCCTCTCAGCCCTCCGTTCCCTCAGACGTCGGTCAATCTGGATGGTTAGATCAATCAACAGGTTGAGTGTCTGTGGTACACCAACTCTAGCTAGCTCGTCCTTCAAGGAATCGGAAAGTCCTAAGCGAAACTGATGGCGGAGGGCGGCATCATTCCAATTGGTATCCGCACTCCACCGCCTGAATTCTGCCACATAGTCCTCCACTGGTCTGCGTCCTTGTTGAAGGGAACGCAAGGCGGCTTCTGCGGTTACTGAGAGTTGGGGATCTTCGTATAGCTGGGCCAGGGCATCGAAAAAAGCAGCAAGGTTGTTTAGTGATACATCCTTCTGTTCAAAGAGGCGGTGGGCCCAGCTCTGAGGGTCTCCAGCGAGCAAAGAGACCACAAAGCCCACCTTGGTGGCCTCTAGAGAAAAGGTACGGGGCTGTAGGGCAAAATACAGTTCACACGAATTCCGGAAGGCCCTAAACTTGCTCCGATCCCCGGAAAATCTTTCGGGTGTAGGAACCTTAGGTTCAGGAGGAAGCATGACCACTGTGGGTGAGGAACTTGTTCCGGCTGTGGAAGCAGAGGCGTGGGGCCCCTCTTGGATGGCAGAAGGATTGGAGAGGGCCCGCACTTGTTCTTCCAAGCGGGTGTATCCTTGTTGAAGACTCTTGACTGCTTCAGACAAACCTGCCAGGTGCCGACAGAGTTCCTCCATAGGTGAGGCTCCCTGCCCGGGCTCAGACATGGCTGTCTGCTACTGTCACGTACCTGACGGTGACGAGCCCGGATCTGCAGAGGGAGGCCTCTCTTACGGCTTCCACCGGCGGCCCCTGGTACTGAGGATCAAGGTAGAGTAGAGTCTGAAGACTGGGACGGATCCAGGCACCCAGGAAGTATGGCAGGCTGAACCGGAACCAGGAACACAGCAACTGGACTGGAACTGATGAGACTGGCTGGACTGGAACCAGGATACAGCAACTGGACTGGAACCAGGAACAAGCAACTGGACTGGAACCAGGAACAAGCAACTGGACTGGAACCAGGAACAAGCAACTGGACTGGAACTGATGAGGCTGACTGGACTGGAACCAGGACACAGCAACTGGAGAGATTGGTCGGACAAGCCGGGTCGGTAGTATTGGCTGGCGGCAAGGTACTGGAGGATCAGGCAGAAGATTGGTCAAACAAAGCCAGGGGTCAGAGGCAGGCAGGAAACTGGAAGGGTCAAGGTAAGCCGGGTCGGATGCAGGTAAATACACGAATCAGGTCTCTTTGGGTACTACACGCTGTAGAGCAGACAGCAGGGACTGTCTGTCACAGGCATGTTTAAATAGCTCTTCTGGCGCGCTTTGTGGAGCGTGCGCGCGCCCCCGCTAAGCCCGTGCACACGCATGCCCGCGCGCGTGGACGTGCCCGAGATTCGGAATCAGGAAGTCCAGGAATCCTGTAGCTGACAGGATTTCTATGACAGGTGAAGGGAAGGGGTAGGTTCAGGCACACAGTACAGATCACTGGGGAAAACTCCTCAAGTATAAAGTTAGTCACCACTCCTCCCTGAGTGGGTATTGCTCACCCGGATAGGCCCCTCTCACCTGGCCTAGCAGCCGGAATGATGCACGAACAATGATCAGGACCAGTCTCTGCCACAGACCGGTTGTGGACTAAATTGGATAATCCGGGGTCCTCTGCCACAGGACTTAACACCCGGACTTCCAGCCAAGCAGTCAAGAGCCTTTAAGCCAACCCGGCAGACTGCGAGGTGAACCTTAGCTGCGGTGCATCCTCCAATAGAATCACCAGGCCCTCCTCAAGACACCAGCCTTCCGCTCGGTCTTTTCCAGGACAGGTCCTCCCCTGGTTTCTTCCATTGAGTGGCTTCCTCCCACAGGATGGACAGCACAGGATCACCTTCAAAGTGTAGGCCCAGTCAGCATAACTGGGCCTACTTGGTAGAGTTGCAGCCTCGGGCCAACCTGGTCCCGAGGCCAAGAACACACACATGCTCCTCGCGCCAGGAGGGCCGCGAGGGGAAAAGAGCACACCTCAAAATGGCGTCTGCCCCTTAAGTACCCTTCCCCAGCATGCTCAGCGGGTAGACCACGCCCACTGAACTGTTCCCAGGGGAAGGTACCCAATACACTCTGGCTTTTCAGTCTTCCACATTGGCCTGGGGTGGTAACAGGCAACAGTGGGAAGTCTGCCCAACACAGTCATAGCCGGAACAGAGGCTAATTTAACATAATTTTATACAGTCTGAGCCAAACTACCAGCTCAGACACCCACTAGATTTAACATAGCGCCCAGTCATTGGGAGCAGGGAGCTACAAAAAATTGTTTTTTTTGTTTAATAACAAACATAATATACCTAACATGCCCAGATTCTCCTCTTCTGTGGTCCCCTGCGAGCGCTCCTGGCTCATCCTGCCTTTGAAAATCCCCCTGCAACCCATACTTGTGTGGCCTCGCTCTTGAGCCACACTGAGTATGTCTATTGACACAGTGCGGCTCGGCCACACCCCCCCCCCCCACTCCCTCGTCATTGGATTTGATTGGCAGCAGGAGCCAATGGCTCTCGCTGCTGTCACTGAATCCAGTGGGGAGGGAGAGAGAGATCAGTGCTGCTGATCTTTAGCACAGTGCTGGACTGATATCTGGCTCAGGTGTGTATTTAGAAAGGGGCAGGGGAGGCTGCATCTTGAAGGTTTTTTACAATAATGCAGAGAGTGCATTAAGTTAAAAATAACATTTAGCCTTTACAACCACATTAAATAGTAAGAAGGGTGTGGTCAAAATCCATTGGTAGGCAGGGTGTTATCAAAACATATTGTTGAATTTTGATAGTCTTTTATCCAACGTTGATGCCATTTTCTCACATCACGTCTAAAATAATGCTACATTTAAACACACTAAAATGGATATTTGGTTTTCTCCAGATCCTAACTTTGGTCTATTTTTCAGTATTAAAAAAATAAGTAAGTAAGGAAAGTAAATGGAATTCCGATTTAGTACAGTTATTCAGTTTCTTATTCAAATGGCTTCCACTGGGTTTTTCTGTAGGAGTCTATAAAAAATTGTATATATTTTCTGGTAGGTGTGCAAACAAAACATCGGCTCTTTGGGCAATCCCACCAGAAATGTCTAAATGTGATGTTACTGCACCCCCTCAAGCACAGAGGGGGGAAACCCAGGTATAATGTGCGAAAGGAGGAAGGGTGCTAGATACCAACACAGTAGTAGCTTATCATTGTATGCAATGGCTAGGACATTGATAGGGCTTTTAAAGAGTTGGATCAGATGTTTTGCCAGTCTTCTGGAAAGATAGGAGACTAAGTCGAACTCAAATCATAAAAGTGAAGTGCTCTATAGTAAAAGATAGATAATATATATCCACAATCCCTCAATAAGTACAAATCGATAAATGGTGTGTAGCACCGGCTTAGTATTGCCTCTGTAATATATGCAGAGTATTACTCTTTGAAACATTGCATTGCATTTTCTGGCTAAACTGATAGCTCACAGAGACTAGAGGAGAGACTCTATTAGGTATAGCTTCAGGATTGAAGGCAGATTGGTTACTGCTGTAGCTAAGAAGGAAGCCCACCCCTAACAGCAAAGGCAAACAAGGACATAATTGGATAGTAGCCTAGGAGAGCTGTGATTGGGGGGAAGGCCGTTTTTGGGCTGGTCAGACACCAGGAGGAAGACACAGGGAGAGAGACACAGACTGGCATTGTGGCAGCCAGACAGGGGAAAGTGTCCCTTGTACTTGTCTCCTGTGCACTGTCAAAGCCTGTGATTCTGTCCATGACTCTCCTAAAGAGAGGAGCAGACTTGAGAGGGGAGATTGCAGTGTGTTATTCTGCCCTTTTTGCCTGATTTCCGAAGATGTGCTAACAGTGCAGTGACATCTAGAGACAAGTTTCCGTACTGCAGCAATAATCATCCTGTTTGGAGGATTCTGTGGCCTGTGTTGCTCTCATCGCCACCCAGTCAGCTGAGACAGTGATCAATCTACCAAATACTGGAAGGAAGATATATCAAGTGCATCTAATGGTGAGAGATATTCTGCCACCATTGTGTAAGTGGATCTTGCTTAATCCTGCTAGGTCCTATTTATCGCTAATGCTGCTCTATCTGAAGGTGGATCACCACATCTGTTAATCTTTGTTACCCTGTGACACTTTCGAAGATACCCCATTCCATTCTGGAGATTACAAGTATTGATTCACAAAAGGCTGAGTACTCAAACACAGGATTTAAAGGGCCCCAACGTTGACAGACTGTGTGTGTGAATAGAATTCCCGCTGACCAGTGGTTAGCTAGAACTTATAAGACCTAGATAGGCTCTTATAGTCAGTAATATCACTTTTGGGTAATTGTTGAACATTATTTTTTTTGTATTGTGCAACTGACAGTATTTGCTCACCGCTCGCTCAGTGCATTTTAGGCCTCTCACTGGTGGTTAAAGTGAATGAACACCAATCCTGTTTTAATTTGCTGAGCGGTTGTAATATATCATTACATTTAATATTGGTACCCTGTTAATCAGTTTATCTCTTTCCAGGGCTTATTGTGAGTTCTAATAAAGCCCAGCTAAAAGTTTAAACATTGGTGCAAAATAAATAAAAATCACTGTCCAAGTGTCATCAGTAGAGATAGTAAAAAAAGAGTCCAATGTTAGGACAAGTCCCAAATGCTACTAAAAATGTGTGTCAAAGGCATTTACAACCTTCTTTATATCTACACACTTCACCATCAGTGTTCCCACCACCAGAATCCCTTGTGGGTATCTTCTCACCTTATTGGGTGGATCCTAATGCTGTTATAAGGGTCAGACAAGCTTTGCATACAGATAGATACCAGCAAGGTTTCCAGTTCTTATGGATATCTCATCCACTCCTCCAACTGGTAAATTCATGTAAAAGTACAAAATAGACTAATAGTGTAGACCGCTAAAAGCTATATTTATTTAAAAAATAGATGTAAATAGATAGAACTTGCATCAAACAACATTGGGTGTTATTGACATGGCATCAGGCAATACATCCACGAGACGCTAGCAAAATGGCGTCCTTGTGCCACCCAGTGTGATGACGTCACCAGCCCACCACACGCTTTGCGACGTTAATGCTGGCTTTCTCAAAGGCCTGGTTCAGCAGGAACTAGCTGAAATTTGAACTGCGTATGGGCAGACTAAATTTATCAAGTCTGACAGTTCTTAAATAACTAAAGGGCAAGGGTCACTCCTTGTGACATCATCAACCTAGCATGCCCCTGGCTGATGAAGTCACAAGGAGGCGGTGTCACCACCGTGATGTCACCCGATAATCCTGCACCTTAGTTATTTAAGAACTGTCAGATGGCAGAGCTAGGAGATGGCAGGAGCGGACCTTTTTTTTTTTTCTTTCTTTTTTTGGGACGGTGGTGGCGGCGGGCAGCGTGATTGAGGATGGATCCACACCAGGGGGACATTTCGTTTTATTTTTTAAATAAAGGACATGTTAAAAACTGTCTAATGTCTTTTTCTACACTACACATTCTTTGGGGGTGAATGAGTAGGGGTATTATGTACCCCATACTCATTCACATGGGGGGCAAGATCTGGGGGCCCCTTGTTAAAAAGGGCTTCCATATCCTGAAAAGCCCCCCGCCCACAGACTCCCACAACCACTGGCCAGGGTTGTGGGTAAGAGACCCTTGACCCCATTAATATTGTGGAGCCCATTCTACCCCAAAGCATCCCCACTACTGAATTACTGCATGTATTTAATTATTTATTTCCTTCTGTGAATTGAGTTTAACGCCTGTTCATGTGGTATTTACCGGGCATCTTCAGCGTTTTTTGTGGTAAATACCGCAGACCGGTATAGTGAATTGACAGTTACATGATCACGTGTGATATTTAGGCAAAATGTGTCCAGACACCTAAATATTGCATGCATGTTTCTTTTGTGAATGGAGCCCATTATAGAACGAGCTGATAAAGGTGGGATGACAATAATTCTCATTTGAGAGGATTATATTAAAGAGGCTTTAAGACTATTTGCTGACAATTTCATCACATTATTGAAGGATCCTCTGCCTATTTATTAATTCAGAGTTAAAATGCCTAATTGATTCTGGCTATAATGATGGTATCCACAATAATCCAAGAAATCCTACTGGTTGCCCATTCATTGTCAGGATGAACACTCTGACAGTGGACTGTCTCATTATGTTGATTTATTCCTACAACCCCTGGTTATGGCAATGTTGGGCCTATGTTTTTTGGATAAATGTGAACTGCAAATGTTTGGCACTAAAATGGGGGTACTGGGGGGACCTATTCATCTGGACTAACAATTCCATTGCCCATAGTTTGGTGTTCTATGAAAGATACATACATGATGTGATCATGAATTGGCATGGTAACAAGAATCACTGTGAATTACTTCTTAAATCTTTGTACTAATAATCCCTTCAAGATTGAGTTCATCTCTTTAGTGGACACAAGTAGACTAATCTTCCCCGACTTCAAACTAACGCAAACTGCAAGGAGTAATATTTGTTTAAGACTCATTTTAATCCCACAGCTGGAAATTCATACCTGTACCAGGCCAGGTGTCATTATTCACAATGGAAAGGGATTCCAATTCTGTAAGCTGTAGAATAATTGTTGACAAAGTATATAAAGAATATAGGAAATATCTCTGGCTATACCCAATTTTCCTGTGTATAAAGATTCAATTGCCAGGGCTACCCCAGAAAGAACATCAGAGGGGGCCCTATTCATTACACAGCTTAATGATTGCCATTACACAATTTCTAATATGATTAAAAAGAATGGGAAATCTGAAATTGCAGCAATCATTTCCCAAGAAGCCCAGGATGGTCTTCTAAAAAAAGGCGAAAAGTATAAACAACGTTACTGCGCTCAGTAGATTAAAGAAGAGGAAAGCTACCTGGCAACAGTCTAGCATTCCTTTTTTTTTGATTTTTTTTTCAGGCACTTATCAGTACAGGAAAATAAATTGTCTAGCCTGCAACCATATCACTCATGGACAGAATTATTTTCATGATTCTGCTGGTTGGTCCTATGAGATCAGGGACCTTATTACTTTTTCCACTTTTATTATGGTATATGGCTTGTGGGATTTTTGTATGCGGGTTGTATGTGTTGTATGTGTTGTTGGTTGTATGTGGGTATGTGGGCATTAGATCACTTAGGACAAGGTTTGGTGAACATGCTAGAAATTATGAAAAAGGCACAGCGTATCATGACATTTCACAATTACTCATGGAAAAGATCCAAATAAGCTGGGACCTCTTGGAAACCAAGTGATTCCTTGTCACGAGAGATTCAAACAGCTATGCTCTAAGGACGCTTTTTGGAATTTTCAGGTAAATAGTCTATTCCTGAATGGGCATAATGAGGAGCTCAATGTTATTTTTTTCCTCAACTTACCCTAGTATATGTCTGTAGCGGCATAGTTTATGAATATTTGTATGATTTTGGTACAATATAATTGACTGATACTCTTATATGCATAGAGATATATTCTCATTTTTTATTTTCCATTTTTGCTTATTAATTTCTCTCTCTTTAAATTGATGTCATCAATGAAAAAAGGCAAGAGGTAGTCCTACCAGGTGGGCTGAAGAAGGGCATTCCTATCCCTGAAAGGTGTTTTCTGTGTCTTGCTTATGGATGTGGAAAGGACAGAGCCTTTGTAATGCTGGTATTATCCCTGACATGTGTGTTGCCATTGCTGGTCTCTTTCTTGTGCTGCAATACCATTCAGTATTATGACTCAATGTACAACCAGAGAACTAGTATAGCCTGTGTGACATCAACCTTAGGTTTGGTTTGTTCAACCATGTAACTAAAATATGCTGCAACTGTCATCATGCAGATTTGATTGTGTGATCAATATTCCATGATTATGTAATGCTACAATGTATTTGTGTAATAGAAAGTATTGGGAAATTGCATTTATTGAAAGTATTGGAATATTCTCTGATTAACCACTTAAGCCCCGGACCATTTTGTTGCTAAAGGACCAGGCCACGTTTTGCGATTCGGCACTGCGACGCTTTAACTGACAATTGCCCGGTCGTGCGACGTGGCTCCCAAACAAAATTTACATCCTTTTTTCCCACAAATAGAGCTTTCTTTTGGTGGTATTTGATTACCTCTGCGGTTTTTATTTAGTTTAGTCCGATACGTATTTTACAATTTTTGGTTAAAAAAAACCGCAATAGGCGTTTATTGATTGGTTTGCGCAAAAGTTATAGCTTCTACAAAATAGGGGACTGTTTTATGTAATTTTTAATAATATTTATTTTTTTACTAGTTATAGCAGCGATCAGCGATTTTTTATCGTGACTGCGACATTATGGCGGACACATTGGACACTTTTGACACCATTTTGGGGCCATTGTCATTTTTACAGCAATCAGTGCTATAAATATGCACTGATTACTGTAAAAATCACACTGGCAGTGAAGGGGTTAACCGGTAGGGGGCGCTGAAGGAGTTAAGTGTGACTTAGGGAGTGTTTATAACTGTTAGGGGGGCGTGGCTTGGCGTGACACGTCATTTATCGCTGTTCCCGATGACAGGGAACAGACGATCACTGACAGTGTCACTGAGAAGAACAGGGAGATGTTTGTTTACACTTACCTCTCCCCGTTCTTCAGCTCTGTGACCCGATCGCGGGACACCGGCAGCGATCAGTTCCGCGGGTCCCACGGGCGCAGTCACGGAGGTCCGGGCGGGTCGCATATTAAGGGGGAACGTACCTGTACGTGCCTATGCCAATCCGTGCCGCTCTGCTGACGTATATGTACAGGTGGCGGTCCTTAAGTGGTTAATACCTTTGGATAGGGAAAGAAACCTATCACTCAACAACTGCTCACTTTGATTTTTATCCACTTGCTGCAAAACGACTTACTTGTACGTTGCTAGACTTCAAGTGGTTATACCGAGATGATGCCTGCAGCTGTGGTCGGCTCTCTTGTAAAAGCAATCCTAGCAGCTAACTAGCCTTTCGCGGCTTTCCCAGGATCTCCGGTCCCAACCAGCTGGCGCTTCCTCCAGCTGATCAGCTTTGTTCAGCTCTATGACATAGAAACTTGGAAGCGATGACCTTACATCACTTCTGGTTTACCTGGATGTAAACGCATCCTTTAAAAAAAAAAAGAAAAGCATTTGATCACTATTCTTGGTGTGATCAAATGCTTTTAAGGGCAGAGGAGGGATCTGGGGTCTTATAAACTACAGATCTCTCCATAAAGAGTAATTGTAAAAATAAATAAAGATGAAAAAAAAACGATTTAAAGTGCCCCCATCCCCCCGTGCTAGCGCGCAAAGGCAAGCGCATGCGTCGGTCATGCAGGCATGCAAACAGCAAACGTCCCACACATGTGAGGTACCACCGTGAACATCAGTCAGATCATGGGCACTAATTCTAGCACCAGACCTCCTGTGTGAATCTAAAGTGGTAACATTTGAAGGCTTTTAAAGCGTCGCCTATGGATAGTAAAATTTACAATGATTGACACCGTTGTACGGGCGTGCGCAATTTAGTGAGTGACATGTTTTGTATCTATTTAGTTGGCGTAACATCATCTTTTATATTTTACCAAAATATTGGGTTATGTATTGTTTTATTTTTGCATTAGAATTCAAGAAATTGTGTTTGCAAATCCGCTGCACAAATACCATGTGACATAAAGAATTGAAAAACCCACCAGTTTATTCTCAAGGGCCTCTGCTTTAAACAATATATAATGGTTGGGGGTTCTAAGAAAATTTTTAGCAAAACATACTGATTGTTTCATGTAAACAAAAAGTGCCAGAACTGGCCTGTGGGGCCAAATGGTTAAAGTGATTGTAAAGGCTCGTTTTTAGATTTTTTTTTTAAATAACAAACATGTTATACTTAACTTCTCTGTGCAGTTGGTTCTGCACAAAGCAGCCCGGATCCTCCTCTTCTCGGGTCCCTCTTTGCTGCTCCTGGCCCCTCCCTCCTATTGAGTGCCCCCACGGTCAGCAGCTTCCTATGGGGCACCCAAGCCAAGTCACAGCTCTGTGTGTCCATCAGACATGGAGCCCTGCCCCCTCTCTCCCCTGATTGGCTGATTGACTGCCGCGGGAGCCAATGGTGCCGTTGATGTGTCTTAGCCAATCAGGGAGATTCCCCCTTACAGGTTAGACATTCGTGGACATGGCTGGAGAGAGACGGGGCTCAGGTAAGTAATTAGGGGGGTGCTGTTACACACAAAAGTTTTTTTATCTTAATGCATAGAATGCATTAAGATAAAAAAAAAACTTCTGCCTTTACAACTCCTTTAACCACTTAAGGACCAGTCGCCGTCGTTTTACGCCGGTACTTTGACATTAAATACCGTGGTTATGGCTGCAGCTAGCTACCATAACCACTGTATTTTTAAGAATGGCGGGCAGCTGGCTTTCAGATAAAAGTGGTCTTAGCAGCGGATTCGCTGCAATATCACTTTTATTTGTGGAGGGAGAGGGCCCCCCCTCCACTGCGCTCCAGTCGTCTCGGCCGCTTACCGGAGCCGTCGGTAGCGACGGAGACGATCACGTCCGCTCCCCTGTGAGGCTGGATGCCGAGTGAGGGAAATATGGCCCCCATTTGGCTCCATAGCATTGGATGGCGGAAGCAACGTCAAACGTCACTTCCGCCCAATCCTCTTAAAGGGGAATTTTTTTTTGTATTTCATGCTTTTTTTCTATTACAAGGGATTTTTACATTGTAATAGTTACAAAAGTGACCCATTTATTTTTTTAAAAGGACAGTGTAAAAAAAAAAAAAAGTTAAATAAATAATAAAAAATAAAATTATTTAAAGCGACCCGTCCCGCCGAGCTCACGCACAGAAGCAAACGCATACTTAAGTCGGGCCCGCATATGAAAACAGTGTTCAAACCACACATGTAAGGTATTGCTGCGATCGTTAGAGCAGGAGCAAGAATTAGGCCCCTTTCACACTGGGGCGGGCAGGTGCGGTGGCGATATAGTGGCGCGACTTTCAGCGCCGCTATACCGTCGTTATTACCACGGTATGCGGCCGCTAGCGGGGGGAATTTAACCCCCGCTAGCGGCCGAAAAAGGATTAATACCGCCCGCAAACTGCGGCTATTGCCGCGGTTTGCGGGCGGTATTACCGCGGTGTCCCATTGATTTCAATGGGCAGCTGTGGTAAAGGAGCGGTGAACACACCGCTCCTTCACCGCTGTAAAGATGCGGCTATCAGGACTTTTGGAGCGGTCCTGCTAGCGCACCGCTTCAGTGTGAAAGCCTTCGGGCTTTCACATTGAAGACTACAGGGCACGATTTTTTCAGGCGGTATAACAGCGCTATTATTAGCGCTAAACCGCCTGAAAAACGTGCCAGTGTGAAAGGGGCCTTATAGTCCTGGATCTCCTTTGTAACTCAAAACTGGTAACCTGTAGAAATTTTTAAACGTCGCCTATGGATATTTTCAAGGGTAAAAGTTTGTCGCCATTCCACGGGCGGGCGCAATTTTGAAGCGTGACATGTTGGGTATCAATTTACTCGGCGTAACATTTTCTTTCACAATATAAAAAAAATTGGGCTAACTTTACTGTTCTCTTATTTTTTATTTAACCACTTGCCTACAGGGCACTTTCACACCCTTCCTGCCCAAGCCATTTTTCAGCTTTCAGCGCTGTCACATTTTGAATGACAATTGCGCGGTCATGCAACACTGTACCCAAATGACATTTTATCATTTTTTTCCCCACAAATAGAGATTTCTTTTGGTGGTATTTTATCACCTCTGCGGTTTTGATTGTTTACGCTATAAACAAAAGAATAGGGACAAGTTTGAAAAAAAACACAATATTTTTTACTTTTTGCTATAATAAATATCCATTTTTTTTTTAAACAAATTTTTACCTCAGTTTAGGCCAATATGTATTCTTCTACATATTTTTGGTAAAAAAAAATTCGCAATAAGCGTATATTGATTGGTTTGCGCGAAAGTTATAGCAGCTACAAAATAGGGGATAGATTTACAGCATTTGTATTATTTTTTTTTACTAGTAATGGCGGCGATCAGCGATTTTTATCATGACTGCGATATTGCGGCGGACACATCGGACACTTTTGACACATTTTTGGGACCATTCACATTTATACAGCGATCGCTGCTATAAAAATGCATTGATTGCTGTATAAATATGACTGTCAGGGAAGAGGTTAACACCAGGGGGCGATCAAGGAGTTAAATGTGTTCCCTGGGAGTGATTCTTACTGTGGGGGGAGGGGACTGACTGGGGGAGGTGACCGATCTGTGTCCCTATGTACAAGGGACACACCATCGGTCTCCCCTCCCTGACAGGACGTGGATCTCAGTGTTTACACACAGAGATCCACGATCCTGCTCAGTTACTGGGCAATCGCGGGCACGCGCATCGGGCCCCCAGTGATGCGGCGGGCGCGCGCACGCCCCCTAGTGGCTTGGGAAGGCGATCACGTCATATGACGTCTGCCCAGAACAAGAGAGTCTTCCGCCCGTCATCATATGACGGCGGGCGGTGAAGAACTGGTTAAAAAAGTGTTTATTTTTTCCTAAAAAATTGCGCTTGTAAGACCGCTGTGCAAATACGGTGTCACATAAAGTATTGCAACTATCGCCATTTTATTCTCTAGGGCAGGGATCCTCAAACTACGGCCCTCCAGTTGTTGCGGAATTACACATCCCATGAGGCATTGCAAAACTATGACATTAACAGACATGACTAGGCATGATGGGAATTGTAGTTCCTGAACACCTGGAGGGCCGTAGTTTGAAGACCCCTGATCTAGAGTGTCTGAAAAAAAAACGGAAAATTTATTACCAAATACTTACCGTAATTTTCCTTTCCTGATAGACTCCATGGCAGACTACGTGTGGGTTAACCCCGCCTCCTCTCCACAGCTATAGGACCCCTTACCCATAAATTTAAGCTCACCTCCACAGACAGGTGTTCCGTAACTAGCCGACTCAAATTTCAACTCTCATATTTTTAATTCATGGGTGGGAACTCCGTCTGCCATGGAGTCTATCAGGAAAGGAAAATTACGGTAAGTATTTGGTAATAAATTTTCCGTTTTCCTGACAGACTCCATGGCAGACTACGTGTGGGAAATAACTAGCCAATCCACACGGGAGGGTATGCTTGCTCAAAAAAAATATTTTAATCTTTCCCGTCAACTGACAGGATTTTTCGACCAAAATTAACAGAGGAAAGGGAAGCAGGCTCAATACAATAATGAGACATAAATGTATGAATAGAAGACCACGAGGCTGCCCTGCATATCACTTCAGGAGCCACGTGTCGAGCTGCTGCCCATGAGGCTGCCATGCCTCTGGTGGAATGAGCCGTCACACCTCTGGAGGAGCTAAGCCCTTTGCCCTGTAAGCCTGTTGAATAGATTGGACGATCCAGGCTGCTATTGTTCTGGAAGAAGCCCTCTTTCCTTTGTTGCTACCAGTGTGTAACAAGAACAGGTAGTTCAAGCTTCTTAAAGATGAAGTGACTCGCAAATATTCTTTCAGAGTCTCACCTACATCCAAGGGATGAACATCTGCTGATTCTGGAGAATTGAAAGTAGGAAGGACTATTTCCTGATTCTCGTGAAAAACTGACTTGACTTTTGGCTTAGACCCAAGCATGGGAATAAGGACCACTCGGTCCGGGAAGAAAGTCAAAAAGGGTTCTTGACAACCCAGGAAGCTTATTTTTGAAACCCTTTTGGCTGAAGTAATGGCCACTAGAAAGGCCAGTTTGATTGATAAGTCCTTAATAGAAAGATCCTTGTTGTTGAGTGCTGAAAGAGCATCAAGGACGAGCAGAAGATCCCATTATGGGGAATCTAGGTTTCCTCTGAGGCCTGATTCTCGAAGCCCCCTGAAAGGATTGTTGAACCAGGGGATGAGTTGCCCATGATGTTCCTGAAAATGCCGATAAGGCTGAAACTTGTCAATCAGTTCCCTCAGAGTACAAAGGAAGATCCAAGCCTGATTGTAGAAAACTCAAAACGTCATTGAACTCCAGGATTTCTGAAAGATTTTCCAGCAGAAGTCATGAAGCTGACAAACCTGGTCCAGATTCTGTTGTAGGTTTTGTTCATGTTAGGCTTTCTGGAGCTCATAAGGGTAGAGATTACCCCTAAAGCACACCCAAGAGACTCTAGCGGGTCCCTGAAGCTCATCAGATTCAGGAGAGGAAACCATGGCCTGTTCGGCCAGTATGGTGCTATTGTTATCACTTCGCCTTTCTCCAACTGGAGCCGCTGCAGGAATTTTTGCATGATCGGAGGTGGAGGGAAGGCATATGCCTTGTTGAATTTCCATTAGCTTGTTAATGCATCCACTCTGAAGGCTTGACTGCACCGACCTCGAGTGTAGTATCTGTCTACTTTGTGATTGCAGGGGGATGCAAACAGATCCACTTCTGGATCGATTCCCAACGATAGGATCCACTTGAATGTCTGTGTATGCAGTGACCATTCGTTGTTGTCTAGGTTGCTGTGTGACAGAAAGTCCGCTTGAATGTTCTGTTCCCCTGGAATGAAGACTGCTGTTAAGTTTGTAGATTCCTCTGAGCCCAGGTCATGATAGGTTCGACCTCTTGGAGAAGGGTGGGGCTCCGAGTGCCCCCTTGTCTCTTCACATATGCCACGGCGGTGGTATTGTCCATTTTGAGTAGGACCGACTTCCCTTTCAGAAGGTGGGAGAAGGCTTGAAGGGCGCACCATGCCGCACGCAATTCCAGAACGTTTGACCCTGGAATGTGGAGATGGGCATCCCATTTGCCCTGAGCCAGTTCTGCCCCACAATGTGCTCCCCAGCCCGCATTGCTGGCATCGGATGAAACAGTCATCCATTGGATGGGAGCAAGGGAGTGGCATGTTAACAAGTTTTTGTGTTGAAGCCACCAGAGAAGACTGTTCCTCATTGACTGAGTAGTCCTGATCAGCTGATTGCGATCGTCTGTCTTCCATTGCTGAAGGAATCCTGATTGAAAAGGCCGAAGCCTCCACATTGCCCATTTGACCATGGGGAACGTGGCCACCATCGTGCCGATTATCTTCAGGCACTGTGACGCCCTTAGGTTAGAGTAGTCTAGGGCTAAAGATATTCTTACCCGAATGACCGGGATTTTTTCTTCCGGAAGAGAGATGGTATTCTCTACTGTGTCGAATTGAGCTCCTAGGTAGGTTAGGCGTTGGGTCGGTTCTGGCTGACTTTTCTGTCAGTTTAAGAGCCATCCGAACTCTATCAATGTAGAGATCACTTGATCTTTGTGGATCAGCAGCTGCTGCTTGTCTTGGGACAGTAGTAGCAGATCGTTCAGGTAATGATACAGACGCACACCCTGTATTCTGATAAGAGACACAATTACCAACAGTACCTTGGAAAAGACCCTTGGAGAGGTCGTTAGTCCGAATGGAAGACAAATAAATTGTAAGTGCTCTCGTTCGACCTGAAATCGAAGGTATTTGTGGAATTCTTCTGCCACGGGAACATGAAAATACGCGTCCTTAACATCTATTGAGATCAACCAGTCGCCTGGTTGAACGACTTTTTGCATGGATGAGAGTGATTCCATCTTGAATTTCTCGTGCTTTATGTACCTGTTCAGGAAAGTGAGATCTATAACTGGACGCCAAGAGCCGTTCTTCTTTTGTACTAGGAAGAGGGGGAAGTATACCCCCTGGAATTCCTCGTCCTTTGGGACAGGCACCACTGCTCTTTGATCTTTCAGGGCATTCACATATGAAAGAAGAACTTGTTGTTTTTCTTCTGATTGAGGCAGTGAAGATTGCATTGGTCTGCATGGAGGGACTTTGGTGAAGGACCATGCGTGACCTGTTGAGACCGTTTTGATGGTCCAATAATCTGAGATCAAGGTCACCCAGACGTGCCGGCAGAGACGTAGGCGAGCCCTTACCCGACCGCTTGGGCAGGCCCAATCTCAAAAGGACTTGGTTGGCTCGCGCCCACCGGGCGTCTGTTTCTTGCCAGATTTTTTGGAAAGATATCTGCCTATTCCAGTTCCAGCTTCTCCTAAAATCCCGGCCGGGCCTATAGGAGCATGCCTCTCTTGAACGCTCTGTACTGCGTCTCTGCTGAGGTTTTCTTTGGTTAAACAGACGTTTGTCCTGAGGGAGGAATCCCAACTTTCCGCCTGTAGCCTTTGAAATGGCATTATACAGTTTGTTTCCAAACAAGGAAGTTCCTTCAGAAGGAATTTTGCACCATGCCTGCTTTGAGGCAGGATCAACAAGCCAGGGGCACAACCATAGTGCTCGTTTGGCTGTGACCGAAGATAGCAAGGATCTAGCCATCAAGCGGATGAGATCAATTGAAGCTTCTCCCAAAAAGGCGATAGCCAGTTTAAGTTCTTGCACTGCTGAACTTTGTGCCAATTCCTCCGAGACACCTTTCAGAACGGAGTCAACATTTTCCACCCAGGCCTCCATTGCTTTGGAGGTGACTGCAAGGGCTAGGGCTGGTTTGCAAGCCATACCGTTCAAGTTATATATTCTCTTAATGTCTTGGTCAATCTTTCAATCCAGACCATCTTTAAAAGATACAGTGTCATCTAGCAGGAGGGTGACATGCTTCGCTAGGCGCATTACTGCTGCATCCACGAGGGGAGCATTTTCCAAACCTTCTTATCCCCCTTGCTCCATTCTTCCTTAAACACTCCTTTCAGCTCGGTGTGAAATTGGAACATTCTTTCCCCAGTTTCTTAAACAGTTCCTTTGTTTCTCTGGGGGGGGGGGGGCAGTGGTATCTTCCAACTTTAAGGTTTCCATCACTGCCTTGATCAGTGGAGAGACTAAAGCGTAGTCGAATCCCACTACAGAATCATCTCCCTCCATCTCGTCTTGCGAGGAATCATGGGAGGTATCACAGAATCATCTCCCTCCATCTCGTCTTGCGAGGAATCATGGGAGGAATCACAGAATCATCTCCCTCCATCTCGTCTTGCGAGGAATAATGGGAGGAATCATGGGGCTGGAATTGGCCGGAATCCTCCTGGGCCTCGTCAGCCAAGGAGCCAGACAAGGTGGTGGACTGGCTCCTCGTGTGGGGGGGCATCTATTTCCATCATAGACTGCTGTACCACACGTTTAATAAGAGACTCAAGATTTTGATTTTTCGGTCTCTTTCTCACCGACCGCTCGGGCATAGCATGGGTCACACAGCGATTTGCCCTCTGGGATTCTAGTTTTACATCCCCAACAGGCTCTGTGATCAGAGCGATCATCGCGGTGGTGGTAGCGGTGAATTGAGGAGGAATGGGAACATCTCCTATATTTAGAGGGGGAATGTGAGCGTCCCCTATGATAGTGGGTCCCAGACGGAATGTCACGTCTGGACCTGGAGGATGATTGGTGATGGTGATGATGATGGTGCAGCCTGGCAAGGTCCCTATCCTGTGACCGATGAACTGATGTAGCCGGGCTGTAAGAGATAATACAGACAAAGGGAGGGGGAGGAAGGTGGGCAGGTTGTAACCGTTAGCAACCACCAGAAAAAAAATGACACCAAAGACACCAACCCCCTACCCACTCCGCACAGACCTTGTGCGGGAGGGCTGGCCACACGGCAGTGCAGATGAGTCCATGACGAGGAAGACACACAATGATGCGTAACTCCACTACCTAGACTAAGGATAAGCAAATCAATGCAAGAACAGCGCAGAAAAAAAAAAGTTTTTTTTTTTTTTTTTTTAATACTGTCCCTTTAAGAGACACTTAGCATTACATGCATTACATTGCCAAGAAGTGCTTACCCCGTCCTGGTAGTATTGAGACTCCGGGAGGCTGCTGCTATATGCCCACAGGTTATCCCACCTGTATAGGGCTCCTCAGCGGTTTAAATCACCCGCCGGAATGACGTCATGGCCGGTCCCACTGTGCGCATGCATCGGAGGGACCGAACCTACTGCGCCTGCGCGGCCCCTGACCCCTCCGCCATACTGCGCATGCGCAAAAGCCAAGCCTCGGTTTCACCGTGGCTCTGCGCATGCACTGACGATCAACAGGCTGGGATCAGGAAGGGAATGGCATCCTGGAACGCAAAAGCGTTCTACACATATACTAAGCTTAGCAGCGCTGTATGACAGAGAAAAAACAGCAGAGAAAGACATACAAACAAACAAAAACAAAAACTATCTGCCATGGAAATAGAAAAAGTCTTCAGACCTTGCCAGCTGAGATCCACTGTCCGTCATGGTACGCTGGGGCCACATCCCTTCCACCATAGGGGTATCCATCAGCCCAAAACCACTCACCCGCTCATAGCTGGGCCCTGGGTGCACCGCACAACTCGTACCTGATCCGACAGACATCCTGGACTGCACCTGAATTGCATAATGAAGGGTTCATGTGAGGAGGATAAAAAAGGAACACCTGTCTGTGGAGGTGAGCTCAAATTTATGGGTAAGGGGTCCTATAGCTGTGGAGAGGAGGCGGGGTTAACCCACACGTAGTCTGCATTGGAGTCTGTCAGGAAATATATATAATATTTGTGGGTTCTAAGTACTTTTTTAGCACAAAAAACGGATTTTAACGTATAAAATTTATCAGACTCTGTGTTTATTAAACACAAAGTCTGATAAATAGGCGCGGTCTGACTTTTTTCAGTTTCTAATGGCCCGTACAGGCATTCAGAAAATCGTACGAAAAATACCACTTTCGAAGCAATCATATGATAATTTGATCGTTAGTGCACAGCTTTCGAGAGCTGTTCATGACAGTTCATCCGATATTATCCAATTGAACAAACATTAAAAAATTTCTCGCACGATACCAAACCCTATGATTTTTGTTTAATCACAACAATTGTTGTTCGAAATTACAATACATGACATCACTTCCAAATTTTTATTCTGTCGTATGAAAATTATCGTAACTTTAGTAAACTCTTCATTTTCGATATGAGACTAGCATGCAAAAAACAAAATTATTAATTTAAATGCACAGCCTTTATATTTATTGATGAAGTCTAATTCTTTTTGCTAAAAACAAGCTATTACCTAAGACTTCCAGCTCATTGTGTGTTTCTACGTTGTATAAAACGGATGTAAAGAAATTCTGGATGTATGAATATGAAAGAGTTAACTGCAGGTCTTCAGTTCCTGCCCCCAATGGGACAAAGTGATTGCTTATACCTGCAATCTACCTTCAGCTCATTCTCTGTGCGGCTCTCACCTGCTCTGGGGCTAATAGGAAACAATCCATCATATTTTGGTCCAGGAATCTCATCAGGCAGTGTCAGGCGGCTGTATATTTATCAACAGTCACTGAAGCAATTTCCCTTTCTCTTTGTCCTGTCTAATCAATATATATAGCAGCTCAATATGAAAATGAATATTGTCACTGCAGGGGCTCAGTACAGTGTTCAGCAATATGCAGGCTGGGAGGTCTGTCTAAAGGCATGTAGACAGGTACAGGGAATATTAGCAGTCAGCATAGAAAAGAGACCTCAATCCAATGACATCTGAAATACAGATACTTCAAGCTATACGTACACACACTGTGCAAGACTGCAGACAAGTTTTTCAAGAGAATGACAAAGTTTAAAAAAAAAACAAAAAAAAAAACCAAGGTGACAGGATCTACTGCTAGCCTGAATGTATGAAAATACTATACAAGATCAATGAATGTTCAGCACACACAGGGAGTTAGATGGAAATGAAAATAGAGTTTATCCGAGCCTGACGAATGAATAGTGCCTGGCGTTTTAGTATGAACTAGCAATTGCATCTGTTGGAAAAGGTTCCTGTTGAAATTTCACCTTTGTCACACAGTAAACTTCTTAAGCCAGGTACACATCTTTCTTTTTTCTTTTTTTTTTTCGTTCAACCAGCAGGTTGAAAAAAAAAAAAAACTGACAGATCACTGCATTAACACAAGCAATGTAGACGCAGCAATCTCTTCCGCTGAGATATTAGATTGTGACAGGAGGACCCCCCCCCCCAAACCCCGCCAGAATACATATTGCCACCTCACCCCTTTAGGCCTGGTTCACACTGGGGCGACAAACGCTCCGACATTGGGAGCTCATGTCGCATGACATGTGAAAATCAATGTTTCCCTATGGAAGCCGTCTTAACTGGTCCGACACATGTCGGTCCGACTTTGAAAATGCTCCCTGTACTACTTCGGTCCGACTTTGATCCGACTTCAGCCCATTGACTATCATTGAAGTCGGATCAAAGTTGTACCGCAGTCTTGCATGATCCGACTTTGGCATGCGACTTGTGCTGTACTGCTCTTGAGGGGGAACTCCACGCCAAATTTTAAATTAAAAACCGGCATGGGTTCCCCCTCCAGAGGCATACCAAGCCCTTGGGTCTGGTCTGGATTTGAAGGAGAACCCCCTACGCCGAAAAACCGGCGTGGGGGTCCCCCCACAATCCAAACCAGACCCTTATCCGAGCACGCAACCTGGCAGGCCGCAGGGGAAGAGGGGGGGACGAGAGAGCGGCCCCCCCTCCCTCCTGAACCGTACCAGGCCGCATGCCCTCAACATGGGGGGTTTGGTGCTCTGGGGCAGGGGGGTGACCTGCGGCCCCCCCACCCCAGAGCACCCTGCCCCCATGTTGATGAGGACAGGGCCTCTTCCCGACAACCCTGGCCGTTGGTTGTCGGGGTCTGCGGGCGGGGGGCTTATCGGAATCCGGGAGCCTCCTTTAATAAAGGGGCCCCTGGATCCCGGCCCCCCCACCCTATGTGAATGAGTATGGGGTACATCGTACCCCTACCCATTCACCTGGTGGGAAAAAAATGCAATAAAAAAACCACACATCTTTTTAAAGAATTTTATTGCACAGCTCCGGGGGTCTTCTTCCGACTTCGGGGGTCTCCGGTTCTTCTCCCGCTCTCCGGTTCTTTCTTCCGCCGGGCCTCCGCTAACTTCTTTTTAGCTCTTTTGCTAACAGAGGCCCGGACTTCTCCGTCTTCTCGTCCGGCTCTCCGTTGTCCTTCTGCCGGCCCCTCCACTAACTTCTTGGTAGCTCTTTCGCTAGTGGAGGGGCGCGGTCTTCCCGTCGTCGCCGTCGGCTTCTTCTTCCCTCTTCTCCTTCTCGATGTTGACGCGTCGCTTCCTCCCGCTGTAATACTGGCTGTCCGCTCCTCTCCGCATTAATATAGGCTTCTTATGACGTCACAGTCACATGTTCCCATGACGTCACAGTCACATGCTCCGGGGCCATGTGCCCCGGAACATGTGACTGTGACGTCATGAGAAGCCTATATTAATGCGGAGCGGAGCGGAGCGGAGAGCCAGTATTACAGCGGGAGGAAGTGACGCGTCAACATCGAGGAGGAGAAGAGGGAAGAAGACGCCGACGGGAAGACCATGCCCCTCCACTAGCAAGAGAGCTAAAGAAGTTAGTGGAGGGGCCGGCAGAAGGACAACGGAGAGCCGGACGAGAAGACGGAGAAGTCCGGGCCTCCGTTAGCAAAAGAGCTAAAAAGAAGTTAGCGGAGGCCCGGCGGAAGAAAGAACCGGAGAGCGGGAGAAGAACCGGAGACCCCCGAAGTCGGAAGAAGACCCCCGGAGCTGTGCAATAAAATTCTTTAAAAAGCTGTGTGGTTTTTTTATTGCATTTTTTTTCCACCAGGTGAATGGGTAGGGGTACGATGTACCCCATACTCATTCACATAGGGTGGGGGGGCCGGATCCAGGGGCCCCTTTATTAAAGGAGGCTCCCGGATTCCGATAAGCCCCCCGCCCGCAGACCCCGACAACCAACGGCCAGGGTTGTCGGGAAGAGGCCCTGTCCTCATCAACATGGGGGCAGGGTGCTCTGGGGTGGGGGGGCCGCAGGTCGCCCCCCTGCCCCAGAGCATCAATCCCCCCATGTTGAGGGCATGCGGCCTGGTACGGTTCAGGAGGGAGGGGGGGCCGCTCTCTCGTCCCCCCCTTTTCCCCTGCGGCCTGCCAGGTTGCGTGCTCGGATAAGGGTCTGGTTTGGATTGTGGGGGGACCCCCACGCCGTTTTTTCGGCGTAGGGGCGCCCCTTCAAATCCAGACCAGACCCAAGGGCCTGGTATGCTCCTGGAGGGGGAACCCATGCCGGTTTTTTATTTAAAATTTGGCCTGGAGTTCCCCCTCAAGATTCATACCAAACACAGTGCCTGATATTGGCGGGGATCCAAGTCGGATCCCCGTTCATTGAAAGTCGGACATATGTTGGCTTCATGTCGCAGGGCAAAGTCGGATCCAAAGTAGGACAGATGTCGTGTCGCACTAGTGTGAACCCAGCCTTAAACCCGAACACATATGAATTACACAGGTTCTGAGGCTAATTTAATGCAGATAAGGCACAAGTGAGTTTAATTACCACCTTAATCAGCCACAGAGCCTCTGTAATTAATATGTGTCCGTTTTTAAAGGGATGAGGTTGCAACCCTACTGCAAGCGCTAATCGCGTGCTGGTTTTCCAGTATGCCTGTTCGACAGTAGCCACTAGATATGTGCATTCGTTATCGTCCAAATGCATTTTCGTTGGAGTTTCAGGGATTTTCGTGTTCGTTTTAACAAAACGATAATGAACGTGCAGAATCCGAAATCCGAAATAAAAAAATGCTTTATTTTCGTATCCATTATATTTTTGTATCGTAGCGACAACAGTTCGATATAGATAGACAGAAGATTCGACATGACGGTGTATCAGAGGTACTCACCAAGGCCGAGATGCTGAAAGCGGCTCCCCTTGCAGCTAAGCACGCTCCACCCCTGGAGATGATACAGAGGGTGAAGGGCACAAAGAGGCACAAGTCACTAGCAGGCTAGGTAGGTCTTGCGTGACGATCACTAGGAAGCTGGTACACCGTGCTGTGGTCGGCTTGACACCAGTCTAGGGTCAGAGGCCGGCTGGGGTTCAAACCCAGTAGGTCTGGAAGATAGAGAATTCCTTAGGCAAGCTGGGGCTCAAACACAGGAGGCTGGCAGAGTAGAGGAGTCCTTAGGCAGGCCGGGGGTCAAACGCGAGAGGCAGAGTAGAGAAGTCCTTAAGCAGGCCAGGGGTCATACACAAGAGGCAGGCAGAGTAGAGGAGTCCTTAGGCAGGCCGGGGTTCAAACACAAGAGGCAGGCAGAGTAGAGAAATCCTTAGGCAAGCCGGGGTCAAAGTACTGGAGAGGATCAGAGCAGGTCAGGGTCAATCCGGGTTACAACGGGTAATCACAGGGTAGCAGGATACTGAAGCAGGAAACACAGGAAGCCGAGAGACAAACCAGCAACTAAACATGGGACTGAGCAGCCTTTTATAGACCAGCAAGGGAAATCACGTTATGCGCACTCCAATGTGCCCATGCCGTTCTGCTGTATCACGCACCCGTATGCGCCAAAGCGCTATTCTACCGTGCATGCGCGCGGGGAAAGTGCCAATATTGGCAAGTCCGGTTTCTGTTAACTCTCTGACATGGTGACAATAGTGATCTGTGTCTAGCGAACCTGCGGTCAAATGTGCCTAACCTAACTCTATTAGTCCAAGATTATTTGACATAAAGAGAAAAGATTCAACATTATAGAGACAAGACGCTAAAAACGTCTGATCGCCGCGAGCGGAAGTTTACAGTCAAATGCTCCGCCCATAGGCTATAGAAGAATTCTAATGTTTGACTAGTAATAATAATTAATAATTATAATTATTACTAGTCAAACAACATTAGAATTCTACTAATGGCTTGTGGGCGGAGCATTCGTCCAGAATTGTTCGATCACGGTGTCGTACAGTTTAGCTGCTTCGTCAAATCTTCTTAGAACATCCGACAGACACCATAAGCCTTCAATTGACAGATTCAACCTTAAATTTATGCAGGTTTTTGTACAAATGCATTTTTAACTAAACCAAATAAATAAAAACAAATTTCGGGAGTAAGCAAATAAATCCATTTTTTGGACGAAACCGAAATTCTGAAACGAAATATACACATGTCTAGTAGCCAGTCGTTAGACTGTAGAACAGACAGCTGTACACACGGACAGATTTTCAGACCCAGTTCACACTGATGCGGAGCAAATTTAAAGTGGTACACGGTGCAAATTCGCATTGCGATTTTTTTTTTTTACATCACAATGCAAATTCTGCTTATTTGTGAGGGGAGTGGTCACATCTGCGATTTTATTTTCTATAAAATCTAGACAAATTGGACTGCAATTTCAATCCAGTACCACAGAAGTCTATGGAGCTTAAATTCGCACCGCACTAAACTTGCACAGGGTCTTTTTTTGAACCTGATCAAATGCATATACCTTCCTTCATGGGAAATAATGCTTTTTACATGAGACGCGAATCTATGCTTTTCAGATCATATCTGATTTGCATAAGTGTGACCCAGGGGTCAGCCTGTGTGTACCAGGCTTTAGTCAGCTGCAAACAATTTATTTATTTCCGAGTCTTCAGTCTGCACCAGTACAATGTTGGCGTGTCTTGCTTTGTAAGTTGCGAAAAGGCCTTACAAAAGCGGTGCTCAACCTGTGGCCTGCGATCTCAAACCAGGAAAGCGCATGTCCATGTTCTGAGATGGCGGGTCGGCAAGCCCAGATTACCATCAACAGGTTGCCGACCCGCCATCCCAGAGCATCAGAGTGCATTAGGGTTGCCAGCTCATCCCTTTAAACCCAAACACATATGAATTACACAGGTTCTGAGGCTAATTTAATGCAGAAGGGGCACCAAGTGAGTTTAATTAGCACCTTAATCAGCCACAGAACCTGTGTAATTAATATGTGTTCAGTTTTAAAGGAATGAGATGGCAACCCTAGAGTGCATGGAGTTGGCGTTGGCAGCAGAGGAAGCAGAAGCCACTCAAGCCGATGCTTCCTCTGTAACAGCTGTCCCAGGTGGAGTGATACCAAGTGCCTGGGACCTTTCTAGCAATTTCCCTGGCCGTGTGAAACAAGGCATATTTTTTCCATGTCAGTGTAGCGCCCCTTTACTTTTCAGGGGTGCTATGCGCCTAAATTTAGGGGTTGGTCTGAGCTGGTAGCCAGGCTCAGACCACTTTGATTGTTAGGCATTTGCTTCTGCCTATGTGATGCAGTATGGTTCCACGTGGCCTGTAGGTGGTGCTGCCATATCAGGTCAGGGTTGAATCATGGGTAACATTGCTATGCCTTAGGGTGTCCTCTCTCGGCAGCAGTACAGTGGGCGTGGTCAACCTGCTGTGCATGCCGGGAGAGGGTACATAAGGGGCAGACGCCATCTTTCGGGAGTGGAGGAGTAGGAGGAGAGTGTGACAGACACACGTACCCCACCTTCGGTGGCCCTCATGGCCAGGGGGGTGTGATGAGTCCCAGGCACCTTTAGCCTGGGGCTGCAACTTTACCAGTAGGCCCAGCACCTTTAGCTAGGGCCTACCCCCGAAAGAAGAGTCCCAGGGTGCCCGGGAGAGGGTGAGCCGTTCTAGACGAGAGGGAACCAGGAGTTTCGGTGAAAGGAGTCGCCGCCTCGGATGAGGCCTGGTTACCTACTAGAGGGATTCAAAGATCCGCCACAGGCCTTGTGACGTGCTTCAGTTGCACCTTGTTCTACTGTTGCAAGTGCCGTGAAGTTCGGGACTTGGAACTGTTCCTGATCGTATCCCAAGGAAACTTAAGTGAATATTCGAGCATCACTCCGGCTGCTAGGACTGTGAGAGAGGACTATCCGGGTGAGCTAAACCCACTCGGGATCGAGTGGTGACAATTTTATTAGTTTGGGCCTGGACTAAATTCCCCAAGTTTATTATTCTTTCTCTCATCAACTTCTACCTGTCTACTAAGCAATAATAGAAAATAAACTCATCATTAGAGTTAAAGTCGTGTGGACATTGGCCTTCTTGGGAAGAAATAGAGACTTGTCCCTATACTCTGGGGATGAGAACCAGTGGAAATAGGTGACTCGCTGCAGAACCCAAAAAAACTCTGTTAACACCGCTCAACCTCTTCAAACAGGAGGGTACGGGCATATAGCGCGGTGTGCCTTAAAGGAGCACTAAAGCTTTTTTTTTTTTTGCTTAAAAATAACAAACATGTTATACTTACCTCCACTGTGCAGCTCGTTTTGCACACAGTGGCCCCGATCCTGGTCTTCTGGGGTCCCTCGGCGGCTGTCTTGGCTCCTCCCCGCAAGGACTCCACACCTTAATGCGAGTGAGCTCGCATGGTGTGGAGTGATTGCGGGCGCGCTCCCGTGATACAGCGGCGGCCATAGCCGCCGACTGTATCACTCGGCCCCGCCCCCCGGCGTGCCGCGTCATTGGATGTGATTGACAGCAGCGCCAGCCAATGGCTGCGCTGCTTTCAATCCATCCAGTGTAGCCAATCGGCGGCCAGGCTGAAAAACGAAGAGGATGACGGGGACGAGCATGGGACTTTCGAGGGGCCAGGTAAGAAAAACGGGGGCTCGGGGGGGGCGGTATTGTCGAATGTTTTTTCACCTTAATGCATAGGATGCATTAAGGTGAAAAAACATGTAACTTTACTACTCCTTTAACCTGCAAGTGAGCCAGGCAAGAAAAGGGTCTGTGTGCTACATCAGTATTTGGGAAGAGATAGCTTGCAGGGAAACCACAAACAATACTATTGACTGATCCCCTGCCACCTGCTTGTCTTTTTTGGTGCACTTTCCACATTTCAGGTCCTCCTAAGCACAAATCCCAATAGGAGTGTTAACTATGGATATTCAGTAGGATTTCAACAAGGATCAAGTAGTACTCAAGCCTGCTAGTGCAATGAGCAGCACTTTTATTTGGATCTGGAGGTTGATTTAAAGGCTTCAAAAAACTGCCTGAAGCTTGCTGAAAGCTTTGCAAATTCTTTGTAAAACCTATACCAACTGCCCTTATATAACCTAAAGCCTGTATTGGCAGGGCCTTAGATACGAAACAGCTCATGTTGAGCTGCAATGTGTCCCATTGCATTTCAATAGTATATTCTCCAATTTACCAGCATGATAAGTGCAAAGAAACATAGGAGGAAAAACAGGGTGAAAAACGAATGGAGGCTGAATGCGATGACTCCTGGGGTAAGATGTGGTTGAATTTGTAGTGAAATCCAATGAACTGCAAAACGGCTCATAGCACAGCAGCTCAGCTTTAGCAAACTGTCTCAGTAGATGAATTTATAATCTCAGTTCAAAACTGCACATTTAAGATTTAAGACATGGCGGTTTATACACTTTGCACTAAATATGAGCAGAAAATGATAAGTGTTCCATTAGTTGGATGGTTCATCATCTAAAGATTCATAATTACTGGTAGGCACTGCTTTTAAGATTTTTTATGGAGAAACATATGTTTATGTTGATGAGTCCAGAAAGAATTTGAAAAAGATTTCAAAGACAAGTAAAACATGTTGATTAAACTTTTAAAAGCTCTTGCTAGTTTTAATAAGTAGCTTCCCTACGGAATCATTTTTATTACCTCCATATGCATGAAGATACTTGAAGGCTTATTTAGTGAACCCAACAGTCAATGGTCTGAACAGTACATTAACAACCAATTCCGCTTTACTGTAGTTAAATCTGCAAAAGGGGAATTTTGACTGATTGATTCTGCCATTTCTCATATACATGTAAAACCTGCATTTATTTTATTTTTTTGCTAGAAAATTACTTAGAAACCCCAAACATTATATATTTTCTGGAAACCAAGGCCATGGAGAATAAAATGGTGGCTGTTGCAATTTTTTATGTCATATGATTTTTTTTATGGCAAATTTTCAGGAAAAATAACAGTTTAATGAGCTTTAATGCAAACAAACACAATATAATCCACATTTTTTGATACGCTGAATATATAGATACTTAACATGTCACGCTTTAGAATTGCGTATGCCCATAAAATGGCACTAAACTAGTGTACAATATATTATCCATAGGCAAAAGTCTTCAGAGGTTATCAGTTTTGAGTTAGGCAGGAGGTCTGACGCTAGAATTATTGCTCTTACTCTGATGTGGGATCTATGTATGCGTTTGCATTTGAGCATGGGGACACATTAACATTTTTTTTAAATTGTATTATTTATTTTATTTACGTTTATGGGCGTTTTTTTACACTCTCTTTGTTTATTTTTTAGCAACTTTATTGCTATCACAAGGGGTGAACATTATCCCTTGTGATAGCATTGACAGTGACAGGTACTCCTTTAGTAAGAGATCTCTCCTCTGCTCTCCAAAGCAGTGCCCCAGATGACGTCATGTATGATGAAACGTGTAGGGCGGAGCTCCGTGCTGATGTAATCGTGTCCCTACCTATCCCGGAAGTGCGGGTCTGGATGTGTTGCCAGTGAGATTACTGTACAGTGTTTGGTGTTTTTATCTATACAGCTGTGTAAGTGCAATTTTAACTTTTTAAAATACCTTGGAAGGTTTTACGCTATTGGAGCATTCTGTTTTCTTACCATTATCTCTGGTGTATGGGGAGATTGGTCCGGTGAAAGGCCATTGTTCCTGGTACCCATAGGAAGTGTTTCTCTGTTAACACCTGAGAGATTTGCTGACGGATATGTTCAGAGCTCAATAGACCTTTCTAGAGATAGAAGGTCAACTACATCTGGTAAGCGTTCTTAATACTAGAGGTGGAGATTTTGCACAAGGAGGCTCCAATTTGCTGCTGATGATGGATGTTTATCTATGAACTTCTCAAAGAAGAATTTTCTACTCATTCACATGGACTTTACTGTTTACTTATTTGCACCTGTAGCGGACCACCTAAAAATGGGGTCGCTATGCCTTAAATTTAGGGGCAGCCTGAGCAATAGTTTGGCTCAGGTTATCAAATTCCATAGTTTGGACTCTGCTCTGCTGTGGTGTTGCCTGGAGTGTAGTTCCCCTTGACCTGTTGGTGGCGCTGTTGCTCAGGTCTCGGGTTCAACCACAGGTGGCATTGTGGTGTAATTGGGTGTCCTCTCTCAGCTACCGTGCGGTGGGCGGGTTTTTTTCCCTGCTGTGCATGCCGGGAGAGGGTACATAAAGGGCAGACGCCATGATCTGGTGTGGTGTGCCGGGGGGATTCCAAGGAGGACCCCTGGTGGCAAAGTCGCGCCCTTTGGCCCTGCTGGCCGGGGCGTGCGTGAACTGGTCGAGGAGTCTCGGGCACCTTTAGCCCGAGGCTGCAGAGTTCCAGATAGGCCCAGTACCTTTAACTGGGTCTACAACCAACCACTGGAGTCCCAGGGAGCCCAGGTGAGGGTGGCCCACTCTGAAACAGAGGAAACCGGGGGAGGACCTGTCCGATGGATCGGTGAAGGAAGTCACGGTCTCGGTAAGGCCTGATTGCCTATCAGAGGGAAGGATTCGTGAGTTGCATGATAGCTCCTGTAGTGTGCCCCATTGGCACCTATGGTCTTTAATAATCTACAGGGGTTTCAAAGTTCTAATTCTGGAATTAAAGGATTCTGTGGCAGAGGATCTCTTAAACTTGTCCGTGAAGGGGACGAAATTAAAATAACTGTTTGTGCTTTACTCCGGCTGCTAGAGTCGTGAGAGGGGACTATCTGGGTGAGCAAAGCCCACTCAGGCTTGAGTGGCAAAATGTAACGATAGGTGTTGTGTGCCTGAATCTACCTCCCTATCCAATTCCTTTCTCTCTTCAGCTTCCCCTCTTGTTATCAAGCAAAAAGGAAGAAATAAACTCTTTGTTGGAGTTTAAATACTGTCTGGACATTGGCTTTCTTTCGGGGGAAGAAAATAGACTTTTCCCTATATTCTAGGGACGAGAACCAATGGAGGGATGTAACTCGCTGCAGGACACAAAATTGTAAGAACACTGCTCAACCTCTTATACCAGGAGGATACGGGCATGTGGCATGGTGTGCCTTTACCCCTGCAAGTGAAGGTAGGCAGGAAAAAGGGTCTGTGTGCTACACACCTTAATTTTTTCCCTTTTTGTGATTTTCATTTTCTGCCACTGTGATTTTTTGTTTGCATAGCGTAGCTCTGAAATAGTTATGTTTATTTTCTTTACGTTTATGGGAGTTTTTTACACTGTCTTTTAAAAAAAAAATGTTTTATCAACTTTATTGCTATCACAAGGGATGAACAACATCCCTTGTGATAGCATGGACAGTGACAGGTACTCTTTATAATCTGGAGTCTATCAGACCCTTGATCTTTCCTCTGCTCTCCAAAGCAGTCGATCAAATCAAGATCAGTTTGATCAGCTGCTTTCCTAGCCTGTGACGGGCGGTAAACAAACAACCAAAACTGAAAGTGATGATATCCTCATTGCATCTGGTCTCATACATCATAGATTGGGGAAAGGCTGTTCCTCTTTCTTCTCTTTGATCAGGGAGAGCACAAAAACGGTGGTGCGCAGTGGCGCATTCTTGTAAAAGTGATTTGCTGGCTGTATAGCAGCTTGGATCACTTTTACAAAAAAGAGAATCGCAAGCTAAAAAAAGCTGCAGCCATGATCCTGGTATAACCACTTCAACCTGAGGCCGTTTATATATGGCCTTAAGGCGTGAAGTGGTTAGAGTGTACCTCTACTCATTTTCCTCCGGTTAAAAAAAAGGCATGAAATGCAGGTAGTCCCTACACATTTCAGATACCTTCCAAAGTGCTTTGGGAGCTCCAAAACCTAGGAATCACTAGGAAATTGCTGCATTTCCACAGGAAGAAGTGTGGGCAGAGTTGTTTGAAACTCTATTTACAAACTATAAAAGCACATTTACTGGTGTATGTGTGATGCAGTGTATTGACGTTTATTCTGAATAGCAGTTTAATGCACAACACAGTGTAAAGAAGCACACCTGCCCTTCTGAGTACCAGATGTAAGTTTACTGTGCTTTGTTGCCTGCTGTGTTTGCCATCAGTATATGGCCACCTTAAGATAAAGGTCAGAGACCTTTATCTACATGCTTGTCCAGGGTCAATAACTAAAAGAACTGAAGCCACAGTAAGTCTGACAACCAAGCACCAAACATTTTCCAAATGAAAGGTCAGAAATGGGAGATTATATATTACCAAGACTCTGCTCTTTCAAAGCAAAGTGACATAATTTCTTTAAAGCCTAATACCCCTTTCACACTGAGGCTCTATAACCCTAAAAATAGCACCTGCAAAGTGCCCTGAAAGAGCCGCTCCTCACTCTCCAGTGTGAAAGCCTGAGGGCTTTCACACTGGAGCGGTGCGCTGGCAGGACGCTAAAAAAAGTCTTGCAAGCAGCATCTTTGGAGCGGTAAAGGAGCGGTGTGTATACCGCTCATCCACCGCTTCTGCCCATTGAAATGAATGGACACCGCGGCTATACTGCAGTGGCGCTTTGCGGGTGGTTTTAACCATTTTTCGGCCACTAGCGGGGGTTAAAAGTGTCCCGCTATCGGCCGAATAGCTGCGTGAAATTGCCGGTAAAGCGCCGCTAAAAATAGCGGCACTTTACCGCCGATGCACCCGACGCCCCAGTGTGAAACGGGTAAGTGTAAGTGTGGATTAATTTATACCCCCAGCACTGAATGCCTCTACATTGCTTTCCAATCCTAACCATTTGTAAGCTATGTATTGGGGCTTACACAGGTTTGAAGAAGCCACCCTCACCGCACGTAAGTCTTTGGGCCAGGTGATAGACTTCTCACGGTGGAGTTTATATGTTCCCCTAAATCGGGATTTATTGGGTACTTTTGAAAATTAGCACACGTTGGTTGAGGGTGATAAAGAAATTAACCTGAATATCAAATAAAGGTATATAAAATAGGCCTGAGTTAAAGCGGAGTTCCGCCGTTTTTTTTTTTTTTTAAGTCAGCAGCTACAAATACTGCAGCTGCTGACTTATAAAATAAGGACATTTACCTGTCCAGGGCGCCCGCGATGTCAGCACCTGAAGCCGATCCATCCCTTGGCTCTCAGGTGCTGCCGCCGCCATCTTCGGTAAGGGAATCAGGAAGTGAAGCCTTGCGGCTTTACTTCCTGGTTCCCTACTGCGCATGCGCGACTCGCGCTGCGCGCTCCCATTGGTCCCTGCTGTATTCTGGGACCTGTGTGTCTCCAAGTAGACAGCGGTGGGGACGGAGAATGCGCTGGAAGTGGCGTAGATACCCGTGGGTGGCTCGGGTATCTATGCCCAGAAGTGGGAGCAAAATACCTGTATTAGACAGGTATCTGCTCTCCCCCTCCCCCCTGAAAGGTGCCAAATGTGACACCGGAGGGGGAGGAATCGGAAAAGCGGAAGTTCCATTTTTGGGTGGAACTCCGCTTTAACCAATGGTTTATTTTTGTGTCATGGACTCTCTAAGACCTTTTAGAGTAGCTAAAACAGGTAAGTGTGGATATTTTATGACCATGACCATCTGGTAACATGTGTCAAATGTTATTCTGTACTTTGCTGTTTATTTTATGTATAATGTGACATGCCATAATAGGCAATCAATTCCAATAGGTTATACTATTAAAGCTTTCTGATGTCTGCAAATGATATTGACCAATTATGTATGTGCTTTGTACACTGAATAAATACCTCTATCGCAGAACATCTAGCAGGCATGCTTCCCTGGAGAATGTCCCTGCACATGTATGTGTTAATAATCATCCATCTTTTCACCATAAGATAAGTGGTCTTGACTGAATTCCACAACAGGGGCAGAGCTGGATAATTCACAAGACAACCTAGGACCCAACGGGTTTCCCAGGCACCCAACTACAACATTCATGCTTCTGCATAAACCAGGGGAATATCACAATTGGTCAAAGCTGTGTACCTACCTGTCACTTCACAAGGGAGGTAGGCTGTTAATGTTGGGATGGGACATGCCAGTATAGAGAATGCAAATGAGGTATCTTTTCTGTACCTGTTGCAATCAATGTCGATGTCAATCAAAGGGATGGGCGCTCAAATTTCTACCTTGCCTACTTCTAGTTGGGGTGGACTTTACATACTGTAGATACTGTAATTTTTCTCTGAAAAGCCAGAGTGTCAGAGACTGTTTGAGCCCATTCATACTACTGCAGTGAGGTAACGCAAGGCAACACACATGTAGAATTACCCTTGCAGTGGCTGCTGATTTTAACTGGTTCTCTCCCAAACAGTACAGAGGCCATCATCCACCCAAGTAACAGTCCATTCACTCTGCCTCCAAAAATGTTTTTATTGCTAAAGAACCGTTGACAGGAGAGGGATTAGGGCATGCGATACTCCAAAATAGTTAGCAAGTGACTGTGAGGGGACAATCTTCTGTGAATATTGGACAGTCTAAGGCTTCACAGCTGGGGACCATAAGATATGTCTCTTTGGCACCTAGTTACCCTGCACCACTGCACAGCTATTGGTACTGCTGAGGACAGGGAATGGCCAGTTCTCTGAGACCCTATGAGAGCAGTCTCAGTCCAAGCAACATCTGGCACTTATATCCCAAAAGCACACAGTCAACAGCAATTAATTCAGGGTCTTTACTCACAAGTCCCCAGGACAGCTGCCAGTTTCCAGCCTCCTCCAGACACGGTCTAGTGAGTGAGCTGGTCCTTCTCTAGACCAGATCCTTTGGTGAAGTCCTGCAGTTATCTCCAGATCACTTACAGGTCCCAGCTCTGCCACCACTGAGACCTCACAGAACAGCAACACAGTCCATAGGCTGCCTCAGGAGCAACAGCCCTCTGAGGCTGGTAAATCTTCTTGCAGCGGAAAAAAACATCTCTTTAGGGCTCCAGACTATTTAGCAGCTTCTCAGGCACAATCTGGGCACACCTTTCCAGGGATTGGCTAGGCTCTGATCAATTTACAGGCTGGTTATTTGAATTCTCACTCCCTACGTTCTAGAAACTTCTTCTAGAAGCAGTAGGAAGCAATCAAACTCCCAGCCTGTGAAACCCTGAACAGACCACACGAAACAATCATTGCTTCCTTGATTGCACCGCAATGGTGTGAATGGGCCCTTTAATTTGCCGCACTTTGCATATTGCTATTTGTGTCATTATAATGGTCTCTTTAAGTTTTACTGGAAAGGATCTGCTACAGGTAGAGTTTCCTTTTTTATATTACAATGCAAAGTCTTATGGACAGGACTTTTAACATTATAACAAAAAAATTCTGATGCCTGATTATATATTTAGCTGTAGTCAGCATCCTCTATTAAACATGCTAAGGGGACATTTATAAAAATTGCATAGGCTGAAAAACAGGCATATATTTTGTCTTAAGGTAGTTTAGTTGATAATATACAACTGCGCATTTTCTATTATTCTGCAAGAAAAAAGGCACATTTCTTATGTTCACTTAAATTATTCACTTAAATGCCTGTTTTTCAGCTTATGGATGTAACATCTTTGACTCACAACATCTATTGCAAGGTACAGGAACAGGGCTTGTTAGCTGACATCAGACATTGGAATATCACAGCTGATGTGGATTCTGAACAAGGAAATTCCGTTGACATTGATTTTTTCAAAATATCTAATAAAATTGAATATATTAAAATAATCAAACATTCATTTCCAGTCATATTTGCTTAGATTCCAAAGCAAAATGTCATTTTTGTTCTTTTATATTTACAACAATGTATTTTGCCCTAGTTGGTGCACCCTATTAATATTAATCATGTTTATTAACCTTAAAAATACATACGTCTTTTTACGTCCATCTCAAATCAAGCTGTGTCTTATCTGATAACAGTCGTTTCACAGGACAAGAAAAAAACTGTAACAGAGAGGACATATTGTCTAAAAGCGAATTTCATGCATGACTATACTCCAAGCTCTTTCACATCAGCAGGATCCTTCTTACCACTTAGAGAAGAAAAAGTTAATTAAAAATCTCCCACAGTCTTTAAAAAGTAGGATCTTTTTATAAAACAAGAAAAAAAAAGAAGATATCAGAGATGAAAAGAAAGACTAATAGAAATATTGTTTCTGAAAAACCCACCTACAGGATCAGCCAAGCGTGAAACAGGAGTGACTTTTAGCAGCTGGAAAAAGCTCTCTAATCCCATGTAATTGCTTCATTAAATTGCTTCAATATTTTCACACCTTCATTTATTGGCAACCAGTCCAGCCTCTGTTTATAAACATTTTAATCAATTTTGCTGCTTCTTTATCTCTTATTTTTCTCTCATTTTGAAGGTGATGGCACATACTTGTAGCGATACCTCCAACTAAGGAGGCCGCAGAATTAGATTTTGGGCCCTGAGTGCAGCTCCGCCAACCCCCGGCAATAGGCTCTATCCCCTTCTGGCACAGCTAGTACTAACAATCAATGATATGTCCTATGCAATAGAATAACTAAGCAAGGACACAGTAATGAATTGTAATAGGTAAAGTGTTTTACTCATCAATTCTCAATATGAATAAAAGGGGTAACAATAATCACAGTTCTAAACAATCACTCCTAAGGGCAGCGTCCTGCCACTCTAACACACTATATAGTAACACACGCTACAAGTGCGCCATACGGGCGACCGTTAACTAAGTGCCCTATGGCGCAGCAATCAAACACGCTAGAATCCCCACCAGGCCTGGTTCTAATATTTAGCTTAGTCCTTCTTTCTTCACCGGCAGGTCTGTAATGGTGGTGCACTTAAACAGAGTATAACTTTGTAATCCAAGGGGTATGACAATAACTTGTAGGCCACGGCAGTCTATAGGCCTATACACAGCAACAGTATCTAAGCTGGGCTTATGCCCTCTCACCCGCCGGACTACGGATCCAGTCCGGGAAAACCTCCACCGGCCGTGTCACACACTCTCGATCTCTCCAACGATCGGGTCCCCGATCCGACAAGGCGGTAGCTCACAAAGTCAGATGCCACCCAGGCTCGCAGAGGGGAGGATGGAAGGCTCTTCGGTGCAGAGCAAGGCCTCAGGCTTCAGGCCTTGCCCCTCCGACACATCCGCACAGGAGGATCCGTCCGTGAAGTCTCGTGTCGCCAAAGAGGCCGAGCCCGGCCCCGCCTCTTCCTTTTATAACCCCTCCCATGAGTCTCTGCGGTGGAACGTCACAACAAGAATGGGGTTATGGGTAATGTAGTTTCTTCCCAATATAGGGGAACACCCCGCTACACACTCCCCCCACTTAAACTCTTTGGTCCCCAAAGATAAATTTTAGCAACAACTATATACAACATTGGAAAATTCTGAAAACGATGTTGGGATAGGGGATTCCCACCATAACTGAGGGGTTGAATTCCCTTGCCCACAGGTCACATTATCTTGGGTGGCCTGACTAACTGTGCCAGAGAGTGAGCTGGGGTTGCCCTCCACCAAATGGACAGTGGAGGGATCCGGAATCTCAGCATTTCTCCTAGCAGTGACCACAGAGTCTTCCGAACTGTTCCCCATCTGGGGGTAGGTCAGCTTCTTAGGAGGTTGAATGACTCTTCGAGCTCTTTGCTCTCTTGGAATCTCTGGCTCTGGCGCCTCAGGCTCCTCTTCCTCGGAGTAACTATCATGGGCATCTTCCCAGTAATCTGTTGAAGGACTGAAAGGGATGAATTCTGTAGCCTCTGGGTTCAGCGTTTCATCTGTGGTATCTTGGGTGACTGGAAGATCTATGATAGAAGTTCCTGGAGTTGGGGAAGACCACAGCCAATCAAGCTCTCCTTCTTCATCCCCACTAAGTTGGGAGGCTTCTCCATTTCCAGCTCGGGAGGTCTGTGACCGAGTGTGCGGTCTAGGAGTATCCAAGATAGAGGCCGGTGCAGGGGAGTCTCCCACGGAAGGTATTCTAACTGCCTCCGTCAGTGGGAGCAGGTGGTTTCGATGCCATGTCTTCAGTGGGCCTACCTTTCCCTCTGGCTTCACCTTGTAGACAGGTAGGCCCGGCAACTTCCTGCAGATGACATAAGGTTCAGATCTCCATCTGTCTGCAAGCTTGTGCTTTCCGGGGACTCCCAGATTGCGCAACAGTACTCGATCCCCGGGCTGTAGGTCTTGTACCCGGACCTTCAGGTCGTAATTTTTTTTATTCCGAGCTCCCCTTTGATCTGAGGCCGCTTGAGCTTGTTCATAGGCTACTTTTTGTTTTTCTTTGCATTCAGCTTGGAGTTTACTGAAGATGGTGGGCACCCGGTTGACTCCTTCACCGGGGCCCTCTGAAGTTTCCCGCCGGCTTGCGGTTGTCTGGTCTCTTCTTCTTCGGACTAGAACATGTGGCTGCAATGTGGCCAACTCCCCCACAGTTGAAGCAGACTATATCTCCCCATTCTTGTAAAGGTTCGGGTGCTGAGGCAATCGGGAACAATTCCTTCCTTGGACTTTCCTTCTTCTTGGGACACTCTGTGTCTTTTGCTATCAGAGAGGTCAATATCTCTAATACCTTGGACATCTGAGTTTTTAGGGTGTCTATCTCCGCCTCTCTTTCAGGGGTCATCACTGGATTGACCAGCACCTGTGCGGGTACAACACTTGTCTTATCCTTCTGCTGGTCCTGTTGCAGCGCCTCCTCATCTCTGATAATTTTTATTAAATCAGCATAAGTCAGCAACATTCCTCCTCCCAAGGTTTTCAGGTGCAGCCAGACTGGATCGGAGCGTAGCGCTCCCTTTAAGACTTGCTTCATTCTTGCCGCATCGGCATCTTGGGGCTTCATCCCTTTCTTTAACACAATCTTGCACAGCAGCCTGTTTAGCCTTCTGACATACTCGGAAAGTTTCTCCTCCGGTTTTTGGAAAGTGTGTTCAAACTGGTAGACCGTCTCTGTCACCTTGTCTAATTGACCAAACTCTTCCTGCAGCATAGCTAGACAATCCTGCGCCGTGCACCCTGCATTCCCAAACCGGAAACTTTTCACTGCTTCTGCTACTGCACCTTTAAGGCTTTCTAACACTCGCTGCCTCTTCTGTGCCTCCGGCACCTCCCATGCCTCCACTGCCTGTAATGCCTGTTCCACCCAAGTATCAAAATCTTCTTCCCCTGCCGGGACAGGGAGCTTCCCTGAGAATATTTTTAGTCTCCGGTAGCTAGTTTCCACATGCACCGTACTTGTCTTCTGACATTTGGCTAGCAAATCCCCTATTGCATTTATCAGTTCTGGTGATATAGCAGTGGCCGATGCAGGTGCCACCGGAGGTGGCGCCCTGTCTCCTCTTTCAGGTGTAGTTCGGGCCGCAGCCTGTGGCGATCCCGTAGGGGATGGTTCCCTTTCTACAGTTATTGCGTGCGCCAGCCTAAATGTTCTGTTGTCTGGCGTCCGCAGACACTTGTGCTTACAGGCCTCTGGCATCCCGTCCCAATATTCCACTAATGCGTATTGATATGAGATGTTTGGGTCTGTCTTCATGTCTATCACCCACGGTGTGTGATCTGGGGACACTGAACTCAGCAGTTCCTCTACCGTCTCACTTGACCATTTCTCGCCAGGAAGGCTAATGGCTATCGACTGTTTTGGCTCTGTATTAGCGGCTTTGCACCACTCTTCTACCGCTCTTGGATCCATGGGGTCCATGCCGGCACTTCTGGCGTTCGCTTGCTGCATCAGGATCCCGGACGAGCCCCCACGTGTAGCGATACCTCCAACTAAGGAGGCCGCAGAATTAGATTTTGGGCCCTGAGTGCAGCTCCGCCAACCCCCGGCAATAGGCTCTATCCCCTTCTGGCACAGCTAGTACTAACAATCAATGATATGTCCTATGCAATAGAATAACTAAGCAAGGACACAGTAATGAATTGTAATAGGTAAAGTGTTTTACTCATCAATTCTCAATATGAATAAAAGGGGTAACAATAATCACAGTTCTAAACAATCACTCCTAAGGGCAGCGTCCTGCCACTCTAACACACTATATAGTAACACACGCTACAAGTGCGCCATACGGGCGACCGTTAACTAAGTGCCCTATGGCGCAGCAATCAAACACGCTAGAATCCCCACCAGGCCTGGTTCTAATATTTAGCTTAGTCCTTCTTTCTTCACCGGCAGGTCTGTAATGGTTGTGCACTTAAACAGAGTATAACTTTGTAATCCAAGGGGTATGACAATAACTTGTAGGCCACGGCAGTCTATAGGCCTATACACAGCAACAGTATCTAAGCTGGGCTTATGCCCTCTCACCCGCCGGACTACGGATCCAGTCCGGGAAAACCTCCACCGGCCGTGTCACACACTCTCGATCTCTCCAACGATCGGGTCCCCGATCCGACAAGGCGGTAGCTCACAAAGTCAGATGCCACCCAGGCTCGCAGAGGGGAGGATGGAAGGCTCTTCGGTGCAGAGCAAGGCCTCAGGCTTCAGGCCTTGCCCCTCCGACACATCCGCACAGGAGGATCCGTCCGTGAAGTCTCGTGTCGCCAAAGAGGCCGAGCCCGGCCCCGCCTCTTCCTTTTATAACCCCTCCCATGAGTCTCTGCGGTGGAACGTCACAACAAGAATGGGGTTATGGGTAATGTAGTTTCTTCCCAATATAGGGGAACACCCCGCTACATACTAAATACTCACTCACAGTTTTTTTTTTTTCTATCTAATGCCCATTTTAAAGCATATTACATTTTGTATGTGTACTAGTTTCCTCAACATGTCAAGGTAACATCATTTATATTTTTAACTGTGTCAGTCCACTGCAACGTGACATCCATTCCTTGAATTTCTTTCTACTACTACACTATAGGGCCTATTTATAAACACAAAAAAACTGTCAAATACACCATTTTGACTATTTTATTTGCAGCATTTTGGTCTGAACAATTTATAATAATAGTTTTACAGTTTACTACTTTCTTGCGATGAACATATTGCAGAATTTACACATTTTGGAATATTTCATAATTTAAAGCATTTACGAGTATAGTAAACTAATTGAAAAGCCAAAAATCCTTGTAAAGTGATGTCTGTTGTCTGCATTGTTTTGGTATTTCTGGTGTTAATATATGCCAGTTTCCTGCTTCTATGGCGGCGTACAGATGCAGAGTATGGTGGAGAACATATCAGAAAAAGTGTACATGGCCTATAAGATCCCTTTCACACTGAGGGAGTTTTGCAGGCGCTATAGCGTTAGAAATAGCGCCTGCAAACCGCCCTAAAATAGCTGCTCCATTCACTGCAGTGTGAAAGCCCGAGGGCGCTGGCAGGGCGTCAGAAAAAGTAATGCCGGCAGCTTCTTTGGAGCGGTAAACTCACCGGATCAATGGATAGCGCCGCCGTACCACCGGCAAAACGCAGCTGTAGCGGCGCATTGCGGGCGGTTTTAACCCTTTCTCGGCCAAAATGCACCGCAAATCTGACGGTAAAAACGCAGCTAAAAATAGCGGCGTTTTACCGCCGACGCTCGGGGCGGCACAGTGTGAAAGGGCTCTAAGGGTCCATTCACACCACAACAGGTGTATTAAACTGCATTGATGTGGCTTGGCATGCCGAGCTGCTGTGCTTGCATTTTCTATTTACTTCCTGGAACATTAAAAGGGCCTATGACATGATAGTGGGGCCATATTTGTGCTGGCCTGCTGTTTTTCTGGTGTGTTGATGTGCTTGCTCCACTTTTCTCCACTGCTAACCAGTTCATACGAATATGGATGCACTACTTTGAACTGCTCACATTTTTATACCATATTTTTTGCAGATCTTTGCATTGACATCATTGAAAAAAAATGTGCCAATGCATCTGGTGTGAATGGGCCCTAAAACCACCATAGCACAGGGGTGGTATCAATCCCAGCAACCCCTGCTACATTATTTTTCTATCAGGTGCTCTACTTACAGCTAATTTGTGCTCGCTTAGTTAAAGGCTGACCAATTACCCCAAAAGGGTCTCTTTTTTTTTTTTGCTGGACCTCCTACCTGCTACTTTTGCCAGAGTAATAAGCAATAGGTGCTGAAGGTAAATGATGACACCAGATTATCACAATAGGGCAGCCCTTCATATTCAAAAATAGAGAGGGGCCAAACGATCCTCCCGAAACTTTAAAACATTGCAAAAGTTCGGAATTGAATAACGAACCAAATTGAACTCCTATGGGACCTTTATTTTGTAAACAACGGCTTGGGGAGCCAGTTTGTATGATGAGACCACAATGTAATGCAAGGGGAACAAGATTAGAGATTTTTTTTTATAAAATCTGGTGCCTCTTTCACAGACTTTGGATAGAAATAACAGGTGTGGAAAAATTGGGCTTTGGGTGATGGTGGTACACATGATAAAAGCAAGAATGGACCTTGCTGTCAAAATTTTTATGATATTTCCCTAGCCAAACAGTGGCAGAAAAATTGGTCTTTGGGTGTTGGTGGTGCCTCCACACCGTAACCCTATGGAGGTACTCTTGATGAAAGCATAAATTGGCCTTGCTGTCAAAAAATTTAATGATATGCACCTGTCAAAATGGAGAGGAAAATTTGGTCTTTGGGTGTTGGTGGTACCTTCCCACTGTAACCCTATAGCAACGCTGTATCCTGGCCTAGGCCAACAAGGCCCAGGCCTAGGGCAGAACTTTGCGGGGGGGCAGCACGGAAAGAGTCCCCGCCGGCTTGTGCTACACTGTTCGTGTAAAGCAAGCTGCTTCTAATTTTAACTGTCCTATAAGCCTGGACCACAAACCTTCCTCACTGTGCTACAGTATATGTTTTCTGCTGCACCATTGGCATGGTTATATCTTCTTAGTCCTCTCTATAAAATTCTCAGAAATCTGTGCTTTACCACTTCCTGCCTGGCCTATAGCAAAATGACGGCCGGGCGGTGGTTCAGTTATCCTGACTGGACGTCATACCAAAGGGATATGCCTGGAAATTGCTCCACCACAGTGTTGCTCAGAAACAAAATGTAGAGAAGCGGGACCATAGCGTAATTCAATTTTTAATAAAATGAGTAATAAAAACAACAAGCCAAATGACCGCTTAATTTAAAAATGCCTTTCCTCGACACTGAAGGTATTCGCTTGTATTATCAGGTGAGTTGTGAAGCCGCTGTCTCGCTCACGCTGTGGTGGATCAGCGTGCGTTCCACCGCCTGGAGATATAATGTCAGGGTCACCTGTGGCCAGGTGACAGATGCACACCGTAGGGGGACAGGAGTGCACCGCGAGGTAGTGAACCCTATGGCTGGCTTCTGTGGATAGGAAACTGGGTGGTTGTGGAAAGCGGGACCAGAGGAGCACAACCGGGATCCCAACGGAAGCGAGAGCCAAGATTCCCCAGGGCGCGGAGTCTAAGACCCAGCTGGTCTTCTCCAGGGCCTCTAGTGGTGAGGATGTTACGCTGCAGGCTGGGACCAGGTCGCGGCCCCTGGAGTTTCCTAACTCACGCCCCGTAGGATAAGGGGAAGCAGCAGCACACGATAGAGAGAACCGAATAACAAGCCGAAGGTCAGGGGCCACAAGCAGACAAGGATAACGAAGAACGAGCCGAAGGTCAAGGGTCACGAGCAGACAGGGATGGTCAGGGACAAGCCAATAACGTAACAGAGAGACAGACGTAGCACACGGCAGGCAGGAACCCAAACACACAATGCCTAACAAACACGTTGATCAGCAAAGCAGGCTTGCAGTGCACAGGTTAATATAGTGTTCTGTGATAGGGCCTGGGGTGGAGTCAGGCTGGGAGGAGATTATAAAGGAAGCCAGGTGAAAGGGCTCAGGCCTCTAAGATGAACACATGGGAAGGAAGGTAAGCTGACAGACAAACACTGCTGCATATCCATGACAGTACCCTCCCTCTTATGGGCCCTCCCCCGCCTGGACCCAGGCTTAAAGGGAAATCTCTGATGAAACCTTCTCAACAGATGAGGTGCAGCGACATCAGATGCAGCAATCCAAGACGCCTCCTCAGGACCAAAACCTCTCCAATGCACAAGGTACTGAAGAATGCCTCTGCAGAGCCGAGAATCCAGAACTTGTCTAACCTCATACTTAAGATTATCCTCAGAGACCGAAAATGAGGTAGGGAGATGACAAGAAGATCTATTGAGGACCAAAGGCTCTCTAGGAATAAGCAAGGGCATGAGAGGATCAACAGGAATCTGAGGGGGGTCCCCTAGACCCTTAAAGGGGAACTGGTCATCTTGCACAGGACCATCAGACTGGGCAGATGTCAGTGGAACCCTGAAGTCAGGTTGGTTAGAAGGTGACATGTCGCAGGAGTCAAGCTGAATAGCTGAAGGACAAGCAGAATGTCCCGAACAAGAAAAAGTAGGAGGCTCACTGGGCATGGGCTGGACTGGCATAACTAGTACAGAGGCAGAGTGAATAGCTGAGTCAGGTGTAGCGACTACCTGAATCGCATCGCAAGACGTAGCGACTGCAGGACTTGTAGACAAGCTAGCCTGGCTGTGCGTCCAAGGGTGGTTAGGGACAGAGAAATGTAAATGGTTATGCAACCTGGAATGAATGACCGGCTCAGATTCACAGGGGGCAACCTTGGGTAGGCAGGACGAGGAACAGGAGGGACCCCAAGCCAGGATCTGTCCAGTAGTCCAGTCCACATGAGGAGAATGGAGCTGTAACCATGGGAGACCCAAAATTATAGGCGTTGAGGCCTTGGGTAAGATAAGGAAGGATATCCACTCCTGGTGGAGTGTCCCTACCGACATCTTAACAGGGAGGGTCTGGAAGCGGATAGGTCCCCCTGGGAGAACAGTACCATCAATCGCCAAGACCACCAATGGCGTGGTGAGGGGCAAAAGAGTAAGTCTCATGGACGATGCGATTTCCCAGTCCATGAAATTACCAGCGGCTCCGGAATCCAGATATGCTGAGACCGAATGAGAAGAAGCACCAACATGAAGGAACACAGAAAGCAGAAGACGAGAAGGGGAAGGTGATATTTCTGGGTCCAATACTCCACTTTCCAGATGAAGTGGACCCGAACGTTTTTCTGGACAAAGAGAGCAAGTGTCACGAAAATGACCTTTGCCCCCACAGTAAAGACACAGACCAAGAGTTCTGCGCCTAGCACGTTCCTCGGGGGATAGCCTGGTCCGACCCAGCTGCATGGGTTCCTCAGCTGGTAGGAGATGCTCTACGGGTCGAAGAGAGGGGAGCTCAGGCTGACTAAGAACCAAGGACTGCTGGCGTTGCTTTTCTAAGGTCCTCTCCTGAAAGCGAATATCGATCTGGTTACACAAGGAGATAACGCCGGCCAGATCAGTGGGGATGGTTCTTCCTGCTAATTCATCCTTCACTCTATCAGACAGGCCATGCAAAAAGGTTGCGACTAAGGCCTCATTGTTCCAGCTCAACTCAGCCGACAGTATGCGGAAATGAAGGGCATACTGTCCCACAGAAGCAGACTCTTGGCGGAGACGTAAAAGGGCGCTGGCCGCTGAAGAGACACGAGCCGGTTCTTCGAAGATATTCCGAAAAAGTTTCAAGAAGCCAGACAGGCTAGAAACCACTGGATCATTCAGTTCCCACAGAGGGGCTGCCCAGGCTAAAGCTTCACCAGAGAGGAGGGAAATGATATAGGCTACCTTAGCCCGATCAGACAGGAAGTTTTGGGGCTGGAGCTCAAAATGAATCGTGCATTGGCTAAGGAACCCCCTGCAAGCCTTGGAGTCCCCAGAGAAACGGGACGGAGCTGGCAGTTGTAGTGAGTGTGTGGCTGCGACTGGTGCAATAGGTGCAGCCGCTGATTGTATTTGAGGTTGCGGATTCAGGGTTCCCAAGGAGGCCTGAAGCTGCTCGAAGCGAGAAGCCAGATCCTGGAGGAATCGCATCACCTGAGTCTGATTCGATTCCTGGGTTTCAAGTCTGCAAACTATGCCCTGCAATGGATCATCCGCGGGTAGCGGGATGTCAGCCGGGTTCATGGCTGATCAAACTGTCAGGGTCACCTGTGGCCAGGTGACAGATGCACACCGTAGGGGGACAGGAGTGCACCGCGAGGTAGTGAACCCTATGGCTGGCTTCTGTGGATAGGAAACTGGGTGGTTGTGGAAAGCGGGACCAGAGGAGCACAACCGGGATCCCAACGGAAGCGAGAGCCAAGATTCCCCAGGGCGCGGAGTCTAAGACCCAGCTGGTCTTCTCCAGGGCCTCTAGTGGTGAGGATGTTACGCTGCAGGCTGGGACCAGGTCGCGGCCCCTGGAGTTTCCTAACTCACGCCCCGTAGGATAAGGGGAAGCAGCAGCACACGATAGAGAGAACCGAATAACAAGCCGAAGGTCAGGGGCCACAAGCAGACAAGGATAACGAAGAACGAGCCGAAGGTCAAGGGTCACGAGCAGACAGGGATGGTCAGGGACAAGCCAATAACGTAACAGAGAGACAGACGTAGCACACGGCAGGCAGGAACCCAAACACACAATGCCTAACAAACACGTTGATCAGCAAAGCAGGCTTGCAGTGCACAGGTTAATATAGTGTTCTGTGATAGGGCCTGGGGTGGAGTCAGGCTGGGAGGAGATTATAAAGGAAGCCAGGTGAAAGGGCTCAGGCCTCTAAGATGAACACATGGGAAGGAAGGTAAGCTGACAGACAAACACTGCTGCATATCCATGACATATAAGAACCAAAAGTGTCCGGAAGTGCAAACGTGACCGGGATGTGCCTCAACGTACGATTTGTCGTGATGATGTCGTCAGCGAATCCAGGCATATCCCTTTGGTACCAGCACAGATTACAGATCCTTAACCATACAAAGCCCCACCTGGCCTTTCTTTTTAATTAAAGAGGTCATGGTGGTCTGGTGAGTAGGATATTTACCCTTATTCACCGGGTGTTGTCTTTCAAAATCATTTGGCAGTGGTGATGGTGTTAAAGACCAAAGTTGTTTCACAAATTTTATGGACATTTTGATATATATAATATTTACCATTTAATTTGCTGTTTTTTATGCACTTTGTCTATTTGATGAATATTTTCAAGCACTGTATTGTTTACTTATTAAATTAATTATTAATCACTATGCACTTTATTTTTTCATGCTATTTAAACATATGTAGCGGCCTCCTCACTCCCCTCTTTGCATCAGCTCGTCTTTCTCTTGTCTAGGGGTACCTTAGAGGGGAGAGAGCGGGGTCACCACGCCAAGCCCTCACCACATGTGTCCGTGCGGTGTAAGCAAAGTTCCTTCTCTACCTTCGGGTCAGTGTTGGGCACCTGGAGTTACCTTGAACAATATCCACCAGAAAAGAGCCCCACACCATTAAAGTCCAACACTCCTTTATTCTTCTTGAGTGAACAGCACAATCAGTTAGACTCCCTTAAAGAACAGAACAAACAAGGAGGTGTGGATGCGAGTAGGCCCAGACACAATGAACTCTCCACTTTCCTTCCTGAAAGTGGGCTGAGGTCTCCTAGCGAGGGGGGAATTTCCTTCCAGGCAGTCTCCGATGGGAGGCTCACCTGTCACTGGCAATCTGCTGCACCCGGTCTTCAAGTGAGGAGCTCCCCCCGGTCCATTACGCCTTCTGGATTCGGGTACCCAATCCCTGGGTTCCCTAGGACCTCCTTCCCTTGCGGAACTCAGTGTTGGGCACTGAGCTCCAGACCTCCATCTGAGTACCTCACCCCAGGCTAAAGGTGCCTGGGATGGAACACGATCTCCGGACGTCCTCTAGGCCTAGGCCGCCCAGAGGACCGACACGAACCACCGCCCTCAGGCTGAAGGTGCCTGGGACTCGACCCCGTGACAAAGATGGCGGCCCCTTTATACCCTCTCCCAGCAAGCACGGTGGGTTCCCCGCCCCACCATACCGCTGCCGAGAGAGGACAAAAAGGAGGCACAGCACACAGCAATGGTTCAACCCCAGCCCGAGGCGACATCGCCACCCGCTGGACCGCAAGGAACTGCACATCGCTGGTGTCTCTGCCAGTTTGAATTACACCCGGGAAAGTACATACCCGCTACACATAGTTTAGATCTAAAAGAGCCCCTTTATAATATACACCCCACATGTCACAAATCAGGCAGTTATTGGGCAGGTGGAATTTTAAGATAATGTAAAAGCTGTGGAGGTCCTCCTCTTGTTCCACTCATGTTTTTGGCATGGTTTTCTTGCAAATTTGCATGTAACATTTCTATATAAACAATATTTAAAATTGATTCTTATATGCAGGCTAAATGAAAATACAACCCTTAGATATGTTTGAATTTTTTTATAGCTTGACAATACTTGGCTTGCTCCTGACAGCTCTGAGTCAGTTTTGGATCCCATCCTGAATATCATTCTTGTGACACAATGATGTCTTGTGTACAAGAGGTTTGTAAATAAATGTCCAATATTTGACTACTGTATCAAGCAGGCAATTGTTCTAAAAGTGCATAATTTTTCTTCTCTTTCCTCCTATCTTTCCCTATGGAGCCTTGAAATGCCCCCACTGAGGGAGAAGGGTGTCTGTTTAGCAGTGCCAAGAAGAGCTGAAAGCTCTTTCCACAATGCTTTAATTTCCTGTGGAGACCCCTGATATCTAGCTGAATCATTTTGTTCTTCGTTGTGCCCTGTCAAGTGTTCCATAAGCTCAGCGCGAACTGAAATGCTTGCTGAACAATATTCATAATTCACATCTATAGATACATACAATATAGATATAAAGATAACAAGCAACATGTGGGCAGCACAGTAGCTACCGTATTTATCGGCGTATAACACGCACTTTTTTCCCCTTAAAATCAGGGGAAAATCGTGGGTGCGTGTTATACGCCGATACCCACTGATCCCGGCGATCTCCGCCGAGATACACATAGCCGAGTGTACTCGGCTATACTCGGCTTTTCTCGGCTCTGCTCACAGTCACGCCCAGTCCCGCCATTGGACCTGTGATATATCCATCATAGGGCGGGACTCGGCGTGACTGTGAGCGAAGCCGAGAAAAGCCGAGTATAGCCGAGTACACTCGGCTATGTGTATCTCGGCTCCGCCCAGTCCCTGCGTTCTCGGCGGCGTTCGCCCCGCTCCGCCCAGTCTCTGCTGCGATCTCGGCGGCGCCAATTTTGAAAACTGGGGCAAGGCTGCACTGGACACTGGGCAAAGGCTGCACTTAGCAAAGGCTGCACTGGACACTGGGCAAAGCTGCACTGGACACTGGGCAAAGGCTGCACTGGACAAAGCTGCACTGGACACTGGGCAAAGGCTGCACTGGGCAAAGGCTGCACTGGGTAAAGCTGCACTGGGCACTGGGCAAAGCTACACTGGGCAAAGGCTGCACTGGACACTGGGTAAAGCTGCACTGGACACTGGGCAAAGCTACACTGGGCAAAGGCTGCACTGGGCAAAGGCTGCACTGGACACTTGGTAAAGCTGCACTGGGCAAAGGCTGCACTGGACACTGGACAAAGGCTGCACTGGACACTGGGCAAAGGCTGCACTGGACACTGCTGGCAAGGCTGCACTGACAAGGCTGCAACAGGCACTGTTAAGGCTGCATTTAAATGTAAGTTTTTTTTTTCCTTAAACTTCCCTCCTAAAAGTTTTTTTCCCTAAAATTCCCTCCTAAACTTGGGGTGCGTGTTATACGCCGGTGCGTGTTATACGCCGATAAATACGGTAAATGGTTAGAACTTTTACCTAGCAGCACAAGGGTTGTCAGTTTGAGTCCCAAACACGGCACTACCTGCATGGAGTTTGTACTTTTTTCCTGTGCCTGCGTTGGTTTCCTCCCCCACTCCAAAGACATGCTGGTAGGTTAATTGGTTCCTGTCTAAATTGGCCCTAGTAAGTATGAATGTGAGTTTGGGACCTTAGATTGTAAGCCCCTTGAGGGCAGGGGCTGATGTGAAAGTATAATATATATGTAAAGCGCTGTATAAATTGATGACTATATATAAGCGTTTGAAATAAATAAATGGCCAGCTTGATCTTCTTAGCGACTTCCCTCTTCCCTTTGAAGCCTTTAATCAAGCTGTAATATACAGTTTTCATAAAAAGTATTCACCCCTTTGGAAGGAGGGGGCATTTGGCTACACCATTGGTGAGATTTAGGTGTGTCATATTCAATATACAATACTTATGTATTTAATTATTTATTGATTTTGAGTTTTACTTTGGTGTTAAAAAGTTTCCATTTGCGACTGAGCATTAAAAAAAACTACAGAGAATGAATGTTTTATGCTGTTAAAAGGCAAAAAAAATATGTCCTGATGTTGCTGCTATTCTCCGGTTAAATTCTTTGTCAGTCCTCCCATGCTGGGTGATATCTAAAAAAAATCTTTCTTGCTCCACCATTTCTCCTCAATATGGTAATAAATTATTTTATTATAATTTTAGTCTTTCCTTATGGTTATGGACATACTCTTCTTTGGAGTTGCTGTGGGTTAAGGGTTTCCTAGAGATGTTTTTGTGTTCTGGTGAAAACATATCAATAAATGGGTAGAACAGTGGTTAAGCGGTTAGCACCTTTGCCTAGCAGCCATAGGGTTGTTGGTTCAAACCCCAACCATGGCACCACCTGCTGCTGGGTACACTGTTTTTTTCCCACACTCCAAAGACATGCTGGTAGGTTAATTGGCCCTAGTATGTGTATTGTGTATTGTTGAAACTGAGTTAGGGACTTTAGAGTGTAAGCTCCTTGAGGGCAGGAACTAATGTGAATGTAAAGTAAAGAGTAAATTGATGGCGCTATATAAGTACCCAAAATAATAATAATAAAGTAAAACTGTGTGGTATGGACAAACTTCATAAGCTTAAAAATATGGAGTTTTAAAAAAAAATTAGGCTAAGCTCCATCATGTCTTATTGAGAATATCAAATAAGAAAAGAACTAAAAGAATATGTACAATTTGGTATATGCTTAAACATGATCAGTTAAGCTTTTATGTGCTTGAGAGAAGACGCACTTAACCACTTCAGCCCGAGCCTCTTTTTGACACTTGTTTACTAGTTAAAATCAATTTTTTATTTTTTTTTGCTACTAAAGTTAGCCCAATTTATTTGAATATTGTGAAAGATAATGTTACACCGAGTAAATTGACACCCAACATGTCACGCTTCAAAATTGCGCCTGCTCGTGGAATAGCGACAAACTTTTACCCTTAAAAATCTCTATAGCCGATGTTTACAAATGTCTACAGGTTACCAGTTTTGAGTTACAGAGAAGATCTAGGACTAGAATTATTACTCTTGCTCCAACGATCGCGTTGATACCTCACATGTGTGGTTTGAACACCTTTTACATATGTGGGCGCTACTCATGTATGCGTTTGCTTCTGCGCGTGAGCTCGTCGGGACGGGGCGCTTTAAAATGTATTTATTTTTTCTCATTTATTTTACTTATTATTTTTTAAATTGATACTGTCTTTTAAAAAAATTATTCCTATTACAAGTAATGTAAACATCCCTTGTAATAGAAAAAAGCATGACAGGACCTCTTAAATATGAGATCTGGGGTCAAAAAGACCTCAGATCTCATATTTACACTAAAATGCAATAAAAAAATAAAATCTTCCCCTCAGTCGGCAGCCAGGCATCCACAGGAGACGGGCGGGTCCGGTAAGCGGCAGAGATGACCGGAGCGCGGCACCTCTCCTGCCACCGATAAAAGTAAATCTGCCACGAAGACCACTTTTATCTTAAAGAGAAATTCCCGAAAATACCTGGGTTATGGCAGCTAACCCTTTTTCAGGCAGTCTTTATTCTTGTAAAATCCAACATTTTACAGTTGACACCAGAAGATAGGTGAAATCTTTCAGTGGCAACCCTTTCCCTTGGCTGAAGTTAAACATTATCTAGGAGAAGGAGAACTGAACCACACAGTTAAGGCACTAGGGGGGTTAAAATATAAAAAAATGTAGAGTTTGATTTGTGATTTTCATGAATGTTCTACCACTTTGCATTGCATTGTAAATTTATTGGCCTGCCTACCTACTAATTTAAGTAGCAAGCATTGACTGGGATATTCCCTTTATCTGTTTAGACTCCCCCAGAGGGGATGAAAGAGCACTGATACCTGGGACATTAAGTTCTTTCACTATACCTCCATGAAGGTCTGGGTAACATACAGGATAATGGTAAATACAACTACATGAAGTGCCTGTTGCTTTACAGAATTTAGGCATAATACAAGACAGCAGGATATGTAAATGTTTGTGTGGAGTGAAGCACTGTCTATTAAGCAAATAGCACAGGCACATTACACTACAATGTACTAGATATCCCCTTAACAATACTCTATACATTTACAAGGTGACCATTGCTTGTTACTTGACCAAAGCTATTTATTCTACAATCAAATAACTTCTGGGTGTAACTAATTCTTCTTCTGTGCATATGGAAGGGTTAATCTGCAGCTATCGTCCCTTGCTTTCGAACATCCAGGCAGTCAGTTTATTTATTTGCTCTACTGTTTTATTTTTTTCTGCCTGGTTGGCGGCTGTCCAGACTCTAATAGCCTCACTCTCCTTATTGTTCCAACAGGTCAGAACTTGAGGAAGGGAAAGTGGGAGGAGAGAGGAGAGGAGGGGGCGCTTGGAAATGAAAAACTGGCTTTGACAAAGCTCAATTACTCTGCCAGCCTCTTTCCTTTGTGGGACTGATTGAATCATGCTAATTAAACCAAGCCGCATTAACTCTGAAGGCCTTTGGGACAATATGCCATAGATAAGTCTAACTGCAAGGATAAACACAAAACCATTCTGACCACAAGTTTTTTTCCTTTTAGTGCATGCATCACTCTTATAAAAGAGAACAGTGGTTATCTGTAAATGATTTGTACACAAATGTCAGATAATAATGATCAACGAAAAGTATATATCATATACAGCATATTTATTTATATATAATATCTTCTTTGTATACAAGATACAACATGAAAGGAAGCTGCATAGACTTGTTTTCTATTAGACCCATGGGGGTCAGTAAGGGGGGGCATGGAGTGGGAAAGTGCCCACCCCGAAGCAAGGTGTCCACACGTGGACACTCAGGACCGATCCTGGGTGGGTGCCCAGGGTGCACCGTGCCCAGGAGCTGCAAACTGCCCCAAAGGGGGAAACTAAAGCTCTGTCAGTCACTTACTGTTACATTCAGCAGCATCGGCGCCGCCCCGACTCCCTAGACTCTCTTATTGCACCATTCACTGGCCTCTCTGCTGCCCGCTAGACACGCCTGCCGCCTAGCGTCTACCAACCAGTGACATCACATCATAAGGCCAAGGGGAGGCTCCAGCATTCAGAGTGGAGGAGGAACTTCTTCCTCCTTCACGCCTGGGCAATTTTGGCTCCACCCACCTTCTTCATTTTCTCCAGGCAGCGCGGCTCAGAGTGTGAGATGAGGCAGCCTGTGGCCATGTTCTGGAGCTCATCTAACATCACTACTTGTATAATTGCGGTCAAGGTGGTAAATTAATTATTTCATGATCGATATACAGGAGATATCATTCTAAAAATGCTCTTTACCTGGCTATAATGCTGACCTGTGGGTCTGAATGCTTTCTAAGCCAGAGCCTTTGTGCACATCAGAAAAGTTTAAGGAAAGTTAAAAATTGTTATCTGCATACCTCCTCCGGGTTAATGAATATAAATATTGGAACAACAGAGCCATGGTGCTTGCATTTTCAGAAAGAACATTTTCCAATTTGAATAAGAGCAGTTATTTATTTATAAATATGTATGTATATATGTATATATTTAAGTTAAGATGCTTAAAGTGACACTAAAGGTTCCCATTAAAAAAATTAAAAAAATAACAAACATGTCATACTTACCTTAACTGTGCAGTTCGTTTTGCACAGAGTAACCCTGATCCACCTGTTCTGAGGTCCCACGGCAGCTCTTTGCCGCATTAGATAACCCCCGGCGCCCACGTCATTGGATTTGATTGACAGCAGCGTTAGCCAATGGCTGCGCTGCTATCAAACTATCCAATCAAAGCCGGGACTCCGTGGAGAGAAGGACGGGGACTTGCCAACGGAAATTCGGGGCTCAGTTAAGTAAAAAAAAGGCCACAAACACTGAAGTGCGTTAGTAAATTGAATTATTTTTACATAAAGATAGATCACACATACAATGATCAATGGTTAAAAAGCATAATTTGTTTAGCTTTGTTTGTCACGTGACGTGACACATGTAAACCACATCTGGTTTATGCATTTAACCAATAACCATTGATCATTGTTGTTGTGTGATCTATCTTTTTATGTAAAAATAAATTAATTTTGTAACGCACTTCAGTGTTTGTGGCCTTAAAAGTCCCATCCAAGGGGGATTCCGGTCCGGGAACAGTCCTTTGTTCTAAAATAAGCCATAATAATCAAACAAATTTTAAAGAAATGACAATGTAATGAAAAACAATTACATTCAAAAAACATTCAGGTAACGGATCATCTTCAGTGTCAGTGTTGCCTAAGTGCTGCTTTGAAAAAGCTACCCAAGGTGAATGTACTAACTGGCCACATCCCTGGATTCTCATTGTATAGAACAAAGGACTGTTCCTTCCCCCTTGGATAGGACTTTTAAGGCCACAAACACTGAAGTGCGTTAGAAAATTGAATTATTTTTACATAAAGAAAAGATAGATCAAACATATACAATGATCAATGGTTAAAAAGCATAATTTGTGTAGCTTTGTTTGTCACGTGACATGACACATGTATACTACCACCACATCTAGTGGTTTATGCCTTTAACCAATAACCATTCATCATTGTTGTTGTGTGATCTATCTTTTTATGTAAAAATAAATTAATTTCTAACGCACTTCAGTGTTTGTGGCCTTAAAAGTCCCATCCAAGGGGGATTGGGGAACAGTCCTTTGTTCTAAAATAAGCCATAATACTCTGTCATTTCTTTAAAATTTGTTTGATTGAAGCCAATGTAATGAAAGAACATCTGTGAAGTCTGCCAGTGGGGTGAGAGTCTTGTCCACAGCCTCCAGGACCTCTAGGTCTTGCCATGTTGGCAAAAGGTGCCTAGCCATGCGGTCAGAAGAGAGGACATGGGTGATGGCAGCTTGCTGCTCAATTATCCTCCTCACTAGTGATGAGCCGAACACCCCCGGGTTCGGTTCGCACCAGAACCCGCGAACGGACCGAAAGTTCGCACGAACATTAGAACCCTATTAAATACAATGGATGCGAACGTTCGAATTCTAAAGTGCTAATTATAACGACTATTATCCATGTTATTGTCCTAAACAGAGTTTGGGAACCCGGGTTCTGCACCAGGGGACATGTATCAATGCAAAAAGAAGTTTTAAAAACGGCCGTTTTTCGGGAGCAGTCATTTTAATGATGCATAAAGTGAAAAAAAAAGTCAAATATTCCTTTAAATATTGTACCTGGGGGGTGTCTAAAGTATGCCTGTGAAGTGCCACGTGTTTCCCGTGTTTAGAACTGTCCCTGCACAAAATTACATTTCTAAAGGAAAAAAAAGCCATTTAAAACTGCTTGCGGCTTTAATGTAATGTCTGGTCCCAGTAATATGGATGAAAATCTTTAAGAAAAATGGCATAGCTACCCCATCACCCCCCCCCCACCCCAGCCCATTACCAGCCCCTTTGGGTCTTGTATGGATATTAAGGGGAACCCCGCACACAAAATAAAAAAGGCCCTATATACTCTGAACAGCCATATACAGGCGGTGCATACAAGACAGGGACTGTAGGTTTGTTCTTATGTAGAATCTGTTTGTAATTTTGAACAGGTACATTGTTTAAGTGTAGCTCCAGCCAAAAAATCTATTTTTAAGCTTTTTGGAAAACATAGGGAAGGGTTATCACCCCTGTAACATTTGTTTTGCTGTCTGTGCCCCTGTTCAGAACATTTCACCTCACTTTGCGTCCCAATGACAACTGTGTTTGAAATGTGGTGTTTTTATTGAAACAAGGATTGGTGATAAAGCATCAGTAGAGAGGAGACACCTTTCTCCCATATTAATTCTTACAGGAGAGAATTTTCCTTCCAAGGGGTAGATTTCCTCTCACTTCCTGTTGTCTTCTTCCGTTTGCAAGTAGTAGTCGTTTGTAAGTTGGATGTTTGAAAGTAGGGACCTGCCGTATATACTCTGCAGAAATTGGCCCCTTAGGTGTTGGTGTTGGCACAACACTGTAAGCACTCACAGTTACTCTTGGTGGGTGCTGGAACGCCCTGCTGTCAACTATTATATCAGGAATTGTAATAACATATAATTGTTGAACAGTGGTAGTAAAAATTGGGCCTTTGATGGTGGTGCTGGTGCCACAACACTGTAAGGCCTGACAGTTACTCTTGGTGGGCGCAGCAATGGGCCCTGCTGTGAATTATTAGATCAATAATTATAATTGCATGCCCCTGTTGAACAGGGGCTGAAAAATTGGGCCTTTGGTGGTGGTGGTGGTGGTGGTGGTGGTGGTTTTGACACAACACTGTAAGGCCTGACAGTTACTCTTGGTGGGCGCAGCAATGGGCCCTGCTGTGAATTATTAGATCAATAATTATAATTGCATGCCCCTGTTGAACAGGGGCTGAAAAATTGGGCCTTTGGTGGTGGTGGTGGTGGTGGTGTTGACACAACACTGTAAGGCCTGACAGTTACTCTTGGTGGGCGCAGCAATGGGCCCTGCTGTGAATTATTAGATCAATAATTATAATTGCATGCCCCTGTTGAACAGGGGCTGAAAAATTGGGCCTTAGGCACTGGTGGCACAACACTGCAACCCCTCACAGATACTGTACTTGGAGCACAGCAATGAGGCCTGTTGCAAAGTATTGCATCAAAAATTGTAATTACACGCCCCTGTTAAACAGGGGCTGAAAAATTGGGCCTTAGCCACTGGTGGCGTCACCCATAAACCAAAATGATCTTCCAAGCTATCATCATTAATCGTATCATTGAGGAGGAGGAGGAGGATAGCCAGTCAACATAACAGCACAGGCACTCAGCATCAGCATCAGTCTTGAAGGGATGTGACATTTTAAAATCAATTAGTCTGTTATATCAGCATCAGGTGTGTGGTAGCTGGTGGTGATCCAAGACTGGTTCATCTTGATGAAAGTCAGTCGATCAACCGAGTCGGTGGACAGGCGCACCCTGTGATCCGTGACAAATCCTCCAGCAGCACTGAATGTGCGTTCTGAAAGAACGCTGGATGCAGGACAGGCCAGTAGCTCAATTGCATACTGTGCAAGCTCTGGCCAGTGATCCATCCTCAAGACCCAGTAAGCCAGAGGATTTTCGGTGGGGAAGGTGTCCAAGTCTGACCTTGCCCCTAGGTATTCCTGCACCATGTATATCAGACGCTGGCGATGGTTGTTGGAACCGATCATACTTTGGGGCTGCGGACTAAAGAATTGTCTGAACGCATCGGTCAGACGGCCACCTTCCCCACCGCTCCTTCTTTGACTGCCCGAAGCCTCAGCAACTCGTTGTCCAGGACCAGGAGTTTGTAACCTCCCAGTCTCTGGGAACGCGTTGCACAGACCTTTCTGCAAGGCCTCCCGGAGTTGTCTCATCCTCTGCTCCCTCTGCGACGGTAACATAAGGTCCGCAACCTTACCCTTGTACCGTGGATCAAGGAGAGTGGCCAGCCAGTAATGGTCCCTCTCCTTGATCCGAAGAATACGAGGATCCTTCCGCAGACTTTGCAGGATCAGGGAGGCCATGCAGCGTAGGTTAGCTGAGGCATTCAGTCCGGAGTCCTCAGGGTCACTAAGGACGACATGATCCGCAGCCACCTCCTCCCAGCCACGTACAAGTCCACTGGTTTCTTGGGACTGTAAATCATCCCTAAAAGACTGCTGCTGATGATGCTGAGTGCCAGCCTCCACCTCCATGCTGACACAATCCTCCTCCTCCTCCTCCTCCTCCTCCTCCTCTTCCTGTGCGATGGGTGGGACAGAAGGAACACTGTCTGGGTAAAGGGGGCCTTGAGAGGCAAGGAAGTCCTCCTCTTCCTGCCTCTGTTCTGCCTCAAGTGCCCTGTCCATTATTCCACGCAGCGTGTGCTCCAACAGGTGGACAAGAGGTACAGTGTCACTGATGCATGCACTGTCACTGCTCACCATCCTCGTGGCCTCCTCAAATGGTGCCAGGACAGTGCATGCATCCCTGATCATGCCCCACTGGCGTGGTGAAAAAAACCTGAGCTCCCCTGACCCTGTCCTGGTGCCGTAGTCGCACAGGTACTCATTGATGGCCCTCTGCTGCGTGTGCAGCCGCTGCAGCATGGCCAACGTTGAGTTCCACCTGGTGGGCATGTCACATATAAGGCGGTTCTTGGGCAGGTTCAACTCCTTTTGCAGCTCAGCCAGGCGAGCACTGGCATTATAAGATCTGCGGAAATGCACACAGACTTTCCTGGCCTGCCTCAGGACATCCTGTAAGCCCGGGTACCTGCCCAAGAACCGCTGCACCACCAGGTTAAGGACGTGAGCCATACAGGGCACATGGGTCAGTTGTCCCTGTCGGAGGGCGGAGAGGAGGTTGGTGCCATTGTCGCAAACCACCATTCCTGGCTTAAGCTGGCGTGGCGTCAACCACCTCTCGGCCTGCCCCTGCAGAGCAGACAGGACCTCTGCCCCAGTGTGGCTCCTGTCCCCCAAACACACCAGCGCAAGCACGGCATGGAATCTTTTTGCCTGCGTACTTGCGTAGCCCCTTGAACGCCTACGGAGCACCGCTGGTTCCGAGGAGAAACCACAGGAAGAGGCCATGGAGGAAGAAGAAGAGGAGGGGGTGGAGGAGAGAGGTGTGTCACAACCAGTAGTAGCATTTTGGAGGCGTCGCGGCGGAACAACCTCCAACACTACTGCACCTTGTCCTGCATCCTTCCCAGCTGCCAAAAGAGTGACCCAATGGGCCGTGAAAGAAAGGTAACGTCCCTGTCCATGCCTGCTGGACCATGAGTCAGCGGTAATATGCACCTTACCGCTGACCGCCCTGTCCAGCGAGGCCAAGACATTGCCTTCCACATGCCTGTAGAGAGCCGGAATCGCCTTCCGTGAGAAAAAGTGGCGTTTGGGAACCTGCCACTGAGGAACCGCACATTGAACAAACTCACGGAAGGGGGCCGAGTCTACCAACTGAAAAGGCAGCAGTTGAAGCGCTAGCAATTTAGCCAAGCTAGCATTCAACCGCTGGGCATGTGGATGGCTGGGAGTGAACTTCTTTCGACGGTCCAGCAGCTGGGGCAGGGAAATTTGCCTGCTAGAATCGGACGTCGGTGTACTGCTAGCAGAGTGGCCGCAAGTACTTGGCTGTGACACACCTAATTCTACACCTTCATTCCTCTCAGTGCAGGTTTCAGAGAGGACTGAAGGTATACTGGGGTTGGAGATCCCAGCTGATGCGGTGCAAGGAGAGGTCCGCTTTGTTCTTTGGTGTGGGTCTTTAAGGTAGGCTTGCCAACGAGCTGCATGGCAGGTCAACATATGTCTGATCAAGCATGTGGTGCCCAAGCGGCTGATGTTTTGGCCACGCGATATACGCTTGAGACATATGTTGCAAACAGCAGCTGTGCGATCTGATGCACTCGCCTCAAAAAAGGCCCACACCAAAGAACTTTTTGAATGACGGGCAGAGGCAGCGCCCTGCACAGGCGGAGCTCTGCGGTGTGATTCTGTCGGTGTGCTGCCCATACGCTGGCCCCCCAAGGGCATCCTGCCTCGTTGGAGATGTGCCTCCTCCTCATCCTCCTTCTCCTCCTCTCTCCTATTAGGCACCCACGTGGAGTCAGTGACCTCATCATCCCCTCCCTCCTCATCACTGGAGCCAATCTGGCAGTATGCAGCAGCTGCTGGAGCATAACTGCCAGATTGGTGTCCTTCTTGAGCATCCCCTCTCTCAGCTCTCACGCTACTGCCTTCCTCTAGCTGGGTATCATCATCAGATCCTTCGAAACGCTGGGCATCCTCCTGGAGCATGTACCCAACACTGTACTCAAACAGTTCGGGGGACTCATCAGGAGGAGGACATGGTGGGTCTAGGGAAGGAGTGACTAATGATGACATTGATACCAGAGAAGAGGACGCTTTGGCAGCTGCTTTGCCAGTACCCTGAGCCTGGGTGAGAGAGGATGAGGAGGATGAGGTGGGCTTGGTCATCCACTCTACCAAGTCTTCGGCATGATGTGGCTCAACATGTCCAGCTGCCGAAAAGAAGGACAAGCGTGTCCCATGGCTATGTGCTGATGACAATGCACCGCGTCCACGACCAGCACTGTTGCCCCCAGACACAGTGCCTGCTTGCCCTCTTTTTTTGCCTCCTGACTGTCTGCCTCTCCTTGTTTGCCTTCCAGACATTTTAATGGATGGCCTGCAGGGAGATGGGAAAAACAGCAATAAGGGCTACCTTCAGGTGTATACTGTGCAGGAGGCTTAGCAACAAAGACACTGACACTGTCCCCTGCCTATCCTTCTCTGTCCCTAAACACAAGGATTTGCAATATGGTTCAGCAAGATTGGTTTAGCACAGAATAGCACACTGATAGTTTCCCTCACTGTCCTTCTCTGTCCCTACAAACAAGATTTAGCACAGAATAGCAAACTGATAGTTTCCACGAGTGTCCTTCTCTGTCCCTAAACTCAAGGATTTCAAATATGGTTCAGCAAGATTGGTTTAGAACAGAATAGCACACTGACAGTTTCCCCGAGTGTCCTTCTCTGTCCCTACAAACAAGATTTAGCACAGAATAGCACACTGATAGTTTCCACGAGTGTCCTTCTCTGTCCCTAAACTCAAGGATTTCAAATATGGTTCAGCAAGATTGGTTTAGAACAGAATAGCACACTGACAGTTTCCCCGAGTGTCCTTCTCTGTCCCTACAAACAAGATTTAGCACAGAATAGCACACTGATAGTTTCCACGAGTGTCCTTCTCTGTCCCTAAACTCAAGGATTTCAAATATGGTTCAGCAAGATTGGTTTAGAACAGAATAGCACACTGACAGTTTCAATCACTGTCCTTCTCTGTCCCTACAAACAAGGATTAGCACAGAATAGCACACTGATAGTTTCCACGAGTGTCCTTCTCTGTCCCTAAACTCAAGGATTTCAAATATGGTTCAGCAAGGTTGGTTTAGAACAGAATAGCACACTGACAGTTTCCCTCACTGTCCTTCTCTGTCCCTACAAACAAGGATTAGCACAGAATAGCACACTGATAGTTTCCACGAGTGTCCTTCTCTGTCCCTAAACTCAAGGATTTCAAATATGGTTCAGCAAGATTGGTTTAGAACAGAATAGCACACTGACAGTTTCCCTCACTGTCCTTCTCTGTCCCTACAAACAAGGATTAGCACAGAATAGCACACTGATAGTTTCCACGAGTGTCCTTCTCTGTCCCTAAACTCAAGGATTTCAAATATGGTTCAGCAAGATTGGTTTAGAACAGAATAGCACACTGACAGTTTCCCCGAGTGTCCTTCTCTGTCCCTACAAACAAGATTTAGCACAGAATAGCACACTGATAGTTTCCACGAGTGTCCTTCTCTGTCCCTAAACTCAAGGATTTCAAATATGGTTCAGCAAGATTGGTTTAGAACAGAATAGCACACTGATAGTTTCCCTCACTGTCCTTCTCTGTCCCTACAAACAAGATTTAGCACAGAATAGCACACTGATAGTTTCCACGAGTGTCCTTCTCTGTCCCTAAACTCAAGGATTTCAAATATGGTTCAGCAAGATTGGTTTAGAACAGAATAGCACACTGACACTTTCCCTCACTGTCCTTTTCTGTCCCTACAAACAAGATTTAGCACAGAATAGCACACTGATAGTTTCCACGAGTGTCCTTCTCTGTCCCTAAACTCAAGGATTTCAAATATGGTTCAGCAAGATTGGTTTAGGACAGAATAGCACACTGACACTTTCCCTCACTGTCCTTCTCTGTCCCTACAAACAAGATTTAGCACAGAATAGCACACTGACAGTTTCCCCGAGTGTCCTTCTCTGTCCCTAAACTCAAGGATTTCAAATATGGTTCAGCAAGATTGGTTTAGGACAGAATAGCACACTGACACTTTCCCTCACTGTCCTTCTCTGTCCCTACAAACAAGATTTAGCACAGAATAGCACACTGATAGTTTCCACGAGTGTCCTTCTCTGTCCCTAAACTCAAGGATTTCAAATATGGTTCAGCAAGATTGGTTTAGAACAGAATAGCACACTGACAGTTTCCCTCACTGTCTTTCTCTGTCCCTACAAACAAGATTTAGCACAGAATAGCACACTGATAGTTTCCCTCACTGTCCTTCTCTGTCCCTACAAACAAGGATTAGCACAGAATAGCACACTGATAGTTTCCACGAGTGTCCTTCTCTGTCCCTAAACTCAAGGATTTCAAATATGGTTCATCAAGATTGGTTTAGGACAGAATAGCACACTGACACTTTCCCTCACTGTCCTTCTCTGTCCCTACAAACAAGATTTAGCACAGAATAGCACACTGATAGTTTCCACGAGTGTCCTTCTCTGTCCCTAAACTCAAGGATTTCAAATATGGTTCAGCAAGATTGGTTTAGCACAGAATAGCACACTGATAGTTTCCCTCACTGTCCTTCTCTGTCCCTACAAACAAGATTTAGCACAGAATAGCACACTGATAGTTTCCACGAGTGTCCTTCTCTGTCCCTAAACTCAAGGATTTCAAATACTGTTCAGCAAGATTGGTTTAGAACAGAATAACACACTGCCAGTTTCCCTCACTGTCCTTCTCTGTCCCTACAAACAAGGATTAGCACAGAATAGCACACTGATAGTTTCCACGAGTGTCCTTCTCTGTCCCTAAACTCAAGGATTTCAAATATGGTTCAGCAAGATTGGTTTAGAACAGAATAGCACACTGATAGTTTCCCTCACTGTCCTTCTCTGTCCCTACAAACAAGATTTAGCACAGAATAGCACACTGATAGTTTCCCCGAGTGTCCTTCTCTGTCCCTACAAACAAGATTTAGCACAGAATAGCACACTGATAGTTTCCACGAGTGTCCTTCTCTGTCCCTAAACTCAAGGATTTCAAATATGGTTCAGCAAGATTGGTTTAGAACAGAATAGCACACTGATAGTTTCCCTCACTGTCCTTCTCTGTCCCTACAAACAAGATTTAGCACAGAATAGCACACTGATAGTTTCCACGAGTGTCCTTCTCTGTCCCTAAACTCAAGTATTTCAAATACGGTTCAGCAAGATTGGTTTAGAACAGAATAGCACACTTACAGTTTCCCTCACTGTCCTTCTCTGTCCCTACAAACAAGGATTAGCACAGAATAGCACACTGATAGTTTCCACGAGTGTCCTTCTCTGTCCCTAAACTCAAGGATTTCAAATATGGTTCAGCAAGATTGGCTTAGAACAGAATAGCACACTGATAGTTTCCCTCACTGTCCTTCTCTGTCCCTACAAACAAGATTTAGCACAGAATAGCACACTGATAGTTTCCCCGAGTGTCCTTCTCTGTCCCTAAACTCAAGGATTTCAAATATGGTTCAGCAAGATTGGTTTAGAACAGAATAGCACACTGACAGTTTCCCCGAGTGTCCTTCTCTGTCCCTACAAACAAGATTTAGCACAGAATAGCACACTGATAGTTTCCACGAGTGTCCTTCTCTGTCCCTAAACTCAAGGATTTCAAATATGGTTCAGCAAGATTGGTTTAGAACAGAAAAGCACACTGATAGTTTCCCTCACTGTCCTTCTCTGTCCCTACAAACAAGATTTAGCACAGAATAGCACACTGATAGTTTCCACGAGTGTCCTTCTCTGTCCCTAAACTCAAGGATTTCAAATATGTTTCAGCAAGATTGGTTTAGAACAGAATAGCACACTGACACTTTCCCTCACTGTCCTTTTCTGTCCCTACAAACAAGGATTAGCACAGAATAGCACACTGATAGTTTCCACGAGTGCCCTTCTCTGTCCCTAAACTCAAGGATTTCAAATATGGTTCAGCAAGATTGGTTTAGGACAGAATAGCACACTGACACTTTCCCTCACTGTCCTTCTCTGTCCCTACAAACAAGATTTAGCACAGAATAGCACACTGATAGTTTCCACGAGTGTCCTTCTCTGTCCCTAAACTCAAGGATTTCAAATATGGTTTAGCAAGATTGGTTTAGCACAGAATAGCACACTGATAGTTTCCCTCACTGTCCTTCTCTGTCCCTACAAACAAGATTTAGCACAGAATAGCACACTGATAGTTTCCACGAGTGTCCTTCTCTGTCCCTAAACTCAAGGATTTTAAATACGGTTCAGCAAGATTGGTTTAGAACAGAATAGCACACTGACAGTTTCCCTCACTGTCCTTCTCTGTCCCTACAATCAAGGATTAGCACAGAATAGCACACTGACACTTTCCCTCACTGTCCTTCTCTGTCCCTACAAACAAGATTTAGCACAGAATAGCACACTGACACTTTCCCTCACTGTCCTTCTCTGTCCCTACAAACAAGGTTTAGCACAGAATGACACACTGACACTCTCCCTACCTATCCTTCTCTGTCCCTAAACACAAGGAATCCAGGATTAGTAAAGGAAAAAAATGACACTGTCCCTGCCTATGCTTCTCTTTCCCTGCTCCGGAACACACTACACAAGGCCGCCGCGCTGGCGGCCTTTTATAGTGTGGGGTGTGTACTAAACCCCCTCAGCAATAATTGGCCACAGGCATCCTGCCTGTGGCCAATCATTGCTCTCCTCACTGCCGGCGCTGTGATTGGCCAAGCATGCGGGGTCACAGTGCATGCTTGGCCAATCACAGCGCCTGGATGACACTGCGATGGCGTACTGCATTGTGGGCCGTTCGCGTCACTCGAATTTGGCGCGAACGGCCCAAATCGTTCGATCTTCGTCGAACGATCGAACAGCCGATGTTCGAGTCGAACGTATGTTCGACTCGAACACGAAGCTCATCCCTACTCCTCACCATAGCCTGCCTAGATCCCCACCTTGTTGGGCACTCTGTCTTGAGCTTGTGGTCTGGTAAACCGAGTTGTTTTTGTGCCTCAGAAAGCTCCCTCTTCCTCCTCCAACTGTAGCTAAAACACCCGACAAGCTTTTTGCACAAACCCATAGCACGCTCAATTTGTGGGTCCTTCATTGCATTCTCTATTGCGAGATGAAGCCTATGGCCAAAACACTGCAGTCGAGTCCAGTGATTTATGGATATGGCCTTTACAATGTTGCTTCCGTTGTCTGTAGTGATGCACACAAGATTTTTCTCCTCCAATTTCCAGTTTATGAGAGCATCCTTTAATCCCTGCGCCAAAGCTTCGCCAGTGTGGTCCTCAGGGAAAAACCCAGTTTGTAGGCACCGACTTTTCATCTCAAAATCGTCATTGATAAAATGGATTGTTAAGCTCATGTACGGTTCCATTGCTCTGCTGGACCATAAATCTGAAGTTGCTGCAAAATTAAGTACATCTCGCAATTCTGTTGCAACTGTTTCACGACATTTGGTGTACAGAGCAGGGATTGCAACATGTGAAAAATAAGTACGAGAGGGCACTTGAAAGCGCTTATCAAGGGTTTGAATTCGTTTTTTAAACCCCTCTTTTTCAACAGTGGTCACGGGAGCCATGTCTTAAGCCAGGTGAAATGTGATTGCTTGTGTTATTTCTTTGCGCCTGACGGAGGTTGTTGGGTATGGTGTTGCATTATATAATGTTCCTTTAATTGACGTTTGTTTTGCCTGGCTGCGGCTGCAGGTACTTTGTGATTGAGCGCCAACGGTTTTGTTTTTCCGTAACGTCTCATATTGTTGTATGTGATTACGTTTCAGGTGATTAAACAGATTGGTGGTGTTGCCCTTTGGTGCACAAACAACGGCTTACTATTGCTTGCAGTAGATGGTTTGCTGAGTGTCATCATCTGCTTTGAATCCGAAATGAGCCCACACTTCGGAATAAGCTCCTCTTTTTGGAACAAAAACATCTTGGTTTTTATCAGACTCACTTGCGCATTGCTCTGCCTCTGCGCCGGCCTCTGCAGAGTCTGCACTGGCCTCTGCCTCACTCATGTAGAATAATAACCAAGTAGAATATTGGTTTAGTTTGTTTCTAACTTTTCGACTGTAACGCTTCTGCTGTTCTGATCTGATGCAGTTAACTAACATAAGTACATACATACATCTGTGTCCTTATAAATATAATTGTCTGAAGATGAACTTCAATTAGGAAATCCAACAAGAACAACGAGCCCAGCTGGGCTAAAGAGTCCTGTGTGAGTGCTGGTTCACACTTGTCCGACAAACGCTCCGACATTAGGAGCTCATGTCGCATGACGTGTGAAAATCAATGTTTCCCTATGGGAGCCGTCTTAACTGGTCCGACACATGTCGGTCCGACATAAAAAATTCTCCCTGTACTACTTCTGTCCGACTTTGATCCTACTTCAGCCCATTGACTATCATTGAAGTCGGATCAAAGTCGGATCCTTGTCCTAACTATACGACTTTGGCATCCGACATTGTGATTACAGCAGCAGTAAAAGGAATTTATCTCACCCTGGGATTGTTTTGATTGGTCAAAGGACAAGTCAGACTAGCACAATGTCGGATCAAAGTAGTATCCTGTTCATGAATGTCGGATGGATGTCGGACCAATGTAGGACAGATGTCGCAGAGCAAAGTAGGATGAAAGTCGTGTCGTATAGTGTGAACCCAGCCTTACTGTGTGTATATTCTCCAGGTGCTGCTGCAGCTCTTGTTCTCTTAATAATATTCAACTGGGTGTGGTTGACTGGACATGTGTGTACCTATAGAGAAAACAAAACGAGAGCGCACACTCAGTCTGTCATCCGCCTTTAGTTTAAAACCACTTGCAGCTAATGCACTGACATTTAAAATGCAATGAATCAAACAGTGTGTTTTTTTTTTTGCTTGGCAATGTTGCGCCCGGCTGCGCTCCTTCAGGCTAGTCACTGAGGCCGACAACAGCGGAACAGCCCAGGCACCAGGCTCCATTTTCTACTCTGCGACCTGGGGTTTGTCAAGCCCCGATACTTATAATATGTAAATCCCTCTCCCTCCCTCTTGCATTGGGAATGTATGGGAGGACTGAGAAGAATAAAAGCCATAGATGAGCAAATCTCTGACTTTATCCAGCAATGCCATGCTGGGACTTATAGTTCCACTGACTAGAAATGCCTGTCCAACACTGTGTTCTCCTAATGGAGAAGGCAAGTGTAATAAAAGTAAATGGGAATGTATGGGAGGAAGAATAAGAGCCATATGCCGCGTACACACGACCGCTTTTCTCGACGAGAAAAACTGCATTTTTTTTTTCGCCGAGAAAAACGATCGTCTGTGGGCTTTATGTCGTTTTTCTCGTTGAGAAAAACGGCATAAAAAACGACGAGAAAAATTAGAACATGTTCTAAATTTTCTCATCGTTTTTTCCAGCATTTTTTTCCGCGGCAGTTTTCCCATAGGGAGACACTGCCGCGGAGCCCACAGACGGTCGTTTTTCTCGTCAAGAGAAAAAATGACGGGAAAAACGACCGTGTGTAGGGAACCAAGCGGTTCCCTCGTTTTTCCTGTCATTATTCACGGCGGTTTTTTAACCGCCGTGAATAATGATCGTGTGTACGCGGCAATAGAGGAGCAGATCTCTGACTTCTGCAGAGGCCAGACAGGGCATTGCTGGATAAACCATGCTGGGACTTGTAGTTCCACAGACTAGAAATGCCTAGCTGGCGGCTGCCCAACGCTGATCTCCTAATGGTGATCCCTGCCTGCACTACAAGTAAATGGGAATGTATGGGAGGAAGAATAAAAGCAACAGAGGAGCAGATCTGACTTACCCAGCATTGCCCTGTCTGGCCCCTGTAGTCATGCTGAGACTTGGAGTTCCACAGACATCAATCTCCTGCCACATGTATCTCCAATAGAGGGAGGCAACAGGTCCCCAGTAGAAAGCTCCCACCCCGATCACCCTCCTCCTCTTCATTACCTGGTAAAGATTATATTTATTTTGTATATAATATATATATATATATATATATATATATATATATATATATATATATATATATATATATATCAAATAAAGATACTAAATAATCTGGCCCCCCTTCTTAGTATCACCCTGCGCTAGTAAAAAAACTACAATGATAAAAGCACTAGAATACAATGCACTAGATTGCAATATGTAAAATGACAGCAGCTGCTTAAAATCAAACGTAAATGGAATATAAAAAACAGTATTAAAAAACGTATATGAAAAGTTCAGAATAAAACTGCAGCAGCGCTACGGACAAATGTTCATATGTGCGTCTTCTATATATTTAAATCATATAGGTAGTGTAGATAGTGAACGGTGAGTCTGTTTGTAATTGGTTCAAATCCTAGTTCCAGTGCTTCTTTCACTAAGTGTATTTCACCACGTGGGGGGATTGAAGGTCCCCTAATGGGGATGCACTCATCAGATGTTAAATCAATATGGGCATACATAAACCATCCTCCTCTAGTGTATTCTGTCTTCTTTACCACAATACTACATCAATGGTGCCGCTGGCATATGTGAGGAAAAAGAACAATCCACATAGGGTAGTACTGTTTGGAAAATTTATTGTATAACAATCCCCCAAGTAGCCCCTTTAAATATGCGCGTACCACATAAATAAAATAAACAGGTGATATGGTAAACTGAGCGCTTCAGCGCTTGAGACTTGCCCCTGATGAACGCCGCTATGCAGTTCCTTTGGCGTCTTCCTGGTTCGGCAGGTCCTGGAGCGCAGAAGCGTCACTTCCGGTGTGCTTGGTTTGCATATATATACACTCTCAGTCCTCCATGCTGCACCACCCACAGATCTACATTTTAAAATGGTTAATTAAAAAAGGAAAAACTACATCAAAGTTAAACTCAACAAGAAAAAAACAATTCTATATATATATATATTTTTTGTTGAGTTTTACTTTGATACACTGCACATGGAGGATTAATACAGGACACATTCATTCATTGCCAGATCATATTAAATCAATACATCATTTTATTATTGATACAAAAAATAGATGGGTTTTATCATTTACCTGGAAAATCATATAAGGCCGCGGCGCTAAGGTGACAGACAATGTTTTCATGTTTCAGCTCCTGGAATGAAAGCACCAAATGCCAAATCAAATATTTCACCATCTAACTGCCATGCTGTTACTCATCACACCACAAACCATTCGGTTTACCTGGCTTCAGGACTTTGATTTTCTTCCCTAAAAGGATCTGAGATTTGGCCAGGTTATTCTTAAATGATTGCAACCGAACCAGCCACTGCCAGCCAGGTCGGCCGGGGCCTCGGTCCTGCTTCTGTGGATGGAACACAAGTGCGTAGTCACTGCAATGTTTCCCGACTCTCTCCGACGAAACGTGGTGCCGCCCATGCCCAGGCATCACCGCGGCGCATCACGCATCACGCTCTCTGCTCATCACACTCTCTGGCTCTGAGTCTGCTCTGCCTGACGTCAGTACCTGACGTCAGTTCCTGTATCAGCGCCATTTGCGTACGTTACACCCTGGTTCCGGCGTCTTTTCCTTAATACTAAAAATCGCGGTAACCTAGGATCGAGATCGCGTGGGGGGGTGAATCGAGATCGCGATTCTCATAGGATTAATCATGCAGCTCTAGGTTTACAACCCCTTTAATGTTATTTATGTAGCGCCCTCCCCAAAAGGTTGGGATGCTATTTAAAAATATAGAGGGATGTCTGAGCCAGTAGTTGGGCTCAGACGGTTGAATTGCATTTCATTTTACCTCTGCTCTAGCTGTGGTTTGCCCGATAGCATTTTCCCTTATTGTCAGTAGGCGGCGTTACCACCTCAGGCACCTGTTGGAACACGGGCAAACTATGGTGCATTGAGTGGCCCTTCTCGGCAGCGGTACAGTGGGAGTGGTCGACCCGCTGTGCCTGCTGGGAGGGGATACTTAATCGTTGGCCTGAGGCTGCATCGCTATCTAGTAGGCCCAGCTAGTCTGAGAGGGGATCCCAAGCTGTCCGTCCAGATGGGGAGGAATCTGTCTTGGTGAAGGAGACCAGGGAAGGACCTGCCCTGGAGGAGACCGGCAAAGTGCTGCTGTCTCGGGTTAGGCCTGGTAACTTTGGCAAGGAGGGATCCACTATACTACAAGCCCTGCCAGATTGGCTTAAAGGCCCTTTAACTGTATGGCTGGAAGTTTGGGACATTGAAATCCTGTGGCAGAGGATTCCTGGACTATCCATTTGCTCAACTTAAAAAAGGTCTGTGGCAGAGACTTTGTACACTTCAAAAGGTCTGTGGCAGAGACCTACTTCATCTTGGGCAGTCTGTGTCATCCAGGCTGCTAGGCCATGTGAGAGGGGACTATCCGGGTGAGCAATACCCACTCTAACATTGAGAGTGGTGAGTGACTTTGATCTGAGACTGTTATGTTTTGTGGCAAGTGCCTGAACCTTCCCCTACTCTTCTATGCCTTCTACTTCTCAACGTTTACTGCATAAGAAAAATAAAGCCTAACTGTTTGAGGTTTTACATCTGTGTGGACATTGCATTACTACAGACTTTCCCACCCGGACAATGAAGCTGAAGAGGTAACATGCAAAACCCAAAACTAACCAACGGCCCTCTAGGGGGTATTGCTACATGTGGGGGCTCGTCCGGGATATTTGCCGTTGCCTCTGAAAACCGGATTACTGTTCTATTGCTATTTGGAAAGTCTGCCATTGAGAAAGTGTTGGACTGTGCTTTTACCGAGAGAAGAAGGAGTCAAGGGGCAAAGATTGCTTTATTAGCTGCGTAGTTCGTGGGCGGGGCCGAAAAGAAGAATGCCCGTGAGCTACGTGCAAAAAAAAAACTAACTAGGAGGAGTTCCCAACACCTGCGTGCTACACGTGGGTGTATTTGGCGCCAAGGGCAGAGATTGTGGCCTGAGCAAGAAGAGCAGCATGTCGTCGGTTTTATGGGCCCCAGCTATAACGGGAACACAGGATGCTCCATATGCCTACTACCATGGACGCTGCTCAGATTGTTGCCCCGCTTACTGATACGGAGATCCGACTCAAGCCCCGGGGCCACTTTACGCTATACACCAGTCGGTATGTGGAGGCCCTGGGCATGCTTTGCCCTGGATGTAACGGACTGGCCGTGCAGTTGCGCCCTACGTGCCCAAAGAACTTATGCTAGCAATGGTACGGGGAACCCATCTGGGACTATCTTAAAGTACCCAAGCCGTTTAGGAACTTTTAACACACGGTTACCATGACCGATCGATTCAAGGGGTGCCGTTTGGACTGGGGCTATGGCCGGCACATCCACGCCGATCGGGTTGTACTCCGCTGTCCAGGAAGGGAGGATGCAGTGTACTTTATTACCACCCTGGACATTAAACATTAAATCTCACTTTCCATGTAGTTGCCCATCCCATTATGTTATTGAGGTCCTCCTGAAGGGTTTCCACATCTTACCGTGAAGTTATTGCCCTGCTTAGCTTTGTATCATAAGCAAACACTGAGATTGAGACACAAGGAGAGAGAAAGCAGCGCCAATCTGAGTTCAGCATCAGTGTGACAAAACAGGTTTATTCCAAAATAAATCCACTCACTAGAAAGTGGTGATATCAGGCACATCCATAAAAGTCAGCCAGAGGATTTCAGGACAGCACCATGGAGGCGCGATGTCATCGTACCTGCCGGCAACCGGTGGTTTCACTTAGCATACTCCCACTAGAGACTTCCTGCTGATGACTTCCTCCTGCGCCTCCTCCATTAATCCGGGACACCAGAAACCACCGGCGGCGCCGGGTACGATGACATTGCGCTTCCATGGTCCCTCTGGATGACTTTTATGGATGTGCCTGATATCACCACTTTCTAGTGAGTGCATTTATTTTGGAATAAACCTGTTTTATCACACTGCTACACTCAGATTGGCTCTGCTTTCTCTCTCCTTGTGTCTCAATCTCAGTGTTTGCTGCTGATACAAAGCTAAGCAGGACAATAACTTCACAGTAAGATGTGGAAACCCTACACGAGGACCTCAACAACACAATGGGATGGACAACTACATGGAAAATTAGATTTAATGTTGAAAAATATAAAGTAATGCATTTGGGTGCTAAAAATATGAATACAAGTTACTCGCTAGTATCTTTTAGAGTCTCTTCTGCTCTCCAGCTGGCTGCCTCTCCTGTGTATGCCTAAAGATCCCAATAATTCCTCCTGCGGCTACCACCCAGGATATATGGACTTTGCATGGACTATTTTCCCTCATTTCTTCTTCCCCCTCCCCCTTTATATGGGTAAATTGTCTTATGTTGACATACACGCCATATCCCCCAGAGAGGGGTCCCTGCATCAGTCATAAGCTGCCTGGCGCTGCAATTACCATTGTCTAAACACTGAGATTGAGCTATTTATACCAACCTCTTTATCATTTATGAATAAATTAAACAGAATTGGTTCCAAGACAGTTTCTTGGGGGACCCCACTTATCGCACCAGACCATTCTGAGTGCTAATTATTTATCACCACCCTTTGAACACATTCCTGTAACCAGTTTTCTATCCAGGTGCATACCCTATGGTCCATGTTGACAGACCTCAGTTTGTAAAGTAAACGTTTATGGGGAATTGTATTGAATGCTTTTGCAAAATCCAGATACACATTTTTATCTATATGACAACTCACATTCTCGTAGAATGTTAACAGATTGGTCTTTCATAAACTCATGCTTATTATTACTGTTTTCATCAAAAAATTCTTGTCTATATTCCCTTGTCATCCCCTCCAATAATTTACAAACTATTGATGTTAGACTGACTGGCCAGTAGTTTCCAGGTAGGTGTCCCTGCCCTTTATTAAATATTGGTACCATGTTGGCTTTTCTCCAATCAGCTGGTACAATTCCAGTCAGTAAACTGTCCATAAAAATTAGGAACAATGGTCTGGCTATAACCTAAGTTCTTTAAGGACTCTCGGGTGTAAGCCATCTGACCCTGGTGATTTATTTGTGTTACGTTTTTTAATTCTATTTCTGACACTGTCTTCTGTCAGCCACAAGGTTACATCCTGTGATGCATTATTAACATTACAGTCTTGGTTTTTATATCCCCCGTTTCCTTTGTGAAAACTGAGAAGAAGAATGCATTTAAAACCAATGCCTTCTCCCTGTCTTTTGTAACCAGCTTCCCCTGATCATCTCTTATGGGGCCAATATGCTCTGGCTTTACTTGAGATTGCAGGCCACACCCGCCCAGACCAAAACTTCCCCAGATACAACTACTTAAATAAACACCTGAAACATTTTATTTGGCAAAAACTTGGCCGCGACACCTTTATTGGTTTTTCACAAATAATTTTCCATAAATCTTTATTACCAATCAAAACTTCATAAATATTCAAATAACATTTCTACCTGCTCAGTTATTAGAACTCAAGCAGTAGCACAACTTCAAATATAAATAACAGTCCCCCCTGGATCCAGGGTGACCCACCACATAAAAGTGATCGCGACTGGGGCGGGAGGGAGCTCAAATCTTCTTTGCTGTCCGCAGGAAAGAGGAAGAACCCTGCACCTGCTGGCCCTTTTATAGCCAATCCCTATAATTCCAGAAAATTCCCTGACCCCCATTGGCTCTTCCTGACTAGCTGTAATCTAGCCCCTTAAAGGGGCAGGCTCCTGACTAAACTAAACTACTGCTGCCAATCTAACCTAATTTTTTATTAATTTGGGCTAGGGAGGCCGCAATCTCAGGAAAGTGGCCCCATAATGTGACCCCTTTATTCATGAGATTGCAGGCCACACCCGCCCAGACCAAAACTTCCCCAGATACAACTACTTAAATAAACACCTGAAACATTTTATTTGGCAAAAACTTGGCCGCGACACCTTTATTGGTTTTTCACAAATAATTTTCCATAAATCTTTATTACCAATCAAAACTTCATAAATATTCAAATAACATTTCTACCTGCTCAGTTATTAGAACTCGAGCAGTAGCACAACTTCAAATATAAATAACAGTCCCCACACGCCGGTCTTGAGCATCAAGACCGGCCCACCCCAAGCGTCGCGGCCTTCTCAATCATGTTCTGCAAACCCACATTAAAGATATCATTACCCACTTCGGATAAGTGAACGCCATCCAGTCTGTATAGACCTGGATAACCCCCTTCCAAGTCCACATGCCGATACGACTATCCCCCCACCTGGGGCATGAACTTTTCAAGAGCCCTATTGACTTTTTTCCTCATTTTTTCCATAACCCTCCTCTGTGCAGAGGAGAGCCATGAAAGACGAGGAACCACCTCAGAAAAAACTAACGTTGTACCTGGGAAAGTCGTACTGAAGCGATGCAAGTCTTGCTTGATCATGAACAGCCAGTCTAATGTTTTAACGTTTCTCAAATCATTACCTCCCAAGTGAATTATCAGGATAGATGGCAATGGCCATAGGTGACACAACCTAGATAAATGAAAGTTCAGTTGAAACCACTGAAGGCCTCTTATACCTTTCCAAAACAACCAAAAAGAATCCGGGTGCAGAGACAAATTCGATGAATAGCTGCGTTGAGCCGCTCTTTTTTGAGCCCAATAAATAAATGAGTGCCCCATAATCCAAACTGTGTGTTGGGTACCTAAAATGAAACAAACAAATTAGGACGAACATATAACTTAAAACATTTCGACTTCCACTTCCCCATTGCTTTAATATCCGATTCCGGGACACCCGATCGAGCCGCCTCCGAGGCTGTGCCAATCCGAAAGGAGTGGGAGGAAAACCTGAAATTACTTAATCCCATGCTACCCAAACTCTTCTTTAGGACTGCATCGAATTGGTACTTCGTCAGGGGCAACAAATTATCGTGAGTGAGAAAAAATCCCCCCCCCCGGGAGGCCTAAGTCCCATGAATTGCTTAACTAAGGCTACTGGGCACATGAAAACATCATCGTGCTCCCTTAGATGAACCCATCTGCCCTTGCCACATTGATCCGTTTTGGAATGCTGCAGCCACACATGAACACCCGATCAAATCGAATTCCAGAACCACCCTGCTTGCTTCCCGGAACTAATTCCGAGATACGGAACGCCCCAAAAAAGGCAAGAACAAAGGCTGTCCTAAATAATAAAGTAAATAAAGTAAAGTAAGAGGAAAAACAGACAACTGAAGTAATTCTGCAAAAGCCACTGAGAATGTCAAGAGAGATCGGTCTTCTGTCATCTGTGACGAAAGTCAATTTCTTGTACCCCTTCAGTGCCTGTTTTACAGAAAAATAAAAAGTACAAGGTCTCAGACCTAAGAAATGGAAGAAAAATGACATGCCGACCAACATTTTTGTCACATGACTATGTGAAAATTGCTGCCACATTAAACTGGACAGAAAAGCCAAAATAGCACCCTCAGAAGGTCAATTAAACTGAAAACCTTCAGTACTGGCAAAGGCTATCCAGCTGCTCTAAGCTGCAGAGTAACTTGACCAAGTCTTAGGAGCTAAGGAGCCCCTAATAGCATCTGTCACAGCACTCAGATCATCTCCCACAAATAGGCCGGGCACAGGATGCCAACTGCGTCCGCCTCCGGAAGCAAACTACGAAAACGCTCCACCTGAAAACGAGATAGAGAATGTTTTTCAATATCCCCGGAGTATACCTAGCCTTCAACCAGATGTTAAATTTGAGGCATCTGAAGACGACCTGACGCAAGATTTTGATTACCAACCAAGAACTAGACGAGAGACAATTCACTGCATATAACACACCTTTGTTATCAGTTTCCACCAAGATGAGCCTATTAGCAAACTCTGAGCCCCACAACTCCAGTGCCACTAAAATTGGAAACAACTCTAGCAATACCACATTCTTGGTAGCTCCTGATCTCACCCAGGACTCCGGCCAAGCCGCACAGCACCAATGCGATCTCCAGATGGCTCAATAACCTTTGGAGCCAGCCGCATCTGTAAACAGACAAAAATCCCGTGCCACAACAAATTCGGCCTGAAACAAGGACTTACCATTATAACAATCAAGAAAGCTAGCCCAAACCATCAAATCCTCTTTAATAGGGGTAGCTATCCTAACATGATCCAAGGGAGATTTCGAGCCCGAAATAACCAGGTAAAGCCGACGTGAAAAATTCCTGCAAACAGGCATGATTCTGCACGCAAATGCCAGAACACCCAAGAGTGACTACATTTCTTTCAAAAGTATCTTCTTTTGCAACACCGTCGCGATCAACCATTTTATTTTATTCAATTTTTCCGCTGGCAAACGGAATTCCATACTGCGGGTATCTATCTCAATGCCCAAAAATTCCAACAAAGTGCTGGGCCAGCAAGTTTTTTCCTCCGCCAACGGGATGCCAAATTTAAGAGACATAGCTTGAAATTATAGCAACAAGTCCGAACATAAACTAGAGTCTGCTGGACCAACAAATAAGAAATCGAAATAGTGCACTGTACTATCAAACCCGGACCGAATGCCAAGTACCCAGTGAAGGAATGTGGAAAATGTTTCAAAGTATGAGCAAGACAACGAACACCCCATTGGGAGATACATGTCAAAAAAGTACTGTCCCTCAAAATAAAAACCCAAGGAATTAAAGGCCTCCGGGGAAACGGGCAAGAGCCGAAAAGCTGATTTTATGTCAGCCTTCGCCAACAACGCCCCCGGGCCAAACAACATGATCTTACCAATCGCTTCCTCAAACATAGCATAAGACATGGAACATAGGTCCCTATTAGTGATGAGCCGAACACCCCCGGGTTCGGTTCGCACCAGAACCCGCGAACGGACCGAAAGTTCGAACGAACATTAGAACCCTATTAAATACAATGGATGCGAACGTTCGAATTCTAAAGTGCTAATTATAACAACTATTATGCATGTTATTGTCCTAAAAAGGGTTTGGGAACCCGGGTTCTGCACCAGGGGACATGTATCAATGCAAAAAGAAGTTTTAAAAACGGTCGTTTTTCGGGAGCAGTCATTTTAATGATGCATAAAGTGAAAAAAAAAAAGTCAAATATTCCTTTAAATATCGTACCTGGGGGGTGTCTAAAGTATGCCTGTGAAGTGCCACGTGTTTCCCGTGTTTAGAACTGTCCCTGCACAAAATGACACTTCTAAAGGAAAAAAAAGCCATTTAAAACTGCTTGCGGCTTTAATGTAATGTCTGGTCCCGGTAATATGGATGAAATTCTTTAAGAAAAATGGCATAGCTACCCCATGACCCCCCCCCCTACCCCAGCCCATTACCAGCCCCTTTGGGTCTTGTATGGATATTAAGGGGAACCCCGCACATAAAATAAAAAAGGCCCTATATACTCTGAACAGCCCTATACAGGCGGTGCATACAAGACAGGGACTGTAGGTTTGTTCTTATGTAGAGTCTGTTTGTAATTTTGAACAGGTACATTGTTGAAGTGTAGCTCCAGACCAAAAATCTATTTTTAAACTTTTTGGAAAACATAGGTAAGGGTTATCACCCCTGTAACATTTGTTTTGCTGTCTGTGCCCCTGTTCAGAACATTTCACCTCACTTTCCGTCCCAATGACAACTGTTTTTGAAATGTGGTCTTTTTCTTGAAACAAGGATTGCTGATAAAGCATCAGTACAGAGGAGACACCTTTCTCCCATATTTATTCTTACAGGAGAGAATTTTCCTTCCTAGTGGTAGATTTCCTCTCACTTCCTGTTGTCTTCTTGCGTTTGCAAGTAGGAGTCGTTTGTAAGTTGGATGTTTGAAAGTAGGGACCTGCCGTATATACTCTGCAGAAATAGGCCCCTTAGTTGTTGGTGTTGGCACAACACTGTAAGCACTCACAGTTACTCTTGGTTGGTGCTGGAACGCCCTGCTGTCAACTATTATATCATGAATTTTAATTACATATAATTGTTGAACAGTGGTAGTAAAAATTGGGCCTTTGATGGTGGTGCTGGTGCCACAACACTGTAAGCCCTGACAGTTACTCTTGGTGGGTGCAGCAATGGGCCCTGCTGTGAATTATTAGATCAAGAATTGTAATTACATGCCCCTGTTGAACAGGGGCTGAAAAATTGGGCCTTAGGCACTGGTGGCACAACACTGCAACCCCTCACAGATACTGTACTTGGAGCACAGCAATGAGCCCTGTTGCAAAGTATTGCTTCAAAAATTGTAATGACACGCCCCTGTTAAACAGGGGCTGAAAAATTGGGCCTTAGGCACTGGTGGCACAACACTGCAACTCCTCACAGATACTGTACTTGGAGCACAGCAATGAGCCCTGTTGCAAAGTATTGCTTCAAAAATTGTAATGACACGCCCCTGTTAAACAGGGGCTGAAAAATTGGGCCTTAGGCACTGGTGGCACAACACTGCAACTCCTCACAGATACTGTACTTGGAGCACAGCAATGAGCCCTGTTGCAAAGTATTGCTTCAAAAATTGTAATTACACGCCCCTGTTAAACAGGGGCTGAAAAATTGGGCGTTAGGCACTGGTGGCGGCACCCATAAACAAAAATGATCTTACAAGCTATCATCATCAATCGTATCATTGAGGACTCGGAGGAGGAGGATAGCCAGTCAACATAACAGCACAGGCACTCAGCATCAGCATCAGTCTTGAAGGGATGTGACATGTTAAAATCAATTAGTCTGTTATATCAGCATCAGGTGTGTGGTAGCTGGTGGTGATCCAAGACTGGTTCATCTTGATGAAAGTCAGTCGATCAACCGAGTCGGTGGACAGGCGCACCCTGTGATCCGTGACAAATCCTCCAGCAGCACTGAATGTGCGTTCCGAAAGAACGCTGGATGCAGGACAGGCCAGTAGCTCAATTGCATACTGTGCAAGCTCTGGCCAGTGATCCATCCTCAAGACCCAGTAAGCCAGAGGATTTTCGGTGGGGAAGGTGTCCAAGTCTGACCTTGCCCCTAGATATTCCTGCACCATGTTTATCAGACGCTGGCGATGGTTGCTGGAACCGATCATACTTTGGGGCTGCGGACTAAAGAATTGTCTGAACGCATCGGTCAGACGGCCACCTTCCCCACCGCTCCTTCTTTGACTGGCCGAAGCCTCAGCAACTCGTTGTCCAGGACCAGGAGTTTGCAACCTCCCAGTCTCTGGGAACGCGTTGCACAGACCTTTCTGCAAGGCCTCCCAGAGTTGTCTCATCCTCTGCTCCCTCTGCGACGGTAACATAAGGTCCGCAACCTTACCCTTGTACCGTGGATCAAGGAGAGTGGCCAGCCAGTAATGGTCCCTCTCCTTGATCCGAAGAATACGAGGATCCTTCCGCAGACTTTGCAGGATCAGGGAGGCCATGCAGCGTAGGTTTGCTGAGGCATTCGCTCCGGAGTCCTCTGGGTCACTAAGGACGACATGATCCGCAGCCACCTCCTCCCAGCCACGTACAAGTCCACTGGTTTCTTGGGACTGTAAATCATCCCTAAAAGACTGCTGCTGATGATGCTGAGTGCCAGCCTCCACCTCCATGCTGACACAATCCTCCTCCTCCTCCTCCTCCTCCTCCTCCTCTTCCTGTGCGATGGGTGGGACAGAAGGAACACTGTCTGGGTAAAGGGGGCCTTGAGAGGCAAGGAAGTCCTCCTCTTCCTGCCTCTGTTCTGCCTCAAGTGCCCTGTCCATTATTCCACGCAGCGTGTGCTCCAACAGGTGGACAAGAGGTACAGTGTCACTGATGCATGCACTGTCACTGCTCACCATCCTCGTGGCCTCCTCAAATGGTGCCAGGACAGTGCATGCATCCCTGATCATGCCCCACTGGCGTGGAGAAAAAAAACCAAGCTCCCCTGACCCTGTCCTGGTGCCGTAGTCGCACAGGTACTCATTGATGGCCCTCTGCTGCGTGTGCAGCCGCTGCAGCATGGCCAACGTTGAGTTCCACCTGGTGGGCATGTCACATATAAGGCGGTTCTTGGGCAGGTTCAACTCCTTTTGCAGCTCAGCCAGGCGAGCACTGGCATTATAAGATCTGCGGAAATGCACACAGACTTTCCTGGCCTGCCTCAGGACATCCTGTAAGCCCGGGTACCTGCCCAAGAAGCGCTGCACCACCAGGTTAAGGACGTGAGCCACACAGGGCACATGGGTCAGTTGTCCCTGTCGGAGGGCGGAGAGGAGGTTGGTGCCATTGTCGCAAACCACCATTCCTGGCTTAAGCTGGCGTGGCGTCAACCACCTCTCGGCCTGGCCCTGCAGAGCAGACAGGACCTCTGCCCCAGTGTGGCTTCTGTCCCCCAAACACACCAGCGCAAGCACGGCATGGCATCTTTTTGCCTGCGTACTTGCGTAGCCCCGTGAACGGCTACGGAGCACCGCTGGTTCATAGGACAAACCACAGGAAGAGGCAATGGAGGAAGAAGAAGAGGAGGGGGTGGAGGAGAGAGGTGTGTCACAACCAGTAGTAGCATTTTGGAGGCGTGGCGGTGGGACAACCTCCAACACTACTGCACCTTGTCCTGAATCCTTCCCAGCTGCCAAAAGAGTGACCCAATGGGCCGTGAAAGAAAGGTAACGTCCCTGTCCATGCCTGCTGGACCATGAGTCAGCGGTAATATGCACCTTACCGCTGACCGCCCTGTCCAGCGAGGCCAAGACATTGCCTTCCACATGCCGGTAGAGAGCCGGAATAGCCTTCCGTGAGAAAAAGTGGCGTTTGGGAACCTGCCACTGAGGAACCGCACATTGCACAAACTCACGGAAGGGGGCCGAGTCTACCAACTGAAAAGGCAGCAGTTGAAGCGCTAGCAATTTAGCCAAGCTAGCATTCAACCGCTGGGCATGTGGATGGCTGGGAGTGAACTTCTTTCGACGGTCCAGCAGCTGGGGCAGGGAAATTTGCCTGCTAGAATCGGACGTCGGTGTACTGCTAGCAGAGTGGGCGCAAGTACTTGGCTGTGACACACCTAATTCTACACCTTCATTCCTCTCAGTGCATGTTTCAGAGAGGACTGAAGTTATAGTGGGGTTGGAGATCCCAGCTGATGCGGTGCAAGGAGAGGTCCGCTTTGTTCTTTGGTGTGGGTCTTTGAGGTAGGCTTGCCAACGAGCTGCATGGCAGGTCAACATATGTCTGGTCAGGCATGTGGTACCCAAGCGGCTGATGTTTTGGCCACGCGATATACGCTTGAGACATATGTTGCAAACAGCAGCTGTGCGATCTGATGCACTAGCCTCAAAAAAGGCCCACACCAAAGAACTTTTTGAATGACGGGCAGAGGCAGCGCCCTGCACAGGCGGAGCTCTGCGGTGTGATTCCGTCGGTGTACTGCCCTTACGCTGGCCACCAAAGGGCATCCTGCCTCGTTGGAGATGTGCCTCCTCCTCATCCTCCTCCTCCTCCTCTCTCCTATTAGGCACCCACGTGGAGTCAGTGACCTCATCATCCCCTCCCTCCTCATCACTGGAGCCAATCTGGCAGTATGCTGCAGCTGCTGGAACATGACTGCCAGATTGGTGTCCTTCTTGAGCATCCCCTCTGTCTGCTCTCACGCTACTGCCTTCCTCTAGCTGGGTTTCATCATCAGACCCTTCGAAACGCTGGGCATCCTCCTGGAGCATGTACCCAACACTGTGCTGAAACAGTTCGGGGGACTCCTCAGGAGGAGGACATGGTGGGTCTAGGGAAGGAGTGACTGATGATTTGTCTGACATTGATACCAGGGAAGACGACGCTTTGGCAGCTGCTTTTCCAGTACCCTGAGCCTGGGTGAGAGAGGATGAGGAGGAGGAGGAGGGCTTGGTCATCCACTCTACCAAGTCTTCGGCATGATGTGGCTCAACATGTCCAGCTGCCGAAAAGAAGGACAAGCGTGTCCCATGGCCATGTGCTGATGACAATGCACCGCGTCCACGACCAGCACTGTTGCCCCCAGACACAGAGCCTGCTTGCCCTCTTTTATTGCCTCCTGACTGTCTGCCTCTCCTTGTTTGCCTTCCAGACATTCTAATAGATGGCCTGCAGGGAGATGGGAAAAAAGCAATAAGGGCTACCTTCAGGTGTCCTTCTCTGTCCCTTGAAACAAGGACTTTCACAGTGAAAGAAACTGACACTCTCCCTACCTACAGTTTTCTGTCCCTAGAAAAAATATTTTTTTTAAGCACAATATAGCACAAGGACAATTCACTCACTGTCCTTACAGGTCCCTGGAAACAAGGACTTGCAGAGTGAAAGAAAAAAAACACTCTCCCTACCTACAGTTTTCTGTCCCTAGAAAAAATGTTTTTTTTAATCACAATATAGCACAAGGACAATTCACTCACTGTCCTTACAGGTCCCTGGAAACAAGGACTTGCAGAGTGAAATAAACTGACACTCTCCCTACCTACAGTTTTCTGTCCCTAGAATAAATGTTTTTTTTAAGCACAATATAGCACAAGGAGAATTCACTCACTGTCCTTCCAGGTCCCTGGAAACAAGGACTTGCAGAGTGAAAGAAAAAAAACACTCTCCCTACCTACAGTTTTCTGTCCCTAGAAAAAATGTTTTTTTTAATCACAATATAGCACAAGGACAATTCACTTACTGTCCTTCCAGGTCCCTGGAAACAAGGACTTGCAGAGTGAAATAAACTGACACTCTCCCTACCTACAGTTTTCTGTCCCTAGAATAAATGTTTTTTTTAAGCACAATATAGCACAAGGAGAATTCACTCACTGTCCTTCCAGGTCCCTGGAAACAAGGACTTGCAGAGTGAAATAAACTGACACTCTCCCTACCTACAGTTTTCTGTCCCTAGAATAAATGTTTTTTTTAAGCACAATATAGCACAAGGACAATTCACTCACTGTCCTTACAGGTCCCTGGAAACAAGGACTTGCAGAGTGAAAGAAAAAAAACACTCTCCCTACCTACAGTTTTCTGTCCCTAGAAAAAATGTTTTTTTTAATCACAATATAGCACAAGGACAATTCACTCACTGTCCTTCCAGGTCCCTGGAAACAAGGACTTGCAGAGTGAAATAAACTGACACTCTCCCTACCTACAGTTTTCTGTCCCTAGAATAAATGTTTTTTTTAAGCACAATATAGCACAAGGACAATTCACTCACTGTCCTTAGAGGTCCCTGGAAACAAGGACTTGCAGAGTGAAAGAAAATAAACACTCTCCCTACCTACAGTTTTCTGTCCCTAGAAAAAATGTTTTTTTTTAAGCACAATATAGCACAAGGACAATTCACTCACTGTCCTTCCAGGTCCCTGGAAACAAGGACTTGCAGAGTGAAAGAAAAAAAACACTCTCCCTACCTACAGTTTTCTGTCCCTAGAAAAAATGTTTTTTTTAATCACAATATAGCACAAGGACAATTCACTCACTGTCCTTACAGGTCCCTGGAAACAAGGACTTGCAGAGTGAAAGAAACTGACACTCTCCCTACCTACAGTTTTCTGTCCCTAGAATAAATGTTTTTTTAAGCACAATATAGCACAAGGACAATTCACTCACTGTCCTTCCAGGTCCCTGGAAACAAGGACTTGCAGAGTGAAAGAAACTGACACTGTCCCTACCTACAGTTTTCTGTCCCTAGAATAAATGTTTTTTTTAAGCACACTATAGCACAAGCACAAAACACACTGACACTCTCCCTACCTATCCTTCTCTTTCCCTAAACTAAAGGAATCCAGGTTAAGCAAGAAAGAAATAACAGTCACTGTCCCTGCCTATGCTGCTCTATCCCTGCTCCGGAACACACTACACTAGGCCGCCGTGCTGGCGGCCTTTTATAGTGTGGGGCGTGTACTAAACACCCTCAGCAATAATTGGCCACAGGCATCCTGCCTGTGGCCAATCATTGCTCTCCTCGCTGCCGGCGCTGTGATTGGCCAAGCATGCGGGGTCACAGTGCATGCTTGGCCAATCACAGCGCCTGGATGACACTGCGATGGCGTAGTGCATTGTGGGCCGTTCGCGTCACTCGAATTTGGCGCGAACGGCCCAAATCGTTCGATCTTCGTCGAACGATCGAACAGCCGATGTTCGAGTCGAACGTATGTTCGACTCGAACACGAAGCTCATCCCTAGTCCCTATCAATATCATCAATCAATGAATCACCTTTAGGAAAGGATAGATGGTGTATAATACGAAATTCATTAGGTTCCCGTTTGGGCACTACTCCCAATGGGGAAATCCGAAAATTACAAAAAGGGGGGTGCTCAAAAGGGCCCCGCAACCCTTAGTTCCTTACATAACTTATCCCTTACCAAAATATGCTGCGCCTGGCTAGAACCTGCAGCTGCATTTCTCTTAAAACATTTTTGCCGCTGGGTGCGTCCCCGCACAGATGGAACATTAATTTCTGTATTTGCAAGAATTATTCCAGCGGCATTGACTATCATTAAATGCAAAACAGCAGCCTTTTCTAAAGGCCACCGTGGAAGTGTTAACAGTGAGTTGCCTAGGTGCTACCTGCTTCTGCGGAAATATCAAATTGAGCCACAGGCCCACATCTTTCATACCCCACCTAAGTGACGGGTGAATGGACAATTTCTGACAAAAGGATTCGTCATAATAGAACCAACCCAGGCCACCAAAATTTTTGTAGGCTTCTAGGATATGAACAAATGTTGGAAAAGTCCCCCACACCGCTCTGGGTGCTTTTCCACCATTGTACCAGAATAAATACAAAAAGGCTTGCAGCCAATTGTTTAAATGACCTAGGGATCACCCTGCGCCTTTCCTCCTCACTTCTCTCCTCACCCCTCTTGTCAGCTCTGACCATGAAATCCTTATGAGCAGGCAGAGGGGAGAGAATGTCTACATAAATTTTGGCTTTAATATTTGCATTTAAATGATATCCTAAAGGGGACATCTCACAAGGCATGACATCTTTCATATATGTCTCAGGTACATGGATTTTAGCATGCACAGCTGTCTGTAATGAGGGGCTAACCTGACTGACTGTAAAACACTAACAGTACTTTTTTCTTGTTGAGAGGATAAACTGACAGGAAGATTAGACAACACAGAAGTATGAGAGGAAACAGAAGGGTTAACAGACAGAGAGACCAGGGAAGCTGAAGACACAGCAGGAGCTGACACTTTGGACAGTGATTGAATTAAAGAAGACAGTGAACCTACCAAACCAGATACACATGTAATTGAGTCAACTCACCACCTGCTGGAGCCTGTAACACCTGCAACCTGTGGAGTCTGCACACCTAGCACCTGTTGGGGCATCTCTGCATGCTGAGTGCCTTGCTGCGATGATACGCGCTGCTGCCTGGGAGACTGCTGCACAAGCTGTCTCCCCCTTGTGTCCTGTGTAGCCTGCTGGAGCTGGCCACGCCGTCCGCTTCTTCCTGCTGGCGACTGCAAACAAGTCCGCCTCTTCTGACCTCCGCGGCGGCACCGTGATGTCACGCCTCCGCCATCTTCCCTTGGCTTCCCTTGAGGCACACGAGTCTCTTCAGCTTCTTCCGCAGCCCGTCCTTCTCGCTCTGGAGGCGCGCTTCTCCTTGCTCTTGCAGGCGGTGCGGGCACAGGAACACCCCGCCCTGTATCTGTGTCCTCCATCAGCTCACTGCCCACTGCCAAGCCTCCTCCCTCTTGCTCCATAAGCAGTGCCTCCTCCTCCGGAGCTGACGCCATGCAATGTCTCAGCCATGCCTCTCCTCCTGAGCTGCCTGCATTCTCCAACAGCTGCATCACCAGAGCTTCCATCAGGTAAGAGAAACGTCTTCACAGCTCGAGCTCAAATCTTCTTTGCTGTCCGCAGGAAAGAGGAAGAACCCTGCACCTGCTGGCCCTTTTATAGCCAATCCCTATAATTCCAGAAAATTCCCTGAACCCCCATTGGCTCTTCCTGACTAGCTGTAATCTAGCCCCTTAAAGGGGCAGGCTCCTGACTAAACTAAACTACTGCTGCCAATCTAACCTAATTTTTTATTAATTTGGGCTAGGGAGGCCGCAATCTCAGGAAAGTGGCCCCATAATGTGACCCCTTTATTCATGAGATTGCAGGCCACACCCGCCCAGACCAAAACTTCCCCAGATACAACTACTGAAACATTTTATTTGGCAAAAACTTGGCCGCGACACCTTTATTGGTTTTTCACAAATAATTTTCCATAAATCTTTATTACCAATAAAAACTTCATAAATATTCAAATAACATTTCTACCTGCTCAGTTATTAGAACTCGAGCAGTAGCACAACTTCAAATATAAATAACAGTCCCCACACGCCGGTCTTGAGCATCAAGACCGGCCCACCCCAAGCGTCGCGGCCTTCTCAATCATGTTCTGCAAACCCACATTAAAGATATCATTACCCACTTCGGATAAGTGAACGCCATCCAGTCTGTATAGACCTGGATAACCCCCTTCCAAGTCCACATGCCGATACGACTATCCCCCCCACCTGGGGCATGAACTTTTCAAGAGCCCTATTGACTTTTTTCCTCATTTTTTCCATAACCCTCCTCTGTGCAGAGGAGAGCCATGAAAGACGAGGAACCACCTCAGAAAAAACTAACGTTGTACCTGGGAAAGTCGTACTGAAGCGATGCAAGTCTTGCTTGATCATGAACAGCCAGTCTAATGTTTTAACGTTTCTCAAATCATTACCTCCCAAGTGAATTATCAGGATAGATGGCAACGGCCATAGGTGACACAACCTAGATAAATGAAAGTTCAGTTGAAACCACTGAAGGCCTCTTATACCTTTCCAAAACAACCAAAAAGAATCCGGGTGCAGAGACAAATTCGATGAATAGCTGCGTTGAGCCGCTCTTTTTTGAGCCCAATAAATAAATGAGTGCCCCATAATCCAAACTGTGTGTTGGGTACCTAAAATGAAAACAAATTAGGACGAACATATAACTTAAAACATTTCGACTTCCACTTCCCCATTGCTTTAATATCCGATTCCGGGACACCCGATCGAGCCGCCTCCGAGGCTGTGCCAATCCGAAAGGAGTGGGAGGAAAACCTGAAATTACTTAATCCCATGCTACCCAAACTCTTCTTTAGGACTGCATCGAATTGGTACTTCGTCAGGGGCAACAAATTATTGTGAGTGAGAAAAAATCCCCCCCCCCCCCCGGGAGGCCTAAGTCCCATGAATTGCTTAACTAAGGCTACTGGGCACATGAAAACATCATCGTGCTCCCTTAGATGAACCCATCTGCCCTTGCCACATTGATCCGTTTTGGAATGCTGCAGCCACACATGAACACCCGATCAAATCGAATTCCAGAACCACCCTGCTTGCTTCCCGGAACTAATTCCGAGATACGGAACGCCCCAAAAAAGGCAAGAACAAAGGCTGTCCTAAATAATAAAGTAAATAAAGTAAAGTAAGAGGAAAAACAGACAACTGAAGTAATTCTGCAAAAGCCACTGAGAATGTCAAGAGAGATCGGTCTTCTGTCATCTGTGACGAAAGTCAATCTCTTGTACCCCTTCAGTGCCTGTTTTACAGAAAAATAAAAAGTACAAGGTCTCAGACCTAAGAAATGGAAGAAAAATGACATGCCGACCAACATTTTTGTCACATGACTATGTGAAAATTGCTGCCACATTAAACTGGACAGAAAAGCCAAAATAGCACCCTCAGAAGGTCAATTAAACTGAAAACCTTCAGTACTGGCAAAGGCTATCCAGCTGCTCTAAGCTGCAGAGTAACTTGACCAAGTCTTAGGAGCTAAGGAGCCCCTAATAGCATCTGTCACAGCACTCAGATCATCTCCCACAAATAGGCCGGGCACAGGATGCCAACTGCGTCCGCCTCCGGAAGCAAACTACGAAAACGCTCCACCTGAAAACGAGATAGAGAATGTTTTTCAATATCCCCGGAGTATACCTAGCCTTCAACCAGATGTTAAATTTGAGGCATCTGAAGACGACCTGACGCAAGATTTTGATTACCAACCAAGAACTAGACGAGAGACAATTCACTGCATATAACACACCTTTGTTATCAGTTTCCACCAAGATGAGCCTATTAGCAAACTCTGAGCCCCACAACTCCAGTGCCACTAAAATTGGAAACAACTCTAGCAATACCACATTCTTGGTAGCTCCTGATCTCACCCAGGACTCCGGCCAAGCCGCACAGCACCAATGCGATCTCCAGATGGCTCAAAAACCTTTGGAGCCAGCCGCATCTGTAAACAGACAAAAATCCCGTGCCACAACAAATTCGGCCTGAAACAAGGACTTACCATTATAACAATCAAGAAAGCTAGCCCAAACCATCAAATCCTCTTTAATAGGGGTAGCTATCCTAACATGATCCAAGGGAGATTTCGAGCCCGAAATAACCAGGTAAAGCCGACGTGAAAAATTCCTGCAAACAGGCATGATTCTGCACGCAAATGCCAGAACACCCAAGAGTGACTACATTTCTTTCAAAAGTATCTTCTTTTGCAACACCGTCGCGATCAACCATTTTATTTTATTCAATTTTTCCGCTGGCAAACGGAATTCCATACTGCGGGTATCTATCTCAATGCCCAAAAATTCCAACAAAGTGCTGGGCCAGCAAGTTTTTTCCTCTGCCAACGGGATGCCAAATTTAAGAGACATAGCTTGAAATTATAGCAACAAGTCCGAACATAAACTAGAGTCTGCTGGACCAACAAATAAGAAATCTAAATAGTGCACTGTACTATCAAACCCGGACCGAATGCCAAGTACCCAGTGAAGGAATGTGGAAAATGTTTCAAAGTATGAGCAAGACAACGAACACCCCATTGGGAGATACATGTCAAAAAAGTACTGTCCCTCAAAATAAAAACCCAAGGAATTAAAGGCCTCCGGGGAAACGGGCAAGAGCCGAAAAGCTGATTTTATGTCAGCCTTCGCCAACAACGCCCCTGGGCCAAACAACCTGATCTTACCAATCGCTTCCTCAAACATAGCATAAGACATGGAACATAGGTTCCTATCAATATCATCAATCAATGAATCACCTTTAGGAAAGGATAGATGGTGTATAATACGAAATTCATTAGGTTCCCGTTTGGGCACTACTCCCAATGGGGAAATCCGAAAATTACAAAAAGGGGGGTGCTCAAAAGGGCCCCGCAACCCTTAGTTCCTTACATAACTTATCCCTTACCAAAATATGCTGCGCCTGGCTAGAACCTGCAGCTGCATTTCTCTTAAAACATTTTTGCCGCTGGGTGCGTCCCCGCACAGATGGAACATTAATTTCTGTATTTGCAAGAATTATTCCAGCAGCATTGACTATCATTAAATGCAAAACAGCAGCCTTTTCTAAAGGCCACCGTGGAAGTGTTATCAGTGAGTTGCCTAGGTGCTACCTGCTTCTGCGGAAATATCAAATTGAGCCACAGGCCCACATCTTTCATACCCCACCTAAGTGACGGGTGAATGGACAATTTCTGACAAAAGGATTCGTCATAATAGAACCAACCCAGGCCACCAAAATTTTTGTAGGCTTCTAGGATATGAACAAATGTTGGAAAAGTCCCCCACACCGCTCTGGGTGCTTTTCCACCATTGTACCAGAATAAATACAAAAAGGCTTGCAGCCAATTGTTTAAATGACCTAGGGATCACCCTGCGCCTTTCCTCCTCACTTCTCTCCTCACCCCTCTTGTCAGCTCTGACCATGAAATCCTTATGAGCAGGCAGAGGGGAGAGAATGTCTACATAAATTTTGGCTTTAATATTTGCATTTAAATGATATCCTAAAGGGGACATCTCACAAGGCATGACATCTTTCATATATGTCTCAGGTACATGGATTTTAGCATGCACAGCTGTCTGTAATGAGGGGCTAACCTGACTGACTGTAAAACACTAACAGTACTTTTTTCTTGTTGAGAGGATAAACTGACAGGAAGATTAGACAACACAGAAGTATGAGAGGAAACAGAAGGGTTAACAGACAGAGAGACCAGGGAAGCTGAAGACACAGCAGGAGCTGACACTTTGGACAGTGATTGAATTAAAGAAGACAGTGAACCTACCAAATCAGATACACATGTAATTGAGTCAACTCACCACCTGCTGGAGCCTGTAACACCTGCAACCTGTGGAGTCTGCACACCTAGCACCTGTTGGGGCATCTCTGCATGCTGAGTGCCTTGCTGCGATGATACGCGCTACTGCCTGGGAGACTGCTGCACAAGCTGTCTCCCCCTTGTGTCCTGTGCAGCCTGCTGGAGCTGGCCACGCCGTCCGCTTCTTCCTGCTGGCGACTGCAAACAAGTCCGCCTCTTCTGACCTCCACGGCGGCACCGTGATGTCACGCCTCCGCCATCTTCCCATGGCTTCCCTTGAGGCACACGAGTCTCTTCAGCTTCTTCCGCAGCCCGTCCTTCTCGCTCTGGAGGCGCGCTTCTCCTTGCTCTTGCAGGCGGTGCAGGCACAGGAACACCCCGCCCTGTATCTGTGTCCTCCATCAGCTCACTGCCCACTGCCAAGCCTCCTCCCTCTTGCTCCATAAGCAGTGCCTCCTCCTCCGGAGCTGACGCCATGCAATGTCTCAGCCATGCCTCTCCTTCTGAGCTGCCTGCATTCTCCAACAGCTGCATCACCAGAGCTTCCATCAGGTAAGAGAAACGTCTTCACAGCTCGAGCTCAAATCTTCTTTGCTGTCCGCAGGAAAGAGGAAGAACCCTGCACCTGCTGGCCCTTTTATAGCCAAACCCTATAATTCCAGAAAATTCCCTGAACCCCCATTGGCTCTTCCTGACTAGCTGTAATCTAGCCCCTTAAAGGGGCAGGCTCCTGACTAAACTAAACTACTGCTGCCAATCTAACCTAATTTTTTATTAATTTGGGCTAGGGAGGCCGCAATCTCAGGAAAGTGGCCCCATAATGTGACCCCTTTATTCATTCTTACTGTTAATATATTTTAAAAAAAATCGGAGGGGGGGGTTTGTTTATTCTACTCTGCTATGTGCCTTTCACAGTCTATTTTAGCTGCCCTGATTGCGCTCTAAAGCCTCGTACACACGATCAGATATCCTATGGATTCTAATCCGATGGTTTTGTCCATCGGAAATCCTTTGAAGCTGACTTCCATCAGTCTTGCCTACACACCATCAGTCAAAAAACTGACCGTTCCAAACGCGGTGACGTAAAACACTCCGATGAGCCGAGAAAAATGAAGTTCAATGCTTCTGAGCATGCGTCGAATTGATTCTGAGCATCAGGAGAAAGGGAGCCGCTCAGGTGTGGGAATCCTTGACAGCAAACAGGAACGAACAAGTCTTCTGGACTGCAGCACTCCAAAAAATATAAAAGCCTTTATTTTAAAATAAGGAATCAAAAATACATGCTGTACATCACGGCAAACAGGTCAAAAAAATTCAGCTAACATGTTTCACACTATGCTAGTGCTTATTCATAGCTTGATTCTGAGCATGCGTGGGTTTTTTAACCGATGGACTTGCCCATAGACGATCGGAATTTGCTATCGGTTTTTGATCCATCAGAAAAATTTAAAACATGTTCTATTTTTTAAAACTGATGGAAAAAAGACCGATGGGTCCCATACACGATCAGTTTGTCTGATGAAAACAATCCATCGGACGGTTTGTCTATATGTTCATTTGCAAAGTTCAAACGCTGATTTTTGTGGTGAGGACGTAGAAGAGGTTTTCTTCTGATGACTCTTCCATGAAGACCATATTTGTACAAGTATCTCTTTATAGTGGAATAGTGTACCACAACTCCAGTGTCTGCCAGATCTTTCTGGAGGGATCGTGTAGTCAAACGTGGGTTTTGAATTGCTTTTCTCACAATCCTGCGAGCTGTTCTGTCTGATATTTTTCTTGGTCTTCCAGATCTTGCTTTAACTTCCACTGTTCCTGATGACTGCCATTTCTTAATTACATTCTAGAACAGAGGATATTGACATCTGAAAACGCTTTGCTATCTTCTTATAGCCTTCTCCAGCTTTGTGAGCGTCAACTATTTTCAGTTTCAGTTTTCTAGACAACGGCTTAGAAGAACCCATGGTGCTGATTGTTGGGGTAAGGTCAGATGAGTCTGGCCATTTAAAACCTTTGAGATTGACATCACCTGGTCTTCCCAGACGATGATTGAGAACAATCCATGACACTGGCAGGTCTCAGCTTTGCAAAGGGGGCAGTGCATGCTATAAATTCTGCAGGGTGCCCAAACTTTTGCAGACGCCATTTTTTTGTTTTCTGTAATTTTGAAAGTGTAAATGATGGAAATAAAATCTAACTTTTTTTGACATATTATAAGAATGTCTAATCTGTAATTTGATGCCATTTGGAGATTTTTCCATCTTTCCTTGGCTTCGTTATGCACATTAATATACATTTTTACCTGGGGTGCCCAAACTTTCGATCCCCACTGTAATTACCTTGTGATTACTGTTTCCTAAGTTGCCCTTTATTTCCACATATGCGATCAGGTCTGTGTTGTTTGTAGTCAGTAGTGATGGGCGAACGGTTCGGGCTTAGCAGCGGTTCGGCCCCGAACAGCTTTCGTTCAAGTGTTCGCCAAATCCCCGAATTTGCAGCCCCCTTGGCGGGATGTTCGCCCGCCGAGTGCCCCACAATGCACTGCACACTGCATAGTGCATTCTAAGCCCTGATTGGCTGAAGCAATGCATCTGACAGCTAGTCAGGTGCAAGGCTTTGCCCAATCAGGGCACAGTGAAAAGCTGGTTGTTAAGGAGCAAGTAGGGAAGCTGGCCCCTGCGTTATCAGCTGTCAGCGAGCTTCCTCACTGACAGCTGAAAGAAGCAAAAACCATTTCCGGCAATATAAAAATGTAAAAAAAATGGTCGGGGGTCCCCCCAATCCATATTAGGCCCTTTGGGTCTGGTATGGATTTTAAGGGGGAACCCCACACCAAAATGTAAAAATAAAATGGCATGCCCCCCCCAAAAAGGGGCTTATCGGAATCTGGAAGCCCCTTTAACAAGAGGGTCCCCAGATCATGCCCCCGCCATGTGAAGGAGTATGGGGTACATTATATCCCTACTCATTCACCAAAAAAAGTGTGAAAAATAAATGAAAAAGCACACACAGTTTTTGACAATTCCTTTATTAAAAATGTACCCCATACTTATTCCGATAAGGTCTCTGCCCGAAGACCCCCACAACCACTGCCCAGGGTTGTGGGGCAGAGGCCCTTGTCCCCATCACCCATCAACATGTTTTTTTTTTTTTCAAGAAAGCTTGCAGGCGAGAAAATCAATGTAAATTAAAAAATGTTTCTTTATATATGTCAGTTTTGCTTCAGCAGGTTCTATACACGATACAGATGCATCAATTTACAAGCAGACTAAGGGTACCCCCAGGCACTATATTTTTCATTTTTATTGTTTCCCTTTAAGCATCATTAAAATCAATGCTACTTTAAAAAAAAAAAAAATTACATTAATACATGTCCGCCAGGGCAGTACTTGGGCCCCCATACCCTTTTTATGGCTAATAACTTGCATATAAGCCTTCAAAATGGGGACTTTTGATTATGAGTGTGAATCCTATAGACTATATTAGGGTTCTGGATTTGGGTCCAAACTTTTCCCATGTTCAGGTGTTCAGGTGTACTGGTGGCGAACCAAACCGGGGCAGGGGGGGTTGTGATACTCGTAGATTAGCAGCTCCAGTTCTCCCGTTTTATTAGCTAGACTTCTAGCATTTGTGTACATGCCTCTTAATTTATTCCGGTGGCATACAATTTCCTTGTTAATTGTTACAGTATGAGGCTGCAATTGGGATTTGCCAGCTTACTTACCTTGTGTTTATGTATTCTAGTCATCCTACCACTAATGCCCCCTCACTACATCTGGTCCCCCCCCAACACCTAGTTTAAAAGTCCCTCTAACTTTATGGCCATCTTCTCTCCCAACAGAGCTTCACCCTCCCTATTTAGATGCAGTCCGTCCCTGCTAAACAGCCAGTAACTGACTGAAAAGTCAGCCCTGTTCTCCCAAAACCCTCCTTCTGTTATTATTTATATGCATACTGTTAATTGATCCAAATTCACAGCACAGCACTATTTTACATACATCTTTATATACAGCGTGAAGTATATGCCTCTGCAAAAGCTGTAAGACTTAGATGCCCAGCAACGGAGCAGAGGACTGGAGCTTGTCATACTTGCTGTGTCCTTAGAGCCAGAGGACAGAGCCGATTACCAGAGCAAGATACTGAGTCAGAGAGAATCACTGTATCTTGGGATCAGAGCTTGGGAGACCCGTTGCCATGTGTGCCTTTATCAGTGAGGACCTGATTGGTGAGAACCTAATTGTGAGGACTGACGCTTTTGGGACAGCAGACCTGTTGTGAGCCAGCAGTGGTGAGCAGAACTACCTACCTACCCTTATCTCTTGCTATACATAGTTTTAATAGAGCGAGCCATTTACTTAGTAGCCCATCAGCCATCAATTGCGCTGTATTAAAGGGACAGCTTCACTTGCACTATCTTACAGGAGGGCCCCAAGGATAGCTGGCTAATATTGACAATTATGCACCAGGTCCTTTACAGCCACCTGCATGGGTACTCCTTTGTCAGGAATGCAAACACACTCACACTATTGAGGCTGTGTGCGGTATGTGCTTTATTATTTTGGGGTTAGCTAATGCTGATATTTTTGATCCTATTTGCATCGGTTAAAGTTTGGTTTAGCATTGCTGCATATAGGTAATTGACAAAATATAGTCCAGCATTCACCCTGTTTTAGTTCAGCATCTTTAAATGTGTTCAGTTGCCTGCCTAATGGTTTATGCCTGGTGTTTGACTTGTCTTATTACAATATACTTACGTTATCTAACACCCAGCTGGCCCGGACTGGGACAAAAAATTTGGCATTTTAGCAGCCCTTTTTTTTTTTTTATTAAACCAAACTACAAATAATGTCAACTACCGTTTCTCTGTGTCTTTTGATGCGGTCTGTCCTCAGGCAGGGCACCATTTCCTCTGTTTAGTGATGCTGCCCGTGCTATCCAGCCACAGCCTGAGGAGGAGGTGGTGGACTGGCTTACTAAACCATCCTCATCCTCTATCATGCAAGCAGAGAGAGACTAGTGTGCAGTCCACCTCAGCTTCCAGAGCGGCTTATTCTGCCTCCTTGTACACAGCTACTCCTGCCATAGCTCCAGCAGCATGCATGAAGGAGTCAGCTGAGTTATTTTAACACAGCGTCAGCCACTGGCTCCTTGACGATGCACAGGCATTACTTGATTCATCAAGAGTACCTCTATAGGGTTACGGTGTGAAGGCACCAACACCCAAAGCTTAATTTTTCCACACCTGGTACTTCTATCCAAAGTCTGTGGAACAGACTCCAGAATTTAACCAAAAAATACTTTAATTTTGATCCAAGTGCACTAGATTGTGGCCTCATCATACAGACTTGCTCACCAAGCCATTGTTTACAAAATAAAGAAAGCTTGCAGGGAAAATTACAATTTTTTTGCCTTTATAAATGTAATGTTTGCTGCAGCAGGTTCTATACACAATACAACTGCTTCACTTTACAGGCAGACTAAGGAGACCCCTTCTCTCCTCATTGAATTTGATTTACAGCAGCGGGAACCAATCAGGAGCGAGAGTCCCCAGACTTCGTGGCTCTCGTGCAACATCGCTGGATAGTGAGGGAGCTTAGGTAAGTATTAGGGGGGCTGCTGCGCACACAGTTTTTTTTTTAATGCATAGAATTCATTAAGATTAAAAAAAAACTTCTGCCTTGAAGATCTTAATCTGTATATGTTGTCCAAAGGAACCAGTATGCTAGTGTATTTCATACTTTTAGGGCAGAGTAAAAACATTTCATTATGTAAGCCCTTGAATGGATACTTAATGTATTTTTTATAGCAGCTTTTTTTTTTTTTTTTTACAAATCTACATGTTATCTTGGCAATACAGCAGAATATTTTACTGGTTTGTAAATAGAAGGCAATAATGTTATACTGTGGCCTGTTAATGACCCCAAGGACATTAAATAAACAGCTGCTATACCATTGTGTTCTGGCTTTCTGAGTTCAGTATGGACAATGCATTTTTCATTTCCAGGGTCCTTCGGTTGTCTTCCAGTAAGATTTATTGGGAATAAATCCTCCTCATCCTACCCGTTGCAGTGTCCTCTGACATGAGGGGGAGCATTTTTCTCTAACTCAGAGGTCTGAAAGAAGGCTGCAGCTATTTATGTATGAAATCACTACACTAATCTAGAACAGAGCTCACTGCTAGTAATGCAGCAACGATAATAATCCCTGTTAGTATCAAATTCTGTAATTATTTATTAGTTGCATTCCTCCCAACTTTTTGAGATGGGAACGAGGGACACCTATTAGCAAAAGTATTTAGGCATAGTAAACACACCCTCTCATGCACCCTTAAAATAGAATTATACACCAAAAAAAGAAAAATTATTGGGCAAACCCACAAGTGTTTTTTTTTTCTTTTTTTTTTACCACTACTATTCCTTTATTTTGGTTATTGGAATGGAAAAATGCAGCAATTTAGAAATTGGATGAAAGGTTTTGCACTGGGAAACACTTTTTGAAAGATAACAAGTGCATTTTATATACAATTCTATAGATCAGACCAAAATGAGGGACAAATGAAGTGGAAAGGGGGACTTTGTTCCAAATCAGGGACAGTCCCTGGAAATCAGGGACAGTCTCTCTAAATTAAGGACAGTTGGGAGCTATGGGCTTGTACTCTGAATTTAGCTATATGGCCTTAAAGCGGAACTTCACCCAAAAGAGGAAGTTCCACTGTTCCTTCTCCCCCCCCCCTGCAATATTTGGCAATTTTCTTTAAGGGGAGAAGAGCGGGTACCTGGTTTTGACAGGTATCCATTCCCATTTCCATTCGTATCCTGGGAGAGGTGAATGTCTGTTTATCAAAAGTCAACTGATTTAAAATTTTCAGAAATTTGATTGGAGCTTCTCTTTAGGAAAATCTTTTAGTTTCTAGAAGTAAAAAGCAATAAGGTGTCATGAAGGGGACTGCCACGAATGGTTGGGGTCATGGACATGCAGTTTTCACGCTGGATGTTGGTGTGCTCAGGAGCACACCCATGCAGGCTAGAGCTGTCCTGGTACAGGGAACAACTAAAGATGAGGATCTGGAAAAGTACGTAATACAGGGATGGCAGGAGTATAGTGGTTCACTGGGGTACCGGTCTTATAAGTAGGCAGGGCACAGAATACTAATAAGAGATACATACAGCGCAGAGCTCACAGGAAGACAGGAATATCCTTCAGCAGTGGGATGCTGACCTTACAGGTACACAGAGGTAAAAATATGCATGAGGAACACATACGTGCACAGGTGTTCCAGGAAATGCAGGTACGCAGGGTACAGTTAGGGTAAACGAGGAGTCTAGAACAGGGAGAACCCAGCCTGCCCGCAAGTACAACGTAACATAGGGCCCTTGAAGGGGCCGAGGCACAGAGTCTAAGGCACAACCTCATCTTCTCCAGGGCTCCTGAAGGTGAAGATGGATTGCGCTGCAGATGACTTCCAGGCTGCAGTTCTCTGGTTTACCTGAGCAGACAGCTAATGGGGACTAAAGGCTGATAAGCAGGTGAACGTTCATTGCAATGCTGAGGCGCAGGAATCACAGAACAGTAGGAAGTACAGCCCAAGCTGGCAGGACTGCACAGAAACACATAAAGCCCCTGGGAACAGAAATGGTGCACAGAGACACAAAGGAGCAGACAGATGTGCACCCTGAGCAGGAAACAGACTAGGAAACACTGGAATTCACAGAGAACAAAGCATATGCAAGGTTACATGTTGCAGGCGAGAACACACAGAGACTGAGTCACTTGGAACAAGCTTAAAGACACTGGGAATAGTGGGGGTATAGAAATCACACTGGAAGGCACTGGGAAACATGTGTAAACAGTCACTAGAAACAAGGGGGGGGGGGTCAGACTACAGAATCATTAGGAATCTTGGAGTCACAAGGAACCACTCAGAAATTAGGACACTAGGAGTCTAGGGGTCACTTGGAATCTACTCAAAAAGCCAATGAAAAAAAGAGACACTAGGGTTCACTAGGCATCTTTTCAGGAAGCCAAGGGCACTAGGAAGCACTGGGGGTAACTAGAAATTTTCTCCAGGAGCAAACATGGGGAACACTAAGAAGTTTTCCACTAGGAAAGAGTGGGTAACTGTAGGAATATTCTTGGAAATACAAAGTCAGTGGGGGATTTAGCACTATGAACAATAGCTAGTAGTAAAGGCAATACTTGGGGGAATGAGCCCAGCTTTATCAGAAAGAGAGATGGCCTGGCTTTGTGGGCATGTAGTTAACTGAATCAATAGTAAAAAAAAAAGTAGGAAGTAGAAATGGGACTTTGCATGAAGCATGTCATTGTAGTTGATAAAGTTGATAAAAAATATGTATAAATATATAAAAAAATGATTTTGTTAATTTTAATTTAATGTCATTATCCCCTAGTCCCCTAGTCAATGATATTTGTTTCTTTCTCCGACCTTTTGGGGTGTGAGTGTTACCCTGCCTTAACTGAAAGTGAGACAGTTAGTTCAAGGCCACCATGCAACCCAATTACTGGAGCTGGGTATAACTTACAGGCTTTTCTGCAAGTATTCTCAGAAAGTGGTTGTTTCTGATATTTTCTCTCCATCAGAAAGTTCTGTACATTAATAGTTACCGTATATACTCGAGTATAAGCCGAGTTTTTCAGCACTTTTTTTGTGCTGAAAATGCCCCCCTCGGCTTATACTCGAGTCACCTTTTTGCGCCTGATCTCCCAGACTTTGGGGACCCGATACCAGCCGACCATAGGTCCCCTGGACCTATACCTTGGCACACATGTAGCCCCTCTCTTCCTCTATAAGTGTGCAAAGTTTGTTGTCCAGGGGACCTACGGCCGGGGAGCACCGATTTTTCAAAGTCGGGCACCCCTTCCATAGACTCCTATGTTAAACGGTAAATTCTCCGGTAACTTTCCTGGACCCGAAACTTGGCACACATGTAGCCCAAGCTCTCCTCTACACGTGTGCAAAGTTTGCTGTCTGGGGGAACTACGGTCGGGGAGAACCAATTTTTCAAAGCCGGGCACCCCTTCCATAGACTCCCATGTTAAAACGTAAGTCTAGGCATGGGCACAGTGAGGCATGGGCACAGTGAGGCATGCACATGGACACAGTAAGGCAAAGTGGGACACAGTGAGGCATGCAGATGGACACCCTAGGCTTATACTTGAGTCAATACGTTTTCCCAGTTTTTTGTGGTAAAATTAGGTGCCTCGGCTTATATTCGGGTCGGCTTATACTCGAGTATATACGGTACTTCATTTTATTAAATGTTTCACTATACACATGCATCATACCTCAGATGATTGGTGGTAAGCCATGAAACACGTCGGGTTTACAACTAAGGGTGCCCAGTAGACTTGTGCACAACGGAAAAAATTGTTTAGTTTCGGTTCGTTTCTTGTGCACAACGGAAAAATTTGTTTAGTTTCGGTTTGTTTCTTTTCGGTCCTGTTGATTCATAATCGTTCGTAATTTTGCTAGACGGGATTTTTCGTGTTCGGACTAATTCGTATTTTCGCAAGCGACATTTTTCGTTGAATCCGAATGATTCGTATTAATGTAAGCCTTATTTTTAGTTGATTTATAATTCGTACTTTCGGTAGAGTATATTGTTTTTCGTTGATTCTGGACACAACTCCTACTTTCGTATTTTTTTTTGGGTTCGTTGATTTGTAATTTTCCGTGTCTCTCTCACAACAACGCTGCCTATTATGCCTAATGTGCTTCGAGTGGATTTGTACTTTTCTAAATACATAGCGGTTATTTGTAACGATTTGAAATCTCGTATTTTACTTTCGTTTTTTACATGCGGCTATAGCCTCCGCCCCTGTACACCATTTTGAGAGGGAGTTCAGCACGGTGAGGGAGAAGCAGAGAGCAGAGCAGAGTGTTATTGTGCTTCGAATGGATTTGTACATTCGTAACTTTTTTCATAACGAATTATGCCGAAGACATTCGGGCATTCGCTATTTGCGATATAATTTATTTCGGATTCGGTTTTATTCGTAATTGCTTTGTTCGGAAATTCGAATGCTTCCGAATGTCCGAAAGTTGCTAAATTCGGACGAATTTTGATTCGTTACCAAACAAATTGCACAAGCCTAGTGCCCAGCTAAGCCTGTTCTAATCATGTACTTCAATAACATTATTATGTACTGTCTGTATATTTATTATGTGATTTATGTATTTATGATTTGTAATTTCATTGATTTATATATTTATTTGTAATAATTGTATTAATCACGTCCATTGATTGTTTGCATTAAATTCATTATTATTATAATTGTCATGTTAATCTTTTATGATTACATCCATATTATATATTATTTATTTATCGTTTATCCATTATACTCTAAAGCCCCGTACACACGGTCGGACTTTTTCCCAACAAACTTTGTTTTAAGCAAGTTGGACCAACAATCCGACCGTGTGTACGCTCCATCGGACAAACTTTTTTTCGTTTGGTTTTGTTTTCATCGGACAAAAGTTGGGTCTGCAAACGGACAAACTTTTGCCCAACAAAAGTCCGATGGAGCAAAGTCCGACCGTGTGTACAGGAAACCATCGGACTTTTGTCCGATGGACTAAACAACTAATGTTAAAATCAACCAACAATAGCAGAAGTTGACCAAAGGGTGGCAGTAAAGAGCAGAAAAACCATGTGATGTTGCCAAAAGTTTTGGGAAAGTTTGCAGAAAAGTCTGAGCGTGTGTATGCTATGGGTGTTCCCGACCAACTCCGTTCGGACAAAAAAACATGGAAAAGTCAGATGGAAGTCCGACCGTGTGTACGAGGCTTAAGTCTCAAATATCATGGACTACCATTAGGAGATAATGACATTAAATTAAAATAACTAAATAAGTTTTTTTATATATTTATATATTTATACATATGTAGCGCAACCACCTATCCCCCTCCTGCATTAAACTCGGCTCCTCGCAGGGGGAGAAAGGCACACCGCACCACTAGCCCGTACCCTCCTGTGTAAAGAGGTTGAGCGGTGTTATTTCTGGGCCTTGTCTGCAGCCAGAGTCTAAAGTGCTCCTGAGTATGATTCTCACCTCTACAGTGGGTAGATGCAAGTCCTTGACTTCCCCAGGAACGTGAATGTCCACACCAGCTGAAAGTCCAACTCAATATTTATTTTCACTTGAATAGCAAATAGTCTCTTGGATAGAAGAAAGGTTGGAGCAAAGACACAGGACAGCTTAAGGTGTGGAGGAGGTCCAGGCACAAACGTAGCTCAACTCTTCTGACTGTTCAGGTTTCTCAAACAGTTTTGACGCACGGTCTCTGCCACAGACCCTGTGAATTAGGTCACTGCCACTGACCTGGTGAACAAGGTCACTGCCACTGACCTGGTGAACCTTGGTTTCTTCCTAGGACATGGCCCCTTTCAGGGAGAAGACGTCCCCCCAGAGAGTCAACAGACCCTTCCTTCACCGTGACCACAGCATCGGTCCCTCGGAACAGATCCTCCCTTCTCTTAGGGTGAGTGTCCCCTCGCAAGGCGGCACCCTGGACTCCTCGATCCCTAGTGGGCCCCAGCCGAAGGTTGCTGGGCCCCGGGCCATTGCTGCAGCTCCTGGGCCTCCATACCCAGGCAGTCAGAAACGGTGAGGTAGTACCTCACCCCAGGCTAAAGGTGCCTGAGGTGAAACCGCAACACGGCCTAGGGCACCCGGAGATGACTCACACACGCTCAGGCTGAAGGTGCCTGGGCGTGGACCGATGACGAAGATGTCTGTCCCCTTTATATCCCCTCCCGGCATGCACAGCAGGTTCCCCGCCCCACTGTACAGCTGCCGAGAGGGGTCACAAAAGGCACAGCACTACGCTCGCGGTTCAACCCTGGCCCAGAATGGCAGCGCCACCCACAGGCCACAGGGAACACATCACCAGCACATCACCAGCATTATCCCCTGAGGACAAAAATGGTCCATAACTCCTAACAATTTAAGGTGTCTGAGCCTTTGTTACCACTCAGACACTTCCCCTAAATTGAACACCCCGCTACACATTCCCCCTACTAATGGACACTGGTCCCCAGTGTCTGGAGCAAACCCATGCCTCCTGAACCCGGGACAGCATAGGCCTGGTCCAGAGAGAAGAAAAAAAATCATCAAATTTTTTTTTTTAAAACTGCTTGTTTGTGCCAGAACCTAACATGGGGAACAAGGGAATTAAAAGCAGAAATGAAAGAATATCAGTAGAACACAATGTGCACATCACAGTTTCAAATGTCACATAAACATATTTCCAATCATTACATTCCCTCCCCGTCTGCACTAGTTAAAACCACCCCGTTCTCAGTGTTTTGCTTGGTATCCACCTGCAGAGGGAGAAGGCACATACATATTCAAACACATTCACAGCAGAAGTGAAAAGATTCTCCCCGGAGGAACAATCCTTCCCTTCTAAAAGTAAAACCCATTTTTTTTTTCTTTTCTTTTTTGTGACATTTTTTTTCAACCAGAGTCTCTTCCCTTTGTTTTTAGACAATGCAACACCGCCACCTAGTGGGAGTGCCACCATCAGAACACTCGTCCTGAAAGAAGAACTTTTTTTTCCGGGTAAAACTTCCTCTTCTTCTTTGGCCCTGCTCTGAACTATTCTACCCCAAAGTCCTTGTGTCTTTGCAGTGTGGAGAGAGGAAAAAAAAAACAACTGTTCCCACTCTTCCAACAAGTAGAATACCCTCCTGTGTGGGCAAACAGTTCAGGGGCTCCAGAGAGTGCACTCCGGAAACAAAAGGCAAACAACAAGAGTCTAGTCTCTTCACAGATAATACTTTGGATGCGGCAACACCAACGGCTTCCAATGTTTGTCAAAGGTGTTGATATGGTATTCGACATTGTCTTTGTCCTTTCGGCAAATAACAATCTTGTCCACATGTATGTGCCGAGCATCCAGGCTTCCCTACAGTCCTTGTACCGCTTGGTAGCTGTAGCAGAACACGAATAGAAACTACGGGCCTGGGGTACCTTTATGTGTGTCCAAACAAAGTCCGCGTACCATCTGTGTCTATAGGCCTCTACTTCAAACAGCAGCTCCTTTGGCAGGTACGGGTACTCCCACCCGTATTCACTGGCAACCTTCTGGTTAAATAACCTCTGCAAATGGGACAAAGGTGGCATGGTAAGACGATCTCCCATACCGGACAGGACTATGGCATCCGGGTGTCGAGGTACTTTCACTACCTCAGGACCAGACACAGGGGCCCTCAATGACACCCGCTCCATCCCAACAATGGATCCAGGTATCTCCAGTGGTGGAAGGGCAGGCAACGGGACAGATCCCTCCTCAGGCTCCGGGGCCTCCACCCGGGGTGTGCTCTCCCCAGTGGACATGGGTGGGTCCCTATTTCTACGGGACAAGGACAGGGGCATCTTATCCCAACCCTTCTGCTCAAACACTTCATCAATGGCGGCGTCGTCTCCCGGATCAGAGACCGACTCCAGGTCAGAGGTGTCACATTCCTCTGCAGGCAAGTAACTCTGGGTAGAAGACGAGTCACCGCCTCTAACCAGTTCAAGGGCCCTGGGATCCCTGACCCAAGCAAACAGTTTTGACGCACGGTCTCTGCCACAGACCCTGTGAATTAGGTCACTGCCACTGACCTGGTGAACAAGGTCACTGCCACTGACCTGGTGAACCTTGGTTTCTTCCTAGGACATGGCCCCTTTCAGGGAGAAGACGTCCCCCGAGAGAGTCAACAGACTCTTCCTTCACTGTGACCACAGCATCGGTCCCTCGGAACAGATCCTCTTTTCTCTTAGGGTGCGTGTCCCCTCGCAAGGTGGCACCCTGGACTCCTCGATCCCTAGTGGGCCCCAGCCGAAGGTTGCTGGGCCCCGGGCCATTTCTGCAGCTCCTGGGCCTCCATACCCAGGCAGTCAGAAGCGGTGAGGTAGTACCTCACCACAGGCTTAAGGTGCCTGAGGTGGAACCGGAACACGGCCTCCGGGCCTAGGGCACCCTGGAGATGACCCACACATGCCCAGGCTGAAGGTGCCTGGGCATCGACCGATGACGAAGATGTCTGTCCCCTTTATATCCCCATCCGGGCATGCACAGCAGGTTCCCCGCCCCACTGTACAGCTGCCGAGAGGGGTCACAAAAGGCACAGCGCTACACTCGCGGTTCAACCCTGGCCCAGAATGGCAGCGCCACCCACAGGCCACAGGGAACACATCACCAGCATTATCCCCTGAGGACAAAAATGGTCCATAACTCCTAACAATTTAAGGTGTCTGATCCTGGTTACCACTCCCCTAAATTGAACACCCCGCTACACATATTTTTATCAACTACAATGACATGCTTCATGCAAAGTCACATTTTTACTTCCTACTTTTTTACAATACATTTAGGAATGGAAGCATTGTTACATCAACGTTGTGATGGGTCACATTCGATCTTAATTTTCTAACTGAATCAATAGCAGGTGGGTAACCAACCCTGAATGCAAGTCTTTTAGGTTTACAGGTTATAAGATATAATAGCTTGGTAGATCTGTGCGAACATAGCAAAGGTCAGTGGTCAGAGCCAGCCCACAAGGCAATCCATGCATTAGTCTAGTTCCCAGCAGATGTCCAGCAGAGCTGAACTTGCATTTTTTCATCTAATATCCTAACTGCCCACAAGCTTCTCTGAACTTACTGTTTCAGGACTCTGTTACTGGAGGAAGGTGTTTGATTGTCTTTCCTCCCACACAGCACACCAGTCACTCTTGTATTACCTACATGACTGGGTGTAATTCCACCTCCCGCTACTGATTGACTGTTCTGGTAGTAAATCAGAGATATGGTAACAAACTGCATGCATACAGAAAATTGTTACCAATTTCAGAACAGCTGGTGTGCCCTGTGGGATGGAAAAGGATTATACACTGTTCTGCTGGTAATGGGATCCTGATGCAACAGGGTCTGAGAGGCTTGGGGGTGTTTAGGGTGCAGTACAGTTTTAGAGACCATGGGCTGTCCTCCGCTAGTAGCTTGGAAGACATACAGTAAGCATCTTCTGTAATTTCTCTTGCTCAACCTCTAGAGGCCTTGGTGATATTTATAAGGGTAATGGTATTATACTTGTTTATCCCAATGTAGTTTTAGAACAATACTTGGTCTTTTTGGCTACAGTGGGTCTCTCATACATTTTGATTGGTGGAATTTTCCAGCTTTAAGCCCTGAAATCAATCAATAAGCACACTCTGTAAAAGTACAGACCACCTCTAATTGTTTGCATTGTGTTTCGTGGGGAAGTGTTGTTGATTCTCTTTGATATTAAAGGCACATTCTGCCAGCCCCATAGCCATCCCTAAATAGAGTAGAGGTGAGTCAGCTATGCCCTGCCTACCTCAATGACAAAAAAATGCCACCCCCCCCCCCCATGTGCAATTCTGCCTAGCCAACATAGGCTGTGACCTAGGACTGCAAGGCTGCCAGAGGTGGCACACAGTTCCTAACATGTTATGTTGCTGTCTATTGGTAACACATTCCTCAAAGGTTCTAGACTTTTGCACTGTTGTTGAAGAGTTTAAATATCTTTGCTGATGAAATTGTATCCTGGGTTTTGACGCTTTCTCTAGAACTGAATTTTGGCAGAACAGAGTGACATTTTATGGGTGCAGATCTTGGTGGTGGTTGCAAATTATCCAGTGAGAATATTCAAGGCTGAAGTAAAGAAGGATTCCATGTAAATGAGAGTTGAACATACATCAGTTGGTCATGACAGATCTTCTAGCCATCAGTTCCAGGTGTACTGATTCAGAACTGTCTTTTTGATCTTTTTCAGTCTTGACATGCCTTGTGCAGCTAGGATTTCTGATTTTATCTGTTTGAAACAGAAGCTAGCTAGTTGACTGGAACAGGGAGAATCAATGTAACAAGGAAACTAGCCTTGGGTTGTAGGAAGTATAAATTTGGCCCTACCCATGTGACAGCAATTGGACACTCAGGGATCTGCATTATGGTAGGGCAGTGAGTGTGTCACACGTTTTCTTTTGCCAACAGGTACCAGAGTTTTAATTTTAGAGGGGTCAGGGTAGCAGTAAATCGAATCCAGCCTAGCCTGAAGTCATTTTACTCTTCAGCAATCAGTCATTTGACCCAACAGCATCATCTGTCTGCTCAGATTTAAAATGTTGTTATAGACTTGCTAGGGTAAATTTACTAAAACTGGTGAAGTTAGAATCTGGTGCAGGTATGCATGGTAGCCAGTCAGCTGCTAACATCAGCTTGTTCAATTAAAGTGGTTCTAAAGGCTTAAGTTTTTTTTACCTTCATGCACAAAGTTAAAAAAACCTCTCTGTGCAGCAGCCCTCCCTAAGACTTACCTGAGCCCCAATGCGAAATGCTCTTAAGATATAATTAGGTTAATAGCATTTCACAGCATATATCACTGTTCTGGAGCTATAATTCAAAAAATAAGATTAAATCTCTATCCTTTAGCAATTTTTGGGATTATCGTATTTATTTACAGTAGGTACATATGGGCATTTTGGGTAACCAGGATTCATTTCCCTATCATTTTCCTATTTGTATCCAAAGGAATATTGACCTAAACACCCTTAATATTTCTTGTTCTTCTACGTGTAATACTCCTTTTTTTAAAGCACATTTTTATCTTCCAGCAAGATGAGCAAATATTTCATGAAAATTGTACAAAACTGACGTTGGTTGATATACCTTATATTATATGATCCCCCATTACTCTTGATTTTTCCAGTCTAATAGGAGATTCTTGCATTTTGTTTTATACTTTCCTATCAGTCATCTCCAAATATCTTTTGTACAGTATAACTTACCCACAAGAATCTCACTGCCAAATGTTGGCTTTCTTTTGAATTCTTTGATTGTCAAGAGACAATTGAGTACTGTCCGTTATACTTTTTTATTTGCAAAAAAGTATCACGGACAGTACTCAATTGACTCTGTCGCAAGTGCACTAATACGGCTACAATCACCTCAAGCTTGATTGTCAAGCAATTTCTTATTGCCTTCCTATTAATTGCTCAATTGGTATGTCTCTCTTCAGGGAATTTAAATGATGACTATCACAAAGGAACAAACTATTTAATGATTCCTATAAATCGCCATTCAAACTTTTCCTTTTCCATCTTTCTTTCTTTTCAAATCCAACGAATTGTGTAGGTTCTCAGTGGATCTTGCTTGTAAACAACATATATATTTTATTTATATTAGGATACACACATATTCTTTAAATGTATCCTCAGATAATTCAATAAAGTGAATCTATCACCTATGAATCTGACCCAGAAGAATATATGAAATGTATATTTTTTTTAAAGCTGTCTGTAAATACTATGAGCTATGAGTAAGCATCTATCCTAGATGTGAAACGCGTCAGCCTTCCACCCCTGCATGTCAGTTTCCTGTTTTTGTTTGTTCTTGGACTTTTTTGAACTTATGGATTAATTTTGGATTTTAATTTTGAAAATAAATCGTTCATACAGAGTGCGGCAGTCCAGGGCTCTTTACTTTTCCATGCATCAGTGCAGAGCCAGCACCTGTTTTAGTATCAGGGCGGGAGCTATCTTTGGAGCTTAACAGCATGGAGCGGTACACACCTCTCACTGTAAATACTATAGTATCCTCCCACCAACCCAAAAATAAATGAGCAAAAGTGGGCACACAAGAAGATCCCATTGTTTTCTCGTTTTGTTGCCTATATATCATACCTTTGAATAATAAATTTGAATAATAAATAGTCATGTGCCAAAATAAATAGCAGATACTCCTAAACAGCTTATGTAAGTTCAACAAAATTTAATTCTCTAGCTTCATGGAAATGTTCATGGGTTTTTACCCCTAATTCATAATTATTATTGCTAAATAATGTCTTTACATCAAGGCTTGCCAAAATTGTTTCGCCCAATATTGCTAAATCTTGTAATTTATTTACGAAATCTCATGTATCAGAAATATTATGATGGTAAAGTGTGCACAAAGTGATGTAGATTGGTATCAACATATCTTCTCAATATTTGTGTCAATTTGGATTAACAGAGGTTAAGGAGGAGCGAATCCATCTGGGGTTAGTTTGGGAAAGGTTTGTCAAATCCCACTTAAAAACCACAAAACCAGAGCATAGCATCAAACTCTATTAAAGTCTATAGGACACACATATTGTTATTTAGTTATGGCCACTTTCAGGGCTAATAGACAATCTATTGTCAAAAATGGGCATGAAGAATTGATCATTTCCACAGATTAAACCTTGCAGCAAAGAAAAAAAAAGTTGCTATGGTCAGTAAAGTAGCTAAAAGGGACTACTGACCTAAATCAACCAAAAAATAAAATAAAGACAAACATATCCACAATAATAAAAACAAAAATACAGTAAAGAGGTTGATAGTTTAAAGAGCTAGCAATCAAAACTCAAGTACAGTTTCCCAACTGATTGTTATCTTTCCCTATGCAGTTTGTCAGCTTAACCTTTCCTGCAACAGCTTCCAATACACTGACACTATAGCTTGTCTGTGTCTACCCTTTTACAGTGAGTGGCTGACACACAACAAAGCCCCCATTAGGCTGGATTCACACCTATGCAGTTTTAGTGCTTTTTGCATTTTGCAGATTTGCACTGCAGTCCATTTAACATGGTTTCCTATGGAACACGTTCTGTAGTGCAAATCTGCAAAATGCAAAAAGCACTAAAACTGCATAGGTGTGAATCCAGCCTTCCTGGCCATTCCAACCCAGTTGCCCTAAGTTCAAATTTCCTTCTAATGCAATAGTTTTACAGCATTTGGCCCAACAAAATCTCATATTAGTGTGCTGGGACTGTAAACAAGCAGGGTTCACCTCAAACCCATAGTAGAGCCTAACCTGAATGTCATCGCTACGGGAGATGATTGGACATCCTAGTTATTCATTCTTATTTTTATGGATTTTCAGCAATAGGACAAATGTTGCTAATGTTAGGTTCTAGTTATATTTCTCTTCTGAAATTACTTTAGAGATGTATTGAAGATTTTCTGAAGGACCCTGAGCTATTATTTAGTGAGAGCGGGAGTGAATATTTGATAATTTCTTGTACCAATTTTTTTTTTTTAAGGTACATTTAAAAAAAATATTCTCTATTTTTAATAACAATATTGACTGGCTTTATTATACTTTATTTACTTTCAATTCTCTTAGTGCCTGTCTTTGTTTATAAGTCAAATTGTGTTTTGTATCAAATTGTATAATTTATTTTCTTGGCTTTATACAGTGTTGTTACAGTTCCCAATGATGCAAATGAATGTGCAAAGTCTTTTTTCTGATGTAAATTTGTAAAAAGGCCTGTTATTTCAGATATTTCTTCTTCATTTTCTCTTTGCAGAGATTCCAAAATCTTCAAACCAGTGATTTCTTGTGATGTCATGTTATTTAGGATTCCTTTTTGTGTTATGCATGTATTCCTTTTTAAATTCTTGTTTCCTGGCAAGTAAATTAAAAAATTTCAGTCATTAAAACTGATCAAATGAATAGTTTCAAATGATAACCTCTTCTCTTACAGTTTCTGACATTCTGGTGCCGCCTTGTTCCCAGATTATTCGGTTCTTCCTTTTAGTCTATTGTCATACTATTTCCTACTGGGTATTTGTTTCCATCTGGGTTCTTGTGCCCCTTCCTCTTTTTGAACCTGTGTAGACTCACTGTCCTCTTTAATTAGGCTGGGATAAAAAAAAAAAACTGTAATCCATCATTCCTTCCATATTTCCTTTGCCCCACCATCTACATATTTTTTTTATTTTTTTTAAAGTTTGGGGCATAAATCCCAAATTCACAATAGCATTGACAAACAAATTCCAAAAATAACTATATACAAAAAAGTAATTAATTGGAATATCATACATATCATACCATTAAAATAGGGACAGGGTGCTTTGGGGTGGGGGGGCCGCAGGTCGCCCCCCTGCCCCAGAGCACCAAACCCTCCATGTTGAGGGCATGCGGCCTGGTACGGTTCAGGAGGGAGGGGGGCGCTCTCTCTTCCCCCCCTCTTTTCCTGCGGCCTGCCAGGTTGCGTGCTCGGATAATGGTCTGGTTTGGATTTTGAGGGGAACCCCCACGCCGATTTTTCGGCTTAGGGGATTCCCCTTCAAATCCATACCAGACCGAAGGGCCTGGTATGCTCCTGGAGGGGGAACCCATGCCGTTTTTTTATTTAAAAATTGGCGTGGAGTTCCCGCTCAGGATTCATACCAAACACAGTGACTGGTATTGGCGAGAATCCATGTCGGATCTCCGTTTTCCTTTCCCGATGACGAGACAGCTCGGCGCTGGCTCTCGCGACGGGGCTCGTAGGGTGTCAATCTCGCCGCTAGAAGAGGCGAGATTGACACAAAATCGGCGGCACCTACTGTACCTTCCTCGGGTCAGCGCCGTCCTTCTTCCGTCCTCGATGTCTTCTCCCGCCCTCGATGTCGCTTCAGCCAATCAGGTTACCGGTAACCAGACCCGGTGAACCTGATTGGCTGAGACGCCTGTCAGTGTTAACCAAGGAACGCACCCCCGTGCGTCCAGTGGTTAACTATTCGGAAGCTGATTACAGCCCTGGCTCTGATAGGCACTACCAAACACCAACCAGCCGCTGTTATTCAGATGACCGGCGCCCAACAGGGGGCCGGCCATCTGAATAGTGGGCGGCAGCGGCGGCGACAATACATAGGTTCATGCAATGCATGAACCTATGTATTGTTGTGAGTGACGGGCACAGGAGCGAGAGGGGGCGGCGCTCCTACGCCCACTATGGACGCACCGCCACTGGTGAACACCTTCATTTACTCTGATCCTCACAGGACCCCCTCCTTGTGCCATCACTCTCACCCCTGCCCCAACCTCTCACAAAGTAGGCCTGTAGAAGTAGCTGAAGCACCGAGCATGTAGCCTGCCTTCCTGTCTGATCTGTACAGTACTCCTGGACATCTCCCGGCTTCCTGTGACGTCACGTCCTTGCGATTCACGCTGGTTCTGTTGGACCTTCTGATGGCCACAGGACGTGCAGCTGACCGCCTACTATCTTAACAGGACTAATTACTAGTGTATGACTTATGATCATAATCCTCTTTATCTGCATGTTCACAGTAACACTGTCTCTTGCGCTTACAGTTACTGATGTTTCCAAAGAAATACAATTTACACTTTAGCGCTCCTCATACCTTACCTATGGGCACTGTAGCTGTGGCTGATTCTCGCTTCCTCTGTGGCTGGCTGGCTCCCACGTCCTCTGTGGCTGGCTGGCTCCCGCGTCCTCTGTGGTTGGCTCCTGTGGGTGGCTGGCTGACTCCCTGATGTGGGTGGGTCACCATGGGTGGCTGGCTGGCACCCTGGCCCTGCTGTGTGCTGCATTCTTTTGCACCGCAAATGCACAAGAAAATGTGCAAACATGACTTTGGCTGGGATCACATGAGTGTGGTGCATTCTTTTCCCTGTCACTTGTTGTTTCTCTGATTGCAGTCAAGGCATGCTGAGACCTGTAGGCCCCTCCCCCATCATCTCTCCAGATGGCCCTCCAGGTCCCAGATCTAGAGTTGGTAGAGCTCCTTGCTCTCCTCTGTGACAGGCTCCCTTCTGGTCCTCTCTTCCACCTTCTTCTCCTTCTTTCTGCCCATGCTCCCTTTCCCCTTCTTCTTTTAGGGCGCCATGGCCACCACTCAGCCGTCTACAGCGTCCAGCTGCTAGGCATCCACGGGGGGGGGAGCTGCGGTCGGACACACTCACTGGGAAGCTAGAGTGGGTGGGCTTCAGAATGGGATGGGGGTGAGCAGGGTGCGATGCTGGTTCCTATGATGAAGACGACACTAGGTCCGGTGCTCAGGCCCGGGCCCTAAAAAATCTGTTGCTGACTCGCAAGTACAAGCAGGCAGCGCCGGCTGGCCCCCTTCCATGGCCGGGCCCTTGGACCACGGCCAAAGTGCCCAACCAGTCAGTCCGCCCCTGCTGGGGAGATGCCAGAACACTCAAAGGACATACACAAAAACTTGGAAATCTTACAAACTCCATTCAGATTGTAAAATCACAATATGGTGACAGCAATGCTAACCTCTCTGCCACCATGCTAGCAGAAGCTCTATACACCGCCGGTTTAATTATATTCTAGCAACAATTTGTTATAGGTGCAAATATTAAGACTATACTTAAATTAATAGGGATTTGTAAGGGTTCCAAACTATGAATATTGTGTCTCTTTATCAATTGTGTGTCAAATTTAAAAACTCTATCATTTTCAAACACTGCAATGGGCAATGTAGACTACTAGCAATAATTGTACCTTTCTTTGGCAGAATGGCAAGTGCTACCAACATGAAATCCCATTAAGAATGAAAATGCTAATTAGTTCCATCATACCTGCTATGACATGTTTCAATTGGTATGCTCTAAAGATTAGAGTCTCCAGTGCTTTCCCTGGAGGGAAATCATGAAAGTGCTCACTAGCACATGGTCTCAGAAAGGATTTATATCCATGCTGTCACAGTGTCTCCCATTTTTCTTGATTAGGGCCCAGCGCAAAGAATTAATCACATAAGCACTGGGCTGGGACAGTTCTTCAGTACTCTGACAAGTAGGGGCTGGCCACTGAGTTAAGCACTGGAGAGGTATACCATAGTGTGCTGTAGCGTACCTTTGTTTCTGTGACTGAGGAAAATCTATTCTATGTTTTTAATAGTCTGCTGCTGTACACGTTTTTTTTTTTGGTTTGTTTTTTGTGACCAACCACAATGAAGAAGCTCCATAAAAATAAAAATAAAATTACATAGAGAGTGCTGCATCCTCCTTGTGTAATCTGCAGGACTAATCCAACAGGTATAAAACGCAATTCATTTAAAACCCTGTAATACTGGATTCCAACATCGGCTATCATGTAACAATTTTTTTGCACTAAAAAGCTGAAATCACTGGGTTTCAATAATGTTTACAATTCTCCTATGAAATGATGACATTGGTTTCTTAAAGCATTCGTTACAATTGGCACAAACACATGATTAATGACTTAAGATTACATTGGATTTTACAGTCAAGTTGAGTTTCAATGACACTTGGACACGTCACTTATTACTTTTCTTGCACTCTCTTCTTGGGTAGGCCTTTTGGCTACTCCAGAGCAAAAGTTGCCCTGGCCAGAAGGCCTGCCTTGTATACTGTACTTGACACTTTCTTTTTTTTTATTATTCATGTATAGATCACAAGCACTAACATTGCACACTCACAGAGACAGACTTTGGGCTAGGTGGACAAGATTAGCCTGCCCATGTCAGGAGCCTCAGGCTCCAGGGGGTTCAGGTGTTGAGGCCCTTCCTCAGAGGTTGGTCCATTATTATACCCTTGTGCACATTTTTTTGTGTGCTGTTATTTCACAGTTCTCTTTAGTGTTAACAGGAATTCCACAAGAACAAGAAGAAGCAAGAAGAAGCTCCATAAAAAATAAAAATAAATTACATAGAGAGCGCTGCATCCTCCTTGTGTAATCTGCAGGACTAACCCAACAGTTTGACAGCTGAAGTCCTGCTCTGCATTTATTTATGAATGCAAGCTACTATAATAATTCACTGGTATTTGTAAATAAAAAGAAAATTAACAAGAAACATTTTAGCCTCTTATTAAAGCGGTATTAAACCCAAAACCAGTTACTGGAGTGCAGGAACAATCAGTGAACTATGAGGACACTTCTCAGCGCCCTCACAGTTCATTAAGAACTAAAAGTCATCTGTCGCAGTGGCAGATGGGACTTGCACTTTATTCATTCACTCACAGAATTCTCTGAATAAATGATATGGCTGTGTGGGCAAAGCCCAGCACAGCTGCACTGTTTTTAAAATCTGACAGTGGGCGTGGGGAAAAGGAAGGGAGATAAGTTGCTCCAAAGTAACATGTTACACCCCAAATATGGGTTTAACATGTAACAAAAGGTGAACTTATCTTTTAACCCTTAGTGAACCCTAAATTGTTTTTATTAATTATTTTATTACCACATTATTACCACATTACCACATTAATTACACACATTAATTACACACATTACACCACATTAATTACCACATTAATACCACATTACCACATTAATTATTTTATTACCACCTTCACCCACCCCCATGCACATGCTTGATATTGTCTAAATGATGGCAGATCTGCAGCGCAAGGAAACATAAATTGATTTTCCCTGTAATATTATACAGAGTTTATCTTCCATATGACATGCAGTATATGTATATGTATGTACAGTATTTGTGTTTTTTTCAGTAAACAACTGTAAAACCATTTACACTTTTATTCAAACTTTCTGTAGGAAATATTGAATTAGCAGTCCCATATGCTAAGCTGTGGACCAGCAAAGATTTAGCTCACTGCCTTACTCTTTAACTTGGTTATGGTCTGCTGAAGCAGCTAAAGGACATCTATCTTACAAGGGCAGAGTGCATTACATACAAGTCACCTAAGGCTAATTTCTCAGTGGAAAGAAAAACTTCTAATCCACCCTTATGTCAAACTATCAAACCGAGTCACATCTCCTTATGAGGCTGTCACTAAGAAGTGTGTTTATTAATACTTCAATTAATGGCATGTGTTGTCATCCATTTACTTCTTAATAACAACTGCGCACATATGAATACTCTGCATGCAAAAATCCTCTATCCTACAAAATACTTTATGATCACCCTGTAACAAGAAGCTGATTATTTACTGGCTCCGTGCATATTATCCATAAAGCTGCCAGTATTTTAGTGTGACTACAGTCTGTGCCAGGAAAAGGTCCTCTGGCACCCAAGCCGAGTTTGCCAAAGTGTGAAGCTCTACGGAGGTCTTTAATTCAGCATTACAAAAATGAACACAATTTTAAACCTTTTATGTACACAGTAAAAAAATAATAAAATAAATAAAAGCTAAAAAAAAGGGAACGATTGGGTTAATAAAAAAAATAATTTTTTTTTACAGTTAGTCAGGTAATTTTTATTGAAAACATTTTTTACAGTTAGTCAAATACAAACAATACAATAAGTGTCTCAGTACAAAAAAAGAGACATAATACTGAGTACAAGGAAAACATAGTGTAGTGATCATTCATACCATAAGTTGACATTACTTGAAGCTGTTACAAGCTGTATATAACAAGAGGCATTCCCAGGACCTCAACAAAAAACCATCACAGTAGCCTGTTTGATATTCCAGTATTAGACAAATATACACTATATTGTCAAAAGTATTGGAACGCCTGCCTTTACACGCACATAAACTTTAATGGCATCCCAGTCTTAGTCTGTAGGGTTCAATATTGAGTTGGCTGACCCTTTGCAGCTATAACAGCTTCAACTCTTCTGGGAAGGCTGTCCACAAGGTTTAGGAGTGTGTCTATGGGAATGTTTGACCATTCTTCCAGAAATGCATTTGTTAGGTCAAGCACTGATGTTGGACGAGAAGACCTGGCTAGCATTCTCCGCTCTAATTTATCCCAAAGGTGTTCTATCGGGTTAAGGTCTGGACTCCGTGCAGGCCAGTAAAGTTCCTCCACCTCAAACTCGCTCATCTATGTCTTTATTGACCTTGTTTTGTGCACTGGTGTACAGTCATGTTGGAACAGGAAGGGGCCATCCCCAAACTGTTCCCACAAAGTTGGGAGCATGAAATTGTCCAGGGGCCAAGCTAAACCCCTTAAAAACAACCCCACACCATAATCCCCCCTCCACCAAATGATTTGGACCAGTCCACAAAGCAAGGTCCATAAAGACATGGGTGGAGGTACTAGAATGGCCTGCACAGAGTCCTGACCTTAACCCAATAGAACACTTTTGGGATGAATTAGAGCAGAGACTATGAGCCAGGCTTTCTCGTCCAACATAAGTGCCTGACCTCACCTTAAGAGTTGAAGCTGTTATAGTTGCAAAGGGTGGGCCAACTCAATATTGAACCCTATGGATGAAGGCTGCGATGCCAATAAATTTTATATGCGTGTAAAGGCAGGCATCCCAATACTTTTGACAATATAGTGTAGTTGCCCAATCCCCTTAATCAGCTATTGTGGGTGAAGAGGGATGTTTGGACTCATTAGAGGATTTCTAGAGATCTTTAAAGGTGTCAGTGGGGTACAGTCTATAGCAACTGATCATGCAAGATAACAGAGAAGAAAAGGGATGACTGTGTATGAGCTGCAGAAAATCAACCTTTGAGTGCCCTCTGTATCCTTACATCAGCACTGCTCTTTTCCAATTCCAAAGTCCGGAGGTGTCCACACAATGCAAATATAGAAACTGTGAACAGTGGAACACTTGGGTTTTGTTGCTTGATTCAGGTAACCTTAAAAAAACTTTTATGTCTTTGGACCCAGAGTTGGATTTCACAGATGGCAGTAAGAATAAGTTCACAGGGATGCTAAAAGTAGGTTGTTAGGATCTGGATCTGAACCCAGCACCTCTGTTGCGTCTGGCAGTAGCTCTTCTTTTTGTGCCACCTGAGATGCTGGACTGCCCCCTGCCTGATCCCTTACATTCTATCTTCTTTCTGGTGAACCTTGAACTCCTTGCTCCTCCCATGAACTTCATATTTAAGCCATACTTTAAACTTCCTGTTTGCCAGATTATGCTCTTCTCCAGCCAATATCTTCCTCCTTATGCTCCTGCTGTCTGTTTCTTCACTACCACTCTTTATCAACCTTTGGTTTGTTCCTTGACTACGCTTGCGCAGGATCCTAACCTGCAACCACTTGTTACCGATCTTTAGCTTGTTTACCAACCATGCTTCTGCTTGCTCTCTACCTGCTACATCTGCTAACAGACCCTGGCTTGCTCACCTCCTGGTGGGGCTATCCTGAGGACCACGACAATGCACTAGCACACAGTGAAACCCATCTCCACCATCAAGAACTCTTTTGAAGACCAGTTATTGCTTAGACCCAGCACCTCAGGTGAGCCTGCATCACCCGCCAGAGACACATACTTGTGCATTTATTCCATGTGAACCTTTTCACTGCTATAGCTATGGCTTTCAAGTCTGACCTCTGACCGTGACTGAGGTACTGGACATAGCCTGATATACTCTGATCTATTCTACATCCCTCTGAGGTCAAAAAGAAAGCCTGGGTTCATGGTATTAAGGGAGAGCTAAAACTTTTGGGCTAAAAACAATGTGGGGCAAAAGAAAAACAAAGCTGCACAGAGCAATATGTCCAATTAGCCTCTGATTTCTTATCAAAGATTTAAAAATACTGGCTGTAATATTTACTTTACTTTTTTATTATTGCTTTTCTCTTTAAAAAAAAAAAAAAAAGAGCCCTAACAGAGTAGCTCCTGTGCCCTGATAGTGAATTTCAAGATAACATTGGTCTATGATAGACCACTTATGGGACTAACCTGAAGTATAAGTTAAACCTAATTTCCCTGCGGACTCATAAATAGCTTACGGTTCATTTTCTGTTCAGTTTTTTCTTATAAGTTTATGCTCAATGTCATTGTACAATCAAAATTGATTGTAATAATTCCAGGAATGACAATCCAAATCCAATTGGATGATTGCCAGGTAATTAGTAAATGTGTGGCTTATAGCAGTAAACACACAAGGAAAATAACGCCACAGTTATGTCATTGATTTAGGAGAATGGACCTTGACTCTGAACATAAATGTGGAGCATGATGTAATGCTAAGTCAGTAGTTTTATAAATAATATATGACATACTGTATGGCAATATCACGACATTGCTGCTAGCTGCGCATGGCTAGCACACGTAACTTAACTTCTCAAACATGACTATGGCTTTATGTATCCTATATGAGGACACAGCTGCCTAGAATTGTACAGGTTTATCAATTGCTGGTTGTCTTGTGCATTCAAACACTATCTTGTTTTCTGTCATAAACTCTATATTTGCTACAATAAGAAAACATGTTTTTAAAAGGATTGATTAGTGGATCCCCATTCCTGTACCTACTCTCACCACATATCATCAAAGGAAATTAGGCTTATGCCGCATACACACGATCGAAATTTCCGTCGGAAAAACCTTGGATGGTTTTTCCGACGGAATTTCTCTCAAACTTGGCTTGCATACACACGGTCACACAAATCCTGTCGGAAATTCCGACCGTCAAGAACGCTGTGACGTAGAACACGTACGATGAGCCGAGATCAATAAAGTTCAATAGGCAGTTCGGCTCTCCTGCTTGATTCTGAGCAAGCGTGTTTTTTTGCGCGTCGGAATTGCATACAGACGATCGGAATTTCCGATGGGAACTTTTCCCATCGGAAAATTTGAGAACCAGCTCTCAAATTTTTCTTGCCGTAAATTCCGACAGAAAAATTCCAATGGAGCCTGCACACGATAGGAATTTACGACTAAAAGCTCACATCGGACTTTTCTTATCAGAATTTCCGATCGTGTGTATGCAGCATAAGAATAAAGGCTTCACGGATGCTGGGGGATGAAAGGACACTTAATGTATAATTATGATAAAAAAAAATATTGTTTTTCTTTGAATCAGACATTTAAGGGAAGAAGTGAGGAATCTAGCAGCAGGCATCCCTGTATATGATATTTTGTTCTTTTAAAAGCACAAACTGTTACTTTAGTTGACTAAAATAGACACATTAGGGCCTTGAAGCTTTTGGAAATGCCAAAGAGATATGTATATTGAGAAGGTTCTCTCAGGCAGTCTGACATGTACTTCAAACCAGTACTGTAATTTTGCCCCTTTGATCTCCTGAAATAAAGTGTCTCTTTACTGCATGATGCCTTGCCCAGAAGTAATACAAAGAGCAATGTACATTTCAGGCAGACCTCTCACACACAGTTTACTGTCGGAGAATGTTTAACAGTGACAACATATCTTGGTTAACACCATCATCAACTGAGATGTATAAGAAATACATCTGCACAAACACCAAAATCATACCTTGAAACATTCAGACTTGAGAACGAGGTGCACCCTGGAGGGGAGTGAAAATGTGGCATACGCAGAACACAAAAGGCAAAAAGTGGGCCTGTCAACAATGTGCTGCATATTGAGTGGATCCCAAAGGACCATAGATAAATAGGACCTGAGCCTACTCACAGTATACACTGTACACATTTGTGGCAGCCTGTGCACCCACCCACAATAAACCTCTTTATTTACTGTGCTATGAGTGAGAGTCTCAGAGATGCCCTTAAACTTCTAGCGCAGTATTTTTCAACTCCAGTCCTCAAGGCGCCCCAACAGGTCATGTTTTCAGGCTTTCCATTATTTTGCACAGGTGATTTGATCAGTTTCACTTCCTTAGTAATTACCACAGCTGTTTCATCTGAGGGAAATCCTGAAAACATGACCTGTTGGGGTGCCTTGAGGACTGGAGTTGAGAAACACTGTTCTAGCGTCATGATTATGCAGTAATGTTTGTCTCTCAGCTTACCCCTTCTCCATGTGTTCACCTTAGAGGCCAGCCACTCTCACCTGGCTGCTTAAATAATCTCTCCTCCAAGCATGGCTCCACCCCAGGCCCTATCAGGGAACACTATATTAACCTGTACACTGCAAGCCAGCCGTGCAGATCAACGTTGTTTGTTAAGCTATTGTGTGTTTGGGTTCCTGCTAGCCGTGTGCTACGTCTGTCTCTGTTTTACCGATCTTGGCTTGTTCTCGACTATCCCTGTCTGCTAGTGACCTTGACCTTTGGTGTGTCCTTTGTTTATCCTTGTCTACTAGTCGCCCAGACGTTTGGCTTATCCCCTCACTAGCTCTTGTATCTTGAGCTGCTGTTTTCCCTCTATCCTCTATAGCTGGGGGACTCTGGGGGCCTCAACATGGATCCAGTTGCAGCCCAGTCCATCTTACCACTAGAGGCTCTGGTGAACACCTGCTGGATCTTAGACTCCGCGTCCTGAGGAATCTTAGGCTCTAGCTCCCTGTGGGATCCCTGTTAGTGCTCCAGTGGACCTGCCTTCCTTAATCACCCAGTGTTCCATCTGCAGCAGTCAGCCATAGGGTTCACTACCTTAGCGGTGCACTCCTGACCCCAACGGTGTGCATCTGTCACCTGGCTTCAGATGACCTGACAGTTTGATCAGCCATGGACCCAGCTGATGTGCCGCTACCCGCAGATGATCCGTTGCAGGGCATAGTCTGCAGACTTGAGACCCAGGAATCGAATCAGAGGTGATGCGATTCCTTCAGGATTTGGCCTCCCGTTTTTAACAGGTTCAGGCCTCCTTAGGACCCCCGGTTCAACAACCTCAACTGCTATCAGCGGCTGCACCCATTCTGGTCGCAGTCACAGCCACACATTCGCTACAACTGCCAGCTCTGTCCCGTTTCTCTGGGGACTCCAAGGCCTGCAGGGGGTTCCTTAGCCAATGCACTATTCATTTTGAGCTCCAGCCCCAAAACTTTCTGTCTGATCGGGCAAAGGTAGCCGATATAATTTCCCTCCTCTCTGGTGAAGCCTTAGACTGGGCAGCCTCTCTGTGGGAACTGAATGATCCAGTGGTTTCTAGTCTGTCTGACTTCTTGAAACTTTTTCGGAATATCTTCGAAGAACCGGGTCGTGTCTCTTCAGCGGTCAGCGCCCTTTTATGTCTCCGCCAAGAGTCTGCTTCTGTGGGACAGTATTCTCTTCATTTCCGCATACTGACGGCTGAGTTGATGTAAGGTACTGTGTGCTGAGGATTCAGGCGAAAACGTAGTCAGGCAGATTAGGCTGGCAACAGATCAGGCAAAACGGTACATGATCGAAATCCAGAGAGTGGTCAGGCAGGCAAAGTCATACACGAGCTGGCGGTGAAGTACAGAATCAGCAGGCTAGAGAGTAGTCAGGAATTCAGGCAGAAGTTCAACACGAAAATCAAGATCAAAAAGCAGTCACAACACCCAGGGAGCTATTCCACACAAACGGGCGCTGAGAGAGAGCATCACTTCCTTTTTATGGGCTGCTTTGATTGAAAATTGTCCACAACTGGCAGCGGGTAGGGCTAGTGAGTCCAAGGTAATGCTTAATACTGAGAGGACATTTCCAAAAGCCCAGATCTCCTCCGTAGCACAACAGGTAAGGCTGCAGCTGTGGGACCAGGAAGATCCCGGTTCAAATACACCCAGGTACATGACAGGGCCCCCTCCCCAGTGGACCCCTCCAGGGGCCTAGCGGGGCTTAGTGGGAAAGGAGGCATGGAAGTCTCGAATAAGAGAAGGGGCATACAGATCTTTGGCTGGAACCCAGGAACGGTCTGTGACGGGATATCCCTTCCAATGAACCAGATACCGAAGGCCACGACCCTGTCTTCTAGAATCAAGAATCTTGGAGACTTCAAACTCATTTTGTCCATCAACAAGAACAGGAGGAGGTAGCTGTTGCGTTCTGGAGTAGCGATTGAAAATTGCTTTTTTCGGAGGGAAACATGGAACACAGGATGAATCCGGAGAGAGGAGGGTAATTTCAACCGATAGGAGACTGGCCTGACTCGAGCAATAATTCTGTAAGGACCAATGAATCGAGGGCCCAATTTGGTAGAAGGTTGTTTCAGTCTCACATATTTGGTTGATAGCCAAACTCTGTCCCCCACCACATATGGAGGTATATGGCGTCTTCGTTTGTTGGAAAAAAGTGCATACTTGCCTGCTGACTTCCGTAGTAATAAGCAAATCTTTTTCCAATGTAGCAGAATATTTTTCACCCGCTGATCTGCTGCTGGTACACCAGAAGAAGGCTGAAGTAGGGGAAAAGTCTGAGGGTGATAGCCTAGGGCTGCGTAGAATGGTGTGGTATGAAGACCACTGTGCCAACGGGAATTAATGGCGAACTCAGCTAAAGGCAAATACTTAGACCAGTTGGAGTGTAAGGCATTGACATAATGTCGAAGATAGGTTTCTAGGGTCTGGTTCATGCGTTCGGTTTGACCATCTGTTTGAGGGTGATGTGAGGTAGAGAATGAAAGTGTTACTCCCAGTTTCTTGCAGAACGCTCTCCAGAATCGGGAAAAAAACTGGGATCCGCAGTCTGAGATGACATTGGTAGGTATGCCATGATATCTCACAATATGAGAAAGGAAGAGAGTAGACAGTGCTTCCGCTGTAGGTAATCCCGGGAGCGGCACAAAATGAGACATTTTGGAAAAGCGATCCACTATGACCCATATAGCAGTCATGCCCTCGGACTTGGGTAAGTCTGTAATGAAGTCCATAGTCAAATGGGACCAAGGCTGACGAGGTGCCGAAAGTGGTTGTAACAGTCCAGTAGGCAATGTACGGGGGACTTTATTTGCAGCACAAGTTGGACAGGCAGCCACATAGTCAGTAAAATCCCTTTTCATATGAGGCCACCAGACATGACGCTGCAAGGTCTTAAGAGTGATGGTGACACCAGGATGACCAGATAACACACCATCATGTGCCCAGAGGAGTACAGGTTTTCTGAGGCTAGGGGCTACGAACAGGTGACCTGGTGGTATCTTCAAGCCTTGGGGAACACGATTCTGGGTTTCTTGTAACTGTTGGGAAAAAGCCTTAGAGATCTGTGCGACTATTTTGTGAGGTGGGATTATATACTGCTCGGTAGGTTGGTCTTCTTCAGAGGTAGCGAACTGTCTGGAAAGAGCATCGGCTTTCTTGTTTTTATGCCCAGGAGCCTGACGTGAGTTCCAACGTCTTGCAGTCTGAAGATACAGTAGGTTTTTATGGTCAGTGAGGATAGAAAAAGGTTTGGGAGCCCCTTTCAGAAGATGTCACCATTCAGACAATGCCAATTTGATGGCCAGTAGTTCTCGATTCCCAACATTGTATTTCATCTCCGCTGGAGAAAACTTTCTAGAAAAAAATGCTACTGGATGGATTCTACCGGACTTAGGCTGTCTCTGGGAGAGCATGGCACCTGCTCCTACCTCAGAGGCATCAACCTCAACTATGTACTGGAGATCGGGATTTGGATGCTGAAGAATTGGAGCTTTGCTGAACATGTTTTTTAATTGCTGGAAAGCCGATTCTGCTTCTGAGGACCATATCTTGCAATTTGTACCTTTCTTAGTCATAGCAGTAAGGGGGGCCGCAATGGAGGCAAAACCTTTGATGAAGCATCTGTAGTAATTTGCAAACCCTAGAAAGCTTTGGAGCCCTCTTAAAGTGGTCGGTTGGGGCCATTGTAAGACAGCGGAAAGTTTTTGAGGGTCCATTAGGAAACCGACAGCACTTATAATGTATCCAAGGAAAGGAATACGGCTTTGATGGAAACTGCATTTCTCAATCTTCGCGTAAAGATGGTTTTCTCTCAGTCGTTGCAATACCTGCTTTACATGCGAGATGTGCTCTAGATGAGTCTTGGAAAAGATTAAAATGTCGTCCAAGTAGATGATCACAAAACTGTTGCTGAAATCATGAAAAATGTCATTCATGAAACGTTGGAAGACAGCAGGGGCGTTACAAAACCCAAATGGCATAACCAGATATTCAAAATGTCCATTACGAGTGTTGAATGCTGTCTTCCACTCCTCCCCGTCTTTAATTCAAATCAGATTATAAGCCCCTCATAGGTCTAGCTTGGAGAAGATAACAGCCCCCTTAAGTACATCAAACAGTTCAAGAATGAGAGGCAAAGGGTAGGAGTCTTTTACGGTGCTTTGATTTAACCCTCGATAGTCTATGCATGGTCGAAGACCCCCATCTTTTTTTTCAACAAAGAAAAAACCTGCCCCTACTGGAGAAGAAGAGGGTCGGATAAAACCTCTTTCCAAGTTGTCTTTTACGTATTCCTTAATGGATTTTGTTCAGGCAAAGACAGGGGACAGGTCCTTCCTTTGGGAAGAGGTGCTCCAGGAATCAATTTAATTGCACAGTCAAAAGAACGATGTGGAGGTAAAACCTCTGCCTTTTGCTTGCAAAATACGTCTGCAAACGCATGGTATTCATGAGGCAAGGTAGGTGGGATGGCCACGTAAGCCAACATACAAGCAGAAAGTCTTTTGGGTTGAGACAAACAGTTTGAATGACAGAACGACCCCCAAGAGGTTAGTTCTCCATTTTCCCAATCAAAAGAAGGGTTATGTTGTTGTAACCATGGGTAACCAAGGATAACGGGCAGAAGTGGAGAATCAATAAGAGACAAGACAACTTCCTCTTTGTGGAGTACGCCTACCTGAAGGGTGATTGTCATAGTCTCAAATTTTACAATGCCATCTCCCAAGGGTTGTCCATTCACGGTGGTAATGTTCAGGGGTATAGATTTTGGAACAAATGGGATATTATTTTTTAAAGCAAAAGTGTAGTCCAAGAATATGCCAGCAGCTCCAGAATCCACAAAAGCCTCACAGGAGACAAGTTTAGAGGGTAAATGGATAATTGCAGGAACGGTAATCTTGGTCTTGGAGGATATACCTGAAAGGTCTAAGCCAGCTCCTCCAACACTGGTTAGACCCTGCCTTTTACTGGACGGGAAGGGCAGACAGATAATAAATGTCCTTTAAGTCCACAGTATAGGCATAGGCCCAATGCACGCCTCCTTTGTTTCTCCGACTCAGTTAGGTGGAGACGGCTTACATCCATGGGTTCCACAGGTGCCTGGGGTTCAACTGAGATTTCAGGTTCTGGCTGAGGTGGTGCTTGGAAGTTAGGGGCCAAACGGTAAACTGGCCTAGGAAACTTGCGAGTTCTAAGTCTCTCTTGGCACCTTTCATGATACCGGACATCCAGACGAACACAGAGCTCTATGAATTTCTCTAGGTCTTCTGGTGAATCCTTATAGACTAATTTGTCTTTGATGCGATCTGCAAGACCTATTCGGAAGGCTGCACGTAATGCCCTTGAGTCCCAATTAGTCTCAGCAGCAAGGGTATGAAACTCAATGGCATATTGTGCCACAGACCTGGTGCCTTGTTGCATGTCCAAGAGTGAGTACTCAGCTGCAGAAGCTCTATCTGGCTTGTCAAATACAGTCTGAAGAGAAGCCAGAAATTTGTCAGCGTCTTGCAGCACAGGATCATTGCATTCCAGATAAGGAGAGACCCAGGCCAAGGCCTTCCCCTTTAACAAGGAAATTACAAAAGTCACTTTGGCAGACGAAGTGCTAAAGGTCCCAGGGTTGTTGCGGAAATGCAAACTGCAAACATTTAAAAAGCCTCTGCAGTCCTCAGTATCACCACCAAATTTGTCAGGCAAGAGAAGTTTGGGTGGTACAGAAGAGGCGGGTTGGATCGTAGAAGGAGTAGGATCCGGAGTCTGGACCGTTGCAGAGGAAGCAGGCAAACAAGATTTAAGTACAAAGTTCATCTAACTTGGCGTCCAGGGAAGAAAGATGCTGTTCATGAGCTCCAATCAATTGTCCCTGGCGTGAAATCGCCTTAACAATCTCAGCAGGGTCCACTGTCATTGTGGCCCGTTTGTAATGTAAAGTACCCGTGATAGGTAGTATCCGAAGTGGAACTTGTGTGCTGAGGATTTAGGCAAAAACGTAGTCAGGCAGATTAGGTTGGCAACAGATCAGGCAAAATGGTACACGATCGAAATCCAGAGAGTGGTCAGGCAGGCAAAGGTCATACACCATCTGGTGGTGAAGTACAGAATCAGCAGGCTAGAGAGTAGTCAGGGATTCAGGCAGAAGTTCAACACGAAAATCAAGATCAAAAAGCAGTCACAACACCCAGGGAGCTATTCCACACAAACGGGTGCTGAGAGATAGCATCACTTCCTTTTTATGGGCTGCTTTGATTGAAAATTGTCCACAGCTGGCAGCAGGTGGGGCTAGTGAGTCCAAGGTAATGCTTAATACTGAGAGGACATTTCCAAAAGCCCAGATCTCCTCTGTAGCACAACAGGTAAGGCTGCAGCTGTGGGACCAGGAAGATCCCGGTTCAAATACACCCAGGTACATGACAGTTGAGCTGGAACAATGAGGCCTTAGTCGCAACCTTTTTGCATGGCCTTTCTGATAGAGTGAAGGATGAATTAGCAGGAAGAACCATCCCCACTGATCTGGGCAAAGTTATCTCCTTGTGTAACCAGATCGATATTCGCTTTCAGGAAAGGGCCCTAGAAAAGCGACGCCAGCACTCTTTGGTTCTTAGTCAGCCTGAGCTCCCCTCTCTTCGACCCATGGAGCATCTCCTGCCGGCTGAGGAACCCATGCACCTGGGTCGGACCAGGCTATCCCCCGAGGAACGTGCTAGGCACAGAACTCTAGGCCTGTGTCTCTACTGTGGGGGTAAAGGTCATTTTCGTGACACTTGCTCTCTTTGTCCAGAAAAACTTTTGGGTCCAATACATCTGGAAAGTGGAGTATTGGACCCAGAAATATCACCTTCACCTTCTCGTCTTCTTCTTTCTGTGTTCCTTCATGTTGGTGCTTCTTCTCATTCGGTCTCAGAATATCTGGATTCCGGAGCCGCTGGCAATTTCATGGACTGGGAAATTGCATCGTCCATGAGACTTACCCTTTTTCCCCTCACCACGCCATTAGTGGTCTTGGCGATTGATGGCACTGTTCTCCCAGGGGGTCCTATCCGCTTCCAGACCCTCCCTGTTAAGATGTCGCTAAGGACACTCCACCAGTAGTGGATATCCTTCCTTAACTTACCTAAGGCCTCAACTCCTATCATTTTGGGTCTTCCTTGGTTACGGCTCCATTCTCCACATGTTGACTGGACTACTGGACAGATCCTGGCTTGGGGTTCCTCCTGTTTCTTGTCCTGCCTACTCAAGGTTGTCCCAAAAGAGAAACTTCCTGTTGCCACCATCCCAATATCTTTTGCTCTTCCTACTGCATATAGTGATTTCTGGGATGTGTCCTGCAATAGTCGGGCTGAAGCACTCTCTAGGTCATGTGGCACTCTGGATGAGGAGCCCACCTGTGAACCTGAGCCAATCCTTTATTCCAGTTTGCATAACCATTTACCTTTGTCTGTCCCTAAACACCCTTGGACGCACAGCTAGTTCTGCAGTCAATACGCCTTGCGATGCGATTTAGGTAGTCGCTATACCTGACCATGCTATTCATTCGGCCTCTGAACTAGTTATGCCAGTCCAGCCCATGCCCAGTGAACCTCCTACCTTGTCTTATTCAGGACCTTCTGCAACCTCGCCTCACCCTAATACTGTTACGTCCATTCAAACCTGTCTAAGGGGTTCAATCCATCCTCATTCTACTTGTCTTTCAGCTATCCAGCTTGACTTCTGTGACATGTCACCTTCTAATCAACCTGACTTCAGGGTTCCACTGACATCTGCCTAGTCTGATGGTCCTGTGCTAGATGCCCAGTTCATCTTTAAGGGTCTGGGGACCCTCCTCAGATTCCTGTTGATCCTCTCATGCCCTTGCTTATTCCTAAAAAGCCTTTGGTCCTCAATAAATCCTCTCGTCCTCTCTCTACCTCGGTTCCCGTCTCTGAGGATAATCTAAAGTATGAGGTTAGACAAGTTCTGGATTCTCGGCTCTGCAGAGGCCTTCTTCAGTATCTTGTGCATTGGAGAGGGTTTGGTCCTGAGGAGGCGTCTTGGATCGCTGCATCTGAGGTCGTTGCACTTCGTCTGTTGAGGAGGTTTCATCTGAGATTTCCCTTTAAGCCTGGGCCCAGGTGGGGGAGGGGGAAGGCCCATAAGAGGGGGGTACTGTCATGGTTATGCAGTAATGTTTGTCTCTCAGCTTACCCCTTCTCCATGTGTTCACCTTAGAGGCCAGCCACTCTCACCTGGCTGCTTAAATAATCTCTCCTCCAAGCATGGCTCCACCACATTCCCTATCAGGGAACACTATATTAAGCTGTGCACTGCAAGCCAGCCGTGCTGATCAACGTTGTTTGTTAAGCTATTGTGTGTTTGGGTTCCTGCTTGCCGTGTGCTACGTCTGTCTCTGTTTTACCGATCTTGGCTTGTTCTCGACTATCCCTGTCTGCTTGTGACCTTGACCTTTGGCGTGTCCTTTGTTTATTCCTGTCTGCTAGTCGCCCCGGCCATTTGAGCTGCTGCTTCCCCTCTATCCTCTATAGCCTACTGTGAGCATGAGCTGGGGGACTCTGGGAGCCGTGACCTGGATCCAGTTGCAGCCCAGTCCATCCTCACCACTAGAGGCTCTGGTGAACACCTGCTGGATCTTAGACTCCGCGCTGGATCTTAGCTCCCTGTAGAATCCCTGTTAGTGCTCCAGTGGACCTGCCTTCCTTAATCCCCCAGTGTTCCATCCGCAGCAGTCAGCCATATGGTTCACTACCTTAGCGGTGCACTCTTGACCCCAACGGTGTGCATCTGTCACCTGGCTTCAGGTGACCTGACATCTAGTTTCATTATTGAAACTAAAACAGAATATAGTGCTAACAGTTTTTCTGAGTCTACCCTAAAAAAAAACTTCAGTTAAACATTCAACTGTTGACACAATAAACACATTATTGATAGATGTGTAATGTACAGTACAGCTTACAGAATACATTGGCTGGCACAATATAATGTACAATATGTCCAATACTCCAAAGTCCAGGACTATGCAACATACAAGCTAATGTATACAGTACAGCTTTCTGAAGTGCTTCATAATGCTAGTCAGTGGTTGAAAAAATGAAACAGTATCGGTGGTCAGTGGGAGGAAAATATTGCCTCATGTCAGTGGTAAATGGGAGGAAAAATGCCCTGGCATCAGTGTCAAAGGGAGGAAAAATGTCTTGGTATTAGTGGTCAGTGGGACCAAAAAAAAAGCCCTGGTGTCAGTGGTCAGTGAGAAGAAAAATTGTGGGGTTAGTGTGGGGGGAAATGCCCTGGTGTCCATGAGCAGAGGTAGGAAAAATGCATGGGGTCAGAGGGAGGAAAATTCCCTGGTGTCACTGGTCAGTGGGAGGAAAAATATCCAAGTGTCTGTGGTTAGTGTGTGTGTGTGTGTGTGTTAACGCCGAACGACCACAATGCACTGTGACGCCGCACAGTGCATTGAAAGCCCTGATTTTCTGAAGCAATGAAAGCTTTGCCCTATCAGGGCACAGAACAATTTTAAAGACATGATTGGACGCTGTCATGATGACTTTATCCAATCATGGCTCATTGCTCTTAGTCCCGCCTATAAAAATATTCTTTTAATAGCGGACATTTTTAGTGTAATATTGGCGTGGAGAGAGACAGAACAGGGCTCTGTTCAGTACTACTAGACAGATAGTGTGCTATTATGATTCTATTGTCAGTGTAGAATATCAGTTTAGTGTGAATCTAGAGATAGTTCCGTCAGTGTGAGTGTAGTGACCACCATCATCTTTACATTAGTGTAAATCTAGGGATAGTTCAGGCAGTGTGAGTGTAGTGACCACCATTTATCTTTACATTACTGTGAATCTAGGGATATTTCAGTCAGTGTGAGTGTAGTGGGACCACTGTTCATCTTTACATTACTGTGAATCTAGGGATAGTTCAGTCAGTGTGAGTGTAGTGACTGTTTAACACAGTATATTTCATTGCATTACTGCAAGTTTAGCGCTGTATATTTCTGTGTGTTAGTGCACGTTTAACGCAGTATATTTCAGTGCGTTACTGCAAGCTTAACGCCGTATTTTTCAGTGGGTTACCGTCCGTTTAACGGCGTATATTTCAGTGCGTTACTGCAAGTTTAACGCTGTATATTTCAGTGCGTTACCTTCCATTTAACGCTGTATATTTCGGTGCATTACTGCAAGTTTAACGCTGTATATTTCGGTGCATTACTGCAAGTTTAACGCTGTATATTTCAGTGCGTTACGTGCCGTTTAATGCAGTACATTAATGTGCGTTAGTGCACGCTTAATGCAGTATATTTCAGTGTGTTCCTGCAAGTTTAACGCCGTATATTTCAGTGCATTACCTTCCATTTAACACAGTATAGTTTAGTGCATTACTGCAAGTTTAATGCCATATATTTCAGTGCGTTACGTGCCATTTAACGCAGTACATTCCTGTGCATTAGTGCACGCTTAACGCAGTATATTTTAGCGCGTTACTGCAAGTTTAATGCCGTATATTTCAGTGAGTTACGTGCCGTTTAACGCAGTATAGTTAGTGCATTACTGAAAGTTTAATGCTGTATATTTTAGTGCGTTAGGTGCTGTTTAACGCAGTACATTTCTGTGCGTTAGTGCACGCTTAATGCAGTATATTGCAGTGCGTTACTGCAAGTTTAACGCCGTATATTTCAGCGGGTTACTGCAAGTTTAACGCCCTAAATTTCAGTGCGTTACCTTACATTTAATGCAGTATAGTTCAGTGCGTTACTGCAAGTTTAATGCCGTATGTTTCAGTGCGCTACGTGCCATTTAACGCAGTACATGTCTGTGCGTTAGCGCGCGCTTAACGCAGTATATTTCAGTGCGTTATTGCAAGTTTTTGATGCCGTATATTTCAGTGCGTTACCTTCTGTTTACCACAGTATAGTTCAGTGCATTACTGCAAGTTTAACACAAAATATTTCAGTGTGTTACTGCACGTTTGACGCAGTATATTGCAGTGCATCAGTGCAGTTTTACTGCAGTATATTATTGTGTATCAGTGGAGTCTGTGTAGTGAGTACTCAAGTTAAAGTGCACCAAACACCACTTTCCATTGATTAAAGTGCATAAACGTACACATTTCCACATCTTCATTACAATTTGTTAATAAGCAACCTCCTCCATCATGTCTGGGAGGACAACAAGGAGAGGCAGATGTTTCCATTGTACTGTGAGGAGGCCAGCAGCATATGTGTCCACAGACAAAGGTGGACGTGGTCAGTCCTCAGGCAGGGCATCATTTCCTCTGTTTAGTGATGTTGCCCGTGGTATCCAGCCAAAGCATGCAGAGGAGGTGGTGGACTGGCCTACTAAACCATCCTCCTCATCCTCTGTCACCCAAGTAGAGACTAGTGCACAGTCCACTGCAGCTGTCAGAGTGGCTAAACCTGCCTCCTTGTCCACAGCTATTCCTGTCATAGCCCCAGCATCAGGCATGGAGGAGTCAGCTGAGTTATTTGAACACAGCATCAGCCACTTGCTCCTTGACGATGCACAGCCATTACTTGATTCAGATGTTGGTTCTGAGGTTGAGAAAGGCAGGGACGTGAGCCTACAGGGAGGGGAGAACACTGTTCCCCCAGTCGCAGCGTATTGCCAAGTTGTCTCCAGTGGTGATGAGGATGGGGGAGATGATGATGAGGTCACTGACGCAACTTGGGTGCCAGATAGAGCAGAGGAGTAAAGTGAGTGTGAGGCACAACCCCAACGAGGCAGCCATCATGGAAAAGTAGAGAGCAGCCACCCTATTCCATCACATTGGAGAAAAAGAGGTCTATGGGAATTGAATGTGTGAAACTACCAACTTCCTTAAAGCATGAATAAGAGAAACATGCAACAAGTGCATCGGGGGCCGCCCCCTTGGACTTTTAAGGCAGAAAAAAAGGCACACAAGTGTCAACTTTATTAAATATACAAAAGTAATGAATTTTTCTTATATATATGAACACGAGAGTCACTTTAAAATATACAGAAGTACACCAATGAACCAATTGTATACAAAATATATATATCAAACCCAAGGCTAATAATCCAGATGCTGCCAAAGTCAAGCTTAGGTCAGTCGAACAGATTTATAGCATGCATCCCGACATGTTTCAGAAATTCATTGTCTGGGAAATGGCCGTGTAAGTACTGGCAATCTTGCCAGTAGAAGAAATGGGCGCCATAGGCACATCATGTGACAGGTGGATCCCCCTGCTGGCCTATAAAAGGCTGCCACTGTCTGACCCAAATTGCTGGATTGTCGTCAGCCTTCCTGAGTTCCCGAGCCTCTGTACTACTGCCGTTTGTATTTCCTGTTGTGACCCGGCTTGTTCAAGACCTGTCTGATCTGCTCTCCTGGTTTGACCCACTGGCTTGCTTTACTGACTTGTTACCTTCTCCAGCACCTGATCCCGGCTTGTTTCATAGATTTTGTCTCAGTTATCTGTTCCTGCCTGTTTTCCAATACCAGACCTTTGGCTTGTCACCGTTCCTGCAACCTGCATCTCCTGCCTGGATCCACGGTGTTTGATCCCCAGCCGGCTTCCACTGTTGCTCCTTGTGCACACCTTGCCAAGTGTTAACGAGGATTCCTGGAGACTGCAGCCCAGCGGTGTGTCCTGTATTCTCCAGTATTCTTCAGGCACTCGCCAGCTCTTCTCTCCTGGATCCATCTGGCAACCTGTGCTTCTCTTGGCACTACATCCTTTGTACCCAACCTCAAAGGTGTACTGCACTCAGCCACAAGGGGAGCCCTCTCGGCATTTCGGCCTTCAACCAGGTACTGTTATGGATTGATTCCTGGTCCAATACCAGAATATATCTTCTATTCTGCTTCTGACCCTAATTCAATGTAATGTGAGTGCATGCATGCAAAAGGGATTACCTGTGGAGACCAGTTACATAAATGTGGCTTGTTTGCAGATGACATTCTCTTATTTGTCACATCCCCACTGATTTCACTACCAAACATTTGCAAAGTCTTAAACAATTTTTCTAAGATGTCAGACCTAAAAGTTAATTATACTAAATCACAAGCCCTCAACGTCTCGCTCCCCCTCTCATGTGTCTCTTTGCTAAAGCAATCATTTAAATTCAAATGGCATGACTCCTCTATCAGATACTTAGACATCACGCTGACAGCCCGCACGGAAACTCTCTATGATGTAAACTATCCACCATTATATAGGAAATTGGAAAATTATCTCAAAATTTGGTCTAAACACGAATTTTCCTGGTTAGGCAGAATAAACTCAATAAAAATGACCTTACTCCCGAGACTTCTCTATTATTTCAGATCACTCCCCATCACTCCCCATTTCCATTAAAAATAATTACTTAAAATCACTCCAGAGCAAAATTCTAAAATATATTTGGCTGTCCTCTAGTTCCTTTATTCAATAACCCAGATTTTCCCCCGGGTCTAAATGTAGAGGCATTCAAATGGTGGACGGACAGAGGACTATACTGAATAGGAAATTTCTTTAATTCTGGGAGTCCTATAACTCTTAACTCCTGCGTCAAAATACTAAAACTCCCGGACTCCGAAAGAATGCACTTCCGCCAAATCTCACAATTCTTAAATCACCTTTGGAGGGATAAATCTTTATCTCTCCAATTTACAAAATACGAAACATGGTGTGGTCAAGCTATGGAGCCAAGGGGAGGCATTTCTGTAGTATACTCGTCCATCACTCACCCTACATCGAAATCCTCTTATATGACAGCTTGGGAAACAGACTTTCAATTTAATTGGGAACTGGGAGACTGGCACAAAGCTTGCTCAAAGTCCTTTAACGGTATCCTGAACATATATCTAATGGAAGCTAATGTTAAGGTATTAACCAGGTGGTATCTTACCCCCACTAAATTAGCTGCCATATACCCATCTTCAGATCGCTCTTACTATAGAGGATGCCAACTTTCAGGATCAATGGCCCACATCTGGTGGGAATGTCCGAGAATTCGTCCCTTTTGGAACAAAGTTTTTAACTTAATCATCAGGATGACTGAGTGCCAGGTTCCCAGGTCCCCGTATGTAGCTCTTCTAAATGCTCATATACCTCTAATACCTAAGATTACCCAAATACTGATTCATTTTATTCTCACAGGAGCCAAAATAACTATAGCTAAGGCATGAAAAAAAAAAAAAACCCTTCCTTTCGGATGTTGTCCGGAAGGTATCCTGGATAATGACTCAAGAAAAACTAGCTAGTATACTAAATAGGGATGAGCTTCGTGTTCGAGTCGAACCCGTGTTCGACTCGAACATCGGCTGTTCGGCGAATTGCGAAAATTATGGGCCGTTCGCGCCAAATTCGAGTGGCGTGTCATGGCCCATAATTCACTGCGGCATCGCAGTGCATTGCTGGCTGATGATTGGCCAAGCATGTACTATGACCCGTATGCTTTGGCCAATCACATCGCAGAAAAAACGGAGAGCTGTAATTGGCCAAAGCCAGGGTGGCTTTGGCCAATTATGGCTCAGGGGGTTTAGTACACGCCCCACACTATATAAGGCCGCCGGCTCGGCGGCCTTGTGTAGTGGGTTGGAGTTGTGAAAAGAGTCTTTACAGAGACAGACAGTGTCATTTATATTGAGTTAGATAGAGCAGGCGGGCGAGTCAGTTAGCTGCAGTTACAGTGTGTAGAGGATATATATGCATCCTAGGTGTTGTATATTAGGGATGAGCTTCGTGTTCGAGTCGAACATACGTTCGACTCGAACATTGGCTGTTCGATCGTTCGACGAAGATCGAACGATTTGGGCCGTTCGCGCCAAATTCGAGTGACGCGAACGGCCCACAATGCACTACGCCATCGCAGTGTCATCCAGGCGCTGTGATTGGCCAAGCATGCACTGTGACCCCGCATGCTTGGCCAATCACAGCGCCGGCAGCGAGGAGAGCAATGATTGGCCACAGGCAGGATGCCTGTGGCCAATTATTGCTGAGGGTGTTTAGTACACGCCCCACACTATAAAAGGCCGCCAGCACGGCGGCCTAGTGTAGTGTGTTCCGGAGCAGGGATAGAGTAGCATAGGCAGGGACAGTGACTGTTATTTCTTTCTTGCTTAACCTGGATTCCTTTAGTTTAGGGAAAGAGAAGGATAGGTAGGGAGAGTGTCAGTGTGTTTTGTGCTTCTGCTATAGTGTGCTTAAAAAAAAACATTTATTCTAGGGACAGAAAACTCTAGGTAGGGACAGTGTCAGTTTCTTTCACTCTGCAAGTCCTTGTTTCCAGGGACCTGGAAGGACAGTGAGTGAATTGTCCTTTTGCTATATTGTGATTAAAAAAAACATTTATTCTAGGGACAGAAAACTCTAGGTAGGGACAGTGTCAGTTTCTTTCACTCTGCAAGTCCTTGTTTCCAGGGACCTGGAAGGACAGTGAGTGAATTGTCCTTTTGCTATATTGTGATTAAAAAAAACATTTATTCTAGGGACAGAAAACTCTAGGTAGGGACAGTGTCAGTTTCTTTCACTCTGCAAGTCCTTGTTTCCAGGGACCTGGAAGGACAGTGAGTGAATTGTCCTTTTGCTATATTGTGATTAAAAAAAACATTTATTCTAGGGACAGAAAACTCTAGGTAGGGACAGTGTCAGTTTCTTTCACTCTGCAAGTCCTTGTTTCCAGGGACCTGGAAGGACAGTGAGTGAATTGTCCTTTTGCTATATTGTGATTAAAAAAAACATTTTTTTCTAGGGACAGAAAACTGTAGGTAGGGAGAGTATTTTTTTTCTTTCACTCTGCAAGTCCTTGTTTCCAGGGACCTGTAAGGACAGTGAGTTAATTGTCCTTGTGCTATATTGTGCTGAAAAAAACATTTATTCCAGGGACAGAAAACTCTAGGTAGGGACAGTGTCAGTTTCTTTCACTCTGCAAGTCCTTGTTTCCAGGGACCTGGAAGGACAGTGAGTGAATTGTCCTTTTGCTATATTGTGATTAAAAAAAACATTTTTTTCTAGGGACAGAAAACTGTAGGTAGGGAGAGTGTTTTTTTTCTTTCACTCTGCAAGTCCTTGTTTCCAGGGACCTGTAAGGACAGTGAGTTAATTTTCCTTGTGCTATATTGTGATTAAAAAAAACATTTATTCTAGGGACAGAAAACTCTAGGTAGGGACAGTGTCAGTTTCTTTCACTCTGCAAGTCCTTGTTTCCAGGGACCTGGAAGGACAGTGAGTGAATTGTCCTTTTGCTATATTGTGATTAAAAAAAACATTTATTCTAGGGACAGAAAACTCTAGGTAGGGACAGTGTCAGTTTCTTTCACTCTGCAAGTCCTTGTTTCCAGGGACCTGGAAGGACAGTGAGTGAATTGTCCTTTTGCTATATTGTGATTAAAAAAAACATTTTTTTCTAGGGACAGAAAACTGTAGGTAGGGAGAGTATTTTTTTTCTTTCACTCTGCAAGTCCTTGTTTCCAGGGACCTGTAAGGACAGTGAGTTAATTTTCCTTGTGCTATATTGTGATTAAAAAAAACATTTATTCTAGGGACAGAAAACTCTAGGTAGGGACAGTGTCAGTTTCTTTCACTCTGCAAGTCCTTGTTTCCAGGGACCTGGAAGGACAGTGAGTGAATTGTCCTTTTGCTATATTGTGATTAAAAAAAACATTTATTCTAGGGACAGAAAACTCTAGGTAGGGACAGTGTCAGTTTCTTTCACTCTGCAAGTCCTTGTTTCCAGGGACCTGGAAGGACAGTGAGTGAATTGTCCTTTTGCTATATTGTGATTAAAAAAAACATTTATTCTAGGGACAGAAAACTCTAGGTAGGGACAGTGTCAGTTTCTTTCACTCTGCAAGTCCTTGTTTCCAGGGACCTGGAAGGACAGTGAGTGAATTGTCCTTTTGCTATATTGTGATTAAAAAAAACATTTATTCTAGGGACAGAAAACTCTAGGTAGGGACAGTGTCAGTTTCTTTCACTCTGCAAGTCCTTGTTTCCAGGGACCTGGAAGGACAGTGAGTGAATTGTCCTTTTGCTATATTGTGATTAAAAAAAACATTTATTCTAGGGACAGAAAACTCTAGGTAGGGACAGTGTCAGTTTCTTTCACTCTGCAAGTCCTTGTTTCCAGGGACCTGGAAGGACAGTGAGTGAATTGTCCTTTTGCTATATTGTGATTAAAAAAAACATTTATTCTAGGGACAGAAAACTCTAGGTAGGGACAGTGTCAGTTTCTTTCACTCTGCAAGTCCTTGTTTCCAGGGACCTGGAAGGACAGTGAGTGAATTGTCCTTTTGCTATATTGTGATTAAAAAAAACATTTATTCTAGGGACAGAAAACTCTAGGTAGGGACAGTGTCAGTTTCTTTCACTCTGCAAGTCCTTGTTTCCAGGGACCTGGAAGGACAGTGAGTGAATTGTCCTTTTGCTATATTGTGATTAAAAAAAACATTTATTCTAGGGACAGAAAACTCTAGGTAGGGACAGTGTCAGTTTCTTTCACTCTGCAAGTCCTTGTTTCCAGGGACCTGGAAGGACAGTGAGTGAATTGTCCTTTTGCTATATTGTGATTAAAAAAAACATTTATTCTAGGGACAGAAAACTCTAGGTAGGGACAGTGTCAGTTTCTTTCACTCTGCAAGTCCTTGTTTCCAGGGACCTGGAAGGACAGTGAGTGAATTGTCCTTTTGCTATATTGTGATTAAAAAAAACATTTATTCTAGGGACAGAAAACTCTAGGTAGGGACAGTGTCAGTTTCTTTCACTCTGCAAGTCCTTGTTTCCAGGGACCTGGAAGGACAGTGAGTGAATTGTCCTTTTGCTATATTGTGATTAAAAAAAACATTTATTCTAGGGACAGAAAACTCTAGGTAGGGACAGTGTCAGTTTCTTTCACTCTGCAAGTCCTTGTTTCCAGGGACCTGGAAGGACAGTGAGTGAATTGTCCTTTTGCTATATTGTGATTAAAAAAAACATTTATTCTAGGGACAGAAAACTCTAGGTAGGGACAGTGTCAGTTTCTTTCACTCTGCAAGTCCTTGTTTCCAGGGACCTGGAAGGACAGTGAGTGAATTGTCCTTTTGCTATATTGTGATTAAAAAAAACATTTATTCTAGGGACAGAAAACTCTAGGTAGGGACAGTGTCAGTTTCTTTCACTCTGCAAGTCCTTGTTTCCAGGGACCTGGAAGGACAGTGAGTGAATTGTCCTTTTGCTATATTGTGATTAAAAAAAACATTTTTTTCTAGGGACAGAAAACTGTAGGTAGGGAGAGTATTTTTTTTCTTTCACTCTGCAAGTCCTTGTTTCCAGGGACCTGTAAGGACAGTGAGTTAATTGTCCTTGTGCTATATTGTGCTGAAAAAAACATTTATTCCAGGGACAGAAAACTCTAGGTAGGGACAGTGTCAGTTTCTTTCACTCTGCAAGTCCTTGTTTCCAGGGACCTGGAAGGACAGTGAGTGAATTGTCCTTTTGCTATATTGTGATTAAAAAAAACATTTTTTTCTAGGGACAGAAAACTGTAGGTAGGGAGAGTGTTTTTTTTCTTTCACTCTGCAAGTCCTTGTTTCCAGGGACCTGTAAGGACAGTGAGTTAATTTTCCTTGTGCTATATTGTGATTAAAAAAAACATTTATTCTAGGGACAGAAAACTCTAGGTAGGGACAGTGTCAGTTTCTTTCACTCTGCAAGTCCTTGTTTCCAGGGACCTGGAAGGACAGTGAGTGAATTGTCCTTTTGCTATATTGTGATTAAAAAAAACATTTATTCTAGGGACAGAAAACTCTAGGTAGGGACAGTGTCAGTTTCTTTCACTCTGCAAGTCCTTGTTTCCAGGGACCTGGAAGGACAGTGAGTGAATTGTCCTTTTGCTATATTGTGATTAAAAAAAACATTTATTCTAGGGACAGAAAACTCTAGGTAGGGACAGTGTCAGTTTCTTTCACTCTGCAAGTCCTTGTTTCCAGGGACCTGGAAGGACAGTGAGTGAATTGTCCTTTTGCTATATTGTGATTAAAAAAAACATTTATTCTAGGGACAGAAAACTCTAGGTAGGGACAGTGTCAGTTTCTTTCACTCTGCAAGTCCTTGTTTCCAGGGACCTGGAAGGACAGTGAGTGAATTGTCCTTTTGCTATATTGTGATTAAAAAAAACATTTATTCTAGGGACAGAAAACTCTAGGTAGGGACAGTGTCAGTTTCTTTCACTCTGCAAGTCCTTGTTTCCAGGGACCTGGAAGGACAGTGAGTGAATTGTCCTTTTGCTATATTGTGATTAAAAAAAACATTTATTCTAGGGACAGAAAACTCTAGGTAGGGACAGTGTCAGTTTCTTTCACTCTGCAAGTCCTTGTTTCCAGGGACCTGGAAGGACAGTGAGTGAATTGTCCTTTTGCTATATTGTGATTAAAAAAAACATTTTTTTCTAGGGACAGAAAACTGTAGGTAGGGAGAGTATTTTTTTTCTTTCACTCTGCAAGTCCTTGTTTCCAGGGACCTGTAAGGACAGTGAGTTAATTGTCCTTGTGCTATATTGTGCTGAAAAAAACATTTATTCCAGGGACAGAAAACTGTAGGTAGGGAGAGTGTTTTTTTTCTTTCACTCTGCAAGTCCTTGTTTCCAGGGACAGAGAAGGACACCTGAAGGTAGCCCTTATTGCTTTTTTCCCATCTCCCTGCAGGCCATCTATTAGAATGTCTGGAAGGCAAACAAGGAGAGGCAGACAGTCAGGAGGCAATAAAAGAGGGCAAGCAGGCTCTGTGTCTGGGGGCAACAGTGCTGGTCGTGGACGCGGTGCATTGTCATCAGCACATGGCCATGGGACACGCTTGTCCTTCTTTTCGGCAGCTGGACATGTTGAGCCACATCATGCCGAAGACTTGGTAGAGTGGATGACCAAGCCCTCCTCCTCCTCCTCATCCTCTCTCACCCAGGCTCAGGGTACTGGAAAAGCAGCTGCCAAAGCGTCGTCTTCCCTGGTATCAATGTCAGACAAATCATCAGTCACTCCTTCCCTAGACCCACCATGTCCTCCTCCTGAGGAGTCCCCCGAACTGTTTCAGCACAGTGTTGGGTACATGCTCCAGGAGGATGCCCAGCGTTTCGAAGGGTCTGATGATGAAACCCAGCTAGAGGAAGGCAGTAGCGTGAGAGCAGACAGAGGGGATGCTCAAGAAGGACACCAATCTGGCAGTCATGTTCCAGCAGCTGCAGCATACTGCCAGATTGGCTCCAGTGATGAGGAGGGAGGGGATGATGAGGTCAATGACTCCACGTGGGTGCCTAATAGGAGAGAGGAGGAGGAGGAGGATGAGGAGGAGGCACATCTCCAACGAGGCAGGATGCCCTTTGGTGGCCAGCGTAAGGGCAGTACACCGACGGAATCACACCGCAGAGCTCCGCCTGTGCAGGGCGCTGCCTCTGCCCGTCATTCAAAAAGTTCTTTGGTGTGGGCCTTTTTTGAGGCTAGTGCATCAGATCGCACAGCTGCTGTTTGCAACATATGTCTCAAGCGTATATCGCGTGGCCAAAACATCAGCCGCTTGGGTACCACATGCCTGACCAGACATATGTTGACCTGCCATGCAGCTCGTTGGCAAGCCTACCTCAAAGACCCACACCAAAGAACAAAGCGGACCTCTCCTTGCACCGCATCAGCTGGGATCTCCAACCCCACTATAACTTCAGTCCTCTCTGAAACATGCACTGAGAGGAATGAAGGTGTAGAATTAGGTGTGTCACAGCCAAGTACTTGCGCCCACTCTGCTAGCAGTACACCGACGTCCGATTCTAGCAGGCAAATTTCCCTGCCCCAGCTGCTGGACCGTCGAAAGAAGTTCACTCCCAGCCATCCACATGCCCAGCGGTTGAATGCTAGCTTGGCTAAATTGCTAGCGCTTCAACTGCTGCCTTTTCAGTTGGTAGACTCGGCCCCCTTCCGTGAGTTTGTGCAATGTGCGGTTCCTCAGTGGCAGGTTCCCAAACGCCACTTTTTCTCACGGAAGGCTATTCCGGCTCTCTACCGGCATGTGGAAGGCAATGTCTTGGCCTCGCTGGACAGGGCGGTCAGCGGTAAGGTGCATATTACCGCTGACTCATGGTCCAGCAGGCATGGACAGGGACGTTACCTTTCTTTCACGGCCCATTGGGTCACTCTTTTGGCAGCTGGGAAGGATTCAGGACAAGGTGCAGTAGTGTTGGAGGTTGTCCCACCGCCACGCCTCCAAAATGCTACTACTGGTTGTGACACACCTCTCTCCTCCACCCCCTCCTCTTCTTCTTCCTCCATGGCCTCTTCCTGTGGTTTGTCCTATGAACCAGCGGTGCTCCGTAGCCGTTCACGGGGCTACGCAAGTACGCAGGCAAAAAGATGCCATGCCGTGCTTGCGCTGGTGTGTTTGGGGGACAGAAGCCACACTGGGGCAGAGGTCCTGTCTGCTCTGCAGGGCCAGGCCGAGAGGTGGTTGACGCCACGCCAGCTTAAGCCAGGAATGGTGGTTTGCGACAATGGCACCAACCTCCTCTCCGCCCTCCGACAGGGACAACTGACCCATGTGCCCTGTGTGGCTCACGTCCTTAACCTGGTGGTGCAGCGGTTCTTGGGCAGGTACCCGGGCTTACAGGATGTCCTGAGGCAGGCCAGGAAAGTCTGTGTGCATTTCCGCAGATCTTATAATGCCAGTGCTCGCCTGGCTGAGCTGCAAAAGGAGTTGAACCTGCCCAAGAACCGCCTTATATGTGACATGCCCACCAGGTGGAACTCAACGTTGGCCATGCTGCAGCGGCTGCACACGCAGCAGAGGGCCATCAATGAGTACCTGTGCGACTACGGCACCAGGACAGGGTCAGGGGAGCTTGGTTTTTTTTCTCCACGCCAGTGGGGCATGATCAGGGATGCATGCACTGTCCTGGCACCATTTGAGGAGGCCACGAGGATGGTGAGCAGTGACAGTGCATGCATCAGTGACACTGTACCTCTTGTCCACCTGTTGGAGCACACGCTGCGTGGAATAATGGACAGGGCACTTGAGGCAGAACAGAGGCAGGAAGAGGAGGACTTCCTTGCCTCTCAAGGCCCCCTTTACCCAGACAGTGTTCCTTCTGTCCCACCCATCGCACAGGAAGAGGAGGAGGAGGAGGAGGAGGAGGAGGAGGATTGTGTCAGCATGGAGGTGGAGGCTGGCACTCAGCATCATCAGCAGCAGTCTTTTAGGGATGATTTACAGTCCCAAGAAACCAGTGGACTTGTACGTGGCTGGGAGGAGGTGGCTGCGGATCATGTCGTCCTTAGTGACCCAGAGGACTCCGGAGCGAATGCCTCAGCAAACCTACGCTGCATGGCCTCCCTGATCCTGCAAAGTCTGCGGAAGGATCCTCGTATTCTTCGGATCAAGGAGAGGGACCATTACTGGCTGGCCACTCTCCTTGATCCACGGTACAAGGGTAAGGTTGCGGACCTTATGTTACCGTCGCAGAGGGAGCAGAGGATGAGACAACTCCGGGAGGCCTTGCAGAAAGGTCTGTGCAACGCGTTCCCAGAGACTGGGAGGTTGCAAACTCCTGGTCCTGGACAACGAGTTGCTGAGGCTTCGGCCAGTCAAAGAAGGAGCGGTGGGGAAGGTGGCCGTCTGACCGATGCGTTCAGACAATTCTTTAGTCCGCAGCCCCAAAGTATGATTGGTTCCAGCAACCATCGCCAGCGTCTGATAAACATGGTGCAGGAATATCTAGGGGCAAGGTCAGACTTGGACACCTTCCCCACCGAAAATCCTCTGGCTTACTGGGTCTTGAGGATGGATCACTGGCCAGAGCTTGCACAGTATGCAATTGAGCTACTGGCCTGTCCTGCATCCAGCGTTCTTTCGGAACGCACATTCAGTGCTGCTGGAGGATTTGTCACGGATCACAGGGTGCGCCTGTCCACCGACTCGGTTGATCGACTGACTTTCATCAAGATGAACCAGTCTTGGATCACCACCAGCTACCACACACCTGATGCTGATATAACAGACTAATTGATTTTAAAATGTCACATCCCTTCAAGACTGATGCTGATGCTGAGTGCCTGTGCTGTTATGTTGACTGGCTATCCTCCTCCTCCGAGTCCTCAATGATACGATTGATGATGATAGCTTGGAAGATCATTTTTGTTTATGGGTGCCGCCACCAGTGCCTAACGCCCAATTTTTCAGCCCCTGTTTAACAGGGGCGTGTAATTACAATTTTTGAAGCAATACTTTGCAACAGGGCTCATTGCTGTGCTCCAAGTACAGTATCTGTGAGGAGTTGCAGTGTTGTGCCACCAGTGCCTAAGGCCCAATTTTTCAGCCCCTGTTTAACAGGGGCGTGTCATTACAATTTTTGAAGCAATACTTTGCAACAGGGCTCATTGCTGTGCTCCAAGTACAGTATCTGTGAGGGGTTGCAGTGTTGTGCCACCAGTGCCTAAGGCCCAATTTTTCAGCCCCTGTTCAACAGGGGCATGTAATTACAATTCTTGATCTAATAATTCACAGCAGGGCCCATTGCTGCACCCACCAAGAGTAACTGTCAGGGCTTACAGTGTTGTGGCACCAGCACCACCATCAAAGGCCCAATTTTTACTACCACTGTTCAACAATTATATGTAATTAAAATTCCTGATATAATAGTTGACAGCAGGGCGTTCCAGCACCAACCAAGAGTAACTGTGAGTGCTTACAGTGTTGTGCCAACACCAACAACTAAGGGGCCTATTTCTGCAGAGTATATACGGCAGGTCCCTACTTTCAAACATCCAACTTACAAACGACTCCTACTTGCAAACGCAAGAAGACAACAGGAAGTGAGAGGAAATCTACCACTAGGAAGGAAAATTCTCTCCTGTAAGAATAAATATGGGAGAAAGGTGTCTCCTCTGTACTGATGCTTTATCAGCAATCCTTGTTTCAAGAAAAACACCACATTTCAAAAACAGTTGTCATTGGGACGGAAAGTGAGGTGAAATGTTCTGAACAGGGGCACAGACAGCAAAACAAATGTTACAGGGGTGATAACCCTTACCTATGTTTTCCAAAAAGTTTAAAAATAGATTTTTGGGCTGGAGCTACACTTCAACAATGTACCTGTTCAAAATTACAAACAGATTCTACATAAGAACAAACCTACAGTCCCTGTCTTGTATGCACCGCCTGTATACGGCTGTTCAGAGTATATAGGGCCTTTTTTATTTTATGTGCGGGGTTCCCCTTAATATCCATACAAGACCCAAAGGGGCTGGTAATGGGCTGGGGTAGGGGGGGGGGGGTCATGGGGTAGCTATGCCATTTTTCTTAAAGAATTTCATCCATATTACCGGGACCAGACATTACATTAAAGCCGCAAGCAGTTTTAAATGGCTTTTTTTTCCTTTAGAAGTGTCATTTTGTGCAGGGACAGTTCTAAACACGGGAAACACGTGGCACTTCACAGGCATACTTTAGACACCCCCCAGGTACGATATTTAAAGGAATATTTGACTTTTTTTTTTTCACTTTATGCATCATTAAAATGACTGCTCCCGAAAAACGACCGTTTTTAAAACTTCTTTTTGCATTGATACATGTCCCCTGGTGCAGAACCCGGGTTCCCAAACCCTTTTTAGGACAATAACATGCATAATAGTTGTTATAATTAGCACTTTAGAATTCGAACGTTCGCATCCATTGTATTTAATAGGGTTCTAATGTTCGTTCGAACTTCCGGTCCGTTCGCGGGTTCTGGTGCGAACCGAACCCGGGGGTGTTCGGCTCATCACTATTGTATATATATTTATACACTGTATTCAGTTTAGCTAGATCTGTTCCTGGTTTTCTCTATACTGTGACAGGCAGGCAGGTGATTGTGCTAGCTGCAGACAGTCAGTGTTTCACTTAGTGTACTGTGTGCTTTGCATAGCGTTCACCTAAAGCTTACCTGAATACAGTTAGTGACTATTATAGTGGTGTTCTCATAATAAAACCACAAGCAGAGAGCTGCAAGTATTTACAGTTAGTGTACTGTGTTCCTCTCTGCACAGTTTTCACCTAAAACTAACTGCTGCTGCTGCTTTTCCTATACTAATACCACAGCAGGCAGTTGATTCTGATAGCTGCATTATCAGTAGTACAGACAAATATATATATATATATATATATATATATATACATCCCACCTTTGTGCAGCTACATCTCACTGCAGGCCATTAGTATGTCTGGAAGGCAAACAAGGAGAGGCAGACAGTCACGAGGCAATAAAAGAGGGCAAGCAGGCTCTGTGTCTAGAGGCAACAGTGCTGCTGGTCATGGACACGGTGCATCCTCATCAGCACGTGGCCATGGGACACGCTTGTCCTTCTTTTCGGCAGCTGGCCACGTTGAGCCGCAACATGCCCAAGACTTGGTAGAGTGGATGACCAAGCCGTCCTCCTCCTCCTCATCCTCTCTCACCCAGGCTCAGGGTACTTTGGCAAAGCAGCTGCCAAAGCGGCCTCTTCCCTCGGCTCAATGGCATCAGTCACTCCTACCCTAGCCCCACCATGTCCTCCTGAGGAGTCCCCCGAACTGTTTGACCACAGTGTTGGGTACATGCTCCAGGAGGATGCCCAGCGTTTTGAAGGCTCTGATGATGGAACCCAGCTAGGGGAAGGCAGTAACATGAGCTGAGAGAGAGGGGGTAGTAACGTGAGCCCAGAGAAAGGGGGTGCCCAACAAGGACAGCTATCTGGCAGTCATGTTCCCCCAGCTTGAGCATACTGCCAGATTGGCTCCAGTGATGAGGAGGGAGGGGATGATGAGGTCACTGACTCCACGTCGGTGCCTGATAGGAGAGAGGAGGAGGAGGATGAGGAGGAGGCACATCTCCAACGAGGCAGGATGCCCTCCAGGGGCCAGCTTAAGGGCAGTACACCGACCGCATCACACCGCAGAGCTCCGCATGTGCAGGGCGCTGCTGTCTTTGCGCATTATTCCAAAAGTTCTTTGGTGTGGGCCTTTTTTCAGACGTGTGCAGCAGATCGCACCGTTGCCATTTGCAACATATGTCTAAAGCGTATCTCGCGTGGCCAAAACATCAGCCGCTTGGGCACCACATACTTGACCAGACATATGTCGACCTGCCATGCAGTCCGTTGGCAAGCGTACCTAAAAGACCCACACCAAAGAACAAAGCGGACCTCTCCTTGCTCCTCATCAGCTGGGATCTCCAACCCCACTATACCTTCAGTCCTCTCTGAAACCTTCACTGAGAGGAATGAAGGTGTAGAATTCGGTGTGTCACAGCCAAGTACTTGCGGACAATCTGCTATCGGTACACCGACGTCCGATTGTACCAGGCAAATTTCCCTGCCCCAGTTGCTGCACCGCCGAAAGTAGTTTGCTCTGAGCCATCCACATGCCCAGCGGTTGAATGCTAGCTTGGCTAAATTGATAGCACTTCAACTGCTTCCTTTTCAGTTGGTAGACTGCCCCCTTCCGTGAGTTTGTTGAATGTGCGGTTCCTCAGTGGCAGGTTCCCAAACGCCACTTTTTCTCATGGAAGGCGATTCCGGCTCTCTACCGGCATGTGTAAGGCAATATCTTGGCCTCGCTGGACAGGGCGGTCAGCGGTAAGGTGCATATTACTGCTGACTCATGGTCCATCAGGCATGGATAGGGACGTTACCTATCTTTCACAGCACATTGGGTGACTCTGCTGGCAGCTGGGAAGGATGCAGGACAAGGTGCAGTAGTGTTGGAGGTTGTTCTGCCACCACGCCGTTCTGCCACCACGCCTCCAAAATGTTACTACTGGTGTTTCTGACACACCTCTCTCCTCCACCCCCTTCTCTTCTTCTTCCTCCATGGCCTCTACCTGTGCTTTGTCCTCTGAACCAGCGGTGCTCCATAGGCGTTCAAGGGGCTACGCAAGTACGCAGGCAAAAAGGTGCCATGCGGTGCTTGAGCTGGTGTGCTTGGGGGACAGGAGCCACACTGGGGCAGAGATTTTGTCAGCTCTGCAGGGGCAGGCTCAGAGGTGGTTGACGCCACGCCAGCTTAAGCCAGGAAAGTTGGTTTCCGACAATGGCATCAACCTCCTCTCCGCCCTCCGACAGGGACAACTGACCCATGTGCCCTGTGTTGTGGAATTCCTAGGCTGTTTGCAGAGCACACAGCCTATATTTCCTGTGCTCTATAAGCACACACTTTAGATTCATCTTTTTGCAATAATGCTATCTTTAGCCTAAGTTTGCTAAAGATCCACTCACCGTTCATTCCATCATTCAATCAAGGAAACCACCAACACAGGTCTTATGGTCAAGTCATCTCAGAGCAGAGCGTCCCTGGGATAGCCAGCTCTCTTTATTTATAGTAAACATGAGTAACAAAAGAAGGTGTGGCTTCACAGAACAGCCATTCAGACATTTTGTATATTTTCAAAAGAACCAATCACAGACATGTTTAAATTCAAATATAATCCCAGCAGTGACGTGTGCAAACGGCTGTGTACAGGGGTCATGCTTTCTGTGAGACAAAGGAACAGTAGAAAGCATGGCTTTGTACAGAGCCGTGTGCAAACCAACTCACTGCTACCAATGACGGAAACTACATGACAATTATGCCTCAATGGACCACAATTATTTTATAGTTATGCTACCGTTCCTGTGGACACAGATATGTGTGCTCAGAGTCATTTAACGCCCCCCGCCAGGGGCTGGCCAGTTCCCCCAACGGGGCGCAAAACAACATCTCTAAATGCAGCAAACATCGCTGTTTCCACAGGAAGATTTTCCCGCCACCGATCTTCCACCAACGTCTGTATGTGCAAATACGCTCAGATGAGCGCATTACAGCAAAACTGACACTGGGGGGACATCTGACAACATACATTAATACATTTCCATAAAAATCTCCACAACAGTCCTCCCTTTTTTGTCATATGCACCCCATGTGTCCATCGATGAGAGTTGATCTGCTTCTTACACCTGGAAATGAATCAGTCCTTAGTCCATAAAAAGGAAAACACGGCTTGACATGTAGACTCTACTCTTCAGGGGCATGACTTATAAAGGAGGACACGACATGGTGAGCTGTAGTAATCGCTGATCCGTCTGTGATCCTCTGTGTCTTGTATGTGGGTCCGGTTTCGGGGCGTCTCATCAAGGAAACTCTGGTCACGCGTCAAATCAGGCAACAGGAGCACCTCGTCACGACATAGAAAGAATAGAAATAAAACGACATGAGTATATATATTCCCACTTCCTTTAACCACGATCCGCTGTAAAATAAAAATTAGATCCCCAAAGATTCCCAGACCTTTAAAATAGACTCCCAACCTTCACTTAGCTACAGCTCTGGCTTCAACAATTACATGAAGAACCCTATCCTTAACGGATGAGAATTGTTCAATCGTATCCCAAGCCCGAGCCCCCCCCCCCACCTTGTACATGCAGGACCCCATGCCCAGACCTGGTCGGGATTGGTGAACAAATCCCTTCTAGGTGTCCCTGCCATTCTTAATTTCCTGCGCCATCAGATCCTCGCGATCGGCCGCGACCTAAAATGTTGGGACAGCTTCACCATCGCGCATGAACCTCTTGCTTTGGGGGAATTACCTTTATAAGCTGCAGATCCACAGAAGCACCAAACTAAAGTTCAAACACACTTGTGGGCTACCTAGATACCCAAACCGACAAGAGGCAGAGCCATTAAAACTAAACAATTTTACCCTCTAAAAATACATCGTTAGATTCCATTGACAAGTGTCTGTTTGGAGTCTTCACCAGTCTGTCAAAACTCCTCATACCCATAATAACATCATAAATGGCATGTAAATAATAACTTGGGATGCTTTTCATTGTTACCCTTGCTAAAATTTACTAAACAACAAAAATATATAAATAAACAAAGATACTCCTCATTCTTTGGTGTGGTTGAGCCGCTTCTTGCAGTGGCTGGCGTGGTCTCATCCCTCAAGCTTCTTTACAACGACCCAGTCACCTGGTTGGAAAGAATGTAAACTGATTATTGTGTCAGGGTCCAGGAGGGACTCGTGAACCCTGTGGTGGACATTTTGAAGTTCATGTCACAGTGATCGCACCTCCCCCATCAGCCGAGAATATAAGTGACAGCTAATGAGGAAAGTACGACTCTGGTTTTGATTGACCTCCAATCAACCCTCATATGACAATAACACAGACATCAGGACTGTGGTCACTGCATAACCTGTGCGTGGCTTACAATACCTAGAACCATTGACAAAAGGTTCTTAGCCTCTGGGATGGGAACCTACTTCACCAGACTGCTGCTCGCCGATTCTATCAAAGAAAGACAGTCTTGGCACAAACTTGGTTAGAATTACAGAGGTTATTATTAGTTTGAAAAAAAAAAACTGTCACTCTTACATTTATCACTTCTCCCCCCTTTTCTTCCTCATTACAGACTGAAGGAAGAAATGCGTGGTGCAGGAAAAAAGAAACAATGAAATAGCCTATGATACTTTTACCGCCTTAGACTCATATTTATCCATATGTACAGCTGTCTACATACACCTGTTCTCTGTGTACAAACTCCTTGGACCTGAAAAATACTTATAAGCAAAATCATTACTCTATCCTTCATATTTAACCTGCAAAGAATGGAAAATAATAATGACATTCCTGTACATTGGTAAATTGTCAATGACATTCTTTCAAAACTGATTCAAACAAAACCCTCTGTAACCCTTACTTTTCCCGTTCCTACAAAAATACAACAGCCGCGACGCATCGAAGGATCGCCGCGGTAAGTTCGAACATATTCACGTTACTACATATAAACACTCAGATACAAACGTGGGGGAGATACTTCATAGTTTCCAAAACCAAAAATTAAAAAATACAAACAGCCAGAATTCTCCCTTCACTCTTTCAGCAATAGAAAAAAATACAATGGGAATATGAGAGCAACTCGAGAAGCTTGCATGGACCAGCCATACAAAGTTCAAACAAACGGGCATGAGACTACACCTCCATCAACACTCATCATTACAGATTTCTGAAGCCGCAGCTTAACTACATCCATTCCAGAGGGATACCCAAAATAGTATCCTTGGACCACCTATGTTAATCTTTTTGGGGTTCAAAGGCCTTTGCCCCAAAACTAGGCTTTGTGCACTGTGTGACCGTCTGACTATGGGAAGCCTCCATTCCTTCCCTTTTCACAGACCTTCTTGTGTCCATGGCGATTCGAATCGGCTTTTCATCTTAAACCTTCGTCCAGGTTAAACCGTTGCACCCATTTTCGGAGATCACCGCCCGGTGTCTTCTTATACGGTGAATTGCAGAACTACAACCACTATATGGTCAAGTCCTCCAACTAGAAACCCTAACCGAGGCGTCAACTCTATGGCTTGTTGTCCCAACACTTTTGGAACTACAGCAACAACCACAGATCAACCCCCGAATTAGGCCTCTACCCCTCACAGTGCATGCATACACAAGCATTTTCCGCTATACACCCATACACTGCGTTGTCAGACTAAACCACACAGAACACTTACGCCAGTTTACCACCTGCAGAACAATGTGGCTTCTCTCTGTATCTAGATGATAAAATAATGGTGATGCCGACTGTTTGCTCTCTACTCAAAACTGTATTACAGTACAAAACTTCACAAAACTGGAACGAAATATAAAACACTTTTAAACGCAAAAATGCTTTCCATTTTCCTTCCAAACACAAATCTCATTGGCCAACCTTTCAGACAACCCCAAGCTCCTCCCACCAACTTTCTGCTGATATATAAATGCTGAAAAGAAACTTCCGGTTACATGCTCAGCTCTCAAAAAAAACAAACTGGTTTATTTACATATCAATTGTTCAGGAAGAGGGAGGGGGAGGGGGGAGCCTAGCCCCAATCGCCTTGTCTATCAAGACCCAAAAAAAAATCCTTGGCTAAACATCATATATTTCAACAATTTAAAAAAAAACCTTTGTCAAGGAAATGATGGAATAAACCCCCCTTTGCAAGTGGGAGGGAATGGGAGGGAATCCCCCCCTGACCCAAATATCCCCATGAAACAAAACCACAAGTTGAGACTCAAATACAAACTCCTGCCAAAAGATGGCTATACAGTACAAGTTTCAAAAACAATATGAATTGCCTTCTGGGAAACTCCCAAATATTTAAACATAAAAACACACCATTGTACAAAAACTCTGTTAGTCTTACAATCTATCAAAATTCAGTGTAAAGTGGAGTTTTTACTTAAAAACGAAATCCAATACAAAAACCGCTGCTCATATACTGCAAAGTCAGCTGACCCTGCAATAGCTTACATTCACTTAAATGAAAACAGAGAAATCCCCATCCTAACACCATCTGCATGGAGTTTGCATGTTCTCCCTGTGTCTCACTACTCTCCCCAGCAGTGCACAGGTCAAACTGTAAACGCATAAAACAGGACAAAACTGTGCCAATCAACAAATGCCATACAGCATATCCAGGGGCCGTGTTTGCTAAACTGGAACTTCCTATCTCAAACTGTAAACGTCTCTCAAAATGGCCGACAAGCCAGGACAACAAAATGGTGGATGACCACCGCACACCTCATGGACAACAACCAAAATGGCGCCATTGACGCATGCAATTTTTCCCGCCAAAACCAGCATGGGACATCACAATGAACACCACATGGGTTCCCCCACACAAAGAAAAACACAAATGGCCTCCAGATTCCAATGCAGAAAAGACCGCACCAAATTCGCACCAAACATCAAAAACTGAGAAATTCCACCAGCAAAATAGCCGACGAATGCCACAGCACGGTCACATGATATCACACCCAAAGGAAAGGTGGCGGCACCTTCCCTTATAGGATACCCACAGGCTAAAGAAAAACTGTGCCTCAAAATGGCAGACAAACCACAAGGCTAACAAAAGCCAAGAAATGGCGCCATTAAAGCATGTATTTTTTTCCCGCCAAAACCAGCATCTCTTTAAAAGAAAATCAAAAATGTTTTTCTCCACAAAGACAGACTACACTTGAGATTCACACTCAACCATAGACACACACTCTAGGCTACTTCAACTCAGACCCTTTGGCCAACTAAACAGCACATTTAAAAAATGTTAGTTACATAAACAATATTAAAAACATATTAATTTCTCTAAGTTCATATACTCTGAGATATTCACCACACACATACAGTACAAGGTTGCCTGCATGCCTGCTCAGAGTTTCCTTCCCTCAGGGCATAGCCCCAGCAACACAAAGCAGTGGGCAAGCCCCTCCCCCACTCAAGCACATGGCTGCTCCGACAAGCCTCTGAGAAATACAAACAGATCAGCCAAACACACATTGCAGGCTGAATAATCCCACATCTATACCTTTATTTCATACACAATATACAGTTTCCATCAGATCATCTCTCAGGGCGTAGCCCTCCCCCAACACAAAACTCCTCCATGCTATTTACAGAGAGTCACCAACTTTCACCATTGTAACTGATGGCCATGCTGCCTGCCCCTCCCCCACTAAAGCACATGGCTTATGGTTAAATGCAGCGGCCATCAATAACAATGCAGCCAAACACTCTTACAGCAAGCAGCTTCCCCACATAAACATCCAGGCTCATACGATCGGATTCACAGACATACAATCTCTCTCCCAACAAAATCACACACACACACACACACACACATCTCTCATACTGCAACCCTACAGCATTACCTCAAAAAGACGAAAAATGTGTTCTTTTACAGAGTAGAGCCCCCACACATCGGAACGTAGATCCACTCTCCCCCCCCCCATTTCGATCCGATGTCCAAAGGGACTCCATCTATTCCCGAAGGTCCTGGCCCGCCATTTAACTGTCGTGGAAATACAGCTTGTGTACAGAGCACACAGCCTATATTTCCTGTGCTCTATAAGCACACACTTTAGATTCATCTTTTTGCAATAATGCTATCTTTAGCCTAAGTTTGCTAAAGATCCACTCACCGTTCATTCCATCATTCAATCAAGGAAACCACCAACACAGGTCTTATGGTCAAGTCATCTCAGAGCAGAGCGTCCCTGGGATAGCCAGCTCTCTTTATTTATAGTAAACATGAGTAACAAAAGAAGGTGTGGCTTCACAGAACAGCCATTCAGACATTTTGTATATTTTCAAAAGAACCAATCACAGACATGTTTAAATTCAAATATAATCCCAGCAGTGACGTGTGCAAACGGCTGTGTACAGGGGTCATGCTTTCTGTGAGACAAAGGAACAGTAGAAAGCATGGCTTTGTACAGAGCCGTGTGCAAACCAACTCACTGCTACCAATGACGGAAACTACATGACAATTATGCCTCAATGGACCACAATTATTTTATAGTTATGCTACCGTTCCTGTGGACACAGATATGTGCGCTCAGAGTCATTTAACGCGCCCCGCCAGGGGCTGGCCAGTTCCCCCAACGGGGCGCAAAACAACATCTCTAAATGCAGCAAACATCGCTGTTTCCACAGGAAGATTTTCCCGCCACCGATCTTCCACCAACGTCTGTATGTGCAAATACGCTCAGATGAGCGCATTACAGCAAAACTGACACTGGGGGGACATCTGACAACATACATTAATACATTTCCATAAAAATCTCCACAACACCTGTTTGGCTCACGTCCTTAACTTGGTGGTGCAGCGGTTCTTGGGCAAGTACCCAGGCTTACAGGAGGTCCTGAAGCAGGCCAGGAAACTCTGTGGGCATTTCTGCCGGTCATATAATGCCAGTGCTCGGCTGGCTGACCTGCAAAAGGATTACAACCTGCCCAAGAAACGCCTAATCTGTGACATGCCCACCAGGTGGAACTCTACGTTGGCCATGCTGCAGCGGCTGCACACACAGCAGAGGGCCATCAATGAGTATCTGTTGCAATATGGCACCAGGACAGGGTCAGGGGAGCTTGGATTTTTTTCCCCACACCAGTGGGCCATGATCAGGGATACATGCACTGTCCTGGCACCATTTGAGGAGGCCACGAGGATGGTGAGCAGTGACAGTGCATGCATCAGTGACACTGTCCCTCTTGTCCACCTGTTGGAGCACACGCTGCATGGAATAATGGACAGGGCACTTGAGGCAGAACAGAGGCAGGAAGAGGAGGACTTCCTTACCTCTCAAGGCCCCATTTATCCAGACAGTGTTCCTGCTGGCCTAGATATCACACAGGAAGAGGACGAGGAAGAGGAGGAGGAGGAGGAATTATTGTGTCAGCATGGAGGTGGAGCCTAGTACTCAGCATCAGCAGCAGTCTTCAAGGGATCAATTACAGTCCCAAGACACCCATGGACTTGTACGTGGCTGGGAGGAGGTGGCTGCGGATCATGTCGTCCTCGGTGACCCAGAGGACTCCGCACCGAATGCCTCAGCAAACCTATGCTGCATGGCCTCCCTGATCCTGCAAAGCCTGCGGAAGGATCCTTGTATTCGTGCGATCAAGGAGAGGGATCATTACTGGCTGGCAACCCTCCTTGATCCACGTTACAAGGGTAAGGTTGCGGACCTTATCTTGCCGTCGCAGAGGGAGCAGAGGATGAAGCATCTTCGGGAGGCCTTGCAGAAAAGTCTGTGCAATGCGTTCCCAGAGACTGGGAGGTTACAAATTCCTGGTCCTGGACAACGTGTTGCTGAGGCTCCGGTCAGTCAAAGAAGGAGCGGTGGAGAAGGTGGCCGTGACCGATGTGTTCAGACAATTTTTTAGTACGCAGCCCCAAGGTATGATTGCTTCCAGCAACCATCGCCAGCGTCTGGTTTACATGGTGCAGGAATACCTAGGGGCAAGATCAGACTTGGACACCTTTCCCACCGAAAATCCTCTGGGTTACTGGGTCTTGAGGATGGATCACTGGCCAGAGCTTGCACAGTATGCAATTGAGGTACTGGCCTGTCCTGCATCCAGCGTTCTTTCAGAACGCACATTCAGTGCTGCTGGAGGCTTTGTAACTGATCACAGGGTGCGCCTGTCCACCGATTCGGTCGATCGACTGACCTTCATAAAAATTATGCTGATGTAACCAAATTATTTTTTTGGAAATGTCAGATCCCTTCAAGACTGCCTATGCTGATGCTGAGTGACTATCCTGTTATGCTGAGTGACTATCCTCTTCCTCCTCAATAATCATGCTGATAGCTTGAAAGAACATTTTTGGTTCTGGGCACCGCCACCAGTGGCTAAGGCCCAATTTTTCAGCCCCTGTTTAACAGGAGCATGTATTTGCAATTTTTGATGCAATGCTTTGCAGCAGGGCTCATTGCTGTACTCCAACTAGAGTATCTGGGAGAGGTTGCAGTGTCGTGGCACCAGCACCAGTGCCTAAGGCCCAATTTTTCAGCCCCTGTTTAACAGGGGCGTGTAATTAAATTTTTGATGCAATACTTTGCAACAGGGCTCATTGCTGCGCTCCAAGTACATTATCTGTGAGGGGTTGCAGTGTTGTGGCACCAGCACCAGTGCCTAAGGCCCAATTTTTCAGCCCCTGTTTAACAAGGGCGTGTATTTACAATTTTTGATGGAATGCTTTGCAGCAGGGCTCATTGCTGTGCTCCAACTACAGTATCTGTGAGGGGTTGCAGTGTTGTGGCACCAGCACCAGTGCCTAAGGCACAATTTTTCTGCCCCTGTTTAACAGGGGCGTGTAATTACAATTTTTGATGCAATACTTTGCAACAGGGCTCATTGCTGTGCTCCAAGTACAGTATCTGTGAGGGGGTGCAGTGTTGTGGCACCAGTGCCTAAGGCACAATTTGTATGCCCCTGTTCAACAGGGGCATGTAATTACAAATCTTGATCTAATAATTCACAGCAGGGCCCATTCTTGCACCCACCAAGAGGAACTGTGAGGGCTTACAGTGTTGTGGCAACACCACCACCAACAAAGGCCTAATTTTTCTGCCCCTGTTCAACAGGGGCATGTAATTACAATTCTTGATCTAATAATTCACAGCAGGGCCCATTCCTGGGCCCACCAAGAGTAACTGTGAAAGCTTACAGTGTTGTGGCAACACCACCACCACCACCACTACCAAAGGCCCAATTTTTCTGCCCCTGTTCAACAGGGGCATGTAATTACAATTCTTGATCTGATAATTCACAGCAGGGCCCATTCCTGCACCCACCAAGAGTAACTGTGAGGGCCCTCAGTGTTGTGGCAAAACCACCACCACCACCACCACCACCAAAGGCCCAATTTTTCTGCCCCTGTTCAACAGGGGCATGTGATTACAATTCTTGATCTAATATTTCACAGCTGGGCCCATTCCTGCTCCCACCAAGAGTAACTTTGAGGACTTACAGTGTTGTGGCACCAGCACCACCACCAAAGGCCCAATTTTTCCTACCACTGTTAAACAATGGCATGTAAATACAATTCTTGATACAATAGTTCACAGCAAAGCGTTCCAGCACCCACCAAGAGTAACTGTGAGGGCTTACAGTGTTGTGGCAACACCAGATTTCTGCAGAGTATATACGACAGGCCCCTACTTTCAAACATCCAACTTACAAACGACTCCTACTTGCAAACAGAAGTAGACAACAGGAAGTGAGAGGAAATCTACCCTTAAGAAGGGAAATTCTCTCCTGTAAAGTCATGTACACACAATCGGATTTCCTATGAATTCTAATCCGATGGATTTTTCCATCGGAAATCCGATGAAGCTGACTTCCATCAGTCTTGCCTACACACCATCAGTCAAAAAACCGATCATCCCAAACGTTGTGACGTAAAACACTCCGACGAGCCGAGAAAAATGAAGTTCAATGCTTCTGAGCATGCGTCGACTTGATTCTGAGCATGCGTGTGTTTTTTATCCGATGGATTTCCACACAGACGATCAGATTTTGCTCTTGGTTTTTTTGCCATCGGAAAAATGTAAAACATGTTCTATTTTTTCACACCGATGGAAAAAAGACCGATGGGGCCCATACACGATCGGTTCGTCCGATGAAAACAGTCCATCGGACTGTTTTCATCGGTAAAACCGATCGTGTGTACACGGCTTTAGAGTTAATATGGGAAAAAGGTGTCTCCTCTCCACTGATGCTTTATCTCCAATCCTTGTTTCACTAAAAACCCCAAATTTTCTAAAAACATTTGTCATTGGGACAGAAATGTTCTGAACAGGTGCACAGACAGCAAAACAAATGTTACAAGGGTGATAACCATTCCCTATGTTTTCCAAAAAGCTTAAAATTAGATTTTTTGGCTGGAGCTACACTTAAAAAATGTACCTGTTCCAAATTACAAACAGATTCTACTTAAGAACAAACCTACAGTCCCTGTCTTGTTTGCACCGCCTGTATACTGCTATTCAGAGTATATAGGGCCTTTTTTTACTTTGGGTGTGGGGTTCTCCTTAATATCCATACAAGACCCAAAGGGGCTGGTAGTGGGCTGGGGGGGGGATACCCATGCCATTTTTCTCAATGATTTTCATCCATATTGCCGGGACCAGACATTACATTAAAGCCGCAAGCAGTTTTAAATTACTTTTTTTTCCTTTTAGAAATGTCATTTTGTGCAGGGACAGTTCTAAACACGGGAAACACATGCCACTTCACAGGCATACTTTAGACACCCCCCAGGTACGATATTTAAAGGAATATTTCCCTTTTTTTTTTCACTTTATGCATCATTAAAATCACTGCTCCCGAAAAAACGGCCGTTTTTAAAACTTCTTTTTGCATTGATACATGTCCCCTGGGGCAGGACCCGGGTCCCCAGACCCTTTTTAGGACAATATCTTGCATATTAGCCGTTATAATTAGCACTTTTGATTTCGAACGTTCTCGTCCATTGTATTTAATAAGATTCTAAAGTTCACGCAAACTTTCGGTCCGTTTGCAGGTTCTGGTGCGAACCGAACTGGGGGGTGTTCGGCTCATCCCTAATACTAAATAACACAACCCCGAAATACAAAAAAATATGGGAACCATGGGCTAATTTTATTGGGATATCACTCAATTGAGAAATTCCATTGATTTCCCATAATCCAACAATATTAAGTTAAGCATGTACCCTCTTCCACTTTTTTTTTTCTCTCTCTCTTTATTTCCCTATTTTTTTTTTTTTTCTATATATCTTTTTAGTTTCATTATTATTATTTTCTTGATAAGATTTCTGGAGATGTTTTTAAGGAATATATCCTTACGCTACTAAATTGATATGCTATAGTTTAGGCGAGTTATCACTCAGTCTAATTGTTTATATATCTTGGACGGAGAGGCAATGCAGGCTACAATATGAGTCCATGTGAGGGGCTGGAAGTCCCCTTTTCGGGCACAGCATGATCCCTATAGGGTGTGGATATCCGCTCCTCAAGTGGACAGTATTTAAAAGCTTCCCTGACGTGGATAAGTTTCACATTTAATTTTTGGTCTGTAGTATCTTATATTGTTATAATATATGTGACACTCTTTTCTCAACATTTTTAGGATATTAATTTTATTTCCTATACTGTTTTTCTCCGGGACAGATTTTTACTGTATCAAAATGTCTTAAGATGTATTTTTTTTTTTCTGAAAAATAAAATATTTTGAAAGTAAAAATAAGATATGAAAGAAAATAATAATATGAAGGATGAGACAGGTAAACATAATATAGACATTTTATCAGTTCCACCACAGTACGTGACATTCATATTGGTACATAGTTTCCTTCATCAGGGGAAATTTACAGTTGGATGACTTAATTTCATATTTCAAGCACAGATATCTGTGTTTTTTTGCTTTATTGCACAAATACTATGTAATCATATCTATGTTGCAGATAAAGATTAAGTCACCCTAACTGTAAATTTACCCTGATGAAGAAAAATATGCACCCATATGAATTTCCGAAACATGTCAGGATGCAAGCTATAAATCTGTTCTACTGACCTAAGCTTGACTTTGGCAGCATCTGGATTATTAGCCTTGGGCTTGATACTGTATAGATACTGACCAGGAGATGGACTAAAACAGTTTTCAAATTTGCCACTCATGCACATGTGCGGTCTTTGTGTGGATACCTTATAGAGAAGCTGGTCCCTGGATAGCTCTGCCTATAAGCGAGCCAGGTCAAATTTGGTCTACTGCTCTGTGATGACAGATCATCACACCCTTCATGGGTTCCCAAAGCGTTTCCCAAAGAAATGTTTATTTTTTCATGCATGAAACTGCATTGGGTATACAGTATGTTCAAATACAAATAATGTTTAGCTCTTCTTTAACTACTGGCAGTTGCCCAGGAAAATGACAACTCACCTTGTTCTATCCTTCCCCCTCCCTTCTCATCTGTACATAAGTGAGCAAGAGCAGACCATCAATCATAGCCTCCTTATACAATTCATTTTTTCCAATTAAAAATCCATTCATACTAATGAATAATAGATAGAGGGGACATGTTTGTAGAAAGCAGAGCTTGTGAGCCCCTGTCACTCATTTTCCATAAAACTGGTCACTGCATTTTCTAGTGACTCTGGGGATATTGAAATGACAGACCCCTCCTCCCACCACTAACAACCCTCACTTTTATATATACTGCATTGATCCGACAGTAAGAAACTTAGAATAACTAAATAATATTATTCTACATGCAACTAGTATAAACCATAATCCCACCAAAACTACCTGCTTAATGTTGAGTGGAGAAAGCCTTCAACTGATTCTCTGATGCAGTATTTGCCTATTTTTACAGCACATGGGCAAACATAAGCATTCATTATTGTACAGCATAATGTTTTAAATTGTACCTCTTTTCATCTGGTCGTTGTAGACAAATGGTTGGACGTCTGACTCCTGAGAATGGGAGGATATTTTAAAATGTCCTCATCTTTGAGCCCCTTGTGTATGTATAGCGATACCCCCAAAGGGGCCACTGGTTTTAACTGTTTCTTTCCTAATGAGTACGGAGGCCACCAGTCCACGCAAGCAACAGTACATTTAACTAGCTCCAATAAAGATTCTAGGGGATGTATTTTTAAAATGTATTACTTGCAGAGGACTTGGCATTGGATACTTCAAAACACTCATAAGTAGGGATGAGCTTCGTGTTCGAGTCGAACATACGTTCGACTCGAACATCGGCTGTTCGATCGTTCGACGAAGATCGAACGATTTGGGCCGTTCGCGCCAAATTCGAGTGACGCGAACGGCCCACAATGCACTACGCCATCGCAGTGTCATCCAGGCGCTGTGATTGGCCAAGCATGCACTGTGACCCCGCATGCTTGGCCAATCACAGCGCCGGCAGCGAGGAGAGCAATGATTGGCCACAGGCAGGATGCCTGTGGCAAATTATTGCTGATGGGGTTTAGTACACGCCCCACACTATAAAAGGCCGCCAGCGCGGCGGCCTTGTGTAGTGTGTTCCGGAGCAGGGAAAGAGAAGCATAGGCAGGGACAGTGCCATTATTTTTCCTTTACTATTCCTGGATTCCTTGTGTTTAGGGACAAATAAGGATAGGTAGGGAGAGTGTCAGTGACAGTGTGCTATTCTGTGCTAATCCTTGTTTGTAGGGACAGAGAGGTACAGTGAGGGAAAGTGTCAGTGTGCTATTCTGTTCTAAAACTATTTTGCTGAACCATATTTTCAATCCTTGAGTTGAGGGACAGAGAGGTACAGTGAGGGAAAGTGTCAGTGTGCTATTCTGTTCTAAAACTATTTTGCTGAACCATATTTTCAATCCTTGAGTTGAGGGACAGAGAGGTACAGTGAGTGAAACTGACAGTGTGCTATTCTGTTCTAAACCAATTTTGCTGTTCCATATTTTCAATCCTTGAGTTGAGGGACAGAGAGGTACAGTGAGTAAAACTGACAGTGTGCTATTCTGTTCTAAACCAATTTTGCTGTTCCATATTTTCAATCCTTGAGTTGAGGGACAGAGAGGTACAGTGAGTGAAACTGACAGTGTGCTATTCTGTTCTAAACCAAATTTGCTGTTCCATATTTTCAATCCTTGAGTTGAGGGACAGAGAGGTACAGTGAGTGAAACTGACAGTGTGCTATTCTGTTCTAAACCAATTTTGCTGTTACATATTTTCAATCCTTGAGTTGAGGGACAGAGAGGTACAGTGAGTGAAACTGACAGTGTGCTATTCTGTTCTAAACCAAATTTGCTGTTCCATATTTTCAATCCTTGAGTCGAGGGACAGAGAGGTACAGTGAGGGAAAGTGTCAGTGTGCTATTCTGTTCTAAAACTATTTTGCTGAACCATATTTTCAATCCTTGAGTTGAGGGACAGAGAGGTACAGTGAGTGAAACTGACAGTGTGCTATTCTGTTCTAAACCAAATTTGCTGTTCCATATTTTCAATCCTTGAGTTGAGGGACAGAGAGGTACAGTGAGGGAAAGTGTCAGTGTGCTATTCTGTTCTAAAACTATTTTGCTGAACCATATTTTCAATCCTTGAGTTGAGGGACAGAGAGGTACAGTGAGTGAAACTGACAGTGTGCTATTCTGTTCTAAACCAATTTTGCTGTTCCATATTTTCAATCCTTGAGTTGAGGGACAGAGAGGTACAGTGAGTGAAACTGACAGTGTGCTATTCTGTTCTAAACCAATTTTGCTGTTCCATATTTTCAATCCTTGAGTTGAGGGACAGAGAGGTACAGTGAGTGAAACTGACATTGTGCTATTCTGTTCTAAACCAAATTTGCTGTTCCATATTTTCAATCCTTGAGTTGAGGGACAGAGAGGTACAGTGAGGGAAAGTGTCAGTGTGCTATTCTGTTCTAAAACTATTTTGCTGAACCATATTTTCAATCCTTGAGTTGAGGGACAGAGAGGTACAGTGAGTGAAACTGACAGTGTGCTATTCTGTTCTAAACCAATTTTGCTGTTCCATATTTTCAATCCTTGAGTTGAGGGACAGAGAGGTACAGTGAGTGAAACTGACAGTGTGCTATTCTGTTCTAAACCAAATTTGCTGTTCCATATTTTCAATCCTTGAGTTGAGGGACAGAGAGGTACAGTGAGGGAAAGTGTCAGTGTGCTATTCTGTTCTAAAACTATTTTGCTGAACCATATTTTCAATCCTTGAGTTGAGGGACAGAGAGGTACAGTGAGTGAAACTGACAGTGTGCTATTCTGTTCTAAACCAATTTTGCTGTTCCATATTTTCAATCCTTGAGTTGAGGGACAGAGAGGTACAGTGAGTGAAACTGACAGTGTGCTATTCTGTTCTAAACCAATTTTGCTGTTCCATATTTTCAATCCTTGAGTTGAGGGACAGAGAGGTACAGTGAGTGAAACTGACAGTGTGCTATTCTGTTCTAAACCAAATTTGCTGTTCCATATTTTCAATCCTTGAGTTGAGGGACAGAGAGGTACAGTGAGGGAAAGTGTCAGTGTGCTATTCTGTTCTAAAACTATTTTGCTGAACCATATTTTCAATCCTTGAGTTGAGGGACAGAGAGGTACAGTGAGTGAAACTGACAGTGTGCTATTCTGTTCTAAACCAATTTTGCTGTTCCATATTTTCAATCCTTGAGTTGAGGGACAGAGAGGTACAGTGAGTGAAACTGACAGTGTGCTATTCTGTTCTAAACCAATTTTGCTGTTCCATATTTTCAATCCTTGAGTTGAGGGACAGAGAGGTACAGTGAGTGAAACTGACAGTGTGCTATTCTGTTCTAAACCAAATTTGCTGTTCCATATTTTCAATCCTTGAGTTGAGGGACAGAGAGGTACAGTGAGGGAAAGTGTCAGTGTGCTATTCTGTTCTAAAACTATTTTGCTGAACCATATTTTCAATCCTTGAGTTGAGGGACAGAGAGGTACAGTGAGTGAAACTGACAGTGTGCTATTCTGTTCTAAACCAATTTTGCTGTTCCATATTTTCAATCCTTGAGTTGAGGGACAGAGAGGTACAGTGAGTGAAACTGACAGTGTGCTATTCTGTTCTAAACCAATTTTGCTGTTCCATATTTTCAATCCTTGAGTTGAGGGACAGAGAGGTACAGTGAGTGAAACTGACAGTGTGCTATTCTGTTCTAAACCAATTTTGCTGTTCCATATTTTCAATCCTTGAGTTGAGGGACAGAGAGGTACAGTGAGGGAAAGTGTCAGTGTGCTATTCTGTTCTAAAACTATTTTGCTGAACCATATTTTCAATCCTTGAGTTGAGGGACAGAGAGGTACAGTGAGTGAAACTGACAGTGTGCTATTCTGTTCTAAACCAATTTTGCTGTTCCATATTTTCAATCCTTGAGTTGAGGGACAGAGAGGTACAGTGAGTGAAACTGACAGTGTGCTATTCTGTTCTAAACCAAATTTGCTGTTCCATATTTTCAATCCTTGAGTTGAGGGACAGAGAGGTACAGTGAGTGAAACTGACAGTGTGCTATTCTGTTCTAAACCAAATTTGCTGTTCCATATTTTCAATCCTTGAGTTGAGGGACAGAGAGGGATAGGCAGGGGACAGTGTCAGTGTCATTGTTGCTAAGCCTCCTGCACAATATACACCTGAAGGTAGCCCTTATTGCTGTTTTTCCCATCTCCCTGCAGGCCATCCATTAAAATGTCAGGAAGGCAACCAAGGAGAGGCAGACAGTCAGGAGGCAAAAAAAGAGGGCAAGCAGGCTCTGTGTCTGGGGGCAACAGTGCTGGTCGTGTACGCGGTGCATTGTCATCAGCACATGGCCATGGGATACGCTTGTCCTTGTTTTCGGCAGCTGGACATGTTGAGCCACATCATGCCGAAGACTTGGTAGAGTGGATGACCAAGCCCACCTCATCCTCCTTATCCTCTCTCACCCAGGCTCAGGGTACTGGCAAAGCAGCTGCCAAAGCGTCCTCTTCTCTGGTATCATTATCTTCATTAGTCAATCCTTCCCTAGACCCACCATGCCCTCCTCCTGAGGAGTCCTCCGAACTGTTTGAGCACAGTGTTGGGTACATGCTCCAGGAGGATGCCCAGCGTTTGGAAGGATCTGATGATGATACCCAGCTAGAGGAAGGCAGCAGCGTGAGAGCAGAGAGAGGGGATGCTCAAGAAGGACACCAATCTGGCAGTCATGCTCCAGCAGCTGCAGCATACTGCCAGATTGGCTCCAGTGATGAGGAGGGAGGGGATGATGAGGTCACTGACTCCACGTGGGTGCCTAATAGGAGAGAGGAGGAGGAGGATGAGGAGGAGGCACATCTCCAACGAGGCAGGATGCCCTTGAGTGGCCAGCGTATGGGCAGCACACCAACGGAATCACACCGCAGAGCTCCGCCTGTGCAGGGCGCTGCCTCTGCCCGTCATTCAAAAAGTTCTTTGGTGTGGGCCTTTTTTGAGGCGAGTGCATCAGATCGCACAGCTGCTGTTTGCAACATATGTCTCAAGCGTATATCGCGTGGCCAAAACATCAGCCGCTTGGGCACCACATGCTTGATCAGACATATGTTGACCTGCCATGCAGCTCGTTGGCAAGCCTACCTTAAAGACCCACACCAAAGAACAAAGCTGACCTCTTCTTGCACCGCATCAGCTGGGATCTCCAACCCCAGTATACCTTCAGTCCTCTCTGAAACCTGCTCTGAGAGGAATGAAGGTGTAGAATTAGGTGTGTCACAGCCAAGTACTTGCGGGCACTCTGCTAGCAGTACACCGACGTCCGATTCTAGCAGGCAAATTTCCCTGCCCCAGCTGCTGGACCGTCGAAAGAAGTTCACTCCCAGCCATCCACATGCCCAGCGGTTGAATGCTAGCTTGGCTAAATTGCTAGCGCTTCAACTGCTGCCTTTTCAGTTGATAGACTCGGCCCCCTTCCGTGAGTTTGTGCAATGTGCGGTTCCTCGGTGGCAGGTTCCCAAACACCACTTTTTCGCACGGAAGGCTATTCCGGCTCTCTACAGGCATGTGGAAGGCAATGTCTTGGCCTCGCTGGACAGGGCGGTCAGCGGCAAGGTGCATATTACAGCTGACTCATGGTCCAGCAGGCATGGACAGGGACGTTACCTTTCTTTCACGGCCCATTGGGTCACTCTTTTGGCAGCTGGGAAGGATGCAGGACAAGGTGCAGTAGTGTTCGAGGTTGTTCCACCGCCACGCCTCCAAAATGCTACTACTGGTTGTGACACACCTCTCTCCTCCACCCCTCCTCTTCTTCTTCCTCCATGGCCTCTTCCTGTGGTTTGTCCTCGGAACCAGCGGTGCTCCGTAGGCGTTCAAGGGGCTACGCAAGTACGCAGGCAAAAAGATGCCATGCCGTGCTTGCGCTGGTGTGTTTGGGGGACAGGAGCCACACTGGGGCAGAGGTCCTGTCTGCTCTGCAGGGGCAGGCCGAGAGGTGGTTGACGCCACGCCAGCTTAAGCCAGGAATGGTGGTTTGCGACAATGGCACCAACCTCCTCTCCGCCCTCCGACAGGGACAACTGACCCATGTGCCCTGTATGGCTCACGTCCTTAACCTGGTGGTGCAGCGGTTCTTGGGCAGGTACCCGGGCTTACAGGATGTCCTGAGGCAGGCCAGGAAAGTCTGTGTGCATTTCCGCAGATCTTATAATGCCAGTGCTCGCCTGGCTGAGCTTCAAAAGGAGTTGAACCTGCCCAAGAACCGCCTTATATGTGACATGCCCACCAGGTGGAACTCAACGTTGGCCATGCTGCAGTGGCTGCACACGCAGCAGAGGGCCATCAATGATTACCTGTGCGACTACGGCACCAGGACAGGGTCAGGGGAGCTCGGGTTTTTTTCACCACGCCAGTGGGGCATGATCAGGGATGCATGCACTGTCCTGGCACCATTTGAGGAGGCCACGAGGATGGTGAGCAGTGACAGTGCATGCATCAGTGACACTGTACCTCTTGTCCACCTGTTGGAGCACACGCTGCGTGGAATAATGGACAGGGCACTTGAGGCAGAACAGAGGCAGGAAGAGGAGGACTTCCTTGCCTCTCAAGGCCCCCTTTACCCAGACAGTGTTCCTTCTGTCCCACCCATCGCACAGGAAGAGGAGGAGGAGGAGGAGGAGGATTGTGTCAGCATGGAGGTGGAGGCTGGCACTCAGCATCATCAGCAGCAGTCTTTTAGGGATGATTTACAGTCCCAAGAAACCAGTGGACTTGTACGTGGCTGGGAGGAGGTGGCTGCGGATCATGTCGTCCTTAGTGACCCAGAGGACTCCGGACTGAATGCCTCAGCTAACCTACGCTGCATGGCCTCCCTGATCCTGCAAAGTCTGCGGAAGGATCCTCGTATTCTTCGGATCAAGGAGAGGGACCATTACTGGCTGGCCACTCTCCTTGATCCACGGTACAAGGGTAAGGTTGCGGACCTTATCGTACCGTCGCAGAGGGAGCAGAGGATGAGACAACTCTGGGAGGCCTTGCAGAAAGGTCTGTGCAACGCTTTCCCAGAGACTGGGAGGTTACAAACTCCTGGTCCTGGACAACGAGTTGCTGAGGCTTCGGGCAGTCAAAGAAGGAGCGGTGGGGAAGGTGGCCGTCTGACCGATGCGTTCAGACAATTCTTTAGTCCGCAGCCCCAAAGTATGATCGGTTCCAGCAACCATCGCCAGCGTCTGATATACATGGTCCAGGAATACCTAGGGGCAAGGTCAGACTTGGACACCTTCCCCACCGAAAATCCTCTGGCTTACTGGGTCTTGAGGATGGATCACTGGCCAGAGCTTGCACAGTATGCAATTGAGCTACTAGCCTGTCCTGCATCCAGCGTTCTTTCAGAACGCACATTCAGTGCTGCTGGAGGATTTGTCACGGATCACAGGGTGCGCCTGTCCACCGACTCGGTTGATCGACTGACTTTCATCAAGATGAACCAGTCTTGGATCACCACCAGCTACCACACACCAGATGCTGATATAACAGACTAATTGATTTTAAAATGTCACATCCCTTCAAGACTGATGCTGATGCTGAGTGCCTGTGCTGTTATGTTGACTGGCTATCCTCCTCCTCCTCCTCAATGATACGATTAACGATGATAGCTTGGAAGATCATTTTGGTTTATGGGTGACGCCACCAGTGGCTAAGGCCCAATTTTTCAGCCCCTGTTTAACAGGGGCGTGTAATTAAAATTTTTAATGCAATACTTTGCAACAGGCCTCATTGCTGTGCTCCAAATACAGTATCTGTGAGGGGTTGCAGTGTTGTGCCACCAGTGCCTAAGGCCCAATTTTTCAGCCCCTGTTCAACAGGGGCATGCAATTATAATTATTGATCTAATAATTCACAGCAGGGCCCATTGCTGCGCCCACCAAGAGTAACTGTCAGGCCTTACAGTGTTGTGGCACCAGCACCACCATCAAAGGCCCAATTTTTACTACCACTGATCAACAATTATATGTTATTACAATTCCTGATATTATACTTGACAGCAGGGCGTTCCAGCACCCACCAAGAATAACTGTGAGTGCTTTCAGTGTTGTGCCAACACCAACACCTAAGGGGCCAATTTCTGCAGAGTATATACGGAAGGTCCCTACTTTCAAACATCCAACTTACAAACTACTACTACTTGCAAACGGAAGAAGACAACAGGAAGTGAGAGGAAATCTACCCCTTGGAAGGAAAATTCTCTCCTTTAAGAATTAATATGGGAGAAAGGTGTCTCCTCTCTACTGATGCTTTATCACCAATCCTTGTTTCAATAAAAACACCACATTTCAAAAACAGTTGTCATTGGGACGCAAAGTGAGGTGAAATGTTCTGAACAGGGGCACAGACAGCAAAAAAAATGTGACAGGGGTGATAACCGTTCCCTATGTTTTACAAAAAACTAAAAAAAAGGAATTTGCCATGGAGCTCCACTTAAACAATGCAGCTGTTCAAAATTATAAACAGATTCTACATAAGAACAAACCTACAGTCCCTGTCTTGTATGCACCGCCTGTATACGGCTGTTCAGAGTATATAGGTCCTTTTTTATTTTGTGTGCGGGGTTCCCCTTAATATCCATACAAGACCCAAAGGGGCTGGTAATGGGCTGGGGTAGATAACGAAGGAAAGGTTTCCCCAGGGGTTTTTTCTAGGCAGCAAGACATTGGAAAGATTGTATACATATGTTGGATAAATAAAGAAATTGGAAATAAAATAAGTACATTTATTGAAATACAAGCCCTGGTTCATGATACAATCAACAGCACAAAACATCACTCAATGACAGAAAAGCCTCCAGGAGAACATGACTGGTCAGTTATATGCGATATTAATATCCAAATGAACACCCCAATGCATTTCGACCCTTGGGGTCTTCTTCAGGGGGTTTAGGGTTCTAGGAAGATATATTAGAAGATAAAATTAATAAAATTAAATTCTGACCATTTAACAGTATATCAAAATATCATTGTATCATTTAAAGTTGTACAAAGACATGTATCTCCATGTGCATGGAGGTGTGTTTACCATTAAATAAATGCAAAGGTGGGGATGCATCACACAGACCAGATGGCTTGAACCGTTCGCGCCCGACAACCCACCGGCTCTGCACGTCCCCTCCGCACCCACCAGGCAGATCCATAGTCCATCGGGCTTACAGGGAGCCAAGCATTTGGAGCCACAGGGGAGAGTGGGGGGGGGGGGTTGGGCAAGGCACCTGCAACTGGACATGGGGAAAACTTAGTCGAGTATATATGTAAATAAATATTTTGTATAGTTTTTATAATTGTGAACTGGCACATATTAAGTTAGATAATTATTCATGTTGGTTAAACCTATAGGTTTAATTGCCTGGTTTCACCATTAGTTTAGATGGTTTGTAGTTAAATTAATCTGTATTGGACCTGAATTAGATGAATTAATATAATCTAAATAGAATGGTGTTGATGTTCAATAGTAGAAGTGGGTGTACTTACTGTGCTAAAGTGTGCTTAGTAATGGGGGAAATTCTGAAAGTATGCTAAACAAGTGATACAAAAAAAAGGGAGTGAGGTGAAACAGCAAATTGTGAATAGGCTAGATTGGATTGTGATGGAGGTTGTAAAGGTATTGGGACTAGTGCATGGAATGCCTGTGTGAGTGTATCAATTATAATGAGTAAACAAATGCTAACTACCAGTATTGGAATAAGATGAATAAACCTGCTCTTTACAGCAATGGAAGAGACGTAGTTGAGTTATATATTAACGGGATTGGACAATATTAAAGTAGTTAGCCCCAATTGGAGACAAAACTCAAAAAAGTATTAATAGGGTACCAGTATCAGCCGAACTAACATGTTTAAGGTTATATGCTTATCTAATGCTTACTTGTTCTTATGATGTGCAGTGGCAGCATTGCCAGGATCGACTAAAGATCATCTGGGAGCCACCACTTAAATTAGATCCCCGTTGATTGCACATGAGCTGCAGGTGCCAACCTCCTCCCCACCAGACCTCCCCTGCTTGCTCCTGCCACTGATTGAGCGGCGTCTACGTGGCCCCCTCGGCGTTCCGGAAGGCGTGAGCCCCGGCAACTGCCGTCACCTCCGACGCAAAAGCGTGACGTCATGACGGCGCGCACGCCCGCGGAAAACCCGCGCATGCGCTCGCGTCATCGTTGACAGTCCGGTGGTGATCAGGGGACGCCGCCGGCACGGAGGAGGCTCCCCACGATGGCCCCTGGGGAGGGCTCCACCGTGGGAAACACAAGGGGAGAACTGCAAAGGGAAATGCGTCCCCCCACCGTGCCGGGAAGTCGGATGGAGAAGGGGATCAATTGCCCGGTGCCACCGAGCCAGGCGCAGTGAACCGATGGAGGACGGGCGCAGAATGGCAAACTGAAATGTTCAAATGATTGTGTACAAAGTTATATACAAAATTGGTGGTCACATGTTCATATATTTATATGTTTAATTTTTGTTTAATTGTTGACAGAGCTGAAGGCATATTGGTTTAACCAAATTAATGAGGAATGGGGAGGGAAGAGTGAATGTCTTCCTTCATCCCAGGAGTGTATCCTCCTAAGCCTAGATAAGACAATCTATTTCAGCTACATCCTCAAGCAATAGGAATATGCCTCAGCTCTTATTAGGTCTCTCATGTGTTTGGAAGGGGAACGGGTGTTTAACCACCCAAAAGGCCAGAACGGAAGAGAAAAACACATATGTGAGAGTACCCGGGGCTGCACAACCCAAGAAGTGTACATAACGAAGGAAAGGTTTCCCCAGGGGTTTTTTCTAGGCAGCAAGACATTGGAAAGATTGTATACATATGTTGGATAAATAAAGAAATTGGAAATAAAATAAGTACATTTATTGAAATACAAGCCCTGGTTCATGATACAATCAACAGCACAAAACATCACTCAATGACAGAAAAGCCTCCAGGAGAACATGACTGGTCAGTTATATGCGATATTAATATCCAAATGAACACCCCAATGCATTTCGACCCTTGGGGTCTTCTTCAGGGGGTTTAGGGTTCTAGGAAGATATATTAGAAGATAAAATTAATAAAATTAAATTCAGACCATTTAACAGTATATCAAAATATCATTGTATCATTTAAAGTTGTACAAAGATATGTATCTCCATGTGCATGGAGGTGTGTTTACCATTAAATAAATGCAAAGGTGGGGATGCATCACACAGACCAGATGGCTTGAACCGTTCGCGCCCGACAACCCACCGGCTCTGCACGTCCCCTCCGCACCCACCAGGCAGATCCATAGTCCATCGGGCTTACAGGGAGCCAAGCATTTGGAGCCACAGGGGAGAGTGGGGGGGGGGGGGGGGGTTGGGCAAGGCACCTGCAACTGGACATGGGGAAAACTTAGTCGAGTATATATGTAAATAAATATTTTGTATAGTTTTTATAATTGTGAACTGGCACATATTAAGTTAGATAATTATTCATGTTGGTTAAACCTATAGGTTTAATTGCCTGGTTTCACCATTAGTTTAGATGGTTTGTAGTTAAATTAATCTGTATTGGACCTGAATTAGATGAATTAATATAATCTAAATAGAATGGTGTTGATGTTCAATAGTAGAAGTGGGTGTACTTACTGTGCTAAAGTGTGCTTAGTAATGGGGGAAATTCTGAAAGTATGCTAAACAAGTGATACAAAAAAAAGGGAGTGAGGTGAAACAGCAAATTGTGAATAGGCTAGATTGGATTGTGATGGAGGTTGTAAAGGTATTGGGACTAGTGCATGGAATGCCTGTGTGAGTGTATCAATTATAATGAGTAAACAAATGCTAACTACCAGTATTGGAATAAGATGAATAAACCTGCTCTTTACAGCAATGGAAGAGACGTAGTTGAGTTATATATTAACGGGATTGGACAATATTAAAGTAGTTAGCCCCAATTGGAGACAAAACTCAAAAAAGTATTAATAGGGTACCAGTATCAGCCGAACTAACATGTTTAAGGTTATATGCTTATCTAATGCTTACTTGTTCTTATGATGTGCAGTGGCAGCATTGCCAGGATCGACTAAAGATCATCTGGGAGCCACCACTTAAATTAGATCCCCGTTGATTGCACATGAGCTGCAGGTGCCAACCTCCTCCCCACCAGACCTCCCCTGCTTGCTCCTGCCACTGATTGAGCGGCGTCTACGTGGCCCCCTCGGCGTTCCGGAAGGCGTGAGCCCCGGCAACTGCCGTCACCTCCGACGCAAAAGCGTGACGTCATGACGGCGCGCACGCCCGCGGAAAACCCGCGCATGCGCTCGCGTCATCGTTGACAGTCCGGTGGTGATCAGGGGACGCCGCCGGCACGGAGGAGGCTCCCCACGATGGCCCCTGGGGAGGGCTCCACCGTGGGAAACACAAGGGGAGAACTGCAAAGGGAAATGCGTCCCCCCACCGTGCCGGGAAGTCGGATGGAGAAGGGGATCAATTGCCCGGTGCCACCGAGCCAGGCGCAGTGAACCGATGGAGGACGGGCGCAGAATGGCAAACTGAAATGTTCAAATGATTGTGTACAAAGTTATATACAAAATTGGTGGTCACATGTTCATATATTTATATGTTTAATTTTTGTTTAATTGTTGACAGAGCTGAAGGCATATTGGTTCAACCAAATTAATGAGGAATGGGGAGGGAAGAGTGAATGTCTTCCTTCATCCCAGGAGTGTATCCTCCTAAGCCTAGATAAGACAATCTATTTCAGCTACATCCTCAAGCAATAGGAATATGCCTCAGCTCTTATTAGGTCTCTCATGTGTTTGGAAGGGGAACGGGTGTTTAACCACCCAAAAGGCCAGAACGGAAGAGAAAAACACATATGTGAGAGTACCCGGGGCTGCACAACCCAAGAAGTGTACATAACGAAGGAAAGGTTTCCCCAGGGGTTTTTTCTAGGCAGCAAGACATTGGAAAGATTGTATACATATGTTGGATAAATAAAGAAATTGGAAATAAAATAAGTACATTTATTGAAATACAAGCCCTGGTTCATGATACAATCAACAGCACAAAACATCACTCAATGACAGAAAAGCCTCCAGGAGAACATGACTGGTCAGTTATATGCGATATTAATATCCAAATGAACACCCCAATGCATTTCGACCCTTGGGGTCTTCTTCAGGGGGTTTAGGGTTCTAGGAAGATATATTAGAAGATAAAATTAATAAAATTAAATTCAGACCATTTAACAGTATATCAAAATATCATTGTATCATTTAAAGTTGTACAAAGACATGTATCTCCATGTGCATGGAGGTGTGTTTACCATTAAATAAATGCAAAGGTGGGGATGCATCACACAGACCAGATGGCTTGAACCGTTCGCGCCCGACAACCCACCGGCTCTGCACGTCCCCTCCGCACCCACCAGGCAGATCCATAGTCCATCGGGCTTACAGGGAGCCAAGCATTTGGAGCCACAGGGGAGAGTGGGGGGGGGGGGGTTGGGCAAGGCACCTGCAACTGGACATGGGGAAAACTTAGTCGAGTATATATGTAAATAAATATTTTGTATAGTTTTTATAATTGTGAACTGGCACATATTAAGTTAGATAATTATTCATGTTGGTTAAACCTATAGGTTTAATTGCCTGGTTTCACCATTAGTTTAGATGGTTTGTAGTTAAATTAATCTGTATTGGACCTGAATTAGATGAATTAATATAATCTAAATAGAATGGTGTTGATGTTCAATAGTAGAAGTGGGTGTACTTACTGTGCTAAAGTGTGCTTAGTAATGGGGGAAATTCTGAAAGTATGCTAAACAAGTGATACAAAAAAAAGGGAGTGAGGTGAAACAGCAAATTGTGAATAGGCTAGATTGGATTGTGATGGAGGTTGTAAAGGTATTGGGACTAGTGCATGGAATGCCTGTGTGAGTGTATCAATTATAATGAGTAAACAAATGCTAACTACCAGTATTGGAATAAGATGAATAAACCTGCTCTTTACAGCAATGGAAGAGACGTAGTTGAGTTATATATTAACGGGATTGGACAATATTAAAGTAGTTAGCCCCAATTGGAGACAAAACTCAAAAAAGTATTAATAGGGTACCAGTATCAGCCGAACTAACATGTTTAAGGTTATATGCTTATCTAATGCTTACTTGTTCTTATGATGTGCAGTGGCAGCATTGCCAGGATCGACTAAAGATCATCTGGGAGCCACCACTTAAATTAGATCCCCGTTGATTGCACATGAGCTGCAGGTGCCAACCTCCTCCCCACCAGACCTCCCCTGCTTGCTCCTGCCACTGATTGAGCGGCGTCTACGTGGCCCCCTCGGCGTTCCGGAAGGCGTGAGCCCCGGCAACTGCCGTCACCTCCGACGCAAAAGCGTGACGTCATGACGGCGCGCACGCCCGCGGAAAACCCGCGCATGCGCTCGCGTCATCGTTGACAGTCCGGTGGTGATCAGGGGACGCCGCCGGCACAGAGGAGGCTCCCCACGATGGCCCCTGGGGAGGGCTCCACCGTGGGAAACACAAGGGGAGAACTGCAAAGGGAAATGCGTCCCCCCACCGTGCCGGGAAGTCGGATGGAGAAGGGGATCAATTGCCCGGTGCCACCGAGCCAGGCGCAGTGAACCGATGGAGGACGGGCGCAGAATGGCAAACTGAAATGTTCAAATGATTGTGTACAAAGTTATATACAAAATTGGTGGTCACATGTTCATATATTTATATGTTTAATTTTTGTTTAATTGTTGACAGAGCTGAAGGCATATTGGTTCAACCAAATTAATGAGGAGGGAAGAGTGAATGTCTTCCTTCATCCCAGGAGTGTATCCTCCTAAGCCTAGATAAGACAATCTATTTCAGCTACATCCTCAAGCAATAGGAATATGCCTCAGCTCTTATTAGGTCTCTCATGTGTTTGGAAGGGGAACGGGTGTTTAACCACCCAAAAGGCCAGAACGGAAGAGAAAAACACATATGTGAGAGTACCCGGGGCTGCACAACCCAAGAAGTGTACATAACGAAGGAAAGGTTTCCCCAGGGGTTTTTTCTAGGCAGCAAGACATTGGAAAGATTGTATACATATGTTGGATAAATAAAGAAATTGGAAATAAAATAAGTACATTTATTGAAATACAAGCCCTGGTTCATGATACAATCAACAGCACAAAACATCACTCAATGACAGAAAAGCCTCCAGGAGAACATGACTGGTCAGTTATATGCGATATTAATATCCAAATGAACACCCCAATGCATTTCGACCCTTGGGGTCTTCTTCAGGGGGTTTAGGGTTCTAGGAAGATATATTAGAAGATAAAATTAATAAAATTAAATTCAGACCATTTAACAGTATATCAAAATATCATTGTATCATTTAAAGTTGTACAAAGACATGTATCTCCATGTGCATGGAGGTGTGTTTACCATTAAATAAATGCAAAGGTGGGGATGCATCACACAGACCAGATGGCTTGAACCGTTCGCGCCCGACAACCCACCGGCTCTGCACGTCCCCTCCGCACCCACCAGGCAGATCCATAGTCCATCGGGCTTACAGGGAGCCAAGCATTTGGAGCCACAGGGGAGAGTGGGGGGGGGGGGGTTGGGCAAGGCACCTGCAACTGGACATGGGGAAAACTTAGTCGAGTATATATGTAAATAAATATTTTGTATAGTTTTTATAATTGTGAACTGGCACATATTAAGTTAGATAATTATTCATGTTGGTTAAACCTATAGGTTTAATTGCCTGGTTTCACCATTAGTTTAGATGGTTTGTAGTTAAATTAATCTGTATTGGGCTGGGGTAGGGGGGGGGGGGTTGATGGGGTAGCTATGCCATTTTTCCTAAAGATTTTCATCCATATTACCGGGACCAGACATTGCATTAAAGCCGCAAGCAGTTTTAAATTACTTTTTTCCCTTTACAAATGTTATTTTGTGCAGGGACAGTTCTAAACACGGGAAACACGTGGCACTTCACAGGCATACTTTAGACACCCCCCAGGTACAATATTTAAAGGAATATTTGACTTTTTTTTTTCACTTTATGCATCATTAAAATGACTGCTCCCGGAAAACGTCCGTTTTTAAAACTTCTTTTTGCATTGATACATGTCCCCTGGTGCAGAAGCCGGGTTCCCAAACTCTGTTTCGGACAATAACATGGATAATAGTCGTTATAATTAGCACTTTAGAATCCGAACGTTCGCATCCATTGTATTTAATAGGGTTCTAATGTTCGTGCGAACTTTCGGTCCGTTCGCGGGTTCTGGTGCGAACCGAACCCGGGGGTGTTCGGCTCATCACTACTCATAAGTAGCAGTGTTTAGAAGACAATCTTTACTATCATTATTAGTATTAATTGTGTACAGTCCTAGGCCCCACAGCTGAAGACAAAGAGGCAAATTCTAGTTACCGTGCGTTAGTGTGCAACTATCGGCGCCCAGGGCAGAGCCCAGTACACAATCTCAGGGATCAGCTTCAAGTCACTACTGACAAGTCCCCAGGACAGCTGCCTTCTTCCAGGTTCCTCTGGACACAACACAGTGAGCAAGATGGTGCCTCCCTGGTGGTGATTTTCTGTAGTAAGCTCTGAGCAAAGTCCACTTGAGCCATGGATCCTAGCGCCTCTGTAGCCTCCTTGAACAGTTGTTTAGTACATGGGCTGCCAAATAGCCAGAATCCCCTGCATCTCTGGAACCCTCTGGGGAGAAGGAACCTTGCTCTCCAGTGCCTCAGACTATATATCTACACCCTGGAGACTTGCCCTCCAGAGATTGGCCAGAACCCAATAAATAGTCAGGGTGGGCAATTTGAATCTCCTGCCCTAAGCTTTGGAAGCTTCTTCCAGAGGCGGTGGAAACAGTCAAACTCCCAGCCTGTGAGACCGTGAACAGGCCAGACTAATCAATTACTGCCCCCCTAATTAGAGGTGTGCACTGTGGTCACTGAGTTATTGATTGGACACAGCAATTCACAGGGTGGTGTACAGGGTCACTTTCATTGTACCATGGGATTACTGCTGCCAATCATAGAGATCACGCATATAAGAAAAGACTGCAAGTTGTAGCCAGCTGTACTGGTATTGAGACACCATACTGGTGCGGGTATTTATCAAGAAAAATGTCTGTCTTTACTGGCATACAGTGTCACCAGAGCAGCCAGCCAGTGTCCCTGATCACCAGACAGAAAAGTACAGTGTCACTATGGTGACATTGTATGGGATTGGCTAGTGATCAGCAACAGTGTTCCTGATTACTGCCTCGCCATGCCCAGTGTCACAAAATCAGTGTAAGCCAACAACAGTGTTCCTGATCATTGCCACATCAGTCACAGTATCTCCAGACCAGTGCAAGCCAGCAACAGTGTTCCTGATCAATACCACACCAGGTTCAGTGTCACCAGACCAGTGTACACCAACAACAGTGTTCCTGATCCATGCCACAACAGTCCCAGTGTAGCCAAGAGCCAGTAATAGTGATGAGCCGAACACCCCCGGGTTCGGTTCGCACCAGAACCCGCGAACGGACCGAAAGTTCGAACGAACATTAGAACCCTATTAAATACAATGGATGCGAACGTTCGAATTCTAAAGTGCTAATTATAACAACTATTATGCATGTTATTGTCCTAAAAAGGGTTTGGGAACCCGGGTTCTGCACCAGGGGACATGTATCAATGCAAAAAGAAGTTTTAAAAACGGTCGTTTTTCGGGAGCAGTCATTTTAATGATGCATAAAGTGAAAAAAAAAAAGTCAAATATTCCTTTAAATATCGTACCTGGGGGGTGTCTAAAGTATGCCTGTGAAGTGCCACGTGTTTCCCGTGTTTAGAACTGTCCCTGCACAAAATGACACTTCTAAAGGAAAAAAAAGCCATTTAAAACTGCTTGCGGCTTTAATGTAATGTCTGGTCCCGGTAATATGGATGAAATTCTTTAAGAAAAATGGCATAGCTACCCCATGACCCCCCCCCCTACCCCAGCCCATTACCAGCCCCTTTGGGTCTTGTATGGATATTAAGGGGAACCCCGCACATAAAATAAAAAAGGCCCTATATACTCTGAACAGCCCTATACAGGCGGTGCATACAAGACAGGGACTGTAGGTTTGTTCTTATGTAGAGTCTGTTTGTAATTTTGAACAGGTACATTGTTGAAGTGTAGCTCCAGACCAAAAATCTATTTTTAAACTTTTTGGAAAACATAGGTAAGGGTTATCACCCCTGTAACATTTGTTTTGCTGTCTGTGCCCCTGTTCAGAACATTTCACCTCACTTTCCGTCCCAATGACAACTCTTTTTGAAATGTGGTCTTTTTCTTGAAACAAGGATTGCTGATAAAGCATCAGTACAGAGGAGACACCTTTCTCCCATATTTATTCTTACAGGAGAGAATTTTCCTTCCTAGTGGTAGATTTCCTCTCACTTCCTGTTGTCTTCTTGCGTTTGCAAGTAGGAGTCGTTTGTAAGTTGGATGTTTGAAAGTAGGGACCTGCCGTATATACTCTGCAGAAATAGGCCCCTTAGTTGTTGGTGTTGGCACAACACTGTAAGCACTCACAGTTACTCTTGGTTGGTGCTGGAACGCCCTGCTGTCAACTATTATATCAGGAATTTTAATTACATATAATTGTTGAACAGTGGTAGTAAAAATTGGGCCTTTGATGGTGGTGCTGGTGCCACAACACTGTAAGCCCTGACAGTTACTCTTGGTGGGTGCAGCAATGGGCCCTGCTGTGAATTATTAGATCAAGAATTGTAATTACATGCCCCTGTTGAACAGGGGCTGAAAAATTGGGCCTTAGGCACTGGTGGCACAACACTGCAACCCCTCACAGATACTGTACTTGGAGCACAGCAATGAGCCCTGTTGCAAAGTATTGCTTCAAAAATTGTAATGACACGCCCCTGTTAAACAGGGGCTGAAAAATTGGGCCTTAGGCACTGGTGGCACAACACTGCAACTCCTCACAGATACTGTACTTGGAGCACAGCAATGAGCCCTGTTGCAAAGTATTGCTTCAAAAATTGTAATGACACGCCCCTGTTAAACAGGGGCTGAAAAATTGGGCCTTAGGCACTGGTGGCACAACACTGCAACTCCTCACAGATACTGTACTTGGAGCACAGCAATGAGCCCTGTTGCAAAGTATTGCTTCAAAAATTGTAATTACACGCCCCTGTTAAACAGGGGCTGAAAAATTGGGCGTTAGGCACTGGTGGCGGCACCCATAAACAAAAATGATCTTACAAGCTATCATCATCAATCGTATCATTGAGGACTCGGAGGAGGAGGATAGCCAGTCAACATAACAGCACAGGCACTCAGCATCAGCATCAGTCTTGAAGGGATGTGACATGTTAAAATCAATTAGTCTGTTATATCAGCATCAGGTGTGTGGTAGCTGGTGGTGATCCAAGACTGGTTCATCTTGATGAAAGTCAGTCGATCAACCGAGTCGGTGGACAGGCGCACCCTGTGATCCGTGACAAATCCTCCAGCAGCACTGAATGTGCGTTCCGAAAGAACGCTGGATGCAGGACAGGCCAGTAGCTCAATTGCATACTGTGCAAGCTCTGGCCAGTGATCCATCCTCAAGACCCAGTAAGCCAGAGGATTTTCGGTGGGGAAGGTGTCCAAGTCTGACCTTGCCCCTAGATATTCCTGCACCATGTTTATCAGACGCTGGCGATGGTTGCTGGAACCGATCATACTTTGGGGCTGCGGACTAAAGAATTGTCTGAACGCATCGGTCAGACGGCCACCTTCCCCACCGCTCCTTCTTTGACTGGCCGAAGCCTCAGCAACTCGTTGTCCAGGACCAGGAGTTTGCAACCTCCCAGTCTCTGGGAACGCGTTGCACAGACCTTTCTGCAAGGCCTCCCGGAGTTGTCTCATCCTCTGCTCCCTCTGCGACGGTAACATAAGGTCCGCAACCTTACCCTTGTACCGTGGATCAAGGAGAGTGGCCAGCCAGTAATGGTCCCTCTCCTTGATCCGAAGAATACGAGGATCCTTCCGCAGACTTTGCAGGATCAGGGAGGCCATGCAGCGTAGGTTTGCTGAGGCATTCGCTCCGGAGTCCTCTGGGTCACTAAGGACGACATGATCCGCAGCCACCTCCTCCCAGCCACGTACAAGTCCACTGGTTTCTTGGGACTGTAAATCATCCCTAAAAGACTGCTGCTGATGATGCTGAGTGCCAGCCTCCACCTCCATGCTGACACAATCCTCCTCCTCCTCCTCCTCCTCCTCTTCCTGTGCGATGGGTGGGACAGAAGGAACACTGTCTGGGTAAAGGGGGCCTTGAGAGGCAAGGAAGTCCTCCTCTTCCTGCCTCTGTTCTGCCTCAAGTGCCCTGTCCATTATTCCACGCAGCGTGTGCTCCAACAGGTGGACAAGAGGTACAGTGTCACTGATGCATGCACTGTCACTGCTCACCATCCTCGTGGCCTCCTCAAATGGTGCCAGGACAGTGCATGCATCCCTGATCATGCCCCACTGGCGTGGAGAAAAAAAACCAAGCTCCCCTGACCCTGTCCTGGTGCCGTAGTCGCACAGGTACTCATTGATGGCCCTCTGCTGCGTGTGCAGCCGCTGCAGCATGGCCAACGTTGAGTTCCACCTGGTGGGCATGTCACATATAAGGCGGTTCTTGGGCAGGTTCAACTCCTTTTGCAGCTCAGCCAGGCGAGCACTGGCATTATAAGATCTGCGGAAATGCACACAGACTTTCCTGGCCTGCCTCAGGACATCCTGTAAGCCCGGGTACCTGCCCAAGAAGCGCTGCACCACCAGGTTAAGGACGTGAGCCACACAGGGCACATGGGTCAGTTGTCCCTGTCGGAGGGCGGAGAGGAGGTTGGTGCCATTGTCGCAAACCACCATTCCTGGCTTAAGCTGGCGTGGCGTCAACCACCTCTCGGCCTGGCCCTGCAGAGCAGACAGGACCTCTGCCCCAGTGTGGCTTCTGTCCCCCAAACACACCAGCGCAAGCACGGCATGGCATCTTTTTGCCTGCGTACTTGCGTAGCCCCGTGAACGGCTACGGAGCACCGCTGGTTCATAGGACAAACCACAGGAAGAGGCCATGGAGGAAGAAGAAGAGGAGGGGGTGGAGGAGAGAGGTGTGTCACAACCAGTAGTAGCATTTTGGAGGCGTGGCGGTGGGACAACCTCCAACACTACTGCACCTTGTCCTGAATCCTTCCCAGCTGCCAAAAGAGTGACCCAATGGGCCGTGAAAGAAAGGTAACGTCCCTGTCCATGCCTGCTGGACCATGAGTCAGCGGTAATATGCACCTTACCGCTGACCGCCCTGTCCAGCGAGGCCAAGACATTGCCTTCCACATGCCGGTAGAGAGCCGGAATAGCCTTCCGTGAGAAAAAGTGGCGTTTGGGAACCTGCCACTGAGGAACCGCACATTGCACAAACTCACGGAAGGGGGCCGAGTCTACCAACTGAAAAGGCAGCAGTTGAAGCGCTAGCAATTTAGCCAAGCTAGCATTCAACCGCTGGGCATGTGGATGGCTGGGAGTGAACTTCTTTCGACGGTCCAGCAGCTGGGGCAGGGAAATTTGCCTGCTAGAATCGGACGTCGGTGTACTGCTAGCAGAGTGGGCGCAAGTACTTGGCTGTGACACACCTAATTCTACACCTTCATTCCTCTCAGTGCATGTTTCAGAGAGGACTGAAGTTATAGTGGGGTTGGAGATCCCAGCTGATGCGGTGCAAGGAGAGGTCCGCTTTGTTCTTTGGTGTGGGTCTTTGAGGTAGGCTTGCCAACGAGCTGCATGGCAGGTCAACATATGTCTGGTCAGGCATGTGGTACCCAAGCGGCTGATGTTTTGGCCACGCGATATACGCTTGAGACATATGTTGCAAACAGCAGCTGTGCGATCTGATGCACTAGCCTCAAAAAAGGCCCACACCAAAGAACTTTTTGAATGACGGGCAGAGGCAGCGCCCTGCACAGGCGGAGCTCTGCGGTGTGATTCCGTCGGTGTACTGCCCTTACGCTGGCCACCAAAGGGCATCCTGCCTCGTTGGAGATGTGCCTCCTCCTCATCCTCCTCCTCCTCCTCTCTCCTATTAGGCACCCACGTGGAGTCAGTGACCTCATCATCCCCTCCCTCCTCATCACTGGAGCCAATCTGGCAGTATGCTGCAGCTGCTGGAACATGACTGCCAGATTGGTGTCCTTCTTGAGCATCCCCTCTGTCTGCTCTCACGCTACTGCCTTCCTCTAGCTGGGTTTCATCATCAGACCCTTCGAAACGCTGGGCATCCTCCTGGAGCATGTACCCAACACTGTGCTGAAACAGTTCGGGGGACTCCTCAGGAGGAGGACATGGTGGGTCTAGGGAAGGAGTGACTGATGATTTGTCTGACATTGATACCAGGGAAGACGACGCTTTGGCAGCTGCTTTTCCAGTACCCTGAGCCTGGGTGAGAGAGGATGAGGAGGAGGAGGAGGGCTTGGTCATCCACTCTACCAAGTCTTCGGCATGATGTGGCTCAACATGTCCAGCTGCCGAAAAGAAGGACAAGCGTGTCCCATGGCCATGTGCTGATGACAATGCACCGCGTCCACGACCAGCACTGTTGCCCCCAGACACAGAGCCTGCTTGCCCTCTTTTATTGCCTCCTGACTGTCTGCCTCTCCTTGTTTGCCTTCCAGACATTCTAATAGATGGCCTGCAGGGAGATGGGAAAAAAGCAATAAGGGCTACCTTCAGGTGTCCTTCTCTGTCCCTTGAAACAAGGACTTTCACAGTGAAAGAAACTGACACTCTCCCTACCTACAGTTTTCTGTCCCTAGAAAAAATATTTTTTTTAAGCACAATATAGCACAAGGACAATTCACTCACTGTCCTTACAGGTCCCTGGAAACAAGGACTTGCAGAGTGAAAGAAAAAAAACACTCTCCCTACCTACAGTTTTCTGTCCCTAGAAAAAATGTTTTTTTTAATCACAATATAGCACAAGGACAATTCACTCACTGTCCTTCCAGGTCCCTGGAAACAAGGACTTGCAGAGTGAAAGAAACTGACACTGTCCCTACCTACAGTTTTCTGTCCCTAGAATAAATGTTTTTTTTTAAGCACACTATAGCACAAGGACAATTCACTCACTGTCCTTACAGGTCCCTGGAAACAAGGACTTGCAGAGTGAAATAAACTGACACTCTCCCTACCTACAGTTTTCTGTCCCTAGAAAAAATATTTTTTTTAAGCACAATATAGCACAAGGACAATTCACTCACTGTCCTTACAGGTCCCTGGAAACAAGGACTTGCAGAGTGAAAGAAAAAAAACACTCTCCCTACCTACAGTTTTCTGTCCCTAGAAAAAATGTTTTTTTTAATCACAATATAGCACAAGGACAATTCACTCACTGTCCTTACAGGTCCCTGGAAACAAGGACTTGCAGAGTGAAATAAACTGACACTCTCCCTACCTACAGTTTTCTGTCCCTAGAATAAATGTTTTTTTTAAGCACAATATAGCACAAGGACAATTCACTCACTGTCCTTACAGGTCCCTGGAAACAAGGACTTGCAGAGTGAAAGAAAAAAAACACTCTCCCTACCTACAGTTTTCTGTCCCTAGAAAAAATGTTTTTTTTAATCACAATATAGCACAAGGACAATTCACTCACTGTCCTTACAGGTCCCTGGAAACAAGGACTTGCAGAGTGAAATAAACTGACACTCTCCCTACCTACAGTTTTCTGTCCCTAGAATAAATGTTTTTTTTTAAGCACAATATAGCACAAGGACAATTCACTCACTGTCCTTACAGGTCCCTGGAAACAAGGACTTGCAGAGTGAAAGAAAAAAAACACTCTCCCTACCTACAGTTTTCTGTCCCTAGAAAAAATGTTTTTTTTAATCACAATATAGCACAAGGACAATTCACTCACTGTCCTTACAGGTCCCTGGAAACAAGGACTTGCAGAGTGAAATAAACTGACACTCTCCCTACCTACAGTTTTCTGTCCCTAGAATAAATGTTTTTTTTAAGCACAATATAGCACAAGGAGAATTCACTCACTGTCCTTCCAGGTCCCTGGAAACAAGGACTTGCAGAGTGAAAGAAAAAAAACACTCTCCCTACCTACAGTTTTCTGTCCCTAGAAAAAATGTTTTTTTTAATCACAATATAGCACAAGGACAATTCACTCACTGTCCTTCCAGGTCCCTGGAAACAAGGACTTGCAGAGTGAAATAAACTGACACTCTCCCTACCTACAGTTTTCTGTCCCTAGAATAAATGTTTTTTTTAAGCACAATATAGCACAAGGACAATTCACTCACTGTCCTTACAGGTCCCTGGAAACAAGGACTTGCAGAGTGAAAGAAAAAAACACTCTCCCTACCTACAGTTTTCTGTCCCTAGAAAAAATGTTTTTTTTAATCACAATATAGCACAAGGACAATTCACTCACTGTCCTTACAGGTCCCTGGAAACAAGGACTTGCAGAGTGAAATAAACTGACACTCTCCCTACCTACAGTTTTCTGTCCCTAGAATAAATGTTTTTTTTAAGCACAATATAGCACAAGGACAATTCACTCACTGTCCTTACAGGTCCCTGGAAACAAGGACTTGCAGAGTGAAAGAAAAAAAACACTCTCCCTACCTACAGTTTTCTGTCCCTAGAAAAAATGTTTTTTTTAATCACAATATAGCACAAGGACAATTCACTCACTGTCCTTACAGGTCCCTGGAAACAAGGACTTGCAGAGTGAAATAAACTGACACTCTCCCTACCTACAGTTTTCTGTCCCTAGAATAAATGTTTTTTTTAAGCACAATATAGCACAAGGAGAATTCACTCACTGTCCTTCCAGGTCCCTGGAAACAAGGACTTGCAGAGTGAAATAAACTGACACTCTCCCTACCTACAGTTTTCTGTCCCTAGAATAAATGTTTTTTTTAAGCACAATATAGCACAAGGACAATTCACTCACTGTCCTTAGAGGTCCCTGGAAACAAGGACTTGCAGAGTGAAAGAAAATAAACACTCTCCCTACCTACAGTTTTCTGTCCCTAGAAAAAATGTTTTTTTTAAGCACAATATAGCACAAGGACAATTCACTCACTGTCCTTCCAGGTCCCTGGAAACAAGGACTTGCAGAGTGAAAGAAAAAAAACACTCTCCCTACCTACAGTTTTCTGTCCCTAGAAAAAATGTTTTTTTTAATCACAATATAGCACAAGGACAATTCACTCACTGTCCTTACAGGTCCCTGGAAACAAGGACTTGCAGAGTGAAAGAAACTGACACTCTCCCTACCTACAGTTTTCTGTCCCTAGAATAAATGTTTTTTTAAGCACAATATAGCACAAGGACAATTCACTCACTGTCCTTCCAGGTCCCTGGAAACAAGGACTTGCAGAGTGAAAGAAACTGACACTGTCCCTACCTACAGTTTTCTGTCCCTAGAATAAATGTTTTTTTTAAGCACACTATAGCACAAGCACAAAACACACTGACACTCTCCCTACCTATCCTTCTCTTTCCCTAAACTAAAGGAATCCAGGTTAAGCAAGAAAGAAATAACAGTCACTGTCCCTGCCTATGCTGCTCTATCCCTGCTCCGGAACACACTACACTAGGCCGCCGTGCTGGCGGCCTTTTATAGTGTGGGGCGTGTACTAAACACCCTCAGCAATAATTGGCCACAGGCATCCTGCCTGTGGCCAATCATTGCTCTCCTCGCTGCCGGCGCTGTGATTGGCCAAGCATGCGGGGTCACAGTGCATGCTTGGCCAATCACAGCGCCTGGATGACACTGCGATGGCGTAGTGCATTGTGGGCCGTTCGCGTCACTCGAATTTGGCGCGAACGGCCCAAATCGTTCGATCTTCGTCGAACGATCGAACAGCCGATGTTCGAGTCGAACGTATGTTCGACTCGAACACGAAGCTCATCCCTAGCCAGTAACAGTGTTCCTGATGGCCAGTACAGTGTCACCAGCAGGGCTGGCCCAAGACATTGTGCTGCCTGGGCCCAAGAATGAAATGCTGCCCCCCCCCAAAAAAAAAATCCTATGCCCATCCAGCAAAGAGACGTTTCCATAAAGCAAAGAGACAGCCCAATATATTCAGCAAGAGACATCCCATATATTCAGCAAAGAGACATGCCCCTTCTAGGGTGACCACGCATTTTGCAGGTCTGTCCCGGGCACATTCATTCCAGGACAATACAGTGTCCCGGAATGAAACTGACACAGCCACCCCCCTAGGCCAATCTGATGCCCCCAAAAAAGGCCGCCACATCACCGCTTTACTCACTGACAGTACTTGTCCTGGCCGGGAATGCCTGGAGGAGCACAATCCCCGCCCCCTGCATGTGATTGGAGAAATCATAAATCCCACCTCTTGTGTCCAATCACTGTGCTGTGATTCATTACAGAACAAGCTGATGTTTGGGAAGGGGGGGTGTCCGTGAATAGTAGTTTAAAAATGTGGTCACCCTAGCTCCTTCCTGCAAAGAGTATTGTGTAGCACCACGAAAGCTCCCCCCTTTCTCTCCACTGCCACCGACCAGCTACGCTCTGATCCCAGCTCAGTGATGCAACATGCTGCAACAACAGCGCTGCATTGACCACATTTCCAAACTGCCATTCAGGGATACCGCCCTTCCTTCCCAAAAAAAGATGAAGGGGGGGGGGGTGTAGTCTCGCTGACAGGGAATTTGGCAGCGGGTGATTTGTCGGCGAATGGCTGGTGTTAGCACTTAAATCATCCTAACATTATGATTGATATGGTGTCAGGATGATCAAATCACATTATTTCTATTACTACATTGTAATATATAATGAAATAGTTTAACTCACCATAATGCGGAATCAGTGGGAACCCTGAGCTTGTCATTTGCCACCATTGCTTGCCACCAGATGTAGCTTATTGCTTGCCACCGTTGCCTGCCACCAGATGCAGCTGTGCCACTTGCCACCCATAGCCTGCCACAACATGCAGCCTGTCACTTGTCACCAATGCCTGTCACCAGATGCAGCCTGTCACTTGTCACCAATGCCTGTCACCAGATGCAGCCAGTCACTTGTCACCAATGCCTGTCACCAGATGCAGCCAGTCACTTGTCACCAATGCCTGTCACCAGATGCAGCCAGTCACTTGTCACCAATGCCTGTCACCAGATGCAGCCAGTCACTTGTCACCAATGCCTGTCACCAGATGCAGCCTGTCACTTGTCACCAATGCCTGTCACCAGATGCAGCCTGTCACTTGTCACCAATGCCTGTCACCAGATGCAGCCTGTCACTTGTCACAAATGCCTGTCACCAGATGCAGCCTGTCACCAGATGCAGCCTGTCACTTGTCACTGATGCCTGTCAACAGATGCAGCCTGTCACTTGTCACCATTGCCTGTCACCAGATGCAGCCTGTCACTTGTCACCGATGCCTGTCACCAGATGCAGCCTGTCACTTGTCACCATTGCCTGTCACCAGATGCAGCCTGTCACTTGTCACTGATGCCTGTCAACAGATGCAGCCTGTCACTTGTCACCATTGCCTGTCACCAGATGCAGCCTGTCACTTGTCACCATTGCCTGTCACCAGATGCAGCCTGTCACTTGTCACTGATGCCTGTCAACAGATGCAGCCTGTCACTTGTCACCATTGCCTGTCACCAGATGCAGCCTGTCACTTGTCACTGATGCCTGTCAACAGATGCAGCCTGTCACTTGTCACCATTGCCTGTCACCAGATGCAGCCTGTCACTTGTCACCATTGCCTGTCACCAGATGCAGCCTGTCACTTGTCACTGATGCCTGTCATCAGATGCAGCCTGTCACTTGTCACCATTGCCTGTCACCAGATGCAGCCTATCACTTGTCACCATTGCCTGTCACCAGATGCAGCCTGTCACTTGTCACCATTGACTGTCACCAGATGCAGCCTGTCACTTGTCACCATTGACTGTCACCAGATGCAGCCTGTCACTTGTCACTGATGCCTGTCATCAGATGCAGCCTGTCACTTGTCACCATTGCCTGTCACCAGATGCAGCCTATCACTTGTCACCATTGCCTGTCACCAGATGCAGCCTGTCACTTGTCACCATTGACTGTCACCAGATGCAGCCTGTCACTTGTCACCATTGACTGTCACCAGATGCAGCCTGTCACTTGGCACCATTGCCTGTCACCAGATGCAGCCTGTCACTTGTCACCAATGTCTGTCACCAGATGCAGCGTGTCACTTGTCACCAATGCCTGTCACCAGATGCAGCCTGTCACTTGTCACCAATGCCTGTCACCAGATGCAGCCTGTCACCAATGCCTGTCACCAGATGCAGCGTGTCACTTGTCACCAATGCCTGTCACCAGATGCAGCCTGTCACTTGTCACCACTGACTGTCACCAGATGCAGCCTGAAACTTGTCACCAATGTCTGTCACCAGATGCAGCGTGCCACTTGTCACCAATGCCTGTCACCAGATGCAGCCTGTCACTTGTCACCATTGACTGTCACCAGATGCAGCCTGTCACTTGTCACCAATGTCTGTCACCAGATGCAGCCTGTCACTTGTCACCGATGTCTGTCACCAGATGCAGCCTGTCACTTGTCACCGATGTCTGTCACCAGATGCAGCCTGTCACTTGTCACCATTGACTGTCACCAGATGCGTGTCACTTGTCACCATTGACTGTCACCAGATGCAGCCTGTCACTTGTTACCATTGCCTGTCACCAGATGCAGCCTGTCACTTGTCACCATTGACTGTCACCAGATGCAGCCTGTCACTTGTCACCATTGACTGTCACCAGATGCAGCCTGTCACTTGGCACCATTGCCTGTCACCAGATGCAGCCTGTCACTTGTCACCAATGTCTGTCACCAGATGCAGCGTGTCACTTGTCACCAATGCCTGTCACCAGATGCAGCCTGTCACTTGTCACCAATGCCTGTCACCAGATGCAGCCTGTCACCAATGCCTGTCACCAGATGCAGCGTGTCACTTGTCACCAATGCCTGTCACCAGATGCAGCCTGTCACTTGTCACCACTGACTGTCACCAGATGCAGCCTGAAACTTGTCACCAATGTCTGTCACCAGATGCAGCGTGCCACTTGTCACCAATGCCTGTCACCAGATGCAGCCTGTCACTTGTCACCATTGACTGTCACCAGATGCAGCCTGTCACTTGTCACCAATGTCTGTCACCAGATGCAGCCTGTCACTTGTCACCGATGTCTGTCACCAGATGCAGCCTGTCACTTGTCACCGATGTCTGTCACCAGATGCAGCCTGTCACTTGTCACCATTGACTGTCACCAGATGCGTGTCACTTGTCACCATTGACTGTCACCAGATGCAGCCTGTTACTTGTCACCAATGCCTGTCACTTGTCACTGATGCCTGTCACCAGATGCAGCCTGTCACTTGTCACCAGATGCAGCCTGTCACTTGTCACCATTGACTGTCACCAGATGCAGCCTGTCACTTGTCACCATTGCCTGTCACCAGATGCAGCCTGTCACTCGTCACCATTGCCTGTCACCAGATGCAGCCTGTCACTTGTCATCAATGCCTGTCACCAGATGCAGCCTGTCACTTGTCACTGATGCCTGTCAACAGATGCAGCCTGTCACTTGTCACCATTGCCTGTCACCAGATGCAGCCTGTCACTTGTCACCATTGCCTGTCACCAGATGCAGCCTGTCACTTGTCACTGATGCCTGTCAACAGATGCAGCCTGTCACTTGTCACCATTGACTGTCACCAGATGCAGCCTGTCACTTGTCACCATTGCCTGTCACCAGATGCAGCCTGTCACTTGTCACCATTGCCTGTCACCAGATGCAGCCTGTCACTTGTCACCATTGACTGTCACCAGATGCAGCCTGTCACTTGTTACCAATGCCTGTCACCAGATGCAGCCTGTTACTTGTCACCAATGCCTGTCACTTGACACTGATGCTTGTCACCAGATGCAGCCTGTCACCAGATGCAGCCTGTCACTTGTCACCATTGCCTGTCACCAGATGCAGCCTGTTACTTGTCACCAATGCCTGTCACTTGTCACTGATGCCTGTCAACAGATGCAGCCTGTCACTTGTCACCATTGCCTGTCACCAGATGCAGCCTGTCACTTGTCACCATTGCCTGTCACCAGATGCAGCCTGTCACTTGTCACCATTGCCTGTCACCAGATGCAGCCTGTCACTTGTCACCAATGCCTGTCACCAGATGCAGCCTGTCACTTGTCACCATTGCCTGTCACAGCCTGTCACTTGTCACCGATGCCTGTCACCAGATGCAGCCTGTCACTTGTCACCAATGTCTGTCACCAGATGCAGCCTGTCACTTGTCACTGATGCCTGTCACTTGTCACTGATGCCTGTCACCAGATGCAGCCTGTCACTTGTCACCATTGCCTGTCACCAGATGCAGCCTGTCACTTGTCACTGATGCCTGTCAACAGATGCAGCCTGTCACTTGTCACCATTCCCTGTCACCAGATGCAGCCTGTCACTTGTCACTGATGCCTGTCACCAGATGCAGCCTGTCACTTGTCACCATTGACTGTCACCAGATGCAGCCTGTCACTTGTTACCAATGCCTGTCACCAGATGCAGCCTGTCACTTGTCACCAATGCCTGTCACTTGTCACCGATGCCTGTCACCAGATGCAGCCTGTCACTTGTCACCAATGTCTGTCACCAGATGCAGCCTGTCACTTGTCACTGATGCCTGTCACTTGTCACTGATGCCTGTCACCAGATGCAGCCTGTCACCAGATGCAGCCTGTCACTTGTCACCATTGCCTGTCACCAGATGCAGCCTGTCACTTGTCACCATTGCCTGTCACCAGATGCAGCCTGTCACTTGTCACTGATGCCTGTCAACAGATGCAGCCTGTCACTTGTCACCATTGCCTGTCACCAGATGCAGCCTGTCACTTGTCACTGATGCCTGTCAACAGATGCAGCCTGTCACTTGTCACCAATGTCTGTCACCAGATGCAGCGTGTCACTTGTCACCAATGCCTGTCACCAGATGCAGCCTGTCACTTGTCACCATTGACTGTCACCAGATGCAGCCTGTCACTTGTTACCAATGCCTGTCACCAGATGCAGCCTGTTACTTGTCACCAATGCCTGTCACTTGACACTGATGCTTGTCACCAGATGCAGCCTGTCACCAGATGCAGCCTGTCACTTGTCACCGATGCCTGTCACCAGATGCAGCCTGTCACCAGATGCAGCCTGTCACCAGATGCAGCCTGTTACTTGTCACCATTGACTGTCACCAGATGCAGCCTGTCACTTGTCACCATTGCCTGTCACCAGATGCAGCCTGTCACTTGTCACCGATGCCTGTCACCAGATGCAGCCTGTCACTTGTCACCAATGCCTGTCACTTGACACTGATGCTTGTCACCAGATGCAGCCTGTCACCAGATGCAGCCTGTCACTTGTCACCGATGCCTGTCACCAGATGCAGCCTGTCACCAGATGCAGCCTGTCACTTGTCACCATTGACTGTCACCAGATGCAGCCTGTCACTTGTCACTATTGCCTGTCACCAGATGCAGCCTGTCACTTGTCACCGATGCCTGTCACCAGATGCAGTGTGTCACTTGTTACCAATGCCTGTCACCAGATGCAGCCTGTTACTTGTCACCAATGCCTGTCACTTGACACTGATGCTTGTCACCAGATGCAGCCTGTCACCAGATGCAGCCTGTCACTTGTCACCGATGCCTGTCACCAGATGCAGCCTGTCACTTGTCACCATTGCCTGTCACCAGATGCAGCCTGTCACTTGTCACTGATGCCTGTCAACAGATGCAGCCTGTCACTTGTCACCATTGCCTGTCACCAGATGCAGCCTGTCACTTGTCACCATTGCCTGTCACCAGATGCAGCCTGTCACTTGTCACTGATGCCTGTCAACAGATGCAGCCTGTCACTTGTCACCATTGACTGTCACCAGATGCAGCCTGTCACTTGTCACCATTGCCTGTCACCAGATGCAGCCTGTCACTTGTCACCATTGCCTGTCACCAGATGCAGCCTGTCACTTGTCACCATTGACTGTCACCAGATGCAGCCTGTCACTTGTTACCAATGCCTGTCACCAGATGCAGCCTGTTACTTGTCACCAATGCCTGTCACTTGACACTGATGCTTGTCACCAGATGCAGCCTGTCACCAGATGCAGCCTGTCACTTGTCACTGATGCCTGTCAACAGATGCAGCCTGTCACTTGTCACCATTGCCTGTCACCAGATGCAGCCTGTCACTTGTCACCATTGCCTGTCACCAGATGCAGCCTGTCACTTGTCACCATTGCCTGTCACCAGATGCAGCCTGTCACTTGTCACCAATGCCTGTCACCAGATGCAGCCTGTCACTTGTCACCATTGCCTGTCACAGCCTGTCACTTGTCACCGATGCCTGTCACCAGATGCAGCCTGTCACTTGTCACCAATGTCTGTCACCAGATGCAGCCTGTCACTTGTCACTGATGCCTGTCACTTGTCACTGATGCCTGTCACCAGATGCAGCCTGTCACTTGTCACCATTGCCTGTCACCAGATGCAGCCTGTCACTTGTCACTGATGCCTGTCAACAGATGCAGCCTGTCACTTGTCACCATTGCCTGTCACCAGATGCAGCCTGTCACTTGTCACTGATGCCTGTCACCAGATGCAGCCTGTCACTTGTCACCATTGACTGTCACCAGATGCAGCCTGTCACTTGTTACCAATGCCTGTCACCAGATGCAGCCTGTCACTTGTCACCAATGCCTGTCACTTGTCACCGATGCCTGTCACCAGATGCAGCCTGTCACTTGTCACCAATGTCTGTCACCAGATGCAGCCTGTCACTTGTCACTGATGCCTGTCACTTGTCACTGATGCCTGTCACCAGATGCAGCCTGTCACCAGATGCAGCCTGTCACTTGTCACCATTGACTGTCACCAGATGCAGCCTGTCACTTGTCACCATTGCCTGTCACCAGATGCAGCCTGTCACTTGTCACTGATGCCTGTCAACAGATGCAGCCTGTCACTTGTCACCATTGCCTGTCACCAGATGCAGCCTGTCACTTGTCACTGATGCCTGTCAACAGATGCAGCCTGTCACTTGTCACCAATGTCTGTCACCAGATGCAGCGTGTCACTTGTCACCAATGCCTGTCACCAGATGCAGCCTGTCACTTGTCACCATTGACTGTCACCAGATGCAGCCTGTCACTTGTTACCAATGCCTGTCACCAGATGCAGCCTGTTACTTGTCACCAATGCCTGTCACTTGACACTGATGCTTGTCACCAGATGCAGCCTGTCACCAGATGCAGCCTGTCACTTGTCACCGATGCCTGTCACCAGATGCAGCCTGTCACCAGATGCAGCCTGTCACCAGATGCAGCCTGTCACTTGTCACCATTGACTGTCACCAGATGCAGCCTGTCACTTGTCACCATTGCCTGTCACCAGATGCAGCCTGTCACTTGTCACCGATGCCTGTCACCAGATGCAGCCTGTCACTTGTCACCAATGCCTGTCACTTGACACTGATGCTTGTCACCAGATGCAGCCTGTCACCAGATGCAGCCTGTCACTTGTCACCGATGCCTGTCACCAGATGCAGCCTGTCACCAGATGCAGCCTGTCACTTGTCACCATTGACTGTCACCAGATGCAGCCTGTCACTTGTCACCATTGCCTGTCACCAGATGCAGCCTGTCACTTGTCACCGATGCCTGTCACCAGATGCAGTGTGTCACTTGTTACCAATGCCTGTCACCAGATGCAGCCTGTTACTTGTCACCAATGCCTGTCACTTGACACTGATGCTTGTCACCAGATGCAGCCTGTCACCAGATGCAGCCTGTCACTTGTCACCGATGCCTGTCACCAGATGCAGCCTGTCACTTGTCACCATTGCCTGTCACCAGATGCAGCCTGTCACTTGTCACTGATGCCTGTCAACAGATGCAGCCTGTCACTTGTCACCATTGCCTGTCACCAGATGCAGCCTGTCACTTGTCACCGATGCCTGTCAACAGATGCAGCCTGTCACTTGTCACCGATGCCTGTCACCAGATGCAGCCTGTCACTTGTCACCGATGCCTGTCACCAGATGCAGCCTGTCACTTGTCACCGATGCCTGTCACCAGATGCAGCCTGTCACTTGTCACCGATGCCTGTCACCAGATGCAGCCTGTCACTTGTCACCGATGCCTGTCACCAGATGCAGCCTGTCACTTGTCACCGATGCCTGTCACCAGATGCAGCCTGTCACTTGTCACCGATGCCTGTCACCAGATGCAGCCTGTCACTTGTCACTGATGCCTGTCACCAGATGCAGCCTGTCACTTGTCACTGATGCCTGTCACCAGATGCAGCCTGTCACTTGTCACCGATGCCTGTCACCAGATGCAGCCTGTCACTTGTCACTGATGCCTGTCACCAGATGCAGCCTGTCACTTGTCACTGATGCCTGTCACCAGATGCAGCCTGGCTCTCTCTCCCTCCCCTTCAGCTGGGCATGCTGGGGGCTGCAGTTTCCCCCCTAGAATTGCAATGGGCCAGCCATTTGCACTACACATCCCATAATCCTCTTTTCTCCTTTTAGTTTTTTTCCCTGGCCAATGGGAGGAAAAGGGGGAAGAAACATAGCGGTGGCTGTCCTGGGAACAGCAGCATGAGGAGGAGAAGGAGGGGGGAGAAGAGCCCGCAGCTGCTCTCTCTCCTCACACACAGCTGCTCTGATCTCATGCTGTTACATACAGGGAGGAGGTGGGTGGAGCTAGCGGAGGAGGAGGAAGTGAAATACTCTCTGCAATGAATGATGGGCCTCTCTCTCCTGACGTCACTGGTTGCTAGACACAAAGCGGTCCGCGGCTAGCAACCAGTTTGGGCAGGGAAGCAGGGGCCGCTGGTGAGACCCTTGAAGTGGGTCTTGCCACTGCGGCCAGTGACAGCGGCGCCGGCGATGCAGTACAAGTATGACACTGCACACTAGATGGAGGGAAACCCAGGTCCTCAGGCAGTGCGCCCATGTTGCCGCCCCTCTTAAAGTGCCGCCTGGGACCATGGTCCCATCGGGTCCCATGGTAGGGCCGGCCCTGGTCACCAGACTGGTGTAAGCCAACAAAAGTGTTTCTGATCATTGCAATACCAGTCCAGTTACTGCATCGCCAGACCAGTACAGCCAGCAACAGTGTTTCTGAATGCCACTACACCAGTTCCAGTGTCACCACACCAGTGTAAGCTAGTAACATTTTTCCGGATTGCCACCACACCAGAACAGTGTAAGCCAGCAACAGTGTTTATGATTGCCACCACACTAGTGCCAGTGTTGCCAGATCACTGTAAGCCAGCAACACCAGTCCGAGTGACACCAGACCAGTTTAAGTCAGCAACAGTGTTCCTGATCACCACCACACCAGTGCCACTGTCACCAGACCAGTGAAGCCAACAACAGTGTTCCTGTTCACTACCACATCAGTGCCAGGTCATCAGACCAGTGAAGCCAGAAATAATGTTTCAGATCACTAGCCACACCAGTGCCAGTGTCACAAGATTAGTACAGCCTTCAGAAGTGTCCTTGATCATCACCACATCAGTACAGTGTTACCAGAGTTAGTGCAGTCAACAACAATGTTCCTGATCACCACCACACCAGTGCAGCATTGCCTCTGTCTGTTTCTGTACTGATCCTGATCTTTTGCCTGTTTATTCACTAAGGGGTTGATTTACTAAAAGGCAAATAGACTATGAACTTTGCAAAGTGCAGTTGCTTCCGAGCTTAGTAAATGAGGTAAAGCTTCACTTTACAAAGAATACCCAATCACGTGCAAGAAAAAAAAAAACAGCATTTTTTCTTGCACATGATTGGATGATGGAAATCAGCAGAGCTTCTGTTCATTTACTAAGCTCTGAAGCAACTGCACCGTCTATGTGCCTCTATGTAAAGCAACCCTATGTCTCTGCTGGCGGCCTGAACTAACCCATCTGCATGTTCCACTGACTACGCTCCTGCGAGACACAAATCCCAGCCATCCCCTGCGAACAACGGCACTTCTGGAACCACAGGGACTCTTGTTCAGCCTCCTGTGCTTCCTAGCCAGTGAGTAGGGATGAGCCGAATGACCCCCTGTTCGGTTCGCACCAGAACTTTCGAACATTGTGAAAGTTCGGAACCCAATAATGAACCCCATTAAAGTCTATGGGACCCGAACTAGAAAAATCAAAAGTGCCCATTTTGAAGGCTTATATGGGCCTGGGTACTGCCCTGGGGGACATGTATCAATGAAAAAAAGTTTGTAAAAACACATAATTTTTAACCACTTCAGCCCCGTAAGATTTGGCTGCTCAATGACAAGGCCATCTTTTGCAATACGGCACTGCGTCGCTTTAACTGACAATTGCACGGTCGTGCGACGTTGTATCCAAACAAAATTGACGTACTTTTTTCCCCACAAATAGAGCTTTCTTTTGGTGGTATTTGATCATCTCTGCTGTTTTTATTTTTTGTGCTATAAACAAAAAAACAGCGACTATTTTGAAAAAAACACAATATTTTGTACTTTTTGCTATAAAAAATATCCCCATTTTTTTTTAAAAAAGCTATTTTTTTCCTCAGTTTAGGCCGATATGTATTCTTATACATATTTTTGCTAATAAAAATCGCAATAAGCGTAAATTGATTGGTTTGCGCAAAAGTTATAGCGTCTACAAAATAGGGGATAGATTTATGGCATTTTTATTATTATCATTTTTTTAACTAGTAATGGCGGTGATCAGCGATTTTTATTGGGACTGCGACATTGTGGCGGACACATCAGACACTTTTGACACATTTATTGGACCATTGACAATTATACAGCGATCAGTGCTATAAAAAAGGAATGATTACTGTGTAAATGTCACTGGCAGGAAAGGGGTTAACACTAGGGGGCGATCAAGGGGTAAACTGTGTTCCCTAGTGTGTGTTCTAACTGTAGGGGGATGGAAGTGACTGGATTAATTGACAGATTGTGGTTCCTAGCTTGTAGGAACTCACGATCTGCCTCTCCTAACAGAACTGGGATGTGTGTGTTTCCCACACAAGTCCCTGTATTGCCTCACGTGCCCACGATAGCGCGTGACCGGCGGTCATCGCGACCGCCGGCCACACGCATTGGCATGCCCGCAGTGCAGCAGGCGCGTGTGCAGGCCTCTACGTACAGCTACAATGGGTCGTGGGATCGTGCTGACCTGCCGCAGTATAATGACGATGGCTGGTCCGCAAGCCGTTAAATGAGCAGTGATTTATTGATGCTTAAAGTGAAAGCATAAAAATGAAAAATTCATTTCAATATAGTGCCTGGGGGGTCCCCCTAGTCTACCTGTAAAGTGGCACATCTGTACTGTGTAGAGAAGCTGCTGCAGCAATAATTGCATTTATAAAACCCCAAAAAATGATATTTTCCCTGCAAGCTTTCTTTATTTTGTATGATAAGGCCACAATGTAGTGCACTGGGAACAAGATTAGAGATTTTTTGGATTAATTCTGCTGTCTCTTCCACAGACTTTGGATAGAAGAAACGAGTGTGTAAAAATTGGTCTTTGGGTGTCGGTGGTGCCTTTACACCATAACCCTATAAGAGGTACTCTTGATGAAAGCAAGGGTTGGCCTTGCTTTCCAAAATTGCAATGATATGTACCTGTCAAACAGATGCGGAAATATTGGTCTTTAGGTGTCGGTGGCACCTTCACACTGTAATTCTGTAAGAGGTACTCTTGATGAAAGCAAGAATTGGCCTTGCTGTCAAAAATTGCAATTATATGCACCTGCGGAAAAATTGGTCTTTGGGTGTTAATTGTGCCTATGAAACCTACACCAAAAACATTCTTCCAGATAAAATCAACACCCACAACGCTAGGCAGCCTAGAGGTCCTGCAGGGATTCCACATCCCAAAAACACTAAATCAGCAACATCAGCATCAGGGGCTTCATAGCTGCTGGTAATTCATGACTGAGGGCAGCCCAGCATCTCAATTTCATACTGGGCAAGTTCTGGCCAGTGGTCTAGTCTCATCACCCAGTGGATCATCGACTGGAAAGTTTTCCATCTCCCATGTGATGCAGACGCTGCCGATGGGATGTGGAAGCTGAAAGCCCTGGGCGGCGAGGACTAAAGAAATTGTGAAATACATCATTTAGGCGGCCACTTTCTCCACAGCTCCTCTCTTGACCAACAGAAGCCTCAAAACTTTCCACACTGTAACCTACCAGAGTCGGGAAAAGCGTTAGATAAATTCCTCTTTAAGGTGTCCTCAAGAGATTTAATCTTCTGCACTCTCTGTGGGGACAGGATGAGTTCCGAAACTTTCCCCTTGTAACGGTGGTCAAGGAGGGTTGCCAACCAATAGTGATTCTTCTCCTTTACGCCACGTATTCTTGGGTCCTTTTGCAGGCTTTGAAGCATGAGGGAGCCCATGCACCGCAAATTTGTGGAGGCATGAGAAGCAGACTCCTTGGGGTCACTGAGGATTACAGTATCTGAAACTGCCTCCTGCCAGCCACGTACTACTCCCAAGGGTTCTGGGATGGAAAACCATCTCTTACTGTTTGACGTATGTCTTCCTCTGTTTTAATGCCTCCAAAACTGCCAGAATCCTCCTCCTCCTCCTCACCCTCCTCCCTCTCCTCTTGTGTGTTCTGTGGTGTAGGAACAATGGTGTCTGCATAAAGTGGGTCTTGAGAGGAAAGGAAGTCCTCCTCTTCCTCCCGCTGCTCTGCCTCGAGTGCCCTGTCCATAATGCCACGCAGAGTCTGTTCCAGCGGGAACACAACAGGGATTGTGTTACTGATGCATGCATTGTCATGGCTCACCATACGTGTGGCCTCCTCAAATGGTGACAGTACAGTGCATGCATTCTTTATGAGGAGCCATTGGTGTGGGGAAAAAAGCTGAGCCAGCCTGAGCCTGTGGTTGTGCTATACTCACACAGGTACTCGTTGACGGCCCTCTGCTGCATGTGCATTCGCTTTAGCATTGCTAATGTCGAGTTCCACCTGGTAGGCATGTCACAAATCAGGGCAGGTGGAATTTCCGCAGAATTTCAGCCAGCCGAGCACTGGCTGTGTATGACGGCCTGAAATGGCTACAGACTCTTCTGGCCTGCTTTAGCAGATCTTCCAACCCTGGGTACCTATTTAGGAAACGCACCAAAAAATTGAGGACATGTGCCAGGCATGGCACATGTGTCAACTTTCCCTGTCTAAGGGGGACAGGAGGTTTGTGCCATTATCGCACACCACCATTCCTGGCTCCAGCTGGCATGGCGTGAACCACCTCTGGGCCTGCCTCTGCAGGGCTGCAGGAATCTCTGCTCCGGTATGGTTCCTTTACCATAGACACACCAGCTAAAGCACTGCATGGCACCTTTTAGCCTGACTTATTGAATAGCCCCCTGAACACTTAGGGGGGTACTTGTGGTTCATAGGACAATTCAACAGAGGAGGGCATGGAAGAGGAGGAGGGGGTAGAGCTGAAAAATCTTGCATCATCACCACTAGCTGTATGGAGACATGGGAGCACAACAAGCTATAGCACTGAGCCCAGTATGATGTGAACTAAATATATCGTCCCTGACCGTGCTTGCTAGACCACGTGTCAGCAGTAACATGGACTTTGCGGCTGACTGCCTTGCCCAATGATGCCACAACATTACCTTCCATGTGATGGTACAGAGCTGGAATGGCCTAACATGAAAAGAAATAGCGACTGGGAACCTGTGGTACAGCAAAAAAATTCTGCAAATTCACGGAAAAGGCCAGAATCCACCAGACGGAAAGACAGAAGTTGTGGAGCCAGCAGCTTTGACAAGCTTGCATTTAGATGCTGGGCATGTGGGTGGCAGTGCCTGTATTGTTTTTGCTGCAGCAGATGGGGCAGATAAATTTGCCGGCTATAGTCTACAGCTGGTGGTGTGCTGCTGGCAGATGTGCTGCAAGGACCTGGAACACCCTGCGCTATACCATTATCCCTGTTGGTGGAGGCTGCTGAGAGGTCATGAGGTAGAGTACAGCGGGGGCAGACTGAGGTGAGTAAGGAAGAGGAACAGATTTGCGCTGCTTTTGTTTGGCTTTCAGGTGCTCTTGCCAACGTGCTGAGTGATAGGAGGTTACATGCCTTGTCAAGCATGTGGTACCCAAATGACTGGTGTTTTTGCCACACTTGATGTGCTTGAGACAAAGTTTGCAAATTGCAACAATGCGATCAACTGCACATGTGCTAAAAAAGCCTAGACAGATGAGCAGTGGGAAGTGGGCCGGGAGATAACAGCTCCAAAATGTGATGGAATAGATAAGAGAAACATGCAACAAGTGCATCGGGGGCCGCCCCCCTTGGACTTTTAAGGCAGAAAAATAAGAGTATTGGAGTATATAAAAAAAGGCACACAAGTGCCAACTTTATTAAATATACAAAAGTATAATACATTTTTCTTATATATATGAACACGAGAGTCACTTTAAAATATACAGAAATACACCAATGAACCAATTGTATACAAAATATACATACAGTATTAACCCCTATTCATGCCTGGAGCACAAACCAACATAGGACACTGCATTTTACATGTGGTTAAAGTTGGGGTAAACTCCCATGGACAATTTTTACCTATAGTAAAGCTTACTTATAAGTACAGTATAAATCTCCTAAATGTGCACCATTTAGGAGATATTTACCTGTAAAGGCGCCGGTGATGTCAACAGCGCTTGCGCTCTGAAGGAACAGCATACCCGTGCCGTTCCTTAAGAGTCCTGTGCTGTGAACAGTGGGTCCCGCGCACATGTGAAGGAGTGACGTCATCGCTGCTCGTCCTATCAAAGGGCCGATGCCCACCAACCTGGAAAGAAGACCGGGTGAAGATGGAAGCCCTGTCAGTGGAGGGCTTTGTTAAAGCGAAACTTCAGTCATTTTTTCAACTTTCCATTTATTAAATCTTCTGCCCTTGTTGTTTTAACTTTGGATAGTAAAACATGTATTTTCCGCCAGTAAATACCTTATACAGCCCACTTCTTGTTTCTTGTCTGGTAAAAAGCCTAGGTATATGACATCATGCACAGCTCTCTCTCGCTCACTCTTGTGAGAGTTTTCCAGGAAGGTAGGGAGTCATAAGAGGGACAATGAGAGCTGCAGAGCTGGTGGTGTGCCTCTGTGTGTCTGTGTAAATACAGGAAGTGAACAGGCAGCAGCTTCAGCTGCCCACAGTTAAAATGGATGCAGCCAGACTTAGATTTCTGCAGCATATTTGGCAAGTACAGAATCACAGTATATATAAAAAAATATGCAAAGTGGTTGGAGGGAAGCATCAGATCGGCAAAGATGTTTTATTACAAATTATGTGAGCAGACTACAGTTCCCCTTTAAGGTAAGTTTCACATGATGTGCTAGTGTAGCGGGGTCTCTAAATTTAGGTGGGACACCCAGGTGTGTAAGTATGGGAATAGTGGACCACTTGTGTTCGTGGAGGATTGGATGGTGTAATAATCTCTTTGGCCTCTGGGTGGCGGGGTACCTGGAGGCTCAAGGTAGCTTTGCCATTACAGTGCTACCCTTTTTGTCCCTTTCCGGAGATGGTACGGCGAGGGCGGGGAACCTGCCGTGGTGTCGATGGGAGGATATAAAAGGGGGAGACGCCCTAACCACGAGGTCTTCAGGAGGATCTTCTTCACGCGCCCAGGCACCTTAGGCCTGGGTGCGGGCGGTTCTGGATTCCGGCCCAGGCGCCCTAGGCCTGACTGGAATGGAGTTGGAGTCCATCCCAGGCACCTTCAGCCTGGGGTGAGGTACTAAACTAGGAGGCCTGGGGTCCAGTGACTTCGACTGGATCCCGCGAGGGTGGAGACATCCGAGGGTCCCTGAGGTGGATGGGGCCCATGTCTGAGGTGAGGAGGCCGGGGAGGTTACCCATCCGGAGAGTCTGGAGCAGCATCAACCCAGTGACAGATGGGCCTCTGGTAACTCCCTTGGAGGGACATCTTCCCCTGATAGGGGCCGTAGCGCAGCGAAGGTACTCCTATCTACGTTCTCTTGAGTCGCTGGTAGAGACTCTCAGATTCTAAGTCCTTTCTAGCTAAATGCTATAGTAACCGCTGGCGAGATCGCAGTGGTTTAGCTAATAACCAGGATAGTGCCTCGACCTGCTCATTCCCCGTATCAAAAATGTTATCAAGTCGCAACCAGTTGGCTACTGAAGCACTGTTTATTGTGAGATGTACAATAAAGCAGGAGTTGGACGGTGATCGGTGTGTGGAACTTTGGTTAATGGGAGCAGAGGGAAGTGTTGACACAGCAGGACTGTATTCTAGACAAAAGCACATAGGCCCGAGGAAATATCTGGTGCTGGCCTTCACCTCACCCACAGCTATGGGGAGGACATGGGCCGTAGCGCATCTCACCCTGTCGTGTGACATGCCCCTAGACAAAGGAGATGGGGTGAGGCCGCTACACTAGTATGCAATGCACTTTAAAAGTGAAGAGCTTAAAGCCTTTGTTAACCCCCAAAAACAAAAGAAAAACAGATACTGTTCCTTTAAAGCATGGTATACAGCACAGTGCTTGTGCTGTGTCATTTGGCCCTCTGTATGCCCTAAAAAACCTGGCTGATCCTGCCTGGCTATACCCTCCCCTCTGCAAACAGACCAAGATAATCATGGCTGCTGGGCCCTGACATTGTGGTCCGTTAGTGTGATTCCGTCATCCGCAGCCCTGCTCTCTGCAGCTCTCTCTGTGTCTGTGTCTTCTCTGTCCTCCTCCCACTCCCCTCCCCTCCCTGCTTGTGCCAGCGACCGCCCCCTGCCCCCCTGCTTCTCTTGTATCTGCTATGAAATGGTCTTATCCCCTCTGTACCTTAATAACATGTGTCCCTGTGCCTGTTTAATTAAAAAAATCCGCTGATCTGTACCTTTGTATGAGCACAGCTCCAGGCGCTCAGGTAATTGTCGCTCTCTCTCTCCTCTCTCCCCCTCCTCCCCGGCTGATGTCAGCGGAATGGCTCAGCCCCGCCCACTGCAGCTGTGAGCCGAGAGAGGAGGAGAGGAATCAGTTGTGTGCCTGGAGCAGAACTTATATAGGTACAGATGTGCAGATTTTTTACAGAACACAGGCACAGGGACACATGTTATTAAGGTACAGAGGTGATATGAAGATTTCATAGAAGTGGGTTAACAGCCACTTTAAATCATTGTATTTCTCGATATGTTTACATTAGTTGTGTAGAGTTTAGCAAAATGATCAGCCTAACTGTTAAACTTTAACCCCTTTGTAATATCTTTATTATGCAGTTATTACTGGGTTTGTTACCCCTCATGTTAGAGGAGGGGCAGTGGGAATGGCATGATTGTCTGTTAGTCAATGTAGCTTTAAAGAAGAATTTATCATGGCTGTCCTCATAATCTAAATATCTGCTGATATCCCTCTCTATATAAAATAATATAAAGGATTCCAGACGATCTTGTCCAACTGAAGACTCTAATCTATTTTTTGCCATTTTTAATTTTTAAAAAAACTTTTTGGGCACTTGAGTGCATGTAAGAGTAAGAAGTTCTTTATAAACTGCAAAAAAGTTTGTATATGCTGCAACTTAAAAACTTATGGTCCAAAAAAAAAACAACCTATAGCAAGTAAGACAGTTCTTAAATGCAATCCATTTCTCATCAGTGAGTTCTTCATTCTTAGCTACATTATCAATGATGTTTTGAAGAGGGCATGGATCCTTTAGAACTGCATAATTTTCTTTGAAGCCAAGAAGTTCAACATTAAGTTGGACAATATCAAATTCAGCCAACTGTGATACAGTTTTCAATACTTCTGTTGGCATGTCACTTAGTTTGGTCTGACTTTAGCATTTGGGGTCTAAATAGTACATATTACAGATCAAAGTAAAACATTTTGTGAATTTTTCTTCTTGTCATCTGATCAATGACTACATATAAAACCTGATATTGAAACTATTCAAGGAGGTAAGAAAAAGGTTCATCTTGTGGCAATTCTTCAGGCATTCTTTTTTCCTGGAGAGCCTTTTCTGAGGTAAGTGCAGCTTGCAAAAGAATTATATTTCCTATGACGTCGAAGCAGAAGCAGATGTCTGTTAAATCTAACGGATTCAGCAATGTGTTCCAAGCAGTGAACTATAAAAGAATGCAACTCCTTGATCGATGAACAACAACAGCTGATTGGTCAACAGTGGAACCAAAGATGGTAAGCAGTGGTTTGGCTTGCTCCACCATCTGATATCACCAGTTTTATTTATGAGTTTTTCATGGTCATGACCCTAGAGCACATCTGTTTGATCCAAGCACAAGAGTGTTTGTATGATTCTGAAAAAAAGAAAGCTGTTTTTTTCTAAGAGTCCAAAGAATTATGTGAGCATAGCACCACATACTGTATACTGTATAAAGAATTATAGGACACTCTTTCGATATGGGCCTGTACCCCATTTAGCTTTCCCTTAAATCTGCAGCACCAAAAAATGAGCAATCAGTAATGTTAACAACACTCAAGGAGTGATTTTTTGAGGTTTTGCTTAGCAATGTCACCAGACCACCACCTTATTCTACTATGAGGGTGATTTTTTTTTATTTTTTAATACAAGGACACCAACCTCTTCTACATGCTCCTGCAAAACAAAAGCATACTAAGCTCAAAAAAATTACTATAATTTAGATCAGGTGTACATAAAGTATAAGCAAATCTAACCTTCCCCCGTAACCTTTTGGTAATGCACATAATGAACCTTTTTAAAATCTTACAGTTTGTCCCCTTTTTTGTTTATTTTGCACCCTAACAATAATTAGAGTTTCAATATCTACGCAGTTTTCTTCAGACAGATATGCGACTGCTGGATGTTATGCCAATCCCTCTTGATCCCTGATCCGATACATGTATGTACATTTACATTTTCAATTTTCCAACCAATAATGAACAGACTTCCTCTCTTAAGCCTCGTACACACGGCCGAGATTCTCGTCGAAAAAAACATGTCGTTTTTTTCGATGAGATTCTTGGACAAGAAACTTGTCCCGGCCGAGTGTACAGACGCTCGATTCAAAGAACCCGCGGTTCTTTGAATGGAGCGTATGCGGTGACGTCATCGACTACGACGAGCATGCGCTCGTCACATTCGATGCCGTCGCCGCCATCTTGGTATACCCTACCTATGCCTAGGAAGCTACCGAGCATGCATCGAATTCATTTCGAACATGCGCGGGCTTCCGGGAGGACAGGTAAGTGTACATACACTCACTTTTCTCGTCGAGAAACATGCCGACGAGAATCTCGACAAGAAAATAGAGAGCAGGTTCTCTATTTTCTCGTCGAGATTACTTGTCGGTTTTCTCGACGAGAAACCATACACACGAACGAATTTCTCGGCAAGACATCTCTGCCAGCAAGTTTCTTGCTGGTTCTTGCCGAGAAACTCGGTCGTGTGTACGAGGCCTTAGAACTGAAAGCTATAGAAGTTGAGCAAAACAATTCTTGTGTAACTACACAAGGAAACCTATTTTATTTAAATTGCACAAGCACCTGGCAGTTCAAAGAATGATTGTCTGAACTGGCAACCAAAAAAATAGAGGTGCCTTAAGAGCCGGTTCACACTGGGGCAACACGACTTCCAGCGCGACTTCCAGAAGCAACTCAGACACGACTTGAGCATGAATCACAGTGAGACTTGGAGGAGACTTCAGCGTGACTTGTGGTCATTAACAACACAACTTGAAGTAAATTCCTTGTGGCTTCTGGGTAAATTCCTTTCTGGTTCCTGTAAAGTTGCCTTCAAAATGAACAGTGATCAGACTTCTAAGCGACTTCCATTGAAATCAATGGGTACAAGTTGCCTACAGGTCACCTAGAAGTCTGATTGAAGTAGTACAGGAACCTTTTCTGAAGTCGGAGCGACTGCAGTCGTGTACATTAAAACATCTCCATTCACTTCAATTCATTTTAAATATAGCGCGACTTGGGGCAAATCGGGGCGACCTGAAGTCGCGTCCGGAGTCGCCCCTGTGTGAACCGGTTCTAATGGTGCTCTCCCCTTCTAGAAAATACAAACATGCAACAGTAAAGACACAAATGTTGATTTATATTTATAATAAATCAACTCAGCATTATATTGATTATATTTAAAAACAACGCATATACAAAAAAGTTTAAAAACAACACACATCAAAAGTATGAACATAACTCCTTATACATTTGACTTCAACCACAGTATATATGCATACAAACATACTGTATAAGGCACTGTCATCTTCTCCGAAGAGGGCTACACAAATACCGCCCACCAAATATATACCAGTTCACTTTATCATGAAACATAAGGAGCAGAAAGTGCAGTTGTAGATTGTGGAATGTTGTAGACTGAAAGAAAAAAAGTAAGGTATTCCAACAGTCCTTACTCAAAGTGCCCTGTAAAGTTTCCTGGCACACATAGCCAGAGTACACCAGCCTCCAAAGACCATGCCAGCAGGACAGATGCAAAAAAAATCATCTGTCCTGGTGGCATGTGCTCTGGAGGCTGGTGTACTCTGGCTATATGTGCCATGCTACTCAGTGCATTACAGGGCACTTTGAGTAAGAACTATTGAAGTACCTCAAACTTTTTCTTGCCTTAAAGGGATTGTAAAGATTTTTATTTTTTTTAAATAACAAACATGTTATACTTACCTCCACTGTGCAGATCGTTTTGCACAGAGTGGCCCCGAACGGCGTCTTCTGGGGTCCCTCGGCGGCTGTCTCGGCTTCTCCCCGCAAGCACTCACCACCTTCATGCGAGCTTGCTCGCATGGTGATGAGTTCTTGCAGGCGCGCTCCCGTCATACAGCCATCGGCTATTGCTGCTCACTGTATCACTTAGCCCCGCCCCCCGGTGTGCCACATCATTGGATGTGATTGACAGCAGCAGAGGGAGCCAATGGCTGCGCTGCTTTCAATCCATCCATTGTAGCTAATCAACGGCCAGGCTGAGCGGCGAAGAGGATGTCGGGGCGAGCGTGGGACTTTCGAGGGCTCAGGTAAGTAAAACGGGGGCTTGGGGGGGGGGGTGGTATTGTCGGATGTTTTTTCACCTTAATGCATAGATGCATTAAGGTGAATAAACTTTTTTCTTTACAACCCCTTTAAAATCTATGCTTGCATGTGATAAATCGGGGTCCATTGCTAAAACAAGTAGAGGCATTCCTTTTCTTTTGTGTCTGCTCTCTCTCTTCACTGCTCCCTGACAATAGAGGTCATCCACACCCCACAAGGAAGTTTTTTCTTTCAACATCTTTTTGATCATCCCTCTCCTGAGGAAGCATACCTGTGAAACACATTGAGAAACTGTAGCCTCTCCACAATCTACAACTGCACTTTCTGCACCCTATGTTTCATGATAAAGTGGACTGGTATACATCTGGTGGGCAGTATTTGTGTAGCCCTCTTCAGAGAAGTTGAATGTACCTTATATGTTTGTATACATATATACATATATACTGTTGATGGAGTGAAATGTATAAGGGGTCGTGCTCATACTTTTGATCTGCGTTGTTTTTAAACTTTTTTGCATGCACTGTTTTTAAAACCACTTGCTGCCACCCACTGTACATTTACTATGGTCAGGCGGGAGTTACAGACTAAGTTATTTACTTCATTTATTTGTGCCCCTAAGAGAGCTAAACACTTCAGTGCTGCTATTTCCCATTAAAAGCTGCAAGAGCTAGGACTAAAGACAGCCCTCATAGCTGCTATTCTTCCAGACTGCTGCTTCTGTTTATACCCTGGTCTTGACACTGTAATTTGCTGCATAATACCCTAACACTAATTCCTTCAAATCCCTTGTTCTCAGTGCACTCCCAACTCCTTGCATGTGCTTGCTTTGCACACCCACAGACTGAGGATAACTTTTTATCTACCTGTTCTTGAACTCCTTGTTCCCAAAAATATCACAGTCTATGCGTGCCAATGTTAAATGGCCCCACCAGAGCCAGCAGAAGCTAACATCCAGAACGCTCCAGATTTTATGACATACCTACAGGCAGATCGGGGTTGTGGGTAGTGTTTTTAACTCTTGGGCCTAAGCCTAGCCCTCGTGTCTGAGAGGTCTTAAGTGAACTAGTCTGTGTTAGCCCTTTTTGGTCACTTTGGGCATTTTTTACCCTTTCATCTACAGTACAAACTGAGTTCATCCCTAAAGGTACCTGGGTCGCTTGCATTGTTTCAGTTATTGCACTGGTCTTTTATGTATTAATGATGAACTGTAAAACGTGACAGTTGCGCTGCATGATAGTGGCACTCTCGTGCCAGTAAACGGTGACCCTAGTGATAACTTCAATAAGTAACACAGTTGAATATACCATCAAAATTGAATATATAATGGTGTTGAGATCAAATATAACAGTGTGACCTGGTGACCTGTGACCATAACACTCAATCACTCGAATGTCAATAAAGACTAACTAACATAAATTCATCTTATGGAGTGTCCAAGAAAAAGATGAAAAAAGAGTCTTATTTAGATCAATCTTCTGGATAAAAAATTCCCAAATTACACTGATGAAAAGTTCCTCCAGGCAAGTATAATGGTGACTTCACACTCTAAACACCCAAGAAAAGTGTGTAGCACTTGTAAAGAATAGGATCCTCCACCTTCTATATCAAAGCTCCGTACCAGCTATTGTAGATCCCTAATAAAAGAGATCACACCCGCCTGTGGCTGTTTCCCCCGCCAAGGTTCTCTGTATGATAGATCAGCATTCAGTATCTTCCTCCACAATCAGGCTCCTCAATAACATTCCCGGATGTGTAATCCCCAAAAAATATAAAGGCCACCATGGTGAAGTACTTAAGGCAGTTTAATCAAGAAATAAAAAAATACACTTACAAGAAAGTGATGATAAAAGAGCATAAAATCGTTCGTAAGCCGGCCGGCTTCACTATCCGCCCATCCTTCCGGGATAGCGTTGTTGGTTTGTCGGTGATGTCAGCACACCGCTTCTCCCTACGCCGTTTCGTCAGAGATGACGTCTTCCAGGTGGCCTTTATATTTTTTGGGGATTACACATCCGGGAATGTTATTGAGGAGCCTGATTGTGGAGGAAGATACTGAATGCTGATCTATCATACAGAGACCCTTGGCGGGGGAAACAGCCACAGGCGGGTGTGATCTCTTTTATTAGGGATCTACAATAGCTGGTAAGGAGCTTTGATATAGAAGGTGGAGGATCCTATTCTTTACAAGTGCTACACACTTTTCTTGGGTGTTTAGAGTGTGAAGTCACCATTATACTTGCCTGGAGGAACTTTTCATCAGTGTCATTTGGGAATTTTTTATCCAGAAGATTGATCTAAATAAGACTCTTTTTTCATCTTTTTCTTGGACACTACATAAGATGAATTTATGTTAGTTAGTCTTTATTGACATTCGAGTGATTGAGTGTTATGGTCACAGGTCACCAGGTCACACTGTTATATTTGATCTCAACACCGTTATATATTCAATTTTGATGGTATATTCAACTGTGTTACTTATTTAAGTTATCACTAGGGTCACCGTTTACTGGCACGGGAGTGCCACTATCACGCAGCGCAACTGTCACGTTTTACATTATCTTTACTTGTGCATGTCCACATTTCCAGTCGCAGCAGCGGCCACTATTCATCACCAGTGGTGTTACTTTCCTTTTGTTTATTTTTTCACCATCTGGCTTGCGCAGTAGTTTTTCTTTATTTATTAATGATGAACTACTGATGTACTGTGTTACTTTTCTACTTTGGTTTGCCAATTCAAACTTTTTATCTTCTATGTGCATTTCTTGTGTGACCGCTGGGAGTCCCCAGCCGAGACTGGTGGTGCCAGTAAGAGTGAGGTTCCGGTTAGGGCCAGAGAATGAGCAGAGGACCCAATATTACCAGTGGCTCCTGCAATGGTAGAGGTCTTTTTCATTACCATATCTCTCTGAAATGTTGCTGCCTGATATAACAGAAACATACAGTAGGTCTACCATCTCTGGCACCTCTCCATGAAAATGCTAGTTGCCTTATGTTATGTTGAACCACTATACAGGAACATGTTTGCAAATATGAGCTTTTGAATACTCTTTTACTTTCCTACATATTTTAGTATACAGTATTGAATTCAAAGGGTCATTTGCCCCTGTATTTCTACTATGACAGATTTACTGTAAATGATAACTGCACCTAAGGATAAACAAAGTACATGTAGCTGTTTTCTCCCTCTCCACAGATCCATCCTTACCTTAGTAATATGGTTTATTGACATACTAAGAAAGGTGAAGGACAAAAGTGTTTCTGGCCAATAAGTTACACTTTGACAGCTAGTTGTTTCAGTTATTTAATTATTTTACATTATTGATTTGTTTCTACCAAGAACTGCTTGGACCTTGAAGAAGGGGACATACCCCGAAAGCTTGTCTATGAAAAATTATATGTTCGTAAAAAAAGGTATCACGGACAGTACTCAACTTTCTCTGTCACAATTGCACTAATACGGCTACAATCACCTCAAGTATTTCTTCCAAGTCAAATATTTCTCCTCAATATTTTTTTATAAATCATTTGCTGCAAAATATTAATGATTCTATATGATAGCGTGTTTTTCATAAAACCTCCATTATTAGGGTATATTATTTTTTTTACACTTTTTTTAAACACATGACCCGAAGTAGTCTATGACTGTCAGTGGCATTAACAGGCCCGGGAACCTGATACACATGTCTCTAGTTTCCTTGTAACCTATCTTTTTGTGGTTCTGAAAGGCCTGAAGTGTTAACAGTAAAACTTTGCAGAGTACACCACACTCATGATAGGAGTCCTACTTGATATACTTCTGGGCCCACGTAGATGGACTTAGGTTTTCTGTGTGCACATTATAATTTCAGATCTGAATATTTCCATTTGCTTTCATTATGCACTGTACTGGATAATTTTAAGGTTGCTTTTGCCTTTTTTAATTTACTTCACATTTCTTTGGACACGGCAGAACATATTAAGATCTGTTTGCATGGAAGGCAAAGTATTTCAAAACCAGCCCCTGCTGCATTTGCATTCAAGCTCATTCCATGCATTTAAATCAAACTGTAGTGTTCATTAGGCCCCTCTATACAAGACCTTGAGGATAACCTGAACTCAACTTTATGCTGCTTCTGACTGCTAGTCTAATGAGAGCTGGTGAGAGGCTTGTTGATGTCAGTACTTGCTGCTCATTATTCTCCTTGCTGGAGAGAAAGATGTTCCTAAAGACGTGCAGTGCACGGATTCCTGCTTCATGTATTCTGTGGATCTGTGCTTCCTCCACCTCTCCTACTGCTTCTTGATCATTACCCCACTAGTCATCAGATTAGCAGTCATAGGAGGCAACTCTGACATGAGGATCACTGACTGCACAAAAAGACAGTGCAGAATAAGGTATGGTAAGTCAGTAATAGGAACAAGATCAACTGCAGAGAGCCTACAAGCGATAATGGTGAGTTGTTCTCTTCCCGCTGCTTGTCTTTTTTTGGGCACAGCTTCCACAGTTCAGGACAGGTCCTCTTAAATCACTAAACCACAAGCAGCAACCACCAGGAAGAGCTGGATGACTTGTAGGCAGCATCACTGAGACCTCCCCTCTATTTCTAGAATGTACTAGAACCTTCTAGAAAGATGGGAGGGGAAGTAAGGTGAAGCTGCCTGGAGGAATCTGAGAGCCCTGACCAATTACCAACTTGGATTGGCAGGGGGCAGGCCTCCTCAAATACTCAGGGTCAGCCCAGCTGGGGAGGAGTTGTTCGGGTGAAAGCTGGAGATGGAGTGTTAGGCTGTTGTGGCCTTTAAGGGTGCTGAGGGGGGTGGTCTTGGGCATGGGCTCGTGTGCGGAAGGGGCCTTCATAAAACCATGGAGGTGTCCTGGCCAGGAGGTACTGGGAGCAAAGAGTTTAGTGGAAGAACACTGCCAGCCAAATCTCCAGGAGGAACAAGGAACAGCGAGGAACAAGGAACAGCCAAGAGGGCTGGTGAGTGACACACAGGAGAACTGGGAGGCACGCCTGAGAGGACTGGGATGGAGCAGTCTGTGATGGGTGCAGAGCCAGTTAAGAGGACTGTGGTGGCATGGGCTGTGGAGAGAGGCAGCTGTAGCCAGAAGGGCTGGCAGGGCCCGAAGAGGACATACTGGGATCAGTAGCCACATGTGGGACAGCTGGCACTAGGACTGCCATATTTTCTACAACATAGGGGCCCGCGATCCCTGCCTGCAAAGGGCATTTGCTTTGGGACTGGCTGAGCCAGTGTCAGGCCTTGTATATAGCGGTGTGTATATAGTTCTCAGTCCCTAATTTCCTATCTTCAATCAAGTGGGCATCCCATATGTACCCTATCGCCATACAAGTTACAGTATATCCCCTCAAAAAAACAAAACATAAAAAAGGACAAGGTCTATTTCTTAACTGTGTCTGTAAATTCATGTGCCTGGCTGTGCAGGGTGGGAGACGGACCACAATCACCAGCAGCCCCTACGGGGGTACCGCTACACTTTAATGAGAACAATATTAAAAGGAATAAGAGACTAAGCAACAAATATGGGAATGTAAAGCTGTAACTGAGATCTGTAGCCTCAGATGTTGTCTGCATTCCACTGAGTGGGTTGGGTGTCCAGAGAGTTCCAATCAGAGTCAATAAGGAATCCTTGCTGTATCCTCTCTGCACTCTGTTTTCGGGAAAATGTTGCAACAGAACAAAGTGTACCCAATTTCATAGAAATGGATGTTATCAGAATGTATACAGAATGGAACACATTACAGTAGCCTGTTTTTTTTTTTATAAAACAAAGAGTACAGTAATTTTACAACATTAATTCAGCAATTACCTGGTACTTGTACTACGTGTCAAAAGAGCAAATACATTGTTGTGTGCTTAACACTATACTCAGAACTGATTAAAACCAAATGATAATTATGTGCAATCTTTCAAATCCAGTACATTATTTACACTTCAAATGCCACCACTTTGCATCTAATAACAGTAAAGCTGAGGTGCACATTACTTAAATCTCTGCAGTGATCATGCATAGTGATCAGATTATATGACATAACAGGCCATGGGGTCATACTTAAACACTGTGTGACCATTTACATTATAAATATGGAGTAAAAATATGGAGTATAAAATGCGTTTTTCAAAGCATACTGATGACATATCTTGGCAAAAGAAAGGAATTTCTAAAGACCTACAATATGTGACAAAAAGAGGGTTCATTTATTAAAGGACTAAAGCAGGTTCATTTTGCAAGTGCATTTCATGTCCAATGAGATTTTTCACCTATCTTAGCTAGCTTAGTAAATATGGTAAAAATTCACTTTGGAAAAAAAAAAAAAAAACAGATCAACTGCAAGAAATCATTTTTTTTTATTTTATTTTTTAAATTACTTGCATATGCAGTTTCCGGCATTCATTAAAGCTAAGTTAAAAATCTGTCGAAAAGTGAACATACTCTTCTTTTGCAAGAAAACAATGTGCTCATGGGACTTTTTATAGTAACGTACTCTTCTCCTTTAGTAAATCAGCCCCATAGGGAACGAGTAGGAACATCCAGTTAGGCACATGCAAAATAGCTGCTAATATCACTTGCTTTAAATGTGGTCTAGTTTGCTGTGTTATATTGTAAATGAGGTTAAAATAAATGAATTACGAGTGCCTTATACAGCATTTTAGTGTTAAGTACAGCACAATTATTATAGGGATATATAATGGATTTCAAAGGGTCAATACAATATAGTTTTTGACATAATGTACCTAGCTATTTTACGCTGGCACCCTGACTGCACACTGCGTCATATGTTACTCCTGAATCCTGATTGGTGTACTCTATACACTGTGTTACTGACAGTGTTGCTCATCTTACTTTAAAAAAGTAATTAGTTAAGTTACAAATTACTTCTCCCAAAAAGTAATTGCGTTAGTAACTCAGTTACTACATTGCAAAAGTAACTAGTTACTCAGCAAAGTAACTGTAACTTTTTTTTTAATATTCTAAAGGCAGTGGCAGTGGTGGTGTACTTGGGGGGGGGTGGCCGTGGTGGTACTTGGGGGTGGCAGCGGTGGTTCCATCCTCTCCCACCACCACCTCTGCCTCTTACTGATCCCATCCCCCACCACTGATCTCATCCCTATCCCCCCCCATCACCTCTGTTGTAGAAGTGATGGTGGGTGGGTAGGGATGGGATCAGTAAGAAGCAGAGGTGTTGGAGGTTGGGATGGATCGATTGCACTGCAATTCGAATCGTCACTTACTTCCGTGCCTCCAGGGATGCCTTTCCTCATGGGGAGAGAGAGACCCTCCCCTTCACTCGATTGGTGTCAGCTGGTCAGCTGACTTCATTTTTCAGTGTCCGCCCCGCCTCCCTACATTTTCTCTCTCCGGATAGGCGGGGTAGGATGGGGCGGTCCAGGGTCTCTCTCAGCCTGTCCTCTCAGCTCAGCGGGCGAAAGCCCCCCTCCCCACGGCGGAACGAACGGCCAGGCAGTGCGACCATGGCAGGCCTCCCTGTACCACACAGCACAGCCATAAAGGCGGCCCCTTACATTGGCAGACTGGCGGGCGGCGGGCCCCCCTGACCCTGAAGTGGCGAAACTGCTATTCTACAGACTACAGTACCGTAGACAGCGCCGGAATTACACTACTGCCATCTAGTGGCGGTAGATGTAATTGCAGTAACGCCGCCCAAGTAATGGGAATTGCGTTACCATGAGGGGAAGAGTAATCAGTTAGATTACTCGTTACCCTCTCAAGTAACTGCGTTAAGTAACTCCGTTTATTCTAACTCAGTTACTTACATCACTGGTTACTGAGTCCTGACAAAAGTGTTCCTTGTCTCAACAGTTGATTTTTAACTACTTCCCACCCGGCCACTGTACATATACGGCCGGGTGGGTGCTCTCTCCTTCTGAGTGGACGTTCCCGCCGCGTTACCAAGGACCCGGTGCGCGTGCCCGGCGGCCGCGATTGCCGCCGGGCACCCGCGATTGCCCGGGAACCAAGCATTAAAAATGCTATAAAAATGCTAAAAAAATGCTATAAAGCTATCCCCTATTTTGTAGACGCTATAACTTTTGCGCAAACCAATCAATACGCGCTTATTGCGATTTTTTTTTATACCAAAAATATGTAGAAGAATACGTATCGGCCTAAACTGAGGAAAATTTTAATTGAAAAAAAAAATGGGTATTTATTATAGCAAAAAGTAAAAAATATTGTTTTTTTTTCCAAACTGGACGCTCTTCTTTTGTTTATAGCGCAAAAAATAAAAACCGCAGAGGTGATTAAATACCACCAAAAGAAAGCTCTATTTGTAGGAAAAAAAGGACGCAAATTTTGTTTGGGAGCCACGTCGCACGACCGCGCAATTGTCATTTAAATTGTGACTGCGCTGAAAGCTGAAAAATGGCTTGGGCAGGAAGGGGGTTTTAGTGCCCAGTAGGGAGGTGGTTAATGAAGTTCTCCTTTAAAGTAGGCTCAGTCAGACAAAGTGATATCTTTTTATGTGCAGAAAAGCATAAGTAGCACGTACCCAGGAAGGAGCAACAGGGTAAATAAAGAAGATATACTACATGTTGTAATGGTTAAATGGTAAGAGAATTATCCCCATGGTTAGTGTTCAGGTTCTCTCAAGCATTTGAAAACTTGAAAGCAGTCGGTTAGGAAAGCCTACACCTACCTGACTTGTCCTGTATAGAATTCACCCTCTTATTTAATTAAATTCTAAACTGTCTTCTCAACTAATATTTGTCGATATGAACAATCTGTTACTGAATCTACAAGAATCAGACACAATGAGCAACGATACACCCTTATATGTGTAGCGCCCCCCCCCCCAATATTTGGGGGCGCTATGTGGAAATTTAAGGGCAGTCTGAGCCTGTAGTTGGGCTCAGACCAATTATGATTCAGTTGTTGTTCTGCTCTGGGTGTGATACTGGCCGGCAGTGTTGTTCTCCTTTGCCTGCAGGTGGCCCTGTCACCGCCGGCACGGGCTGGACTGCGGGGGTATCACAGCACCTTGGGTGTCCTCTCTCGGCAGCCGTCCAGTGGGCGTGGTCTACCCGCTGTGCATGCTAGGAGAAGGTACAAAAGGGGCAGACTCTATTGGCGTGATTTCCAGGGGGACCCCAAGGCGTTCAGGGGGACCTCTGGTCCAGTGAGTGTGCCTCGTGGCCCGCATGGCACGAGGTGCGCTAGTGTGCCTAGGCCTTGGGCACCTTCAGCCCGAGGCCCTGTTGCTGCATTGTAGGCCCAGCTCCGCTGACAAGGGCCTACGCTTCAGAGAAGGATCCCAGGCTGCCCTTTTGTAGGGGGCCCATCTTTAGGAAAGGAGTTCCAGGGGAAGAACAGTCCCGGCGGAGACTAGCGACGGTACTGCTGTCTTGGGGAGAGGCCTGGAGGCCTACCTAAAGGGGGATCCATCATCTCTGACATCCGTGCTCCATTCCGGCTGCTAGGACCGCTCTCATAGGGACTATCCGGGTGAGCAATACCCACTCAGGCTTGAGTGGCGACGACTGTAGATACTGGATTTAAGTGTTGCCTGCCTGAACCTTCCCCTACGTCTTTCAACTTTTCTGCTCTTGCTTTCTTCAAGTTAACTCAAAGTGGAAAAAAAGAATAAAGCCTTTCTGATTAGGTTTTACTCATGTGTGGACATTGGCCTTATTCCTGGAAGATATTGGTGTACCTAGACAACGGAGCTGAAGGATCCACTCGTGGGAGGTAATTGCTGCAGACCCAAAGTAACAAAGCCAGTAGATTTCCATTTAATAATAAAATGTGAATCCGGAGTAGCAGGCAGAGGGTGCTACATATGGTTAGACCTAAGTAAAAATAAGCACCCTTTATCTGACCCCCACTCTACTCTACACCTACATCTCCTTCCCCACTTCTTATTACTATCATTCTTTACCCTAAAAAAAAAAGTGATACACCCTAAATTAGCATTTTTCATTGTGAACACTCTTCCATGGAAAGAATACACACATTCTGGCTTTAACCCTTGATTACTGCTCTCCAGAACACATTCTATCATCATTACTGTATAAGCCAAGATTGTTCGTATTAAACACTGTATTACTATATTGTATACTCATTGTATGCTAATTTGGAGCTGCGACTCCACACCCTTGTTTCTATTTTTTCTCAATAAACCTGGATGTTAAAAAAATGGTCAGAGAATTATACTAGAAGACAAACATACTACAATGGTTAAAGTGGAGTTCCATCAAAAAAAAAAAATACATTTAAAGTAAACAGCTACAAAAAGCGTAGCTGCTAACTTTTAATAATCAGACACTCACCTGTCCCACGATCCAACGATGTGGGCGTATGAAGCCCCGCTCCTGTCCCCCTCCTCTCCACGGCCGCGCTGCACGCTGTGAATGGCCGGGCAATCTTCTGGGACCTGTGACATGTCCCAGAAGATTGCAGGGAGGGGGAGAGGCGAACTTCCTTCCGGCGCCGCAGAGCCCCAGCAGGAAGTGGGAGCTGGATGCCTCCAAAAAGAGGGTATCTGCTCCCACCCCCCAAAAAAATGACATGCCAAATGTGGCATGTCAGGCAGTCACTTAAAGCGGAAGTTCCATTTTTGGGTGGAACTCCGCTTTAAGCAATGGGCATAATATCCTGCAGAAACAATAATTGTTCTAAAAGACAACCCCTCTTGAACCCTAACTGGGGGTATGTATATATATATATAGATTTAAGATTTGCTAATCTTTTATCTTAATGTGCACATTTAGGAACTATTGAAAAATAGATATCACAAGTGACAGATGTGTATAACCTCTTCATACAGCTGCCCATCCTCTCATTTTGAAAAGAGAATTTGTGCTGTGATTAGATCCAATTACAGCTCTGGATTTAATATGCATGTCTTCTGAGGGAGATATTGCCCGCTCCTGCCAGAGGACAAGTTCACAGGAAAGTTAATATAATGTGTTGGAGCTCTGAAGAGCCATGCAATGTAACAGGATGTCAGTGGCAATTAAAAAAGATGATAAGGTAAGTGAAATCCCAGATGGAAAAAAGACAGTTGTGACGTGGTGACACTTCTAATTGAAATGATTGCTGTTTCTTTGTATGCCGGACGAACGCCCTTTGTTAGCTGACAAGTATCTGTCATAATCATCCAATGATGAGCTCTGTTAACTTCTTCGCAGCCATAACACTGCCATGCACCAGAATTGTACAAATAAATTTTGCTAGACAGAAGCTTTTATGATTACCAAATTACAAGACAGGAAAAATATTTATATATTAACCACTTCAGCCCGGACCATTTGGCTGGTTAAAGACCAGGCCCCTTTTTGCAATTCGGGCACTGCGACGCTTTAACTGACAATTGCGCGGTCGTGCGACGTGGCTCACAAACAAAATTGACGTCCTTTTTTCCCCACTATTAGAGCTTTCTTTTGGTGGTATTTGATCACCTCTGCCGTTTTTATTTTTTGCGCTATAAACAAAAATACAGCGACAATTTTGAAAAAAAAGCAATATTTTTTACTTTTTGCTATAATAAATATCCCCCAAAAATATATAAAAAAACTTTTTTTTTTCCTCAGTTTAGGCCGATACGTATTCTTCTACATATTTTTGGTAAAAAAAAATTGTAATAAGCGTATATTGATTGGTTTGCGCAAAAGTTATAGCGGATACAAAATAGGGGATAGTTTTATGGCATTTTTATAAATATTTTTATTTTACTAGTAATGGCGGTGATCAGCGATTTTTATTGTGACTGTGAAATTATGGCGGACACATCGAACACTTTTGACAGCATTTTGGGACCATTGTAATTTTTACAGCGATCAGTGCTATAAAAAATGCACTGATTACTGTAAAAATGACACTGGCAGTGAAGGGGTTAACCTGTAGGGGCGCTGAAGGGGTTAACCTGTAGGGGGCGCTGAAGGGGTTAAGTGTGTCTTAGGGAGTGATTCTAACTGTTAGGGGGCGTGGCTACGAGTGACACGTCACTGATCGTTGTTCCCGATGAGAGGGAACAGAAGATCAGTGACAAGTCACTAGGAAGAACGAGGAGAAGTTGTGTTTACACTGACATCTCCCCGCTCCTCAGCTCCGTGACACGATCGCGGGACACCGGCAGACATCGAGTCCACGGGTCCCGCAGGCACGGTCACGGAGCTCGCGGCAGGGTCACGAGCGTTGCGCTGGCAGCATGCGCACGACCACACGGCAGCAAATTAAAGGGGGCATATATATATATGCCCAGCCGTGCCATTCTGTCAACATATAAGTTTGTGCGGCGGTCGGCAAGCGGTTAAAATCACATTTAAAAAGAAACTTCAGCACACTTTCATTGTGCACAGTTTTACATAAGACTTTAAACATAGTTTCTTTGTTGCATTTGTACTCTTAGCGTAGGATGTAAGGCAAATTTAGTTTTTGGCTCCTTCTGTAGTCAAGGCAGCAGTGATTGTTTGTTCTGGTCTGTTCGGGGTTTCACAGGCTGGGAGTGTGGATGCTTCCCCTTGCCTCTGGAAGAAGCTATCAGAGAATTGGGAGGGAGATTTAAATAATCAATCTGAATATTTATCAAAGACTGGCCAATCCCTGGAGAGCAGGTGGATGGGGAGGTCTAAATAGTCTGAAACCCTGAAAAGACTGTTCCTTCTTTCCAATAGGGTTCTAGAGCCTGAGAGGCTGCTGCCCTTAGGCAGCCCATTCAATGTGTAGATGTTCTTGAGAGCTCAGCAGTGTCAGGGCTGAGGGCCTGGATGGACCTCCTGAAAAGCTGGCTGTAGGACTTCTCCAAAAAGGGATCTGGTCTGGAGGATTGTCTCCCTCACTAGACCATGTCCAGAGGAAGCCGGAAGGTGGCAGCTGTCCTGGGGACTTGTGAGTAAAGACCCTGGATGGATTCCTGGAAGACATGTGAAGAATGGAAACATTTGTTTTGTTTCGGATAAATTTGTTGTTGCTAATTTTTTTTTGTGGATTCGTTTTTGGAATTCGTTTAGTTTAGTTTATTCATTTTCTAACAAAATGTATCGACCAATTCAAATTCTGTGAGAAGAATAGCTGGTTGTTAAGGAAAGGGCCAGGAAGTTGGCCACCGCATCCTTAACAACCATTGACTTATCAGCTGTCAGCGGGTTTCCCCACTGAGAGCTGATTGTAAACATGCTGACATCAAGTGGCCCCGCCCCCTACCCATTTAAGAACTGTCAGATGGTGAAGCCTTTGTTGGGTGCGGACCTCTTTTTTTTGTAGGGGTCGGCGCAGTGTTCATCATGATTGACACTGGATTTACTTCAGGGGACATTGTTTTTTTAACAAAGGGATTGTCAAAAACTGTCTCTGTGTTTTAATTTATTTTTTACACTTTTTTTGGTGAATGAGTAGGGGTACAATGTACCCCTACTCATTCACATGGGGAGGCCGGGAGCTGGGGCCCCCCTTGTTAAAGGGGGCTTTTTAGATTCGAATAAGCCCCCCGTCCGCAGATTTTTGCAACCACCTGCCAGTGTTGTGGGGAAGAGGCCCTTGTTCTCATCAACATGGGGACCAGGTGCTTTGGGGGAGGAAGGCAGAACACCCCCTGCCTCAAACCCCCCCCCCCAAAAATGAGGGCATGGGGCCTGGTATGGTTCAGGAGGGGGGGCTCGCTCACCCCCTTCTTTTCCTGCCGGGCTGCATGCTCGAATAATGGTCTAGTATGGATTTAGGGAGGGGGGGCGGTCACGCTGTTTTTTTTTTGACTTGCTGATGTATACACCGCTCCTAAAGCACCCCTGCCCATTGAAATCAATGGGCAGTGCCGCCAAACCGCTGGCAAAGCGCCACTGCAGCAGCGCTTTGCGGGTGGTTTTAGCCCTTTTTTGGCTGCTAGCGGGGGTTAAAAGCGCCCCGCTAGCGGCCGAATAGCTCTGCAAAAACGCAGGTAAAGCGCCGCTAAAAATAGCGGCGCTTTACCGCCGACGGCACGATGCCTCAGTGTGAAAGTAGCCTAGAGAATTTAGCAAGAATCCATAGTGACATTGCTGCTAAATAATACATTTTGGCTGCATCAGCTGGAGGTTTGGGTGGGTGGGGGGCTGAAATTACAAAGTCTGGCCAGTTTGTTCGAAGGACTGCGAACTGTCTGAGTTCAGGTCAAACTCAATGAACCTATTGGTGGCTTTATTTCCATTTTAGACTGAAGTGCACTATTAACAAACAGAAGTTCCAGCTGAACCCTAATGATAGACATATTACTGTTGGAAGAAAAGTCATATCGCACCAGCTACATTGGGCAACTCCATAATTACTCACATGCATCACTTTTCCTAGCTTGCATGTATAGCCTTCTTGATGGCATTCCTTTCTGTACATGTCTTTCTGAACAATACAACACATCTGAATCTTGCAGATGCAAAGGCAAATCCGTTTTTTAAACGGCATATGCATTTGGAAGATGAAAAAACAACTTTGGAGTAAAGCAATTACTCGTCTAGAGGTAAATTAAAATAGATTTTTTTTTTACTTTTAACAATATAAAAAGCCACCTTCTAGATCTTCTGTCACAGTTGCCACATAATGCTAATGCACCCACAAATGTCTCAAATGTGCATTTTTGTTAAAAGCTTGCTGTAACGCTCCACTTTTTTTTTTTTTTTTTTTTTTTTACTTTATTTACAATTCCATTTTCTTCACATTAAGCTGTGAATCATTAATTCCCTGTCTGAGAGTGGTATGCTGTTACTGGAATGTGAAATCTTTTCTCAGCATACTGTTACTATTGGGTGAAAAATGTGAGTCATGCAATGAGCTTTATGTAGGAAAGTGCCTGAAAAAAAGAATGAATGTGTTACCTAAAATAACTAGTAGAATGGCAAGCTTTGCAATGACAGGGGATATCAGTCAATCACACGGCATTAACAGAATAAGGATGCCACGGGGCTCAAAAACATCCAAAATGTTAGAGAAGAAAGCCATTCACAAAAAAAAAAGGTAAAATGTTCTTACATAAAGAAATCCTTTAACCCCATTCTAGCTATGAGTGTTCTTGGGGCACACAACGCAGGATAGCTAGTTTTAATAAATGAAGCCTGTTTTGTTTGGCCAGGCTATGAAAGGTATATTGGATCAAAACGCCTTCTTGTCTAAGCATATCTGGTGAGCGGTGTTTGATAGCAGAATAGGATTGCTATCTCCTTGATCTTTGCTCCAATTCAAATACAACCAAAATGGTTCAAATACAACCAAAATGGTTCAAATACAACCAAAATGATTCAAATACAACCAAAATGGTTCAAATACAACCAAAATGGTTCAAATACAACCAAAATGATTGCAATACATGAACATACAGTATGATCTTACAAGCTTTCACAGTACAATAACACACAGAAGTGTAATGCCGCGTACACACGATTGGTTTTTCTGATGAAAAAAGACCGATGGACTTTTTTCATCGAACAAACCAATCGTGTGTGGGCCCCATCGGTCTTTTTTCCATCGGTATAAAAAAATAGAACCTGTTTTAAATTTTACCGATGGAAAAAAAAAACCCAATAGCACATTACGATCGTCTGTGTGGAACTCCATCGGACAAAAAACCCACGCATGCTCAGAATCAAGTCGACGCATGCTCAGAAGCATTGAACTTAATTTTTCTCGGCTTGTCGGAGTGTTTTACGTCACAGCGTTTTGGACGGTCGGAATTTTGACTGATGGTGTGTAGGCAAGAGTGATGAAAGTCAGCTTCATCGGATTTCCGTTGGAAAAATCTATCGGGTTTTATTCCATCGTAAATCCGATCGTGTGTACAGGGCATTAGTGTTGTGTGAATGTTATTTATTTAACAAATAGGCTTTTTAGGTTAAAGCTCAAGCAGAAATAAAAGGTGGAAATTACTGCAACTCTGTAATTACTGATGCACAATAAAATTAAAACTGCAGCAGAGAAAGATTTGGTCCCCTCATTTGCTAGACAGGACTGTGCAGTGGGGCAGAGCTGTATAAAGGCCTGTACACGCGATTGGATTTTCCAACGGGAATTGTGTGATGGCAGGCTGTTTTCAGAAAATCCGATCGTTTGTATGCTCCATCGAACAATTTTTGTCGGATTTTCCGACAACAAATGTTGGATAGTATGCTTTAAAATTTTCCGACAACAAATGTGTGACGTCGGATTATCCGATCGTGTGTACAGAAGTCCTTTGGAAAAAAATCCAAAGTACAAACACGCATGCTCGGAAGCATCGCTAACCATAACACAACATCAGCAGAAGTTGACCAAAGGGTGGCGCTAAAGAGCTGAAAAACCACGTAGTTTCGTGTTTGTTGGCCCGACAATTCTTTGCTGTTTGTATGCAAGACAAGTTCATGGCCAACGCCCTTCGGACAAAAATCCTACGCTTTGTCCACGGAAAATCCGATTGTGTGTATGAGGCTTTAATCTCAGGACTGAGTGGACACAAATATAAATCTTGTGGCAGTTAAAACAGCTCTCATATATGTAATTAAGTTGTTTATACAGTATAGCATTTGTGTGGAGCTCAGCTTTAGAGGGTCACTCAGTTCAAAATGGATTTTTTTCATTTTTGGTAGATCCTGAAAAAAAGAAACCACTGCTCTTTTTTATCTCTCGGGAACTATATGGCTGAGATGTCTACGGCAAATCTTCTGGGCATGTATGCGGTGGTCATTATGATGGGTTCCTACTTTCCTTGGTGTTCTTTCCTGTGTATGCATTATAAGAATCCCCCATTAACTGTAAGCAATATATTGGTTGTCCAGTGATGGATTGGAACCATTAAAGCTATAAGGGGAGGAGGTTACTCTAGAAATGGCAAGGGGCTTGATTATGTAGCACACCCACGTAGGGACTGCTGATGAACTTGGATCCCCCACTCCAACACAGCCAGGTACACCGAATCTTCACAGCACCCAGAGTCAGAGAACAGTTTGTGGCTTTGTTTGGTTTCTTTATTAGGGGGTTAAAAAGGAAGTAAACCCTGATGGGTTTTACTTCCTCTTTGCTTCCCTGCAAAGGTAAAGCATAATGGGCTACTATGCATCGCATATGCCTTGTTTCCACTGAACGGAACGGTTCGGGTCGGTACAGTTTGGAACGGTTTGAATGGTCCAGTCTATTCTGGTGAGCATTTCCACTGCAAGTCGGACCGTCAGGGACCATTCAGGGTTTAGAAAAAATGCCTAGCATGTCCACCAATCAGTGGAATGTATTGTAGCTCCGCCCTAACCGAACCGTTCCATTTTCTATGGCCCCACATATGAAGCAGGACCCAGAATGGTGCGGTACGGTTCAGATTTCTGGCACGCTTTCATAATGGAAACACCCAAAATAGCGTACCGTACCGAACCGATCCGCTCAGTGGAAACGAGGCAATAGTAGCCCATTATGTGTCACTTACCTGAAACCGAAGCCTGCGATGTCCCCGATTTCCTCGCAGGCTGGAAGCGTCCATTCTTCACCCCTCTTCCTTCTGGGGCCAGGAACTCCGGCTCTGTGTAAAATCGCATGTCAAAACGCACCAGTGTGAACCAGGGCTTAAGGAACCACTGCACTTTGTTTTCAGTTTATTGAAAGATAGATTTATCTCCTGCTGTCTTTTTTATAATGACTTTATGGAATGCTTTAAAAATATGTATTTTGGCAGATGGACAGTTAGAATCCAAGAAAATTGTATAAAAGTTATAATAGGGACTTCTTCCTACAATTTGAACAACTGCGGACAATAGCGTTGTGGAGTAAACTAGAGTATATTTCCAACTTGCTGCCCATGTACTGTACACCACAATACTGGAGCAATACAAGGCTGTTGTTTTGATACTAAATTATGTATTCAAAGAGAAAAATGCAGTTATTGATGATTCTGCAGTTGACAAAAAAAAAAGAAAGAAAAACTTTTACAGATAAATTTGCTGCCATGTTGATTATCTTCGATTTAGCCAAATAAAACCCTATGCAGAGCAACTATCGCAGCAAGTCCGTTTGGGATCCTGTGGGATTGTCTCCAAATTGAGCTAAACACATGAGTGTCTAAACTGGACGTCACCAGCTCCATTGCCATAATGTGTAGAACCCAGTGGGCTTTAGAAGGTTACAGAGGTCAGGCTTCTTACCAGGAATCAACCCATGACATCAATGGTATGCGTTCAATCAATCAGCATTTTTATGGGAAAGTACATTTTCAACCTCATTACGATAAGTGTAATAAAAAATTTAAATGATTGACAGTGATACATGATGGACAGCCCTGATGTTCTCTATTCTTATCATTTATTAAAGACATAACAGGCTTAACTGTGCAATAGTTTTGGAGAAAAATGAAAAGTTTAAATTAATCAAGGAGATTTTCATAAAATGATAAATGAAAATACTCGATTTTAAAATGTTCCTACTGCATAATGCACATCCCCAAATGACCTGTAAAAGGTCATATAGAACATTTTACAGTAACAGCGGTAATGCCACAAGACATATAACTATAACTGGTAAATATCAAAAATTCAGGAGGGTGCCCCCCTCCCCCCATCATGTTAGACCAATTTATCCCATTATGCTCTAACATGGTCTTACAGTAATATTCTTATTGAATCTTTGAAACATGCTGCAACCTGCAGGGCCAAAAAGACTGAGGAATCCATTTATAAAAGGTCAAAATCCATAGCTAGCCCTTTTATTCATGGAATATATTGATTCGAACAGTTCTGTCTATTTATAAAGCTGCTCAGGGCACTTTCGGCACCCATTTTGCCATACTTAATAAAATGTGAAATAATCTAGCAAAGTGTATTTTGATTATAGGCTTTACCAATTTATAAAGACTTTTCATCCATTTTTGATAAAACTTTTCCTGCTAATTTATGCTAATAAAAGCTACTGTCACTCTGCTAATTCAGGGCGAGGTAACATGCAAGTGTGCAAAGCTTATGCATGTATTTGCAAATGTGTGCAGACTAAACCCCTGTTTTTAACGTATATTGTTAGATAGTATAATTCACTTGGTCACAGGCTGGTCGGTAAGTTGAGCTTGGAAACTTATTTTCTGTTGTTTGACATGTGTCCGCCCCTCCCCTCCAGTGCTCCTTGCTGTAAAGGTGTGGGCAGTGGCCATGTGTTTGTAACATGCAAAGGGGCCCTCTTATGACCCACTGATACCCACATTGATAGTGCTACCTTACTATTCCATTCTCCATCACAGCCAGATCCAATTTTAGTCTAGCAGCCAAACACTAGGCCTGGCCACTGTCACATGGCAGAGTGATGTCACTGCTCACCCTTGCATCCAATATCAGCCAGCATTGGGGATTGTAGTGCAAGCTGCAGCAGAGGAAAGATTGGCAGGGGTGCCCTTTTAAGGTGAGTGCCAGTTGTCTAACTTTTCCCTAACCTAGGCACAATTAATTTAATTGAAGGGATGTAGACAAGGGAAATTCCTTCAGTTGGGATCTTTTTATTTTCTGTTGCCCATTTTTCCCCCATCTAATAATTTTTAACTTTTTTTTAATCAATACTGTAACATTCCTAAAGGATAATGGCCAATAATCAAATGCTGCTAGCATCTAAACCGCTAAAAGACATTTTTGAGTGGCATCTCCCCCAGTGTCTGTTTGTCTACACTTGTATCAGTGTAATGGTCGTTTAACCACAAAGGGGTTAATATGGATTCTACTACTGTTCCGAATTGTAAAGTTTAGATAACATTGCGTGCACGCTGAAAGTAAGACTCCGACACGTCCGTGCAGATCCGTTACTTCCTTATCTAATCCTTTATTACAGGCAGTACTAAACTTTTTACACATAGCATGATACAGTACATCACTATTATGTTAATGTAAAACTAGAAAGCACATCTGATTGGCTTAAATACAGGAAGAGTACAAAAATGTGATGGTCAAGCTTGGTTGTCCCTCTGATCTGTCTTCACTTCTGCATTCCTAAAGATGTGTGGGAGAAGGGGGTATCCGCCATTTTTTGTCTTCTCTAGTCTTTTCGGTGGGAGGGGGTGTTATTAGAGGCTGATTTGAGTAAGGAAGGATTACAGCAGTGGTGTACATGAAAAAGCAACATAGACTTTATAGTATAGTAAAGATGCATAGAGAATAGACATTTTATAATTTATTATTATGCTCATTACATTCCTTCACATCAGGAATCACCAGAGTGCTCAAAAATCACTGCCATATATGCTCAGATCAATAGGCTCCTTTAGTGGTGGTAGGTAGAATATGCAGCTCAGATCTCATCTTGCTTAAAGTGTTACTAAACCCACAACAGTAAAATCACTTGGTATATGCAGTAAAGCATGCTTGTTAACCTCCCTGGCGGTATGATTCTGTCTGGAATTATGTACCAAAAGCGGTACAATTATTTTGCATGGAAATTTGGCGTTATGTACTGTAGGCCTGCAATTCTTAGTAATTACTTACTTAAACCTGACCAAACAAGACTCTAGTAGACATCCCAGATGTGATAAATTTGAAACGCAAAATCATGAATTATAATCTAATAAATAATATAATTTTATTCAATAATGTAGAAGAAAATAATGACATTTGTCAAACAAAGAAAATTCAATACACATCCTGAGTGTGATACATTTTAAAGCATGGAACTAGACAAAGTCCAACGTCGCAATCTGGACAATGGTATCTTGTTTCTTTTCTGACTTTTTTACCATTGCCATCTCTCTTGGAACAGCAGACCACGCACATCCTGGTAGGTGCTTGCTTTTTTGCGGTTGGCGGTATATAGTCCAAAAAATGACGTCCAGTCAGGCGTTCTGGGTTGACAACGCCAACAGCACGTCGTCCGGGTCTGTTCACAGCTACTGATGGCATCTGGTGGTTGACATAAATCTGCTCAGCCACCTTCCAGATAAAGTCGGAATGAACAAGAGGCATGCCACTCTTTGCTTTGTATATGATATACGCATTCCAAAGGCATTGTTCCAAAAGATGCCTGAAAATCTTTTTATAATATTTTTTCTGCTGTTTGCGCATAGCCGGGTAAAATGTCATTGCCTGATCGGCTCTGTCGACACCTCCCATGGTGGTGTTATAGTCCATCACAACTTGCAGCTTCAGCAGATCTTTCCCACCTCTTGTGTGGACCATGGCAGTGGCGGTATTGTGCACAGTACTCATGAGACACACGTCCTTCTTGTCTCGCCATCGCATTGCCATCATCTTACACTTCTGCCAGGCAACCATTTCTCCTGTTTTTAGTTTTTTCTTGCCAAACATAGATGGCATGCCACGTCGGTTAGGCCTAACGGTACCATACCCATCAGTTTTATTTTGTAGCAAAACCTCAAAAAGTTCCGGAGATGTATAGAAGTTGTCCGTGGTCACACAATATCCCTGGTTCAGCAATGGCTCCAGCAGCGTAAGGACAGATGATGTGGCCATCCCATAGCCGCTGTACCTTGGGTTGAACTTCGTGCCTTTACCGGTGTAAATGACCGAATTCCATATGTATCCGGTGGATGACTCGCAGAGCATAAAGAATTTGATGCCAAACCGCATCTTTTGGATGCAATGTATTGTATCCAGCTTAGGCGTCCCTTGTAGGCCATCAGACTTTCATCCACGCTGACGTCCCTGTCTGGCACGTAGGTCCGCTGGAAATTGGCCACGATCATTTGGCATACCTCCCAGATTTTCTTTAGCTTGGGCGCAGGATGCGTGGCCTCATCAAACTCCTCATTGTTCGTGAAGTGGAAATACTTCATGATGAGGGAAAAACAATATTCAGACATCACGGTGCTAAAAAACGGAGTGGCCAGTAGCTTATTGGTGGTCTAGTACCATTTCTGGAGCGGTTTCCCCACCACCCCCTGAAGAATGATGAGTCCCAGAAAGTGCCAGATGTCCTCTTTCGTCACCGGTTCCCACTTTCTGCTTCGGGAAAATCTGGCATGCAGCGTAGCGGATTGCTGATCGTGGTAACGATTTGTCTCTGTGACAATTTTTTCAATTACCTCTTCAGTGAGAAATAATTGCAGGTATGCCAGAGGGTTGTCACACTCCACATCTACCTTCATCCCAGGTGATCCAGTGAAGGGAAATCTTGGGGGCGCTACCTGGTCCGTATCGGTGTCTGTAGGGCACCAAGTGCGCACATCGCTGAGGTCGCTGAGGTCAGGTGCAGGATCATCGCCGTTGTCACTTGCCAGATCCGTGTCGGTGTCAGATGACAAATCTCCCCACGACTCGCTATCGCTCTCTTCTGCGAGCAACTCCGTGTCGCTGCCGCTGTCACTCATCTGCTCCAAAAGCGCAGTTTTGGTAAAGCGCTTTTTTGATGCCATATTTTTATGGGCACAGATGACAGGCAAGGGGGCACTGTACAGGGCACTGTATGGTGATCAGAGATGATACAGTGTAATACAGTGTAATCAGATACAATATAACTGCTTTTATTTCTGTGTTTGTGTTGTGTGAACTTTTGAACTTTTTAAATTTGCCGCCCAGTTCTGCTCCCATGCGACGCTGCGGCTCGCAGGGAACGGAACCAGGAAGCGCCGACACTCGCCGGAGGTCTCGCTGGTGATCACAGCAGAGGATATCATCGCTGGATCGCCAGGAGAAGGTAAGAAACCTCCGCTGCGGGCTCTGCAATGTTACCCCGAGCGTGACTCGGGGTTACCGATCCTAGCTAAAAAAAACAACCCCGAGTCACGCTCGGGATTACCGCCAGGGAGGTTAAACTCATTGTGGAACCTAAAGCGGTAATCCTCCACATTGTGTAAAAATGCTGTTTGATCCTGTCTTCTCGGATCCTCCCCTTCTTCCACTGTCCCCAATCCATCTCCTGATAGAACAGAGCCTTGGGGGAAATCTGCATATGCTCAGTTGGGTGTGTATTGCTAGAGAGTTTTTTTTTTTTTACTTGGAGGATGCATGTGATCAGCACAGGGCCAATCAGCACTGTCCAGACAGAGGGTCAGGGGCACTGCTGCCTCATAGGACAGTCAGAGTATAATGAAAACACCTCCTACAACCGGGCACTAATACCGTGTTTTACAGAAAATAAGACCTACCCCGAAAATAAGACCTAGCGCTATTTTCCAGGAAGGCTGCAATATAAGCCCTGCCCCGAAAATAAGCCCTAGTTTCAAAAGCTTGTAAAATCCTATAACCCAGTCTATTACAGTAGTATATAATGAACAATGTGTGTGTTTCTGTAATATAATTGCGGGGAAGAGAGCTTGGGCGGGTCAAAGAAACGCAGAGTGGCACTATAACAAAGGTATTTGACACAATCATATTACAGAAACGCAGACATTGTACATTATATACTACTGTAATAGAGTGAATTATAGGATTTTACAAGCATTTTAACTTGGTTCACACTGGGGATTAGTTTCAGGCAAGGAGAGAGAGGGGGAGAGAAGACAGTGCGTTACATGGTAAGACCTACCCCGAAAATAAGCCCTACTGTGTCTTTTGGTGCCAAAATTAATATAAGACCCGGGCTTATTTTCAGGGAAACACGGTAGAAGTCACAAGACTGCTATATACTGCTGATGAGAAAAGGTATTTAGCAGTTTAAATTTACTAAAATAATTGCATTTCCATGTTCTATGTACTGTGGGAGACCAGATATAGTGAATGTAGGGTCCTGGGTTTAGTAACACTTTAAAACACTTCAATACAGGGCACTTTCCACCTTCCTGCCCAGGCCAATTTTCAGCTTTCAGTGCTGTCGCATTTTAAAAGACAATTGCGTGGTCATACAACACTGGACCCAAACAAAATTTTTATGATTTGGTTCCCACAAATAGATCTTTCTTTTGGTGGTATTTGATCACCACTGAGGTTTTTATTTTTTGCTAAACAAATAGAAATAGACCAAAAAAAGAAAAGAAAAGAGTTTGCTTTGTTTTTGTTATAAAATGTTGTTTTCTCCTTCACTGATGAGGCTGCACTGATGGGCACTGATGAGGTGGCAATAATATGCAGCTCTGATAAGCATTGATAGGCCGCACTGATGGGAACTTATTGGTGGCACTGATGGGCACTTATAGGCGGCACTGATGGGTGGCACTGGCAGGCATCACTGATGGGCACTGATTGGCATCCCTAGTGGTCATAGGTGGGCATCCCTGGTGGGCATCCCTGGTGGGAATTCTTGGTGCGTCTGCACTGATAATCAATGCGCTGATTATCAGCGCAGAACCCCGTCAGGAGAGCAGCCAATCTGCTCTACTCTACCCACGGCTTGTCAGCGCGAATAGAGGAAAAGCCGATAAATGGCACTTCCTGTTTACGATCTGATCAGCTGTGATTGGAAAAAATTTTCATGCAAATCAGCATGCGTCACCAGGTTAACATGCACCACCCGCTTAGCACCTGCCTGTCAATGTTTCCCAGATGTCACTGTTCATATTTAGTTCCAAACAGCTGGAGTATTTTCTCTATTCACCAACTGATTTGTCCAACAATATTTCTGGGCACATTTAGACACCAGTACAAGTGCAGTTTACATTAATATTTTTTCTACCAGCTCACAAATGACACAATAGATTTTTTTTTTCAGTTTATTGGTTCTAATTGTAACAAAAATGGAATGGGTTGTTTGTAACACTGCACAAAAGATAGATGCATATACAATTTATTACTTATGAACAGAAACTGTAGGACACATGACATAAGACAATTTAAAACTATAATGTATCTTATACCGTATTATAAAATTTTTGATATTAGTTTTATTCATATAATTTTTAAAAGTGCAATAAATATTATCAGCAAGTAAAGATTTTGTTTAAGGGTAAGAACATATTTGTACACAGGGCTTTTTTTCTAAAAACAATAGGTGCTGGAACTCAACCACGACCCCACAAAACCCCTCCATATCACATCAAATAGTGGGTGTGGTCAGTCAAACAGTAGGAGGGTCTTAAAGGGGCATTAAATACCAGGATTGCATTACATACAGAGTGCAGAGCTGTCACTTGTAAACACAGAAACCAAACCTTCTGTGTTTACAAGTGATTGTGGTGAGCAGCCCCCCCCCCAAGGGTCAGAGCCAGAGGTGGTGGAACTAAGTTCCACTATGTCCCCCCTGAAAAAAAGCCCTGTTTGTACAGCCCATGTAGAGACAGCGTGGAATATCCACACATGCTGCCCACACTATCATTGAAATGTATGCAACTTCTTCAAAAGGAAACCATAATGGTTCTGGGTCCAATTTATTTGAATATTATTCTCTAGGTTCTTAAACTGCGTGCAGCAGTGACACAGAGGGGTGTACTCTGTACACAGAAGTAACTCTGGGATGACATGTCGGCGGCTGGTGCTGTGTCGGGCACCGCAGCGGGGGCTTAGATCCCAGGTGAGTATTACAAAATGAGCTAGTATGCATAGCATACTAGCTCATTATGTCTTTGTCTTGCAGGTGTTAGTTTTTTTTTTTGTTTTGTTTTTTAAGTGGGTTTACAACCACTTTAAGATGTTTTTATTATGTTGTATTATATTAACTGTAACTTTAGTATGTTGGTCTTCCAAGACCTCACTATCTATCTTTTACTGAGTTTATTAAAAAAACAAAAAAAAAATTTATTGAATTTTGTTCCTTATCCTCAGTACAAAGCCTCAAAAGTCATTTTTTAATGGAAAGGGTTTTCCTTCTTGTTGTTTCTAGAGAAATTGTTTACTTGAGGTCCCTGTATCTGAATCTTTTTACAAAACCGTGTTAAAAGGGAAAGCAGAGGAGTCATTCTTCCTGCTCAAGCAGTTGAGCATACATTTCAACTTAAGCTATTGAGCTCTGTATATAGGCTTTTTTTCATCTGAGGAGCTAAGGAGACCCTGAAAACATGTAAAACATGTGAAAATGAGATAACAGCTCCAGCTACTGGCTGGGTACAAATGTAAAAGATACTGACATATATTCTATTTTACCTAACTAAAAATGTTTTTGGAAATGTAATTGTACACTGTATTAAATTAATTCTTTATGGATTTTTAGGACCATAATAAAATAATGGAAATAAATGGATGGATAAAAGTATTGAACAATATGTTTTTGTAAAAATTACACAGGCTCCGTTCAAACTAAAGAGATGCAGTTAGTGAATTCCCTTTTTTTAAATCATAGTGCATCGCAATGGATAGAATTGCTTCCTGGGAATACACAAAAATGTACCATTTGTGTTCTGTAAAGAAGCTTCTGGTGCACTAAAGTACAACAATGTGTGCAGAATGGTCACACTTCCCTCCATGACATTCAAAATCTGTTCTGCTCACTCCGTATAGGTTAGCACTTTGATGTACTCACGTAGCCACAAGGCTATACAACTGTTTTGTGCCCACTGAAGATCACTGCAGAACCTACCTGATTTGCATGTACCTAATAACTTTTGTTCTACATACTGAATGCAGTGATGTACCAGAACTTGGGGATGTCTATAGATCAAGATGTCTTTATTCTTACATTGCTATTGATGCACAAGTACAGACCCTTGGATGTGATCTAAATACAATTACAGAGCTTACAGCTTGCAAAAACTGTATTCAATTCTTTCTTTGCATAGTTAAACATATCACATATTAGTAAAAACAAATCCCTGAATATTTAGAACATTGTAGAAAGATTTGGTACAAAAGACAAACTAGTTCTGTGTAAGATAACCAAATACAAATACATAGTACAAATGATAGATTTATTAACATGAAGCAACTGTTAAGATGTAGGGAAGGAGGACAGATAGATTGTTTAATGCAGAATTTGAGGCAAATTTGGCAAAATATATATATTTTAAATGTGTTGTGCAACAGTTAACTTTTATATTGTGTATGCCACCTCTAGGGTCACGTTGGTTTTCTTCTTATGTACAGTTTCCTGATGCTGGATAGTGTGGCTCTTGCTACTATGAGAGTTGTGGCTCCCAAATGCAGAAGCCGTATTGGCCTTTATCTACCCTTCTACACCTCTTGCCTTGTATTCTGTGAACCATTCACAAAATACAAGATGTTCTGTGAATGGATAGGGGGGAGAAGGGGTGGATAAACAACAGTACAGCTTCTGCGATTGAGAGCCGCGGCTCTCATAGTTTCAGTGGCAAAAGTATGGCAAGAGCTATACTATCCAACATCAGGAAACTGTAAATAATAAAGAAGCCCCAGTGATTCTAGAAGTGGCACACGCCATATGAAAAATATGAAAACTACAAAAAAAAAAAATTCCCCCTAATAAAAAAAAAAAAAAAGTTCTGCTTCAATTGTAGCCCTAATGCCGCGTACACACGATCGATTTTCTTGACGGTGAAAACACCGTCGAGAAAATCGACGGGAAAAACGAGGAACGGCTTGTTCCCCTACACACAGCTGTTTTTCCCGACATTTTTTCTCTTGGTCGAGAAAAACGACCATGTGTAGGCTCCCTGGCAGTGTTTCCCTATGGGAAAACTGCAGCGGAAAAAAATGCCGTGAATCACGAGAAAAATTAGAGCATGTTCTAATTTTTCTCGTCGTGATTCATGCCGTTTTTCTCGTCGGGAAAAATGATGAAAAGCCCACACACGGTAGTTTTTCTCGTCAAAGAGAAAAATTTTTATTTTTCCCAACGAGAAAAATGGTCGTGTGTACGCGCCATTAGTTTTCAAAGTTAAACAAGATTTTGCAGAGGATACACCTTCACTTACAAAAACAAATTAGCCTTTTCCGGGCAACATTCAAACACACACATATCAATCTCATTCAGTGAAATCAATTTCAGTACTAAGATCCCTTTCACACTGGGGTGATGGGGGCGTCGGCGGTAAAGCGGCGGTTTACCGTAGTTTTTGCGGCGCTATTCGGCCGAAAAAGGGTTAAAATCACCCGCAAAGCGGCGCTTTGTCGGCGCTGCCCAATGATTTCAATGGGCAGGGGCGCTTTAGGAGCGGTGTATTCACCGCTCCTACAGCGTCTCAAAGATGCTGCTTGCAGGAATTTTTTTACCGTTCTGCCGGCGCACTGCTCCAGTGTGAAAGCCCAAGGGAGTGAAAGGAGCGGCTCTTTCAGGGCGCTTTGCAGGCGCTATTTTTAGCGCTATAGCGCCTGCAAAGCGACTCAGTGTGAAAGGCCATACTTAGAAAAATCGCCAACTCTCCCAATCCAGTTTGTTTGGTTAACATGTGTGAGATGGCCTCAGCCTTGCACCACTCCACAAGCCACATGCTCTGACATGTTTCCCCCCACCTACCAGGACTTAGTCATAGAGGACTCTGTGGAAAGGTGCAAGGCTGAGACCATCTCACACATGTTAACCACACAGACTGGATTGGGAGAGCAGCGATTTTTCTAAGTATGCTATACATTACTGGGTGGTGACATTTTTAGCTGGCATCCCATTCCTGAGTACCAGCGGGACTATACACATTTCCCTTTTTTGCTTAGAGTGGCACTACAAGTATTAGCAGGTCATACTGTATAGACCATTGTATTGGAGTGCACAGCAGCTAAGGGCCCTGTTCCAGTGAGGTCCTCACAAGCATAACATTGCTAATACTTGCAAAAGAAGTAAAATCAGCACTGCATAGAGCTTTATGATGTCACTGTTTATACTGCCTCACCCCTACTACAAAATTCGAAATCAGCAAATGCAGAACCTCCAATTATTAATTTTGTTTTGAAGCCCTATTTTTGAAACAAGAAGGAATAATAAATTGAAGTTATACTATCTCTTGCATCCATCGTGTTTTATTTCAGCTCAGTGCAGGTGCGTGTGGCGTTTTAGCGATAACATTTTTAGTTTTATTGCATATTTTAAGAATGCATTGGAGTTCACTTGTCATTCACATGCTCAGATGTTTAAACATTGACCTAGGCCATACACAGACACTCCAAATCTAGGTTTCATATCTATGTTAACAAACATACATGTGGGTAATTAGGTATGCAGTTCATCTGGTGTATTTTTATTGTACTACTAAAACTACAAATGTTTGGCACTTATAAAATATGTGCAAATTTTATACCCAGCAATTAACAGTATCTTACTCAGTGTATTGCTATATCATAGTCATTAGCACCAGAATGAAACAAAATTCACCCCTTTTCATATCACTGATCATGCCTCGGACTCTTTAGAATATGTCTGTATTACAGTGAGGTCAGTCTGGGTTTCTTGGCATGGATACAAAGTGCATAAAACAAGCTGCCTTTTATAAAGGGCACAGCCAATTCCCGCTTGCTGCGCAGCTAATGTTAATGTTCTTGAAATGTATCAGAGCTCAGTGCTTGTCACAGGACTAACGCCATGAATGAGCAGCGTGGGTCCCAAGTTTCGGCTTATTGCCTCCACCTGGTTAAGGAATCTGTTGTAGATGGAAGTGTCTGCTGGAGGCCGTGGAAGATACAAGAACCTGACAGCTGGAGGAGCCATGGGATTTTGCCCCAGAATCATCTGATTCACAGCCTTCAGATAGTCATCTGATATTTTGATAGAGTTGTTTGGGTAATTCAGGTAGACTTCTTCTGCAGTGTCTGCAGCTTCTACCTGCTTGTGCCAGTGCAGAGCAACCACTGAGTCCCAAATTACTGTCTGGATGGAGGCCTTGATACGGAGGTCCTTTAGCAGCTGTTTCAGTTTCACCTCTTGGCCGCGCAGGCCGCTGTCTCTCTCTACGCAAAGAAACAGGCGCAGCTTAGCTTTTTTCCAAGAGCGTACCATGTTCAATACACAAGCCATTTGAAGGAGGAACAAGCTGCAGGTATTTACATAAGTGGCACTGTCTGGTCGCAGGAGGTTCAGAGGCCACACATCAATATAGGTCTCTTTACCCTTCAAGCTGCAGATACTAGACCTGTCAAACTCTGAGAAGTACCTTGCCAGCACCACATTTTTAGACATCTTTATAGAATCTGATATAATAGCAACATATTCCCAGGCAGAAAAGTTCTCAGAAGGTGGCGTTCGGCCTGTTGACGTGTATACAAAAGGAGTAGATCTGTCCAGTTCCTGGTCATTCCTTAGCAGATCCTCTGGTGTGGAGCGAGTGTAGAACCCAAGAATGACAGTGTTCGGCCTCATTCCTCCTGCGAAAGGCAAAAATACTCGATTAAAAGTCACGAATACCATTATAGATCTAAAGTATGTCTTTCATAATGATTGCATTCTCTGCACATTGCCATCTGGGTTATTAGAATAAGCAGAAGTTCTGTAATGACTCTACGTGCAGGCACATTCGGAATATATAAGACATACTACAGATTTCTGAATATTCAGTGATATTGATTAAAGGAGCATTATGTATACAAAAAACAGTATTTGTTTTACAAATACCTTCATGCTTTATGCAAATTTAGTGTTATTTTAAGAGGTCTGAAAGCCAGTAAACATAACACTAGGAATAAAATAAACATATGATACTACTAGTGACCATTAAATATATGCACATATTAAGCTAAAGTTTAGTGGGAAAAGACATATGACTACTATTTTGAATGTGTGATTCTGCGTTGCCTATTCCAGCTAATCAATGTCTCTATTTTATCTTGCATACAAGAAAAAAATTACAGCAAATATCTTTTTTGTCCGCCTTAGGGAAGCAGACTCAAACTTTAATGTTCTGTTTTATTTTTTTAACATAGCCCATTGTATGGACTAGGCTTGTGCAATTCGTTTCGTAATGAATCTAAATTCGTCTGAATTTAGCAACTTTTGGACATTCGGAAGCATTCGAATTTCCAAACAAAGCAATTACGAATAAAACCGAATCCGAAAAAAATTATATCGCAAATAGCAAATGCCCGAATGTCTTCGGCATAATTCGTTATGAAAAAAGTTACGAATGTACGAATCCATTCGAAGCACAATAACACTCTGCTCTGCTCTCTGCTTCTCCCTCACCGTGCTGAACTCCCTCTCAAAATGGTGTACAGGGGCGGAGGCTATAGCCGCATGTAAAAAACAAAAGTAAGATACAAGATTTTGAATCCATACGAAGCACAATGACACTCTGCTCTGCTCTCTGCTTCCCCCTCACCGTAATGAACTCCCTCCCAAAATGGTGTACAGGGGCGGAGGCTATAGCCGCATGTAAAAAACGAAAGTAAAATACGAGATTTCGAATCGTTACAAATAACCGCTATGTATTTAGAAAAGTACAAATCCATTCGAAGCACATTAGGCATAATAGGCAGCATCCTTGTGAGAGAGACACGGAAAATTACGAATCAACTAACCCAAAAAAAGTTACGAAAGTAGGAGTTGTGTCCAGAATCAACGAAAAACAATGTACTCTACCGAACGTACAAATTATAAATCAACGAAAAATAAGGCTTACATTAATGCGAATCATTCCGATTCAACGAAAAATGTCACTTGCGAAAATACGAATTAATCCGAACACGAAAAATCCCGTCTAGCATAATTACAAACGATTACGAATCAACAGGACCGAAAAGAAACGAACCGAAACTAAACTAATTTTTCCGTTGTGCACAAGTCTAGTATGGACACATGATATATACCCCGTCACATATACAACTTTTCTGTAACTTTTCCATGTTCTGAGTCACACTGTTGATGTTAGCTAAATAATATGTTAGCCGTAGAAAGTCCATAACCACAGGATTTTAGCATCCATTATTTAACAATAACTGAACATTAGTTCACGCTGTTGATATCTTTTTATTTTTCAGTTCTTACACATGAACAAACTGCATTTTTTATTTGTCTTTAAATCTTTAATAAACATTTGAAGCAAAAAAGTGGCACAAACAACAGACGCGTATGATGTATATGCCAAAATTTGGAAAGATTGGATTATTTATGCGATTTGTGTGGAACACCAAGAGGTAAGCATGTCATAATGTGCAAATACTGTATGCTGTGCATACCCAACCCCACTTAGCAGAATTTAGTTAAATGATGTAGGTGGACAAATTTGTCACAGAGGCATCAAAGGGTTAATGGGGAAAAAGTTAAAGTGGTTCTAAAGGCTCAAGGTTTTTTTTTATCTTCATGCATGCCATGAAAGAAAATTGCTTTTAGGGACGGTTTACACTGGTCCGACATGTGCTTCGACTTCCAGAGCACAAGTCGCATGACATGTCAAAATCAATGATTCCCTATGAGAGCTATCTTAACTGTTCCGACTTGTGTTGGTCTGACTTTGAAAATGCTTCCTGCACTACTTTGGTCCGACTTGGGCACGATTTCAGCCAATTGATTTGAATGGAAGTCGGAATCATCATCTTAAATGATCCAACTTGTGGGATGAGACTTGTGCTCTGAGGATCCTTGGTCTGGTATTGATTTTGAGGGTAAACCCCACACAATTTTTTTTTTAATGTCTTGGGGTCCCTTCTAAAATCTATACCAGACCCCTATCCGAGCATGAAGCCCGGCAGGTCAGGAAAGGGGGGGGCAGTGAGCATCCCCCACCCCAAACCACCTTGTTTATGGGGACAAGGGCCTCTTCTCGCCAACCCTGGGCGGTGGTTGTGGGCATCTGCGGGCAAGGGGCGTATCCAAATCTTGAAGCCCCCTTTAACAATCCAGAATCCAAAACGGAAACCTGCCGCTCCCCCCCTCCATGCGAATGAGTACCCGTTAACCCAAAAAAAGAAGTGAAGTGTTACAAAAAAAAGAGACAGTTTTGTCCCCTGTCGTAGCTCCAAGGTGTCTTCGTTCTCTGCTGTCTTCTTCCTCCAGTCTTCTCCCTCCGCTGTCTTTTTCCCCCAATGTCTTCTTCCCCTGGTCTTCTCCCCCTCTGTCTTTTCTTCTCCCTCTGGTGCTTTGGGATGGGGGGGCTGCTGGGCTGCGTGCTCAGATATCGCTGAGGAAATCCCGCCCACAGGGACGATAGGCGTGCGGGAGGACTCCGCGACATCATTGCAGCCACCTTCTCTGTCTCGATGAGACGTTTGATACATGCTTTGCATCCTGGGAGTAAAGTGCTGTGTTTGTGAGTAACTTTTTTAATAGTAATAAAGAGATGCTTTTAGTCAACCAGAGAGCACTATGTACTTTTCATTGATTTTACATGGTTAACACGTTCCTATCTACTGTTTATGAGAATATCATCCTGCTGCTGCTGTGAAGGGGCTGTTTTTCGATCCTTGGATCCCGTAGAGGCATTTATTCACCCTTGATTACCCTTGTGGGAAATACTTGATTGACCCATCTGTTAGCTCAGAGGTCTACAGTGTGAGGTGAGCGGCCTGTATATACGGTGGTGGAGGCACTAATAAGGACGCACGTAAATTGCAATGTTTTCCGAGCACCCTGATCACTACTGAGAAGAATATACTTACCTTTGGTGTCATCTTTCCACGTCATCCTTTGCTCTCATATTATATGAACTGGGACTTTTTATATGGCTCTCTTATGCCAGATATTATTCTAATGTATTTTTAGTGTTATGATTTTTAGTTTTTAGCACTGCACTGTTTTTTTTTTTTATGTACTCATCCAAGGATTCCTATATATTGACCTTGAGTGTCCAGCTGCTTATGTTAGGATTGTTCTTTGGTTTTGCGCTGACTGAACCCACATTCTTTTACCATGCTCAGATAAGGGTCTGGTATGGATTTTGAGGGGGACCCCTCGCCATTTAAAAAAATAAATAAAATTGCTGTGTGGTTCCCCTCAAAATCCATACCAGACTGAAGGGTCTGGTATGGTCTTGGGGGGGGTATACCATGCCCTTTTAAAAATTTTTGTGGGGTGGGGTTCCCCCTTAAAGCGGTTTTATACCCCTAAAAAAATAAATAAAACCCTGCAAGGCAAAGGCATAATGAGCTAGTATGACTAGCATACTAGCTCATTATCAATTACTTACCTTAGATCGAGGAACCCGCACCGACCCTCGTTCCTCTCCTCCGCCGCCCCCATGATACCCAGAGTGACTTCCGGGTGTTGCCGCTCCGGCGCTGTGACTGGCCGGAGCGGCGATGACGGCACAATCCCCGCGCATGCGCACATTTCCGGCAGGCTCCCATTCAAGAGCCGGAGCGCTCAGTGCGCCTGCGCCGTTGTCTACGGCGCGCATGCGCCGTAGACATCAGTGCCCGCTTTTCTGCAAATATCTCCTTAACCATGTAGGTTGAGGAGATATTACTTGCACCTACAGGTAAGGCTTAATGTAGGCGCAAGTATGCTATGAGGGTATACAACCGCTTTAAGATCCATACCAGACTCAAAGGGCCTGGTATAGATCTGGGGTGGGGGGCCGTGTCGTTTTTTTTTTTTTTTTATAATTTCAGCGTGAGGTTTTCTCCATACCAGAAGCAAAGGAATTGTTTTGATTGGTCAAAGGACAAGTTGCAATTTTCTCAAAGTCTGATCAAAGTGGGATCCCGTTCATTAAAGTTGCATGGAAGTCGGACATGAAGTCGCAGGACAAAGTCGGATCGGAAGACATACTATTTTTGTGTCGGAACAGTATGAACATAGCCTTAATAAGATAAAGTTAAAGTGGAAAATAGTGCTAACTATAATAATTGGGATAAAACTGCTCCCTCCCTCCTCCTACCTAGGCTTGCACATCCTGTATATGAAAGATCTGTATACTTTCCTTTTTTTAATCCTGTCTAGTCCAGTCACATGATCCAGCAGCTCCTGCTCCCCTGCGTTGGAGAGTGGCTGCTGCAGGGAAGACGAGTGAACACTGACAATGGGTGGGCAGCGGGAGCCGATGGGTGAGCACTCCCTTAACAGATAAGAAAAGGTATGTACACTGATCCTGTTTAATAAAGGATAGGGAGTATAGGTGTGGGTGTGAGGGACCTTTTTCAAGAATACTTATAGCCTTCACTACCTCAAGAAGTAAACTTTTCCTACTCTGCCCTCTGCCACCCACACCAACTTTATAACTGTTTTCCATAAATTAGCTTTTTCTGTAGTTTACACTGCCAAGTCTGTTCAGGACCGGAACTGTTACTTTGCTTTGCAATCCAGTGTATGGGGCAATAAATACCACAGGCTTCCCCGCAATTGCATGTAGCTAGCTGGAATTAGAATATATACATTTTATTGGTGTCTTCATCCGCTAAACAGTTAAGTAATACTGAAGAGAAACTGTGCAAAATAAACTCATACCTAGTCCAGTGATGAAGAGCAGTTGCTGGGCTCCATACCTAACAGAGTTTGACAGTGTTAAATTAACAAAGGCCTTGATGTTCAGTTCATCCACAAGCTGAAGCCAGGAGTCGGTCTGTGTCTGCAAAGGGTCAGATGGCAACACGTCTACAAAAGAATAAAGCACCAGAAGTTAAACACATACTGACAGCTATTAATGGCAGACAATAATATATGTGCAGAGAACATAGAGCTAAAGGGTAAAGACAGTAGTGAAGCTAGTGAGGTAGAAAAGGGTTTAGTCATTTTATATAGAAAAATGTAATTGAATACAAACAGACCTACTGAAGCAATTAAAAATAAATGTACATCATATTATTTGGTTACACTCAAATTTTTAGACTGTCAGGCTTTTTTTTTTTAATTTCAGCACATTGGCGACAAAAGCTTGACAGCGACAGACTTTCTACTATGGAATAGAGGACAGAGGTGGTGAAGTGTAAAAAAATGTCCTGCTCCATGGTGTCCTGCAGAGGTAGGAACAATAGGTCATATTTATAGTACTGTCTACTATACGTTAGAGCTGCACGATTCTGGCTAAAATGAGAATCACAATTTTTTTGCTTAGAAGATAGATCACGATTCTCTCACGATTCTCGCGTTGTAACATCATCTTTCACATTAAAACAAAAAAAAAATTGGGCTAACTTTACTGTTTTTTTTTTATTATTATTCATTGAAGTGTATTTTTTCCCCAAAAATTGCATTTGAAAGACCACTGGGCAAATACAGTGTGACATAAAATATTGCAGCAATTGCCATTTTATTCCCTAGGGTCTCTGCTAAAATATATATAATTTTTGGGGGTTTCAAGTAATTTTCTAGCAAAAAATATTGATTTTAACTTAAGAAACAAGTGTCAGCCCTCGTACACACGGCCGAGATTCTCGTTGAAAAAAACATGTCGTTTTTTTCGACGAGATTCTTGGACAAGAAACTTGTCCCGGCCGAGTGTACACACGCTCGTTTCAAAGAACCCGCGGTTCTTTGAATGGAGCGTACGCGGTGACGTCATCGACTACGACGAGCATGCGCTCGTCACATTCGATGCCGTCGCCGCCATCTTGGTATACCCTACGTATGCCTAGGAAGCTACCGCGCATGCGTCGAATTCATTTCGAACATGCGTGGGCTTCCGGGAGGACAGGTAAGTGTACACACACTCACTTTTCTCATCGAGAAACATGCCGACGAGAATCTCGACGAGAAAATAGAGAGCAGGTTCTCTATTTTCTCGTCGAGGTTTCTTGTCGGTTTTCTCGATGAGAAACCCGATAGCCGCGTACACACGACCGATTTACTCGGCAAGAAAGCTCTGCCAGCAAGTTTCTTGCTGGTTCTTGCCGAGAAAATCGGCCGTGTGTACGAGGCCTCAGAAAAAGATTTGGACTTTAAGTGGTTAAACTTCCTGCATTTACACACAGACATTTGCTCTAAGAAGGAAGTTAGTTACAATGTTTCATGTTGTTAAAAAGTTGGCAGACTGCCCAAACTTTTTCTTTACACACACACACACACACACACACACGTTTATCCCTTTGATCTAAACTTGTTAGACTGCCCAGATATTTTCTTTTGACAGCTGAGTGAGCAGATAAAGTCTCTCCACTTGTTATATGAAAGAATCTACAGCTCTACTATACGTTTTAGGCAGGTGTGAAAAAATGCTGTTAAGAATGCTTTCAGAAATAGAAGTGTCAATAGTTTATTTTTTTATCAATTAACAAAATGGAAAGTAAATAAACAGAAGAGAAATCCAAATCAAATCAAATCAAATGTGGTTGTTCCAAACATCCTGGAGAACTAACCACAGATCTGTGGATGTAGGCTGCCTCAGATCCTCCTGTCTCTTCATGTAATCCCAGACAGACTAGATGAGGTTGAGATCAGGGCTCTGTGGGGGGCAAACCATCACTTCCAGGACTTCTTGTTCTTTACACTGATGATAGTTCCTAATGACATTGGCTGTTTATTTGGGGTCAATGTCCTGATGTGGAATAATTTTGGGGCCAGTCACACATCTCCCTGGTGGTATGGATAAGTATCATAGAGACAAAGCTAAGTGACTCAGCAGTGCACAAAAACATAGGAAATGGGGTGAAGAAAAATGGCGCAGGTGCTCTGGAGTGTAGCAGGAGGCAGTTTGTTTACAAAGGGCTGGAGAGCGGTACATAAATTAGGTGTCTGCAGGTAACAGTGAAGCATGGAGGAGGTTCCTTGGAAGTTTGGGGCTGCATTTCTACAAATGGAGTTGAAGATTTGTTCAGGATCAATGGTGTCCCCGATGAGAAATACAGGCATATACTTATCCATTATGTCATACCATCAGGGAGGTATGTGATTGGTCCCAAGTCTGTCAAATCAGACGATCTATGGTTAGTTCTCCAGGATGTTTGTGTAGTGGTACCCCCCTAGAGGCTGCTGGTTGTTGTGGTCTGCCTGTCACCCTGCCCAGCCAAGCACACAATCTTCAGTCACCCTATAGCCAGGAAGCAGTCCAAGCTTTTTGTTTTTTGTTTTTTATTATTTTATTGAGGGGATTAAACTTGGATGGAGATAGGGTATTTATGAGATGCCCAGATGATTGCAGAAATTGTAGAAACTGAGAACTATATACATCTCCAGTATATACAATTTCCTCCAGCACGAACTTGACTTTTGATCTCACCCTCCAGCATGCCTCTTGACTATTAATCTCACTCTCAGGACCAGCTAGCATGATATGCAGGCCTGACACTAGCTCAGCCAGGCCCAAAACAAATGGCATTTACAGGCAGGGACCACGGCCCCTATTGTGTAGCAAAAAATAGGTAGTCCTAGTGCTAGCTGTACACATGGCTACTGAGCCCAGTACCACATTCTCAGGCCCTGCCAGCCCTCCTGGCTGCAGCTGCCTCTCTCCACTGCCCCTGATACCACAGTCCACTCCACTGGTACCCATCCCAAACTGCACTCTCCCAGTCCTCTCAGGCGTGCCTCCCAGTCCTCCTTACTGTGTGTCACTCCCTAGCCCTTCTGGCTGTGACCTGTTGTTCCTCCCTGGTGACTTGCCTGGCAGTGCTCTCCTGCTGCACTCTCCTTGCTCCTGTGCCTCCTGTCCAGGACACCTCCTTGGGTTGTGAGAAGGTCCTGTCCGCACCTGAGCCCAGGCCCAAGGTCACCTCCCCCCCTCAGACTGGAGTGCTCCCTTCAGGCCCATGTCAGCCTAGCACTCCATTTCCAGCTTCCACCCGAACAACTCACCCTGACCCTTAGTATTTAAGGAGGCCTGCCACCTGCCAACTGAGGTTGGGGATTGGTCAGGGTTCCTCAGAATACTCCAAGTGGCTCCACCTTGCCTCTCCTCCTTCCCTTCCAGAAGATTCCAGCATGTTCTGGAAAGAAGTGGGAGGTCTCAATGATGCCACCTGTGAGTCACCCAGCTCTATCTGAGTCACTTCCAACCCAGATCAAAACAAACAGACTTGGCTGCCAGCCAAACCTGAAATTTGCCTACACTACAGAAAACCCAACTACTGTAGCAAACTAGCAACACTAGAGGGTGCTACACTTGGAACAACCACATTTGATTTGGATTGATAAAAATAAACTATTAACACTTCTATTTCTGAAAGCATTCTAAATTTACAACATTGTTTCACACCTGCCAAAAACGTTTGCACAGTAATATATATATATATATATATGTAGCGGGGTGTTCAATTTAAGGGGAGTGTCTGAGCGGTAATTAGGCTCAGACACACTGATTGTTAGGGTTTATGGACCATTTCTGTTCACGGATAGTATTGGTGTACAGTTCCCTGTGGCCTACAGGTGGCACTGTCGCCATGGGCCAGGGTTGAACCACCGATAGAGGGCTGTGCCTTTTGTGTCCCCTCTCGGCAGTAGTACAGCGGGCGGGGAACCTGCTGTGCCTGTCGGGAGAGGGTATAAAATGGGCGGACATCTTCCGTTCGAGGTCCACGCCCAGGCACCTTCGGCCTGGGGGTGAGTGAGGGTCGTCTCCGGGTGTCCTAGGCCCGGAGGTGGAGTTCCTGTTCCATCCCAGACACCTTCAGTCTGGAGTGAGGTACTATTTTGAAGGCCCGGGGCCCAGCACGTTCGGCTGGGGTCCGCTAGGGATCGAGGACTCCCAGGGTGCCGCCTTGCGAGGGGACCCGTATCTGGGATGAGGAGGCCAGGGAGGTAACCCCTTCCGAAGACCCAGCGCAGATTTCGTGGTGACGGTGGGGACCTCTGGTAACTCTCTGGAGGGATGTTTTCTCCTTGACATGGGCCAGATACTCTAAGAAGGAAGTTCACGTTCAAGGTCAGTGGCAGTGGCCTCATAGGGCAATGCCCTATTCACCCGGTCAGTGGCAGTGACCCTGTTCTCCAAGTCAGTGGCAGTGACTTTATTCACCTGGTCAGTGGCAGTGACTTTATTCACAAGGTCTGTGGTAGAGATCGTGCGCCAAAGCTGTTTGAGAAACCTAAACAGTCTAAAGAGTTGAGCTACGTTTGTGCCTGGACCTCCTCCACATCTAAGCTGTCCTGTATCTTCGCTCCAACCTGTCTGCTATCAAAGAGGCTGTTTATTATCCTGTGAGAAATAAATATTGAGTTGGACTTTCAGCTAGTGTGGACATTCACATTCCTGGGAAAACAAGGACTTGCATCTATCCAAGGTAGAGGTGAGATCATTCTCAGGAGGACTTTGACTCTGGCCGCAGAAAAGGCCCAAAACTAATACCGCTTAACCTCTTTACACAGGAGGTTACGGGCTTGTGGTGCGGTGTGCCTCTCCCTTCCTGCGAGGAGCCAAAGTTAATGCAGGTAAAGAGAGGGGTGTGTGCGCTACATATATATATATATATATATATATATATATATATATATATATATATATACAGTATATATATATTTATTAGAGAGGCGAGCCCGTGTCACTGTGATTTTTAGCAGTTTAAGCCCAGGTTCACACTGGGCTGCAGGAATGAAGCCGTGCGAGTTCAGCTGAACTTGCGCAATTTCACTCCCGCTTGTCAGTCCCAATTTCGGCCGCGATTACAGAGACATCTGTGCAGTTTCTGCACAGATGACAATGTGAATCGCGGGCCGAAATCGCAAAAAGTAGTACAGAAACTACTTTTTTAAATCGGTGTAGCGCCACAGATGCAGCGTTGCACCGCTTAGGACGGTGCCATTGCCGGCAATTGCCGCCGATTTGACATGCGATTTGACATGTCAAATCGCATGTCAAAACGCACCAGTGTGAGCCAGGGTTAAAACAGATTTTTGGAGAGGCAGGCGTGCTGATTGCACAGCTGTGGGCTGGTTTCATATTAGTCCCAAAGTTATAGCTCAGGGCTCCCAGTTGGAGACGGCTCCACCCAGCAGACAGGAGTTCTTGGCAGGGAGTCAGGAGGGCGCCACCCAACAGACAGGAGGTCTGAACATGGGAGTCAGGACTCTCATCCTCTCTAGGAGTCAGAGAGGCTGCATGGGGCAGTCAGAGTGTGCATGTCTGCAGAAGAGCTAATCGTGAGTAAGCGATGAGAGAGCTTGACTGAAAGAAACCTTTGTGTTGGTCTGAGGAGCAGACCTAAGGGCTAGGCTTGAGGTCTAAAGCAGCTGTGTGGCAAGTGAATAACCAAGGGGTTGAAGCTTTCTGCATTCCTTTAAAATAAAAGTGGACTGCCATGCCCTTAAAAATGCAGTTCTGGACTGGCACAACTTCCTGAAATGCATGCACCACTTGAGTTTAATCACCCAGATCTTTACGATATATATATATATATATATATATATATATATATATATATATATATATACAAATCCCCTATAATAACACTACAGCGCTACTTGAGCAAGCTGTGCACTATGTCAGAGGGGTCTTGTGATTGCTCTCTATTAAAGCTAGAGTTTTCAATGCTTGCTAAAGTGTGTACAATCCCTAATGACAACCTAAGTGTGATTGCAAAATGAAAAGCACTTTATGAAATACAATCTACCCATTTATTGTTCCATTCAAATTATGCTGCTTATTAACCTTAGATCTCAGTGTCTACCTTTACAAGGTCGCTATAGCAACTTGGGAAATTTGAATGTCTTTTAATTCTGTCAGAAATGAGTAACGTCCAATCTAAAGACTAATATTGTAAACACCACATTTTGCCAATGGCTGCTACATTTATTAACTTTCCAGTATTAGGCTATTAATTAAAAAAAATATATATATATACACACACACACATATTATATTGATATATACTGTGCACTCAAATATAAATATAAAAAGCTGCACCTAGGTTTCTTTTCATATCACATCAACTCACAATAGTCCTTCATTTGTTGGGACTGTCATGAAAAATTAACCATAAAAACACAGATCATTTTTCAATTCTCTCAAACACGTTCTTGTAGGCTCTGTGACCATAACAATAGCTACAGTCTAATTATAACTCTAACCTTTACCCTAGTCCTAACTCTATCTTGTAAGCAAACATTACCCTTGACTATGTACCCACTACGTTGGATATGTACCGTATATACTCGAGTATAAGCCGAGTTTTTCAGCACATTTTTTTGTGCTGAAAATGCCCCCCTCGGCTTATACTCGAGTCACCTTTTTGTGCCTGATCTCCCGAACTTTGGGGACCCGGTACCGGCCGGCCGTAGGTCCCCTGGACTCCAAACGTGGCACACATGTAGCCCCACTTTTCATCTACACGTGTGCAAAGGTAGTTGTCCAGGGGACCTACGGCCGGGGAGCACCGATTTTTCAAAGCCGGGCACCCCTTCTATAGACTCCCATGTTAAACGGCCATTTCTCCTGTAACTTTGGGGACGCGATACCAGCCGCCCGTAGGTCCCCTTTAAACTTCGCACACATATAGCCCCAGTTCTTCTTTACAATTGTGCAAAGTTTGCTGTCTGAGGGACCTACGGCTGGGGAGCACCGATTTTTCAAAGCCGGGCACTTCTTCCATAGACTCCTATGTTAAACGTAAGTTGAGGCATGGGCACAGTGAGGCATGGGCACAGTGAGGCATGGGCACAGTGAGGCATGGGCACATGGACACAGTGAGGCATGGACACAGTGAGGCATGGACACAGTGAGGCATGGACACAGTGAGGCATGGACACAGTGAGGCATGCACATGGACACCGTGAGGCATGCACATGGACACCCTAGGCTTATACTCGAGTCAATAAGTTTTGCCATTTTTTTTGTGGTAAAATTAGGTGCCTTGGCTTATATTCGGGTCGGCTTATACTCGAGTATACACGGTACATTAGTAGCCATACAGACTGAAATGAAAAAAAATCTTATTAAAATGCATGTTGTTTTATAGTGGAACTAAAAGGCAAAACTTTTTTTTTTTGGGCTAGGATAAGGGGGGTTATAACCCCTGTCAGTTTTTTGCCAACTGTGTCCCAGTGGGGAGATTTCCCATTGCTTTCTGTCCCATTGCTAAAACAGGAAGAGAGAGAAATCCCTCCAAAGTGAGAGAATCCTTGTGTGTCACCAGAACTAATGTCTCCATTGGAAGATTTCCCCTCTATTTCTAATCTGATGTCAATCCAAAATTTGGGGTTTTCTTTTACTTTTGGTGGTAACAGTAAACAAAACAGAAATAAAAAACTTACAAGTGATCTAATCCCTCTCCACTCTATCCAAAACGTGAAAAAAAAAATTCCCTTTATTTATACTTTAACCACTTCAATACCAGGCACTTCCTGCCCAAGCCAATTTTCAGCTTTCAGCTCTGTCGCAATTTGAATGACAATTGCGCGGTCATGCTACATTGTACCCAAACAATTTTTTTATAATTGTATTGCCACAAATAGAGATTTCTTTTGGTGGTAATTGATCACCTCTGCGATTTTTTTATTTTTTGCGCAACGAATAAAAAAAGACAGAAAATTTTGAAAAAAAAAAGTTTTTATTTGTTTCTGTTAATTTTTTTGTAAATAATTAAGTTTGCTTCTTCAATGACGGGTGTAACGGCACCCCCCCAATACGAAAGGGGTTAACGCCATTTAGAATATTCCCTCTCTGAACACACAACCACTATCGACCCTCCACAGCCAGGCGACCACTTCCCATAGGATTAATCCTTCCAGAGATACGAGACAACGCTCTGTATTTCAAGTTCCAAAACAGGGAATGACTTTATTTTCAAAACACATGGTAACACATTTCTCTTCAAAACCCTTCCCTCCCATCCTTGGGGAACAGGGCGGGTTAAACTGTCCAATGACAATGGTGATACAGGTCAGGTGTGTTCAAACTTCTCCTTCAGTAAACAGTCTTAGCAGGAGGGGTGATTCCCCCCCCCCTCCTCACAGAAGACACTTCAACATCCCATAATATGCAGCCAGACGGTCAACCAGCTCCAATCCACATCGTCACAGTAGCAGACTTAATTCATAATAGACAATAGAATGCAAATCACCTTAACTCCTCACAGCAATGATTACACAACCCCCCCCCCCCCCCTCACAGTACACATCCAATCTAGATACAATGTATGTGCAGCATTGAATATGGCTATCATAAACCATATTGGGGTTTTCATTCACCCTGTGCCCCTAATAGAGACACAGGGTGGTTGACACATAAGAGGCATTGGGGGAGCTGAAGCAAGGGTATCTCATACTTTCTAAGCGATTCTGAGTTCCTCGGGCCTTCCCGTTACATCTCTCCCCTTTCGGCAGGAGACTAACAGAGGAGGGGACCCTAGACGGGTTGACTCCGAAGTTAGTCCATAGGTCCCTTCTTCTAATGCCGGTATCCACACAGTACCCCAAATAAATTGCTCCAAACAGAGCATCACTTACCCAGCCAACCTCTGCCTCTCTCAGAGAACATATCCGCCTCTGGGGAGAAGACAGGGTGACTGGGCTCAGTCTTTCATGCCGCTGGGGATCCGGGCCGACTGCCCAGCATCCCCGAGGTACACAAGTGGAGACCGAAGTCCCATCCACTTGTGGTAGGTGAAAATCCCCCAGTGCTTGCAAAGCAAGGCTGACATCCTCCTGTCCCAGTGTCACACCATTTTCTGGGGTTGTGTCAGTGAGGACCGAAGTCCCATCCAGTACCACAGGAACTCCCTCTTCTGTTAGTTGAGAGCAGAGGCCCGCGGCACTCTGCTCTGTTGCCCGCTCTTCCGCTGGGTTGCTGTGAGTGGAGACCGTAGTCCCATCCACCATTATCCGCTCAAGTGGCAGTTGTGTGCAGCGGCCAGTAGCATTCTGCCCTGCTGCCAGTGATTCAGCTGGGGGTAAAAGCTTTACCACCTCAGCTTGTTGCTGGAGAGATGGGCCAACTGCTCCGGCTCCCTGAAACTCCACAGTTGTTTCCGGTGCTGGGCAGAGGTTGCTAGCACTCTGCCCTGTTGCCAGCATTTCTGCTGGGGACTCCACCCCATCTGCTCTGGCTAACTGTTGGGGAGGGAAAAGGGCTGCTTCTCCCCCCTGCATCTCTGAAATCCCCTGGGAAAGAGGCACCATCACCTTCTCATCTCGGGCCTCCAAAACTGCCACGGGTGTAGAGCAGGGGTCTGCAGTACTCTGTCCTGCTGCCAGTACTTGGGAAGGCGATGCATAATCCATAACATCCTCTGAACCGTCCCTTAAGTCCATACCTTCTGTAATCTGTAGCTGGGAAGATGAGCCAACTGCCCTAGCTCCCTGGAACTCCATATCATCCACTTCAGCTTTAGGGATGGCAATCTTCAGATTTTCCACTGCCGATTCTTCAGCCAGGCTAGCTCCCTGGAACTCCATATCATCCACTTTGGCTTTAGGGATGGCAATCTTCAGATTTTCCACTGCCGATTCTTCAGCCAGGCTAGCTCCCTGGAACTCCATATCATCCACTTCGGCTTTAGGGATGGCAATCTTCAGATTTTCCACTGCCGATTCTTCAGCCAGGATTTCATAGTTGTCAACTGGTATTTCCTGATAGTCCCAGGCAAAGGGGGCCCCACCCTGCTGCTGAGTAGAGTCTAGCAGCTGTTTGTAGGCAATCTCCAGCTCCCATTCCTGAACGGCCAGAAACTTCAAATCTTCCTGTGCCCAGTGCCCTTCCGAGACATTCAGTCTTTGCTCTCTGTGCTCCATTATTTCCTCCAAACGCCACTCCTGATCACTCCCAAAGTCAGGGTCACTGGACAGCCTCCAATACAACAATCCCAGGCCATCATAGTCGAAGCCTTCCGTGGGGCTGTCATCCGCTGACCATGGGCACTCTTGGGCTACATACCACCGGAGGGCTCTGTAACTCTCGTCCAACCGTATCTCTGCCCGGATCAGCCTGCTTAACTCAGCTGTCCACTCCTGCTTCGGTTGTTCTCCCAATAACAGCATTCGTACTTCATACTGCGACCAGTACCTTACATGGATGGAGGGGAGAACCTTTCCCTGGTGTTGCTGCTCGAGAGCTAGCGCTTTCTTCCAGAGTTCGCAGCGGATCGAATCAGACCATCCCAGCAGGACCTCCTCTGATACTGGTCCTCTATGCTGTATCTGCATCTCTTGCAACCTCCTTCTGAATTCCTCTTCCATGGCGGCTGGTATCTGTATCTCTCCTCTCCTTTCAGTTGGTGCTGCTTCTTTAGGTTTTGTCTCCGATTGCCGTATTTCCGCCATTCTCTGCTCATGTTGCCGCTCATCCTGCCGCTGGATGTCTCTAATGGCTTCCCGTATGGCGGTCTCTGATGGGCTAGCACCATATAATGCCAACCACTGTCGAACTCGTTGTTGAAACAAGTCTTCAACTGACCGGGGTCCTGCATCACCATCCCTCTGATCCATCTCCGCTAGTTCCCTGATCAAGGTGGCCTTGTTCTTTGTCCCACCGGTGCCTCCACAGCTCTCAAGTAAGTCTTTCAGCGTGGCTCTCCTGCAGGCTGCATAGCTGGTCATTCACTGCGGTGGTTTGGAGTGTCCCAGTAACTGGAGGGAATATCCCACTGCTGCCAACCAATGTAACGGCACCCCCCCAATACGAAAGGGGTTAACGCCGTTTAGAATATTCCCTCTCTGAACACACAACCACTATCGACCCTCCACAGCCAGGCGACCACTTCCCATAGGATTAATCCTTCCAGAGATACGAGACAACGCTCTGTATTTCAAGTTCCAAAACAGGGAATGACTTTATTTTCAAAACACATGGTAACACATTTCTCTTCAAAACCCTTCCCTCCCATCCTTGGGGAACAGGGCGGGTTAAACTGTCCAATGACAATGGTGATACAGGTCAGGTGTGTTCAAACTTCTCCTTCAGTAAACAGTCTTAGCAGAAGGGGTGATTCCCCCCCCCTCCTCACAGAAGACACTTCAACATCCCATAATATGCAGCCAGACGGTCGACCAGCTCCAATCCACATCGTCACAGTAGCAGACTTAATTCATAATAGACAATAGAATGCAAATCACCTTAACTCCTCACAGCAATGATTACACAACCCCCCCCCCCCCCTCACAGTACACAACCAATCTAGATACAATGTATGTGCAGCATTGAATATGGCTATCATAGACCATATTGGGGTTTTCATTCACCCTGTGCCCCTAATAGAGACACAGGGTGGTTGACACATAAGAGGCATTGGGGGAGCTGAAGCAAGGGTATCTCATACTTTCTAAGCGATTCTGAGTTCCCCGGGCCTTCCCGTTACAATGGGCACTGATATGGCTGTACTGACGGGCACTGATAAGGCGGCACCGATGAGGTGGCACCAATGAGGTGGCACTGATAAGCACTAATGATGAGCACCGATAGGCGGCACTGACGGGCACTCATAGGCGGCACTGATGGGCACTCATAGGCGAAACTGATGGGTACATATGGGTGGCACTGATAGGTGGCACAGATGGTCACTGATAGGTGGCACTGAGGGACACTGATTACTCTGGTGGGTGGCATTGCTGGGCATCACTGTTTTTATAAGTACTATTATGGTGCCAGTCAGTGCCCATTTGTGGGCACTGATTGGCATATGTTGGCCATGTTTTGGAACATGTGGATGGTCATGGGGGATGTACCTGGCCATCCACATGTTCAAGGCTTCCCTGGTGGTTCTGGCAGCTTCCCTGGTGGTCCAGTGAAACAATCAGCGCAAACCCCCCCCCATCAGGAAAGCCGCCGATCGGCTCTCCTCTACTCGCGTCTGTCAGACGCGAGTGAGGAAAAGCCGATCAACGGCTCTTCCTGTTTACATAGTGATCAGCTGTGATTGGACACGGCTGATCACGTGGTAAAGAGCTTCCGTCAGACTGGCACACTGCACCACCGATCTCCCACGGGCGTGCGATGGCTGTTATCCTGCTGGACGTCATATGACGCCCAGTCAGGATAACAGAACCACTTCCCGGACGTCAATCTACTATTGACTGGGCGGGAAGTGGTTAAAGTAGAACTATAGGCAAGACTTCTTTTTTTTTTTTTTTCATTTTGGAAAGAGTAAGAGAGGGTGATAACCCCTGTCAGTTTATTTTTTGCCATCTGTGCCCCATTGGAGAAATTTACCTTCACTTCCTGTCCCATAGCCAAAACAGGAAGTTAGAGAAAACCCCTGCAAATAAAGGGAATTCTTTGGGAACCCCCTGGTCTCCAGAACTAGTATTCCCATTGGAAGATTTTCCCTCTATTACTTTTCTGGGGACAACCCAGTATTTAATTTCACTTTTGATGATAATTGTAAACAGGACAAATAGAGAGCGGACACAGACAGCATTAAAAACTGTCAGGGGTTCTAATCTATCTCCACTCTAACCTAAACTAAAAATAAAGTTTTGCCTTTAGTTATACTTTAAGCCTTTTAAATGGCTTGTAAAAGTGTATTTAAACGCAAATAGAGAATTTCTATTTTTTGCTAAATTTTGGTCTGTTAAGTATTACATTTTTTTAAATGTGTTATATTTGTTTATAAGCACACATAAAATAGTAGTTGATCCTGCCATAATCTTTTTTGCCCCTAGGAGCTACCTCGAGGGATTGCAAAACATATCCATGTTATGGCAATAAGGAGAGGGGGAGGTGTCCTGTGGCTCTAAAACACTTCCTGTTCTAAGGTGACAACACTGCTTCTCTGTAGGTACAGCATAAGGAGTGAGTGTTGTAGCTCCAGAGCAGAGTGGGATTGATTTACTAGTAGACTGTGCACTTTGCAAGTGCAGTTGCTCCATAGCTTAGTATATTATTATTATTATTATTATTATTATTATTATTATTATACATGATTTATATAGCGCCAACCGTTTATGCAACGCTTTACAATGTATAGGGGGACAGCACAATTACAGTACAGTTCAATACAGAAGGTACAGGAGGGCCCTGCTTGTAGAGCTTACATTCTAAAGGGAGGGGAGGGGTGGTACAAAGGGTAATAGATGCAGAGAATGATTTGATGGGGGTGGCTCGGGGACAGTTGTTAGGTAGGTGTGGGATAGACTTCCCTGAATAAATGAGTTTTCAGGGATCTCCTAAAGGTGGACAGGGTAGGGGCTGATCGGACATACCGGGGCAGGGAGCTCCAGAGGATGGGAGAGGCTCTGGAGGAGTCATGAGAGGATGCTCTGGTGATTTCATCCAAACATGTTCAAACATAAATTCTGTTTTAAAAAATTGACCTTGCATGTGATTGGGTATTCTTTGCAATGTGACGCTTTACCTCATTCACTGAGCTCTGTCTGGAGCAACTGCACTTGCAAAGGGCACAGTCTAAAGATTTACTAGAGGCAAATAGAACGTACATTTTGTAAGTGCAGTTGCTCCTATTTTCTCCGGAGCTTGGTGAAGGTGGTGGTGCCTACAATACAGGTGAAACTTGAAAAATTAGAATATTTTGCAAAAGTTCATTAATTTCACTAATTCAACTTAATGAACTTAATGAAGCACAGTGGACCAACACCAGCAGATGACATGGCTCCCCAAATCAACACAGACTGTGGAAACTTCACACTGGACTTCAAGCATCTTGCAGTGTGTGCCTCTCCATTCTTCCTCCATACTCTGGGTCCTTGGTTTCCAAATGAGATGCAAAATTTGCTCTCATCAGAAAAGAGGACTTTGGACCACTGAGCAACAGACCAGGTCTGTTTTTCTTTAGCCCAGGTAAGACGCTTCTGACGTTGTTTGTTGTTCAGGAGTGGCTTGACAAGAGGAATTCGACATTTGAAGCCCATGTGCGGGATCAGTCTGTGTGTGGTGGCTCTTGATGCACTGACTCCAGCCTCAGTCCACTCATTGTGAAAGTCCCCAACACTTTTGAATGGCCTTTTCCTGACAATCCTCACCAGGCTGCGGTCAACCCTGCTGCTTGTGCACCTTTTTTCTTCCACACTTTTCACTTTCACATTCTATTATTGTGCTTTGATACAGCACTTTGGAAACATCCAACTTCTTTTGCAATTACCTTTTGAGACTTTCCCTCCTTATGGAGGGTGTCAGTGATGGTTTTCTGTACAACTGTCAGGTCAGCAATCTTTCCCATGATTGTGATTCCTACTGAACCAGACTGAGAGACCATTTAAAGGCTCAGGAACCCTTTGCATGTGTTATAGCTAAATTATCTGATTAGAGTAGGACACTTTGAGCCTAGAATATTGCACCTTTTCACAATATTCAAATTTTCTGAGATTGTGGATTTGGGGTTTTCATGAGCTGTAAGCCATAATCATCACAATTATGACAAATCACAGCTTGAACTATCTCATATATTAGTTTCACCTTTTAAGTCGCATTAGTGAAATTAATGAACTTTTGCACGATATTCAAATTTTTTGTTTCACCTGTATATGAAGTTTTACCATATATATGGTATATTCGTGCGTGTGTATGTGTGTGTGTATATATATATATATATATATATATATATATATATATATATATATATATATATATATATATATATATATATATATATATATATATTTTTTTTATATATATTCCTTTACACTTCACATACCCAACTCTTCCAGTCTTACATGGCCCAGCACAAAGAGTCCACTTTTCTTCAGATCATTTGCAAAAGTGATAAGATTTTTATGATTTTCGGGATTGGAGACCAGTAGGAGAATCTGAGGACGCCAGAACTTGACATGATCCTTTCGTACGTCCAGCATGAGAAGATACTTCCGTACCTGGACACAGGAGAACAATAACGGACAAAGTGGAAAACATTTAAAAAACGACCAATAAGCATGGCTTTCCATATTTTATCTTAGATTTTTACTCGTATGCGTTAAACCTTACATCTATTAACTCTACCTATGGACCAAATGCACCCTAGAAAGTTTATTGATACATGAATAAAAATGACTACCTAGATATTTGACCTTCCCATAACAATACCAGAACTAGCAATAGTAGCTGAATGAAGTGAATGGGGCTGAGCTGCAACCACATACGGTTGTGCAGTATTTAGGCGGTTAAAACTGGCAGAAAGTAGGAGATATGCCTCACTCCAGCCCACCCGCATGTCAAATGATCTCTGAATAGAGTCATAAACATGGGGCATTCTTCAGAGAGCAAAGCAGGTGTAAAGAAAAATGAACAACCCCAGCAAAAGTTAAAGTGCCAATGAAGTGTCTGCTTTCATCATGCAAAACCCATTCTTTGTCCCAAGAATGCCATTGCATTATGTAAATGTACTGCTGGTATAGAAAGGTTACCTTATACTAGCTGAACATTGGAGCCATATGATTTGTCTAACTGGGAAGATGACTCTTTCATGAAAACCTACCAATATTATATTGATCTGAATATGGATAACAGCTGCCACTCATTCCCTACAGGCTTTCAGTGGTCCAGACCTGGATCTGTTTAAATTTATTTTATTAAATTTTTTATACAAACATAAAGCTTTCATATTATTTCCAATAAGTACAATAAAAATAAATAATAACATTTTTACAGACAAAAAGACAACATCACATTAAAAATAACAACAACAAATAAACAACAACTACATCAACATTACCATGGGTCCATCCTGCATTCACCTATTTTTCTTTTGCTTTTACCTTGGCCCTCCCCTATACCCCCCGTGGGGGGAGAAAGAAGAGAGGAAGAGAAAAAAAAAGAAGGGCGGGGGGAGTGTAATAATACCAAAACCCCCTCCACCTATCTCATTTGAATCATATTGTGCTCTGTTCCCAAATCTAGTGCTATATTTAATTTTTGTGACTTCTAAAGGGCTCCTTTTGTTGTGAAAAAAAAAACAAAAAACCCCCGTCTAATTGCCCCGTGGTCCGTTTCCAAATTTATTCTATATTTAAAGTGACATCTAAAAAAAATTTGATTATTTATTAAAGAACCCGAGTAACCCTTTCTTCCCACCTTACCTTCCAATCTCCTCGTGTAACAAAGATAAAAAAAGGGGGGGGGGAGAGGGGGGAAAACTAAAATATTATAAAAGCCCCTCCACCTGAGTCTATTTAAATATATCGTGCTCTATTCCCAGATCTAGTGCTATTTTTGACTTTTGTGACTTCTAATTTTATTTTATTGTTTATAGTTTATACGGGGGCCCAGATATCTCTTTCTTCCCCTAACACCTACTCACCTCATCGTGAAAAAAAAAATAATAATAATAATAATTTTCCCCATCTAATTGCCTCGTGCTCAATTTCAGATTTTTTTCTGTATTATAGTGACATCTAAAAATGTTTTCATTATTTATTTATTAAGGGGCCCGAGTTACCCTTTCTAACCACATTACCCTCCAAACTCTTCATGTGAAAAAAAAAAAAAACCCAGAGGGGGGTGGGACAAAAATGGTCTCACACCCAGGGGGGGGGGGGGAAGGGGAAGGCCTACTCCTCCTACCCTGGCTGAATCGTCAAAATTCCTTAAATGCTACTTTCGTGACTCATATAACGTGCATATACCAAGGAGTGTTTGAACACTGCCCAACCCCTCCAAATTCTAGTATCGCCATTTTTGGGTTCCTTGTGTAGGTGTATTGCCTCTTCTAAGATTCTTATTTTATCTACTTCCCTCAGCCATTCCTGCATCATTGGTGCTTGTTTTACCCTCCAATGTTTCGGAATCAATATCTTCGCTGCGTTCAGTAGAATTGGAATATTTGCTGCTTTATACTTCTTCCTGGGGAGATTTATTGCATGAAACAGACATTGCCATGGGTCCATGCCAATCTTAACTCCACTGATCTTGTTAATTAAATCTATAATTTCCTCCCAGTATAGCTGGATCTTAGGGCACTGCCACCATATATGGGCATGGGTTCCCACCTCCCCGCATTCCCTCCAGCATAAAGGTGAAACCTGGGGATCCATCTTATGTAATTTTGCTGGGACATAGTACCACTTAGTTAGAAGTTTTAAAGTTCTTCTCTTTTATCCGTGTATCCACAGATGTAGAGTGAACGTAATCTAAGACTTTGCTTTTCATGTTATCTGGCAATGGCTGATTCAGTTCTATTTCCCAACTTTCTGTTAGGCACCCAACTCCTCTCTCAACATATGTCATCAGCAACTTGTATATACTAGAAATTCCATATTTCTCTCTCCCCGCTTGATCGACTAGTTTTTCCCATGGATTCATCCCGTCGACCCCCCGAAGGGGTTTTGGGAGGGAGCCTACAAAGTGTTGTAGCTGTTTATATCTCCACACTTCCCATGTACCAGAACCATATCTTTCCCGTAGGTCCGCTAGTGAGCATAAAGCATTCCCCTTCATAACATCCTTTAATCTCAGATAGGGCGCTGAGGTCCATTTTAGGTATAATTTATTCTTTTTCCCTGGTGGGAAATAATCATTCCCTGTTAGAGGCATTAACGGACTGTTATGTTGCCCCTGTATATTTTTAATTAATTTATCCCACACTCTCAATGCTTCTAACGTAATCGGAGCCCCTTCAACCATATAGCCTCTGTATTGTCTTGGAATCCAGATAATCTGTCCTAGCGGAGCTTTACAGATTTTTTCCTCCAACTCAACCCATTTTTTAATCTGGGGGGCCAGAGCCCAATCCATAACTCTCCGTAGTATTGCTGCTTCGTAATATTTTTCCAGATCTGGGAGGAATACTCCTCCCTTCCCCTTTGATCTAGTCAATATCCGGAAGGCAATACGATTACTTCTATTATTCCAAGCAAATTTCTGTATCACTGATCTCAGAGTTTTAAAATAAGCCCCCGGGATATTTATTGGCAGGCTCTGAAAGATGTACAGGGCTTTTGGCAGGATCATCATTTTAATTACGCTTATCCTGCCGAACCATGACAGTCTGTGAGCAGGGTATCCCTTCAGTTCACTTTTAATTTTATTCAAAAGAGGCATATAATTATCTTGGTATAAATCTACAGTTGATTTTGACAGGCACACTCCCAAATATTTCACTCCCTTTTGTTTCCACCTAAAGGGATATATTCTTTGAAGGTCTCTACTCTCACTTGAAGGGACCGAGATGTTTAATTCCGTTTTTTCCATATTTACCTTAAAATTGGACACTCCCCCATATTTTCCCAATTCCTCCAGAACTTTTGGGAGGGTTTGCGTAGGATTTGTTATATATACCATAATGTCATCCTCAAAAGCGGATATCTTATGTTCTTGAACCCCAACCTCTATACCTTGAATTTCCTGATTAATTCTTATAGATGTTAGGAGGGGTCCTAGTGACAGCACAAAAAGTAAAGGGGACAATGGGCATCCCTGGCGTGTGCCATTAAAAAGACAAAAACTTTCCGAGAGGGATCCATTTATTTGAATTTGAGCCGTAGGGATAGAGTACAGAGCCCCTATCCATCTAAGCATGCGGGGTCCTATGCCAAATTTATGTAGTGTCTGTAACATGAAGTCCCAATCCAGCCTATCAAAGGCCTTCTCGGCGTCTATTGATAGGAACAGGGTTGGTCTTCTACCTTTCTTTGCTTCATGTATTAGGAGAATTGTTTTTAAGATGTTATCTCTAGTCTCTCTACCAGGAACAAAACCCGCTTGATCTTTCCCTACGAGTTCTGGCATATACAGCTTTAGTCTCTCGGCCAATATCCTCGCATATATTTTCATATCCTCATTGATCAGGGATATTGGCCTGAAGCTAGAGCACATTGTGGGGTCCTTCCCCTCTTTTGCTAAGAGGGATATTTAGGCACCCAGAGCTTCCCCTCGTATCTTATGACCTCCTCCTATGGAGTTCATATATAGATGATAGTGAGGAGACAAAATTCCAATAAACTTTTTAAAGTATAGGGACGTGTATCCATCAGGACCGGGGCTTTTCCCCGCCTTACTGTTTTTAATTGCCTGCTCTATTTCTTCTCTAGAGATCTCACTATCTAGTCTCCTTGAGTCCTCTTCTGCTATTTCTGGTAGTTTTATCTCCTTAAGATATCTTTCTATTTTATCTTTCCTATCCTGTGTGTCCTCCGGATTCTGTAGGTCATTAACTTTATACAGTAATTGATAGTACTCTTTAAAGGTTTTACTGATATCTCTAGTGGAAAATTTCATCTCCCCTGTTCTGTCTTTCATCTTGGCTATATAATTTGGGTACCTTCTGGGTCTAATCTGCCCCGCCAGTAATCTCCATGATTTATTTCCAAATTCATACTGTTTTGTAGCCATTCTAGTAAGAGTACGTTTTGTCTCTTGCTCCAACAGGTCCCTCAAGGCTTCCCGCTTTCCCATCAGCTCAACCTTTACCTCATTATCATTAGCTCTTTTGTGTTTCTGTTCCATCTCCTGAATTTCCTGTAGAAGCAATTGTTTTTGGGCTGTCCAAATTTTTTTCCTCTTCGCCCCCTCTGCTATTAATCTCCCCCTCATAAAGACTTTATGGGTTTCCCACAGGACAGTTGGTGCAATGTTTTCTATATTATTCTCTATAAAGAAGAGATTTAATTCCTTTTCCAAATCTTCTAAGATAGCCTGATCATATAGAAGTGATTTGTCCAACCTCCAGGATCTTTGCCAATTCGGTATATCCTTCAGCTCCAGGCTGACTATAACCGATGCGTGATCGGAGAGGGTGATCGACTTCACTTCTACCTTTTATTAAACCTTCCAAGAGCTGATGGTCCAAGAACACGTAATCTATTCTTGAATATGAGGAATGTACCTGGGAATAATATGTATAATCCCTCCCTCTCGGGTATAAAATTCTCCAGGCATCCACTAATTACTGCTGGTATTTCTTGTTCATACATCACGGGACACAGAGCAGCATAGTCATTACTATGTGGGTTATATAGAATTACCTTCAGGTGCTGGCACTGGCAACTTCCAAAACAGGAAGTACCCTCCCCTATATAAGCCCCTCCCATCCGGGAGTACCTCAGTTTTTTGCCAGTGTCTAAGGTGTTGGCCAAGGTTAACATGTATTCATCTGGGCTTGTGTACAGGTTCTCTGGGCCTTAGCAAGCTATTCCGGATCCGACCAAAAAAAGCTTCATAGCTAAACGGTCGGTACCCGGGCCTTGCAGAGAAGAGCAGGGTTTTGCCTCTAATGCCTCTCTTAGGAGGGCTGGACCCTGGGATCCAGAGCTCTGGTCATACCCAAAACCAAGAGGCTATCTGTGCAGGGTGCTATACAGGTCCAGGGGAGTGGAATCCTTGGGAACCCGGTCCCTGAAGGTCTAGTACAATGCCTGCCGTGAGAGGTGAAGTTTGGGCTTCTGTGGACCAAACAAAGTCCTGCGGCGGGGAAAAGGTAAGTGGGGGCCCCTCAGGAACTTGGTTCTATTGAGGGGACCCCCAAGCCTAATATGTCTTTCTGCCTGTTACCTAAAGGGTATTCCCGCTAATAGCTGTATATGCCTAAGAAATCCTAGAAATGTTTTTTCATAAGGGAAATTTTAAAAAAACTGTAAACCTGGAAATGTTTTTTCATAAAGGAGGTTTTAAAAAAAAAAAAAAAAAAAAAAAAAAAAAGACAAAGGTGCGGTACCTGTGTTTGTCCACTAGAGGCCGCTGTGGAACGTCTTTTTTCTTGGGACTATTCCTTCCATGGTGAAAGTCCAGGCAGATGAGTGAGCTCTCTATCAGGGAAGCTGCATTCCTCTGTCATGCTGCCAAGTAGTTTCCTTCCATCCCTGAGTCCTGGTGAAACAGGGACCCTGGCTCCTCTCCCTACATGGCGCCAAGAGCGCACACGTGCACGCGCGCGCGCACACATGCTTTCCTTTTATAAGGTTTAGCTTCAAAAAAGGGGGCGGAGCCTGACGGATGACACGCTCTGTGCGCCCAGCGCTTCTGCGCATGTGCGGGCGTCCCAGCAAGATAAAAGGACTCAGTCCACGCTGCTTGCTATGGACACAGAGCATGAAAAGGAGCTGGTAGCATGGTATAGGGGCTTACAGCGGGCGGTTGATACAGGCATCCCCAGAAAGACGCATTAGTAGACACCCACTGATGTACATAGCAGCAAATTGCATTAGACTATTTCAGTAAGGGGTGTATTGCGGCTGGAATACCTCAGCTTTGAACTAAGGAATATGCCGCCTAAAAAACTCCGAGATATACCTCTCAGGAAGTGTAGGGGGTCTCCATCGGGCTCTGAGGATCTGGAGCAGTCATCTGCACCCTCCTCCCCTGAGAAATCAGAGGTTAATACCCATAAGGAACCCCCGGGAGTGCCAGGTACTGCGGCTGTCCTCAGTCCACCTGCTCCTGCATATATAACAGAGGAGGTTTTTTCCTCAACTCTGGAGGGATTGGAGCAGAGATTGGCTGCATTGATCGCTTCTTCTCTACAGGAAAGAAAGCGCGCCAGATCTCCATCACCTCCATTAGAGTGCCTGTTGGCAGAGCAACAGTCCCAGGAAGGGACCGACCTACCTGAAGGGGATCAGGAGGAGGTTAGCTCTGTTTTTGAGGAATCGACAGTAGATGAACCATTTTCAGCATCACAGACTGAAAGATTGTGGGTCCAGACCCTAACTGACATGGTTCGATCTGCATTTAAAATGCCTCTTGTTGAACCATCAACTACTGCTGTCTCCTCATTGGGGTCGCTAAAAGCTCCCCAGGTTAATTGCTCCTTTCCAATACATCCATTATTGGAAGGACTTATATACCAGGACTGGGAACATCCTGATAAACTATTTGTTCCGCCTAAAAGGTTTCCGGTGATCTATCCCATGGAGGGAAAGTTCACCCAGAGATGGAATGTTCCTACGGTGGATGCAGCCATCTCTTCTGTGAACAAATCACTGACATGTCCAGTAGATAATGTTCAAATGTTCAAAGATCCAGTGGATAAAAAATTGGAATCTTTATTAAAATCTGCTTTTTCCACAGCAGGGGCTGTTACACAGCCAGCAGTGGCAGCTATTGGGGTCTGCCAAGCTTTAAAGGATCAAATGAAAATGGTCCTGAGGGATTTGCCAGACCAGCAGGCCCAGGCTCTGGCTGATCTGCCTAGAGCATTATGCTTTGCGGTTGACGCCATCAAGGATTCTATCCATCAGGCCTCCCGCCTCACGCTGTCTTTGGTACATATGCGTAGGCTTCTGTGGCTCAAAAACTGGTCTGCTGAAGCTCCCTGTAAGAAGCTCTTAGTTAGCTTCCCATTTCATGGGGAACGCCTTTTTTGGCGAAGACCTGGATAAGTATATCCAGAAGATTTCCAGTGGTAAAAGTACTCTCTTACCGAGTAAAAAGAGGTCTAGGGGTCCATCTTTTAAGAGGACTACCTCTCCTATCCCTGCGACGTCTGCTACTAAGCAGTTCCGACGGCCTCCTCGGTCAAACTCAGGAGGTAAAAATCAGGGACAGCCACAGGGTAATAAAAAGCCCTGGATCCGAAGAGGTACTAAACCAGCCTCCAAGTCAAGCCTATGAAGGGCTGCCCCCACTCAAACGGGTGGGGGGAAGACTTCAGTTGTTCGCAGAGACCTGGCGGGAGACGATCAAAGACAGATGGGTGCTCTCCGCAGTAACTCTGGGATACAAGTTGGAGTTAAAAGAGTCTCCTCCGTCCCATTTTATGTGGTCAGGCATGCCAAGAGAGTCTCTCCTATTGGCGTTAGAACAACTATTGCTCCAAGGAGTAATTATGGAGGTTCCTATGGAAGAGTGGGGGTTGGGTTTCTACTCAAACCTTTTCACAGTCCCGAAGCCAAACGGGGACATAAGACCCATATTGGACCTAAAGAGTCTAAACAAATTTCTAAACGTCCGGTCTTTCCGGATGGAGTCGATCCGATCGGTCACCACTGCCCTACAAGGGGAGGAATGGTTAGCCTCGATCGACATCAAAGATGCTTACTTGCATGTTCCCATCTTTCCAGGTCATCAAAAATTCCTACGCTTTGCAGTAGAAGGGCGCCATTTTCAGTTCAGAGCCTTACCATTCGGTCTGGCCACAGCACCACGAGTGTTCACAAAAATTCTGGCCCCACTGTTGGCCGATCTAAGAACACGGGGTGTAACGATAATGGCATACCTAGACGACCTGTTGTTGATGGACCACTCAGTTGCCAAGCTAGAAGTGGTAATTGTCGATACAATCAAGTATCTAGAATCTCACGGTTGGGTCATCAACCTGGACAAGTCAGCCCTACAGCCAGTGAAAAACCTGCTATATCTAGTGCTACGGCTGGATTCAGACCAGAGGAAGATTTTCTTACCTCTAGACAAGGTATCCTCTTTGAGGGCCTTGGTCCGTCTGCTTTGTGCAAAAAGACAGCCGTCCATACGCCTGTGCATGAGGCTGCTAGGAAAGATGGTAGCATCATTCGAAGCTGTGCCATACGCCCAATTCCACTCAAGGAATTTACAAAGGGCCATATTGTCAGCCTGGAACGGAAACGTTCAGGCTCTAGACTTCCCGATGGCTTTGTCCCCTTCCGTTCGGAAGAGTCTCTGCTGGTGGTTGATCCCCCAGAATCTCCAGAAGGGAAAACCCTTCAGCCCGATATCTTGGAAGGTGGTCACTACAGATGCCAGCCTTATAGGCTGGGGGGCAGTACTGGAGCAATGGTCTCTCCAGGGCAGATGGTCAAATGTAGTAAAAACCCTGCCCATCAATCTCTTAGAGATACGAGCAGCCCGGTACGCTCTAGTAGCCTGGACATCCAGACTCCAAGGGTCCCCTGTCAGAATTCAATCAGACAATGCCACAGCAGTGGCATATATCAATCATCAGGGAGGCACCAGGAGTCGTGCAGCCCAGAGGGAAGTAAGTCACATCCTGGAATGGGCAGAAAAGCATGTCCCATGTATATCAGCTGTCTTCATTCCAGGGGTGGAGAATTGGAAGGCGGACTTTCTGAGTCGCCAACAGTTATGCCCAGGGGAATGGTCCCTTCATCCCGAGGTCTTCCGAGCAATATGTCAGCGGTGGGGCACACCGGATGTAGATCTGCTAGCATCCAGATTCAACGCAAAGGTGGACAGATTTGTCTCCCGGACAAGGGATCCCCTCGCTTGCGGCTCGGATGCTCTGGTGTTCCCTTGGGATCAGTTCAGACTGATATATGCATTCCCTCCGCTACAATTGTTGCCTCGACTCCTTCGCAGAGTCAGGTTGGAGAAGAAGCCGGTGATCCTGGTGGCTCCAGCGTGGCCCCGAAGGGCCTGGTACGCGGAGATCATCAAAATGTCTGTGGGGAGTCCTTGGACCCTTCCACGTCGTCCGGACCTGCTTTCGCAAGGACCGATATACCACCCTTCCTTACTAACTCTAAGTTTAACGGCCTGGCTATTGAATCCCACATCCTAAAGAAGAGAGGTCTCTCTAACTCTGTGGTATCAACTATAATCAATGCCAGGAAGCCTGTATCCAGGCAGATCTACTATAGAGTTTGGAAGGCGTACATCACTTGGTGCGAGGCCAGAAAATGGCATCCACGTAAGTACGTTATAGGCAGAATTCTGGACTTCCTGCAGTGGGCTGTAGACAGGAAGTTTGCCTTAAGTACTATCAAGGGCCAGGTTTCGGCCTTGTCAATACTATTTCAAAGGCCCCTGGCTATGCATTCACTTGTCAAATCCTTTATGCAAGGTGTGACTCGTATTATTCCACCGATTAAGGCTCCCATATGCCCATGGGATCTAAATTTGGTTCTGTCGGTTCTGCAGAAGCAGCCATTTGAACCTTTGCGGCACATTTCCTTGGTTCTACTCACCAGGAAATTGATATTTTTAGTAGCCATATGCTCGGCTAGAAGAGTGTCGGAATTAGCCGCCATGTCCTGTAAAGAGCCATATCTGGTTATCCATAAGGACAGAGTAGTATTACGTCCTCACCCAGCCTTTCTTCCTAAGGTGGTATCGAGGTTTCACTTGAACCAGGATGTGGTTCTTCCTTCTTTTTTCCCCAAACCAAGCTCGGTAGAGGAAAAGTTATTGCATTCTTTGGATGTAGTAAGAGCAGTTAAAGCTTATCTAAAAGCCACTGCTCAGATTCGTAGAACGGATTCTTTGTTTGTTCTGCCGGAAGGCCCCAGAAAGGGTCAGGCAGCATCAAAATCTACTTTAGCCAAGTGGATTCGACAGGTCATAATACAAGCCTATGGCTTGAGAAGTAGACCGCCTCCGTTCAAAGTTAGGGCGCACTCCACGAGAGCAGTTGGAACTTCATGGGCAGTGCATCACCAGGCCTCCCTGGCGCAAATTTGTAAGGCCGCAACATGGTCTTCAGTACACACGTTTACTAGGTTCTACCAGGTGGACGTTAGAAGTCAGGAGGATGTCGCCTTTGGGCGCAGTGTGTTGCAGGCCGCAAAAGATCCTCATGCCTGATGGCGCCCAGCTTATGTATGGTGTATCCCCCCCCTCATGTGGCATTGCTTTGGGACGTCCCACATAGTAATGACTATGCTGCTCTGTGTCCCGTGATGTATGAACAAGAAAGTAGGATTTTTAAAACAGCTTACCTGTAAAATCCTTTTCTTGGAGTACATCACGGGACACAGAGCTCCCACCCCTCTTTTGGGGACACGTATTGCTTTTCTACAAAACTGAGGTACTCCCGGATGGGAGGGGCTTATATAGGGGAGGGTACTTCCTGTTTTGGAAGTTGCCAGTGCCAGCACCTGAAGGTAATTCTATATAACCCACATAGTAATGACTATGCTGCTCTGTGTCCCGTGATGTACTCCAAGAAAAGGATTTTACAGGTAAGCTGTTTTAAAAATCCTACTATTTTTCCCCTCTGACCGGAGGGAAATGGGTTGAGTGTCCAGACTTGGATCAAACACAAGGTTTAGGTCTCCTGCCATAATCACTTTTCCTTCTCTAAAGTTTTCCAATTTTTTCAGTACCTTTTTTAAGAACAGACTGGGATGGACATTAGGGCAGTAAATATTTACTAATGTATACTCTTTATTAAACAAATAACCTTTTAAAAATAAATACCTTCCTTCTGAGTCTGATTCCATTGCTTTCAAGATAAATGGCGTGTGTCTGTCAAAACCTATTGCTACCCCCTTAGATCTCTTGTTTGGGGAATACCCATGAAACCACATTGGGAAACCCCTAGAACTCAGTCCCACCCTAGATGAAGATTTAAAATGGGTCTCTTGCAGAAAGACTACATTTGATGCCCATCCTTTCAATTCTTGCAATATTTGATGGCGTTTACTAGGGCTATTTAAACCTCTAACATTGTAAGTAACTATCTTTAGAGGGGCCATTTCTTAGCAACATAGGGTTCGCTTGCTGACTGTCTATAGCCAAAGTAGCAAGAGGTAATTCTTTTATTGTTCCAGGATTGACCCATTCTACTAATAAAAAACACACACAAACATAACCACATAGCATAACAGCCCCTGATGTATATTCCCCCTCCCCCCCCAAATTACATTGAGTATCAATGTTATGGCCCATCCTACTGTCACCCATAAGCAGGGCGTCCAACCAGATGGGGCATTTCCTAGGGGTCCCAATATGACCACCTGGCCCCACAGGCCTCACCCCCACAACTGAGGAGGTCCCGGGGGGCCGGAAGGGCATTGCCAATCCCCACCAAACCCTCCCTGGACGGACATCTTTTCTCTTACCTCCCTCCCCACCTTCACCCCCACATCTTTATTGTCTTAATCATTTCCTAACGGTCTAAACTTTATTCCATGGCTGATCTTTCAACTTCTTCCATTCTGGGGTTTTTTTTCCCCAGTTTTCTAACTGTGGTATTGGCATATCTAACTTACTACAGAAACCATTCAGATCCTCTGGAAATCGCAGTGTAGCTGAAACCCCCTGATTCTTTGCTATTAAGCAGGCTGGGAAACCCCATCTGTACTCAATCTTTTTATTCTGTAATTGTTTTATCAGGGGTTTCAACGCCCTCCTGCGAGCCAGAGTTTCTTGTGATAAATCTGTAAAAACAAGGATCTCTGCGCCCATAAATTCTATTGGTGCAGTGCTTCGTAGGCCCTGTGAGACTTGTTGTTTTATTTCAAAGTTCGAAAATCTCGCTATCGCGTCTCTCACTAGTTCTGTTGGAGGGGTAGTTGCTCTTTGTACTCTATGCACTCTTTCAAACAACATAGGAGTTGTTGCTTCCTTTTTCAATATTTTGTTGAACAGCTCTCGAATCGTTATTTCTAGGTCCCTATCTTTAACTGACTCTGGTAGACCGCGTATCCTCAAGTTGTTACGTCTATTACGATTCTCTTGGTCTTCAATTTTATACCGGATGTTCCTCATTTCTACCCAATCCGACTCCACCCTCTCCTGCAGCTCCACAATAGCCTTTTTGTGTTCATCTAAATGAACCACTGATTCTTCCACTCTTTGTAGCACATTTTGTATATCCATTCTAGTGGCACTCAGTTCCCTTTTAATCATGCCTTCTAAGTGGGCCATCATTTCAACCATGTCTTGCTTTGTAGGAAGAGCCTGGAGTTTATCTATTTCCTTTTCCATTTTCTTTTGATGTTGATCCTGCTGTAGAGCCCCTTCTTCTCCTGGGTCCCTAACATTATTTTGCCCTTCTCGGGGAACAGCTATTCCATCTATATTTTCTGTTATTTGTTCTACCCCCTGATCCACTTTCTCATGTACCATATACATTTTTATAGAATTGCTGCCTCCACTGTCGGCCTGATTGGTCTTAGCCCCTCTTCTTCCCATCTTCCCTTCCTAGCTGTTTCTTCTCTTCTACTCTCACTATACGTTATCCGTTTATTACCTCCTTTTTATAAATTAGTTTTATAACGTCTAAACTTCTAAACTTCTAGACTTCAACAAATCCAATCCAATTAACCCCTAGGGAGTTACCATAGATACGAAAAAAAAACAACAACTTTCCCTTCCTTTTTCTAAGTATCCAGGACCAGGAGAGAATTACTAATATGGCTGGGCCACCACAGCAAATCACAGACCTGTATGTGGTACGCCCTAAGTCCCTGAGATAACAAAGATTCAAGTTCTATTTAATTCTGAATGACAAAAAAAAATAAAAAAATAAAAAAAATAATAAGAATCAATGTATCATGGAAGGTCACATAAAGTCAAGGCAGACTATGTAGGCAGACTATGTAAAAAAAAAAAAAAAATTGTACACAGTATTCACAGGCTAGTTTAAGCCGATTCAAGCAGAATAGACTACTTCAAGCATCTATTTAAAGGTTTTCCTTCTCTTTTCAGCCTCCACATATACCCAACAGGCTTCTATATGAGTTACAATACTACAGACAAAAAAAAAAAAAAAACGTTTGTTTCTTGACTGCCGTGTTGGCAAACCAAAGAGCCCTTAAGTTTTTGCACCTCCAGGGGACCTCCAAAGCTCAGATATGTCCAGGACTCAGGTACAGGCTCATATTAGTGAATGGTATAAAGCTCTGGAGCTGAGAGGCAAGTACAGGCTGATCCACAGTAGTCTGGATCGTGGGGGCTGATTTCAGATCTCAAATTTCAGGTCTCTATGTAGGGAGTTTTTCCAGTTTCTATGTGTATTCTATATATTCCTACAGTAAAATACCTTATACCGTCCACCTCTATCGTAGTCAAAAAAAATAAAAAATATATGTACAGCCTTAGATATATCTCGCAGTCCTCTTCTTGATCCCTCTCTCTCCAGCCTCCAGCCAGCTAACTGCCTGCGCCCTTTTATAGCAAACAAAAAAAAAAAGGGGGGATAGTCCTACCCGATCTTGCAGCACTGTCTATGAGGCTGACTCATGGAACTTCCAGGTAGTTTCACTTTCACAGAACCGCCGGTTCTCCGCTGATGAACCTCCAGAAGGCGTACAATCCCTTACGCAGCTGGATCCCCGCTCTCTGTCCGGCTTCGCCCCCACTCTTCCTCGCTCAGTAGACGGCCAGGCACAGGACGTTCTCCTGCTGGTCTCTGCGGATCTGGGTCTGGGTCTGCAGCGACGGTTGAACACGCTCTCCTCTCTCCCTCCTCCAACACCAGCAGCAGCAGCAGCCCCCTCCACTCCCCTCCAGCCAGCCGGCCCGACCGATAGTACTGGGACCCGCGGATCACACCTCTCCGACCCCCTTCAGATCAGGGGGGGTAACTTCGCTGGGCTTAGGGCTTAGGGCTGGACGTGGGCTGCCGTCCGTGTACGGAGCGCGCCGACAGCGCCGACCGCTAGACGCTGATCGCAGCCGGAGCACAACACAGCACGGCACGGCGGGACCAGCGTTCCAGATCGTGTCAGGTTTGCAGCTTCAGGTGAGGGTAAAGGTGTGGGTGTGAGCTGGCTTTTCCATTAATACACAAGCTTCCGCATGTCCGTCCAGGGGAGAGCTCTCAGGAACTCACAGCATCACACTGCTTGGCGCCATGTTCTTACTCCTCCCCCCCCCCCAGACCTGGATCTGGACATATTTAGGCCTGGTTCACACCCATGCATTTTTTAGTGCGTTTTCTTTTTAGCAGAAACACACTACAGTCCATTTAACATGGTTTCCTATGTATGTAGTTCACATCTGTGCATTTTATGGAAAGGGCCAGGCACTTTTTTCTGGTTTTTGGTTCAATACACTTCAATGGATCAAAAGCGTGTATTAAAAAATGCTAATTGCACCTGGAATATGCAAACTGCAACCTGCATAGGTGTGAACCAGGCCTTAGGGTATCTTATAAATACTAGATTTATTGGGTGGGGGCGGTTCATTTGTTTTTTAGAATTGCTTTTAGGTTTGGGGGTTACTTTTTTGTCTTGACATGTATAGAGTATATAATTTGGGTTTTATTTATTCAAATGTCCTCTAATGAATATTCCTCATACTGTTTTCTAGTTAAGCTTCTTGTACTCTTTTAGAATAAGAATAACATTAGAAAGGCATGTAACATTTTGGAGTTAGACAAGTCTATAATGCATCAACACACAGTCAGCATGTTGAGTTTAGTTAGAAGACTACTATACAGACATTAGTTTAATATGCTTTGTTTGCTTTGAAGCCATAAACTTGAGAGGTGTGCTAAGCAAAACACAGATTTAGCTTGCCGTTAAATGTTACCACCATCTATTATTCACACAAGGAGAATTATAAAATTATATTGTATCTATCAGCAGCTCCCAGGTTTAGCAACTCAGCAAACATCAGCAAGACTCAGCTCTTTCAAATGCTTAAAAACCCTTTCCCGCCGAGCGCACGCAGATATGCGGCCTCGGCTTTCGGTGGTTATACCGGGATGCTGCCCGCAGCTGCAGGCATCATCCCGGGATAATTTTTTAGAGCCGGCGATTGGCTTTCCAGGGATAACAACCGATGCGGCTAAAAGCCGCTCGGTTGTTATCCCGGAGGAGCGGGAGGGGACACCCCCCCTCCCGCCACCTCCGCCGCTCTTACCGGGCCTCCCGTCCCACCGGCGCCTAGAGAGAGACTGAAACGAAGCCGCAAAATGGCTTTGATTCAGTCTCTTCAAAGTAAACACTGAAGCAACGTCATGACGTCATGTCCGGGTTACTCGGCTGCCAATGGCGCCGGATTTAAAAAAATACACAGTATTTAGAATCGCCGTTTTCGGCAATCTGAATACTTTGAAGTGCAAAGGAGGGATTGGGGATCTTTTAGACCTCCGATCTCTCCATAAAGAGTACCTGTCACCACTTATTACTGTCACAAGGGATGTTTACATTCCTTGTGACAGCAAAAAAAGTGATCACATTTTTTTTTTTTTTAAAAATAAATAAAATAAATAAGAAAAAATAAGTTTTTTTTTTAAAGCGTCTCTGTCCCAGCGAGCTCGCGCAGCAAAGAAAACGCATACGGAAGTCGCGCCCGCATATGTAAACTGTGTTCAAATCACACATGTGAAGTATCGCTGCGATCGTCAGAGCTAGAGCAATAATTCTAGCCGTAGACCTTCTCTGTAACTCTAACCTGGCAACCGTAAAAAAAAAATTAAAGCGTCGCCTATGGAGATTTTTAGGTACCGTAGTTTGTTGCCATTCCACGAGTGCGTGCAACTATAAAGCGTGACATGTTTGGTATCTATTTACTCTGCGTAACATCATCTTTCACATTATACAAAAAAATTGGGCTAACTTTACTTTTTAATTTTTTTTTAATTCATGAAAGTTAATTTTTCCCAAAAAGTTGCGTTTAAAACACCACTGCACAAATACCGTGTGACATAAAATATTGCAACAATCACCATTTTATTCTCTAGATTCTCTGCTAAAATATATATATATATATATATATATATATATATATATATATATATATATATATAATGTTTTGGGGTTCTAAGTAATTTTCTAGCAAAAAATACGGATTTTACTGGTAACTTGTAAACACCAAATGTCAGAAATAGGCTTAGTCATGAAAGGGTTAAAGGCATAGTTCACCTTTACCAAAAAAAATGCCTATGCAAGTTAGGGTCATCTGTAGATAAAAACAAACTGCAACTTTGACCGAAGTTGTAATAATGCCCTTGCTATAGGTGTTAGCCATACACTGTATTTACCTAATGAAGTCTGACTGAAAACCTCCCAGAGCCTGCATCCCCCATCCTGCCTTGTTGCTAGGACAGTACTAAGAGACGTCCAGCTGTAATTGTTCACCAACATCATCTAACACACTGAGCTCAGAGCTACTACATCAGGGGAGAGAAAGTACATGTGAAGGGGCATGAATCTGAGGCCTCGTACACACGACCGATTTTCTCGTCGTAAACAGTCAAGAAAAGTGCCGCGAGAGTTTTTTTGTCTAGAAAAACGTTCGTGTGTATGGTTTTACGACGAGAAACTTGACGAGAATCTCGACGAGAAAATAGAGAACCTGCTCTCTATTTTCTCGTCAGGAGTCCAGATTTCCTCGTCGTGTTTCTCGTCGGCCTGTTTTGTGACGAGAAAATGGTTCGTGTGTATGCTTTTACGACTCTTCCAAAAAGTGCGCATGCTCACAAGCAACTATGAGACGGGAGCGCATCTTCTGGTAAAACAAGCCTTCATAATGGAGAGAGCACATTCGTCACGCTCATAAATATTTCATCGTTTAAATGTTCTGCATTGAATTCTTCGTTAGAATGTTCCATTAATCAAAACGAGAGACCTTCTTTTGCTGCTGATATTCACACAGAGTTCTGCCTTATTTTTAACCTTTTTCATGCTGCTCTTTATAAGATTTATGTGTATTATATCGTGCAAGTTTTTAGGAATAATTTAAATGGTTAGATTTTTCAAAATGATGTTAATTATAATTTCTCAATGTTTTGATAGCGATCTCCCATTTAATTTTCTAATCTATATTTTTAAAATTTCACACCATGTTTTTGAGCTAATCAGATTTAGTTATTCTTTTGGGGGGGGGGGGGGGTGATATCTGTGCCTTTTATTGTCAGTCAAATGTATCTGCTTACTCCAAAGCTTGTTTTTTTTTATTTAAAAATACACATAGTCAAGTATGAACTTAAACAAAAAACACATTTATTCATGTTTATAAATTAAATAAAGAGAAGGCAGCGCTGGAGAAGCTGCTGCCATTTGTGCATCCCAGGGACCCCAGAGCACACAGCAACCCTGTGTGGACACTAAAATTGGGAGCTTGAGAAGGCCCACATTTCAGAACACAATCTGATGCTGGCCTCCCAGAGGTCAGGAACAGCAGCAGGTGAGATATATGTCCCAAGTGTGTGGTACTACAACAGGCTGCCTTCTGTCCGACCAGTGCGACCACAATGAAGCAAGGCCATCACTTCCTCTTCTTCCTGGCAACCTTCCCTGCAGCCTTTACTGAAGCCTTCCTTCTTCGTTTAGCTGGAGGCTGGCCCACTGGAGGGGTACTCCTGTCAGGAGGAGGAGGTGGAGGTGTAGCAGAAGGGGGTGGGGCAGAAGAAGAAGGTGGAGGTGTAGCAGAAGGGGGTGGGGCAGAAGGTGGAGGTGTAGCAGAAGGGGGTGGGGCAGAAGGTGGAGGTGTAGCAGAAGGGGGTGGGGCAGAAGAAGAAGGTGGAGGTGTAGCAGAAGGGGGTGGGGCAGAAGGTGGAGGGGTAGCAGAAGGGGGTGGGGCAGAAGAGGAAGGTGGAGGTGGAGGTTGAGGTTGGGTCAGTTGGGCCACCTCACATATGGCGGTATTGGGGGTAATTTGCTCCATCACCCCCTTGTTGAGCAAGGTGATGAGCAGGGGTTCGCATAGGAGGCGTTGCTCCATGCTCATCACCTTGAACTTAGCCTCCACTAGGCCGGCAATGGCCTCTTCAGGGGATGTGGGCTCCTTGAGGGTGGCATGGGCCTCTTTAATAAGGGCCATTGCTGCCTCACTGGTGGTCCTGTCCCTCCTGCCTCTTTTGTGAAGCCTGATGGGAGGCACCTGGGATCTGGTGCTTCTCCTTTGCCCTGCCACCTCCTGTCTGCCACTGGGCCCTGCCACCTCCTGTCTGCCACTGGGCCCTGCCACCTCCTGTCTGCCACTGGGCCCTGCCACCTCCTGGCTGCCACTGGGCCCTGCCACCTCCTGGCTGCCACTGGGCCCTGCCACCTCCTGGCTGCCACTGGGCCCTGCCACCTCCTGGCTGCCACTGGGCCCTGCCACCTCCTGGCTGCCACTGGGCCCTTCCTCCTCCTGCCTGACAGTTTCCAGACCCTCCTCCTGGCTGATTTCATCCTGTGTATGAAAAAGAAACATAGTTTAATATGTTGGTTTAATCTTTGCATCAAACTTTGTAATCCTGATGGAAGCAATTAGAATGTAAATGCATAAATCCTTGCTTTAAATTTACCACTACATCAGCTTGACTATTTACCACACAATTAAGTGCAGAATAATGTCTACAGATCATGATTTCACTTGTTGAATACAAAATAATGTATGTTTCTCATCCTGACATATTTGGGAAACATTAATTTTATCCCAATACATTTTCAGTTAATACTATACCTGGCTCCAGATGGCCAAATCAGGATCATCCAGGATGGCTGCCTCCTCTTGCTCCAGAGAAGGCTCAGGTTGGCTGCAGGGAAGTCTGGGGGGAAGAGTGGAGAGTGATGGCCTTGGCTCAATGTGGTCATCCAGGAAGGACATCCTGCTGTAGTACCACAAAACCGGGACATAAACATCATCTGCTGCTGCTCCTGACCTCTGAGAAGCCAGCACCTTAGAGCGTTCAGTCCTGTAGGTACCTCTCAAGCTCCCAATTTTAGTGTCCACTTGTTTTGCTGTGGCTGTGGGCACCTTGGTATGCACAAATGGGAGCAGCTTCTCCAGCGCTGCTTTTCTCACCCCTTTTTTTTTATGGATGGGGTTTTTGGTCTCCCACAGAGCCGGCAGCTCCCTTACCCGGTCAATAAATTCCGCCAGGAACTCTTTGTCGCTAATAAATACATTCATATTGTATCTGCAAGTAAAATAAATTATATTTAAATAATGTGAGGCAAACAGTCTAACCTCCTTCACATCCTAGTCACCATATATATCCTCCAACAATCTCAAGACAGTATAGGCCAACAATTTTAACAAGTCTCACAAAATCACATACCTTCGTTCGCACGTCCGTCACTTGAACTCCTCTCTCCGCACACCGAACGTACTATAGTCACATGTGTGTTTGCTATATACACACCACGCATGCGTCCAAATTCGAACACGTCGCTCCGCACACGTCGCCCGCCCATGACGTTCTAACTAACATCTTTTCCCCGCCCCTTCTCTTTCGGCGCGCAGACAGATATGGCGGAGTTACAGCAGGTGTCTGATAATTCCGCAACTAGCGAGGAGACAAGCCCGGAGACCGAGGACACGTCACGATCAAGGAGGAGATTCAAGGCATCGAATATGTCTTTGGCGGAGATGGCGGAGATGGTGGACATCTTGGTCAAGGCTGATTATGATGCCAAGCATGGGCCGTATAGCAAACCAAATAGAAGGAAGGCCAAAATCCTCACTAAAGTTGTGAAGAGTCTGAGGGCGAAGTTCGGGGTGAAACGCTCAAATGAGCAGCTCAGAAAGAGGTGGTCAGACCTCAAACTGAGGGAGCCAGACCAGTTGAGGAGCATAAAGAGGATGCTCGCTAAAAGTAAGTAAAATGACGACCTTTCTGCTATTAATCTTTTTAGAAACTGACTTTTTTTTTTTTAAAGCATATTGGACTCCCTTCCAAAATGTATTATTTTGAACTAGGTTGGGCACAGTAATCGTTCGTTACGTTACCGACACTTCGTTCGGCCACTATCCGTGGTTTTGGCTTATTTAAGACCCCCAAAAGTAATTAGACATCTGCCATTTTTGATCAAGTATTGTGGATAATTTTTAAGTCTAGATGATGTGTTTGTAAGGAGAATGAAATGCAAACTTTAATCAGTGTAAAGGAGAGGACACTCAGCAGCTGCTTCCACATCTGTACTTTGGAGCACTATAGTGTGGGCCACCAGACCCGCCTTTTTTGGGTGTCCCACACAGGTGCATCAGAGTTTATTTGTGGTGCCTCCATGTCCAAAAAATTACATCCAAATGTGAATAATAAACATATTTGGGGTCATAAAGAATGCATTTTTCTTTAAATTCCGCACAAACACACACTTGTACCCCACTTCCAAACAATTTAGCCTGTTTTAAGTTTAAAAATGAGATTTTTACAGTGTGATAAATAGACCTTTGGTTTTATTCTCATAGGGGAGAGAAGACTGGGAGGAGGACACTCCAGGGAGCACATGCACCCCACAACTTCCAAGCAACCCCAAACTCCCAAAGATCCACAACCGAAAGATGTGCAGGAAGTTGAGGTGGAGGAAGGAGAAGTGCAGGAAGGAGAGGTGGATGACGTTGTGGATCTGGTCACCACAACAGGTCAGTATCTGACACCACAGCTTAAGGTAAGCGAGGTAGGCCTGCAGAGTTTTATTAATTTTTTTTTATGGTTTTTAGGGGATGGAAATGTTGTGAAGGATAGCACACCGTTCTCTGCTGACAGTGCCCTCCGCCTCATCCAGCAAGTGATGGAATGTAGCACGGAACTGGACCTAATTAAACAAAGAATCCATGTGATGGAACAAACATTTAAAGACATTCTCGATGTTTTGGGGAGAATTCAATAAGCCATCCAAACACATTTGTTTTTACATGTTTGTTTTTATATTTTTACTAATTTTTTGAGTAACAAAGCAGCCAAAAATTGAATATGCACACAGTGTGTGAACATGTGCTATCTGCCATCAGGGGATATCCATGTACGTCTTTTGTGGGTGCAACCCCTTCCTCGTATCAAAAGTCGGTGAACTGAGGAAGGGGATGCACCCCCAAAACACATCCATTGATCACCCCTGATGGCAGATAGCACATGTTGACAATAGGGATCAGGATTGTAAACTTCCTATTTGCAAAAAAGTAAAAATGTGTGCATATTGAATTTTTGGCTGGGCAAGGGGTGGCAGGACCCCATATTAGGACGGGCACATAGAGACATAGTTTGTGTAACTGAATGTCTCAGATTGCTCAGAGGTATCCAATGTTGTCATTTTAGAAATGCAAGTGGTATTTTTGTATTTTCATAAGCCAAAATTTGACGGGTTGTGGTCAGGCCAACCCCAAAGTAAAACAAAAAAAAATGTGCAGAGAGTAAAATATTTGACCACAAACAACGTGTAGCTTCTTTTTATAATACACTCTAAGCTTATTTGGTTCTTTTGTAAGGTAACATAGTGAAATTGGTTGTTATTTACTAAAGTAAAATACACTTGCCACTACAAATGCACAAAGACAAACTAGGAGACAGGAAAGAACAAATAATTAAAGGTTTAAACAAGATTTTTATTGGGATACTTAGACATAGGCTGGCATAGGAATTGCCCCCCTACCCGTGAAATACTCCATGTATTTGTCCCGAACCACACGGGCATTTTGGGGGGGCAAGCCAAGACGGGCAGATTCCAGGCCCGGAAGGGGATTTGCAGGGGAAAGTCCAGCCTCTGGCAAAACTGAGGCCATATATGAATTCGCTTTGCGGCAAAGAAAATTGTGTAGCACACAGCAGCATAACACTACATAGTTTATTTTGTAGTCCGCCAAGTGGATGGAAGTCATAAAAAGGCGGAACCGGCTGGCCATTATGCCGAAGGCATTTTCAACGACTCTTCGGGCCCTGGCCAGCCGGTAATTGAACACACTCTTCTCTGGGGTCAGGGTCCTCTGTGGAAATGGCCTCATAAGATGCCGTCCGAGTCCGAAGGCTTCATCAGCCAAGAAAACAAAGGGGAGTCCTTCAATATTCCCTGCATCCGGTGGCAATGCAAGGTCGTCACTCTGGAGACGGAGGGCAAACTCCGTCTGGATGAAGGATCCCCCATCGGACATCCGGCCATTCTTCCCTACATCAACATAGAGGAATTCATACCGTGCTGACACCACCGCCATCAGCACAATGCTATGAAACCCCTTGTAGTTGTAGTAGTAGGATCCAGAACGGGGGTGGCGGCACGATGCGGACGTGCTTCCCGTCTATGGCACCACCGCAGTTGGGGAAGTCCCACCGCGTGGCAAACTCCGATGCCACAGTCTGCCATTCCTGTGGCGTTGAAGGAAGCTGTGGAGTGAAACAAGATGAAATAATATTAGAAAAACAAAGGCATACATTACAAGCAAATTCAAGACCAAAAAATTAGAGACCAACATCAATCTAATTATACGTTTATTAAGGTGTGTAAAAAAAGTATAATGGAAGGCTCATTTATCATATTCATCACCCCCTCTGATGGGCCATTACTAAATTATTTTGGGGGGGGGAGATGTGTTTGGCCACAGGATAGCATTGCAGTGGCGGTGCGTCCAGAGTGGGCGCTGGAGCACTGTCCCCTCTCTCCTGTGCCCATCACTCAGAACAATACATAGGTTCATGCGTTGCATGAACCTATGTATTGTCTATGCCGCACACTATTCAGGTGGATGGCCTCTTGTAAAGCGACCGACATATGATTAATTGCGTCATTTAGGGGGTTAAAATTGCAGAGCAGAAACAGGTATTAAAAAAGTCTTGCAAATTACAACCTGAGGGATGTAATTGGCTTCCTCAAAGAAAAATCGGGGACGCAAGGAGGGGGCATTCCTTGTGTAAACACTGACAGGCAGCTCTGGCAATCATGTTCACCAAGTCTGTTTAATGGTAACATGATTGGCTGATGCAACATGAAGGGAAGGAGAAGACATCAAGGACAGAAGAAGGATGGCGCTGACCACAAGAAGGTAAGTGCAGGGCTGGGGGGAAACTGGCTGCAATAGAGGGGACTAAATGGCTGCATTGGAGGGGACAACTGGGGGCGTTTATTAGGCAACAGAGCAAAAAAGGAGGAAGTTTATTTCCGAAATTGGGGTTGTAACCCCCCAACATTTGGAGCAACAGGCGCCCCTGCTGGAAAAGTTAGTGAGGGGAAATATTTAGGGAGGATAAAAAAGGGGCATTTAAAAACTTCCAGCATGCATGGGGACAAAGGGGACATTCTCAGCATATTACAATCATGGTAATTAGGAAAGGATGAAAGAAATACAATACATTAGCATACATGTAATACATAAAATGTGATGTGAAGGGAGAAAACTTACCCTAATATAGTCCTCCTGCAGGACTTGTATAATAGCAGAACAGGTGTCTGGGATTATGAGGCCCAGAGCCTGGGGGGAGATGCCTGTGGTGAACTTCAAGTCCTGAAGACTTCTCCCTGTCGCCAGGTAACGCAACGTGGCGATGAGCCTCTGCTCAGCACTGATGGCTTCCCGCATAACGGTGTCCTTCCTGGTAATATAGGGGGACACCAAAGCCAACAGTTCCTGAAAAACGGGGTCAGACATCCTCAGAAAATTCCTGTAGTCCTCAGGATTATTCTCGACGATCTCCCGCAGCAGAGGCATGTGGCAGAATTGGTCCCGCTGGAGCAACCAATTCTTGGTCCATGAACTCCTCCTCACACCATTCATGGACTGGTCTTGGTCCAAAACAAGCAGACCAACACCAAGCGCACGCACAGCACGAACTCGACGACGAGAACGTCCAGGCGACATGGCTAGGAAACGGTCGTCTAATCAGAACGTACAGAACAGAACGCACTTTAGAACAGCAAGGCCTATGAATAACGAACTGAAATTCAGAAACGAACAGGCAAGAACGCACTGTAAAACAGATACGACCTGCCTAGACGCCCTGAAAGTCAAGATACGAACCCACAAGCACAAACTGAACCGCAGAAAACGATCTGAAAAGTACGAAGACTGAAAAGCGCGAATCGTCTCTTCCCAAACTTTTACTTCACACGCGGTAACACGAGATCAGCAAAAGCAGCCCAAGGGGTGGCGCCAAGAAAAAAGATCTTCCCCTTTATAGTGCCGTCGTACGTGCTGGACGTGAGCGCAGAGAACCACGAGGAAATTGGGAAATGACAGTGTGTACGCATAGAAAGCTTGACGAGAAAATCGACAAGCTTAACAAGAATCTCGTCGAAAAAAACGACGTGTTTTTTACGACGAGAAAATCGGTCGTGTGTACGAGGCCTGAGAAAGAGCTCACTCCTGTGATGGTGGAGGTAGGTAGTAATAGCTGGGAGTCCTATAGCAACATTAAAGCAACAAGTCAACACAGGAATGCAAGGGGATGCAGTCTATGGGAGTTTTTTAGTCAGGCTTCATGAAGTATGTAAATGGCCCCCACCTATAGCAAGGGCATTATTCAACTTTGTTTAAAGCTGCCCAGTGCCACTTACCTGCATAGGCAGTTATTTGATAAATATGAACTATGCCTTTAAAGTAGAACTCTGCTTCTGCTGTATGTCTCCACTCGGTAGATTTAACGTCACTTGTTGCCACAAGAACAGAAATTAAAGGGAAATCTAAACTTTTACAGTTGTCACCAAAACAGTAGTGGAGGAAATACAGTCAGGTCCATAAATATTGGGACATCGACACAATTCTAATCTTTTTGGCTCTATACACCGCCACAATGGATTTGAAATTAAAAATGTGCTTTAACTGCAGACTTTCAGATTTAATTTGAGGGTATTTACATCCAAATCAGGTGAACAGTGTAGAAATTACAACAGTTTGTATATGTGCCTCCCACTTTTTAAGGGACCAAAAGTAATGGGACAGATAAATCAAACTTTCACTTTTTAATACTTGGTTGCAAATCCTTTGCAGTCAATTACAGCCTGAAGTCTGGAATGCATAGACATCACCAGACGCTGGGTTTCATCCCTGGTGATGCTCTGCCAGGCCTCTACTGCAACTGTCTTCAGTTCCTGCTTGTTCTTGGGGCATTTTCCTTTCAGTTTTGTCTTCAGCAAGTGAAATGCACGCTCAATCGGATTCAGGTCAGGTGATTGACTTGGCCCTTGCATAACATTCCACTTCTTTCCCTTAATAAACTCTTTGGTTGCTTTCGCAGTATGCTTCGGCTCATTGTCCATCTGCACTGTGAAGCGCCGTCCAATGAGTTCTGAAGCATTTGGCTGAATATGAGCAGATATTGCCAGAAACACTTCAGAATTCATCCTGCTGCTTTTGTCAGCAGTCACATCATCAATAAATACAAGAGAACCAGTTCCATTGGCAGCCATACCTGCCCACGCCATGACACTACCACCACCATGCTTCACTGATGAGGTGGTATGCTTTGGATCATGAGCAGTTCCTTTCCTTTTCCATACTCTTCTCTTCCCATCACTCTGGTACAAGTGGATCTTGGTCTCATCTGTCCATAGGATGTTGTTCCAGAACTGTGAAGGCTTTTTTTAGATGTTGTTTGGCAAACTCTAATCTGGCCTTCCTGTTTTTGAGGCTCACCAATGGTTTCCATCTTGTGGAGAACCCTCTGTATTCACTCTGGTGAAGTCTTCTCTTGATTGTTGACTTTGACACACATACACCTACCTCCTGGAGAGTGTTCTTGATCTGGCCAACTGTTGTGAAGCGTGTTCTCTTCACCAGGGAAAGAATTCTTCGGTCATTCACCACAGTTGTTTTCCGTGGTCTTCCGGGTCTTTTGGTGTTGCTGAGCTCACCGGTGCGTTCTTTCTTATTAATGATGTTAGAAACAGTTGATTTGGCCACACCTAATGTTTTTTCTATCTCTCTGATGGGTTTGTTTTGTTTTTTCAGCCTAATGATGGCTTGCTTCACTGATAGTGACAGCTCTTTGGATCTCATATTGAGAGTTGACAGCAACAGATTCCAAATGCAAATAGCACACTTGAAAGGAACTCTGCTCCTTGTAAATGGGATAATGAGAGAATAACGCACACCTGGCCATGGAACAACTGAGCAGCCAACTGTCCCATTACTTTTGGTCCCTTAAAAAGTGCATATACAAACTGTTGTAATTCCTACACCGTTGATTTGATTTGGATGTAAATACCTTCAAATTAAAGCTGAAAGTCTGCAAATAAAGCACATCTTGTTTGTTTAATTTCAAATCCATTATGGTGGTGTATAGAGCCAAAAAGATTAGAATTGTGTCGATGTCCCAATATTTATGGACCTGACTGTATGTTCAAAAGGAGACATCAATTCTGGCATCAGCTATAGGTGTTGTCCCCCAATTTGGGGTGATTTTCATAAATTTCCTGTTATCTCTCTGGAACAGTAGGGGTGTTATAATCTCTCCAGCAGGGATAAAAAAAATAAAAAAAAATGAATGTAGCACCCTGTTACTTTTGAATAGGCGCTATGTGTAAATTTAGGCGTATCTGGGCTGTAAATAGCTCAGAGTGATTATTTAAAGTGTTGGTTTCTGTTCCAGCTTTGGCTGTGTTGTGCGCGTTTCCCACTGTTGCCAGTAGGTGCCACTGTTGTCACAGGTCAGTGTGAGAAATACAACAAGCCAAGTGCATTGACTGGTTCTTTCCCAGAAACAGCCCAGTGGGAGTGTTCTTACTGCTGTACATTCTGGGAGAGGATATTTAAGGGACAGACACCATGTTTTTCACTCTCTTCTCTTCTACCCTGGGTCGCTCTTCTACCCAGGGACCTGCTGGCTCTCTGCCTCATGGCCCTCCTGGCTTAGGGCTGTGACTCTTCTACCTCGGGCCCTGCTGGCTCGAGGCTGTGCTGCTACAAGTAGGCCCAGAAGTTTGTCTGGGGCCTATTTAGCTGAAGGTGGTCCTGTGCTGTCTGTCCTGCGGGAAGAAGCCACTCAAGTGGAGAATATTCCAGGGGAGGACCTTGCTGGAGAGAACCGAGCTGAAGGCTGGTTTCTCAGGAAGGTCCTGGTGACTTGTTTGGAGGATGCACCCAAGTTAACCTACCTCACAGTACTGCCAGATGGCTTAAAGGTTCTGGTACTGTGCAGCTGACCTAAACTGACTGACTGCAAGTTACACAATCCTGTGGCAGAGGATTATCCAGGAGTTTCCACTTATCGATCGCTAAGTCTGTGGCAGAGACTGTGTCCGTGCTTCATACCGGCTGCTATGTCAGTGTGAGAGGCCTATCCGGTTGTCCCAAGATCCACAGACAGAAAGCTGTTGTAATCTGGATCCAAGAATCTCATCTGTGATCTGCATTAAGGTATCTGAACTTCCCCTAACCCTATATCCCCCTACTACTGGAGTTGTTTAATAAAGCAATTGAGAAAAAGACTGAAGTGACTGGCAATCACATCTATTCAAAACTATCTAAAATAGACTCTTAGTTCTGGGACAGTGAAAGGTGGGGTAACGGCAGGACCCAAATTTAATCCAGCAGCCCTCTAGGAGGTATTGCTACACTAACAAAAATTATAATTCTTCCTGCATCAAAAACTAGAAACTTAAAACAAAGTAATTATATGAACAGGCAAAGCGCATAGATTAAACCAGCAGCTTTTGATGCAACAAAAAATTCTGGGTGATATTGGATTACCAGATGTCCACAAATATTATAAGGCAACATATTTGACTTGTGGTAAACGTTGGGTCCAACTGGAGCAATCATTTTTGCATTGCCCCTTGGGATGTCTCCCGTGGTTGGCACGAGTTACCTTGCCAGTTGTAACCACCTAATTGCCACGATATTACATTTATTTAAAGGGTTAATTCCCCTTTAGGCTCGGTCCACACCTAAACTGGCCGTGGATTGCACAGGAACGCTGTGCGTCCCTGTTTTCCATTTCAGGAACGAATCAGGGCCCAATCAGTGCCTGATCTCGGCCCTGAAACTGAGCCAAAGACACACAGCATTTCTGTGCAGTGCGCTCCACAGCTGCCACGGAGATATGTGAACCGACTCCATAGAGAGCCGGTCACAATCTCCTGCTATGCAAATTGGATGCGGGGAAAACCTGCATCCAATTCGCATAGGTGTGAAACCAGCCTTACCAAAAAACAGCCTATGCAGATAAGGAACGTCTGCAAATAAAAACAAACTGTGCAAGCTTGCTATAGGTGTAGGTCATTTACATACCTTTAACCACTTCCATACAGGGCTTTTTATACCACTTCCATACCGGGCCTATTCTGGCACTTCTCTCCTACATGTACAAATCATCATTCTTTTGCTAGAAAATTACTCAGAACCCCCAAACATTATATATGTTTTTTTTTAGCAGACACCCTAGGGAATAAAATGACGGTCGTTGCAACTTTTTATCTTGCACAGTATTTGCGCAATCATTTTTCAAACGCCTTTTTTGGGGCGAAAAAATGGTTTCATGAATTAAAAAATAACAAAACAGTAAAGTTAGCCCAATTTTTTTGTAAAATATGAAAGCTTATGTTACGCCGAGTAAAAAGATACCTAACATGTCACACTTTAAAATTGCGCACGCTCATGGAATGGCGCCAAACTTCGGTACTTAAAAATCTCCATAGGCGACGCTTTGAAGATTTTTACAGGTTACCAGGTTAGAGTTACAGAGGAGGTCTAGTGCTAGAATTGTTGCACGCGCTCTAACGCATGCGGCGATACCTCACATATGTGGTTTGAACGGCGTTTACATATGCAGGCGGGACTTACGTGTGTGTTCGCTTCTAAGCGCGAGCTATTGGGGACGGGCGTTTTAAAAAAAAAAATAATAATTTCTTTTTTTATTTAACTTTTTTTTTTTTTTTACTTTTTTTTTTTTTTTTATCACTTTTATTCCTATTACAAGGAATGTAAACATCCCTTGTAATAGGAATGCGTGTGACAGGTTCTCTTTATTGAGAGATGCGGGGTCAATAAGACCCCACATCTCTCCTCCAGGCTGGAAAGCATGAGATCGGGAAAAAAATTTCACTGATCTCATACTTACAGCCGCAATGGCGGCTTTGTTTACATTTGAGGACCCGGGCGTGACGTCATCACATCGCGCCCGGGCCTCCGACGATCATAGAGATGATTGGTGACCATCTGGTCACCAGTTATCTCTATGCTCGTCACGTGACCCACCACTGGCGCAGACAATTCTCTCCGGGTCCCCGATGGCACAGGAGAGCCCGGAGAAGCACCGGATGGTGGCGGGAGGGGGGGAGGGGATGTCCCCTCCCGCCGCCTATAAGAACGATCAAGCAGCGGAACCGCCGCTATGATCGTTCTTATGGTGCGCAGGATCGCGGCTGAAAAAAAGGATATCTGAATGATGCCTCTAGCTGCAGGCATCATTCGGATATCCCCCCTCAAACCCAGGACGTCATATGACGCCCACCCGGAGGGAGTGAGGGTTCCTGCCGGCGTCATTTTCCAATGGCCCGGTATGGAAGGGGTTAAAAGCCTGACTGGAATATGGCCAGGACGTTGCTAAGTGAGACCTAATCATTACTACTCGCCTCCACCATCAGATTTTTTCTCCGATTCAAACTGCCTCACGTAGCTCTGAATTCATGATTTGAAAAACCTTGCCACTTCCAATCCTTACGGACTTAAAAAAAACTCTGTAAGGCTGCTGAGCAGACTCCATATGGCCTTTCTTGTGTGTACCATTTTGTAACTCATCCATCCAATGCCCCTTCTCTAAAGTACATAGAGAAGTGGGAACTTGAACTGAGTACCTCTTTTTTTAGAGTAACAAGTGAATAGAATTATACAAATGACATATACATGTCCATTTCTTGCAAGAACAAGGGGCCTGGGTTCAAGATTCTCTCTAGATGTTATAGGGTCCTTACGATTCTACATAAACTGTTCCCAGTTTTCCCCTCTTTGTTGGAGATGTGGGAAAAAGGAGGCCTTATTCCTGCATGTCTTTTGGTCCTGTACTGGCATTCAAGGCACCTGGTCACAAGCAAATTACTGGATATTTAAGATCACAGAGGTGCAAATGGTTCTTCTAGGCAGAAGTTGCTCCCAGCAATATTGTGATATATTTGTCTCTCAACCCTAAATAGACTGCTCAGATAGCCTCATCAACAGATCTCTCTGGGGGTTCTGCCTGGATCACCCTATTAGTCTCCAAGAGCTTGATACCAGATATGCACATAATCCTTTTCTTCCCTTGCCTCTTTTCCTTATTGGCAGTCTTCTTTTTATCTCTCTTATCTATTGTGATTAGTAGAATCCAACTTCTCGACCCCCTAAGGTTTTAATACTATACAAATGTGTTTCACAGTTACCTTGACTAGGTTTTCATATCAATGGGTCATCTAAATGGAGAAACGTGTGGTGCTACATGAGACTACCTTATACTTTATTACCTCAAGTTCTGTGGACCCTTATCTTCTCTTTGGCAGCCCCCCACTGATGCAGTCTGCTCCTTTTTCCTCTGAGTGTCCTCTCAGCATGTGCACTCCTGAGCCATGCTTTTAGCGTCTATAGACACACACCCTCCTCACAGGAGTTTGACTGATAGCAGCAGGAGCCTATGGCTATTACTGCCCTTGGTGTCTCCTGTGAGACCATGAAGTGAGGAGAGCTGTGCTAGACCGGTGAGAAGAGTCAGGTAAGTGTTTAGTTAGTGGGGTGTTTCTTACCTTAATGTAGGGGATGCATTAAAGTGGTTGTAAACTCTGACATATACCCAGTGAAGTGACTGGCCTCAGGTGATACACAGATGAAACAAATCCTCCTGCTTAAGTTGTAACTGTTTTATCTACAGCCGTCTTTCCCCTACATTCATTCAAAGCACATAATTTACACAAGATCTCTCAGTTTAGAAAAGCAGGGGGTGGAGAACTGAGGTTACATCAGTGAGGAGAGCTCTGACAGCTGATTGGAGGAAAGGGACACACCCTCCTTCACACAGCACACAGAAACAGTGCTGAGGCTGTCAATCAGCTGGAGCTTCCTCCCCTGTCACCATTTTTCTCTTGGTATTAGGAAAACTTGTCAGAAGTGATTCATACTGATAACAGAGGAACAAAGCAGCAGACAGAAATGACACTTAGAGCTCTGAATGTAGACAAGTACACACTATATAGGGATATGCTTTGTTCATTTTTTTATGTGAGGTTTACAACCATTTTAAGGTAAAAAAAAAACAGTTTGAGTTTAGAACCACTGTAAATCTAGAAAATGGTGTTGTGTTTGTATATGAACATTTACTTTGTAGCTGGATATAAGAACAGCAATGATGAGTTAATAGTAAAGGTTGCACTGTATTCCTGTAAAAATGAACTTAGAGAAGACCAGATGAAGCTGTCTTGTGGCAGGTTACGGGTAGCATTTTGTATAATGTGAAATGAAATTATCAGGGCAAAGCGGTGTCAGAAGCTGTACAGTTCTGCATGTAGTAATGTACTGCGCTTACCATTATCATTTCCTAACCTTTTCTCTATGTGAGTTGCTGGGGGTGTTGATGTTAGTCCTTATCTGTTTGATTTCACCTTACTGCCTGTTAAGCACTCTAGCCTGCTTTTAATTACCTGTCTAACAGGGCTAGAAAGAAAATTAATCGGGTTAATTTATCACAGGGATGAAGGAAACGTAAATAAAAGCTGCTCTCTTGACGTCAGTAGTAAATAAAAAACTTTCACACGTCCATAGATGATTTAACTCTCTGGCACTGACCAGATTTTTTTCTAACAATATCAATCACGAAGCCGTAAACTTTGACTGTTAATAAAATGAATAAGCCAGCTGTACAGAGTGTCTGCCTGTGCCTATCCTATTTTGTCCCATGTGATCACGTTTTACCAAACCTGTACCCAGAAATACCGCCATATTGGTGATAAGGAAAGAGGAGGTATATAAGACGGCTTCCATCTTAGGGGTCATTCACACCTGCCAATGTACCTTACCTGCGACTATACCCAGCGGGGGTTCCCGTAATTAGCTGAGAGAGGCAGCCCCATTGAAAGCAAGGAGAGGCTGCCGCTTCTTACAACTAATCGCGGCCACTTGCATGTAATATCTCAGTGCAGTGATCACAGACTGTCTGCCAGGGCCAATCACTTGCATGTGGTTGCTGCATGAAAGATTATATTGACTGTTCCTTTCATACCCTGTAGACTGCTTCTGCTGTAATACCTCACTAACAATCTACATAAACTCTGCCCCACGCATTGAACTTTTTATATTGAATATTGTGTTTTTCAAATCAAAAGTGGCAATTACAGTAAGAAAGCAGTGCTCCCATATTCTGTTTGATTTATTTTAATGCAATTTCCTTTAGACCTGTGACTGACAGAAAATCTCTCAAGCCTTTTGAAGCACACTTGTGACTTGCTCACTTCTATTCTATTGCACAGTAAGCAAAGGACACTGCATCTGACACAGCTTCCTAATGTCTCCTGCCTGTGTGCTGGACAATGATTGAACACGATCACCTGGTGTACAGTAGATTTGTTAGTGTAGAATAGTTAGTGTAGGAAAATTTAGTTCAGCTCAGGGCTAAGCCTGAGCTGTGAATCTGGGTCAGGGTTCAGTGACTCAGGGCTGGATGACTCATCCTGGCAGCCTCCTTGGTGCCTCCCCCTATTTTCTGGGACATTGGAGAATGTTTTAGACATAGTGGGTGGAGATTAGGAGGAGCTTGTTGTAATATTTATGAGGACCTCAGCCAATCCCCAGTAAAGAGGTTGCAGGGGGCAGTCTACCTCATAAATAGGCATTAGTCATGCCAGCATGGGCAGTCGGGTGGAAGACAGAGATGGAGTGCTGAGGAGGCTGTCAGTGGCCCTCAGGGGTGACCCTGGGCCAGGGCTTGGGTGCTGGAAGATTCCTTCTAAAACACACGGAGGAAGGAGAGAGGACAGCAGGAACAGGTCAGTATTACTGGAAGATCCCTGGAGAGTCAGCCGGGTGGGCTGGTGAGTATCAGTCTAAAGGATTGTGGTAAAGTTAGCCTGAAGAGCTAGTGAGAGGGCGGGCAGCTGCAGCCAGCTGGGTTGGCAGTGCCGGAAGAGGTGGTGCTGGGAATAGTAGCCACAGGAGGATGAGTAAAAGCTGGACACTGTGATTCTTTGCTACACAACCAAGGGGCCTCGGTTTTCTGCCTGTAATGGGCTATTGCCTTTAATCTTAAAAAGGAAACGTGCAGTATGCAATATTTAATAAAGTGCACAAAGGGTTAAAAGCACTTACAAGATCGTTGAGTGTTAAAAGACATGATAAAATCAGGAGTTCTCATCTGTGGCATATGTCCATCCTCGGCACGGTGGTAGAGAGCCGTCCAGCAGCTGTAAAGCGTTCTCGTACATGTTGGAGAGAGGAGGCATTAGGGAAGCCTGTGTTCCCGGTTCACTGCAGGACACACAAGGCTGATGGTGTCAGTGGGGAGAAGGGGGCGGTAACACGTTTCGGAGCATGTGCGGCTCCTTCGTCAGACCTTGGTCACTGCTCTCTACCACCGTGCCGAGGATGGACACATGCCACAGATCAGGACTCCTGATTTTATCATGTCTTTTAACACTCAATGATCTTGTAAGTGCTTTTAACCCATTGTGCACTTTATTAAATTTTGCAAACTGCACTTAGAGCGACCTTTCTTTTCCTTTTTTATATCTTTAGAGTTGCTTCTCCTCTAACCAAAGTGCTGCCAGAAGTGCCATCTCATCATTATCATCCCTCTGACCAGCTGTCCACCTCCACCAGTGAGTAACTGTCAGATCTTCACATAGTGATTCAACTGGGTTCTGCAAGCAAGTGTGTGCTGGAGGAAAAAGTGAAGCTGTATAAAGAAACTGTTTGTAGAAAGTTGTCCTTGAAGTTGTTGAAGTCAAGTGGGCATCCCATAACCTCCCACCCCTATCCACGTTATTACAGGGGGTGTGAATACTTTTTCAAGGCACTGTAAACTGGACTGAAGTTCTGCTTTGAGATATTGAACCAAAGAACTGAAGATTTCTGAGAAACTGAGTGTTTGTCAATTATTGTACAATTTTTAATACCTTCCAGAATGATTAAATGGTGTGGGTCACTAATTCAGATAATAATTCCTATTAGAATTTAAAGAAATTATTATTAAAAAATAAATACAATGGTCCCTTTTTGTCTGCTCCAGGGAATATGGCAGTGTGCTAGTGGAGGGGAAATAGAGAGACCCTTTTTTTATAAAAAATTTTTTTATTTCCTTTCTCTTTTTCTATGTGTTGTGACAGCAGGAAGGTAAAGTCACCTGGTTGCATCCAGGGGGGTAGATATATTTCGCCCAGATTCAGGCTTTACGCTGACTTATACAGCTAGGTGGAGAGTTGTATAAGCCCAGCTGAGACTAGTGGGCTCATTGATGACTCATACCTCTAGGGAGAGGGCTGGGCGTCGTGCAGACAGGGAGTTGATGAGGCCAGCTGAAGCTTGTCAGCTCATTTAGGCCTCTATAAAAAACTCCCAGATTCATTAGATGTTAGCTCATGCCTGGAAGCAGACCTGTGTGGACTGTCTAGGGAGAGTGAACCCCTGTGCGGTGAGAGAAAGCCTGTGTGGCTATATTTTGCTTGGACATTTAAAACCAGGGACTAGGACAGCACTAGGCTGATCCCAGTCGTTAGTTAGGAAACCTGTAAGTTTAGTCAGAGGTCAAGTTGACCAGGATTTATTTTGTTTATGTTTTTTTTGCCTTGCTGTGTTTTGTCACTGTAAATAGAAAATAAACCGCACCTTTTTGATTTTGAAAACCACAACCTCCGTCTGCTGGGCCTGTTTTGGGTGGGGAGCCCATCCCGGGGGTCACACATACCCGCTGCCGAGCTAGCCCCCTCACAGTTGGTGGAGAACCAGTGGCAGTTTTTTTTTAAGCCAGCATGGAGGAGATACTGAAACAGCTGGCTCTAGCAAATGCCAATCAACAGCAGACAAATGCAGGTTTGCAAAGGAGCCTTGCAGCCCAGCAGCAAGCTCATCAACAGAGCCTTGCAACTTTACAACAGAGTCTGGAGGCTCAGCAACAAGCCCAACAGCAATCTGAGGCCCGCTTCATAGACCTGTTGCAGAAGCAAGAGCAGAGACTACAACAACAGATGGAAGCAGTAATGCAGCAACGTCCGCAGACCAGTGAGGAAAGCCGTCCCACTAATACCGCGTCCTTTGGGGTGAGTCGTTTATTGACAAAAATGACTGGAGAGGATGATCCAGAGGTATTTTTGACCACATTTGAAAGGACCGCTGAAAGAGAAAAGTGGCCTGAGGAGCAGTGGGCTGGACTAGTGGCTCCTCTGTTAACTGGTGAATCGCAGAAAGCTTACTATGACCTAGAGCCTAACCAAGCAAAAGACTATGTGATGCTAAAAGCTGAAATATTGGCAAGGCTGGGTGTCACCCTGGCTGTCCGGGCTCAGCGTGTGCATAACTGGACTTTCCAGCTTGGAAAACCCCCCAGGTCTCAAATGTATGATCTCATTCACCTGAGCAGAAAGTGGCTACAGCCAGAGACTTTGTCCGCACCAAAGATTGTGGAACGTGTTGTAATGGATCGGTTTTTGAGAGCTCTTCCTACTGCCATCCAAAAGTGGGTAAGCCATGGAGACCCAGAGACGGCCGATGGTCTTGTGGATCGTGTGGAGAAATACTTGGCTACAGAGAACCTGACGGCCTCTTCCAGAGACACTCGGACTTTCCACCCTAAGACCAGACCATCCCCAGGGGCGGATAAGAGGATTCCAAGGGGTGAGGGTGGAGAGAGTGAGAGGGTGGGAGCTCTACCCCAAGTTTGGCGAGAACAGCCTGGGAAATCAGCGGCTCAAGAGGCCGCAAGAAGGATCGTTTGCTACCGCTGCCGGCAAGCGGGACATATTGCAGCAAATTGCCCGGTTGTGGAGGAACCCATGCAGTGTGACTTTCTGACGGGCAGACGTCAGTCGCTGTGTGCGACAGTCGCATGCACTGCCATTCGGGGAACTGAGAAACATTTATGCAAAATGTGTATTAATGGTAGAAATGTTGTGGTATTGCTGGATTCAGGTAGCCTTGTGACCCTGATAAAGGCTGAGTTAGTTAAAACAGAGGTCTCTGGGAATAGCAAGGTAGCCGTTATTTGTGTGCATGGGGACACCCGAGAGTATCCAGTGACTACGGTGTGTTTCGAGACCCCCAAAGGTACCCTCTCTCATCCAGTGGGCTTAGTATCTCAGTTACCGCATGACGCCATTGTGGGAAGGGATTTTCCGAAGTTCTGGGAACTGTGGGATGATCCTGAGCCCCCCACTGGTGCCCCTATGTACCAGGAATGTGATAGCCAGAACTCCCCTGAGAGTGGTGAGGACTCTCCGGAATTTCCCTTGTCAGTATTGGCAGGGGAGACTCAAGAAACTGGAGAGGAGCCCACCTCCTCAGACGAAAACCTACCGTCTGTGGAGTTTTCTGATCTTGAGGTTCACAGGGAAAACTTTGCCACAGAACAGTTGAAAGACCCCGCCCTAATAAAGGCACGGGAAAACGTAGTGAAAATAGATGGCGAGTTAGTGAACCCAGATAATACCGGCACTTACCCATACTTCAGCGTAGAGAAGGACCTACTGTATCGGGTGGCAAAAAGGGCAGAAGAAACCGTTGAGCAGCTTGTGGTGCCCAAACCTTACAGGAAGTTGGTGTTGGAGTTGGCCCATGGGCACATTCTTGGAGGTCATCTGGGGACAGAGAAAACCCGAGAGAGGGTATTACAGAGATTCTATTGGCCTGGGGTGATGAAGGACATAGAAAATTATTGTTCCTCCTGCCCTGTGTGTCAGAGGTCGGCCCCGATGCCACATTTCCGTAGCCCGCTGGTCCCTCTACCCATCATTGAGGTCCCGTTTGAGAGAATCGCAATGGATTTGGTAGGTCCTATAATCAAGTCCGCTAGGGGGCACCAGTACATATTGGTTATAATGGACTATGCCACCCGTTATCCAGAAGCGATCCCTCTCAGAAATACCTCGGCCAAAACCATAGCCAAAGAGCTATCTCTTGTTTTTAGCCGGGTGGGTATTTGTAAAGAACTGCTTACGGACCAAGGTACACCCTTTATGTCCCGGGTTATGAAAGAGCTGTGTAAATTGTTCAAAGTGACGCAATTGCGTACATCTGTGTATCACCCCCAAACCGATGGGCTGGTTGAAAGATTCAACAAAACCCTAAAACAAATGTTGAAGAAAGTGGTGGATAGAGATGGAAGGGATTGGGACTGTCTACTTCCTTATTTGATGTTTGCTATTAGGGAGGTGCCCCAATCCTCTACGGGATTCTCCCCCTTTGAGTTACTGTATGGGAGACACCCAAGAGGGCTGTTGGATATTGCCAAGGAAACTTGGGAAAGTGAGAGTTCTCCCCACAGGAGTGTGATTGAGCATGTCGCCCTGATGCAAGATCGAATTGCACAGGTAATGCCCATCGTGAAGGAACATTTGGCCCAAGCGCAGTTGGCACAGCAGAGAGTGTACAACCGTGGAGCCAAGACCCGTACCTTTTCCCCGGGGGATAGGATATTGGTACTTGTCCCTACGGTTGAAAGTAAATTCCTTGCCAAATGGCAAGGCCCCTACGAGATAATGGAAAAAGTGAGCGAAGTGAATTACAAGGTCAGACAACCAGGAAGGCGAAAGCCCGAACAGATCTATCACGTTAATCTGTTGAAAGCCTGGAGGGATAGAGAGTCCCTAGTCGCAGACACTTGGTCACCAGCTCAAACTGGTTGCGTGATTCCTGAGGTTGGAATCGCAGCCACCTTGTCACAACCCCAACAACAGGAGGTTAAGGAGTTTGTACTTCGCAACAAGGAGGTATTCTCTGAGCTGCCGGGACAAACATCTGGGGTAGAGCATGACATTATTACCCCGCCCGGTGAAAGGGTGAAGTTAAAACCCTATCGGATCCCAGAGGCCCGACGGGAGGCAATACGGGAGGAAGTACAGAGAATGCTGAACTTAGGGGTGATAGAGGAGTCCCAAAGTGATTGGTCTAGTCCCATTGTGTTGGTGCCTAAACCGGATGGGAGCTGGCGATTTTGTAACGATTTTCGTCAGTTGAACAAAGTTACAAAATTTGACACCTACCCCATGCCACGTATAGATGAGTTGATCGACCGGCTGGGAACAGCCCGATACATGACGACTCTTGACCTCACAAAAGGGTATTGGCAAATCCCCCTGGCCAAGTCGGCCAAAGAGAAAACCGCATTTGTAACCCCAGACGGGGCGTTCCAATATAAAAGAATGCCGTTCGGGTTACAGAATGCGCCGGCCACATTCCAGCGGAAAATGGACCAGATGCTGAGGCCCCATCGGAAGTATGCTGCGGCTTACCTGGATGACATAATTGTCCATAGCACAGATTGGGCCTCACATCTGCCAAAAGTGCAAGCAGTCCTGGACTCTGTTCGGGAAGCAGGGTTTACGGCTAACCCCAAGAAGTGTACCATTGGGCAGGAGGAGGCCAAATATCTTGGGTACACCATTGGGAGGGGAGTAATAAAACCCCAACTCAACAAAGTCGAGGCCATCCAGAGTTGGCCACGTCCCAACAGCAAGAAGCAGGTACGAGCCTTTCTGGGAATCGCTGGGTATTATCGGCGATTCATTCCCCACTTTGCTTCTAAGGCTGTGCCCCTAACCAACCTGACGAAGGGGAAAGGGTCGGTCATGATTAAATGGACCCCCGAGGCTGAGGCAGCATTCCAATTCTTGAAACAAGCCTTATGTAGCCAGCCAGTGTTGTACTCACCCGACTTCTCTAGAGACTTTGTCGTACAAAGTGATGCGTCAGATGTGGGGTTAGGAGCAGTATTGTCCCAGGTCTGGAACGGGGAAGAGCACCCAGTCATTTACCTCAGCAGGAAGTTGAAGTCCCATGAGGTAAATTACGCCACCGTTGAAAAGGAGTGTTTAGCGGTGAAGTGGGCTCTAGATTCCCTTCGGTACTACCTGCTAGGTAGGCACTTTGACATGGTTACGGATCACGCTCCGTTAAAGTGGATGGCTCAAAACAAGGAAACAAATAGAAGAGTGAATAGGTGGTTCCTGGCCCTCCAGGAATTCAACTTCACAGTAAAGCATCGCCCTGGCGTTCAAATGGGGAATGTGGATGCTTTGTCTCGAGTACATGAATGCCTGATTGCTGGTGTTCCAACCCCGAGGTTAAAACAAGAGGGGGGGGTATGTGACAGCAGGAAGGTAAAGTCACCTGGTTGCATCCAGGGGGGTAGATATATTTCGCCCAGATTCAGGCTTTACGCTGACTTATACAGCTAGGTGGAGAGTTGTATAAGCCCAGCTGAGACTAGTGGGCTCATTGATGACTCATACCTCTAGGGAGAGGGCTGGGCGTCGTGCAGACAGGGAGTTGATGAGGCCAGCTGAAGCTTGTCAGCTCATTTAGGCCTCTATAAAAAACTCCCAGATTCATTAGATGTTAGCTCATGCCTGGAAGCAGACCTGTGTGGACTGTCTAGGGAGAGTGAACCCCTGTGCGGTGAGAGAAAGCCTGTGTGGCTATATTTTGCTTGGACATTTAAAACCAGGGACTAGGACAGCACTAGGCTGATCCCAGTCGTTAGTTAGGAAACCTGTAAGTTTAGTCAGAGGTCAAGTTGACCAGGATTTATTTTGTTTATGTTTTTTTTGCCTTGCTGTGTTTTGTCACTGTAAATAGAAAATAAACCGCACCTTTTTGATTTTGAAAACCACAACCTCCGTCTGCTGGGCCTGTTTTGGGTGGGGAGCCCATCCCGGGGGTCACACATACCCGCTGCCGAGCTAGCCCCCTCACAGTGTGAATAGTTAAGACGGCAGAAGTCAAAGTTTATACCATTACTAGGACTATAAAATACGAATTGTGAATCTAAAGATTTTGTTTACTTATTAAAAACTTAAATACTTATTAACTTCTAAAATAGAACTGAACTGTGTGATATGTTATACTTTGTGATGCGCATGCAATTGTATTATGTTTGTATGTCTGTATATAAATTGTTTAAAATAAAATATAGAATAAAAAAATAAAAAATAAGAAATTAGTGGCCAACCAGTCTTCTACTGTGGTCTATATAGTTTAGCCATCTGTGAACATGGTGTAGCTGAGCTGACACTACATTCAGAGCTAGCATGAGACAGATGCAGCCATGTATGGATCATTTGTTTTCCCATTATGGACACCTACCATTTATATTATTGTACAAGATAACACTGTAATATGAGGACAACCCTAATCAATCTGTTCAACTTGTATCAAAATAGCCCAAAATAGCACTACATGTGGATGGTAGATCTGATGGAGATTGTAGAATCAGATATATAATGTATGGTCAGCTTTAGATTATCTCTGCAGCCACATTTAAAGCAGTATTAACCACTTAAGCCCTGGACCATTTTGTAGCTAAAGGACCAGAGGTGTTTTCAGAATTTTGCACTGCGCTGCTTTAACTGTAAATTGTGCGGACATGCAATGTTGTACCCAAACGAAATTTGCGTCCTTTTCTTCTCACAAATAGAGCTTTGTTTTAATGGTATTTGATTGCCTCTGCGATTTTTATTTTTTGCGATATAAACGGAAAAAGACTGAAAATTTAGAAAAAAAATGATATTTTCTACTTTTTGTTATAAGAAAAATCGAATAAACTCAATTTTAGTCATACATTTAGGCCAAAATGTATTCAGCCACATGTCTTTAGTAAAAAAAATGTCAATAAGCGTATATTTATTGGTTTGCGCAAAAGTTATAGCGTCTACAAACTAGGGTACATTTTCTGGAATTTACACAGCTTTTAATTTATGACTGCCTATCTCATTTCTTGAGGTGCTAAAATGGCAGGGCAGTACAAAACCCCCCCCCAAATGACCCCATTTTGGAAAGTAGACAACCCAAGGAAATTGCTGAGAGGCATGGTGAGCCCATTGAATATTTTTTTTTTTGTCTCAAGTGATTGAATAATGACAAAAAAAAAAAAAAATTACAAAAATTTGTCACTAAATGATATATTGCTCACACATACCATGGTTATATGTGGAATTGCACCCCAAAATACATTTTGCTGCTTCTCCTGAGTATGGGGATACCACATGTGTGGGACTTTTTAGGAGCCTAGCCACGTACGGGACCCCGGAAACCAAGCACCGCCTTCAGGATTTCTAAGGGCACAAATTTTTGATTTCACTCCTCACTACCTATTACAGTTTCGAAGGCCATAAAATGCCAAAATAGCACAAAACCCCCCAAATGACCCCATTTTGGAAAGTAGACACCCCAAGCTATTTGCTGAGAGGCATGGTGAGTATTTTACAGCTCTCATTTGTTTTTGAAAATGAAGAAAGAAAATATTTTTTTTTTTTTTTTTTTTCAATGTTCAAAACTTTGTGACAAAAAGCGAGATCTGCAAAATACTCACCATACCTCTCAGCAAATAGCTTGGGGTGTCTACTTTCCAAAATGGGGTCATTTGGGGGGGGGGGGTTTTGTGCCATCTGGGAATTCCATGGCCTCCGAAACTGTGATAGGCAGTGAGAAGTGAAATCAAAAATTTACACCCTTAGAAAGCCTGAAGGCGGTGCTTGGTTTTCGGGGTCCTGTATGCGGCTAGGCTCCCAAAAAGTCTCACACATGTGGTATCCCCGTACTCAGGAGAAGCAACAGAATGTATTTTGGGGTGTAATTCCACATATGCCCATGACATGTTTGAGCAATATATCATTTAGTAACAACTTTGTGCAAAAAAAAAAAAAAAAATTGTATTTTTTCCGCAACTTGTGTCAACTTATAAAATATTCCATGGACTCGACATGCCTCTCAGTATATAGATTGGGGTGTCTACTTTCCAAAATTGGGGTCATTTGGTGGGGTTTTGAACTGTTCTGGCATTTTATACACAACATTAGGGAGCTTACATCCACTCTTCTAACCACTTAAAGACAAAGCCCTTTCTGACACTTTTTGTTTACATGAAATCATTTTTTTTTTTTGCAAGAAAATTATGTTGAACCCCCAAACATTATATATATTTTTTAAAGCAAAGGCCCTACAGATTAAAATGGTGGGTGTTGCATTTTTTTTTCCACACAGTATTTGCGCAAAGATTTTTCAAACGCATTTTTGGGGGAAAAAATACACTTTTTTAAATTTTAATGCACTAAAACACACTATATTGCCCAAATGTTTGATGAAATAAAAAAGATGATCTTAGGCCGAGTACATAGATACCAAACACGACATGCTTTAAAATTTCGCACAAACGCGCATTGGCGACAAACTACATACATTTTTAAAAGCCTTTACAGGTTACCACATTAGATTTACAGAGGAGGTCTACTGCGAAAATGACTGCCCTCGATCTGACCTTCGCGGTGATACCTCACATGCATGGTGCAATTGCTGTTTACATATGACGCCAGACCGACGCTTGCGTTCGCCATTGCGCAAGAGCAGGGCGGGACAGGGGTGCTTATTTTTATTTATTTTTTTATTATTATTAATTTTGCTATTTTATTTTTAAACTGTTCCTTCCATTTTTTTTTTTTTTTATCATTTTTATTGTTATCTCAGGGAATGTAAATATCCCCTATGATAGCAATAGGTAGTGACAGGTACTCTTTTTTTGAAAAAACTGGGGTCTATTAGACCCTAGATCTTTCCTCTGCCCTCAAAGCATCTGACCACACCAAGATCGGTGTGATAAAATGCTTTCCCAATTTTTCCAATGGCGCTTTTTATATCCGGGGGGATGGGACATTCCCTCCCACTGCTTGTAAAAGCAGTCCAGAGGCTAATTAGCTGCTAGGATTGTTTTTACATGAAAGCCGGCCGCTGGCTGAAAAGAATACCAAGATGATACCTAAACCCGCAGGCATCATTCTGGTATAAACATTCAAAGTCCAGCAACATACCAGTACGTTGCTGGTCCTTGTTGGACATGTATTGTAATCTTTTTTTTCATGCTGGCATGTTGGCTGAACAAAAAAAAAGAGATTGATCGGTGGGTATGCCCACCATTAGAATACCGCCCTTCATCCACCCACTTCTAATGATGGGCATACACACACCATTTATATATGTCGAAGCATGGGGGCATCCTCCCGCAAAAAAGTTATGCCGCGTACACATGGTCGGACTTTTTCCACGGGCAAGCCACCGTCGGAATTTCGACCGTATGTACGCGGCATTAGGAGCAAAATCGCTTCTTTGCCCCTGCTGCCCCAATGCTTCGGCATATATGCTTTTTTTTTTTAACTGTGGTGGTGAAATCACCTCCTACAGCACTGGAGTCGCAGGGATCAGGCCTGTCTCTGCGAACGCTGCAGTTATGTGTGTTTTTGTTTTGTAAGTGACAGTGATCGATCGATACTGCACTTTGGTGGCCTGGGCTGGACGGAGGGGCAAAACGCAGGTGCTAGCAGGTATCTGGGCTGATCCCGCTAACACTGCGTTTTTGGGAACCCTAAACTGCTGGGGACGCTAGTATAGATCTGATCAGATCAGATATTGATCTGTTCAGATACTATACCACTAAGGGAGGTGTATGCTTCACGCGTGGGTGTTAGCGTTACAGGCACTAACCTGACGCTGCCTGGGGTGTGACGCAGACCCTCTCTGACGCTAAAACCTAATTGATATCACCCGCCGGGCGATCAGGGGGTTAAACCTTTATTGGGTTATATACGGCGGGTGCCTTGACACTATAAAAAGCAAACTAACTAACCAGCGTCACCCGTAACACTTATATGGTGATTACTGGTGAAAGGGTTAACTAGGGGCAATTAGGGGGTTAAAACCTTTATTAGGTAATATATGGGGGTACCTGATGCTATAAAAACCTGCGGCGAACCTAAAAAAAAAAACTGGCTATCTATCGGCACCAGCATAAGTAATACAGCGATCAGAAAAACTATCGCTTAGTGACACTGGCAAAAGGGGGTGAAAGGGTTACCTGGGGGGGCGATCAAGGGGTTAAACCTTTATTAAGTAATATATGGGGGTACCTGACGCTATAAAAACCTGCGGCGAACCTAAAAAAAAATAACTGGCTACCTATCGGCATCACCAACAATAAGACAACGATCAGAAAAATGATCGCTTAGCGACAGTGGTGATAGGGGGTGAAAGGATTACCTGGGGGGCGATCAAGGGGGTTAAACCTTTATTAGGTAATATATGGGGTAGCTGACGCTATAAAAACCTGCGGCGAACCTAAAAAAAATAACTGGCTACCTATCGGCATCACCGACAATAAGACAGTGATCAGAAAAACGATCGCTTAGCGACAGTGGTGATAGGGGGTGAAAGGGTTACCTGGGGGGCGATCAAGGGGGTTAAACCTTTATTAGGTAATATATGGGGGTACCTGATGCTATAAAAACCTGCGGTGAACCTAAAAAAATAACTGGCTACCTATCGGCATCACCGACAAAAAGACAGCGATCAGAAAAACGATTGCTTAGTGACGGCGGTGCTAGGGGGTGAAAGGTTTATCTGGGGGGGTGATCAGGGGGTTAAACCTTTATTAGGGGGCTACACTGGACCTAAAACTAACTGTAGTGACACTTTTACAGTCACAAATGTCACTGATTGCAGTGACCATTTATTTATTGATCACTGCAATCAGTGACACTGTGACTGGGGGGTGATCTGGGGGGGCCTGGGGGGGCGATTTATGTTCCTATGTGTCCTGGTGTCAGTGTACTGTTTGTGCACTAACCTGTGTGTCTTCTCTTGTACGGCGCTCGGTATATGTGAGTGCCGCATGAGAGATGACATCACTTCCTCTGCCTGTGTAAACATTACACAGCAGAGGAAGCTTTCTCATTCGCCGGGAGCGATCGCGGGGGGGTGGCCGGAATCGAACGGCCGTCCCCTCATCCTGGATCGCTCCCCAACGGATAACGACCGCTCACTGTATAGAAGGGGGGTCCGATTGGACCCCCCAACTATACAAAGGCAATCACGTACACTGTACGTGATTGTGCCTGTCGGTGCCATTCTGCCAACGTATATATACAGTGAGCGGTCGTTAAGTGGTTAAACCCAAAAAACTAAAATGTAATATATTACAGCGTACCAATTCATATATGTAGTAGCTGCATTCGTTTTCTTTTCTTAGGCGGTTTCTCTTACTTTCACCAGGTGATCTGGCCAATAACACACCTCCTCAGGGTGCCTCCACTCTGGAAGGAGGAGCAATGGAGACACCTTTGGACAGCAGCAATCTGGGAACAGGGTTGAGTTAGATGCACTAGCAGATTTAGTTTGACTTGACTAACAAATTAAAGCTGAACTCCAGCTAACAATTTTTAAGCAGTTACAGCAAAAAAAATAAAAAATTACTTTTGGGATAAAGGTTTTACATAAGTAAATAAGACCATTGCAAGTACCCCTGTTAGTGTTAAATCCCTCTAACTGCTACTTTTACTGGATTGCATGGTCTGTTAAAGGAAGTTGAAAAATAACATCCTTACTGCGCAGATCATTCGATGAAAAAGGAAAAAATAACAAAGTTAATGCAGCCACATCTAAAGCCTCGTACGCACGATCGGATTTTCCGACGGGAATTGTGTGATGGCAGGCTTTTGTCGGAAAATCCGATCATTTGTATGCTCCATCGGACAATTCTTGTCGGATTTTCCGCCAACAAATGTGGGATAGCATGCTTTAAAATTTTCCACCAACAAATGTGTGTTGTCGGATTATCCGATCGTGTGAACACAAGTTCTTCGGACAAAACTCCAAAGTACAAACACGCATGCTCAAAAGCAATGCTAACCATGACACAACATTAGCAGAAGTTGCCCAAAGGGTGGCGCTAAAGAGCTGAAAAAACACGTAGTTTCGTGTTTGTTGGCCGACAATTCTTTGCCGTTTGTATGCAAGACAAGTTCCTGGCCAACGCCCTTCGGACAAAAGTCCTACGCTTTGTCCGCGGAAAATCAGATTGTGTGAACCAGCCTTAAGAATCAAGCAGCGTACACACGATCGTTTTTAATGTCATTTTCAAAAACAATGTTTTTCTCGACGTGATTTTTCTTGTTTCCTATCAAGCCTGTCTTGCATACACACGTTCATTAAAAAAAATGCTCGAGCAAAGCGCAGTGACGTACAACACGTACGACGGCACTATAAAGGGGAAGTTCCGTTCGAATGGCGCCACCCTTCATGTTAGTAAAGTTTGTTGATCAACGATTCACGCTTTTCAGCCTCGTGCTTTTCAGTCCTTTACAGCGTGACGAATGTGCTATCTCCATTACGAACGCTAGTTTTACCAGAACGAGCGCTCCCGTCTCATACTTGATTCTGAGCATGCGCGTTTTTTTTCCCTCGTAAAAGCATACACACTATCGTTTTTCACGTCTTTAAAAAAAACGACGTGAAAAAATAGAGCAGGTTCTCATTTTTTTAGGCCATTTTTCACGTCGTTAAAAATGCTCTGGAGCCTACACATGATCGTTTTTAATGCCCATTTTTAAAAATGGCATTTTTAACGATGTGAAAAACGATCGTGTGTACGCGGCATCAGTGAGCTGCAATATAATATTTTTTGCTTTTAGCCCTGGTTCACACTGACGCAATGCCGTTTCCCGCACCGCATTGCAGTTGCACGGTGTCTATGTGATCTTCTGCGTGTGTCAATGTTAGATTAACGACAACCTGAAACAGATCGCACAAATGCAGTGCGATTGTCAGAATCGGATTACATGGGTGTAAACACCCATGCAATGGGTTTCAGCTGCGAAAAAAAGGACCCTGCACTATTTTGGTGTGGATATGTTGCGATTTGAGCCATACAAAATGTATTGCTCATATCGCACATTACAGACATTGCATGTGATGTGCACAGGAATACGGTGCGATTCCTGTGCGAATCACATGCAGTGTTCGATAAATGCACAAGTGTGAACCCAGGCTTAAGTGTAATAACGCTTTAAGATGTCAACCATAACACCTCGGTTTTAATTGAACAAATTTGTTCATGCTTAAACAATGAAAATGAATTCTGTTGTACAATTCTGATGTATTTCTTTACGTTTGATTGCTCTGATAAAAACAGGACATGAATAGGGTGACTAAAACTTACTACGTGTTACAATCTGATTGTACATACTCCTTTAGGCCTGGTTCACACCTATGCATTTTTTAGTGCAATTTCAGTTTTTTGCAGAAACACACTACAGTCCATTTACCATGGTTTGCTATGGATGTAGTTCACATCTGTGCATTTTTTGGAAAGGGCCAGGGACTTTTTTCTGGTTTTTGATATCAATGGTTTACAGATGTGTATTGAAAAACGCAAAATGCACCTGCATAGGTGTGAGACAGGACTTATGCCGCGTACACACGGGAAAAACGAGGGAACGGCTTAATTCCCTACACACGGCCGTTTTTCCCGACATTTTTTTTCTTGGTCGAGAAAAACGACCGTGTGTGGGCTCCGTGGCAGTGTTTCCCTATGGGAAAACTGCGCGGAAAAAAATGACGGGAATCACGATGAGAAAAATTAGAGCATGTTCTAATTTTTCTCGTCGTGATTAATGCCGTTTTTCCCGTCGGGGAAAAATGACAAAAAGCACACACGGTCGTTTTTCTTGTTAAAAAAAAAAAATGTAATTTTTCCCGACGGGTAAAATGATCGTGTGTACGCGGCATTAGATCTACCAACATCTATGAAGTACAAAGGCCAGCTTGATTGGATACAAATTGATTGAATAGAATAGGTAGGTACTCATATTACATAGTTTTGATAAATCTAACGTTGAATGTACAAAGATTGTATAGTCATATTGCAATGTGTATGGTGGTCCTTGTGCTACAGCCATCTTACTAGAGACAAGTTGGGTCTGAATATACTGTATAAGAAATATAGTAAAAGACCAGGTTTCAGCTACCAAAAAAAAGCAAAAAAAAATTGTGTGAAATGTTACGGGCAAACCGGCTGTAATATGCTCATGCATTTTCTCCCCAGATTTAACATAAGTGCTTTCTCTCACATAGTTTCTAATATTCCCTCTTTCAAAAATAAATAAAAAAGAAGAACCTTTTTAAATTCCAATTATTTTAAAATAATGATACTGTTGCATTAGAAAGCTCTCTATTCCATCTTCTCTGTGTCAAGGCTAAGATGGGCATTACTTACTGACTGAGAACACTTAACGGGGAAACATAGAACAATGAATAACAGAACAAATGGACAGATAACAAGCTATGTAAAATAACAGGATTCTCCCTGGTATGTGTCAAAAGCTTTGTATTAAACAGAGAGGCAGCCATGGAAAGATAAGTGAACCCAGTAATAGTATTACATTGGCGTCTAATGCGGGTGATTTCACTGCGGAGATGGAACAGGTGGTGCCCATTGTGTCTGTACAATAAGACTCAACCATCAGCCACACTGGAAGAAGATATCATTCCTGGTGGGATTCTGTAGACACTGCCGAAAACCCGCAACATTTCACTGCAAATTCTATTGCTGGATCCATACTTGAGTGTGCAAGTAAATACATTGTATTAGAGCTCATATTATGTGATACATTAATTATATGTTCACTATATTCGGCAATAAAGGATGGCTTTTTTAACCACTTGCTTACTCGGCACTTAAACCCCCTTCATACACAGACCAATTTTCAGCTTTCAGCGCTGACGCACTTTGAATGACAATTGCGTGGTCATACAACGTTGTACCCAAATGATATTTTTATCATTTTTTCCCCACAAATAGAGCTTTCTTTTGGTGGTATTTGATCACCTCTGCGGTTTTTATTTTTGCGCTATAAACAAAAAAGACAGAAAATGTTGAAAAAAACACAATATTTTTTTACTTTTTGCTATAATAATATCCCAATTTAAAAAAAAAAAAAAAAAATGTTTTCCTCAGTTTAGGCCGATACGTATTCTTCTATATATTTTTGGTAATAAGCGTATAGTGATTGGTTTGCGCAAAAGTTATAGCGCCTACAAAATAGGGGATAGATTTATGACATTTTTATTATATTTTTTTTTCTTTACTAGTCACGGCGGTTATCTGCGATTTTTGTCAGGCCTGCGATATTGCGGCAGACATATCAGACACTTTTGACACTATTTTGGGACCATTCACACTTATACAGCGAACAGTGCTATAAATATGCACTGATTACTGTATAAATGTGACGGGCAGGGAAGGGGTTAACACTAGGGGGCGATCAAGGGGTTAAATATGTTCCCTGGAAGTGATTCTTACTGTGTGGGGGAGGGGACTGACTGGGGGAGGTGACCGATCTGTGTCCCTATGTACAAGGGACACAGCATCGGTCTCCTTTCTCCCTAACAGGACGTGGATCTCTGTGTTTACACACAGAGATCCACGTCCTGCCTCTGTAACAGCTGATCATGTGTACCTTGTGGACATCGCAGCCGCCAGGCACGCGCATCGGCATCACGTGACACGGCTGGCACAGCTGTTCCCCGCTGCGCACCCTCGGCGGCGCGCAGGGGGAATGAATACAGCAGGACGCCCACCCGGCACTTGAGAGCCGCGCTGCAGACATCTTTCGTCTATAGCGCGGGTCTCAAATGGTTAAATGCAAAAAGTTTCATTATAATATTTAAAAGATTCTTTGGTGATTTCACTGATGTCTGGACTGTATGATTTTAAGAACAGGCTTTTCACTATAAAATTTTCCCCACTGTGACATTAATCCATCAGTTTATTCCAGCTACTGACAACCCCATGGAGGTTTCCACTTAAATAGTAACTCTACTTTTGTTGAGAAAAAAGCATTCCCCTCTGGGTCATCTATGTACATTGCAAGGATTATAACAGACTTTGTTGCAGATTCTTACCTTTTGTTATTCTGAAGAAATCGTTGTTTGTTCCTCTGTGCCCCTGTTCTGAGTGGGTCTAATAGGAGTGGTTTCATAATTATCAACCAGCTGCTGCAGAATCAGGGCTCTAATGAGGAAATTTACAGGGTCTGCATCCCTTTAGGCCTGGTTCACACTGGGGCGACAAACGCTCCGACATTGGGAGCTCATGTCGCATGACGTGTGAAAATCAATGTTTCCCTATGGGAGCCGTCTTAACTGGTCCGACACATGTCGGTCCGACTTTGAAAATGCTCCCTGTACTACTTTGGTCCGACTTTGATCCGACTTCAGCCCATTGACTATCATTGAAGTCAGATCAAAGTCGGACCGCAGTCTTGCATGATCCGACTTTGGCATGCGACTTGTGCTGTACTGCTCTTGAGGGGGAACTCCAGGCCAAATTTTAAATAAAAAACCGGCATGGGTTCCCCCTCCAGAGGCATACCAGGCCCTTGGGTCTGGTCTGGATTTGAAGGGCGCCCCTACGCCGAAAAAACGAGACCCTTATCCGAGCACACAACCTGGCCGGCCGCAGGGGAAGAGGGGGGGACGAGAGAGCGGCACCCCCTCCCTCCTGAACCGTACCAGGCCGCATGCCCTCAACATGGGGGGTTTGGTGCTCTGGGGCAGGGGGGCAACCTGCGGCCCCCCACCCCAGAGCACCCTGCCCCCATGTTGATGAGGACAGGGCCTCTTCCCGACAACCCTGGCCGTTGGTTGTCGGGGTCTGCGGGTGGGGGGCTTATCGGAATCCGGGAGCCCCCTTTAATAAAGGGGCCCCTGGATCCCGGCCCCCCCACCCTATGTGAATGAGTATGGGGTACATCGTACCCCTACCCATTCACCTGGTGGAAAAAAATTGCAATAAAAAAACCACACAGCTTTTTAAAGTATTTTATTGCACAGCTCCGGGGGTCTTCTTCCGACTTCGGGGGTCTCCGGTGTCGTCGCCGCGCTCTCCGGTTCTTTCTTCTGCCGGGCCTCCGCTAACTTCTTTTTAGCTCTTTTGCTAGCGGAGGCCCGGTCTTCTCCGTCGCCTTCTTCTTCTCCCGCTCTCCGGTTCTTCTCCCGCTCTCCGGTTCTTTCTTCCGCCGGGCCTCCGCTAACTTCTTTTTAGCTCTTTTGCTAACGGAGGCCCGGTCTTCTCCGTCATCTCGTCCGGCTCTCCGTTGTCCTTCTGCCGGCCCCTCCACTAACTTCTTTAGCTGTTTTGCTAGTGGAGGGGCCGGTCTTCCCGTCGTCGCCGTCGGCGTCTTCTTCCGTCTTCTCCTTCTCGATGTTGACGCGTCGCTTCCTCCCGCTGTAATACTGGCTCTCCGCTCCGCATTAATATAGGCTTCCCATGACGTCACAGTCACATGTTCCCATGACGTCACAGTCACATGCTCCGGGGCCATGTGCCCCGGAACATGTGACTGTGACGTTATGAGAAGCCTATATTAATGCGTAGCGGAGCGGAGAGCCAGTATTACAGCGGGAGGAAGCGACGCGTCAACATCGAGAAGGATAAGAGGGAAGAAGACGCCAACGGCGACGACGGGAAGACCGGCCCCTCCACTAGCAAAAGAGCTAAAGAAGTTAGTGGAGGGGCCGGCAGAAGGACAACGGAGAGCCGGACGAGACGACGGAGAAGACCGGGCCTCCGTTAGCAAAAGAGCTAAAAAGAAGTTAGCGGAGGCCCAGGGGAAGAAAGAACCGGAGAGCGGGAGAAGAAGAAGGCGACGGAGAAGACCGGGCCTCCGCTAGCAAAAGAGCTAAAAAGAAGTTAGCGGAGGCCCGGCAGAAGAAAGAACCGGAGAGCGCGGCGACGACACCGGAGACCCCCGAAGTCGGAAGAAGACCCCCGGAGCTGTGCGATAAAATACTTTAAAAAGCTGTGTGGTTTTTTTATTGCAATTTTTTTCCACCAGGTGAATGGGTAGGGGTACGATGTACCCCATACTCATTCACATAGGGTGGGGGGGGCGGGATCCAGGGGCCCCTTTATTAAAGGGGCTCCCGGATTCCGATAAGCCCCCCACCCGCAGACCCCGACAACCAACGGCCAGGGTTGTCGGGAAGAGGCACTGTCCTCATCAACATGGGGGAAGGGTGCTCTGGGGTGGGGGGGCCGCAGGTCGCCCCCCTGCCCCAGAGCACCAAACCCCCCATGTTGAGGGCATGCGGCCTGGTACGGTTCAGGAGGGAGGGGGGGCCGCTCTCTCGTCCCCCCCTCTTCCCCTGCAGCCAGCCAGGTTGTGTGCTCGGATAAGGGTCTGGTTTGGATTTTGGGGGGGACCCCCACGCCGTTTTTTCGGCGTAGGGACGCCTCTTCAAATCCAGACCAGACCAGACCCAAGGGCCTGGGAACCCATGCTGTTTTTTTATTTAAAATTTGGCCTGGAGTTCCCCCTCAAGATTCATACCAAACACAGTGCCTGATATTGGCGGGGATCCAAGTCGGATCCCCGTTCATTGAAAGTCGGACATATGTCGGCTTCATGTCGCAGGGCAAAGTCGGATCCAAAGTAGGACAGATGTCGTGTCGCACTAGTGTGAACCCAGCCTTAGACATGATTTCATATTGGGAGTGTCTTACTAAACATTACATTTTTGCTGCAGGGAATGCCAAAAATCTGACTTCTATCTTAGTGTAGACTTCTAGGAAAATCAGTGAGCCAATCACACAAGTGGCAAATTATGTTTCTGGGGGGCATTCTGTACACATTCTGTGAACAAGAACACCTCCAGGTAGCCATATTGTATTGCACTTTACAGAAAATTACAGAGCTGCAGATTGAAAAGGAAAGTTATTTGTAATAACATTCAATTACAATATGACTTGTGTCACAACTGTATACGCTATATTATTTATTTTTTATTAGCTTTTTTCCCATGAAAGTGGATTTACCCTTTAAAGGAAAACTCAATTTTTATAAAAAAAATTAAATTGCTGCACAAACCCTTTTGCAATTGCTGTCATTTTCTTAAAATGTAATGCAAAATGGCAAGTTGGAAATGTAGTTTCCTGTTTATTTGATTGGCTCACTGTTTTTCTCAGATGTCTGCACTAAGGTACAAGTCAAGTTTTATACACTCATACATAGGCATTTCATTTTTGGTAACAGATGGATCTGTTTTTTTTTTGTTCAACCAGCAGGATGAATGAAAAAAAAAACTGCCACAGTTCCCCATCCACGTACTCAATGTAGATGGGGGAATCCTCCCTGCTGATCTATTGTATTCTGACAGGGGGGAAGCATCCCCCTAGTCAGAATACATTGATCAGCGCTGCAGGGTATAATAGCCTGCAGCGCCGACCGAGCGGGGAAAATCCAACAGGGCGATTGTACAGAAGTTGACCAGTAGATGAACTTCGGTACAACCTCCCTGCTCAAACATGGATGGAAATTCGGCCAGTCCCAGCTGAATCTACCAAAATTCAATATATGTACAGTGGATATAAAAGGTCTACACACCCCTGTTAAAATGTCAGGATTCTGTGATGTAAAAAATGAGACAAAGATAAATCATATCAGAACTTTTTCCACCTTTAATGTGACCTACAAACTATACAACTCAATTGAAAAACAAACTAAAATCTTTTAGGGGGGGGGGGGGGAGTAAAAAGAAAAAAATTTAATAATGTGATTGCATGCCCTCTTATAACTGGGGATGATGTAGCTGTGTTTAGAATTAAGCAATTACATTCAAACTCATGTTAAATAGGAGTCAGTACACACCTGCCATCATTTAAAGTGCCTCTTCTTCATATGTCTGGGCTATGGGCTAGAGTGGCAAGATGGAAGCCTTTTCTTACCAAGAAAAACATCCAGCTACATTTTGCAAAAACACATCTGAAGTCTCCCAAAAGCATGTGGGAAAATGTGTTATGGTCTGGTGAAACCAAGGTTTTTTTGGCCACAATTCCAAAATATATGTTTGGTGCAAAAACAACATTGCACATTACCAAATTAACACCATACCCACAGTGAGGCATGGTGGTGGCAGCATCATGCTTTGGGGCTGTTTTTCTTCAGCTGAAGCAGGGGCCTTAGACCCCTTTCACACTGGCAGCGCCCGTCCATTAGCGCTAAAGCACCGCTCATTTTTGCGGCGCTTTTGCGGCACTTTTCAGCCGCTAGCGGGGCGCTTTTTACAAAACAAAATGGTAAAAAGTCCTTTCAAGGCTCTTTGGAAGCGCTGCCCATTCATTGCAATGGGCAGGGCGGTTTGGGAGCGCTATTTACAGCGCTCCCAACCGCCCCAAAGATGCCGCTTACAGGACTTGTTCGTAACGTCCCACAAGCGCACTGCCCCAGTGTGAAAAGACAAACGGCAATGAATGGGAGTCGCTTTTCAGAGGCGCCTGAAAACCGCCTCAGTGTGAAAGTAGCCTTAGTCATTGTAAAGGGAATTAAGTGGAGATTACTGCCTTTGGTGATTATTCAGGCTACCGGGTGAAATGGGATAAGTCCAGTCTTTTTCCTCTGGACGTGGCTGTGCCCCCCCTAATTCACCCGGATTCCAAACTTCAGGTGGTGTCCTTTTTAGGTACCTTGGGGTTGTGGTGCAAACCCCTTATCTTCATATATCACCAATAACCTAGATCCCCTATTGGTCCGGATTCAGGAGCAGACCAAGCAGTGGATGGACTTGCCATTGGACCTCATGGGAAGGGCCAATGTTTTAAAAATGATTTACTTACCAAGATTACTTTATATCCTTGCTAACTCCCCTTGCAAGGTGCCTAAAGCTATCTTTAAATGCATAGACACAATATGCATGACTTTCCTGTGGAAGGGCGGCTCCCCCAGGGTGGCACTTGGAACATTGAGATTCCCGGCACACTTGGTGGGCCTGGCATTTCCAAATTTCTTCCTCTATTACTTAACATCCCAGTTGGTGCACATCCATGATTGGCTGTGTTCAGTCCTAGCAAATGCTTGTACCTCCACAGAGGGGGCTAAAGCATCCTCTCTGGAGACTCTGCATAATGTCATCTACAGAGGACAGGTCCCTGATCGCCCCGGAACCTCTCTAATGGCCACCTCCCTTTCATCTTTCCGTTACATTGTCAAGAAGGTATCCACGCATACCTGGTCGCAGTCCCCTAACAACCCTCTGTGGTTCAACCCTAACCTGCAGGAACTGTACTCTCTTCCTGATCCCAATAGCTGGTATTCTAAGGGGCCAAATACCTATGTCACTTATACAACGCTCAGGGCTTTAAAAACGTTCTCTCAACTACACTTAGACTTTGACCTACCAAACTCATACTTATTTTACTACTACCAGCTTCGGCATGCTATGCAGGCCCAGTTTGGTTCCCTGAAAGACCCCACTGACCTGCCACCATTGGAAAAATTGCTCTGACAACCAGATCCCACTAAACTTATTTCCACTTATTACGCAACCCTGCTGACCGATTCTAACCCCAGATTCCATAGAGCTCAGGACAAATAGACCTCAATGGACATCTCCTTAGAGGCTGAGTACTGGTCGGAATTCAGTGATACCTACAAAACGTCTGTCATTGCGTCCTGAGTCATACAAGTTAAGATTTTCCACCAGACCCACCTTACTCCGGCGAGGTTGCATAGGATGGGTCTCCTCTGTCCTCGGCCGCTTGCTTCCGCGGCTGCGGCCAGGAGGCCGATTTCTTACACTGTTTTTGGTCATGCCCAATGATTCGGGACTTCTGGGGGGAGGTGGGTGCCTTTGTCTCCTCGGGGTTGGGCCTCCCAAATATAATTCACCCCAAGAGACTGCTCCGTATACTATATTTTTATGCTAAAAAAAACATTCTACTGTCCTGGAAGGGTGCACAGACCTCTTTGAAAGCCCTTTGGTTGAAACTTATTAATGACTCCATCCCGCTATATAAGCTTACTTTTGAAATCCGGAAACGGACCAAAACCTTTCATAAAATTTGGGGTAGGTGGCTGGCTAGCCCACTTACTCTCTCTCAGCACTAACTGAAGTACACTTGTTTGACCAGTGGTAGACCGTGCCCTAAGGATCTCTAACGTCTAGACTCTTTTCCCGGTGTGTCTACTGTATATCCTTTGTATTGATATCTCTTTATTTGTCTATGTCTGAACATATTGCCTACCGTTTCGGACCAGTCTATCTGGTACGGTAATTGTGTTTTTTTTTTCTGTGTGTGTATTGTTTTTTTGTTTTTTCTGTTTGTTAGTTTGTTGAAAAACTTCAATAAAAATATCTTTAAAAAAAAAAGTAAAGGGAATTATGAACAGTTCCAAATACGAGTCAATGTTGGCACAAAACCTTCAGGCTTCTGCTAGAAAGCCAAACTTTTTTTTTGTAAATTTATTTTTATTAATTTTCAACAACATACACAAGAAAACAACAACAGTCAACTCAGCACAACACTGAGTCAGTGACAGGCCAACATGGCCCACATAAGCATGTACAAGTATTGAACATGTCTTGTCTACCTAACAATATCTCTACCTAACTATCAGGTAGGAACAAAGAGAACCCTCCCACCCCCCCTCCCCAGCAACCCCCTTGCTCAGTTCTCACTCCCCATGAGACTTCCGGATCAATCAATCTTGCCCCACCGCCCACTTCAATCAAGGATTAAAGGGTGATGCCCCATAACTCCTAGCAGAACCGTCCTAGTAATAGTGTACAAATATACAAGTTAGTCTACCCCTATTATCAGGAATTAACCTACAGTTAGGTCTGAGTTATACCATGCCTGCCACACCTTTTCAAATTTTTTCCCACAACCCTTAGATAAGTACGTCGCCTTATAATATGGCATCATAGCGTTGACTAGGCCCTTCCAGAAGCGCAAATCAGGTGCCCCCAGTTTGCGCCACTGCAATAAAATGGCCTTCCTTCCATAAAACAGGAGAATGTTAAGCAAGGTCCTATGAGCCCTGGATGGGACCACGTCCTCAACCAAACCCAGAAGACACACTCTAACCGCCATCGGGACAGGAACCATCAGAACCTCTGATATACAGGAGGTGACCTCCGACCAAAATTGTTTGACCTGAGGGCAGCTCCAAAACACATGCTCAGCAGCCGCCGGAGCAAACGTGCATCTCCAACACTCTGCTGGCACTGATGGGTATATAGACGCCAGCCTGGCTGGCGTATAATAGATCCTGTGTAGTAACTCAAAATTAATCATTTTTCCCTGGCTACCACCAGGTGTTGGAACGGAGGTGCCCACATGTCATCCCAGTCCTCCCCCTGTATGTCCGGGACCTCAGCCTCCCACCGTTCTCTGCACCTGAGTACCGCTTTGGGACTTGTCTTGAACAGTTTCTTGTATGAAACCGAGAGTGTCTTAGGAAGGTTCTCTGTTGTAAGCAAATTCTCCAAGTCTGAGGGAAAGGGTTCTATGGCCAACGATTTAAATTGTGATCCAAACGCATGACGCAATTGAATATAATGAAAAAATTGAGAGTTCGGCAAGTCGTGTCTGGCTTTAAGTTGGTCAAACGTCAGTAACTCCCCATTCATAGTGATATCTTTGAGCGTTTTGATGCCCCTGGTCGCCCAGCCCATGGGATCGTCAAGTGAGTAAAAATGTGGCAGTTTAGGATTCATCCACAAGGGAGTGGACGGAGAGAAACCCCGGTAGCTAGGACATGTCATACCAACCGCTTCCCCCCACGCTTTAATCGAGGCCCTCATAGAAGCAGTAAACGGAAGGTTCATCTTGACCCCTCTATGAATGGCCACCCGCAGGGTTTCATATGAGCCCAAATGGGCCACTTCCAAAACCGTGGCCGAATCCCCATCGTCTGAAGCTAGCCACCTATGAGCAAAGACCAGTTGACCAGCCAAGTAGTATTTGCGCCAGTCCGGCAAGGCCAACCCCCCCTCCCCCCAGGGTTCCTGCAAGACCTTCAATCCTATCCTGGGTTGTTAAGGAGCCCACAAAAATGTGCTAGTGAGTCCATCCAGTTTTTAAAAAAAGGACTTTGGGATCCAGATGGGAGCATTTCATAAGAAATACAGTAAAACTGGGAGTATTTTCATTTTCAATAAGTTAATCCTTCCTATAAGCGATAAAGGGAGTTTCTGCCAGGCCTGTATCTTCTGTTTGAAAAAGAGCAGGAGCGGTGCCAGATTAAGGGGCATGTAGTCACCCACATCCGCCGTAATCTTGACCCCTAGATACGTGATCTGCGTGACCCACTGCAACAGCAGGGCCGGGTCCGCAATGTCCCTGGCCCCAGCGGTAAGATAGACGATTTAGTCCAGTTGACTTTTAACCCAGAGTATCATGAGAATTAGTTCATAATGTATAGCGCTGCCTCCAGTGACTCCTTGGGGTCCTGCAGAAACAGCAACATGTCATCTGCATAAAGCGCCAGGCCCTCATCTATATTCCCCACCCTAATAGAAAGCCAAACTTGACGAGGAACTTCATCTTTTAGCATGACAATTACCAAAAGCATACATCCAAATCAACAAAGGAATGGCTTCACCAGAAGATGATTAAAGTTTTGAAATGGCCCAGCCAGTGCCCAGACCTAAATCCGATTGAAAATCTGTGGGGTGATCTGAAGAGGGTTGTGCACATGAGATGTCCTCACAATCTGACAGATTTGGAGTGTTTTTGCAAGGTACAGTGGGCAAATATTGCCAAGTCAAGATGTGCCATGCTGATAGACTCATACCCAAAAAGACTGAGTGCTGTAATAAAACCAAAAGGTGCTTCAACAAGGGTGTGCACGCTTATGCAACCATATTATTTTAGCTTTTTATTTTTATTTCCCTTCACCAAAAGATTTCAGTTTGTTGTTCAATTGAGTTGTACAGTTTATAGGTCACATTAAAGGTGGAAAAAGCTCTGAAATTATTTATCATTGTCTCATTTTTTTACATCACAGAACCTGACATTTTAACAGGGGTGTGTAGACTTTTCATATCCACTGTATGTCTGGCTTAAAGGGTAAGTTCACCTTTACAGAAAAATCTGTAAAGTGAACTTACACAGGACCCCCTCCTCACCCCCCCCCCGGTCCTGCTGACCTAGACTGCCGCAATCTCCTGTTATGAGCCCCGGTATATCCGCGTCAGGAGTCTGGGGCTTATAAATCCTCTCAGCTGAATGTCCAAAATGTACCCCATCAGGAGGGATTGGTCGGCGACATCACATGGGCGTCACATTGTGAGGAGGGGGTCCTGTGTAAGTTCACCTTACATATTTTTCTGTAAAGATGAACTTACCCTTTAAGAATGCAGACGACGGAGCATTCCTATTTTAAAACACTGAAAGTGCACAAGTTGGTTAGAATGAAGACAGACCCTCCAATTCAGGAATCAGTCTGAAAAGGGCTTGTTGAAACAAAGAGAAAAACTAGGAATCTGCTACAAACTTTGATAAAAAATCCTTTTAAATCTACATTAATCACCAATTTTTTTTCACAAAAACTGCGGTACACTTTAGGCTAGGAATGATGCTCTGTTGGACCTGGTAATCTCAAACCATGCAGAGCGTATTACTAATGTTCAGATAATGGAACACCTGGGTAGCAGTGACCATAACATGATTTCATTTGATGTTAGTTGTAAGCAAATATCACATACGGGAAAGATAAAAACACTTAATTTCAAGAGAGCAAATTTTCCAAGGATGAGCGCTGCTCTCCAGGACTTAGACTGGGAGGGGATAATGGCATCAATGGGCACAGAACAGAAATGGGAATTCTTCAAAAAGACTGTTTGTGAACTCACTGCAAAGTATATTCTCATGGGCAATAAGTTTAAAAGGCTAAAAATAAAACCTATGTGGCTCACTGCCAAAGTTAAAAAAGCTATAAACTATAAGAAAAGAGCTTTTAACAAATATAAAAATGAGGGAACACTAGTGTCATTTAAATATTACAAAGAATATAACAGGATATGTAAAAAGGAAATCAAGGATGAAAAAATTCAAAATGAACGACAGATTGCAAAAGATAGTAGGACAAACCCCAAAAAATTCTTCAAATATATTAATAGTAAAAAGGTCAAGGCTGAGCATGTAGGCCCTTTACAAAATAATCTAGAGTGGGCTAATTTATTAAATACTTTCTTCAGTTCTGTGTATACAAAGGAGCATGGGGGAGCTCATGTCCAAAATGAGGGTGGTAGTGACACAGCCCCAAATCCACAATGGCTCAAAAGTGATATGGTCCAGAAATATTTAGATGGAATAAAGGTGGATAAAGCACCTGGACCAGATGGCATACACCCACGGATCCTAAAAGAATTGAGCTCTGTAATTTCAAAGCCATTGTATTTAATTTTTAGGGACTCATTAATGACAGGAATAGTACCACTGGATTGGCGCAGGGCCAATGTGGTGCCTATATTTAAAAAGGGAATTAAGTCTTTACCAAGTAACTATAGACCTGTTAGTTTAACTTCTATAGTTGGGAAGATACTGGAGAGATTAATAAAAGACCACATAGATGAGTTCTTGCTGGAAAAAAACTATTTAGGCAACAGACAGCATGGATTCATGAAAGACAGAAGTTGTCTAACAAACCTGATTTCTTTTTATGAAGAGGTAAGTAAGACCTTGGACAGAGGGGTGGCTGTGGACGTGGTATACTTGGATTTTGCAAAAGCGTTCGATACAGTTCCCCACACACGGCTCATGTGCAAAGTAAAGTCTACAGGATTGGAAATATCAGTTTGTAAATGGATAGAAAACTGGCTAAAAGACAGAATTCAGAGAGTAGTGGTTAATGATTCTTACTCTGAATGGTCCAAGGTTATCAGTGGTGTACCCCAAGGTTCAGTGCTGGGACCCTTATTTTTTAATATGTTTATAAATGATATTGGGTCTGAGATCAAAAGTAACATTTCTGTCTTTGCAGATGACACCAAGCTATGCAGTGGAATAACGTCCTTACAGGATGTCGGCAATTTACAAGCCGACCTCAATGCTCTGTCTAATTGGGCGACTATGTGGCAGATGAGGTTTAATGTTGATAAATGTAAAGTTATGCACTTGGGGGCTAAGAATATGAATGCATCATACATACTAGGGGGAGTACAACTGGGGGGATCCGTAGTGGAGAAGGATCTGGGGGTTTTGGTAGATCATAAGCTCAATAATGGCATGCAATGCCAAGCTGCGGTTTCCAAAGCGAGCAAAGTCCTTTCTTGTATTAAGAGAGGTATGGTCTCCAGAGAGAGAGATATCATTTTGCCCCTGTTCAAATCATTAGTAAGACCTCATCTGGAATATGCAGTTCAGTTTTGGGCCCCAGTTCTCAAAAAGGATATTGGGGAACTGGAGAAAGTGCAGAGAAGGGCAACCAAACTGATAAGAGGCATGGAGGAGCTCAGCTATGAGGAAAGATTAGAGGAACTGAATTTATTCACTCTTGAGAAGAGGAGATTAAGGGGAGATATGATCAACATGTACAAATATATAAAGGGGTCCATATAGTGAACTTGGTGTTCAGTCATTCACTTTACGGTCAACACAAAGGACAAGGGGGCACTCTTTGCGTCTAGAGGAAAAGAGATTTCACCTCCAAATATGGAAAGGTTTCTTCACAGTAAGAGCTGTGAAAATGTGGAATAGACTCCCTGCAGAGGTGGTTCTGGCCAGCTCAGTAGATTGCTTTAAGAAGGGCCTGGATTCTTTCTTAAATGTACATAATATAACTGGGTACTGACATTTATAGGTAAAGTTGATCCGGGGAATATCCGATTGCCTCTCGGGGGATCAGGAAGGAATTTTTTCCCCTGCTGTAGCAAATTGGATCATGCTCTGCTGTTTTTTTTTTCCTTCCTCTGGATCAACTGTGGGTATAGAATTGGGTATATGTGATTGTACAAATTTTTTTATTTTTTTTATGGTTGAACTGGATGGACTTGTGTCTTTTTTCAACCTGACTAACTATGTAACTATGTAACTTTAGGCCCCTTTCAGACGTGCGGACAGTATGTCCGTATTTCATCCATCCGTTTTCGGATGAAATACGGACATACATGTATCCCTATGGCAAAACAAGAGAAGGCTAACTAATGCACTTGATAGTATACAGTGCCATTGCTTTTAATACCTAATACCCAATCACTTAGGTCTCTCTCTTAACAGTCACAATTGATAATGTTAAAAATGTCAAAAAAAAACGCTTATTGTAGGCGCCATCTTCTTTGGATTAGGTCGTTGCCTTGAAACACAAAATTGTTACTAGTTGTGCTTGTAAGAGACATTTTGTATTGTTGATCATAGTTTGCAGCAATTAGTTCCAAATGAGTTTCTATATTACTTTTCCCTGACAGTCACCACAGACGTTTGAGATTTTGATTCCTGAGCTTAGAGAGGTAAGAGGTTTCCATATTACTTCCAGGACCTAGAGGGATCATAACTAGAAGGAAACTTACCTGTTCAGATTATGTTTTTACATCCTAGTAAACCTGTAATTAGAAGATTTTTGGGGGCTAAAATACAAATCCAGTTCTAGGTAGGATCACGATCACTAGAGTTGCTATCTCATCTAGTAGTAGTATATTTTAAATACCATCTTTAATTATACAGTATACTGTGGATGTTGATTTGGAAAGCATGCATACTCTCAGACTATGGGCCACAATACAGATGACTTCATCCTGCTATATATCACAATCCCCTCCTCTCACGTTAAACCTTTTCCCTTTTCACTGCTCTCAACATCCAGTCAATTATTGCTTCACATACACATGGTGGCTAAACAAATTTCCACGAAGATGCATCAGATAAGCAAATCCTACACTTTTATTAAAGACACCAGACAATAGTCTAATGACCTATTCTCCTTTATATACCCCGATTCTATTCCTGTCACAAAGTCCCTAGTTCTGGCTACATAAACTTTGTTAGCATTCTAAAATAGCATGCAGCCTTCTTCCTTGAATGGTAGCTATATTCCCATATATAAGGTAATCACAAGAATATACAAATATGCTCCCTGTTAAGCAGCTCTATATCTTTCTCAACCATTTGCCGGTAACATGTCTTTCCCTGCCTCCATACTTGACTTCAGCTGAACCATATTCCTCCCCTCCATTTTGCTTCACCTCAGCAGTACCATGTCCCTCGCCTCCTTCACTATTCAGCATCACTGTTTGTCCATCTTCCTTCCATTATATCTATATGCATATATATTTCATACTGTGTCTCACTATACGATCTTCTGTAGGTTCTATACTGCATTCTGCAGTACAACGTATAGCCAACAACAGTGTGTAGTTATTCCAGAATGCTTTTGGCAATATAAAATGGTGTTCGGAATGCTATTGGTAATATAAACTAATATTTATTAATATGCACGTACATACAAACAAACACATAATTACAGTTTATAGACAGTATATTCACTCACCTGGTGGAAGATGAGGGCCTGAGTGATGAAGCCCCAGCTATGGCTTGGGGACAAGTAATGCAGGCACAAGAGTAGGATTAACATGAAAACTATGCTTGCAGAGGCGTAAATTGGTTGGATGAGGAACATCATGGTGACACATCCCAAAATCCCAAAGATACAGGTGTACCAAGTAAAGTAACGAAATGTTGGCCTGAATATGTGTAGAGAAAAAAACTGGATATATTTATTAGGCTACAGAACACGGTATATTATATCACACTCTGATAACGATACAACAAATAATTTTCTACAGTAATATGTGTAAAACATTGTACCGTCTGCTATGTGTTCATTATAGTGTGACTGGCGCTGATTGACACTGGTTTGAGGGATGCTATCTGTCTTTAACTGAAATCACTAGTGACACTTATGCAATGACCAGTGATAATACTGTATGCTATCACTGTACTAATGTCACTGGCTGGGTGACAGGGGTGAACAGGAGCGAAATCAAAGGGTTAACTGTGTGCCTAACAAATGTATGTGTACTGATTTTACAGACTGGCTGGTTTTTCTTTGTGATTTCAGCTCTGAATACCAAGTGAAATAGAGAAAAAACAGCCTGATCTGTGTTGTATTTACTAACACACAAAAATATATATTGTGATTGGTCACAGAATTTACCAGGTTCACATACAAAATCATTGGCTGAAAGCCTAGTGATGAATTTGTGCTGTGTCCAACCACAGCAGGAGAGGCAGGGGACAGGCGTGCACCTGCAAAACAGGAAGTGCGGTGCGACATATGGGTATATCAGGGTGCCCAGATGAGCAGCCGGCCAGTAGTAAAATTACTACTGGCCAGTCGGCAATCGGTAATTTGTCATGGATTAGGTTACATTAACTGCTTGCCGACCAGCGCACGATGATATACGTCGACAGCATGGCACGGACAGGCAGAAGGGCGTATACATTTGTCCCCTTTAAGAAGTGGCATTGTGGGCGTGCGCTCGCCGCATGCCCGACCGAGGGGATACCCGCGATCGTCTCACGGTGAGGAAGAACGGGGAAATGCTATTGTAAACAAGCATTTCCCCAGTCTTCCTAGTGACAAGGACAGTGATCACAGCTTCCTGTAATCGGAAGCGGTGATGACTGTCGTGTCACACACAGCCCTTCCCCCCTACAGTTAGAAGCACTCCCCAGGAGCGCCACCTAGTGGTTAACCCCTTCACTGCCAGTGTCATTTTCACAGTAATCAGTGCATTTTTATAGCACTGATCGCTGTAAAAATTACAATGGTCCCAAAAATGTGTCAAAAGTGTCCGATGTGTCCGCCATAATGTCGCAGTCCTGATAAAAATCGCTGATCGCCGCCATTTCTAGTAAAAAAATTAAAATGCCATAAATCTATCCCCTATTTTGTAGATGCTATAACTTTTGCGCAAACCAATCACTATACGCTTATTGCGATTTTTTTCACCAAAAATATGTAGAAGAATACGTAGCGGCCTAAACTGTGAAAAAAAATTGTTTTTTTACATATTTTTTGGGGATATTTATTATAGCAAAAAGTATTGCATTTTTTTCAAAATTGTCGCTCTATTTTTGTTTATAGCGCAAAAAAATAAAAACCGCAAAGGTGATCAAATACCACCAAAAGAAAGCTCTATTTGTGGGAAAAAAAGGACGTAAATTTTGTTTGGGAGCCACGTCGCATGACCGCGCAATTGTCAGTTAAAGCGACGCAGTGCTGAATCACAAAAAGTGCTCTGGTCTTTGGCCAGCGAAATGGTCCGGGGCTGAAGTGGTTAATTACCATTGTTTACTAGGCCTACTATATAATGATCTGGAGAAGAATGTCATCCACAACTTGAAACTTGTTCTTAGGTAAAATTTGGTAAATCAGAGCAATTGGTGTACTATTATTTTCTTTAGCGACTCCTAGACCCATGTCACACTAGCGATCCTGTTGCTGGCATGAGCACACCAGTGACAGGATTGCTAAAATGTGTGGGAAAACACTCACTTGGATGAGTTGCTCCCTTACTGATATAATGAGCGAGACATCACAAGTACAGAGGTAGTTTGGTTCATATCTTCCAATAGTGATATTATATATAAAAAACAAATAATAAAAAAACAAATTCACAATTACTTAATCCTGGACCACACCATCATTTGTGAAATATTATGTGGGTCAAAATTCCCAGAAATACTAGAGTCCTTTAAGAACCTGATAATTCCTTAATATTTCCCCTCCTCTTTAACCCTCTTTGTCCCTGTGACCATTGCTACTAGGACTGAAAATGAGAGAAAGTCTAACATTTTGCGATATTACTGAATCTGGCATAGTAGGAAATGTTACAATTGAGACACATGGTCCTCGGGACTCGAAAGTAAGGGAAAAATCTCCCTGTAGTGCTCACCCCCAGACAGGCTTCTGGAAATAACTCAGGTCTTCCTCACCTGCTCAGAGGCTGCCTGTCACGATCAGAGGTTAGGTTTGAAGGCAGTTGCTACAGCAGTTGCTTGACTACCACCGACCAGCAGGATAGGTACACAGGCACCTGAGGTGCAAAGTCTTAGTACTAACCGGTGTTCACCAGAGCTCCTGAAGGTGGAGATGGATTTTGCTGCGTGTTAGTACCAGGTTGCGGTCCTCAGTATCCCCCCACCAGAAGGTAAGCAGGCCGGGGCCCAGTAGCAATAAGCAGGAAGGATAAAACAGAAGCGTAGTCGAGGAACAAGCCAAGGGTCAATAATGAGTAGTTGCAGGTTGGGATCAGGCAGACGCGTAGTCGAAAAACAAGCCAAGGGTTGATAACTTGTGGTAGCAAAATATGGATGGCAGCAGGAAAAACGAGAGCGAGAAACTGGCTGCAGAGAGCACCATAATCTGGCACACAGGAAGTGCAGTGACATGGCTTAAATAAGGAAGTTCATAGGAGGAGCAAAGAGTTCAAGGTTTAGCAGAAGTTAAAGCGTTTGTTAACCCAAAAAAAACTAAAAATGGATTCTGCTTCTTTAAAGCATGTTATATGACACTGTGCTTGTCCTGTGTCATTTGGCCCCCTGTAAAAGCTAAAAAACCTGTCTGATCCTGCTAGTTTCTCCCCACCCCTCTGTAAACTGACCACGGTGTATCATGGCTGCTGAGACAAGACACTTTGGTCAGTTTATGTGCCTCTGTCATCAGGAGCCTGCTATCTACTCTCCTCTCTGCTCCTGTCCTCCTCCCCCATCCCCTCTCTGTCTGTGTGTGTGAGCCGCCCCTCCCCCTCCTGCTGCTCTCATAACACTAACCTGTATACACCATCAGCCTTGCCTCCTATTGCAGTGTCCCCCTCTGTGAATGATTTATAAATATAAATGCTGTAAATACCTAATTTAAGAGCTGAGATTGCGATCACATGACCAACCAGCAATCTCCTTCTCTCCTCCTCCCTTCCAGACTGACATCAGCAGAGGAATCTCAGTCCTGCCCACTGTATCTCTCAGAGGAGGAAAGAAGAAAGTTGGCCAGTCACGTGATCGCAATTTTCGGCAGTAAAATTAGGCATTTGCAAAATGTATTTTTCTAAATCACACACAGAGGGGGATACTACAATAGGAGGCAGTGCTGATGGTGTATATAGGTTAGAGTGGCTTAACAACCACTTTAAGGCATCAGGCAAGGTGCTGTCCAGCATTTCAGATAGCTCAGTGAGAAAAGTCATTCCCAGACACAGCAGAGGTCCCAGGTTTAAGTTCCAGAGCACACTGACAAAATTCAAGCTCAGTATAGTGGTGTCTTTTTGAAGATTTATTGCAGCACTGAACACAGGTAGGCAGAGCAATGAGGGTGCAGGACAATCCAAAGCACACACAGGCATCAGAGGACAGGCTATTGGGCAAAGTCCCTCAGTAGCAACCCCAAGTATTGAATATCGCTGGATGTAAAGGGGACAGCCAGCTAGTCAGAGAGTATGCAAGAGCAGTCACAGCCCCTGTAGCAACTGTGGAGTCTAACTCTCAAAGCACAGGCACACCTGGAGCCCTAGGCAAACGGTTATACTCACAATGCCCAGAGACAGCTCCTCTGCAAGACTCTTCTGTGAAAGGGATCCTTCTCCAGCCCAGCTTCCCAAGGTAGCATCCTACAGCAAATTCTCCTCAATCCAGGTTCCCCCATACAAGCTCATTCTGAGGTCCAACAGCAACAACGCTTCTGTATCACAGGCTGCCTCCCAAGGGCAGAGACCCCAGGAGAAGAGAGCTCTGAACAGAACCTCCAAAACATTCACCCTCTTCTTAGCCACACCTTCTGGGTGCTCCCTCCCAGGAAATGGCTGAGGTCAGATAAATATTAATAGCCCAAAGATTAATCTTCCTTATTCTGGAAGCCCCTTCCAGAGGCAGAGGCAGAAAAGAGCAATCAATCCCCAGTTTTAGTGATAGATCTGACTAGACCTAGAAAACAGATCGCTGCTCAACTGAGTACAACAGAGTCAAAAACAAAATTTATCCAACCTAGGGCAGGGCGCTACATCCCCAAGGATGTTTAAATACATTTTAATTAATGGGAGAATATTGTTTGAACTAAAGATGGACTTTAAACGGCACATAGATAGATATTTTAATTAAGATCACATTCATTGCTTCATTGCACATCCCACATATTGCTGAATTTTCAGTGTTTGATTAGCATCTTCTTTATACTTAAATATGACTGATTGGATTGTCTTTTATATGGATTTCAGAATTTGACTCCATATTTCTGCTACACTCTGCAGCTCATGGAACTCAATAGGTATGCAAAGAGAAGACTAAATCCCACCAACATTAAAAAAGAAAAGTGATTCATGAAACAGTTTTACTGTAGAGGAAATACTAGCTTTTCAATAAATATTAACATACAGAGCACAGGGAATAAACAAATAAGACATAGACAGGATGATGAATAGGTCTGTGAATGACAGGGAGGTTGTAGTCAGTACAAACAGCTAACATTTTCTATAAATAATGACATACCGGATGTATAAGCCAACCCGAATATAAGCCGAGGCACCTAATTTTACCACAAAAAACTGGGAAAACGTATTGGCCTTGAGTATAAGCCTAGGGTGTCCATCTGCATGCCTCACTGTGCCTCACTGTGTCCATGTGCATGCCTCACTGTTTCCATGTGCATGCCTCACTGTGCCCATGCCTCAATGTGCCCATGACTAGACTGACGTTTAACATGATAGTCTATGGAAGGGATGCCCGGCTTTGAAAAGTTGGTGCTCCCCCGCCGTAGGTCCCCTAGACAAAAATCTTTGTACACTTATAGAGGAGAAATGCCGGTACCGGGTCCCCAAATTCACCGGAGAAATTACCGTTTAACATGGGAGTCTATGGAAGGGGTGCCCAGATTTGAAAAATCGGAGGCTACATGTGTGTCAAGTTTGGGGTCCAGGGGACCTACGGTCGGCCGGTACCGGGTCCCCAAAGTCTGGGAGATCAGGCACAAAAAGGTGACTCGAGTATAAGCCGAGGGGGGCATTTTCAGAACAAAAAATGTGCTGAAAAACTCGGCTTATACTCGAGTATATACGGTACTATCAATGCAGTGAATATACGGACAATTCCAGCAAACATATATATGAAAAAAAGCTTTGCATACATTTCTGGAAAGAAATAAATACAAAACTAGATTCAAGTACATCAATGATCCCAATGAGAAGCCGACCACAGCATGCATTTTTCTTGCAATAAGTAATAATACTGCACTTCACACCGAGTCTGATAATAAAACCTTCATTTGCATATTTTAGCACCAACAGCGCTCGCAATAATCCCATGATTATATAATTAAGACTCATCTTTAAATCTGTTCTTTTCCCTCCACTCTTTTGAGAAACTCAGATATTATTTGACCCTTCTATCTACTCTCTTTCCGCTTGCTGACTTTAAAAGAAGAATCAGCCTTGAGAAAAATGCTCAGCAATGGCCATTTTAAAGCTGGATACACACTAAAGAACTTTTGTTTGATTTCCTTTAAATTTACCTTTAACTATGTAATGCAAGGTCCTGCCTGATTGCATACAAATTAGGTTTGACCCAGATACTCCCCCTAAATGTTAACCCCCGCTACATATGGTTTTGGTAAATCTAAAGAAAAAAATCTAAAGAAAATTGTATAATGTGTATCCCGCTTAAAACATTTTTTTCAGTATCTCCTCCATGAAATGTGTCAACCTGTCATGCCTTGTACACACAACCATTTTTCCCGGCAGGAAAAAAAACGACGTTTTTCCTGACGGGATTCCTGTCAAGCCTGCCTTACATACACACAGTCACACAAAAGACCGCTGAACTTTTGAATGTCAAGAACGCGGTGACGTCAAAGACTACGACGAACCATCAAAATTACGTTCTATGCTTCCGCGCATGCGTCGAATTGTTTACGAGCATGCACGTTTTTTTTCCCCTCGGGAAACCATACAGACGACCGGTTTTCTCGGCAGGATTTTTGCCTGACGGGAAAATAGAGAACAAGTTCTCTTTTTTTTTTTCCACAGTTTTCCTGCCAGGAAAACTGCGATTGAGCATACACACGGCCGTTTTTCCTGGCGAAAAACTGTCATGGCATGTGTACGAGGCATAACAGTATTTGAATGCATGCTCTGTGATGTGATAATTGGTAGTATATAAATTAAACTTGTCAATCACTGTAAGGCTGGGCATAGACAGTTAGCTTGTATTCATTAAGCCAGAGGGATGAAAGAATAAGTTCACCTTTTGAAACATGTTACACCCATATTCAGGGTGTAACATGTTACAAATGCACTGCCCCCCGCACCCCACCCGAGTCCCCATTTTCACAGTGAGTGGGAGGGGGCTTCTCCTCCTGCTCGCTATTACAATCTAAAAAAATTGAATGGGAAAACTACATGCAGCTGTCGGCTTATAGTTCTCAATGAACTACCAGGGCGCGGTTGACCGCTCTAGGTAGTTCAATTAACTTCCTGTCAGAGTATAACTGCCCATTCGTATCAGAGGTACGGGAAGACAGTCTTGAGGAGCGTAGAATTACACCCACAATTTGCTGATCATGGGTGCAATGCTTTACAGGTCTCTAACAAAAAAAAAATGCATATTTTTTTTACCTGCATATTTTTTGGGGTGAAAGTGAAATGATCATATAACGGAGTCCTACATCCACCTTGGATGGAGGACTTTACCCCATTGTGACATTATTGTGACAATGTGTCAAGCTTGCTTTAAAGAGAATGACAGCAGCTCTTCCATCCCACTATTCATAGCCGCAAAGGATTGCTGTGAGCTTGGATGAAGTTGCCTTTACAAGATAGTGTGTCAAGATTGCCTTAAAGGGGTAGACAGAAGCTCTCATGCCCACTGATCATAGCTGCAAAGAATATCTGTGGGCCTGGGTGAAGTTACCATATCCAAGTTATTGAGAATACCTCAAGCTGCATTCCAATATTGTTGCTACCAACTGCATAAAGCCTTCTAATTCAGGTCCTTGATCTGCATCCAGTTAACCCAAAGGAAGTTTCCATCTCTTGGTTGGATGTGGTCGAGATGGAAAGTTTATCTCTCAGTCTTTACTTTCCTCTTTTGTATTTCAAGATGGATCCTGTACTGATGTTTTGATTTCTAGCTCCATCATGTCAAGCAGACCATCAACCAACTCCATAGTCTAGGGTTCAGGTTCCATCCTGTACTGACAAGATGCACTCTAATCTAGCTTTTGACTATGGTTTAACAGATTGGCAAGGCTGCCACCTAGGCTTCTATTTTCCCTTCCCCTGTGCTCTACCAGGAGCTTGGGGTGATTGTGGCTGGATAAACACACTTGTTGTGGGAGCATATGGGTGCTGTTTGTTGTCCTATTTCTGTCTGCTCAATAATTTTTGAGGCAGGCTTTGGGGGCGTGTCCCCTTGAGAAGGGGGTGTGCTCCGGGGGACTGTCCTGGGGATTTGAATGTTGTTGCAGATGGGGAGGGTATCGCAGATGGTGCTTAATTTGTTTTCTACCAGGCAAACCTTCACCCTTATCTGAAGCCAGCTTCTTGTATAAGAATATTTGGGGAAGTTCTTCAAGCTGCAGGAAGTTCACAGCCTTGCTGTTGTCATGGCATCAAGAGCCTGTGGGCATTTGCTTGCCTATCCAATAGTGAGATGTTGGCCAACATGGCAGGCAGGGGAGCCAATCCGGTTCTATTATGGCGCATTCTTTCAGCACTACTGATGGGCTTAGTAGTCCTCACTTCACCTGTCTTTGGCAAGAGGACAGTAGCTTACTCACTTTATTATCTAATTTTCTGAAGCTTCCCACCCTGATAGCTAATGTATGCTGCCATGGAGGCATCAGGAAAACAGAAAATTGTATCCTACTTACTGTAATTTTATTTTCCTGGTGCCTATCCATGGCAGCATACCGAACCCACCCAGTTCGTTCCTAGCGATGTACATGGAATGGGCTATTGTATGGGTGTTAACTTGTTATAGCTATGCACTGGTCCTGTGGGCTGAAGTAGGCCGGGCTACTATTATACGTATGCTGCCATAGATAGGCACCAGGAAAATAAAATTACAGTAAGTAGGATACAATGTTCTGATTTTTTTTGTGGATAGAGTAGAGAATTATTAGAACATCTGCAAGATTTTATTGCTCCCTGTGCCCCCCCAGTTATTGAGATTCACTCTCACCTTTTGACCTGTTTACCATTATCACTAAAAAGTAAATGTAAAAGAAAATCCCAAATTTTAAGTTGTCCCCAGAACAGGAATATTGGATTACCTTTTCCAATTGGGACACCAGTTCTGGTGACAACATGAGATTCCTAAATTTTACACCCCATTCACACTAGTGCGACTCTGGGCATCAAAATTGCATGACAAATCGTACCTCATATTTTACAATGATAATCATTCATATATGTGCAACTTAAAGTTGCAGCGACTTCAAAGTAGTTTATGTACTACTTTGGTATGACTTTAGGACCATAGAGATCAGTTAACCCTCAAAAGTTGCATAAAAGTAATATCTGAATGTTTTACATGCAATAGTGAGTTCGGCTTTGCAGAGGGACAAGTCGCATCCATCCAAAGTTGCACTCCACAGTCGCACGACTTTGGAGTACAAGTGTGAATGGAGCCTTAGAGGGATTTTTACTCACTTCCAATTCTGGTCATGGGACAAGAGGTGAAGGGAAAGCTGCCCATTGGGAAATAAATGCCTAAATAAACCATGCAGGGGTTATAACGTTCCCTTTACTCTATCCAAAATGGAAAAAAAAGTTTTATGATCAGCTGTATCCAATCAAAGTGTGAGAGCACTGAAAGCTGAAAATTGGCCTGGGCAGGAAGAGGGTGAAAGTGACCTATATTGTTAAAGTGTTTGTAAAGGCTGAAGGTTTCTGACCTTCATGCATTCTATGCATGAAGGCAAAAAACCTTTTCTGTGTAGCAGCCCCCAATATTTACCTGAGCCCGATCTTCCTCCAGTGATGTGCATGAGAGCTCAGCTCTCCAGGGACTTTCCCTCAGCATTGGCTAAGACAGCAGCAGGAACCATTGGCTCCGGCTGCTGTCAATCACAGCCAGTGAGCCAATAAGAAGAGAGAGGGGGCGGGACCGAGACACGGCTCTGTGTGTGTGAATAGACATGCAAAGCCGCGACTCCTCAGAAGCAAACCTGCTTGGGTGCCCCTATTGCAAGCTGCTTGCTCTGATGGCAGTAGGCAGGAGAGAGGGGGCCAGGAGCGCTGGAAGGGGACCCGAGAAGAGGAAAATAGGGACTACCCTGTGCAAAAACATTACACATAGCAGGTAAGTATATTGTGTTTGTTTTTTGTTTTCTTATATCTGACTTAAATATCACTTTAAGTCTTCGGCCTCTTGTAATCCCTTCATTGTGTAATTCATTTGTACATTGGCCCCCTGTGTTCTATAACAGGTATGATTTTTCTTTTGTGAATTTCATAATGTATCATAAAGTCTCCAGTTTAATTAAAACCTTTTGTGTTAGGAATGTATGTCTTTAGTTTTAAAACAGGTGGGATTGGCAGTGTAGAGGTTAAGAGATCGTAGCTCATCCCAGCCAGGATTGCCTGCTGTACTTTTCAATCAGCCAGCAAAGTCCAAGTGATGGGTGATTGCGAGAGCTGTATCTCCTGTGGTTCTCACCTGTCCATAATCAAGTCTATAGTGGGGCAAGCTCCTGTATAAGCTTTTCCTGCTGGGAATACATGTCGAGACAAGCCATTGCCAAGGAAGACCCAGGAATAGATGATACAAAAAAAGTCAAGGTTTCCCTCACTCATTAGGCAAAGTCGTTTACTCAGAACGTATTACAAAATAATAAAAAAAAAATATGATGAGGCTGGATTCACACTTCTGCATTACAACAATACCAGGTAATGTATGTAACAAGCGTTGCTGGGCCATTCCTTATGAACGCCACCCAAGGCAATGCACCTACAGTGGATATAAAAAGTCTACACACCCCTGTTAAAATGTCAGGTTTCTGTGATGTAAAAAAACGAGACAAAGATAAATCATTTCAGACCTTTTTCTTGTTTGATGTGACCTATAAAAACTGTACAACTCAGTTGAACAACAAACTGAAATCTTTTAGTTGGAGGCAGTGTTAATTTTCCGATTTAGTTTTAGTCTTAGGACTAAAATGGTATTTTAGTTTTAGTCCCATTTTAGTCACCGTATTTTAGTCGACTAAAATCTTCTGTACATTTTAGTCTAATATAATCATTTTAGTCAACTAAAATCGAAAGTGCACAGTACACAGCCCCCCACTTTCTGCACAATACACAGCCCCCCACCCTCTGCACAATACATAGCCCCCCCACCCTCTGCACAATACACAGCCCCCCACAGTACACAGACCCCCACCCTATGCACAATACAAAGCCCCCACAGTACACAGCCGCCCCCCATCCTCTGCACAATACAAAGCCCCCTCACAGTACACAGCAAAGCCCCCCCACAGTACACAGAACACAGCCCCCCACCCTCTGCACAATACCAAGCCCCCCCACAATACACAGCCCACCCTGCATTCCCAGGAGACCCCCAGTCTCCTGGGACAGCACTGCCAGCGTACTCTAAATTTAAGAATCACTGCCAGCCCTTTCTCATACATAACTCCTCCTGTCACTCTCATTGTAAATCAAAGTCTCTAAATATACCTCAATAGCTCCGTTCTTGCATGGACCTAGTCACATGACTGCTCTCCTCTGACGATTCATGGATGGTCATGTGACCACTCTCCTCCTCCAATCTAAAGCAACACTCGGAGGAGAAGGAGACCGGCCAAGGAGAAGGAAGCTATTGAGGTTAGAAGCTTCAGCTTACAATGAGTGACACAGGAGGAGGGGCAGTATAGGAGAAGGGGCTGGCAATGATTTTTTCCTAATTATAGACTTTGCTGGCAGTGCTGTCCAGGGGCCAGGAGAGGCTAGGCAGACGGCTTGACCACCCCCCCCCAATGTGTGGCACCTGGGGGGGAGTGCCCGATCCCCACCCCCTGTTGGTAAAAAACAAATATCGGCGTATAACACGCACACACTGTGTTATACGCCGGTAAATACAGTAGTTCATGAGGGTAAACGTCCCTCCTTACCATTAACGTCCCGTTTTCGTTCCTTACAAAAACTGATTCGATTTTCGTCATAGTTTTAGTCAGTTGACGAAAATGTGCTGTACTTTTAGTTTAGTTTTCGTCACTGTAAAAAAGCCACTGACGAAAATTATGACGAAAATTTTATCATTGACTAAATTAACACTGTTTGGAGGAAAGTAAAAATAAAATAATATGGTTGCATAAGTGTGCACACCCTTAAACTAATACTTTGTTGAAGCACCTTTTGAATTTATTACAGCACTTAGTTTTTTTGGGTATGAGTCTATCAGCATGGCACATGTTGACTTGGCAATATTTTCACTCTTCTTTGCAAAAACACTCCAAATCTGCCAGATTGCGAGGGCATCTCCTGTGCACAACCCTCTTCAGATCACCCCACAGATTTCCAATCAAATTCAGGTCTGGGCTCTGGCTGAGCCATTCCAAAACTTTAATATTATTCTGGTGAATCCATTCCTTTATTGATTTGGATGTATGCTTTGGGTCGTTGTCATGCTGAAAGATGAAGTTCCTCTTCATATTCAGCTTTCTAGCAGAAGCCTGAAGGTTTTGTGCCAATATTGAGTGGCATATTTGGAACTGTTCACAATTCCCTCTATCTTGACTAGTGCCCCTGTTCCAGCTGAAGAAACAGCCCCAAAGCATGATGCTGCCACCACCATACTTCACAGTGGGTATGGTGTTCTTTTGGTGATGTGCAGTGTTGTTTTTGTATCAAACATATCTTTTGGAATTTTGGCCAAAAAGTTCAACCTTGGTTTCATCAGATCACAACACATTTTCCCACATGCTTTTTGGAGACTTCAGATATCTTTTTGCAAAATTTAAGCCGGGCCTGGATGTTTTTCTTTGTAAGAAAAGGCTTCCGTCTTGCCACTCTACCCCATAGCCCCGACATATGAACAATACTGGAAATTGTTGTCACATGTACCACACAGCCAGTACTTGCCAGATATTCCTGCAGATCCTTTTATTGTTGCTGTAGGCCTCTTGGCAGCCTCCCTGACCAGTTTTCTTCTTGTATTTTCATCAATTTTGGAAGGAAGTCCAGTTCTTGGTAATGTCACTGTTGTGCCATATTTTCTCCACTTGATGATGACTGTCTTCACTGTGTTCCATGGTATATTTATTGCCTTGGAAATTCTTTTGTACCCTTCTCCTGACTGATACCTTTTTAACAATGAGATCCCTCTGATGCTTTGGAAGCTCTCTGCGAACCATGGGTTTTGCTGTAAGATGCGACTAAGAAAATGTCAGGAAAGACTAAATTTTATTTAGGGTTAATCAAAGGCACTTTAAATGATGGTAGGTGTGTACTGACTCATATTTAACATGTGTTTGGATGTGATTGCTTAAGTCTGAACACAGGTACATCCCCAGTTATAAGAGGGTGTGCACACTTATGCAACCACATTATTTTATTTTTTCTCCCCCCACCTAAAACATATTGGTTTGTTTTTCAACTGAGTTGTACAGTTTATAGGTCACATTAAAGGTGGAAAAAGTTCTGAAATGATTTATCTTTGCCTCGTTTTTTATACATCACAGAAACCTGACATTTTAACAGGGCTGTGTAGACCTTTTATATCCACTGTACATTGTAGCATGCCACAACTTGCAGCAGTGCATTGCCATGTGTCACAAAAAAAGGTCATGTGCATTTTTAAGCATTTCAGGGTGCATTGACAGCCCATTTATTTTCAATAGGCTACCTAAATGCAACACGAGTTAAAGTGTTTGTAAACCCAAAAATAAAAAAAGCTTTGCCCTGTCTCTTTAATGGATTTATATGTGCCCATTAATATTATTACTGTTTTTGTGCCCGCTGCTTTTCTCAATTACCTGGTTGATCTTGCTTGTGCCCCTCTTGCTGATAGTAAACTGACCACACTAAGCATGGCAGCCAATCCATGCTAGCATGGTCAGTTTACATCCTCTTTTATCCCACTGTTATATACAAGAGCACAGTGCGCCTGTATCTTCTATGGTCATTGTAAAGCCAGCCACCCCCGACACTCCCTCCTGCCTAACCGACGACGGCTTCTTCAGCCAAATATTATGCCCATTGTGAAACCTTGGTAACAAGGATGCTTGGTGGCAATCGTCACTTCCTATAATGAGTGGTGCCCCACTCTGAATGCCCACCCGCAGAACTGTGAATCACTCTGGCCTGTCTTTGCAAGCTGGAAAACAAGTAACTGGCATGTTATATATATATATAGATCTATATATAGATCTATATATATATATATATATATATATATATATATATATATATATATATATATTTATATCTATATATATATAGATGGATTTATGAACAGAATAGGTGCTCAAAAATGTGTATGCTATATCTAAACTTTACAAATACTTTAACTCGCATTGCGTGTTAACGCACCACAAGGATACAAATGGGCTCTTAAGATATTTATTTCCAGGTATATTCTAAATAAATTATAATTTCAGTTCTGTTTTTGGGGATTTTAGCTCCTGAACATTGGTGTCATTACTGGTTATGTGCGCTGCAATAATAGGAGGTATAAGACCAGAAGCAAATATTGTGTCAGCACTAAAACTTAAGTAAAAAAAGGCAAAATTACTGTCAAAGTGTTACCTTTTAGTGGCTAACGAAAAATATTTAAAATGTAAGATCTGGTGGGGAAACAAAACCCTTACTATGCACGAGAATGGATCACCATCAGGTTAAAAGCAATGGAAATATTGCAGCACACAGTGAGACAGCGCTTCTAGAAACCAGACCACTTGTGTGGAACATATAAAAGCACTTGTAGTTAAAATGGAATGAAATAGTAACATCTATTCTTTTCATATTGGATAGAGAAGGGAAGGATTAGAGTCTGTCAGGTTTTTACAAATGCTGTGTCTCTACAGGGAGGAATAGTGCCCAATCATTAGTGTGAGTGGGAGGAATAGTGCCCCATCATTGGTGTGAGTGGGAGGAATTCGGCCTCATCATTGGTGTTGGTGGGAGGAATAGTGCCTCATCATTGGTGTTGGTGGGAGGAATAGTGCCCCATCATTGGTGTGAGTGGGAGGAATAGTGCCCCATCATTGGTGTGAGTGGGAGGAATATTGCCCCATCATTGGTGTGAGTGGGAGTAATAGTGCCCCATCATTGGTGTGAGTGGGAGGAATATTGCCCCATCATTGGTGTGAATGGGAGGAATTATGCCTCATCATAGGTGTTGGTCGGAGGAATTTTGCCCCATCATTGGTGTGAGTGGGAGTAATAGTGCCACATCATGCGTGTGAGTGGGAGGAATAGTGCCCCATCATTGGTGTGAGTGGGAGGAATTCTGCCTCATCATTGGTGTTGGTGGGAGGAATATTGCCCCATCATTGGTGTGAGTTGAAGTAATAGTGCCACATCATGCGTGTGAGTGGGAGTAATAGTGCCCCATCATTGGTGTGAGTGGGAGGAATTCTGTCTCATCATTGGTGTTGGTGGGAGGAATAGTGCCTCATCATTGGTGTTGGTGGGAGGAATACTGCCCCATCGTTGGTGTCGGTTGGAGGAATAGTGCCTCATCATTGGTGTCAATGGAACAAATAATCCTCTATTGTTGGTGGCAGTGGAAGGAATAGTGTCCTAATATTGGTGTCAAGGGAAGGAGCAATGCTCTATAACTGGTGTTAGTGAGAGGAATAATGCCCCATTATTGGTGTCAGTGGAACAAATAATACCTGTTGGTCTAAGTGGGAGGAATAATTCCCCATCAATGGTGTCAGTGGGAGGAACAGTATCAAATTTTGGCATCAGTGGGAGGAATAGTGACCCAAGGGCTGGTTAAAGGCTGAGTTTACCTTTAGGGAAAAATAATAATTGTACATAATTTTGCAAAAACAAATTTGCAGTTATTATTTTTTACCCCAGGAGCCTGCAAAGCATTACACCCACGATCAGTAGATCACAGACGCAATGTCAGGCTCCTCCAGACACTTACTCCGGCTTTCTGTTAGAAAGCTGGAAGAAGTGTCAATGAACTATGAAGGTGCTCATCAGTGCCCTCCTAGTTCATTGAGAACTACAAGCCATCTGCTGTGGTGGCAGATGGGATTTGTAGCTTCTTTTTTCACAGATCTCTGTGAATGAATAAGGCCGGCTATGCAGGAATAGCTGCACCGATTTGAAAATGTGACAGCAGCTGCAGGGGAGAGGATTCCCATCTTCTGTCACAGGAAGTAGGGGATCAGGGGGGTGATGTCCTGGAGTATGTTAAACCCTAAATATGGGTGTAACATGTTCCAAGCATGAACTTGTTTTTTAATGCTAGCATTGGGCAGTAGTTTGGGGACCACTGCTTTAGGCAGTTCTGTTGCTTGCTAAAACCTGGTAAATGGTGATTGGGTGTTGAAGTATACCCATACTGGGGTTGAAGGGTTTCAAGAAGTTGCTAAGGCTGCTACAGTTAAGACTTGGGTTCACAAGCTGGCACTGAACTCCAGGCAAACAGCTAAATACAGAGATGAAATACTGTACATATAAGGAACCTGTTTTACCTGCCACAGTTATTGAATTTCTCTACATACAGTCCTGAGATTTAAACAGCTCTGCCACACAGCACAGTCAGGGCAAGAGGACATTTTTTTTTTCTGCAGCAGTTCAGTAACACTTGCAGGTCTTGTGCCTCCTTCGGTCTATGACTGGGCAGTGAATTAGAAGCAGCAGTTTGATAAGCTCATCTGTCTGCTTTTTCCTCCTATCAGCATGTACCTTGCACTGCAACAAAATTGACCAGCACATTGTTCTTTTCCTCTGTCTCTCAGTCTAAGTTCTGCTGTGCAGGGACGTAAGTAACCAATACAAAGCCAAACGCAGGTATTTACACTGCTTGAATTAGAAAAATACATATAATGATGTATTAATGAACACAGAGCTAAATTAATTTATGTTGTTTATATTTGCCTGCAGATTAACTTTTAGGCCTCATGCCCACTGGCGTTTTTACAGCTGCGTTTTTTGCAGCTTAAAAACGGCTGTCCATGTTATTGTAAATATTTTTATTTTTATTTTTTTGAAAAAAAAAAAAAAAAAACAAACGTCGGAGCTAAAAACGCGACCGCGCGTTAGTGCGCGTTTTTGCGCGTTTTTTGACGCTCGCGTTTTTTTCTGCCTAATTCTGACGCTGAGGAACGCACTGGTCCTGGTTTTTTTTTACAGCTTACAAACGCCTATGCTCTTTACAGCTCAAAAACGCCTAGGTGGGCATGAAGCTATAGACTAACATGGACAGGCGTTTTTAAGCTGTAAAAAACGCTCAAAAACGCGGCTGAAAAAACGCCCGTGGGCATGAGGCCTAAACCTAAAATTGTGTCCATGTGTTAAGGTGCAAACCTCAGGCAGGAAATATGAGCAAAGTATATCCTTGTATAATGTGTACTCTGTCTCCTGCTTCGTTCCTCTGCTATTAGTATGAGTCTCTTCTGACAAGTTTTCCTGACACCAAGAGAAAAAAGGTGACAGGGAGCTCCAGCACACAGTCTCTAATTGAAAGTCTCAGCTATGTTCCTGTGTGCAGGGAGGGTATGTGTTGGTCTACAGATGGTCTACAGATATAATTTTGGAAGCAGTGACTCTCCTGTGAAACATAAGTACAGTGAACGAAATTTTGAAAAAATATATAAAGTTGCGCTACCTAAGAGCATACATGAAGGCTCTAATACAACACCACAAAGTGAGAATTGTGTAAATAACCAAATAAATAATAAATGATTAAAAAATCAAAAACACCTGTGAAACTGTGTGAACAAATTCATATAGCGTCATAAATATTTGAACATAACCATAATTGAAATATAAAAAAAACAATCCAGCAATCCACCCGTGTAGACTGTTTGTATTTAATCCATGGATACAAGCTCTTCAAACTAACAGAAGTGACTGTGAGATTCACCACCAATGGAAAGATTCACCGCTTACCGGAACTCCCTGATCCCCCGTGACAGAGGATCAGGGACAGCATAAAAGTGGCTTAGCTTGTTACCGGGAGGCGTCTCAAACCTGCTTCACCGCTAGTCAGATCCCTCAGTGGACGTTCAAAACCGTATGTGGATGGCGTGGTATGAAAAATATATGAAAAATATCCGTGCCCCTGGAAGACGTAATTCTGTTACGAAATGACGTAGGGCGGAGCGATGCGATGTGCTGACGTCACCTCCCTGTTACTGCTCGCTCGCTAACCCAGACGGACGGGTTTGTCCAATTGTGTAACTTCGGACTTAAGTCTTTTCTGATTCAAGTACATTGTAAGTGTGTTTTTTACTGCTTTTTATAATAAACAAATCATAAGGTTTTACACTATTGGAGCCTCTATATATTTTTCATACCACGCCATCCACATACGGTTTTAAACGTCCACTGAGGGATCTGACTAGCGGTGAAGCAGGTTTGAGACGCCTCCCGGTAACAAGCTAAGCCCCTTTTATGCTGTCTCTGATCCTCTGTCACGGGAGATCACGGAGTTGCGGTAAGCGGTGAATCTTTCCATTGGTGGTGGATCTCACAGTCACTTCTATTAGTTTGAAGAGCTTGTATCCATGGATTAAATACAAACAGTCTACACGGGTGGATTGCTTGATTGTCACTAAATTTATTCTATGATTAGACTTTATTTTTGGACACTTCATTTATTTATTTTTCATTTATGGTTATGTTCAAATATTTATGACGCAATATGAATTTGTTCACACAGTTTCACAGGTGTTTTTGATTTTTTAATCATTTATAATTTATTTGGTTATTTACACAATTCTCACTTTGTGGTGTTATATTAGAGCAGCCATTCTCAACCAGGGTTCCGTGGAACCCTAGGGTTCCTCCAAAGGTGGCTAGGGGTTCCTTGAGCTGTGGCTGGTTTACCTCCTGTTTGATGGTGCCTACATAGTTCTGAGCCAATTCCACTTGAAGGAGCCAGTGGTATGACACCAATGATCTTTATAGCTCTCTGTAAAGGGGGCCATTCTTACCACCACTGTAAAAAAGGGCATTCTTCTCACTGACCATCAAAGTAAGGGGCATTGTTCCCACTGACCCCCAATAAATGAGTTTTATCAGGGGTTCCCCGAGACCTGAAAATTATTTTAAGGGTTCCCCTGGGGTAAAAAGGTTGAGAAAGGCTGTATTAGAGCCCTCATGTATGCTCTTAGGTAGCGCGTCTTTATATATTTTTTCTAATTTGTGGCACGATGGTGCAGGATTTTAGGGGTTTAAAACAAGCAGTGAGGTGACATAATGCCTCCTCACCACCACCACATATTCCTCTTCAGAGCGCACTGCAGGGTGAAATGAGCCTTGATTTATTCTTTATTTTTTTAATGGCAGAAGAGGATGCATCCGACAAAGTGACAGAATATTTAAATGATCCTTTAGATTGCAAGCTCTCAACAGGTCTCTCCCAACTGCCTTCTCTTGAATTGAATTTTAACTGTACTGTCTCCCTTTATTTTGCACAAACTGTTGGCACTAGATAGCTCCCTTATAATATTAATATGGCATTTAAGGGTACAAGCTAGATGTCAAATATACTGACCAAATGTCCTGATTTAGTGCATTGTCTTATTGTGATCATATTGCATTTACATTTCTCTGACACATTTACCCAAAACTCCATATATTTTTTATTTTTATTTTTTTCTAAACTATCCACCCTGCTGACTTTTCCACACGTGGCTGCATGCCAGCATGGTCTTTTTGTATACAATTTTGTAGGAAGCACTTAGCAAATGCAAATGATTTGTGTTGTTCTTCTCACTATTATTAATAATAATAGTTCCCTTTAGAACAATGGAATATGGAATAATGTGCTCCCCTTTCTATTTTCCTCCTGCTGTCCTAACGACAGCTCTTATTTTTGTGTATGACACCTCAGCCGGAGCTTGTGACATGGTAGAAAGCAAGACCCTGACTATTAGAAGGTAATTGCAGAGGAGGGAAGATGCATTGTTAGTAGTGTGAGGGAGGTCTCCCTTACAGGGAGAATCACACAGGCCAACACAAATATTTAACCCTTTTAGCCACAGGCCCATGCTAAAGGGAAATTTAAGTAGCAGTAATGGAAAATGCATGGACTAACAAGAGAATGAAGATAAATCCGAATAAAATATAATCTAATAAACTTATATAAAGACTCTACCCATATTAATGAAATAGTTTAACAAAAAAACAACAAATGTATAACCCTGCTTGACCCTGGTGGTGATCAAGTTTTGGTGAAGTATACAAGGTTGGTGTCAATCAGGGAAGCCAGGAGACTTACACATTATATGCTGAGACGCTATTCAAGTTGGCGGCCTAGCTATACAGCTGACAGAAGGACGGGACAGTGTGCTACACAAGATTACCCAAGACAAGCAGACAAAACCCGATTGTGGAAGACAAGCACTGAACAGCTGGTAGAGAAAACACAACCATATTTAATTATATTATCCTACTTACTGTGACACCTGGATGGTCTGTCTTTGTCTAAAGTTGCAGACCGTACCTATTTCAGCTGGGAAAGGGTCCCTTAACTGGCGTTAAACTGGCTCAGTTTTTTCTTTCCATGCAGTCAGCATGCACACAAACAAGGTGGATTGAGGATTCCCCCCTGCTGAGGCATGGGACCCACATACTGTATGTCAGAATACACTGATCAATGGCTACAACCATTGCGCAAATATTGTTTTTCCAACGTGTCCCTTTGACAGAAGTCACTCAAACAATCAACTTCTGGTAGCCACAAGCAACTGGACACATTTTGATCAGTGTATGGCCAGCTTAAAGTAGAAGTCCAGCCTATTCCTAACTAAGCTTAACCCTTCTAAATCCTATTCTATCTATCATGTGAAAGGATGATATGTATACTTACCTATTCTGAGAGCAATCTGGTCTGGTCACATGATCAGTGGCTTCAGTGTAGAGGAGAGACAGTCGACAATGGATGCGCCATAGTAGCCTATGGGTGGCATCATCACACAGACTCTGCAGCCATTGTCCGTGATCTCTCCTCTTCACTTATGTCAACTGCTGTGGGAATCATGAGTCTGGACCGGAACGCCCTCAGAATAGGTAAGTAGACATGCCTTCCTTTTACATGGTAGACTGTATAGGGATTAGAAGGGGGGGGGTAGGAGCAGATTTAAGCTTCATTAGGAATAGAGAAGAAAAGGGTTGAGTATAGCCTCAATTATAGAAAATAAACTAACAGTATATTGTGCCCTCATCCGTAGTAATGTTTGAGGGGGGAATCCATCAGACATAGGGTAGTGGTTGCTAGGGTCATCTTCCCCTAATAGTCACTCAGGATTAAAGGTTTGATGGACTTTCTCAGGCACTGATATGACAACATACAAATATTACATAAAAAAAAATATTTATTGATGTGTATAAACAAAGGAAACAATAATATTTAAAAAACAAAGACCAAACCCCACAGTATAGAACAGCATGAGTCGGTGACAGAACAGCCGTATACAATCTATCAAAGTGGAGCAGGCCAAGCCTCAACCGGTTTCGTGGCAGAAAAAACCGCTTCTTCAGGAGGGTCTATACAAAACATAATATACATGATAAATACTCTAGCAGTGTGTTAATACAAATATAGAACGTATTTAATATCAACAATATAATCAAAAAGTCAAGGTCTGTGGACTGCTCACCGTAGAGACGTTCAGAGGTGCAGCGACTGCCCAGGTAAACCCCCCGCGGCGGATGAGGGGGAATAAACGTATATGGTGCAGATTGATACAATCTAATAGTAATGATTAAAATAATATGGGTTAGATAGTTTATATTTGAGCCAATTTGACATGGGACACCCAGTGCTGATAGTGGGGGAGGGGGGAGGGGAGAGGAAAGGAGGGGGAGGGATAGGGAAGGGGAAAAAGAGGAAACGGAGGTGGGGAAGGAAGGGGATAACGAAGGAAAGGAAGAGAAGGGGGGCGCAAAAAGGAGGGAAAAGGGGAGGAGGGGGGGGGAGGGGGGAGGTAGTGGAACGTGGGGAGAGAAGGGGGGAAAAAGGGGGGGGAAGGGAGAAAGGATGGGGGGGGAAAAAGAAGAAGGGGGAGAGGGAGGGAAAGAGGTAGTTGGAGAAGGGAGAAACGATTGAGAGGGAGAGGGAAGATGAAGAAAAGGGGAAAAGGAAGGGGGGGAAGGGAAAAGAGATGGGGAGGAAAGGAAGGGGGGGAGCGGAAAGTTCTAATACAGAAGGAGCCGACCTCGACCCCCAATGTACTGGAAACACCAACAAGCACCAAACCACTGTGCCCAGCAGATACAAACCAGGAAGGAAGAGGAGACAGACCAAGGAACCCAGAGGGGTGGGTGGGAGTGCTCTATCAATGCAGACGAACAATACACGGAAATGCTTGAGCATGCGTTGGTTTGGTATCGTTATATTGACGATCTTTTTCTGGTTTGGACGGGGACCAGTACACAATTAGAACAATTTATGGATTTACTGAATCGTAATGATTTCAACTTGACCTTTACAGTACATTTTGATGATACTCAGGTCCCATTCTTGGACCTGACTATCATGAAACAACCAGACGGTACGTTAAGTACCAACCTTTATCGTAAACCAACTGCCGGTAACACTTTACTTTACGCCACCAGTGCCCATCCAAAGCCATTGATACGCAGTATCCCATTTGCGCAATATCTACGCATACGTAGAAATTGTGCTTCAGAAAGTGACTTTAAAATTCAAGCTAACGCTTTACGTGAACGGTTATTACTAAGAGGTTATTCTCGCTCCAACCTGAGAAAGGCCTATAATAAGGCCCGCCTTCGCTCCAGGCAATCTCTGCTTTACCCCCCCCCTAGACTGAAACCTATTCAAGAATCAGTCAGATTTGTTACTACCTTTTCGGGTCATCATCGCACACTTCGAAATATCCTCAATGAACACTGGCATTTGCTCACCGAACATAATACCTTGCAAAAACACCTTAGACCTTATCCAGAATTGGTGTTCCGCAGAGCTCACTCTTTACGGGACCGCCTAACTCAGAGTCACTACATTCCCTACAGTGTCCCGCCACAGGGACCCAACGGCACCTACCAATGTGGAGAATGTCCCCGTTGCCCTTGGGTCCTGGAGGGCCGGAACTTTACTCTCCCTAATGGGGAGCATTTCCGCTCCTCTGCATATGCCAACTGTGGCACCAAGGGGGTTATTTACCTTATGGTGTTCTCTTGCAAGGCTTTTTACGTGGGTAAAACCATCAGAGAGCTCAGACAACGTATAGGAGATTACATATACTATTCTGGCAATGGGAAACTGACCACCATTGGACGACACATGGGTCTATACCATCGGTATGACCTATCTGCCGTGCGGTTTTTCGTCTTGGAAGTTGTTAAACCAAGCCCCAGGGGTGGCGACTGGGATAGAACTATCCTACAGAGGGAAACCCTGTGGATAGAACACCTCAATGCCACAACTCCCCCTGGAATTAATGAGATGAACTCCTATAAATCCTTTTTATAAGTTAATTTTATTATTAATTTATTCTTCCTCTCCCTTCCCCCCTTCCCTTTTTCCTCTCCCTTCCCCCCTCCCCTTCCCCCCTTCCCTCCCCCTTTTTTCCCCCCCCCTTTTTTCCTTCCGAAATATGGCCTATTTATAAGTCTATATCCAACCTAACCTGCCATCAATGTGACACATTCCTGTAAATGTTTTTCTTTCCAATCCCTTAAATTGTATATTGGTGATTTCCGTCAAACATATTGTTATTGATTGGTATCATTAATCATTTATTAAAAGCCCTATACTGCTATTACATGTACATTGTTACTGTATTACATTTCTATTGTTGTTTGGTCTTTGGCTGCTGACGTTACATGCGATGCGGCGGCTTCCTATTTTCACCCCATTGGCGGATCAGTTCTCTTCCTGGTCGGGATGACTACGTCATCCCGTACTTGCGTCGTTTGACCTGGCCCCACTGCCTTGGGTTAATTGACGCGCACTTGCACGCCAGGTGTGCATAGTGCGGAAGGGATGACCCCGTGACGTCACGCGCCGCACGTCACTTGCGGCGCGTCTGACGGCGGGGTCGGGGAACACACATAAGTGGCTTGTTCGCAAGCCCTTGGTGTGAGTATTGCACGCACACTCCCCCTGGAAAACCATATGTGAGGAACAGACATGCCGAGGTGAGTGCTTTATATAGCAACAAGGCGCTTAGTGGCCTTTCAATCTGTCTTAAAATTGCTGTTTTTTATATGCAACTCTTTGGTTTCATATACAGCCTATAACCTTGTCCCTCTACCTCGCCGGACTTTGGGCTCCAAATCTGGTCTATCATAACCCTCTGGCTGTCTAGATCCTCCTCAGATTTTCCTCATTACTGCAATACGTTTGAATATTGGTAAGAGCCTATTACATGTGCTGGCTATACAGCCCAGTCTTTACCCCAAGTGCCCTAATTTTCCCTCCCCTTTCCCCCCCCCTTTCCTTCCCCTTCCCCTCTGGGTTCCTTGGTCTGTCTCCCCTTCCTTCCTGGTTTGTATCTGCTAGGCACAGTGGTTTGGTGCTTGTTGGTGTTTCCAGTACATTGGGGGTCGAGGTCGGCTCCTTCTGTATTAGAACTTTCCGCTCCCCCCCTTCCTTTCCTCCCCATCTCTTTTCCCTTCCCCCCTCCCCCCCTTTCCCCCCCTTCCTTTTCCCCTTTTCTTCATCTTCCCTCTCCCTCTCAATCGTTTCTCCCTTCTCCAACTACCTCTTTCCCTCCCTCTCCCCCCTTCTTCTTCCCCCCCCCCATCCTTTCTCCCTTCCCCCCCCCTTTTCCCCCTTCTCTCCCCACGTTCCACTACCTCCCCCCCCTTCCCCCTCCCCCTCCCCCCCCTCCTCCCCTTTTCCCTCCTTTTTGCGCCCCCCCTTCTCTTCCTTTCCTTTCCTTCGTTATCCCCTTCCTTCCCCACCTCCGTTTCCTCTTTTTCCCCTTCCCTATCCCTCCCCCTCCTTTCCTCTCCCCTCCCCCCCCTCCCCCACTATCAGCACTGGGTGTCCCATGTCAAATTGGCTCAAATATAAACTATCTAACCCATATTATTTTAATCATTACTATTAGATTGTATCAATCTGCACCATATACGTTTATTCCCCCTCATCCGCCCCCTCATACCTGGGCAGTCGCTGCACCTCTGAACGTCTCTACGGTGAGCAGTCCACAGACCTTGACTTTTTGATTATATTGTTGATATTAAATACGTTCTATATTTGTATTAACACACTGCTAGAGTATTTATCATGTATATTATGTTTTGTATAGACCCTCCTGAAGAAGCGTTTTTTTCTGCCGCGAAACCGGTTGAGGCTTGGCCTGCTCCACTTTGATAGATTGTATACGGCTGTTCTGTCACCGACTCATGCTGTTCTATACTGTGGGGTTTGGTCTTTGTTTTTTAAATATTATTGTTTCCTTTGTTTATACACATCAATAAATATTTTTTTTTATGTAATATTTGTATGTTGTCATATCAGTGCCTGAGAAAGTCCATCAAACCTTTAATCCTGAGTGACTATTAGGGGAAGATGACCCTAGCAACCACTACCCTATGTCTGATGGATTCCCCCCTCATTCATTAGGAATAGGCTGGACTTCAACTTTAAAGGGTAAATCCACCTTTCACAAAAAACTATAAATGCACTCATATTTGGAGCAAAAAAAAAGGGCATTCCTTTATTATTATTTTTGCCTGAAAAGCATTGTAAGTATGATCAGTGGATCACAGATGCAATGCCAGGCTCCTGCAGACTTTCTCCAGCCTCCTGCAGACTTTCTCCAGCCTCTCTGTGTTTACAAGGGTACGTTTCATGTAAGGAGCTGGAGGAAGTGTCAATGCACTATGAGTGCCATTATCACCACACCTAATGTTTCACTGAGATCTGAAAGTCTTTCTGTGGTAACTTAGGCTGGCCATACCCCATACAATTTTCTTATTCAATTTACTTTGGATTTATCTTCAACTGTGTAGTACGAGGGGCCTGCCTGATTGCATACAAATTGAAAGTGTTTAGATTTGACCTCATATTATATGGATTTGGTAAATCTAAAGGAAATCTATAGAAGAAAATTGTATAATGTATGGCCAGCCTTATTCATTGAAAGATCTCTGTGAATGAATCACCCTGCTGTGCGCACAGAGGAGATCCTCTGCACACTGTCACAGGGAGGGTGATTTGTGGGGGTCCCATTTGCACGTTGCCACAGCATGCGTTTCATTTTGCCAACATACAATACTTTTTTCGTTCTGAAATAAAATTAAAATAAAAATTAAAAAATTAAAAATAGGAATAAATAAATATGAAATAAAAATAAAGATGAAAATAAAAATAAATGATAAAAATAAAGAAAAAATAGATGAGTGGTGTGGGTATCCTCACTGTACAGCTATTTACCTTCTCTTGCTTATATGTGAAGTGGTCAATAAGTGCGTCTATAATATCTCTATATATACATAGTCATATATGGACGATGTTGCTTTATAAAACATAGAGGCTCTGTCTCCTAACTGTATATAACTGATATATAGTACTAGCTTCGGACTATGTCTGAAACTTCAAACGAGCTTTGAGGATACCTCATAGGATTGAGGATGTCTTAACCCGCCTAGCGGTATTCCCGAGTCAGGCTCGGGGTGAGATTTCAGTACCTAAAGCGGTAACCCCGAGCCAGACTAGGGATCGCATCGCAGGATACATGGGAGGATACAGGGGAAGTTACTTCAGCTGTCATCTCGCTCGATCCACACTACCGAGTGCCACCGAGCTCCGTTCCCTGCGACATTGCGGCGCACGGGGGCGGAGTTCGGCGCCAAATTCAAAAAGTGAAACACACAATACACATACAGTAATCTTACAGATTACAGTACTGTATCAAATAAATACACATCCCCTTTGTCCCTAGTGGTCTGTCCAGTGTCCTACATGCACCTTTTTATTATAAAACTGTTCTTTCTGCCTGGAAACTGGAGATTGTCCATAGCAACCAAAAAGTGTCCGTTTACATCAAAAGTGGTTTTAGACCAGCTAGAAAACAGCGATAATAAATTAGAATCACTTGTAGAATTGAGCGATAGTGATTTGTGGGGAAATTCGTCATCAAACACTAAATCTAATGACAGTGACAATTCTGCAACTGAGCAAATTTCAGTGTTTTTGATTTGATTACATTATTGAATAATTTTTATTATTATTATATTATTATTTGTTATAATTATTTATAGTTATTTATTATATTATAATTTATGATTTTGTTTTTTGAACTTTATCATACCCGGGATGTCTACTAGACTCTGGTTTGGACAGATTTAAGTGAGTTATTCCTAAGAATTACAGGCCTACGATATAAAACGCCAAATTTCCATGCAAAATAATAGTACTGCTTTCAGCACCTAAAATCTGACAGAATCATACCGCCAGGGAGGTTAATTGTTCCAATTATTAAAGACCTGTACCCAAAATATGGTTCACTGTAGGGATATCCACTCATTGTTTGGATGACTCTGGATTTTGTAAACATTTTATATTGTACTTGTTCTTGTATTCAAGATTGTATTCCTTTTCTTTGTGAAAATTTCAATAAAAACATTGAAACGAAAAATAAAGAAAAAATGAATATAAAAAAAATGAACTAGAATGAAAAATGAGATTGGGATGGAATAAAAGATTACCAATTTGAGAGAAAACAATTCAAGTGCAACTTAATATTCAACCCAAAAGGACTCAAAGTACCCAAACGATGGATCCACTGCGTTTCGTTTTGGGAAATGGCCCTTTTTAAGTTTCCTACTCTGTCTATACCACAGAACGTCAAACCACTTTGATCCATCGCATGATGAAGTCTAAAGTGGTTGGACAGACTGTGGTGCTTATAGCCTTTCTTTTTATTGTTCACATTTTCTCAGAGTCTAACTCCCAACTTCCTGCTGGTTCTACTCACATACTGGAGCCCACAAGGATGGGCTAAAAGATAAGTAACATGCGTGGTCCCACAGGTAATCAACTTTTTTATCCACTGGGACTCACTCCGTGAGTGAGATGTGAAATGTGTCCTCCTTGATCTAAATTTGGAGGTCCTGCAAATCACACATCTCCCACAGCTAAAAAACCCACTTGGTCCAAGAACGTACAAACCTTTTTAAGGACATCCACTGTATATGGGGATAATTTTAAATGTAAGGTTGGAGGCTTGGTGTAAATGAACTCCGGCCTATCAGGTAAAAGCTTCTTTCAGGTCGGCACGATCCCATGAGCCGTTGTAGCTGTATGTTGGCTCCTTTAAGCGGGATAGCAGGCACGCGTGCGCCCGCTGCACTGGGGGGGTGCTGATGCTCATGGCTGGCAGCCACGATGACCCCTGGCCACGCGCGATCGCGGGCACGAGAGGCAGAACAGGGACGTGTTTGTGTAAACACACAAATCCCTGCTCTGTGAGGAGAGGAGAGGTAGATCGTGAGTTCCTACCAGCTAGGAACCACGATCTGTCATCTCCTATAGTCAGTCCCCTCCCCCCACAGTTAGAACACACACAAAAAATAATAATAATAATAAAAATGCCATAAATCTATCCCCTATTTTGAAGACGCTGTAACTTTTGCGCAAACCAATCAATATACGCTTATTGCGATTTTTATTACCAAAAATATGTAGAAGAATACAGATCAGCCTAAACTGAGGAAAAAATTTGCAATTTTTTTTTTAAAATGGGGATATTTATTATAGCAAAAAGTACAAATTATTGTGTTTTTTTTTTCAAAATTGACGCTCTTTTTTTGTTTATAGTGCAAAAAATAAAAACCGCAGAGATGATCAAATACCACCAAAAAAAAGCTCTATTTGTGGTAAAAAAAGGACGTCAATTATGTTTGGGTACAACGTCGCACGACCGCGCAATTGTCAGTTAAATCGACGCAGTGCCGTATCGCAAAAAAATGCCTGGTCATTGAGCAGCCAAATCTTAAAGTGGTTAAATCAACATGCTTTAATAATATGGGCCAATGTTTAGTAATTTTCTCTATCTGTTTATGCTGACGAGTAAAGCCTGTCATAAAGGCTACTCCAAAATCCTTTGTACTGGTTTCCCTCTTTTTAAATAAATTTTCTCTCTTCATATCTCCCACCTTTTTCTTAGTATTCTCTAAATCTTTTAGAAAATAGCCTAGACTATTTCCCTGAATCTATCTACCAAAATTCCCACCTGTACTTCATAGTCATCTTTTCTATCACAGTTCCGTCTTACTCTCATTAGTTGACTTTTAGGAACGGTACTCAACCATCTGGGATGGTGGCAACTTCCCAATGGGATATACCCATTCCTGTCAACTTCTTTAAAGTAGGTTTTAGTAAATAACCGTTGATTGCTCTTGAATACTACAAGACCCAAAAAATTGATGCACTGCTGATCAAATGTTGCTGTCATTCATTTTTATGAAGAAGACAGCAAACTAGAAGAAGCAAAAAAGCTTGAGAAGGCCTCCTAGAATTTAGGCACTACGTGATAGAGCTTGATGGCAGAGGTTTTAACATGCTCCATATCCCATGAATGACTTATTTCCCCAAGCCTTCTGAAACATTACAAATGAAAAATTCAGCTTCATTGTCTAAGACCCAGTTCTCTCTGATAGATTCATTATTTCTAGAAAAGTTTACATAAGTCTGGGTAATGTATTGCTGTTAATGTTTCTTGAAGAACTGAGTAGGCATTTTTCTGTGACAGGAACAAAATTATGTGCTATGCACTGATGCAACTTGTATGCTGCCCCTGTCTGGTGGTACATTGTATTGACATGTGGCACAGCGGCAATTTTTAAAAACTGGAGAAGGGGCTGTTGTATATAAAGTGTCAATGTGGAAGTGTGAGAGAGCAACCTTGTAAGAGCAGATATCACGTTGATTCTCTGTTCATGGAGGGACCCCAGATTGGTTGTTTCCCTCAAAGTGGGATACTATAGACCAGTGTTTCTCAACTCCAGTCCTCAAGGCGCCCCAACAGGTCTTGTTTTCAGGCTGTCCATTATTTTGTACAGGTGATTTGATCAGTTTCACTGCCTTAGTAATAACCACAGCTGTTTCATCTGAGGAAAAACCTGAAAACATGACCTGTTGGGGTGCCTTGAGGACTGGAGTTGAGCAACACTGCTATAGAAAGATGTGGAGGGACCTCTAGAATGGTTGGTTTCTTCAAATTGCGAGACTGTGAAAAGTTGTGGAGGGACCTCTAGAGTGATGGTTTCCCTCAAAGCGTGATACTAAAGCCCTGTAGACACGGCTGGTTTTCCCAGCAAGAAAACTGCTGGGAGAGCTTTTTGCCGTGAAAACCGGGCGTGTGTATGCTCCCTCGCCGGGAAAACTGCCAGGAATCCCGGCGGGGAAAATAGAGAACCTGCTCTCTATTATCCCTGCGGGATTCCCAGCGTTTTTTTTTTCTGCAAGATTTACTAATACTCTATGGGAAACACTGTGAGGCAGTGCCCATAGAGCATACACACGGCCGGGATTCCCGGCCAAAGCTCCATGGCAGTTTTCCTGCCGGGTTCTCGGCTTTCCCCTCGGTATTCACGGCGGACTTTTTTCCGCCGTGAAAACCGAGCTTGTGTACAGAGCTTTAGAATTTTGTGTAGGGACTTCTAGAAAAGCTGCTTCCCTCAAATTGTGATACTACAGAAAGATTTGGAAGGACCTCTAGAATAGCTGGCTTGCTAAAACTGTCATACTGTGGAAATTTGTGGAGGGACCTCTAGAGTGACTGTTTCCCTCAAAGTGTGATACTGAAGTAAGTGAGACACCCTGAAACTATGGTATTGCTAAAAATACATATTAACTCTACTGAGTGTTTTTGCTGTCAAGATAATTTCCTAACAAAAAAACTCTTGTCTAGCTAGAGAGTCACAGAACAGGTCTTAGAAGTACTAGATCTGGAACTTTGACTATAAAGATGGCCAATATACTGTAAAGTATTTAAATACCTCACGACGTGGCTCTTTTGAGCCGGGAATGAATTTCTAAATTAAATTGCATTATAGTATACATATTCTATGGTTTACATTGCACTCACTTTTCTAACACAGCACAAGGTAATGAAAAAAAAAAAACCTGTCAGAGAGCGCACTAGACTCTGTAAATACAATATAATACTGTGCACATTTTTACACAGCCCCCCACAGCTGAAAACATCCCCCTCATTTTCACAATGAAGCGTCCTCACTAATATCTCCTAATCATAACATGCAGCCAGCAAGGTCCATAACTGGTAATTACCATTCCAATCAGCAGCCCCCTCTGTCATTAATGCATCCAGCTGGGAAAATATACTCGCCACTTAAAAGCCAGCACTCTCTTCTCTCGCTCAGCGCTGCCCTCCAACAAAGGGGTAGTGGAGAGAAGGGATGAGGAGGTGGCAGGGAGGTGAACATCTGTATGTGTCAGCATGCCGATGATGGGGATCTGCTGTGTAAATGGCATTTGCAACTGCTATTACAACTCTATCAAGCAGCTGCCTGGAAGACAACAATACAATTGTAGAGATTGAGAATAGTAAACTGTAACTTGCAAAGCAATTGATCACTTCATAAAAAGAAAATCGGTATACTTTTAAAAAAATGTACAAGGCTTTTGTTGTGATTTTTGAAATAGTGAGAAAATGCTGTTTCTGGGAAGAGTGGGGGTGCTGGACAGAGAAGATGAAATGGATCTGAACAGACAGAGCTCAGAAAGGGTCAGAAGTAATTATTTTAAAAGCATGCCCTGCATGGATGTATTACAATCTCTTCTTTCCCTGTGTTCCAGTGAGTAGTTTGATTACTTTTACAAACAAAATGATAATAGGAGGAACATGGTGGGACAAAGACAAAAATACCATGTGAGTCTTTTTATCAACTCATCCTTCTTGTGTTTGCAGTAATGATAATATGTTATATTTTACAGGTAAGCAATGGGAACACAGTTCACAAAAACATAACTAAAAGAGCTTACAATCTGTCAGGAATTAGACAAAATCTACCCCTACCCCTCCACTGTGCAAGGGCTAACTGCTCATTCAGTCTAGGTTTGCAGGAATAAGGAATAATACTTACCGGTACCTTATTCCTTGCTCCAGCATGGTCCCTCCAGCTGTGACTGGCCCCACAATGCCTCCTCTCTAAGGCACTCTCAGCCGTGGTTGCACTCCTGCCTCCTCCACGTACAAAACAGGGTTAATGATCCTACATTGTACATGATGACGCAGAGGGACTGGAGCCATCTGGAGCAGGAGTTAGGTAATGCCTGGTACTTGAAAAATTACTCATGCCCCTTAAAATGTTCCATATTTTTGTCATGTTACAACCAAAAACGTAAATGTTTTTAATGGGATTTTATGTGATAGACCAATACAAAGTGGCACATAATTGTGAAGTAGAAGGAAAATGATGAATGGTTTTCAACATTTTTTTGCAAAAAAATATCAGTGTATGTGCATTTGTATTCAGCCGCCTTTACTCTGATTCCCCTAACTAAAATCTAGTAAAACCAATTGCCTTCAGAAGTCACCTAATTAGTAAACAGAGTCCACCTGTGTGTAATTAAATCTCAGTATAAATGCACCTGTTCTGTGAAGCCCTCAGAGGTTTGTTAGAGAACCTTAGTGAACAAACAGCATCATGAAGGCCAGGGAAGACAACAGACAGGTCAAGGATAAAGTTGTGGAGAAGTTTAAAGCAGGGCTAGGTTATAAAAAAAAATATCCCAAGCTTTGAACATCTCACGGAGCACTGTTCAATCCATCATCAGAAAATGGAAAGAGTATGGCACAACTGCAAACCTACTAAGACATGGCCATCCACCTAAACTGACAGGCCGGGCAAAAAGATCATTAATCAGAGAAGCAGCCAAGAGGCCCATGGTAACTCTGGAGGAGCTGCAGAGATCCACAGCTCAGGTGGGAGAATCTGTCCACAGGACAACTGTTAGTCGTACACTCCACAAATCTGGCCTTTGTGGAAAAGTGGCAAGAAGAAAGCCATTGTTGAAATAAAGCCATAAAAAGTCTTGTTTGCAGTTTGCGAGAAGCCATGTGGGGGACACAGCAAACATGTGGAAGAAGGTGCTCTGGTCATATGAGACCAAAATAAAACTTTTTGGCCTAAAAGCAAAATGCTATATGTGGCAGAAAACTAACACAGCACATCACCCTGAACACACCATCCCCACCGTGAATTTGCACCATGGTGTAGCTGTAATTGCAGCAAAAGGTGGTTTTACAGTATTGACTCGGGGACTGAATACAAATGCATGCCACACTTTTTAGATATTTATTTGTGTAGCGCCCTCCCCAATATTTGGGGGCGCTGTGTATATATTTAGGGGTAGTCTGAGCTACTAGTTTGGCTCAGATCAATTGATTATTCATTGTTGCTTCTGCTCTGGGTGTAATGCTGCCTGGCAGTGGTGTTCCCTGTTGCCCATAGGTGGCACTGTTACCACCGGCTCAGGTTGAACCACAGGGGGTATCACAACACCTTGGGTGTCCTCTTTCGGCAGCCGTGCAGTGGGCGTGGTCTACCCGCTGTGGATGCTGGGAGAGGGTACATAAGAGGCAGACGCCATTGGGGTTGGTTCATTCCTGGGGACCCATTGGTCCTGTGCATGCGCCTCGTGGCCCGTATGGCATGGGGCGCGTGTGTTCTGGTCCCGGGGACCTTCAGCCCGAGGCCACATCGCAGCTTGTAGGCCCAGCTCTGCTGGCTGAGGCCTATGTTTCAAGAAAAGGATCCCAAGCTACCCACCTACAAGAAGCCCACTGTTAGGAAAGGAGACCAGGGGAGGATCAGTCCCAGAGGAGACTAGCGACGGTACTGCTGTCTCGGGAAGAGGCCTGGAAACTCGCCTAAAGAGGGATCCATAATCAGAAGCCTGCATTACGCCAATCTTGCCGGTTCTCTTCATTATTGTCTGGCTGGGAGGATCGGGACTTTAATCCTGTGGCAGGGGATTTCCTGATCGTATCCATAATACAAAAAGAAAAGATTGATTTGTGCTGCATTCCGGCTGCTAGGACCACTAAACGGGACTATCCGGGTGAGCAATACCCACTCAGGCTTGAGTGGCGATGAGTGCTATTTTAGTGTTGCGTGCCTGAACCTTCCCCAGTGTGTTTCTCTCTCGTATCCTACTCTTCCTCTAAAGTTTCCTCAGCAAAAGAAAGATAAAGCCTAATGCCCCGTACACACGTTCCGATTATCGGATGATAAAAATCGCTTTCGGAGCGATCGTTCGATAATCTGATCGTTAGTACACAGCTTTCGACAGCCGATCACGACAGTCCGTCCAACCAAATCCGAAGGGGCAAACACGAAAACTTTGCTTGCACGACAGCCCGTCGTACGATAATCGTGTAATCAGTACAGTATTCGTCAGATAAAAATCGATCGACAAACACCATGCATGATCAGAAACACGAAAATAAACCAGAAGGACACATGGGTCACACGTTACGTTGCTACGCACACCGGAAGGTTTTTCCGGAATCGTACGACAAAAATCTAGCGCACATTTTCATTATTGGATTCGATAGTTGCTTAATGCAACTACAGTCGGACGATCTGTCGTACGATAATCTGATCGTGTGTACGGGGCATTACTGTTTGGGTTTTGCATTGTGTGGACATTGGCCTTTCTGAACACTCTTCTCACACCCTGACAACGGAAGCCATGGAGGTAATTCGCTGACCCAAAATATAACCAGCAGCTCCTGCGGGGGTAGTGCTACATTTGTAAAAAAAATTGAAAACCATTTATCAATTTCCTTTCACTTCACAATTATGTACCACTTTGTGTTGGTCTATCACATAAAATACATTTATTTTTGATTGTAACATGACAAAATGTGGAAAATTTCAAGGGGTATGAATACCCCTTTCAGTTCACTGTACATGGGCTGAAAAAAATAATCTGAAAAGGTAACTGTACTAACTTTGCAATGTTAGTAGATCAATCGCCCTGCTGTGCTTTTGTGTTCTGACAGGGGGGACCGCCCCCCACCAGAACACACCGGTCAGCACTCACAGCCATTGGCTGCAAGCACTGATTGGATACAGATCAACTACTGGATTTCCAGCCTATCTGTTTGAGAGAAGCTGGTCGTGAGAGCGGATTCTGTCGGATGAGGAGCGGAACACACGGGCCAAAAGTAGGCTGCTAACTGCCGAATCGACTGTTTTCGTATGTGTAATGTATATGTATTCATATACAAATGGTTTATTTCGTGTTTATTACGTGTTCCATAAATCTCTAGGAAATTTTCCACTGCAGTACTGCTCTTTGAACATTGCTGCTTTTCTCCTGGTAACAGATAACAAACGGAAGGGAACATGACCTGAGATCAACTGTCTACAGTACACTAGTGCAAGTGTAGCAAAATCCTAACATATGCACTGCCCAATCACTGCAGTCCACAATTGAATATCACACTGCCTTAGAGCGCTGCATAGTGCATGCTTGTATTCAAAACTGTATGAACACCCTACCGTCTACAACACATGGGGAGCAGCGGCTAATGCTAAAGTGTAAGGCTTCCTGCAATATTTACAGTGTGAATATACAAAGACTTGCTGGCAGAGAAAGAGTAGAAAATGACCCCCTACCCTGCTTTGTATTGCATTTGGTTATTAGCATTTGGTGAAGCTCTGATTAGCTCCTGAAAGGCCGCAGACACATTAAACATTAGCTGAGCTTGTAGGTGGAGTGAATGACGGGGTGGCATGAGGCAGGAGTAAACGCTGTTATTTTCTCTAATTGTTGTTTTTGCAGAAAGGTAATTAAAATTCCTTTTATTTCACACGTCAAGGACCGCAGCGGTAGAAGAGAATGAGGCTCCGTCAGACACAATGTGCTGCCCAGTGGGGGAGCCTGGAACAGTTTGCCAGGCAGTGCCCATCACCTCCGGCTCCATTGGTTTATGTACACACTTTTTTTTGGTCTGTTAAGCACGTTGTGAGGGAGGAAAAAAAAATGAAAAACTTTTTCTAAAAGTGAAAGGAGCAAATTAGGAAACTTTCCAGAAAGGATAGTGACAACATGGCTATGGAGGTCTCTCTCCAAGCCTGCATTAACTCCTATTTCCATAATCAATATTTGAGTGGCTTGTGTTGATCCCCAGGAGTAAAACAAAGACATTACAGGTTTTTCTACAGCTTTACAAAAGAGCAGCCAGTTCTTGTGCAAAGTGAATATCTATCAAACAGATTATTGATTCTGTTGTAGTTGATACTGGATAGTTTTTAACCAGAAATACCATTGCTTACCACAACACACTCGGCCAACAGATTAATGGATATAAACAATCCAGCCATAGGTGATGTAAAGGGTCAGCCCACCCAACAATAGGATTTTAAATCAGTGTAGATGTTTTTCCAGATCAAGTACTCATCATTAGATTTCTCTAGTGGACAGGGAATCCTATGTACCCACATTGCCTGATCCTCCCACCTCCCATATCCATTACAAGGAGTGATAAATACATTGTATTTATCATTCGTTTTGCAATGTATAGAGCAGGGGTATTGAATTAAAATTCATGGAGGTCCGATTAGTAAAATTTTCTTCCAGCCAAGGTCCGAATCGCAGTTTTGTGCGATTACTCAGATTCTTTACATCACAACCCAGGGGTGCAGGCACAACACACCATTTGTTTGAATGGGCTGCTGTGCCTGCGTATTCTGCTGGGAAAAGGTCCTAGCATCTTTTTAAAAATGCAGCCGCATAGAAACTGCATGATGCGTTTGTACCATGCAATTTCCATGTGCGGGAAATTGAACCTTGCATTTCAGTGCATTTAAGAGTCAATGGTACCCCTACACATTTTCTGTGCAGCACCCCATTTTGTGCGCAGCTGCTTGTCCCTTTCACATCTTCCCCACCACAGCCCTGCTACCCTTCACATATCACCCCACACAGTATTGCCCCCTTTCACATATCACCCCACACCGTATTGCCCCCCTTCACATATCACCCCACACAGTATTGCCCCTTCACATATCACCCCACACAGTATTGCCCCCCTCACATATCACCCCACACAGTATTGCCCCCCTCACATATCACCCCACACAGTATTGCCCCCTTCACATATCCCCCCACACAGTATTGCCCCATCACATATCCCCCTACACAATATTGCCCCATCACATATCCCCCCCACAGAATTGCCCCATCACATATCCCCCCACACAGTATTGCCCCATCACATATCCCCCACACAGTAATGCCCCATCACATATCCCCCACACAGTAATGCCCCATCACATATCCCCCACACAGTAATGCCCCATCACTTATCCCCCACACAGTATTGCCCCCTTTACATGACCCCCATCACATATCCCCCCGCACAGTATTGCCACATCACATATCACCCCCACACAGTATTGCCCCCTTTACATGATCCCCATCACATATCCCCCGCACATAATATTGGCACATCACATATCCCCCCACACAGTATTCCCCCATCACATATCCCCCCACACAGTATTGCCCCATCACATATCCCCCCACATAGTATTGCCCCCTTTACATGACCCCCCCCACACACACACAGCACTGCCCCCGCTACCCATCCTTCACATTTCCATATATTATCCTCCCTTCCCTCTCCACTGCTACCTTTCACAGAACGGAGAGCAGGAGGCGGGACAATCGTGAACTGAAGGCACAGCAGCACTGGGCGGGGCACGGTAGCTGCCGGGTTGACTTTTCGGCGAACTGGTGATTGGCTGCTAGGACCGCCTCCTAGCAGCCAATCACCTCCCGATTAACATGACAGGTAGCTACCTCTCTGGACCCGCCCCCAGTCCAGAATTGTCCCGCCTCCCGCCGTCTGATCCTGTACTCTGCTAATGAGAGCGGAGGAGGTTGGGGACAAAAAGCGGCGACTAAATGGCGCGATCACCGCGGTCCAGAAAGAGCAGCAGCTCAGGCCGGACGCGGACCGCCATTTAGTGACGCCCAGTATAGAGTATAGCAGGAGTATTAAGATTTGTCCTGCTGCATAATGAGAAATGAGATTCCATATGTGGATACAATGCTGACAAGGCTGAAAAAAAAAAAACACTTTCTTTCTAAAAGCCTGTGGGTGATTATGTTCATGACCACCAGCATCTACCAAAAACTTCTGGGTGGATGTTGTTTCGGTGTTGATGGAACAACACAAAGGCAGAGAATGTTACCACTTTAATTAAACCCTGTTGGAAACAGATTAGCAAACATCTATTTAATTACTGTATATACTCAAGTATAAGCCGAGTTTTTCAGCACATTTTTTTGTGCTGAAAATGCCCCCCTCGGCTTATACTCGAGTCACCTTTTTGCGCCTGATCTCCCGGTTTTGGGTATCCAGTACCGGCCGGCCATAGGTCTCCTAGACCAGACACTTGGCACACATGTAGCCCCACTTTTTCTCTACAAGTGTGCAAAGTTTGTTGTCCGGGGAACCTACGGCCAGGGAGCAACGATTTTTCAAAATCGGGCATCCCTTCCGTAGACTCCAATGTTAAACTGTAATTTCTCTGGTGAATTTGGGGACCCGGAACCGGCCGGTTATAGGTCCCCTGGACCCGGAACTTGGTACACATGTAGCCCCATTTCTCCTCTACAAGTGTACAAAGTTTGTTGCCTGGAGGACCTACGGCCAGGGAGCACCGATTTTTCAAAGTCGGGCAACCCCTCATAGACTCCAATGTTAAACTGTAATTTCTCTGGTGAATTTGGGGACCTGGAACCGGCCGGTTATAGGTCCCCTGGACCCAGAACTTAGTACACATGTAGCCCCATTTCTCCTCTATAAGTGTACAAAGATTGTTGCACGGGGGACCTACGGCTTGGGGAGCACCAATTTTTCAAAGCCAGGCACCCCTTCCATAGACTCCCATGTTAAACGTCAGTCTAGTCACACAGCGCAGGAGATCAGTTAGGGAGATTGGGCACAGTGAGGCATGGGCACAGTGAGGCATGGGCACAGTGAGGCATGCACATGGACACACTGAGGCAAAGTGAGGCACAGTGAGGCATGCAGATGGACACCCTAGGCTTATACTCGAGTCAATAAGTTTTGCCATTTTTTTGTGGTAAAATTAGGTGCCTCGGCTTATATTCGGGTCGGCTTATACTCGAGTATATACGGTATATCCTGATAATTTAAAATGATATTAAAGGTCCTTTTTATTAAAAAAAATAACATAGTGTCATACTTTTCTGCTCTGTGCAGTGGTTTTGTGCAGAGCAGCCCCGATTCTCTTCTTCTGGGGTCCCTCGCCGGCCGCTCCTGGCTCCTCCTCTTCGGCGATTGACCTAATAGGAAGCCGATTCCTATGGAGGCACTTGTGCGGGCTCGCTCCCCAGTCGCCTTGTTTGCATCCACTAACCCAGACCAGGTGGCTCGGCCCCGCCCGCCCGAGCGGGAGCCAAGCAGCCCAGAGAGGATGGACAGGGCCGGGAGAGCCTCAGCTCTCATGCACAGCGCTGGATCGTTAATGGGCTCAGGTAAGTATAAGGGAGGGTGGGGAGGAGAGTTCTGTTACACAGAAGGTTTTTGACCTTAATGCATAGAATGCATTCGTTTCAAAAACTTTTAGGCTTTAGAATCACTTTAAAGTACAGTTATGCTTATATTGTAGGCAGTGGCAGCTGGTGGAATATTTTTTTTGGGGGGAGGCAAACAATGCACCCACAGACTCTGGCTCTAATCACGTGCTTCAAAAAAAAAAAAAAACCCCATTGGAATCCATGCGTCTGGTGCCCCGCATGTAAATTAGGGGGGCAGCACCCCTGCGCCCTGCAATATGTGCCACCACTCATTGTAGGTTGTCCTACCCCTACCCCCTGCCAGTCTAATACTCACCTGAACCAACCCACGAAGACACAGAGCAAATTGTTAAAATCTTCAGAGCTGGGCCAGCATATGCACGTGTATTCTCTATTTAAACTGACCCTAAACAATATCCTTATTCTCCAAAAATAATCCATACACACTGCTACTTAATGGCCTTGTAATCAATTTTTCATTAAATTGCTTCTTCCTGTGTCTCCTTGTAATGTCCCCTGTGAGCTCCCAAACCTTTTCTCTCTACCCCTCCCCAGCTTTCATTTGTTTGGAACAAGCATAGCAAACACTTGTGGTTACGTACACTGCTCTATGCACACTACAAATGCCTAGTCTATCTTGGAAACAAACAGGAGAGGGTGGCTACGTTCCTACATACAGTGGGACCATGGAGAATGAACAAAGTCACCCTCTAGCAGGAAGTTAGGTCACAGTAGTGAAAAAAAAAAAGAAATTTGGAAATTTAAAGGAGGCTGAGAGCAACAGAAAGCACTTTTTTTGAGTTAGGCCCTTTTCACACGGGACGGATCCGCGAGGATCCGCCCGGTGAACCTCCGCTTGGTCAGCGGGGATCGCTCCGCTGATCCCCGCTGAGCCGGCGGATGACAGGGTGGTCCCCGAACTCTGTGCAGGGACCGCCCCTGTCAGATCTCTGCTCTCCCCTATGGGGGGATCGGATGAACACGGATCGTCTGTCCGTGTTCATCCGATCCGCTCTGCAGACGGATAGAAAACTTGGATTTTCCTCCGTCTGCAGAAACAGGGGAATTGCGGACCCGGAGGAGATCGGGTGTCAGCGGATGAACATCCGCTGACACCCGCGATCTCATAGGGACCAACGTATGTCCCTTTTTCATCCGTAAACGGACGGATGAAAAAGCGGACCTACGGTCCCCGCTAGTGTGAAAGGGGCCTTAATGGTTTTTGTTAAAACCAGAGATTAGTATCAATTTATTTCTACGGAGAGTTTGTAATTCTTGTTCTGGCAGAATACAAATTCACTAAAGGACTGAATAGAGGTTGCACAATGCATGTGCAAGCTTGGCTTAGAAGATTTTGAAAGGAGGCTCTGCAGCTTTGTGCGTGATATGGTGCTGGATCAGGGACAGGTGAGTATAATACTGACAGGGGACTGGGAACAGGACATTTAGCAATATAAAATTGTTATGAAAATAGTTATCCCCTGAAAATCCTTCATGAATGCTTTACATGAAATTAGGTTTACATGATTTAGGAGAGGTTTTTGTGTAGAAAGAATCCCGTACTTTCCCGTCATGCATATTAACATTGAAGACTTTCATTTACTGAAATAATAGGCCCCATGAGACTAACATCTTGATGGCTTTTCATTTCTAATATTGTTATGGTACTGATGGCCGATTGTTTCAAGGCTAGCACAAGGATCAATAGAAATCTATACATTATCTAATTTGTTCAAACCAATTTCATAAAGCTGCACGTCTGATGCCTGAGCTTCTTGCATTAACCTCTGTACAGACAGAATGGCCACCCATAATCCCAAGCAGCTAAAAATATAAGGTGATCTGTGTGTGTTTTATTCACATCCTACACTGACGGAATTGTATAACGATACTCTGGTCACTGGCAGCAATATCCATCACTGCTGAAGATGATTAGCAGAACATTGCTCACAGCTGAATAACAATGAAATCCACTGGAACCCTACACAAAATACATTCATCTCCTGTAATAAGACATATTACATACATTTTTAAACATAACTTTTCTCATCATTCATAATGTCTAAAGTGACAGCTCTCATCTAGACTTGGTGATCTGCTCCTATACATCTCAATTTGTAATTACGGGTAACATGAACCAGGGTATATATGATAAGCATTTTTTTTTTTTTTTTGAGGGAATGTATAGTGGTTTTGTAAGAAATTTGTTTCTTTTGATTATTATGGTCAGAATTAAAAAAAAAATAAGATAAACAGCAATCTTGTACTCACTGTAAGATCCTTTTCTTCGAGTTCATTGAGGGACACAAGGTTCAGAGACATTTGGGTAATACTGCTACCTACAGGAGGATTTGGACATTGGCAAACAAGAAAAAAAACAAAAACAATGACGAGCCTGGTATAAACCCTCTCACTCCCAGCATGCCTCAGTTTTGTAACAAAGCAGTGCTGACAGTAATGCCACGTACACACGATCGTTTTTTCTGATGAAAAAAGACTGATGGACTTTTTTCATTGGACAAACCGATCGTGTGTGGGCCCCATCTGTCTTTTTTCCATCGGTATAAAAAAATAGAACATGTTTTAAATTTTACCAATCGAAAAAAAAAACGATAGCAAATTCCGATCGTCTGCGGGGAACTCCATCAGAGAAAAAACCCACGCATGCTCAGAATCAAGTTGACGCATGCTCAGAAGCATTGAACTTCATTTTTCTCGGCTCTACGGAGTGTTTTACGTCACGGCGTTTGGGACGGTAGGATTTTTGACTGATGGTGTGTAGGCAAGACTGATGGATGTCAGCTTCATCGGATTTCCGTAGGAAAAATCCATCAGATTTTATTCCATCGGAAATCCGATTGTGTGTACAGGGCATAAGACCAAAAACAGAGTGGTGGGACCTGTGTCCCTTAATGAAGTACAAGAAAAGGATTTTTATAGTGAATACAAACATCATTTCTACTTTTTTGTTAATTTTAGGACACAACCAACAGCTGTCCAACTGTGAGGTGTAAAAACACAGGACAAAAAATGCTAACAGGTCCAACTATAAACAAAAGGGGAACTGCCTGCATCTCAAAGATCCACCTGCAGGACTTTACTCCTGGAGCTGGCATCAGATGAGGCCTAAATAGTCACCTGGTAGGAACATGGGAACAAAGATTAGGTGGCAGCCTTGAAAAGCTTGAAAACAGTTGATTGTAGGCGGAAAAAAAAAGGAAACACTGACAGATCTAGGAGAGTACATCGTGACACCAAAGGGTTAAACACAATCCTTAAGACCATGAGATTGAATGAAAAAAGTAAAAATGGCTTGTACAACAGTCAATTGTTTCTCAGTACAGAAAAAATTTCCATCCTCCCTGGAAACTAGCAAATATATGCTGGAAGTGGAAAGGGTTATACCTGTTTTTTGTTTGTCAGTATCCAAATCCTCCTATAGGCAGCAGTATAACCCAAATATCTCAAAATCCTATGTCCCTCAATGAACAAACACAATTCTTTATAGTATATTAAATATTGTTTTTTTTTGTTATTATTATTATTTAGTCTTCCATCCAGCAAAACGGTGGTGCTCTAGTTTCCTCTTCACGCCATGATTATTTTTCAGCTATGCTGAAAGAATCCCATTATTTACAGAACAGGAATAGGTTATCACAGCAGTGACTCATCCTCTCTCAGATAACTCATTTGGAGGTTTCAACTAGAGGACAATGAAAAATGCAGTGAAAACTTATTTGCTGTGCTGTCTCTTTATATAAGCCATAGTGCTCTGGGAACTCCTTGTCATATATTTAATGTTTTCAACAAATATAAGGTAGCGCTGAATTGAAAAGTGCATAATTCAATAATAATGTGCAAAAACAAAATAAAAATATAACATTCAATCTACAATTCATATAAGGAAGGGATAGATATAAAGTGCAATTTGTGCATAAACTGATACATCAAATGTACAGTTCATCCATGTAGTAAATAGACATAGATGGCGCTATGTCAAATATTGCAGTCCAGTGTAAAATGAGCATATACCATAGATTCAATGTCCATATGTTCAAAGTATAAGTGCTAATGCACATATATATATATATAGGAAGGCCAGTATGCTGGCCTGAAATTATGGGAGGAGTTCGAGGGGTACTTAAGCAGACCGTCCACCATCGTCAGTGTCGGCTCTAGTGCGCGGTATTCGTCGTCATCAGCCGACGCCATACGACTCGCAACATCCGTGTAGTCGCTTTCGTCCCTTCCAGCTTCGCTCGCAGTTGATCATATCCCCGCTCGCTGTCGCAGGTAGGACCGGCCGTTACCATTCGTACGAATCGTACCGCCGGTACACGTTTTCTTCTTTTACAAGTCACACGGTTTATAACCCCGTGTTTTCCGTCTGCATCGTATGTTTACCGGCTAGTCCAGTTGTCTTTCGAACCCTGTCGCACGCACGTTACCACCGGTAACGGCCCGCCTAGACACTACGTCTCACAGAGCTGTTGTACGAATTACTCGCAGCTCGCAAGTCTCTTACCTCAAGTCGCACATCCGATACCCAGTCGTCGGACTGGTATCCCACACTGCACTTCCTTATCCCTAGTCACTGATGCCCTACACCTCCTACGATACTCTCCCTTCACCTTACTGATGCCCCACACCTCCTACTACTCACACCATACACCGAACAGTCCGGTCCGGCTCTGGTCGCTAACAATCAGCACTACAGGCCGGACCCTCGGCAATCACAAGCCCCTTCAACTTCGAAACACCGAACAGCCGTCCGAGTCCAGCCGTATCTCCGGCACTACGATTCGGACCCGGCAATTCAAACCCCCTCCTTGCACCCGTTATCAGCCTGAATACAGGCACAGCATTGGCTTAGAGATTCGGATCTCTGGCATCCACGTTTGTTCCGAGCACAGTCGCACCACCGGCTCATCGGCTCGGATCTACAAACATCAAACTTCTAAACCATCCGAATTCAGTTGTAGCATCGGCTCAAACTTTCGGACCTATGGCATTCCCAAGCGATCCGAGTCCAGTCGCAGCACCGGCTCGTCCGACTCGGATCTTTAGCAACAAACCATTCTATCCGATTAAAACGCAGTCATAGCATCGCCTTGACGTTCGGTCCTCTGGCATCTACGAACGATCCGAGCACAGTCGCACCACCGGCTCATCGGCTCGGATCTACAAACATCAAACTGATCCGAATTCAGTCGTAGCATCGGCTCAAACTTTCGGATCTATGGCATTTACACTCGTTCCGAGTCCAGTCGCATCACCGGCTCAATTGACTCAGATCTCTAGCAACAAACCCTCCTATCCGATCCGAACCCAGTCGTAGCATCGGCTCAAAGGTTCGGATCCTCCGCTAACATGACCGATCCGAGCACAGTCGCACCACCGGCTCATCGGTTCGGATCTACAAACATCAAACTTAGAACTGATCAGACCCAACCAACCGATCCGAACCCAGTCGTAGCATCGGCTCAAAGGTGCGGATCCTCCGCTAACACGACCGACCCGAGCATAGTCGCACCACCGGCTCAAACGGTTGGATCCGCAGCATCAAACTTTCTAATCCATCCGAATCCAGTCGTAACGTCGGCTCTAAGATTCGGATCCTTTTCAAACACTATCAATTCTAGCACAGTCGCACCTCCAGCGCAGCAACTCAGCTTCCCAGCACTACAGACCCATCCTAAACTATCCGAACTTAGTCGTAGCTGCAGCTCAGACGTTCAGTTCATTGGCCATTCGAAGTTCTAGTACATTACCGGTCGCATTAGCGGCGCCTCACGCTTGAATCATTCCCCGAAAAAATAAAATAATAATAATAATAATAATAATAATAAAAAAATAAAAAAAAACATTGATAATAAATAAATGAATAAATAAATAACAATAGTCGAATGTAAATAAATTAATAGTAATAAAATGCGACTTTTTCTTCATGCATTACATACACACCTTACTTTAATTACTCCAGGTTCATCACGAACGGTCATCCCTACATACTCACAATTCACAAACTTTCCTTCTTTCGCCTCTCAGCAAGGCTACTTTCCCTCGCAATCGCTGCGAGCATACGACAAGTGGTTCAAATCAGCCACTCATCATCTCCAGTAGCAACACGGCTACTCACCTTTTCTCTGTCGCTTTCCCCACGCAGGTCAGTGTCACAGGTTTCGGGTCGACCCATGTCTCAACCTCGACCAGACTTAAACTACTAGCGCACAAGTCAGGTGCGTCAGTGCAAGGCCCCCCCTTGCTTTCTCCTCGCACTCTTTCACGACATATGTTTCTTCACATACACAATTTGACCGCTCGTGAGGCGTTAGTAACTGTCACATACTTCTGTGCACTACACTCTGTTTTCGAAGAGCGATCCGAGATCCTTCACCACACAGACAAGGTTGCCTAACATCCGCCTTGCTGGCAGTGCGAGGGTTAGCAGACCGACCACACGTCAACCACTACAGATCAAAACATTCTTACTTAGCATACCAGACTTCAGCCACTCACCCCAGCACGCCCTGGGGGCTCTGGTTCATTAGTCTGTGCCGAGCACAGATGGCACCTGAGCTATCGGTTATCTAGCCAGTCACCTCCTGGCTCACCTCAGTTGCCTCGCATTCTTTTGAGTTTTCCAAATTTCACTCAACCGCGCTCGTACGCAAACTAATCTGTCATCTACGCCTATCGCTCCTTGCCCTGTCCTCACTGCTCTCCTTCTTCCTCCCCGTTTTCTTAAACCCTTCTATCCCCTCCAAACCTCGCAAACTTACTCTAAACATATGCATTCCCCTCCTTTTAGCCGACGCCATGCCGCGAGCCGGCAGCAAACTTTTGCCTCACCATCACCCTTCGCGGGTCCGGCGGTCGGCAATACACAGTCCCCCAGACCTTGGAACACCCCCAGGCCACGGCCGAACTACGACGTATGGGCATCCCCTACCTGGCCTCAGCCAGGAAAGCCATGCTTAGGCTGCTGTTTCCACCACCAGCGGCAGCCTTACCAGACACACAAGCTCCATCGCAGTCGATATCCTCTGCAATTATCCAGCTGCACGCCTTGGCGACCACACTGGCAACTGCAGTCACCGATGTCCAGGCTAGAGTAAGGGGCCCTGGAAACACGACCAGCCACGCCCCCCTTAGCCCCAGTCTCCACCGGCTGGCACAGTGCCAGCTAACACCAACTGGAGCACTATTGACACAGAACCATTCTACCGCCACTTCACGACCTTCGCTCCCCACTCTGTACAATCTGTCAATCTGCCACTCTCACGATTAATTGGTGCTCCGAGCATAGATTATCAGCAAGCCACACAGTCCTCCCAGTCGGGCACACTAGGACGTCTAACTTGTGCACCAGGGGGGCGCAGCCATCTCCAACAACTTTCTAGGGTTGATTTTACCCACACTGCAAACCTCTGCACATCTGTCTCCTACTCCAGACGGCTCCCCTCGTAGTACCTGCGGCACCGAGCAGCAGAGCCCAGCTTGTCTAGGCCGCACGCATGTCGGGCGGCTTGGCTTCTCTCCTCACATCCAACTCCCCCTCTAGCAGCCTTTCTAGGGCAGGAGTTCACTACAGGGTTCCACACCGGACTCACATTACCCGACTCTACCCATGGAAAAAAAAAAACACGCTCTCAGTAGCCCCGACGTAGAAGTTATCAGCACTCCGCTTCAGATCAAAATGGACTGGGGGCATGCGATCAGCCCCTCCCCTCTTTTCGCAGTCACCGTTCACAGTACAGAGAGTCAGTCTTCGATCTTGTCGAGGGCAAGTTTTCTTATAAACTTGATTAGTCTACTACTTATCCACGCCTCATTCTTCTAACGTACCCAGTTAAACTCCCTCATACCCTCACAGGAGTTCTCACTAAATACTAAACCCCCAGGAGTCCTAGGAATTCTAAAAGAGGTCTCTTAAATCAATATGCCCGTAACTGAGGAAAACGTAGGAAGCCCGGCTTAGCTCATCTCCTTCCGGACATCATCCTAGACAAACGCGCCATGCAGGCCAGCCCACCTCTCGGTAGTTTGACCCGCAACAGGACTGTCGCCCATACATTACCGTCACGCCAGGGTGCACCAAACACACAGCTACTATCCCTACTGGGCATGCTCAACTTCACGATGAGGTTCATTCCTCAAGGGCGATCCTTTATCTCACGCTTCTTAGTGTTCCTCTCCCAGGCACAAGACCCTGACCAAGTCATTAAGCTAGGCGCAGCCGCTATAGCGGATCTGGCCATCTGGGCCCATTTCCTCGAGAACTAGCATAGTAGACCCACGTTCATCCCATCAGCATCCCTTCGTCACCACAGATAGTCAAGGACATAGCAGCTTCCACAAGCTTCATTGCAATTTTTGACCATCATTGGTTCGCGGGTCCGTGGCCGTCAGAGATACTCACAAATCCGCGTTTAGTCAGTCCTCCTCTCTATTCGAGATCTACCCCATAGTTGCAGCGGCTCAAGTATGGGGCCGCACCTGGGCAGGACAGGCCGCCACGTTCGCCACAGAAAACCAGGCCACAGTCGTTAAAAGAGGCTGGTCAAAATCACTGGCCACCACGGCCTCCCTACGCAGGCTGTTGCTACTGTCCCTACAACATCAGTTCAGTATCCCCAGGGTCCACAACCCCCGGTAAATCCAATACCTCGGCCGACGCACGTTCCCGCCTAACTATGCCTCATCCTTTCACCAGAGCCCGGAGCCGACCATGTCCGGCATCCCACGTTAGTCGCAACCAACTCTGCAACGAGATAGCACCTCCTTGGTGCTACCTCCCTCATCGATGTGTTCTATTCTTCCAATACACTAAAGGCCTACCATACTGCCTGGAAGACCGGCTGGTTCCTAGCCGCTAACCCCGGGGCTGTTCCGCAAACTCAGACATATCTGGCCTTCGTTTCCTACTGTCACACAATACCATCAGACTCTATTCAGCCGGCATCCAGCATTTATCTCTCTACTAGACCCTACCAAACCTTCCCTGTTCGCCGCTCATGCGGTCAAAACCATACCACGTGGCATCCACAGGCAGCAACCACACTGGTACCTAACGCTTACCAGTGACCAACGCCGTATTCCAGGACATGTCTGCTATGCTTCCACGTTCCCCCTTCGGTGATGACCCAGCCTGGTAGTTCGAGCAGCCATTACCTAGCCTTTCCCGGTTTTCTGTGGCCCAGCGAATTCACTGTCACGAACCCGAATACCAAGTACTACGCAGGCACCACCTGACTCACCACCTAGAGTCGTTTCATCTTACACCCCACGGTGTCGGGAAACGCTACAATCTGGTCCCAGAGTAGACGTCAAACTTTCCAGACGCACAACGCCCGGTGCCCTATGGCCGTTCTAAAGCAATTGGTATACTCTACTGCCCGACCTATCAGAGGACAGCCTCTACTACGTTTCCCAACTGAACCCCTAAGCAAGTACCAGTTCATTAGTTAAGTCAGAACGCTCCCATGCATCTTAGGCCTTAAACCCAGGTAGTTACTCAGGACATTCTTTCGCATGGGAGCAGCCTTAGCCGCATCGCGTAACAGAGTTCCAGACCACGCAATCAGGATGATGGGCAGGTGGAAGTCCACGCGTTTCGCCAGATACGTCCCCAATCCTCAAACGGATCGCCACGAGTCTCCAACAGACTCGCTCTGTTGTTATTGCCTTGTACAGTAAAACAATTCCTTCTCTAACCAAGTGTATTTTTGGCCCCTTCTCTTGGCATACCGTCCAACAGGCCAGGCCACACTTCAGGTCTTATCTGTGTTGTTAGTCTTGTGATGTGTTTATGTGATCCATATCTCTTCGGACTGAGGGCTCCGAGCATAAATAGGAAGGCCAGTATGCTGGCCTGAAATTATGGGAGGAGTTCGAGGGGTACTTAAGCAGACCGTCCACCATCGTCAGTGTCGGCTCTAGTGCGTGGTACCCACCCACCCATACCCCTTTTTAGGGCACTTCCCTTCAAACAATTCTCAACAGAATTATTCATTACTTCTATCTTGGGTATGTCCCCTTCTCTTGGCATACCGTCCAACAGGCCAGGCCACACTTCAGGTCTTATCTGTGTTGTTAGTCTTGTGATGTGTTTATGTGATCCATATCTCTTCGGACTGAGGGCTCCGACCATAAATGTATATATACATTCAAAAGGTGAACAGTAATAAAAGTCCAGGTAAGAAGAAAGCAGAGCGTGCATCCCAAGCTGGAAATCAAAGGGTCTTCTGTATGTTTCCACCACATGCGCAGGAAAGAGATCTAAAGCCGCTTACCAGAACATCATGACCATTTCGTTCTGAATGGTCATATTGCGCATGAGATCAATTGCAAGTGGGGAAAGGGAAGTGACCGGCCGCTCCAGATAGGTGTGCTTGGCTGATCAATCTCCTCCTGAAGACCACGGGTGCTGGCAATGCATATAGCAAAAAAACAAAAAGGATGTTTGGACAGCCGAACTCCAGGAAAAAATTCCTTAAATGTCCTTTATTGGTAAAAATGGAATACACTACAATCCACAGCAAACAGAAAATCGGGACACACAGCTGACGTTTCGCACTGGTACTCAGTGCTTACTCAAGCAATTGCAAGTGCTTCTCACAGGAGCTGTAAGTGGTCAGCGTCACAAGCTCCGCAAGCAGCTCAGAATCTCTCCTCACCCAGAAAGTGACATATACAAAAGAAAGGGTCCGCACATAGTGTAAAACTGTCACAGATATTATTCATTTAAATCCAGTATTGCACTTACATACAAAATCTTCATCAAGCGAGTATCAAACAAGCATCGGCTGGCAACTATGCAGAGAGGGCTAGTCAAGCATGCTGACTTCTGTGGTGTAGCCTAAACCACGAATGTCAGCACGCTTGACTAACCCTCTCTGCATAGTTGCCAGCCGATGCTTGTTTGATACAATATGACTTGTAGATTGTATGTTATATTTTTCTTTTGTTTTTGCACATTGCACATTTTTGCACATTGTTATTGACTTCACTTTTGAATTCAGTGCTACCTTATGTTTGTTGAATACACAAGAGGTCTTTGCTTTACCGGGACATTAGGTTAGCAGCGGGTTCCTTTATTAATACATTTTTCTTGGTGGTGAGCGCAGTTTTGTTGTTCTATTTTTATATATTTAATGTTTACTTGCAAAAAAAAAAAAAAGGTAAATATAAAAAAAAAAATGGAAGTTCTGCCAAAACCTAGTGCTAAACCTACTCTCAGCCACACTCTAAACCTAATCTATCTAACCCTGTATAGAAGAGATCGCCATACTTCTTTATTCTGCAGCCAGTCAGCCTGGTCCCCTGCTGAGCTGTCAGCGGTGGCTTCGGTGTATAGGCCTGTGCAGGAGAGACAGTCGACAATGGAAGCCCCCTAGTAACTCTATGGGTGACGTCACTTCCCAGACATGTCACAGCCGCTGTCGCCTTTCTCTATGTACACAGCAGCTTCCACTGGAGACTAGACCAGATCGGCTTCATAAAAGGTAAGCATGGCGATTTATTTCTATACAGGGTTAGATAGATTAGGTTTAGACAATGGCTAAAGCCTCGTACGCACGATCGGATTATCCAATGGGAATTGTGTGATGACAGGTTTTTGTCGGATAATCCGACCGTTTGTATGCTCCATCGGACAATTGTTGTCAGATTTTCGGCCAACAAATGTGGGATAGCATGCTTTAAAATTGTCTGCCAACAAATGTGTGTTGTCAGATTATAAGATCGTGTGTACACAAGACTATCGGACAAAACTCCAAAGTACAAGCACGCATGCTCAGAAGCAATGCTCACCATAACACAACATTAGCAGAAGTTGCTCAAAGGGTGGCGCTAAAGAGCTGAAAAACCACATCGTTTTGTGTTTGTTGGCCCGACAATTCTTTGCCGATTGTATGCAATACAAGTTCCTGGCCAACGCCCTTTGGACAAAAGTCCTACGCTTTGTCCGCAGAAAATCCGATTGTGTGTATGAGGCTTTAGAGTAGGTTTAGAGTTAGAATGGAACTTTTGACTGAATTTCCACTTTAAGTTAAACTGACCCCAAACATTTATAGTTTCCTTTTAATATAAAAAAATATATAATCATGACAAGAAAACTGAATGATATATGGGCTGGAAACAATTAGAAAAGTGACCCGTAGAGAAAACAAAATCATATACTGGACTGCAAATTGTAAACAGATCAATATTTGATCTCAATGGCAAATAGCATCCCGTAACAGGAACACTCACCACAGTGCTTGTAGACTGTATGGTATTTGCACAAATTAAGAGGAAAGAGCAGAAAATACATTAGTACATCAGTGAGTGGCTCTCAATAAATGACCAGAAACAACCATGCGTTCTAGCATCAGTCACTGCTTGAGTGGGTATCATGAGGTGAGACTGGAAATCAATGCCTCCCCTGATGGAGATCACAGCAGAATACAGACCTCTCCATAGAATAGGCTCCTGCCAGGCAAGGAAGTGCTGTTTTCCTACCTCCTCTATTATGTGATTGATCACATGACTGAAAAAGGGAAGAAGGAAAGTTTCACTTCCCACATGGTGCCTATTCTAAGATGATGTCTGAAAAGTATGTGCATGGGAGTCTCTGCACACAGCCCCCTCTGTCCCCAGCTGCCTTCACAGCCATTAGTCTCTTGCATTGCTCCCCAGCCCACTTGGGACCTAGAATGACCCCCTTTGCAGGTGCAACACCACAAAGTAGCCTAGGAGGGAAAAGGGTATTAATCCAGTCTTGGTGATAGGTGCAGAAAAGAAAGAAATTCACTTGATTCCCCCATAAACAAACAAAAAAAGTGTTCATGCGGGAATCCCATCTGCCAAACCATTTTATTCTCCAAGTGGGGGGGGGGGGGCGGAAGAAGCCATCCCAGCCAGGAGAAGACAGTGATTATTGCTAGCAGCTTTACCAGCCGCTAGTGATAATTTCACGTAAAATCCGGCAGGCTTGTTGTATCCAAGTTGATCCATCAATCAAATTGGTACATTGGGCCTACCCATACATGGTTCGAATCTCGGCCGGTACCTGCTGAACCGGACAAAATTCAAAGCGTGTATGGCGGCTTTAGTGTAATCCTGGAGGTGGGCTTTAAAAAGAGAATCTTCTTCACAACACTGCAAACTTGATTTACATGAGACTGATTTGTTTATAGGCAATTATTTTATTTATTGTACATAACCATACTTTATGTACCAAACATTGTAAAGATGACGACCAGCGGCAAAGGTTAGATACTATTGTATAGGATCAACTGGACCAGTAAAACCATGAAAATAATCGTTCACTGGAAGATATGGGTGAACATGTAGAGGTATGCAAAATGCAGCAAATACTGTATTTACTAGGCTACTTTCACACTGCAGCGCCCGGCTGTTAGCGTTAAAGCCCCGCTAGTTTTTGCGGTGCTTTAGCGGTGCTTTTCGACTGCTATTAGTGTCCAAAGAAGGGGTTAAAAGCGTCTGTTTTGCAGCGCTTCCAAAAAGCGCTTTTCAGGTGCTTTTGGAAGCGCTGCCCATTCATTTCAATGAACAGGGCGTTTTGGAAGCGCTGTATACATCGCTCCCAACCCGCCTCAAAGAGGCTGCTTGCAGGACTTTTCCTAACATCCCGCAAGCGCACCGCCCCAGTGTGAAAATTCACACTGAAATGAATGGGAGGCAGTTTTCAGGCGTTATTTAGAGGCTATTTCTAGCGCTAAAACGCCTGAAAACCGCCTCAGTGTGAAACTGGCCTTAAAGAAAGGAAAGATAATAAAGACAGTCCCTGAGCTGCTACTCTATGCACATTTGTACAGTGTAAAAAGGGTGTTTTGTTCAGTTATACAGTTCCTTGGGAGAAAATGTCACTTGCCGTCTCAAATGATAGATTTACAATGATGGAATTTAAAATTTTACATCTTAGTCGTGTTCTGAGTCTTAAAATGTACCTTTTCAAGCTCCAACCTTATAAATTCTACATCTAAATCATAAAATTTATGTAAATTTGCGTGCAAGTGTTTTTTCCTGCAATATTTTTTAATAGCAAGAATGAATTTGTTCATTTAAAAAGAGAGAGTGAATGGATTAGCATGCAATCCTAAATTTTAATTGATATACCCTTCCATTGTAATTTAAAATATACTTGTATACAACACCAGTACATATTAGCTCACAACGTGCAGGAGCACAATCCACAAACTATTGGTAAACATTATATGGTCAGGGAACTTACATTTTACTTTATTCCCTACATCCATAAAGGTGTACCTTTTGAAAATTGCTAATAGATTCCTTCAACCCCCAACATCTACTCCAAACTGTATGTAAAAGCAAAGCTATTTTTTGTTTTAGAGTAGGAAAGAGTTGAAAACACTATAAGGGAAAGCAACAAATAGCGATGCAAGCATAATACTTGCACCACCCTTCTAAACTTAGAAACGAGAGTAGATCCTGCTCCAAGTAGGTATAAAACCTAGACGTGGGCACTCTCAAGAGAGAGGAGGAGCCAGGAGTGCCGGCGGGGGACCCAAGAATAGTAGGTTTGGGGCTGCTCTGTGCAATTTCATTGCACAGAGAAAGTAAGTATAAACCTGTTATAAAAAATAAAAAAATTACCATTTACAATCACTTTAACAAAATTGATGAGTTCTCTGTTTTATCGTGTGTGTTTGACCGAGCTGCATGCTCCAGATTTCTCTGCCTATCCCGCGACATACTCAGCTGAGATCAGGAGGGAGGAGGAGGGTGGTACAGGATCTGCTTCACAGCCCTTATGCCAGGTCCGACGGGGCAGGTGTCGGTGGCAGTTTTCTGTATTGACAACTGCCTCGTTCCCTTAGTTAATTTGCAGCAGACCCAGCGCCAGTTTCTATATCACTCTGAAATTGAAAAAGGTGTGGGTGATGCAGAGAGATCTAATATAGGTTTATCTGCTTAGTTAAAGGGACACTAATGATTCCCGGTAAAAAAAATGGAATGGAGAAGAGGACGTCGGGGGCGAGCGCAGCTGGTGAACGGGCTCAGGTAAGTAAAACGGGGGGGGGGGGCTGGGGGGGCCGTCATTGCCAGGTTTTTTTTCACCTTAATACATAGGATGCATTAAGGTGAAAAAAACGAACCTTTACAACCCCTTTAATGTTGTGTAGCAAGGTCGTGCATTTGAACGTATCTTAACAGACTGCAATTTGTGTCTAATTATGAACTTGGCTCCCTCTGGTGTCCCTTTGCATGATGTTATTGCAGATTGTTTGTTTCAATAATGTCAAGGATAAAGCATGATGGGCATTGTAGTACAAGAGACAGAGACTCTATTGGCGTGGGCTGTATTAAGACTACAATATCCACAATGCCACTGTGCTACGTGAAAACAGCCTGTTGGGAGAACTGATTTAAGGGAGAGGCGGGGCCTCAGCTCGCTCTCTCGGGATGCCACCTTCAACAGGCAAGAGGCCTACTGTGAGCGCGCCTAGGCCGGAGAAGCCTGGGCCTAAAGTTACCAAGAGGAAAGATCGCCTGACGGAGTGAACAGCCTCGCTGATCGAGCCAGAGAGGGACCGATCTACACTTCACAGCATCCGGAGTCACCTATCCACCGTCACCTTGTGAGCGGCTGCGCGGAGGACCAGTGGCCTCGAGTTACGGAAAGACTGAGCCAAGGAGAAGTTCCTGACGGAGTGTACCGGTGAGGTGAGGCGAGGCAAGGCCTCATCTGGTGAGAGGGCACCTGCCTATCGACATAGATAACTGGGTCACAGGAAAGTGGTGTCCATAGTTCCACATGTACTTGCTGGCATCTGCACCTGAGAGTGATACAGTGGTTGGAGAGAACTAGTGTTTATTCTACCACTACCTCAGCTGCATCAAGTGATTATTATTTATTTTCCCCTTTTTATTGGAATACAAATAGATAAGTGCACTAACAAAGCTAGCAGAAGACTAACTGACATTTAAAGGAACAGTCAGCAGCTTGCCTTATTTTCAGAAGTTCTGCTACGGGACACGCACCAGTTAAGCTGTCCGCTAGGGGGAGCCATATAGCTTATGAACTCATGTGTTGATATGACTGCTTGTATCACAGTTACTGTTCTGCTGTTTTAGTGAGTTGTGTGGGACTTGGTGGAGAGGTATCCCAGTGCAGGCATCATTGTAGTGGGAGATTCCTCCACCATATAAACACTCAAGTCTGACCCCCAGGTCATGTTAATTAATTGGGTCTTTTGTACAACAAAATTGTGAACCTGTTATACCCCATTGACTTTCATAGGGATCTGTGTGTGGTCAAGGGTTATCTGTGTAACCACTGTTTCATTTCCTTGCTAAGTAAACATCTTACTTTTGGTTAAGCTACATCCTGTGTGGGATTCTGTCTGTTGCAGCTGTGAGGCAGGTGACCAGCACCAAGGTAACGATATTTAAAATATATATTCATTACTGTATGGTATTATTGTTCCCTACTGTCATTGGGTTCCACAATCACATTATCACCCAGTTGTGCCAAGGGAGGGTTCGAGCCAAACTTCCGGGGGGTTGATAGGCAGAGCGTAGACCCAAAACTAACCAGCAGCTCCAACGGGGGTAGTGCTACAGTTGCATGCACCACAAATTCCAGTTTTCGAGTTTTCGGAGCCATTATAATTGCACAGGAACATTCAGTAATTTTGCAGTATGAGGTCATGTCTGTGTCCTGCGGAGGAGATTTCCTTCTACTTTAACCAAAGGAAACCCTTCCCCAGTGTATCAAAGGCTAAAAAAAAAAAAAATGGCCTTTATATTATAAGTCTCTTTCTTTCCTATAAGGAACAAATTCATGGGAAAGAATGTGAGTCTATGCTGCTCCTCTAAAGTCTTTGACTACAGCTGCCTGCCTCGTGCTGCTCTGTCCCTCTCTTGTTAGTTAATTACCACTAATGGAAGGAAAGGGATTGCTGGCAGACTGCCAGGGAAATCAGTGGCAAGTTGGGAAAAGTTTCATAAATTTAGTGTAAGTATCAATTTCAGGACTTGCTGTCAGGGGAGGAGTATACGTATGTAGATGTTGTTTGAAGGACAAATGCAAAAGAAGAAAAGAAATTGCACACTCAGAGAAGGGAGTTACTGCCAGAACTTAGTGGGGGCAGACAGGAGGGAGAGTCATTTCCTATCAGACATTCAGATCTTTTATTAGATTTATAACATTGTACTATGGTTGTGTCTGGATGAAAGATAAGAGCAAGATAGAACTCTGCACCCTGGGATAAAATCTGTATTTTTCCACATTATACCACATTAATTCGTGCACGGCAGCTACATACCAAGGGCTCAGAAAACTAGCTTTTTCTGGTTGATGCTGAACAATAACAATCCTATCATGAACAAGAAAATTGACTGTATATATCACGCAGCAAATGTAATGTAACAGTTATGGATACATCTAAAGCTATCAACATCTATAAGCAGTGGGGTAGCATACCACTGGCTATTTAAAATGAACACAGCTTTACACCTTAAAGTGGTACTAAAACCTAAATGTGTTGTATCTGGAGTGTACTATATACAGAGTGCAAAGTTCAGGAGTGTGCTACATACAGAGTGCAAAGTTCAGGAGTGTGCTACATACAGAGTGCAAAGTTCAGGAGTGTGCTACATACAGAGTGCAAAGTTCAGGAGTGTGCTACGTAGAGTGCAGGGTCCAGGAGTACATTAACCTCCCTGGCGGTATGATTATGTCAGATTTTTGATGCTGAAAGCGGTACAATTATTTTGCACGGAAATTTGGCGTTTTATATTGTAGGCCTGTAATTCTTAGAAATAACTCACTTAAATCTGTCCAAACCAGAGTCTAGTAGACATCCCGGGTATGATAAAGTTTGAAACACAAAAATCATAAATTATAATATAATAAATAACTATAAATAATTATAACAAATAATAATATAATAATAATAAAAATTATTCAATAATGTAATCAAATCAAAAACACTGAAATTTGCTCAGTTGCAGAATTGTCGCTGTCATTAGATTTAGCGTTTGATGACGAATTTCCCCACAAATCGCTATCGCTCATTTCTGCAAGTGATTCTAATTTATCATCACAGTTTTCTAGCTGGTCTAAAACCACTTTTGACATAAAGGGACACTTTTTGGTTGCTATGGACAATCTCCAGTTTCCAGGTAGAAAAAACTGTATTTATAATATAAAAGTGCATGCAGGACACTGGACAGACCACTAGGGACAAAGGGGATGTGTAATTTTTTTATACAGTACTGTAATCAGTAAGATTACAGTGTACTGTAAGTGTAGTGGGATGCCCCTTTGTCCAGATTTTGGTGCAGGTCCCTTTAACTCAACTCCCCACAATCCTCTGAGCTCCTGGACACGTTTGGGGGATATAAATGTCAGCTCCACCCAGCTTCCTGTGCTCAGAGAGATTCTGCCTGATGGGACAGCAGTGACTGGGCAAGTGAGCTGTTCCCAGGTGCTGGGTCCTCCCCTGTTAAGTCTGGTGTGCGGGCCGCTAGCAGTGAGCACAAGAGCACGCAGCATCTTTCCAAGCCCCAGTCACTGGAGAGGACTCTGTTACAGTCCATTTGCAGAAGCTGTCCATGAAGTGGGTTGGCCTTATCTGCAGCCACCAGAATCTCCTGACTGAAGCAAGTAGAAAGCTGTGCCAGCGTGAAGTGTGTGAAGTGTGTGCCACAGGAGGTCCACTCAGCTCACAGTCTGTTGAACGAACGATTACTATCTTGGACACGTGAGATTTCCTTAGCTCTCTATTCTATCTGTAGATTGAACTCAGAACACGCTGCTGTCACCTAGTGGACATTAGTTGAACGGCAGTATAATTGTTATATCCTCTTTCTTTATGGTTCATATTAATGTTCTGTACTATATACCCGTGTTTACATGATCTCCGGTACAATTTATGTTGAAGTTCATTGTTAAGTAAAGCAGAAATTGCACATTACCACTGGTCTGATCATTTGGCTGAAACCGTTACACAACACTTGTATACTGTGTTTTTACTTTTTTGAATTTGGCGCCGATCTCCGCCCCCTGTGCGCCGCAACGTCGCAGGGAACGGAGCTCGGCGGTACTCGGGCACTGTGTAAATCGAGCGAGGAGACAGCTCACACACACAGCGCTGAGACATTGCAGGATTCAGGGAACAAGGTAAGTAACTCTCCCTGTATCCTGCGATGCAGCCCGAGTCTGGCTCGGGGTTACCGCTAATGGTACTGAAATTCTACCCCGAGCCAGACTCTGGAATACCAGGGAGGTTAAGTACAGAGTGCAGGGTTCAAAGGTGCAAAGCTGCCCATGGAAACACAGAAGGCTTCTGTGTTTACAATTAACAGTGGTGAACAGGAGCGGAGAGTGAGAGACGTTGATAGCGCAATGGAGTTCTGCTACATTGTAAAACTGGGTGCGAGGGCCACATAACAAGGCCTGGCAGGCAGGCAGGCCAGATTCATGTGTGCCTTAATGCATTCTCTGCATTAAGGTAAAAAACACCCCTCTACCTGTCCTACCGTCCTCCATCCCCAAGCACTTACCTAGCTCTACAGCATAGGTGTTCAACCTGTGGCCCTCCAGCTATTGCAGAACTACAAGTCCCATCATTCCTTTGCCTTTGGGAGTCATGCTTGTAACTGTCAGTCTTGCAAAGTCTCATGGGACTTGTAGTTCAGCAACAGCTGGAGGGCCACAGGTTGAGCTCCCGTGCTCTACAGTATGTCACTGCAGCAGCTCTGTCTCCAGCTCCAGCACAGCTCTCATCATTTCCTGCTTTCACAGGAGAAACTGAGGGCAGCAAAACCATAGGCTTCCACTGCCATCACTCAAACTCCTGCAAGGAGGCAACGGGCTGTGCTTTACTGGTGCTATGTGTGTCTATGGATGCACACAGGCTGGCTAGGGACCCAACGGTATCATGCACATGCAGGTGCCTCATTAGCACTAGCTTGCTACAGGTGGCACCCAAAGGAGGGATTGCCAGAAGCGGTGTTACCCCCACCGCAAAATGGTTTGTCCACAACTGGCTTGAAATGGTGTCACAACAGGACGTATGAGCCAGCGGGAAGAACCACATTCAGCATGTGTTATACACCTGAAAATGTGGAACATCTGCAGTTGCCAGGGAGCAACAAAGCAGCAGCCTCCGGAAAAGTGAGTATAGAGCCTGTTCTTTACCAGCCTATGGATTGTGTCAATGTGACAGAAAAAGTCAAGTTCTCAATATTACTTTAGCTAGCTCTCTGTATTTCTGGATCTACTGAATGTTTACGTCTACTTTTTTGTATTATGTGTTCATCTTGAATTGACCGCATGTGACAGCATTACAGTTACCTGGATATTATCACGAAAGGTGTTTTATTTATTTTTAAATAAAGGTGTGATATACTGTATGTTGTTCTTTTATCACTGTTTTGCTGCTTTTTTGGAGGATCCTTATCACTGCACACCATTTCAAAACCTTGTAATTATGTGATCCACAAACATTTTATTACTGCGCCTAATGAAATGTGAAGTACCATCATCCAGTGAGCTGTCACTTCTCAAACCACAGTATTTATAAAGCACAAGTCCAATTTCTCTGCCACTATATCTCTGGAATATTGGAGCATGTGCTGGCATCAGAGATCAATGTGTTTGCTTTAAATACATGACACTAATTACACCAGACTGTAGGCCCCACTTCTTCTATAACCACATTATTTTGTTTTTGGCTTTGCAATCGCTTAATTACCATATCTGGCAAGAATCAAATGAAGAAATCATCCCCTTTCCATTAAAGCAAGAATTGAATAAGTCTGCAGTAAATACTTTTTTTTGCTGCTTTCTGATCTTCTGGCGGGTGGGTCATACTAGCTTAAAGTGACATTAAAAAATTTCCTTAATCTCCCCAAAAATTTCCAAACATATCCAGCTGCTTGCACAATGTGGGACACACTTCATTACAGATAAGTTAGCTCATTAAAGCCATAGGGAGTGTTCATTTATTTATTTTTTTATCATGGCTAAACCTTAGCTTTTATAGACTATAGTGAGGATCACACTACACAGAGGGAGCTTAAGGAGGCCACATATATTTTGCAAAGGTTGTGCAACTAAAACCTCTGTTTTTAATGCAAACTCTAAGACAGTGCAATTCGTTTTGCCGGCTAGCTGGTAAGTTTTCTGGGAACATTTTGTTATTTGCTCTGTACAATACCCTTCCATGTGCTCCTTACCATAGGCGTGCGCAGGGGGTGTGCCAGGTGTGCCGATTACCCCTACTGCCCGGTGCTCCCCCCCCCCCCCCGGCTTCCCTCCTCTCCCTCCGGCTGCTGCAGGGGATGTTTCAGGATAGAGAGTGAGGGAAAGCACTAATCAATATGTAATTTACCGGCCCCTTCGTTTTTTTTAAGTGAACACACTTACTCACTGTGTTCAATCATTACTGAGGCATAGTAAACAGTGTTTAATATGCTTCAGTTTGTGAATGAACAGGAAGCTGCTCAGCACAGAGCACTTCTCATTCATTCTCTGCCCCGTGCAGCTGACGCTGCAGAGAAAGGCACATGTGTTTGCGCTTTAAAAGTGCACATCCTGATGCAGTAAGCTGCGCACACCTATGCTTCTTACTCTAAAAGTTATAAATTAGGGTCCTTATCCCTTTTGTATAGCTTGCTGAAAATTTTCTTAACCTGAGAAAAGAAAACAATGCAGCCAGCACATCTAAGGATCAGTAAGGTGCAATTGTTTACATTTTTGTTTTTGGGTTTACTTATCTTTTTAGCAGCAATCACGTTCCATAATATGCATACAGATGACTACTACAAGGAGCATTTACAAATATCTACCTAAAGTGTATGTATGAACTTCTCCTATTTGCTCCATTTTGATCTGGCAAATATACCATTTAAGGTGTTTTTTTTTAATCTGCACAATACATGCAAAAATATACCTGTTGATCTTGCCAGAAATCTTGCAAGCTTACAATATCCTGTGCTCTTTGTCCTGCACTCTTATCAGTTACATTTTCCCCATCTATCCCTGTGGACTATAAAAAACATTCTCCCCATATAATGGAGAAGGCGTTCTGTAATCATGTCCTAAGGTGTAACGCTGCTTCTCCATAGATACATTATGGTGGACAAAAAGTGTGTTACTGACATTATCACTATCAAAAATCCTGAAAAAGAATCCACTACTGTAAAGCAAGTAAAATTTTGAAAATTGTGTAGAACTTAAAAATCACCCACTTCAATTTAAGCCTATGCACTTTCTTAAAGTGGAACTGTACTCTCTCAATCAACACTATTTGAATCCTTATGCTGCAGTGCTAGCATTAGTAAATAGACAGGAAATCATATCATATTTACTTGTTTTAAACTTCTATTTTGTTCTAAATTTTTTCAGTCACTTTCTGGTTTCCAGGTCTAGGAAAACATCCCAGGAATCTTCAGGAGGGGAGGAGGAGTTTTCTCAGCGAAGCACAATCTCCTGTACCCGTACCTGAGCTAAGGGCAGATTGATTCCAGGAAGTAAATGCTACATGGATCATCTGCCCTTACTCAAGATGGCCACGGCCAGAAATGCTAGAAGATGTTTTTCAAAGTGATTTCTCAACAAAATAAAGAATGGATGGATGGTTGAGTTTGAATAATAAAAATTAACTAAATAGCGTTTTTGGTTTGTGGCACTAAAATGCAGTGTAGTTGCACTTTAATATTTTTTCTCCCTGTAAGTAATCAAAAACAACACACTACTGGGTTGACTTACTAAAGGAGTATATATTTGTTCTTGCTCTAGCTCAGTGAAGCTGTATGTACTTCAATCATCCAATCCCGCATAATGGAAATTAAACATTTCTAAATGGTGCTTAAAGTAAATGCAGGCTAATATTGAGGAATTAGCCAAATACCGTATATACTCGAGTATAAGCCGAGTTTTTCAGCACATTTTTTTGTGCTGAAAATGCCCCCCTCGGCTTATACTCGAGTCTGTGTCCATCTCCACTTTTGTGCGCCTGATCCTGGCCAGCCGTATTGGACTTGACACACATGTAGCCCCACTCTTCCTCTACAAGTGTGCACAGTTTGTTGTCCGGGAGACCTACGGCCGGTGAGCACCGATTTTTCAAACCCGGGCACCCCTTCCATAGACTCCCATGTTAAACAGTAATTTCTCTGGTGATTTTGGGGACCCGGTACCGGCCGGCCCTAGGTCCCATGGACCCCAAACTTGGCACACATGTAGCCTTACCCTTCCTCTATAGGTGTGCAAAGCTTGTTGTCCAGGGGACCTACGGCCGGGGAGCACTGATTTTTCAAAGCCAGGCACCCCTTCCATAGACTCCCATGTTAAACGTCAGTCTAGTCACACAGTGCAGGAGATCAGGTAGGGAGATTGGGCACAGTGAGGCATGGGCACAGTGAGGCATGGACACAGTGAGGCATGGGCATAGTAAGGCACAGTGAGGCATGCACATGGACACAGTGAGGCAAACTGAGGCACAGTGAGGCATGCAGATGGACACCCTAGGCTTTTACTCGAGTCAATAAGTTTTCCCAGTTTTTTGTGGTAAAATTAGGTGCCTCGGCTTATACTCGAGTATATATGGTATTTCTTTAGTAAATCACTCCCTTTATGTTGTAGCACAGTAACTCATATTGATATTTACTAAGCCCTTAGGCCCTAAAAGCAGTTTCTTTGTAAAATTACAGAAATTGTGGACCAGTACCACTATAGAAGTAATATGGCTTGCATAAAAAAAGAGTGACTTTTTCCATTACCTGAAATTTGGTGCAGATGCCCACTCTAGTGCCAGGCAAGCAAGTCCTACTGCAGCATATACCAGCAGGAAGAAAATGGTCGCAATTGCAGCAATGGTGTTTAGTTTTCCTGCAAACAGCACCATCTGCAAGACAACATAAAATGATTACAGAATACTGTCAATGCTATAAACAATTTCAAAATAGATTATTTTATTGGAAGAACACATATTAATTATAATTTCCCCTGAGGACTTGGATTGGCATTAAAACCAGAAGTATATCCTAGATTTTCAAGCAATGGTGGCAGTAAACTGGCATGTTTAAATACAATTTGAGAAAGGTGATTGCACACAATATATCAATGTCTGTGTTGTAAGCCATGGCATATTGATGATATAATATCTAAGTGCTACAGTAAATGTAATAATTTTATATACACCAGTAAGCCCTTGGAATTTGATGGTGAAGACAGTACACAGTGGTAATTCTTAACTCTGTTTCTGGGATGACAGTTTTTGAACTAATTAGAGTCCAATGCCAGAAAAGTTTTGATAGACTGTAACTTATGCGTACAACAAAAGGAAAAAATAACCAAGTGTTTCTAGCCTATAGATTATAAAAGTAACAAGGAATCATTAAGTCCAAATGTCTGGTTTTGCTTTACTGTTTTCCTCTTATGTCTTATGTAGGAAGTGTTTTTCGTCCTATGGGCAGATACAGGATCAGACTTATAATTCCTCTATCACTAGACCACCTTCCTAACCCAACTTGATTGGCTAACCTTAGCCCAAACTAAGATAAGCCATGAAAAGCACACAAGGACTAGGGGAAGAGAAGATGAACTGAACTACAGCATCAGTACAGTACACTTATAACTGCCAACTATGGAAGTAGAGTAACATACAGTAGGTGCCGCCGATATTGTGTCAATATCGCCACTTCTAGCGGCGAGATTGACACCCTATGAGCTCCGTCGTGAGAGCCAGCGCCGAGCTGTCTCATCATCGGGAAAGGAAAAATGTTCCTTTCACGATGAGCGACACGCATTGCCGATAGACGGGGATCCGACGTGTATTCCCGCCAATACCAGGCACTGCGTTTGGTATGAATCCTGAGCGGGAACTCCACGCCAATTTTTAAAGAAAAAAACCGGCGTGGGTTCCCCCTCCAGGAGCATACCAGGCCCTTGGGTCTGGTCTGGATTTGAAGGGGAACCCTACGCCTAAAAAATGGCGTGGGGGTCCCCCTCAAAATCCAAACCAGACCCTTATCCGAGCACGCAACCTGGCAGGCCGCAGGGGAAGAGGGGGGACGAGAGCGGCCCCCCTCCCTCCTGAACCGTACCAGGCCGCATGCCCTCAACATGGGGGGTTTGGTGCTCTGGGGCAGGGGGGCGACCTGCGGCCCCCCCACCCCAGAGCACCCTGCCCCATGTTGATGAGGACAGGACCTCTTCCCGACAACCCTGGCCGTTGGTTGTCGGGGTCTGCGGGCAGGGGGCTTATCGGAATCCGGGAGCCCCCTTTAATAAGGGGGCCCCCAGGTCCCGGCCCCACCACCCTATGTGAATGAGTACATCGTACCCCTACCCATTCACCTGGTGAAAAAAAATGGCAATAAAAACACAACACAGTTTTTAAAAGTATTTTATTGCACAGCTCCGGGGGTCTCTTCCGTCTTCGGGGATCTCCGGTGTCGTCACCGCGCTCTCCGGTTCTTTCTTCTGCCGGGCCACCGCTATCTTCTTCCAGCTCTTTTGCTAGCGGGGCCCGGTCTTCTCCGTCGCCTTCTTCTTCTCCCGCTCTCCGGTTCTTCTCCCGCTCTCCGGTTCTTTCTTCCGCCGGACCTCCACTATCTTCTTGCAGCTCTTTTGCTAGCGGAGGCCCGGTCTTCCCCGTCGTCTCGTCCGGCTCTCCGCTGTCCTTCTGCCGGCCCCTCCACTACCTTCTTGTAGCTCTTTTGCTAGTGGAGGGGCCAGTCTTCCCGTCGCCGTCTTCTTCTCTCTTCTCCTCCTCGATGTTGACACGTCGCTTCCTCCCGCTCTAATGCTGGGTGTTGCGGTGCGCGCCGATTGATATAGGCTTCTCATGACGTCACGGTCACATGCTCCCATGACGTCACAGTCACATGCTCTGGGGCCACCGGATGGTTTAGGGACAGAACACCATTTTCCCAATAAAATCACACGGATGGTTTAGGGACAGAACACCATTTTCCCAATAAAATCACACGGATGGTTTAGGGTCAATGGGACCCAGCCAGACAGTAATATTTGTGGGTGTGTGCTTCCCTTAGAAACCCTGCCATTGTAGGCCATGGTCTAATATTGGCTATACAGAAATCCATCTTTATAAATAATAGAAATGATTTACAAAGGGTCCAGAGAGCCTCCAAGGACTTGTATTATGTTTGGTATTTACAAAATGTTATCTTTGTAAACATTACTTATTTTTTAGGAAGGGAGGGGAGTAACTAGACCTTAAATTGTAAATAGGCTTTATGCTCAAACCCACTTTTCCTCCACCCTCACCCTCACTCCCATCCTGAAGCACCCATTATACTTACCTTTTCCCTGCAGTCTTCTGTCTGGTCCTGTGATGTCACAGGTTCATGATCCACTGGTGGCCGTGGGTGGTCCTTTCTCCTAGACAAGGCACTGGTTACATAATAACGTGTGAGGAAAAGTACCCCCAAGAAAGCGTGTTATACACATGAAGTGGATTGGACTATGCTGGGCATAATTTAGGATGACTCGCGCTGGATCGGCGAGCAGCAGGTTTTTGGGAAACCGCACCAGAGTGAAGGTTAAGTATTGCAGCCAGAGCTGCTTTACAATTTTAAATGTGCTATGCCATCGACTACAACATTTTTTTCTTTTAGAAATGAAGAGTTTGGCTAAACCTAAGTAGCCAAAATCATATATTTTATTTTACTTTTCATTATAGTTTCTGAGGAGGCTTGCTTGAAAGGTAAATTTTGTTTAACCCAGTTTAATCTTTAAGATATTATTAAACTTTTTTTTTTTTTTTTTATACCTTGAACACAACATTACAATTTAATACAAAAAAAGTTTAATAATATCTTAAAGATTAAACTGGGTTAAACAAAATTTACCTTTTTTATTTAATATTACCCTGCTATTAGGTCTATAAGGGTGGCCCTAGATTGCCTTAGGCCCCTTTCACACTAGCGGACTGTATGTCCGCTTTTTCATCCATCCGTTTATGGATGAAAAAGGGACATACATTGGTCCCTATGAGATCGCGGGTGTCAGCGGATGAACATCCGCTGACACCCGATCTCCTCCGTGTCCGCAATTCCCCGATTCTGCAGACGGAGAGAAATCCTACTTTTCTATCCGTCTGCAGAGCGGATCGGATGAACACGGACAGACGGTCCGTGTTCATCCGATTTCCCCCATAGGGGAGAGCGGAGATCTGACAGGGCGGTGCCTGCACAGTGTGCGGGGACCGCCCTGTCATCCGCCGGCTCAGCGGGGATCAGCGGAGCGATCCCCGCTGAGCAAGCAGAGGTTCACGGGGCCGATCCTCGCGGATCCGTTCCGTGTGAAAGGGGCCTTATGCAAGCAATGCTGTTCAAACCTAAACAGAGGCCTCCAAACTTTCTAAACAAAGGGCCATGTTTACTGTCCTTTAGGCTTTAGGGGGGGGGGCATGGAGTGGCCAGTGGAAGCAGAAAATGCCCCAGCATCAGTGGGAGTAAAAATTACATAGTGCTTGTAGTCAGTAGAAGGGGGAATAGTGCCCCATCATTGGTATTAGTAGGAGGAATTGTGCCTAATTGTTAATATTAGTTGGAGGAATTATGACTCATTGCTGGCGTCAGTGGGAGGAATAGTTTTCCATCATTGGTGTCAATGGAAGGACGAATGCCCTTAAAAGGAGGAATAGTGCCCTATCATTGGTATTAGTAGAAGGAATAGTGCCCCGCCGTTGGCATTAGTTGGAGGAATAGTGCCTAATTGTTTATATCAGTAGGAGGAATTATGCCCCATAGCTGGTGTCAGTGGGAGGAATAGGATCCAATCATTGGTGTCAATGGAAAGAAAAAGCCCCATTGTTGGTGCCAGTGAGAGGAATGGTTCCCCACTGTTGGTGTCAGTGGATGGAATGGTGCCCCCTTGTTGGTGTCAGTGAGAAAAATAGTGCCCAGAGGGCCGGATAAAGGCAAGCAAAGGGCTTGTAGACCACTGATCTTGAACATTGCTTGAGATTACTGAACAGTTTTAAAACTACTGGATAATGGACCTGATCCTTTCCTTTGTATCAGAGCAAGGTATCAAAGTAAGCACGTGCTTAGATATTGCTCTTTTCGTTAAAAGAGCAATATAACAAAAAATTCTGGTAAGTATATGGATGATAAAAACAACAACAGTATTCTGTATAGGATATCCAAATAATTGTTTGAACAGGGTGTCCATAATCCTATGACTTCTATTGAAGCTAGGAATTTTTATAGCATGTTTCCTATACAGTATATGAAACTTAGAAAATATGCTTTAACAAGCATATATGAAAGATACTTGCTATGAGTTTACTGAAATAGAAATAATTTAACCTTTAACTGATACACATATAAAATGATATACTTGGTTTAGTAACACAGATGCTGCAGGACTGTGTGTGTGGGGACTGTGTTGTTCCTAAACGGACGTAAATGGGTTAATGGCTAGCATTTGCTGTACACTTCCATTTCCAAGGATCTGGATAAGCAGTGGAGAAAAATGGCCAGAAAAATAAACAAATTAATGAAAAAAGATAGCAGTGCCACTTTCTGTTTGGAGGAATGGACTTATTTAAGTGAAGCAGACATTGGTGATTTATCTGTAAGGTTCATGGCCGTAACCCAACGCCTGCTGACTTCTGGCCCTCAGTCTGGGAGCATCATGCTGGATGGTGATGACTCTTTAACTGAATAACGGAGCACGGAGAGAAGACACCATCCATCAGAATAAAGGCAGCTCTCCTTTAGCTCTCAATCCTATTTGTTCATAAAATCAGTTCCAGTGCCCTGGGATTTGTGGAGAAATAGAATTTCTTTCTCCTGGAATGCAAGGTGAGTACCCTGATAAAGAGCAATATGTTCATTATGCACCTGACAGAAGGAGATACCATAATTACTGCAGTTAAACAACTCGCTGTTGTATAGACCAAGCACAAAACTCTGCAATAAAACGGGTAATTTGTATTACTCAGAGCAGTTCTAATGGCTCACTTTCTTTAAAGGGCGTTTCCAGGTTTAAAGAGCAATTCCAGAGAAAAAGTCAACTGAAGCCTCGTACACACGACCGAGTTTCTCGGCAAGAACCAGCAAGAAACTTGCTGGCAGAGATGTCTTGCCGAGAAATTCGTTCGTGTGTATGGTTTCTCGTCAAGAAAACCGACTAGAATCTCGACGAGAAAATAGAGATCCTGCTCTCTATTTTCTCGTCGAGATTCTCGTCAGCCTGTTTCTTGACGAGAAAATTGTGTGTGTGTACACTTACCTGTCCTCCGGGAAGCCCGCGCATGCTCGAAATGACTTTGACGCATGCGCGGTAGCTTCCTAGGCATAGGATAGGGTGTACAAAGATGGCGGCGACGGCATCGAATGTGACGAGCGCATGCTCGTCGTATTCAATTACGTCACCGCGTTCGCTCCATTCAAAGAACCGCGGGTTCTTTGAAATGAGCGTGTGTACACTCGGCCGGGACAAGTTTCTTGTCCAAGGATCTCGTCGAAAAAAAACAACGTGTTTTTTACGACGAGATTCTCGGCCGTGTGTACGAGGCTTCAATCACTGGACTGTTAATGCAGAAAACACTGCAGCTGTGCCAGTGTCGGAAAGGCTTTTCACTTTTATCCATTGTTCATCATTGTAAAATATTCCAAAGCTTTTAATGAATGCATCGACTCTCACTCATCCATCTTAGTGATCTAAGCCTAGGTGTGTTTTACAAAAGCATACACATTAATAAAATTATGATAAACATATGAGTATACATCATAAATTATGACTGCCTAAAGACTCATTCATAAGGGTGGCAGCCCTTGCTGGCCCTCTGAAAAGGGCTCTGCAGTGGATTGCTTTTCAGAGACATTTGACAGGTGGTGAGGAGGCGACATGCCATCCTGTAAATACTGCACCAATTCACTGTAACCATAGGTGTGCGCAGCCTAATGCATTAGGGTGTGCACCCTTAAGCTCAAACACACATGTATGTGTATCTACATATATATGACCCCAGGACATTGATCTCCCTGCTGGCACAGTGAAAGAGAAGAGCATAAATGCTTCTCTTATGGCAGAACCGGTAAGAGGGAGATCTTTCCCATGTTCCTGTTGCTACACAGAGCGATAACACTAATGCGCATCGGGTGATTAGGGTGTGCCTGGGCACACCCGGCACACCCTGTGCGCACGCCTATGACTGTAACCACATGCATTACAAGTGGTTGTGGCATGACCCACACATTTAAATTTAATTTGGTCATATTTGGTAGTGATACCGCCTGCAGAGTGCAATATGCTGTTTCATTTTTGCTTGCCGCAACATGTCTACAGCCCTGAGCAACTGCAAACCCTTCTTCAGGTGGGCGTTTAGGGGCAATAAAACTGCTGCTCAACTATCTACATTTACTGCCCTCTGGCCGCCCATGTGAATAAGCCCTCTGTCATCATCAGTAAAGTCACTACTAGGTTTTCAGTACAGAAAACCAAGAAAGATTTTGTGTACTTACATTAGACACTATGGAGTTGATTTACAAAAGGCAAATGGACTGTACACTTTGCAAAGTGCAATTGTCCTCTGCAAGTGCTATTGCTCCAGCTTAGTAAACGAGGTAAGGCTTCACTTTGCAAAGAGTACCCAATCAAGTTCAAGGAATAAAAAAAAATATATATAATTTTTGCTTGCACATGATTGGATGGTGGAAATCAGCAGAGCTTCTGCTTATTTACTAAGCTCTGGAGCAACTGCACTTGCAGAGTGTAACTGCACTTTGCAAAGTGCACCGTCTATTTGCTTTTAGTAAATCAACCCCTATGTTAGTTCAAGTTCTACCCAAATAACTGCTCTGGGTTTAACCATGTAAACTAGGATGACTGGGTGACTATACAGGCAAAGCACATGTTGACTTTAGCACTTAAATTGACCCTAAAACATAAAGCAGAATTCTGGCCAAAAATAATAAGATAAACAGCTAGTTAAAAAACAAAATAACAAAGCAAGCTTTTTCTGTAATAACCACCTTCAGTACAGATATTTCCCCTGCAGTACTTTTTTATGCCGCTAGATGTCTGATGGCCAACATCATTCAACCAACTTCCACTTCCTGGACCCACCCCAGCCTGTGACTGGACAGTGAAAGGAGGAGCAGCACGGTAAAAAGTTCATCTTCACCTCTGCTTTCTCTTCTTATCAGCATGGTTTTTGTTAGCACTGATCAGTTCATTGTACTGCGTTTTCCTCACACACCAGCTCTGTTGTACAAGGACTGCAAGGTCAAGTACTGAATTGAATTTAAAAAATACATTTAAAGCAAAACTTTTTTTTTTTCCAATTTTGGATGGAATGAGGGATGGTCATGTTTTTTGTTTTGCTATCTGTTTCTGATTGAGGGGATTTCCCCTCACTTCCTATCCCATATCCAAAACAGGAAATGAAAGGCGATTCCTCTAAAGGGGGTTATTTACTAAAGGCAAATCCACTTTGCACTACTGGAAATGCAGTTGTTGTAGATCTGAGGGGGACATGCAAGGAAAATAAGAGCATTTTAGCTTGCACATGATTGGATGTCCCGAGTCCCGCTTTCTGTGTGAACACACGCAGAAGCAGGACTCAGGAGCGTGCCCGCACGGGTGTCCACCAAGGAGAGCCTTCTCCGATGTTGACACCCGTTGCAGGGAGGAACTACTAGCGCCGCCGGGGGACCCCAGAATAAGTGGATCAGGGCCACTCTGTGCAAAACGAACTGCATAGTGGAGGTAAGTATGACATGTTTATTATTTTAAAAAAATTAGGGTTTACAACCCCTTTAACCACTTAAGGACCGCCGCCTGTACATATACGTCGGCAGAATGGCACAGCTGGGCATAAGCACGTATATATACGTCCCCTTTAAGATGCAAAGCCGTGGGTCGCGCTTGCGACCCGGTCATGAGCTCCGTGACCGTAGGACCCACGGACCCGATCGCCGCTGATGTCTCGCGTTCGGGTCACAGAGCTGAAGAACGGGGAGAAGTAAGTGTAAACAAACCTTTCCCCATTCTTCCTAGTGAGAGTGTCATTGATCGTCTGTTCCCTGTCATAGGGAATGACGATCAGTGATGTCACATGCCAAGCTACGCCCCCACATAGTAAGAATCACTCATTAGGTCACACTTAACCCCTTCAGCGGCCCCTACAGGTTAACCCCTTCACTGCCAGTGTCATTTTCACAGTAATCAGTGCATTTTTATAGCACTGATCGTGTAAAAATGACAATGGTCCCAAAATGGTGTCAAAAGTGTCTGATGTGTCCACCATAATGTCGCAGTCGTGATAAAAATCGCTGATCGCCGCCATTACTAGTAAAAAAATAAATATTAATAAAAATGCCATGAAACAGTCCCAGTGCGCAAACCAATCAATAAACGCTTATTGCGATTTTTTTTACCAAAAATATGCAGAAGAGTACGTATCGGCCTAAACTAAGGAAATAAAATGTTTTTTTTTTATATATTTTTTGGGGATCTTTATTATAGCAAAAAGTAAAAAATATTGCATTTTTTTCAAAATTGTCGCTCTATTTTTGTTTATAGCGCAAAAACTAAAAACCGCAGAGGTGATCAAATACCACCAAAAGAAATCTCTATTTGTGGGAAAAAAAAGGACATCAATTTTGTTTGGGAGCCACGTCGCATGACCGCGCAATTGTCAGTTAAAACTACGCAGTGCCGAATCGCAAAAAGTGGCATGGTCTTTAACCAGCCAAAATGGTCCGGGGCTAAAGTGGTTAAGACACAAACCAGAATTTGGCCATAACGCCAGAAAAGGGTTGCACATGTTTTACTGAATCTCTTGAAGTGTGATAAAATTGATCAAACCCCAACTAAAAGCAATACCACTTAAAAGAAGGTTCCTACTCAGCATCTTTCTGCAAAAAAAGAATTAAATTATAAAAAATAAAAAAAATTGCTGGAGTATTTTTGCCAAAGATGAGTAAAGAACTAGTCTAGCTTTAGTCATTTGTCATTTTTTTCTAATATTTATTAACAAGTCCCATAGCTGTAATGTACTTTTCAGGCCCTCGCTGGTTTTTCGGCATGTCTCCCATCTTTGCCATTGCTTAGTTCCCTCATACTGCTTATCTGTGTGGCAAACTCACAGCCAGACTAAGGGTTAATGTGGTTAAGGCACTCCATTCTCAGTGTTCATTATCTGTCTCTCTTCCATCTTCTCTCAGTTCCCCTCACCTCTTGCTTCTCTGCGTCGGTTTGCCCTTGATGGATAATATGTTTAACACTCCATCACATTGAGTGTGGCAGCTTTACATGAAAATCAGGAATAAATAACAGTTCAGGTGCATGAGGATAACCGAGACAAGGTACTACTAAATGGTCAATTACCTCTTACCACTGGGAGTCATATATAAGAAGAGAGACGTGAAATAACCTGTGCATAACAGATGTGGCGAGACCCTCTTGGTTTCTGTAGGCACTTATCATTTAAACTGGACCTATATACAAACATTAACAAAAAGCTACCCTAAATTTATTTAGGTGGAGTAAATAAACCGTAACGGAACAGCTGAAATACTTTCCCCCCAGAGAAAGCCAAATGAGCAAATGCCTAGGCTTTTAGTCCTTTAAATTACCATATATACTCGAGTATAAACCGGCCCGAATATAAGCCGAGGCACCTAATTTTACCACAAAAAACTGGGAAAAGGTATTCACTTGAGTATAAGCCTAGGGTGTCCATCTGCATGCCTCACTGTGTCCATGCCTCACTGTGCCCATGGCTCACTGTGTCCATGTGCATGCCTCACTGTGTCCATGCCTCAATGTGTCCATGTGCATGCCTCACTGTGTCCATGTGCATGCCTCACTGTGTCCATGCCTCACTGTGTCCATGCCTCACTGTGCCCATGGCTCACTGTGTCCATGTGCATGCCTCACTGTGTCCATGCCTCACTGTGTCCATGCCTCACTGTGTCCATGTGCATGCCTCACAGTGTCCATGCCTTAATGTGTCCATGTGCATGCCTCACTGTGTCCATGCCTCACTGTGTCCATGTGCATGCCTCACTGTGTCCATGTGCATGCCTCACTGTGTCCATGTGCATTCCTCACTGTGTCCATGTGCATGCCTCACTGTGTCCATGCCTCAATGTGTCCATGTGCATGCCTCACTGTGTCCATGCCTCACTGTGTCCATGTGCATGCCTCACTGTGTCCATGTGCATGCCTCACTGTGTCCATGTGCATGCCTCACTGTGTCCATGTGCATGCCTCACTGTGTCCATGCCTCACTGTGTCCATGCCTCACTGTGTCCATGTGCATGCCTCACTGTGTCCATGCCTCAATGTGTCCATGTGCATGCCTCACTGTGTCCATGCCTCACTGTGTCCATGCCTCACTGTGTCCATGTGCATGCCTCACAGTGTCCATGCCTTAATGTGTCCATGTGCATGCCTCACTGTGTCCATGCCTCACTGTGTCCATGTGCATGCCTCACTGTGTCCATGTGCATGCCTCACTGTGTCCATGTGCATTCCTCACTGTGTCCATGTGCATGCCTCACTGTGTCCATGCCTCAATGTGTCCATGTGCATGCCTCACTGTGTCCATGCCTCACTGTGTCCATGTGCATGCCTCACTGTGTCCATGTGCATGCCTCACTGTGTCCATGTGCATGCCTCACTGTGTCCATGTGCATGCCTCACTGTGTCCATGCCTCACTGTGTCCATGCCTCACTGTGTCCATGTGCATGCCTCACTGTGTCCATGCCTCAATGTGTCCATGTGCATGCCTCACTGTGTCCATGCCTCACTGTGTCCATGTGCATGCCTCACTGTGTCCATGTGCATTCCTCACTGTGTCCATGTGCATGCCTCACTGTGTCCATGCCTCACTGTGTCCATGTGCATGCCTCACTGTGTCCATGCCTCAATGTGTCCATGTGCATGCCTCACTGTGTCCATGCCTCACTGTGTCCACGTGTATGCCTCACTGTGTCCATGCCTCACTGTGTCCATGTGCATGCCTCACTGTGTCCATGCCTCACTGTGTCCATGCCTCACTGTGTCCATGCCTCACTGTGTCCATGTGCATGCCTCACTGTGCCCATGCCTCAGTGTGTCCATGCCTCACTGTGTCCATGCCTCACTGTGTCCATGAGCATGCCTCACTGTGCCCATGCCTCACTGTGCCCATGCCTCACTGTGTCCATGCCTCACTGTGTCCATGCCTCACTGTGTCCATGTGCATGCCTCACTGTGCCCATGCCTCACTGTGTCCATGCCTCACTGTGTCCATGCCTCACTGTGTCCATGTGCATGCCTCACTGTGCCCATGCCTCACTGTGTCCATGCCTCACTGTGTCCATGCCTCACTGTGTCCATGTGCATGCCTCACTGTGCCCATGCCTCACTGTGTCCATGCCTCACTGTGTCCATGTGCATGCCTCACTGTGCCCATGCCTCACTGTGCCCATGCCTCACTGTGTCCATGCCTCACTGTGTCCATGTGCATTCCTCACTGTGTCCATGTGCATGCCTCACTGTGTCCATGCCTCAATGTGTCCATGTGCATGCCTCACTGTGTCCATGTGCATGCCTCACTGTGTCCATGTGCATGCCTCACTGTGTCCATGTGCATGCCTCACTGTGTCCATGTGCATTCCTCACTGTGTCCATGTGCATTCCTCACTGTGTCCATGCCTCAATGTGTCCATGTGCATGCCTCACTGTGTCCATGCCTCACTGTGTCCATGTGCATGCCTCACTGTGTCCATGTGCATTCCTCACTGTGTCCATGTGCATGCCTCACTGTGTCCATGCCTCACTGTGTCCATGCCTCACTGTGTCCATGCCTCACTGTGTCCATGTGCATGCCTCACTGTGTCCATGCCTCAATGTGTCCATGTGCATGCCTCACTGTGTCCATGCCTCACTGTGTCCATGTGCATGCCTCACTGTGTCCATGTGCATGCCTCACTGTGTCCATGTGCATTCCTCACTGTGTCCATGTGCATGCCTCACTGTGTCCATGCCTCACTGTGTCCATGTGCATGCCTCACTGTGTCCATGCCTCAATGTGTCCATGTGCATGCCTCACTGTGTCCATGCCTCACTGTGTCCACGTGTATGCCTCACTGTGTCCATGTGCATGCCTCACTGTGTCCATGCCTCACTGTGTCCATGTGCATGCCTCACTGTGTCCATGCCTCACTGTGTCCATGCCTCACTGTGTCCATGCCTCACTGTGTCCATGTGCATGCCTCACTGTGCCCATGCCTCACTGTGTCCATGCCTCACTGTGTCCATGAGCATGCCTCACTGTGCCCATGCCTCACTGTGCCCATGCCTCACTGTGTCCATGCCTCACTGTGTCCATGTGCATGCCTCACTGTGCCCATGCCTCACTGTGTCCATGCCTCACTGTGTCCATGCCTCACTGTGTCCATGTGCATGCCTCACTGTGCCCATGCCTCACTGTGTCCATGCCTCACTGTGTCCATGCCTCACTGTGTCCATGTGCATGCCTCACTGTGCCCATGCCTCACTGTGTCCATGCCTCACTGTGTCCATGTGCATGCCTCACTGTGCCCATGCCTCACTGTGCCCATGCCTCACTGTGTCCATGCCTCACTGTGTCCATGCCTCACTGTGTCAATGACTAGACTGACGTTTAACATGGGAGTCTATGGAAGGGGTGCCCGGCTTTGAAAAATTGGTGCTTCCCGGCTGTAGGTCCCCCGGACAACAAACTTTGCACACTTGTAGAGGAAGAGGGGGGCTACATGTGTTTCAAGCTTGGGGTCCAGGGGACCTACAGCCGGCCGGTACCGGCTCCCCAAAGTCCGGGAGATCAGGCGCAAAAAGGTGACTCGAGTATAAGCCGAGAGGAGCATGTGCTGAAAAATTTGGCTTATACTCGAGTATATACAGTACCCACTTCTGCAAGACCGTTATCATTGCTTTATCTAGTGTATGTTCACTTTATAAATGTTAGTTTCAGTATTTTCTAAGTACCCCCATTCTCTTACATGGTTGGTTTACCTTTACCAAAAAAATGCCTATGCAGGAAAGAGTTGTCTGTAGATACAGTAAAATCAAACTGTGCAGCTTTGACCAAAATTTAATATTGTGGAGAAGTCTTTGATCTGTGTTTTAGAAGGCTGTAGAGAAAAGACAACTGCAGATAAACAGGTACAAGTTATGTAGGAGGATTGGTACCACCTGAGGCCAGTCACTTTACTGGGCATATGGAAGGGTTTACATCCATTGTGATGCCAAGTCCCACCCTCTGCCTTTCAACTGTAAAATGCCAGCGTTTCATTACGGAGTAAAGGGTCAGTCTAGATAAAGCTAATATTAGAAATTTAGAAAGATGCTGAACAGTTTAATTACTAAAGGCATATCTCCCACATGTCATGGATCTCACTTTGGTTCAGCAAAATCCTGGGATCAGGACTTGTCCCAGTGTTGGGTGCTGGAACTGTCATTTCAACACCCAACAGTGGTTCTATGCAAGTACTGTCAGTTGGAGTGATCTCCAGCCAGACATTGTTCTGTCACTGGTCAGTCAGAAGCCAGTGAGGGACAGGCAGCTTGTGTCTTTCAAGTAATTATAAGTCACTGACACCAATGCAAGGTAATAATCCCACTGACACCAATGCTGTTCTTTAATTGAATCTCACTAACACTAATGCTAGGGGGATGGTTTTGAACAACACTGACCACCAACACTAGGGTATTTTTCCTCCAGCTGACCACTGGCACTAGGGGTTTTTTCTCCTCCCACTAATACTAGGACATTCCTATCCCCTCACCTAATGGCCCGTACACACGATCTGAAAATTGGACGGAAAATACCGCTTTCGACACGATCGTTAGTGCAGAGCTTTCGAGAGCTGATCACAACAATTTGTCCGATATTATTCGATTGGACAAGCACAAAAATTTCCCTCGTACGATACCAGATCAGTATAGTTGTCGTCCGAAAATACAACACAAATACATTACAACACATGGCATCACTTCCGATTTTTTTTTTCTGTCGTACGAGAATTTTCGTGACTTTAGTAACCTATACAATTTCTACTTGCGACTATTAAGCAAAAAAAGTTGGACGATCTGTCGTCCGATTTTCGGATCGTGTGTATGGGCCATAACCCCCAACCACCACCATGAATGACAAGGCTCTTTTTCTACAACTAACCAGCAGTGTAAGAGGAACTACTGTATGCTACATACTGCTGGTCACTGCATTCCATATGCTGTGATGTACATTACGCAGTCCTGGCCAAGCTATTTAGTCTCTCAAATGTTGCTGGTTGCTATTTAGGCATCAGTTGTTTTAATTAAGTTCTCTTAAACTTGAAGCACGTGTTAACTCTGTGTGCAGAAAAGCATATGTAATGAAAGAGCTCCATTTTAAATAAATTATCCTTTGGGGTTGATTTACTAAAACTGGAGAGTGCGAAATCTAATGCAGCTGTGCATGGTAGCCAATCAGCTTCTAACTTCAGCTTGTCCAATTAAGCTTTGAAAAAGAAGCTGATTGGTTTCTATGCAGAGCTGTACCAGATTTTGCACTCTCCAGTTTTAGTAATTCAACTCCTCAGCGTCAAAAAATATGTGTGTCCGTAAACCTGTCTTTTGTGTAGGGTTGCCACCTGTTCGGGATTCACCTGGACAGTCCGGTTTTTGAATCATGTGTCCGGGTTTCAGGTGGACTGAAACCCGGACACATTTTTCATACTGGACTGTGCCTCCCCAAGTAAATATGATAGTCACACACAAATCTGTTGCTGTCTGGGAGCTGCGGTTAGCTGTCTGGGGGACAGGGTGATGATGTCAGTCAAGCCTCGTACACACGATCGGATATCCTATGGATTCCAATCCGATGTTTTTTCCATCGGAAATCCGATGAAGCTGACTTCCATCAGTCTTGCCTACACACCATCAGTCAAAAAAGCGACCGTACCAAACGCGGTGACGTAAAACACTCCGATGAGCCGAGAAAAATTAAGTTTAATGCTTCTGAGCATACGTCGACTTGATTCTGAGCATGCGTGGGTTTTTTCTCCGAGGGACTTGCCCATAGATGATCGGAATTTGCTATCGTTTTTTGATCCATCGGAAAAATGTAAAACTTGTTCTATTTTTTAAAACCGATGGAAAAAAGACTGATAGGTCCCATACATGATCGGTTTGTCCGATGAAAAAAGTCCATCGGACTGTTTTCATTGGTAAAACCGATCGTGTGTACAGGGCTTAAGAGCAATTTGGCCCCACCGACCGTTTGCTACAGCACGCTACGCGCACAGCATTACTACTCTCCTTGGGGTACCCAAAGGTGTCCCAGGCCACTAAAGTGTTCGGGTTTGGCTTGAAGAAAAGGTGGCAACCCTACTTGTGTGGGTCATTTTTTGTTAATACAAGACCTGTGGCCTTGTATACAGAATATGCCGCAAGTAAGCTTGTACTCTAATCATGCCCAAGTAAGCTACATCCAATACTCAGCACAATGCAGCTCCCCCTGTTTTTCATTGTGGAATGCACAGGAGTGTCCCTCTTTGTCACGTTCTAAAGTTAGGAAATGTGACTTATTAGTCTCTTAGGTCTTTCAGGTATTCTGGTGGTAAGATCTCCTGAGTTTCTACACACGACCGTTTTTAATGTCATTGAAAAAAACTGCGTTTTTCTCGATGCGATTCTTCTCAAGCCTGCCTTGCCTACACACTATTGTGGAAAAAAATGCTCGAGCAAAGCGCGGTGACGTACAACACGTACGACGGCACTATAAAGGGGAAGTTCCATTCAGATGGCGCCACCCTTTGGGCTGCTTTTGCTGATCCTCATGTTAGTAAAGTTTGTTGAGAGCCAATTCGCGCTTTTCAGCCCCGTGCTTTTCAGTCCGTTACAGCGCGACGAATGTGCTATCTCCATTACGAACACTAGTTTTACCAGAACGAGCGCTCCCGTCTCATAACTTGCTTCTGAGCATGCGCATTTTTTTCACGTCCTTAAAGCCTACACACGGCCGTTTTTTATGACGAGAAAAACGACGACGTGAAAAACGACGAGAAAAATTAGAGTATGTTCCAAATTTTTAATGGTAATTTTTCACGTCGCGAAAAATGCTCTGGAGCCTACACACGATCGTTTTTAATGAGCAAAAAAAAATAATTGCATTTTTCTCGTCATGAAAAACGGTCGTGTGTACGCGGCATTAGGCCTCTTGCACACTGTTGCCTAAAAATGCTCAGTTTTCAAGCATACATTTTTATTTTATTTTTACCTGATCAAAAATGCAGCCCATTGTTTACATTGTGCCTGTGCACACATGTGTGCGTAAACAAGCACTGTGTATTGATCAGTAAAATAAAAATTTAAAAATCTGCGTAGACGGTCAGTATTCTAGCACCCATACACGCAAATACGCCCAACATAAATGTCTGAAATTACATCCAGAAATGCTGATGTTCAAACGTCAGTACTATGTGCAAGAGGCCTTAATGTAGTCTTGAAAAAATGTTTGTATAATTGGAAATGCAGCCATAACAGACACGGTGAATCTGCCTTTAAATTAGTTTCCTTGTATTTTCCCTGAGAGAAGGAGGGCGCCACTCTATGCCAGCCAGGCTCTATTGCCTTAGGCAGTGTTATCAATCTTATGCTGGAAGGTGGTTCACATGAATGTCTAGCAAGGAGACACCCAACATATAAGTGAGTACCATGAGGGACTGATCTATATATATGGAAGCTGCTTGCAACTAAAAAAGTAAATTAGGACAAACATGTGGTAATAAAACTGATATTCTGATATAATTGTTTTCCCATAGGGATTCCAGTAGAATCCCTGACTAGTTCTAGATACCCATTTGCACCAATTTCTTGGCCTATATGTATGATGACAATTTGATATAACTTGACACTGAAGAAATATTCAAAAATGTTTCACTGCAACATAAATACAGTGGAACCTCGGATTACGAGCATAATTCGTTCCAGGAGAATGCTCGTAATCCAAAGTAATCGCATATCAAAGCGAGTTTCCCCATTGAAGTCAATTGAAACAAAATTAATTCTTTCCGCATTGACTTCAATGGCATGCAATACCGCATGCGGCCAGAGGCGGGGGGGGGGCTGGAGAGCCTCGAAAACGGGCGAAAACGCCCAAGGACACCTCGGCTGACCTCGGCAAACCTAGGAAAGATTTATTTCCCGAGATTTGCCGAGGTCAGCCGTGCTGTCCTCGGGCATTTCCGAACGGCGCCGATCACTGCGACGTTCGGCTCTGCTCGGCTCCGGCGCCCCCCCACCTCAGGCAAAATGCGGTACTGCACACTACTTTGGCCTGAATCGTGCTCGTTTTGCGAGACAACACTCGCAAACCGAGTTACGATTTTTAAAAATACAGTGCTCGTGTTGCGAAACGCTCGTTAACCGCGTTACTTGGAATCCGAGGTTCCACTGTACGGTACTAAAGTATTATCTTTTTCCAAAGCAGTGATAGATGCAGTCAGAGGGAAGGCACTGGATCATCTTTACACTGATAAAATCTTTATTATTATTGGGCCAACATAACTATTCTGGCATTGGAAGTATATACTAAATATATGTATAAATCAATCCCTAATGCCGCGTACACACGGTCGGAAATTCCGACAAGAAAAGTCCGATGTGAGCTTTTTGTCAGAAATTCCGACAGTGTGTAGGCTCCATCTGACTTTTTCTGTCAGAATTTCCGCCAACAAAAGATTGAGAGCAGGTTCTCTATTTTTCCGACAGAAAATCCACTTGTCTGTATGCAATTTTGACGCGCAAAAAAACACGCATGCTCAGAATCAAGCAGAAGAGCCGAACTGCCTATTGAACTTTATTGATCTCGGCTTGTCGTACATCTTGAAAGTCACCGCGTTCTTGACGGTCTGAATTTCCGACAAGATTTGTGTGACTGTGTGTATGCAACACAAGTTTGAGCCAACATTCCGTCAGAAAAAATCCACGGATTTCTTGTCGGAATTTATGATCGTGTGTGCGCGGCATTAGACCCCATACACACTATTCGATTTTCTGCAGATTTTTGTCTTCAGATTTACCAAAACCATGTAGTGCAAGGGCCTGCCCGATTGCATACAAATTGAAACTCTGATGCCGCATACACACGATCGGTTTTTCGGACGAAATTCCGCTCAAGCTTGGCTTGCATACACGCGGTCACACAAAAGTTCTCTGAACTTTCGACCGTCAAGAACACGGTGACATACAACACTACGACAAGCCGAGAAAATTAAATTCAATGCTTCCGAGCATGCGTCAAATTGTTTCTGAGCATGCGTCGTAATTTTGCGTGTCGGAATTGCTACAGACGATCGGATTTTCCGAAGGGAATTTTTTCCGTCGGAAAATTTGAGAACCAGCTCTCAATCTTTTGCTGGCGGAAATTCCGACAGCAAAAGTCCGATGGAGCATACACACAGTCGGAATTTCCGACCAAAAGCTCACATCGGACTTTTGCTGTCGGAATTTCTTATCGTGTGTACGCGGCATTAAGATTTGACCTCATATTATATAGTTTTGGTAAATCCCAAGACAAAAATCTGCAGAAAATCTAATGGTGTGAATGGGTTTTAGGCCCGGTTCACACCTAATGCCGATGTGGCTCACAGCAGGGGTCCTGTGTATCCTGGTTCACCGTTTCAGGTCTGATTTCGGCCCGAATTTTGGGCTGAATTCAGACCTGAAACGGACCAAAAGACGCACAGGTCTCCTGTACAAATTCACACTGGAGCCGCATCTGAGATATGTGAACCGGCTTCATAGAGAGCCGGTCACAATCACCTGCCATTTTCTAATTGGATGCAGAGATACCGCAAACAAGTTTCAGTACCTAAATAACTGTCCACCCCCAACTCCACAACTCCATGTATATAGAGGCTCAGCTCCAAAAACAGTAATTGTTTTCTGCCAATTGTTTTGTCTTGCAACACTGTACGCAAATGAATTTATCATTTTTTTTCCACATAAATAGAGCTTTCTTTGGTGGCATTTGATTACCACTGTGTTTTTTATTTTTTTATTTTTTTTATTTTATAGAAATTAAAAAAAAAAAAATATTTAAAATCTTTCTGTTATAAAACATATCCAATACAATTTTTTTTAAAAACAACTTTCTTCATAAATTTAGGTCAAAATGTATTCTGCTACATGTCTTTGGTAAGAAAAAAGGCCCAATAAGTGTATATTAATTGGTTTGTGGGAAAGTTATAGCATTTACAAACTATATGGTATATATACTGGAATGTACTCAGCTGTGATCAGCAACTTATAGTGGGACTGTAATAATAGGGCGGATAATCTGACTGACACTGACGTCGCTAACTACACTAATACAGTGATCAGATATAATACTATACACTGATACTGTACTAATGACACTGGCTGGGAACGGGTTAACATCTAGGGGCAATCAAGGGGTTAACTGTGTGTCTAACAAGTGTAATGTGTGTAATATGTGCTGATTTTACTTACAGATCTGGCTGTTTTTTCTCCCTTCATTGCAGGGAGAAGAAGCAGCCAGATCGCTGCTCTGTGTACAGCCTGTGTGTTTGTCTGTGATTGGCTATAGCCGACCAGCAGGTCCACGGTAAAAAAAAATCTGTAGCCAGTGAACGCATGTGTCAGCAGGGGGCACGCGTGCTGGAAGAAGCACATGTACAGTGCCTTAAAAAAGTATTCATACCCCTTAACATTTTCCACATTTTGTCATGTAACAACCAAAAACGTAAATGTATTTTATTGGAATTTTATGTGATAGACCAACACAAAGTGGCACATAATTGTGAAGTGGAAGGAAAATTATAAATGGTTTTCAAATTGTTTTACAAATAAATATGTTAAAAGTGTGGCGTGCATTTGTATTCAGCCCCCTGAGTCAATACTTTTTAGAACCACCTTTCGCTGCAATTACAGCTTTGCACATCTAGAGAGTGACATTTTTGCTCATTGTTCTTTGCAAAATAGCTCAAGCTCTGTGAGATTGGATGGAGAGCGTCTGTAAACAGCAATTTCTCAAGTTTTGCCACAGATTCTCAACTGGATTTAGGTCTGAACTTTGACTGGGCCATTCGAACACATGAATATGCTTTGATCTAAACCAGAAGTCTCAAACTGGCGGCCCTCCAGCTGTTGCAAAACTACAAGTGCCTTCATGCCTCTGCCGTGGGAGTCATGCTTGTAACTGTCAGCCTTGCAATGCCTCATGGGACTTGTAGTTTTGTAACAGCTGGAGGGCCGCCAGTTTAGGCCCCTTGATCTAAACCATTCCATTGTAGCTTTGGCTGTATGTTTAGGGTTGTTGTCCTGCTGGAGGGTGAAACCCCCAGTCTCAAGTCTTTTGCAGACTCAAACAGGTTTTCTTCTAAGATTGCCCTTTAATTGGCTCCATCCATCTTCCCCTCAACTCTGACCAACTTCCCTGTCCCTGCTGAAGAAAAGCATCCCCACAACATGATACTGTCACCACCATGTTTCCCGGTGGGGATGGTGTGATCAGGGTGATGTGCAGCATTCGTTTTCCACCACACATAGCATTTTGCTTGTAGGCCAAAAAATTCAATTCTGGTGTCATCTGACCAGAGCATCTTCTTGCACATGTTTGCTGTGTTTCCCACATGGCTTCTCACAAACTGCAAACCGGACTTCTTATGAATTTGTTTCTACAATGGCTTTCTTCTTGCCACTCTTCCATGAAGGCCAGATTTGTAGAGTGCATGACTAATAGTTGTCCTGTGGACAGATTCTCCCACCTGAGCTGTGGATCTCTGCAGCTCCTCCAGAGTTACCATGGGCCTCTTGTCTTCTTCTCTGATTAATGCTCTCCTTGCCCGGCCTGTCAGTTTAGGTGGATGGCCATGTCTTGGTAGGTTTGCAGTTGGCCATACTCTTTCCATTTTCGGATGATGGATTGAACAGTGCTCCATGAGATGTTCAAAGCTTGGAATATTTTTTTATAACCTAACCCTGCTTTAAACTTTTCTACAACTTTATTCTCCATGTGAGAGGTGCCTTTTCACCCTGGCAGTATGGCAAGTAGCACCAAGTACTGGCAGTTTTAGGTGTGTGGTTTAGTGGATTGTTTGTAACAAGACTACTACAATCATATTACCAGTGAAATCACAAACTCTGCTGTCATCTTAAATCTGTATTCAGCTGAAAAGGCATGACACTGAAAGACATCCTGATTGTTTATTTTTCAATTCCTTTTCCCTTTACTGTTCTTTTATGCCTCTTGTAAGGTGCATCTGTCATTTTTATGGCTGTACAAGCATTTTGGTAAATTGTGGACTTGTTGAGAAACAGGTGGGTAGACTCATAAATAGCCACTTCTACATGGAGAGAGGAAACTGATTAATCCATTTTTAGCTGTCAGATATTTCATATAATTGCTAGAGATGATTTGTAGACTATATACCAATGCCATCTTCCATTGTGATTGCAATACTGACAATTGGATAGTTCTGTCTGTAATAAGTCTACTAATTGTTGCTTCTATAGATAAGAACAATTGGAGTAAGGAAATGCCAAGAGGCTACCTCATCACTGTAACACATTCATTCAATACGAGGCCCAGAGCTACAGCTCACAGTTACATGCTGTTGGTTTATTTTCCAATTGCTTTTTATTTTACTGTTCTTTTATTCCTCTTGTAAAGCACATCTGTCATTTTTATAGCTGTACAAACATTTTTCTGTAAACAGTTAAGTGAGTGAGAAACAGGTGCACAGCATAATATGTACTGAATCTATGCTTTGGGGTCTATGCATTAACACAAAGAACACTGGTTTTCAGCTGGACATTTTCAGAGAAAATTGTGCTACTTGATTGGGAGGAAAATAGGAAGGAAAAATAGACCTGACCATTGTAGACTATTACTGTGCAGTCAGTACCGCTTGTACTTCCCTCATACCCAGTACTGGCCGTCCCTAGGTCCCCTGGACCCCAAACTTGGCACACATGTAGCCCCACTCTTCATCTACAAGTGTGCAAAGTTTGTTGTCCAGGGGACCTACGGCCGGGAGCACCGATTTTTCAAATCTGGGCACTCCTTCCATAGACCCCTATGTTAAACGTCAGTCTAGTCACACAGCGCCGGAGATCAGGTAGGGAGATTGGGCACAGTGAGGCATGGGCACAGTGACAGTGAGGCATGGGCACAGTGAGGCATGGGCACAGTGACAGTGAGGCATGAGCACAGTGAGGCATGGGCACAGTGACAGTGAGGCATGGACACAGTGAGGCATGGGCACAGTGAGGCATGGACACAGTGAGGCATGGACACAGTGAGGCATGGACACAGTGAGGCATGGACACAGTGAGGCATGGACACAGTTAGGCATGGGCACAGTTAGGCATGGGCACAGTGAGGCATGGGCACAGTGAGGCATGGGCACAGTGAGGCATGCACATGGACACAGTCAGGCAAAGTGAGGCACAGTGAGGCATGGGCACAGTGAGGCATGGGCACAGTGAGGCATGGGCACAGTGAGGCATGGACACAGTGAGGCATGGACACAGTGAGGCATGGGCACAGTGAGGCATGCACATGGACACAGTCAGGCAAAGTGAGGCACAGTGAGGCATGCAGATGGACACCCTAGGCTTATACTCGAGTCAATACATTTTCCCAGTTTTTTTGTGGTAAAAAAATTAGGTGCCTCAGCTTATATTCGGGTCGGCTTATACTCAAGTATATACGGTATGTGTGTTATGATATGCTATTTATTAGAGAGGGACACGGTTTACCAAAACATATTAATGCATCTATGGGTGGCTACAAGGTTAGTACAGTAAGGCAGTGTTGTGTTCTGCAATATGCTAGAATCCACTCAATATGTCCTCTAAAGGGTATAGAGGTGAAAGCCAGAACTATCGGGTTTTGTATGTACAGGTCCTTCTCAAAAAATTAGCATATTGTGATAAAGTTCATTATTTTCTGTAATGTACTGATAAACATTAGACTTTCATATATTTTAGATTCATTACACACAACTGAAGTAGTTCAAGCCTTTTCTTGTTTTAATATTGATGATTTTGGCATACAGCTCATGAAAACCCCAAAATCCTATCTCAAAAAATTAGCATATCATGAAAAGGTTCTCTAAACGAGCTATTAACCTAATCATCTGAATCAACTAATTAACTCTAAACACCTGCAAAAGATTCCTGAGGCTTTTAAAAACTCCCAGCCTGGTTCATTACTCAAAACCGCAATCATGGGTAAGACTGCCGACCTGACTGCTGTCCAGAAGGCCATCATTGACACCCTCAAGCAAGAGGGTAAGACACAGAAAGAAATTTCTGAACGAATAGGCTGTTCCCAGAGTGCTGTATCAAGGCACCTCAGTGGGAAGTCTGTGGGAAGGAAAAAGTGTGGCAGAAAATGCTGCACAACGAGAAGAAGTGACCAGACCCTGAAGAAGATTGTGGAGAAGGACCGATTCCAGACCTTGGAGGACCTGCGGAAGCAGTGGACTGAGTCTGGAGTAGAAACATCCAGAGCCACCGTGAACAGGCGTGTGCAGGAAATGGGCTACAGGTGCCGCATTCCCCAGGTCAAGCCACTTTTGAACCAGAAACAGCGGCAGAAGCGCCTGACCTGGGCTACAGAGAAGCAGCACTGGACTGTTGCTCAGTGGTCCAAAGTACATTCGGAAATCAAGGTGCCAGAGTCTGGAGGAAGACTGGGGAGAGGGAAATGCCAAAATGCCTGAAGTCCAGTGTCAAGTACCCACAGTCAGTGATGGTCTGGGGTGCCATGTCAGCTGCTGGTGTTGGTCCACTGTGTTTTATCAAGGGCAGGGTCAATGCAGCTAGCTATCAGGAGATTTTGGAGCACTTCATGCTTCCATCTGCTGAAAAGCTTTATGGAGATGAAGATTTCATTTTTCAGCACGACCTGGCACCTGCTCACAGTGCCAAAACCACTGGTAAATGGTTTACTGACCATGGTATTACTGTGCTCAATTGGCCTGCCAACTCTCCTGACCTGAACCCCATAGAGAATCTGTGGGATATTGGGAAGAGAAAGTTGAGAGACGCAAGACCCAACACTCTGGATGAGCTTAAGGCCGCTATCGAAGCATCCTGGGCCTCCATAACACCTCAGCAGTGCCACAGGCTGGTTGCCTCCATGCCACGCCGCATTGAAGCAGTCATTTCTGCAAAAGGATTCCCAACCAAGTATTGAGTGCATAACTGAACATAATTATTTGAAGGTTGACTTTTTTTGTATTAAAAACACTTTTCTTTTATTGGTCGGATGAAATATGCTAATTTTTTGAGATAGGATTTTTGGGTTTTCATGAGCTGTATGCCAAAATCATCAATATTAAAACAAGAAAAGGCTTGAACTACTTCAGTTGTGTGTAATGAATCTAAAATATATGAAAGTCTAATGTTTATCAGTACATTACAGAAAATAATGAACTTTATCACAATATGCTAATTTTTTGAGAAGGACCTGTATGTCTCAGGGTCAGATCCTTTCTCCGAAATGACTCTCTTTGCTTCCAGTAACCAGAGTTCCACACACTGAAAAGGTCCAACTCGTATTTTTTCTTCTCAATAAATAGTCATACAGCACAGACAGGTTGAGACCCATATAACACTTCAGTATTTGTGGGGAGTAGGTCAAGGCACAATCCTTTAAGTAGAGCTAACCACTGTGGTGTCACCAATGGCTATGATGTATAATCGCTGCCACCGACTATATAGAACAAGAGTGTGAATCAGGGGCGTACCTAGAGCATTTGGCACCCGGGGCCCATCCTATATCTGGCACCCCCCAACTGTAAAATGTAAAAACACCCACAAGAAAACACCCTCCTCTGCCAAGATCAGCATTGGCTGGCGAGTAATGTTCTGTCGCTTCCGGGTTTCTACAATCGGAGACCCGGTCAAAGGCAAATCCGGCTTTGTTCGGGTCTCCAGCCAGCCGGCTGGTAGCTCAGGTCTCCGGGTGGGATGGGAGACCTGGGCGGAGCTGAGGGGGATGGGGACGTCCCCTCCCGCTCCTTGTAATAACAGCCGATGCTGTTCATTCATGGCAGCCAGTGACAACAGATGGGACAGGACAGAGGTATCAGTCACTCAGGTGTGAGCAGATCCCACATTTTTGGACAGATCGTGCCATGGTCAGGGAAGTGGAGAGCTGGACTGGAGCTGCTATGAGGGAGACATCAGAGTGAGATGGGGAGACACTGGCAATACAAGGCATGGCCCATACTTTGCATTATCTGCTGTCCTCAGGGACAGATCCAGAGATCCCACTGTATAACAATCTCTGGATTGGATCTGTCCCTGGAGACAGCAGACAATGGCATCATTGGCATTGATGATTTGATTCGGATTTTGGAACTGACCTGCTGACAAGGCGTGTTGCTTGCTGGACCGTGGACGGGATCTGATGGCCGCAGGGAAGATGGAAAGATGCTGTGGTGACATGCTGCTTGCTGGACAGGTCTGATGGCTGCAAGATGTGGGTGTAGGTCAATGTATGTCACCTGGGCTGCAGACACCCCCCTCCCCTTTATCAGACCAGCTCATCTACTCTATACCTGGGTGGTGAACAAAGCAACACCACCCCCCCTTTATCAGGTAAGCTCACAGCTCAGCTACTATAGGTGGGTGGTGGTCACACAGCAATATACAGCACACGCCTGCATTCTGCAACCTGTACATAGCACACGCCTGCATTCTGCAACCTGTACATAGCACACGCCTGCATTCGGCAACCTGTACATAGCACACGCCTGCCTTCGGCAACCTGTACATAGCACACGCCTGCATTTGGCAACCTGTACATAGCACACGCCTGCATTCGGCAACCTGTACATAGCACACGCCTGCATTCGGCAACCTGTACATAGCACACGCCTGCATTCTACAACCTGTATATAGCACACGCCTCCATTCGGCAACCTGTACATAGCACACGCCTCCATTCTGTAACCTGAATATAGCACACGCCTCTATTTGACAACCTGTACATAGCACACGTCTCCATTCGGCAACCTGTTGTGAGGGGGTTAACTCGGTAGCGGGTGTGTGTGACCCCCTGGTTGGGCTCCCCACACAAAAACAGGGCCAGCAGACGGAGGTTGTGGTTTTCAAAATCAAAAGGTGCGGTTTATTTCTCTATGTACAGTGACAAAAACACAGCAAAGCCAAAAAAGAAACAAACAAAATAAATCCTGGTCAGTTTGACCTCTGACTAAACATGCAGGTTTCCTAAACTAACAACTGGGATCAGCCTGGTGCTGTCCTAGTCCCTAAGTCCCTGGTTTAGTAAAAGTCCAAACAAATAGCCACACAGGCTTTGCCTCACCGCACAGGGGTTCACTCTCCCTAGACAGTCCACACAGGTCTGGTTCCAGGCATGAGCTAACATCTAATGAAGCTGGGAGTTCCTTATAGAGGCCTAAATGAGCTGACAAGGTTCAGCTGGTCTCATCTCTGTCTGCACGACGCCCCACACTCTCCCTAGAGGTATGAGTCATCCATGAGCCTACTAGCCTCAGCTGGGCTTATACAACTCTCCACCCTAGTTGTATAAGTCAGCATAAAGCCTGAATCTGGGAGAAATATATCTACCCCCCTGGATGCAACCAGGTGACTTTACCTTCCTGCTGTCACATACCCCCCCCTCTTGTTTTAACCTTGGGGTTGGAACACCAGCAATCAGGCATTCATGTACTCGAGACAAAGCATCCACATTCCCCATTTGAACGCCAGGGCGATGCTTTACTGTGAAGTTGAATTCCTGTAGGGCCAGGAACCACCTATTCACTCTTCTATTTGTCTCCTTGTTTTGAGCCATCCACTTTAACGGAGCGTGATCCGTAACCATGTCAAAGTGCCTACCTAGCAGATAGTACCGAAGGGAATCTAGAGCCCACTTCACCGCTAAACACTCCTTTTCAACCGTGGCGTAATTTACCTCATGGGACTTCAACTTCCTGCTGAGGTAAATGACTGGGTGCTCTTCCCCGTTCCAGACCTGGGACAATACTGCTCCTAACCCCACATCTGACGCATCACTTTGTACGACAAAGTCTTTAGAGAAGTCGGGTGAGTACAACACTGGCTGGCTACATAAGGCTTGTTTCAAGAATTGGAATGCTGCCTCAGCCTCGGGGGTCCATTTAATCATGACCGACCCTTTCCCTTTCGTCAGGTTGGTTAGGGGCACAGCCTTAGAAGCAAAGTGGGGAATGAAGCGCCGATAATAACCCGCGATTCCCAGAAAGGCCCGTACCTGCTTCTTGCTGTTGGGACGTGGCCAACTCTGGATGGCCTCGACTTTGTTGAGTTGGGGTTTTATCACTCCCCTGCCAATGGTGTACCCAAGATATTTGGCCTCCTCCTGCCCAATGGTACACTTCTTGGGGTTAGCCGTAAACCCCGCTTCCCGGATAGAGTCTAGGACTGCTTGCACTTTTGGCAGATGTGAGGCCCAATCTGTGCTATGGACAATTACGTCATCCAGGTAAGCCGCAGCATACTTCCGATGGGGCCTCAGTATCTGGTCCATTTTCCGCTGGAATGTGGCCGGCGCATTCTGTAACCCGAACGGCATTCTCTTATATTGGAACGCCCCGTCTGGGGTTACAAATGCGGTTTTCTCTTTGGCCGACTTGGCCAGGGGAATTTGCCAATACCCTTTTGTGAGGTCAAGAGTCGTCATGTATCGGGCTGTTCCCAGCCGGTCGATCAACTCATCTATACGTGGCATGGGGTAGGTGTCAAATTTTGTAACTTTGTTCAACTGACGAAAATCGTTACAAAATCGCCAGCTCCCATCCGGTTTAGGCACCAACACAATGGGACTAGACCAATCACTTTGGGACTCCTCTATCACCCCTAAGTTCAGCATTTTCTGTACTTCCTCCCGTATTGCCTCCCGTCGGGCCTCTGGGATCCGATAGGGTTTTAACTTCACCCTTTCACCGGGCGGGGTAATAATATCATGCTCTACCCCAGATGTTTGTCCCGGCAGCTCAGAGAACACCTCCTTGTTGCGAAGCACAAACTCCTTAACCTCCTGTTGTTGGGGTTGTGACAAGGTGGCTGCTATTCCAACCTCCGGAATCACGCAACCAGTTTGAGCTGGTGACCAAGTTTCTGCGACTAGGGACTCTCTATCCCTCCAGGCTTTCAACAGATTAACGTGATATATCTGTTCGGGCTTTCGCCTTCCTGGTTGTCTGACCTTGTAATTCACTTCGCTCACTTTTTCCATTATCTCGTAGGGGCCTTGCCATTTGGCAAGGAATTTACTTTCAACCGTAGGGACAAGTACCAATATCCTATCCCCCGGGGAAAAGGTACGGGTCTTTGCTCCACGGTTGTACACTCTCTGCTGTGCCAACTGCGCTTGGGCCAAATGTTCCTTCACGATGGGCATTACCTGTGCAATTCGATCTTGCATCAGGGCGACATGCTCAATCACACTCCTGTGGGGAGAACTCTCACTTTCCCAAGTTTCCTTGGCAATATCCAACAGCCCTCTTGGGTGTCTCCCATACAGTAACTCAAAGGGGGAGAATCCCGTAGAGGATTGGGGCACCTCCCTAATAGCAAACATCAAATAAGGAAGTAGACAGTCCCAATCCTTTCCATCTCTATCCACCACTTTCTTCAACATTTGTTTTAGGGTTTTGTTGAATCTTTCAACCAGCCCATCGGTTTGGGGGTGATACACAGATGTACGCAATTGCGTCACTTTGAACAATTTACACAGCTCTTTCATAACCCGGGACATAAAGGGTGTACCTTGGTCCGTAAGCAGTTCTTTACAAATACCCACCCGGCTAAAAACAAGAGATAGCTCTTTGGCTATGGTTTTGGCCGAGGTATTTCTGAGAGGGATCGCTTCTGGATAACGGGTGGCATAGTCCATTATAACCAATATGTACTGGTGCCCCCTAGCGGACTTGATTATAGGACCTACCAAATCCATTGCGATTCTCTCAAACGGGACCTCAATGATGGGTAGAGGGACCAGCGGGCTACGGAAATGTGGCATCGGGGCCGACCTCTGACACACAGGGCAGGAGGAACAATAATTTTCTATGTCCTTCATCACCCCAGGCCAATAGAATCTCTGTAATACCCTCTCTCGGGTTTTCTCTGTCCCCAGATGACCTCCAAGAATGTGCCCATGGGCCAACTCCAACACCAACTTCCTGTAAGGTTTGGGCACCACCAGCTGCTCAACGGTTTCTTCTGCCCTTTTTGCCACCCGATACAGTAGGTCCTTCTCTACGCTGAAGTATGGGTAAGTGCAGGTATTATCTGGGTTCACTAACTCGCCATCTATTTCCACTACGTTTTCCCGTGCCTTTATTAGGGCGGGGTCTTTTAACTGTTCTGTGGCAAAATTTTCCCTGTGAACCTCCAGATCAGAAAACTCCACAGACGGTAGGTTTTCGTCTGAGGAGGTGGGCTCCTCTCCAGTTTCTTGAGTCTCCCCTGCCAATACTGACAAGGGAAATTCTGGAGAGTCCTCCCCACTCTCAGAGGAGTTCTGGCTATCACATTCCTGGTACATAGGGGCACCAGTGGGGGGCTCAGGATCATCCCACAGTTCCCAGAACTTCGGAAAATCCCTTCCCACAATGGCATCATGCGGTAATTGAGATACTAACCCCACTGGATGAGAGAGGGTACCTTTGGGGGTCTCGAAACACACTGTAGTCACTGGATACTCTCGGGTGTCCCCATGCACACAAATAACAGCTACCTTGCTATTCCCAGAGACCTCTGTTTTAACTAATTCAGCCTTTATCAGGGTCACAAGGCTACCTGAATCCAGCAATACCACAACATTTCTACCATTAATACACATTTTGCATAAATGTTTCTCAGTTCCCCGAATGGCAGTGCATGCGACTGTCGCACACAGCGACTGATGTCTGTCCGTCAGAAAGTCACACTGCATGGGTTCCTCCACAACCGGGCAATTGGCTGCAATATGTCCCGCTTGCCGGCAGCGGTAGCAAACGATCCTTCTTGCGGCCTCTTGAGCCGCTGATTTCCCAGGCTGTTCTCGCCAAACTTGGGGTAGAGCTCCCACCCTCTCACTCTCTCCACCCTCACCCCTTGGAATCCTCTTATCCGCCCCTGGGGATGGTCTGGTCTTAGGGTGGAAAGTCCGAGTGTCTCTGGAAGAGGCCGTCAGGTTCTCTGTAGCCAAGTATTTCTCTACACGATCCACAAGACCACCGGCCGTCTCTGGGTCTCCATGGCTTACCCACTTTTGGATGGCAGTAGGAAGAGCTCTCAAAAACCGATCCATTACAACACGTTCCACAATCTCTGGTGCGGACAAAGTCTCTGGCTGTAGCCACTTCCTGCTCAGGTGAATGAGATCATACATTTGAGACCTGGGGGGTTTTCCAAGCTGGAAAGTCCAGTTATGCACACGCTGAGCCCGGACAGCCAGGGTGACACCCAGCCTTGCCAATATTTCAGCTTTTAGCATCACATAGTCTTTTGCTTGGTCAGGCTCTAGGTCATAGTAAGCCTTCTGCGATTCACCAGTTAACAGAGGAGCCACCAGTCCAGCCCACTGCTCCTCAGGCCACTTTTCTCTTTCAGCAGTCCTTTCAAATGTGGTCAAAAATACCTCTGGATCATCCTCTCCAGTCATTTTTGTCAATAAACGACTCACCCCAAAGGACGCGGTATTAGTGGGACGGCTTTCCTCACTGGTCTGCGGACGTTGCTGCATTACTGCTTCCATTTGTTGTAGTCTCTGCTCTTGCTTCTGTAACAGGTCTATGAAGCGGGCCTCAGATTGCTGCTGGGCTTGTTGATGAGCTTGCTGCTGGGCTGCAAGGCTCCTTTGCAAACCTGCATTTGTCTGCTGTTGATTGGCATTTGCTAGAGCCAGCTGTTTCAGTATCTCCTCCATGCTGGCTTAAAAAAAACTGCCCGCATTCTCCACCAACTGTGAGGGGGTTAACTCGGTAGCGGGTGTGTGTGACCCCCTGGTTGGGCTCCCCACACAAAAACAGGGCCAGCAGACGGAGGTTGTGGTTTTCAAAATCAAAAGGTGCCTTTTATTTCTCTATGTACAGTGACAAAAACACAGCAAAGCCAAAAAAGAAACAAACAAAATAAATCCTGGTCAGTTTGACCTCTGACTAAACATGCAGGTTTCCTAAACTAACAACTGGGATCAGCCTGGTGCTGTCCTAGTCCCTAAGTCCCTGGTTTAGTAAAAGTCCAAACAAATAGCCACACAGGCTTTGCCTCACCGCACAGGGGTTCACTCTCCCTAGACAGTCCACACAGGTCTGGTTTCAGGCATGAGCTAACATCTAATGAAGCTGGGAGTTCCTTATAGAGGCCTAAATGAGCTGACAAGGTTCAGCTGGTCTCATCTCTGTCTGCACGACGCCCCACACTCTCCCTAGAGGTATGAGTCATCCATGAGCCTACTAGCCTCAGCTGGGCTTATACAACTCTCCACCCTAGTTGTATAAGTCAGCATAAAGCCTGAATCTGGGAGAAATATATCTACCCCCCTGGATGCAACCAGGTGACTTTACCTTCCTGCTGTCACACTGTATATAGCACACGCCTCCATTCGGCAACCTGTATATAGCACACACCTCCATTCGGCAACCTGTACATAGAACACGCCTACATTCGGCAACCTGTACATAGCACACACCTGTAAATAGCACACGCCTGCATTTTGTAACCTGTACATAGCACACGCCTGCATTCTACAACCTGTATATAGCACACGCCTCCATTCTGTAACCTGTATATAGCACACGCCTCCATTCGACAACCTGTACATAGCACATGCCTCCATTCGACAACCTGTACATAGCACACCCTATACCTGGGTGGTGAACAAAGCAACACCACCCCCCCTTTATCAGGTAAGCTCACAGCTCAGCTACTATAGGTGGGTGGTGGTCACACAGCAATATACAGCACACGCCTGCATTCTGCAACCTGTACATAGCACACGCCTGCATTCTGCAACCTGTACATAGCACACGCCTGCATTCTGCAACCTGTACATAGCACCCGCCTGCATTCTGCAACCTGTACATAGCACACGCCTGCATTCTGCAACTTGTACATAGCACACGCCTACATTCGGCAACCTGTACATAGCACACGCCTCCATTTTGTAACCTGTACATAGCACACGCCTGCATTCTACAACCTGTACATAGCACACGCCTGCATTCTGTAACCTGTACATAGCACACGCCTCCATTCTGTAACCTGTACATAGCACATGCCTCCATTCTGTAACCTGTATATAGCACATGCCTCCATTCTGTAACCTTATACATAGCACACGCCTCCATTCTGTAACCTGTACATAGCACACGCCTCCATTCTGTAACCTGTACATAGCACACGCCTCCATTCTGTAACCTGTACATAGCACACGCCTCCATTCTGTAACCTGTACATAGCACATGCCTACATTCTGTAACCTGTACATAGCACACGCCTCCATTCTGTAACCTGTACATAGCACACGCCTCCATTCTGTAACCTGTATATAGAACACGCCTCCATTTGACAACCTGTACATAGCACACGCCTCCATTCTGTAACCTGTACATAGCACACGCCTCCATTCTGTAACCTGTACATAGCACATGCCTCCATTCTGTAACCTGTACATAGCACACGCCTCCATTCTGTAACCTGTACATAGCACACGCCTGCATTTTACAACCTGTATATACAGTAGCACTAGCTCCATTCTGCAAGCCCCCTTATCAGGTCAGCTACACTATACCTGGGTGGTGGACACAGCAACCTCCACCGCCTTCTCTGTCAGACCAGCACAGTCAGGATGGCAGGGCAGACACACTCCTCCAGCCTCTTCTCACAACCCACACACCCCCCCCCCCTATCACCAGCTCACCTCGGGCTCTCAGCTTTAGACTCCGGAAGATAGTGTGGACACAGTGTGTAACAGCAGCAGCAGCAGCCACCCCCGCGCTGAATGATGACACACTCAGCTCGGCTTCTCAGCCGTGGTGGGCGGAGCAAGCAGGGGAAACCAGACCATACCATTTCGGCCGCAGCACTGGGGGTGTTCCAGCTAACAGAAAAATATTAAACAGAGCAGCCAGAGCTAGGGATGCCCTCGGGTTTCTGTCAGACAGTGTCACCCGACCTGGGTGCAGAGTGCACCCCATAGCAATGTCACCCGGCCACTGACACCCTCCAATGTGTGGCACCCAGGGGCGGAACGCCCCCCCGCCCCCTGCTTGGTATGCCCCTGGTGTGAATTACCTTCGCTATCGAGCCCCTGTCAGAGGGAAGACATCCGTCCAAGAGAGTTACTGGAGGCCTCTCCGTCACCAGCAAATGCTGCGCCGGACGTCAAGCTGGCAGTACAGTTGTCTCCCTCAGTCTTACCCTGTGCCACATCACAGGAAGACAGGGCCAATCGCTGGAGCAGACCGGAGTCTCAATAATTACACCAGACTCCTGGGACCCACTCTCTGCATACAGATCTGGCCATTATGAGAACTGTCAACAGTATCTCGGCATCGGGACAGTGACATAGGCGTGTGCTGGGGAAGTGATCCATGTGTCAAGTGTTAAACCCATTAGCAAAGGAAGGAGGCGGAGGAGAATTGATTCCGGTTCAACCCTGCCTGTCGGCGGCTCCACACTCGCCATCAGATTTTTTCCACTCGCCAAATGCGAGCAGGTGAGTGCAAATTTTGAGGGCTGATTCAAGGGTGCTCTGACTTTAAAAAGGTTGAGAAACACTGCTCTAGATGAACTATTTATTCTATGTTCTCTTGTGAATGCAAGCCTTTTCCCTGTCACCTTCTATACGTATAGGACAATATGTAGAAACAACAGGTTCCTTTAATCACATTTTCTCTAGAGCACATTACGGCTTCTGGTTTAATAGTTGCAGAGCTAAAGAATTAATTATGGTATAATGACTAATCAATGAAGAGAAGGTGTAACATTATCACTGTACTGGTTGCCAAGGAAAGCATAGCAAGCTATTTTTTTTTTTAAACGTTCCAAAAGATAAAGCCTATTTTTGTTAGTCTTTTCCACAGAGATGCACATTCTTAGGCCCCATGCACACGAGACGCTGTTATTTGCTGTTAAACGCGCGTTCAGAGGCAGTTGGACACTTTTTTCAACTGCTCCTGAACCCATTCAATGTTATCCTATGTGTCCATGCACACAGTCTCGTTTATTGCCGTTTTTAGGCAGTTGCGTTTAACCTCGTTTTTCCAGAAGCAAAAAATGGGTTCAGACGCAAAAGTTTTCCACGTTTCAGACGCAAAACGCGGCTAAACGCCGCTAGCGTTTTTAAAGGTGACCTATTTTTTTACATTAGAAATCTCAAAAATGATGGCAAATGATGAAAAACCATCAAAAAAATATGAAAAAAAACTGTAATTGCTTGCATTGCACTGTAGACAATCCACAACTTGTGGCAGGTGACGTGGCAAGTGGACAATCCACAACTTGTGGCAGGTGATGTTGCCAGGTGACGTGGCAGGTGGAAATCCACAAATTGTGGCAGGTGACGTGGCAGGTGGAAATCCACAAATTGTGGCAGGTGACGTGGCCAGGTGATGTGGCAAGTGGACAATCCACAACTTGTGGCCAGGTGACGTGGCAGGTGACGTGGCAAGTGGACAATTCACAACTTGTGGCAGGTGACGTGGCCAGGAGACGTATCAGGTGACGTGGCAAGTGGACAATCCACAGCTTGTGGCAGATGATGTGGCAAGTGATACGCTAAATACAAGTACACTGCTGCTCTCTCAGCTGCTGGTCTCCCAAAATGGCTGAAATGGTTAAATAATAATGTTTTTTGAGCTTAGGGAGGGTCTTATGATGTTTCTTAACTAAACGCCTATAGACGCAAACGCAGTAAAACGCGGTAAAACGCCGCTAAAATCGCGGGAAAACGGGCGTTTTTAAACGCCGGTTTTAGCCTTTAGAAACGTGTGTTCAGCAGAGTTTGCACCGGCGTCTCGTGTGCATGGGGCCTTAAAAGCCTCAGAGCAACTACTAATTCAAACAAATAAAAATCCAGAAATTAGCAAACGTTATAATATTAACAGAAAAACAAACAAGGCGCCTCTATAATATTACAGTGCTATATAGACTGATTTTAGGAAAATAAATAAATTACATGGGTTTTAAATAGTTGTGTGTAAGGTCCCATTCTTGAACAGTAGCAGACATCCATGTTAAAGTGGTTGTAAACCTCAGACATGAAATATGAACAAAGCATATCTCTCTATAGCGTGTACTTGTCTTAGTCCAGAGCACTAAGTATCATTTTTCTCTGCTGCATTGTTCCTCTGCTATCAGCATGAGTCACTTCTGACAAGTCTTCCTGACACTAAGAGAAAAAAAGTGACAGGGTTAGGAGCTTCAGCACACAGCCTGTGATTCACAGCCTCAGCTCTGTTCCTGTGTGCTCTGTGAAGGGGCGTATGTCCCTCCTCTCCAACCAGCTCTCCTCACTGAGCATTGCAGAGTGTAACTTCAACTCCCTGCCCCCTGCTTTTTTAGAGCTGAGAGTTCCTGTGTAAATTCTGGACTTAGAACTGATGTAAAGGGATGGCTGCAGATAAACAGGTACAACGTATGTAGGGTCTACAACCACTTTAAGCCCAGAGGGCCATACATAACATAAAGGAAGTAACTTTACACAGTGTACTTAAAGTGGTTTTAAACCCACTTTTTGTACTTCTACCTATAGGTAAGCCTAGAATAAGGCTTACCTATAGGTATTGGAAATATCTCCTAAACGTGCGGCATTTAGGAGATATTTCACTTGTAGACCGCCGAAAAACATAACTGCGCAGGGAAGAAAAGAAACTAAGTGCAGTTTCTTCCCCAGCCAGTGCCGTGAATCGCGGCTCCCGTGCGAATGCGCGGGAGTGACGTCACGTGGCTCCGGCGAATCACAGCGCCAGAGTCCGGAAGCAAGAGGGGACAGAAGATGGACGCTGCCTAGACAGGGGACATCGCTGGATTCTTTTGCAGGTAAGTGGCACATAATGGGCTAGTATGCGATGCATACTAGCCCATTATGCTTTTCATTTGTAGGCTTTGCAGCAAGCAAAAGAGGAAGTAAAACAAATCAGGGTTTACTTCCACTTTCATTCCTTGTTAACACCATTCTGTTGCTATACTACTGTGGGAAGAACGGGTCCCAACTCTGCAAGCGCCCATTACTTTTGGTTTAATATTTTGTTTGTATTTATACAGAATTGAATACATATCAGAACTAATGCTGAAGTGTTAGCTCACCTTTTACAGAAAAAATGTAAAAGTGAACTAACACTTGACACCCTCCCCACCCTTGGGTCCCCTCTGCACTTACCTAAGCTGTCAAGGGTCCAACAGCTTCTCCAGCGGCCCAGGGATTTGAAATCCCCATTGTTCTCCCTCTTCTCCAACAGTCCTTCCAGGACCGGTGCAAAATCTGGTGCAGCTCTGCGTGGTAGCCAATTAGCTTCTACTTCAGCTTGTTCAATTAAGCTTTGACAAAAAAAAAAAAAAAACCTTGAAGCTGATTGGTTTTCATGCAGAGCTGCATCCGATTTTGCACTCTCCGGTGTTTGTAAATCGCCTCCACAATGTCCCAGCGGGGGAAAATCCTCCATCCACCTTTGCATGGATAGAGGAATCTGTTTTTTTTTCTTCAGCAATATGACAGAACGAAAAAAAAAAAACTAACCGTCCTTGGCCAGCCTTCATTCATTTTATTACAATGTGTCTCCAGCCTCTAAATCCCATTTACAGTGCTAACTGATGAGATGAGATGATGAGATCATGATAAAACAGCCAAACATTTTCCAGCAGTGTGTCATTGGACATTCTAACTGCAGCGAGCAAATTTATATGCTGCTTCGATTCACATCCAAATCTTCTGTTTCAATGTATAACATATGTTCACAGGCATATTAATATTAACTTATTCAGCAACAGCAGGTAGGTGGGCATTTATTTGTTTATTTATTGATATTACAGATATTACAATAAAAAGACAATCAATGGAATAAATATCCTAAATGGAATAAATGCACCAAGACAGTAATACTGTATAACACTTTTACACATTAGCATTTTTTTCCAATAAAGCTTCTCACTCTGTAGCCTCTGTAGCTGCTGATTTCAGATCAAGTTTCATTTTGCTTTTCACTTCAATTTCAGCTTTTTTTTTTTTGCATTTTTATAACTTCAAATGTTCCCTCCTTTATCAATTTTCTCCAGAGCAAGCAGTGTGACCACCAGTTTGTCAGGACACCCTGCCTGAACATAACGGATCTCTGAGTAATCAATGCCAGGCTATCAGAGGCTGTGATGAGCAAAGTGTTGGACAGAGCTGTACTTGGCACATACTGACCATAGGAGAGAGCTCGCTGGGAGTGATAAGCTTTAATCATGTGTAATTACTCCTCAACTGATAATTGAATCAATCTTGTTTAAAACAATCAATTGAAACTGATTTCATGTACTAAACAATTTAAATATTGCATAACGAAAAAGAGGCTAACTGGAACAACATTGTGACAAAAAGAATGGGAGTCCACAGATTGTCAGATAAGGCCTTATTGCTGGAAAGCATTGGCAAGGTGTTCCAATTCCTCTGGCCATTGAAAACTAGGGGTACCAGGTGTTTGTGTTCTCTAATGCCTTGTACACACGACCGGTTTTCCCGTCGGAATAAACTCTGAAGATTTTTCCGACGGAATTCCGCTCATGCTGTCTTGCATACACACGGTCACACCAAATTCCGCCCGTCAAGAACGCGGTGACGTACAACACTACGACGAGCTGAGAAAAATTAAGTTCAATGATTGCGAACATGCGTCAAATTGATTCCGAGCATGCATGGTTTTTAGTCCGTCGGAATTGCATACAGACAAACAGAATTTTCAATAGAAATTTTTTCCGGTGGAAAAAAAGAGAACATGTTCTCTATCTAAGTCCATCGGAATTTCCGACGGAGAAAGCCCGATGGGGTATACACACAGTCTGACTTTTTCCATCGGAAATTTCAACCGTGTGTACGTGGCATAATAGTTATTAATGACCCATGAAGATGATACCATTCCAACAGATTCCATAAAGCAGTTCCATTACACTTGCAACAGACTTAGTGGAAAAAGTGTAGGACATTATCAATGCTGATCAGATCAAATATTGAGATATTGCAGAGCATGTGTGTTAAAAATGTGTGAGTTATAAAATGAACTGGTAAAAATCAGATGGCTAATTATTGGATAGGTAGGTAAAAGGAGGATAACAAGAGATGACCACTTTAGACCCAAGTGTGTGGCTCTCTTCTTAACATGGCCCTACTAGGGTTTAGACTTGTGCACATTGGAAAAATTTGTTTAGTTTCGGTTCGTTTCTTTCAGTCCTGTTGATTCGTAATCGTTCGTTCGTAATTTTGCTAGACGGGATTTTTCGTGTTTGGACTAATTCGTATTTTCGCAAGCGACATTTTTCGTTGAATCGGAATGATTCGTATTAATGTAAGCCTTATTTTTAGTTGATTTATAATTCGTACTTTCGGTAGAGTACGTTGTTTTTCGTTGATTCTGGATACAACTCCTACTTTCGTAACTTTTTTTGGGTTCGTTGATTCGTAATTTTCCATGTCTCTCTCACAAGGATGCTGCCTATTATGCCTAATGTGCTTCGAATGGATTTGTACTTTTCTAAATACATTGCGGTTATTTGTAACGATTTGAAATCTCGTATTTTACTTTTGTTTTTTACATGCGGCTATAACCTCCGCCCCTGTACACCATTTTGAGAGGGAGTTCAGCACGGTGAGGGAGAAGCAGAGAGCAGAGCAGAGTGTTATTGTGCTTCGCATGGATTCGTACATTCGTAACTTTTTTCATAACGAATTATGCCGAAGACATTCGGGCATTCGCTATTTGCGATATAATTTATTTCGGATTCGGTCTTATTCGTAATTGCTTTGTTCGGAAATTTCAATGCTTCCAAATGTCCGAAAGTTGCTCAATTCAGACAAATTTTGATTCGTTACGAAACGAATTGCACAAGCCAACTAGGGTCGTCACCTCATCCCTTTAAAACCATACACGTAATAATCATACAGGTTCTGTGGCTGATTAAGGTGGGAATTAAACTCACTAAGTGCCTTACCTGCATTAAATTAGCCTCAGAACCTGTGTAACTAATATGTGTTCGGTTTTAAAGGGATGAGATGGCAACCCTAGGCCCAGAAATATAAACATGCAGCGACAGGGTAGGTGGTTGTTCCAGATAGCAAGCACTTGAGCTGCAAGTTTGAAAATGACTTGCTACGCTATTGCTAGACTTGCCGGGCTTCACAAGTTTGTTGCACAATTGTAGCCAGTCCGCATTGCATGACTCCAGATCAACTTTCTTTGCAAACATTCTGCAAGTCTTCTTCAAGTTCTGGTTCAGTTATGTTGTGCAATAGTCAGGGGTCACTGTGGCTGAAGTTGGAAAAGTTTTAACTAGAACTTTAAGTGCTCTGCAAGTGTACAACTTGCCAGTGAAAATGTGCAGCAAGTTAACAGACTACAATTCAACACTGTCACAAATGTGTAGCAAGTAATCTTTGCTATTTGGGGTGTAGCCAGGAATGGGCAGCTTAGTTTATAAACACAATGGGGGTTATTTACGAAAGGCAAATCCACTTTGCACTACAAGTGCAAACTACAAGTGCAAAGTGCACTTGAAATTGCACTGAAAGTGAAGTTGCTGTAAATCTGAGGGGAAGATCTGAAATGAGGGGAAGCTCTGCTGATTTTATCATCCAATCACGTACAAGCTAAAATCCTGTTTTTTATTTTCCTTGCATGTCCCCCTCGAATCTACAGCGACTGCACTCCCAAGTGCACTTTCAGTGTACTTTGCACTTGTAGTGCAAAGTGGATTTGCCTTTCGTAAATAACCCCCTATCAGTGTTAAAACTTGCTGATTGCAGTGTCTTAAGCCTAGTACACACAGGCCAAATGTCAGCCGGCATCGACCAGTTCAATAGAAACCAGCTGACATTCATGAGTACGGCACCCCACACAATTGTCATTCAAAGTGTGAAGGCGCTGAAAGCTAGAAAATGGCCTGGGCAGGAAGGGGGTGAACGTGCCCTGTATTGAGGTGGTTAAACTACCCTGTTGGAGGCCTTTGGTGAAATATTCAAGGTCTAAAAAGACCCTTGAAGTCTCACATTTGAGACAGAGAAAGGGACTGAGGACATAGATTCATCAGTCCCTTTCTATGCAGCCTCAGCTGAATGATTAATGAATAGGAAACGCTCTGAGGCTTCTTGTTCATTTACAAACTGAAGCACAGGAGCTCTCCATGTGCCTGCAGAAGCTGGCGGGAGGGGAGAGGAGAGAAGCCGGAGGTGCTAGAGGGGAGAGGGCACACAGGGATCCCAAAACAAGGAGGAAGGGGCGCAGATCCTAGAACCAATCCCCATGCAGTACATGCAGAGGGAGAAAGAGGTGGAGAAACCAGCAGCGCTGCAGTGGGAGGAACAAGAGTCACAAGTGTCAGCAATAAGGCAGTACAGCTGTTCCTCCTGCTCGGTAGGTGCCCAGGCCACCCTTTTAAACTGATGGGGCCCGGGGCCCAGTAAACGAGGGCTAGATATACTGCCTTGGGTATTATGGGCCTATTTATTTAGCAATACATTTGTCATTACTTAGTAATATTACACTTTTTTTTTCTTTGAGGGGAGGGGGAAAGCTATATTGCAGGGCATTTAATAAGGCATTGACAACACAATTCTAGCAGTATGGCCCCTTTAAACATTCCAGAGTCTATTTTATAGAAGCCTTGCAACAGTTTTGTACATGTTACCGACATGTACAACAGACTCAGGTAGTTCTTATTTACACCACTTTTAGCATGTGTTGCTATTGCTGTGACAAATTCAAAAAGAATTACCCTCAGTTCCTAGATATGGAAACTGGCCAGAATTAAGACCAACTCTAAATTGGAGTGGAGACAGGCTAGTGTTGCACCACCTCACACTGTGCCCTGCCCTTCACTCTTCCCCCTGCTTTGCCCTCACCCAGTCTCTCCCATTTCCTTCTCTCAGGTGCCTGAGCCCTGGCCCCTTGGTTGCTAGGCCACCTGAGGCAGCTGGCATCCTTACAACTGGTAACACATGCCCAGCCCCATTCCGCTGCCAGACAAGAGATGCCCTGGCAGACAGGTGAATATAAACAAAAGCGCAAAGATGCTGGAGGATGTCATTACCCAAATATGACAATGGCTATATTTTATCAATGATGTCAGCAAGCATCCCCACCCCCTTTTTTACTTTCACCTGTCAGCCAGAGAATCTCCCAGCTGACAGCTAAATGGGCCCGGGGATACCTCAATGTTTGCTAGAGCACAACTGTCGGCTGAGGATGGAATGTCTATGGTACGAATCTGTCACACTGACTGACATTTGTTGTGTGTAAGGCCCCTTTCACACTGGGGCAGGCAAGTGCGGTGGCGGTATAGCGACGCGATTTTCAGCGCCGCTATACCGTAGTTATCACCGCGGTATGCGGCCGCTAGCGGGGTGAATTTAACCCCCGCTAGCGGCCGAAAAAGGGTTAATACCGCCCGCAAACCGCGGCTATTGCCTCGGTTTGCGGGCGGTATTACCGCAGTGTCCCATTGATTTCACACCGCTCCTTCACCGCTGTAAAGATGCGGCTAGCAGGACTTTCAGGGCGGTCCTGCTAGCGCACTGCTTCAGTGTGAAAGCCTTCGGGCTTTCACATTGAAGAATACAGGGCACAATTTTTTCAGCCGGTATAACAGCGCTAATATTAGCGCTAAACCGCCTGAAAAACGTGCCAGTGTGAAAGGGGCCTAAGTGACCGAATTCTGAAGAATGCCCACTACTGTTTGAGAATTTCAGGCATTGTCTTGAGAAAACAAATACCTTTGATTAAATCTGTAGATTTTTTATTTTTCATTTGGATCAGTGTTCAAAAAAAAATTGTGTAAATAAAATGGGTAGATAAAAAAATAACAAACAAAACAAATGAAAATGAAAAAAGTTTAAATATTGATCTTAAAAAAGACATAAAACATAGCAGAAAAAATAATAGCTAAGGGTAAAGGCAGAGGAAGGAGGTAATTAGTTCTGGTTTGGGTTAACTCAGGGTTAAATAGGAATACATGTAATTAAAATATGTTTTTGTTTTTTAAAAGTGGTTGTAAACTCTGTTACACCACTTGTGCCTACAGGTAAGCCTATAATAAGGCTTACCTGTAGGTACTGTGAATATCTCCTAAACTTGCACAGTTTAAGAGATATTCAGAGTGCATGCAGCTGATGACATCATTGGCGCATGCGCTCTGAAAGTCCGGTTTACAGTGCCGGACTTTCAAAGCATGTGCCGGAAACAGCAGCTCCCGCGTGCATGCTTTAGAAACACTGGGGGAAGATGTCAGCCGTCTTAACCAGGCATGTCCAATCGCGGCCCGCGTTCCGGTTTTGAACGGCCCGCCTGGCTATTTGGACATATATATCCTTTGTGGCCCCTGACGATCTCCCAGCGCCGGGGCCACAAAGGATGTATATGCCTTGGAGAGGATAGCCAGGAGGCAGGACGAGCGCTGCCGCCGTACACACACAGGACAATTTCCTGTTTACGGGGGGCTTCTGTAATAGGGAGTCCCGTTTTCTCGGGCGCAGCCATTGGACGACTGATCTGTCTATCAAAGGAGGCGGGACTTTCTATTAAAGAGGCCTCTGTGTAAACAGAAGATTCTCCTGTAGGTAATCTTTGGCACTCGTTAGTGCATTCCTGGCAATGGTGCTGCATTCCTGGCAATAGTGAGTGAATTCCTGGCAATGGTGAGTGCATTCCTGGCAATGGTGAGTGCATTCCTGGCAATTGTGCGTGCATTCCTGGCAATGGTGAGTGCATTCCTGGCAATGGTGCGTGCATTCCTGGCAATGGTGCGTGCATTCCTGGCAATGGTGAGTGCATTCCTGGCAATGGTGAGTGCATTCCTGGCAATGGTGAGTGCATTCCTGGCAATTGTGCGTGCATTCCTGGCAATGGTGCGTGCATTCCTGGCAATGGTGAGTGCATTCCTGGCAATGGTGCTGCATTCCTGGCAATGGTGCGTGCATTCCTGGCAATGGTTGGTGCTGCATTCCTGGCAATGGTGAGTGCATTCCTGGCAATGGTGGGTGCATTCCTGGCAATGGTGAGTGCATTCCTGGCAATGGTTGGTGCTGCATTCCTGGCAATGGTGCGTGCATTCCTGGCAATAGTGAGTGAATTCCTGGCAATGGTGAGTGCATTCCTGGCAATGGTGAGTGCATTCCTGGCAATGGTGCGTGCATTCCTGGCAATGGTGCGTGCATTCCTGGCAATGGTGAGTGCATTCCTGGCAATGGTGCTGCATTCCTGGCAATGGTGCGTGCATTCCTGGCAATGGTTGGTGCTGCATTCCTGGCAATGGTGAGTGCATTCCTGGCAATGGTGGGTGCATTCCTGGCAATGGTGAGTGCATTCCTGGCAATGGTTGGTGCTGCATTCCTGGCAATGGTGCGTGCATTCCTGGCAATGGTTGGTGCTGCATTCCTGGCAATGGTGCGTGCATTCCTGGCAATGGTTGGTGCTGCATTCCTGGCAATGGTGAGTGCATTCCTGGCAATGGTGGGTGCATTCCTGGCAATGGTGAGTGCATTCCTGGCAATGGTTGGTGCTGCATTCCTGGCAATGGTGCGTGCATTCCTGGCAATGGTTGGTGCTGCATTCCTGGCAATGGTGAGTGCATTCCTGGCAATGGTGGGTGCATTCCTGGCAATGGTGAGTGCATTCCTGGCAATGGTTGGTGCTGCATTCCTGGCAATGGTGAGGCTACATTCCTGGCAATGGTGGGTCTGCAGATGGGCACTGACTCTTATTTTGCTTCACAGTTCTTTATTTAAAATAAAATAAAAAAAAATCCTGAAACTTCTCTCTTAAAGTTAAGGAGCGTGTTATACGCCAATAAATACGGTATATCCAAATAATACGCCCAAGCTCATCTCTTCACCACACACAGCCACAAAAGCAAGATAATTCTTGTTGGACAGTGTATTAGTGCTCAGAGGAACACACTTAGACTGAATTTTAATGGTTCAAAGAATGTCAGGCAAAATGGTCGGCCCTCACGCATGTTCACTTCATCAAATCTGGCCCTCTTTGAAAAAAGTTTGGACACCCCTAGTCTTAGCGGTTAGTGGTTGCCGCTAGAAGGGCTTTGTTCTAAGGTAAGTATTTCATAATGGGCTAGTATGCGATGCATACTATTCTATTATGCCGTTGTTTTATAGGGTTTTTTTATTTTATATTCTTTAGCGGTTTACAACCGCTTTAACTGATGTCATACGAAGATCGCAGGTCATATCTTTGATCTACATATGAAACAGTACATCCAATGTACCTTACATTGTTACACTGTATTATTCAATAGCAATTGCAGAGTATTGTCATTTTAAACAGGAACAGTTGCATTTTGACAGATGCTCCTGCTATATCATACATAGCAATTCCTGGCTGTGATTTTGACACCAGTGTTAATTTTGGCAGCAAATTTCGATTTAGTTTTAGTCTTAGTCTTAGGACTAAAATGGCATTTTAGTTTTAGTCCCATTTTAGTCTTCTGCAATTGTTTTAGTTTTAGTCGTATTTAGTCGACTAAATCTCCAGTAGATTTTAGTCGACTAAAATCTAATGGGTGTAATTAAATTGTAATGCATTAGTTAACATTTTTCTACAATGTCCAAACTCATTAAATACTGCTGGAGTGAAGAATCAAAAATGTTATTATTTATGGTATTGAGGTATGAACATGCACTATAGACTCGTGTTAATTTTGAAGCCAAATTTCAATTTAGTTTTAGTCTTAGTCTTTTGACTAAAATGCCATTTTAGTTTTAGTCGTATTTTAGACATCTCAATTGTTTTAGTTTTAGTCGTTTTTTAGTCGACTAAAATAGTATTCATTTAGTCGACTAAAATGTTTTAGTCGTTTCAGTCGACTAAATTAACACTGTTTGACACTCAGTAATTGCCAATAAAGCCCCGTACACACGGTCGGACTTTTGCCCAACAAACTTCGTTTTAAGCAAGTTGGACCAACAATCCGACCGTGTGTACGCTCCATCGGACAAACTTTTTTTGTTTGGTTTTGGATTTCATTGGACAAAAGTTGGGTCTGCAAACGGACAAACTTTTGCCCAACAAAAGTCCGATGGAGCAAAGTCCGACCGTGTGTACAGAAAACCATCGGACTTTAGTCCGATGGACAAAACAACTAATGTTAAAATCAACCAACAATAGCAGAAGTTGACCAAAGGGTGGCAGTAAAGATCAGAAAAGAGCAGAAAAAACACGTGATGTTGTAAGAAGTTTTAAGAAAGTTTGCAGAAAAGTCCGAGCGTGTATATGCTATGGGTGTTCCCAACCAACTCCGTTCGGACAAAAAACCACGGAAAAGTCAGATGGAAGTCCGACCGTGTGTATGAGGCTTTAGAGTATTAGCGGGAGTGACAGTGGGGGAGAGGATCTGAACATGGGAGGTATACCTTAAAGTGTAAGCCCACCCTAACACTAAAATCCCTGCATCTACAGACATAAACAATCTAACACTAACAAAAAAAAAAAAAAGGGAGCCGCTCAGGTGTGGGAATCCTCCAATCACCTCCTCCCAGCAGCCAAGGGTGCAGACAATGCTACTAACAGCAAACAGGAACAAAAAAGTCTTCTGGACTGCAGCACTCCAAAGATAAAAGCCTTTATTAAAATAGGAAATCCAAAATGCACACTGTACAACGGTACACAGGTCAAAAAAATCTGGCTAACATGTTTCGCACTGTGCTAGTGCTTATTCATAGCTCTTTGAATAAGCACTAGCACAGTGCGAAACATGTTAGCCAGGTTTTTTTGACCTGTGTACCGTTGTACAGTGTGCATTTTGGATTTCCTATTTTAATAAAGGCTTTTATCTTTGGAGTGCTGCAGTCCAGAAAATCTAACACTAACCTATCTAAAGAAGAAATCAGTATACATACCTTTTTTGAAGCCGATCCGGACTGGTCCCCAGCGGCGGAAGCTCTGCAGAGGACACAGCCGACAATGACCGTGGAATAAATGGGAAGTGACATCACCCAAGACTTACTATGGGGCTTCCAATGTTGGCTGTGTCCTCTGCACCCACCTCCACAACGAACCCGCAGCTGACAACACAGCATGGGATCGGGTCGGATCGGCTTCAAAAAAGGTATATATACAGATTTTTTATTTACAGGGCTAGATAGGTTAGTGTTAGATCGTGGATGTCTGTAGATGCAGGGATTTTAGTGTTAGGATGGACTTCTAATTTAAAAACTTCAGCAAAGTTTCTAGGGCATATCTCCTATGCTTACAACCCTCACGTGGTTAATTTGTTTCCTTGGTATTATAGGAGAGAATTTGTTTTGTTAGTATACAGATCATGTGTACACTGTACATACTGTAAATATAGGTCTGTTTGTTTTGTCTGTTTATATAGAATCATGATCTCACTATAATTGTAATAGCACTATTAATATGCTGAAATTATCAACGTAAGTTGGTAGAAGCTGTCCTGTATATTGATCATTGGCTAGTGCAGCGTACATTATCAACTTCTTTTGGCACAGTCAGTATAGAGACAGTTCTTAGTTCTGACTTCCTGACAGATGAGGCCCTCTGTCGTTAGAAAAGATCAGTGTTGTGCTGGATGAAAGTTGGATCAGATCATAAACTTGAATGTGAATGGATCTGATGTACTCAGCACTGTATACAGTAATACATTGGCACTACACATAAAATAATCAAAATCTATTTATATGCATAAAATCTGATTATAAGCATTATCTATGCTGGAGAAGGCTACACTTTTTCCATTTTGCCTAGCAATGCTATTTTTTCTGTAACTGTCCTAATTATAACGCTTAATAAAAGATACAAAATACCAAAGCACTCTGTAACTAGCAAGTGCCTAGTTTTTTCCCAACATAAGTATAAGGCCTCATGCCCACGGACGTTTTTACAGCCACGTTTTTGAGCGTTTTTTACAGCTTAAAAACGGCTGTCCATGTTAGTCTATAGCTTCATGCCTACCTAGACGTTTTTGAGCTGCAAATAGCATAGACGTTTTTAAGCTGTAAAAAAAACCCAGGACCAGTGCGTTCCTCAGCGTCAGAATTAGGCAGAAAAAAACGCGAGCGTCAAAAACCGTGCAAAAACGCGCAGTCGCGTTTTTAGCTCCGACGTTTTTTGTTTTTAAAAAAATAAAAAAATAAAAAAATTATTTACAATAACATGGATAGGCGTTTTTAAGCTCTAAAAAACGCAGCTGTAAAAACGTCAGTGGGCATGAGGCCTAAGGATTGACACATATGGACTTAAATCTACTACAGGGGAGTCAATTCTATAGCACAGCTCCTCCCTCCTTGCACATGATAGCCCCCTCCTCTTGTAGGAGTGTCTAATTATTGACTGTGCTGACCCAACTCCTCTGACACTCCCCTTACTTTTATACCTAACCTTTAATGTAGATGCCTGGGGAGGGAGCAAAGGGGAACGATATAGACCAGGGGGTCTCCAAACTTTCTAAACAAAAGACCAGTTTACTGTCCTTCAGACTTTTGGGGGGCCGGACTGTGGCCCTTGAGAGTAGAAAAGGTCTCAAGATCAGTGGCCAAAAAACAATGCCCTATCGTGGGTGTCATTGGGAGGAATTGTGCCCCATCATTGGTGTCATTGGGAAAAAGTGTGACCCATCATTGATGTCATTAGGACGATTTGTGCTCCTTCATTGGGGGTCAGTGTGTGTGTAAGTGGAGGGATGTGGGGGGGTGGGGAATTATGCCTCATTGTTGGTATCAGTGCAAATAAAATAGTGCCCTAAGGGCAAGATACAAGTAAACAAAGGTCCACAGTTTGGAGACCACTGCTATAGACAGCCATCTGAGTGACAGCTGACATCACATACAAGATGGTGGCACCATGCAGCAGTCTAGAGGCTTTTGAATGTCTACACAAGGGAGGATTTTACAGATAAGAATATGCATTACTATTGGCTGGCAACTGTCTATGACATAGTCAGCCACATCGGTCAAATGATCAGGCGGCCTATCACAGTGATAACATGATCAGGAGCTATTCCTGTCAGGCTCCTGATCATTACTAGTGGCTAGCACCTGTCTATGACATAGGCTGCCCGATCATGTGACCACTGTGGTTGACTATCCCAGTGATCACATGATCTGGAGCTGTTGCCGTTAGGCTCCTGATCATTATTATTGCCTGGCAATTGTCTATGACATAGGCTGCCTGATCATGTGATTGCTGTGGCTGACTATCACAGTGATAACATGATCAGGAGCTGTTCCTGTCAGGCTCCTGATCATTACTAGCGTCTGGAAACTGTCTATGACATAGGCTGCCCGATCATGTGACCACTGTGGTTGACAATCACAGTGATCACATGATCTGGAGCTGTTCCCGCTAGGCTCCTGATCATTACTATTGGCGGGCAGCTGTCTATGACATAGGCTGCCTGATCATGTGATCGCTGTGGCTGACTATCACAGTATTAACATGATCAGGAGCTGTTCCTGTCAGGGTCCTGATCATTACTAGCGTATGGCAACTGTCTATGACATAGGCTGCCCAATCATGTGACCGCTGTGGTTGACAATCACAGTGATCACATGATCTGGAGCTGTTCCCACTAGGCTCCTGATCATTATTATTGCCTGCCAATTGTCTATGACATAGGTCTGCCTGATCATGTGATTGCTGTGGTTGACTATCACAGTGATAACATGATCAGGAGCTGTTCCTGTCAGGCTCCTAATCATTACTAGCGTCTGGAAACTGTCTATGACATAGGCTGCCCGATCATGTGACCACTGTGGTTGACAATCACAGTGATCACATGATCTGTAGCTGTTCCCGCTAGGCTCCTGATCATTACTATTGGCTGGCAGCTGTCTATGATTTTTTTGGGCAGAAAAGATGTGCAAAGTCTCTTTTGCAGAAAAAATTTTTTTTCCAAGTTTCTAGGATTTGTTTCCTATGTATTGTATTTCCTATGTATTGTTTCCTTAGCACATGCACAGTGCAGTGTACATTGCAATGAGATGCTGAGAATGCAGCCTGGGATGATGTAAACTCCTATGCGCATGTGCAGTAATTACAACACAAGTGGCTACCCATTGGCCCGAAGAGGAGCGAGCTGGAATCTAACATAAGATGTGGCATAGAAGATGGTGACAGTGACCTGTCATGGGAGAAGGGAATTGTACCATATTGTGTAAGTATGCTGCGAGCTCATCCCCATCCAGTGGACTTTAGTTCCTCTTTACTGAAAGGTACAAAGCAACTGTTCTATCATGTTATGACAGATGAGGTGCTTCATGTATTAGACAGCTACATGCAGATTTTAACATAGTTTACACTTTTCATTGTATATGACACTTCAACAACGGCAGCAAAAATGCAGCAGGAGGCAGCAAAGATGCATCTTTGCTGCCTCCTGCTGCATTTTTGCTTCCGTTGTCAGAGGGACAGGGATGGAGGCACATGGGTGTACCCAGTCATGGCCTCATTTAAAGTCCCAAATTCCCCAACCCCCCCCCCCCATTTTAATAAGTATATGACAGTTCATTAACTATTACCTGAACCAAGAACCAGGACATGATGACAGATACCCATGGGTTTCCTCCCCGGGATGTAATTTTTGCTGGCATTAGGAGCTTCCCTGTCAGAAAAAAAAAACAATAACCTTATTAGGAATATTTTTAAATAATGATTAACTTTAACATTTAGGTAATAACACCAGGGGTAGTTGATCTAGGGAATATACGACTGCCTTCTGGGGGATCAGGAAGGAATTGTTTTCCCCCACTGGAGCGAATTGGATCATGCTTTATTTTTTTTTATTTTTTCTTTACCTGGATCAACTGTGCATGTGGGATTGTGTATGTGTAGGATTTCTATTCGTTTTTTTTTTCTTACTGGTTGAACTAGAAGAAGAACTAATGTCTTTTTTCAACCTATGTAGACAAGCATACAATAGATAAGGAGGTTTTGTAATTGTAACTCCCACAACAATGTTTATGACCAAAGCTTTTGGTGAACTACATACTATTTCAAATTTTATTGGCTACAATCACATGGCTTTGTACACCGTGTTTTGATGACAGACAAAGCTACATAAATCCAAAAGAACATGTAGAGGCAAAAATAAATGGCTGCAGTATCCTTCATTACACAGGAATATTTAACAACTTATGTACCACATTTCAATATAACAAGCAGTGAACAACATCAAGAGGGTTTATTTAAAAACAGACAATATTTGCACAACCGTTGCAAAATAATTCCTGTAATGTGCTGATTATTTCTTTTGTGAGCTCCATCTAGTGGCCATAATGCTGTATTGTCTTAAATTAGGAATTTCTGGACAATACTGCATTATGGCCACTAGATGGAGCCGACGATCATAAGAAATAAAGATATTAGACACATTACAGGGATTATTCATGACGACTGTGCGCATGCTGACATATTTGCACAGCAGTGTTTTTACCTAAACACCCTAAGTATTTTAAAAGTAGCAATTAAAAACTAAAGTAAATACATAAACAGATCACATGGGAATGAATAGGTCTGGTTGATGAATCCCATATAGCTCAGTTCGAGGTATCAGTTAGACAAATCCTGCAGCAAAGCAGACTGATTCTACTGTGCTGTTTTTTGTGCAATCTTTATTTTATACATAAGCTCCTAAGGCTGGGTACTAACGGGTTTGGCAGGAACCAGCTGACTTTCAGGCTGGGTGTACAGCTCCCTGTTTGACAGATGTCTGTCTCACGACCAACTTCTATCGAAAGACCATGCTGGAAAACCAGCATCTGATCAGCTCTCGCAGCCATTAGATCAGTGTGCTCTGGTGGGGGGCAGTACCCCTGTCAGAACACAATAGCACAGCGGGGGAGACTGCTGTACTTACATCGCTTGTGTTAGTACGGACATCTGTACGTTTTCTTTTTGTTCAGTCCACTGGGTTGAATGCAAAAAAGTACAGCTGCACTAGGCATCCCAAAGGACCCGATTCCCCTATCCACACACTGGATGTGGATGGGGGAATCACTCCCACTGGGCTATTGTATTCTGAGAGCAGCGAGACTTCCCTTCCCGTTGTCGCTCCCTGCTGAACTGGCAGAATTTTGATCCATATATGGGCAGCTTAAAGATGAAGTAAACCCTCTAAAACTTTTCCTAAAAAAGAAAAACCCTGCAAGAGAAAGGCATAATGAGCTAGTATGCATAGCATACTAGCTCATTATGAATTACTTACCTGTGATCGAAGACCCCGCAGCGACTCTCGTTCCTCTCCTTCGCTGCCGCCATGATACCCGAGTGACTTACGGGTATCACTGCTTCGGCGCTGTGACTAGCTGGAGCAGCGATGACGTCACTCCCACTCATGCGCGCAGGAGCCGCTAGTGAAGGCATGATCGCCTTTACTAACGGCCCACTCAGTGCACCTGCGCCGTTGTCTACGGCGCGCATGTGCCGTAGACATCGGTGCAGTCTTTTCTGCAAATATCTCCTTAACCGTGTAGGTTAAGATTTTTCTTGCACCTACAGGTAAGCCTTAATCTAGGCTTACCTGTAGGGCCAAGTGGTCTGTAAGGGTTTACAACCACTTTAAAGTGATACTAAAGTCTTGTAATTTTTTGTTTAAAAATAACAAACATGTTACACACACCTGTTCTGTGCAGCAGTTTTGCAAAGAGAAGCAAAGAGCCTCCTCTTCTCGGGTCCCTCTTTGGCTCTCCTGGCCCCTCCCTCCTGCTGAGTAACCCCACAGTTTGCTATGGGGGCACCTAAGCCGAGCCGCTGCTCCTTGTGTTCATTCAGTTTGCTATGGGGGCACCTGAGCCGAGCTGCTGCTCCTTGTGTCCATTCAGTTTGCTATGGGGGAACCTGAGCCGAGCGGCTGCTCCTTGTGTCAATTCAGTTTGCTATGGAGGCACCTGCAGCTGAGTCTGATTCAGACACGGAGCCGCAGCTCGACCCCACCCCCTCTCTCTCCTCATTGGCTCACTGACTGATTGACAGCAGCGGGAGCCATTGGCGCCCACTGTATGTCTCAGCCAATCAAGAGGGCGAGGCCCAGACAGCTGAGTCCCTCATGCAACATCGCTGGATCGAGATGGCGCTCAGGTAAGTATTAGGGGGGCTGCATTAAGATATAAAAAAAACTTCTGCCTTTAGAACCACTTTAAGTATTAAAAAAGCAGCAATTACAACAGTTTGGTAAGAGTAAATAACAGAGCAAAGGGTGTCAGGGAAGGCATGCCCATAGTTCAGATGGAGTTTCTCGGCGCATACATATGCACATGCGCAGATAGGCAACTGGCCGGGCAGATGTGCATAGTCGTGAGCATAGACGCACACAAGTGCGCGCGCCTGTCACTAATGCTGGCATCAAACAGGCTTATTAAACAGGCTTCTGTATGGGATAATTGCTTTTTGGTATGCAGCTTCTCTGTGTGTTGTTCCCTAATTCTTGGGTTTGACCTATGATCCTGACCTGACTTACTTCTGACCCGCATTTGTCTTCTACATGCCATGACCTTGGCATGTCTCTGGATTCTGCTTCTGCTTCCTGTTTCTGCTTGATCTACTTCCCGTTGCTGACTTGGCTTGTGGTCTGACTACCCTGCTGTCTGCCTTCTATGCCTGATCTGCCCGACTGTCACCGACACCCGGCTCGTCTGACCCTGCATCTTGCTCATCCAGCCTGCTACAGCTCTTCAGCCCAGCAAGCTCTCAGCTGACTACTACAGTCTGCTGCCAGCCAAGCTTCGTGCCAGCTCATTAGCCACCAGCCTGTTCTGCTGCCACATCCACCTGCTGACTACTGGTCTGATCACAGGCACTCATACCTCACCGTGTGCTCCTGTGGCCGTTATTTTACTACCAGTGGCCCCTGAGCTTGAGCTGTACAAAAGGCCTGCCTCTGCACATCAGGCTCATTGACCAGGTACGTGACAGAGGGAATGGGAATGAACGGGTCTGGCTGATGAATTGTCCCTTATCAGATGACAATTAGAATTCTATCACAAGGCACAGTGATTCTGCTGAGCTGTGAACTGGGTGAAAACTATATGAAAACTACATACAGGCATCAAGATGTTCCTTAAAAATAATTAAATCTTCTACCTCCTCTTCATAAAAATCAGTGGCTCATTCTAAAGCCCTGTACACACGATCAGATTTCCTATGGATTCAAATCCGATGGATTTTTCCATCGGAATTCCGATGAAGCTGACTTCCATCAGTCTTGCCTACACACCATCAGTCAAAAAACCGACCGTCCCAAACGCGGTGACGTAAAACACTCCGGCGAGCCGAGAAAAATGAAGTTCAATGCTTCTGAGCATGCGTCGACTTGATTCTGAGCATGCGTGGGTTTTTTCTCTGATGGAGTTCCACACAGACGATCGGAATTTGCTATCGTTTTTTTTTTTTTCCATCGGATAAATTTAAAACATGTTCTATTTTTTCTCACCGATGGAAAAAAGACTGATGGGGCCCACACGCGATCGGTTCGTCCGATGAAAAAAGTCCATCGGACTGTTTTCATCGGTAAAACTGATCATGTGTACAGGGCATAAGGCTAGTAGTAGTACGTACACACAGGCCATGTACTGTATAGGTAGAGGGGGTCAGAACTTATCTCATCACGAAATAATGGGCAGTTGCCCAAACACTGCAATAAAAGCAGCATGGCATACAGCAAGCAGTGTATGTAGCATAATGCATTACAACGTCAGCTGTGATTAGCACGTACAAAGCTGTTAACGTCTAGGATGAGTAAGAGGAGCACCAGCATAATAGGACCATAGGACCATTATAAGCAGAAATTACTAGTTATACCCAGCCATGGAATAAAGCAAAATAGCAATCTCACTAATTGTAATGATGCACAGTATTTTTGATGGGTAATTTACAAGGCTTTGTGGTGATAAATTTGTGATTGGATAATGCATAGAAGAAAGCTTCCTGCATTGCACTGTATTCATTTGCCGTCCCAGACGCTTTCTGTTAGAAGCAGCATACGCTGTTGTGTAAATGGTTAAATGGTTGAGACTGAGACGCTGTCGTGCATTAAGTGCATAAAGTGGCCAATATTTCATACACTGATACACCAGAGGGGACAGCGATGGGAGCTTTAAAAGCTTCTTCGTTTTCCTTTTTTTTTTTTTTTAGTTGTCGTATTGATACAATAGTAGATGTTTTGGGTGTGCAGATAAAACGCCCACCTTATCAAATAAAAAAAAGTGCCGTATCTGAGCATTGGTCTGGAGGCTGTTAATGGAGAAAAGTGTCCTGACAATTGTGCCGTTACCACTGGAAGACACAAAGGGTTACATCCATAAATCTATAGATTCATCAGATACCAGATTGGTGAGAACTCGTGTCTAAAGCTCTGCGTACCTGGATATATTTTGCCCAGTCTGGATGTGCCTGTTTGAGTAACTATGGCAACATATTTAAAAAAAATATATTTTATAATAATTGTGTAGATTCTACGAAAATACAATATTGTTTTTTTTTTGGGGGTAATATCAGTTAAACGACATAGTAGACAATCTACAGTATACAGTTGATGTAAATGTGAACAAAGGCAAAGTCACATTTATTAAAGTACCTCTATGGGTAAAATCTGCACATAATTGACTTTAAAACAGTGCAAAGCTTTTCTCTTTATGCTGTGTCCCAGCTGAGAAATTGGCACCTGTAATAATATGCAAATAGCAACTTGCCTGCAAATTATAGTGCTTTGAAAAAGTATTTATACCCCTTGAAGTTTTCCACATATTGTCATAGCTTCTTGCAAATTGCCAATGGGAATTCTTATGGCTTTCTGTCAACAATGGCTTTCTTCTTGCCAATCTTCCATAAAGGCCAGATTTGTGGAGTGCACGACTAATGCCGCGTACACACAACCGTTTTTCATGACGAGAAAAATGCAATTTTTTAATTTGGTCATTAAAAACGATCGTGTGTGGGCTCCAGAGCATTTTTCACGGCGTGAAAAATGGGCATTAAAAATTTGGAACATGCTCTAATTTTTCTCGTAGTTTTTCACGTCGTCGTTTTTCTCGTCATGAAAAACGGCCGTGTGTACGCTTTAACGACGTTAAAAAAAACGCACATGCTCAGAAGCAAGTGATGAGACGGGAGCGCTCGTTCTGGTAAAACTAGCGTTCGTAATGGAGATAGCACATTCGTCGCGCTGTAACGGACTGAAGAGCACGAGGCTGAAAAGCGCGAATCGTCTCTCACCAAACTTTACTAACACGAGGATCAGCAAAAGCAGCCCAAAGGGTGGCGCCATCCGAATGGAACTTCCCCTTTATAGTGCCGTCATACATTTCGTACATCACCGTGCTTTGCTCGAGCATTTTTTTTCATGATGGTGTGGAGGCAAGGCAGGCTTGAGAAGAATCACGTCGAGAAAAACTTCGTTTTTTTCAATGACATTAAAAACGGTCGTGTTTATGCGGCATAATAGTTAGGTAGGTTTGTAGTTGTGCCATACTCTTAGGGGTACCAGAGTAAAGGGGGCTGAATACAAATGCATGCCACACTTTTCAGATATTTATTTGTAAAAAAAAATTGAAAAGCATTTATCATTTTCCTTCCACTTCACAATTATGTCCCACTTTGTGTTGGTCTATCACATAAAATCCCCAAAAAATACATTTACTTTTTTGGTTGTAACATGACAAAATGTGGAAAATTTCAAGGGGTATAAATACTTCAAGGCACTTAGGCTAAGCCTTCCTCATTTCATTTAAAGCTGGACTTCGCGATAAACAAATATTAATTAAATACATAAATCAGGTGTTTTCTTACTTGAATATTGGTGTGCTGTATGTATTTTTTCAGTCTGAAAATGTGCCTTTCTACCGGAGCTTCTTGCAGGAAAAGACTGGTGCCCTTTCCCTTGTGCAGAGTGACTGGTCTTGTCTCCACCCCCTCTGTAGTTTTTTGCAGGTAGCTCATAGTGGGAGGAGCAGAGGGGCCCCTCCCACAGCTCTGCTCTCTGCACAGGCTATGTGCAGCACAGTGATGATGTCACTGCTACTTTTACAAGGTTATATTTGGGTTTGCAAAAGTATTTGGTACACACAAAAGGATACATATCCTTTTGTGGTGGCAAGTTATATACTTAAATAAAAGTTTTTGTGCCTGGAGTTCAGATCTTCAGCCGCTTCCCGCCTCTTACTGGGTGGTCCGGGTAGCACATTTTTAAAACTCATCCACCCAGAGGATCCAGCATTGTCCCACTGAGATCCCTTTGTATTCTGATACCTCTTGTCCTACACTGCCATGTTGATTGCAAAATTCCTCTTCCTGGTTCAGCCGTCGCGCTTCCTGATTATGCAGCCGTAGGCACGCCCCCCTCCTCCTTTCTGAATGAAGTGCTATGCCTCCTGGGATATGTGACATCCATATCTCAAGAGGCAAAGGGAAGACACACACATGCACATCAATCGCCTAGGTCAGGCATGTCCAAAGTCCGGCCCGCGGGCCGGTTTTGAACGGCCCGCTTGGTTATCTGGGCATATATATCTTTTGTGGCCCCCAACGATCTCCCAGCACCGGGACCACAAAAGATATATATGTGGCATCACTAAATAGTGGATCTCGGGCCGAATCCGGACTTAGTAGTGGCCCGCAGCTTTGCTAAATTGTCAGTGTTCTCTCCCCTCTGCCGACTCTCGCATCACTCCCCCTTCCTCCTCCTCCCCACACAAGCCTGGAAGTGCTGCAGGTCCGGACAAAGGGCGGGATCTTTCAAGTTACAAAGCAGGTGATTGGTTGCTAGACAGTGGGGCGGTCCCAGCAACCAATCACCCGCCTTTAACTTGAAAAGTCCCGCCCTTTGTCTGGACCTGCCATGCCATGTGTGCTTCCTGGTTTGTGTGATTAAGGTAGGGCAGTGTGGGGAGGGGGAATGCTGCATTGATAAAAGTGACAGTCTGACTCTAATATGGAGGGAGTCTGTAATGGGGGGGGGGGGGTCTGAGATGGAGTGGGGTCTATGAAGTGGGCTCTGTGATGGGGGGGATCAGTGATGGACTGGGGCATTCCCCAATCCCTCACAGATCCCCAGCCCATCACAGATCCCCAGTCCCTCACAGATCCCCAGCCCATCACAGATCCCCAGCCCATCACAGATCCCCAGCCCATCACAGATCCCCAGCCCATCACAGATCCCCAATCCCTCACAGATCCCCAGCCCATCACAGATCCCCAGCCCATCACAGATCCCCAGCCCATTACAGATCCCCAGCCCATCACAGATCCCCAGCCCCTCACAGATTCCCAGCCCCTCACAGATCCCCAGCCCCTCACAGATCCCCAAGCCCCTCACAGATCCCCAAGCCCCTCACAGATCCTCAAGCCCATCACAGATCCCCAAGCCCATCACAGATCCCTAAGCCCATCACAGATCCCCAAGCCCATCACAGATCCCCAAGCCCATCACAGATCCCCAAGCCCATCACAGATCCCCAAGCCCATCACAGATCCCCAGCCCATCACAGATCCCTCACAGATCCCCAGCCCCTCACAGATCCCCAGTCCGTGATGGACTGGGGATGGTCTGGGGATCTGCTTCACAGACCTTTACTTAAAAAAAAAAAACTAAATTTTTTCCTGAAACTTCCCTCTTTAAAGTGAAACACACAGAGCTCACCTCTTTACCACACACAGCCACAAAGGCAAGATAATTCTTGTTGGGTAGTGTATTAGTGCTCGGAAGAACACACTTTTAATGGTTCAAAGAATGTCAGGCAAAATGGTCGGCCCTCGAGCATGTTCACTTCATCAAATCTGGCCCTCTTTGAAAAAAGTTTGGACACCCCTGGCCTAGGTGAATGACATGCAAGGGGGGGGGGAGGGAAGGGCCGCACTTTTTTTAATAAAAACAAACAAAAAACGGAAAAAGACAGTCCTATTGTGGCAGTGTTGGGGAGGAGAGATGGAGAGGAGGGAAGTCTTTACTGAGGATGAAGATCGGCTTTAACTGATCCCAGTTAAGCTGCTTATACACTGATCAAAATTTACCTAATTCAGCAGAGACCAACTTTGATCAGTATGTGGCTGTCCCTGCTTGACAGAGGTCAATTGCTTGATAGACTTTAGTAGAAGGGACGTGTTGGAAACATTTTCCTGATCAGTGGATGCAGCCAATTAGCTGCAGCTGCTGATGGCTGTATTCTGACAGGTGCAAGTGGCACTTGAGGAATGTCCTGGCAGGGGGGATTCCTGTATCCACCTTGTTTGGCTGAACAAACACACTAACAGTGTATGGCCAGCTAAATGCATTCTGCATCAGTTTACACACAAGATCTTGGGGATAAGCTAGCTGTGATTGACAGCACCCCTGCTCTCCAAACTGAAATCAGTATGTCAGCATCATCAGTGCAATTTCTTACGATTATGGTAATCAGGCACTGTTTGGCTCATGCTTTTGGATAAGGTGGTGTGTATGGTGGTTTTGAGTCTTTAAAATACAGTACAGTTAAAAAAATACTCCTACCTAATAATTTGCACAAAATCTTAAAGTGGTTGTATACCCAAATTTTGTACAAGCACCTACAGGTAAGCCTACATTAAGGCTTACCTGTAGGTGCTTGTAATATCTCCGAGACCTACACAGTCTCGGAGATATTTGCAAAAAAAACTGTACCGCTATCTACGGCGCATGCGCGCCGTAGATAACGGCGCAGGCGCACTGAGCGCGGCGGCTCTTGAATGGGAGCCTGCCGGACACTGCCGGAAATTCGCGCATGCGCGGGGATCGTGCCGTTCCCCGCGCATGTGCGGGAGTGACGTCATCGCCGCTCCGGCCAATCACAGCGCCGGAGCGGCGATACCCGGAAGTCACTCCGGGTATCATGGATTCGACGGAGGACGCGTCCGAGGACCGCTGCGGGGGCTTCGATCTAAGGTAAGTGATTGATAATGAGCTAGTATGCTAGTCATACTAGCTCATTATACCTTTGCCTTGCAGGTTGGCCAAAAAATAAAAAAAAGTTTTGCGGTATACAACCGCTTTAAAATTACCAATGTTCCTATAGAGACCCATTTTCTGCATAGTTTCTTGTCATAGTCATAGTCCTGCAAAATTTATGGTGCCAATTTAGCAAGTAGGACATAATATGTGAAGAGTGGGCTTCCTAATTGTACCTAATATATATTTTTCCTTAGTCTTTTTATTTTCATGTTCATGTGGCATGCTCCTTTTTCTACACCAAACAGGAGCTGTCAGATGGCCACATGGTTATAGGCTGTTCAGTGCTAGGAGAAAACTGAATCCTGAAATGTTTTCTTCAATACACAGTATCTCCCTTTGCAGGGACCCAGTTTGTTAAGCACTTGTACGGATCGCAAGGAAAGAGTCTTCGGATCCCCATCTGTACCTGAGACTAAAGCCCTGTACACACGATCGGTTTAACTGATGAAAACCGTCCGATGGATTGTTTTCATCAGACAAACCGATCGTGTATGGGACCCATCAGTCTTTTTTCCATCGGTTTTAAAAAATAGAACATGTTTTAAAATTATCTGATGGATAAAAAACCGATGGCAATTTCCGATCGTCTGTGGGGAAATCCATCAGATAAAAAACCCAAGCATGCTCAGAATCAAGTCGACACATGCTCAGTAGCATTGAATTTCATTTTTCTCAGCTCATCGGAGTGTTTTACGTCACCATGTTTGGAACGGTCGGTTTTTTGACTGATGGTGTGTAGGCAAGACTGATGGAAAACAGTTTCATCGGATTTCTGATGGACAAATCCATCAGACAAAAATCCATAGGATATCTGATCGTGTGTACAGGGCTTTAGGGGTTGATTTACTAAAGGAATAGGATATTCAGTTTCCAAGGGAATTTTTTCAGAGCTTAATGAATGTGGAGAAATTTCACGCTTCAAAAAATACCCAATCACGTGCAAGAAAAAAAAAAAAAACATTTTTGCTTGCACATGATTGAATGAAGGAAGTCAGCAAAGCTCCCCACACATTCACTAAGTTCTGGGGAAAGTTCCCTAGCAAAGTGTAACTTCCCTTGCAAGGTGAACAGTCTAATTGACTTTGGTAAATCAACCCACCTCACTAGGTTGATTTACTCTCTGTCTCTGTCCAGGTGACCATAGTGAGTGAGACAGAAATTGAGGAGAAATTCAGAATTTTACTGCTGCCATCAGATCAGTCTAAGACAGGGGTCTCCAAACTTTTCAAACAAAGGGCCAGTTTATTGTCTTTCAGACTTTAGGAGGGCCGAATTGTGGCCAGCGAGGGCAGAAAATGTCCCGGGCCCAGCACCAGTGAGAATAAATATGGCCTCAGCGTTGGTGGTCAGTAGGAGGAGGAGTAGGGCCCCTATCAGTAGGAGGAATAATATCCCATCATTGATATCAGTAGAAGAAATAGTGCCCCCTTGTCGGTGGGAGGAATAGTGCCTGATATCAGTTGGAGGAATAGTGCTCCAGGGGCCGGATAAAGGCTAGCAAAGGGCCACATCTGGCCCTCGGGCCACAGTTTGGAGACCCCTGGTCTAAGAGATCTTCTCCCATTCCCGGTATGTTTTCAGGAAAGGAAATAATAAAAAATCTTCCTACGTTTCCAAGTGGGAGAAAGACCTCCGGCGCACCTGAGATGGAGCAGATTAGTTGCATACATGGTCCACAAAATATCATCCTGCTTTATTAATGTAAATACTATCGAGTCTGCGTTCAAAGCTGTTACAAGATGGTGCCTGGCCCCATCACGCCTAGCCCATCTTCAGCCTTCCCAGGTCTGTACTTTTGTGGCTGCCCAATGCTGAATGACGTTTTACATACCTGGTGGACATGTCTTATGCTCACACGATTTTGGACCAAGGTCTTGAAGCTCATACATTCTTTGTTCGACCATCATTTCCCCAGAGACCCTTAGTATGTCTTATTACACCTTAAAGCCCCCGATTTTACTAAACCCCAATTCAAATTGGCACCCTGCATTTTGTTAACGGCAAAACAGACTATCGGCAAAGCCTGGAAGAAACAATTAGTTTCTTTTGAAGAAGTTCGTCAGAGGGTCGACTGGGTTCTTTATCAGTGAAAAACTGACCAGCATCCTGCTGGACACGCAAAATAATTTCTCCCAGATATGGACCCTGTGGATACAATATTCCCATCCGTCACTGTCAATGGAGAGCTATATCTCATTATAGCAATCCAGCTTTGGGGTGCTGGTTTTGAACGTTCTCAATGTTCACTCCCCTCCCCCTCGCCCCACCTCTCTTTCTCACCTTCCTACTGTGGACATCCTTCCTTCCTCTTTCCTTATTTCTTTGTTGCAGCATGTTGTTTATTCAGACTTAATGTTCTGATCTCGTTATTGTTTTTCGGCCTACTGCAAAATTACCTGGCTCATTGATATCTACTCTAATATCGCGTACACACAACCGTTTTTCATGACGAGAAAAATGCAATTTTTTAAAATGGTCATTAAAAACTATCGTGTGTGGGCTTCAGAGCATTTTTCACGACGTGAAAAATGGCCAAGAAAAATTTGGAACATGCTCTAATTTTTCTCGTCATCTTTTCACGTCGTCGTTTTTCTCGTCATGAAAAACGGCCGTGTGTAGGCTTTAACGACGTTAAAAAAAACGCGCATGCTCAGAAGCAAGTGATGAGATGGGAGCGCTCGTTCTGGTAAAACTAGCGTTCGTAATGGAGATAGCACATTCATCACGCTGTAACGGACTGAAGGGCACGAGGCTGAAAAGCGCGAATCGTCTCTCACCAAACTTTACTAACACAAGGATCAGCAAAAGCAGCCCAAAGGGTGGTGCCATCCGAATGCACCTTCCCCTTTATAGTGCAGTCGTACATTTCGTACGTCACGGCGCTTTGCAATAGCATTTTTGTTCATGATCGTGTGTAGGTAAGGCAGGCTTGAAAAGAATCACGTCGAGAAAAACGTTGTTTTTTTCAAAGACATTAAAAACGGTCGTGTGTACGCGGCATAACTTACAGGCTACAAGTTTTGTTTATTTATATGCTATTTAGACTGGTGGGTGTTTTTTACATTCTCGGCCGATACAGCTTACATCTTCCTCTTGGTTATTTCAAAAAGTTTTCTAATGCTATGTTTTGTACATCAAATTTTTTCAATAAAAATGTATTGACAGTGAAAAAATAATAAATGCACATTTTTTCACCCCTGCAAAAAGATGTGCATTTATTATTCTTTATAAAAAGTGAACTTATCCTATAAAATAAAATTATGTAGCCATTTTTTCTAGAGTGAAAGGAACAGTGATTTAACTTTACATATATCAAAAGAAAGATCACATGAATCAGAAGTAAAACACTTGGCAGGGACACCTATTCGACTTTCATTGCAAGGACAGGCAGATCTCCCAGGCACTGTCAAATCACTGGGAGATCTGCTCATATATCAATAACTTAGCAAACAACTGTCACCTTATCTCTATGGATAGCTTAACATGTCAGTAAGTCTGTGGATTGATACATTTGATATCACACTATAAAAGAATCAGGACATCTATACTATTAACAAACGAAAAAGGGGAGTTTATTATCTTTCCCTATAAATTACCTAAGGCCTCCTTCTGCAACCATTCATAGACCTGATTCAATGTTCTGCTCGTCTGGTTTTTATATCCGTACTTTTTAACCTAAATGACAGTATAATGTGCAAAACCATTGTATTATACTTTTCAAGTCATATTTCCCCAGAAATAAAGAAACAAAATCAGCGGAGTTAATGACCCGATCAAACAGGAATCCTCCATCCCCGGTTGCAGGAATTTGCAATCGGCACGTCTGTCTTCTGTCTGATGTTGTTCTCACAGGACTCTGAATGGCTTGTTGCTTAATACATATGTATTTTAAGCACTCATTTTACTGGAACGTACATTAATATGTAGCATCCTCATCATGTAAAACAGCCTCACAGTTGCGTCGCTTTTTTTTTTTTTTTTAAACAACATATACAAGATCCTGGAGTGGTGTTTGCATTAAGGATTTGTTTCTAGCTGTTCAAACAGAACTAGCGCAGCTGCATTGATAGCAACATGTTGTACTATGACAGCTTTCTGTCTAATTGATTATTTTATTATAGCAAAAATCGCATAATTCAAACATTCAATTCAAGCAGTCAATCATCAAATGCATCTGTCTTGTCGGAAATGTAGACCTGGTTGCCTCAAACTCTAATGCCGCGTACACACGATCGATTTTCTCGACGGTGAAAACACTGTCGAGAAAATCGACGGGAAAAACGAGGAACGGCTTGTTCCCCTACACACGGCCGTTTTTCCCGACATTTTTTCTCTTGGTCGAGAAAAACGACCGCGTGTAGGCTCCCCAGCAGTGTTTCCCTATGGGAAAACTGCTGAAGAAAAAAATGCCCTGAATCACGACGAGAAAAATTAGAGCATGTTCTAATTTTTCTCGTCGTGATTAATGCCGTTTTTCTCGTCGGGAAAAATGATCAAAAGCCCACACACGGTCGTTTTTCTCGTCAAAGAGAAAAAATTTCATTTTTCCCGACGAGAAAAATGGTCGTGTGTACGCGGCATAAGAAACAAACTCCTTCACTTTTCAACAGTTTGCTTTTCAGAGTCAGAAGTGTCATTATTCTAAGCTCGGGTCTAAAATAGAGAACAAGTGAAAAACTGTGATAAACATTTTTTCGAAGTCACAGAAGCCGACAGCAGGAAATTTCACAGCAGCCGTGGACAGGGAAAGCGTGATATATTCTCAGAATGCTGTAAAAAGAATTGAAGCCTTATCTCTAGTGCACCCCCACCCCTCTTTTCCTTTTCGCAATCGCAGACACTCATGACAGGATTTCTGCTACAGGCCGTCAGAGAGACGGACAGTAGACGGACAAAACCGAGCAGGTCTTCCTTTCAAAAGGCAGCCAAAGAAAGCATTGACATTCCTATCTCCTAAATGATAGCTGAGAGTCCCTGCCAAGGATGGAGAGGACTTGACAAGGACGTCCAGCAAGATGAGTGAGCTGCGCTTGGAGAGGATGGGAGGAATTAATTCAAACGGAGGAACAGATAAGGAGAAAACTTTAATTAGAAAATGTCAGGAAAGAGAAGGAGGTTTCAAAATAACATACATATAAAATAAATCACACCAATGGCCACAGCACTCCATTTTTGTATTGTCATCATCATAAACGGTCCCCATTACATTAGGAATACCTATATCTATTATGTTAATTGTCCTTTATCCCATCAGTGTTTTTCATGTGACTTATGCTGCCTAATCAAACCACTGGAACAACCACTGTAGTGCTTTACAAGATATAACAGGTGTTTGAAAAGGGAAACATCAGGATCTGACACCGAAGACCATAAAGTGTGCTCAAAGAGTTGGTGCAAGTTATTCTGAAACTAATGGGCCCTAAACACAATAGCGCTGCAGGAGAGGTTCCCCATCAAAAAACTGACTGTGTGGATGTGGGAATCAAGCAATTCCTGTGGTGGAAGGAAAGAAAATTGCATAATCTATGACCTGCCTTACACTGCAAATGTAACAAGATATACATCTCCATTTCACTAAGGAAAAGAAAAGGTGGGCATTTGGGAACTACAATAAGAATCGGTAGCTAAATAATTTCTGTGTTTACCAGGATGTTAGGTTATGAATATGGAACCCACAGCATGAATTTTATAGATGTAGCGGGGTCCTCAAATTGATGGGATACACCTGGGGAATAGTGTGACCCAGGTGTATAATTGTGTTAGGGTTCAGACCCCTTTTTGTTTCGTGGAGGATTGGAGGATGTAGTATTCTCCTTTGCCTGTGGGTGGCGGGGTACCCACAGGCTTCAGGTAGAATCATCTCCTGCAGTGCTCCCTGTTTTGTCCCTTCCCGGAGATGGTATGGCTGGGGCGGGGAACCCGCCGGGCCGTTGATGGGAGGAGATAAAAGGGGGAGACGCCCTTACCACGAGGTCTTGCGGAGAAGGAGGTCCTCGGAGGAGGAGGGTTGCGGTCCGCACCCAGGCCCCTTAGGCCTGGGTGCTGGAGATCCAGGAGTCTGGTCCAGGTGCCCATGGCCTGGTCCGGAGTCATGTTGGCGTCCATCCCAGGCACCTTTAGCCTGGGGTGAGGTACTATCGAGGAGGCCTGGGGCCCAGTACCTTCGACTGGGTCCCGCTAGGGTGGACTGTCCGAGGGTCCCTGAGCGGAGGGACTCGTATCTGAGGTGAGGAGGCCAGAGAGGTTACCCACTGGAGACCCGGAGCAGCACCAACCCGGTGACAGTGGGCCTCTGGGAACTCTCTTGGGAGGACACATCCCCCTGATAGGGGCCACAGCGTATCGAAGAGGGCTCCATTGCTGTTCATAGGGGTTGCTGGAAGAGACCCCATCTTTCCTGTTCTGTAACAGCCGGATTGGCTTAGGCGCCGCTGGTCATAGTACAGTGGCATAGAACTTAAACTTTAGGAAGTGCCTCGATCTGCTCGCCCCACCGTTGGCAAGGTTATAGGTCCCAACCAGTTTGCTGCAAAAGAACTGTTTATTGTGCTTTGCTTATTGGAGTGTCAAATAAACAAGTGTTGGACCTTTCTCCGGTGTGTGAACTCCAGTTACTGGAAGCAAAGGGGAGGCTGGTGAGCTTGCAATTACAGACTCAGTGCATTCACAGAACATACCGGCCCGAGGAAACATCAGTAAGTGGCCTTCACCTCCCTACTACAATGGGGAGGACATGGGCCGTGGCGCATCTCACTCTCACAACCCAGGAACCCCTAGACATGAGTTGGTGTGTAACCGGCAAAGATGGAGAGAGAGTGAGGCCGCTACACGTGGGGGCTCGAGAGTCCGGGATAGAGTGTGTTCTAAAGATGGACTTGAGAATGTCTACATTTGAACTTTGCTGCCCAGAGGAGTTCCGAGCAGATCGGCCATATTACTGGCCAAAGTGCGTCCCTGCTCGGAGTTGTGGAAATGACCCTAACACGGGAAAGGCCCATGCGGAGGAGCGGAAAAAGGGAGAGGTCCAGCCGTGTGACGTACTGCACGTGGGGACTGTTAACGCACTGCGCCACGAGGCACCCCATGGCGACATCGTTCGTGGGCGGAGTCAAGAGGAAGCCCGCGAAAATGTACAGCTCATGGGAGGAGTCTGGCCAAGTGTGGGGATACACGTGGAGACTCCGGCGCGGGGTCAGTGCATGATGGAGCAGCAGATAGTCGGGATGACCTCAAGTGCCCCGTGGATTATGGTTCCTCACCCCACGAGAATGACTTCCTTTGCTGCCCCCATCACAGACACGGGGATTTGACTTTGGCCCCGAGGGCGGTTGGCTCTGTACACTTGCAGAGACACGGAGGCCCTCGGTGTGATCTGTCCCGGCTGCTCGGGACTGGTGGTCACCCTGAAGCCATTCGGGCGATGTGAGGAGTGCAGAGAATTCCTTTTTGAGGTCGAGTCGTCCACAGCAAGGCCCCGGGCCCTTCGCCTCAACCACCTCACGGGTACCGCTACTCCGGAAGGGGAGATCAAGGCCTTTGTCGAGGTTCCCGTGCGCGCTGACCAGGGCGATGGACTGCCCAACAGAGAAAAATCCGAGGATGCTGCCTCGGTCGCCACAAGTTCTCTGCTCCCACCCCCGAAGAGGAAAGTTGGCCTAGTACAGGCATCCTATGGACGTGGTCGAGCTTCACCCCGCTGCTTGCCTGGCCTGGATGGCGCCGGTCGAGAAGGAAGTCCCGGACATCCCAGTCCTCTACAAGGGTCAGGTGAGCCAGGGGCTGGGACTGTGGTGGTGGTTGGAGGTGTCGGGGGCCCATTGGAGGTGGAGCCCCCAGGGAGGATGATTCTGTGTCCACCGGAAGATATCTGCCTGCGGAGATGTATGACACCTCCGACCTAGAGTCGCTGTCTGACTGCGGAGAAGATGGCGAGATAGACGAACTGTTCAGCCGCAAGGGCTGGGATAGAATGCCACTTCTTGCTTCCCGTGCGGTACGGGATTCACCTATGTACACAGGAGACAGCACACCTCGGGTGGAAGACCCGCAGCTTACGAGGGAACCTACCCCTCCACCGGTGTCCTCATCTACTGTTACCTCACCTGCTTTGGTTGTGGGGACACCCCGCGCTTCTCTGAGAGCGCCGAAAGTCAGTTTCAGGGAGCTGGTAAAGGCACCTCGGCATCCGGAAGCTATTGTGCTGCCTGGAACTGGAGAGAAAGCCACTATGCCACCTTTGGCCCGCTTGCAGAGACTGTTTTGCCACAAAGTAGCTCGGGAATATGGGTGGGAGTACCCGTATCTGCCCCGGGACTTGCTGTTTGAGGTGGAAGTCTGGAGAGCAAGATGGTATGACGAGTTTGTGTGGGACAAGTTGAAGGTGCCTCATGCTCGCAGGTACCTGGAATGTGTGCCGGCAGTGTCTAAGAGGTTTGAGGACTGCAGAGCTGAATGGAAATTGGGGCGCCATATCCATGCTGACAAGATAGTCATTTGCAGAAGAGAAGGAGAAGATGTCGAGTATTCGATAGAGGCATTTGACAAACACCTGAAACCCCTGTATCTGCCGGATCCAAAGTTTTATTTATAGGAGAAAAGAACTCCTGTTTATTTCCTTTGTGCACTTGAACTTTCTGGAAGAGCCATTCCCAGACACCCAGGACTGTGCCCTGCTTTTGTTTTTATTTGGGCTTTTCTTTTTCTCATTGGAGACTTGGGGCTGTTGTGTTTTTGTGTTTCCCCTTTTCTTCATGTGCCAAAGGCAAGGACATTTGGGAATAGTGGCAGAGTAGGGAAGAGCTGGAAGAACGAAGATTCGTTGAGTGTCATGACCGCGGCGCTGTCACCAGGTGGCAGTGTTGCGCAACAAATGTTTGAAAATGTTTCACACACACATCACCTTGCTTGTTGGAGTGAGTGGGTCTCTCGGCTGACGGGCCCACTCATGCCAAATGACACGAAATTATGTTAGGATGTTGTTTTTTTTCTTTCCCCTGCAGGAGAATCGTCAATCAAGATCATTGAGAGTGGGTGGCTCTTAGACAGTGTGGGAGAGGGGTTGTGATTATGCAGATGTTTAAAGTGTTTTATGACATAAGTTGTTTTATATGTTCCCCATTCCCTGAGCAGGTCTTGGCACTTGGGAAAAATTTAGAGGAACTGCCTCAGGGGTTTCACTCCATGTCACCACTTTATGGGAGGCATGGGTGTGCACCTGACGCTGGGGACCAGCGTCCAATCACAGGGGGGAATGTGTAGCGGGGTCCTCAAATTGATGGGATACACCTGGGGAATAGTGTGACCCAGGTGTATAATTGTGTTAGGGTTCAGACCCCTTTTTGTTTCGTGGAGGATTGGAGGATGTAGTATTCTCCTTTGCCTGTGGGTGGCGGGGTACCCACAGGCTTCAGGTAGAATCATCTCCTGCAGTGCTCCCTGTTTTGTCCCTTCCCGGAGATGGTATGGCTGGGGCGGGGAACCCGCCGGGCCGTTGATGGGAGGAGATAAAAGGGGGAGACGCCCTTACCACGAGGTCTTGCGGAGAAGGAGGTCCTCGGAGGAGGAGGGTTGCGGTCCGCACCCAGGCCCCTTAGGCCTGGGTGCTGGAGATCCAGGAGTCTGGTCCAGGTGCCCATGGCCTGGTCCGGAGTCATGTTGGCGTCCATCCCAGGCACCTTTAGCCTGGGGTGAGGTACTATCGAGGAGGCCTGGGGCCCAGTACCTTCGACTGGGTCCCGCTAGGGTGGACTGTCCGAGGGTCCCTGAGCGGAGGGACTCGTATCTGAGGTGAGGAGGCCAGAGAGGTTACCCACTGGAGACCCGGAGCAGCACCAGCCCGGTGACAGTGGGCCTCTGGGAACTCTCTTGGGAGGACACATCCCCCTGATAGGGGCCACAGCGTATCGAAGAGGGCTCCATTGCTGTTCATAGGGGTTGCTGGAAGAGACCCCATCTTTCCTGTTCTGTAACAGCCGGATTGGCTAAGGCGCCGCTGGTCATAGTACAGTGGCATAGAACTTAAACTTTAGGAAGTGCCTCGATCTGCTCGCCCCACCGTTGGCAAGGTTATAGGTCCCAACCAGTTTGCTGCAAAAGAACTGTTTATTGTGCTTTGCTTATTGGAGTGTCAAATAAACAAGTGTTGGACCTTTCTCCGGTGTGTGAACTCCAGTTACTGGAAGCAAAGGGGAGGCTGGTGAGCTTGCAATTACAGACTCAGTGCATTCACAGAACACACCGGCCCGAGGAAACATCAGTAAGTGGCCTTCACCTCCCTACTACAATGGGGAGGACATGGGCCGTGGCGCATCTCACTCTCACAACCCAGGAACCCCTAGACATGAGTTGGTGTGTAACCACCAAAGATGGAGAGAGAGTGAGGCCGCTACATAGATCTATACTACAGGGCAACTATACTATAGAAAAGTACATGTAGATTCTATGACAGCATATGGGCTCCTTAACAACGGCTAGTCAAAATTGGAGAACATCACACCGGTTCAGATTTTTTTAACCATTGCTATCCTCTATGTCATACTGAAAGATATTTCTAGCAAGATCATTTAAGAACTAGCCCAATGTCACTGTTGTAAAGGAAGCTTAAAGCATTTGTAAATTTTTTTGGATGATAACAAACATGCTATACTTACCTGTTCTGTGCAATGGTATTGCACAGAGCAGCCTTGAACCTCCTTCTTCTCGGGCCCCCTCCCGCCAGTGCTCTGGGCTCATTCTATTCTCAGTGCTCTATCAAAGGAAGCACACCTGCAGGCTCAATCCTGAGCCAGGTTGTGTGTGTCTATTGATACACACAGCATGGCTCAGCTCAGCTCAGGGAATGCATTAAAGTGGGAGTCAACTCCTATCTCTGACTTTTACCTATAGGTAAGCCTATAATAAGGTTTACCTATAGGTAGTGCAAATATCTCCTAAACATGCACCGTTTAGGAGATATTTACTGTACATGCAGCCAGTGACATCAATGGTGCATGCACTCTGAAGAAATGGCCACCCGTGCCGTTCCTTCTGAGCCCTGTGCCCACAGCTGAATTTTGATCCGACTGTGGCTGGTTTAAAGCTCTGGCATTTGAGAGCAGAGTGGCAGGGAGCAGACTTAGCACAGGAAGGGAGAGGGGCTTAATCTCAGTTTGAGCAGAAGGTGAGACCTTATGTATTGCCTGGGCTACAAATGCATGGAGGCTTCACATGGATTAAGTTGAAGACTCAGGGACTTGAAGACACAACAAGGTGCTGCACTTAAGCACTGCTGTTACCTCACAACCAATTCAGGCAAAGGTTTTTACTCCAATGAACAATTGTTTTTTGCACGTTATACTGTACAATGATTCAACATAATATTCCAAAAAAGCCTTTGGAAGCGCAGCGTACATTATATAATAACAATCATATCCTACAGAAAAAATATTGCACCTCCCTGAGAAGGAATGAATGAATCATGTTCAGTTATTAACATAAACACATACTATATACATTGCTTTAACATTATACACACAAATGTGTTTACCCAATGGGATACAGTAACAAGCCTTGAAAAGAGTTCTGAATTTGCATATTCATTTGATTTCACTTAGTGCATGGCATAAAAACACACCAGGACCTCTTGGAGATAATCTTGCCAAGAGTACTCTAATCAGGACAAGAGGACTGAAGAAGCTGAGATGCTTTGCTGTGTTATTATCAATGCTCATTCAAAAAAAAAAAAAAATCCAGAGAGAGGGGGGAGAGGGGCATTTTTTCTTGTATAGTAAAAACTGGACTTTGCTAAAAGAGAACCCCTTACTCGGGAAGGCTAACAGCCTTGTAAGCTGTATTACTTCTAGATATAGGTTGCATATGTGATTAAACTAGTTTGATTGAGTTAATCAGAAACAAAAGCATAAACTGTGTTAATATACAGTGCTAGTCTTATATGTCTTGCACTCTTATGCCTTGTACACACGATCGGATTTCCGATGGAATAAAATCTGATGGAATTTTCCGTTTGGAATTCCGATGAAGCTGACTTCCATCAGTCTTGCATACACACTGTCAGACTAAATTCCGACCGTCCAAAACGCGGTGACGTAAAACACTACGACGAGCCGAGAAAAATTAAGTTCAATGCTTCCGAGCATGCATCTACTTGATTCTGAGCATGCCTGGATTTTTCTCCGATGGATTTCCACACAGACGATCGGAATTTCCCATCGAAAAAATTTAAAACATGTTCTATTTTTTTACTCCGATGGAAAAAAGTCAGATGGGGCCCACACACGATCAGAATTTCCGATGAAACAAGTCCATCGAATTTTATTCCATCAAAAATCCGATCGTGTGTACAAGGCATTACAGCACTTCTAAATCTAAATAGCTAAGGTGCCTTTGGCCAAGCACACCAGGTTTCATCTACACTTTTGCCATTCTCTGATATTGCTGAAGCTTGCTTGCCCTTTCCTGCCTCTAAAGTTCAATTAGCCAGGGAGACTGTTTATCGTAGTTTATCGATGGGCCGATGTAAATGTGTAAGGGCAATGTTTAATAGCAAGATCCGTAAGTGCCAAAACTTTGCCTGTTATAAACGGCCCAGCTCAGATGTAACAGGAAGATTCTGGAGGGTTCTGCCGGTATGTTTAGGAATCCCCAACCCGACAAAGTCACAGCTAGGAAACATGGTGTAGTCATGAAGTGTTGCCTACGGAAGTTGTTTGTGTTAACTGGAGCCAAGCATCAACGTCAGAGCACAGAGCAGATGCAAAGTCAGCATCACAGCCAACATCAGGGCAGGTGGCACACTAGCAAAGTCAATACAAGAAAAAAATCAGTGCAAGGAGGTCCATCAGGTCTAAGGTGAAACTGAGAAAGTTCAGGGAAATCATGCTTAAGAATGTTACAGGGTCTACTCACAATGAGAACAGGTAGGGACCTGCAGTCAAACACAAGAAGGCAGAGCCAAATGTAGAGGAATAAGAACATGACAATGACACAATGACACAGTAAATCTGGTGTCCTATTAACCACTTAAGCCCCGGACCATTTCGCTGGCCAAAGACCAGGCCACTTTTAGCGTCGCTTTAACTGACAATTGCGCGATCGTGTGACGTTGCTCCTAAACAAAAAACTGATGTCTCTTTTTTACCACAAATAGAGCTTTCTTTTGGTGGTATTTGATCACCTCTGCGGTTTTTATTTTTTGCGCTATAAACAAAAATTGAATATCCCCAAAAAATCTATAAAAAAAAAAAAAAAAAAAAAGTTTAGGCCGATACGTATTCTTCTACATATTTTTGGTAAAAAAAAATCGCAATAAGTGTTTATTGATTGGTTTGCGCAAAAGTTATAGCGTCTACAAAATAGGGGATAGTTTTATGGCATTTTTATAAAAAATTTTTTTTACTAGTGTAGTGGGGTCCCCTTTAAGACTCGAGGACTACCTTGCCCAGAATCCCTTTCGGCATGTTTCCACCCCAGAGACTCATGGGAGGGGTTATAAAAGGAGGAGGCGAGGCTGGGCTCCTCCTCTTTGGGACACGAGACTTCAGTGACTGATCCTCCTGTGCGGATGTGCCGGAGTGCAAGGCCTGAAGCCTGAGGCCTTGCGCAGCACCAAAGAGCCTTCCACCCCACTGCGAGCCTGGGTGGCATCTGACTTCGCTTATCTACAGCCTTGGTTGGATCGGGGACCCGATCGCTGGAGACACTGTGTGTGAGGACACAGTCGGTGGAAGATCCCGGACTGGGATCGCGTCCGGAGGGGTGAGCGAGCGTATGCTCAGACCATATACTGTTTGTTGCTGATGTGCCTATAGACTGCCGTGGCCCACAAGTTTATATCTGATACTCTCACTGGAGATTCATATCAGAGCTGAACTCAGAGGTTCTTCAGTAAAGTGTTATTCTATTACAACCTTCTCACTAGATTACAAATGTTGTTCTGTTATGTGCACCACCTTTAAAGACTTGCCGGTGAAGAAACCATCATCCCCTATAAACTGAGTTTTAGATATCTGAGCCAGGCCTGGCCAGCTAGTTAGTTCATTTAGTTACTGCGCCACAGGGCGCCTAGTTAACGGTCGCCCACGCGGTGCACCTTTACTATTCAATTAATGTATAAGTATGTTTATTGCTGCAGGGCTCTGCAACCTATTTTATGTGAACTGTTACCACTGTTAACCTTTTTACCTCAAATCTAAAGTAAATTAGATACCCCTTTCATTATTGCCTTGGTGTCTGAGTTTTACCATACAGTATAAGAATTATATTGCTGCCATAACTAACTGTGCCAGTAGGGGGTCGAGTAAATTGCCGGGGGTTGGCGGAGCTGTCTTCAGGGCCCAAACTAAATCTGCGGCCCTCTTAGTTGAAGGTATCGCTACACGTGGGGGTTCTCGTCCGGGATCCTGATACAGCAATTAGACGCCAGAGGTGCCGGCATGGACCCGCAAGCAATAGAAGAGTGGTGCAAAACCTCTAGGGCAGAGCCGAACAACTCAATAGTCATCAGTCTCCCAGGGGAGGAATGGAAGACTGACACGGTAGAGGAGTTAATGAAGTCAGTGTCCCCAGATCACACACCATGGGTGATAGATATAAAGTCAGACCCAGACACTTCATATCAGTATGCACTGGTGGAATACGGAGACGAAATACCAGAGGCTTGCAAGTACAAGTGTGTAAAGACGCCAGACAATAGAACCTATAGGGTGGCGCCCGCAGTAACTATAAAGAAGGAACCATCACCGATGGGATCACCGCAGGCTGCGGCCCGTACCTCACCAGAAAGAGGAGGTAGGGTGACGCCCCCAGTGGCACCCGCACCTGCCACTGCTATATCACCAGAATAGATAAAGGCAATAGGGGATCTACTAATCAAATGTCAGAAGACAAACACGGTGCATGTAGAGACTAGCTACCGGAGACTAAAGACATTCTCAGGGAAGCTCCCTGTCCCTGCAGGGGAAGAAGATTTTGATACCTGGGTGGAGCAGGCATTACAAGCAGTAGAGGCATGGGAGGTGCCTGAAGCGCAGAAGAGGCAACGAGTGATAGAGAGCCTCAAAGGCGCAGCAGCAGAAGCAATGAAAAGCTTTCGGTTTGGGAATGCAGATTGCACGGCTCAAGACTGTCTAGCCATGCTACAGGAGGAGTTTGGTCAATTAGAAAAGGTGACAGAGATGGTCTACCAATTTGAACACACTTTCCAACAACCAAGAGAGAAACTTTCAGAGTATGTTAGGAGACTGAACAGGTTGCTGTGCAAGATTGTGTTGAAGAAGGGAATGAAGCCCCAAGATACAGATGCGGCAAGAATGAAGCAAGTCTTAAAGGGAGCGTTACACTCGGATCCAGTCTGGTTGCACCTAAAAACCTCGGGAGGAGGAACGTTACTGACTTATGCTGACTTGATAAAAATCATCAGAGATGAGGAGGCGCTACAACAGGACCAGCAAATGATCAAGACAAATGTTGTCCCCGCACAGGTGCTAGTCAATCCAGTGATGACCCCTGAAAGAGACTCAGAGGTAGACACCCTAAAATCTCAAATGTCCAAGGTGTTAGAGATGTTGACCTCTCTGATGGCAAAAGACCCAGAGGGTCTCAAGAAAGAAGTACCAAGGAAGGAATTATTCCCAATTGCCTCAGCACCCGCATCTTTACAAGAATGGGGAGATATAGTCTGCTTTAACTGTGGAGGAATTGGCCATATTGCAGCTACATGTTCCAGTCCCAAGAAGAAGAAAACGGACAACCGCAAGTCGGCGGGAAACTTCAGAGGGCCCCGGTGAAGGAGTCAACCGGGTGCCCATCATCTTCAGTGAGCTCCAAGCTGAATGCGAAGCAGAAGAAAAGAGGAGATAAAACACCTCAGAGGAAACGCAACATTCCTCAACAGAGATACACCCCAGAGAAAGGGGGAAAGACCCCTCAGAAGGGGCACAGCACTCCCCAGAGGGGGTGCACACCTAAGAAAAATAATAGTATCCCTCAGCGGGTCTGTACACCCATTGAAAAGGGGGGGGATCAATGCATACCAGGCTCAAGAAAGAATAAAGTCCAAAGGGAATTGGACAAGAGAGAGTCCGAAAGGAAAGGGCCAGAAGAAGGCGACCCCTGCCAGGCCATATCCGGAGAAGCTGGTAGGCCCATCTCCTATAGTGCCCATTCAAGTGGAGGGAGTCTACACCAGAGCCATCTTGGATACTGGGGCACAAGTGACCCTGCTATACCGAGATTTCTACGATAAGCACTTGAGTCACCTGCCCATCCAGAAGATAGAGGAACTGGAAATATGTGGGATTGGAACCCAGAATTTCCCCTACGATGGCTATCTGCCCGTCAAGATGATCTTTGACCCATCTGTGGCTGGAAAAGCCGAAGTGTTTGACACCCTGGCAGTTGTGTGCCCTCGGCCGCCAGGAGCCACCAAGAGTTCCCTTATAATAGGGACGAACACGGACCTGGTCCGAAGACTCCTGACCCCTCTAGTGAAAGAGAAGGGGCCAGCGGCCACCAAGATCCACCCCATGCTGAAGACGGCCTATCAATGGCTGGTCCTAGAGCAGAAGACCCCTGGAGAGGGAATAGGGAAGGTGTGGAGACTTGGAAGAGAAGGGGTAGTGTTGCAGCCCGGCAAAGTAACCTGTCTCAGAGCCACTGTGAAGCTTACGTGGGAGCAGCCTGGACCCTTTGTCATGTTGGAATCCGACCCAAGGGAAGAGTCCCCCGGTCTGGAAGTGATACCAGAAGTGATTCCACTGAAGGCCCTGAAGAAGGCCCATTGTAGAGTTCCGGTGAGTGTTAGGAACAATACAGATGGCCCCATGGAAATTCCCAGCCAGGATGCTGCTGGGCCAGATGAGCCCTGCTGCCCCTGTTACCCTGTCAGAAGTCAAGGGGATAGGTGAAGGAGGAGATGCTTGGGAGAAGCTATCCATGGAAAACCCGAATCTACCCAGGGCTTGGAAAGAGAGAGCCAAGGCCCAGTTGACCAGATGGGAGAAGATCTTCTCCAAAGATGAGTTCGATGTGGGGTGTGCAAGGAGTGCCACCCATCGGATCCGCCTCCAAGAAGATAAGCCCTTCAGAGAGAGGGTCAGGCGGGTCCCACTAGCAGATCTGGAGGATCTAAGGTAACAACTTGCGGAACTCAAGAGGACTGGTGTGATCCGGGAGTCTAGAAGCCCCTATGCCTCCCCGATAGTGGTGGTCAGGAAGAAGAATGGGTCGTTGAGGCTCTGTATAGACTACAGGACTCTCAACAGGAGAACCATACCCGACCAGTACACCACTCCGAGGATAGAGGACGCTTTACAGAGTTTGTCTGGAGCCAAGTTGTTCAGCGTTATGGATCTCAAGAGTGGATACTATCAGATCCCTATGCACCCAGAAGACAAGGAGAAGACAGCCTTCATAACCCCAGTGGGGTTCTTTGAGTTTGATCGAATGCCCCAGGGACTGTCTGGAGCTCCTGCTACCTTCCAGCGTCTCATGGAGAAGACTGTAGGAGACATGAACCTTATTGAAGTCCTGGTATACCTGGACAATGTCATTGTCTTTGGGAGAACCTTGGAGGAACACGAGGAGAGGCTGGAAAAAGTGTTGAGGAGACTCAGTGAGGAGGGACTCAAGCTTTCGCCTGAGAAGTGTCGGTTCTACCAGTCTTCTGTGAACTATCTGGGGCACATAGTATCTGAAGAAGGGGTGGCCACAGACCCTGAGAAATTGGAGGCAGTTACCTCCTGGCCACGACCCACCACAGTAACAGAACTCAGATCCTTCTTAGGGTTCTGCTCCTATTACCGGAGGTTTGTGGAAGGATTCGCCCGAATTGCTAGACCATTGAATCAACTGCTCAAGACTGAGGGAGAAGAGGACGACTCAGGGCCCAGGAAGCCGGGAGAGTCAGTCAGAGATCAGTGGAACCAGAAATGTGAAGAGGCCTTCCAGGCATTGAAGAAGAGCCTAACAAGTGCCCCAGTCTTGGCCTACGCAGACCCAACCAAACCCTATGAACTACATGTAGATGCTAGTCATGACGGTCTGGGAGGAGTACTTTATCAAGAACACGACGGGCAACTACGGCCTGTTGCCTACGTGAGCAGGAGCCTGACCCCCTCTGATAAAAACTACCCCACTCACAAGCTGGAGTTCCTGGCCCTTAAGTGGGCGGTAGTAGACAAGCTCAAAGACTACCTGTATGGGGCAGAGTTCACTGTGAAGACCGACAACAACCCCCTTACCTACCTATTCACTACAGCAAAGCTGGACGCCACTGGACACAGGTGGCTGGCCGCATTGTCTGGATTCAATTTCAGCCTAAAGTACAGGCCAGGGATTGGGAATCGAGATGCAGACGCCCTGTCCAGAAGATCTCATGGTCCCACCCGTGACATGGAGGACTGGACTCAAGTGGCACCTGACGGGGTGCGGGCCCTTTGTCAAGGGGCTGAATTACAAGCGAGAGGAGGCTCAAGGGCGGAAGAAATAGGAGTTACCATGGTAGGAGTCCCCAAACAATACTGTGGAGTAACTCAACTGGAGGAAGACCATCTGCCAAAGCTGTCCAAGAAGGAGCTAAGATGTGACCAATTAGAAGACCCCATGGGGAAATTAGTTCTGGAAGCCCTGGAAAATCAGGATCCAAACAGACTTCTGAGTCACTCCTCAAAGGAAGCTTGCCTGTTGAGGAAAGAGTGGGACAGGTTACAGGTGCATCAGGGAGTGGTCTACCGAAGGGGCCCCTCTGATGACCTGGAAGATAAATGGCAATTATTTCTTCCGGAAAAACACAGAGAGACTGTTCTGATTGCCCTACATGACAATCATGACCACTTAGGGGCGGAAAGGACCTTTCAACTTGTCAGAAGTCGGTTCTATTAGACCTGCATGAGGGCAGAAGTGGAAGAGTACTGCCATTCGTGTGCACGCTGCATCCAGAGGAAGACTTTACCCCATCAAGCTGCCCCAATGGGCCATCTACAAAGTCAAAGCCCAATGCATCTGGTATGCATTGATTTCCTTTGCCTCAAACCCGATCTGAGTGGACTAGGAAATGTGCTGGTGATAACGGATCATTTCACCCGGTATGCCCAAGCTTTCCCAAACAAAGACCAGAAGGCTTCCACAGTAGCCAAGGTACTTATGGAGAAGTATTTTGTCCATTATGGGCTGCCCCAGCGACTTCATTCAGATCAAGGAAGGGACTTTGAGAGTCGACTGACCCGGAAACTCCTGGATTCATTAGGAATCAAGAAAACTCAAACCACACCTTACCACCCACAGGGAGATGCTCAGCCGGAGAGGTTTAACCGAACCCTGCTCAACATGTTGGGAACTCCGGAAAGTGAGAAGAAACAACATTGGAGCAAACACATAGCAGCTATAGTACACGCTTACAACTGCACCACCAGTGATGCTACAGGCTACTCCCCATATCGACTCATGTTTGGGAGAGAAGCGAGGTTGCCTGTGGACCTGGCCTTTGGCACTTCTTTAGACCATTCCTCAGCCACATCCCACAAAGGATATGTGGGCAGGCTCAGACACAGCCTGAAGGTAGCTTATTAACAAGCTCAAGCGGCCTCAGATCAAAGGGGAGCCCGAAATAAAAGAAACTTAGACTTGAAGGTCCGGGTTCAAGACCTGCAGCCCGGGGACCGTGTACTGCTACGCAATCTGGGGGTCCCTGGAAAACGCAAACTTGCAGACAGATGGAGATCTGAACCCTATGTCATCTGTAGGAAGCTGCCGGGCCTACCTGTCTACAAGTTGAAGCCAGAAGGAAAGGTAGGCACACTGAAGACGTGGCATCGAAACCACCTGCTCCCACTTGCTGAAGCGGTCAGGATACCTCCAGTGAGGGACTCCCCTGAACCAATCTCTATTCTGGATACCCCCAGGCCAAACACTCGGTCCCAGATCTCTCGGACTGAAGATACAGAAGCTTCTGAACTCAGTGGAGATGAAGAGAGAGAGCTTGACTGGCTGTGGCCTTCCCCAACTCAAGGAACTTCTGCTATAGATCTTCCAACTACTGAAGACACTATAGATGGACAACTGAATGCAGAAGCCGCTGAATTCATTCCATCTAGTCCTTCGTCGGACTACTGGGAAGATGCCTGCGATGTTCACCCTGAACAGGAACCTGGAGACTCCATGTATCCCTCGGCTCCTGAAGCAGATGTTACAGAGCCTGCCTTGTTGCCTGAGCCTGTTACAGAAGAAGAGCCTGTGGCGCCAGAGCCAGAAACCCCAAGAGAACAAAGGGCTCGCAGAGTCATAAGGCCTCCCAGAAGGTTGACCTACCCACAAATGGGGGAGAGCTCAGAAGATTCTGTGGTCACTGCCAGGAGGAGTGTAGAGAATCCGGATCCCTCCACTGTACATTTGATAGAGGGCATCCCCCACTCACTCTCTGGCACAGTTAGGCAGGCCACTCAGGATAGTGTGACCTGTGGGCAAGGGAATCCTACCCCTCGGTTTTGGTGGGAATTTCTATGCCAACCTCTTATGCAATGTTGTCTGGGGTTGTACGCATTGTATGCTAAAGTTTCTTTGGGGACCAAAGAATTTAGTGGGGGGAGTGTGTAGCGGGGTCCCCTTTAAGACTCGAGGACTACCTTGCCCAGAATCCCTTTCGGCATGTTTCCACCCCAGAGACTCATGGGAGGGGTTATAAAAGGAGGAGGCGAGGCTGGGCTCGGCCTCTTTGGGACACGAGACTTCAGTGACTGATCCTCCTGTGCGGATGTGCTGGAGTGCAAGGCCTGAAGCCTGAGGCCTTGCGCAGCACCAAAGAGCCTTCCACCCCACTGCGAGCCTGGGTGGCATCTGACTTCGCTTATCTACAGCCTTGGTTGGATCGGGGACCCGATCGCTGGAGACACTGTGTGTGAGGACACAGTCAGTGGAATTTCCCGGACTGGGATCGCGTCCGGAGGGGTGAGCGAGCGTATGCTCAGACCATATACTGTTTGTTGCTGATGTGCCTATAGACTGCCGTGGCCCACAAGTTTATATCTGATACTCTCACTGGAGATTCATATCAGAGCTGAACTCAGAGGTTCTTCAGTAAAGTGTTATTCTATTACAACCTTCTCACTAGATTACAAATGTTGTTCTGTTATGTGCACCACCTTTAAAGACTTGCCGGTGAAGAAACCATCATCCCCTATAAACTGAGTTTTAGATATCTGAGCCAGGCCTGGCCAGCTAGTTAGTTCATTTAGTTACTGCGCCACAGGGCGCCTAGTTAACGGTCGCCCACGCGGTGCACCTTTACTATTCCATTAGTGTATAAGTATGTTTATTGCTGCAGGGCTCTGCAACCTATTTTATGTGAACTGTTACCACTGTTAACCTTTTTACCTCAAATCTAAAGTAAATTAGATACCCCTTTCATTATTGCCTTGGTGTCTGAGTTTTACCATACAGTATAAGAATTATATTGCTGCCATAACTAACTGTGCCAGTAGGGGGTCGAGTAAATTGCCGGGGGTTGGCGGAGCTGTCTTCAGGGCCCAAACTAAATCTGCGGCCCTCTTAGTTGAAGGTATCGCTACACGTGGGGGTTCTCGTCCGGGATCCTGATACAGCAATTAGACGCCAGAGGTGCCGGCATGGACCCGCAAGCAATAGAAGAGTGGTGCAAAACCTCTAGGGCAGAGCCGAACAACTCAATAGTCATCAGTCTCCCAGGGGAGGAATGGAAGACTGACACGGTAGAGGAGTTAATGAAGTCAGTGTCCCCAGATCACACACCATGGGTGATAGATATAAAGTCAGACCCAGACACTTCATATCAGTATGCACTGGTGGAATACGGAGACGAAATACCAGAGTCTTGCAAGTACAAGTGTGTAAAGACGCCAGACAATAGAACCTATAGGGTGGCGCCCGCAGTAACTATAAAGAAGGAACCATCACCGATGGGATCACCGCAGGCTGCGGCCCGTACCTCACCAGAAAGAGGAGGTAGGGTGACGCCCCCAGTGGCACCCGCACCTGCCACTGCTATATCACCAGAATAGATAAAGGCAATAGGGGATCTACTAATCAAATGTCAGAAGACAAACACGGTGCATGTAGAGACTAGCTACCGGAGACTAAAGACATTCTCAGGGAAGCTCCCTGTCCCTGCAGGGGAAGAAGATTTTGATACCTGGGTGGAGCAGGCATTACAAGCAGTAGAGGCATGGGAGGTGCCTGAAGCGCAGAAGAGGCAACGAGTGATAGAGAGCCTCAAAGGCGCAGCAGCAGAAGCAGTGAAAAGCTTTCGGTTTGGGAATGCAGATTGCACGGCTCAAGACTGTCTAGCCATGCTACAGGAGGAGTTTGGTCAATTAGAAAAGGTGACAGAGATGGTCTACCAATTTGAACACACTTTCCAACAACCAAGAGAGAAACTTTCAGAGTATGTTAGGAGACTGAACAGGTTGCTGTGCAAGATTGTGTTGAAGAAGGGAATGAAGCCCCAAGATACAGATGCGGCAAGAATGAAGCAAGTCTTAAAGGGAGCGTTACACTCGGATCCAGTCTGGTTGCACCTGAAAACCTCGGGAGAAGGAACGTTACTGACTTATGCTGACTTGATAAAAATCATCAGAGATGAGGAGGCGCTACAACAGGACCAGCAAATGATCAAGACAAATGTTGTCCCCGCACAGGTGCTAGTCAATCCAGTGATGACCCCTGAAAGAGACTCAGAGGTAGACACCCTAAAATCTCAAATGTCCAAGGTGTTAGAGATGTTGACCTCTCTGATGGCAAAAGACCCAGAGGGTCTCAAGAAAGAAGTACCAAGGAAGGAATTATTCCCAATTGCCTCAGCACCCGCATCTTTACAAGAATGGGGAGATATAGTCTGCTTTAACTGTGGAGGAATTGGCCATATTGCAGCTACATGTTCCAGTCCCAAGAAGAAGAAAACGGACAACCGCAAGTCGGCGGGAAACTTCAGAGGGCCCCGGTGAAGGAGTCAACCGGGTGCCCATCATCTTCAGTGAGCTCCAAGCTGAATGCGAAGCAGAAGAAAAGAGGAGATAAAACACCTCAGAGGAAACGCAACATTCCTCAACAGAGATACACCCCAGAGAAAGGGGGAAAGACCCCTCAGAAGGGGCACAGCACTCCCCAGAGGGGGTGCACACCTAAGAAAAATAATAGTATCCCTCAGCGGGTCTGTACACCCATTGAAAAGGGGGGGATCAATGCATACCAGGCTCAAGAAAGATTAACCACTTGACAACTGGGCACTTAAACCCCCTTCCTAACCAGACGAATTTTCAGCTTTCGGTGCTCTCACATTTTGAATGACAATTACTCAGTCATGCAACACTGTACCCATATGAAATTTTCGTCCTTTTTTTCACACAAATAGAGCTTTCTTTTGGTGGTATTTGATTGCCTCTGGGGTTTTTTTTTGTGCTATAAATGAAAATAGACCGAAAATTTTGTAAAAAAATGAATTTTTCTTAATTTCTATTATAAAATTTTGCAAATAAGTAATTTTTCTTCATAAATTTGGGAAAAAATGTATACTGCTACATATCTTTGGTAAAAATAACCGAAATTAGTGGATATTATTTAGTCTGGGTGAAAGTTATAGGGTCTACAAGCTATGGTGCCAATCACTGAAAATGTATCAATTTGATTACACCTGATGTACTGACAGCCTATCTCATTTCTTGAGACCCTAACAAGCCAGAAAAGAACAATTACCCCCCAAATGACCCCTTTTTGGAAAGTAGACATTCCAAGGTAGTTAGTAAGAGGCATAGTTAGTTTTTTGAGGTTGTCATTTTTTCTCACAATTCTTTGCAAAATGAAGATTTTTTTTATTTTTATTTTTTTTCCACACCAAATTGTCATTATAACAGGTTATTTCTCTCACATGGCATGTACATTCCACAAATAACACCACAAAATATATTCTGCTACTCCTCCTGAGTATGGCGGTACCACATGTGTGAGACTTTTATACAGCCTGCCCACATACAGAGGCCCAACATTGAAGTAGCCCCTTCAGGCGTTCTAGGAGCATAAATTACACATCTAATCTCTCAAACACCTATTACATTTTGAAGGCCCTGGAGCACCAGGACAATGGAAACGCCAACAAAGTGACCCCATTTTGGAAAGCAAACACCCCAACGTATAATCTATGAGGCATTATGAGTCTTTTGAACTGTTCATTTTTTTCCAGAAGTTTTTGGAAAATGTGGAAAAAAAATGAAAACGCATTTTTTTTACACAAAGTTGTCCATTTATAAGATATTTCCAACACATAGCATGTACATAGCAAAAATGACACCCCAAAATATATTCTCCTACTCCTCCTGAGTATGGCGGTACCACATATGTGAGACTTTTACACAGCCTGGCCACATACAGAGGCCCAACATTGAAGTAGCAACTTCAGGCGTTCTAGGAGCATAAATTACACATCTAATCTCTCAAACACCTATTACACTTTTGAAGGCCCTGGAGCACCAGGACAATGGAAACGCCAACAAAGTGACCCCATTTTGGAAAGCAAACACCCCAACGTATAATCTATGAGGCATTATGAGTCTTTTGAACTGTTCATTTTTTTCCAGAAGTTTTTGGAAAATGTGGAAAAAAAATGAAAACGCATTTTTTTTACACAAAGTTGTCCATTTATAAGATATTTCAAACACATAGCATGTACATAGCAAAAATTACACCCCAAAATATATTCTCCTACTCCTCCTGAGTATGGCGGTACCACATATGTGAGACTTTTACACAGCCTGGCCACATACAGAGGCCCAACATTGAAGTAGCAACTTCAGGCGTTCTAGGAGCATAAATTACACATCTAATCTCTCAAACACCTATTACACTTTTGAAGGCCCTGGAGCACCAGGACAATGGAAACGCCAACAAAGTGACCCCATTTTGGAAAGCAAACACCCCAACGTATAATCTATGAGGCATTATGAGTCTTTTGAACTGTTCATTTTTTTCCAGAAGTTTTTGGAATATGTGGAAAAAAAATGAAAACGCATTTTTTTTACACAAAGTTGTCCATTTATAAGATATTTCCAACACATAGCATGTACATAGCAAAAATGACACCCCAAAATATATTCTCCTACTCCTCCTGAGTATGGCGGTACCACATATGTGAGACTTTTACACAGCCTGGCCACATACAGAGGCCCAACATTGAAGTAGCAACTTCAGGCGTTCTAGGAGCATAAATTACACATCTAATCTCTCAAACACCTATTACACTTTTGAAGGCCCTGGAGCACCAGGACAATGGAAACGCCAACAAAGTGACCCCATTTTGGAAAGCAAACACCCCAACGTATAATCTATGAGGCATTATGAGTCTTTTGAACTGTTCATTTTTTTCCAGAAGTTTTTGGAAAATGTGGAAAAAAAATAAAAACACATTTTTTTTACACAAAGTTGCCCATTTATAAGATATTTCCAACACATAGCATGTACATAGCAAAAATGACACCCCATAATATATTCTCTTACTCCTCCTGAGTATGGCGATACCACATGTGTGAGACTTTTACACAGCCTGGCCACATAGAGGCCCAATATCCAGGAAGCACCATCAGGTGACCTAGGGACATAAATTACGCATCTAATTTCCTTACAATCTATCACATTTTTGAAGGCCCTTCATATTTCTAGCATATAGCATGTACATACCAAGAATTACACCCTGAACTACATTCTGCTGAGTAAATGGTAAACAAAAGATTACCTGTGGTTTTAGTAGTGCAATTGTCCACAGAAGGAGAGCCCTGATCCAGGCAGCAGGCAGGGACGTGGTCAGCGTCAGTGAATGTAATTGTCCAGGCAGCAGGCAGGAATATTGTCCATAGTCAGTACAGGCAGAGATACTGTCCATATACAGTCCAAGGTCAGTGCAAGTAGAGACATTGCCAGCAGTGCCAAAATATTGGTCCTGGTAGTAAGCAGGAACATGGTCCAAGTAGCAGGCCAGGAAAGAATGGGGACAGGGGTAGAGGCTTCTCCCACCCAAATCTCTTTGAAGCCTCCGAGTCTCCAGACCCTAATCCAGGAATGAGAAAACTAAAAAATTAGTTTTCTTCATCCAGAAAAACAATTCTGGAGCCCCTCACATATGTGAGACCCCTGTGTCCCCATTGGCATAGCAGGGTAAAAGATCAATCCAAGAGGCAGGCAAAAAACGTGGTCAAACAGTCCAGGGTCAGTTCCAGAGCAGGCAGAGGTAGGTACAGTTTAGGGTTAGGCAGAAGCGTGGTCGTATAACAAGCCAGGGTCAGTTCCAGAGCAGGCAGAGGTAGGTACAGTTTAGGGTTAGGCAGAAGCGTGGTCGTATAACAGGCCAGGGTCAGTTCCAGGGCAGGCAGAGGTAGGTACAGTTTAGCGTTAGGCAGAGGCGTGGTCGTTTAGCAGGTCAGGGTCAGTTCCGGAGAAGGCAGCGGTATGTACAGTGGCATAAGGGGTGTGGCGGTAAATGACAATTAGGTTTACCATACTTTCCTAATAATGTAGAAAAGTATGGTAACGACGGAAACATCGACCAAAACAAAGGCCTGGTTGGGAAGGACAATCGGGACAATAATACACAGTGTCTCTTCTAGTTCCTTCTTTGGAGCACACCCGGCATCTCTTCTGACGTTTTCGGCCTGTTTCATGGGGGGGGGAGTTTATCAGGAAAGTGGCGTTCATGGAGTCTGCTCACTGAATCTGAGCGAATGCTTTCTGGTGGGTCTTCAGGGTACAAAAGGGCTTCGATAATTTCTTCTTGGTACTGAAAATAAGATAAGGGGGTCCTTGTAGATTTACGGTAAATGACATAAGTATTGTAAAGGGCCATACTGAAAAGATATATGGAGACCTTTTTATACCAATAGCGGCTTTTTCTTGTGGGAAGATAGGGTTCAATCATCTGATCATTAAAATCGACTCCCCCCATGAACAAATTATAATCATGAACACATGCTGGTTTTTGGATAGGGCCGTTTCTTTTGGGGATTTCCACGTAGGTGTCGTTATGTATCGTTGAGAGCATGTGGACATTTCTTTTGTCCCTCCACCTGATAGCCAATAGCTCTTCATTCCGCAAAGACGCTGTCTCCCCTTTTCGTAGTCTTTCAGTAACGAGTCTTTGCGGGAAACCCTTCCTGTTGGCTCGCACTGTACCACACGCTGGAGTGCCCTTCCGGTAAAGGTTGCGGAAGAGGGGGATGCTGGTATAGTAATTATCCACATAAAGGTGGTAACCCTTTTCAAGGAGTGGATATATAATCTCCCAAACAACCTTTCCGCTGGCACCGATGTACTCAGGACATTCAGGGGGATGCAGTTGGGAGTCCTTCCCTTCATACACCAGGAAGGCGTAAATGTAGCCAGTGACCCGGTCACATAGCTTGTAGATTTTAACCCCATATCGGGTCCTTTTGCTTGGAATAAACTGCTTGATGCCAAGCCTGCCTGTGAAGTGGACCAATGACTCATCCACGGATATATTTTGGTCGGGGATATATAACTGGGGGAATTTCTCAGAGAAAAAATTTAGAAGTGGCCGAATTTTAAATAATTTGTCATGTGATGGGTCATTTCGGGGAGGGCACTGGGTATTGTCATTGTAATGGAGAAAGCGCATTATCATGAGGTATCTGGATCTTGACATAATGGATGAAAAGACTGGCATGTGCTGGATGGGTTTGGAGGACCAATAGGAGTATACTTCATTTTTTTTTGAGAGCCCCATGTTGAACGTTAGGCCTAAAAATAATTTAAATTCCTCCACTGTCAATTCTCTCCACACATAGGGACGGGCATAACTTGAATCAGGGTTGTTAGTTATGAATTGTTGTGCAAAGAGGTTGCACTGGGTCACGATGGAGGATAATAGGTCTTGGGTAAAAATTAAATTAAAAAAATCAATAGGGGCAAAATTCTCTGTGTTCACCTGAACACCTGGCTGGGCGGTGAAAGGGGGGATGTTTGCTGCTCCTGAATTGGGGGGAAACCACAGAGGGTTTTCAAGGGCATAGGGAAGGCTGGCATGGGTCCTAACCCTTTGGGGCTGAGATGACACCCCGCTAGTTCTTGGCCTTTGCTGTAGTGGTACTTCATTTCTTGTGGATGGCACTGTGCTACTGGTGGATGGCACTGAGCTGCTGGTTCATGCCACAGCGCTACTTGTGGTAGCCTGCTGATCCATGTCAGAACGCCTTCGTTTCCTGGGCACACTTTCCTCTTCCTCTGAATCTGTAGAAGACCCACTGCTTATAACAGGTTCATATTCTGAACCAGAATCAGACTCAGAGAGCTCGTCGCTGCTCTCGTCAGTCAAGCAAAGCTGTTGGTATGCCTCCTCAGCGGAAAACATTTTTTTCGCCATACTGGTGACTGTGGGCTGTGGTGACAAACTGTGGTAGGAAAACTGGAACAGATATGGCTGCACTGATGGGTGCTGATGAGGCTGGTCTAATGAGGCTGCACTGCTGGGTTCTGATGAGGGTGCTGCTGGGTTCTGAGGAGGGTGCTTCTGGGTTCTGATGAGGATGCACTGCTGGTAACTGATGAGGGTGCAGATGAGCACTATAGTGGCGCTGATGTGGTACTGATGGCACCGATGGGGCACTGTAGTGGCACTGGGCACTGTAGTGGCACTGGTGGAGCACTGGCGGCACCGATGGGCACTGAAGTGGCAGAGGTGGCACTGATGAGCACTGGTGGCACTGATGAGCTTTGTAGTGACACTGATCAGCCTTGTAGTGACACTGATCAGCCTTGTAGTGACACTGATCAGCCTTGTGGTGGCACTGATCAGCCTTGTGGTGGCACTGATGGACACTATTGGCACTGATGGGTACTCTGGTGGCACTGGTGGCACTGATGGGCACTGTAGTGGCACTGATGAGTATTTTTGTGGCACTGCTTACACAGATGGGTACTGTAGGGGAGCTGTAGGGGCGCTGATGGGTAGTGTGGGGCACAGATTGGCACTTGTGTGGCACTGTGTGGCACTTAAGGGCACTGCTGAATATATATGAGACACTCACTGTTAAAAGGATCTCTCCTCTCCTCACACGCTGTATCGGTGTGAGGAGAGAAGAGAGCTGGACCTCTGTTTGACCCCAGTTTGTTTACATTCTGATCGCTCCCTCATTGGAGGGAGCGATCAGGTGGTAAAGAGCCGCTATCATTGGCTCTTCACCGCGATCCTTGTTGCAGTGGGAGCCGTGAACTCAGCGAGCACGGACACTTCCGCGAGCGCGCACCAGGGGGCGCGCGGGAAGCGCGAATGCACGAGGACGTCCCAGGGACGTGAGCTCAGGATAACTCGACCACTCTGTGGACGTCTTTTGTCCATGACGCGGTTGGGAAGTGGTTAAAGTCCAAAGGGAATTGGACAAGAGAGAGTCCGAAAGGAAAGGGCCAGAAGAAGGCGACCCCTGCCAGGCCATATCCGGAGAAGCTGGTAGGCCCATCTCCTATAGTGCCCATTCAAGTGGAGGGAGTCTACACCAGAGCCATCTTGGATACTGGGGCACAAGTGACCCTGCTATACCGAGATTTCGACGATAAGCACTTGAGTCACCTGCCCATCCAGAAGATAGAGGAACTGGAAATATGTGGGATTGGAACCCAGAATTTCCCCTACAATGGCTATCTGCCCGTCAAGATGATCTTTGACCCATCTGTGGCTGGAACAGCCGAAGTGTTTGACACCCTGGCAGTTGTGTGCCCTCGGCCGCCAGGAGCCACCAAGAGTTCCCTTATAATAGGGACGAACACGGACCTGGTCCGAAGACTCCTGACCCCTCTAGTGAAAGAGAAGGGGCCAGCGGCCACCAAGATCCACCCCATGCTGAAGACGGCCTATCAACGGCTGGTCCTAGAGCAGACGACCCCTGGAGAGGGAATAGGGAAGGTGTGGAGACTTGGAAGAGAAGGGGTAGTGTTGCAGCCCGGCAAAGTAACCTGTCTCAGAGCCACTGTGAAGCTTACGTGGGAGCAGCCTGGACCCTTTGTCATGTTGGAATCCGACCCAAGGGAAGAGTCCCCCGGTCTGGAAGTGATACCAGAAGTGATTCCACTGAAGGCCCTGAAGAAGGCCCATTGTAGAGTTCCGGTGAGTGTTAGGAACAATACAGATGGCCCCATGGAAATTCCCAGCCAGGATGCTGCTGGGCCAGATGAGCCCTGCTGCCCCTGTTACCCTGTCAGAAGTCAAGGGGATAGGTGAAGTAGGAGATGCTTGGGAGAAGCTATCCATGGAAAACCCGAATCTACCCAGGGCTTGGAAAGAGAGAGCCAAGGCCCAGTTGACCAGATGGGAGATCTTCTCCAAAGATGAGTTCGATGTGGGGTGTGCAAGGAGTGCCACCCATCGGATCCGCCTCCAAGAAGATAAGCCCTTCAGAGAGAGGGTCAGGCGGGTCCCACTAGCAGATCTGCAGGATCTAAGGGGACAACTTGCGGAACTCAAGAGGACTGGTGTGATCCGGGAGTCTAGAAGCCCCTATGCCTCCCCGATAGTGGTGGTCAGGAAGAAGAATGGGTCGTTGAGGCTCTGTATAGACTACAGGACTCTCAACAGGAGAACCATACCCGACCAGTACACCACTCCGAGGATAGAGGACGCTTTACAGAGTTTGTCTGGAGCCAAGTGGTTCAGCGTTATGGATCTCAAGAGTGGATACTATCAGATCCCTATGCACCCAGAAGACAAGGAGAAGACAGCCTTCATAACCCCAGTGGGGTTCTTTGAGTTTGATCGAATGCCCCAGGGACTGTCTGGAGCTCCTGCTACCTTCCAGCGTCTCATGGAGAAGACTGTAGGAGACATGAACCTTATTGAAGTCCTGGTATACCTGGACGATGTCATTGTCTTTGGGAGAACCTTGGAGGAACACGAGGAGAGGCTGGAAAAAGTGTTGAGGAGACTCAGTGAGGAGGGACTCAAGCTTTCGCCTGAGAAGTGTCGGTTCTACCAGTCTTCTGTGAACTATCTGGGGCACATAGTATCTGAAGAAGGGGTGGCCACAGACCCTGAGAAATTGGAGGCAGTTACCTCCTGGCCACGACCCACCACAGTAACAGAACTCAGATCCTTCTTAGGGTTCTGCTCCTATTACCGGAGGTTTGTGGAAGGATTCGCCCGAATTGCTAGACCATTGAATCAACTGCTCAAGACTGAGGGAGAAGAGGACGACTCAGGGCCCAGGAAGCCGGGAGAGTCAGTCAGAGATCAGTGGAACCAGAAATGTGAAGAGGCCTTCCAGGCATTGAAGAAGAGCCTAACCACTGCTCCAGTCTTGGCCTACGCAGACCCAACCAAACCCTATGAACTACATGTAGATGCTAGTCATGACGGTCTGGGAGGAGTACTTTATCAAGAACACGACGGGCAACTACGGCCTGTTGCCTACGTGAGCAGGAGCCTGACCCCCTCTGAGAAAAACTACCCTACTCACAAGCTGGAGTTCCTGGCCCTTAAGTGGGCGGTAGTAGACAAGCTCAAAGACTACCTGTATGGGGCAGAGTTCACTGTGAAGACCGACAACAACCCCCTTACCTACCTATTCACTACAGCAAAGCTGGACGCCACTGGACACAGGTGGCTGGCCGCATTGTCTGGATTCAATTTCAGCCTAAAGTACAGGCCAGGGATTGGGAATCGAGATGCAGACGCCCTGTCCAGAAGATCTCATGGTCCCACCCGTGACATGGAGGACTGGACTCAAGTGGCACCTGACGGGGTGCGGGCCCTTTGTCAAGCGGCTGAATTACAAGCGAGAGGAGGCTCAAGGGCGGAAGAAATAGGAGTTACCATGGTAGGAGTCCCCAAACAATACTGTGCAGTAACTCAACTGGAGGAAGACCATCTGCCAAAGCTGTCCAAGAAGGAGCTAAGATGTGACCAATTAGAAGACCCCATGGGGAAATTAGTTCTGGAAGCCCTGGAAAATCAGGATCCAAACAGACTTCTGAGTCACTCCTCAAAGGAAGCTTGCCTATTGAGGAAAGAGTGGGACAGGTTACAGGTGCATCAGGGAGTGGTCTACCGAAGGGGCCCCTCTGATGACCTGGAAGATAAATGGCAATTATTTCTTCCGGAAAAACACGGAGAGACTGTTCTGATTGCCCTACATGACAATCATGACCACTTAGGGGCGGAAAGGACCTTTCAACTTGTCAGAAGTCGGTTCTATTGGCCCTGCATGAGGGCAGAAGTGGAAGAGTACTGCCATTCGTGTGCACGCTGCATCCAGAGGAAGACTTTACCCCATCAAGCTGCCCCAATGGGCCATCTACAAAGTCAAAGCCCAATGGATCTGGTATGCATTGATTTCCTTTGCCTCAAACCCGATCTGAGTGGACTAGGAAATGTTCTGGTGATAACGGATCATTTCACCCGGTATGCCCAAGCTTTCCCAACCAAAGACCAGAAGGCTTCCACAGTAGCCAAGGTACTTATGGAGAAGTATTTTGTCCATTATGGGCTGCCCCAGCGACTTCATTCAGATCAAGGAAGGGACTTTGAGAGTCGACTGATCCGGAAACTCCTGGATTCATTAGGAATCAAGAAACCACACCTTACCACCCACAGGGAGATGCTCAGCCGGAGAGGTTTAACCGAACCCTGCTCAACATGTTGGGAACTCCGGAAAGTGAGAAGAAACAACATTGGAGCAAACACATAGCAGCTATAGTACACGCTTACAACTGCACCACCAGTGATGCTACAGGCTACTCCCCATATCGACTCATGTTTGGGAGAGAAGCGAGGTTGCCTGTGGACCTGGCCTTTGGCACTTCTTTAGACCATTCCTCAGCCACATCCCACAAAGGATATGTGGACAGGCTCAGACACAGCTTGAAGGTAGCTTATGAACAAGCTCAAGCGGCCTCAGATCAAAGGGGAGCCCGAAATAAAAGAAACTTAGACTTGAAGGTCCGGGTTCAAGACCTGCAGCCCGGGGGCCGAGTACTGCTACGCAATCTGGGGGTCCCTGGAAAACGCAAACTTGCAGACAGATGGAGATCTGAACCCTATGTCATCTGTAGGAAGCTGCCGGGCCTACCTGTCTACAAGTTGAAGCCAGAAGGAAAGGTAGGCACACTGAAGACGTGGCATCGAAACCACCTGCTCCCACTGGCTGAAGCGGTCAGGATACCTCCAGTGAGGGACTCCCCTGAACCAATCTCTATTCTGGATAACCCCAGGCCAAACACTCGGTCCCAGATCTCTCGGACTGAAGATACAGAAGCTTCTGAACTCAGTGGAGATGAAGAGAGAGAGCTTGACTGGCTGTGGCCTTCCCCAACTCAAGGAACTTCTGCTATAGATCTTCCAACTACTGAAGACACTATAGATGGACAACTGAATGCAGAAGCCGCTGAATTCATTCCATCTAGTCCTTCGTCGGACTACTGGGAAGATGCCTGCGATGTTCACCCTGAACAGGACCCTGGAGACTCCATGTATCCCTCGGCTCCTGAAGCAGATGTTACAGAGCCTGCCTTGTTGCCTGAGCCTGTTACAGAAGAAGAGCCTGTGGCGCCAGAGCCAGAAACCCCAAGAGAACAAAGGGCTCACAGAGTCATAAGGCCTCCCAGAAGGTTGACCTACCCACAAATGGGGGAGAGCTCAGAAGATTCTGTGGTCACTGCCAGGAGGAGTGTAGAGAATCCGGATCCCTCCACTGTACATTTGGTAGAGGGCAACCCCCACTCACTCTCTGGCACAGTTAGGCAGGCCACTCAGGATAGTGTGACCTGTGGGCAAGGGAATCCTACCCCTCGGTTTTGGTGGGAATTTCTATGCCAACCTCTTATGCAATGTTGTCTGGGGTTGTACGCAGTGTATGCTAAAGTTTCTTTGGGGACCAAAGAATTTAAGTGGGGGGAGTGTGTAGCGGGTCCCCTTTAAGACTCGAGGACTACCTTGCCCAGAATCCCTTTCGGCATGTTTCCACCCCAGAGACTCATGGGAGGGGTTATAAAAGGAGGAGGCGAGGCTGGGCTCGGCCTCTTTGGGACACGAGACTTCAGTGACTGATCCTCCTGTGCGGATGTGCTGGAGTGCAAGGCCTGAAGCCTGAGGCCTTGCGCAGCACCAAAGAGCCTTCCACCCCACTGCGAGCCTGGGTGGCATCTGACTTTGCTTATCTACAGCCTTGGTTGGATCGGGGACCCGATCGCTGGAGACACTGTGTGTGAGGATACAGTCGGTGGAAGTTCCCGGACTGGGATCGCGTCCGGAGGGGTGAGTGAGCGTATGCTCAGACCATATACTGTTTGTTGCTGATGTGCCTATAGACTGCCGTGGCCCACAAGTTTATATCTGATACTCTCACTGGAGATTCATATCAGAGCTGAACTCAGAGGTTCTTCAGTAAAGTGTTATTCTATTATAACCTTCTCACTGGATTACAAATGTTATTCTGTTATGTGCACCACCTTTAAAGACTTGCCGGTGAAGAAACCATCATCCCCTATAAACTGAGTTTTAGATATCTGAGCCAGGCCTGGCCAGCTAGTTAGTTCATTTAGTTACTGCGCCACAGGGCGCCTAGTTAACGGTCGCCCAAGCGGCACACCTTTACTATTCCATTAGTGTATAAGTATGTTTATTGCTGCAGGGCTCTGCAACCTATTTTATGTGAACTGTTACCACTGTTAACCTTTTTACCTCAAATCTAAAGTAAATTAGATACCCCTTTCATTATTGCCTTGGTGTCTGAGTTTTATCATACAGTATAAGAATTATATTGCTGCCATAACTAACTGTGCCAGTAGGGGGTCGAGTAAATTGCCGGGGGTTGGCGGAGCTGTCTTCAGGGCCCAAACGAAATCTGCGGCCCTCTTAGTTGAAGGTATCGCTACACTAGTAATGGCGGCGACCAGCGATTTTTATCGTGACTGCGATATTATGGCGGATACATCGAACACTTTTGATACCATTTTGGGACCATTGTCATTTTTACAGCGATTAGTACTATAAAATTGCACTGATTACTGTAAAAATGACACTGGCAGTGAAGGGGTTAACCTGTAGGGGGCGCTGAAGGGGTTAAGTGTGACCTAGGGAGTGATTCTAACTGTTATGGGGCGTGGCTTGCCGTGACACGTCACTGATCACTGTTCCCGATGACAGGGAACAGACGATCAGTGACATGTCATTAGGAAGAACGGGGTGATGTCGTGTTTACACTGACATCTCCCTGTTCTTCAGCTCCGTGACACGATCGCGGGACAGCGGTGGACACGCGTGCAACCGCATGGCGGCAATTTAAAGGGGACATATATATATATGCCCATTTGACCAGCCGTGCCATTCTGTCAACGGAAATGTTTGTGCGGCGGTCGGCAAGTGGTTAAAGTGGTTGTAAACCTCAGACACGAAAAAGGTTTTGAATTAAAACTCAAGGAGATCCGGTCGCTAACATTTTCATTGGGCCAAGGTCCAAATCTCAAGTCTGTGCTATGACTCAGAAAGATTGTAGACACTGTATGTCTGTCAAAAATTTAGAAATGTACAATTTCCATAGCATTACAACAATATTTATTGTCACGTTTCAGTTACGACATTAAACATGTGAACAGTTGGAACTAGGATAGCTTTACATTTGCTCTTGTCTTTGTATGGAAAACAAACAACTATCTTTAACAGAAACAACATGAAAACAAATCAATAACTCTTTAATAAAACATAAAAAGCACATCCATTTTTCAAGTAAAAGAAAATAGCACCTGCTGACATAAACAACTAAAGGTGTCAATTTGAAAAAGTGCACAAATTATCCTCCATTTTATTTCAATTTTTTACCACCCAAAAACCTTCCCTGTCTAGTGAGAAAAATGATCTTTCGATTGTCCTGCCAGTAGTTTGAATCTTGGCTTAAATTGAGCTAATGATATTCTCATGCACATATGTATGCACATACACACATGCAGATACTCACAGGAGAGCCTGGAACGATACTTACCGTATATACTCGAGTATAAGCCAAGTTTTTCAGCCCTTTTCTTTAGGGTGAAAATGCCCCCCTCGGCCTATTCTCAAAGTCAGTGTACCTGAACAGTGCAACGCTCCTCCGCACGGTGGCAGCCACTACTATAGACCGCGGCTTCGGCCTAGTCTTCGGCCATCTTTCTCCTCCCAGCCTCTCCACCAGCACTGTATCCCGGCCTCCCTGGTGTCTGGCTCCCTCACCGCACTCAGATGCTGCTCCACGGGCTTCCGACCGGGCGGGGGTCTGAACGGAGCGGTGCCCTCCCGCTCGGCGGCAGCCCCAAATCCAGACCGCGGCTTCGGCCTAGTCCCGGGCTCCGGCGGCCATCTTGGTACTCCCGGGCCTCTCAGCGCTGCATCCCTCCTTTCCTGGCTTCTTCACTCAGGCCTACGGACGCTTCCTGCATCCTCCTGGTGAGTGGCACACAGTGAGGTTGCAATGGGCACAGTGATGTTGCAATGGGCACAGTGAGGTTGCAATGGGCACAGTGATGTTGCAATGGGCACAGTGAGGTTGCAATGGGCACAGTGATGTTGCAATGGGCACAGTGATGATGCAATGGGCACAGTGAGGTTGCAATGGGCACAGTGATGTTGCAATGGGCACAGTGAGGTTGCAATGGGCACAGTGAGGTTGCAATGGGCACAGTGATGTTGCAATGGGCACAGTGATGTTGCAATGGGCACAGTGAGGTTGCAATGGGCACAGCAAGGTTGCAATGGGCACAGTGAGGTGTGCAAATGGGCACAGTGAAGCTGAAAATGGGCATTGTTGACCCTCTTTTCTGCTCACAGTAGCTGCTGCATTCTCACCCTAGGCTTATACTCGAGTCAATAATTTTCCCCTTTTTTTGTGGTAAAATTAGGTACCTCGGCTTATACTCGGTCGGCTTATACTCGAGTATATACGGTAGTTTTAATAATGTTCATAGTGGAGAAAGCTGACTTACAGCTGTATGTAGATCCAAACATGGTCAAGGTGTGTAGTGCTACCTTGATTAGACAAGGGAAATCAGTCTTGGGCACAGTCTGTAGCCAGAAGTTAGCAGGATCAGTTCCTCCAAAGTGCTCTCTTAGTGCTACATTTGTTTGCAGATCAATCATTTCTATCTTTAGAGATCCCTCATGTGCCCACTTGAAGATCTGCATCAACTCCTTTGAAAACACGCTGACATTTTTAATGAGAAAAGGATTGTGGATGAACAGGAGGATCTGCTGTCCAAGACTGAAGCTGTCAAACCTTTTACTGAAGTTTCTAATCAGTTTATTTATGAAGTCAACAAAAGGAGAAACATCTCTCTTTCCTTGAATCTGTTCTTTCACCTTTGTGAAATGCAAGCACTCTCCTTGCAGATCTTCCCTGAACAAGTCCAGTTTTCTCTAGGAGTGGACAGCGGTCATCAAATCACAGATGGAATTGTTCTTTCCCTGGAGCTTTAAATTGAGTTCATTAAGGAGTGATGTTATGTTCACTAGGAAAGCATTGTGCTCTCATCTTGTAAAAACCGTGAAAACTTTTTTGCTTTCTGATTTTGAGTTGCACAAAGAAAACCGCTACTTCTGTTTGAATGAACGAAAAGCGTTCCAATACATTGCCTGTACTCAGCCATCTAACATTGTTGTGAAGTAAAAGGCCATTTGCATTTGCCTCAACTTCTTTAAGAAACGCTCTTAGTAAACAATGTTGATGGGATGAGGAAGTTGATGAGTTTCATCATTGTGTCCAGGATTTCTGCAAACTTTTCTGATAGAATGGCACACAGGACAGTCTGGTGAATGATGCAATGGTAAGCAGTAAGGTCAGGGTTGTCCTCCTTCAGTCATGCCACAGCTTCTCTCTCCTTTCTAATCATGACAAGGGCACCATATGAGACCTGAGACCATTTTTTTCAGATCTATCTTCCTCTTTCTCAGAATCTCCTTAAAGTGGTTGTAAACCCCAAAATAAAAAAAATAAAAAAATAAATACCTGCAAGACAAAGGCATAATGAGCTAGTATGCTAGAATTACTTACCTTAGACCGAAGCCCCCGCAGCGGTGCTCGGACACCTCCGCCACCATCTTGCCTCGATGTCCCTTCCGTGTCGCTGTGATTGGCCCCAGAGCGGCGATGACGTCACACGCATGCGCGCTCGGGCCAGCTAAATCCATTCAGAAATCCAGCTACTATGCCGGCCCGCTAGTGCGCATGTGCGTGACGTCAGCAGCGCCGGTTTTAAAAGCAAATATCTCCTTAACCGTGTAGGTTAGGGAGATATTTTATGCACCTACAGGTAAGCCTTAATCTAGGCTTACCTGTAGGTGCATGTTGTGTAAGTGGGTTTACAACCACTTTAATGGCCTCATATATGTTTTGTCCTCTTGTGTCTGTCTCAAGTGGTGTTACACCTAACAGGTCCTCACAGAGTTCTTTTGTTTGTAAAAAAAACTTACATACACCAAAAGCTGGGCATTATCTGTTATATCTGTTGATTCATCAATGGCTAAAGAAATGCATACCACACTCTGAATAGCTGCATCAAGTTGTGCCAATACATCCTCTGTTAATATTTCAGTCTTTTTATTGCTGTTGACGCTGACAGTGGGATTTGGTTTATTTTTTCACACGGCTAATCTTTTGTTTACTCTCAAGTAAAGTTTCACTAACAGCATTCAAGCCCTCCTTTACAACTGTACCATTGGTAAATGGTCTTTTGTGTTGCCTCAAAATCCACGCTACTTTAAGTAAACATTCATTTGCACGCTGCTGGGCTGTAAGTGAATGTGAGAGGACTTTGGTGGATCTGTCATACTGGGCTTTCAGTTCAGTTATTTTACATGCCCTCACCTCGGAATGCTGTGGGTATGTTTGCTTAAACGAAACGTGTTTTGTTTCGTAGAAGCGCTTCACATTGCTACTTTTTATTAACACCACGGTTTCGCAACAAATGAGACAAACTGGTTTTAAACTTCTCATAAGAAGAATGAACATATATTGGTCTGTCCATTCATCTTTGAAGGCTCGGTTTTCAGCGTCTACCTTCCTTTTCTTGGCACAAGCCATGCTCTCTGGCGCTTTTGCTACTGTTTCCTCCACACACTCTGGTAATACTCTGTAAATGTCCCCATTAGTGTTCCCCTTTACATCAGGTGCCCGTACCTTGAGTAATTCATTACATTGGGTGCCCTCATCAGACTACTCCCATAAATCAATTGCCACTGTCCGAGTACCCCCTTATATCAAGTATTCCCATCAGAGTGCCCCCTTATATTAGGTATTCCCATCAGAGTGTCCACTTACATCAGGTTTCTGCAATGGAAGGTCCTCTTACATCTGGTGTCTACTATCAGTGTGCCCCCTTACATCATTTGTCCCCATCAGAGTGCCCCATTATATAAGGTTCCCCCATCACAGTGCCCCCTTACATTGGGGGTCCTCATTAGAGTGCCCTCTTAGAGTAGGTGTTACCATAAGAGTGCCTCCTTACATCAGGTGCCCGTACCTTGAGTAATTCATTACATTGGATGCCCCCATCAGACTACTCCCATAAATCAATTGCCACTGTCCGAGTACCCCCTTATATGAAGTATTCCCATCAGAGTGCCCCCTTATATTAGGTATTCCCATCAGAGTGTCCACTTACATCAGGTTTCTGCAATGGAAGGTCCTCTTACATCTGGTGTCTACTATCAGTGTGCCCCCTTACATCATTTGTCCCCATCAGAGTGCCCCATTATATAAGGTTCCCCCATCACAGTGCCCCCTTACATTGGGGGTCCTCATTAGAGTGCCCTCTTAGAGTAGGTGTTACCATAAGAGTGCCTCCTTACATCAGGTGCCCGTACCTTGAGTAATTCATTACATTGGATGCCCCCATCAGACTACTCCCATAAATCAATTGCCACTGTCCGAGTACCCCCTTATATCAAGTATTCCCATCAGAGTGCCCCCTTATATTAGGTATTCCCATCAGAGTGTCCACTTACATCAGGTTTCTGCAATGGAAGGTCCTCTTACATCTGGTGTCTACTATCAGTGTGCCCCCTTACATCATTTGTCCCCATCAGAGTGCCCCATTATATAAGGTTCCCCCATCACAGTGCCCCCTTACATTGGGGGTCCTCATTAGAGTGCCCTCTTAGAGTAGGTGTTACCATAAGAGTGCCTCCTTACATCAGGTGTCCCCACATCAGATGTGCTTATTAGAGTGCCCTTTAGATAAGGTGTGCCCATCAGAGTACTCCTTTACATCAGTTGTCCCCATCACAGTGCCCCCTTACGTCAGGTGCCCCTATCACAGTGTCACCTTACATCAGGTGTCCCTATCACAGTGCCACCTTACATCAGGAATTCCTGTCAGTGTCCCCTTACATCAGATGTCCCCATTTGTGTCCCTCCGTAACATAAATTGTGCCCATTGGAGTGCCCCTTAACATAAAATGTGCCCATCAGCTTGCCCCTTAACAAAATGTGCCCATCAGTGTGCCCCTTAACATAAAATGTGCCCATCAGATTTTCCCTTAACATAAAATGTGCCCATCAGAGTGCCCCTTAACATAATATAAGGGGCTTGCTGATGGTCACATTTTATGTTAAGGGGCAATCAGATGGGCACATTTAATGTAAGGGGCAATCTGATGGGCACAACAAAATGTGCCCACCTGCGTGCCCCTTAACATAAAATGTGCCCATCAGTGTTGCACTTAAAATAAAATATGGCCATCAGAGTGCCCCTAATCATAAAATGTGCCCATCAACATTCTACTTATTTTATGTTAAGGGTCACGCTGATGGGCATATTTTATGTTAAGGGACACTCTGATGGGCATATTTTATGTTAAGGGACACTCTGATGGGCATAACAAAAATGTGCCCATCTGTGTGCCCCTTAACATAAAATGTGCCCATCAGTGTTGCTCTTAAAATAACATATGCCCATCAGAGTGCCAATTAACAAAAAATAATTTGCATGCTGATGGGAACATTTTATGTTAAGGGGCACTCTGATGGCCTCATTTTATGTTAATGGACACTTTGATGGGCAAAACTAAATATGCCCATCAGTGTGCCCCTTAATAAAATATGCCCATCAGAATGCCCCATAACAAATTATACCCATTACTGTGCAGCTCAGGAAAAATGTGCCCCACACACCTTGCGCTCAGGAGTAGTCAGCACAAGCTGCAGTGGGGCGGAAGCTGCGGGATACACCTCGCAAGTGAGAGTCAGGAGCCAGGAGCATGGAGCCGGGAGCCGCAGAGCGCGCACGTGACGTCACGCCTGGCCGGGCGCTCTTGTGACAGAAGACCGAGAGCGAGAGCCGTGGTCAGGAGGCGGGGATGCACACACACGACGTCACTGGTTGCTGGAAAACCTGCAGTCCCAGCAAACCAGTAACTGCTACTACACTGGTGGCCTGGCTGTTCAGGCAAGAGCGTCGCCTGGTCCGTGCCCGGACCGCGGGCTGACATTTAATGACTGCTGCTCTATATTATGTACTTGTCTCAATACAGAGCACTAAGTGTAATTTCTGTCTGCTGTCCTGTTCCTCTGCTATCAACATAAATCACTTTTCACAAGTTTTCCTGACACCGAGAGAAAAAAGGTGACAGGGGAGGGACCTCCAGCTGATTGACAATCTCAGCTCTGTTCTTGTGTGCTGTGTAAAGGAGGGTGTGTCTCTTCCCTCCAATCAGCTCTCAGAATTCTCCTCACTCAGCTCTGCAGAGTGTAACGTCAGCTCTCCACCCCCTTTTTTCTGACCGTTCAGGCCAGCTTTATAAATTCTGGACTTTGAAGAGAAGAGAAGATTGCAGATAAACAACTTATGTAGGAGGATTTGTTTCAATGCTATGTATCATCTGAGGCCAATCACTTCACTGGGTATATGTAAGGATTTACAACCTTCTAAAGGAAGTATTGATCAGGAAGTGTACACTCGACCATACTGCATGCATACAACTCATCTGACAGATAATAGGTCAGGTATACCAATCCTGGGATACAGGATAAAAGCTCTTAAGTGGCCAGCTGATTGACAATCTCAGCTCTGTTCTTGTGTGCTGTGTAAAGGAGGGTGTGTCTCTTCCCTCCAATCAGCTCTCAGAATTCTCCTCACTCAGCTCTGCAGAGTGTAACGTCAGCTCTCCACCCCCTTTTTTCTGACCGTTCAGGCCAGCTTTATAAATTCTGGACTTTGAAGAGAAGAGAAGATTGCAGATAAACAACTTATGTAGGAGGATTTGTTTCAATGCTATGTATCATCTGAGGCCAATCACTTCACTGGGTATATGTAAGGATTTACAACCTTCTAAAGGAAGTATTGATCAGGAAGTGTACACTCGACCATACTGCATGCATACAACTCATCTGACAGATAATAGGTCAGGTATACCAATCCTGGGATACAGGATAAAAGCTCTTAAGTGTAGGAAATACAAAAAAAGACAGTCAGGAATGAGCAATCAGAGTAGCAAGACCTGTACCTTCAGCTGAAATATTTCTGTTTTCACAGGTTTACTTTTAATAAAGTCCATTTTGATATACACTTCCTAAGCAGAAATGGTGGTGTTATAAACCAATGTTTCTCAACTGCAGTCCTCAAGGCGCCCCAACAGGTCATGTTTTCAGGATTTCCCTTAGATGAAACAGCTGTGGTAATTACTAAGGCAGTGAAACTGATCAAATCACCTGTGCAAAATAATGGAAAGCCTGAAAACATGACCTGTTGGGGCGCCTTGAGGACTGGAGTTGAGAAACACTGTTATAAACTAACAATATACACAGTCAGGGGTAGATGCATAATACTAAAATACACACTACCAGATAAAGTTTGAAGCCAACCATACATGGATCAAAATTTGGCCGGTTCAGCAGTGACCAGCCAAATATTATATATGTATGAGCTAGCTGGTTGTACACAAGTCTATCTATCAATCGACTTGTGTACAACCAGCCTGTTGGGTTTTTCTTGAATAATTAGTGCCACCGGAAATACCCGACAACATTGACCATTAAATACAATAGATCAGTGAAATGATTCCCCCATCCACATTGAATGTGTGGGTGGGGAATACGTTCCTTTTGGGTTTTGTTTCATTCAACCTCCTGGTTGAGCGAAAAAAATTATAATCGTGTATGGACTGCCTAACTATCAATCTACCTGTAATTTTTTTGCTGTATAAACTGTATAGTATATATGGTATGTTCCAAAATAAAAATATATACTGTATTCATGGTTTATAATTTCCTTTGTATTACCCTGATCGCCTAAGCAAATATAAAGCAGCTCTTAGAAAATAGCTATTCAATTTCTTTATCTGTCTCTGGGAATTTTTTTGTCAGGTACCCGTATTACACAAAATGTTCTTACCAAACAGCTTGTCTTTTGCCAATGCGTAGAGGATGCGGGAAGCTCCAATAAGGTTGCTCATGGAGGCTGAGAGAGCAGAGCAGTAGATCCCAATTGTGACAAGTGGTGGGCAGATGTTAATGTCCCTTAAGAAGCTATAATTGTTCTGTAACAGAGTCCTGGAAGGTGAATGATAAGAAATCAACATTGGTACTAATGCTCAATAGAAAAGATTATCAGAACATAGACATGCTTTAAATCAATAAGTGAAAATACCTGTCCCAGAAGCCGCTAATGGAGGCAGACATTCACTGATTTGTATACAGGTTACAGGGCTGTCACTAGATCACATTTGTGAGTTATTGGGCAATAAAATGCACGTTCTTAGTTGTGCTGGGCCCATGACAACACTGCTCATTTCAATTTAATGTACACTTTTAATATTTCTTACGATTTTTAAAATATAAATATTTGAAACGTAAAAAAATGCATTTACATCATGGTGCACTGTGTTATACACTGGCATGACATTCAAATTGCAAGGCACTGCAACGTACTGAAAGCCTTATCATGGTAATGCTCAGTAAGACCTTTTCCTTCTATTACCGAAGTGTATGTGCAAAATCTGAGATCTGAGAAATGTCTTCAGTGCTAGTATGTAGCCTGTCCATCAGATTACAGATGCTTCCAGCAGAGGCTTCTGAGCAGAGTAAAAGTTTCCTTTTATTATATTTAATAAAAATTAAATACACCTACATTTCCTGTAAAAAAAAAAAAGTAAAACAAGGCGGTCAATGCATTAGAAACGATTATTTCAAGATATTTCTTTTTCTACCTCATTGGCTACTTAAAGTGATTGTGAATAATCACCTTGTAAAACAACCCATTCAAATAAAACTTAAACAAAAGGCAAAACATTTGTGTATAGATATATATATATATAAAAAAAACAAAAAACATTCTAAATATATTTTTTCCCCTTTTTATAAGTGTTCACATACCCTTTGTTCTAAGCTGCATAAGAGCTGGGGGAGGGGAAGCAACATTACACTGAGCTTCCCCGTGCAAGGGGGTGTGTCAAGACAAGTCAGATCATTGGGAGGAGAGCAGGCTGAGTTCCCAGCACAGCTTGAGAACTGACCATTGTGTGTTCTCCTTCTTAGTGTGGTCATTTTTTAATAGGAAAGGAGAGAGACTGGCAGGAACACCAGAGATTTCATACAAAGGAAGCAATACAAACAGAACAGGGTAGTTTTTCATACAAGTAGATGGTACAGCAGGCTCATATCAGGAATATGAAATGCTGGGGTAACCAACACTTTCCTGACAGACTCCATGGCAGACTACGTGTGGGTTAACCCCGCCTCCTCTCCACAGCTATAGGACCCCTTACCCATAAATTTGAGCTCACCTCCACAGACAGGTGTTCCTTTTTTATCCTCCTCACATGGACCCTTCATTATGCAATTCAGGTGCAGTCCAGGATGTCTGTCGGATCAGGTACGAGTTGTGCGGTGCACCCAGGGCCCAGCTATGAGCGGGTGAGTGGTTTTGGGCTGATGGATACCCCTATGGTGGAAGGGATGTGGCCCCAGCGTACCATGAAGGACGGTGGATCTCAGCTGGCAAGGTCTGAAGACTTTTTCTATTTCCATGGCAGATAGTTTTTGTTTGTTTGTTTGCATGTCTTTCTCTGCTGTTTTTTCTCTGTCATACAGCGCCGCTAAGCTTAGTATATGTGTGGAACGCTTTTGCGTTCCAGGATGCCATTCCCTTCCTGATCCCGGCCTGTTGATCGTCTGTGCATGCGCAGAGCCACGGTGAAACCGAGGCTTGGTTTTTGCACATGCGCAGTATGGCGCAGGGGTCAGGGGCCGCGCAGGCGCAGTAGGTTCGGTCCCTCCGATGCATGCGCACAGCGGGACCGGCCATGACGTCATTCCGGCGGGTGATTTAAACCGCTGAGGAGCCCTATACAGGTGGGATAACCTGTGGGCATATAGCAGCAGCCTCCCGGAGTCTCAATACTACCAGGACGGGGTAAGCACTTCTTGGCAATGTAATGCATGTAATGCTTAGTGTCTCTTAAAGGGACAGTTTAAAAAAAAAAAAAAAAAAACTTTTTTTTTTCTGCGCTGTTCTTGCATTGATTTGCTTATCCTTAGTCTAGGTAGTGGAGTTACGCATCATTGTGTGTCTTCCTCATCATGGACTCATCTGCACCGCCGTGTGGCCAGCCCTCCCGCACAAGGTCTGTGCGGAGTGGGTAGGGGGTTGGTGTCTTTGGTGTCATTTTTTTCTGGTGGTTGCTAACGGTTACAACCTGCCCACCTTCCTCCCCCCCCTTTTGTCTGTATTATCTCTTACAGCCCGGCTACATCAGTTCATCGGTCACAGGATAGGGACCTTGCCAGGCTGCACCATCATCATCACCATCATCATCACCATCACCAATCATCCTCCAGGTCCAGACGTGACACTCCGTCTGGGACCCACTATCATAGGGGACGCTCACATTCCCCCTCTAAATATAGGAGATGTTCCCATTCCTCCTGAAGTCACCGTTACCACCACCGCGATGATCGCACAGAGCCTGTTGGGGATGTAAAACTAGAATCCCAGAGGGCAAATCGCTGTGTGACCCATGCTATGCCCGAGCGATCGGTGAGAAAGAGACCGAAAAATCAAAATCTTGAGTCTCTTATTAAACGTGTGGTACAGCAGTCTATGATGGAAATAGATGCCCCCCCACACGAGGAGCCAGTCCACCACCTTGTCTGGCTCCTTGGCTGACAAGGCCCAGGAGGATTCCGGCCAATTCCAGACCCATGATTCCTCCCATTATTCCTCGCAAGACGAGATGGAGGGAGATGATTCTGTGATTCCTCCCATGATTCCTCGCAAGACGAGATGGAGGGAGATGATTCTGTGATTCCTCCCATGATTCCTCGCAAGACGAGATGGAGGGAGATGATTCTGTAGTGGGATTCGACTACGCTTTAGTCTCTCCACTGATCAAGGTAGTGATGGAAACCTTAAAGTTGGAAGATACCACTGCCCCCCCCCCCCCCCCCCAGAGAAACAAAGGAACTGTTTAAGAAACTGGGGAAAGAATGTTCCAATTTCACACCGAGCTGGAAGGGGTGTTTAAGGAAGAATGGAGCAAGGGGGATAAGAAGGTTTGGAAAATGCTCCCCTCGTGGATGCAGCAGTAATGCGCCTAGCGAAGCATGTCACCCTCCTGCTAGATGACACTGTATCTTTTAAAGATGGTCTGGATTGAAAGATTGACCAAGACATTAAGAGAATATATAACTTGAACGGTATGGCTTGCAAACCAGCCCTAGCCCTTGCAGTCACCTCCAAAGCAATGGAGGCCTGGGTGGAAAATGTTGACTCCGTTCTGAAAGGTGTCTCGGAGGAATTGGCACAAAGTTCAGCAGTGCAAGAACTTAAACTGGCTATTGCCTTTTTGGGAGAAGCTTCAATTGATCTCATCCGCTTGATGGCTAGATCCTTGCTATCTTCGGTCACAGCCAAACGAGCACTATGGTTGCGCCCCTGGCTTGTTGATCCTGCCTCAAAGCAGGCATGGTGCAAAATTCCTTCTGAAGGATCTTCCTTGTTTGGAAACAAACTGTATAATGCCATTTCAAAGGCTACAGGCGGAAAGTCGGGATTCCTCCCTCAGGACAAACGTCCGTTTATCCAAAGAAAACCTCAGCAGAGACGCAGTACAGAGCGTTCAAGAGAGGCATGCTCCTATAGGCCCGGACGGGATTTTAGGAGAAGCTGAAACTGGAATAGGCAGATATCTTTCCAAAAAATCTGGCAAGAAACAGACGCCCGGTGGGCGCGAGCCAACCAAGTCCTTTTGAGATTGGGCCTGCCCAAGCGGTCGGGTAGGGGCTCGCCTACGTCTCTGCCGGCACGTCTGGGTGACCTTGATCTTAGATTATTGGACCATCAAAACGGTCTCAACAGGTCACGCATGGTCCTTCACCAAAGTCCCTCCATGCAGACCAATGCAATCTTCACTGCCTCAATCAGAAGAAAAACAACAAGTTCTTCTTTCATATGTGAATGCCCTGAAAGATCAAGGAGCAGTGGTGCCCGTCCCAAAGGACGAGGAATTCCAGGGGGTATACTTCCCCCTCTTCCTAGTACAAAAGAAGAACGGCTCTTGGCGTCCAGGTATAGATCTCACTTTCCTGAACAGGTACATAAAGCACGAGAAATTCAAGATGGAATCACTCTCATCCATCCAAAAAGTCGTTCAACCAGGCGACTGGTTGATCTCAATAGATGTTAAGGACGCGTATTTTCATGTTCCCGTGGCAGAAGAATTCCACAAATACCTTCGATTTCAGGTCGAACGAGAGCACTTACAATTTATTTGTCTTCCATTTGGACTAACGACCTCTCCAAGGGTCTTTTCCAAGGTACTGTTGGTAATTGTGTCTCTTATCAGAATACAGGGTGTGCGTCTGTATCATTACCTGAACGTTCTGCTACTACTGTCCCAAGACAAGCAGCAGCTGCTGATCCACAAAGATCAAGTGATCTCTACATTGATAGAGTTCGGATGGCTCTTAAACCGACAGAAAAATCAGCCAGAACCGACCCAACGCCTAACCTACCTAGGAGCTCAATTCGACACAGTAGAGAATACCATCTCTCTTCCGGAAGAAAAAATCCCGGTCATTCGGGTAAGAATATCTTTAGCCCTAGACTACTCTAACCTATGGGCGTCACAGTGCCTGAAGATAATCGGCACGATGGTGGCCACGTTCCCCATGGTCAAATGGGCAATGTGGAGGCTTCGGCCTTTTCAATCAGGATTCCTTCAGCAATGGAAGACAGACGATCGCAATCAGCTGATCAGGACTACTCAGTCAATGAGGAACAGTCTTCTCTGGTGGCTTCAACACAAAAACTTGTTAACATGCCACTCCCTTGCTCCCATCCAATGGATGACTGTTACATCCGATGCCAGCAATGCGGGCTGGGGAGCACATTGTGGGGCAGAACTGGCTCAGGGCAAATGGGATGCCCATCTCCACATTCCAGGGTCAAACGTTCTGGAATTGCGTGCGGCATGGTGCGCCCTTCAAGCCTTCTCCCACCTTCTGAAGGGAAGTCGGTCCTACTCAAAATGGACAATACCACCGCCGTGGCATATGTGAAGAGACAAGGGGGCACTCGGAGCCCCACCCTTCTCCAAGAGGTCGAACCTATCATGACCTGGGCTCAGAGGAATCTACAAACTTAACAGCAGTCTTCATTCCAGGGGAACAGAACATTCAAGCGGACTTTCTGTCACGCAGCAACCTAGACAACAACGAATGGTCACTGCATACACAGACATTCAAGTGGATCCTATCGTTGGGAATCGATCCAGAAGTGGATATGTTTGCATCCCCCTGCAATCACAAAGTAGACAGATACTACACTCGAGGTCGGTGCAGTCAAGCCTTCGGAGTAGATGCATTAACAAGCCAATGGAAATTCAACAAGGCATATGCCTTCCCTCCACCTCCGATCATGCAAAAATTCCTGCAGCGGCTCCAGTTGGAGAAAGGCGAAGTGATAACAATAGCACCATACTGGCCGAACAGGCCATGGTTTCCTCTCCTGAATCTGATGAGCTTCAGGGACCCGCTAGAGTCTCTTGGGTGTGCTTTAGGGGTAATCTCTACCCTTATGAGCTCCAGAAAGCCTAACATGAACAAAACCTACAACAGAATCTGGACCAGGTTTGTCAGCTTCATGACTTCTGCTGGAAAATCTTTCAGAAATCCTGGAGTTCAAGATGTTTTGAGTTTTCTAGAATCAGGCTTGGATCTTCCTTTGTACTCTGAGGGAACTGATTGACAAGTTTCAGCCTTATCGGCATTTTCAGGAACATCATGGGCAACTCATCCCCTGGTTCAACAATCCTTTCAGGGGGCTTCGAGAATCAGGCCTCAGAGGAAACCTAGATTCCCCAAATGGGATCTTCTGCTCGTCCTTGATGCTCTTTTAGCACTCAACAACAAGGATCTTTCTATTAAGGACTTATCAATCAAACTGGCCTTTCTATTGGCCATTACTTCAGCCAAAGGGTTTCAGAAATAAGCTTCCTGGGTTGTCAAGAACCCTTTTTGACTTTCTTCCCGGACCGAGTGGTCCTTATTCCCATGCTTGGGTCTAGACCAAAAGTCAAGTCAGTTTTTCACGAGAATCAGGAAATATCCTTCCTACTTTCAATTCTCCAGAATCAGCAGATGTTCATCCCTTGGATGTAGGTGAGACTCTGAAAGAATATTTGCGAGTCACTTCATCTTTTAGAAGCTTGAACTACCTGTTCTTGTTACACACTGGTAGCAACAAAGGAAAGAGGGCTTCCTCCAGAACAATAGCAGCCTGGATCGTCCAATCTATTCAACAGGCCTACAGGGCAAAGGGCTTAGCTCCTCCAGAGGCGGTGACAGCTCATTCCACCAGAGGCATGGCAGCCTCATGGGCAGCAGCTCGACATGTGGCTCCTGAAGTGATATGCAGGGCAGCCTCGTGGTCTTCTATTCATACATTTATGTCTCATTATTGTATTGAGCCTGCTTCCCTTTCCTCTGTTAATTTTGGTCGAAAAATCCTGTCAGTTGACGGGAAAGATTAAAATTTTTTTTTTGAGCAAGCATACCCTCCCGTGTGGATTGGCTAGTTATTTCCCACACGTAGTCTGCCATGGAGTCTGTCAGGAAAACGGAAAATTTATTACCAAATACTTACCGTAATTTTCCTTTCCTGATAGACTCCATGGCAGACGGAGTTCCCACCCATGAATTAAAAATATGAGAGTTGAAATTTGAGTCGGCTAGTTACGGAACACCTGTCTGTGGAGGTGAGCTCAAATTTATGGGTAAGGGGTCCTATAGCTGTGGAGAGGAGGCGGGGTTAACCCACACGTAGTCTGCCATGGAGTCTATCAGGAAAGGAAAATTACGGTAAGTATTTGGTAATAAATTTTCCGTTTTAATGACAAATTCAAAGAAAACAGCTATATGCATAGATTACATGTGTATGTGAGAGCAGTTTTACATGCCAAAAGATTTGTATATTTGCCCATCCAGTCTTGAGAGTTACATATCTCTTTCACATAGCACAGCCCTGTCTGGCAGGGAAGAGGACCTGAACTTTCTGCTTGTCAGGAAAGGTTCCATCCGCTGGTGATATTTATTATTTATCTTGCAGTACTGTGGTCCACCAGCAGGTGTCTCCTGGCAGTGTGGAACTGTCAGGAGAATTTCTCCCTGCTGGTATTATATTATACTTTGGACGCAGTACTGGTCTCCACCAGCGGATGGATCCTGGCAGTGTGGAGCGAACTGCTCTTCCTGCGCTCAGGTGTGACTTGAAGCCAATTACAAGTCTTCCTATTTATACCCGGCAAGTACAAACATACCTTGCCCTGGTATCTCTCTCCCTGACCTAGAACCTGCGATCCTGACTTTGAGCCTGCGTCCTACCTGACCCGATCCGACCCGATCCCTATCCTGAGTCCATTCTGCACCTGTCCATCCTGGCTCCTGAGAACCACGATCACTTGTCCTCCTGTTACCTGAGTACTTTGTATCCCTGCTCTGCAGCCTACCCATCCATCCCCTCCCTGTTCCTTTTTGTCTCTCGTCCTTACCCATCTGCTGACATCTCCTTGTGTATGACCTCGTCCTGGCTTTACTACTATTCTGGGATCTCCCATTATTTTACATATTGTCTATAGTCACTGTTTATTGGTTGATTTATTACACAGTGTTCTGTTGGAGGTGGTTGTGTGTTTGTTCATTGATCTTAATAAATTATTATATTTTCACCTACAACCGTTTGGTCTCCTCTGTGCAGTCACACAGTCTGGTCTACTAGCTTCTCTGACACTGCTGCAGTTTAACTTTCACTGCCAGGTCTCCTCCTTACCCCCAACATTATGATTGGCAATGCTCTCCTTACTAATCAGCAAGCTTATTCAATTCAACACACCTGATTAGCTCCACATGCTGTTTCTCCCTTCTGCTCTTTTAGCTCTGCTGTCACCAAGTCAAATTCAGGTATATTAGAGTAGCATTAATTTATGTGAACCAAAGAAAATTGTATGTGATCCGCTCAGGCTTTGAAAGGGTGCTAGTCAGTGGCGGTGAGTCCATTAGGGGCACACGGATGTCGCCCCCTCTCTCCAGCCACCCCCTTTATTACCAATGCATAGATTTATGCATAGCATGAATCTATCCATGGCTGCCACTGCCACCCCCTATTCAGGCGCCCGGCCCCTTTTCGGGTGCCGGGCACCTGAATTACAGCGTCGGGGGGTGTTTTTGAAGCACCTGATTAGAGCCATAGACTCTAATAGGCGTCAAAAAAGGTGTGTTAGAACAGCAAATTAATATTCGCTTTCCTAACACTGAACCACCTCTCCGCCAATCAGGTGCTCGGGTTTGTTACCCATCACCTGATTGGCTGAAATGACAGGCACTGTGATTGGACGCCTATCAGGCATCCAATCGCCTATAGGAGAGGACAGGAGAAGAGGATGGGAGAAGACGCATGGAGGACACGGGGGGGGGGTCACAGTGGCGGCATTCAATGGACACAGTGGCAGAATTTGATGGGCACAGTGGGAGCATTTGATGGTACAGTGGCAGCATTTGATGGGAACAATGGGAGCAATTGATGGGCACAGTGGCTACGTTTGATGGGCACAGTGGCTGCGTTTGATGGGCACAGTGGCTGCGTTTGATGGGCACAGTGGCTGCGTTTGATGGGCACAGTGGCTGCATTTGATGGGCACAGTGAGGCTGCAATTGATGGGTTTTTTGCAGTGCACTTGTAGTGCAGAGTGGGTTTGCCTTTAGTAAATCAACCCCATTGTCTGTGTCTAGGGTCAGTCGGAGGCTCTATTCGATTGTAACTGCCCAGATGAGCCGTTACATGTGAGCAATGGCATTGTCCATTGATTTGTACATGTACAATAGTGTGCAGGCAACTTTTAGTTTCACTGGCACCAATCTACTGATTCTTGACCGAAGCCACCCCTGTGCAGCCTTGTGAAACTTAGAGTGAAAGTCTAGCCAAAACTTTTTTTTTTGTTTGGTATATTCTATATTAGGTCTCTTCTCATTTTGCACAGTATATCTCTTCTGCAATAAAAAGTTCTGATTTTTATTGAAACGTCCACTTTGAAAATAAATTCTTTATATTTGATCCTTTATTTTAATTGACTGAGCCTTATTCTTGGTGACCTCTGAGCCAAGAGTGAGGTTGAGGCACAAAAATTGTACATAAAGCATAATGCTTGCCTAAAAGCTCACTAGGATGTGAGCTCACTCTAAATCCAGTAAGAAAAATCTTATAAAAACTTTAACGTGTTGATATGATTTCAAAAGTAATTTTCATCCTTATGCAGCTTTCAGTAGAATAACTCACTGATCCTGCCATAAAAGCCCTTGTTAAGGAGCTTTTTCTTGGCATGACATCTGTCTCCCAGTATCATGCACACGTCATGGAGACTACAAGCAGCCCTGTCTATAGAGTTGCCACCTCATCCCTTTCAACCCAAACACACATGAACTACACAGGTTCTGTGGCTAATTTAATGCAGATAAGGCATCGAATGAGTTTAACCACTTCAGCCCCGGAAGATTTGGCTGCCCAATGACCGGGCCTTTTTTTGTTGATTTAACTGACAATTGCGATGCGACGTTGTACCCAAACAAAATTGACGTAATTTTTTCCCACAAATAGCGCTTTCTTTTGGTGGTTTTTGATCACCTCTGCGGTTTTTATTTTATTGCGCTATAAACAAAAAAAGAGCGACAATTTTGAAAAAAACACATATCTTTTACTTTTGCTATAATAAATATCCTTAATTAAAAAAAAAAAAAAAAAAAAAATTCTCAGCTTAGGCCGATATGTATTCTTCTACATATTTTGGTAAAAAAAATCGCAATAAGCGTATATTGATTGGTTTGCGCAAAAGTTATAGCATCTACAAACTATGGGAAAGATTTATGGCATTTATATGGCGTTTTTTTTTTACTAGTAATATCGGTGATCTGCGATTATTGGCGGGATACTGCGATGTTGCAGCGGACATGTCGGACACTTTTGACACATTTTTGGGACCATTAACACTTACAGAGCGATCAGTGCTATAAATATGCACTGATTATTACTATGTAAATGTCACTGGTAGGGAAGGGGTTAATGCTACGGAGCGATCAAAAGGTTAACTGTGTTCCCTATTGTGTGTTCTAACTGTGGGGGGAAGGGTGACTCACTATAGGAGATAACAGATCGTGTTTTCTACTTTGTAGAAAGACACAATCTGTCCTTCTCTCCTCAGACAGCACAGGGATTTGTGTGTTTACACACACAAACCCCCCTGCTCCCGCTCGTGCATGCGATCGCGCGTGGCCGGTGGCGATCTCGCCCGCCGGCCACGCGCATCGGGTTCCCCGCCGTGCAGGTGGCGCGCGCGTGTGCCCTCTGGTGGCTCTCCTGGGCGAAGCTGTATATATGCAGTATTTCAACTAGGAGAGCCATTCTGCCGCAGTATATCTGCGTGAGCCGGTTGGGAACCGGTTAATTACCACTTTCTTCAGCCACAGAACCTGTGTAATTAATGTGTGTTTGGTTTTAAGGGGATGACGTGGCAACCCTACCTGTCTAAACACTGCTCAGACATTTTCAACTATTGTCATCATCAGGTAGCTCATCCTGTAGAAATCAGTGCAACGGTTGCTAAAGAACTTGCACATCATCAGGAAGTGACTACAAAGAGGCTGGAAGAGATCTATGGCACATAGATGCAAAGCAGGATGAAAAATGGTGAAAACCAGTAAAAAAAAAGACAGACAATTGTTTATGACACAACATCCATTAGCAAACTAAATGCTGTTAGGGTATAGAACTTAGACTCCATTCACACAGGGGCAACACGACTTCCAGCCCGACTTTGGCAGGCAACTTGGACACGACTTAAGTATGAATCACAGCGCGACCTGGAGCTACTTACAAGGCAACTTCAAGTTGCCTGCAGGACAGGAGACATTCCAGTGGCCAATCAAACAAGAATCAGCTCTGTGGGAGGGAGGGGGAGGGAGGGGTTTGCCTGAGAAATGTATGTTTTCTTTCTGGAAAGTTGCTCCTGTTAAGACAGGGGATCCGACTTCTGAGCGATTTCCATTGAAATCAATGGGTACAGGTCACCTAGCAGTCGCCTAGAAGTCGGATTGAAGTAGTACAGGAACCTTTTTTGAAGTCGGAGCGACTGCAGTAGTGTGCATTTTGACGGCTCCATTCACTTCCATTGATTTTCTCATGCAGCGCGACTTGAGGCAACTAGGGGCGACCTGGGGCGATTTGAAGTCGGATCCAAAGTTGCCCCTGTGTGAATGGGCTCTAAAGTAACAATTTATTTATAAAAAAACAGAGTTCAACAATTTATTTAGTATATCCAATGTAAATATTTTAGGGAGGTGTCAGTCCCCTATGGTCCCTTATCAGGGGTATTTTGGTTCAGAGTCACATACCATTATTATTATTATTATACAGGATTTATATAGCACCAACAGTTTGCACAGCGCTGAACCATGCAATGAAAACAAATGAGTTGTTCAATAGATGTTTATCGGGGAGTGCTAACACTCCCCCTTGTTAATCCATCATATGGAGGAGTAGGCATATATTATGGAAATCCCCATTAACCTCTATGCTTTACATATGAAAGGTATATCACACAGCATACATGAGGCACGACAGTACAGCATTCCTAATCTGTCTTTCCTTTTCAGTCTGCCCATCACCACCACCTGACTCTGCTGAGTCAGCCTACTGCCATTTATCCGGATAGTGCTAAGGCTTATCACTTCCATTACCACATGGCAATGGCAGTCCTTGAAAGGGCAAAACACTTAAAACTGCAAACAAGGTACACACGCATCTTCTATCATTACAACTAATATACGATCTGAAAAAGGCTTTTATTTGATCAGAGCTTGAGTGAAAACACAGTATTAGCCATTCGACTTGTCTCTGGCAGGTAAAAGGTTAAAGGCAGAAAAATGTGAACTCATAAGAGAAATATAAATATGAATGACACACATGGGCTCCTGCATGTTGGTGAATTATTACAGTGCATTAAGATATTAGGATGTGACAGCTATAATTGTAACACATTTTAGTCCCTTTCTTGTTAATCAAAAGTGCAGAAATAAATGTTATTTATGAGTGCACTTTCCAGCACTGGAAATTGCTGGGGGGGGGGGGGTGAAGGCCCCCTCCTCCACCGCCTACTCATGTCACAATAAGAATCATATTGCCCCCACCGTTGGAAGTCAGGAAAATAATGGCAGAGACCACTGACAGCTGAGTATGTGACACCACAACTTCTCAAAACGATCCAAGCATACAGATCCCACATAACGTCCTCCAATAACCTGACATGTACACAATTATTCACTCGCAGTGAAATATACCTGAGAGTTAGGAACGGAGGTGAGAGGGGGCACATGGTCATTTTATGCCACAGGGAGCTGGCACCTGATCATTTTATACTGGGGGAGGCTGGTCGCTGATCATTTAACTACCAATTATCCCCATTCCCAGTGCATGATCACATAATACCTTCACCAAATACACTTACTGTAAAAATGACATTTGTATTTATTCATAGTACAATATTTTTCTCATGGAGCTGGCTAACATCAGAAATCTTATGAATTGATGCCATCCATTGTGGCAGGCAGCCAGCTGGCTGAAGAGGTACCCTGGTAACACGGAGGTACTAGTCAGAGGAGGAGATACATGATGACAATATGACAGGGTTAGCCAGCTGGCTGTGAACCTGGTCAGTAACACCAGCCAAACTGCATGTGCAACATCATTACTGGAATCCCAAGTGTCATTTATTCCGATTAGATTTGATAAACATGGGTTGGACTAAGCCAGCTGCTGCTAAATGAAATAAAACAAACATCATTTCCTCTTAGGAAACCTTTCAGGGATGTACACATATCCCTCTGAAAGGTTTGGATCACTCTTACTTAAAAGGGCATCAATGCAACGCCAACAGCCCGTTAGGTATACTAACAAAAAAAAAAAACACTGTTCAGTTTGGCAGAAAAATGGACCCCAGTTCAGCGCTTATACAAAGCAATAGCTCAGGAAGCAAGACCTGGTTGAGCCAAGGCACTTTTCGCGATCGTGCTGTAACTAGTGCAGGGACAGTTCTAAGCACGGGAAACAAGCGCTACTTTACATGCATATTGCCGAACACCGGACCCGAACCCGAACATACAGTCAATTGTTCGGGTTCGGGACCCAAAAGTTTGGTATGGACCCAAACTTTACAGTTCGGGTCCGCTCAACCCTAGCTGTAACTCATTCAAGTATGACGATGAATTGTAGTGGACCCAGGCCTGGATTCCTGCCTAAGCTGTGGGCTAGGTGAATGGTCTGCCAGGGGTAGCACACATATAAGAAAAGAAACTAGACTAACACACTGCCTGCCTTACCATCTGGGAAACTTCTTACTGATGCTTTTTCTGCATGTTTGGGCATTTATGTTGCCACGTATAGTTAATCCACTATAGCAGGGTCCTATTGTGTATGAGGATGGCGTGTGGTATCAATCTATACACTTGGAGGTAACATCCCTTGAATTTGTAGAAAATGGGGGATGAAAATGGGGATGACATCGAAACTTGGGATTTTAACTATACCTCCAAGTGTGTGATATAAACGCAGAGAGTAAAATTATAAAATACTAAAATACACTTTATCCATTAAAACAAATTAAAATCAAATGTTCAAATTAACCATCCAAAGTCTGCTGTATATGTGGTCTTGAGATCAACCTGTTAAGGTCGACACATTTTGCAGGGAATCTACTTCATCAGGACCTGGGATCTCAACATAAATGAGCTGCAACAATACACATAATACAGCTCATTTATGTTGAGATCCCAGGTCCTGATAAAGCAGGGCCCCCCCCCCCCCAAAATGCATCGACCTTCGCATTTGATTTTCATTTGTTTAATCAGTTATCTATGTAATTCCTGTATGTATTTCCTCCCCTGAAGCTTTTACCTCATATACTTTGTAGGAACAAGGCCAAGACCATTCCAGTCATTGTTCTATCTTGAGATTGGCCTCAGGGAATGTGGCACGCTGACTTTGTTCGTCTCTTGGTCGATGCATCGTGGCCTCTTCCAGAGTGCCCAAAGATGTTATCTCTACCCTGCTTCTCGTTTTCTGTCTTTGACAGCCTAGCTGTTGAAACCCAGAGAGACAGGGGCATTTCAGATTCTGGAATGCTGACTACGCTTAAAATTATTTTTCGACTTCATTTCACTTTAATGAGGACATTGTGTTACCTTACCAGTTAACCCCACGTTTTTTTCTCTCTCTATAAAATCCTTTTCATGGAGTCTATTGAAGACACAGCTCCCTCCTCCCGTATTCTATAGATTTCTCTTTGGACTGCTTGCTATGACTGAGCAGATGTGAGGTAAGAGAAGTTATAGCCTGAAGAAGCTGTTTTTCAATTTTCTATGGTCCTAGTGTTTTCATTTCTCTTGTAGGTGACAGTATAATCTTAGGTTGGTTATTATTATCAAGCTATGACCCTCAATGGGCTCCAAAAAAAGGATTTTATGGCAAGTACAAAAAATCCATTGTTCTTTGGCAGCATCCAGTAACCCCCCCCCCCCAAGATTTCTAAGGGGGTTGGTATCAGGAACCATAATATCCCTAGTATGTATTTAGAAGCTTTCATAAGTCCCCAAATCACATGAAAGCTGACACACTTCTTACACAGTTAGGATTCAGAATATTGTTGATTTGATACTGACATTTTATGTTCTTATTATATTATGGATAATGGTTCACGTTAACAGACAGATAGGCAATATAGTTTCACGTTGTAACATGCATTTTTTAGGCACCATACAACCCAGTAAACGTTGCCAGTGTACTTAATGCAGAAAATCCTCTCAATTTACCTTTAATTCAATCTGTATGAGAATCCATTGGAGCTAGATTTATCCAGCTTTCTAAACTACTCATTAATATTCCATACTGTCCAAATGCCCTTCTTGGGAACTTGAAAGAGATGAGCAGAACTGGGACCATACTAGCCTGCATTTGTAGACACCCAAATGTGTGTCCCTTCATGAAAAAATAAATAAAAAAAAGATAATAGAGGGGTTGATTTACTAACACTGGAAAGTGCAAAATCTAAAGAAGCTCTGCATAGAAACCAATCAGCTTCCGGGTTTTATTGTTAAACCTAATTAAACAAGCTGAAGTCAAGCCTGGTATACAATGGGCTTTTTTTTTTTTCGTTTAACCAAAAAAACTCAGCTCTGGTCAGAGCCGCTGGACTAAATATGCAAAGTTAGTACAGCGATCTCCCAAACTGAGTGATTGTGTTCTGACAGGGGGATGCCCCCCCCCCCGCCAGAACACTCCAATTAGTGCTCTCCACCATTTGCTGAAACGCTGATCGGGAATCGGTTGGCTGCTGGTTTTGCAGCATGCTCGTCTAACAGAAGCGGGCCAAACAGCCGGCTTCTGTCTGACCAGCTGACATAAACACGGGCTGAATGTCAGACGTTTTTTTTTTTACTGGTCGATGTCTCCTGACATTTGCCCCCTGTGTACAAGGCTTTAGAAGCTGATTGACTACCATGAACAGCTCAACCAGATTTTGCACTCTCCATTTTTTGGAAATTGACACCATAGTAAGGGCCCTTTCACACGGGACGGATCTGTAATGATCCGCCCCGTGAACATCCGCTTGCTCAGCGGGGATCGCTCCGTTGATCCCCGCTGAGCCGGCGGATGACAGGGCGGTCCCCGCACACTGTGCAGGGACCGCCCTGTCAGATCTCTACTCTCCCCTATGGGGGGATCGGATGAACACGGACCGTCTGTCCGTGTTCATCTGATCCGCTCCGCAGAGGGATGGAAAAATAGGATTTTCCTCCATCTGCAGAAACGGAGCATTGCGGACCCGGATGAGATCGGGTGTCAACGGATGTTCATCTGCTGACAGCTGCTATCCCATAGGGATTAATGTATGTCCCTTTTTCATCCATAAACGGATGAATGAAAAAGCGGACATACTGTACGGTCCGCATGTGTGAAAGGGGCCTTACTTAGCAAGTGGAGTGGGTAGCTTCACAATACAATAAGCCAGGATAATAAAAGTACAAAACAAAGATCATTATGAAGATAGCAATATGCTATTCAGACTGCAATACCGCAAAGAGTCAAGCTAAAAACCAAATTCCCAAATATTAGCACACTTTGGTCAAAACAGTGCATCTGCCTATAAAGTTTTATGCCGTGCACACACGATCGGTTTTACAGATGAAAACAGTCCGATGGACTTTTTTCATCGGACAAACCGATCGTGTAAGGGCCCCATCGGTCTTTTTTCCATCGGTGAGAAAAAATAGAACATGTTTTAAATTTATCCGATGGGAAAAAAAACGATAGCAAATTCCGATCGTCTGTGTGGAACTCCATCAGGCAAAAAACCCACGCATGCTCAAAATCAAGTCGACGCATGCTCAGAAGCATTGAACTTCATTTTTCTTGGCTCGTCTGAGTGTTTTACGTCACAGCGTTTGGAAAGGTCTGATTTTTGACTGATGGTGTGTAGGCAAGACTGATGGAAGTCAGCTTCATCGGATTTACGATGGAAAAATCCATCGGATTAGAATCCATAGGAAATCCGATCGTGTGTACAGGGCTTTAGTATTTAGACACTTTTTCTTATTATGTGATTGTGTTGTTACTGGATTGATTTAGTATGTAAACTAAAAATTGAGGATGTGGTTGCTGATGAAAGCTACACAACATACACAGAGGAGCTAAAGATCATGCCCTTTTCTTTCCAGCAAACAGCTTAACATGGTCTTAAATAGGTGGCATAGGTATGCTTGAGCAGTCAGCAATTAGCTGCAAGTATGGGGTTAATCAGGAAAATGCCTGAGCAGAGGTTATTATTTTCTGTATCCAAGAGACACAAGGTGCACTTAGCTGCCTATAGTGGCCAATTTTACTAGTGATACAGATGCCCTCACTTATCTGAAAAATACATCATTTTCTGCTTGAAGGTTTTCTCAACCCTACACGTGTGTGAAGGAGATTACCTGTTGATGTCTATCATTTTACTGCTCAATCTTCCTGCTTCTGTTTCATAGTTTTTTACTACACTCTAACAGTTTTCTTTCTTCTCAGTGACAGTGATTTTATGCAGCTGAACACATGTCTCATTCTAAATGCTTAATGGCGGCAGACCTTCCTAATAAAATTAGGGTACAAGGAAATCAATTCATTTAGCTTTACAGATTTTGCTGAATCTGTTTTTTTCCCCTTCCAGCACATAGGAAAAACTGACAAATTGTCAATTATTTCTTTTTTTTTAATTTCAATATCTTTTCCCTCGGGCAAGAAACTGAGTGGCACACTAATCATCCTATTGTAGGGTCACAAAAAAGCCATGATGGTTACATAGACGCCTCTCATTCTCTTTGGTCTCGTTTTAAAAGGCAAAATATTTTCTGTATGACTTAGACTTGCTCTTATATACCTTATAGAATATAAAATATTCTTAAAATGAAAGCTTTATGATTTATTCATTGAAGTCATTTGCTGCTCTGATTTCCCTTGGGATTATATTTTACATGAGGAGTTTAGTTATGCAGTGTGCCTTTGCCAAGCGCAACCAATAGAACTATTGTATAATGTTTTTACATGATGGCACACCACAAAAATAGTTCTTAGAAAGGTTGCGTATCTCCAAACGGTCCTGATTTAAATAGCAATTGCCAAATGATTAGGATTTACAATATGCTAAAAATTTGTATATTACGATGTCGGTGTGATTTAAGGCCCATCTGTTGTCTGGCCTTATCTTAGAACATGGTCAGACATATACTGCTATAAGGGACTCTTCACAGTTGACCACATTGGAATAGTTTTTCATACCTACTAATGGACTTTTCATGGGACACTGGCTAAACCCCCCTTCCTTCATTTATGTGGATGTCGCCATCTCTCTATATACTTCTTATGATTATAGTTCCTTATTGTACTTTATTTTGCCACTTTATAATTTTTTTTGTTACTCAAAATCTTAATAAAAAGATTGAGATAGAAAATGTGTATATTTTGGTCAAGCATACCCATGTTAGAGGTGATTGGGTTAATGGTGGTAATTTTTAAAGTACCGTATATACTCGAGTATAAGCCGAGATTTTCAGCCCTTTTTTTGGGGCTGAAAGTCCCCCCCTCGGCTTATACTCGAGTCAGCGAAATTTTACATTGTAAATAGTACCTGAAAAAAAGTTGAGAGGCTGCGGCGTCCATCGTTTAAATCCCGAGGTCTCTTCCTGGTCCCTTCCGTGATAGGCGATTCTCAGCAGACACTCTCCGCCTATCACAAACGTTCTCTCATTCTCACCCATCCCAGCAGACACTGTGTTCGGTGTTCGGCCAATCACAGACGTCTGCTGGGAAACTGAGGATGAGAGAACGTTCGTGATAGGCGGAGAGACCAGGAAGAGACCGCGGGATTTAAACGATGGACGCCGCAGCCTCTGAACTTTTTTTCAGGTACTATTTACAATGTTAAATTTAAACAGTGAGGATAGGAACAGTGAGGATAGGAACAGTGAGGATAGGAACACTGAGGATAGGAACAGTGAGGATGGGAACAGTGAGGATGAGAACAGTGAGGAACAGTGAGGATGGGAACAGTGAGGAACAGTGAGGATGGGCACAGTAAGGATGGGAACAGTGAGGCATTGTTGACCCTCGGCTTATACTCGAGTCAGTAAGTTTTCCCAGTTTTTTGTGGTAACATTAGGTACCTCGGCTTATAGTCGGGTCGGCTTATACTCGAGTATATACGGTATACTGTACATTTTTCTTTAATTCTGAAGTTCCAACAGTGTTTTGTCCAAGCCTATTTATTTGGTATAGGCAAAGCACTAATTAACACACAGTCACTGATAGGAGTGGGTCACCAGTGTCCCTACTTTACTAGGGACCAAATAAGGGAATTCAGACCATGTTGTTTGAAGTAAAAAAAAAAAAAAAAAAACATATTTTGTATGGCTCAGTGCATTATCCGGAAAAGATGAATGCTCCTCTTATTTTTGGGATATGAGATGAAATGAGACATGGGAAAATACATTATAATTACCTGCTCTGTGCAATGGCTTTGCACAGATAAGCCCCAATCCTCCTCTTCTCCTCGCTCTGGGCTCCTTCCCCCTGCTGAGTGCCCCCATACCAGGCCACTTGCTATGGGGGCACTTGTGCATCCTCACTTCCAAACCCCGCTCTGTGTATCCATTGACACACAGAATGGGGCTCAGCCCCGCCCCCGCCTCACTGGCTGTGATTGACAGCTATTACTATGTCTGAGCCAATGAAGTGGAAGAGAGATGGGAGAGCAGCTGCTCTCCTGCACACCGATAACTCGAGATTAGACCAAAATGGGGGGGAGTGGCACACAGAAGGTTTTTTTACCTTTGGGCATAGAATGCATGAAGGTAAAAAAAACTTTTAGAACCACGTTAACATTCCCATGTCACAGCACACGGACTATGCAGAAAATACCTGGATAGGAATTTTTTATTTTTTAAAGCGGAGGTTCACCGGAATTTTTTTTTTTTTATAAGCCAGCAGCTACAAATACTGCAGCTGCTGACTTTTAAAAAATGGACACTTACCTGTCCAGGTCGCCCACGACGTCGGCAGCTGAAGCAGAGCTACCGCTCGGCTGTCGGCTTCCCCCGCCACCATCCTTGGTGAGGGAATTGTGAAGTGAAGCGCTGCGGCTTCACTGCCCAGTTCCCTACTGTGCATGCAAGAGTCGCGCTGCGCCATCCTCACTGGTCCCCGCTGTGTTCTGGGAGCCGTGTGTTTCCCAGAACACAACGGGGGGGGGGGGTGATGCAAAGGGGCAGGACACCCACAGGAGTCTATACCCGGAAGTGGTGCAAATACCTGTTTAATACAGGTATCTGCACCCCCTCCCCCCTGAAAGGTGCCAAATGTGACACTGGAGGGGGGGAGGGTTCCGAAAAGCGGAGGTTCACTTTTGGGTGAACAACCGCTTTAAGTGGGAGCCAAGCATAGTCAGCAGGCCACGACACATATAAAACGTCTCTATTTTAACAAATTGGATTGCATAACCAATAACAATACAGGTTATGGTGAGAAGGGATTCAAACAATCACAAATCTCGAACTCTAATCACTGCGTAGCACAGTAAAGCCTTCTGAAAACAGAAATTTTTCCCATGTCTCATTTCATCTCATATCCCAAAAATAAGAGGAGCATTCATCTTTTCCGGACAGTGCACTGAGCCATACAAAATCATTGCTTTTTGCCTCTCTGGCCAGATGCACATCCAGAACAACTGATTTGTAGTGCAAATACAAGCTAATATTATAGCACAATTTCTGCATGCAGCTGTTTTAGGGTATTCGCCCATCATCTGGGCAGTGTATGGAGTAGGGTGCAGTCTAGATGTGCATCTGACCAGAGTGTTAAAAAATGTGCATGTCTCTGTCCATGGTCCTGAAATGAGGAATATTCCTCTTAAATTTTGGGATACTGTAAGACATAAGACATATGAATATGACATATGATAAGACATATGAATACCTTCTGTTTTAAGAAGGTCCTACTATGCTACAGACTAGACTGTTAAAGCGGAGGTTCACCCAAAATATTGACATTAGCCCATCCTGATCTTTGTACCATATACTGCTACATATGTATAATACTTTTTTTGGTGCGGGTGTCATTACTGAGATTCAGCCGTATTAGTGAGGACTTCTGGGTATTCCTCCCATGGGAGTGGACGTATCTCTTGCTCTCCCCGACGCCCCAGTGTTTGCTGGGAGGTGACCGCAATGTCTTCTCGGAGCACAGTGACACGCTTCCCAGGAGACAACGAGTAACGCCGATCGTAATCTCGTGAGATTTCCCTGCTGGGAGACAAGCATTCGCCTCTTCCCGGAAGTCTGTGCTTGTGGGCTTCACATTGCCCACAAGCAAAATGGAAAATACCAGAATCGTTTTATATACGTTTATATTTACTACGAAAACGGACGGGGGATGGATCATATTGCCGAACAAGTGAGTACTAACTATGTATGTGTAACCCCATTAGATGCACTTAAAAAAAAAAACGAGGGACCGTAGAACCTCTGCTTTTAACAGTCCAGTCTTATGTGGATAGCCCAGTCTGCAATAGACTTGTCCATTTAAGGTGATGGGCAAATCGGACCAATCCCAATGTTCAACACTCATCTAAGGCAGACCATAAACAGTTTGAATCTTCACCAGTAACTGGCCGAGATTTGAACCATGTATGGGCAAGCCTGAATGTACCAAGTTGATTGATCAATCAACTTGGGTACAACCAGCATGCCAGTATCTACCTGCGATTATTGCTAGCAGCTGCTGAATCAGGGATTCTCGCATCAATACTGTCTGTGCTGATGGGAGAATCAAGCTAATTTCATTCCTGCAACCTGTACTTGAAAGAAAGAAATTTGTTCCCTGTATGGCCGGCCTAATGCCGCGTACACAAGACTGTTTTTCATGACGAGAAAAATGCAATTTTTTAATTTGGCCATTAAAAACTATCGTGTGTGGGCTCCAGAGCATTTTTCACGACGTAAAAAACAGCCATTAAAAATTTGGAACATTTTTCTCGTCGTTTTTCTCATATTGTCTTTTTTCTCGTCATGAAAAACGGCCGTGTGTAGGCTTTAACTACGTAAAAAAAATGCGCAGGCTCCGAAGCAAGTGATGAGACAGGAGCGCTCGTAAAACTAGCGTTCGTAATGGAGATAACACATTCGTCACACTGTAACGGACTGAGGAGCACGAGGCTGAAAAGCGCGAATCGTCTCTCACCAAACTTTACTAACACGAGGATCAGCAAAATCAGCCCAGAGGGTGGCGCCATCCGAATGGAACTTCCCCTTTATAGTGCCATCGTACATTTCGTATGTCACCGTGCTTTGCGCGAGCATTTTTTTTGTTAATGATAGTGTGTAGGCAAGGTAGGCTTGAGAAGAATCACGTCGAGAAAAACGTTGTTTTTTTCAATGACATTAAAAACGGTCGTGTGTATCAGTCAGTAAAATCGACATACTGCAGAGCAGGGGATGTTCCCATTGTATTAAGGGATCTAAGTCCAAAGAGACTCCCACAGCTAGAAAATGCTGAAGGGTAGAAGGGATTCTAGAGTTTAGAAATCTGTCTAAATTTTAGAGGCAATGGAGTCCATAAACAGTAAAGACACTGCAAAAGGAAACCAATGCGGTAACCCATGACATCCGCTTGACACCATCATACCTTTTCATGCTACTTCACTGAATCAGCAAATGTTTTCAATATATTTTCCACAGGGGTGTTTTTTTTGGGGGTTATGTTCTGGTGGGATTCTACTTTGTCTATGACCAATTATGATCCATAACATTCCTTTCTAATGTGCAGCTTATTCCTTCACCTTTATTTTCTCCTGCTGTCATCCTCTGATATTCTACTTTCCCTCCCTCTGCAGGGGATGTTGCCGTTTCTTTATGCAGAATCTTGTCTGATGGTAAAGTCACTTTATCGACCAAGAGCTGTTAAACAGCCTGTGATTATCTGTATAAAAGTCGGCCAGCCTTGAAGTGATGTGACAGGAATGGCTGTATTCTAGGTGATCTTTACTTAATAAGGATCTCACTTCACTGAACTAGAGGACTTTTTCTGCCTTAACAAACATTCTGAAGCTAAGCTGTTCAGTAACTATAACAATAACGAATGTACTTTTGCGTAGAACGCTAAAACACACAAACAAGACCTATATCAATAACTCATTTATACCTCTGAATCACAGCATTTTGGAATGGATGACTAAAGTTTTATATTGCTTCAAATAAGAAGACAAAACACCAAAATAAAGCTTTTTTAAAATAAATTGTGTTGCCTAGATTCAGAACTGTCACAGGTTTCAGTGAAACTCTCGCCAACAATACAGACATAATTTTCCCTTTATAACCAATAAATGAGGCCTACTGTCTTGTTTGTAGCAAAACTCATTTCAACATGTAATTTTGAACTATGCAACTTCCTGCAGCAGATGCTGTATTCAGATACACTATATTACCAAAAGTATTGGGACACCTGCCTTTACACACACATGAACTTTAATGGCATCCCAGTCTTAAGCCTCGTACACACGACCGAGTTTCTCGTCAAAAAATGACAAGAAACATGCTGGTAGAGCTTTCTTGCCGAGTAAATCGGTCGTGTGTACGCGGCTATCAGGTTTCTCGTCAAGAAAACCGACAAGAATCTCGACGAGAAAAATAGAGAACCTGCTCTCTATTTTCTCGTCGAGATTCTCGTCAGCATGTTTCTCGACGAGAAAAGTGTGTGTGTGTGTACACTTTCCTGTTGCCGTGGAAACCCGCGCATGCTCGAAATGACTTTGAAGCATGCGGGGTAGCTTCCTAGGCATAGGTAGGGTGTAGCAAGATGGCGGCGATGGCATCGAATGTGACAAGCGCATGCTCGTCGTAGTCGATTACGTCACCGCGTTCGCTCCATTCAAAGAACCGTGAGTTCTTTGAATCGAGCGTGTGTACACTCGGCCGGGACAAGTTTCTTGTCCAAGAATCTCATCAAGAAAAACGACAAGTTTTTTCCTGACGAGATTCTCGGCCGTGTGTACGAGGCTTCAGTCCGTAGGGTTCAATATTGAGTTGTCCCACCCTTTGCAGCTATAACAGCTTCAAATCTTCTGGGAAGGCTGTCTACAAGGTTTAGGAGTGTTTCCATGGGAATGTTTGACCATTCTTCCAGAAGTGCATTTGTGAGGTCAGGCATTTATGTGGATGAGAAGGCCTGGCTCTAATTCAACCCATAAGGTGTTCTATCGGGTTGAATTCAGGACTCTGTGCAGACCAGTGAGGTTCCTCCACCCCAAACTTGCTCATCCATGTATTTATGGACCTTGCTTTGTGAACTGGTCCAAATCATTTGGTGGAGGGGGGATTATAGTGTGGGGTTGTTTTTCAGGGGTTGGGCTTGGCCCCTTAGTTCCAGTCAAGGGAACTCCTAAGGCGTCAGCATACCAAAACATTTTGGACAATTTCATGCTCTCAACTTAGTGGGAACAGTTTGGGGATGGCCTCTTCCTGTACCAGCATGACTGCACACCATTGCACAAAGCAAGGTCTGTAAAGACATGGATGAGCAAGTTTGGGGTGGAGGAACTTGACTTGCTTGCACAGTGTCCTGACCGCAACCTGACAGAACACCTTTGGGATGAATTAGAGTGGAGACTGTGAGCCAGGCCTTCTCGTCCACATCAGTGCCTGACCTCACAAATGCGCATCTGGAAGAATGATCAAACATTCCCTTAGACACACCCCTAAACCTTGTGGACAGCCTTCCCAGAAGAGTTGAAGCTGTTATAGCTGCAAAGGGTGGGCCAACTCAATACTGAACCCTACGGACTAAGCCGGGAATGCCATTAAAGTGTTACTAAACCCAGGACCTTGCATTCACTATAGAGCTGCACAATTAATTGTTAAAAAAATCGTGATCTCGATTCAACCCCCCTGACATCTCCAGTGCAAAGTTTGCCGATTCTTTCATACAAGTGGAGAGACTTCTCAGCTGTCAAAAGAAAACATCCGGGCAGTCTGCCAAGTTTTAAACAGGAAACATTGTAACTAATGCTTTCTTCTTAGATCAAAGGGATAAACTTCTGAGTGTGTAAAGAAAAAAACTTGGCAGACTGCCTGGATTTTAACAACATGAAACATTGTAACCAACTTCCTTCTTAGTGCAGGAAGTTTAACCACTTAAAGTCTAAATCTTTTTCTGACACTTGTTTCTTAAAAGCGGAGGTGCAGCCAAAAAAAAAAAAAAAAAGTCAGCAGCTACTAACAGGGTAGCTGCTGACTTTTAATAAGGACACTTACCTGTCCTACTCGCCCGCGATGTCGGTCCCGCCATGGCGATCGATCGCTGCTGGCAGGTCCCGGCTCCTCCATCCTGAGTAAGGGAAACAGGAAGTGAAGCCGTAAGGCTTCACTGCCCGTTTCCTACTGCGCATGCGCCACTCGCACGGCGCTTTGTGAATGGGATACACACAGTTCCCAGAAGGCAGCGCGCCCCATTCACAAGAAGAGGAAGCGGAAGGAGACCCACTGCGGACGAGAAGAGGAACATTAGAGGCAGATTAGGGGACTTCCGCATAGCAACAGGCATTTAGGGTGAGTATAAAAAAAAATTATTTCTATTAATTTTTTAAAAAATTTTTTTTTTGTATTTTTAATGTTAACATTTTTTCAGGGTGGACCTCCGCTTTAAGTTAAAATCAATATTTTTTGCTAGAAAATTACTAGGAACCCCCAAATATTATATAAATTTTAGCAGAGACCCTAGGGAATAAAATGGCAATTGCTGCAATATTTTATGTCACACTGTATTTGCGCAGCGGTCTTTCAAATGCAATTTTTTGGGAAAGAAATACACTTCAATGAATAATAAAAAAAAAGAAACAGTAAAGTTAGCCCTATTTTTTTTGTTTTAATGTGAAAAATTATGTTACGCTGTGAGAATTGTGAGAGAATTGTGATCTATCTTCTAAGCAAAAAAATTTTAATTCTCATTTTGCATCATTCTCATCGTGCAGCTCTAATTCACTATACAGTATCTTGTCTTCCACAGTACACAGAACATGGGTATGCAATTCTTTTAGTAACTATAAACTGCTAAATACCTTTTCTCATCAGCAGTATATAGCAGTCTTGTGACTTCTATCAGTTCCTGGTTAAAGCTTGTAGGAGGAGTTTTCACACTGCACTGAGCTGTCCTATCAATGTTCAGGACCCCTGGCCCTCTGTCTGGACAATGCTGATTGGCCCTGTGCTGATCACATGCACTCTCCCAAGAAAAGAATAAACTCTCTAGCAATACACACCAAACTGAGCATGTGCAGCCTGGCCTTATCAAGACCTGCTTTGAAGTCAGTGGAAGAAGGAGAGTATCTGTGCATACAGGATCAAACAGCCCTTTTACACAATGCAGAGGATTAACCCCTTAGGTTCCACAGTGAGTATAACAAGCATGCTTTACTGCATATACAGACTGATTTTACTGTTGTGGGTTAAGTAACACTTTACAGTTCATGTGCGTGTAAAGGCAGGTGTCCCAGGACTTTTGGTAATATAGTGTATTTAACCATTACAGGCTATAGACAGGTTATAAAAATAATTAGGCAGTAATTGCTTTAGAGCTTATGTGCAAAGGTCCAGAACCCAAAATGCAAATCCCGGTATTCACTATCACTTTTCTATTTCTGGGTGAACAAACAGGAGGAGCAACCATAACAAGGCTTTACCTTTGGAAGGTACATGCAAATACAAGAAAGATTTAGGGCTGTAGAGGGAAAGATAAAACTGCATTCGGATAAAAGTTTTACTTGAGTAAGAGTGAAATCTGAAGTTCCACTGTAAGAACAGTGAGCAGGCAGGCTTTTATTGCAGAAGGGACATGCACTGGCTCTTCTGCAATAAAATGCCCCTACCTGCCTGCTCGCTGATTTCTCTGGCGCTGTTAACTTAGCCGAGATGACGGCCTCCGGCACATGCGCAGAAAGGATGTCATCCACCGCCGCAATAAAATGCTCCTGTCCTCTCCGGCGATGTAAACTGAGCTGAACATGAGAAGCTCAACTAATAGTGCTGGGCTGGTCTCTGAAGGTCGAGGTGATGGCCTCTTGTGCATGTGCAGGAAGGATGTCATCCCTGCCAGCTAATGAAGAAGCTTGAAGATGGGAATTCAGAAGAAGATGCTGGCGCCGCTGCTGGACCGTTGGACAGGTGAGTATTAAGCCATCAGTTCCACTTTAAGCCCAGGTTCACACTGGGGCTGCGGGAGTGAAGCCGTGCGAGTTCAGCTGAACTCGCACGATTTCACTCCTGCCTGTCAGTCCCGATTTCAGCTTGATTACAGAGACATCTGACACAGATGTCAATGTAAATCGCGGCTGAAATCGCAAAAAGTAGTACAAAAACGACTTTTTGAATTGGTGCAGCGCCGCAGATGCAACGTCGCACCGATTAGGACGGTGCCATTGCCCGCAATTTGCGTCAAATTTCGCCGATTTGACATGTCAAATCGCACCAGTGTGAACCAGGGCTTAGACACATTTTGTAACATTTATTGGATATTTTATGCCAGAAATTAACATAATCCAAGATCTACAGTATGTCTCCCATGATAAACCATACATGCAGGTTCATTAGCATGCCAAATACAGTTATAATAATAATCAAAACAACAATAATAATAAGCCTCCAGGGCGTTTCAGCATCAGGCATCCGTTTCTCAGATTATCAATGCTGCCACCTGGTCTTCTCTTCACTTTTTCATTAGGTTTTACTAGGTGGACATTCAGGCTTCAGCAGATGCCGGCTTTGGTCCTTCAAGCAAGCTCTGTAGGCTCTGTTGAGCATCCTCTGTGAAGCTGTTGGTATTTGTAGGCCCTTTAGCCTTTGTTTGCTGTGTTTCCCATTGGACAGTTGGACTGTTTCTTGTCTACCTGAATACCCATCTTGTCTCCCTAAATGTACGATTAAGAAAATGTAAGATTTTTACTTACCGTAAAATCCTTTTCTTGGAGTACAGGACAAAACACAGGCCCCCGACCCCTCCTCCCTTTTTTGTTTGACAGTGTCCACAATATTAAACGTATGCTTTTGTTTATTATTACCGTTCCCTTCTCTTACTCCTTGAATCTGACCATATCAAAACACAGAAGAAGATTTGTGCTGGTGTGGTCAGTTTGTGTCCTTGACGTGCTGAATGGAGCTACAAGACCCCATACCAATGCACAGGCAAGCCTGTAGTTCTTCTGGCACACTCCCTGCTCAGCCCTGACCTGTCTTTCAGCTGCTTGTCCTTCAGCTGTAAGAAAATAGATAGACCCAGCCAACCACATGTGTTTATTCTCTATCTTAAACCGTTCTTGGAAAAATTATTCAAGATAGAGAATAAACACATGTGGTTGGCTGGGTCTATCTATTTTCTCTATCCTGAAATAAATACTTAACCTCTTTTCTTTTCCTATCCCGTTTTAAAAGTGAGCCAAGTGTACTTAATGATTTGCTAATTTGTTTCCCTGTGCTGAAAGTTGAATGGAGGAGAGTGTGTAGATGACATCTAGTGGCTGAAATAAGGTACTGCAGTCAATTGCATGGATATTTAAGCCAGCATCTCTAACCTCTGATGAAACGCGTCAGAGTGATGTCAGCACGTTGGTGACAACTGTGGGATCGCAGCACAAAGTACGAGCAGTATAATGAGGCAGTGGCGAAATGACGTCTGAAAGTCTATTGGAGGCGGGGACGGTGCCCCACTCAGTGAATGGACAGATCCTCTGTGGAGACTACCCGGTGACTAACAGAGCAGTGCTCAAACCGGAGGGATGGGTGGAGGTACGAGGAAGCAGGCAAGATGGTGAGAGTATCTTTATCTACTATATCACACAGAGCTTATTGATCAGCTGTGGACTGACAGTTTCAACTCTCCCCCCACTTTAATCCTCCCTCCCCATCCTCCATTATAAGGATTAATGACCTTCTCAAGTTTATATAATTCAAGAAGGTGACCCCCGCAGATTTTTCCTCTGGACATTATGGCCTGTGTACAATAGCCACCTATGCCTCATGTAGGTAAATGGGAGCTGAGCCCTTAGTTTTGAGGACTTCAAACTAATTCTGGACTGTAATACCTAGAATAAGACTACAGGGCAGCCCATGAAACACCTACCTGCCTAAAAACGCATTCACATTTCACCCAGCTAACAGTTATATATTCCTTTTTGGGTTAGTTATAATTTGCGATTACACTAGGGAATGGGATGGTAGTATGAGAAGTTCATTGTAACTAATACTTTAATCAATTCCCAATCCCTGGAGCTGTCTGTGTGACTGGTTGAATGGATGTATGTGCAGCTGCAATCCCTCTTTAAATGAAAACGTTGTCTTTTTAAAATTACTTTGAAAGGTATATACTTAGATTGTTATTGTTGCTATTTTGATGTGATGGTGTTTTTTTCTATGATAAAATTTAATGAAAGTAACCACAGTGTCCAGCAACCGTGACCTTCTTGGAAGGCTTTATTTTCCTTCCCCTCTTTCATATGCGTTTTTCTTGGTCGCATGGACTGCGCCATGTAGTAATTACTACAGGGTGAAAGGTTGAGATACTATAATAAATTTATGGATTAAGTTAGTTACATAGTAACAGACAGAGCGGTAGATCCGGGCATCCCAAATATTTTTTCAATGGGAGGTCCTCTCTACCACTCCTCCCTTGGCCATACTGAACATTTTACCCAGGACATTGTGAAGGAACCAGTAAAACTCATCAGTCATGGTACTAGACATGCAATAACCTGACTGGGTGTTACAAATACCCAGTTGAGTTTGTAAAACTTTCCTCTCTTTTTAAGGCTAGCCAATGGGTTGAACGAAAAAAAAAAAAGAGCTGATTATCCCAGACAGATTGACTTCTGTACAACCAGGTGAACATATTCGCCAGCACACCATGGATCAACACTTCCGTCCAAAGGTTTCTTTTATTTAGAAAGATCACATCACAAAAATAGGTGCAACGTTTCGGACCCGCGTAGGGCCCCTTCATCAGGCATGTGATTACCAGGACCCAACTGGTAATCGCTACAGCACCCACCATTTTAAGAGCCATACTTTCCAGAAACGTGTGCGATCGGAATATTGACAAGATTGTGTACAACCAGGGTGCCCATACATGCATTGAAATTTGTCCAGTCCCTGCTGAACCGGCCAAATTTTGATCCATGAATGGCTGGCTTAAAGGGGTTGTAAAGGTACAAATTTTTTCACCTTGAAAAAGTGAAAAAACATCCGAGGATTAGCGCCCCCCCTGAGCCTCCGTTTACTTACCTGACCCCTGGAAAGTCCCGCACCGTGAACGCTCTGGCTTCTCGGCCAGGCTTCATGGCTCATTCATTGGTTGATTGAAAGCAGCGCAGCCATTGGCTCGCGCTGCTGTCAATCACATCCAATGATGCGGCGCGCCGGGGGGCAGGGCCGAGTGATACAGTGAGCGGCTATAGCCGCCGGCTATATCACGGGAGCGCGCCCACAAGAACGATCCACCATGCGAGAAAGCTTGCATGAAGGTGGATAGTTCTTGCAGGGAGGAGCCAAGACAGCTTCCGAGGGACCCCAGAAGAACAGGTTCAGGGTCACTCTGTGCAAAACGAGCTGCACAGTGGAGGTAAGTATAACATGTTTGTTATTTAAAAAAAAAAATTGCCTTTAGTGTTCCTTTTAATCTTCTCTATACATCAATAACTATTCAGAATAAGCCTTTTAGCTATCCTGTCTGTTTACCACATATCCAAATATCTTTGAGTGTCAATGATTGTTATTCCTTTCCGGTAGGCAAAGGGTTATTATACAGACAGTAAACTACAGAAAAGAATCAACATTTACTACTTTTACTCAAAATGAATATTTGACCAAAAGAGCGAATCTTGGAATATCTGCCTCGTTACCCTGCTCTGCCCAAAGAGTCGACTTCCCCTAATTAATTCTCTGCTCAGCCAGCCAGCAGATGCCGCATTTGACAGCGTTGTTGGATTTCAATCTACAGAATAATAACCAAAACAAGCAAAGAGATAGCCGAGTCGGTGGGAGAGTGTTTAGTAGGTGAATGCACACGCACAATCATATGGAGGCCAAAATTACTTATTCTAAATTGCCAGTGAATTCAATTTAAGAAGAAGCTGCTTTTTCCTGGCTGATATTGACTCTCTCTGGCCCAGCGCTGCGTGAAGCCCACTGAATAAACGCACATAGCTGAATTAATATTTACAGCACTTTTGTACATGCATATGATGTCCACCCAATAAACAAGTTAAAAAAGGAATTATGAAAAGATGGACTTCTGAAAATATTATTTTATCTCATATGAACAATAACAGTAAATCCTTAAGATTCGTGACTGGAAGCCAAAAAAGCTGCTAAGACATCATAAAAAGCCATTAATATACCTCAGAAACAGATATAAACATTTCATTACTTGATAAAAGTTTAAATATATTACAACGCTTTACATTGTGTGGATGAAGGCAAGCTATTGTTTCAGAGAGACAATATGATTTGTTTTCTTGATTCTGTTGAAACTTTTTTGTTACAGTTGCATTTTTGTGTGTATTAAATCCATCTTACCTTTATACTAAAGGGTCCCAATACCCAAATTTCATAATCTATATATGGTACTTTTTTTTAATAGATTTTAATATGGATAAATAGGTGAAATGATTATTAAATTATGAATGCAAAAAATGTTTAAGACCAAGCAAGAAAAAATTATATTTTTCAGCATGCAAATAACTTTCTTTAATATTATGCCAAATAAAACAGCCAACTGTCACTCTGCTGCTTCCTTTTACCTTTTTTTCCTTTTACCTCTTTCATACAGTAACAGGTTGTACAGGGGAGACACAGATCTATGAAATTAAGGTGCAAGGACTTTTACTTACATTGAAATAAAATTTGCAGTAACTTTCACAAAACGACTACAATGTGCTTTTTTATTTTTTTGGGGGATACTATGCAGCAGAGAAAATTATTAATTGTGATATGCCACTGTGTTAGTTTAACTGCGCGGTCATGCATCGCTGTACCCAAATTAAATGTATGTAATTTTTTTCCCCACAAATAGAGCTTTCTTTTGTTGGTATTTGATCACCTCTGCGATTTTTATTTTTTACTTTCTGCTATAAAACATATTCAATAAAAAAAGAAAAAAAAGACAAAATATGTCTTCATAAATTTAGGCCAATATGCATTGTGCTACATATTTTTGGTAAATAAAATCCCAATAAGCGTATATTAATTGGTTTGTGCATAAGTTATAGCATCTACAAATTATGGTATATATACTGGAATTTTTATCCATTTAATTGTATTTATACTAGTAATGGTGGCGATTAGCGACTTATAGCGGACTGCGATATAGCGGCGATCATTCTGACACTAACACTTTTGTCACTTTGTTGCAACCAGTGACACTAATACAGTGATCAAGGCTAAAATATGCACTGTCACTGTACTAATGGCACTGGCTGGGAAGGGGTTAAACATCTAGGGCAATGAAAGGGTTGAATGTGTATATAGCCAGTGTTTTTGTGTACTGTGTTTGGTGTTTTTAGTAAGGGAAGTGATGGATTTTATTCCTAGCTTTGCAGGAACACAAAATCCATCACTTTCCCCCTGTCAGAACAGAACTCTGCCTTCTTTACATAGGCAGAGCTCCGTTCTGTGTCTCTTCCATGCGATCAGCGGGTGCCGGCGGACATCCAATGGCCAGCACCCGCTGATTGGCTTCTGCTGTGACAAATCACAGCAGAAGCGGCACACACGTCCTTTACCCAGGAGTGCAGAATCACGAATATATATATATATATATATATGTGATTCTGCACAGCGGGGCCGCCCTGGTAGCAGTAAATCTGCTATGGAGCGGTCAGCAATTAATAGATAATGCTGAATAGCACTTAGCCAGTCTCATAATATGTGTGCACAACAGTCAGACACACAATTACTACTATTGCATTTCAGTTCTGGGGTACTAGTTTGAATTTTTAGTATTATGGGTTTTCTCTGAGTACTCTAATGCCTCGTACACACAACCGTTTTTCCCAGCAGGAAAACTGCCATGAGAGCTTTTGGCCGGGAATCCCGGCCGTGTGTATGCTCCATCGCAGTTTTCCCGACAGGAAAACTGCTGGAAAAAAAAAAGAAAACATGTTCTCCTTTTTCCCACCGGGATTCCCGATGGTCTTTTTCCCGGTAGTTTTCCAATGGGAAAAACTGCGATGGAGCATACACACGGAGATGTGTGAACCGTCTCCATAGAGAGCCTACCACAATCTCCTGCTATGCAGGTTGGCAGGATTTGCTGCATCCAATTTGCATAAATGTGAACCCAGCCTCAATGTCCACTCAAACCATAATGGTATGTAACTGACTTAATTGGGAATCTTCGATGTGGAGGATTATTTGTATTCTGGAGCTTTAGAAGAATTCTAGGTAACTCTATAAAGTACTGCAGAATATGTTGGGTCTGTCTAGACTTTAAATCTATATTTTCCATTAAGCATGTACAGACTCATTTTTATAAACACCAAGACCTTTCCCATATTTTCCTATAATCTTCTGCACACAGGACTTTGTGGGGATGATTTACTAAAGGCAAGTGCAGTTGCTCCAGAGCTTACTAAATGAGGTGAAGCTTCACTTTACAAAGAATATCCAACAACATGCAATGGAAAATTGCACATGATGGGATGATGGAAATCAGCAGATCTTCTCCCTATTCACTAAATTCTGCAACCGCACTTGCAAAGTGCACAGTCTATTTGCCTTTAGTAAATCAACGAAAAGAGACAACAGAGTGTGCCAACTATGTGTAGGATACTGTATATGGAAGTTTTATTGTAAGTAGCAAACTCACGTTATAAAAATGAGTAAATGCATAGGTCTTTACACGTTTTATTCATTTTTATTATGCAAGTTGCTACTTGCTTTTATACAATAAAACTTCCCTATATTCTACACTTAGTTGGTGCCATCGGCTGTCTCTTTTCGTTCCCTGCAGAGATTAGACCAGTCTCACTTAAGGAACTGCTACTAGAGGTTTTGGATGCAATAAGAGACTTTTTTTTTGCACTATTATGCCCATTTAGCATCCTAGCATATTTTAGTTGTTTTTACATTGGTACCCTTCTTGTCCAATATGACCAGCTATCTCTGAATAACTACCGTTTATACTCGAGTATAAGCCGAGTTTTTCAGCACATTTTTTTGTGCTGAAAATGCCCCCCTCGGCTTATACTCGAGTCACCTTTTTGCGCCTGATCTCCCGGAATTTGGGGAACCGGTACTGGCTGGCTGGCTGTAAGTCCCCTGGATCAAACTTGGCACACATGTAGCCCCACTCTACCTCTACAAGTGTGCAAAGTTTTTTGTCCGGGGGACCTACGGCCGGGGAGTACCGATTTTTCAAAGCTGGGCACCCCTTCGATAGACTCCCATGTTAAACGGTAATTTCTCTGGTGAGTTTGGGGACCCAGTACTGGCCGGTCGTAGGTCCCCTGGACCTGGATCTTGGCACACATGTAGCTCCATTTCCCCTCTACAAGTGTGCAAAGGTTGTTGTCTGGGGGACCTACGGCCCGGGAGCACCGATTTTTCAAATCTGGACACCCCTTCTATAGACTCCCATGTTAAACGTCAGTCTAGTCATGAGCACAGTGAGGCATGGGCACAGGGAGGCATGGGCACAGTGAGGAATGGGCACAGTGAGGCATGGGCACAGTGAGGCATGCACATGGACACAGTGAGGCACAGTGAGGCATGGGCACAGTGAGGCATGCACATGGACACAGTGAGGCACAGTGAGGCATGCAGATGGACACCCTAGGCTTATACTCGAGTCAATACATTTTCCCAGTTTTTTTAAGTAAAATTAGGTGCCTTGGTTATATTCGGGTCGGCTTATACTCGAGTATATACGGTATTTTGATGTGTGATAACTTTCTTTAGTAAATCAACCCCTAAGAGGCTGAAAGAGGGCAAAAGCTATCATCATCTGGGAAGGAAGGCAGGGACTGTTGATCAATTGGGATGATGCAACACTGACAAAATATGTTTTATATATGTTTAGATATATATAAAATACGATTGTCTTGCCTGCAAAAGGATTTGTGTTTCTGTCAATTCTATCTTGAGAATTATTATACAACAAACTGCTGCTCAGTGCTCACCTATGTCAAGTATCTATGTCTGCAAGTAAGTCCAATGGAAATCTCCGGTCAGCTCAAACACATGTACGGTAAATTAATTTATATAGCCAGCATTTGCTGTAGCTCTTGCGATACTTTATTTAATTGAGGGAATACAACATGCAATCCTCCAGGCTCACACGTATCGACCCTCAGTGGATCTTAATCATAGCCACAGCCTATGAATATTCATTCATCCTGAGATTTATACCTGATTGCCACAAAGCACAGCCACTTTTTTGACCAGATTTTCTCTGCTAGAGATAAGGCCCATACACACAAAATCAGAAAATCGTACAAAAAATACCACTTTTAAAGCGATCATACGATATTCGTTTGTACACAGCTTTCGTTCAAAATTTTCCGAAGGCATAAAAACGAAAATTTTCCTTGTACGTTACCAGATCGTACGATTTTCGTTTAATCGGTACAGTTTTTGTACGAAAATACAATACAAATACAATACATTACATCACCTCCAATTTTTTATTCTCATATACAAGAATTTTTAGTGTTTAGTAACCTCTTCATTTTCGATATGGAGACTAGCATGCAAAAAAAAAACAGACCATTCGTCCGATACATTGGATCATTTGTCCGATAATCTTATCGTGTGTTCTAAGCTTTCAGCTCGGTTCACACTTATGCTGGATGTGGCTCGCAGAAGGGGTTCTCCGTTTCAGGGACAAATCGGGCCCAAATTTTTGCCTGAATTCGGACCTGAAACTGAGCCAAAGATGCACGGGACTCCTGTGCAATTCGCTCCGCAGCCGCCCCAGAGATGTGTGAACTGGCTCCATTAAGAGCCGGTCACAATCTCCTGTCGTGTGAAATGGAATGTGGGGAAACCCGCATCCAATTCACATAAGTGTGAACTCAGCCTCAAGCAACACATCTAGGTCGCTTTCCTGCCCCCAGCCTGTGATTGGACAGTGAAGGAATAGCAACACACTGATGAGATCATCTCTCTGCTCTTGCCTCCTGTCAAAATGTTCCCTGACAGCACATATGAATGTAAAAAGAAAAAAAAAAAAAAAAACCTAACTGGCTCCAGGTACATCACCTCCCTCTTCCAGTTACAAGATGCTGATATAAAGTCAAATACAGGAATTCATACTAATTAATTTAAAATAAATTTATTTAAATGTATGCATTATGCAAATTATGCATTTAAATTTAAAATGCATAAAAAAGAAAAAAAAAAAAACCTAAACAACTGCAATTATTTTTGTTTTTTACTATTAGCTTGAAGTTCAGCTTTATATTTTAATGCAGCAATTGGAGTGGGACAAAAAAGAAAGGGTGAAACAATGTCATTATGAAAACATGGTTTCTGCTGACACCCTCCCTTCATCATTGAAGATTTATAGAGAATATAGATGTGGTGCACATAATCCGCTTCTGTGCCCCCTACACACCTATCTGTGCCTCAGGCCAGGAAATGCCCCTCTGAGCCGCACTTAATGCCATCTGCTTGGGCTGATTCGAGAATCCTAGCACAGCCAGAAAGCCTGAGACTGATGATCTACAAGAGATGTAAGCACTGCTGCTTCTTCTACTGCCGCTGGCGAGGCCTTTTAACCCTTTGACATCTTATATAAAAATAAAAAAAAAGACAAATTTTTTGTTTATTATAGAAGCAGGGGTGGTACAACATGAGGGTCATTTACCCCAAAATATGTTTTCACATCTATTATCAAAGCTTCCCAGGTAAACCCCTGAAGAAAATGTATTATGTCTATAATACAGATAATAATGGGCCTAGTTATGTGTGCAGGAATAAAAATGAAAATATCTTACATGGGAAAGGATGAGACAATGAGACAATAGGGTTGATTTGCTAAAGCAGCAGAGCATGTTCACTTTGCAAAGTAAAATTTTACATAGCTTCATAACTAACGTAAAGCTAATTGAAAGTTCACTTTGCAAAGTGGACTTGCTATCTTCCTTTAGGAAATCATCCCCACTGAGTCTGTTTTTCAAGGCGTCTAGTGCATGAAAACCACTTCTGCAAACCGAACAATTCAAATAATTCTGTGATGAACAAAGATAAAAGCAGAGGTTACTTTCAGTGAAAAACTGCTTGTCAAACGGCAGTTGAAGTTTTATGCAAATTTCATATTTTCCTGTAAGAGCTAAGTTTGGCTCACCAATGTCTGCTGCAATTTTGAAAGGAGAAGTTTACTATTCATGTTGATATAGAGTTTTTACTAAAGGTAACCCCTGTGTATGAATTACCGTATATTCTTATATCACAACTTCGAATTATCCAGCTTTGTAAATAATTAAAGAGTTCTGCGATTTTTAAAAACATTTATGTCATACTGTAGTTACCAGCTGCATTCACTAAGAGGCAGCTGCAACAATCCCAGATAGTGAGGTGTGGAGCTCTAGGGGAGTGTTCTACCTGTCCCACATTACCTACAATGGAAAACTGAAGCACTTTGACCGTCTGAAGTCTGAATTTGCATTGCCTAATCGAATGTTCTTTAGATACATACAGCTTCGCCACGCCTTCCGCACGCAGTTCCCCTTAGATGACATTTCTTTAGGCAACAATACTTTAATGGAAGCAATAAAGTACCCTGACCCTAAAAAGCAAATTTCTCAATTTTATACTATGCTATCACTTCCGCCGGCAACCGTGACGGCGTATGCCCTGAAGTCTAGGTGGGAGGGAGAGCTAGGCCCCAAGGAAGACGAAGAATGGAGTGATGCCCTGGACACATGCAAACTGGTTTCTCCCAAATTGTCTGACCGTATGCCCTGAAGTCTAGGTGGGAGGGAGAGCTAGACCCCATGGAAGACGAAGAATGGAGTGATGCCCTGGAAACATGCAAACTGGTTTCTCCCAAATTGTCTGACCGTGTAACCCAAATATTCATAACACACAGAGCATATCTCACGCCACCCAGAATTTCAAAATATAAAAGCAATCAATCCACTATCTGCCCAATGTGTGCTCAAGAGGTGGGCACATTCTTCCACCACCTGTGGAAATGCCCCAAAATCCAGGCATTCTGGCTACAAGTGGTGAGGTTCCTGCACGACATGATGGGTTCCCCCATAACACTTCAACCAAAACCGTGTCTCCTGGGAATCTTTCCGGACTCAGAGTTCAATAAGTTTACCAAGCTATTCCTACATAAAACACTCTTTTCTGCATGGAAAGTCATAGCTAGAGTGTGGATGAGACCCAACCCACCAGAGATCTCACACTGGATAGCGGAAGTCAATACTGTTCTACCCTACAAGAAATTTATATACTCCAAATATGACAAAATTTGGAACAGGTGGCTCAAGAAACCTGTGTTTCACTAGATACTGGTACACCTTGATATCCCAGTGTTCTCTGTTGCCCTAAAAAAGACTGTGCATCCTGGGTGGGGATGGGGCCCTACGCGGCAAGGCACGTTATCACCTGGTTATAATCTAATGTTATTGGTACTGATTATGATGTCTCGTGTTTATATGTACAATATTAAGGAATGTTAATGTATGATGTTTTCAAGGGATGCTGTATAGTATACTTGACGTTTGTCACGATGGCCTACTGTATGTATTTTCTCTTCTTGTTCATTAAAAAGACTTTGTTTGAGGAAAAAAAGGCAGCTGCAATGTGCTGTGGCGTGGATTTGTTGGAGTTAAATCAGGCAATGTTCTATATTACTGTATGTTTTTTTTAACTTTGGGCATTGCAGCCAGTGGTTAAGATGATGCTGCCGCTGTATATATTTCTGATATGTGTGGTAAATCGTCTTTCCAGCCCTTTCCAGATGACGTCATCTATGACGAAATGCGTAGGGTGGGGCATACGACGGTGAGGTCCTCACACTACTTGGATCTGATTGGTTGGTTGGTTTCATGTCCAGAGTGGAGCCCATAGGAGCATCATTCTGCTTTTTTGGATGTTTGCAGAGCCGCTTTCATTCTACAATTCTGTGAAATTTTATCTCTTATATTAAAGTTTCACAGTACTACACTATGAGAGGGCTTTGTTTTATCTTTGAGCATTGTTAGAGTTAATTGGATACGAAAGGGGATTAAGGTCTCACTCCGACCCTATGTGCTATTTGCTCACCTGTAATTCAGTGGTCAATACCATCCGGTAAGTAGCTGTAATGCGCTTTCTGGCTGGGGATCACTGCACATACCGTAATCTGTTTTCGTTTAGCATCACGGATCTTGCACGCAAGTGTCGCACAACAATCTGTTAATGGTGGACTTCAATGGTGGACTTATTTTCACTTATTTTCTTTTGGATCACCATTTTTTTCATTCATCACTTGTTATTATTAATACTTTTTAGGCATTTAAATTCATATGTTTATTTTTATACACTGAGGTTTTTAGCACTGCACTATCTTTGTACCAAATCAGAACCAAAGTAGAGGATTAAAACCAAAGTTGGGCACAATCGGTCCATGAAGTTATCAAGAGACAGGATTCAAATCAAGGGTACAAGCCAAGGTATAAGGCAGAAGGCAGCAAGCAGAATCAAGCGGGCAGCTGAGGCCACAACATGTTAGCAAAGGTCTAAGAACAGATCACAAGGAAAACAAGTCAGGTCATACACAGGAAATCAGAACAGCAGGTCAGGTCACAGGTTACAGGAACCAGTTTATGACCACTCAGTAATCTCTCCATTCAGTTTTTCAGTTCATATACCTGTAGGTCATTTGGCATCAACGCCAGTGCTGGGAATGCATGTATGTCCATGCACACAGCTAATGCAGATCTGATAGTCACCCTAAGCACAGGACCAGTGGCGGCTGGTGCTCAAATTTTTTGGGGGGGCGCAAACAAACTGGAAAAAAAAAATCATCAATTGCCGCCACTGTGCCCATTAAACGCAGCCACTGTGCCCAAACGCCACTAGTTTGTCCCCAAATGCAGCCAGTTTCCCCCCCATAATGCAGCCAGTTTCTCCCCCATAATGCAGCTAGTTTCTCCCCCATAATGCAGCCAGTTAATCCCCCATAATGCAGCCAGTTTCCCCCCATAATGCAGCCAGTTTCCCCCCATAATGCAGCCAGTTTCTCCCCCATAATGCAGCCAGTTTCTCCCCCATAATGCAGCCAGTTTCTCCCCCATAATGCAGCCAGTTTCTCCCCCAATATACAGCCAGTTTCTCCCCCATAATGCAGCCAGTTTCTCCCCTATATGCAGCCAGTTTCTCCCCCAATATACAGCCAGTTTGTCCCCCATAATGCAGCCAGTTTCTCCCCAATATACAGCCAGTTTCTCCCCCATAATACAGCCAGTTTCTCCCCCAATATACAACCAGTTACTCCCCCATAATGCAGCCAGTTTCTCCCCCAATATACAGCCAGTTTCTCCCCCATAATGCAGCCAGTTTCTCCCCCATATGCAGCCAGTTTCTCCCCTATATGCAGCCAGTTTCTTCCCCATAATGCAGCCAGTTTCTCCCCCATAATGCAGCCAGTTTCTCCCCCATAATGCAGCCAGTTTCTCCCCCATATAACAGCCAGTTTCTCCCCCATATGCAGCCAGTTCTCCCCTATATGCAGCCAGTTTCTCCCCCATAATGCAGCCAGTTTCTCCCCCAATATACAGCCAGTTTCTCCCCCATAATGCAGCCAGTTTCTCCCCCAATATACAGCCAGTTTCTCCCCCAATAATACAGCCAGTTTCTCCCCTATATGCAGCCAGTTTCTCCCCCATAATGCAGCCAGTTTCTCCCCCATAATGCAGCCAGTTTCTCCCCCAATATACAGCTAGTTTCTCCCCCATATGCAGCCAGTTTCTCCCCCATAATTCAGCCAGTTTCTCCCCCATAATTCAGCCAGTTTGTCCTCATAATACAGCCAGTTTCTCCCCCCCAGCCCTGCACTTACCTTCCTCGAGTCAGCGCCGTCCTTCTTCCGTCCTCGATATCTTCTCCCGCCCTCGATGTCACTTCAGCCAATCAGGTTACCGGTAACCAGACCCGGTGAACCTGATTGGCCAGGGAACGCACCCCTGTGCGTCCTCTCATTAGGTATTTAGAAGCCGATTACAGCCCTCAGGCTAAAGTCGGGAAGCCTATCAGAGCCTGCTGGCTCTGATAGGCACTTCTAAAGGCCAATCAGACGCTGTGACTCAGATGGCCGGCGCTCAAGGGGCCGGCCATCTGAATAGTGGGCGGCAGCAATACATAGGTTCATGCAATGCATGAACCTATGTATTGTTGTGGTGAGTGACGGCCGGGCGCAGCGGCGAGCGGTAGCGGCGCTTCTGCGCCCACTATGGTCGCGCCGCCATGTGTAAAAAAAGACATTAAAAAAATAAAAAAAAACTCTTAAAGGGCCCGTTTTATTTATTTTTTTATTTATTTTTTGGTGACCACAGGAGGGGGGGGGCGCCCGGGCGCCCCCTTTGGACAGGCCGCCACTGCACAGGACCATGTGCCATAATACCTGTATGCGCATGTAATACTGGTCTTCTTGTACTAGAACAAGTAGGACCTTCTGTTGTATTTGTTCATTTTTAACTTGAGTTACTGAGCTCTGTAAGTAACGGGTTTTGTACAACAAGTGATGAGGAGAAAGTGAAAAACTTTACCTGGCTTAAAAATAAGTGTTTTTCAAAGATGTTATTTTTATCTATGAACCGCAAAAATACACAAAAGATAAAAATAGGCTAGGATGCATCTATTTTCATTGTGTGCTTCAAAAATTATGGTTACCAGTTTATCAACTGGACTGAGTTGATACTTTTGTGTACAAGAATGAACACAGCTGCTTGCTAGGTACAATGTCACACAGACGTACACAAGCATAGAAATGCACAAAATAATAACTGAAACATGTCTGCATTTATTTTCAAGAATGGATACTATATAGTGTTATACAGTTCACTGATTTCCATGTAAGACCCGGTTCACACAGGGGCGACTCCGGACGCGACTTCTGGTCGCCCCGAGTTGCCCCAAGTCGCGCTATTTTTAAAACTAATTGAAGTGAATGGAGATGTTTTAATGCACACGACTGCAGTCGCTCCGACTTCAAAAAAGGTTCCTGTACTACTTCAATCAGACTTCTAGGTAACCTGTAGGCAACTTGTACCATTGATTTCAATGGAAGTCGCCTAGAAGTCTGATCACTGTTCATTTTGAAGGCAACTTTACAGGAAGAGAACATACATTTCTCAGGCAAACCCCTACCTCCCCCTCCCTCCCACAGAGCTGATTCTTGTTTTATTGGCCACTGGAATGTCTCCTGTCCAGGAGGCAACTTCAGTCGTGTTGTAAATCACCACTTGAGCCTCGTACACACGGCCGAGAATCTCGTCAGGAAAAAACTTGTCGTTTTTCTTGACGAGATTCTTGGACAAGAAACTTGTCCCGGCCGAGTGTACACACGCTCGATTCAAAGAACCCGCGGTTCTTTGAATGGAGCGAACGCGGTGATGTAATCGACTACGACGAGCGTGCGCTCGTCACATTCGATGCCGTCGTCGCCATCTTGCTACACCCTACCTATGCCTAGGAAGCTACCGCGCATGCGTCAAAGTCATTTCGAGCATGCGCGGGTTTCCACGGCGACAGGTAAGTGTACACACACACACTTTTCTCATCGAGAAACATGCTGACAAGAATCTCAACGAGAAAATAGAGAGCAGGTTCTCTATTTTTCTCGTCGAGATTCCTGTTGGTTTTCTTGACGAGAAACCTGATAGCCGCGTACACACGACCGATTTACTCGGCAAGAAAGCTCTGCCAGCAATTTTCTTGTCGTTTTTTGACGAGAAACTCGGTCGTGTGTACAAGGCTTTAGTCGCTCTGTGATTCATGCTCAAGTCGTGTCTGAGTCGCGTTGAAGTCTGAAGTCTGAAGTCATGTTGAAGTCGTGTTGCCCCTGTGTGAACCGGCTCTTAAGGTTCTCCAAGAAGATTTAAATGTAATAAATAAAACAATGAAATATACAACTTGCAGCAGTCTGTGGAAACCAGTTTATTTTTCAGTCACTACACTGATGCACTCAGATTTCTTCATTATATGATCTAAGAATGATAAACTAAAACCAATTGGTTGCTAAGAGTTTTTGCACTTTGCACATCACCACTGCTTTTCACTCTACTTTTCTGAGTAAACCCAATGCAGCTTGGGTAAAATTTCACAACCTTTTCTGAATGACACAAGCCTTCTCGTTCTATAGTATGGGAACTCAAATGTACTCTGCAAGCACCGAGCAGCGGATCTACTCAGACCATTTCTATTGATTTTCATGACAATTACTTTAACTCTTACATATCACCCAAGCGAACAAATGACTGGAGAAGAACAGTTAACTGTTTGATTAAATGACCCTCAAAAGACCTTAACAGAAGTAGGCAGTCATTGTCAACTGTGAATAAGTTTGGAGGAAAATTCCTCTACAGTATATATTGCAAGTGAAACCTTGAACAAAGCAGACCCCATTAAACAAGATGTCTTTTGTATTAATAGGAGCCAACGACGGGCATGTTGAATATTTAATAAGGGCTCTAAAAGCTTTCTTAAAATTGCTGTGAGTGCCCATTGCAATGGACAATACATCTTCCTAAACAAGGTGTCAGAATTCCTCACTGCAGCAATGTGAGAACACAGAGGAATGTCTCGTTATCCAAGGCTGCTTCCAGAGCTGGCTCTCTGAATCTCCTATTTCTTTTTTTTTTCATTCCAACTGTTCTTAATAGCACCTGCAATTTCCTTCTCACCTCTTGGATAAAGTTCAGCATTCTGTATATTTGCTTTATGTTTTTTGTTTGGTTGCTTCTGTTCAGAATTTGTTCTTAACCACTTGTCAACCGCCTGCCGTCAAATGACGGCGGGAGGAAGATCCTCTTGTTCTGGGTGGACGTCATATGATGTGATTGCCTTCACAAGCCACCAGGGGGCGCACACGTGCACCCGCCATGTCACTGGGGACCCGATGCGCGTGCCCAGCAGTCGCGATGGCCGCCGGGCACCCGCGATTGCCCAGTTACTGAGCAGGACCGTGGATCTGTGTGTGTAAACACACAGATCCACGTCCTGTCAGGGAGAGGTGACCGATGTACATAGGGACAACCATCGGTCACCTCCCCCAGTCAGTCCCCTCCCCCCACAGTAAGAATCACAACCTAGGGAACACATTTAACCCCTTGATCGCCCCCTAGTGTTAACCCCTTCCCTGCCAGTCATATTTATACAGTAATCATTTTTGTAGCAGGGATCGCTGTATAAATGTGAATGGTCCCAAAAATGTGTCAAAAGTGGCCGATGTGTCCGCTGCAATATCGCAGTCACGATAAAAATCGCTGATCACCGCCATTACTAGTAAAAAAAAAAAAAAATGCTATAAATCTGTCCCCTTTTTTGTAGCTGCTATAACTTTTGCGCAAACAATCAATATATGCTTATTGCGATTTTTTTTTTAACAAAAATATGTAGAATATGTATCGGCCTAAACTGTGAAAAATGTTTTTTTTTTTAGAGATTTTTTGGGGATATTTATTATAGCAAAATGTAAAAAATATTGATTTTTTTTCAAAATTGTCGCTCTATTTTTGTTTATAGCGCAAAAAATAAAAATCGCAGAGGTGATCAAATACCACCAAAATAAAGCTCTATTTATGGGGAAAAAATGCTAAAAATGTCATTTGGGTACAGCGTTGCATGACCGCGCAATTGTCATTCAAAATGTGACAGCGCTGAAAGCTGAAAAATGGCTTGGGCAAGAAGGGGGTGAAAGTGCCCTGTAGGCAAGTGGTTAATCTCCCTGTACATAGAGAAACCAACCCAAGACTCTAAACCCAAAAGCATCTAAAATGTCATATATGGCAGTTTACTAGTCTTTAGATAAGGTGGCTGCATTAGATTTTAAGGTTTTGCCCTTTTTTACATGGTGTAACACACTTCCCATCCTGGGATGACAACACTTGCTCACTGTACCATATCAATGGAGGAGTAGTGTTGTCAACTTTAGCTGCTTACTACTGATTACGACTGATCTCAATAACATAGGGAGTAGGTGTTCTGTACTTCCCAGAGGTAATCAAGGCAGGACTGATAAGAATTGGGATTTCAGTACAGTGGAGGCACTGTGCTCTCAGCTTATTCTAGGAAGTTATGAGCTTCACTAGAATTCGATAACCCTGGAGGTAAACAGCTCCACAGAAAAAAACAGGCCCAACTCAAAAACAACCCGCGATAAAAAAGAATAAAAAAAAAAAGGTGGGGGTGGGGGTTGGAAACACCAAGAACAGGGGACCACCCTGACTCTGTGACAATAATGGAAGCAACAATATATGAAGAACTTCAGGTGTCCCTCAAAAACAGAAAATATACTTCCCCTTGGAGGAACTAGTGAGTAGAATAGCAAATTAATAATAATAAAAAAAAAAAAATTTAATAAAAAAGACTGTACTTCAATCAAAATGTGTAATCTATAGAGGCACTTACAAGATCAGGTTATATTGGGTAAAAAAAACTAAAAAATAAATGGACTACTCATTCATTCAACTCCAGGTAGAATCCCAAAGAATACCAATATACTGTAGGATTATAATACAGCAATATAATCGTGCTTCTGGAATATATTCTGAGGACATTCTCAAAAGAACCAATGGCCTAATAAATGCTGAGTACACAGCACACAGCATAGCTAGATATTGAGTGTAATAAAGTTCCGTGACGGAAATGAACGAAATTTCAATGATGAATCATCAAACAGCCATTCATTTAAATAAGTTCCTACATCTGGCATACTTGGCTTTTGGATCTTACAAAACAGATTCCGAGAGGGATAAATACTATGCATATCAACATGAACATGAATCATTTAACATAGAAGCAAACTCCAAAAAGGGACATTCAATAGCAGACATCACAAAGAGGTATCACTACATATGCTGTAAAAACATATTGGGCCAAAGGCCTTTAGTTAGCGAACAGATCTCCTCAGGGTTGGAACGGTGTGATTGAAGCTGTATGATAACAGGTAACAGTCAGCTTTTTACAACAAGTAATGCAGGAAAAACATGTCCTACTAAATTTATAATGAAATGATATGTAGATCCCATATCTATAAGCATAGGGCATGCAACGACAATAAACAGGAGTTGTTATCCATCAAGCTTGTATTAGGAAAGCATTCAACACCAAGTTAAAGCCATATAGTCAGAGCCAGTTTGGTTATACATACCTCATCCCATCCAAAGTACAGACCACATCTGGACCGTTCACTCATATAGTAGCAACAAGTCTAATAAGGAAAATCATGTAACAATAAGTATATCCTAAAGGATGTGGCTGGGATTAGAAATGCCAGTATTCACAATGTGTTTTATCGCCCATGTGGGAACTTTCTAAAGTGGGCTGGTGTAGCTATATTTCTGCCAGGATCATAGGGTAATTTTTTCTCATATTACACTAAAGCCTTGTACACACAATGAGAATATCAGACGAATGATCGGCAGTTTATTTATTTATTTTTTTTGCTTGCTAGTCTCATATCGCAAATGAAGAGGTTACTAAACTTATGAAAAATTCTCGTACGACAGATAACAACTTCCGAAGTGATGTAATGTGTGTATTGTATTGTTATGTATTCTTTCCTTTCCAAGCATGCATTGTCTTGCTGTTCCAATTGTTTTTGGACGAATACTGTACTGATTAAACAAATGTTGTAAATTCTGGTATCCAGGAGAGGGCTGGCGGCCTTAGGCCTGGGGGGCAAGTCCAGTCAAGTGGCCCATTGAACCGCCGAATCAGCTCACCATCCATGGCCCACCTGGTTTTTCAATGCAGCCTCACCAGTGCCCATCAGTGCAGTCAACTCCAGTGCCCATCAATGCAGCCTGATCACTGGGGCAGGTTACATGGGGTATATGGGGGGGAGATGGGGGGGTCAGCTAGGGGTGTTAGGGTCTCTCACCTCAGCGATCTCAGCTCAGCAGGTCCTTGCACGCCATGGTTTCCTGGGGGGGTAACGCTCCTGATCCTGGGGTCAAGTTGCAGCCAGCGCCCAGTCCTGCAGCCCTGCGTCCCGACTCCCTGGCACACTCTGCCTGCTTCAAAAGAATCCGGTCCCAGGGAGTTGTAGTTTCCTCTGCGCTGCTGTGTTTTCCACCCACCAGAAGCTTGAGTGCGGACTACAACTCCGGAATGCAACAGCTAGTGGTCGTCCACCATGGCCATGCCCCCGGCCCGACTTCCTAGACCAGAATAAAAAAGAAAATGGTAGCGGGCAGTGGCTGCCGGCTATTTTGAACATAAGTTAGGGCGGCCTGGGAGGCAATTGCCACCCTGCCCCCTGGCCCAGCCCTTCCCTGCTGGTATCGTACAACAAAAAGTTTTGTGTGTCCCTTCAGATAATTTCACATGAACTGTCGTGATTGTCTCTCAAAAGCTGTGTACTAACCATCAGATTTTCGTACGATCACTTTGAAAGCAGTATTTTCCATCAGATTTTCTAATCGTGTGTACTAGACATTGTTGAACAGATAGTAAAAAACACTTTCCATTGTATACTTAACCCCTTTTCAGAGGTGGTAGTCAGTCCCTTAAGTGGGCCATGATGCCTAAGGCCTGTAGCAGGGGCTTCCGATCAATTAAATTCTATGACTGGCTTATGATGTCATCAAGAGCCCATCCTACCTGCGCCCGATTGTCGGTAGTTGACTATGAGCTGTCAGTGTGTCCCCAGATCAACACAATGATGTATATAGGCGGCATGTGGGCATTAAGGCACGCCCACTGTGCTGTCACATATATGTAATGGGATGTCCTAAATGAGTTAACAGACCAAAACAGAGCAAATAAGAGATGTTCATTGTTAGGGTTTACATACTTTTTAACTGTCATATGCCTGACCTGTGTCTAAAGGCAGGACTTCAGGCAGACTGGAAACAAAAACAGCACTGATGCAGAAACCAACATTCATGCCGCGTACACACGGCCGTTTTTAATGTCATTGAAAAAAACAACGTTTTTTCTCAACGTGATTCTTCTCAAGCCTGCCTTGTCTACACACTATCGTGAAAAAAAATGCTCGAGCAAAGTGCGGTGACATACAACACGTACGACGGCACTATAAAGGGGAAGTTCCATTCGAATGGCGCCACCCTTTGGGACGCTTTTGCTGATCCTCGTGCTAATAAAGTTTGGTGAGAGACGATTCGCGCTTTTCAGTCTTCGTGCTTTTCAGTCCGTTACAGCGTGACGAATGTGCTATCTCCATTACAAACGCTAGTTTTACCAGAACGAGCGCTCCCGTCTCATACTTAATTCTGAGCATGCGTGTTTTTTTTCCCCTCGTAAAAGCATACACACTACAGTTTTTCACTACGTTAAAAAGAACGACATGAAAAACGACGTGAAAAAATAGAGTAGGTTCAAATTTTTTTCAGGCCATTTTTCACGTCGTTAAAAATGCTCTGGAGCCTACACACGATCGTTTTTAATGACCAATTTAAAAAATGCAATTTTTCACGTCATGAAAAACGGTCGTGTGTACGCGACATCACACTACGAAATAACACCCTGTCTGGAAAATACCAAAAGTACTAAATCTGAGCCTTTTCAGCAGATGGAGCATTCTTTAGCTTTACAAGAAGAGACAATTCCACCTTATACAGCAGTAGATAGCTGGTAAACAGGAAACAATCTTATTTTACATTATTATGTAAAATTGCTCCAGATGAAGCCACGTGAGAGGTGGCGTAACTAGAAGAGGTGGAGCCTGGTGGTGGAACCTTGTCGGAATAAATGAGACCATTCTGATGAATTTTGAATCAATGATTTTAAACGTTTTAATAAATGAGAGTTGAATATTAGCTGGGATGGTGAGGTTCAGTTTTTAACCCCTTGGATTCTGCACTATTGGGGGCACTTTTTGATTTTTTATGTATCTGTGGAATTACAGGCAGCCAATGTGGATTCAAGTTTGAACCAGAATAGTGGAAGGAATCTACATCTGTTATAGATTACTACCTGTCTATTGAGAGTCCAATGGAGACCAGTGAAGATTATTACTGAAGGGAGAGTTGCACTGTGTGCAAGGCGTATTTTTTTTTATAAATTCTTTATTTTTTCACCAAGATAGTAGTCCAGTTTTGCATATAAATATGTCAATACAACACATCCGCTATTTTATACATAACATCATCTTGACAAACATCAATTAGCATTACTATAGTTTTAACTTATATTTTCGCATTAGCTGGCTTTTCATTTACTTGTACTTTCCTTTGATCTTACTATAGAACCGTCTAACCTCTACCCATGTTGCGTTTTCATTAACCAGGGCCACGCCCTGGTTATCCTCCATACCAAAGTAACCAAACACAACAACAGAACAAAAAAAAAAAACCCCAACAGACATTCATACAGAGATAGAAAAACAAAGCAAGAAAAGGACCAAGAAAGAAGAGAGAGAAAAAGAGAAAGAGGAGAGAAAAAAAAAAGAAAGAGGAAAAACGCCCCATACCCCTCCCTACCAGCCTCCCCCAGACCTCCCCCCACATAGTACATCGAGATATTATTTATTCCTTAAGAGTATTGTTCCCTATATATAATATAGGGAGTCCAGATTTTCTGATATTTATCCTCTTGCTCTCTTAACATCATAGTGAGATTTTCCATTTGTTGGATTTCCGTTATTCTCGCAAACCATTGTGATCTGGTTGGGGCATCCGTACTTTTTCACAAAGCCGGGATACAAGCTTTTGCTGTCGTAAGCAAATGCCTCAACAGCGAATTTTTATATTTTTCAGTCAATAACGGAGTATCATGCAATAAGAAAGCCGCTGGGTTCTCTCCAAGAGACAGATCAGTAAATTCTTTAACTCTTTAACTTTAATTCTTATGGTTTCAGAAACCATTTTCCAGAATTCCTTTAGTCCCGGGCATTCCCAGAATATGTGCATCAGGGTGCCCTCCATACCTTGACATCGGCAACAGAGATTCGACACTTGTGGAAACATCCGATTCAATACCCTAGGGGTCCTGTACCACCTACTCAAAATTTTGTACCCCCCCCTCTTGGTATCTAGTTGCCATTGATACGCCTTATGTGTGATGGTGCAGATCTTATTTTTCTGTGCCTCAGAAAATGTAACCCCCAGGTCTCTTTCCCAGGCCTGCAAAAAGGCCAGTTCTTGTGGAGCTTTCGATTCAATCAGTAGGGCATACAGAAATTAGAGTGAATGTCTCATTGGTTCCCCCTTTAAGCATATCTGCTCAAACTTAGATGGTGTACCGGCAGGGCCGATCCTAGGCAGGGTGCGCGGGGTGCTCCGCACCCAGGCGCCGCAGAGTTGGGGGCGCCAAAGCTCCAGAATGCTCCCCTCCCTCCTCCTTGTCTGCGTCCAGAGGCGGAGCGCATGTAGCGGTTCTCCATCCCGCTTGCTCTCTCCGCTGGCAACTGACAAGAGCGCATACCTCCTGCTGTCCCCGAAATCCGGGCTGGGTACTGCAGAAGAGTCTAGTACCGGAACAAGTTCCGGTACTAGGCTCCACTAATTATTCTGTCATGTGGAGCAGTCTCCTGTCTGCCCCGCCCCCTCTGCGTGTGTCGGCTCTTCTCCCATAGGCGGTGTGATGAGAGGCTTCGGGGTTGGCCGGAGCTGCTGCCAATCATCCCGTGCACTCCCAGAAAATGCTCTCCGAGTGCCACCCTCCTAGAAACCAAAGATGCCACGTATGCCCCGCCCCATGTAATGTGCTTCTGCTCCCAGCGCGCCTGAGCTACGGGGATCTATTAGACAGGTACTGCTCTATGGGGACACCTGCTGGGGGGCTCTGATGGGGGACACCTGCTGTGGGGGGACTCTGATGGGGGACACCTGCTGTGGGGGGACTCTGATGGGGGACACCTGCTGTGGGGGGGACTCTGATGGGGGACACCTGCTGTGGGGGGGACTCTGATGGGGGACACCTGCTGTGGGGGGAGTCTGATGGGGGACACCTGTTGTGGGAGGGCTCTGATGGAGACACCTGCTGTGGGGGATCTGATGGGGGACACCTGCTGTGGGGGGGCTCTGATGGGGCCACCCCCTGTGGGGGGGCTTTGATAGGGACACCTGCTGTGGGGGGCTCTGATGGGGACACCTGCTGTGGGGGGCTCTGATATGGACACCTGCTGTGGGGGGGCTCTGATGGGGACACCTGCTGTGGGAGGCTCTAATAGGGACACCTGCTGTGGGAGGGCTCTGATGGGGGACACCTGCTGTGGGGGGGCTCTAATGGAGAAACCTGCTGTGGGGGGCTCTAATAGGGACACCTGCTGTGGGAGGGCTCTGATGGGGGACACCTGCTGTGGGGGGCTCTAATGGAGAAACCTGCTGTGGGGGGGCTCTGATGGGGGACACCTGCTGTGGGGGGGGCTCTGATGGGGGACACCTGCTGTGGGGGGGCTCTGATGGGGACACCTGCTGTGGGGGGGGGCTCTGATATAGACACCTGCTGTGGGGGGGCTCTGATGGGGACACCTGCTGTGGGGGGGACTCTGATGGGGGACACCTTCTGTGAGGGGACTCTGATGGGGACCCCTGCTGTGGGGGGGACACCTGCTGTGGGAGGGGCTCTGATGGGAACCCTGATGTAAGGAGGGATTCTGATGGGGACTTTGATATAAGCTGCAAGTGCCGCAGATCATTCTCTCCCCAGAATGTCCCTCATTCTCAACTTTAAAAGTTGAGAGGTATGCAGGAGCGAATCAGGGGAGGAGAGACTGTGCCATCGCCGCCCCTGTTATCAATGGGAAGAGGGCTCTCTGTGTTTACTGTCCATCCCCCTCCCTCCTCCTGGCAAATGAGGAGAGCGAAGCAGCCAGAGATCGGAGCGCTCGTGTCTGAGTGGAGAGAGAGCAGCCGTGGGCTCTTAGACCCCTCTCCTCCTCGCATTGCTGTACTAGTGAGCGGCGCTTGCCAGGACAGCTGCCCGCTATGTTTCTTCTCCCTCCTTCATATTGGCGAGGGAAGAAATACAATAAAAAAGGAGCAGGGAAGGGGATTGTGGGACATGTAGTCCCGAGGACTGGCGGCCCCATTGTGACCCGGAAACTGCAGCCCATACAGCATGCCCAGCTGAATGGGAGAGGGGGGGAGAGAGAAAGAACCAGGAGCCCGGGAAAGCTTTTGGGGAAGTGCACCCAGGACTCCAGGGAGGGGACAGTGCTGAGGGGACACCATCAGAGAGAGAACCCCACTGCCCTGCGCCACCAGAGGGAAAGCCGCACAGCCTGGCACCATCCCTGGTGAAGAAAGGAATGGAGTCATTGCCAGAATACAGATCTAAGCACTAACCAGCGTAGTTGCCACGGGCAACCCAGAGTGAGCTGACTCCTGATCAGAGGAACCGATGTTGCTGTATCGCCGGGTCTGGTGAGAGGGCTGAGTGGGCCATTATCTACTGCCATCCATAGGAACTTCAGCCTCCTGTAGTGTGTCTGCAGTCCCTAATCATCTCCTGTAGTGTGTCTGCAGTCTCTGACCATCTCCTGTAGTATGTCTGCAGTCTCTGATCATCTCATGTACCATGTCTGCAGTCCCTGACCATCTTTTGTAGTATGTCTGCAGTCTTTGACCATCTCCTTTACTATGTCTGCAGTCTCTGACTATCTCCTGTACTATGTCTGCAGTCTCTGACCATCTCCTGTACTATGTCTGCAGTCTCTGACCATCTCCTGTACTATGTCTGCAGTCTCTGACCATCTCCTGTACTATGTCTGCAGTCTCTGACCATCTCCTGTACTATGTCTGCAGTCTCTGACCATATCTTGTAGTATGTCTGCAGTCTCTGACCATCTCCTGTATTATATCTGCAGTCCCTGACCATCTCCTGTAGTATGTCTGCAGTCCCTGACCATCTCCTGTAGTATGTCTACAGTCTCTGACCATCTCTTGTAGCATGTCTGCAGTCTCCGACCATCTCTTGTAGCATGTCTGCAGTCTCCGACCATCTCCTGTAGCATGTCTGCAGTATGTCTGGGGGCTCTTTCTAACAGACTCTCAAACAGAAGCCCTCTCTGTGTGCATTAGAGAGACCCCCCTCCAGGTCCCATTAGTGTACTCATTTTCTTTATTGTTAAAAGATCATGGGGGGATCCCAGGGTAATGAAGACTTCTTAGGGGAGCATCTCTGTGTTTGAGTCGTAGCCATAGAAACATGTGTAAAGAGGAGGAGTTAGTAAGATGACCACGCCCATGTGGGGGCGCCAGAAATATTTCTGCACCCAGGCGTCTGTGACCCTAGGATCGGCCCTGCGCGGTGTACGTACTACTGTCAATCGCGTTTTTGACCCCTTGCAGGGTTTTTAAAGGAGGTGAGCGCTCGCGACCCGCGGCTGGGCTCTTAAAGGGGATGTACCTGTACGCCCTTGTGCCCAGCCGTGCCATTCTGCCGACGTACATCGGCGTGCGGCGGTCCTCAAATGGTTAAGCACAGTGTTTAGCGGCAGAAATAAAAACCCTTCTGTTTTTGAGAGTGGTTTTCTGTCAGAAAAAAAAAAAACGCTAAGACCCCTTTCACACTGAGGCAGTTTTCATGCATTTTAGGACTAGAAATAGCCTCTAAAATGCGCCTGAAAACTGCCTCCTATTCTTTGCAGTGGGTGCTTTCACACTCGGGCGGTGCGCTTGCGGGACGTTAGGAAAAGTCCTGCAAGCAGCATCTTTGGGGCGGCTTGCTATAAATAGCGCTCCCAAAATGCCCCTACCTATTGAAATGAATGGGCAGCACTTTGAAAGTGACACAAAACTGAACTTTTTTATTTTTTTTAAGGTCACGTGACCTTAAAAAATCAGCCCCGCTAGCGCCCGAAAAGCGCAGCTAAAACACCGCAAAAACGTCCGGTGCTCTAGCGCTGTTTTAGCAGCGCTGAAGTGTGAAAGGGGCCTTAAACTTTCCCAAACACCTGTACAAAAATGCTCAAAATTCTCATTTTTTCTGCCAAGAGCACTGGCATTTTTTAAAGCTAAACGTGTATGGCTAGCATCAGACACAGAATAATAAACTCACAAATGGTCGTTACAATTCTTTTATCATCACATCGTCACAACCAGATATCCAAACCATTTTTGGGACACTAAAGACTACATCTGTAGACACCTCCGTTATTTCTGAGGATCATGGCCAAATCCACATCCAATAATGACACATTGGTCAGGAAGATACTATTTTGTAGAAATAGGTTGTTAAAAGAAATGATATTGGAATAAAGTCAACCTGCAGTAAAATATAAACAGTCAATCTAACATGACTCTCATAAACTGAATTGAGAATCTCATCCACTTTCCCATGCTAAAGCTACCTAATATAAGCTATACTGCTGACACAAAATGATCTTTACTAGCTGCAATATGTCTGCCTATATAATACACTCATATATCAGTCAATGTCAATTGTAAAGCTGAGCCTCAAATATTTCCTGTAACTCTTATGCTGCGTACAGACTATCAGAATTTCCGACAACAAATGTTCGATGGGAGCTTGTCGTCGGAAATTCCGACCGTGTGTAGGCTCCATCGGACATTTGCTGTCGGAATTTCCGACAACAAAAATTTGAGAGCTGGTTCTCAAATTTTCCAACAACTAAATACGTTCTCGTAAATTCCGAGCGTGTGTAGACAATTCCGACGCACAAAATTCCATGCATGCTCTGAATCAAGTACGAGACGGAAGCGCTTGGTCTGGTAAAACTAGCGTTCGTATGGAAATGGAGATAGCACATTCGTCACGCTGCAAAGAGCAGTAACGGACTGAAAAGAACAAGGCTGAAAAGCGCGGATCATCTCTCACCAAACTTCTACTAACACAAGATTAGCAGAAGGAGCCCAAAGGGTGGCGCACTTGGTATTGAACTTCCCTTTTATAGTGCCGTCGTTCGTGTTGTACGTGACCGCGTTCTTGACGTTCGCAATTTCCGACAACATTTGGGCGACCGTGTGTATGCAAGACAAGTTTGAGCCAACACCTGTCGGAAAAAAATCCACGGTTTTGTTGTTGGAATGCGGCATTAAAGTGACTATGATTATACCAGTCTGGTATGGGTTTATTCAGAGATATGACTTTTATGGTGATTCAAGCTACAGTCCAATTGCTGATGGTAACAATAACTCTACTATATTTAAGGTAGAATTCCAGGATATATCTAACTAATCTTAAAACTACTCCCTACCCTCCTAAAACCTATACTAACTAACCTGTGGATCTGTAAACGTACCTACATTTAGGCTGCTCCTAAAACTTCTCTCTCCCCCTCCTAACACCTGTAGTAACTAACTTGTGGACAATAGATCTATATAAATCTATTTTCAGGCCGCTCCGATACAGTCACAGTGATCCGCTCCCCTATATCAGCCAGCGGTGGCTTCAGGGGAGAGGAGGGAGCGCTGACAACGCATAGGCTATAGTAAACCTATGAGTAACGTTAATTCTCACGCATTCCTAGTCACGTGATCACCTGTGTCAGAGATTGACAGTTGCAGGGGAGAGGAAACAGCGTTCGACAGCGGCTGGAATGCGTGAGAATTAACGTTACTCATAGGTTTACTATAGCCTATGCGTTGTCAGCGCTCCCTCCTCTCCCCTGAAGCCACCGCTGGCTGACATAGGGGAGCGGATCAGCGTGACTGTATCGGAGCGGCCTGAAAATAGATTTATATAGATCTATTGTCCACAAGTTAGTTACTACAGGTGTTAGGAGAGGGAGAGAGAAGTTTTAGGATTAGTTAGGTACATCTTGAAATACTTTCAGGAAATCTGTTGGTTGGTACTACATTATAAGAAGTCCCCTGGCCCATCGAGCAGTCACTTCTAGGTATGCATGTCCACTGTATCCAAACCTAACTTCATGGCAGAAATAAAAATTACCAGTTAAATGTTAATTTCACATTTTTAAATATATTTTACTTGGCAAAACTGGCAGAAATACACAAATCTGTTTTTATATTAGCCTTCTGCACTGCCAGATTCAGAATGGGAGAGGGAGGCTCATCATTCTAAGCTAATCAGGGCTCTATTGCTTTACACGATGCTGTCAGTCTACATTGTGAACATGCTTACAAGAGAGAAGAGCAGAGGGATGTCCTGTTCAAGGCGCTGTTGCTCTTTTACTGTTTTACTACAAGTGGAAATGGGTCAGAGACCAGGCTGTATTGTGTAACTGTAGTGTAATCTGTATGGAGATCCCAAACCTCCATATTCAGTTTTCTCCAAACAGACGTACAAGTTTTTTCCGATACAAAACATTTGACACATACACAGATCAGCCATAACATTAAGATCACTGACAGGTGAATAACATTGATTATCTCATTACAATGGCTTTTGAAAGTCAGTGGGATACAGAATATTAGGCAGCAAGTAAATATGTTGCCCATGACGTGTTGAGAGCAGAAAAAATATGCATCGCAGTTTGTTGTGTATGGGGCTATGCAGATGCAGACCAGGCATAGTGCCTGTGGACCTGTGTCTACAGCCAAAAGCGCCTACAATGGGTATATGAGTATTAGACCTGGACCACAGAGCAAAGGAGCAAGGTGGCCTGATCTGATGAATCCCTTTTATATCATGTGGATGCGGGTGTATGTGCGTTGGGGAAGAGATGGCACCAGGATGCAGTATGGGAGGCAAATATGGCAAGCCGTGGTGGCAGTGTGATACTTTGGGCAATGTTCAGCTGGGAAACCTTGGGTCCTGCCATTCATGTGGATGTTACTTTGACACATACTACCTACTTAAACATTGTGGCTAACCAGTGGCCTCTTTCAGCAGGATAATGCACCCTACCACACTGCAAAAATGGCTCAATAATGCCTTGAGGAACACAACAACAAGTTTATAGGCGTTGTCTTGTCTATGTTGTTTTTAAATTCTCCAGATCTCAATCCAATGCAGCATCTTTGGAATGTGCTGGAGATGGAGATCCCATGATCTCACAACTTTCAGGACTTAACCTCCCTGGCGGTAATCCCGAGTCTGGCTCGGGGTGGATTTTTCATGTCCAAAGCAGTAACCCCGAGCCAGACTTGGGATCGCATTGCAGGATACAGGGGAAGTTACTTACCTTGTCCCTGGATCCTGCGATGTGTCCCGCTGTGTGTGCGAGCTGTCTCCTCGCTCGATTCACACACTGGTGACTGCCGAGTGCCGCCGAGTTCCTTTCCCGAGCGGCGCAGCGCATGGGGGCAGAGTTCGGCGGCAAATTCAAAAAAGTAAAAACACAGAACACATACAGTACATTGTAATCTTACATATTACAGTACTGCATAAAAAAAATACACATCCCCCTTGTCCCTAGTGGTCTGTCCAGTGTCCTGCATGCACTTTTATATTATAAAAACTGTTCTTTCTGCCTGCAAACTGGAGATTGTCCATAGCAACCAAAAAGTGTCCCTTTATGTCAAAAGTGGTTTAAGACCAGATAGAAAACAGCGATAATAAATTAGAATCACTTGCAGAAATGAGCGATAGCGATTTGTGGGGAAATTCGTCATCAAACACTCAATCTAATTACAGCGACAATTCTGCAACTGAGCAAATTTCAGTGTTTTTGATTTGATTACATTAGTGAATAATTTTTATTATTATTATAGAGAAAATTAAGTACTGTCCGTGATACTTTTTTTATTTGCACTAACATACAATTTTTCAGGACAAGCTTTCGGGGTATGTCCCCTTCTTCAAGGTTAATTTTCTCTGTCACAATTGCACTAATACGGCTACAATTACGTCAAGTATTATTATTATATTATTATTTGTGTAGCGGAGCCTCACTCCCCCTCTCGCCTATTGTGAATGACTTGTGTCTAGGGGTACCTGAGAGAGGAGAGTGCAGGAACACTACGCCAAGCTCTCCCCTCGTATGTGTATGAGGGTTGAGCAGAGTTACTTGAATTACCTCCAGGTCTGTTCACTGCATACGAAGCCTTAGTTGTTCTGTGGAGATGTGTCTGCCAATAACATAGAGCCCCACACCAATCGAAAACTGCCACCGACCGGATGAACTGTTGAGGCCCCTGCCACAGGCCTAATAGCAGGTCTCTGCCACTGACCTGAGTTGAATAGCTGGACCGCTGCCACCGGTCATAGAACATGAACTATCTTCCTCTCTGAACTTGGCCCCTGTTTGGGGAGATATCCCTCCGGGCGATCTCCAAAGGTTCAACCGGCACTGGCAATCTGCTGCACCAGGTCTTCGGATGAGTCCCTCCTCCCGTCCCTTACGCCACTGGATTCGGGTGCCCCAATAACCCGGGGCCCCCTAGGACAATCCCTCCCTCGCAGGACCCAGCGGAAGGTACTGGGCCCCAGGCCTCCAGCTGAGTACCTCTCCCCAGACTGAAGGTGTCTGGGATGGAACACGAACTCCCGGTGTCCAGGCCTAGACACCCGACCGCGAACAGCAGCCCTCAGGCTGAAGGTGCCTGGGACTCGAACCTCGTGGCGAAGATGTCCGCCCCCTTTATACTAGAGGTCAACCGATATATCGGCTGGCCGATATATCGGCCAATATTTGGCCATTTTTGATAAATCGGCATCGGCCGATTTATTATCAAGATTAGGCCGATATTTCAGACTGACCTCCGCTCATTCTTCCTTCTCCACACTCAGCGGCTCTGGCTGCATCAAGCGCCGCGCTGAGTGTGTGAGCAGAGAGGAGAGAGAGACAGAGAGGAGCTGTCAGCTTGATGTCGGGGGTGGGCGGGACCCGGCCGGGGTGGGCAGGACCCGGCAGCTAAATTACACCAGCCAATGATTGGGCTGCTTTAGAAAGGGGGCGGGGCCACATACATGTAGCGACCCGCCCAGATACCATCCCATTAGCTGGTGTAATATAGCTGCTGGGTCCCGCCCACCCCGACATCGAGCTGACAGCTCCTCTCTGTCTCTTTCTCCTCTCTGCTCACACACTCAGCGCGACGCTTGATGCAGCCAGAGCCGCTGAGTGTGTGAGCAGAAAGGAGAGAGAGAGAGGAGCTGTCAGCTCGATGTCGGGGTGGGCGGGACCCGGGCCGGGGTGGGCGGGACCCAGCAGCTATATTACACCAGCTAATGGGATGGTATCTGGGCGGGTCGCTATGTGTATGTGGCCCCGCCCCCTTTCTAAAGCAGCCCAATCATTGGCTGATGTAATTTAGCTGCTGGGTCCGCAAAATCAGTGCAATCTGTCAGTGCCGCCAGCCAGTTCGAAACCAGTGCCACCTGCTAGTGCCAATCAGTGCCACCTGCCAGTGCCAATAGTGCCATCTGTCAGTTCCAAACCAGTGCCACCTGCCAGTGCCAACTGTCAGTTCCAAACCAGCGCCATCTGCTAGTGCCAATCAGTGCCACCTGCCAGTGCTAATCAGTGCCTCCTGCCAGTTCCACACCAGTCACCAGTGCCACCTGCCAGTTCCAAACCAGTGCCACCTGCCAGTGCCAACTGTCAGTTCCAAACCACCGCCATCTGCTAGTGCCAATCAGTGCCACCTGCCAGTGCTAATCAGTGCCTCCTGCCAGTTCCACACCAGTGCCACCTGCCAGTGCCACCTGCCAGTTCCAAACCAGTGCCACCTGCCAGTGCCAACTGTCAGTTCCAAACCAGCGCCATCTGCTAGTGCCAATCAGTGCCACCTGCCAGTTCCACACCAGTGCCACCTGCCAGTTCCAAACCAGTGCCACCTGCCAGTCCCATCTGTACTGAGGACATCAAGTGTGTGCTAGAGTGACGGAAGTAAGCAGGAAGGAGTGGAGTGGGTGAGGTTTTTTTTTTGTTTTTGTTTTTTAATCGGCCACAAAAATCGGCATCATATATCGGCCATCGGCCGCCCAAATTTCTAAATATCGGCATCGGCATCGGCCAGCGAAAAACCCATATCGGTCGACCTCTACTTTATACCCTCTCCCTGGATGCACGGCGGGTTCCCCGCCCCGCCGTACAACCGCTGCGAGAGGCCACAAAGGGTACGGCCCTGCAGCGATGGTTCAACCCCGGCCCAAAGTGACAGCGCCACCTGCTGGGCCGCAGGGAACTATACATCACTGGTGTCTTCACCAGAATTTAAAAGTATATACCCGCTACACTTATTATAATTATTTATAGTTATTTATTATATTATAATTTATGATTTTGTGTTTCAAACTTTATCATACCCGGGATGTCTACTAGACTCTGGTTTGGACAGATTTAAGTAAGTAATTCTAAGAATTGCAGGCCTACAATATAAAATGCCAAATTTCCATGCAAAATAATTGTACTGCTTTTGGTACATAATTCCAGACAGAATCATACCGCCAGGGAGGTTAAAGAATTTGCTACTGATGGCTTGGTGCCAGATACAGCATACCTCCAGAGGTCTAGTGGATTCCATGCCTCAACGGGTCAGGGCTGTTTTGGCAGCAAAAGGGGGCCTACTCAGAATTAGGTGGGTCATCATAAGGTTATGGTTGATTGGTGTATGTACCATGTATATTAAACTTTCTGCCTGAAATGTAGGGTTCATGTACATGGAGAATATATAGGCGTTTTCGAATGCCTCAAAACATTAGAGCAAAGGAAGTATTTGCATTTTCAAGATTATGTCTGTGTACAGCGATTCACTTGTAAAGCAGGCTGTATGTGGCATGTGCAGATCCCTGGGTGCTGGACAATTTACGCTAAGAACAGAAAATGCCTACGAGCATACACCACTAAGTGTCTAGCTAGCTGCTTATACTTGGAACTCACATAAAATTCACATAACTTTCGTCTAGCATTTACACATTTTGTATTTGACTCTATTTAGCAAAAATGCGTGCAACTTGAATCCTATGCGAAAAAATTATAAATAGACCCCATGGTGTTGTCATCTTATTTGTAGTACATGGTTTAGTACAGCATTCAGACAGGTTTTTAGTAGTACAGTAAAGGCAATGTGCAATCTGCTTGATGGAAAAGATCATTTTTACAGAATATAAAAATGAGAACGGATGATAGCATTCCCAGTTAGGCTCATAAGATTGTCAGCAAGCATCTAGAAATCAGCTTTCCTTAGTGTTAATGGAACTCACTTGAAAGAGAGTAGCGGACTGGTTGCTATAGGTTATTGCAAAGCATTACCTTTACTATATCATTTTATATTCGCCAAATTGTGTGCAATAGTACAAGACCAAATATGTCACAAACTATGAAGTATTATGGAAGAAACACAAAAAAAAAAAAAAAAAAGCAGAAATTATGCAACGGACATGATATGTAAAAAATACAGCCAGGATTGGTCTTAATTTTGTATAATGTACTCATAATTATAATTCTGTTTGGAAGAATATTTAAACAGTGACTTGTCACGAAAAGCATAATCATGTAGAAAATGGCTGAACTGCTCTATTGTAGCATTAAAATAAGCTATATGATAATGACTCTACATCAGCTGCAAGTGTAATTGCACACTACTGCGTGTCCTTTAAACCTTCCCTCTTAGCAGGCTAGTAAACAAAACGTCCATGTATTATGGTATTAAATAACTGTTAAAGGGACATCAGCTCAGAGCTGATGGTACCATCTTTGCTACATACTGGAGTGCTGCATCTTTTAACACTCTGAGATTTCTGAGCTTGCAATACCCGGTCTGCATACATGCTGTGAAAATGGAAAGATAGTCTCACACTCACTACTGAAATGTGTTTAAAAAAATATATATATATATATATATATATATATATATATATATATATATATAGGAAGGCCAGTATGCTGGCCTGAAATTATGGGAGGAGTTCGAGGGGTACTAAAGCAGACCATCCACGATGGTCAGTGTCGGCTCTAGTGCGCGGTAATACGACGTCACCAGCCCGACACTGCTCAACTCACAGCGTCCGTGAAGTTGCGCTCATGCTTTCGAGACCGCTCGCAGTTGTTCGTTGATCGGGTCATCGCTCGCTGTCGCAGGTAGGACTGGTTGTTACCGTTTGAACGAATCGTAGCGCCGGTATACGTTTACCTCTTTTACAAATCATACGGCTCACAAGTTCACCTGTTCTCTCTGTTTGCATTTTAGGTTTACTGCCTAGATCAGTTGTCTTTCGAGCCCAGTCAAGCTCAACGTTACGATTCGTAACGGCCCACCACGACTCTTAGAGCTTACCCGTTCTACGAATCACTCGCACAGCACACAAGCCACTTACTACAAATCGCTCATACGATGCATGGTCGCAAAACCGGCGTCCCACCCATCGTTACCTCATCCCTTCTACTGACGCCCTACACCTCCTAAGATACACTTCCGTCACCTAACTGATGCCCCACACCTCTTACTACACACAACACACACCAAACAGTCGGTCCGAATCTAGTCGCAAAACATCTGCACTACAGTTCGGACCCTCGGCAACCACAAGCCCCTTCAACTACGAAACACCATTCAGTCGATCCGAGTCCAGTCGTATCTCCGGCGCTACGATTAGGATCTGGCGCATCAAACCCCCTCCTTACATCGCAGCCATAACTGTTTCGAATCCAGTCGTAGCATCGGCTCAAAGATTCGGATCCTTGGCAAACACAATCGATCCGAGTCCAGTCGCACCACCGGCTCAAACGACTCGGATCTCTAGCAACAAACCTCTCCAACCAATCCAAATCCAGTCGTAGCATCGGCTCAAAGATTCGGATCCTTGGCAAACACAATCGATCCGAGTCCAGTCGCACCACCGGCTCAAACGACTCAGATCTCTAGCAACAAACCTCTCTAATCGATCCGAATCCAGTCGTAGCATCGGCTCAAAGATTCGGATCCTTGGCAAACACAATAGATCTGAGTCCAGTCGCACCATCGGCTCAAACGACTCGGATCTCTAGCAACAAACCTCTCTAACCGATCCGAATCCAGTCGTAGCATCGGCTCAAAGATTCGGATCCTTGGCAAACACAATCGATCCCAGTCCAGTCGCACCACCGGCTCAAACGACTCGGATCTCTAGCAACAAACCTCTCTAACCGATCCGAATCCAGTCGTAGCATCGGCTCAAAGATTCGGATCCTTGGCAAACACAATCGATCCGAGTCCAGTCGCACCACCGGCTCAAACGACTCAGATCTCTAGCAACAAACCTCTCTAACCGATCCGAATCCAGTCGTAGCATCGGCTCAAAGATTCGGATCCTTGGCAAACACAATAGATCTGAGTCCAGTTGCACCACCGGCTCAAACGACTCGGATCTCTAGCAACAAACCTCTCCAACCGATCCGAGTCCAGTCGCACCACCTACTCAATGACTCAGCTTCCCAGCACAAACAGACCCCTCCAATCGATCCGAACCCATCAGCATCGGCTCAAACGATTCAGATCATCGGCAATACAAAGTGCTGGTTCGTTACCAGTCGCATCAGCGTTACGATTACGTACAAACCATTCCCCAAACCTCACGCTGTAAAAAAAAAAAAAAAAACATAAAAAAAAAATCATCATCATCATCAAGTATTTACATACACATCTTACTCCAACTATTCCAGCTTCATCACGGACGGTCATTCCTACATACTCATAATTCACAAACCTTTTCTTTTTTCGCCTTCCTAGTAAGGCTGCTTCCTCTTAATCGCTGTGAGCATTCTGCAAGTGGTTCAAATCAGCCACTCATCATCTCCAGTAGCAACACGGCTACTCACCTTTTTCTCTATCACTTTCCCCATGCAGGTCAGTTTGAGTTCCAGTCAGTCCACCCTGCACCAGGTTTGGACAATATTACCCTCAGGATATAAAAAAAAATGATGAAGTATCTTAGGGCTCACATCTTCACCAGGGAGCCAGCTACTGCTCCGAAACAGCTCTCTGCTTCCCCCTTACAGAAAAAAAAAAATAATAATAATAATAATAAATAAATAAATAAAGATAAAATATAGCTCTATGTCACCTTACTACAGGTTCCCGGTCGACCCACTTCTCGACCCCAACTGAGACGTCACTACTAGGGTACAAGGCAGGTGCGTAAATTCAAGGCTCCGCCCTTGATTTCTCCTTGCACTCTTTCACGACACATTGTACTTCACATACACAATTCGACTTGCTCACGAGGCGTTAGTAACTGTCACATACCTCTGTGCACTTCACTCTGTTTTCGAAGAGCGATCCGAGATCCTTCACCACGCAGACAAGGTTGCCTAATGTCCACCTTGCTGGCAGTGCAAGTGTTAGCAGACCGAGCACACGTCAACAAACTACAGATCGTAACATTCCTACTTAGAATACCAGACTTCAGCTACCCGCTCCAGTACGCCCTGGGGGCTCTGGTTTTAGTCTGTGCCAAGCACAGACGGCACCTGAGCTATCGGTTACCTAGCCAGTCACCTCCTGGCTCACCTCAGTTGCCACGCATTCTTTTGAGTTTTCCAAATTACACTCAACAGCGCTCGTATGCAAACTAGCTGTCATCTACGCCTATCACTCCTTTTCCTGTCCACCCTGCTTTCCTTCTTCCTCCCCATTTTCTAAACCCTTCTATCCCCTCCAACCTCGCAAACTTATTCTAAAAACATATGTATTCCCCTCCTTCTAGCCGACGCCATGTCGCGGGTCGACAGCGAAGACTTCGCCTCCGCCCCACCATCACCCCTCGCTGGTCCAGCGGACGACACTACACAGTCCCCCAGAGCTTGGACCATCCCCAGGCTTTCGACCGAACTACGACGTAGGGGCATTCCCTACCCTGCCACAGCCAGGAAAGCCGAGCTGTTTAGGCTGCCGTTTCCACCACCAGCGGCAGCTCTACCAGACACACAAGCTTCACTGCAGTCCATATCCCCGGCAATTACCCAGCTGCACGCCTTGGTGACCACACTGGCAACTTCAGTCACCAATTTCCAGGCTAGAGTAGGGGCCCTGGAAACACGACCATCTGAGCCCCCATCAGCCCCAGTCTCCACCGTCGTTGCCGAACCCCCACATTTAGGTACGCCCGACGTTTGCACCCTTTTCCTTCGCACCTTGTCCCAGCGGGCATCAGGAAGGACATTCTGGATGGCAAGGACGTGAACCTAGCGTCCTTACTCATTTCTGCACAGGACATCACAGAGAACAAGTCATATTCCTGGGGGGACGTCTCAGTCATCCTAAAAGCCAAAGGACCTCATGCTCTCTCACGAACTCTCAGTGACAAAGTTCGTGTTAGCCTTTGGGATGCTTAGAGATGTAATATGCTAGGCCAACCCCAGCTTCCCTTCCACCTCCAACGCACCTCATAATTTATCAGCAGCCACACAGTCGTCCCAGTCAGACAGGCTAGGACATCCAATTCGAGCACTAGGGGGCGCAGCCATCTGCAACAACTTTATTTCAAGGGTTGCTTTTACCCCCACTGCAAACTTCTGCACATCTGCCTCCTGTGCCAGAAGGCTCTCCCAAAAGTACCTATGGCATCAAGCAGCAGAATCCATCATGACTAGGCCGAGTGCACGTCGGGTGGCTCAGCTTCTATCTCTCCTCACATCGAAACTCCCCCTCTAGCAGCCTTCCTAGTGCAGGGGTTCACTACAGGGTTCCACACCGGACTCATCACACTACCCGACTCTACACACGAGTGTAAAAACCTGCTCTCAGCAGCCTCCGACGAAGAAGCCATCACCAACCTGCTACAGATCGAATTGGACCGGGGGTATATGATTGGCCCCTTTTCACAGTCACCCTTCACAGTATGGAGAATCAGCCCTATTGAACTTGTCAAGGGCAAGTTTTCTAAAACTTTGATTAGTCTACGTGCCTTATTCTTCTAACATACCCAGTTTAAACTCCCTCATACCCTCAGAGGAGTTCTCACTAAAATACTCCTCAGTTGACATAGCCATCCAATCAATCATTAACATAGGGGTAGGGGCCTGGCTATCCAAAGCCGACATCTCAGACGCCTTTAAATTGCTACTCATTGAACCATACCTATGGCAGTGGCACGGGATCAAATGGAAAGGCTTATACTATTTTGCGACCAAGCTGACCTTCGGCTCCAGAAGTAGTCACTGGCTGTTTGACACATTTGCTCAATCCCTATACTGGTTTCTCTCACACCACGCACATTGTCAGAAGGTACTAAAAAATCTAAGAGAGGTCTTTAAAAACCTTAACGTGCCCATAGCTGAGAAGAAAGTAGAAGGCCTGGCACAGCTCATCACCTTCCTGGGAATCATTCTAGACACACGCACCATGCAGGCTAGCCCACCTCTCGATAAATTGACCCGCATCAGGACAGTCGTCCATTCGTTTACAGTCACGCAAGGCTGCACTAAGACACAGCTACAATCCCTACTGGGCATGCTCAACTTCGCGATGAGGATCATCCCTCAAGGGCGATCCTTTATCTCACACCTCTTAGTGTTCCTCTCCCAGGCACAAGACCATGACCAAGTCATTAAGCTAGACGCAGCCGCTATAGCGGATCTGGCCATGTGGGATCAATTCCTTGAGAAATGGAATGGTAGATCCAGGTTCATCCCATCAGCATCCCCTTCGTCACCACAGATAATCACGGACGTAGCAGCTTCCACAAGCTTCGCTGCAATTTTTGGCCATCATTGGTTTGCGGGACCGTGGCCATCAGAGATACTCACAATTCCGGGTTTAGTCAGTCTTCCTCTCTATTCGAGATCTACCCCATAGTCGCAGTGGCTCAAGTATGGGGCAGCACCTGGGCAGGACAGACCGCCACGTTCGCCACAGATAACCAGGCCACAGCCTCTAACAAAGGCAGGTCAAAATCGTTGGCCATCATGTCCTTCCTACGCAGGCTGTTGCTACTTTCCCAACAACATCAGTTCAATATCCTCTGTGTCCACATCCCTGGTAAATGCAATACCTCGGCCGACGCACTATCCCGCTTTAACTATGCACATTCTTTCACAGGAGCCCGGAGCCGACCATGTCCGGCATCCCACATTAGTCGCAACCAACTCTGGACTGAAATAGCACCTCCATGGTGCTACCCTCATCAATGCATCCTGATCTTCCAATACACTAAAGGCCTACCATACCGCCTGGAAGACCGACAGGTTCCTAGCCACTAACCCCGGGCGGTTTCAGGAAATCTCAGCCATATCTGGCCTTCATTTCCTACTATCACACTCAGCTCACATTGTCACACGATACCATCAGACTCTTCAGCCGGCATCCAGCATTTTATCTCCTTACAAGACCCTACCAAACCTTCCTTGTTCGCCGCTCATGCGGTCAAAACCATACTACGTGGCATCCACAGGCAGCAACCACACACTAGTACCAAACGCTTACCAGTGACCAGCGCCATATTCCGGGACATGTCTGCTATCCTTTCACGTTCTCCCTTCGGTTTATAGCCCAGCCTGGTAATTCAAGCAGCCATTTACCTAGCCTTTTACGGTTTTCTACGGCCCAGCGAATTTACTGTTACCAGCCCTAAATGCCAAGTACTACGCAGGCACCACCTGACTCACCACCAGAGTCATTTCCTCCTACACCTGACGGCATTGGAAAACGCTACAATCCGGTCCCGGAGTAGACATCAAACTTTTCCAGACTCACAACGCCGGGTGCCCCATGGCCGTTCTAGAGCAATTGGTAAACTCTACTGTCCGACCTATCAGAGGACAGCCCCCTACTACCTTTCCCAACTGAACCCCTAAGTGGGAACCAGTTCATCAGCCACGTCAGAACGCTCCTGTGCATCTTAGGCCTTGACCCAGGACATTCTTTCGCATTGGAGCAGCCTCAGCAGCATCGCGAAACAGAGTTCCAGACCACGCATTCAGGATGATGGGCAGATGGAAATCCACGTGTTTTGCCCGATATGTCCCCAATCCTCAAACAGAAATATCACAAGTCTTTAACAGACTCGCTCTGTAGTTAATTATCTTACACAATAAGACAATTCCTTCCCTAACCAAGTGTAATCTTTGGCCCCTTCTCTTGGCATACCGTCCAGCAGGCCAGGCCACACTTCAGGTCTTATTTGTATTGTTAGTCTTGTGACGTGTTTATGTGATCCATATCTCTTCAGACAGAGGGCAACGACCATAAATAGGAAGGCCAGTATGTTGGCCTGAAATTATGGGAGGAGTTAGAGGGGTACTTAAGCAGACCATCCACGATGGTCAGTGTCGGCTCTAGTGCGCGGTACCCACCCACCCATATCCCCTTTTTAGGGCACTCCTCTCTAAACAATTCTCAACAGAATTATCCATTATTTCTATCTTAAGGTATGGTCCCTTCTCTTGGCATACCGTCCAGCAGGCCAGGCCACACTTCAGGTCTTATTTGTGTTGTTAGTCTTGTGACGTGTTTATGTGATCCATATCTCTTCAGACAGAGGGCTCCGACCATAAATATATATATACACACATCCTCACATACACACACACACAATGCATCCGGAAAGTATTCACTTTTTCCACATTTTCTTATGGTACAGCCTTATTTCATTACTTTCCTCCAAATTCTACAAACAATACCCCATAATGACAATGTGAAAAAAGTTTGTTTGAAATCTTTGCATATTTAAAAAAAAAAAAAAAGAAAAAAATCCCATGTACATAAGTATTCACAGCCTTTGCTCAATACTTTGTTGAAGCACCTTTGGCACCAATTACAGCCTCAAGTCTTTTTGAGTATGATGCTACAAGCTTCGCACACCTATTTTTGGGCAGTTTCTCCCATTCTTCTTTGCAGGACATCTCAAGCACCATCAGGTTGGATGGGGAGCATCAGTGCACAGCATTTTTCAGATCTCTCCAGAGATGTTCAATCAGGTTCACGTCTGGGCTCTGGTTGGGCCACTCAAGGACATTCTCAGAGCTGTCCTGTAGCCACTCCCTTGTTATAGTGGCTGTGTGCCTAGGGTCGCTGTCCTGTTGGAAGGTGAACCTTTGCCCCAGTCTGAGGTCCAGGGCGCTCTGGAGCAGGTTTACACCAAGGATGTCTCTGTACATTGCTGCATTAATCTTTCCTTCGATCCTGACTAGTCTCCCAGTTCCTGCCCCTTAAAAACATCCCCACAGCATGATGCTGCCACCACCATGCTTCACTGTAGGGATGGTAATGGCCAGGTGATGAGCGGTGCCTGGCTTCCTCCAGACATGACGCTTGCCATTCAGGCCAAAGAGTTCAATCTTTGTTTCATCAGACCAGACAATTTTGTTTCTCATGGTCTGAAAGTTTTTCAGGTGCCTTTTGGCAAACTCCAGGCAGGCTGTCATGTGCCTTTTACAGAGGAGTGGATTCCTTCTGGCCACTCTACCATACAGGCCTGATTGGTGGAGTGCTGCAGAGATGGTTGTTCTTCTGGAAGGTTCTCCTCTCTCCACAGAGAAAGACTGGAGCTCTGTCACAGTGACCATCGGGTTCTTGGTCACCTCCCTGACTAAGCCCCCCCCCCCAATCACTCAGTTTGGCTGGGCGGCCTGCTCTTCCTAGGAAGAGTCCTGGTGGTTCGAAGCTTCTTCCATTTATGAATGATGAAGGCCACTGTGCTCAATGGGACCTTCAATGCTGCAAAAATGTTTATGTACCTTTCCCCAAATCTGTGCCTCAATACAATCCTGTCTCAGAGGTCTACAGACAATCTCTTGGACTTCATGGCTTTGTTTGTGCTCTGACATGCACTGTTAACTGTGGGACCTTATATAGACAGGTGTGTGCCTTTCCAAATCATGTCCAATTAAATGAATTTACCACAGGTGGACTCCAATCAAATTGTAGAAACATCTCAAGGCTAATCCGTGGATACAGCATGCACCTGAGCTAAATTGTGAGTGTCATGGCAAAGGCTGTGAATACTTATGTACGTGTGATTTATTTATTTTTTATAAATTTACAAAGATTTCAAACAAACTTCTTTTCGTTGTCATTATGGGGTACTGTTTGTACAATTTTGAGTAAAATAATTAATTGAATCAATTTTTGAATAAGGCTGTAACATAAGAAAATGTGGAAAAACTGGAGCGGTGTGAATACTTTCCGGGTGCACTGTATATTATGTATGATAGAGGAGAAGAGGGAACAACTATTGAGTACAGGAGTAGGGATGAGCTCGGTGTTCGAGTCGAACATAGGTTCGACTCGAACATCGGCTGTTCGCGCGTTCGGCGCACAACGAACAATTTGGGCCGTTCGCGCCAAATTCGAGTGACGCGAACGCCCCACAATACACTGCGCCATCGCAGTGTAATCCCGGCGCTGTGATTGGCCAAGCATGCACTGTGACCCTGCATGCTTGGCCAATCACAGCGCCGGCAGCGAGGAGAGCAATGATTGGCCACAGGCAGGATGCCTGTGGCCAATTATAGCTGAGGGGGTTTAGTACACGCCCCACACTATAAAAGGCCTCCAGCGCGGCGGCCTCATGTACTGTGTTCCGAAGCAGGGAAAGTGAAGGATAGGCAGGGACAGTGTCAAATCCATTCTTTGCTAAACCTTGTGTGTAGGGACAGAGAAGGATAGGCAGGGAGAGTGTCAGTGTCATATTCTTTGCTAAACCTTGTGTGTAGGGAGAGAGAAGGATAGGCAGGGAGAGTGTCAGTGTCATATACTTTGATAAACCTTGTGTGCAGGGAGAGAGAAGGATAGGCAGGGGACAGTGTCAGTGTCATATTCTTTGATAAACCTTGTGTGCAGGGAGAGAGAAGGATAGGCAGGGGACAGTGTCAGTGTCATTGTTGCTAAGCCTCCTGCACATTATACACCTGAACTTAGCCCGTATTGCTGCTTTTTCCTGGTGTGTTACACCAACAGGATTTTGCGGCACTTACAGCGGGCGGAGTGTGACTCCTGACCATATTACACCTGAACTTAGCCTGTATTGCTGCTTTTTCCTGGTGTGTTACACCAACAGGATTTTGCGGCACTTACAGCGGGCGGAGTGTGCCTCCTGACCATATTACACCTGAACTTAGCCTGTATTGCTGCTTTTTCCTGGTGTGTTACACCAACAGGATTTTGCGGCACTTACAGCGGGCGGAGTGTGCCTCCTGACCATATTACACCTGAACTTAGCCTGTATTGCTGCTTTTTCCTGGTGTGTTACACCAACAGGATTTTGCGGCACTTACAGCGGGCGGAGTGTGCCTCCTGACCATATTACACCTGAACTTAGCCTGTATTGCTGCTTTTTCCTGGTGTGTTACACCAACAGGATTTTGCGGCACTTACAGTGGGCGGAGTGTGCCTCCTGACCATATTACACCTGAACTTAGCCTGTATTGCTGCTTTTTCCTGGTGTGTTACACCAACAGGATTTTGCGGCACTTACAGCGGGCGGAGTGTGCCTCCTGACCATTGTACACCTGAACTTAGCCTGTATTGCTGCTTTTTCCTGGTGTGTTACACCAACAGGATTTTGCGGCACTTACAGCGGGCGGAGTGTGCCTCCTGACCATATTACACCTAAACTTAGCCTGTATTGCTGCTTTTTCCTGGTGTGTTACACCAACAGGATTTTGCAGCACTTACAGCGGGCGGAGTGTGCCTCCTGACCATATTACACCTGAACTTAGCCTGTATTGCTGGTTTTCCCATTTCCCTGTAGGCCATTAGAATGTCTGGAAGGCAAACAAGGAGAGGCAGACAGTCAGGAGCCAATAAAAGAGGGCAAGCAGGCTCTGTGTCTAGAGACAACAGTGCTGGTCGTGGACGCGGTGCATCGCCATCAGCACGTGGCCATGGGACACGCTTGTCCTTCTTTTCGGCAGCTGGACGTGTTGAGCCGCATCATGCCGAAGACTTGGTAGAGTGGATGACCAAGCCCTCCTCATCCTCCTCATCCTCTCTCACCCAGGCTCAGGGTACTGGCAAAGTAGCTGCCAAAGCGTCCTCTTCCCTTGTATCAATGTCATCATCAGTCACTCCTTCCCTAGACCAACCATGTCCTCCTGAGGAGTCCCCCGAACTGTTTGAGCACAGTGTTGGGTACATGCTCCAGGAGGATGCCAAGCGTTTCGAAGGGTCTGATGATGATACCCAGCTAGAGGAAGGCAGTAGCGTGAGAGCAGAGAGGGGGGATGCTCAAGAAGCACACCAATCTTTGGTGTGGGCCTTTTTTGAGTCGAGTGCATCAGATCGCACAGCTGCTGTTTGCAACATATGTCTCAAGCGTATATCACGTGGCCAAAACATCACCCACTTGGGCACCACATGCTTGACCAGACATATGTTGACCTGCCATGCAGCTTGTTGGCAAGCCTACCTTAAAGACCCACACCAAAGAACAAAGCGGACCTCTTCTTGCACCGCATCAGCTGGGATCTCCAACCCCACTATACCTTCAGTCCTCTCTGAAACCTGCTCTGAGAGGAATGAAGGTGTAGAATTAGGTGTGTCACAGCCAAGTACTTGCGGGCACTCTGCTAGCAGTACACCGACGTCCGATTCTAGCAGGCAAATTTCCCTGCCCCAGCTGCTGGACCGTCAAAAGAAGTTCACTCCCAGCCATCCACATGCCCAGCGGTTGAATGCTAGCTTGGCTAAATTGCTAGCGCTTCAACTGCTGCCTTTTCAGTTGGTAGACTCGGCCCCCTTCCATGAGTTTGTGCAATGTGCGGTTCCTCAGTGGCAGGTTCCCAAACGCCACTTTTTCTCACGGAAGGCGATTCCGGCTCTCTACCGGCATGTGGAAGGCAATGTCTTGGCCTCGCTGGACAGGGCGGTCAGCGGTAAGGTGCATATTACCGCTGACTCATGGTCCAGCAGGCATGGACAGGGACGTTACCTTTCTTTCACAGCCCATTGGGTCACTCTTTTGGCAGCTGGGAAGGATGCAGGACAAGGTGCAGTAGTGTTGGAGGTTGTTCCACCGCCACGCCTCCAAAATGCTACTACTGGTTGTGACACACCTCTGTCCTCCACCCCCTCCTCTTCTTCTTCCTCCGTGGCCTCTTCCTGTGCTTTGTCCTCAGAACCAGCGGTGCTCCGTAGGCGTTCAAGGGGCTACGCAAGTACGCAGGCAAAAAGATGCCATGCCGTGCTTGCGCTGGTGTGTTTGGGGGACAGGAGCCACACTGGGGCAGAGGTTCTGTCTGCTCTGCAGGGGCAGGCCGAGAGGTGGTTGACGCCACGCCAGCTTAAGCCAGGAATGGTAGTTTGCGACAATGGCACCAACCTCCTCTCCGCTCTCCGACAGGGACAACTGACCCATGTGCCCTGTGTGGCTCACGTCCTTAACCTGGTGGTGCAGCGGTTCTTGGGCAGGTACCCGGGCTTACAGGATGTCCTGAGGCAGGCCAGGAAAGTCTGTGTGCATTTCCGCAGATCTTATAATGCCAGTGCTCGCCTGGCTGAGCTGCAAAAGGAGTTGAACCTGCCCAAGAACCGCCTTATATGTGACATGCCCACCAGGTGGAACTCAATGTTGGCCATGCTGCAGCAGCTGCACACGCAGCAGAGTGCCATCAATGAAAACCTGTGCGACTACGGCACCAGGACAGGGTCAGGGGAGCTCAGGTTTTTTTCACCACGCCAGTGGGGCATGATCAGGGATGCATGCACTGTCCTGGCACCATTTGAGGAGGCCACGAGGATGGTGAGCAGTGACAGTGCATGCATCAGTGACACTGTACCTCTTGTCCACCTGTTGGAACATACGCTGCATGGAATAATGGACAGGGCACTTGAGGCAGAACAGAGGCAGGAAGAGGAGGACTTCCTTGCCTCTCAAGGCCCCCTTTACCCAGACAGTGTTCCTTCTATCCCACCCATCGCACAGGAAGAAGAGGAGGAGGATTGTGTCAGCATGGAGGTGGAGCCTGGCACTCAGCATCATCAGCAGCAGTCTTTTAGGGATGATTTACAGTCCCAAGAAACCAGTGGACTTGTACGTGGCTGGGAGGAGGTGGCTGCGGATCATGTCGTCCTTAGTGACCCAGAGGACTCCGGACCGCATGCCTCAGCTAACCTACGCTGCATGGCCTCCCTGATCCTGCAAAGTCTGCGGAAAGATCCTCGTATTCTTCGGATCAAGGAGAGGGACCATTACTGGCTGGCCACTCTCCTTGATCCACGGTACAAGGGTAAGGTTGCGGACCTTATTTTACCGTCGCAGAGGGAGCAGAGGATGAGACAGCTCCGGGAGGCCTTGCAGAAAGGTCTGTGCAACGCGTTCCCAGAGACTGGGAGGTTACAAACTCCTGGTCCTGGACAACGAGTTGCTGAGGCTTCGGTCAGTCAAAGAAGGAGCGGTGGGGAAGGTGGCCGTCTGACCGATGCGTTCAGACATGTCTTTAGTCCGCAGCCCCAAGGTATGATCGGTTCCAGCAACCATCGCCAGCGTCTGATATACATGGTGCAGGAATACCTAGGGGCAAGGTCAGACTTGGACACCTTCCCCACCGAAAATCCTCTGGCTTACTGGGTCTTGAGGATGGATCACTGGCCAGAGCTTGCACAGTATGCAATTGAGCTACTGGCCTGTCCTGCATCCAGCGTTCTTTCAGAACGCACATTTAGTGCTGCTGGAGGATTTGTCACGGATCACAGGGTGCGCCTGTCCACCGACTCTGTTGATCGACTGACCTTCATAAAGATGAACCAGTCTTGGATCACCACCAGCTACCAAACACCTGAAGCTGATATAACAGACTAATTTATTTTCAAATGTCACATCCCTTCAAGACTGATGCTGATGCTGAGAGACTGTCCTGTTATGTTGACTGACTATCCTCCTCCTCCTCAATGATCCGATTGATGATGATAGCTTGGAAGAACATTTTTGTTTCTGGGTGCCGCCACCAGTGGCTAAGGCCCAATTTTTCAGCCCCTGTTTAACAGGGGCGTGTTATTACAATTTTTTATGCAATGCTTTGCAGCAGGGCTCATTCCTGCACTCCAACTAGAGTATCTGGGAGTGGTTGCAGTGTCGTGGCACCAGCACCAGTGGCTAAGGCCCAATTTTTCAGCCCCTGTTTAACAGGGGCGTGTAATTACAATTTTTGATGCAATACTTTGCAACAGGGCTCATTGCTGTGCTCCAAGTACAGTATCTGTGAGGGGTTGCAGTGTTGTGGCACCAGTGCCTAAGGCCCTATTTTTCTGCCCCTGTTTAACAGGGGCATGTAATTACAATTCTTGATCTAATAATTCACAGCAGGGCCCATTCCTGCGCCCACCAAGACTAACTGTGAGGCCTTACAGTGTTGTGTCAACACCACTACCACCACCACCACCACCAAAGGCCCAATTTTTCAGCCCCTGTTCAACAGGGGCATGCAATTACAATTCTTGATCTAATAATTCACAGCAGGGCCCATTCATGCGCCCACCAAGAGTAACTGTGAGGGCTCACAGTGTTGTGGCAACACCAACATGTAAGGGGCAAATTTCAGCTGAGTACGGCAGGCCCCTACTTTCAAACATCCAACTTACAAACGACTCCTCCTTGCAAACGGAAGGATACAACAGGAAGTGAGAGGAAATCTACCCCTAGGAAGGGAAATTCTCTCCTGTAAGAGTTAATATGGGAAAAAAAGTGTCTCCTCTCCACTGATGCTTTATCACCAATTCTTGTTTCAATAAAAACCCCAAATTTTCAAAAAACATTTGTCATTAGGACGGAAAGTGAGGTGAACTGTTCTGAACAGGTGCACACTGCACAGACAGCAAAACAAATGTTACAGGGGTGATAACCCTTCCCTATGTTTTCCAAAAAGCTTAAAAATAGATTTTTTGGCTGGAGCTACACTTAAACAATGTACCTGTTCAAAATTACAAACAGATTCTACATAAGAACAAACCTACAGTCCCTGTCTTGTATGCACCGCCTGTATACGGCTGTTCAGAGTATATAGGGCCTTTTTTATTTTGTGTGCGGGGTTCCCCTTAATATCCATACAAGACCCAAAGGGGCTGGCAATGGGCTGGGGTAGGGGGGGGGGCTGTGATGGGGTAGCTATGCCATTTTTCTTAAAGATTTTCATCCATATTACCGGGACCAGACATTACATTAAAGCCGCAAGCAGTTTTAAATGGCTTTTTTTCCTTTAGAAATGTAATTTTGTGCAGGGACAGTTCTAAACACGGGAAACACGTGGCACTTCACAGGCATACTTTAGACACCCCCCAGGTACGATATTTAAAGGAATATTTGACTTTTTTTTTTTAACTTTATGCATCATTAAAATGACTGCTCCCGAAAAACGGCCGTTTTTAAAACTTTTTTTTGGATTGATACATGTCCCCTGGTGCAGGACCCGGGTTCCCAAACCCTTTTTAGGACAATAACATGCATATTAGTCGTTATAAATAGCACTTTAGATTTTGAACGTTCGCATCCATTGTATTTAATAGGGTTCTAAAGTTCGTGCGAACTTTCGGTCCGTTCACAGGTTCTGGTGCGAACCGAACCCGGGGGTGTTCGGCTCATCACTATACAGGAGGACTGAGACAAATATATGGGCAGAATTACAGCTGAGAATTGAGACAGGGTATTAATGAACGCAGAGGGCTTCATAATCACCAAAAATATGTACACAAAGGTGTAAGAGGTTTCTAAGAAGCTTATAGAAATGGTTAATATTCTAATTTGTACATAATGCTCCCCGGCTGCATTGCTCCCCAAATCATCACTGACTGTGGAAACTTCACACTGGACCTCATGCAACTTGGATTCTGTGCCTCTCCACTCTTCCTCCAGACTCTGGAACCTTGATTTCCAAATGATATGCAAAATTTTTCACAGTCCGTGATGATTTGGGGAGCCATGTCATCTGTTGGTGTTGGTCCACTGTGTTTTATCAAGTCCAAAGTCACCGCAGCCCTTTTACCAGGAAATTCTAGAACACCTCATGCTTCCCTCTGCTGACCAGCTTTATGGAGATGCTGATTTCATTTTCCAGCAGGTCTTGGCACCTCCCACACTGCCAAAAGTACCAATACCTGGTTTAATGATCACGGTATCACTGTGCTTGATTGGCCAGCTAGCTTGCCTGACCTAAACCCCATAGAGGGGTATTGTCAAGAGGAAGATGAGAGACACCAGACCCAACAATGCAGATGAGCTGAAAGCCGCTATCAAAGAAACCTGGGCTTCCATAACACCTCAGCAGTGCCACAGGCAGATCACCACCATGCCACGCTGCATTGATGCAGTAATTCATGCAAAAGGAGCCCCGAACAAGTATTGAGTGCATACTATACTGTACATGGACATACTTTTCAGTAAGCCAGCATTTATGGATTATCCTATATCCTTTTTTTTTTTATTGGTCTAATGTAATATTCAAATTTTCGGAGATACTGAATTCTGGGTTTACATTAGCTGTAAGCCATAATCATCAAAATTAAAAAAAAGAAATGATTGAAATATATCACCGTGTGTAACGCATCTATATAAAATACATGAATTTCACTTTTTGAATTGAATTACTGAAATAAATAAACTTTTTTTATGATATTCTAATTTATGAGATGCATCTGTAGTTGGCCTTAAGCTATACTTTAAGGGGGATGAACAATAACCCCCCATGCATCTAAATCCTAAAACATACTTTTATATATTGCACCTTAACATATCTTAGCTGTGATGGATTTTGCAGGCTTTTGTCCCTTTATTTTCACCCAGTAATCCTGAGAATAACACACTTCCGGTTACTTTGGGGGATATTTACTAAAAATGGAGAGTGCAAAATATGGTGCAGCTGTGCATGGTAGCCAATCAGCTTCTAACTTCAGCTTGTTCAATTAAGCTTTGACAATAAAACCTGGGAGCTGATTGGTTTATATGCAGAGCTGCACCAGATTTTGCACTGTCCAGTTTTAGTACATCTCCCCCTTTGTGTCTACCATAATTTCTCTACTGCATCCATAGAAGAAGCAATGGTTGTCACATAGACTAGACTTCAAACATGTTTGCCATTGTTCACAGCCAATACATGACAACTGATGGGATTAGTAGTTTACACTAGAACAGGGGTCAGCAACCTATCGTTCGTGGTCCACCTGTTGACCATGGGCAGGTGACAGGTAGACCGTGAACAGGTTCCTGCTCTGCCGACCCCCGCCTTCTAGCTGCCGGTCCTCCTCTCTCCACCCAGCCGCGCTTTCTTTGTCCCAGTCTCTCTCTCCCTCCCTCCCGCCGCCTCTGCCGCCGTCGTCATCATCAGTGAACAGCGGAGAATGGGAGGCAGCATAGCTCAGGACGGAGGACAGTAGGAGGAGCTGGCCAAATTAACTTTTGATGTTAAACCGCAGTTGATTGGTTGCTAGGACACAGGGCAGTCCTAAGCAACAAATCACCAGCTTGCTAATATGAAAAGTACCGCTTCAGCCCACTGTCCAGAACTATACTGCCTCTCCCTCCCCGCTGTGTACACAGGTAGGACACTGATATGGGAGTGGTGGGGGAGGGGGGGTTTGAGCAAGCAAGAGGTCACTGCTATAAGGTGAAGGGGGGGGCAGAGGACACGACTGTGTGTGTGTGTGGGGGGCGGGGAATGATGTGAAGGGGGCAGAGAACACTGTTATGGGCAGGGCTACCCCCATGGCAGTGTTCTTTACCACCCTTCACATCACCCCTCAACCCCTGTACCCTGCATTCTGAGCATAACGTACTCCTGATCCCTGCATTCTGAGCCTAATGCACTCCTGATCCCTGCATTCGAAGCGCAGCACACTCCTAAACCCTGAATTCTGAGCACAACGCACTCCTTAACGCTGCATTCTGAGCATAATGCACTCCTCAACCCTGCATTCTGAGTGTAACGCACTCCTGATCCCTGCATTTTGAGCGTAATGCACTCCTTAACCCTGCATTCTGAGCGTAATGCACTCCTTAACCCTGCATTCTAAATGTAATGCACTCCTTAACCTTGCCTTCTGAGCATAATTCACTCCTTAACCCTGCATTCTGAGCGTAATGCACTCCTTAACCCTGCATTCTAAGCGTAATGCACTCCTTAACCCTGCATTCTGAGCGCAACGCAATCTTGATACCTGCATTCTGGGCGTAATGCACTTCTGATCCCTGCATTCCGAGCATAATGCACTCCTTAAACCTGCATTCTGAGAGCAACACACTCCTGATCCCTGCATTCCGAGCGCAACACACTCCTGATCCCTGCATTTTGAGTGTAATGCACTAGTGAATCCTGCTTTCTCTGCATAACGCACTCTTAAAGTGGTTGTAAACCCTCATGGAGAACTTACACCTACAGGTAAGCCTAGATTAAGGCTTACCTGTAGGTGCTTGCAATATCTCTGAGACCTACACGGCCTCTGAGATATTTGCAATTGAAAGGGCACGCTGTGCCGTTTTAAGCCGGGGTCATGGCGTTAAAGGCGGCTCCCGCGCGCATTCGTGGGAGTGATGTCACGCGACTCCGGCCAGTAGCCCATTATGCTTTACCTTTGCAGGGAGACATAGAGGAAGTAAACCCATCAGGGTTTACTTCCTCTTTAAAGCCTGCACTCTCTTGTAATACTTATTTTTTATGTTACTGTCTTTTTTTTTTTTTTCTGCCTATAGGCTCCTGAGACATAAATCCAGCTTTGGAGGAAAATCGCATCAGACTGCACAAAAAGTAGTGCATGCACTACTTTCAAAAATGCACTGTGCCAAATTGCATGAAACTGCAGTACAATGTGACCTTGTGTCCACTTACACACTGCGTTTGTGATCTACGTTTGGTGTTAACAATGTATTATCACCCACAGTAGATCACAAAGGCAGTGTATTTTGAACACGGTGGAGGAAACACACATGGCACATGCCTTCCTGGCACTGTGTTCTGGTGTGAACTGGCCATAACAACAGGACACTGTGCCCAATGATCTTTGACTTTACCAGTGTTGTTCAAGTAGATCTTCATTTCCCGAAGGTTGCCTACTCCTGCACTAGAAAGATAAGATTGCTTTATGCTTCCAGAACAGCTCACAGGAACTAACAAGGACACTTTTATTTCTGCCAAGATTAACAGGTATTTTCTGTATTTGATGAAAATGTTCTTACCCTACAAAAAAAAAAAACAACAACCATTATATCTAAAGACTAGCAAGCTGCAATGTATTAAATGTCTGTTTTTGGGTTTAGATGTGCTTCAAAGTGGTTGTAAACCTGGAAAAAAAAAAAAAACACCTGCAAGACAAAGCCATAATGAGCTAGTATGACTAGCATACTAGCTCATTATGCATTACTTACCTTAGATCGAAGCCCCCAAAGCCGTCCTTGTCTCCCCCTCTGGCCACAGACATCTCTCCGCAGATGCTTCCGAGTATCGCCGCTCCGGTGATTGGCGGGAGCGGCGAAGACGTCACTCCGCGCATGTGTGCGGGAGCCGTCAAATCCGGGAACGCCGGATTTGTGAATGGGATTTACAGTACGCCTGCACTGTTTTCTGCGGCGCGCATGCGCCGTAGACAATGTGCAATCCCATTTACAAATATCTCCTAAACCGTGCAGGTTTAGGAGATATTGAAAACACCTACAGATAAGCCTTAATCTAGGCTTACCTGTAGGTGAAACTTGCAAAGGAGGGTTTACAACCACTTTAAGGACCTCTCACATATGTAAGTTATAAAAAACGTGATACAATAGTACATCCCTACCTTTCAGAGTTGTTTGATTATTTACTTGTATTCTCCCCTTGTCATAGCTAAAGCATCAGGCTCAATCATGTATCCTGTCTGAGCTCATTTCTAATAACAGGCACCCAAAAATGCCAGAAAACAAAGATGATGTCAGAATAACATGTAATAAATCATAGTGATTTGCTGGAAGTTTTGCCCTCCTTCAGCGCCCTGGAGAATGTGTGTTATCAGCCCTGATGCAGGAGATAGGCTTTATGGGGCTTTTACAGTTGACACTGAGCTGACAATTCTACTCAAGCATGAAGAGATTATAACAAAACATCCCTGAGAGCTAAGGCTGGGTTGAGAAATACTAAATGAGATATGGCAATATTGAAAATCTACTTTAGAATGGTTTAAATGCACACAATAATGGTTTGAGGTAAAAAAAAAAAATTAAATTTGTTGTCCCCTCAAAATAACTCAACACACAGCCATTAATGTCTAAACCGTTGGCAACAAAGATGAGTACACCCCTAAGAAGAAAAGGCCAAATTGGGCCCAATTAGCCATTTTCCCTCCCTGTCATGTGACTCGTTAGTGTTACAAGGTCTTAGGTGTGAAGGGGGAGCAGGTGTGTTAAATTTGGTGTTATCGCTCTCACTCTCTCATACTGGTCACTAGAAGTTCAACATGGCACCTCATGGCAAAGAACCCTTTGAGGATCTGAAAAATAGGATTTTTATAACAGCTTACCTGTAAAATCCTTTTCTTGGAGTACATCACGGGACACAGAGCGACATAGTCATTACTAATGGGTTATATAGATACCTTCAGGTGCTGGCACTGGCAACTTCCAAAACCGGAAGTACCCTCCCCTATATAAGCCCCTCCCATCCGGGAGCACCTCAGTTTTGTAGCAAAGCAATAAGTGTCCCCAAAGAGGGGTGGGAGCTCTGTGTCCCGTGATGTACTCCAAGAAAAGGATTTTACAGGTAAGCTGTTATAAAAATCCTATTTTCTTTCTCGTAAATCACGGGACACAGAGCGACATAGTCATTACTAATGGGATGTCCTAAAGCAATGCCCAATGAGGGGGGGGGATACACCATACATAAGCTGAGCGCTATCAGACATGAGGATCTTTTGCGGCCTGCAACACACTGCGCCCAAAGGCGACATCCTCCTGACTTCTAACGTCCACCTGGTAGAACCTAGTAAAACGTGTGTACTGAAGACCACGTTGCGGCCTTACAGATTTGAGCCAGGGAGGCCTGGTGATGCACTGCCCATGAAGTTCCAACTGCTCTCGTGGAGTGCGCCCTAACTTTGAACGGAGGCGGTCTCCTTCTCAAGCCATAGGCTTGCATTATGACCTGTCGAATCCACTTGGCTAAAGTAGATTTTGACGCTGCCTGACCCTTTCTGGGGCCTTCCGGCAGAATAAACAAAGTACCCGTTCTGCGAATCTGAGCAGTGGCTTTTAGATAAGCTTTAACTGCTCTTACTACATCCAAAGAATGCAATAACTTTTCCTCTACCGAACTAGGTTTGGGGAAAAAAGAAGGAAGAACCACATCTTGGTTCAAATGAAACCTTGATACCACCTTAGGAAGAAAGGCTGGATGAGGACGTAACACTACTCTGTCCTTATGGATAACCAGATATGGCTCTTTACAGGACATAGCTGCTAATTCCGACACTCTTTTAGCCGAACAAATGGCTACTAGAAAGATCAATTTCCTGGTGAGAAGAACCAAGGAAATATGCTGTAATGGTTCAAATGGTTGTTTCTGTAGAACCGACAGAACCAGGTTTAGATCCCAAGGACATATCGGAATATTAACCGGAGGACTAATACGCATCACTCCTTGTATAAAGGCTTTGCTAGTGAATGCGAAGCCAAGGGCCTTTGAAAAAATATTGAAAAGGCCGAAATCTGACCCTTGATAGTACTCAAGGCAAGCTTCCTATCTACAGCCCACTGTAAGAAGTCCAGAATCCTACCTATTATGTACTTACGTGGATGCCATTTCCTGGCCTCACACCACGCGATGTACGCCTTCCAGATTCTATAGTAGATCTGCCTGGATACCGGCTTCCTGGCATTGATCATGGCAGATACCACAGGATTAGAGAGCCCTCTCTTTTTTAGAATGTGGGCTTCAATAGCCAGGCCGTCAAACCTAGGGCTGGTAAGGAAGGGTGGTATATCGGTCCTTGCGAAAGCAGGTCCGGACGACGTGGGAGAGTCCAAGGACTCCCCACTGACATTTTACAATCTCCGCGTACCACGCTCTTCGGGGCCACGCTGGAGCCACCAGAATCACTGGTTTCTTTTCTACCCTGATTCTGCGGCGTAATCGAGGTAACAATTGTGGCGGTGGGAATGCATATATCAGCTTGAACCGATCCCAAGGGAACACTAGGGCATCCGAGCCGTAAGCTAGGGGATCCCTTGTCCGAGAGACAAACCTGTCCACCTTTGCGTTGAATCTGGATGCTAGAAGATCTACATCCGGTGTTCCCCACCGCTGACATATTGTCCAGAAAACCTCGGGGTGAAGGGACCCTTCCCCTGGGCACAATTGCTGGCGACTTAGAAAGTCCGCCTTCCAATTCTCCACTCCTGGAATGAATACCGCAGATATGGCTGGGACATATCTTTCTGCCCATTTCAGGATGTAATTTACTTCCCTCTGGGCTGCACGACTCCTGGTGCCACCCTGATGATTGATATATGCCACTGCTGTGGCATTGTCTGATTGAATTCTGACAGGGGACCCTTGGAGTTTGGATGTCCATGCTACTAGGGCATACCGGGCTGCTCGTATCTCTAAGAGATTGATGGGCAGGGCCTTTTCTGCATCCGACCATCTGCCCTGGAGAGACCATTGCTCCAGTACTGCTCCCCAGCCTATAAGGCTGGCATCTGTAGTGACCACCTTCCAAGAAATCGGACTGAAGGATTTCCCTTTTTCCAGATTCTGGAGAACCAACCACCAACGGAGGCTCTCGCGAACGGAAGGGGACAAGGACATTGTAAGTCTAGGGCCTGAACTTTTTTGTTCCAGGCTGACAGTATGGCCCTTTGCAAATTCCTTGAATGGAATTGACCGTAGGGTACTGCTTCGAATGATGCCACCATTTTTCCCAGCAGCCTCATGCACAGGCGTATGGACGGCTGTCTTTTTTGTACCCACTAAGTGGATCAAATCTTTCAAAGACAACACCTTTCCTCGAGGCAAGAATATTTTTCTCTGGCCTGAATCCAACCTTAGCACCAAGTATTCCAGACTTTTGACTGGTTTTTAGGGCTGACTTGTCTCGGTTGATAATCCAACCGTGAGATTCCAGATACTTGATTGTCTTGTGAACGACCACGTCTAGTTTTTTCACTGAGTGGTCTATCAGCAACAAGTCATCTAGATATGCCATTATCATTACACCTTGTGTTCTTAGATTGGCCAATAAAGGGCCAGAATTTTTGTAAACACTCGTGGTGCTGTGGCCAGACCGAAGGGTAAGGCTCTGAACTGAAAATGGCGCCCTTCTACTGCAAAGTGTAGAAATTTTTGGTGGACTGGAAAGATGGGAATGTGCAAATAAGCATCTTTGATGTCGATCGCGGCTAACCAATCCTCCCCTTGTAGGGCAGTGGCCACCGATCGGATCGACTCCATCGGAAAGTCCTGATATACAGGAATTTGTTTAGCCCTTTTAGAACTAATATGGGCCTCCTGTCCCCGTTTGCTTCGGGACTGTAAAGAGGTTTGAGTAAAACCCGAACCCCCATTCTTCCAGGGGAACCTCCATAATTACTCCTTGGAGCAATAGTTGTTCTAGTGCCAACAGGAGGGACTCTCTCTTCCGGGGATCCCTTGGCACGTTTGACCTCAAAAATGGGAAGGAGGAGAGTCTTTTAACTCCAATCTGTATCCCAAACATACTGCGGAGAGCACCTATCTGTTTTGATCGTGTCCCGCCAGGTCTCTTGCGAACAACTGGAGTCCTCCCCCCACCCGACTGAGTGGGGGCAACCCTTCAATGAATTTAACTTTGGGGGAGGTTTTGTACCTCCCCTGACCCAGGGTTTCTCATTACCCTGTGATTGTCCCTGTTTTTTACCCCCGGGAATTGACCGAGGAGGCCGTCGGAACTGTTACACAGCCGATGCCCCAGGGACTGGAGAAGCAGGCCTCTTAAAGAGGGACCTCTAACTCTGTTTTTAACCGGCAAGAGTGTATTTTTACCGCTGGAAATTTTCTGGATATATTTGTCCAGGTCTTCCCTGAATAAGCGTTCACCATGAAATGGGACGCTAACCAGCCATTCTTTACAGGGAGCTTCAGCAGACCAGTTTTTGAGCCATAGAAGCCTACGCATATGTACTACAGACAGCGTAAGGCGGGAGGCCTGATGGATTGAATCCTTTATGGCGTCAACCGCAAAGCCTAAGGCTCTAGGTAGATCAGCTAGGGCAAGGGCCTGCTGATCTGTCAAGTCCCTCAAGACCTGTTTCAACTGATCCTTCACTGCTTAGCAGACCCCACTGCTGGTTGTGTCACCAAGCTTGCTGTAGAAAAAAGCAGATTTTCATAAGGACTCCAATCTTTTATCTATTGGGTTCTTGAACATTTGGACATTATCCACTGGACATGTCAGTGATTTATACACACAAGAGATGGCTGCGTCCACTGTAGGGACCTTCCATTTTTTGATGAACTTATCCTCAATGGGATAGACCACCGGAAATCTCTTGGGGGGAATAAATATTTTCTCAGGATGTTCCCAATCCTGGTAAATGAGCCCTTTCAGTAAAGGGTGAAGTGGAAAAGAACAGACAGTCTGGGGGCTTCTAGCGACCCCAACGAGGATACAGTAGTGGTTGATGGTTCCGCAAGGTGCATTTTTAAATGCTGATCGGACCATGTTAGTCAGAGACTGAACCCATAATCTTTCAGCTTGAGATGCTGAGAAAAGGTTCCTCCACTGTTGATTCCTCTATAACAGAATCAACCTCATCCTGATCCCCTTCAGGCAGGTCGATCCCTGTATGGGACTGTTGCTCTGCTAACAGGCACTCTGAAGGAGGAGACGGAGATCGGGCGTGCTTTCCCTGACAGGGAGGCAGCGATCAATGTTGACAATCTCTCTCTAATCCTCCCAGAGCTGAGGAAAAAACCTCCTCTATTACATACACAGGAGCAGGTGAACTGAGGACAGCCACAGTACCAAGTACCCCTGCGGGGTCTCTATGGTCACTTACCTCTGAACTTCAGGGGAGACTGGTGCAGCAGAAGCATGCCCAAGATCCTCAGAGCCCGATGAGACCCCCTTCGCTTCCTGGAAGGTTCAGTTCCGGAGCTTCTGGACGGCATATTCCTAAGCCTAAAGCTGAGGTATTCCAGCCGTAATACACCACTTTTACTGAGAATAGTCTAGCACAATTGCTGCTATATAACAGTTGGTGTCTACTAAAGTGCCTTTCTAGGGGATGCCTGCATCAACCGCCTCTGTGTGCCTTTATACTGTTGCTAGCTCTGTCTGTGCACTTCAATAGCCAGCTATGATTGTGCTTTAAAACACGCTGGACGCCCGCACATGCGCAGTAGCGCCGCGGCGCACACCGAGCGTCATCCACCCGCTCCGCCCCTTTTTCCAGATTGCCTCTATATAGAGGCGCGTGCACGCGCACGCGCGCGCGGGCACGTGCGCCTTCGGCGCCTTTTTTGAAAAAAATAAGGAGCTAGATGGGAGCCAGGGTCCCTGCCGCAGGGCCCGGGGATGGATGAGCGCAGCAACAGGGCAGAGGAGACAGCTTCCCAGCAGAGAACTTACCAACTGCCTGGATTTGATTTTGGAAGAAAAAAATCCACATTACAAGAAAAAAAAACATAGCGGCCTCTAGTGTCTAACACAGGTACCGCGGTCTTACATTTTTTTTTTTTTTTTTTTTTTTCTTGCCTACTATTAAAAGTTTTACATTTTCTCAGTAGTAACAGGCATACACAGAATATTAGCGGGAATACCTTAGGTAACAGGCAGAAAGACAAAATAGGCTTGGGGGTCCCTCAATAGAACCAAGTTCCTGAGGGCCCCCACTTACCTTTTCCTCGCCGCAGGACTCTGTTTGGTCCACAGAAGCCCAAACTTCACCTATCACGGCAGGCATTGTAATTAAACCTTCAGGGACCGGGTTCCCAAGGATTCCACTCCCCTGGACCTGTATAGCACCCTGCACAGAAAACATCTTGGTCGTGGGTATGACCAGAGCTCTGGATCCCAGGGTCCAGCCCTCCTAAGAGAGGCATTACAGGCAAAACCTTGCTCTTCTCTTGCAAGGCCCGGGTACCGACCGTTTAGCTATGAAGCTTTTTTGGTCGGATCCGGAATAGCTTACTGAGGCCCAAAAGAACCTGTACGCAAGCTCAGTGAAAAACACATGTTACTTCTTGGCCAACACCTTAGACACTGGCAAAAAACTGAGGTGCTCCCGGATGGGAGGGGCTTATATAGGGGAGGGTACTTCCGGTTTTGGAAGTTGCCAGTGCCAGCACCTGAAGGTATCTATATAACCCATTAGTAATGACTATGTCGCTCTGTGTCCCGTGATGTACGAGAAAGAAAAAAGAACTGTTGCTCTACATAAAGATGGCCTAGGCTATAAGAAGATTGCCAAGACCCTGAAACTGAGCTTCAGCATGGTGGCCAAGACCATACAGTGGTTTAACAGGACAGGTTCCACTCAGAACAGGCCCCGCCATGGTTTACCAAAGAAGTTGAGTGCACGTGCTCAGCGTCATATCCAGAGGTTGTCTTTGGGAAATAGATGTATGAGTGCTGCCAGCTTTGCTGCATAGGTTGAAGGAGTGGGGGGGTCAGCCTGTCAGTGCTCAGACCATACGCCGCACACTGCATCAAATTGGTCTGCATGGCTGTCGTCCCAAAAGGAAGCCTCTTCTAAAGATGATGCACAAGAAAGCCCACAAACAGTTTGCTGAAGACAAGCAAACTAAGGACATGGATTACTGGAACCATGGCCTGTGGTCTGATGAGACCAAGATAAACCTATTTGGTTCAGATGGTGTCAAGCGTGTGTGGCGGGAACCAGGTGAGGAGTACAAAGACAAGTGTGCCTACAGTCAAGCATGGTGGTGGGAGTGTCATGGTCTGAGGCTTCATGATTGCTGCCGCCACGAATGTTCATTGAGGGAACCATGAATGCCAACATGTTCTGTGACATACTGAAGCAGAGCATGATCCCCTTCCTTCGGAGACTGGACCGCAGGGCAGTATTCCAACATGATAATGACCCCAAATACACCTCCAATACGACCACTGCCCTGCTAAAGAAGCTGAGGGTAAAGGGGATGGACTGGCCAAGCATGTCTCCAGACCTAAATCCTATTGAGCATCTTTGGGGCATCCTCAAACGGATGGTGGAGGAGCGCAAGATCTCTAACATCCACCAGCTCTGTGATGTCGTCATGGAGGAGTGGAAGAGGACTTCAGTGGCAACCTGTGAAGCTCTGGTAAACTCCACGCCCAAGAGGGTTAAGGCAGTGCTGGAAAATAATGGTGGCCACACAAAATATTGACACTTTGGGCCCAATTTGGACATTTTTCACTTAGGGGGTGTACTTACTTTTGTTGCCAGTGGTTTAGACATTAATGGCTGTGTGTTGCGTTATTTTGAGGGGACAGCAAATTTACACTGTTATACAAGCTGTACATTTACTACTTTACATTGTAGCAAAGTGTAATTTCTTCAGTGTTGTCACATGAAAAGATATAATAGAATATTTACAAAAATGTGAGGGGTGTACTCACTTTTGTGAGATACTGTGTGTGTATATAGATATATATAATTTATTTTTAATAAGCACATGACATTAGGTAACAGACATTACAGCATTATAGGTTTCCTAAAAACAGAGAACAGCAGTCTTTACCTTTGAATTTGTTCTCTGAAATCCCATATGGTCCCTCTGAACAGAGTGGTAGCTGAAGGGTGGGTGAGGTTGGATGTCGCTATTTTAACCTATTTGTTTTGTGTTTACAAAGCTATATATTTTTTTCAAATAAAGGCATTATTCAACAGAGCAGCTATGAATAAAAAGGTAAACATGATAAGCAGCCTGAAGCTCTATATTCTTAACTGGCCCTTAAGAAAATAAGTACACAAACTCTAAACTTTCCCTTTCATACATTTTTAAATTGACTGAAAACGTTTTCATTGGTAGAACGAAGTGAAATGTTTACGTCCCCTATCCTCCATCTTTGTTATATTTTTGTGCATGACACAGGTACAGATGTGTACTATAGTCCTGGAAAGAGAGAGGCTGTTCAGCTTCCACAGGCTAATTTGTTAGGGATCATTTATGTTATGTCATGCTCTGCAATAAAAAAATAAATGTTAAAAACCTGTCCACTACGGTATGTTGGCAACCCATACAAAATTAATAGGCTCCTTTAACCTCCCTGGCGGTATGATTCTGTCAGATTTTAGGTGCTGAAAGCGGTACAATTATTTTGCATGGAAATTTGGCGTTTTATATTGTAGGCCTGCAATTCTTAGGAATAACTCACTTAAATCTGTCCAAACCAGAGTCTAGTAAACATCCCGGGTATGATAAAGTTTGAAACACAAAATCATAAATTATAATATAGAAAATAACAATAAATAATTATAACAAATAATAATTATAATAAAAATTATTCAATAATGTAATCAAATCAAAACACTGAAATTTGCTCAGTTGCAGAATTGTCGCTGTCATTAGATTTAGTGTTTGATGACAAATTTCCCCACAAATTGCTATCGCTCAATTCTGCGAGTGATTCTAATTTATTATCGCTATTCTCTAGCTGGTCTAAAACCACTTTTGACATAAAGGGACACTTTTTGGTTGCTATGGACAATCTCCAGTTTCCAGGCAGAAAGAACAGTTTTTATAATATAAGAGTGCATGCAGGGCACTGGACAGACTTCTAGGGACAAAGGGGATGTGTAATTTTTTGATACAGTACTGTAATCTGTAAGATTACAGTATACTGTATGTGTAGCGGGGTGTTCAATTTAGGGGAAGTGTCTGAGTGGTAATTAGGCTCAGACACACTGATTGTGAGGTTAATGGACCATTTCTGTTCATGGGAGATAGTGTTGGTGTGCAGTTCCCTGTGGCCTACAGGTGGCGCTGTTGCCGTGGGCCAGGGTTGAACCACTGATACAAGGCTGTGCCTTTTTTGTCCCCTCTCGTCACTAGTGCGGCAGGGCGGGGAACCTGCTGTGCCTGTCGGGAGAGGGTATAAAAAGGGGCGGCCATCTTCCGGTAGGGGTCCGCGCCCAGGCACCTTCAGCCTGGGTGAGTGTGCGTGTTATCTCCGGGTGCCCTAGGCCCGGAGGCCTAGTTCATGTTCCATCTCAGACACCTTCAGTCTGGGGTGAGGTACTATTTTGAAGGCCCAGGGCCCAGCAACCTTCGGTTGGGGTCCGCTAGGGATCGAGAGCTCCCAGGGTGCCGCCTTGTGAGGGGACCCGTATCTGAGATGAGGAGGCCAGGGAGGTAACCCTTTCCGAAGACCCAGCGCAGAGTCGTGGTGACGGTGAGGGCCTCTGGTAACTCTCCGGAGGGATGGTTTTCTCCTTGACATGGGCCAATACTTTAAGAAGGAAGTTCACCAGGTCAGTGGCAGTGACCCTACTCGCTTCAAGTCAGTGGCAGTGACTTCATAGGGCAAGGCCCTATTCACCAGGTCAGTGGCAGTGACCAGTTCACCAAGTCAGTGGTAGTGACTTCATAGGGCAAGGCCCTATTCACCAGGTCAGTGGCAGTGACCAGTTCACCAAGTCAGTGGCAGTGACTTTTATTCACCGGGTCTGTGGCAGAGACCAACCTCATGGTCTGTGGCAGAGATCGTGCACCAAAGCTGTTTGTGAAACCTAAACAGTCTGAAGAAACCATTTGAGTTTGTGCCTGGACCTCCTCCCACCTAAGCTGTCCTGTGTCTTGTTCCAACCTGTCTGCTGTTAAAGAGACGATTTATTATCCATGAGAAATAAATATAGAAGTTGGACTTTAAGTGTGGACAGTTACATTACTGGGGAAAAACAAAGACTTACATCTATTCAAGGTAGAGGTGAGAATCATCCTCGGGAGGATTCAACTCCAGCCGCAGGCAGGCCCGAAAACTAACACTGCTCAACCTCCTCACACAGGAGGGTACGGGCTTGTGGTGCAGTGTGCCTCTCCCTTCCTGTGAGGAGCCAGAAATTAAAGGCAGGTAAGGGGAGAGGTGGGTGCGCTACATATGTATTGTGTGTTTTTCACTTTTTAAATCTGGCACCGAACGCCGTCCCTGTGCGTCGCAACGTCGCAGGGAACGGAGCTCGGCACTCGGCAGTGTGAATTGAGCGAGACACGGCTCGCACACACTGCGGGGAGACATCGCAGGATCCAGGGAACAAGGTAAGCAACTCTCCCTGGCTCGGGGGTTACCGCTTTTGGTAGTAAAAACTCACCCGAGCCTCCGCCAGGGAGGTTAAGCAACATCCGTAAATGCATGTGCATAAACCCAATACGTCAAAGTGGACAAGTGTGAAAGGGCCTTGGTGTTCCAGCAAAGTGAACAGCTTAGCACAGGTGGCAAACACAAGGCCCGCAGACCGAATCTGGCCCACCAGGCCTTGCCATGTGGCCCGCGCAACGGCCGGCAGCCACCACCTCTTTTGTCTCCCAGGCAACAAGAGTAAACATCCTCCATCACGCGAGCGGCGCTGGCTTTGTGTGAGCGCGTGCGCAGCCAGCAGATCTCCAAGGGTACATCTCCCGCTCATTCTCCTCGGTACCTCTAGCAGCACAGCTGTTTCCGAGCTGAGCGCATGCGCGGTTGGCCCGTCAGTGTCGGAGGTTTTTTTTATCCAGCGGGTTACCGCCTGAGAGCAGGCTATTTGAGGACTTGCTGCAGTGTTGGGGTGCTGAACACAGAGATCCTCATACACAGCGAGGTACCAGAGCTGGGCCAGGTAGGAAAGAGCACAGATGTGAGAGCTTTTTTTGGGGGGGGGGGGCTGTGGAGGCAGAGGTGGAAGGATGGAAGGATGGCAGGAGAGTGGAGGGTGCAGAGGTCAGATGTTGAACATGGTGCATAGCATACTCCTGTACTCTGCACTCCGTATGCAGCAAACTCCTGAACCCTGCACTCCTAAACCCTACACTCCTAAACCCTGCACTCCTAAACCCTGCACTCCTAAACCCTGAACCCTGCACTCCTAAACCCTGCACTCCTAAACCCTGAATCCTGCACTCCTAAACCATGAACCCTGCACTTCTAAACCATGCACCCTGCACTCCTAAACCATGCACCTACTGAACCCTGCACCCCTGAACCCTGCACCCCTGAACCCTGTCTGCACTCCTGAACCCCGTCTGCACTCCTGAACCCTGTCTGCACTCCTGAACCATGTCTCCACTCCTGAACCATGTCTCCACTCCTGAACCATGTCTCCACTCCTGCACCCTGTCTCCACTCCTGAACCCTGTCTGCACTCCTGAACCCTGTCTGCACTCCTGAACCCTGTCTGCACTCCTGAACCCTGTCTGCACTCCTGAACCCTGTCTGCACTCCTGAACCCTGCACTCCGTAAAACCAGAAATAAACAAATGCAGTGACAATTATTTATGATAATAAATAGTGGACACTTATAGTCCTACAGATACAACCGGCCCTTTGAGGGCAATCATACTGCTGAGGAGGCCCCCAATGAATTTGAGTTTGACACCCTGGCTTAGAAGAATACAGAAATAAAGCAGGGATTTCTCACTTCCAAAATACACTGACACATTCATCACTGTTGGAACCAAGAACATGATTTACCTTCCCTAGACACCCACTTTATAGTAAAATGTAAATGAATACATTATTTAATTTTTAACTCCTTATTTCTGAATGAGGATGCCCTTCAGCTGCTTTACCTCCGTATCAATAAATTTTTTGAGGGTAATCTCTGCCTATATATTTCTCCATCAAATGTTGGGTTTGAATTGTCAAAATTGTGTTGATTTATTTTTTCCTGGTTAATTTATTTTCATCCTTCTCAATTTTCATTTTATATATTTGTCCAAATATTTTTTTAAATATCCTCTGATTGTCACATTTTTAGTAGCCATACTGTCATTAGGTCTTAAAGGGGTTGTAAAAGTTTGTTTTTTATTTTCTAAATAGGTTCCTTTAAGCTAGTGTATTGTTGGTTCACTTACCTTTTCCTTAGATTTCCCTTCTAAATGTTTTTTTTCTTTGTTTTCTTTGTCTGATTTTCTCACTTCCTGTTCCTCCTCAGTAAGCTGTTCAGTAAGCTGTTCTGGCTGACTCAACACCACTCAGATGATGGTGTGAAGTTTACTGAGGAGAAACAGGAAGTGAGAAATTCAGACAAAGAAAAAAAACATTTAGAAGGTAAATCAAAGGAAAAGGTAAGTGAACCAACAATGCACTAGCTTAAAGGAACCTATTTAGAAAATAAAAAATGAACCTTTACAACCCCTTTAAGCTACAAGCAGGAATATACACCTATACATTACCATATGGCCATTTTTATGGATCTATTTTATCTACATTTTATTGTGATGCCGTATATCCAGATACCTTCTCTGGATTTTGGATTTGTGATAATTATTTTTTCATCAGCAATCACACCATGCACATTTCATTGATGCATGCTATGACACTCACACCTCCCCATGTTGATCTTGCTGGGTTGCAGATAGTTTTTGCTGATGCACTGTGTTCCTATCAGTATATACATTATATATATATAGTTCCTGCATGTATTCATGATTATTTTGTTTGTTCATATATTCTTATATGATGCATTAATCATTTTAGATGTATTATATGAGTCTTTTGGTTTGACATACTGTGCACTGTCTGGCCCTTTTCCTCTTTCTCGCTCGTCATTTGTTATAGATGGCTGACATGGCAACATGTTCCGCCCTTTGTTTACATCCTTTAGCCTATGACTCGTTTGGATGATGACGTCAGCACGTTTGCGGAGCTATACGCTAGCCTCATCGCGGGTCACGTGATGTCGGCCTGCAGTGGAGGTTTGGAACGCACACATTCTACCGTGCGGTGGTGTGATGACACTCTCCATTGGTGACGCGATGACCCAATGCTGGGCGCCATTCCATCTTGCTCTATTGGCTCATATCATTAGCCTCATCATGACGAGTCAGAAAGCGGCTTTTTCGAATTCCTGATTGGGCAGTCTCTGCTGGGGGGAGTTCACACACCAGCTGAGGTGCTTCCAATCAGATGGTTATTATTCTAAAATGGCGTGGTGTTTGCATTGCAGGTTCATGCCCCAGTTGATGCATTTTTCATGCGAAACATGTAGGCTACGTGAACCTGCTTCTAGCTACGCCATATACAACTTTTTTAACCCTGTGATCACCATCATACAAGCCTCTGCCTGGATGCCTGTACCATTTTTATCTTTTTTTTTATGTGTTTGTGCCATTTCTTTTTTTACCATCTACCATCTGATTCTGCACTGTGGAGCCCCTTTTTTTTATGGTGGATGCTGATGTCCTTGATGTGCTGACACTTGGAGTCCTGAGCCACTACATCGGAGAGATCTAATCATCTGTGCATGCCCCATCTGCCGCTGTTTTATGAGGACGTTTCCAGAGGAGTCTCTATCTACACCGTTTGCCTGGTTGACCCACCACCGCTGGTGTGTGTGTCCACGTTTAGGGGTAAGAGTATCCATTTATTCCCCCCCCCCCCCTGTGTTGGAGTCACGTCCCTGGGTGTTACAGCTTTCTGAACAAACGCTCACATCTATAAGAACCTAAGGCTACCTGAATCTTGAAAATGGGGACATTGCATTGAATTGATTTTATATGCTATCTCTCTTTGCTTCCATTCCTACATTGGGCATTTCCATTGGACTTTTTTATAAGTTTATTTTTGCACACTGTTTTTCATGCATGGTATATTATGTATACACAATGCTAGTTTGATATATATTTTGATTTATGTTTGGACTGGTGTGGACACACCTAGGCCCATTTTCATTCATTGGTTTGTCTAGGCTTCATAGGCCACACATCTTCATACCTTCACGTATGTCTAAATACACATATGTTTTTGGGTTTATTCACTTAGTTTCACCTTGCGTCGCATCTTTTTTATTTTTAATTTTTTGTTTGCAATATGTCTAATTGCTGATGCTGGCAGTCACTTCACATTGTTTGCATTTCACTTAGTAGCGCAACTTTTTTCCCCACATTGCAAAATTGTGTGAGGCCTACTTAGCCTGAGCATACAGAAAACACAGATTTACCTAATTTATGACTTCAATAGAGCTGGTCATACTGTAGATCAGGGGTGCCCAACCTTTTAAAGAGTGAGGGCCACTGAAGCGACTTGGTGACCGGTCGCGGGCCAAAACTAGTGAAATGAGTGGATGGCAGGTCTGTGTCCACGCTGCATATGCTGAACGGACACAGACACAGCCCACGCTACTCTATGGGCTCTCCAATTCAATCTGCCCAGATGGAAGGGGACAGATCCCCTTCTGTTTTTTTTTTATAGAATGGGATTGGAGGTAAGTGGGGGGTAAATGGACATAGAGGTGAGAGTGAATGGAGGGTCCGATTGGGTCCTAAGGCTCCTTTCCCACTGATGCACCACATGCACCTGTGGCTTTCCTGCAGGTTAGCTGCCCTTTGCCATAGACTTCTATTATATCCTGAAGGTGTGGTGCAATTTCTGAAAGCACACCAAACCCACAGGTAATAACAGAAGTCTATGGCTAATTACACTGATTTCAGTAATAGACGTACCTTTTAATAACAACCTTCCATTCAGTTTTTCCCGGCTGTTGCTGTCCCAGAATTTCAATCCATCTATGACCATTCTTGTACAAGAGGAGCCAACTGGCTGCAGTGCTGACCAGTGTATTCTGGTAGTGGCAGTATTCTGCAAAAATTACTACTAAACAAAATGTCTACTATAATGTACAAAATTAAGCTAGCAAGTAATTTTACTAAAAAGACAAGAAACCGGGGTGGGTATGCCCACGCACCAGTGACCAATACGATAGAATTAACCTATGTGGGTTATGAAGTATATCATGGAAAGGAAGAAGAAGCAAATGAGTGTATGTGTATACTTATAGGATGGGAAGTATATTGATTCTGTAGGAGAGCAGAAGATGGAAAATTACCCCAATGATGCTAATCAGCTATTCTTTTTAAGCCTATCACTATGATATAGAAGTATTCTGTCTGTAAGAATACAATGACACAGCAGGGAAGATGCCTTCATTCACCTTGAATGTGTGGATGGGGGGGATTTGTTTTTTGATTTGCCAGCTTTAGTTTAAGATTATATACAGGAAAAGGACATTTACAATCTGCTAAAAAAACACAGGTAATGCCTCTTGTTCAAACAACACTACTAATTATAATTCCAGTATTAGCAACAGGTGTGCTGATCTCTTGAATCCTTTCAGTTACCTGGCTAGAAATTTACAGTTGTGTTACCAAGACAATTACCCATGTTGGTGGAAAACACGACAAGATGATTTATATATTGTGCGTATTTTATGTAACATACATGTACCATGTGGTGCGCTATTAATCATTAGGGGATAGATAATGTTCCACTGCATTTAAACTACTGCAGGTGGCAATAATCTAGGCTCCAGCGACATTGTCATCCATTAAATCATGTTTAACGTAACCATTTGATGATCTAAACAATGCTGAAGTTTTAATTGCCAGGCCAGTTCCATATTCCTGCCCACGAGCAACACACTGACAAACAAGTCAGATTACAGAAAGAGAACAGTGATCTTCTACCAGGAACCTCTTATAAGAAGTGGCAGCTCTCAAATGAAGTCTATGTAAAAACTGTGTCTGTTGTCGGCAAAATAATAATACTATTATATTACATTCCGCCTGGCAGAAAAAACAATTGACTGCCTTATCTACCATGAAAAGATAATCATCAGTAACAATAGCATGCTCCCAATAAACAAACATATATCAGCATTAATTTCAGAACTGCACTTCATCCAGTGGTCTGCTCCTTTGTGATGCCCAGGCCAGTACTAAAACTCCAACTATCCACTGCTGAACTCTGCCCTCTCACAATCTGCACACCCAATCAGACCTTTCATCATGACAAGAATAGCCCCATTATATTTAGGTAGCAAGTAGCACAAAAATTAGAGCGCACACACATAAAAAATATAATGGTAGACTACAGCAAGAACAAGAATGCATATTTCTATATGTCAATACCTGTCACATGTGCAGCTGATCATCAGGACCAACAGATTGTAGATGATATAAGTGAAGATCACTGCAGTAATTGTCCCTCGGGGTATGGAGTAACTTGGGTTCTTTAAATCTCCTGAAAAATAAAAGGTTTCTTGTTAAGAGAGAAAGCAAACTTCTACCAAATGCAAACATAATGCTGGCAGTATAACAGAGGGCAGGTGCAGGAACAGGTAGGTAAGACTACCCTTTGACACAGGGAAGATCCGAGACAGGGTGCACGGGGTGCTCTGAACCCAGGCGCCAGAGGGGAGGGGGCGCCAAAGTGTCAGGAGCACCGTTGGTCCCAAGTGTGTTACCATCGTGTTGGCATGATTGTGCTTTCCCACAGCAGCTGCACTTGTGTATCGGCCACGAGCACATGTCAGCGAGGGCGTCGTGACCTCATTCATTGCCTTCCACCTCCGCCGCCCACTGACCCGCCCGCAGCAGTGTCCACATCCACTGCCCGGCACCCGCTGTGTCCATACAAGGAGGAAAGAGGAGGTAAGTTAGGTCCGTCCGCCCCATGTCCCCCCTGTGCCCGCCCACAACCCCTTGTGCAGCCAATCTGTGACTGGAAAGGGGTGAGGGCGGGAGATTTCAATGCAGCCAGACCAGTGACACTGTCTGTGCTTCCAAATCCAATGCAGCCTGGGTGAGTGTCCTCTCCCCTCTCTCTCTTCCATAAATCCCTTCCCTCTGCTATCAAAACCCTGCACCTCCCCCTGTACCTCCGAGCCGGCTGGCATCTCTAACTATACAGGGGAGGGGGGCGATCTGCAGCTCTGTGATGTCCCTCCAGCTAGCACAGTTCACTTCCCCAGTGTCAGTGTATACAATGGAGAGGGGAGATGCCTCTGACCCGAGCAGGCACCAGATTTAGTGCACAAGTTTGTCCCTCTGCTTGTACACTCTGAGTCTTGCTAATACATGCTCGGGCCAGAGGCCCCTCCCCCCTCCATTGTAAACACTGACACGCGGGAAGTGAACTGTGCTGGCTGGAAGGACATCCTGCAGATATCACAAGGAAGCATGTACATGGGCTGCTGCTTGGACTTCTCATGCAAGGTAAGCCTGACTCGGGCCCCCCACCTGTGACACACTCCCCCCCCCACCTGTGACACTCCCCCCCACCTGTGACACACTCCCCCCACCTGTGACACACTCCCCCCCACCTGTGACACACCCCCCCCACCTGTGACACTCTCCCCCCCAACTGTGACACTCTCCCCCCCAACTGTGACACTCTCCCCCCCCACCTGTGACACTGCCCCCCCACCTGTGACACTGACCCCCTCACCTGTGACACTCCCCCCTTACCTGTCACACGCTCCCCCCCACCTGTGACACCCCCCCACCTGTGACACTGCCCCCCTCAACCTGTGACATTGGCCCCCCACCTGTCCCACTGTCCCCTTGGCACAATACCCCCCTGTCATACTGCCCAACTCCTGTAACACTGCTCCTCCATTATTCTGCTCCCTCGTCACACTGCCCCCTTCAGTCATATTTACCCCCCTCCTGTCATACTGCCCCCTCTTGTTACACAGCCCCCTCCTTTCACAGTGCTACCTCATTACACTGCCCCCTCCTGTCATACTTTCCAGGTATCCTTTTCCTGTCACACTGCCCCCCTCTTGTCACAATATCCCCCTGTCATACTGCCCCCTCCTGTCACACTGCCCCCATTATACTGCTCCTTCTTATCACACTGCCCCCCTTCTTTCACACTCCCCCCTCCGGTCACACTTTCCAGATACTGTTCTTTTGTCACACTGCCCCCTCCTGTCAAAATACCCCGTCACATTTCCCCCCATCATACTACGGTTCAGGGGCCCTTAATGGTTTCTTGCACTGGGGCCCTGAAGGTTATAGTTACGCCTCTGCATCTGCTCTTCTGGCTGCTACTCCTCCTCCCTCCCAAGTAAAGGGCATAAGACTGCCTTTTTTTCCACTGCTTCTCTGACTCCAGACAGTAGGCTCCAGCCCCCTGCAATTAACAACGGTTCCCATCCACCAGTCCAGCACAAAGATGACAATCGCAGCTGAACTGGTGGCATGTGGGATGAGGGAGAGGAGCCGAGTAAGACCAGGGGGAGGTACCAGCAGGCACAGGAGTGGGATCAGCGTGGTACCATTACCAAGACATACCATCTGCTTACCAAAAAATTTACCTCTTAGCCCCCCGTTCACACTAAATCTGATAAAGCACACTATAATGCATTACCAGGGCATTCTGCACTGCTTCATTAAAAGTAATGTACCAACATCAAATTTTACTAGGATAAAGCGACAAATTGTTTAATTGTCCAGGTAATGAACTATACCAGACTGGGCATGTGGGGGTACCTGGTACCAGACCAGGTGGAGCTGCGTGCGGAGTACCTATACCTATTATCAGAGCAGACGGAGTGATGAAAGGCCACTCTTGGGAGAAAGTTACTCTACCTGCAGTCTTGCTCTTTGAGCAAAGTGGCTGTACATATTCAGCAGATGACAAACGCATGTCACCTCATAAGTTTAAGATGTCATGTTTTGTGGTAAGCAGATGGTATGTGCTCTGTCTTGGTGATGGTACACTGAAGTCAATGCAAACAGCTTGCAGTGGATCTGCACAAGTTTATCATGGCACGATTTTATTGAATTTTATGTATAAAATGTTTTATGCATACTATTTATTGTTCTAGGACTGTGGAAAGTACATGTATTAACCACTTTAATACCGGGCACTTACACCCCCTTCCTGCCCAGGCCAATTTTCAGATTTCAGCACTGTCACTTTGACTGGAAATTGCAACACTGTACCCATATGAAATTGTTATCTTTTTTTTTCCACACAAATAGAGCTTTCTTTTGGTGGTATTTGATTACCCCTTTTTTTTTTTTTTTTTTAAACGAATGAAAAAAAAAACTGAATGTTTTTTAAAAAAAAAAGTTTATTGGTTTCTACTATAAAATTTAGCAAATAAGTAATTTTTCTCCTTCACTGATGGGCACTGATGTGGCTGCATTGATGTGGCTGCACTGATGGGCACTGATTGTGATATGTGGTATTGATGAGGCGGCATTGATGGGTACTGATGGGGTGATTGAACACAGCTGATCACATGGGAAAGGGCCGCTGTGATTGGCCCTTTACTGCGATCTGTGAACTCTGCTGACTCTGATGTAAGAGGGGCACTGAGAACCCTGATTGTAAGGCAGAAATGTAAGGAACTTTGATGTAAAGGGAAATTTAATTTTGGAAGGGAGGGTGTGGTGGGAGTACAGTGGGGGAGACCAAAATACACCTTTGCCTGTGTAGACAAAAATCCTTGCACCAGCCCTGGTCACACATACCGCACTGAACTTTTCAAAATGCCCGGCGGCGCTGTAACAAAGTTCAGCTTCCTAGACCGGGTTCCTGAAATAGACGGCACACTGATCCAATGCCATGATATTGAATCAGTGTGATGCGTATCATAGGAGCCCGCGAGTTTGAATCCAAGCTCCATGACAGCAGGAGATCGCTGCTCTGTGTTATCCATCTAAGGACACTGGTAGGCTGCAATTGGTGGGCACTGGTAGGCTGCAATTGGTGGGCACTGGTAGGCTGCAATTCTTGGACACTGATAAGGCTGAAATTGGTGGGTACTGATAAGGCTTCAATTGATGGGCACTAGTAGGCTGCATTCTATGGGCACTGATAAGCTACATTTGATGGGCACTGATGAGGCTGAATTGATCTCTTGTATCATTTCCACAGTCTCTGACCATCTACTGTAGTATGTCTGCAGTATGTCTGGGGGCTCTTTCTAACAGACTCTAACAGAGGCCCTCTCTGTGTCCATTAGAGAGACCCCCCTCCAGGTCCCATTGGAGTACTCTGTTTCTATTCCTGTATTTTGTTTATTGTTAAGAGATTGTGGGAGGATCCCAGGGTAACGAAGACTCCTTAGGGGAGCATCTCGGTGAGTCGTTGCCATAGAAACATTTGTAAAGGGGAGGAGTTAGTAAGATGACCACGCCCATGTGGGGGCGCCAGAAATATTTCTGCACCCAGGCGTCTGTGACCCTAGGATCGGCCCTGCTTTGACATCTCTATATACTAATGATGACTATTTGTATTTAACCCAATAGAGAATAGCAGGAAATAATTCTCCAGCGCCATTGGGATACAAAAGCACAAGGGTTAATCGCTTCTGTGTCACTTCCCTAGTAAAACCAACTAAAATGTAAATTGTAGAAGGCAGGGATTAAAGTATTAATACTAGTATTACTAGGTAACTATTCTGCCTTTCTACAATATATGTGTTTGCAGAGTATTTTCTACAACATTCAGAATGTGCAAATGTGACCATTAGATTTCCAATTGTATTACATTGTAATATTTTAAAGTGAACCACCAGACAAAAATGAAAATCTGCAAAATTTAGAACAATGAATGCTAATGTTTTCAGTCCTTTGCTAGTACTTTGCAATTACTTGTTAATCATGGCCATTCACAGTTTATTTCCCAAATTGAGTGTTGTTGGCACCTGGCAGCTTCCTCTTTCTTCTTGATTGCATTAGGACGTTGGGCAGCTGAGCAATTGCACATGCATTTGGAGTGGCCGTTCAGGCTCCTCTCTTCCCTGCCTTTATGACAACCCCTCCAATCTATCCACCACTGCGTGCAAAGGAAGGGACACAAAAAAATGGACTGTCTCCTACAGCTTCTTCTTTCCTGCCTGCCTTTGGGTTAGCCAACCACCTCAACCAAGGGAAGAGACATGGTAGAGGATTTGTGACCACAGATAAAGCACTTAAATAAAGCTATTTCTTTTAAACTGGTTGAAGCAGAACTAAACCCTGTTATACTTTTCAACCATGGAAGCTGACATCTTAGCTTCTGTTTGATCTGCAACTGCCACTGTGGCTGCACATGTGATCAATTATGACACCAGCCATTTGAAATATTTTCTTTAACTTTATCAAATGTTTAGATGTATAGTACAGAGTTGATAACCCTATTTCCACTCTTATGACAGTCCTTAGTTATGTCCACAAGCTGCAAACAAGTGGGTGAGGTATTTTGCAAACTGGCCATTGTTCTCTATGAGCCAGAGCAATATAATAGGAGCAGTAACTGGATGAGCTGTCAAAGCTGAACACAGGTCTTTAATGGCAAAAGCAATGATGTTTGAACACAGCCCAAGGCTATTTCATTCTGGATGGCCTATTTTTGTAAAATAAAAGTACACATACACTTTTCTGTAATAATAATATATGGGTATTATTGACCACACATGTGTTAGCCCAGTTTTTGCCCTAGCTGCGTGAGTCAAGGTTGGATTTGGTAAAACAGGGCACAACTAACTAAAATTTGCTTTGTTTCAGCGTGGAGGGATATGAAAATATTTATCCCACTATTACCTTTCCATACCTTTATGAATCTAACATCCCACTTCTGTTTGCCTAGGTCACTAGATCTTCAACTTCACTCTACCTTCAGGGCTATGCCCCCTTCCTCACTACCACCAATCTTACTATTGAAAAAAATCTGTCTTAGCAGCCTATGACAGCACTCTCCTTGGTCAGCCAGACAGCAGGGGCCATAGCAAGATTCTAAAGCCAGAGCAAAGCCAAAACCTATATTATAGTGTTTACCTAGGATAAGAGGGTCCAGGTTGAAAAACGTGATAGCAAGTGCCTTCTGGCATCTGTTCTTGGGTAGAACTTTTGGTTTGAAATTACCCTTTTCTTTGGTCATACTCCCTCTTTCTCTAGCAGTATATACTCACCTTCCTTTTGCTTTCACGCCGCTGTTCTGTTAAGCTACTGGACATTGCTCCATTCACCACTATGTAACGTACCTGGTAGTAGAGCCCGATATGCAGAGGAAGGCCTCTCTTACACCTCTGACTAAAGAACCCCTGATAGAGCAGACAGGAGGCACAGGAGTGCAGAGTGGCACAAGTGCCTGGCAGGATCGCCGGTGGAGGAGCTGGCTTGGAACTGCTGATGGCACCGTAGAGGATCACCAACAAGTAGGAAGACCAGGAACAGCAAGTAGGCTGAAGACTGGAGCAGGCTGGTAATAGAACACCACAGACTGGAAGATGGACACAGCAGCTAGTGAAGTGGGTGTTCTGTAGGCTAGTAACACAGGCAAGTGCAGGCAGGCCAGGTCATACACAGGTGTGGGCAGATCAGGAACAGATGCGGAGGCTGGAGCGAAGTCGGGGTACAGGCCAGGTCAGTAGCAGGGTAACCAGAGGAATAGGCAGAAGCAGCGTCGGAGACAAGCTGGGGTTGGATGCAGGCGGATAGCAGGAGTAGTCAGGAACAAGTCAAGTTAGCAACTGGAACAGGTTTAGGGTAAACAGGTAGCAGGAATCACAGGGAACAATGTAGACCAGAAAGCACTGATCCTGGGTACTGGCCCTGTTTAAATAGTCCATTTGGTGCCAATAACTGTCACAAGGTGTGTGCGCGCATGATTCCTGTCTGCTCAATAAGACAAATACCAAGATAAAGACAAGAAGTACAGTCTGTGAAAGAACCACTGATGTTACCTGACATGTTGGATCCAGCCATAATCCCTGTGCAGCCATTGAACATGACAGCAAAAACTGTAGCGAAACTCATCATTTTTCCTGTAGTGTAATCTTGGGCATAGTGTGCTATAGTAAAAATATCAGATATAATTATTTTAGGCAATACCAGACAATAGTAGTAAGAGACATCTGTAATACTTTTGAAAGCATTGAATACACACCTTAATAACCCTGATAACAATCAGTTTAGTGCTTTGATTTAGAACTCTACAAAACATTTAGAGCAACCAAAAATAAATCAGCTTTCAGAAGTAAAGTGAAAAAGTTAAATAAAGTAAAGAGTCAAAATCCCATTTATTCCTTTAATAAGGCCATCTCTGTTTGGGAAGCATAATAGATGGCTTCTCAATAGGAGTGGACTGCACATTATGAATCTTTCAGGAGAATGGGCAAGTAAGTATTGGAGAATAAGACTAATACAGTCATCACATCTAAACAAGCTGCAATATATTCAATTTTTGTTTTTTATGTTTAATACCACTAAGGATTGCACCTGACAGCCCATACATATGAGCAGGCTGTCAAAGAAGTTAATCTTCAGAATGCTGCAGAGCACTCCATATCCTTTGTACATAGGCAGGTGAGAGGGAAGGAGGTCAGTGGCGAAAGAAATTGGCTCTGCTTATCTCAAAGGACAATAATAGTGATTGGAACTATAATCTGTCTTATCAATATTCCTCCAGGGTTGGTGTTTGGTGCTATAGAGACTAGATTGTAACCTGGTCTGGCCACACATTGCCAACAGATGATTGTTGTCCAATATCTATGGGCTGCCTAAAGTAGGTCCCTACTGTATCTGTTTACTGAATGCTGATGCAGCTTACTATGGTTTCTTTCTTTCTTTTTTTTTTATTTCATAACTACTGCTACGGTTTCAATGAACCCCACTATAAGCACACCCACATTGCTACCAAACACAGTACAATGGGAGAGTAGGGATTTACTATTTTTTCCCATAGTTTTGGTTCTGGTCTGCAATCCAGGAGGGGCTCGTTTTCCCACGTATGTGACATTGGCTATGGGTAGAAATAGGAGTGGTGGTATGTAGTCTGCTTCAACCTGTTCATAACTTTCATCACCCATTCACATCCTTTGCCCTATTCAACCCCTTCAATAAATATAAAAGTTGACTTTTCATTAGAAAAACAGGATTTTTTGTTACCGTAAAATCCTTTTCTCTGAGTTCATTAACCGCCTTTCTTCATAATCCATGACCAAACAGGGTTTTTGTAGCCCCACCTACAGGAGTAGGAAACTAGGCAGGACACCTCCTATGAGCAGTCCTCTCTGGGCATAAATCCCCCTCTCTGCTATAGGCAACACAGTCAGTCACAAGCAGTGTCAAGGAGAAACTCCATAGAGGGGTGGGTGCTGTGTCCGTCGATAAACTCAAAGATAGGGATTTTACGGTGAGTAACAAAAAATCTTGTTTTCTCTTACATTCATTGACAAACACAGCCTTTCTTCATAGTCCATGACCAAACAGGGATGTCCCAAAGCAGTGTCACAATGAGGGGTGGCCAAACCAACCAAAGGAGAAAAACCACAAGGCAACCAGTCTGCACGTGCTCGCTGGTCAGAGTGGGGTGACCACTGCATCTAGATTATCTAGCCCATCATCCAGCCTAATGCCGCGTACACACGATCGGAATTTCCGACAACAAATGTTCGATTTGAGATTTTGGTCGGATATTCTGACCGTGTGTAGGGTCCATCGGACATTTGCTGTTGGAATTTCCGACAACAAATGTTTGAGAGCTGGCTCTCAGTTTTTCCGACAACAAAAGTTGTTGTCGGAAATTCCGATCGTGTCCAATTCCGACGCACAAAAATTCTACGCATGCTCGGAATCAATTCAACGCATGCTCAGAATCATTGTACTTCATTTTTCTCGGCTCGTCGTAGTGTTGTACGTCTCCGCGTTCTTGACGTTTGGAATTTCCGAGCAACATTTGTGTGACCGTGTGTATGCAAGACAAGTTTGAGCCAACATCCATCGGGAAAAAAATCCACGGTTTTATTGTCGGAATGTCCGATCGTGTATATGCGGCATTACTGCTAATAGAAGATCTCCACAGTAAAAACAAAAATCCCAGGGAAAAATGAAAAAGAAAAGGGATATGGGACCACAGATCCCAGCAGAAGATCAAGTCTATACTCCTAAAAACACTAGGCAGAATGACTGTAACAGAGAGGGGGTTTTATGCCCAGAGAGGACTGCCCATAGGAGGTGCTGAGTTTTATTTCTGCCTAGTGTCCTACTCCTGTAGATGGGGCTATAAAACCCTGTTTGGTCATGGATTATAAAGAAAGGCTGTGTCCGTCAATGAACGTAATGCCCTGGACACACGATCGGATTTCCGATGGAAATTTCCGTTGGAATTCCGATGAAGCTGACTTTCATCAGTCTTGCCTACACACCATCAGACAAAATTCTGACCATCCAAAACGCTGTGACGTAAAACACTCCGATTAAGTTCAATGCTTCTGAGCATGCGTCGACTTGATTCTGAGCATGCGTGGGTTTATACTCCGTTGGAGTTTCACACAGACGATCTGAATTTCCTATCGTTTTTTGTTCTATTTTTTAACACTGATGGAAAAAAGTCCGATGGGGCCCACACACAATCAGTTTTTCCGATGAAAAAAGTCCAGTTAAAGAAGTTATACATGATTCTGTACAATAATGCAAAAATGTTTAGCCTGGAACTCCTCTTTAGCCCTAATTCACACTGGTGCATTTTGACATGCGATTTGGCATGTCAAATCGCATGTCAAAACGGCGGTATTTGCCGCAAATTGCCGGCAATGACACGGTCCTAATCGGTGCGACGTTGCATCTGCGGCGCTGCACCGATTTCAAAAAGTAGTTTCTGTACTACTTTTTGCGATTTTGGCCCGTGATTTACATTGACATCTGTGAAGAAACCTGCACAGATGTTACATAGTTAGTCAGGTTGAAAAAAGACACAAGTCCATCCAGTTCAACCATAAAAAAAAATATATATATATATATATATATATATATATCGTACAATCCCATATACCCAATACTATACCCACAGTTGATCCAGAGGAAGGCAAAAAACCCCAGAAGAGCATGATCCAATTTGCTACAGCAGGGGAAAAAATTCCTTCCTGATCCCCCGAGAGGCAATCGGATATTCCCCGGATCAACTTTACCTATAAATGTCATTACCCAGTTATATTATGTACATTTAAGAAAGAATCCAGGCCCTTCTTAAAGTAATCTACTGAGCTGGCCAGAACCACCTCTGCAGGGAGTCTATTCCACATTTTCACAGCTCTTACTGTGTAGAAACCTTTCCGTATTTGGAGGCGAAATCTCTTTTCCTCTAGACGCAAAGAGTGCCCCCTTGTCCTTTGTGTTGACCATAAAGTGAATAATTCAACACCAAGTTCACTATATGGACTCCTTATATATTTGTACATGTTGATCATATCCCCCCTTAATCTCCTCTTCTCAAGAGTGAATAAATTCAGTTCCTCTAATCTCTCCTCATAGCTGAGCTCTTCCATGCCTCTTATCAGTTTGGTTGCCCTTCTCTGCACTTTCTCCAGTTCCCCAATATCCTTTTTGAGAACTGGGTCCCAAAACTGAACTGCATATTCCAGATGAGGTCTTACTAATGATTTGAACAGGGGCAAAATTATATCTCTCTCTCTGGGGACCATACCTCTCTTAATACAAGAAAGGACTTTGCTCGCTTTGGAAACCGCAGCTTGGCATTGCATGCCATTATTGAGCTTATGATCTACCAAAACCCCCAGATCCTTCTCCACTACGGATCCCCCCAGTTTTACTCCCCCTAGTATGTATGATGCATTCATATTCTTAGCCCCCAAGTGCATAACTTTACATTTATCAACATTAAACCTCATCTGCCACATAGTCGCCCAATTAGACAGAGCATTGAGGTCGGCTTATAAATTGGCGACATCCTGTAAGGACATTATTCCACTGCATAGCTTGGTGTCATCTGCAAAGACAGAAATGTTACTTTTGATCTCAGACCCAATACCATTTATAAAGATATTAAAAAGTAAGGGTCCCAGCACTGAACCTTGGGGTACAGATTACAGATGTCTCTGTAATCGCGGCCGAAATCGGGACTGACCAGCGGGAGGGAAATCGTGCGAGTTCAGCTGAACTCGCACTGCTTCACTCTCGCAGCCCAGTGTGAACCTGGGCTTAAAGCACATCTAAATCCAAAAAACAAAATTGCATATATTTCAGCTTACCATCTATTAGATGTGATGGCTGCTTAATTTTTCCAGGTTTTCATTTTTTCATTTTTTTTTTAAATGTATTTTCACCTGGTGATCCTGCCAGCAACACAATTCCTGTCCTAGGGTGACAACGCTCCCTCACTATAAAAAACAAAAATGTTTATATGCAGCTTACCATCCATTAGATATGATGGCTGCTTTGATTTTTTCAGGTTTTCTTTACATTTATTTTCATCTGGTGATCCTACCAGCAACACAATTCCTGTCCTAGGGTGATAACCAGTGGCAGCCCACCCATTAGGGGTGCAGGGGTGCCACCCCCCTATCCATGCGTCCGACCCCCTTATCTACATGCGGGTCGCCGGACGCATGGATTCCAATGGTTTTTTTTTTGTTTTGTTTTTTGGAAGCACGTGATTAGAGCCAGAGGCTTTAATAGGCTTCAAAAAATGCTGAGCCCACCCTGTTGTGTGACATAAGCGAATAAATATTCGCTATTGTCACACTGATTCTCCTCTCAGCCAATTAGGAAGCGCCGCGGGTCATCCGTTTTCACGATTGGCCGAAAGGAAAAGCTATCCTATTGGCTTAGGAGGTTGAGTTAGGAGGAAGGAGGAGACGCATGGCTGCCATGCCCAGGAGGAGACGCAGCCGCCACTGACTTCATCTCTGCCCTGCAACCCATCTCTGTCCTGTCCCCCAGCAACATCCATCCAGTGCTCAGTCCCATCTGCCTCGCTCCCTCCCTCCCGCCCCCTGCTCTGTGTCGGTGTCTTCCCCCAGCATGCTGTCAGTTGTCCCTGCTTCCCGCCCCCGGTGATCTGTGATGGAACCTGCACAGAGATTCACCAGGAGTTTGCTGAAGCACCAGGTATAGCCACAGAGATCAGACAGAGCGCGTTCAAGCCTGTGCGACTTGATCAGCGCAGGGTGAGTGCCAGTGACGGATGGGTGGGGTGTTTATAAAGTCTATGGGGGGTAACTGATGCTGGAGCTATGCCAGAATGTAGTGTAGAGGGCCATAACGTTAAAGAGTTGGGGTACTGATGGGGGCTATAACAGGCAGAAAGAAGGTACTGATAGGGGAAGAAAGTTAAAGGGGGTGCTGCTGACCATGACAGACAAGAGTGGGGGTACTCACGAAAGTTGGGGGGATACTAATGATACTGCTGAGGAGGCCCTTGTCCGTTTAACACCCGGGGGAGGTGGGGTGGCAATAGTTTGTCGCAACCCCCCCCCTAAAATATTTAGCACCAGCCGCAACTGGTGACAATGCTCCCTTGCCATAAAAAATGTATATATGCAGCTTACCATCCATGAGATGTGAGGGCTGCTTTCGGTTTTTCTGGGTTTTTTTTAATTTATTTTCACCTGGTGATCTTGCCAGCAACACAATTCCTGTCCTAGGGTGACAATGCTCACTCACCATAAAAAAACAAATGTATATATGCAGCTTACTATCGATAGGATGTGATGGCTGCTTTCATTTTTTTCCGTTTTTTTTTAATTTATTTTCACCTGGTGATCCTGCCAGGCAATGCTGTATCCTGGCCTAGGCCAACAAAGCCCAGGCCTAGGGCAGCACTTTGCAGGGGGGCAGCACGGAAAGAGTCCCTGCCGGCTTGCACTACACTGTTAGTGTAGCGCCGATCTTATGGGGTGGACTGGGCTGAGAGGCAAATTAGTCTAGCGCCCCCATAAAGCGGACGCACTGCTTCCGGTATGCTGGCTGCTGGCATTCCACAACAGCTGCTTCTAATTTTGACCGTCCTATCATCCTGGACCACAAACCTTCCTCACTGTGCTATATGTTTTCTGCTGCACCATTGGCATGATTATATCTTCTTAGGGTAAGGGAGGGTTATGGCCCCGGTCAGTTTATTTTTTACCATCCCTCTCCCATTGTAGAGATTTCCCTTCACTTCCTGCCCCATAGCCAAACAGGAAGTGAGAGGAAATCTATGCAAATTAAAGGAAATCATTGCCCCCCCCAAATTTCAGGATGGGTCTTAAACAGCAAGGGGTGTGGCCTTGACAGGAAGGGGTCGGTCATATTTAAATTAGGGGGTGCACGAGTTTAGTCAGGCCTAGGGCAGCACAAAACCTAAATACACTACTGCTGCCAGGAACACAACTCCCATCCTAGGGTGACAATGCTCACTCACCATATTGTATCTATGGAGTAGTAGTGTTGTTAATCTAGGACTAGACCACAGAATACCTCCTTCTCTTCTCCATAACAAAGAAATCAGCCCAAAAGTTGTCTAGCAGAATCTGCACTTAAAGGGTCGGTTAACACCATGAATCGCACAAAAATGGGCTGAAATTGCACCAGACCACCCCAAAAATTGTGCATGCATTACTTTATAAAAGGCATAGGAACCAGATCGTATGGTACTACTGTACCAGTGGAATCCATTGCATGAAAATGCAACTGCATTCGTGACCTGCGTTGTTGGGGTGTTGTTAAAGCGGTGGTGCAGGAAAAAAAAAAAGTCAGCAGCTACTAACAGTGTAGCTGCTGACTTTTAATAAGGACACTTACCTGTCCTACTCTCCCGCGATGTTGGTCCTGCCGCGGCAATCGATCGCTGCTGGCAGGCTTCCGGCTTCTCCATTCTGAGTAGGGGAAACAGGCTGTGAAGCCGTAAGGCTTCACTGCCCGTTTCCTACTGCGCATGGGCCACTCGCATGGCGCTTTGTGAATGGGCGGCTTGCCTCCTGGGATACACACAGTTCCCAGAAGGCAGCGTGGCCCATTCACAAGAAGAGGAAGCGGAAGGAGAGCCACCGCGGATGGAGAAGAGGAACATTAGCGGCAGATTAGGGGACTTCCGCATAGCAACAGGCATTTAGGGCGAGTATAAAATTTTTTTTTTTTTCTATTAATTTTTTTTTTTTTTTTTAGAATTTTTAGCGTGAAGATTTTTTCAGGGTGGACCTCCACTTTAAGTTAACACTGACACCCACTAATCGGAAGTGCAGTATGTTTTGAACGTGGTGTGGGAAATGTGCATGGAACGCGGGTTTCCTGCTCTGCATTCTGGTGTTAACTGGCCCTAAAAATATATAATAAAATGATAAATGGTATATTTAATAGACCAAATGAGAACAAATAAGTTTATGGTTAGGGTGAACATGTGCTTTTACTGCAACAAAACATCTGAGTTTTGTGTCTTTAGCAGACATGGCAATAAAAATTCAGTCTATACAATTTACTGATGTCTGAACCAGTGGCGGCTTTTTTTTAGGGGGGGGGCGGGACAAAAAACACCCATTCCCCCCCCCCCCCCAGCGGCACCCACCCCCTACCCACCCCCCCTGCTGTTTGCCGGTCGGTATGACTTACCCCATTGTGGTGGGTGGCAGGCAGTGTGGTGCAGTGGCTCGGCTCTGAGTCCTCTCCTCCATGGCGGCTTCCAGCTCCTCCCTCCTCCTCTTAGGCATCCAATAGGATTGCTTGTCTTTTCAGCCAATCAGGTGCCCGGTGTCAAAACCCGCTTCCTGTTTGGCCGGGAGGAGGAGCAGTGTTACAACAGCGAATATTGATTCACTGAGGTAACAAACCTGGGTGGGCTCAGAGCGCTCTCTCTGCGACCCGAGCCCACCCTATATTGAAGCCTATTAGAGCCTCTGGCTCTAATCGGTGCTTAAAAAAAAAACAGCCACCCCACACTGGAATCCATGCACCGGTGTGTCCTGAAAAGGGCCGGACGCATTGGATAGGGGAGGCGGCGCCTGTGCGCCCTAAATGGACGGGCCCCCCCTGGTCTGAACATCATGTGCTGAAACTGTTTGCCAGGTGCTGCTACTCCTATTTTCACAAGTCAAAAATTAATGTGCCAAGTTACTACAAATAAATATGCACAGTAAGGCTGGTCATATATTATACAAATTTATTGTACAATTTTCCTTTAGATATACCAAAACCATATAATAGGAGGTCAAACTTAAACCAGCCTTACTTTCCAAACCAGCAAGGATGTATTTACATTTTTATTTTTTTGTTCTAGCAAACATGTATGAAAATATTACGTTGTAATGAACATCATAATGAACCTCATGTTCTGTTTGGAAGTATTATAATTGAACCATGTACCTCGCTATAGAAATTGTGAGTGTTTTATCTGAATAAAAGGCTTTGAAACAGTCCATTTCTAGATCCAACTATCCATTAATAAGACCCGACGCTAAGTAAAATATGGGCTTTAAGCATGAGAGTCCACACGTAGCAAGTGATGTGCATTTTAATTAAGCTGGTCACTCATGCTGCAAGTTGATATTGAACAGGCGATTGATCTGCACAGCTCCTAAAATGCATGGCTGTTACTCAAATCTAAAAGCTTTCAGTGGTATTTGGTCCACACATCATAACTCCCACATTTTTGTATCAGGGTGCATGTATATTATGATGAGCTTATTTCTACAGTAATGTCCCCTTATAGACCACTACTCTTAAAAATCAGGAACATTAGCTTCCAAAGCACCGTGTTCACAATGAGATACTAGAACCCCCATTTTGAGAACATTCTGAACCTGTACCTATAGCTTTATTCAATAGAGAGTGCTCATTTTAAAAGTAATAACCCATAGCAATCTTGTTTGGTTGCTGGGAGCGATTCTGCTTAGAAGTTAGTGCTCTTTAGTGTAAAATATTGCAATTAATCAGCACGAGCAACTATATTATTAATGTGTACTTGAGACATAAGGAAGCAATATAAATATTAACCACTTGCCGACCGTAGGATGTCATATGACGTCCTCAGCTTGGAGTGGTTATACCAGGATGATGCCTGCAGCTACAGGCATCATCCCGATATCACAATATTCAGCTGGCCATTCTGTTTTAAGCTGAAGTGGCTATTAAGCCACTCGATCACTTCTGCGGGAGGTGGAAGGGGGTCCTCCCTTCTGCCGCGCACCTTTCCCAGGCTCTCCCATCTGATGGCAGCGCCCATGGATGTACAGAGAGGGACTGGCATGGATGTGGCCCCCATGGATGTACAGAGAGGGACTGACATGGATGTGGCGCCCATGGATGCACAGAGAGGGACTGACATGTATGTGGCGCCCATGGATGCACAGAGATGGACTGACATGGATCTAGCACCCATGGATGCACAGAGAGGGACTGCCATGGATGTGGCGCCCATGGATGTACAGAGAGGGACAGACATGGATGTGTCACCCATGGATGTACAGAGAGGGACTAACATGAATGTGGCGCCCATGGATGTACAGAGAGGGACTGACATGGATGTGGCACCCATGGATGCACAGTAAGGGACTGACATGAATGTGGCCCCCATGGATGCACAGAGAGGGACTGACATGGATGTGGCCCCCATGGATGCACAGAGAGGGACTGACATGGATGTGGCACCCATGGATGCACAGAGAAGGACTGACATGGATGTGGCCCCCATGGATGCACAGAGAGGGACTGACATGGATGTAGTGCCCATGGATGCACAGAGAGGGACTGGAATGGATGTGGTGCCCATGGATGCACAGAGAGGGACTGACATGGATGTGGTGCCCATGGATGCACAGAGAGGGACTGACATGGATGTGGTGCCCATGGATGCACAGAGAGGGACTGACATGGATGTGGTACCCATGGATGTACAGAGAGGAACTGGAATGGATGTGGTGCCCATGGATGTACAGAGAGGGACTGACATGGATTTGGCCCCAATGGATGCACAGAGAGGGACTGACATAGATGTGGCCCCCATGGATGTACAGAGAGGGACTGACATGGATGTGGCCCCCATGGATGTACAGAGAGGGACTGACATGGATGTGGCCCCCATGGATGTACAGAGGACTGCCATGGATGTGGCCCCCATGGATGTACAGAGAGGGACTGCCATGGATGTGGCCCCCATGGATGTACAGAGAGGGACTGCCATGGATGTGGCCCCCATGGATGCACAGAGAGGGACTGACATGGATGTGGCCCCCATGGATGTACAGAGAGGGACTGACATGAATGTGGCCCCCATGGATGCACAGTAAGGGACTGACATGGATGTGGCCCCCATGGATGCACAGTAAGGGACTGACATGGATGTGGCCCCCATGGATGCACAGTAAGGGACTGCCATGGATGTGGCCCCCATGGATGTACAGAGACGGACTGCCATGGATGTGGCCCCCATGGATGCACAGAGAGGGACTGACATGGATGTGGCCCCCATGGATGTACAGAGAGGGACTGACATGAATGTGGCCCCCATGGATGCACAGAGATGGACTGACATGGATGTGGCCCCCATGGATGCACAGAGAGGCACTGACACCCTTTCTGTTAATCTGGACACCGGGAATGACAAGGATTTTGTCACTTCTGGTTTTGACTCTTTGTTTACCTGGCAGCCAGGAAAGCAGCCGATTAGACTGATCTGTGTCTGATAAGCTGCATTGGAGGCCAGAGGAGAGATTTGGTGTCTAACTGATCTGTCATGGCCCATGCCATGCCACAAGGGATGTTGTTCATTCCTTGTGATAGCAAAAAAGTTAATACAAAAAAAACTAAAAAATAAAGACAGTGTAAAAAACATTTTTAAATAAAAGAAATAATCATAAAAAAATATGTAGCAATATGTAAATGGTGATGGCACTTAGACATGTGCGGAACAAAAAAATGTGTTTTGTTTCGATTCGTTTTTTACATAAAATTGTTTAGTTAAATTTGTTTAATCCGGTTAATTTGTTTTTGGGATTTGTTTTGTTTATTTGTATTCGAATCGATTTGAATTTTCGGAATTCTAATAGTTTTCTAATTCAAAAAGTTTTCAATTTGTTTTCCAATTTCCAAAGAGAATAAAGAAGAATAGAAAATAAAGGAATTGAAAATAAAAAAGTATAATAGAATAGAAAAGAATAGAATATATAAGAGTAAAACAGAACAAAATAGAATAGAAAATAAAAGAACAGAATAGAATAGAAATTACTAGAATAGAATAGAAAAAAAAGAGACTAGAATAAAATAGAAAGAATAGAACCATCTTCTGAAATTCAAAAAGAAAAGAATAGAATACGAAAGAATAGAATTCAGAAAACAATAGAATAGAATATATTAAAAAATATATACACATTTCCCAAAATTCAAATAGAATCAATTTGAATAGAAAAGAATAGATTAAAATAGAATAGAAAATAACAGAATAGTATAGAAAAAAAACAATAGAACAGAATAGAAAGAATATACCATCTAATCTTTTCTTTTCTATACTTTTCTATTCGATTCAAATTTGAAATGATTCTATTAGAATTTTGGGAAATTGTTATATTCTTTCTATTTTTTTTATTCTATTCTTTTTCTATGTGTTTGTTCTATTCTATTATTGTATTTTCTATTCTATTCTTTTCTATTCAAATTTGAATTTTATTTATTTATTCTATTCGAAATTCGAATTTCGGAAGATGGATCTATTCTTTCCATTCTATTCTAGTCAGTTTTTTCTATACTATTTTGTTATTTTCTATTCTATGCTAACCCATTATTTACTATTCTATTCAAATTCGAATTGATTCTATTTGAATTTTTGGAAATGGTTATATGCTTTCTATTCTATTGTTTTTTTAATTATATTCTTTTCTATTCTATTCTTTATTTTTCTATTCTTTTCTATACTATTCTTTTCTTATGTATCCGCATTCAAATATATTCTATTTGAAATTTGAATTTCAGAAGATGGTTATATTCTATTTTATATTCTATTTCATTCTTTTTTTTTCTATTAATGTATATTCTTTTCTATTCTATTCTGTTCTTTTATTTTCTATTCTATTCTATTTTGTTCTGTTTTACTCAATTATATTCTATTCTTTTCTTTTATGTTATACTCTTTTCTATTCTATAATATTTTTTATATTCTATTCTATTTTATTGTCTTTGGAAATTGGAAAAAAAAATTAAAATGTTTCGAAATCGAAAACTATTCGACAACTTTTTGAATTTGAAAACTTTTCGAACTCGAAAACTTTTAGAATTTGAAAACTATTCAAAATTAGAAAACTATTTGAATTGATTCGAATTTCCTCTGATTCATTTAAATTCGGTACTATTGTAATTCGAAAAATTTGGATACATCCGATATTTCGAAAATTGAAAATTTGTCAGAATTTAAATTCGGAACATGTAAGGTGCGATATCTTACACGAAAGTCAAGGAAAGAGCAATAATTCTAGCGCCAGAGCTCCTCTGTAACCCTTAAGGCCCCTTTCACACTACCACAACTTCAAAGTCGCGCGATTTTGCCAAAATTTTACCGCGATTTTCAGGGAGACTTGAGGTCTATGAATCTGAATTCACATCAAAGTCTGTCCAAAGTAGTTCAGGGACTACTTTGAAGTCGGCACGACTTGAAGTCGTACTAATATGAATGGTTGTCATTGGAAATCATGGGGAACGACTTGTCATGCTACTTTGCAGTCCCAAATCGTGGGACAAGTCGTACAAGTGTGAAAAGGGCCTAACAGGTAACCTATAAATTTTTTTTAAAGTGTCACCTATGGAGAAATTTAGGTACCGTAGTTTGTCGCCATTCCATGGGCATACGCAATTGTACAGCGTGACATGTTATGTATCTACTCAGCATAGCATCAGATTTTACATTTTTACAAAAAATTCAGGTATTATATTGTGTTTGTGTGCAATAAAATTAATTAAAGTGTATTCTAAAAAATAAATTGCATTTGAAAAACCACTGCGCAAATACCGTGTGACATAAAACATTGAAATTACCCGCCATTTTATTCTGTAGGGCCTCTGATAACAAATATAAAATGTTTGGGGTTCTAAGTAATTTTCTAGCAAAAAAATGTATATTTTAGAGGTGTCAGAACTGGTCCGGTTGCCAAGTGGTTAAACTGTGTTATGTGTTGTTCCTGCAGAGCAGTTGCAAGCCACTGTGTTACGACCTACAGCTTTACTGAACAAGGCAGCATAAAGCCCCGTACACACGGTCGGACTTTTGGCCAACAAACTTCATTTTGAGCAAGTTGGACCAACAATCCGACCGTGTGTACGCTCCATCGGACAAACTTTTTTGTTTTGTTTTTGTTTTCATCGGACAAAAGTTCGGTCTGCAAACGGACAAACTTTTGGCCAACAAAAGTCAGATGGAGCAAAGTCCGACCGTGTGTACAGAAAACCATAGGACTTTTGTCTGATGGACAAAACAACTAATGTTAAAATCAACCAACAATAGCAGAAGTTGACCAAAGGGTGGCGGTAAAGAGCAGAAAAGAGCAGAAAAACCACGTGATGTTGCAAAAAGTTTTGGGAAAATTTGCAGAAAAGTCCTGTGGTGTGTATGCTATGGGTGTTCCCGACCAACTCCGTTCGGACAAAAATCCACGGAAAAGTCAGATGGAAGTCTGACCGTGTGTATGGGGCTTTAGAGCAATGCTGATGTGCAAAGCACTATGATCCATATTAACCAATCAAAAATAATCTTTCAATGATAGGACTTCTAATATCTAGATACTATGGGTTATTGCACTTTTTACATCATCATCGATCTTTGTGCTGCCTTACTAAATAAAACCAGTGAAAAGCTGAAAGCAAGCACAATCTATTGTTTGCAGTATGCTTATTTTGTTGCTACAAATGTTCTCATGCTACAGGTCAAGTCGTCTCGAGCTATGAGTGATATCAGCCTTTTTCTCTAGCAAATTGATGATTACAGAATCTTTCCATTCCATGCCAGACTCTCTCAGTGGACTCCTTTAATTTCATTTTCTTTTGACCTTTACACTGTCATAATGTAAGATTCATCAGGGAAATGAGATTTAGCTCTTTGTTCCCCAAATGCCATACAGAGGCTGGAGATGGTTCAGATACCGCAGTGTGGTTCAAAGCATTTAATCAGATGTGGCTATATAAATGGAATACACACACAGGAGTTGGACACAAAATACTCCAGTCACACTAATCAAGGCACTCAACTCACCCTTCTTATTCAAGAATCCATTTCATTAAAAATTACAGCCATTTTTACCAGCTAAAGAGCTAGTACTAGTTAAACTGATGCATTCTCTTAATTGCAATTTCCTACAGGTCCCCCAATATATCTGTAGTACAATGGCAATCATTTATCTATACCAATGGTCTCCAACCTGCCACCCGAGGGCCAGATGTGGCCCTTTGCTTGCCTATATCCAGCCCTTGGGGCATTATTCCTCCCACCGACACCAACAATGTGACATAATTGCTGTCACTAAGGCCCCTTTCACACATGCGGACAGTATAGCCCTGTACACACGATCGGATATCCTATGGATTCTAACCGGAAATCCGATGAAACTGTCTTCCATCAGTCTTGCCTACACACCATCAGTCAAAAAACCGACCGTTTCAAACGCGGTGACGTAAAACACTCAGATGAGCCGAGAAAAATGAAGTTCAATGCTTCTGAGCATGCGTCGACTTGATTCTGAGCATGCATGGGTTTTTTATCCGATGGAGTTCCCCACAGACGATAGTAATTTGCTATCGGTTTTTTAACCATCGGATAAATTTAAAACATGTTCTATTTTTAAACACCGATGGAAAAAAGACCGATGGGGCCCATACACAATCGGTTTGTTTTCATCGGTAAAACTTAACGTGTGTACACGGCTTAAGTCTGCTTTTTCATCCATCCGTTTATGGATGAAAAGGTGACATACATTGGTCCCTATGAGATAGCAGGTGTCAGCGGATGAACATCCGCTGACACCCGATGTCATCCGTGTCCACAATCCTACGATTCTGCAGACGGAGGAAAATCCTATTTTTCAATCCGTCTGCAGAGCGGATTGGATGAACACGGACAGACAGTCCGTGTTCATCCGATCCCCACATAGGGGAGAGCGGAGATCTGACAGGGCGGTCCCTGCACAGTGTGCGGGGACCGCCCTGTCATCCGCCGGCTCAGCGGGGATCAGCGAAGCAGAGGTTCACGGGGCGGATCATGACGTGTGAAAGGGGCCTAATACTAATAATAGGGCACTATTCCTCCCTCTGACACCAGCAACCGGGCACTATTCTTTCCACTGACACTGATGATGGGGCACTATTTCTCCCACTTGCACCAACAATGGGGCTCTATTCCTACCAATGATACTAATGATAGGGCACTATTCCTCCCACTGATACCAACAATAGACCACTATTCCTCCCACTGACACCAACAATGGGGCACTAATCCTTCCTCTGACACCAACAATGGGGAACTATTCCTCCCTCTGACACCAATGATGGGGCACTATTCCTCCCACTGACACCAACAATGGGGCAATATTACGCCCAGCGACACGAATAATGTGGTATTGTTTCCTTATTGCTGTTGGGGCATTTTCTACTCTCACTGTCCAAAGTCCAGCCACTTCAACGTCTGAAGGACAGTTAACTGGTCCTTTGTTTAGAAAGTTTGGAAACCCCTGATCTTCACAAATTGAGGAAACATGAAACCGTAGATGTTTTGTCTTTGGCTACCAACACAATTGTGTCACTAGAAAGTTATCCACTGGAATGTGGTTATAGGCAAAACCCTGAAGGTGATTAGAATGTATAAGCACAGCTCACCCCTGGAATGTGCTAATTGGAGGTACAGGCAGTCCCGGGTTACAAACAAGACAGGGACTGTAGGTTTGTTCTTAAGTTGAATCTGTTTGTAATTTTTAACTGTTACATTTTTAAAGTGTAGCTCCAGCCAAAAAATCAATTTTTAAGCTTTTTGGATAACCTAGGTAAGGGTTATCACCCCTGTAACATTTGTTTTGCTGTCTGTGCCCCTGTTCAGAAGATTTCACCTCACTTTCCATCCCAATGACAATTGGATTTAGAAAATGTATGGTTTTTAGGGAAACAAGGATTGGTGATAAAGCATCAGTGGAGAGGAGACATCTTTTTCCCATATTAACTCTTACAGGAGAGAATTTCCCTTCCTAGGGGTAGATTTCCTCTCACTTCCTGTTGTCATCTTCCGTTTGCAAGTAGGAGTCGTTTGTAAGTAGGATGTTTGAAAGTAGGGGTTCGCCTGTATATACTATACGGCCTGCCCTATATACTCTGCAGAAAATTGGGCCTTAGGTGTTGGTGGTACCAGAACACTGTAAGCCCTCACAGTTACTCTTGGTGGGCGTTTGAACGGGCCCTGCTGTGAAATATTATATCAAGAATTGTAATTACATGCCCCTGTTAAACAGGGGCAGAAAAATTGGGCCTTTGGTGGTGGTGGTGGTGCCACAACACTGTAAGCCCTCACAGATACTCTCACTTCCTGTTGCCTCCCTCCATGTGTAAGTAAGAGTTTGTAAGTAGGGGACCGCCTGTATGTACTTACTGTAACCTTTGTTCAATTGCAGGACGAGATTTTGGAGGAGAGATCAGTTATTCATACCGTATATACTCGAGTATAAGCCGAGTTTTTCAGCACATTTTTTTGTGCTGAAAATGCCCCCCTTGGCATATACTCGAGTCACCTTTTTGCGCCTGATCTCCCGGAGTTTGGGGACCTGGTACCGGCCGGCCGTAGGTCCCCTGGACCCCAAAATTGGCACACATGTTGTCCGGGAGACCTACGGCCGGGGAGCACCGATTTTTCAAAGCCGGGCACCCCTTCCATAGACTCCCATGTTAAACGTCAGTCTAGTCATGGTCACAGTGAGGCATGGACACAGTGAGGCATGGACATGGACACAGTGAGGCAAAGTGAGGCATGCAGATGGACACCCTAGGCTTATACTCCAGTCAATAAGTTTTTCCATTTTTTTGTGGTAAAATTAGGTGCCTCGGCTTATATTCGGGTCAGCTTATACTCGAGTATATACGGTAATTGATTGATCACAATAAGGCTGACAGAGAGATCTTTTCAACCCAAAACACATTCAACCAAAATGGTGTGCTTATTTATGAAAAAAAATCTCTTGAAAAAGCTCTTTTAGGGTCTGGATCTTTTTAACACTTCTATCTCATTTATCTAGCTAGCTTTATGTGGTTCATGCAGTAAATAAGAAGCCCTGAAGGCACTCAGTTAACACTGGCTTTCATAAATTGGTAAACCTATTCTAGAAGAGATATTATTTCATACTGTATGTATTTTAAAAAAGAAAAAGTTACTTACGGTACACATTGTCCTTGAGTGTGGAAAGCTTGAAGCCAGTAAAAGTTCCATTTAAGACATGGGTAATATTGCCATCTGTGATATTAATTGTAACAATCTTCTCCTTCACAGCAAAAAAGCTGATAAAGACAACGGTCAGGACAACCATGACCACAATGAAGATGAGAAAAGTAGCCTTGGCATAGATGCTAGCACCAACCAGACAGACAACGAGGCAGATGAGGAGTAGAACTGTACCGTAGATATATTCATACCAATAGCTCTGTGGCAAAACGTGGACTCCACTTTTTTCCTGTCCTGTAAATACAACCGGTTTCAGTCAATGTTCACCAGATCTGTAAGATCAAGTCACAAATAATATATATAATGTTGCCTTCTCATTCACAGTAATCAGATACGTAACTAATGCAAGCACCTCTTGATGTCTACATAAATTCTTATTTTATTAAAATAGTTATAAACCAAAAGAAAATCAGTAGTGCTTTATCACAGGCAACAGGGACCACAACTGCCATGGCTGTACTAAAGGCAAAACTTTCCCTTTTCCCTCATCTCCGTATTGGACAATAAGAACCATGGTCCTCCTTTCCCGTGTTAATGCACTATTGATTTTCAGGACATATGGGGCACCATTTGAATAAATTAAGAATGCATGTAGGCACTGGAAGGTATGTGTATTAAAGTCCCATAGCCAGATTACTATGGATTAGATGGCCACATGTTCACTTCAACACTAGTTAAGCAACAGAAAAGACCTGCAAAAAAGAAACAATTTCCACCATATACGTTAATCAAACAATTTTTGCTAAAGCCTTCAAGCATTTTTTAAAAACAATTTAAGCAATATGGAGCTGTTGCCTACTGTAACCAATCAGGTTACTAGGAATTTGTTAGAGATGAAATCTTTCAAAGGAAACACAAAATGTGCTTTCTCTGCATGACAGTTCCATTTTTGCTCTCATTTTATAACTCAACTACTTCTTTGTCTTTCTTACGAGTCATTTAGTAGGAAAGACTTTAAAGAAAATCCAAACTTAAATTCTTATGCCGCGTACACACGATCATTTTTCCCATCGAGAAAAATGAAATTTTTTCCTTTGGACGAGAAAAACAATCGTCTGTGAGCTCTTTGTCATTTTTCACGACGGGAAAAACGGCATTAATCACGATGAGAAAAATTAGAACATGCTCTAATTTTTCTCGTCGTGATTCCCGTCGTTTTTTTCCGCGGCAGTTTTCCCATTGGGAAACACTGCCGCGGAGCCCAAACACGGTCATTTTTCTCGACAAAGAGAAAAATGTCGGGAAAAACGGACGTGTGTAGGGAACCAAGCCGTTCCCTCGTTTTTCCCGTCTATTTTCTCGACGGTGTTTTCACCGTCGAGAAAATCGATCGTGTGTACGCGGCATTAGAGTATTTAATACCAGCTGTCTACTTGCAAGTGTGTGATTTGTCTTGCAATGAATCATACTCTCTACCTCTAGCCGTGGCAATGTTATATTCACAGAGCCATTCTCTTTTGGAGATACCAGTCTAAACATTTGCTTCATTGATTTATTATTAGGCAGAAATGAGTGCATTTAGTTTAAGCAGATTAAACCCTGACTTGTAATTGAAAACCAAGTCTTAGTAAACACGAAGGTGCGTACACAACCAAAAGGTCATGTAATTCACAATGACGGCCATGATTTCTGTAGTACACAGACCTATGCTTCTGTGGTAGCAGTGTAAAAGTACTTATAGACCAGTGATAGCGAACCTTGGCACCCCAGATGTTTTGGAAACTACATTTCCCATAATGCTCAGCTACACATCAGAGTGCATGAGCATCATGGGAAATGTAGTTCCAAAACATCTGGGGTGTCAAGGTTCGCCATCACTGTTATAGACTATGCCCATTCCCTAAAGGGTGCTGGTAAATGCAGGCAGGATCCCAAAGCCCTTGTAACTATTGAGTCTACCCATAGTTTTTCAAACCAAACAGTTAGCCCAAGTTAAGCATCTGGTCTTGGCTCAAGCATTAAGCGAAGCCATTGCTAGGTCCAGATCAAGCATCTTCCATCTTATTTTTATAGAGTGAATTAATGTCTATAATAAAGTTTAAATACCTGCTGGTGTCTGTTGAAAAACGTTGAGTCCTGGCTACATATCTCCTATGCAGACACATTGTCTGGCCTGCCCAGGGCAAACAGTGTATCTATATAGGAGGTAGGCATGTTATCTTTTAGAATTATTGAGCAGACTTCTGGAGATGGGAGATGGGAGTGTTTTTTATTTTCAGCTGTAATTAAAATGAAACTACACTGAATATGAGCACCACAAACCAAAAATGCTATTTAATTCATATTTAATATTCAAAGCAAACTCCCCTATTTATTCATGGCTCCATACTTTATTTTGCGAAATCGTTTTGAAAAAAAAAACTGTCCCACGATTTTGGACTGCAAAATCGCATGACAAGTCATTCTCCATGATTTTCAATGACTACCATTCATATTGCCACGACTTTAAGTCGTGCCAACTTCAAAGTAGTTCCTGCACTACTTTTTTTCTGAAGTCGGATCAAAGTCGGATTCCGTATTTACAGATCCGACTTTGGCATGCGACTTGTGCACGACTTGTTCATGAAGGGGAACTCCACGCCAATTTTTATAAAAAAAAAAAAAAAAAAACTGCTTGGGTTCCCCCTACATGAGCATACCGGGCCCATCGGTCTGGTATGGATTTTAAAGGGAACCCCACGCTGAAAAAACGGCGTGGGGTCCCCCCCAAAATCCATAGCAGACCCTTATCCAAGCACCAGCCCGGCCGGTCAGGAAAGGGGGTGGGGACGAGCGAGCGCCCCCCCCCCCTCCTGAACTGTACATAGGGGTGGGTGCTTTGGGGCAGGGGGGTACTGCACCACCCCCACCCCAAAGCACCTTGCCCCCATGTTGATGAGGACATGGGCCCCTTCCCGACAACCCTGGCCGTTGGTTGTGTGGGTCTGCGGGTGGGGGGCTTATCGGAATCTGGGAGCCCCCTTTAATTTGTGAATGAGTATGTGATACATCGTACCCCTACCCATTTACCTGGGGAAAAAGTGTCAATAAAAAAAAACTAGACAGGTTTTTGAAGTAATTTATTAGGCAGTTCCGGGGGTCTTTTCCGACTTCGGGGGTCTCTTCCGACTTCTCCGCTTTATTCTCCCACTCTCCAGCCTCTTCTCCCGGTCTCCGGTTCTTCTGCCGGGCTCCTCCGCTATCTTCTGCTCTTTTACCCGATCTTTTGCTAGTGTTGGCCAGGTCTACTCCGTCGTCTTCTTCCCTCTTTTCTTCTGCCGATGTTGACACAACGCTCTCTCCCGCTGTAATGCCGTGTACGCGGTGAGCAACCACTTATATAGTCATGAAGCGTGGCATGATGGGACTGTGACGTCACAATGGGTGGGGTCACCGGGTGACATCACCCGGTGACCACGCCCCATGCCTATATAAGTCGTTGCACACCGCGCACACGGCATTACAGCGGGAGAGAGCGTCGTGTCAACATCGGGAGAAGAGGGATAAAGACGACGGAGAAGACCAGGCCAACAATAGCAAAAGAGCGGCAAAAGAGCAGAAGATAGCGGAGGAGCCCGGGAGAAGAACCGGAGAGCGAGAGAAGAGGCTGGAGAGCGGGAGAAGAGAGCGGTGAAGTTGGAAGAGACCCCCGGAGCTGCCTAATAAATTACTTCAAAAACGTGTCTAGTGTGTTTTTTTATTGACATTTTTCCCCCAGGTGAATGGGTAGGATACTCATTCACATAGGGTGGGAAGCCGGGATCTGGGGGCCCCCTTATTAAAGGGGGCTTCCAGATTTCGATAAGCCCCCCGCCTGCAGACCCCGACAACCAACGGCCAGGGATGTCGGGAAGGGGCCCTTGTCCTCATCAACATGGGGGCAAGGTGCTTTGGTGTGGGGGGGGCAAAGGGCCCCCCCTGCCCCAAAGCACCCACCCCCCATGTTGAGGGCATGCGGCCTGGTACGGTTCAGGAGCGGGGGCTGCTCGCTCGTCCCCACCCCCTTTCCTGTCCGGCCAGGCTGTAATACTCGGATAAGGGTCTGTTATGGATTTTGGGGGGACCCTCAACGTTTTTTCAGAGTGGGGTTCCCCTTAAAATCCATACCAGACCGAAGTGCCCGGTATGCTCATGAAGGGGGAAGCCAAGTCGTTTTTTTTTTAATTGGCGTGGAGTTCCCCCTAATTATTGGGGGATCAAAGTCACGTCCCCGCTCATTGAAGTCGTACTTCAAGTCGTGGGCAAAGTCGGATCCACAGTCGTATGACTGTCTTGTAAAAATCGCGGCCCGCAAAATCGTGGCAAAATCGCACGTCTTTGAAGTAGCACAAGTGTGAAAGGGGCCTTAGCATTACTGGCCGTGGCCCTCTTGAGTAAGAGCAAATTATTTATGTAGCATTTACTTCCTGGAATCAATTTGCCTTTAGCTCAGGCAGGAGGGTGTGCTTAGCTGATAAAACCCCTCCTCCCCTTCTGAGGACTCTTGGGATGTATGGCATCGTTTGCCTAGGCCAAAACTAGGAAGTAACTGAAGAAATGTAAAAGAAAAAATGAATGTTGAAACAAGTAAATATAATAGATTTCCCTATCTATTTACTAATGCTAGCAGCATAAGGATTAAATATAGTCAATGTTGATTGAGAGAGAGAAGTTCCAGCTCTAAAGCAAATGTTGCTCTACAACTCAATATATTAAAAAGTTCTTCCAACCTGGAATGTTAATACATGAAGTGTTGGACGTGACAGGCACAAAGTATCAGTACCATTGTAGAGCTCCCTGTCTTCATGACAAAAGTTGTTTACAAATGTGTACTTCAACTGGATATTTAGCTGCTAGCAGCGTTACAGTGATACTAAAGTCTCTTTTTTTTGTATTTAAAAATAACAAACATTTTATACTTACCTCCTCTGTGCAGTGGTTTTGCACAGAGCAGCCCTGACCCTCCTCTTTTCGTGTCCCTCTTTGGCGCTCCTGGCCCTCCCTTCTGTTGAGCACCCCTACAGCAAGCAGATTGGTATGGGGGCACCGAGCCATGCCACGGCTCCCTGTGTCCATTCAGACATGGAGCCACGGTTTGGACCCGCCCCCCTCTCCTGATTGGCTAACTGACTTTGATTGACAGCAGGAGGGAGATTCCAAGACACTCGTTCACATCACTGAATAGAGATGGGGCTTAGGCAAGTATTAAGGGGGCTGCTACACACAGACTTTTTTTTATCCTAATGCATTCTGCTTTTACAACCACTTTAAGCTCCCTTGAAAGGTCAGCCACATAAATACATAATACAAATAAGTGCCCTGGCCTCGGTCAGATATATGTGAATAAGGTAAAAAATTTCAGTGTGTGGCCACTACTCACACATAACTTTTCTGAACAGGATAGAAAGTCAATCTGCCACAATGGCAAATCTGAATGTGCAAGAGCTGTTCTTTCACTCAGCATGATTTAGGGTGCAACTCAGAGTACTATAGACAGAGGGCTATCATTGGCAGCCTGAAAAATAGCACATAATAATCAAGAAACTAGCATATAGAACAGGGGTGTCAAACTCCATTTCATCACAGGCTGCACCATCATTATGGTTGCCTTCAAAGGGCCAGTTGTATCTGTAAGACTATATCAATTTATCCAGGGCTTTTTTTCTCAGAGAATAGGTAGAGGAACTCAACCACGCCCCCCCCCACGACCCGCATTGAGTGGTGGGTGTGGCCAAATTGCACTGTAAGAGGCAATAAATACCAGGAGTATGCGCTTTGTACAAAGTGCCGAATTCAGGGGTGTGCCAAGTACAGAGTGCAGAGTTCAGGGGTGTCCTATGCACAGACTGCGGAGTTCAGGGGTGTGCTACATACCTAGTGCAGGTTTGAGAAGTGTGCTACATACAGAGTGCAGAGTTTGGGGTGAGCAAGGTTCAGCTGTCTTTTACAGGCTGATGCCCCATCCCACACTGCACCTGCATCTCCCTTGTCCCCGCTGTGATCGCAGGGCAGGCAGGGGTCTGTGATAACCGCCAACAGAAAAGCTGTCCTTGTAAACAAAGAACGTTTCTGTGTTTACAAGTGACAGCGGTGAGAAGGTAGCAGAGGAGCGAGAGCCAGAGGTGGTGGAACAGAGTTCCGCCTTGTTGCGGCTGAAAAAAATCCCTGGATGTGAGGGTCACATGGAATGGCCTGGCGGGCCGCATTCAGCCCGTGGGCCTTGTTTTTGAAACATGTGACATAGAAGATGGCAGCTCTGTTTCATTCATGACAGATTTCCTTTATAGTGACCTTGTCTCAAATTATGCTGTTACCTGTAAAGAAGAGACTGAATACCTACCTCTCCTGCTGCCCCCAAGCAACACTTCCAGGAGTGCTGATCTCTCTGCTCCCCCACTGTTCTCAATAGTTCCTCCTGCTGACTTTCACACCGCTACTTTCTTCTGTAATGATTTGGAGGTCAGCAGGAGGAACCACTGCAAGGGACCCAGTAGATCAAAACTACCATAAGTGATGGTTTAACAGCAGACATCAGAAGATGATTGCTACTGAAATTAACAGTGGTTGGCAGTACCGTACTCTTTTATACAGGTAACAGAATAATGTGAGATTTTATATTAATGACAGGGTTACTTCAAAGATTCTTTTGACAAGAGGGATAGTGCATGGGGAGAATCTGTAGGTGGACAGACATGCATTGATTATTATCTATTATTTTGCCAAAAACACACAAACACAGGAAATTTAGCAATGCTGGAAAATTTTATATCATATACATTTTTTTTTTATAATGTACCAAAGTTTTTCAGTTCACATACAGTATTTATTAATTAGGTAACTATTAAAAGGGGTTGTAAACCTTTGAGGCTTTTCACCTTAATGCATTCTATGCATTAAGGTGAAAAACCTTTTGTAGTGCAGCAGCCCCCCAGAGCCCCCCTTTTACTTACCTGAACCTGATTTTTCCAGCGATGGGGACATGCCAAGCAGCTCCAGCCGCTGTCTCGGGTCCTCATTGACTGGATTGATAGCTAGAGCATTGGCTCCTGCTGCTGTCAATCAAAGCCAGTGACACAGTAGCCGTGGGGGCCGGACCGAGTCCTGCTGTCTGTGTCAATGGACGCAGCAGCATGACTCGGGAGCACCCGCACGAGTACCCCATGGAATGCGGGTCTCCATGGGGGTATTTTGAGTGCACCACGTAGAGGATATTTCTACAAAAGACTTTCATCAATTATGTCTTTCCCAAATGAATATATACTATGTTGGGTCTTTTTTGATCCTGCCATTTTTTGATAACTTTTTTGGGCTTTTTCCTCTTTCAGGTGCACTCAATTTTTGGGAGATCAGGACCTAATTGTGTGGGAGTTTTTTTCAAGACAATTCTAAGGCTGATTGGTAGCCTGTTTTTCAATCTTTCCTCTTATACACACGCTTGGGTCTAGGTCTGGGAAAAAAATCGATTTTAATCTTGAATCGAGTTTTGAGCTCAAATCGATTCAGATTTAAAGAAAATCGATTTTTTTTTGATTTTTATTTTTTTTTTATTTTTTTTTTCCTTCAAAGTTTCCGCAGCAGGACTGCAGGGGGCGTATATGGAGTGGCACTGGGCGGCGTTACCCCAATTACATCTGCTCGCCGCAGCCGCCGTCTGCCTGCCTGATCAGCGTGTCATGTGGACAGACGGCGGCCATTGCAGTGTTCAGAAGCCGCGCCTCCTGAGTCCTCGTCGTCTGTGATAGGCGGAACACTCAATTTCACAGCAGGCAGTATTCAGCCTATCACGGACATCCTCTCATCCTCGTCTGTGTTATGAGGATGACCATGATAGGCGGAACACTGAATGCTGGGAAATTGAGTGTTCCGCCTATAACAGACGAGGAGGAGGCGCGGCTTTTGAATGCTGGAATGGCCACCGGTGTAGCAGTAAAATCTGTATACCATGAAAATCTGCATCAGGTACGGGCACAGTGATTGAAGCATGGGCACAGTGAGACACGGGTACAGTGAGACACGGGTACAGTGAGGCATGGACACAGTTCAATTCAACTAAGAGTAACCTCAAGATTTTTTGTTGTTTTATTAGCTAAATCCAAATACAGTATTAATAATTTGGATGTTTAACAATTTTTGTTGCACACTGACTTTGCAGTTAGAGAAAGGGTTTGCCTTTGCAATTTTGTTTGTTGATGCACTTTAATTAATATAATTAAAAAAAAATCGAATCGAATCGTAAATCAAGTTTTTTGGGGGGGGAAATCGCCCAGCCCTACTTGGGTCCTGTTCATTTAGCTATGACTAAGCATCGATTGATGTGAAACGCGTTAGCTATTCTCCCCTGTTTCTCTAAATGATTTGACTGCTGTACACTGGATTTTATTTTCTACAATAAAGATGCCTTTTTCATGGAGTGCGGCCGTCCAGGATATTTTTCCTCATCAAACTTGTGCAGAGCCAGCACCTGTCAGCTCCTAGTGGCAATCCTTTTCTCTGTGGGGGCACTCGAGAAGAGGAGGAGCCAGGAGCACCGCTGGGGGACCCCAGAAGAGGAGAATCAGGGCCCCTCTGTGCAAAACCCTTGCACAGAGGAGGTAAGTTTGACATGTTTGTTATTTAACCACTTAACGACCGCTCACTGTATATATACGTCGGCACAATGGCACCGACAGGCACAATCACGTAGAGTATACGTGATTGCCTTTGTACAGTTGGGGGGTCCAATCGGACCCCCCTTCTGTACAGTGAGCGCTCGGAATTCGTCTGGGACCGATCCGAGATGGGGGGGCGACCGTTCGATTCCGGCCACCCACCCGCGATCGCTCCCGGCGAATGAGAATGCCCCCTCTGCCTGTGTAATGTAAACACAGGCAGAGGAAGCAGGAGGAAGTGATGTCATCTCTTGTGCGGCGCTCACATATACCGAGCGCCGTACAAGAGAAGACATCAAGGTTAGTGCACAAACACTACACTAACACCAGCACACATAGGCACATAAATCGCCTCCCCAGGCCCCCCCAGATCACCCCCCAGCCCCCAGTCACAGTGTCACTGATTGCAGTGACCATTTATTTACTGATCACTGCAATCAGTGACATTTGTGACTGTAAAAGTGTCACTACATTTAGTTTTAGGTTCAGTGTAGCCCCCTAACCCCCCCTAATAAAGGTTTAACCCCTTGATCACCCCCCAGATAACCCTTTCACCCCCTAGCACCGCCGTCGCTAAGCGATCATTTTTCTGATTGCTGTCTTAGCGTCGGTGATGCAGATCGGTAGCCAGTAATTTTTTTTAGGTTCGCCGCAGGTTTTTATAGCGTCAGGTACCCCCATAAATTATCTAATAAAGGTTTAACCCCCTTGATCGCCCCCCAGGTAACCCTTTCACCCCCTATCACCACTGTCGCTAAGCGATCATTTTTCTGATCGCTGTTTTAGCGTCGGTGATGCAGATTGGTAGCCAGTAATTTTTTTTAGGTTCGCCGCAGGTTTTTATAGCGTCAGGTACCCCCATATATTATCTAATAAAGGTTTTAACCCCCTAATTGCCCCTAGTTAACCCTTTCACCAGTGATCATCATATAAGTGTTACGGGTGACGCTGGTTAGTTAGTTTGCTTTTTATAGTGTCAGGGCACCCGCCGTATATATAACCCAATAAAGGTTTAACCCCCTGATCGCCCGGCGGGTGATATCAATTAGGTTTTAGCGTCAGAGAGGGTCTGCGTCACACCCCAGGCAGCGTCAGGTTAGTGCCAGTAACGCTAACACCCACGCGTGAAGCATACACCCTCCTTAGTGGTATAGTATCTGAACAGATCAATATCTGATCTGATCAGATCTATACTAGCGTCCCCAGCAGTTTAGGGTTCCCAAAAACGCAGTGTTAGCGGGATCAGCCCAGATACCTGCTGGCACCTGCGTTTTGCCCCTCCGTCCAGCCCAGGCCACCCAAGTGCAGTATCGATCGATCACTGTCACTTGCAAAACACAACACACATAACTGCAGCGTTCGCAGAGACAGGCCTGATCCCTGCGACTCCAGTGCTGTAGGAGGTGATTTCACCACCACAGTTAAAAAAAAAAAGCAAATATGCCGAAGCATTGGGGCAGCAGGGGCGGAGGAGTGATTTTGCTCCTAATGCCGCATACATACAGTCGAAATTCCGACGGAGGCTTGCCCGTGGAAAAGTCCGACCATGTGTGTGCGGCATAACTTTTTTGCGGGAGGATGCCCCCATGCTTCGGCATATATAAATGGTGCATGTATGCCCATCATTAGAAGTGGGTGGATGAAGGGCGGTATTCTAATGACGGGCATACCCACCCGATCAATCTCTTTTTTCGTTCAGCCAACTGGCTGCATGAAAAAAAAAGATTACAATACATGTCCAACAAGGACCAGCAACGTACTGGTATGTTGCTGGACTTTGAATGGTTATACCAGATTGATGCCTACGGGTTTAGGTATCATCTTGGTATCATTCTTTCCAGCCAGCAGCCGGCTTTCATGTAAAAGCAATCCTAGTGGCTAATTAGCCTCTGGACTGCTTTTACATGCAGTGGGAGGGAATGTCCCCCCCCCCCGGATATAAAAAGCGCCATTGGGAAATTGGGAAAGCATTTTATCACACCGATCTTGGTGTGGTCAGATGCTTTAAAGGGCAGAGGAAAGATCTAGGGTCTAGACCCCAGTTTTTTCAAAAAAAGAGTACCTGTCACTACCTGTTGCTATCATAGGGGATATTTACATTCCCTGAGATAACAATAAAAATGATAAAAAAAAAAAAAAATATGGAAGGAACAATTTAAAAATAAAATAAAAAAGCAAAATTAATAATAAAAAAAAAAAAAAAAAAAAAAAAAAAGCACCCCTGTCCTGCTCTGCTCTTGCCCAATGGCGAACGCAAGCGTCGGTCTGGCGTCATATGTAAACAGCAATTGCACCATGCATGTGAGGTATCACCGCGAAGGTCAGATCGAGAGCAGTAATTTTAGCATTAGACCTCCTCTGTAAATCTAACGGGGTAACCTGTAAAGGCTTTTAAAAATGTATGTAGTTTGTCGCCAATGCGCGTTTGTGCGAAATTTTAAAGCATGTCGTGTTTGGTATCTATGTACTCGGCCTAAGATCATCTTTTTTATTTCATCAAACATTTGGGCAATATAGTGTGTTTTAGTGCATTAAAATTAAAAAAAGTGTATTTTTTTCCCCCAAAAAATGCGTTTGAAAAATCGCTGCGCAAATACTGTGTAGAAAAAAAAAATGCAACACCCACCATTTTATTCTGTAGGGCCTTTGCTTTAAAAATATATATAATGTTTGGGGGTTCAACATAATTTTCTTGCAAAAAAAAATATGATTTCATGTAAACAAAAAGTGTCAAAAAGGGCTTTGTCTTCAAGTGGTTAGAAGAGTGGATGTAAGCTTCCTAATGTTGTGTATAAAATGCCAGAACAGTTCAAACCCCCCCCAAATGACCCCATTTTGGAAAGTAGACACCCCAAGCTATATACTGAGAGGCATGTCGAGTCCATGGAATATTTTATATGTTGACACAAGTTGCGGAAAAAATACATTTTTTTTTTTTTTTTTGCACAAAGTTGTCACTAAATGATATATTGCTCAAACATGCCATGAGCATATGTGGAATGACACCCCAAAATACATTCTGTTGCTTCTCCTGAGTACGGGGATACCACATGTGTGAGACTTTTTGGGAGCCTAGCCGCGTACGGGACCCCAAAAACCAATCACCGCCTTCAGGCTTTCTAAGGGTGTAAATTTTTGATTTCACTTCTCACTGCCTATCACAGTTTCGGAGGCCATGGAGGCCAGATAGCACAAAACCCCCCCAAATGACCCCATTTTGGAAAGTAGACACCCCAAGCTATTTGCTGAGAGGTATTGTGAGTATTTTGCAGATCTCGCTTTTTGTCACAAAGTTTTGAAAATTGAAAAAAAAAAAAAAAACAATGTCTTTCTTCATTTTCAAAAACAAATGAGAGCTGTAAAATACTCACCATGCCTCTCAGCAAACAGCTTGGGGTGTCTACTTTCCAAAATGGGGTCATTTGGGGGGGTTTTGTGCTATTTTGGCATTTTATGGCCTTCGAAACTGTGATAGGTAGTGAGGAGTCAAATCAAAAATTTGTGCCTAGAAATCCTGAAGGCGGTGCTTGGTTTTCGGGGTCCCGTACGTGGCTAGGCTCCTAAAAAGTCCCACACATGTGGTATCCCCATACTCAGGAGAAGCAGCAAAATTTATTTTGGGGTGTAATTCCACATATAACCATGGCATGTGTGAGCAATATATCATTTAGTGACAACTTTTTGTAATTTTTTATTTATTTTTTGTCATTATTCAATCACTTGGGACAAAAAAAAAATATTCAATGGGCTCAACATGCCTCTCAGCAATTTCCCTGGGGTGTCTACTTTCCAAAATGGGGTCATTTGGGGGGGTTTTGTACTGCCCTGCCATTTTAGCACCTCAAGAAATGAGATAGGCAGTCATAAATTAAAAGCTGTGTAAATTCCAGAAAATGTACCCTAGTTTGTAGACGCTGTAACTTTTGCGCAAACCAATAAATATACGCTTATTGACATTTTTTTTACTAAAGACATGTGGCTGAATACATTTTGGCCTAAATGTATGACTACAATTGAGTTTATTCGATTTTTCTTATAACAAAAAGTAGAAAATATCATTTTTTTTCAAAATTTTCGGTCTTTTTCCGTTTATATCGCAAAAAAAAAAAATCGCAGAGGCAATCAAATACCATTAAAAGAAAGCTCTATTTACTAGAAAGACAATGGTGTGCATTATTGCAAAGGAGAAAACCTGACAGCTGGGTTTCACTATGGGAACAAAGGTTGATGGGGTTAAATGATTATGGAAAGTCTAGAAACATTTGGAAAAAAAGTAGGTTGTATCATCAGATTATTAGGGTGCCATCAGATTGTAAGGTGTGACCAGCTTTACGGAGGATAACACACCACCGTTGTGTTGGTGAGTAATGGGTTAATTTACAGTGCTCATTCTGAGAGCCATAGGGGTTGTTGCCGCTTCCTTCTCAGTATCGTATTCATGATTGCGAGCGTCCACAGCTAGATTGGCGTGAAATGAGTGGAAAATTAGGAGTAAACAACATTTTTTAAGAAGGGACAGCGAGCCGTGATTTCCAGGAGCAGATCAGAGCTCTCTGTACTTGTGTCTTGGGGGAAAAGAGGCATTGAGAGTGTGTTTATCTCATGCGTCTTCATCAAGGCAGAGGAATCACTGATGAGCACAGGCAGCGCTAGCAACTTTTCAAATTTCACTTCAGGGAGACTTTCCTGCTCATGCAAATTGAAGAGCATCAGGGGCCCAGTAAGAAGAGCTGGCAACAAGAGAAAGAGTGAGCTGGGAGATGGGAAATGTCTGATCAAGCTCCGAATTATACAGAACATCAGACTTGTTTCATCTCTCCAAGTATGAAACCCTTGCCATCCCTTAGGGAATAGCAACATGTTCGAAAATCATATTCTGGGCAAGGGTTCCTGCTACCATAGAACAATGAGATTTTTAACAGTCCTTAAGGCCAATCATTATACCATTCATGTTGCAGGAAAACGGAACAGATAGCATGCTGTATGCATTAAAACTAAAAAGGAGTATTTATTCCTGAAATAAATAAATATGTATAGGTATAGAATTATTTCTCTTAAAGACCAGGGTTCTGAAAACGAGCTAGATAAAATGATATGCCTTCCTAGAAACATGGCTGGATTAATGCTCTCCTCTTTCCAACTTCATAACCTTGTGTCTACCCTTTATCAAAGAAGTTGGCCAAGGGTTATACACTGCAACCCAATAGTAGTATTTGATGGAAATCACTACACAGTGACACGCCTCCTGGGAGGAAATAAAATGTACACTTACAGTGGATGTATAGCAAAAGATTTACAGCTGAGAATGGTTAAATCTGACAATAAATATGAGCGACAGGCTCTCCTCACCACACATCAAAACCCACTAGGGCCTAAAATATACCTTTTCTTTAAAAAAAAATTAAAATATTACTGTCATTCCATAGATTTACAAAACAAAGTGCCGTTATACTCACAAGGGGAGCATAGTGACCCTTCATACAGATATATTGCTCTCTAGGGGATAGAGTTGCCACCTCATCCCTTTAAAACCAAACACATAATAATTACACAGGCTCTGTGGCTGATTAAGGTGGTAATTAAACACACTTGGTGCCTTACCTGCAATAAATTAGCCTCAGAACCTGTGTAATTCATATGTGTTCGGGTTTAAAGGGATGAGGTGGCAACCCTACTAGGGGATGAAAAACTCACTGTTGATCAGTCAGTGGTCTCCAAACTGTGGCCTGGGGGCCAGATGTGGCCCTTTGCTTCCCTTTATCAGGCACTTAAGGCATTATTCCTGCCAATGATACCAACAATGGGACACTATTCCTCCCACTGACACCAAAAAGGGGACATAATTCCTTTCACTGGCACCAAAAATGGGACATCATTTCTTCCACTGATACCAACAATAGGGAACTATTCCTTCCAATGACACCAAAAGTGGGACATAATCTCTTCCACTGACACCAACAATCAGGCACTATTCCTCACACTGACACCAACAAGGGGCACTATTCTCCCCCCCACTGGGCATAGTCCAACCCCCTAAAGTATGAACAGTAAACTGGCCCTTTGTTTAGAAAGGTTTGGAGACCTCCCTGATCTATGTCAAAATGATGTGCTCTAACTCAGTGTTTCTCAACTCCAGTCCTTAAGGCGCCCCAACAGGTCATGTTTTCAGGCTCTCCATTGTTTTGCACAGGTGATTTGATCAGTTTAACTGCTTTAGTAATTCCCACAGCTGTTTCATCTGAGGGAAATCCTGAAAACATGACCTGTTGGGGCGCCTTGAGACTGGAGTTGAGAAACACTGTGCTAACTTGAGTTATGTAACAATCTCCAACAGAATTTTCTCCCAGGAATGGCTGCTAAAGGATAAAGGTACTGGTTTGAGAGATATTCCACCCTATATCCACCTGTCAAGCTATTGGTGTGCGGTGTCTCTTATTCCCCCATGCTTCATTGCTTTCTGGATCAAGCACAAGTCGGCCTGCACCCTTACTGTGAAACACCAAATTCCTTACCAGTAGAGCACCTTGAGCGGGACTATAAATGGTTTCTGGAAATGGGGTTGTATATTAAGTAAATTTATTTGTGTCTACAATACAGCTCATTACTATCCTCTCTTACCTGTTGATATTCCAAACATGGACACAATGTTTTCTACCAGACCCAGAATGTATAAGGCACTTCCACAGACATTAGCAAAAAAGAACATAATACCAATACTGCCACCAAACTCTGGTCCTAGTGCACGACTGATCATATCTGCAAATCAGAGTTAAGGATAATATAAAGAGCTGTAAAAAGAACAAGTTACATCAACAATTGTAGAAAGGCATTGTAAAAATATGCTACTACATACAATGGTCTTTGGTTCACGTATTCATAAAATGGATTAATCTTCTATACCTGAGCCCTGAGGCCTTTAATAAAATAGGACACATGGTCTCAAAGCCATTAGAGGTGAGGAGAATTATGTGGCGGGTTGCCCCCTGTTGCCCATTATTTTTGCTTTAATGATGGGTCCATAGCAGTAGAAAAAGGTGGGAAAAAAATGGAAAAAAAAGCTACATTATACACAGACACTATGCTCCTTTTCCTTCAGGATCCAGGCCCATTCATGAAGTCACCACTTTCCATATTAGAGGAGTTCTCTATATTTTCCGTTCATCAAATAGACTAGGAAAACTCCTTAATTCTTCCATTTGACCCTGTCCCAATTACAGCACAAAATACATCCCTGTCCCTTCAATGGCATTGAATGACAAAAATCATATACCTGAAAATACAAATAACAAACAAGGTGCCTGACTATGTTACGCTGAAACTCTTACCAAAACTAAACTTGACACATGGAAGTTGTTTCCATTAATCCCTATAGGTAGAATTGAAGAATATGTAAACCCAACATTTCATATTCCTGGTATGTGCCTGCTGTACCATGTACTTTTTACTGTATGAAAAAGTATCATAGGGTTGTCCCGATACCGATACTAGTATCGGTATCGGGACCGATACCAAGCATTTGCGCGAGTACTTGTACTCGCGCAAATGCTCCCGATGCTTCACCCGATACTTTTTTTTTTTTTTTTGTGGCCGGAGAGGGCGGGAGGAGTCAGTGGCTGGGGAGGGCAGGAGAGAGGGCGGGGGAATGTGGGCGGAGTCTGGCCGGAGAGGGCGGGAGGAGTCAGTGGCTGGGGAGGGCGGAAGAGGAAAGTGCGGGCGGAGTCTGGCTGAAGAGGGCGGGCACAGTCGGTGGACGGAGTCCGCGGGCGGAGAGCGAGTCCCTCACCTGCAGTTGAACCTGGTAAGCTGGCAGGGGTTCAGGGCGCAGCCGCATCAGGATCGGTGACCGGTGCTGTCACATTCGGTCGCCGTCAGCGGCTGAACGTCCCCACGCCCATCTTGGTACACCCTGCACTCGGCTGCAGTAAGCAGCAGCAGACATCTTGTTACACCCAGCCCGAGCTATATGGGCTGGGTGTAACAAGATGTCTGCTGTTGCTTACTGCAGCCGAGTGCAGGGTGTACCAAGATGGGCGTTGCAGCAGTTTTTTTTTTTTCTTAAATCCTGTGTCATTTCCCCCCCACCCCCCGCAGCATTTCAGTGCCAGCCACCTATCAGTACCCACAAGTGCTACCTATCAGTGGAATCAGTGCCATCTACCAGTGCCACCTATCAGGTGGCACTGGTAGATGCCACTGATTGCACTGATAGGTGGCACTTATGGGCACTGATAGGTGGCACTTGTGGGCACTGATAGATGGCACTGATTGCACTAATAGTGCAATCAGTGCCATCTATCAGTGCCCACAAGTGCCACCTATCAGTGCCCATAAGTGCCACCTATCAGTGCCCATAAGTGCCATCTATCAGTGCCCATAAGTGCCACCTATCAGTGCCCATAAGTGCCCACAAGTGCCACCTTTCTGTGCAATCAGTGCCACCTATCAGTGCCCACAAGTGCCACCTATCAGTGCCCACAAGTGCCACCTATCACTGCCCACAAGTGCCACCTTTCTGTGCAATCAGTGCCACCTATCAGTGCCCACAAGTGCCACCTATCACTGCCCACAAGTGCCATCTATCAGTGCCCCCAAGTGCCACCTATCAGTGCCACCTATCACTGCCCACAAGTGCCACCTATCAGTGCCCATAAGTGCCATCGATCCGTGCCCATAAGTGCCACCTATCAGTCCCCATCTTTCAAACTGTCACATGACATTGAAAAAAAGTATCGGTAATCGGTATCGGCGAGTACTTGAAAAAAAGTATCGGTACTTGTACTCGGTCTTAAAAAAGTGGTATCGGGACAACCCTAAAGTATCATGTTCTCCTTGTATTGCTTTGTGTGAAATACCTGGTGTTCCTGCCAGTACTTCTGCTTCCCTACACTAAGCAGGGGAACACACAGTGGTCAGTTCTCTAGCTATGCTGGGAACTCAACCTACTCTCCTCCAATGATCAGACTTGTCCTGACACCCCCCCCCCCTCCCCCTGCACAGCCTTTCCCTGAGAAGACCAGTGTCCTGCTGTTTCTCCTCCCCCAGCTCTTATGCAGCTGAGAACAAAGGGAATGTGATCACTTATAAAAAGGGGGAAAAGGGTATTTAATTTTTTTTATATATATCCAAACACAAATGTTTTTTTCATTTTAAACTGAATACATTGTTTTACAAGGTGATGGTTATTCAAAATAAGTTTGCTTCCTCTTTTTCCTCATGTACCGGTACTTAGAAATGCTCCATTTGAATTCACTTATCCATTTTTAAACAGTTAGATAAACGAATATTTTCCTTTCTGTGGAACCACAAGACTTCCAGAATTAGCCTAGCGGTTTTGAGGCAACCCAACCAGTCCAGGGGTCTCGCTCTCCTTGATAAAAAATTTTTGGGTAGGGAAGTTCTCACAGTTGGCTCATAATTAACAAGCAAAATGCTTCAGTTGTGGTGGAAGCAGCAAGCATGGAATTGGTGCTGTAATACACCCTACAACCTAACTTGTATTATGAGCATGACAATTAAAGCATGGAACAGAGTCTAGAAAATTCATAAACCCACCCGGACAAACTAAAGTTTCCCCCACACCCTGCTGTGTAATAACCCTAACCTCTCCCTCATTTACTTATGATCCCGAATCCAGTCATTTGGGCATCATGGGGAAGAAAGGTATTGGGAGACCTACTGATCAATGGTAAATTTGTTATCTTTATTAAACCACAATCCCAATATTCACTTCTCAGCTGGCATTTGTTTAGATACCTTCAACTACATTGTGCATGAATTTTTCAGTTTAGTTTGACAAAGACTAAGATGACTATCACTAACTTGAAATCCCATTTACCGGTTGAGACCCTGGCGGAAGTACACTCGATAATTTATAAAGCCTTGCAAAGCCCCGCAATCCCATCTATGATTAAGTATTGGAAGAACTGGTACCAGAATATTGTAACTTTGGACAGCGATGACTGGACTGATGTCTGCTACTATCTACTGCAACAATTGATCTCAGCCAGAGACCATCTTGTGACATTTAAGATTATATACCAATTTTACCTTACACCAGCAAGGTTGGGAAGATTTTTGACTACTTCTTCCAGCTCTAGCTGTTATATGCACCCCCAGACTTCATCGGTTCATACATATCTTCTCGATGCGTGAAAAAATGTAAGTCTACTGGACTTAAGTATTGCAATGTATCACGTCCTTAACTGCCATCTCAATCCCTCAAGATTAGGGGGGTTTATCTCTGAGGTCTGGTGGAACGCTTTGAAATTGGCCAGGACTTGGCATCTTTGTATTCTATGCTATAAAGGCCATTGTGCTACTTTGGAAAGCTGGAAATCAGAAGGGGAATTCCCACTTTTCCTCCCCCTCCTCTCCCATATTTGGATTGCCTTTTTTGGGGGGAGAGGGGAGCAGTTAGCCTTGGCGATCGGAGCAGAATTTCACCACTCCCCATCAACCCCCCCCCCCACAACCTCTTCGGACACGTGACAGGTTCCAGGAGACTGTGGGACCATTCACGGGGCAACACGTGGCTTGTGCATGTGCAGTGGGCAGCCAGCTGTGAAGCCGAAAGCAGTCACAGCCGGCTGCCCACAGTAAAGATGCCAGTGCCTGGATCCGAAGACTGTCAAAGAGCTGGGTTAGGAAAGGACATCACTGGATCCTGGGACAGGTAAGTGTGTGTTATTTTTAAGCCTAAGACTGCATTCCAATTAACAGCAATAGGATTGCTTGCACAGGGATTCAGGAAACACCTGTGCATCCCATGCGGGTAAACATGGCCCTCACACAGGGTACAGATTCAAATACCCATGTGAACAAGGTCTAATGCTCAAATCACAATAGACAAAAAAAAAAAGGAATAAAGCACATATGTTCTATGATGAGACTGTGTGACTGTGTTCATAGGTCTTGCAAGAAGATCTATTTATTTGGATATATTCACAGGAAAATACAGATACTGTACCTACAGCTACATAAAAACACATTTCAGCATATCTGGATATAATATTACCTGAAAAACTTTATTTGTGCAGCATTTAATCAACTGTATGGCAAAGGTACCGACATGCATAAAGTAGCACCTCTGCTTTATTTCAGATTTCAACATGTTAATCACCAACCATAACCTAGTAACCCAGTTCATATTGAAAGCCAAACAGATAGTGTCCAAGCTATTATAACCTTAAGGCCCCTTTCACACGGGGCGGATCAGTAATGATCCGCCCCGTGAACCTCCGCTTGCTCAGCGGGGATCGCTCCGTTGATCCCCGCTGAGCCAGTGGATAACAGGGCGGTACCCGCACACTGTGCAGGGACCGCCCTGCCAGATCTCCGCTGTCGCCTATGGGGGGATTGGATGAACACGGACCGTCTGTCCGTGTTCATCCGCTCCGCTCCGCAGACGGATAGAAAAATAGGAATTTTTCTATCCAGAAAAATGGAGCATTGCGGACACGGAGGAGATCGGGTGTCAGCGGATGTTTCATCCACTGACATCCGCTATCCCATAGGGATACATGTATGTCTGTTTTTCATCCGAAAATGGAGCGATGAAAAACGGACATACGGTCCGCCCGTGTGAAAGGGGCCTTAGGAAAATAAAACTCTGTTTACTCTCTTGCAGCCCATGCCAATTATAATGTAAACATCTAGTACAGCTCTAATACTGATAACACAGGCATTACAAAGGAGCACTCGCATCACATTACTTTTCTACCACACAAGGGTGGCTGAGAGTATACCTGTGCCCCCTGACCACCAAAAGACAATGATTTCTAAACCATGCAGATAAACAGCGATGTGTGAATGACAGGTACACTTTAAGCACAGGTTTTTTTTTTTTTCATTTGTATGCTGTAAAAGGGGCTGGCCTTTGTTGAAAAGAAATTACATCAAGCTGATAATCTTTGTTTGAAGAGTAAATCATTCTGTTGGTAAGTAACAATGTTCTACTCTCCAAGTGGGAACAATCTTTCTTTCACATTTTAGCGCACTACAGACGTAATACGGAAAATTATATCCTTTCAATGATTTGTTCTTCTACAAGACAAAATCAAAGAAAAACAAAAACTAACAGCATACAAATTCCTGCCTACTATGTCTGTCATGATCAAAGTACCGTATATACTTGAGTATAAGCCGATCCGAATATAAGCCGAGGCTCCTCATTTTACCACAAAAAAATGGGAAAACGTATTGACTCGAGTATAAGCCTAGGGTGTCCATCTGCATGCCTCACTGTGCCTCACTTTGCCTCACTGTGTCCATGTGCATTCCTCACTGTGTCCATGCCTCACTGTGCCCTACTGTGCCCATGCCTCACTGTGTCCATGCCTCACTGTGCCCATGCCTCACTGTGCCAATGCCCCACTGTGTCCATGCCTCACTGTGCCCAATCTCCCTACCTGATCTCCGGTGCTGTGACTAGACTGACGTTTAACATGGGAGTCTATGGAAGGGGTGCCCGGCTTTGAAAAATCGGTGCTCCCGGGCCGTAGGTCCCCCGGACAACAACTTGTAGAGGAAGAGTGGGGCTACATGTGTGCCAAGTTTGGGGTCCAGGGGACCTACGGCTGACCTACGGCTGACCAGGCGCACAAAGATGAAGATGGACACAGACTCGAGTATAAGCCGAGGGGGGCATTTTCAGCACAAAAAAATGTGCTGAAAAACTTGGCTTATACTCGAGTATATACGGTATGTATCGTACACAAAAAACGATCGGTTTCCTCCCCCCCTCCGGTGCCACATTTTGCACCTTTCAGGGGGGAGGGGAAGAAGATACCTGTCAAATCCAGGTATCTGCTCCCACTCCCGGGGAAAGATCGCCACACATTGAACTACGTAATGTTCGTAATGTGCCTTCTGGGAGACACACAGGTTCCAGAAGACAGCGGGACCATTCAGAAAGCGCAGTGTGACTTACACATGCGTAGTAGGAAATAGGCTGTGAAGCCGTAAGTCTTCACTTCCTGTCTCCCCTAGTAATGATGCCGAAGCCTGCACCCGGAGCCGAGGGACGGGTCGACTTCGGGTGCCAACATCGCGGGCTCCCAGGACAGGTAAGTGTCCATATATTAAAAGTCAGCAGCTGCAGTATTTGTAGCTGCTGACTTTTCATTTTTTTTTTACCCAGGCGGAACTCCGCTTTAATTACGAATACTGTTAGGGCACTTTCACACTGGGGTGGGGGGGCGTTAGCGGTAAAGCGCTGCTAATATTAGCAGTGCTTTACCACTGTAATAGCGGCACTTTTTGGCCCCTAGCAGGGCGTTTTTGAACCCCACTAGCGGCCGAATAAAGGGTTAAAAGCGCCCACAAAGAGCCGCTACCGAAGTGCATTGCAGGTGCTTCAGCAGCCGTGCCCATTGATTTCAATGTGCAGGAGCGGTGAAGGAGCGCTGTAAACACCACTCCTCAGGGGTGTGGGCAGGAGCGGTGGAGGAGCGCTGCATACACCACTCCTCAGGGGTGTGGGCAGGAGCGGTGGAGGAGCGCTGCATACACCACTCCTCAGGAGTGTGGGCAGGAGCGGTGGAGGAGCTCTGCATACACCACTCCTCAGGGGTGTGGGCAGGAGCGGTGGAGGAGCGCTGCATACACCACTCCTCAGGGGTGTGGGCAGGAGCGGTGGAGGATCGCTGCATACACCACTCCTCAGGGGTGTGGGCAGGAGCGGTGGAGAAGCGCTGTATACACCACTCCTCAGGGGTGGTGTATAGTATTTCTAGCCCAAAAGCGCCTGAAAAACGCCTCCAGTGTGAAAGGGGTCTTAAAGTCCAGCTCCATCCAAAAATTTTTTTTTTGTTCAGTTGGAGTGTGGAAGGATTAGCCTGTTGGATTTGTATTGCCCTCTGTGTTCCTGTTGGGGAAATTTCTCCGCACTTCCTGTCAGGACAGAACGTAAGGCAAAATCTCTCAATGGGGACACAGAGAAGAAAAAAAAACACATTATTAAGGGTCTGTGTCGATGGGCTTTTGTTCACTTCAAGCAAGTTTTGCATTCTCATGCAAGTTTTTAGAAGTACAGTGGAACCTCGTATTGCGAGTAACGCAGTTAACGAAAGTTTGGCAATACAAGCACTGTATTTTTAAAAATCCTAACTCGGTTTGCGAGTGTTGTCTCGCAACACGAGCAGGATTCAAGCCAAAGCGGTGTGCAGTACCACGTTTGGCCTGAGGTGGGGGGCGCCGGAGCCGAGCGGAGCCGATCGGCGCTGTTTGGAAATGCACGGAAAGACACAGAAATAGTCAGTTTCCCGAGCTTTTCTGATGATTGCCGAGGTCAGCCGAGGTGTCATCGGGCCTTTCCGTGCGTTTCCAAGGCTATCCGGCGCCCCCCCACCTCTGGCCACATGCAGTATTGCATGCCATTGAAGTCAATGCGGAACAAATTATTTTTGTTTCCATTGACTTCAATGAGGAAACTCGCTTTGATATGCGAGTACTTCGGATTACGAGCATTCTCCTGGAACGGATTATGCTCGTAATCCGAGGTTCCACTGTAACACAATGCAGATGCAGGTCAGAAGGAGGTAAAGTGCAGGTCAAATGATCTGAGAAGTGTCTCAAACAGATGTCAAACTAATGCCACTGAAGGAAGGATTAGAAATTCTGATCATGCTCAAACCACAGCGCAGTAAAATCTAATGTCAATTTTCCCTCCTTAAAGATCCAGCACTTCCCGGTGTAGCGGGTATGTACTTTCCCAGTTGTAAATTTGAGCTTGGCAGAGACATCAGTGATGTGTAATTCCCTGCAGCCCAGTGGGTGGCGCTGCCGCCCTGGGCTGGGGTTGAATCATTGCTGTGTGCTGTGCCTCCTTTTTGTCCTCCCTCGGCAGCGGTATTGTGGGGCGGGGAACCCGCCGTGCTTGCTGGTAGAGGGTATAAAGGGGCCAGCCATCTTTGTCACGGGGTCGGAGTCCCAAGCACCTTCAGCTTGTGGATGGTGGTTCGTGTCGGTCCTCTGGGTGGCCTAGGCCTAGAGGACAATCGGAGGTCGTGTTCCATCCCAGGCACCTTTAGCCTGGGGTGAGGTACTCGGATGGAGGTCCGGAGCTCAGTGCCCAACACTGAGTTCCGCGAGGGAAGGAGATCCTAGGGAACCCCGGGAGCGGGTACCCGAATCCGGAAGGCGCAATGGACCGGGGGGAGCTCCTCACTTGAAGACCCGGTGCAGCATATTGCCGGTGACAGGTGAGCCTCCCATCGGAGACCGCCTGGAAGGAAATTCCCCTCGTGCGGAGACGGTAACCCACTTTCAGGGAGGAAAGTGGAGATCTACATTGTGTCTGGGCCTACTCGCATCCACACCTCCTTTTCTACCAAGGGAGTTCAACTGTTTGTGTTCATTCGAGAAGAATAAAGGAGTGTTGAACTTTAATGGTGTGGGGCTCATTTCCTGACAGACATTGTTCAAGGAGACTCTTGGAGGGAGGATCCAGGTGCACAGCACTGACCCGAAGGTAATACAAGAACGTTGCTTATACCGCACTGACATCTGTGGTGGAAGCCAGGCGTAGTGTCCCCGCTCCCTCCCCTCTAAGATACCCCTAGACAAGAGAAAGACGAGACGAGAGAAAGAGGGGAGTGAGGAGGGCGCTACACCGGTTTTAGAGAAACAAAATTCACTCCCTCCTTACAAACTGTGCAATTGACAGTTTGGGCCCATGTATTTACTGTTCTACTTGTTCATTTATTTCTGAATATCCTCAATAAAATACTATGGAAAATAAATTCTGATCATGTTTTAATTGCTGTTGGTTCCTGTGACATTTCTTGAATAGGTGTCACAAAGACAGGAAGTGAGAGAGTAGATCACAAACAGAAGCAAAAGCCTGACAGAAGCTGTAACACATACTCACAATATTCAAAACTAAAAAAAGAAAAAAAAAGAAAATGGTTGGCTATTAAAATAAATGCAGCTACTCAGGTAGAAGAACATAAAGGGGCATTACGCACTCCGGAATGTTCTTCTGTACAGGTGTTGTAGATACAGTACAGTACAGTAACGGCTACAAATTCCTGCCAGAACTACTGCAACGTATTTATATGGCGGGCTGCAATTGAAAGACAATGAGCAGTGCACACTGGCATTACAGAAATTACTGGGGGTTGAGAACCAGTGTTCTTATAACAGATAACTAGAAACTAGTTTAAAGGGGTTGTAAAGGTAAATGTTTTTTCACCTTAATGCATCCTATGCATTAAGGTGATAAAACATCCGACACTGTATCACAGGAGTGCGCCCGCAATAACTCCACACCATGCGAGCTCGCTCACATAAAGGAGTCCTTGCGGGGAGGAGCCGAGACAGCCGCCGAGGGACCCCAGAAGACCAGGATCGGGGCCACTGTGTGCAAAACGAGCTGCACAGTGGAGGTAAGTATAACATGTTTGTTATTTAAAAAAATAAAAATCCTTTACTGATCCTTTAAAGCCTTAGGTGCCTTAAAGGGGTTGTAAAGCTTTAAAAATGTGTTTTTAAAAATAACAAACAGGTCATACTTAACTCCACTGTGCAGCTCATTTTGCACAGAGTGTCCCCGATCCTCGTCTTCTGGGGTCCCTCGGCGGCTGTCTCGGCTCCTCCCCGCTTCTGGTAACCCCCCCTGGGAAGCGCTCTCCCAAGGGGGTTCCCTTGCGGGCGCGCTCCCGAGTCCTGTATTCGGTGTCCATAGCCGCCAACTACAGGACTCGGCCCCGCCCCCCGACCCTCGCGTCATTGGAGTTGATGGAGATGGCTGCACTGCTATCAATCTATCCAATGAAGAGCGAGAAGAGCCGAGATCAAGCGCGTTCTCGAGGCAGGACTTTCGAGGGCTCAGGTAAGTAAACCGGGGGCTGGGGGGCCGGCAAACATCAGATGTTTTTTCACCTTAATGCATAGGATGCATTAAGGTGAAAAAACATGAACCTTTACAACCCCTTTAAGTGCCACGCTAAACATCACCAAAGGGCCACACGTAATATTAGTGAATGTAATGCAAAGCTGCAGACATGCATCTTGGTGGGATAGCTCAGGTAGGTTCACATGAGGATACAATCATGCCTCAGCTCATCCCTACTAGAGATCATTGCTTTTATAACCCCTTTAAAAATCAATGCTTCCCCATTTGTGTTATCTATGACCCTCTTCAAATTACTTGTGTATATGTGATAGTTCTCCAAGGAAGATACACCATAAGGCCTTGTTTACAATTGCTTTGCTCTTTGAAGAGCTCTCCATATTCGGATCGTTCTTCAGAGAGCATTTGATAGGTAGTGAGGAGGTGTTTCGCCTTCTCAACATCTGTTATGGCCCCCTCATAGCCGGACTACTGCATCACAGTCAAGTGAGTTGTGCACAGTTGGCATCATATGGCAAAAATCTATAAAAACTTTCATTTGTAACTCAACGAAAAAACATATTTAACCACTTCACGCAAAACAACGTACCCGCACGTCGGTACTTTGACGCTAAATACCGGGCTTATGGCAGCAGCTAGCTGCCAAAACCCCGGTATTTTCGGGAACGTCGTGCGTTTGTCTTTCAGATAAAAGTGGTCTCCGTGGCGGATTCGTTGCGAGTCCACTTTTGAAAAGGTTGAGGAACAACCCAAGTTCATCAACTTGTGTTATTTTCTTGTAAGAAATGCTCACAGAAAGGTCCAGTATGCAAAACATGTGCTTCTAGGCATTGATAAAGCCTTTGAAAAAATGTTGTATCCATCTCCTGACTTGTACCTGTTCACAACTTCATCCCAGAGATCCCGGTGACAGTGCTTTGCTACTCATAGTTGATTGTTTGCTTCAGTTGCACTACCAGGGACTGAAATGCTCCAGGAAAGCTCTTTTCGTGCTAAGCTAATCGCCACAGCTGATCACAGTTGAAAGTCAAATGGCTTTGTGTGCCAGTGAGAAGGTTATTACCTACATCTGATTGAGTTTAGAAGTCATTTTTAGGAGGGGGGTGATCCTTTTTCCAACTCAGTGATTCTGTTTTTGAATTTTTTATTATTTATTCTGACATCTTGGTGTTAGATCTCTCACTTTGATGTTATAAGTTGCACTGAGTAAGTACAGATGGACAAAACAAAAACTGTGTCTGTCTTCATTTCAGGCTGCAAATCAACAAAATGTGAATATTTAAGGGGGTGATTCTATTCTATACCCACTGTACATACACCATAAGCAACAAACCAACGGTGAAACAGTCCAAAGTACTTTTTTTTTTTTTAAACTTGTTTTTTATTGGTTTTGAAGACAGAAACACATATGAACAATACAGAGACATCAGAAAACAGAGCTCAGGCACCTACAATATCATCAGATAGTCATATGTTATATCGTAAACGGCAATACAGCATGGTCTCATATATTATAACTGAAAAAGAGTACGTCCACCATAGGCTGAGGCTCAGAAGTACATCCCATACATGTCATGCTAGCCAGCGGTCTCAGGCTCTTCAAGCCAGGGGCGCCAGACCTTATCATATTTTTGAAAGCATCCTCTGTTAGCATATGTGTCTTTATAGAGGGGAAGGCTGGCATTGACCAGGCGTTTCCACTGCACCTCGGATGGGGGGGTGGGCTTCTTCCAATGCATGGCAATGGTTTTGCGGGCATAGAACAGCAGCAAGCTGACCAGGACGCGTCTCACGGCCGACTGAACTACGGGCTCAATGATGCCCAACAGGCATATCTCCATCTTCAGCGGAATAGTGGCCAAGGCCACCTTGTTTATGAGACCCAGCACCCCCAACCAGTATTGTTGGATCCCAGGACACCACCAGAAAATGTGGGAGAAGTTGCCTGGGGAGGCACCACACCTCCAACACTCCAGTGAATGCGCCGGGTCCATCTTGTGAAGCCTATGGGGTGTAAAGTAGGCCCTGTGTACAATTTTAAACTGCACTACCCTGTCTCGGATGGAGACCAGAGATCTACAGTAAAAGGTAGGTCCCAGATATCATCCCAGTCATCAGTGTCTAGAGTGGGGATGTCTCCCAACCAACTGGACCACAGCCTGTCAAGGGGCGGGAGAGACACACGAAGCAGGTAGGAGTATAGATGAGAGGTGGGCTTCTCTGTGCAATGGAATCGCAGCGTCCTCTCTAGCTCCGACTGGACCACAGTGCAGGAGGAGAGAGGGAACTGCGCCCCAAACGCATGAGACAGCTGATGATATCTAAATATGTAGTGGTCAGGTAGGTTAAAAGAGGAGGAAAGGTCTGAGAAGGTGAGCAGGGCATTGTTTAATGTTATGTGCGAAATAAGCTTGATGCCATATTTCGTCCACGCATAGGGATCTAGAAGTTTATGTAGATGTGGGAGGTTGGGGTTTAGCCAAATTGGGGCATTGGGGGAGATCTCCTGTGGTTTGCACTTTTCAATGGTCAGGCCAACCCTCCATGCCCGAAAAGTGGTGAGCATAGAGGGGGTCAGGGGATATGGGGCGCGAGGGCCCCGGTATACTAGCAGTTGGAGGGCTTCCAGCGAACCCACCACTGTAGCTTCAAGCACAGTGGATGGGTTTGTCTTATCCAGCAGCAACCACCATGCCACAGTCACCAACTGCGCTGCCAGGTAATATTTGTGACAATCCGGGAAAGCCATGCCCCCCTGTGTTCGTGGTCTCATCAACGTGGTAAGCTTGTATCTGGGTGGCGATGGCCCCCATATGAAGGAGGAGAAGATTTGGTTTAGTTTCTGAAAAAAGGATCTGGGAACCCATTGCGGGGAGTGACGGAAAAGGTATGTGAGCTTGGGGACTATCTTCATTTTAATGAGGTTCACACGTCCCCACACGGAGAGGGGTAAGTTGCTCCAGGATTTAAATCTGGATTGGGCCTCCAGGAGGACCGGGGTCAGGTTGAGTGGAATATAGTCAGAGACCCGGATGGAAACTTGTACTCCCAGGTATTTGAAAGAGTCCACCCAACGGAGGGGGTTCCTAGGTGGAGCAGTGGAAGGGGCCCCACAGTCAATCGGGAAAAGGAGGGACTTGGACCAATTCACCCGGAGCCCGGTGACCGCAGCAAAGGTATCTAGAACCGATAGTGCCCCCTGCAGCGATGGGCCTGCATCATTTAGGAAGAGCAGCATATCGTCTGCGTACAGGGCCACCCTCTCCTCCAACTGCCCCACCCGGAGACCCTTAATATGTGGCGAGGTGCGCAGCGCCTCCGCCACCGGTTCAATAGCGAGAGGGAATAGGGCTGGAGAGAGGGGGCAGCCCTGCCTAGTTCCCCTAAAGAGTCTAAATGGAATCGACAACCCTCCACCCAGACGTACCGAAGAAGTAGGGGATTTGTATAGCACCTGAACCCATTTAATAAACAGCAGAGGAAAGCCCATTCTGCGCAATGTTTCCCATAGAAAAGGCCACTCAACCGTGTCAAAGGCCTTTTCAACATCTAGGGATGCCACCGCCCGTGAGCCCATGTTAATATGTTGGGTGTGTAGGTTTGTGAAAAGGCGTAGTAAATTAACATCCGTGGATCTACGGGGCATAAAACCTGTTTGATCAGGATCTATCACTGAGGGCAGCATGGGGTATAATCTGAGGGCCAGTAACTTAGTTAGAATTTTGAAGTCAGTGTTGAGGAGTGCGATAGGTCTGTATGAGGCACATAAAGTGGGGTCCTTCGGGGGCTTATAGATCAGTGTCAGATGGGCATGGTACATAGAGGCGGGTAGGCTGCCGTCAGTCAAGCATGTAGTGTAGAGTTGAGTCAGCAAGGGGGTCAGCAGACCCGAGTGCGCCCTGTAGAAATCTATCGGGAGCCCATCGGGCCCGGGGGCCTTGCCAGGGGGGAAGGAGTGGATGGCATTCAGAACCTCCAGTTCCGTGAATGGTTGGACCAGCAACTCCCTCTCGTCGTCGGAGAGCCAACCAAGCGCCAAGGGGTCCAATAGGGCCTGTAGCATCTCCGGCCGGAAATCCGACGGTAAACCAGTGGAGTATAAACCATGGTAAAATTCGTTAAAGGTCTGGAGGATGTCAGTCGGTGTGGAAGCCATCCCACCCCCCGGGGTCTGCAGAGACGATACCAGGGTAGTAGGTTGGTCGTGTTGGGCCATCATGGCCAAAAGACGGCCATTCCGGTCGCCCAGTTCGAAAACTCTCTGCTTGCCTCTGTGCGTCTCAAGTCGTGTGACTTCTGTCAGGTGCAGCTGCAGCTCTCTCTGAGCCGCCATGAGCAGATCAAAGTGGGCTGGAGTGTGGTCATTACTGTAAACGTCCGTGCAGTCCGTTACCTGTTTCTCCAGTGACAGGGTCGCGGCCGCGTGCTGCTTCTTAACATTAGCAATTGATGCAATGTATTGCCCCCTCGTGTAAGCCTTGAAGGCATCCCATGTGATGTCCGGGGAGGAGGAACCTGCATTATGTTTCCAATATTCGGTCAGTAGGGGGGGGAGCGTGTCAGAGAGGTTCGGGTGTGAGACCCACTCCGCACCCAGCCTCCACAGTGCCGCACTCTGGGACGCCGGGGAGCGGAGGACCACCGCCAGAGGGCTATGATCAGATAGACCGCTAGGAAGATACGTCGCCTCCAACACATCCGCTAACAGTGCGGGATTAGAGAACGCCAGATGAATCCTCGATGCGGTCTTGTATGAAGCAGAAAAACCCTTGTGGCGGGGTGCCTCCACCTCCAGACCTCTACCAGACCCACCGCCTGGGCCCAGGCTGATAAGTCTGGAGAGTGTCTTTTTGGAGGCGCAGGCCTATCCAAGTACGGCGATAAAGTGGCGTTAAAGTCACCTATCACTAAAACCTTGCCCGGGTAAAAGGGCGCCACTTTTTCTAGCACATCATACAGCAGACCTGGTGTGAAGGGGGGAGGTATATACATATTAATTACAATGTACCTTTGCGACCACAATGTAAACACCAAAATCACATATTTGCCCTGGGGGTCAGTGCGGACCTCGTCAATGACACAGGGGAAGTTTTTGTGAACAAGAATCGACACCCCTCTAGCATACATGGAGTAGGTAGAGTGAATCGCTCTCTGAACCCATGGTTTTTTGAGAGTCAGGATTTTGCTGCCCACAAGGTGAGTTTCTTGGAGGAGTATGAGCTGGGGGGAGTGGGATTTCAAATATTGAAAAAGGAGGGCACGTTTAAATTTAGAGTTGAGACCTCTAACATTCCAGGAGAGTATAGTAAAGGAGGGTGGCGGGCGGTCAGCCATAGGGCAAAAAGGGGCTAAAAAAGAACGGATATAATAGACTCACCCCGTAGGACCTTGGGAGCAGCGAAACCTCTGTTGCCTCGCATTTGACACTGACAGCATCTAAACATATTAGAAAGACTAACCATAGAGAAAGGGAGATATAGAAGAAAGAAGCAGAGAAAGGAAAAGAGAGAAAAACAACAACAGTCATATATAACATGACAAACACATCCATAGTGAACTTCCCAGGCACCAGGTGCCTATCCTACTATGTCCCGGCCCTCCGCCAAACGTGCGGGGGGACGGGAATAGTCTTAAACCCTGAACAGAAACCTATAAACTAGGTGGTGTAAATGAGCCCCGAACTAGGGGCCCTACACGGCACGTGCCAGGGCACTCACACTGCCACGGACCGTATTTGTGGTTTAGGACCAACAGTCCAAGTCCAGAGACAGGAAGCGTTGTGGCTGGTGTGAATCCTGGTCACTCGCTATGGGGGGGGTGGCAGGTCGAAAAAAAAAAAAAACTTACGCGGTGACATGTAGTGTGTCCCGCTTGGAGCCCCGGGCACCGTAGCTCCTGCAAAATAAAAGTAATAGGTAGCAGCGGAGCTCTGGATCATGTCCACTCACTAGGTAATGTTCACCCTCCCGTAGCAGGAGGGGCAAAATTAAAAAGAAAAAAGGGGAAAAGAAGGGGGGGCCAGCTACAGAGGCCCAGGATACATTCCACAGGGGCATCTCACAGGGTCTGATTAGCAACGAACAGAGGGAAGGTTAGCAGACCAAGAGGGAGTGGATACCCCCCTTCCCGAAAGAGAAAAATATAAAAATATAAAATATAGTATAATATGCGATGTAAAAGGTTCTCAAGTCAGTGGGCAAAACAAGGGGGGGGAAACAGCTGAAAGCGGTCGGTGGGTGATGTCTTAATACTTGCGGCTGAAGGGTTTATGAATGGGCATCCAACCAGGACATCGCCGCCTCCGGGTCTGTGAAAAATCGCGTTCGGTCGCCATCAATGATACGAAGTTTGCTGGGATACAGTAGGCTGAACTTGAGGCCTTTGTCTCTCAGGCGTTTTCTCACCTCTGTGAAGGTACGGCGACGATGTTGAACCTCGGGAGAATAATCAGGAAAAAGCATTATGCGGGCGCCATTGTAGTCCAGGTCACGCTTTTCCCTGGCGGCCGACAGGATCCGATCCCTGTCCCTGTAATTCAGCAGTCGCAGCAGGAAGGGCCTCGTGGGCTACCCGGGGGCAGAGGAGCCAGGGGGACTCGATGAGCTCTTTCTACTACGAATGTGGGAGGCATGGCAGGCAGGTCCAAGAGTGTGATCAGGAAGGCTTCCGTAAATTCCGCAGGCCTCAAGCCCTCTGCCTTTTCAGGGAGGCCGAGGACACGTGTGTTGTTCCTCCTCAGTCTGTTCTCGGTATCGATGGACTTGTCCTGCAGTGCCTTAACCTGTAGCTGTAAGGCACGGAGCTCCCTGGAGTCTGCCCTGGTGTCATCCTCCAACTGAGAGATGCGGCCTTCCGCCTCAGAGAACCGGGCCCTAAATTTGTCTATATCATGACGGATTAAGCTGACATCTGCCACAAGGTGGTCGATCTTTACCATCACCGAGTCCCGCCCCTCTCTGATGGCTGCCAGGAGCTCGGTGTGGGACTCGGCTGGCGATGGGGACGGATTAGAAGGAGATGCTGGGCTGGTAGCCATGGCTGAAGCTCCAGGCCTCGTGGGCAAGATAGTGGCCGCAGACCGGACGGCTGTCGCCGAGGACGAGTGGAGCTTACCCGGAGTCAACTGTGGCGGCCTCGGGGTGCCAGTCCCCTTCCTTGGCCCCAGGATGATAGGTGAGTGGGTGCTGTGTGGAAGAATTGCGCTGGAAGACGGTAAGGATTCAGGCAGGAGCTGAGCTCAGCAGTCACACGTCTTCTCTCTCTCACATCCCGGCCACGCCCCCCAGTCCAAAGTACTTTAATTGTTATTAAAATGAACATATGAAATATCAACATGTTTTGGGGGCAAAACAAGATCCCATTTTATCAGGACTGCACATGCACCAGGACCCACATCTATCATTTTGAGATAGTGCTTCTGATCTCCTCTAACCTGGAGTAATCTGTGCAATCAGCTCATGGCACAGGAAGTCAACCATTACTAATAATGTATTAGCAGCTCTCTTAGAAGGTCATGTGACATGTATAAGTCGCATATAGGGTATTATTGATGGGAGACTTCCAGTGCTGGTAGGTGATTGCTAGTATCTGCAAAGACTGCTGTAGGTTAGAGGAGTTCAACAGCACAGCCACTAAATTCCAAGTCTGCTCTAGGCATAATTTAGCATTACATTGTGATGCTATCACGCATGTGGCAGGTTATTTTGGCTCATCTCAAAGTCCCTATGCACATGGGCATCAACAATGTAGATCAGAGCCATCCACAATGGCCATATCCAGCGGGAAGCATATCCACGGCAGTCCCTGCAGCAAGTGAGTTTGTGTTGCAATGGGATGTGATCTGAGCTGTGGATCTCTGCAGCTCCTCCAAAGTTACAATGGGTCTCTTGGCTGCTTCTCTGATTAATGCTCTCCTTGCCCGGCCTGCCAGTTTAGGTGGATGGCCATGTCATGGTAGGTTTGCAGTTGTGCCATACTCTTTCCATTTTCGGATGATGGATTGAACAGTGCTCCATGAGATGTTCAAAGCTTGGGATATTTTTTTAAAACCTAACCCTGCTGAAACTTCTCCACAACTTTATCCCTGACCGTCTGTCTGGTGTGTTCCTTGGCCTTCATGATGCTGTTTGTTTACTAAGGTTCCCTAACAAACCTCTGAGGACTTTACAGAACAGCTGTATTTATACTGAGATAAAATTATACACAGGTGGACTCTACTAATTAGGTGTCTTCTGAAGGCAATTGGTTCCACTAGATTTTAGTTAGGGGTATCAGAGTAATGCCAGTACACACGATCAGAAAATCGTATGGAACATACCTGTCATGGATATGCAGTAGTGTTTGTCTGTCAGCTTACCTTCCTTCCCATGTGTTCATCTCAGAGGCCTGAGCCCTTTTACCTGGCTTCCTTTATAATCTCCTCCCAGCCAGACTCCACCCCAGGCCCTATCACAGAACACTATATTAACCTGTGCACTGCAAGCCTGCTTTGCTGATCAACGTGTTTGTTAGGCATTGTGTGTTTGGGTTCCTGCCTGCCGTGTGCTACGTCTGTCACTCTGTTACATATTTGGCTTGTCTCCGACTATCCCTGTCTGCTCGTGACCCTTGACCTTCGGCTCGTTCTTTCGTTATCCTTGTCTGCTTGTGGCCCCTGACCTTCAGCTTGTTATTCGGTTCTCTCATATCTTGTGCTGCTGCTTCCCCTCTTTTCCCCTTATCCTACGGGGCGTGAGCTAGGAAACTCCAGGGGCCGCGACCTGGTCCCAGCCTGCAGCATAACATCCTCACCACTAGAGGCCCTGGAGAAGACCTGCTGGGTCTTAGACTCCACGCCCTGGGGAATCTTGGCTCTAGCTTCCGTTAGGATCCCGGTTGTGCTCCTCTGGTCCCGCTTTCCACAACCACCCAGTTTCCTATCCGCAGCAGTCAGCCATAGGGTTCACTACCTTGCGGTGCACTCCTGTCCCCCTACGGTGTGCATCTGTCACCTGGCCACAGGTGACCTTGACAATACCACTTTCTAAGCGATCGTGCAATAATCGGATCGTTGGTGCAGAGCTTTTGAGAGCCGATCAGGACAGTTCATCCGATATTATTTGATCGGACATGCACAAAAATATTTTTCATACGATGCCAGATCGTACGATTTTCATTTAATCAGTAAAGCTGTCGTTCGAAAATGCAATACAAATGCATTACAACACATGACATCACTTCTGAATTTTTATTGTTTCGAACAAGACTTTTTGTGACTTTAGTAAACTCATCAGATTCGATCTGAGATTTGCATGGAAAAAAAAAAAAAAAAACGGACGATCATTCGTCTGATAAACTCATCGTGTGTATCAGGCTTAAAGGGGGCTGAATACAAATGCACGCCACACTTTTCAGATATTTATTTGCAAAAAAAATTTGAAAACCATTTATCACTTTCCTTCCATTTCACAATTACCGTATATATTCGAGTATAAGCCGACTTTTTCAGCACATTTTTTTATGCTGAAAAAGCCCCCCTCGGCTTATACACGAGTCTCCCGCTGTGTCATGCTGTCCAACCGGGTATACTGCGCATGCGCGAGCGCGTCCACGAGAACGTCTTTCTTGGTGTGTGATAGGGGATTATCGTGCGTTAAACGAAGGCTGCGTTTAAAACGAAGGCCGCAGTGCGTTAAACGAAGGCCGCAGTGTGGCAGCTAGTGGAGTTAGTGTTTTTGATGGGTTGACGACGTGCAGTAGAAAGACGTTCTCGTGGACGCGCTCACGCACCCGCAGTACACCCGGTTGGAGAATTTGATAAGTTGGAACTTTTGACAGAACACCGCCGACTGCAGTTGCACTGATGAGACAGGTGGGCACAGTGAGGCTGCAGATGGGCACTGATGAGACAAGTGGGCACAGTGAGGCTGCAGATGGGCACTGATGAGACAGGTGGGCACAGAAAGGCTGCAGGTGGGCACTGATGAGACAGGTGGGCACAGTGAGGCTGCAGATGGGCACAGTGAGGCTGCAAATGGGCACAGTGAGGATGCAGATGGGCACAGTGAGGATGCAGATGGGCACAGTGAGGCTGCAGATGGGCATTGTTGACCCTCTATTCCACTTACAGTAGCTGCTGCATTTCCCACCCTAGGCTTATATTTGAGTCAATACGTTTTCCCATTTTTTTGTGGTAAAATTAGGTGCCTCGGCTTATATTCGGGTCGGCTTATACTAGAGTATATACGGTATATGCCACTTTGTGTTGGTCTATCACATAAAATCAGAATAAAATACATTTATGGTTTTGGTTATAACATGACAAAATGTGAAAAATTTCAAGGGGTATGAATACTTTTTAAAAGGCACTGTATTTTACCCGCTGTATGTATGATGCATTATTATGAATCGTGTAAGGACAATGTCAGATAGGCGATTTGCAATAATCCCCCTTTTTTTAAAGCGATTTCTCACTAAGTAAATCATAGTAGTTTTCTATGGAATTGCTCATTTGCAGCGATTTGTAGGTTAGCCGCTCAGTGATCGAGTTTGTCCAGAGTTTCACATCAGTGACAATCACTCTGCAATTTATAGCTGTAGCACTAGTTTAACTTGTAGAAGTGACAAATCGCTTCTTAGCAAGAAATCGCTAGCTACTAGTCCCGTTAATGTCTGGCGTTATTAATCACTGCTACAAAAACATCCATCCGATATACAGTAGAAAGCCGACTCCAAACACACAGCAATAGTTTTTGGCATTGCTGTCTTTTAATTTGGATGAATCATTTATTCATATTCCTTAGACAACAATTAGAAGGGACATTTGCTATTGTACATGAAAAATGTCAACATAGCAGGGCCAGCTTAAGAAAGATGGTGCCTTGGGCAAAGTAGGCATTGGGCTCCCTACTGTTAGATGTAAATAAGGAAGAGAATGTCATACCAATTACATTATTAATATCCTCATCATCAGACCACATCAATAATTATAAAGCCACTAGAAACTGTAGGTCTTAAGTTAGGAAAAGAGACAGAAAGGTAGCAGAATTATAGTTAAAAATACAATACAAATATATGTGTAGCACTTACCCCCATTTAAGGGACCGGCTGGTTTTGTTGGGTCTGCGAACTACCTCCAAGGCTTCCGTTGTCAGGGTATAGAAAGAAAGTCTCCAGAAAGGCCAGTGTCCAAACAAATGTAAAACCCAAACAGTCAGGCTTTATTTACTTTTGCTGAGGGAAACTTGAGAGGAAGGTAAGATATGAGAGAAGAACAGGGGAAGGTTCAGGTACGCAGCACTAAAGTTGCAATCGTCGCCACTCAAGCCTGAGTGGGTATTGCTCACCCGGATAGTCCCGTTTAGTGGTCCTAGCAGCCAGGATGAAGCACCAATCAATCTTTCTTTTAGAAACTAGGGATACGATCAGGAATCCTCTGCCACAGGATTATTAAACTGTCCCGAACCTCCCAGCCAAGCAATAGTGAGAGAACCTTGATGCCGGATTGGCGTATTGCAGGGCTTCTAATGATGATGATGGATCCCTCCTTAGGTGAGCTCCAAGCCTCCTCCCGAGACAGCAGTACCGTCGCTGGTCTCCTCTGGGGCAGATCCTCCCCTGGTCTCCTTTCCCAAGCAGGGGCTTCCCGCAGGTGGGTAGCCTGGGATCCTTTCCTGAGGTGTAGGCCCCAGCCAGTAGAGCTGGGCCTAACAGGTAGTGATGTAGCCTCGGGCTGAAGGTGCCCGGGGCCAGAACACACACACACACCTCGTGCCATGCGGGCCACGAGGCGCGCACACAGGACAGGCCCGACCGGCCCCCAAGAACGAACCCCCCAGAACGGACCCCAATTAATGGCGTCTGCCCCTTATGTACCCTCTCCCAGCATGCAAAGCGGGTAGACCACGCCCACTGCACGGCTGCCAAGAAAGGACACCCAAGGTGTTGTTATACCCCCTGTAGTTCAACCAATGCCGGTGGTGACAGTGCCACCTACAGGCAAACAGGGAACATTACTGCCAGGCAGTATCACACCCAGAGCAGAAGCAAATTTAGAACAATCAACATGTCTGAGCCCAACTACTGGCTCAGACCACCCTTAAATTTCAAACATAGCGCCCCCAAATATTGAGGAGGGCGCTACATATACATGGATTTCTATACATTTAAATAGACAAATATCGTTTTTATGAAGATTAATATACAATATATATTACAGATTGCATTGATTTTTATTCCATATATGTTAAATATACCATAATATGATCATGTTTATGTAATAGCATAAAAAAGAGTCTAAGTAAAACCTAGGTGCTCACCCAAGAAGATAATAAAACAACAGATATTTGTTTTTTGTTCAAATTCTGTACTTAAAACAAACTGTATCTATTATCGAGTGTTATCAACCTAGGCTGCTCTCATGATTTGGACTACATGCACATCCCCCTCTTCTCATCTCCATTACTTAGCATCTTCTGTAGTTCAAAGAATATAGCTGGAAAGGTTGATAACATTGTTTGAGATTTTAGTTCAGTGTACCTGAAAATAGAAGGACACTGTATTTCTGCCCAGATCAGCAGGATTTTTTTTTTTGCTTGCAGAAAATATACTTAGCCTGAAAAAAAAAAAACTTGATGCGGATACTACCTCAATGAACTGGTAAGCTGCAATATATCATATTTTCGTTCTTAAAGAGGAGCTCCAGGTTCCCCCCCCCAAAAAAAAAAATCTAAAGTCAGTAGCTAAAAATACTGAAGCTGCTGACTTTTAATATAAGGACACTTACCTGTCCAGGGATCCAGCAATGTCCGCACCCAAACTGATTCTTCAATCGGCTTTGGGTGCAGGTGTCGGCATAGCAAGTAAGGGAAACAGAAAGTGAATACTTTCTACCTAATATCTTTTCATTACCACTGATACCTAAGCCAGTCACAGATAATTCTCTATGTGACACAATCTACAGTATATCTGGTCACTGCCCTGAAGATCTATAATAGATATCTGCATACTTTACCCACCTACATAGTTTATTCATTCTATATCTGGTTATCTCTCCTCCGATCCTTTATAATCATTCATACCCCTCCATACATTACCCAGTCTGTACCTGGTCACCTCTTCTCAGAAGCATCATAATTACTCATACATCCAAATACCTCTCCATACATTACTCAATCTGTACCTGGTCACCTCTTCTCAAAAGTTCTATAATCAATCATAGCTCTCCATGCACTTCCCAATCTGTACCTGGTCACACTTTTTCTGAAGTTCTATAATCACTTATACCTTTCCATACATTACCCAGTGTATATCTGGTCAGTTCTTCTCAGAAGCTCTATAATCACTCATACCCCTCCATACATTACCCAGTCTGTATCTGGTCCCTTCTCCTCAGAAGCTCTATAATCACTAATACCTCTCCATACATTACCCAGTCTGTATCTGCTCACCTCTTCTCAGAAGCTCTATAATCACTAATACCTCTCCATACATTACCCAGTCTGTATCTGCTCACCTCTTCTCAGAAGCTCTATAATCACTAATACCTCTCCATACATTACCCAGTCTGTATCTGGTCACCTCTTCTCAAACGTTCTATAGTCACTAATACCTCTCCATACATTACCCAGTCTGTATCTGGTCCCTTCTCCTCAGAAGCTCTATAATCACTAATACCTCTCCATACATTACCCAGTCTGTATCTGCTCACCTCTTCTCAGAAGCTCTATAATCACTAATACCTCTCCATACATTACCCAGTCTGTATCTGGTCCCTTCTCCTCAGAAGCTCTATAATCACTAATACCTCTCCATACATTACCCAGTCTGTATCTGGTCCCTTCTCCTCAGAAGCTCTATAATCACTAATACCTCTCCATACATTACCCAGTCTGTATCTGCTCACCTCTTCTCAGAAGCTCTATAATCACTAATACCTCTCCATACATTACCCAGTCTGTATCTGGTCACCTCTTCTCAAACGTTCTATAGTCACTAATACCTCTCCATACATTACCCAGTCTGTATCTGGTCCCTTCTCCTCAGAAGCTCTATAATCACTAATACCTCTCCATACATTACCCAGTCTGTATCTGCTCACCTCTTCTCAGAAGCTCTATAATCACTAATACCTCTCCATACATTACCCAGTCTGTATCTGGTCACCTCTTCTCAAACGTTCTATAGTCACTAATACCTCTCCATACATTACCCAGTCTGTATCTGGTCCCTTCTCCTCAGAAGCTCTATAATCACTAATACCTCTCCATACATTACCCAGTCTGTATCTGGTCACCTCTTCTCAAACGTTCTATAGTCACTAATACCTCTCCATACATTACCCAGTCTGTATCTGGTCCCTTCTCCTCAGACGTTCTATAGTCACTAATACCTCTCCATACATTACCCAGTCTGTATCTGGTCCCTTCTCCTCAGACGTTCTATAATCACTAATACCTCTCCATACATTACCCAGTCTGTATCTGGTCCCTGCTCCTCAGACGTTCTATAGTCACTAATACCTCTCCATACATTACCCAGTCTGTATCTGGTCACCTCTTCTCAGAAGCTCTATAATCACTAATACCTCTCCATACATTACCCAGTCTGTATCTGCTCACCTCTTCTCAGACGTTCTATAATCACTAATACCTCTCCATACATTACCCAGTCTGTATCTGGTCCCTTCTCCTCAGAAGCTCTATAATCACTAATACCTCTCCATACATTACCCAGTCTGTATCTGGTCACCTCTTCTCAGAAGCTCTATAATCACTAATACCTCTCCATACATTACCCAGTCTGTATCTGGTCACCTCTTCTCAGAAGCACCATAATTACTCATACCTCTCCATACATTACCCAGTCTGTATCTGGTCACCTCTTCTCAGAAGCACCATAATTACTCATACCTCTCCATACATTACCCAGTCTGTATCTGGTCACCTCTTCTCAGAAGCTCTATAATCACTAATACCTCTCCATACATTACCCAGTCTGTATCTGCTCACCTCTTCTCAGAAGCTCTATAATCACTAATACCTCTCCATACATTACCCAGTCTGTATCTGCTCACCTCTTCTCAGAAGCTCTATAATCACTAATACCTCTCCATACATTACCCAGTCTGTATCTGGTCACCTCTTCTCAAACGTTCTATAGTCACTAATACCTCTCCATACATTACCCAGTCTGTATCTGGTCCCTTCTCCTCAGAAGCTCTATAATCACTAATACCTCTCCATACATTACCCAGTCTGTATCTGGTCACCTCTTCTCAAACGTTCTATAGTCACTAATACCTCTCCATACATTACCCAGTCTGTATCTGGTCCCTTCTCCTCAGACGTTCTATAGTCACTAATACCTCTCCATACATTACCCAGTCTGTATCTGGTCACCTCTTCTCAGAAGCTCTATAATCACTAATATCTCTCCATACATTACCCAATCTGTATCTGGTCACCTCTTCTCAGAAGCTCTATAATCACTAATACCTCTCCATACATTACCCAGTCTGTATCTGGTCCCTTCTCCTCAGAAGCTCTATAATCACTAATACCTCTCCATACATTACCCAGTCTGTATCTGGTCACCTCTTCTCAGAAGCACCATAATTACTCATACCTCTCCATACATTACCCAGTCTGTATCTGGTCACCTCTTCTCAGAAGCACCATAATTACTCATACCTCTCCATACATTACCCAGTCTGTATCTGGTCACCTCTTCTCAGAAGCACCATAATTACTCATACCTCTCCATACATTACCCAGTCTGTATCTGGTCACCTCTTCTCAAACGTTCTATAGTCACTAATACCTCTCCATACATTACCCAGTATGTATCTGGTCCCTTCTCCTCAGAAGCTCTATAATCACTAATACCTCTCCATACATTACCCAGTCTGTATCTGGTCACCTCTTCTCAAACGTTCTATAGTCACTAATACCTCTCCATACATTACCCAGTCTGTATCTGGTCCCTTCTCCTCAGACGTTCTATAGTCACTAATACCTCTCCATACATTACCCAGTCTGTATCTGGTCACCTCTTCTCAGAAGCTCTATAATCACTAATATCTCTCCATACATTACCCAGTCTGTATCTGGTCACCTCTTCTCAGAAGCTCTATAATCACTAATACCTCTCCATACATTACCCAGTCTGTATCTGGTCCCTTCTCCTCAGAAGCTCTATAATCTCTAATACCTCTCCATACATTACCCAGTCTGTATCTGGTCCCTTCTCCTCAGAAGCTCTATAATCACTAATACCTCTCCATACATTACCCAGTCTGTATCTGGTCACCTCTTCTCAAATGTTCTATAGTCACTAATACCTCTCCATACATTACCCAGTCTGTATCTGGTCCCTTCTCCTCAGACGTTCTATAGTCACTAATACCTCTCCATACATTACCCAGTCTGTATCTGGTCCCTTCTCCTCAGACGTTCTATAATCACTAATATCTCTCCATACATTACCCAGTCTGTATCTGGTCCCTTCTCCTCAGACGTTCTATAATCACTAATACCTCTCCATACATTACCCAGTCTGTATCTGGTCCCTTCTCCTCAGAAGCTCTATAATCACTAATACCTCTCCATACATTACCCAGTCTGTATCTGGTCCCTTCTCCTCAGAAGCTCTATAATCACTAATACCTCTCCATACACTACCCAGTCTGTATCTGGTCACCTCTTCTCAGACGTTCTATAATCACTAATACCTCTCCATACATTACCCAGTCTGTATCTGGTCCCTTCTCCTCAGAAGCTCTATAATCACTAATACCTTTCCATACATTACCCAGTCTGTATCTGGTCACCTCTTCTCAGAAGCTCTATAATCACTAATACCTCTCCATACATTACCCAGTCTGTATCTGGTCACCTCTTCTCAGAAGCACCATAATTACTCATACCTCTCCATACATTACCCAGTCTGTATCTGGTCACCTCTTCTCAGAAGCACCATAATTACTCATACCTCTCCATACATTACCCAGTCTGTATCTGGTCACCTCTTCTCAGAAGCTCTATAATCACTAATACCTCTCCATACATTACCCAGTCTGTATCTGGTCACCTCTTCTCAGAAGCTCTATAATCACTAATACCTCTCCATACATTACCCAGTCTGTATCTGGTCCCTTCTCCTTAGAAGCTCTATAATCACTAATACCTCTCCATACATTACCCAGTCTGTATCTGGTCACCTCTTCTCAAACGTTCTATAGTCACTAATACCTCTCCATACATTACCCAGTCTGTATCTGGTCCCTTCTCCTCAGACGTTCTATAATCACTAATATCTCTCCATACATTACCCAGTCTGTATCTGGTCCCTTCTCCTCAGACGTTCTATAATCACTAATACCTCTCCATACATTACCCAGTCTGTATCTGGTCCCTTCTCCTCAGACGTTCTATAGTCCCTAATACCTCTCCATACATTACCCAGTCTGTATCTGGTCACCTCTTCTCAGAAGTTCTATAATCACTAATACCTATCCATACATTACCCAGTCTGTATCTGGTCCCTTCTCCTCAGAAGTTCTATAATCACTAATACCTATCCATACATTACCCAGTCTGTATCTGGTCCCTTCTCCTCAGAAGCTCTATAATCACTAATACCTCTCCATACATTACCCAGTCTGTATCTGGTCCCTTCTCCTCAGAAGCTCTATAATCACTAATACCTCTCCATACATTACCCAGTCTGTATCTGGTCCCTTCTCCTCAGAAGCTCTATAATCACTAATACCTCTCCATACATTACCCAGTCTGTATCTGGTCCCTTCTCCTCAGAAGCTCTATAATCACTAATACCTCTCCATACATTACCCAGTCTGTATCTGGTCCCTTCTCCTCAGAAGCTCTATAATCACTAATACCTCTCCATACACTACCCAGTCTGTATCTGGTCACCTCTTCTCAGACGTTCTATAATCACTAATACCTCTCCATACATTACCCAGTCTGTATCTGGTCCCTTCTCCTCAGAAGCTCTATAATCACTAATACCTCTCCATACATTACCCAGTCTGTATCTGGTCCCTTCTCCTCAGAAGCTCTATAATCACTAATACCTCTCCATACATTACCCAGTCTGTATCTGGTCCCTTCTCCTCAGAAGCTCTATAATCACTAATACCTCTCCATACACTACCCAGTCTGTATCCGGTCACCTCTTCTCAGACGTTCTATAATCACTAATACCTCTCCATACATTACCCAGTCTGTATCTGGTCCCTTCTCCTCAGAAGCTCTATAATCACTAATACCTATCCATACATTACCCACTCTGTATCTGGTCACCTCTTCTCAGAAGCTCTATAATCACTAATACCTCTCCATACATTACCCAGTCTGTATCTGGTCACCTCTTCTCAGAAGCACCATAATTACTCATACCTCTCCATACATTACCCAGTCTGTATCTGGTCACCTCTTCTCAGAAGCACCATAATTACTCATACCTCTCCATACATTACCCAGTCTGTATCTGGTCACCTCTTCTCAGAAGCACCATAATTACTCATAGCTCTCCATACATTACCCAGTCTGTATCTGGTCACCTCTTCTCAAACGTTCTATAGTCACTAATACCTCTCCATACATTACCCAGTATGTATCTGGTCCCTTCTCCTCAGAAGCTCTATAATCACTAATACCTCTCCATACATTACCCAGTCTGTATCTGGTCACCTCTTCTCAAACGTTCTATAGTCACTAATACCTCTCCATACATTACCCAGTCTGTATCTGGTCCCTTCTCCTCAGACGTTCTATAGTCACTAATACCTCTCCATACATTACCCAGTCTGTATCTGGTCACCTCTTCTCAGAAGCTCTATAATCACTAATATCTCTCCATACATTACCCAGTCTGTATCTGGTCACCTCTTCTCAGAAGCTCTATAATCACTAATACCTCTCCATACATTACCCAGTCTGTATCTGGTCCCTTCTCCTCAGAAGCTCTATAATCACTAATACCTCTCCATACATTACCCAGTCTGTATCTGGTCCCTTCTCCTCAGAAGCTCTATAATCACTAATACCTCTCCATACATTACCCAGTCTGTATCTGGTCACCTCTTCTCAAACGTTCTATAGTCACTAATACCTCTCCATACATTACCCAGTCTGTATCTGGTCCCTTCTCCTCAGACGTTCTATAGTCACTAATACCTCTCCATACATTACCCAGTCTGTATCTGGTCCCTTCTCCTCAGACGTTCTATAATCACTAATATCTCTCCATACATTACCCAGTCTGTATCTGGTCCCTTCTCCTCAGACGTTCTATAATCACTAATACCTCTCCATACATTACCCAGTCTGTATCTGGTCCCTTCTCCTCAGAAGCTCTATAATCACTAATACCTCTCCATACATTACCCAGTCTGTATCTGGTCCCTTCTCCTCAGAAGCTCTATAATCTCTAATACCTCTCCATACACTACCCAGTCTGTATCTGGTCACCTCTTCTCAGACGTTCTATAATCACTAATACCTCTCCATACATTACCCAGTCTGTATCTGGTCCCTTCTCCTCAGAAGCTCTATAATCACTAATACCTCTCCATACATTACCCAGTCTGTATCTGGTCACCTCTTCTCAGAAGCTCTATAATCACTAATACCTCTCCATACATTACCCAGTCTGTATCTGGTCACCTCTTCTCAGAAGCACCATAATTACTCATACCTCTCCATACATTACCCAGTCTGTATCTGGTCACCTCTTCTCAGAAGCACCATAATTACTCATACCTCTCCATACATTACCCAGTCTGTATCTGGTCACCTCTTCTCAGAAGCTCTATAATCACTAATACCTCTCCATACATTACCCAGTCTGTATCTGGTCACCTCTTCTCAGAAGCTCTATAATCACTAATACCTCTCCATACATTACCCAGTCTGTATCTGGTCCCTTCTCCTTAGAAGCTCTATAATCACTAATACCTCTCCATACATTACCCAGTCTGTATCTGGTCACCTCTTCTCAAACGTTCTATAGTCACTAATACCTCTCCATACATTACCCAGTCTGTATCTGGTCCCTTCTCCTCAGACGTTCTATAATCACTAATATCTCTCCATACATTACCCAGTCTGTATCTGGTCCCTTCTCCTCAGACGTTCTATAATCACTAATACCTCTCCATACATTACCCAGTCTGTATCTGGTCCCTTCTCCTCAGACGTTCTATAGTCCCTAATACCTCTCCATACATTACCCAGTCTGTATCTGGTCACCTCTTCTCAGAAGTTCTATAATCACTAATACCTATCCATACATTACCCAGTCTGTATCTGGTCCCTTCTCCTCAGAAGTTCTATAATCACTAATACCTATCCATACATTACCCAGTCTGTATCTGGTCCCTTCTCCTCAGAAGCTCTATAATCACTAATACCTCTCCATACATTACCCAGTCTGTATCTGGTCCCTTCTCCTCAGAAGCTCTATAATCACTAATACCTCTCCATACATTACCCAGTCTGTATCTGGTCCCTTCTCCTCAGAAGCTCTATAATCACTAATACCTCTCCATACACTACCCAGTCTGTATCTGGTCACCTCTTCTCAGACGTTCTATAATCACTAATACCTCTCCATACATTACCCAGTCTGTATCTGGTCCCTTCTCCTCAGAAGCTCTATAATCACTAATACCTCTCCATACATTACCCAGTCTGTATCTGGTCACCTCTTCTCAGAAGCTCTATAATCACTAATACCTCTCCATACATTACCCAGTCTGTATCTGGTCACCTCTTCTCAGAAGCACCATAATTACTCATACCTCTCCATACATTACCCAGTCTGTATCTGGTCACCTCTTCTCAGAAGCACCATAATTACTCATACCTCTCCATACATTACCCAGTCTGTATCTGGTCACCTCTTCTCAGAAGCTCTATAATCACTAATACCTCTCCATACATTACCCAGTCTGTATCTGGTCACCTCTTCTCAGAAGCTCTATAATCACTAATACCTCTCCATACATTACCCAGTCTGTATCTGGTCCTTCTCCTTAGAAGCTCTATAATCACTAATACCTCTCCATACATTACCCAGTCTGTATCTGGTCACCTCTTCTCAAACGTTCTATAGTCACTAATACCTCTCCATACATTACCCAGTCTGTATCTGGTCCCTTCTCCTCAGACGTTCTATAATCACTAATATCTCTCCATACATTACCCAGTCTGTATCTGGTCCCTTCTCCTCAGACGTTCTATAATCACTAATACCTCTCCATACATTACCCAATCTGTATCTGGTCCCTTCTCCTCAGACGTTCTATAGTCCCTAATACCTCTCCATACATTACCCAGTCTGTATCTGGTCACCTCTTCTCAGAAGTTCTATAATCACTAATACCTATCCATACATTACCCAGTCTGTATCTGGTCCCTTCTCCTCAGAAGTTCTATAATCACTAATACCTATCCATACATTACCCAGTCTGTATCTGGTCCCTTCTCCTCAGAAGCTCTATAATCACTAATACCTCTCCATACATTACCCAGTCTGTATCTGGTCCCTTCTCCTCAGAAGCTCTATAATCACTAATACCTCTCCATACATTACCCAGTCTGTATCTGGTCCCTTCTCCTCAGAAGCTCTATAATCACTAATACCTCTCCATACACTACCCAGTCTGTATCTGGTCACCTCTTCTCAGACGTTCTATAATTACTAATACCTCTCCATACATTACCCAGTCTGTATCTGGTCCCTTCTCCTCAGAAGCTCTATAATCACTAATACCTCTCCATACATTACCCACTCTGTATCTGGTCACCTCTTCTCAGAAGCTCTATAATCACTAATACCTCTCCATACATTACCCAGTCTGTATCTGGTCCCTTCTCCTTAGAAGCTCTATAATCACTAATACCTCTCCATACATTACCCAGTCTGTATCTGGTCACCTCTTCTCAAACGTTCTATAGTCACTAATACCTCTCCATACATTACCCAGTCTGTATCTGGTCCCTTCTCCTCAGACGTTCTATAATCACTAATATCTCTCCATACATTACCCAGTCTGTATCTGGTCCCTTCTCCTCAGACGTTCTATAATCACTAATACCTCTCCATACATTACCCAATCTGTATCTGGTCCCTTCTCCTCAGACGTTCTATAGTCCCTAATACCTCTCCATACATTACCCAGTCTGTATCTGGTCACCTCTTCTCAGAAGTTCTATAATCACTAATACCTATCCATACATTACCCAGTCTGTATCTGGTCCCTTCTCCTCAGAAGTTCTATAATCACTAATACCTATCCATACATTACCCAGTCTGTATCTGGTCCCTTCTCCTCAGAAGCTCTATAATCACTAATACCTCTCCATACATTACCCAGTCTGTATCTGGTCCCTTCTCCTCAGAAGCTCTATAATCACTAATACCTCTCCATACATTACCCAGTCTGTATCTGGTCCCTTCTCCTCAGAAGCTCTATAATCACTAATACCTCTCCATACACTACCCAGTCTGTATCTGGTCACCTCTTCTCAGACGTTCTATAATCACTAATACCTCTCCATACATTACCCAGTCTGTATCTGGTCCCTTCTCCTCAGAAGCTCTATAATCACTAATACCTCTCCATACATTACCCACTCTGTATCTGGTCACCTCTTCTCAGAAGCTCTATAATCACTAATACCTCTCCATACATTACCCAGTCTGTATCTGGTCACCTCTTCTCAGAAGCACCATAATTACTCATACCTCTCCATACATTACCCAGTCTGTATCTGGTCACCTCTTCTCAGAAGCACCATAATTACTCATACCTCTCCATACATTACCCTGTCTGTATCTGGTCACCTCTTCTCAGAAGCACCATAATTACTCATACCTCTCCATACATTACCCAGTCTGTATCTGGTCACCTCTTCTCAGAAGCTCTATAATCACTAATACCTCTCCATACATTACCCAGTCTGTATCTGGTCACCTCTTCTCAAACGTTCTATAGTCACTAATACCTCTCCATACATTACCCAGTATGTATCTGGTCCCTTCTCCTCAGAAGCTCTATAATCACTAATACCTCTCCATACATTACCCAGTCTGTATCTGGTCACCTCTTCTCAAACGTTCTATAGTCACTAATACCTCTCCATACATTACCCAGTCTGTATCTGGTCCCTTCTCCTCAGACGTTCTATAGTCACTAATACCTCTCCATACTTTACCCAGTCTGTATCTGGTCACCTCTTCTCAGAAGCTCTATAATCACTAATATCTCTCCATACATTACCCAGTCTGTATCTGGTCACCTCTTCTCAGAAGCTCTATAATCACTAATACCTATCCATACATTACCCAGTCTGTATCTGGTCCCTTCTCCTCAGAAGCTCTATAATCACTAATACCTCTCCATACATTACCCAGTCTGTATCTGGTTCCTTCTCCTCAGAAGCTCTATAATCACTAATACCTCTCCATACATTACCCAGTCTGTATCTGGTCACCTCTTCTCAAACGTTCTATAGTCACTAATACCTCTCCATACATTACCCAGTCTGTATCTGGTCCCTTCTCCTCAGACGTTCTATAGTCACTAATACCTCTCCATACATTACCCAGTCTGTATCTGGTCCCTTCTCCTCAGACGTTCTATAATCACTAATATCTCTCCATACATTACCCAGTCTGTATCTGGTCCCTTCTCCTCAGACGTTCTATAATCACTAATACCTCTCCATACATTACCAAGTCTGTAACTGGTCCCTTCTCCTCAGACGTTCTATAGTCCCTAATACCTCTCCATACATTACCCAGTCTGTATCTGGTCACCTCTTCTCAGAAGTTCTATAATCACTAATACCTATCCATACATTACCCAGTCTGTATCTGGTCCCTTCTCCTCAGAAGTTCTATAATCACTAATACCTCTCCATACATTACCCAGTCTGTATCTGGTCCCTTCTCCTCAGAAGCTCTATAATCACTAATACCTCTCCATACATTACCCAGTCTGTATCTGGTCCCTTCTCCTCAGAAGCTCTATAATCACTAATACCTCTCCATACACTACCCAGTCTGTATCTGGTCACCTCTTCTCAGACGTTCTATAATCACTAATACCTCTCCATACATTACCCAGTCTGTATCTGGTCCCTTCTCCTCAGAAGCTCTATAATCACTAATACCTCTCCATACATTACCCAGTCTGTATCTGGTCACCTCTTCTCAGAAGCTCTATAATCACTAATACCTCTCCATACATTACCCAGTCTGTATCTGGTCACCTCTTCTCAGAAGCACCATAATTACTCATACCTCTCCATACATTACCCAGTCTGTATCTGGTCACCTCTTCTCAGAAGCACCATAATTACTCATACCTCTCCATACATTACCCAGTCTGTATCTGGTCACCTCTTCTCAGAAGCTCTATAATCACTAATACCTCTCCATACATTACCCAGTCTGTATCTGGTCACCTCTTCTCAGAAGCTCTATAATCACTAATACCTCTCCATACATTACCCAGTCTGTATCTGGTCCCTTCTCCTCAGAAGCTCTATAATCACTAATACCTCTCCATACATTACCCAGTCTGTATCTGGTCACCTCTTCTCAAACGTTCTATAGTCACTAATACCTCTCCATACATTACCCAGTCTGTATCTGGTCCCTTCTCCTCAGACGTTCTATAATCCCTAATATCTCTCCATACATTACCCAGTCTGTATCTGGTCCCTTCTCCTCAGACGTTTTATAATCACTAATACCTCTCCATACATTACCCAGTCTGTATCTGGTCACCTCTTCTCAGAAGTTCTATAATCACTAATACCTCTCCATACATTACCCAGTCTGTATCTGGTCACCTCTTCTCAGAAGCTCTATAATCACTAATACCTCTCCATACATTACCCAGTCTGTATCTGGTCCCTTCTCCTCAGAAGCTCTATAATCACTAATACCTCTCCATACATTACCCAGTCTGTATCTGGTCACCTCTTCTCAGAAGCTCTATAATCACTAATACCTCTCCATACATTACCCACTCTGTATCTGGTCACCTCTTCTCAGACGTTCTATAATCACTAATACCTCTCCATACATTACCCAGTCTGTATCTGGTCACCTCTTCTCAGACGTTCTATAGTCACTAATACCTCTCCATACATTACCCAGTCTGTATCTGGTCCCTTCTCCTCAGAAGTTCTATAATCACTAATACCTCTCCATACATTACCCAGTCTGTATCTGGTCCCTTCTCCTCAGACGTTCTATAGTCACTAATACCTCTCCATACATTACCCAGTCTGTATCTGGTCCCTTTTCCTCAGACGTTCTATAATCCCTAATATCTCTCCATACATTACCCAGTCTGTATCTGGTCCCTTCTCCTCAGACGTTTTATAATCACTAATACCTCTCCATACATTACCCAGTCTGTATCTGGTCACCTCTTCTCAGAAGTTCTATAATCACTAATACCTCTCCATACATTACCCAGTCTGTATCTGGTCACCTCTTCTCAGAAGCTCTATAATCACTAATACCTCTCCATACATTACCCAGTCTGTATCTGGTCCCTTCTCCTCAGAAGCTCTATAATCACTAATACCTCTCCATACATTACCCAGTCTGTATCTGGTCACCTCTTCTCAGAAGCTCTATAATCACTAATACCTCTCCATACATTACCCAGTCTGTATCTGGTCACCTCTTCTCAGAAGTTCTATAATCACTAATACCTCTCCATACATTACCCAGTCTGTATCTGGTCACCTCTTCTCAGACGTTCTATAGTCACTAATACCTCTCCATACATTACCCAGTCTGTATCTGGTCCCTTCTCCTCAGAAGTTCTATAATCACTAATACCTCTCCATACATTACCCAGTCTGTATCTGGTCCCTTCTCCTCAGACGTTCTATAATCACTAATATCTCTCCATACATTACCCAGTCTGTATCTGGTCCCTTCTCCTCAGACGTTCTATAGTCCCTAATACCTCTCCATACATTACCCAGTCTGTATCTGGTCACCTCTTCTCAGAAGTTCTATAATCACTAATACCTATCCATACATTACCCAGTCTGTATCTGGTCCCTTCTCCTCAGAAGTTCTATAATCACTAATACCTATCCATACATTACCCAGTCTGTATCTGGTCCCTTCTCCTCAGAAGCTCTATAATCACTAATACCTCTCCATACATTACCCAGTCTGTATCTGGTCCCTTCTCCTCAGAAGCTCTATAATCACTAATACCTCTCCATACACTACCCAGTCTGTATCTGGTCACCTCTTCTCAGACGTTCTATAATCACTAATACCTCTCCATACATTACCCAGTCTGTATCTGGTCCCTTCTCCTCAGAAGCTCTATAATCACTAATACCTCTCCATACATTACCCAGTCTGTATCTGGTCACCTCTTCTCAGAAGCTCTATAATCACTATTACCTCTCCATACATTACCCAGTCTGTATCTGGTCACCTCTTCTCAGACGTTCTATAATCACTAATACCTCTCCATACATTACCCAGTCTGTATCTGGTCACCTCTTCTCAGAAGTTCTATAATCACTAATACCTCTCCATACATTACCCAGTCTGTATCTGGTCACCTCTTCTCAGACGTTCTATAGTCACTAATACCTCTCCATACATTACCCAGTCTGTATCTGGTCCCTTCTCCTCAGAAGTTCTATAATCACTAATACCTCTCCATACATTACCCAGTCTGTATCTGGTCCCTTCTCCTCAGAAGTTCTATAATCACTGATACCTCTCCAAACATTACCCAGTCTGTATCTGGTCACCTCTTCTCAGAAGCTCTATAATCACTAATACCTCTCCATACTTTACCCAGTCTGTATCTGGTCCCTTCTCCTCAGAAGTTCTATAATCACTAATACCTCTCCATACATTACCCAGTCTGTATCTGGATCCTTCTCCTCAGAAGTTCTATAATCACTAATACCTCTCCATACATTACCCAGTCTGTATCTGGTCACCTCTTCTCAGAAGCTCTATAATCACTAATACCTCTCCATACATTACCCAGTCTGTATCTGGTCCCTTCTCCTCAGAAGCTCTATAATCACTAATACCTCTCCATACATTACCCAGTCTGTATCTGGTCCCTTCTCCTCAGAAGCTCTATAATCACTAATACATCTCCATACATTACCCAGTTTGTATCTGGTCACCTCTTCTCAGAAGCTCTATAATCACTAATACCTCTCCATACATTACCCAGTCTGTATCTGGTCCCTCCTCCTCAGAAGCTCTATAATCACTAATACCTCTCCATACATTACCCAGTCTGTATCTGGTCACCTCTTCTCAAACGTTCTATAGTCACTAATACCTCTCCATACATTACCCAGTCTGTATCTGGTCCCTTCTCCTCAGACGTTCTATAGTCACTAATACCTCTCCATACATTACCCAGTCTGTATCTGGTCCCTTCTCCTCAGACGTTCTATAATCACTAATACCTCTCCATACATTACCCAGTCTGTATCTGGTCCCTTCTCCTCAGAAGTTCTATAATCACTAATACCTATCCATACATTACCCAGTCTGTATCTGGTCACCTCTTCTCAGAAGCTCTATAATCACTAATACCTCTCCATACTTTACCCAGTCTGTATCTGGTCCCTTCTCCTCAGAAGTTCTATAATCACTAATACCTCTCCATACATTACCCAGTCTGTATCTGGTCCCTTCTCCTCAGAAGTTCTATAATCACTAATACCTCTCCATACATTACCCAGTCTGTATCTGGTCACCTCTTCTCAGAAGCTCTATAATCACTAATACCTCTCCATACATTACCCAGTCTGTATCTGGTCCCTTCTCCTCAGAAGCTCTATAATCACTAATACCTCTCCATACATTACCCAGTCTGTATCTGGTCACCTCTTCTCAAACGTTCTATAGTCACTAAAACCTCTCCATACATTACCCAGTCTGTATCTGGTCCCTTCTCCTCAGACGTTCTATAGTCACTAATACCTCTCCATACATTACCCAGTCTGTATCTGGTCCCTTCTCCTCAGACGTTCTATAATCACTAATACCTCTCCATACATTACCCAGTCTGTATCTGGTCCCTGCTCCTCAGAAGTTCTATAATCACTAATACCTATCCATACATTACCCAGTCTGTATCTGGTCACCTCTTCTCAGAAGTTCTATAATCACTAATACCTCTCCATACATTACCCAGTCTGTATCTGGTCACCTCTTCTCAGAAGCTCTATAATCACTAATACCTCTCCATACATTACCCAGTCTGTATCTGGTCACCTCTTCTCAGAAGCTCTATAATCACTAATACCTCTCCATACATTACCCAGTCTGTATCTGGTCCCTTCTCCTCAGAAGCTCTATAATCACTAATACCTCTCCATACATTACCCAGTCTGTATCTGGTCACCTCTTCTCAAACGTTCTATAGTCACTAATACCTCTCCATACATTACCCAGTCTGTATCTGGTCCCTTCTCCTCAGACGTTCTATAGTCACTAATACCTCTCCATACATTACCCAGTCTGTATCTGGTCCCTTGTCCTCAGACGTTCTATAATCACTAATACCTCTCCATACATTACCCAGTCTGTATCTGGTCACCTTTTCTCAGAAGCACCATAATTACTCATACCTCTCTATACATTACCCAGTCTGTATCTGGTCACCTCTTCTCAGAAGTTCTATAATCACTAATACCTCTCCATACATTACCCAGTCTGTATCTGGTCACCTCTTCTCAGACGTTCTATAATCACTAATACCTCTCCATACATTACCCAGTCTGTATCTGGTCACCTCTTCTCAGAAGCTCTATAATCACTAATACCTCTCCATACATTACCCAGTCTGTATCTGGTCACCTCTTCTCAGACGTTCTATAGTCACTAATACCTCTCCATACATTACCCAGTCTGTATCTGGTCCCTTCTCCTCAGAAGTTTTATAATCACTAATACCTCTCCATACATTACCCAGTCTGTACCTGGTCCCTTCTCCTCAGAAGTTCTATAATCACTAATACCTCTCCATACATTACCCAGTCTGTATCTGGTCCCTTCTCCTCAGAAGTTCTATAATCACTAATACCTCTCCAAACATTACCCAGTCTGTATCTGGTCACCTCTTCTCAGAAGCTCTATAATCACTAATACCTCTCCATACTTTACCCAGTCTGTATCTGGTCCCTTCTCCTCAGAAGTTCTATAATCACTAATACCTCTCCATACATTACCCAGTCTGTATCTGGTCCCTTCTCCTCAGAAGTTCTATAATCACTAATACCTCTCCATACATTACCCAGTCTGTATCTGGTCACCTCTTCTCAGAAGCTCTATAATCACTAATACCTCTCCATACATTACCCAGTCTGTATCTGGTCCCTTCTCCTCAGAAGCTCTATAATCACTAATACCTCTCCATACATTACCCAGTCTGTATCTGGTCACCTCTTCTCAAACGTTCTATAGTCACTAAAACCTCTCCATACATTACCCAGTCTGTATCTGGTCCCTTCTCCTCAGACGTTCTATAGTCACTAATACCTCTCCATACATTACCCAGTCTGTATCTGGTCCCTTCTCCTCAGACGTTCTATAATCACTAATACCTCTCCATACATTACCCAGTCTGTATCTGGTCCCTGCTCCTCAGAAGTTCTATAATCACTAATACCTATCCATACATTATCCAGTCTGTATCTGGTCACCTCTTCTCAGAAGCACCATAATTACTCATAACTCTCCATACATTACCCAGTCTGTATCTGGTCACCTCTTCTCAGAAGTTCTATAATCACTAATACCTCTCCATACATTACCCAGTCTGTATCTGGTCACCTCTTCTCAGACGTTCTATAGTCCCTAATACCTCTCTATACATTACCCAGTCTGTATCTGGTCCCTTCTCCTCAGAAGTTATATAATCACTAGTACCTATCCATACATTACCCAGTCTGTATCTGGTCCCTTCTCCTCAGAAGTTCTATAATCACTAATACCTCTCCATACATTACCCAGTCTGTATCTGTTCACCTCTTCTCAGAAGTTCTATAATCACTAATACCTCTCCATACATTACACAGTCTGTATCTGGTCCCTTCTCCTCAGAAGCTCTATAATCACTAATACCTCTCCATACATTACCCAGTCTGTATCTGGTCCCTTCTCCTCAGAAGCTCTATAATCACTAATACCTCTCCATACATTACCCAGTCTGTATCTGGTCACCTCTTCTCAGACGTTCTATAATCACTAATACCTCTCCATACATTACCCAGTCTGTATCTGGTCACCTCTTCTCAGAAGCTCTATAATCACTAATACCTCTCCATACATTACCCAGTCTGTATCTGGTCACCTCTTCTCAGACGTTCTATAATCACCAATACCTCTCCATACATTACCCATTCTGTATCTGGTCACCTCTTCTCAGACGTTCTATAGTCACTAATATCTCTCCATACATTACCCAGTCTGTATCTGGTCCCTTCTTCTCAGAAGTTCTATAATCACTAATACCTCTCCATACATTACCCAGTCTGTATCTGGTCCCTTCTCCTCAGAAGTTCTATAATCACTAATACCTCTCCATACATTACCCAGTCTGTATCTGGTCACCTCTTCTCAGAAGCACCATAATTACTCATACCTCTCCATACATTACCCAGTCTGTATCTGGTCACCTCTTCTCAGAAGTTCTATAATCACTAATACCTCTTGTGAGGGGGTTAGCTCGGCAGCGGGTGTGTGTGACCCCCGGGATGGGCTCCCCACCCAAAAACAGGCCCAGCAGACGGAGGTTGTGGTTTTCAAAATCAAAAAGGTGCGGTTTATTTTCTATTTACAGTGACAAAAACACAGCAAGGCAAAAAAAAACATAAACAAAATAAATCCTGGTCAACTTGACCTCTGACTAAACATACAGGTTTCCTAACTAACAACTGGGATCAGCCTAGTGCTGTCCTAGTCCCTAAGTCCCTGGTTTTAAATGTCCAAGCAAATATATAGCCACACAGGCTTTCTCTCACCGCACAGGGGTTCACTCTCCCTAGACAGTCCACACAGGTCTGCTTCCAGGCATGAGCTAACATCTAATGAATCTGGGAGTTTCTTATAGAGGCCTAAATGAGCTGACAAGGTTCAGCTGGTCTCATCAACTCCCTGTCTGCACGACGCCCAGCCCTCTCCCTAGAGGTATGAGTCATCCATGAGCCCACTAGTCTCAGCTGGGCTTATACAACTCTCCACCTAGCTGTATAAGTCGGCGTAAAGCCTGAATCTGGGCGAAATATATCTACCCCCCTGGATGCAACCAGGTGACTTTACCTTCCTGCTGTCACATACCCCCCCCTCTTGTTTTAACCTCGGGGTTGGAACACCAGCAATCAGGCATTCATGTACTCGAGACAAAGCATCCACATTCCCCATTTGAACGCCAGGGCGATGCTTTACTGTGAAGTTGAATTCCTGGAGGGCCAGGAACCACCTATTCACTCTTCTATTTGTTTCCTTGTTTTGAGCCATCCACTTTAACGGAGCGTGATCCGTAACCATGTCAAAGTGCCTACCTAGCAGGTAGTACCGAAGGGAATCTAGAGCCCACTTCACCGCTAAACACTCCTTTTCAACGGTGGCGTAATTTACCTCATGGGACTTCAACTTCCTGCTGAGGTAAATGACTGGGTGCTCTTCCCCGTTCCAGACCTGGGACAATACTGCTCCTAACCCCACATCTGACGCATCACTTTGTACGACAAAGTCTCTAGAGAAGTCGGGTGAGTACAACACTGGCTGGCTACATAAGGCTTGTTTCAAGAATTGGAATGCTGCCTCAGCCTCGGGGGTCCATTTAATCATGACCGACCCTTTCCCCTTCGTCAGGTTGGTTAGGGGCACAGCCTTAGAAGCAAAATGGGGAATGAATCGCCGATAATACCCAGCGATTCCCAGAAAGGCTCGTACCTGCTTCTTGCTGTTGGGACGTGGCCAACTCTGGATGGCCTCGACTTTGTTGAGTTGGGGTTTTATTACTCCCCTCCCAATGGTGTACCCAAGATATTTGGCCTCCTCCTGCCCAATGGTACACTTCTTGGGGTTAGCCGTAAACCCTGCTTCCCGAACAGAGTCCAGGACTGCTTGCACTTTTGGCAGATGTGAGGCCCAATCTGTGCTATGGACAATTATGTCATCCAGGTAAGCCGCAGCATACTTCCGATGGGGCCTCAGCATCTGGTCCATTTTCCGCTGGAATGTGGCCGGCGCATTCTGTAACCCGAACGGCATTCTTTTATATTGGAACGCCCCGTCTGGGGTTACAAATGCGGTTTTCTCTTTGGCCGACTTGGCCAGGGGGATTTGCCAATACCCTTTTGTGAGGTCAAGAGTCGTCATGTATCGGGCTGTTCCCAGCCGGTCGATCAACTCATCTATACGTGGCATGGGGTAGGTGTCAAATTTTGTAACTTTGTTCAACTGACGAAAATCGTTACAAAATCGCCAGCTCCCATCCGGTTTAGGCACCAACACAATGGGACTAGACCAATCACTTTGGGACTCCTCTATCACCCCTAAGTTCAGCATTTTCTGTACTTCCTCCCGTATTGCCTCCCGTCGGGCCTCTGGGATCCGATAGGGTTTTAACTTCACCCTTTCACCGGGCGGGGTAATAATGTCATGCTCTACCCCAGATGTTTGTCCCGGCAGCTCAGAGAATACCTCCTTGTTGCGAAGCACAAACTCCTTAACCTCCTGTTGTTGGGGTTGTGACAAGGTGGCTGCGATTCCAACCTCAGGAATCACGCAACCAGTTTGAGCTGGTGACCAAGTGTCTGCGACTAGGGACTCTCTATCCCTCCAGGCTTTCAACAGATTAACGTGATAGATCTGTTCGGGCTTTCGCCTTCCTGGTTGTCTGACCTTGTAATTCACTTCGCTCACTTTTTCCATTATCTCGTAGGGGCCTTGCCATTTGGCAAGGAATTTACTTTCAACCGTAGGGACAAGTACCAATATCCTATCCCCCGGGGAAAAGGTACGGGTCTTGGCTCCACGGTTGTACACTCTCTGCTGTGCCAACTGCGCTTGGGCCAAATGTTCCTTCACGATGGGCATTACCTGTGCAATTCGATCTTGCATCAGGGCGACATGCTCAATCACACTCCTGTGGGGAGAACTCTCACTTTCCCAAGTTTCCTTGGCAATATCCAACAGCCCTCTTGGGTGTCTCCCATACAGTAACTCAAAGGGGGAGAATCCCGTAGAGGATTGGGGCACCTCCCTAATAGCAAACATCAAATAAGGAAGTAGACAGTCCCAATCCCTTCCATCTCTATCCACCACTTTCTTCAACATTTGTTTTAGGGTTTTGTTGAATCTTTCAACCAGCCCATCGGTTTGGGGGTGATACACAGATGTACGCAATTGCGTCACTTTGAACAATTTACACAGCTCTTTCATAACCCGGGACATAAAGGGTGTACCTTGGTCCGTAAGCAGTTCTTTACAAATACCCACCCGGCTAAAAACAAGAGATAGCTCTTTGGCTATGGTTTTGGCCGAGGTATTTCTGAGAGGGATCGCTTCTGGATAACGGGTGGCATAGTCCATTATAACCAATATGTACTGGTGCCCCCTAGCGGACTTGATTATAGGACCTACCAAATCCATTGCGATTCTCTCAAACGGGACCTCAATGATGGGTAGAGGGACCAGCGGGCTACGGAAATGTGGCATCGGGGCCGACCTCTGACACACAGGGCAGGAGGAACAATAATTTTCTATGTCCTTCATCACCCCAGGCCAATAGAATCTCTGTAATACCCTCTCTCGGGTTTTCTCTGTCCCCAGATGACCTCCAAGAATGTGCCCATGGGCCAACTCCAACACCAACTTCCTGTAAGGTTTGGGCACCACAAGCTGCTCAACGGTTTCTTCTGCCCTTTTTGCCACCCGATACAGTAGGTCCTTCTCTACGCTGAAGTATGGGTAAGTGCCGGTATTATCTGGGTTCACTAACTCGCCATCTATTTTCACTACGTTTTCCCGTGCCTTTATTAGGGCGGGGTCTTTCAACTGTTCTGTGGCAAAGTTTTCCCTGTGAACCTCAAGATCAGAAAACTCCACAGACGGTAGGTTTTCGTCTGAGGAGGTGGGCTCCTCTCCAGTTTCTTGAGTCTCCCCTGCCAATACTGACAAGGGAAATTCCGGAGAGTCCTCACCACTCTCAGGGGAGTTCTGGCTATCACATTCCTGGTACATAGGGGCACCAGTGGGGGGCTCAGGATCATCCCACAGTTCCCAGAACTTCGGAAAATCCCTTCCCACAATGGCGTCATGCGGTAACTGAGATACTAAGCCCACTGGATGAGAGAGGGTACCTCTGGGGGTCTCGAAACACACTGTAGTCACTGGATACTCTCGGGTGTCCCCATGCACACAAATAACGGCTACCTTGCTATTCCCAGAGACCTCTGTTTTAACTAACTCAGCCTTTATCAGGGTCACAAGGCTACCTGAATCCAGCAATACCACAACATTTCTACCATTAATACACATTTTGCATAAATGTTTCTCAGTTCCCCGAATGGCAGTGCATGCGACTGTCGCACACAGCGACTGACGTCTGCCCGTCAGAAAGTCACACTGCATGGGTTCCTCCACAACCGGGCAATTTGCTGCAATATGTCCCGCTTGCCGGCAGCGGTAGCAAACGATCCTTCTTGCGGCCTCTTGAGCCGCTGATTTCCCAGGCTGTTCTCGCCAAACTTGGGGTAGAGCTCCCACCCTCTCACTCTCTCCACCCTCACCCCTTGGAATCCTCTTATCCGCCCCTGGGGATGGTCTGGTCTTAGGGTGGAAAGTCCGAGTGTCTCTGGAAGAGGCCGTCAGGTTCTCTGTAGCCAAGTATTTCTCCACACGATCCACAAGACCATCGGCCGTCTCTGGGTCTCCATGGCTTACCCACTTTTGGATGGCAGTAGGAAGAGCTCTCAAAAACCGATCCATTACAACACGTTCCACAATCTTTGGTGCGGACAAAGTCTCTGGCTGTAGCCACTTTCTGCTCAGGTGAATGAGATCATACATTTGAGACCTGGGGGGTTTTCCAAGCTGGAAAGTCCAGTTATGCACACGCTGAGCCCGGACAGCCAGGGTGACACCCAGCCTTGCCAATATTTCAGCTTTTAGCATCACATAGTCTTTTGCTTGGTTAGGCTCTAGGTCATAGTAAGCTTTCTGCGATTCACCAGTTAACAGAGGAGCCACTAGTCCAGCCCACTGCTCCTCAGGCCACTTTTCTCTTTCAGCGGTCCTTTCAAATGTGGTCAAAAATACCTCTGGATCATCCTCTCCAGTCATTTTTGTCAATAAACGACTCACCCCAAAGGACGCGGTATTAGTGGGACGGCTTTCCTCACTGGTCTGCGGACGTTGCTGCATTACTGCTTCCATCTGTTGTTGTAGTCTCTGCTCTTGCTTCTGCAACAGGTCTATGAAGCGGGCCTCAGATTGCTGTTGGGCTTGTTGCTGAGCCTCCAGACTCTGTTGTAAAGTTGCAAGGCTCTGTTGATGAGCTTGCTGCTGGGCTGCAAGGCTCCTTTGCAAACCTGCATTTGTCTGCTGTTGATTGGCATTTGCTAGAGCCAGCTGTTTCAGTATCTCCTCCATGCTGGCTTAAAAAAAAACTGCCACTGGTTCTCCACCAACTGTGAGGGGGTTAGCTCGGCAGCGGGTGTGTGTGACCCCCGGGATGGGCTCCCCACCCAAAAACAGGCCCAGCAGACGGAGGTTGTGGTTTTCAAAATCAAAAAGGTGCGGTTTATTTTCTATTTACAGTGACAAAAACACAGCAAGGCAAAAAAAAACATAAACAAAATAAATCCTGGTCAACTTGACCTCTGACTAAACATACAGGTTTCCTAACTAACAACTGGGATCAGCCTAGTGCTGTCCTAGTCCCTAAGTCCCTGGTTTTAAATGTCCAAGCAAATATATAGCCACACAGGCTTTCTCTCACCGCACAGGGGTTCACTCTCCCTAGACAGTCCACACAGGTCTGCTTCCAGGCATGAGCTAACATCTAATGAATCTGGGAGTTTCTTATAGAGGCCTAAATGAGCTGACAAGGTTCAGCTGGTCTCATCAACTCCCTGTCTGCACGACGCCCAGCCCTCTCCCTAGAGGTATGAGTCATCCATGAGCCCACTAGTCTCAGCTGGGCTTATACAACTCTCCACCTAGCTGTATAAGTCGGCGTAAAGCCTGAATCTGGGCGAAATATATCTACCCCCCTGGATGCAACCAGGTGACTTTACCTTCCTGCTGTCACACTCTCCATACATTACCCAGTCTGTATCTGGTCACCTCTTCTCAGAAGCTCTATAATCACTAATACCTCTCCATACATTACCCAGTCTGTATCTGGTCCCTCCTCCTCAGAAGCTCTATAATCACTAATACCTCTCCATACATTACCCAGTCTGTATCTGGTCACCTCTTTTCAGAAGTTCTATAATCACTAATACCTCTCCATACATTACCCAGTCTGTATCTGGTCCCTTCTCCTCAGAAGCTCTATAATCACTAATACCTCTCCATACATTACCCAGTCTGTATCTGGTCCCTTCTCTTCAGAAGCTCTATAATCACTAATACCTCTCCATGCATTACCCAGTCTGTATCTGGTCACCTCTTCTCAGACGTTCTATAGTCACTAATACCTCTCCATACATTACCCAGTCTGTATCTGGTCCCTTCTCCTCAGAAGCTCTATAATCACTAATACCTCTCCATACATTACCCAGTCTGTATCTGGTCACCTCTTCTCAGAAGTTCTATAATCACTAATACCTCTCCATACATTACCCAGTCTGTATCTGGTCACCTCTTCTCAAAAGTTCTATAATCACTAATACCTCTTCATACATTACCCAGTCTGTATCTGGTCCCTTCTCCTCAGAAGTTCTATAATCACTAATACCTCTCCATACATTACCCAGTCTGTATCTGGTCACCTCTTCTCAGAAGTTCTATAATCACTAATACCTCTCCATACATTGCCCAGTCTGTATCTGGTTTCTTCTCAGAAGTTCTATAATCACTAATACCTCTCCATACATTACACAGTCTGTATCTGGTCACCTCTTCTCAGAAGTTCTATAATCACTAATACCTCTCCATACATTACCCAGTCTGTATCTGGTCACCTCTTCTCAGACGTTCTATAGTCACTAATACCTCTCCATACATTACCCAGTCTGTATCTGGTCCCTTCTTCTCAGAAGCTCTATAATCACTAATACCTCTCCATACATTACCCAGTCTGTATCTGGTCACCTCTTCTCAGAAGCTCTATAATCACTAATACCTCTCCATACTTTACCCAGTCTGTATCTGGTCACCTCTTCTCAGACGTTCTATAATCACTAATATCTCTCCATACATTACCCAGTCTGTATCTGGTCCCTTCTCCTTAGACGTTCTATAGTCACTAATACCTCTCCATACATTACTCAGTCTGTATCTGGTCACCTCTTCTCAGACGTTCTATAGTCACTAATACCTCTCCATACATTACCCAGTCTGTATCTGGTCACCTCTTCTCAGACGTTCTATAGTCACTAATACCTCTCCATACATTACCCAGTCTGTATCTGGTCACCTCTTCTCAGAGGTTCTATAGTCACTAATACCTCTCCATACATTACCCAGTCTGTATCTGGTCCCTTGTTCTCAGAAGCTCTATAATCACTAATACCTCTCCATACATTACCCAGTCTGTATCTGGTCACCTCTTCTCAGAAGCTCTATAATCACTAATATCTCTCCATACATTACCCAGTCTGTATCTGGTCACCTCTTCTCAGAAGCTCTATAATCACTAATACCTCTCCATACATTACCCAGTCTGTATCTGGTCCCTTCTCCTCAGACGTTCTATAGTCACTAATACCTCTCCATACATTACCCAGTCTGTATCTGGTCACCTCTTCTCAGACGTTCTATAGTCACTAATACCTCTCCATACATTACCTAGTCTGTATCTGGTCCCTTCTCAGAAGTTCTATAATCACTAATACCTCTCCATACATTACCCAGTCTGTATCTGGTCACCTCTTCTCAGAAGTTCTATAATCACTAATACCTCTCCATACATTACCCAGTCTGTATCTGGTCCCTTCTCCTCAGAAGTTCTATAATCACTAATATCTCTCCATATATTACCCAGTCTGTATCTGGTCACCTCTTCTCAGAAGCTCTATAATCACTAATACCTCTCCATACATTACCCAGTCTGTATCTGGTCACCTCTTCTCAGAAGCTCTATAATCACTAATACCTCTCCATACATTACCCAGTCTGTATCTGGTCACCTCTTCTCAGAAGTTCTATAATCACTAATACCTCTCCATACATTACCCAGTCTGTATCTGGTTTCTTCTCAGAAGTTCCATAATCGCTTATAGTTTTCCATACATTATCCAACCTGCAACTGGTCCCTTTTCCTCTAAATTTCTATAACCACTTAGTCTATATCTGGTCAGTTCTCTGAACTACAATAATCACTAATACCTGCACACTTCACTAAGTCTGTATCTGGTCATTTATGCTCTGAAGCTCTATAATCACTGATACATGTTCTACATTATAAATGTGTGGGCAGCTCAATTTAAGCTCAGGGATAATGGTATCAGGCACAGTTCTACTCAGAAGAAAATGAAAGGCTAAAATCCCTTTTCTGTGTTCTATTGTACAGAGCATGGTGTAGTTTTAACGCTGCGGGTCTCCTTTGTTCCATTCCCTCTGGGGTGCGTCTTAAAAGGCAGAATGGAAAATGAGCATCGTGGATATAAATCCTCTGCACATTTCTGCACTCTGAATATTATATGAAGGACCTCATTGTCTTGGCTCGTGCAGGGTTTTTCTATCAAACATGTAATGTGGGAAAAAATAATGGATCCAGATTACCAAAAAAAATTAAAAATCTTGTTTAACCCGTTGCTGGACATGTCATCTTTATAGGACAATCAGCTAAAGCTTTTCTGTACAAAGGGTTTAGCAAATGCTCAGAAAACAGATAAATCCTCCTGATTAAATGCCGGATTTCTTAAACCTGTTAATTCCAAAGCCATTCTAGAACTTTTAACTAATTTGCACTTATTTATCTGATCTCCCTGTAAGTCACTAAGTAAAAGTAAATATATTTTGGATGCATGAATAAAAATCATGTAAGATGAATTTGTTTGATGTTACACGTGGAATCTTCGTCTACAAGAAAACTGCCGCTATTCCACCAAATAACTGGGCCTGATTTTATAAAACTGCAAAAGGAAATAGCTCACAGCAGCCATGTGACAACTCTCAATTTTCATTAGGACACTGTGAAAAGTCTAGATAAAAACAGAATGCAATGATTTGCAAATCTCATGAACCCATATTTTATTCACAGTATTAAATAGAAAACATATCAAATGTTTAAACTAAAATAATTTACAATTTTAGGAAAAAAAGTAAAAGGTAATTTTGAAATTGATGTCAGCAATACGTCTCAAAAAAGCTGAGACAGGGCAACAAAAATCTGGCAAAGTAAGTGGTGTTAACAAGGAATAGCGGGAAGGACATTTTGCAACGAATTAAAGCGGTAGTAAACCGCATAAAAAAAAAATGGGCCCCGGGCAGTTTAAGACATAATGTGCATACTAGCACATTATGACAGACTTTTGTGAAAATGAAGCCCTCTAGCAGCACGCTGTCACCACTGAAGGCACTTCCATCTTCACCCAGCGATGACGTCACTACATACGGCATTGCTCTGAAGGAACATCACAGGTATACTGTTCCTTCAGAGTGTATGCGCCAGTGATGTCACCGGCTGCATCTATAGTAAATATCTTCTGAACTGTGTACGTTTAGGAGATATTTACAGTACCTATAGGTAAGCCTTATTATAGGCCTTGCTGTAGGTACAAATCATACATAGGCGTTTAGTCCCACTTTAGGGTAATTGGCGACAGGTCAGTAACATGTTTGGGTATAAAAAGAGCATCATAGAGAGTCAGAGTGTCTCTGACATAAAGATGGGCAGAGGTTTACCAATCTGTGAAAAGCTGCATCTAAAAATTGTCAAATAATTTCAGAAAAATGTTCCTCAACATAAAATTGCAAAGAATTTAAATATATCATCGTCTACAGTACATAATATCACAAAAACATACTGAGAATCTGGAGAAATCTCTGTGTTTAAGGGACAAGGCGCAATATTGGATGTCCGTGATCCTCAGGAGGCAGTACATTAAAAACAGGCATGACTCTGTGATGAACATCACTGCATCGGCTCAGGACTTCTTCCAAAATGTCATCCAAAAAGATATACTTTTATCATGCAAAGAAGAACCCAAATCTGAACATGATCAAGAAATGCGGCTGTCTTCTCTGAGCCAAAGTTAATTTAAAATGGTCTGTTGCAAAGTGGAAAACTGTACTGTGGTCAGATGAATCAAAATTTGACATTCTTTTTGGCAACCATGGGCGCCACATCCTCTGGACTAAAGAGGAGAGGGACCTTCCGGCTTGTTATCAGCGCTTAGTTCAAAAGTCTGCATCTCTGACGGTATAGGGTTGCTTTAGTGCATATGGAATGGGTAGCTTGCACATCTGAAAAGACGCAACCAATACTGAAAGCTATATCCAAGTTTTAGAGCAGCACATGCTCCCATTCGGACGACATCTTTTTCAGGGAAGACCTTGTATATTTCAGGAAGACAATGCTAATCTGCATACAGTACTACATCCATGACAACAGCATGGCCATATTATAGGCTTACCTGTAGGGAAAATAGGTTGTACAGGGTTTACAACCACTATAAATATGTGAGATTGGAAGTCAGTAGCACCCACCAAAAGCAATGGGGGGGGGGGTTAATTCCTGCCTCAGCATGTCGCTGCCGAATGCAACAAGTGCAGCAGGCACTGCTGCTCCTCTGAAAAGCACTCTGAGTGTGTTTGACAGGTGTGAGGAGGCTATATGTTGCCTCCTCACCACCTGATTTAACCCTTGCTTGTCGTGCAATGTACCCGATTGTGACATGATAGTATAGCAATTAGAGGTTTAAATCAGGTGTGAGGAGGTGACACTGTGCCCGGTGATCTTTGACTTCTCCCGTGTTGTTCAGGTAGATTTCCACCTCTTTAGGGCCCTTTCACACGGGCGGACCGTATTTGTCCGTTTTTCATCCATCCGTTTTTGGATGAAAAACTGACATACATGTATCCCTATGGGATAGCGGGTGTCAGCGGATGAACATCCGCTGACATCCGATCTCATCAGTGCCTGCTATGCTCCGTTTATGCAGATGGAGGAAAATCCTATTTTTCCATCCGTCTGCGGATCGGATCGGAGGAACACGGACAGACGGTCTGTGTTCCTCCGATCCCCCCATAGAGGAGATAGCGGAGATCTGACTAGTCCGTCTCTGAACAGTGCAAAGACAGGCTAGTCATCTGCCGGCTCAGCGGGGATCTCCGCTGAGCAAGCGGATGTTTAAGGAACGGATCCTCACAGGATCCGCCTGTGTGAAAGGGCCCTTTAGGTTGCCTACCCCTGATCTACAGTATACATTTGGCAAACCTACAGTGGTGCCCTACCAAAGAACTCCTTCTGATGCTCATTTTATCCACTAAGAAGATCAAATCAAATTGTATATAATTAAATTGATGAATTATAATTACATTTATTTAATCCATAGCACTGCACTAATCTGTTAACCAATAGGAATAGGCTAGGGCGTGTTTAGGATCCCTCCTGCCGACACTGCACGTGGCTAATCTCAGGCAGTGAGACATTTCCCGATCTGTGTAGCTGTGAACCAGGAAATGTCTCACTGCCTGACTAGTTGTGTGCAGTGTCGGCTTCCTGGCAGCATCTGGCAGATGGGATCCTGAACATGCCCGAGCCCATCTCTTTTAACCACTTGCCGACCAGCCGCTGTCATATGGCGGCAGGTCGGCAAGATCCCGTGAATCGTCATAGCTGTACGTCGGTCCCTTTAAGCGGGATAGCAGGTGCGCGCTGCATCGGGGGGGGTACTGATGCTCGTAACTGACGGTCGCGATGATCGCCAGCCGTGAGTGATCGTGGGCACGAGAGGCAGAACAGGGACGTGTGTGTGTAAACACACACATCCCTGTTCTGTGAGGAGAGACAGATTGTGAGTTCCTATTAGCTAGGAACCACGATCTGTCATTTCCTCTAGTCATTCCCATCCCCCACAGTTAGAACACACATTAGGGAACACAATTAACCCCTTGATCGCCCCCTAGTGTTAACCTCTTCCCTGCCAGTGACATTTACACAGTATTCAGTGCATTTTTATAGCACTGATCGCTGTATAAATGCCAATGGTCCCAAAAATGTGTCAAAAGTGTCAGATATGTGCATAATGTCGCAGTCCCGATAAAAATCGCAGATCACCGCCATCACTAGTAAAATAATAATAATAATAATAATAATAATAATGCTATAAATCTATCCCCTCTTTTGTAGACGCTATAACTTTTGCGCAAACAAATCAATATACGCTGATTGTGATTTTTATTACCAAAAATATGTAGAAGAATACATATCGGCCTAAACTGAGAAAAAATTTGCTTTTTTAATGTAGCGGGGTCTTCCCCTTTAATGCAGAGAGACTACGTTACCCAGAACCCCATCCGGCAATGTTCCGCCGCAGAGACTCATGGGAGGGGATATAAAAGGAGGAGGCGAGGCTGGGCTCGGCCTCTTTGGGACACGAGACTACACAGACTGATCCTCCTGTGCGGATGTGTCGGAGTGCAAGGCCTGAAGCCTCAGGCCTTGCTCAGCACCAAAGAGCCTTCCACCCCCCTCTGCGAGCCTGGGTGGCATCTGACTTTGCTCAGCTACAGCCTTATTGGATCGGGGACCCGATCGCTGGAGAGACGGAGTGTGTGTGTGACACAGTCGGTGGAAGTTTCCCGGACTGAGACCGTAGTCCGGGCGGGTGAGAGGGCATACGCCCAAACGATATACTGTGACTACATATAGGCCTATAGACTGTCGTGGCCCACCAGTTGTTCCTGATACCCTTATTGAAGAGCCGTACCATAGCTGAACTTACAGTTCGTATAGCCAAGTTCCCACCCATCTTTACCTACCCTATTGGATTACAAAGTTTGTACTCTGTTAATGTGCACCACCGTTAAAGATCTGCCGGTGAAGAAAAAGGACTAAGTTATAGATCTCAGAACCAGGCCTGGTGGGGTTTCTAATGTGTTTTGGGTTACTGCGCCATAGGGCACTTAACTAACGGTCGCCCGTGTGGCGCACTTGTTGCATGTCAGCTCTTTAGTGTGTTAGCGTTGCAGGGCTCTGCAATACCAATGATTATTCTGTAAACTGTGATTACTGTTATATCTTTCTTACCAAGAGCTTAAGTAAAACCTTATACTTATTTAAATTTAGTATTGTCTCAATGCTCAGTTATTCATAAAGTATAAGATATACAATTTACTGTCAATACTAGCTGTGCCAGTAGGGGGTAGAGCCTATTGCCGGGGGTTGGCGGAGCTGCCATCAGGGCCCAAACTAAATCTGCGGCCTTCTTAGTTGGAGGTATCGCTACACGTGGGGGTTCTCGTCCGGGATCCTGATGCAGCAAGTGAACGCCAGAGGTGCCGGCATGGACCCCATGGATCCACGAGCGGTAGAAGAATGGTGCAAAGCCTCTAACGCAGAGCCAAACCAGTCGATAGTCATCAGCCTCCCTGGGGAGACATGGTCGACTGAAACGGTAGAGGAATTGATGAAGTCAGTGTCCCCAAATCACACACCGTGGGTGACGGAGATAAAGTCAGACCCAGACACCTCATATCAGTATGCATTAGTGGAGTACTGGAACGGGATGCCAGAAGCCTGTAAGCGCAAGTGTGTGCGGAAGCCAGACAACAGAACTTATAGGTTGGCGCACGCAGTAACTGAAAGAAAGGAACCATCACCAACGGGATCACCGCAGGCTGCGGCCCGTACCCCACCGGGAGAAAGGGACAGGGCGACGCCCCCGGTGGCGCCTGCACCTGCCACTGTTATATCACCAGAACTGATAGGTGCGATAGGGGATCTGCTAACCAAGTGTCAGAAGGCAAACACGGTGCATGTAGAGACTAGCTACCGGAGACTAAAGACATTCTCAGGGAAGCTCCCTGTCCCCGCAGGGGAAGAAGACTTTGACACCTGGGTGGAGCAGGCATTGCAGGCAGTATAGGCATGGGAGGTGCCTGAAGCGCAGAAGAGGCAACGAGTGATGGAAAGCCTTAAAGGCGCAGCAGCAGAAGCAGTGAAAAGCTTTCGGTTTGGGAACGCAGATTGCACGGCTCTAGACTGTCTAGCCATGCTGCAAGAAGAGTTTGGTCAATTGGAAAATGTGACTGAGATGGTCTACCAGTTTGAACACACTTTCCAACAACCGGAGGAGAAACTTTACGAGTATGTTAGAAGACTGAACAGGTTGTTGTGTAAGATTGTGTTGAAGAAGGGGATGAGGCCCCAAGACACAGATGCGGCAAGAATGAAGCAAGTCTTAAAGGGAGCGCTGCGCTCGGATCCAGTCTGGTTGCACCTGAAAACCTCAGGAGGAGGAACATTGCTGACTTATGCTGACTTGATAAAAATCATCAGAGATGAGGAGGCACTGCAACAGGACCAGCAGTTGATTAGGACAAGTGTTGTACCCGCACAGGTGCTAGTCAATCCAGTAATGACCCCTGAAAGAGATTCGGAGATAGACACCCTGAAAGCTCAAATGTCCAAGGTGTTAGAGATGTTGACCTCTCTGATGGAAAAAGACACAGAGGGTCCCAAGAGAGAAGTACCAAGGAAGGAATTATTCCCAGTTGCCTCAGCACCCGCATCTTTACAAGAATGGGGAGATATCGTCTGCTTTAACTGTGGAGGAATTGGACATATTGCGGCTACATGCTCCAGTCCCAAAAAGAAGAAAATAGACAACCGCAAGCCGGCGGGAAACTTCAGAGGGCCCCGGTGAAGGAGTCAACCGGGTGCCCATCACCTTCAGTGAGCTCCAAACTTAAAGCAAAGCAGAAAATAACAGGAGATAAAACGCCTCGGGGGAAACACAACATTCCTAAACAGAGATACACCCCAGAGAAAGGGGGTAAGACCCCTCAGAAGAGGCACAGCACTCCCCAGAGGGGGTGCACACCTAAGAAAAACAATAGTATCCCTCAGCGGGTCCCTACACCCAGTAAGGTGGGGGGAGTCAATGCATACCAGGCTCAAGAAAGACTGAAGTCCAAAGGGGATTGGACGAGAGGAGGTTCAAAGAAAAAAAGTCTGAAGGAAGCGACCCCTGCCGGGCCTTACTCGGAGAAGCTGGTAGGCCCATCTCCTATAGCGTCCATTCAAGTGGAGGGAGTCTACACCAGAGCAATCTTGGATACTGGGGCGCAAGTAACCCTGCTATACAGAGACTTTTACGATAAGTACTTGAGTCACCTACCCATCCGGAAAACAGAGGGACTAGAGATATGTGGGATTGGAACCCAGAACTTCCCCTACGATGGCTATCTGCCTGTCAGGATGACCTTTGACCCATCTGTGGCTGGAAAAGCCGAAGTGTTTGACACCCTGGTAGTTGTGTGCCCTCGGCCACCAGGAGCCAACAAGAGCTCCCTGATAATAGGGACAAACACGGACCTGGTCCGAAGACTTCTGACCCCTCTAGTGAAAGAGAAAGGGGCAGCGGTCACCAAGATCCACCCCATGCTGAAGACAGCTTACCAAAGGCTGGTCTTAGAGCAGAAGACCCCAGGAGAGGGGATAGGGAAGGTGTGGAGACTTGGAAGAGGAGGGATAGTGCTGCAGCCCGGTGAAGTAACCTGTCTCAGAGCCACTGTGAAGCTTACTTGGGAGCAGCCTGGACCCTTTGTCATGTTGGAATCTGATCCAAGAGAAGGGTCCCACGGTCTGGAAGTGATACCAGAAGTGATTCCGCTGAAGGCCCTAAAGAAGGCCCATTGTAGAATCCCAGTGAGTGTTAGGAACAATACGGATGGCCCGATGGAGGTCCCAGCCAGGATGCTGCTAGGCCAGGTGAGCCCTGCTGCCCCTGTCAACCTGTCAGAGGTGGGCGAAGGAGGAGATGCTTGGGAGAAGATATCCATGGAAAACCCGAATCTGCCCAGGGCTTGGAAAGAGAGAGCCAAGGCCCAGTTGAACAGATGGGAGAAGATCTTCTCTAAAGATGAGTTCGATGTGGGGTGTGCAAGGAGTGCCACCCATCGGATCCATCTCCAGGAAGATAAGCCCTTCAGAGAGAGAGTCAGGCGGGTCCCCCTAGCAGATCTGGAGGATCTAAGGGAACAACTCTCAGAACTCAAAAGGACTGGAGTGATACGGGAATCTAGAAGCCCCTATGCATCCCCGATAGTGGTGGTCAGAAAGAAGAATGGGTCATTGAGGCTCTGTATCGACTACAGGACTCTCAACAGGAGAACCATACCCGACCAGTATACTACTCCAAGGATAGAGGATGCCCTACAGAGTTTGTCTGGAGCCAAGTGGTTCAGTGTTATGGATCTCAAGAGCGGGTACTATCAGATCCCCATGCACCCAGAAGACAAGGAGAAGACAGCTTTCATAACCCCAGTAGGGTTCTTTGAATTCGACCGGATGCCTCAAGGTCTGTCTGGAGCCCCAGATACTTTCCAGTGTCTTATGGAGAAGACTGTAGGAGACATGAACCTTATTGAAGTCCTTGTGTACCTGGATGATGTCATAGTCTTTGGAAGAACCCTGGAGGAACATGAGGAGAGGCTAGAAAAAGTATTGAGGAGACTCAGTGAGGAGGGACTCAAACTTTCGCCTGAAAAGTGTCGGTTCTACCAGTCTTCTGTGAACTATCTGGGGCACATAGTGTCCGAAGAAGGGGTGGCCACAGACCCCGAGAAATTGGAGGCAGTTACCTCCTGGCCACGACCCACCACAGTAACAGAACTCAGATCCTTCTTGGGTTTCTGCTCCTACTATAGGAGGTTTGTGGAGGGATTCGCCTGAATTGCTAGACCATTGAATGAACTGCTCAAGACTGAGGGGGAAGAGGATGACTCAGGGCCCAGGAAGCCGGGAGAGTCAGTCAGAAATCAGTGGAACCAGAAGTGTGAAGAGGCCTTCCAGGCATTAAAGGAGAGCCTAACCACTGCCCCAGTCTTGGCCTACGCAGACCCAACCAAGCCCTATGAACTACACGTAGATGCTAGTCATGATGGTCTGGGAGGAGTACTTTATCAAGAACACGAAGGGCAACAACGGCCTGTTGCCTATGTGAGCAGGAGCCTGACCCCCTCTGAAAAGAACTACCCCACTCACAAGCTGGAGTTCCTGGCCCTCAAGTGGGCGGTAGTAGACAAGCTCAAAGACTACCTGTATGGGGCGGAGTTCACTGTGAAGACCGACAACAACCCCCTTACCTACCTTTTCACCACGGCCAAGCTGGATGCCACTGGACACAGGTGGCTGGCCGCACTGTCTGGATTCAACTTCAGCCTAAAGTATAGGCCAGGGGCTGGGAATAGAGACGCAGACGCTCTGTCCAGGAGATCTCATGACCCCACCAGTGATATAGAAGATTGGACCCAAGTGGCACCGGACGGGGTGCGGGCCCTCTGTCAAGGAGCTGAATTCCAGGCCAGAGGAGGCTCCAGAGCAGAAGAAATAGGAGTTACCATGGTGGGAGTCCCAAAACACTACTGTGGAGTGACTCAATTGGACGAAGACAACCTGCCGAGATTGTCCAAGAAGGATTTGAGGAGTGACCAATTGGAAGACCCCATGGGGAGATTGGTCCTGGAGGCCCTGGAGAATCAGGATCCAAACAAACTCCTGTGTCATCCCTCAAAGGAAGCTCGCCTGTTAAGGAAAGAATGGGACAGGTTGCAGGTACATCAGGGAGTGGTCTACCGAAGGGGCCCCTCTGATGACTCAGAAGATAAGTGGCAACTGTTCCTCCCAGAGAAACATCGAGAGACTGTTCTGATTGCCCTGCATGACAATCATGGCCATCTAGGGGCTGAAAGGACCTTTCAACTTGTCAGAAGTCGGTTCTATTGGCCCTGCATGAGGGCAGAGGTAGAAGAGTACTGCCACTCATGTGCACGATGCATCCAGAGGAAGACTTTACCCCATCAAGCTGCCCCAATGGGCCATCTACAAAGCCAAGGCCCAATGGATCTGGTATGCATTGACTTTCTCTGCCTTTAACCTGACCTGAGTGGACTAGGAAATGTTCTGGTGATAACCGACCATTTCACCCGGTATGCCCAAGCTTTCCCAACCAAAGATCAGAAGGCCTCCACCGTAGCCAAGGTACTTATGGAGAAGTACTTTGTCCATTATGGGCTGCCACAGCGGCTTCATTCAGATCAAGGAAGGGACTTTCAGAGTAAACTGATCAGGAAACTCCTGGATTCGTTGGGAATCAAGAAGACTCGAACTACACCTTACCACCCACAAGGGGATGCTCAGCCGGAAAGGTTTAACCGAACCTTGCTCAACATGTTGGGGACTCTGGAAAGTGAGAAAAAGCAACATTGGAGCAAACACATAGCAGCCCTAGTACATGCTTACAACTGCACCATCAGTGATGCTACAGGCTACTCCCCATATTGACTCATGTTTGGGAGAGAAGCGAGACTACCTGTGGACTTGGCCTTTGGCACCTCTCTGGACCATTCCTCAGCCACAAGGATATGTGGACAGGCTCAGACACAGCCTGAAAGTAGCCAATGAACAAGCTCAAGCGGCCTCAGATCAAAGGGGAGCTCGAAACAAAAGAAACTTCGACTTGAAGGTCCGGGTGCAAGACCTACAGCCCGGGGACCGAGTACTGTTACGCAATCTGGGGGTCCCTGGAAAGCACAAACTTGCAGATAGATGGAGATCTGAACCTTATGTCATCTGTAGGAAGTTGCCGGGCCTGCCTGTCTACAAGTTGAAGCCGGAAGGAAAGGTGGGCCCTCTGAAGACGTGGCATCGAAACCACCTGCTCCCTCTTGCTGAGGCAGTTAGAATACCCCCCGTGGGAGATTCTCCTGAACTGGCCTCTATCCTGGATACTCCTAGGCCGAACACTCGGTCGCAGGCTTCCCGAAATGAAGATGGAGAGGCCTCTCAACTTAGTGAAAATGAGGATGGAGAACTTAATTGGCTGTGGCCTTCCCCAACTCCAGGAACTTCTACCATACACCTTCCAACCACTGAGGACAGATGAAACACTGAACCCAGAAGCCACAGAGTTCATCCCCTCTAGTCCTTCAGCAGATTACTGGGAAGATGCCCATGATGGTTACTCAGAGGAAGAGGAGCCTGTGGCACCAGAGCCAGAAATCCCAAGAGAACAAAGGGCTCGAAGAGTCATCCGGCCTCCTAAGAAGCTGACCTACCCACAAATGGGGAATAGCTCAGAGGATTCTGTAGTTACTGCTAGGAGGAATGCTGAAAATCCGGATCCCTCCACTGTCCATTTAGTGGAGGGCAACCCCAGCTCACTCTCTGGCACAGCTAGGCAGGCCACCCATGATAATGTGACCTGTGGGCAAGGGAATTCTACTCCTCAGTTTTGGTGGGAATTCCCTATGCCAACATCGTTTGTAGAATTGTCTAGAGTTGTACATAGTCTTTGTTAAGGTTTATCTTTGGGGACCAAAGAGTTCAAGTGGGGGGAGTGTGTAGCGGGGTGTTCCCCTTTAATGCAGAGAGACTACATTACCCAGAACCCCATCCGGCAATGTTCCGCCGCAGAGACTCATGGGAGGGGATATAAAAGGAGGAGGCGAGGCTGGGCTCGGCCTCTTTGGGACACGAGACTACACAGACTGATCCTCCTGTGCGGATGTGTCGGAGTGCAAGGCCTGAAGCCTGAGGCCTTGCTCAGCACCAAAGAGCCTTCCACCCCCCTCTGCGAGCCTGGGTGGCATCTGACTTTGCTCAGCTACAGCCTTGTTGGATCGGGGACCCGATCGCTGGAGAGACGGAGTGTGTGTGTGACACAGTCGGTGGAAGTTTCCCAGACTGAGACCGTAGTCCGGGCAGGTGAGAGGGCATACGCCCAAACGATATACTGTGACTACATATAGGCCTATAGACCAGGGATATGCAATTAGCGGACCTCCAGCTGTTGCCAAACTACAAGTCCCATGAGGCATAGCGAGACCCTGACAGCAGCAAGCATGACACCCAGAGACAGAGGCATGATGGGACTTGTAGTTTTGCAACATCTGGAGGTCCGCTAATTGCATATCCATGCTATAGACTGTCGTGGCCCACCAGTTGTTCCTGATACCCTTTTTGAAGAGCCGTACCATAGCTGAACTTACAGTTCGTATAGCCAAGTTCCCACCCATCTTTACCTACCCCATTGGATTACAAAGTTTGTACTCTGTTAATGTGCACCACCGTTAAAGATCTGCCGGTGAAGAAAAAGGACTAAGTTATAGATCTCAGAACCAGGCCTGGTGGGGTTTCTAATGTGTTTTGGGTTGCTGCGCCATAGGGCACTTAACTAACGGTCGCCCGTGTGGCGCACTTGTTGCATGTCAGCTCTTTAGTGTGTTAGCGTTGCAGGGCTCTGCATTACCAATGATTATTCTGTAAACTGTGATTACTGTTATATCTTTCTTACCAAGAGCTTAAGTAAAACCTTATACTTATTTAAATTTAGTATTGTCTCAATGCTCAGTTATTCATAAAGTATAAGATATACAATTTACTGTCAATACTAGCTGTGCCAGTAGGGGGTAGAGCCTATTGCCGGGGGTTGGCGGAGCTGCCATCAGGGCCCAAACTAAATCTGCGGCCTTCTTAGTTGGAGGTATCGCTACATTAAAAAAAATGGGGATATTTATTATAGCAAAAAAGTTCAAAATAGTTATTTTTTTTCAAAATAGTCGCTCTTTTTTTGTTTATAGCGCAAAAAATTAAAATTGCAGGGATGATCAAATACCACCAAAAGAAAGCTCTATTTGTGGGAAAAAAAGGACGTCAATTTTGTTTGGGTATAGCGTCGCACGACCGAGCAATTGTCAGTTAAAATGAAGCAGTGCCGAATCGCAAAAAATGGCCAGGTCATTGAGCAGCCAATTCTTCCGGGGCTGAAGTGGTTAACCAAAACTGCAAATAACGTTTTGTTTTTTTAATGTTTTTAAAATGTACATTTATTGTTGTGTTAATTTGTTGTTTGCAGACCATCTGAGCCCAAAACACATTGATCTGTACTTAACTAGGGTGTCAAAACAACCCCCTGTCGCTGCTTAGAGGGTTATTTGAAACGTATGTGTAATATTCCTACTGTGAGCACCTGTTTTGCTGATTGCAGTGCAAAGCATCTCATTAGGACCGTCCTATTGCACTACGCTTGGTAAATATAACAAGCACAGCCGAACATAGGTGGGTCTCAGATCACTTCTTAGGCAGCCGGCTACACCTGCCTTTATTTACGTCATGTTCTCTGTTATTACTGATACAAGGCAATTTGTACTTCAAGGCCTTTTTGAAGAATTTATGCACCTGAGAATCAGGGTTTACAGAAGATTAGGATAGCTAAGCTGAAAATGTATGCAGAAATACATAGACAAAAAAAATGTGCTCAGAATTTTAACTGTTACATAAAACACCATTCTAAACTGGCACACATTGTAGTCTTAAAGGAAACTAATGAGACTTCAGACAACACATGGTGCAGGAACCACTGAAAACTAAAACATCAAGATTTTTTTATCTTTTTGTTTTACTAGATTTAGACCTAAAAAGAGACCCTGTCACCAGAGTAATCATTTCAAAAAACAAACTTCCCACGGGATTATATGTATATTTAACGTATTCTATGCAAGATATTTACCAGTAAAAGCCCCTTTTGTGCAGACATCCAAAAGCACTGAGATTGCTACTGGGTGCCAACATCTTGAATATGATGTCAGGAGACTCAGAGTTGTCACTCAAGGGACTGTCTACTGTACACACCTTTGTGTCTCCGCTCCAAGCTACACTAACCACCTCCTGCCAGCCGTATTGTCAATGGGCGGGTGAAGGCTCTCTCGTTCTGGGACAACGTCATATGACAATGTCCCACTCTCACAGCGTGCGTGCGCCCATTGGTTGGTGTGTGCTATCTCTGGCACACAGCGCATAGGGCTGCCACCTCATCCCTTTAAAACTGAACACATGAATTGCACACGGGCAGGAATCTCGTCGGGGAAAAAACCCATCAGTTTTCCCGACGAGATTCCTGGCAAGCTTGTCTTGCCAAGCCCTGTGTACACACACACATTCAAAAGAACCGCCGTTCTTTTGAATGGCAAGAACGCGGTGACGTCATCGACTACGACGAGCATGCGCTCGTCACATTCGATGCCGTCGCCGCCATCTTGCTACACCCTACACTACCCTTGTATGCTATTGCGCATGCGTCGAAGTCTCATCGAGCATGCGCGGGTTTACCTGGAGACAGGTAAGCATACACACGCACGGTTTTCTCGTCGGGAAACAGGCCGACGAGAATCCCGATGAGAAAATGAAGAGAAGGTTCTCTATTTTTCTCGTCGAGATTGCCGGCAGTTTTCCCGACGAGAAACCATACACACGAACGGTTTTCTCTGCAAAAAGCTCTCCCAGCAGTTTTCTTGCCGAGAAAACCGGCCGTGTGTACAAGGCTTAATTTGTGAGTTTGAGTGTAATTATTTTAATACATAAAAACATTTTTGCACCTTTTTCCTAATCGGAATACAGCTGTCACATGACACAGATCTTTCCCACCCTGTCTGCAGGAAACCATAAGCAGGAAGAGCTTCTAGTCCTCTGCTGATGATCACATGTTCAAAATAAAAAAAAACAGCCTTTGGAATACAGAGTAAAAATAAATAATTAATATCAATAAACTATTTTAAATTGTCATACAAATATGTATTTGAAATCAAATCTTTATTATTTTGTGGGTGGATTTCTGCCAGTCGCAGGCTGTGTCACACCCCTCCAGCCTGTGTCTTAGAATAAGAAGGAGGTGAAGTCTCCATTAATCTACATGTAATATTCTACCCCCATTGTGTTTAGCTGGTTAGTGGGCATGGAGCAGAAGGGAGGGAGTGGGTTGTCATTTATCACGGTGTATAAACCCACATATATGAATCTATAGTCACATGGGCTACTCAGATGTGATAGGCAGGAAATTCTCAGCATAGAAACTCACTGAAAAGTGAGCATGTGCAGAGTTGCCACTACAGCTGCAAAATCCCTAGCTGAATTGGGGACATGAACAGAAGGTGGAGATAGAGAGCAGCAAGATAAACAATTTTTTTTTGCATAATACCGAAAACAAATCTCATAGTGACTGATTGAGTATGAACAGAATGTAATACACTATTTATTGATAGCCCTGGTTCACAGGTGCAGCTTTCACATTGCGCTACTTCAGCGATTTCACCGCCGATTTCATTGCAGCTTGTCACTTCATTTAACAGAAGTTCAAGCAAGTTGCAATGAAATCAGAAATAAATGGTGCAAGAACCTTTTTTATAATTGCTGTGACATAAGTCGCAGCGATATGATCGGTTACACTGCCGACAATGGGGTGCGACATGTCATGCGATTTGGACCTGTCAAATCGCACCGGTGTGAACGAGGGCTAAAACATGCATGGAGAGAAGAGGCTTTTCCAGGAAATGGACTCTTTCTTGGGTAGTGTTATTTTCTAGCAAAGCCCTTTTTCCAGGGTTCCCATCAGCTTTCTTCAGGACTGCCTTGGAAAAATGTAAAAAAATTTCCCCAAAATTGTATCAAGCCAGTGAGTGGATCAAGCCTGCCTTTTAGCCACAGGTTTTCATTGTGCACTATTACAACCTTCTAGCTACCAGCATCCAAACAACCAATGACAGTTTTGGTTGATAAGGACAATGATGGGGCCCTGCAAAGCATCTTTGTTGCCCCTCTGCATCAGCACTGGGGTAACATTAGCTAAATGAGAGGGAGAAACTGAGGGAGAAGAGAAACAATGGAATACTAGTCAGTACCCGTGTGCAAAAGTTTGTTTGCGTTGTGTGTGGATGTTGCTGCATTATGTAAAACTAATAGTTTATTTAAAAAAAAAAATGTTGGGATGCCTCAAGATTGTGCACAATTTTAAAGGTTGCTTTGACTGAAAAAAAGGTTGAGAAACACTGTGCTAGCACATTCAAAGGCAGATTTGCACGTGATTAAAACATTGTGGAAAGGAAATATACTACAAGTAAGCATTTCATTTAACTAATTATTCTGTGCTTTTACCTGAAAGTTGGTGACGGGGTCTCATTAACTTCCATTGACATATTCTTTACATCATGGCTATTCATTCTAGATTATTAAAGTGTTACTAAACCCAGGACTGCATGCCAATTCATTTGCAAAAGCACTGCATATCACAAATAAATGCAATTTAAAAAAATATATATATATTTTTCACCTTTTATTCTTTGTTGCATATGAGCACCAATCTATGTGCCAGTCATAGGTGTGCGGAGCCTATTGTATTAGGGTGTGCACCCCAAAGCTCAAACACACATGAACGCCACCTGCTGTCACAGGGAGAAAGCTCTGATGGTGGGAGACAGTTGATTGGGAGCATATTACCTTACACTCTAAGTACAGATGTAATGTGTTCCTAAATTTGAACCTAGCCTTTAATATAATGAGGGCATTTACACTGGCCACTGGCACCCCAACCACCCACCTGGTGCCACCCCTGGATAATGCTAATGCACATGGGGTGATTAGGGTGTGCCCAGGCACACCCTGTGCGCACGCCTATGGTGCCAGTATATGCAAGCACTCCCCCAACTGTCGCACTGCATTTCTCAGGAAACTCTTCCTGATTGTAGCAACGGGGTGCCATGTCTATGCAATGTGCATCAGCATGGGTGCTTGTAGTTTGTACACAGAGAGCATGTGACAGGGTGACCAAGGAGAAGAACAATTTGATGACGGGGACATTGCATTGTTCACTGTAACAGGAAGTGCCAAGACCTATGGCACATGACACCTGATCCCATTGACATCTGTACCTTTATTTCTAAGCAGTGTGATCGGACACAGAGGGGCCACCTCACTGGAACTGGGGGTTCTTTGGTTTTAGGGCCCTGCTCCCCACAGTTGTCAGTGGGGTCTTCTCAAGAAACTTTGTGCTATCAGGCTCCTATCTAGCTGCTTGTATGCTGGTTCTGACAGTGGAGGGCCTATCACCTGTACGCAGATCACTTGCCCAGCTATTTCTGCCTCATCGGGCCTGGCCTATATGAGCTGCTGAGGGAAGGTTGAAAGTTTAACCAGAAAACAGGAGTGTCATCATGTGCCTGACTACATTTTAAGCAGTGAATACTTAAAGGGGTTGTAAAGGTTTGTTTTTTATTTTCTAAATAGGTTCCTTTAAGCTAGTGCATTGTTGGTTCACTTATCTTTTCCTTCGATTTCCCTTCTAAATGTTTTTTTTTCTTTGTTTTCTTTGTCTGAATTTCTCACTTCCTGTTCCTCCTCAGTAAGCTGTTCAGTAAGCTGTTCTGGCTGACTAAACACGGCTCGGATGATGGTGTGAAGTTTACTGAGGAGAAACAGGAAGTGAGAAATTCAGACAAAGAAAAAAAACATTTAGAAGGTAAATCAATAGAAAAGGTAAGTGAACCAACAATGCACTAGCTTAAAGGAACCTATTTAGAAAATAAAAAAATGTACCTTTACAACCCCTTTAAAAAGGAACACTATTGCATCATAGCAGACAATTAGAATGTTTTTTGTTTTTTTTTCCCTAAAACAAATGGTAAATCCTGATTGCTTTCCTTCATCCAGTTTGTATTATTCTGCCTCTGCCTCCTTATTCATTATATGAATAGCAAGTTAATCAAAGCACGAGTCACTTATCCTGGAGCAAGGCTCTTCATTGTCTCATTGCCTATCATTTGACTGCAATACATTACATCATTCTTAGAAGATCCATATATACACAGTTATTATGCCGTGTACACACGACCGTTTTTAATGTCATTGAAAAAGACAGCATTTTTCTCGACATGATTCTTCTCAAGCCTACCTTGCCTACACACTATCGTGGAAAAAAATGCTTGAGTAAAGCGCGGTGACGTACAACACATACGACGGCACTATAAAGGGGAAGTTCCATTCGGATGGCGCCACCCTTCATGTTAGTAAAGTTTGTTGAGCGACGATTCGCGCTTTTCAGCCTCGTGCTTTTCAGTCCATTACAGCGTGACGAATGTGCTATCTCCATTACGAACGCTAGTTTTACCAGAACGAGCGCTCCCGTCTCATACTTGATTCTGAGCATGCGCATTTTTTTTCATGTCGTTAGAGCGCCTACACACGGCCGTTTTTCATGACGAGAAAAACGACGTGAAAAATGAGAGCATGTTCCAATTTTTTCATGCCCGTTTTTCACGTCGTGAAAAATGCTCTGAAGCCCACACATGATAATTTTTAATGACCATTTAAAATTTTTTTATTTTTCTCGTTTTAAAAACGGTCGTGTGTCTACGCGGCATGAGTCCCAGAATTGGCCAATAATGACTCCTGGAAACCCACGGTATAAAATTTTGTACATCTGACCCACATCCTTTTCTATAGAGAAAAACATAGGCAGATTCACTTTGTAAAAGGAACTGACTACCAGAGCTGAACATAAACATTCTCTATTCTCAACAGAGAGAAACTTCTCAGTATTAGAGTTTGTATAGTGTATTCTTTTCTGAAGATCTTCAAGAAGCTCAGTGTAACAGATGACTTAAAAGGGGTAGGCTGCCACCTAGTGTAGCCAATCATTTACTACAACTTTCCCCAGCATTGATATACAATACATGTAACACACAGGTATACAGTATATTACCTCTCACAGTGATCCCAGTACTCTCTCCCTGACAATGTCTTCATCTGTAGTGCCATCTATGCTCCAGGGATCCAGAGTCTGCATATATTTACTGGACTGATCTGCTCACCCAGAGAAGACATAATCATATAAATCCAGCTGCCTATGCAGTTCTTGGCTGGCTGGCAGAAATATCTGAAATAGGGCAGCCTCTGCTTTAGACTCTTAAGCCCTGTACACACGATCGGATTTCCGATGGAATAAAATCCGATGGAATTTTCCGTCGGAATTCCGATGAAGCCGACTTTCCTCAGTCTTGCCTACACACCCTCAGACAAAATTCCGACCGTCCAAAACGGCGTGACGTAAAACACTCAGACGAGCCGAGAAAATTGAAGTTCAATGCTTCTGAGCATGCGTCGACTTGATTCTGAGCATGCGTGGGTTTTTTCTCCGTTGGAGTTCCACACAGACGATCAGAATTTCCTATCGTTTTTTTTTCCATCGGAAAAATTTAAAACATGTTCTATTTTTTAACACCGATGGAAAAAAGTCAGATGGGGCCCACACACGATCGTTTTTTCCGATGGAAAAAGTCCATCTGACTTTTTTCATCGGAAAAACCGACCATGTGTACATGGCATTAACCCCATGCACACTGTAACTCTTCTAAACGCCTTTTGCTTGGCAGGAGAAACCAGTGTTAAAGCGGAGTTCCACCCAGAAGTGCAACTTCTCCTTTAAGCACTTCTCGCCCCCCCTGATATGCCACATTTGGCATGTCACATGTCCCAGAAGATTGCCTGTTCACTGAGAAGGTGCAGCGCAACTCATGCATGCGCATTGCGCACTTGGTTGTGAAGCTGTAAGCTGTCACAGCCGGATGCCCACACTTGCAATTCCGGCACTGGCGGAGAGAGATAGAGGAGCGAGGCTTTGGGCGGCCGCATCGCTGGACCGTGGGACAGGTGAGTGTCTGTTTATTAAAAGTCAGCAGCTACACCTTTTGTAGCTGCTGACTTTTAATAAACGTAAAAACGTCCGGAACGCAGCTTTAAAAACGTGCCTAAAGCCTTGTTTTTCAAACGTATTTAGGTGCATTCAGGCAAGTCAGACATGTTGGCATGCATTAATTTCATTGGCCAGAATACTAATTTATTCTGGTCATTGAAATGAACGCTGAAGCACTAAACACGCCTAGTGTTTCAGCGTGTTTAGACGCGTTTAGGTTCGTCTGGTGTTTTTTGTCCTCTTCTGAGTGCGCCAGCCCTGGGCTTTTTTTCTGCCTCTAAGTACCTGTAAACACCTATGTGTGCTTGGACAAATAGGTGAACCCAGAGGGGCGTTTGGAGGCAGAAACAAAAAAAGTCAAACGCCCTTAAAAACAGCATTTTTGATGCCTATTGTGCATGAAGCCTTGCCTTGTGAATTACTGCAGAGTTACAATGTTGCAGTTACTGGAGGAGAGGAGACTGAGCAAATGCTTTGTCCTGGCTGCAGAGTTACAATGTTGCAGTTACTGGAGGAGAGGAGACTGAGCAAATGCTTTGTCCTGGCTGCAGAGTTACAATAATGCAGTTACTGGAGGAGAGGAGACTGAGAAAATGCTTTGTCCTGGCTGCAGAGTTACAATAATGCAGTTACTGGAGGAGAGGAGACTGAGCAAATGCTTTGTCCTGGCTGCAGAGTTACAATAATGCAGTTACTGGAGGAGAGGAGACTGAGCAAATGCTTTGTCCTGGCTGCAGAGTTACAATGTTGCAGTTACTGGAGGAGAGGAGACTGAGCAAATGCTTTGCCCTGGCTGCAGAGTTACAATGTTGCAGTTACTGGAGGAGAGGAGACTGAGCAAATGCTTTGTCCTGGCTGCAGAGTTACAATAATGCAGTTACTGGAGGAGAGGAGACTGAGCAAATGCTTTGTCCTGGCTGCAGAGTTACAATAATGCAGTTACTGGAGGAGAGGAGACTGAGCAAATGCTTTGTCCTGGCTGCAGAGTTACAATAATGCAGTTACTGGAGGAGAGGAGACTGAGCAAATGCTTTGTCCTGGCTGCAGAGTTACAATGTTGCAGTTACTGGAGGAGAGGAGACTGAGCAAATGCTTTGTCCTGGCTGCAGAGTTACAATGTTGCAGTTACTGGAGGAGAGGAGACTGAGCAAATGCTTTGTCCTGGCTGCAGAGTTACAATGTTGCAGTTACTGGAGGAGAGGAGACTGAGCAAATGCTTTGTCCTGGCTGCAGAGTTACAATAATGCAGTTACTGGAGGAGAGGAGACTGAGAAAATGCTTTGTCCTGGCTGCAGAGTTACAATAATGCAGTTACTGGAGGAGAGGAGACTGAGCAAATGCTTTGTCCTGGCTGCAGAGTTACAATAATGCAGTTACTGGAGGAGAGGAGACTGAGCAAATGCTTTGTCCTGGCTGCAGAGTTACAATGTTGCAGTTACTGGAGGAGAGGAGACTGAGCAAATGCTTTGCCCTGGCTGCAGAGTTACAATGTTGCAGTTACTGGAGGAGAGGAGACTGAGCAAATGCTTTGTCCTGGCTGCAGAGTTACAATAATGCAGTTACTGGAGGAGAGGAGACTGAGCAAATGCTTTGTCCTGGCTGCAGAGTTACAATAATGCAGTTACTGGAGGAGAGGAGACTGAGCAAATGCTTTGTCCTGGCTGCAGAGTTACAATAATGCAGTTACTGGAGGAGAGGAGACTGAGCAAATGCTTTGTCCTGGCTGCAGAGTTACAATGTTGCAGTTACTGGAGGAGAGGAGACTGAGCAAATGCTTTGTCCTGGCTGCAGAGTTACAATGTTGCAGTTACTGGAGGAGAGGAGACTGAGCAAATGCTTTGTCCTGGCTGCAGAGTTACAAATGTTGCAGTTACTGGAGGAGAGGAGACTGAGCAAATGCTTTGTCCTGGCTGCAGAGTTACAAATGTTGCAGTTACTGGAGGAGAGGAGACTGAGCAAATGCTTTGTCCTGGCTGCAGAGTTACAAATGTTGCAGTTACTGGAGAAGAGGAGACTGAGCAAATGCTTTGTCCTGGCTGCAGAGTTACAATGTTGCAGTTACTGGAGGAGAGGAGACTGAGCAAATGCTTTGTCCTGGCTGCAGAGTTACAAATGTTGCAGTTACTGGAGGAGAGGAGACTGAGCAAATGCTTTGTCCTAGCTGCAGAGTTACAAATGTTGCAGTTACTGGAGGAGAGGAGACTGAGCAAATGCTTTGTCCTGGCTGCAGAGTTACAATGTTGCAGTTACTGGAGGAGAGGAGACTGAGCAAATGCTTTGTCCTGGCTGCAGAGTTACAAATGTTGCAGTTACTGGAGGAGAGGAGACTGAGCAAATGCTTTGTCCTGGCTGCAGAGTTACAATGTTGCAGTTACTGGAGGAGAGGAGACTGAGCAAATGCTTTGTCCTGGCTGCAGAGTTACAAATGTTGCAGTTACTGGAGGAGAGGAGACTGAGCAAATGCTTTGTCCTGGCTGCAGAGTTACAATAATGCAGTTACTGGAGGAGAGAAGACTGAGCAAATGCTTTGTCCTGGCTGCAGAGTTACAAATGTTGCAGTTACTGGAGGAGAGGAGACTGAGCAAATGCTTTGTCCTGGCTGCAGAGTTACAAATGTTGCAGTTACTGGAGGAGAGGAGACTGAGAAAATGCTTTGTCCTGGCTGCAGAGTTACAAATGTTGCAGTTACTGGAGGAGAGGAGACTGAGCAAATGCTTTGTCCTGGCTGCAGAGTTACAAATGTTGCAGTTACTGGAGGAGAGGAGACTGAGCAAATGCTATGTCCTGGCTGCAGAGTTACAATAATGCAGTTACTGGAGGAGAGGAGACTGAGCAAATGCTTTGTCCTGGCTGCAGAGTTACAAATGTTGCAGTTACTGGAGGAGAGGAGACTGAGCAAATGCTTTGTCCTGGCTGCAGAGTTACAAATGTTGCAGTTACTGGAGGAGAGGAGACTGAGCAAATGCTTTGTCCTGGCTGCAGAGTTACAAATGTTGCAGTTACTGGAGGAGAGGAGACTGAGCAAATGCTTTGTCCTGGCTGCAGAGTTACAATGTTGCAGTTACTGGAGGAGAGGAGACTGAGCAAATGCTTTGTCCTGGCTGCAGAGTTACAAATGTTGCAGTTACTGGAGGAGAGGAGACTGAGCAAATGCTTTGTCCTGGCTGCAGAGTTACAATGTTGCAGTTACTGGAGGAGAGGAGACTGAGCAAATGCTTTGTCCTGGCTGCAGAGTTACAAATGTTGCAGTTACTGGAGGAGAGGAGACTGAGCAAATGCTTTGTCCTGGCTGCAGAGTTACAATAATGCAGTTACTGGAGGAGAGAAGACTGAGCAAATGCTTTGTCCTGGCCGCAGAGTTACAAATGTTGCAGTTACTGGAGGAGAGGAGACTGAGCAAATGCTTTGTCCTGGCTGCAGAGTTACAAATGTTGCAGTTACTGGAGGAGAGGAGACTGAGCAAATGCTTTGTCCTGGCTGCAGAGTTACAAATGTTGCAGTTACTGGAGGAGAGGAGACTGAGCAAATGCTTTGTCCTGGCTGCAGAGTTACAAATGTTGCAGTTACTGGAGGAGAGGAGACTGAGCAAATGCTTTGTCCTGGCTGCAGAGTTACAAATGTTGCAGTTACTGGAGGAGAGGAGACTGAGCAAATGCTTTGTCCTGGCTGCAGAGTTACAAATGTTGCAGTTACTGGAGGAGAGGAGACTGAGCAAATGCTTTGTCCTGGCTGCAGAGTTACAATGTTGCAGTTACTGGAGGAGAGGAGACTGAGCAAATGCTTTGTCCTGGCTGCAGAGTTACAAATGTTGCAGTTACTGGAGGAGAGGAGACTGAGCAAATGCTTTGTCCTGGCTGCAGAGTTACAATGTTGCAGTTACTGGAGGAGAGGAGACTGAGCAAATGCTTTGTCCTGGCTGCAGAGTTACAAATGTTGCAGTTACTGGAGGAGAGGAGACTGAGCAAATGCTTTGTCCTGGCTGCAGAGTTACAATAATGCAGTTACTGGAGGAGAGAAGACTGAGCAAATGCTTTGTCCTGGCCGCAGAGTTACAAATGTTGCAGTTACTGGAGGAGAGGAGACTGAGCAAATGCTTTGTCCTGGCTGCAGAGTTACAAATGTTGCAGTTACTGGAGGAGAGGAGACTGAGCAAATGCTTTGTCCTGGCTGCAGAGTTACAAATGTTGCAGTTACTGGAGGAGAGGAGACTGAGCAAATGCTTTGTCCTGGCTGCAGAGTTACAAATGTTGCAGTTACTGGAGGAGAGGAGACTGAGCAAATGCTTTGTCCTGGCTGCAGAGTTACAATAATGCAGTTACTGGAGGAGAGGAGACTGAGCAAATGCTTTGTCCTGGCTGCAGAGTTACAAATGTTGCAGTTACTGGAGGAGAGGAGACTGAGCAAATGCTTTGTCCTGGCTGCAGAGTTACAATGTTGCAGTTACTGGAGGAGAGGAGACTGAGCAAATGCTTTGTCCTGGCTGCAGAGTTACAAATGTTGCAGTTACTGGAGGAGAGGAGACTGAGCAAATGCTTTGTCCTGGCTGCAGAGTTACAATAATGCAGTTACTGGAGGAGAGAAGACTGAGCAAATGCTTTGTCCTGGCCGCAGAGTTACAAATGTTGCAGTTACTGGAGGAGAGGAGACTGAGCAAATGCTTTGTCCTGGCTGCAGAGTTACAAATGTTGCAGTTACTGGAGGAGAGGAGACTGAGCAAATGCTTTGTCCTGGCTGCAGAGTTACAAATGTTGCAGTTACTGGAGGAGAGGAGACTGAGCAAATGCTTTGTCCTGGCTGCAGAGTTACAAATGTTGCAGTTACTGGAGGAGAGGAGACTGAGCAAATGCTTTGTCCTGGCTGCAGAGTTACAATAATGCAGTTACTGGAGGAGAGGAGACTGAGCAAATGCTTTGTCCTGGCTGCAGAGTTACAAATGTTGCAGTTACTGGAGGAGAGGAGACTGAGCAAATGCTTTGTCCTGGCTGCAGAGTTACAATGTTGCAGTTACTGGAGGAGAGGAGACTGAGCAAATGCTTTGTCCTGGCTGCAGAGTTACAAATGTTGCAGTTACTGGAGGAGAGGAGACTGAGCAAATGCTTTGTCCTGGCTGCAGAGTTACAATGTTGCAGTTACTGGAGGAGAGGAGACTGAGCAAATGCTTTGTCCTGGCTGCAGAGTTACAAATGTTGCAGTTACTGGAGGAGAGGAGACTGAGCAAATGCTTTGTCCTGGCTGCAGAGTTACAATAATGCAGTTACTGGAGGAGAGAAGACTGAGCAAATGCTTTGTCCTGGCTGCAGAGTTACAAATGTTGCAGTTACTGGAGGAGAGGAGACTGAGCAAATGCTTTGTCCTGGCTGCAGAGTTACAAATGTTGCAGTTACTGGAGGAGAGGAGACTGAGCAAATGCTTTGTCCTGGCTGCAGAGTTACAATGTTGCAGTTACTGGAGGAGAGGAGACTGAGCAAATGCTTTGTCCTGGCTGCAGAGTTACAAATGTTGCAGTTACTGGAGGAGAGGAGACTGAGCAAATGCTTTGTCCTGGCTGCAGAGTTACAATGTTGCAGTTACTGGAGGAGAGGAGACTGAGCAAATGCTTTGTCCTGGCTGCAGAGTTACAAATGTTGCAGTTACTGGAGGAGAGGAGACTGAGCAAATGCTTTGTCCTGGCTGCAGAGTTACAATAATGCAGTTACTGGAGGAGAGAAGACTGAGCAAATGCTTTGTCCTGGCCGCAGAGTTACAAATGTTGCAGTTACTGGAGGAGAGGAGACTGAGCAAATGCTTTGTCCTGGCTGCAGAGTTACAAATGTTGCAGTTACTGGAGGAGAGGAGACTGAGCAAATGCTTTGTCCTGGCTGCAGAGTTACAAATGTTGCAGTTACTGGAGGAGAGGAGACTGAGCAAATGCTTTGTCCTGGCTGCAGAGTTACAAATGTTGCAGTTACTGGAGGAGAGGAGACTGAGCAAATGCTTTGTCCTGGCTGCAGAGTTACAATAATGCAGTTACTGGAGGAGAGGAGACTGAGCAAATGCTTTGTCCTGGCTGCAGAGTTACAAATGTTGCAGTTACTGGAGGAGAGGAGACTGAGCAAATGCTTTGTCCTGGCTGCAGAGTTACAATGTTGCAGTTACTGGAGGAGAGGAGACTGAGCAAATGCTTTGTCCTGGCTGCAGAGTTACAAATGTTGCAGTTACTGGAGGAGAGGAGACTGAGCAAATGCTTTGTCCTGGCTGCAGAGTTACAATAATGCAGTTACTGGAGGAGAGAAGACTGAGCAAATGCTTTGTCCTGGCCGCAGAGTTACAAATGTTGCAGTTACTGGAGGAGAGGAGACTGAGCAAATGCTTTGTCCTGGCTGCAGAGTTACAAATGTTGCAGTTACTGGAGGAGAGGAGACTGAGCAAATGCTTTGTCCTGGCTGCAGAGTTACAAATGTTGCAGTTACTGGAGGAGAGGAGACTGAGCAAATGCTTTGTCCTGGCTGCAGAGTTACAAATGTTGCAGTTACTGGAGGAGAGGAGACTGAGCAAATGCTTTGTCCTGGCTGCAGAGTTACAATAATGCAGTTACTGGAGGAGAGGAGACTGAGCAAATGCTTTGTCCTGGCTGCAGAGTTACAAATGTTGCAGTTACTGGAGGAGAGGAGACTGAGCAAATGCTTTGTCCTGGCTGCAGAGTTACAATGTTGCAGTTACTGGAGGAGAGGAGACTGAGCAAATGCTTTGTCCTGGCTGCAGAGTTACAAATGTTGCAGTTACTGGAGGAGAGGAGACTGAGCAAATGCTTTGTCCTGGCTGCAGAGTTACAATGTTGCAGTTACTGGAGGAGAGGAGACTGAGCAAATGCTTTGTCCTGGCTGCAGAGTTACAAATGTTGCAGTTACTGGAGGAGAGGAGACTGAGCAAATGCTTTGTCCTGGCTGCAGAGTTACAATAATGCAGTTACTGGAGGAGAGAAGACTGAGCAAATGCTTTGTCCTGGCTGCAGAGTTACAAATGTTGCAGTTACTGGAGGAGAGGAGACTGAGCAAATGCTTTGTCCTGGCTGCAGAGTTACAAATGTTGCAGTTACTGGAGGAGAGGAGACTGAGCAAATGCTTTGTCCTGGCTGCAGAGTTACAAATGTTGCAGTTACTGGAGGAGAGGAGACTGAGCAAATGCTTTGTCCTGGCTGCAGAGTTACAATAATGCAGTTACTGGAGGAGAGGAGACTGAGCAAATGCTTTGTCCTGGCTGCAGAGTTACAATAATGCAGTTACTGGAGGAGAGGAGACTGAGCAAATGCTTTGTCCTGGCTGCAGAGTTACAAATGTTGCAGTTACTGGAGGAGAGGAGACTGAGCAAATGCTTTGTCCTGGCTGCAGAGTTACAATAATGCAGTTACTGGAGGAGAGGAGACTGAGCAAATGCTTTGTCCTGGCTGCAGAGTTACAATAATGCAGTTACTGGAGGAGAGGAGACTGAGCAAATGCTTTGTCCTGGCTGCAGAAGACAAAGGACCCCATCTCAGCCTAGGCAAATCACTTGACTGGCACCCATGAACAGCTTATGAACTTAGAAAAACATTAAGCTTATTTATAAAAATATTATGCTGTAATGCTGTTGTGCTAATAGCCTATTGCTGTATATTTGTAACATGTTGGGAAAGTAGTTATGCATTATAGCTACTATGGAGTCTGCTTTAAAGCCCAATTCTGGTCAAAACGTATTTTCGTTTGGAAACACTTGAGAAGAGTAAATACTTCTGCTAAATCAATGGTATGTAAACCATGTTAATGATATTCTCTTGGTTGCCCTCTTTTAGTCTGTTAAATATATAATTGAAAGTATCTTGATACATGTGTTAATTTCCTCCGGCATCAGCCGCATTTTTCTCTGTGCACTACAGAACACCTTCCCCTATATTATTGAGATGAGGAGAGGCGTTAACCCCTTAGTTTTCATGGCTATCACCTGCTGTGACAGGAGGACAATACATGTGTAGATCTGTAGTCAATGGAACAGGAAGAAATCACAGTTACAATAATCTGACAGGTTCTAACCCTTCCATATTTTATTAAAGTGCCCTATTGCAATTTGTGCCCCCCGATTAGAAAAATCCCCTTCACTTCATGCCCTGACAGGGAAACCCTTTCTAATAAAATCACAAACTGCAGTAAAAACCAGACAGGGGTCAGGGAGTTTTGGCTGGAGTTGGGCTTTAGTAGAACTTTAGGCAAATATTTTTTGGGATAGAGTAACAGAGGGTTATAACCCCTGTCAGTTTTTTTTAGTCATCTGTGTCCCACTGGGGAGATTTTCTATCACTTCCTGTTCCATAGCCAAAACAGGAAGTGAGGGAAACTCTTGTTGTCACCAGAACTACTGTAGTGTCTAGGGCAGTCTCTAAATTGTGGCCTAGCGGTGGAAGGCAGCCCTTTCCTGCTTTTGTCTGGCACTTGGGGCAATATCCCCCCCTCCCATCAGCAACAGTGGGGCATAGTTCCTGCCAGTGACAATGGGGAACTATTCCACCCACTGACACCAATGATGGTGCAATATTCCTCCCAATGACACCAATGATGGCACACTATTCCTCCCATTGATAACAACAATGGGTCACTATGGGATTGGTGGTTCCCTTGGCACACCGCAGGGCAACCAAAACCCTGCTTTTGTCTGGCCCTTGGGGCATTATACCCCCCTCCCATCAGCAACAGTGGGGCATAGTTCCTGCTACTGACAATGGGGAACTATTCCTCCCACTGACACCAATGATGGTGCAATATTCCTCCCATTGATAACAACAATGGGTCACTATGGGCTTGGTGGTTCCCTTGGCACACCGCAGGGCAACCAAAACCCTGCTTTTTTCTGGCCCTTGGGGCATTATACCCCCCTCCCATCAGCAACAGTGGGGCATAGTTCCTGCTACTGACAATGGAGAACTATTCCTCCCACTGACACCAATGATGCTGCAATATTCCTCCCATTGATAACAACAATGGGTCACTATGGGCTTGGTGGTTCCCTTGGCACACCACAGGGCAACCAAAACCCTGCTTTTGTCTGGCCCTTGGGGCATTATACCCCCCTCCCATCAGCAACAGTGGGGCATAGTTCCTGCTACTGACAATGGGGAACTATTCCTCCCACTGACACCAATGATGGTGCAATATTCCTCCCATTGATAACAACAATGTGTCACTATGGGCTTGGTGGTTCCCTTGCCACACCGCAGGGCAACCAGAACCCTACTAGGGTTATTATTGTTCTATGCTCGAAAAGCAATTATTTTAAAATGGAAACAACCCGTGGAACCCTCCTTAAAAATTTGGAAGTCCTTAGTTAATGTAGCTGTACCTCTGTACGAAGCAACTTACCTTTCCCGTGGATGTCCAAGTAAACTTGACAAAATTTGGAACATAAGGCTAGAATCTCCAACCACATATGCTGAATAATGATGCGTGGTTGGGTGGGAGGTGACTTACATACCTCTATAAATCAGACATTTAGATAACTATATTTTATTAAAGTTCTGCTAGCCTAATGCCGCGTACACACGACCGTTTTTAATGTCATTGAAAAAAACGACTTTTTTCTCGACGTGATTCTTCTCAAGCCTGCCTTGCCTACACACTATCATGAAAAAAAATGCTCGAGCAAAGCGCGGTGACGTACGAAATGTACGACGGCACTATAAAGGGGAAGTTTTATTCGGATGGCGCCACCCTTTGGGTGGCTTTTGCTGATCCTCATGTTAGTAAAGTTTGGTGAGAGACGATTCGCGCTTTTCAGCCTCGTGCTCTTCAGTCCGTTACAGCGTGACAAATGTGCTATCTCCATTACGAACGTTAGTTTTACCAGAAGGAGCGCTCCCGTCTTATCACTTGCTTCTGAGCATGCGCGTTTTTTTTGCCTACACACGGCCGTTTTTCATGACGAGAAAAACGACGACGTGAAAAACGACAAGAAAAATGCTCTGGAGCCCACACACGATCGTTTTTAATGACCAAATAAAAAAATGGCATTTTTCTCGTCATGAAAAACGGTCGTGTGTACGCGGCATAAGACTTTATGCATGTATTTCCAGTACACCTAATGCACCTTGTCCTTGTTATAGAAAATATTCATTGCATTGCTATAACACAATATTTGTATAAGCGAACAGAAACGACTGAATTAACTATTTTTATGCAAGTTTTAACTTGCAGGGTTCATTGTAATAGCTGTGTTTTTCTCTTTTTCTTTTTGATTGTGTTATGCTGTTTGAGCCAGGGAATGCCCAAAGGCTCTGTATTGTAAAAAAAAATCTGAAAAGCAATACAAAGTATTAAAAAAACAAAAACAAACAATGGGGCACTATTACTTCCCCTAATACCAATCATGGGGCATTGTTCACTCCCTCTAATGCCAGGACATTTTCTACTCCCACTGGTCACAGTGTGACCCCCCTAAGGTTTGATGGACAGTAAACCGGCCCTTTGTTTAGAAAGTTTGGAGACCCCTGGTCTAAGGGACTCGTGTCCCCTCTATTACTGTTCTGGCATCAATCCAAAATTTGAGACTTTCTTTTATTGAGACTTTATTATAATTGTAAGCAGGACAAATAGAGAGGGTGAATCGCCCTAATGAGGACACAGACGGCAATAAAAACCTAGCAGGTGTTCTAGTCCCTCTCTACTCTATCCAAAATGAAAAAAGTGTTGCCTTAGATAAAGTGAAATTGGAAGTACACAATACATTTGTTATAGTTACTAGCTCATTTGTGAAGGCCTTGCACAATTGATCTGAGGGCCAGTTCACACCAGAGTACTGGCAGTACTGTTAGACAGGTGAATTCGTTTGGTTGCTGATTGGTTGGTAAGTTGAGCTTGGATATTTTGTGTTTTTTGTCTACATGCATCCGCCCATCCAGTGCTCCTTGCTGTGAAGACCTGTCATAGGTGGGGGCAGTGACAGTATTTTGTGTATTGATGTCATTGTGGTCAGGCAACGCACTAGCACCTTTGCTTCTATGTGCTGGGTGTCTAGTGTGCTCCTGCCCCTTTAAGGAGGGTGGGCTCCCTCCAGTTATCTGTCCTTTATCTATCCATCAGCATACATGTGCTTCCACTGAGGAGACCTTAAATTTTAGAGTTAGGACTGCAGTACACAGGGAGCCTTGACGGGGCCTGCAGCTTACACATGTATTTGCAAATGCGTGCAACTAAACCCCTGTTTTTAAACGCACTGTTAGGTGAATTTGTTTGGTTGCTGATTGGTTGGTAAGTTGAGCTTGGATATTTTGTCGGAGTCACCGGGTCCCAGGCCTCCTCAATAGTACCTCATCCCAGGCTGAAGGTGCCTGGGATGGACTCCATCTTCATTCCGGCCAGGCCTAGGGCGCCTAGGCCGGAACCTTGAACCGCCCGCACCCAGGCCTAAGGTGCCTGGGTGCGTGAAGAGATGATCCCCGAAGAAAAAGAACCTCGTGGTGAGGGCGTCTCCCCCTTTTATCTCCTCCCATCGACACCACGGCGGGTTCCCCGCCCCAGCCGTACCATCTCTGCAAAGGGACAAAAAGGGTAGCACTGTGGTAGTGATTCTACCCTGAGCCAGTAGGTACACTGACACCCACTGGTCAAGGAGAATATCGCACCATCCAATCCTCCACGAATAACAAAAAGGGGTCTGAACCCTAACATAATTACACACTTGGGTCACACTACCCCCAGGTGTATCCCACTAAATTGAGGACCCCGCTACACACTCCCCCCTGTGATTTGACGCTGGTCCCCAGCGTCAGGTGCACACCCATGTCTCCCATTAACGTGGTGACATGGAGTGAACCCCAGAGGCTGTCCTCAAACTTTGAATACTGTACATGCCAAGACCTGTTCAACGGAAAAGGGAAATATAAAACGATAAACTCTCCTATAAAACTTCTGATTTTTACACATTTACAATCCCTCCCATTCCTAATCAAAAACCACCCCACTCTCAGCAGTCTTGATCGATGAATCTCCTGCAGAAGGGAAACAAAAGAAACAACATCCTAACAATCTGTGTCATTTGGCATGAATGGGTCTGTCAGCCGAGAAACCCATTCACTCCAATAAGTAAAGTGATGTATGTGTAACATTTTCAAACAATCGTTGCACAACACTGCCACCTGGTGACAGCGCCGCGGTCACAACACTTGCCGAAGTCTTCATTCTTCCTGCTTTCCTACTCTAACTCTATCCCCAAATGTCTCTGCCTTTGGCACATGAAGAAAAGGGAGAAAAAAAACAACAGCTCCCAAGTCTCCAGTGAGTGAAAGAAAAGCCCAAATCAAAACAAAAGTAGGGCACAGTTCTAGGCGTCTGGGAATGTCTCTTCCAGAAAGTTTCAACAGCAACAAAATAGGAGTTCACTTCTCCTACAAGTAAAATCTTGGATCCGGCAGAAACAAGGGCTTCAGGTGTTTGTCAAATACTTCCACCGAATATTCGACGTCTTCTCCTTCTTTCCTGCAGATGAGCACCTTATCAGCATGGATATGGCGTCCCAGTCTCCAATCAGCTTTACAGTCTTTAAACTTTTCAGACACCGGCGGCGAACATGACAGGTATCGCCGGGCATGGGGCACTTTGAGTTTTTCCCACACAAACTCGTCATACTACCGTGGTCGCAAGACCTCGACTTCATACAATAAGCCACGAGGCAAGTAGGGGTACTCCCACCCATATTCTCGGGCGACTCTCTGGGAGAAAAGTCTCTGCAATCGAGCTAGAGGCGGCATCACATCTCGCTCACCTTCTCCTGGCTGTACGATGGCCTCCGGGTGCCGAGGTACCTTCACCATCTCAGGCGGCTTTGCTCTTGGTGCCCGCAATGAAGCACGCTGCATCCCCACTATCAGAGCGGGTGATGTGGTTGAATGTGGAAGGTTATTTGGAGGACTAGGCTTCCTCAATAACTCCGGGGCTTGCACCCGAAGCGTACTGTCATCTATGGACATGGGGGAGTCCTGTGGCTTACTCTGCACGGGTAGCGGGCGTCTGTCCCAGCCCTTCCGGTGAAACAGCTCGTCTATTTCTCCGTCATCCCCACAGTCCGACAGCGACTCTAGATCGGAGGTGTCATACATCTCGGCGGGAAGGTAGTCCCTAGTGGACGGAGAACTACCCTCCCCTGCGGGCTCCACCAGATGTGAACTCCCGACACCTCCAACCACACACACAGTCCCAGCCCCTGGCTCACCTGGACCTTTTTCAGCACTGGGATGTCCAGGATTCTTCCGACCGGATCCATCCAGGTCCGGCAAGCAGTGGGGCAAAGCTCGACCACGACCACAGGAGGCCTGCACCAGGCCTATCTTCCTCTTCGGAGGTGGCAGCAGGGAGTCTGTGGTGACCGAAGCAGTGTCCTCGGATTTTTCTCTCTCAGTCTCTGGTTGGGCAGTCACTTCGCCCTGGTCAGCGCATACGGGAACCTCCGCAGAGGCTTTGATCTCTCCCTCCGGAGTGGCAGTTCCTGTGATGCAGTTGAGGCGTAGGGCCCGGGGCCTTTCCGTGTGTGGTTCAACCTCAAAAAGGAACTCCTTGCATGCTTCGCATCACCCGAATGGCTTTAGTTGGACCACCAGTCCCGAGCATCCGGGACAGATCACACCAAGGGCCTCCGTGTCTCAGCATGAATACAGAGCCAACTGTCCTCGGGGCCTAAGTCTTATTCCCGTGTCTGTCAGGGGAGCAGCAAATGCAGTCATCTTGAAAGGATAAGGTACCGACATCCACTGGGAGCCTGAGTTCACTCCGACCACTTGCTGCTCCATCACGCGCTGACCATGCGCCGGAGTCTCCACATGTATCTCCACACGTGGCCAGACTCCTCCCACGACCTGCACACTTTTGCGGGCTTCCGCCAGCCTCCACCCACGAATTGTACAGTCACGGGGTGCCTCGTGGCGCAGTGCAGCAAAAGTCCCCACATGTAGTTCGTCACACGGCTGGACTCCTCCCTCTTCCCGCTCTTTCTGCATGGGCCTCTCCCGGTTTTTCAGAGAAATTTCCACGACTTCGAGCACAGGGACGCACTTTGGCCAATCACATGGCCGACCTGTTCGGACCTCCTCCGGGCAGCAAAGTTCAAACACAGCCGTTCCAAACCTCAGGGTCAACACACATTTCATCCCGGACTCACGAGCCCCCACGTGTAGCGGCCTCACCCCGTCCTCTTTAGCTAGGGGTATGTCACGCGACAGTGAGGTGCGCTACGGCCCATGTCCTCCCCATGGCTGTGGGTGAGGTGAAGGCCAGTACCAATCTTTTCCTCGGGCCAAATGTGTGCTGGTTATGAGGGTCAGTCCTTCCGTGCCAGAATCTCCCTTTGCTCCCATTAACAGAGTCCATACACCCATCAAAGTCCAAACTCAGGTTTATTGCGTATCTCCACACACAGTCAAATGCAACGGCATGATACGATGGGGGAACAGGTCGAGGCACTGTACAGGTTCCTAGTCCCTACACTCCCTGTGCTATGACCAGGGGTTGCAGGAGTCTTGGTTAGAGCTCCTCCGCTGCGCTGTAGCCCCTATCAGGGGAAGATGTCCTCCAAGGGAGTTACCGAAGGCCCATCCGTCACCGGGTTGACACTGCACCGGGTCTTCGGACGGGTGACCTCCCCAGCCTCCTCACCTCAGATGCGGGTCCCCTCGCAAGGGGCGCCCTGGAGCAACTTCACCCTCGCGGGACCCAGTCGGAGTCACCGGGTCCCAGGCCTCCTCAATAGTACCTCATCCCAGGCTGAAGGTGCCTGGGATGGACTCCATCTTCATTCCGGCCAGGCCTAGGGCGCCTAGGCCGGAACCTTGAACCGCCCGCACCCAGGCCTAAGGTGCCTGGGTGCATGAAGAGATGATCCCCGAAGAAAAAGAACCTCGTGGCAAAGGCGTCTCCCCCTTTTATCTCCTCCCATCGACACCACGGCGGGTTCCCCGCCCCAGCCGTACCATCTCCGCAAAGGGACAAAAAGGGTAGCACTGTGGTAGTGATTCTACCCTGAGCCAGTAGGTACACTGACACCCACTGGTCAAGGAGAATATCGCACCATCCAATCCTCCACGAATAACAAAAAGGGGTCTGAACCCTAACATAATTACACACTTGGGTCACACTACCCCCAGGTGTATCCCACTAAATTGAGGACCCCGCTACACATATTTACAGAAAACAGTAAAATAATAAAAAATATCAGACTCCTTGGCAGCCAACTGTATAACAAATACTTTTTATTACATAGACAGTATAAAGACACACAGGCAAAGTTATACCTACTAAAACCAAAGATAGTCCCAAAATTATATTCAAAGCATATATAAATAAATCCTACAGTATAAATCAATGTAATAAAAAGATTTTATCAAATAAAAACTAACAACACAACAGGAAGCTTTTACTGAGCCATTTTGAGCTTTTTTTGATTTATATTGTAGCATGTTTTTATTTATGTTTTAAAGTATACCTTTGTTTTTAACTTGTGCCTGTGTGTCTTTATACTTTCTATACCAGTGATGGCGAACCTTTGCACCCCAGATGTTTTGGAACTACATTTCCCATGATGGAAGCTCAACTACACTGCAGAGTGCATGAGCATCATGGGAAATATAGTTCCAAAGGTTCACCATCACTGTTCTATACTTTCAGGACGGTTGCAGATGCACTGCACTGCACCCGCAGTGCTGATAAATCACAGCATATTAGTGTGAAAGCAGCCCTATAGGGGCAGAACAATAAGGGTTCATTTATATTTGTAGTTTGGTGGGGGGTAAAAACTCAGTTAAATTGTGTTTTTACCACCCCTGCCTCAACCGCAACCCCTTTAGCTGCAGTGACCATGGGTGCAGGGCCGCCATCAGGAATTTTGGGGCCCCTTACACAGCTTCAGGCATGGGCCCCCTGGAGCAGAGGAGAACCGGGAGGGGGCGGTGCTGCCGCTGCGAATTGAGAAGCGGGGGGGCTGCCGCAAATTGAGAAGCGGGGGGGGTGCCACGAATTGAGAAGCAGGGGGTTTGGGTGCTGACAAACACAAAAAAAACAGGAGAACAAAAAAAAAGGGGGGTTGCCATCCAGTACCCTGGGGACCTCTGGGCCCCTTACAAAAAAAAAAAAATTATAAAAAAAAAAAAAAAGGGAGGTTTCCATCCGGGCCCTGGGGACCTCTGGGCCCCTTACAAAAAAAAAAAAATAAATAAATAAAAAAAAAAAAAAAAAAAAATTAATAATAAAAAAAATTATAAAAAAAAAAGAAAAAAGGGAGGTTTCCATCCGGGGCCCTGGGGACCTCTGGGCCCCTTACAAAAAAAAAGGGGGGGCCATCCGGGCCCCTTACAGGTGCACTGCCTGTACCCCCCTGATGGCGGCCCTGCATGGGTGTACACATGTTGCAGCCGTAGCAAAGAGTTATACACCATGTCATGGTTGGTGGGTGTAACACCTGCCAAGCGCTACTCATTCAAGTGAATGAGGCCACTCTGCAAATGCCCTGAAACCTTGTGCAGTACAGAAAACAAGGGGTTAAAGCAGGCAGCATTGTGTTGCTTTCTCATCACCTGCTTTAACCCCTTGGACCCCGCAGAAGCATGCAGTTGCAGGGGGCTTGCAGAGTGGCCCATTTACTTGAATGAGTCGTGCTTGGCGGGCGGTAGCACTCACCAAAAGCAACAGAGGGTTTAGTTCCCGCTGCAGCATGTTCACATCTTTGGCTGCTTCCACCAGGGATTGGCGGTGCTAAATCGGCAAAGCAACTGCAGAGTGTGAACAAGCCCTAAGACCCATTTCACACTGAGGTGCTTTACAGGCGCTATTGCGCTAAAAATAGAGCCTGCAAAGCACCTGTAAAGCGCCTCTCATGTCACTCCAATCTGAAAGCCCAAGGGCTTTCACACTGGAGTGGTGCGCTGGCAGGGCGTCAAAAAAAGTCCTGCAAGGAGCTTCTTTGAGGCGCTTTAGGAGCGGTGTCAATGGGCAGCGCTGCCGCAGCGCTACTGCAGCGCCACTTTGCCAGTGCTTTTAACCCTTTTTCGTCCGATAGCGGGGGTTAAAAGCGCCCCGCTAGCGGCCGAAAAGCGCAGCTAAACCGAAGGTAAAGCGCCGCTAAAAATAGCGCCGCTTTACCGCCGATGCCCGGGCGCTGTAAGTGTGAAAGGGCTCTAAGGGCGCCGCTGCCAAATGCAACTAAGGGCTCATTCACAAGTGTGTTTGACAGGTGGTGAGGAGAGAATATGTTGCCTCCTCACTACCTGATTTTAACCCATGATTGCACGTGATTGTGATATGGTAGAATAGGCAATTAGAGGTTTAAGGAAGTGACACTGTGCCCGGTGATCTTTGACTTCTCCCATGTTGTTCAGGTAGATCTCCACCTCTTTAAGGTTGCCTACCCCTGGTGTAGGGAAGCAGCCACGTTTCCTCATGTGACAGGCATGTATGGGTGGGTGAGTAGCCCTAAACGCATACACAGTCTCTAACTCTCATTTTCTTTATTAGACCTGCAGTATCTGACAGTCCTCCCAAGCATTACATACTATATATTGAACATTATGTGTGACCCTTTGGTGATGTCAGGGGCCACAGTTGAGGCCCCCTATAGCTCATAAATTGACAACAACTGCCTTAGAGAAGCATAGTCTGCCTGCACCAAACTCCTGCTCATTCATACTGTACGAGCCAAATGCCCATGTGGATGAGCCATAAGTAGTATACTTTCAGTGCAGACTTCAAGAGCCCCAGAAAATGATTCAGCACAAAAAAGTATTGGACCCAAGAGTAGAAAGCAGAGAAAATGACTTGCAGATCAGAGTGCAAGCTTTTGAGCATAGAAAACTAGGTACAGCAACTGGAAGAACCAGGGAGCCAGTGTAAACAGACGTAGGTGTTGGTACAGCTTTCAAGGAAGTCTAGCATCCACTTTCACTACTGACTGGCCGGAGGGTTGCTAACTGAATGAGTGGCAGACTAGTAAAGAATAACAGCGGTTCAGATGGAAACTGAAATAGTGTATAGGTTTATATCATTTTATGGATATGATTTTTCCTCAGGAAGGATGTACTGGAGAGAGTCCAGAGAAGGGTAACAAAATTAATAAGAGGACTGGAGGACCTCAATTATGAGGAACAACTACAAGTGCTAAATTTATTTTCCCTGGAAAAGAGACACTTGAGAGGAGATATGATTGTGATATACAAATATCTCAATGTTGATGCCAGCGTAGGTAGTAAACTATTCAGTCCCAGGGAGTGTAAGAGGACACGGGCCACACGATGAGACTGGAAAATAAGTGGTTTAACCTTAAGCTGCGTAAGGGGTTTTTCACTGTCAGGGTGATAAGGATGTGGAACTCTCTTCCACAATCAGTGGTATCAGCAGGGAGTATTGAAAGTTTTAAAAGACTCTTGAACGTGCATCTTAGCGAACACAATATACAGGGATATGGGAAATTATCATCTACAGCATTGTTTCTCAACTCCAGTCCTCAAGGCACCCAAACAGGTCATGTTTTCAGGCTGTCCATTATTTTTCACAGGTGATTTGATCAGGCTCACTGCCTTAGTAATTACCACAGCCGTTTCATCTGAAGGAAATCCTGAAAACATGATCTGTTGGGGCGCCTTAAGGACTGGAGTTGAGAAACACTGATCTACACACACGTACACCTACACAGATTGAACTGGATGGACATTTGTCTTTATTCAACCTTACCAACTATGTAACTATATGTAACTATGCATGAGCACCATGGCAGCACCATGGCAGTACCACTGATATATTCTGAAATCTATTAAATGAACAACACTACAAGATTTCCAAAGCTTCTTGCATTTACATGGATATTCTCTTAAGTTGTGATGCACATTTCTTTTAAATCCATTGTTTTCTCTTCCTTAAAAGTACACCTAAAGCCTAAACATTAATTTTGGCTAGATTAGGGATGGGTTAAAATCTTCAGTTCCTGTCCTGTAGACCAGTGTTTCTCAACTCCATTCCTCAAGGCGCCCCAACAGGTCATGTTTTCAGGATTTCCCTCAGATGAAACAGCTGTGGGAATTACTAAAGCAGTTAAACTGATCAAATCACCTGTGCAAAACAATGGAGAGCCTGAAAACATGACCTGTTGGGGCGCCTTGAGAACGGGAGTTGAGAAACACTGGTTTAGACTAAACAGGAAGTGAGTGATATTTCATATTAGACCCCTTTCACACGGGCGGATTCCATTCCGATCAGCAGGGGATCAGCTCACAGATCCCCTGATGATCGGAGCAGAGCAGGTAGATGACACATCTGTGCCTACTCAGTTTCTGAAGAGCGGACACAGACAGAGCCAGCTCCGCTCATGGGTGGCCGCTGGAAAAAGTCTTTACTGTCCGTTTATACCCAACTACCCTCTGATCCAACGCCTTAATGGAAGAGGACAGATTCCCTTGCTTTTTTTTAGCGGACCATATCAGGCCTGGTGGTAGGCAGGTGTGAACAGACACCTACCTGTCCATAGGAATACATGACCTTTCAATCAGGTCTGTCTGAAAAACTGACAGAGGGACCAGATCGGAACAACCATGTCAAAGGGTCTTAAAACAGTTGTCACAGGAACCAAGGTCCTCAATTTAGGACTTCAATTATTTTGCTGTTCTGGTGCCAACTCTATTCCCGATGACACTGGTGACAATTAGAGAGGCTAAAGCCTCGTACACACGGGCGAGAATCCCGTTGAAAAAAAAAACTTTGGTTTTCTCAACGGGATTCCTGGCAAGCTTGTCTTGCCAAGCCCTGTGCACACACGCGCCATTCAAAAGAACCACCGTTCTTTTGAATGGCAAGAACGAGGTGACGTCATCGACTACGACGAGCCAGCGCTCGTCACATTCAATGCCGTCGCCACCATCTTGCTACACCCTACACTACCCTTTTATGCTACTGCGCATGCGTCGAAGTCTCATCGAGCATACGTGGGTTTCCCTGGACAGGTAAACATACACACTCACGGTTTTCTGGTCGGGAAACAGGCCGTTGAGAATCCCGACGAGAAAATAGAGAGCAGGTTCTCTATTTTTCTCGTTGATATTCCTGTCAGTTTTCCCGAAGAGAAAACATACACACGACCGGTTTTCTCTGCAAAAAGCTCTCCCAGCAGTTTTCTTGCCGAGAAAACCGGTCGTGTGTACGAGGCTTGAGTCTTTTTACTGGAGACACAACAAACAATAAAAGTTTTGCTTTTAGTTATACTTTACATTTTCTGGGGTTCTCCTTGCGTGCACAATAAGATTTCTTGTTCAAATTTGTTTATTGAATTTTATCAAATTACAGAGAAATAATAATAATAATAAAAAAATAAATAAATAAATAAAGCAACAATCACAGTAATCACTACAATAGGTTCAAAATTAGCATATTCTGTACAGCCTACATACACAGCTTATGGTCCCTGATTTTTTGGACTACTGTTACCCCAACAGAGTTGAGGATTTAAAACTTCACAAAATAAAAATTTACTGTGAGCATAGTAACAGTCAAAAAACATTGATGCACCCAGGATTAGACTAGGCCTCGCAGAATAAATGACCAAAGTACACTAAAACCTTTACAAGCAGGCAACCCAAGTACAATATCTACCTTTTACTAGCTAGCACCCTTCACGCTTTATGTTTAAAGATAGCTGCCTGGATGTAGTCCTGTCTGAAATGGGAAATAATTCACAGCTTCAGGACACACATCCGTTGCAGCTTGCAATGTAAAAAGGCCTTTAGAGCTGACTTCTTGGCATTCTAATAGTACACAAGAGTCCAAGGAAAGCCTGGACATAACAGTTCATAAAGCCATACTGCAGTAATATGAAATTACTAGAAGCAGACAAAGCCATCATATTATTACATTATAGTCACATTCTCAGAAGGATAATAGGAGATAAAAACAGAGCAGATACTAAGGGAAAGGAAATTTTAGAAGGGAAGCTCATAGTAACATTAAATTTGGAGATTAGAATTCTGTTTATTGCAAAGGTGGACACACGGGGGTTGATTCTACTAATGAAAAATAAGCTATCCATTTTGCAAGAGCTTAGTGAAAGTGGTGAAAATTCACTTTGCAAAGAATGCCCAATCACATGCCAGGAAAATAGAAAGAAAAATGCATTTCCTGACAGACTCCATGGCAGACTACGTGTGGGTTAACCCCGCCTCCTCTCCACAGCTATAGGACCCCTTACCCATAAATTTGAGCTCACCTCCACAGACAGGTGTTCCTTTTTTATCCTCCTCACATGGACCTTCATCATGCAATTCTGTGCGATGTCCAGGATGTGGATTGCTCGGATGGATCGGTACTGCTTGCGGTGCACCCAGGGCCCAGCTATGAGCGGGCGAGTGGTTTCAGGGCTGGAAAATACCCCTATGGTGGAAGGGATGTGGCCCCAGAGTACCGGATCGGATATCGCAGGATTCCTCGGCTGGCAAGGTCTGAAGATTTCGTTTTTCATATCTTCTTCATGGCAGACAAGTTTATGTTTGTTGTCCTGTTTTCCCTGTCTTTTCCTCCTGTGTTGCGGCATGTGGAACGCTTTTTGCGTCCCAGGACGCCATTACTTCCTGGTTCCCGGTCCGCCGCTCTTCTGCGCATGCGCGAACTGCGGTGAAACCGAGGCTTGGTTTCCGCGCATGCGTAATGCGGCGGAGGGGTCAGGGGCCGCGCAGGCGCAGTGGGTCTGGTTTCTTCGGCGCATGCGCGAAGCGGGACCGGCCGTGACGTCATTTCGGCGGTTTATTTAAACCGCTGAAGAGCCCTATACAGGTGGGATAACCTGTGGGCATAGAGCGACAGCCTCCCGGAGCCTCATTACTGCTAGGACAGGGTAAGCACTTCATTTTGCAATGTATGCTTGTTATGCTTAGTGTCTCTTAAAGGGACAGTTTAAAAAAAAAAAAAAAAACTTTTTTCTTTTCTCATGCTTCTTTGCATTGATTTGCTTATCCCTAGTCTAGGCAGTGTAGTACGGATTACTGTCTCCCTCGTCATGGACTCATCCTCACCGCCATGTGGCCAGCCCTCCCGCACAAGGTATGTGCGGAGTGGGTAGGGGGTTGGTGTCTTTTGTGCCTATCTGGTGGTTGCTAACGGTTACATCCTGCCCACCTCCCCCCCCTCCCTCTGTCTGTATTATCTCTTACAGCCCGGCAACTTCAGTTCATCGGTCACAAGAAAGGGACCTTGCCAGGCCGCATCATCACTCATCATCCAGGTCTAGACGCGACACTACGTCTAGGACCCATCGTCATAGGGGACGTTCACATACCCCCTCTAGACATAGGAGATGTTCCCATTCCTCCTCTAGTCACCGCCACCACCACCGCGATGATCGCTCTGACCACAGAGCCTGTTGGGGATGCAAGACCAGAATCCCGGAGGGCAAATCGCTATGTGACCCATGTTATGCCCGAGCTGTTGGTGAGAAAGAGACCGAAAATCAAAACCTTGAGTCTCTTGTGAAACGTGTGGTACAGCAATCTATGAAAGAAATAGTTGCCCCCCCACACAAGGAGCCAGTCCACCACCTTGTCTGGCTCCTTGGCTGACGAGGCCCAGGAGGATCCCGGCCAATTCCAGCCCCATGATTCCTCCCATTATTCCTCGCAAGACGAGATGGAGGGAGATGATTCTGTTATTCCTCCCATGATTCCTCGCAAGACGAGATGGAGGGAGATGATTCTACGGTGGGATTCGACTACGCTTTAGTCTCTCCGCTGATCAAGGCAGTGAAGGAAACTTTGAAGTTGGAGGATACCACTGCCCCCCCAGAAAAACTAAGAAAACTGTTTAAACAACTGGGGAAAGAACGCTCCAATTTCCCACTTCCCTCTGAGCTGAAAGGAGTGTTTGAGGAAGAATGGAGCAAGGGAGATAAGAAGGTTTCCATGCTAAGCAAAACCTCTAGACTGTATCCCTTTAAATCGGAGGATGTCAAGCATCTGGAGAATGCTCCCCTCGTAGATGCAGCAGTAATGCGCCTAGCGAAGCATGTCACCCTCCCGCTAGATGACACCGTATCATTTAAAGATGGTCTGGATCGGAAGATCGACCAGGACCTCAAAAGAATATATAGCCTGGCCGGAACGGCATGCAAACCAGCTTTTGCCCTTGCAGTAACCTCCAAAGCAATGGAGGCCTGGGTGGAAAATGTTGACTCCGATCTGAAAGGTGTCTCGGAGGAATTGGCACAAAGTTCAGCAGTGCAAGAACTTAAACTGGCTATTGCCTTTTTGGGAGAAGCTTCAATTGATCTCATCCGCTTGATGGCTAGATCCATGCTATCTTCGGTCACAGCCAAACGAACACTATGGTTGCGCCCCTGGCTTGTTGATCCTGCCTCAAAGCAGGCATGGTGCAAAATTCCTTTTGAAGGAACTTCCTTGTTTGCAAACAAGCTAGATAACGCTATTTCAAAGGCTACAGGCGGAAAGTCGGGATTCCTCCCTCAGGACAAACGTCCGTTTAACCAAAGAAGGCCTCAGCGGAAACGCAGCACAGAGCGTTCAAGAGAGGCACTGGAACTGGAATAGGCAGATATCTTTCCAAAAAATCTGGCAAGAAACAGACGCCTGGTGGGCGCGAGCCAACCAAGTCCTTTTGAGATTGGGCCCGCCCAAGCGGGTCGGGTAGGGGGCTCGCCTACGTTTCTGCCGGCACGTCTGGGTGACCTTGATCTCAGATTATTGGACCATCAAAACGGTCTCAACAGGTCACGCATGGTCCTTCACCAAAGTCCCTCCATGCAGACCAATGCAATCTTCACTGCCTCAATCAGAAGAAAAACAACAAGTTCTTCTTTCATATGTGAATGCCCTGAAAGATCAAGGAGCAGTGGTGCCCGTCCCAAAGGATGAGGAATTCCAGGGGGTATACTTCCCCCTCTTCCTAGTACAAAAGAAGAACGGCTCTTGGCGTCCAGTTATAGATCTCACTTTCCTGAACAGGTACATAAAGCACAAGAAATTCAAGATGGAATCACTCTCATCCATCCAAAAAGTCGTTCAACCAGGCGACTGGTTGATCTCAATAGATGTTAAGGACGCGTATTTTCATGTTCCCGTGGCAGAAGAATTCCACAAATACCTTCGATTTCAGGTCGAACGAGAGCACTTACAATTTATTTGTCTTCCATTCGGACTAACGACCTCTCCAGGGGTCTTTTCCAAGGTACTGTTGGTAATTGTGTCTCTTATCAGAATACAGGGTGTGCGTCTGTATCATTACCTGAATGTTCTGCTACTACTGTCCCAAGACAAGCAGCAGCTGCTGATCCACAAAGATCAAGTGATCTCTACATTGATAGAGTTCGGATGGCTCTTAAACCGACAGAAAAGTCAGCCAGAACCGACCCAACGCCTAACCTACCTAGGAGCTCAATTCGACACAGTAGAGAATACCATCTCTCTTCCGGAAGAAAAAATCCCGGTCATTCGGGTAAGAATATCTTTAGCCCTAGATTACTCTAACCTAAGGGCGTCACAGTGCCTGAAGATAATCGGCACGATGGTGGCCACGTTCCCCATGGTCAAATGGGCAATGTGGAGGCTTCGGCCTTTTCAATCAGGATTCCTTGAGCAATGGAAGACAGACGATCGCAATCAGCTGATCAGGACTACTCAGTCAATGAGGAACAGTCTTCTCTGGTGGCTTCAACACAAAAACTTGTTAACATGCCACTCCCTTGCTCCCATCCAATGGATGATTGTTTCATCCGATGCCAGCAATGCGGGCTGGGGAGCACATTGTGGGGCAGAACTGGCTCAGGGCAAATGGGATGCCCATCTCCACATTCCAGGGTCAAACGTTCTGGAATTGCGTGCGGCATGGTGCGCCCTTCAAGCCTTCTCCCACCTTCTGAAAGGGAAGTCGGTCCTACTCAAAATGGACAATACCACCGCCGTGGCATATGTGAAGAGACAAGGGGGCACTCGGAGCCCCACCCTTCTCCAAGAGGTCGAACCTATCATGACCTGGGCTCAGAGGAATCTACAAACTTAACAGCAGTCTTCATTCCAGGGGAACAGAACATTCAAGCGGACTTCCTGTCACGCAGCAACCTAGACAACAACGAATGGTCACTGCATCCACAAACCTTCAAGTGGATCCTATCGTTGGATTTCGATCCAGAAGTGGATCTGTTTGCATCCCCCTGCAATCACAAAGTAGACAGATACTACACTCAAGGTCGGTGCAGTCAAGCCTTCGGAGTAGATGCATTAACAAGCCAATGGAAATTCAACAAGGCATATGCCTTCCCTCCACCTCCGATCATGCAAAAATTCCTGCAGCGGCTCCAGTTGGAGAAAGGCGAAGTGATAACAATAGCACCATACTGGCCGAACAGGCCATGGTTTCCTCTCCTGAATCTGATGAGCTTCAGGGACCCGCTAGAGTCTCTTGGGTGTGCTTTAGGGGTAATCTCTACCCTTATGAGCTCCAGAAAGCCTAACATGAACAAAACCTACAACAGAATCTGGACCAGGTTTGTCAGCTTCATGACTTCTGCTGGAAAATCTTTCAGAAATCCTGGAGTTCAATGACGTTTTGAGTTTTCTACAATCAGGCTTGGATCTTCCTTTGTACTCTGAGGGAACTGATTGACAAGTTTCAGCCTTATCGGCATTTTCAGGAACATCATGGGCAACTCATCCCCTGGTTCAACAATCCTTTCAGGGGGCTTCGAGAATCAGGCCTCAGAGGAAACCTAGATTCCCCAAATGGGATCTTCTGCTCGTCCTTGCTGCTCTTTCAGCACTCAACAACAAGGATCTTTCTATTAAGGACTTATCAATCAAACTGGCCTTTCTAGTGGCCATTACTTCAGCCAAAAGGGTTTCAGAAATAAGCTTCCTGGGTTGTCAAGAACCCTTTTTGACTTTCTTCCCGGACCGAGTGGTCCTTATTCCCATGCTTGGGTCTAAACCAAAAGTCAAGTCAGTTTTTCATGAGAATCAGGAAATAGTCCTTCCTACTTTCAATTCTCCAGAATCAGCAGATGTTCATCCCTTGGATGTAGGTGAGACTCTGAAAGAATATTTGTGAGTCACTTCATCTTTAAGAAGCTTGAACTACCTGTTCTTGTTACACACTGGTAGCAACAAAGGAAAGAGGGCTTCCTCCAGAACAATAGCAGCCTGGATCGTCCAATCTATTCAACAGGCTTACAGGGCAAAGGGCTTAGCTCCTCCAGAGGCGTGGCGGCTCATTCCACCAGAGGCATGGCAGCCTCATGGGCAGCAGCTCGACACGTGGCTCCTGGAGTGATATGCAGGGCAGCCTCGTGGTCTTCTATTCATACATTTATGTCTCATTATTGTATTGAGCCTGCTTCCCTTTCCTCTGTTAATTTTGGTCGAAAAATCCTGTCAGTTGACGGGAAAGATTAAAATATTTTTTTTGAGCAAGCATACCCTCCCGTGTGGATTGGCTAGTTATTTCCCACACGTAGTCTGCCATGGAGTCTGTCAGGAAAACGGAAAATTTATTACCAAATACTTACCGTAATTTTCCTTTCCTGATAGACTCCATGGCAGACGGAGTTCCCACCCATGAATTAAAAATATGAGAGTTGAAGTTTGAGTCGGCTAGTTACGGAACACCTGTCTGTGGAGGTGAGCTCAAATTTATGGGTAAGGGGTCCTATAGCTGTGGAGAGGAGGCGGGGTTAACCCACACGTAGTCTGCCATGGAGTCTATCAGGAAAGGAAAATTACGGTAAGTATTTGGTAATAAATTTTCCGTTTTATTGCTTGCACACTGAATCATCCAGTGGTGTGGAATCATTCAGTTGACTGGAAGTTGGCAAGGCTTCACTGACGGTTTCCCTTAGCCGAAATGGCGGCGGCAGCACCCAAGAGCAGATTGAAAATTCGGCACGGGTGAAGATACCGCTGGATTTTTGGACAGGTAAGTGACCTAATATTAAAAGTCAACATCTACAGTGTTTGATGCTGCTGAGTTTGAATTTTTTCTGAAGGAGCCTGGAGCTCCTCTTTAAGTAAATCAACCCCACATTCTGAGCTGCCAATTTGGCTTTAGGCAGGTGCATTGGCTGCTTAAAGTATATGTAAACCGCCCCGTGTGTCCCTTGCATCGCCTTGGTGGCTCGGGTTTGGCACTTCTGAGAGACTCTTTCTGGGTAAGATATTGAATGGTTGGACATGGCGAACATATATAAAATTTCATCTGATGTTTGTTATTTTTTTTTTGTGATCAAATTTGTATTGTTCTATATCACATGTGGCCCGCGGAGCCCTCTGATGTGGACCGCGACCTCCTGCTCTGGGATGGAATAGAATAGAATACAGTTATTAAAGGTCAGTTTATTACTAAAATCACAGTGTAAATATGGGCATATCTGTTCTGCAGTGGTTACTGGGCTGCTTTCAAACTAATCCATAGATGCAGAGCAGTGCACCTGCGGGTTACCTGCACTGAGCAGGTAACCCTGCGAGTTTGGTGAGCTTTCTGAAAGTGCACCAAACCTGCAGAATATAATAGAAATCTATTGCAAAGTGCAGAAAAGCCAATGGTACACTGCGTTGCACCCACGGTGCGGGTAAACCACAGTGCATCAGTGTGAAAGCAGCCATGGGCCCCTTTCACACGGTCAGTCTGACCAAATTGGACTCTCCATTCACCTCTAAGGAGTGGCAGATGTAAACTGACTTGTGTCCTCCCTCCAATCCAATCAGGCTGTGTTCGTGTCCGCTCTGCATATGCAGAGCGGACACGGACCTGCCATCCGCCCGCTCCGCTGATTGTGGTTTGCGACCAGTTACCAAGTCGCTTAAGTGGCCCTCGCGCTTCAAAAGGTTGGGCACCCCTGTTCTATATTATCATGGTGTATCTTGTATCTTTTGAACACTAATTATTTAACAAATCCCCTGAGGAAGCCCTTTGCAGCGAAACATGTCGGGATAAAACATCATATCATCACCAACTTTTGAAAATCTCTTCTGTTATTTGCCAAAAAGACAAGTTGCTAACTTTTAATGGTAAATTATTTTTAATTATCAATTTAAGTATCAATAAAATGTGTTATTTTTCTAAAAACTCTTTTTGTACTATTTTGATTATGGCACCGTTAAAATCCCACTAAAAACCTATATATATTCTACAGAGGGATGTTGGTGCCTATTTTAATCGGTCACCAGCACACATAGATATCTCCATACGTAAGCCCTCACCTTGTAAAACAACCCATTCAGTTTAAAATAGAAATGAAAGGCAAATAAATTGTGTATAGACATAAAAAAAACATTATAAATGTGTTTTTTTTATAAGTGATCACACACATTTATGTGGCTGCATAAGAGCTGGGGGTTAAGAAACAGCAGCACACTGATCTTCCCAGTCAAAGGCTGTTCGGGGGAGGCGTGTCAGGACAAGCCTGATCATTGGAGGAGAGTAGGCTGAGTTCCCAGCACAGCTAGAGAACTGACCAGGCTGTGTTCTCCTGCTTAGTGTGGTCAGTTTTTTTAAAAGGGAAGCAGAGGGACTGACAGGAACACCAGGGATTTCACACAAAGGAAGCAATACAAAGAGAACAGGATACTTTTTCATACAAGTACATGGTACAGCAGGCACATATCAGGGATAGGAAATGTTGGGTTTACATTTTTTTTAAGCTTAATAGGATCAGACATCAGCTGTATGTACCAAACTTACAGATTTTAGAATATAACAGAGAAGTGGCCAATCAACAGCCACAAAAAAACAATAAATGTGTTCACTGATAGGGGAACCATCTGCATGTACACACAAGGTAATTAATTACCATCTTGTTAGCACTAACGTAACATAATCTGCTACTAAAGAGTGTTATTTCTCATACTGTGATATAACTACAGATCATACCTTGGATTAGATTACATTTTATATTGAGTTGTAGGCCTTTTAATAAAGGATACAGTAAGCTCCACCAGCGTCCAGGGCTCCATTCGTTGATATGGCACAGACTGAAAGAACGGTCATTCCAATAATAAAATATGACAGGATAAGCATGCCCACCGACTCATATAGGCCTGACTGACCAACCACAAAGCCTGAAAGAGAAATGACATTTAAGGTTATAAAGCCCCAAACATCAATTTTTTTTTACATGTGCATATATACTATAATAAGAAACATACAAACACACATAATGTACAGTAAATCTTTAGTTGGAGTGCTATCTAGTGTAGCTTTGGCATCAAAGTACTCTAAGTAAATAATCAGCATCTTCATATCAGTTTTCTGGGAAATAAACTAATCAAAACTGTTAAGTGAAATTGTTCCAATTTTTTTGTATACCTGGGAAGAGTAAGATCAGTCAGTTGTTTAAAGCTGTCTTTATCTCCAATTTGGAGATTTTCCCTTACTTCCTGTGTTGCCGCTTACCTCTAATACAGTACTCCTGACAATTCTGGTAAATACATCATTAATTTAAATATGGAACATGCTTGTCAGCCTAATGCACATATCCCAAAGACATTTTGTTTTCTCTGTTTTCTTTTATGCTCATTGACTGACTTCTCTGCATTCTGATTTTTTTTCCGTAAACTTATAAGAAACCTATTTTTAAGTTTGAAAGAGAAGTATGGGGATTTTTCAAATTTTTTTGAATCATACTTACCTAGGTGGACGCAGCATTGGTCCGATGCTGCATCTGTCCCCCGCTGGCTCTAACACTGAGAACCGAACGATCAAAGACCGCTGATCGCTTAGTTCTCAGAGCTCTTGGAGCGTAGGGCTGTGGAGTGGGCGGGAGAGGACAGATCAGGTTCTCAGCGGCCCGCTGAGAGGCTGAGCTGGGTGCAAGTCTAGCCATGTGAGCGGATCCTGGCCATATTGTCCTGGACGGCTCTGTGACATCAGCTGACAGCAGGCTTCAGCCCGCAGTCTGCTAAAAACGGGTCACAGAAGTACAGAACGATCTGCACTCCTGTGACCCACAGAAGAAGTACAACCAAACAAGCTTTATATTTTGTAATCTTTAATAGCAACTAGTTAACCACTTGCCACCCGCCATATAGCAAAATGACAGCGGCAAAGTGGTTCTGTTATCCTGACTGGATGTCATATGACGTGATCAGGATAACTTGCTGGCGCGCGTCCACGGGGGCACGCAGCGCGGGGATCGGTGGTGTGGCGTGTCAGTCTGACACACCGCAACTCCGATCTAGGTAAAGAGTCTCTGACGGAGACTATTTACCACGTGATCAGCTGTGTCCAATCACGGTTGATCACAGTGTAAACAGGAAAAGCCGTTTAGCCATTTACCCTCACTCGCTTCTGTCAGACACGAGTAGAGGAGAGCCGATCGGCTGCTCCTCTGACAGTAGTGGTGCAACGGATCTTCATTGATCCGTGATCCACACGGATCAATGACTTCGAAACGGCACACACGTGATCCGTGGCGCGCCGTGGGATCGCAGAGCGGTAAAGCACACATTGAAACTGTCTCCGCTCTGCTCGCACTCACACAGCCCCGCCTCCTCCTAACCCCGTGCTGTGATAGACAGAATGCGGGTCCAATACTGGGATGTGTTCTGTCTATCACAGCGCGGGGTTAGGAGGAGGCGGGGCTGTGTGAGTGTGAGCAGAGCGGAGACAGTTTTAATGGCCGGAACATACAGTTAAGCCTCGTACACACGACCGAGAATCTCGTCGTAAAAAAAACCTGTCGTTTTTCTCGACGAGATTCTTGTCAAGCTTGACGAGATTCTTGCCAAGCTTTCCTTGCATACACACTGTCAATTCCAAATCTCGTCGTTGTTCTGCGCGGTCACGTACAACACGTACGACGGCAGTATAAAGGGGAAGATCGATTCCAATGGCGCCACCCCTTGGGCTGCTTTGGCTGATCTCGTGTTACCGTGTGTTAGTAAAAGCTTGGGGAGAGATGATTCGCGCTTTTCAGTCTTTGTGCTTTCAGTTCGTTTTAGCGTGACGAATGTGCTATCTCCTTTACGAAGGCTTGTTTTACCAGAAGGAGCGCTCCCATCTTATACTTGATTCTGAGCATGCAAAATTTTTTAAGACTCGGAAAAGCATACACACGACCGATTTTCTTGTCGAGAAGCAGGCCGACGAGAATCCCGACAAGAAAAACGAGAATCCTGACGAGAAAATAGAGAGCAGGTTCTCTATTTTTCTCGTCGAGATTCCCGGCAGTTTTCTCGACGAGAAACCATACACATGAACGGTTTTCTCGGCAAGAAAGCTCTCCCAACCGTTTCTTGATGAGAAAAACGGTCGTGTGTACGAGGCTTTAAGGTATGCTGCCATCCGTCTTCCCCTCTCCCCCTCCCCCACATACCTCTCTCTGCTGGCTGCCTGGCTCTGTCTTCGGGACTCTGTCCTCCCCCCGGCCGCCGAGTCTGTCTCCTGTCCTTGCCGCCTATGTACACAGTGAGAAGGGTGAGCTGTGCTCTTCCCATCTCAGCTGTGACAGGAGTTCTAGCACAGTGCCTCCTGGGTCAATAAAGAGAACCTGTCACCTCCAATTGCTATCACACAGGGAATTGTTTTCTCCTGTGTGATAGCAATAAAGTTATGTGAAAAAAAATGATAAAAAAATAATAAGAAATAATAATTAAATTAATAAAATAAAGGTATAAAACATAGGCATCTCAGGAAAAATTTGAAAGTTTGTTACTTCCCAGAGGGGCTTCTATTAAAATTATTACAAAGTCAGCCAAAATGTGACCATTCCATGGAGGGAAAAAGCAACACACAATGTTATCATCTAATATGGATGGGGCTGGGGTGTCCGTAAAACTCACAAGGAACATCTCAGCACAATGTTTTTTGCAAGCCCAGCAACATATAGAGGCAGATGCATGCACATCCAAAAAGATCCAACACAAATACACAATTAAAGCAGCCTGGCATATACAGCCCAGAATGAGGAAGATGTAAAAACATGTACACTGGGGAGATAAAACAATCATGCAACAATGAGGCTGCAATTTTCTTTGCTGATCCGATCCGTGACTCTGATCCGAGGTACGATCCGAACCGTGAGTTTTTTGATCCGTTGCACCCCTATCTGACAGGGGGCTGCGCTGATTCATTATCAGCACAGACCTCCCCCCCCAGGATGCCCACACTGGACCACCAGGGACACCACCAGGACCACCAGGGATGCCCACCACTAGTCACCACCAGGTATGCCACCCATGGCCCCCAGGGATGCCAATCAGTGCCCACAATGGATTCCAATCAGTGCCCACAATGGATGCCAATCAGTGCAAAACAATAATGCTTGCCAATCAGTGATGGCCATCAGTACCATCCATCAGTGTACATCAGTGCCATCTATCAGTGCCCATCTGTGCCCCCTATCAGTGCCCATCAGTGCCACCTATGTGTGCCCATCAGTGCTGCATATCAGTGCCCAATCAGTCCCGCCTATCAGTGCCACCACTTAGTGCCCATCATTAGTGCCCGTCAGTGCAGCCCCATCAGTGGCCGTCAGTGAAGGAGAAAACGTACTTATTTCCAACGTTTTGTAACAGAAACACACAAAAAAATTTTTTTCAAAATGTTTGGTCTTTTTTTTATTTGTTTAGCAGAAAATAAAAATCCCAGAGGTGATCAAATGTCACCAAAAGAAAGCTCTATTTGTGGGAACAAAATCATAAAAAATGTATTTGGGTACAGTGTTACATGTCATTCAAAATGTGACAGCGCTGAAAGTTGAAAATTGGTCTAGGCAGGAAGGTGTATAAGTGCCCTGTATTGAAGTGGTTAAAAATGACTGGATTACACCTAATTCATTATATTATTATATCTCTATAAAAGTGCCTTGCAACCTGGTCTCTTAAAACGCTGGTCTTAAGCCCCATACACACGGTCAGACTTTTTGCCAACAAACTTCATTTTGAGCAAGTTTGCCAAAAAATCCGACCGTGTGTACGCTCCATCGGACAAACCTTTTTGGTTTTCATCGGACAAAAGTTCGGTCTGCAAACGAACAAACTTTTGGCCAACAAAAGTCCGATGGAGCAAAGTCCGACCGTGTGTACAGAAAACCATCGGACTTTTGTCCGATGCCAAAACAAATAATGTTAAAATGAACCAACAATAGCAGAAGTTGACCAAAGAGTGGCAGTAAACAGCAGAAAAACCACGTGATGTTGGAAAAAGTTTAGGGAAAGTTTGCAGAAAAGTCCCGTGGTGTGTATGCTATGGGTGTTCCCGACCAACTCCGTTCGGACAAAAACCCACGGAAAAGTCAGATGGAAGTCCGACCGTGTGTACGAGGCTTTATGCTAACATGAAAAAAAAAAAAAGATAAAGGGCCTCAGGACAGTTCATTTATGCCTTGCATTGCAGTGTTTCATTGTGGCAGTCCAGTGTAGTCCAGTGCTACCTGCATAATGATTGTGAGAATTTTCACCTATATTTTTAGACAGAGGCATGGTGTTGGCTTCACAACTATCTGAAGATTAATGAAGGATCTGGTTCTCCTTTGTACAGAAGATATGAAGCCATATGATACATGTGCCCATTTTGTGTGGAACATGTGCAGCTTTGGTGCCTTCTGTTTGAACCTCCAATCTCTTATGCTGCGTACACACGATCATTTTTCCCGTCGGGAAAAATTACATTTTTTCCTTTGGACGAGAAAAACGATCGTCTGTGGGCTTTTTGCCGTTTTTCCCGACGGGAAAAACGGCATTAATCACGACGAGAAAAATTAGACCATGCTCTAATTTTTCTCGTCGTGATTCCTGTCATTTTTTTTCGCGGCAGTTTTCCCATAGGGAAACACTGCCGCGGAGCCTACACACGGTCGTTTTTCTCGCCAAGAGAAAAAATTACGGGAAAAACGGCCGTGTGTGGGGGAACAAGCCGTTCCCTCGTTTTTCCTGTCGTGATTCATGGCGGTGTTTTCACCGCCGTGAATCACGATCGTGTGTACGCGGCATAAGCATAGAGTTTCGCTGAGTTAGGGGATTTCAAGTGGATCTGGATGCTGGAGATAATTACTCAGAATGATAATGTACATAGTGATTTGGTAACACATATCTCTTCTTATTTCATTCTCTTTATTTTAATTATTAGCATAACACAGTTTTTATAGCATATTGTTTTATAAACCTATTCCTTTTTACTGACTTGGCCATTGACTAGTGGTGACCTAAATGTTTAGTATTCTCCAAACCACACAGATTATTAACCATGGGCTCTGTTTATAAATCACCAATAGTCTTGTGACTTTTTCTCTAAAATTCTTCCCCGTACACTAAATTCTTTCATATTCTGGACAACCCAGGACCTGAGGCGTGTCCATGTGACTGCTGAAATATGACAGATCATTTCTTCCAAAACTCAACTGTAAGGAAATAAATTGTGTTCAGTACAACCCAGGGGATGTGGGATGTATAATCAAATATTATTTATATGAAAACTGCATAAACTTAATAAAAAAAGTGTTGGATACTAAATTCTGACTTGCTTGAACCTAAAAGTTTTTTTTCCTGAGCATAGTATATATAAGTTTTACCGTGTACACACGATCGGTTTTACAGATGAAAACAGCCCGATGGACTTTTCTCATCAGACAAACCGATCGTGTATGGGCCCCATCGGTCTTTTTTCCATCGGTGAGAAAAAATAGAACATGTTTTAAATTTATCCGATGGGAAAAAAAACGATAGCAAATTCCGATCGTCTGTGTGGAACTCCATCGGATAAAAAACCCACGCATGCTCAGAATCAAGTTGACGCATGCTCAGAATCAAGTTGACGCATGCTCAGACGCATTGAACTTAATTTTTCTCGGCTTGTCACAGTGTTTTACGTCACGGCGTTTGGGACGGTCGGATTTTTGACTGATGGTGTGTAGGCAAGACTGATGGAAGTCAGCTTCATCGGATTTCCGATGGAAAAATACATCGGATTAGAATACATAGGAAATCCGATCGTGTGTACAGGGCTTTAGAATGAGCCATAGGTTGATCGTTTTTATTTCATTCCACCACGAGTGGACTGAAAGAAAACAGCTTGATTCCTCCATCAAAAGCAGTCAGTGTTTATTGGGGAATGTCTCCTGCAGAGCTTTTGTATTCTGCTGAATGGGGGGGCAAAATACAATGATAACTGCAAAATATAATAATTACTGCTAGCGGCTATAACCACTGGCAGTAATTCCATGTAGAAGAATCCGACAGGCTGGTTGTACCCAAGTCGATTGATGGATCGACGTGGGTTCAATCAGCCTGCCATACATGGATCGAAATTTGGTCCGTACTTGCTGAACCAGCCAAATGTTATCCATGTATGGCCAGCTTTAGTATGAAGACAAGAGGCCTATTTGTGGCATGGCTAACTGGATGACAGTAATTTAAAAGGACCAGGCGAGACAATGGCTTTTAGAATTTTTTCTGGTTTATGTAATGATTAGTAATAACACAGCAATGTAATGGCCAGTCCCAAAGTATCAGTATGACCAGAAAGGCACTTTTACAGCTCCATCACAAGGCAATTCAACTATGCAGCTTACATGTGACAATGTGCTCGGGGATTGTTTCCTTAAACAGGTCCTCTTATGTTCTTAAGGTGGGTTTCCCCAAGAGTGCTGAGCTAACAACGCAAAGAGACAAGAATGCGTCCATACAGATGCAAACCAGTGATGGGGAAATTTCATATTTCCTTTAATAAAGTTGTTTCACAATATCTAAGAAGCCTTCAAAGTCTGGTTACCTTAGCTGACTCTATACCAAAGGAATGTCATTAAAAACTGACCAAGTTCTTAAAAGGTCACGTTGTTTGCAGGGTGGATAAAAATCAATGATTTAAATCAGATTTTTATCAAATTTATTTTAATAAAATGCTTTTGGAGAAAAAAATCTATCTAAAGATAATTTTCCATTTAAGATACATTAATAATTTAGTTTATTCCACATGAAATGGAGCTTAGTTATGTAGCATGAGAATGTATATTCTGCAATATTTACATTTTTGGTAAACTCATTCAATGAATCCAAGCTCTGCAAGCTGAGATAACATGCACTTGTTTTGCAAATCTATGTACACTACAAACTCTATGATTGCTTGAAGAGAAATGCATCTGTACCAGGCTCTAAGTGTGAGGAGGAAGGGCAAGCAGTACCTCTACCTATGGGTAAAGCTGGTATGTGTGCAAAATGCAACAAAAATATTAAAGGCCTAGTCGCCCGAATGAAACAACTTCATGAGAAGACGTGCTGTAATGAAAGGACCGTGTTTAAAAAAATAATAATTATGTGGACCCAGCTGATATATTCAGTTTAAAGGAGTTGTAAAGGTTTGTTTTTTATTTTCTAAATAGGTTCCTTTAAGCTAGTGCATTGTTGGTTCACTTACCTTTTCCTTCGATTTCCCTTCTAAATGTTTTTTTTCTTTGTCTGAATTTCTCACTTCCTGTTTCTCCTCAGTAAACTTCACACCATCATCCGAGTGGTGTTTAGTCACCCAGAACAGCTTACTGAACAGCTTACTGAGGAGGAACAGGAAGTGAGAAATTCAGACAAAGAAAACAAAGAAAAAAAACATTTAGAAGGGAAATCTAAGGAAAAGGTAAGTGAACCAACAATGCACTAGCTTAAAGGAACCTATTTAGAAAATAAAAAACGAACCTTTACAACCCCTTTAAGTTATTTTGTTTGTTTTTTTTTAAAGATATTTTGTTTATGCACTTCAGTTACTAAACATTAATATTTAAGCAAATACAAGAATATGTAAGAATAAAAGAATAATGTTATTGTTTAACCACTTCAGCACCGGGCCTATTCTGGCACTTCTCTCCTTCATGTAAAAATCATAATTTTTTGGCTATAAAATTACTTAGAACGCCCAAACATTATATATATATGTTTTTTTTAGCAGACACTCTAGGGAATAAAATGGCGGTCATTGCAAACTTTTATCTCGCACGGTATTTGTGCAATAAATTTTCAAACGCCTTTTTTGGGGAAAAAAAATGGTTTCATGAATTAAAAAACAACAAAACAGTAAATTTAGCCCAATTTTTTTGTATTGTATAATGTGAAAGATGTTGTTATGCTGAGTAAATAGATACCTAACACGTCACGCTTTAAAATTGCGCACACTCATGGAATGACACCAAACTTCAGTACTTAAAAATCTCCATAGGCGATGCTTTAATTTTTTTACACGTTACCATTTTCTCATTACAGATGAGGTTTAGTGCTAGAATTGTTGCACTCATTCTAACGCACGCAGCAATACCTCACATGTGTGCTTTGAACGGCGTTTACATATGTGGGCGGGACCTACGTGTGTGTTCGCTTCTGAGCGCAAGCTACCGGGGACAGGGGCGTTTTCATTTTTTATTATTATTATTTATTTATTTTTTAAATTTTTTTTTTTTTACACTTTTTTTTTTTTTTTGATCACTTTTATTCATATTACAAGGAATGTAAACATCCCTTGTAATAGGAATCTATTGTGACAGGTCCTCTTTATGGAGAGATGTGGGGTCAATAAGACCTCACATCTCTCCTCCAGGCTGGAAAGCATGAGATCGGTAAAAAAAATTCACCGATCTCATGCTGACAGCCGAGATCACGGCTTTGTTTACATACGGGAACCCGGCGTGACGTCATAATGCCACGGCCGGGCCTCCAATGGTCATTGAGATGACTGGTGACAATCTGGTCACCAGTCATCTCTATGCTTCCCATCCGGCGCCGGCCAATTCGTTCTCCGGGCCCCCGATGGAACGGGAGAGCCCGGAGAAGCACCGGATGGCGCCGGGAGGGGGGGGACGTCCCCTCCCGCCGCCTATAAGAACGATCAAGCGGTGGAACCGCCGCTATGATCATTTATATCGTGCACAGAATTGCCGGCTGAAAAGAATGATATCTGAATGATGCCTGCAACTGCAGGCATCATTCAGATGTCACCGCACAAAGCCAAGGACGTCATTTGACGGTGGGCGGTAGGAAAGTGGTTAATAAATAAAAGAATTTGAGTAGTTCTCCAACTATGTGTGATTAACCTATTAACCTAAAATCGGTTCTGAGATCGTTGTTTTACTAACCTGACAGCTTATTATTCTAAATAAGCTAATGCTTTCATTATATACAAAACTTTAAAGGCTGAGTTCACCTTTGTTCACCTCCCATCAGTGGGGTATGTCTAAATGAAGCTACTCATTCAGTTTTCTTTTGGATCGCAACAAAAACACTTTAAAATGGAGAGGAAATTGCTGTATTGGGGGGAGGAACATTCCCATTATTTAGGGAGTAGCCTTAAAGTGATACTAAAGGATCGTTTTTTATTTTTTTTAAATAACAAACATGTCATACTTACCTCCACTGTGCAGCTCGTTTTGCACAGAGTGGCCCTGAACGTCCTCTTCTGGGGTCCCTTGGCTCTCACAGCTCCTCCCCGCATTAGATAACCCCCTAGGAGAAGCTCTCTCCCGGGGGTTACCTTGCGGGCATGCTCCCGAGTCCAGCATTTGCGTCCATAGACACGAATGCCGGCCTCAGCCCCGCCCAATAGCGCCCACGTCATTGAATTTGATTGACAGCAGCAGGAGCCAATGGCTGCGCTGCTATCAATCTATCCAATCAATCTATCTATCCAAGGGACTTCATGGAGAGAAGGACGGCACGTCCCCACCGAGGAGATGAAGGGGCTCAGGTAAGTAAAACGGGGGGCTGGGGTGCATTAAGGTGAAAAAACACGAGCCTTTACAACCCCTTTAAAGGCTAAGTTTACCTTTTTTCTCTAAATTCCAGCTCCCCTTTGTACCAATATAGTATTAATGTACTTATTTTGCAAAAATAAAAGCAGCTTTCCAATATATCTACAACGGCTTACCCCACTCTCTTCATAGCTGTTTAAACACACTGTTTAAAGGGGTTGTAAAGGTACAAGTTTTTTTCACCTTAATGCATTCTTTGCATTAAGGTGAAAAAACATCTGAGGATTAGCGCCCCCCCCCCCCCCCCGAGCCCCTGTTTACTTACCTGACCCCTCGAAAGTCCTGCGCCGTGAACACGCTGGCTTCTCGCTCGCTCGCCTGAAGGTGGTGAATTCTTGTGGGGAGGAGCCCAGACAGCCGCCGAGGGACCCCAGAAGACCAGGTTCGGGGCCACTCTGTGCAAAACGAGCTGCACAGTGGAGGTAAGTATAACATGTTTGTTATTTAGAAAAAATAAATAAATTTGTCTTTAGTGTTCCTTTAATTACTTCTGTCTTACGTCCTGGGCAGACTTTGAGTCATGACACACAAAGGAGTTGACCAGCTGAGGCTAGCTGATGCAAAGTCTGTGCTAATGAGATCAGCTGGTCAACTCCTTTCTGTGTCATGACCTAAAGTCTGTCCAGGAAGTAAGGCAGAAGTAATCGAGCAGTGTGTTTAAACAGCTATGAAGAGAGTGAGGTAAACCAGTGGAGAATTATATAGTTAGAATTAATAGAAACTAGAAGTGGGTACACCCCCCCCCCAAAAGAAAATTGTGGTGATCCAAAAGAAAACTGAATGAGTAGCTTCATTTAGACATACCCCACTGATGGGAGGTGAACAAAGGTGAACTCGGCCTTTAAAGTTTTGTTTATAATGAAAGGCCTGACAGAGTTTGGCCTCTGTCAGGATCTTCAGTACACTTTCAGGTAAGTCAGAGGTCAATCATGTGCTGTGGTTCCATCTGCAGGCCCCTATGTTACCACATGACACATAAGTAGTAGGAAACCAGACATCTGACAAACCCAGAATTGTTGGATACCTAAAGAGGATCTTCACCTTAGGAACAAAAAAATTAAAAGTCAGCAGCTACAAATACTGTAGCTGCTGACTTTTAATAAAAGAAGAGAACACTTACCTGCCCAAGGGTCTAGCTCCATCCTCACTGAGCTGGTTCTTCACCTGTCTTCAGGTCCCCAGCGCCGGCATCTTTAGTGTGGGAAGCCGGCACCAGCTGTGCACTTTGTGAATGGTCCTGCAGCCTTCTGGGACCTATGCAAGGTCCCAGAAGGCCAGGGGCAAAGGGTGACAAACTTCAGCTCGGATTGCCTAAGTGATCCAGGTGGATGTAAATGCAGGTACCTGTCAAACCAGCTCCCTGCCCCCCACCCCTGTAAAAAAAAAAACAGTTTGCAAGGGTGGTAAAGAAGTTGGGAGGCGGAAAAGCAAAATTCCCCCTTTTGTGTGAAGTTCCACCTTAAGATTTTTTGGCATTTGCAGCCCTTGGAAAGACTGAAGATCGGACTTAGATTGCCCATAGACAATTCATTTTTATTGATCAGCCAGCGGCTGATTTAAAAAATAAAAATAAAACAAATGGATTGCCCCATCCACACAAGCAATCAGCGATCACACTAATCAGTGTCTGCAGCTGATTGGATCTAATCTTTCACCCTCGCTATCCAAAACTAAAAATAAATTGCCGTTATATATAGACAACACACTAAGAAAACAAAGTAGCATGTGTTCTTTCATTTACATTTTAGCATTTGTTTAATGCATTGCAAAGTTGTTTTTATCTTCAGAGATGTGCATGTTGGTAATGTGTTGGGAGAAGTGGACAAAAGGAGAAGAAAAATGTAATAATGTTTAAATCTGCAGTCCAGGTATGGCATTTTTTACATTGTTACATTGATCCAGCCTGGTCCAATGTAACTATGCATTTACCATACTTGAGGGATCCCTCTAGAACAGAGGTTCTCAACCTGTGGGTAGCGACCGTGTTGGGGGTCGAATGCCGATTTGCCAGAAGTCTCCGAATCCAGGGCTGTTCCTGTAGCTGGCGCCGCTCTCCCAGCCTTTTTCGCGGCCGCCCAGCTGGGCTGTCCCTGGAGCCTGTGGCCGCCCAGCTTGGCTGTTCCTGGAGCCCGCGGCCGCCCATTCATCCTCTTTGTGGCTGCCCATTCAGTTTGGGCATGGCTGGGGGGGAGACTAGAGGTCAGCTGACTGGTGAGGAACATGAAGTAAGAGGGGCTGGAGGAGACCCTATCTCCTGATTTCAGCATAGGTGTCACTGCTACAAGACACCACAAACTCAGAGACACAGTGAAGCCGGAAACACAGTTAGTAACACTACCTGTGATTATAGTTGCCATTAAAAGTCCCCACTACAGTTCTCAGATCAGCAGATGACCTTCATCAGAGCACTTAAAGTGTAAGTAAACAAGGAAGCTGCCATCTTGGCCTCTGTTTAATCTTCAACTGCCATGATGCTGTACATGTGATCAGTTATGACACCAGCCATTGAATGGTGTGACAGTTTGGTTGAGAGCACAACCAATGTGACAGTTAGCATTTCCGGCATGCCGGGAATGTAACTGTTTTTTGAAACTATTAAATCGTTGGGTTTACTTCCGCTTTAAGTTGGCTGATCAGAACTCCCCCCAGCACTGCTACTGATCCCACCCACCCCCAGCACTGCCACTCATCCCATCCAAAAACAGCACTCATCCTAACTCCCCACCAGCACTGGTCTAGGGTACCGAATAGCAGTTTTATTTACTCAAGCAGGCTTCCCTTTCCTGCTAGGCTAGTCCCTGCAGCCTTCTGCCTTCTATGCTCCAGTGGTCGCAGGTCCTCTGATGTCATGAAATACAATGCAAGTACATTGCACTGAATGTCAGGGTGGCAAGAGAAAATCCACAAGCCAGACCGTAGGGGAGTAGAGGAAAGCACTGACTGATGGGGAAGCGAGGATCAGTTAAATAAAACTGTGTTAGACCTGGTTCACACTATTGCCGAGTTTCTGCAGAAATGGCAGCCCATTCATTTTTGAATGGGCTGCTGTGCCTGCGTTTCATGCAGGAAAAACATTCCTGCTCCTAAAACGCAGCAGCAGGGAAATTGCATGGTGCTTTTGCACCAATGCGATTTAACCGGCCACAAACCCTCTGTGTTTTTAGATTTTGGCTGCGGGTGGTTGTGGATGCGGGAACAAACACGATTCCTCCACCCGCAATATTGTGAACCAGGCCTTATTCAGTGCCCTAGACATAAGCAATCAGAAACTTCAGTCATTTTTTCATCTTTCCATCTATTATGACATCATGCACAGCTCTCTCTCTCTCGCTCACTCTTGTGAGAGTTTGACAGGAAGGGAGGGGGATGAGTCATAAGAGGGCCAATGTGAGCTTCAGAGCTGGAGGTGTGCCTCTGTGTGTCTGTGTAAATCTAGGAAGTGAACAGGCAGCAGCTTCAGCTGCCCACAGTTAAAATGGCTGCAGCCAGACTCAGTGGAGAGATTTCTGCAGCATATTTGGCAAGTACAGAATCACAGTATATATAAAATAATATGCAAAGTGGTTGGAGGGAAGCTTCAGAATGGCAAAGAGGTTTTTATTACAAATTATGTGAGAAGACTGCAATTCCTCTTTAACCTTTGCAGTGCTGGTGTTTCCCCACTGCAAGGGAACAGAAGATAGCTTTTAGAACTTGAAAAACTATGCTAGCGATGGGGATTCCCCAAAACTGGGCTGGTAACATTCACAAGAAAACACTTTATAAATAAACACATGCCTATGCTCCATGCCACTCAAAAAAGTTAAAACCAGAAGAACAAGATCACAAATCAATAATACATTCATAAACAGAATGGTATTTCAATGACTGGGTCTGCACAGCCCCTAGAAGGCCTACAGATCTACTGTGAAGAGAAGACAATGTAACACTCAAAGGAATCCAAGATTGGTGCATACAAAAGTAACACTCCACAATCATTTGTAACTATCTCACAACCTGTGTAGCAAGTCCCATCACCCTGTTACAAAGCCTGCATTCAGTCACTAAAGAGTAGGGGGCAATAATATTCTTGGTAAACAAATGCAGAGCACAACTTAGGCCTTAGTACATATTTGAGTGGGTACGGGAAGGTGTGTAATCGTACGCCTTCCCACACCTGCAGAGAAAATTGCCCTGTTGCTTAAGAGATATGCCAACAGTTTGCGTAGCGGTTTACAATGTAAAGGGAGACACTACACCAACAGTACAATTCAAAACAAGAGGGTTAGAGGAGCCCTGCTCCTGCAAGCTTACAATCTAAGAGGGAGGGGCTGGTGAAACAAAAGGTAGTGACTGTGATGGATGAACTGATGAGAGGAGAAAATGTGGTTGTCAGCTGGAGGCAGGATAGGCCTCCCTGAAGAGATGAGTTTTCAGGGATCACCTACAGCACATCATTATCACTCACTGATTGGTTGCTAGAGGTTACTGCATATCATTAATATCATTACTGCTAACTGATTGGTTGCTAGAGATTACAGCAGATCACTACTGTTCACCGATTGGCTTCTAAAGGTTATTGCACATCATTACCGCTCCCTGAACAGTGGCACAATCCTTAATAATTGAGAAAGTAAAGCGGTACATTAATAGACATACTGCAGGAGACGGTCAGAGACTGCGCACATACTACAGGAGAAGCTCAGAGACTGCGCACATACTACAGGAGAAGCTCAGAGACTGCACACATACTACAGGAGACGGTCAGAGACTGCAGACATACTGCAGGAGACGGTCAGAGACTGCAGACATACTGCAGGAGACGGTCAGAGACTGCGCACATACTACAGGAGAAGCTCAGAGACTGCACACATACTACAGGAGACGGTCAGAGACTGCGGACATAGAGCAGGAGATGGTTAGAGACTGCAGACATACTGCAGGAGACGGTCAGAGACTGCAGACATACTGCAGGAGACGGTCAGAGACTGCGCACATACTACAGGAGAAGCTCAGAGACTGCACACATACTACAGGAGACGGTCAGAGACTGCGGACATAGAGCAGGAGATGGTTAGAGACTGCGGACATACTGCAGGAGACGGTCAGAGACTGCACTCATACTACGTGAGACGTTTAGAGACTGCAGACATACAGCAGGAGATGGTCAGAGACTGCGCACATACTAGAGGAGACGGTCAGAGACTGCACAGATACTACAGAAGACGGTCAGAGACTGCGGACATACTGCAGGAGACGGTCAGAGACTGCAGGAGACGGTCAGAGACTGCAGACATACTGCAGGAGACGGTCAGAGACTGCGGACATACAGAAGAAGATGGTCAGAGACTGCAGACATACCACAAGAGATAACCACAGACCTTTCAGCAATGCACAGCCTTACAGTTGAACAACAGCTCAGAGTTTAGGAAAGCAGTCAAGGCAATCTATGGGGAGAAGGACATACCTTGCCAGCCGGGCTCACTATGTGCTTTCAGAGGTTGATAATTGAGCAAGTAAAGCGGTACATTAATACACATACTACAGGAGATGGTCAGAGACTGCAGACATACTACAGGAGTTGGTCAGAGACTGCAGACATACCTCAGGAGACGGTCAGAGACTGCAGACATACTGCAGGAGATGTCAGAGACTGCGGACATACAGAAGAAGACGGTCAGAGACTGCAGACATAACACAAGAGATAACCACAGACCTTTCAGCCATGCACAGCCTTACAGTTGAACAAGAGCTCAGAGTTTAGGAAAGCAGTCAAGGCAATCTATGGGGGAGAAGGACATACCTTGCCAGCCGGGCTCACTATGTGCTTTCAGAGGTTGATAATTGAGCAAGTAAAGCGGTACATTAATACACATACTACAGGAGATGGTCAGAGACTGCAGACATACTACAGGAGTTGGTCAGAGACTGCAGACATACCTCAGGAGACGGTCAGAGACTGCAGACATACTGCAGGAGATGTCAGAGACTGCGGACATACAGAAGAAGACGGTCAGAGACTGCAGACATAACACAAGAGATAACCACAGACCTTTCAGCCATGCACAGCCTTACAGTTGAACAAGAGCTCAGAGTTTAGGAAAGCAGTCAAGGCAATCTATGGGGGAGAAGGACATACCTTGCCAGCTGGGCTCACTATGTGCTTTCAGAGGTCCGGGGGTGGGGCTCTTACTCAGATCGCAGCTCCTACTACAGCCGCTCCCTCCCGAGCAAACAGGCTACATGGGGCGGGGTCAGAGCATCAGTGGAGCTCCCGTCCCATCCCCTCTCTGCTGCCTGTGGAATACGACACTGCCTCACATGTCCCCGATGCGCTCTACAGTGCCATCATTGGGGCCCCAATTTGCGGGCTGTGCAGACTCAAGGGGCAGCTGCTTAGGGCCCCACAACAAAGACAGGACCTAGGGCAGCTGCCCCGTTTGCCCTGGTTTAAAGACGGCCCAATTGCTAGGACTGTTTGTGTCCTAGTAACCAATCAAGTGCTTCAGTGTGGCACCTCCCAGCTCCCGCCTGCTGTTTAAATCAGTGTCCTTTTCGCATACAGTGTGCTTCCGTACCCTTGGGCCTCACACCATAGGTACATAAAAACTGATGGAAAAAGTGTGCAGATTTATTTTGCAGAGACATGAGTTTACATCAGTTTCATATAAATTTACATCAGTTTTCATGTGCATTTCAGTGAGCTTTTACGCACGTTGACATCATTTTTCATGTGCGTCAGTTATAAACCCTGTTCACACCACAGTGTTGATGTCACATCAGTTTTTTTTTTTTTGCCATGGAGAAAATTGCATACACGTTGCAGATTCCTGTGCAGAAAATGTGTATGAGATACCAGTGTTGTGGTGTGAATGGGGTACATAGAGAACAATTGTTTTCTTTGTGCCTTTGCAGAACGATACATGATGCAATTTTCTTTCCTACAACCCCAGTTTGCAGGAAAGAAAATCTAATTGTTTCCCCCAGCAACACATTCAGCCTGGGTTCACACTCTTGTGATGCGGGAATCAGCGCAATTCCAGTGCCGGTTCCCGCATCGCATCTCCCTCGCAGTCAGTTCACACTGCCCTCTGCGAACTGCTGCGGGTGTCAATACAAATGTAATGACACTCCAAGATCAGTTCACAGATCGCAGTGTGAACTGTGGATTCGGACAAGAATCGGATCGCATGGGTGTGAACACCCATGCGATCCGATTCCGATGCGGGGAAAAAAAAGTCCCTGCACCTTTTATGTGCAAATCCAAAGCGAGTTCAGCCATACAAACTGCATGGTTGAACTCGCATTGCACAGACATCCCATATGATCGGCACAGCAATGCGGGTGTGAATCACATGCAATTTCTGTGTGAACCCAAGGCTTATGGCGTGTTCACACGATCGGTTTCACCGATGAAAACAGTCCGATGGACTTTTCTCATCGGACAAACTGATCGTGTATGGGCCCCATCGGTCTTTTTTCCATTGGTGAGAAAAAATAGAACATGTTTTAAATTTATCCGATGGGGAAAAAAAACGATAGCAAAATCCGATCGTCTGTGTGGAACTCCATCGGATAAAAAAACCAAAAAACCAAAGACGACGCATGCTCAGAAGCATTGAACTTAATTTTTTTCGGCTTGTCAGAGTGTTTTACGTCACGGCGTTTGGGACGGTCGGATTTTTGACTGATGGTGTGTGGGCAAGACTAATGGAAGTCAGCTTCATCGGAATTCCGATGGAAAAATCCGTCGGATTAGAATCAATAGGAAATCTGATCGTGTGTACAGGGCTTTAGAGTTGATGGAGGAATCCCTCCTGGGGAGCTATTGTGTTCTCTCAGCAGGGGGGGCACTGGGAGAACACGCTGTAGCCTCTGGCAATAAAAATCCGACAGGCTGATTGTACCCAAGTTGATCGATCAAACAACTTGGGTACAATCAGCTTGCCTACACATGGTTTGAATCTCGGCCGCTCCCTGCTGAACTGTCTGAGATACAAACTGTCTATAATCAACTTTAGCTCATCACTAGTACAAGCCTGAGTAAATGTCATATTAATTTGTAGGTAGGCAGTCAGGGGGTGGTAAAAACGTGGATCATACCTCTGTTTTTGAGAACTTATCCAGTCTTCATGTTTTTGATCCCTAAGCAGCCTATAGATTATGTAGTTTTCTTTCCTTCCACCATAGGTGATTCCCCTATTAACACAATGAGGATTCCCTCTCGCAGCACTAGTTGGGGAGCCTTTCCATTCAGGAGAATACAATGGTCGCTGCTGGCAGTTATAGCTGCCGGCAGTGCGACAGGCTGATTGTACTGAAGTCGATCGATGGATCAGTACAATCAGCTTCTAATTTCAGCCAAGTCTATTAAGCTTTAAAAAAAAAACCTGGGCGCTGATTGGTTTCTATGCAGAGTTGCACCAGATTTTGCACTCTCCAGTTTTAGTAAATCAGCCCCAGTGATTTGATTTCATATCTTACAGTATTTCACGTGACAGCTTTCATTTAAATTCATTTCAGATGTTCCAGAATGACTTGCAAATAAAATCGAATCCAGTCTCGGCTGCCCAGTGGTTTATGGCAGCTTCTCGCCAGCGTAAGGGGTTAATAACCGGTTTCGCAGAGTGAAACTAATAAAGTACAATGAAGAAACAACAGGAACAAACGTGGTGGCCGTCTTCCAACTTAAATACAGTAGCGGTGACTAGGAAAGCAAAGCTAGACTACAAATCAGTCAAATGCCACCCTCCAGCAAACAAGCACACACAGATTATAAATCGACAAAACAAATCTAGCCATACATGATCAGATAAAACCAGATCTGTGCAATCCTACGACAGCGACCAGATAATGAGAACTGAATTGTCACATCCATGGGCAGCATCCAGTTACTCCTATGCTGGCCATAGCAATGTTCAAACATTTTCAACCACTTGCCACCAGATTTTAAATGCAAAAACAGCGAGACGAGTCAAGACGACCTTCCACCGACAGTTTGTATCCAAGTCATTAGATATTCCATGCTGGCCATTTTTGGCAATCATAAGCTGGATAGAATTGGCTGAAAATTGGTACATTTATGGTCATGACCTAGGATTTAGAAATGAGTTCAGATATTGTGTATGCAGGAACAAGCGTTTTCACTTGCGATTTACTTCACTGGGCTGCCCTATGTTTATCGCCCAAAATAAGCTTCTGCTCCTTTTTTGGGTGACAAGCTTAGCGTGATTTTTAAAGGCTTGTTTTGCCGCAATTGCCTTTTGTCACGACAATTGCGGCAGAATCACACCACGTTTGGGGTGCCATAAAAAAGTAAATAAACCCAAACGTGTGTCGATCGTTTTTGGAATCGCAGGCAGAATCACAACAATTCTTCCGGTGATTCCAAATCCCAGAAATGACCAATCTTTCCTCAGATGCCCATACATATTACAGTGTGATTACACTGTACAATATCTCAGTCAATTTTAGATTTGCTAACACTATGTATGTGAGAGCCTACCAACAAAGAAATCTGTACAACAAGATTGCAATATGTATGGCCAGCAAAGCTGTCCATACACTATACAATTTTCCTTTAGATTTACCAAAACCATATAATATGAGGTCAAACCTAAACACTTACCGTATATACTTGAGTATAAGCCGACCCGAATATAAGCCGAGGCACCTAATTTTACCACAAAAAACTGGGAAAACGTATTGACTCGAGTATAAGTCTAGGGCAGTGATGGCGAAACTTGGCACCCCAGATGTTCTGGAATTACATTTCCCATGATGCTCATGCACTCTGCAGTGTAGTGGAGCATCATGGGAAATGTAGTTTCCAAACATCTGGGATGCCCAAGGTTCGCCATCACTGGCCTAGGGTGTCCATCTGCATGCCTCACTGTGCCTCACTTTGCCTCACTGTGTCCATGCCTCACTGTGCCCATGCCTCACTGTGCCCATGCCTCACTGTGCCCATGCCTCACTGTGTCCATTCCTCACTGTGCCCATGCCTCACTGTGCCCATGCCTCACTGTGCCCATGCCTCACTGTGCCCATGCCTCACTGTGCCCATGCCTCACTGTGCCCATGCCTCACTGTGTCCATGCCTCACTGTGCCCATGCCTCACTGTGCCCATGCCTCACTGTGTCCATGTCCATGCCTCACTGTATCTGTGCCTCACTGTGTCCATGACTAGACTGACGTTTAACATGGGAGTCTATGGAAGGGGTGCCCGGCTTTGAAAAATCGGTGCTCCCTGGCCGTAGGTCCCCTACACAACAAACTTTGCACACTTGTAGAGGAGAAATAATTGGGCTATATGTGTGCCAAGTTTGAGGTCCAAGAGACCCACCACCGCCGGCCGGTACCGGGTCCCCAAAGTCCGGGAGATCAGGTGCAAAAAGATGACTTGAGTATAAGCCGAGGGGGGCATTTTCAGCACATAACAAAAAGTGCTGAAAAACTCGGCTTATACTCGAGTATATACAGTACTATTTGTATGCAATCAGGCAGGTTCTTGCACTACATAGTGAAGGTAACTCTAAAGGAAATTGAACAACAAAAGTTGTATAGTGTGTATCCAGCTTTAGACAATTGTCATCTTTGGAAAAAGTTGCCAGACTAATGCCTTCATAGATGGCTTGTATTTTGGAGACTCTTGCCATAGGCCAAGACTAGAAAAAAACAAGCTATGTATGGTGGCATTAACAATCTTGACGCATGTCTATTTTTCCATTAGAAGACAATGAGACAATTATATACAATCAAATGCATATTTCCTCTACCTGGAAGAATCAGTGAGCTATTATATTCATCAAAGCAAACAGTACACTTCCTGGGACGATCGTTCCCACGTCTTCTGGTCACCCATAGCCTGGACAATCATCATAAGCACTGGAATCTATGGAAGATTCTTCTTACAATACCGAACAGAAAATCTGAGAGTAAGCCCTGGTTCACACTGGTGCGTTTTGACATGTCAAATCGCATGTCAAATTAGCGGCATTTGTACCATCCTAATCGGTGTGATGCTGCATCTGCGGCGCTACACCGATTTCAAAAAGTCGTTTCTGTACTACTTTTTGCGATTTTGGCCCGCGATTTACATTGACATCTATGCAGAAACCTGCACAGATGTCTCTGTAATCGCGGCTGAAATCGGGACTGACAAGCGGGAGTGAAATGGTGCGAGTTCAGCTGAACTCGCACGGCTTCACTCCCGCAGCCCAGTGTGAACCTGGTCTTAGAGGTGTATTTATAAAGCAGTGAATGTGACTCACCAAATACGGATGCAGAATTGCACACTGAATGGGAACAAACAAGCCCTTAGGGGGTGAACCATGCTCAGGTACAGAAATGATGACAGTTACTACACCCTTCAGTGGTTGTCACCACAACAATAGGAAGACTTCACCACTAGTGGATTCCCCCTCACTTTTCAGGCCCATTTACATATGTGCAGTGCATTAAAGGAGCACTAAAGCTTCCCTTTTTTTTTGCACAAAAATAACAAACATGTTATACTTACCTTCACTGTGCAGCTCGTTTTGCACACAGTGGCCCCGATCCTGGTCTTCTGGGGTCCCTCGGCGGCTGTCTTGGCTCCTCCCCGCAAGGACTCCACACCATAATGCGAGTGAGCTCGCATGGTGTGGAGTGATTGCGGGCGCGCTCCCGTGATACAGCGGCGGCCATAGCCGCCGACTGTATCACTTGGCCCCGCCCTCCGCGCGCCGCGTCATTGGATGTGATTGACAGCAGCGCCAGCCAATGGCTGCGCTGCTTTCAATCCATCCAGTGTAGCCAATCGGCGGCCAGGCTGAAAAACGAAGAGGATGACGGGGACGAGCGTGGGACTTTCGAGGGGCCAGGTAAGTAAAACGGGGGCTCGGGGGGGGGGGGCGGTATTGTCGAATGTTTTTTCACCTTAATGCATAGGATGCATTAAGGTGAAAAAACATGTAACTTTACTACTCCTTTAATGTAGGTGCGTTAACGTGTTTTATGTCACATGGTAATATGTGTTGCATTAAAATATAAGTAAAGGACAAACTCTTTTTTTAGTTTTGGATAGAGTAGAGAGGGGTTCAGAACACCTGTCAGGTTTTTATTGCTGTCTGTGTCCCTTTTAGGGAGATTCACTCTCTCTATTTGTCCTGTTTACTGTTATCAATGTTTTTAAGTGAAAGTTAAAATTTTGAGCTGTCACCAAACAGGAACATAGGAGAAATCTTCCAATGGGGACACTAGTTGTGGTGACAACCAGGGATTGCTTCACTTTGGAGGGATTTCCTCTCACTTCCTGTTTGGCTATGGGACAGGGAGAGAAGGGAAATCTCCCTAATGGGACACAGATGGCAAAATGAAAAACAAGGTTTTGCTTTAAGTTCAAATTTAACCACTTCCCGCCCGCGCTATAGCCAACAGATGGCTACAGTGCAGCGTTACTTTGCCGAGAGGGCGCCCATGGACGTACTCCCGTGATCGCACTGTCCGCGCACCCCCTGTGGCGGCGAGCTCTGTGATCACTGTGCCTTCAGACACAGCTGATCACAGATCGGGGTAAAGGTCCATATACAGTGGCCCACGTGATCAGCTGTGTCCAATGACACTCCTGATTATCCTGATTATCAGTGCAGCCCCAACAGTGCCCACCAGCGCTGCTGCCAATCAGTGTCCTCCAGTGCTGCCAAGCAGTGCCCATCAGTGCTGCCTATCAGTGCTGCCAATCAGTGCCTCCTTATCGGTGACACCTATCACTGCTGCCTATCAGTGCCGCCTATCAGTGCCGCCTATCAGTGCCACCTATCAGTGCCCTGCCCATCAGTGCCACTTATCAGTTCAGCCTCATCAATGCCCACCAGTGCAGCCTATCAGTGTCAATCAGTGCAGCCTCATCAGTGCCCCTCAGTGCAGCCTATGACTGCTCATCAGTGAAGCCTATCAGTGCTCATCAGTGCCCATCAGTGCAGCCTCATCAGCGAAAATCAGTGAAGAAAAATTACCTGTTTGCAAAAAAAATTAACAAACTATGAAAAACTATTTTTTTTCAAAACGTTCAGTCATTTTTGTTTGTTTTGCAATTTTTTTTAAAACCCAGCAGTGATTAAACCACCAAAAGAAAGCTCTATTTGTGTGAAAAAAAAATCTAAAAATTTCATTTGGGTACAGTGTAGCATGACCGTGCAATTGTCATTCAAATTGCGACAGTACTGAAAGTTGAAAATTGACCAGGACAGGGAGGTGAAAGTGCCCTGTAGGCAAGTGGTTAAAGCGGAACTACACTGTATCTGAGCACCACAAACCAAAAATGCTATTTAATTAATTTTTAATATCCAAGGCACAGTTGCCCATCCATGTCTCCACGCTTTATTTTGCTGAAAAATCACTTTGAAAAATACCCCCATAGCATTTCTGGCTGTGGCCATCTTAACCTCCCTGGCGGTATTCCCGAGTGTGGCTCGGGGTTAATTTTCACTACCAAAAGCGGTAATCCCGAGCCACACTCGGGATTACATCTCAGGATCCTGGTACAGCTTTATTACCTTGTCACCAGTATCCTGTGATGTCTCCCCGCTGTGTCTGCGGGCTGTGTCCTCCGCCCGATGCCTCTGTGTTCCGGACTCCGTTCCCTTCGAGCGTTGTGACGCACAGGGACGGAGCACGGCGCCAAATTTAAAAAGTGCAAAAAACATAATACATACAGTACACTGTAATCTTACAGATTACATTACTGTATGAAATCATTTCACATCCCCGGTTTGTCCCTAGTGGTCTGTCCAGTGTCCTGCATGCAGTTTTATATTATAAAAACTGCTCTTTCTGCCTGGAAACTGGAGATTGTCCATAGTAACCAAAAAGTGTCCCTTTATGTCAAAAGTGGTTTTAGACCAGCTAGAAAACAGCGATAATAAATTAGAATCACTTGCAGAATTGAGCGATATCGATTTGTGGGGAAATTCTTCATCAAACACTGAAAGTAATGACAGCGACAATTCTGCAACTGAGCAAATTTCAGTGTTTTGATTTGATTACATTATAGAATACATTTTATTATTATTATTTGTTATAATTTATTCTAGTTAGTTATTATATTATAATTTATGATTTCGTGTTTCAAACTTTATCATACCCGGGATGTCTTCTAGACTCTTGTTTGGACAGATTTAAGTGAGTTATTCCTAAGAATTGCAGGCCTACAATATAAAACGCCAAATTTCCATGCAAAACAATGTACCGCTTTGAGACGCAAAAATCTGACATAATCATACCGCTAGGGAGGTTAAATAAGGGCAGATGATTTAGGTAGCATTTATTTCCTGGAATCCAGCTGCCCTTAGCTTAGACATTCAGACAGGAGGGTGTGCTTAGCTGAGAAAACCCCTCTTCCCCTCTAGAAGACCCCTGATATGTATGACATCATTGGAAACCTCGGAATAACAGAAGAAATGTAAAAAAAAAAAAGTGTAAAATAAGTAAATATGATATACATTCCTGTCTATTTACTAATGCTAGCAGCATGAGAATTACAAATAGTCAATATTGATTGAGAGAGTGACGTTCTGCTTTAAGGCAGCCCAATGAAAGCAATGGGCTTCTACTGTAACGGAATGTCTCAAATATCTGACATGTCACAAAGTTTGTGCCACGACACACCAGGGTGGGTGGAATAACTGTAAAAGGGTCCACAGTCTTGGTTACAGCAGGGCACAGGTGACATGGACAGCAAGGAAAACTTGACTGAGGTTTTCACCCTTCTACAGTCTATCCAAAACCTAAAGTAGAACTATAGACAAAACTTTTTTATTCATTTTGGATATAGTAAGGGAGAGTGATAACCCCTGTAAGGTTTATTTTTACCATCTGTGTCCCATTGTGAAGTTTTCCCTTCACTTCCTGTCTCATAGCCAAACAGGAAGTGGGAGGAAATCCGTGCAAATTAAGGGAATCTCTGGGGGACCCCCAAGCCACCAGAACTAGTGTCCCCATTGAAAAATGTCCCTTATATTGCTTCTTTGGGGACAACCCAAAATTTGGGATTTTTTTTTACTTTCACTTTCAATGATAATGGTAAACAGGACCAATAGAGAGGATGAATCTCCTTATTGGGGGCACAGACAGCAAAAAAAACTGACAGGTGTGCTAATCCATCTCCTCTCTAACCAAAACCAAAAAAAAAGCTTTGCCTTTAGTTATACTTTAACAAAGAAAAGTTTTGTCTTTAGTTCTACTTTACCTTTTGATGATTAATGACAGTGTCCATGAAAAATATAACACTGGCCGTACAAACTTTAACTTTTTTTTTTTTTGTAATCCAGTCGATGTGCAAAATGATCAAATCTGCAATCAATTTAATCGTCATAGGTTGCTTTTTGATCAATTTAGTCTCAATTTTGATTAAACTGAGCCGATCATCCAGGGGGGAAATTATCAATCGTTTTGAATCAATCACCACTGAGATACCGTATATACTCGAGTATAAGCCGAGTTTTTCAGCACATTTTTTTTGTGCTGAAAATGCCCCCCTCGGCTTATACTCGAGTCACCTTTTTGCGCCTGATCTCCCAGAGTTTGGGGACCCGGTACCAGCTGGCTGTAGGTCTTCTGGACCCCAAACTAGGCACACATGTAGCCCCCTTTCTCCTCTACAAGTGGGCAAAGTTTGTTGTTTGGAGGACCTACGGCCAGGGAGAAACAATTTTTCAAAGCCGGGCACCCCTTCCATAGACTCCCATGTTAAATGGTAATTTCTTTGGTGATTTTGGGGACCCAGTACTGGCCGTTCGTAAGGCTCCTGGACCCAAAACTTGGCACACATGTAGCTCCCTTTCTCCTCTACAAGTGTGCAAAGTTTGTTGTCTAGAGGACCTACAGCCAGGGAGCACCGATTTTTCAAACTCGGGCACCCCTTCCATAGACTCCCATGTTAAATGTCAGTCTAGGCATGGGCACAGTGAGGAATGGGCACAGTGAGGCATGCAGATGGACACCCTAGGCTCACACTCGAGTCAATAAGTTTTCCCAGTTTTTTGTGGTAAAATTAGGTGCCTCGGCTTATATTCGGGTCGGCTTATACTCAAGTATATACGGTACTTTGTTTGTGAATAGGATCGTATTTGGATCAATCAGATTATGAGATTGCATGGTGGAAACATGTGATCAATACCTTATGATTGTATCAAAGCTGTGAATTGCACAGGAAAGCGCAGCGCATTACTGCGCAATTTGCATGCCATTCAGTGCGATGCGATTTGAGTCTATTAATTTTGAGTTTTGGTTCACATTTGTGCGATGCGGGAACCACAGCGATTCCTGTACGGGCTCCCGCACTGGATCTCACTCGCAGGCAGTTCACACTGCTCTCTGCGAACCGCTGCGGGTTTCAATGTAAAGTTAGGCTGGGTTCACACTTATGCAATGGCAGACATCGCATGAGATTCGCACGGCATTGCTGTGCACCTCACATGCGATGATAAAAATACAGCCATACAGACTGTATGGCTGAAATCGCATCGCATTTGCACCAAAGGCGTGCAGGACCCTTTTTTTGGTCCGCACTAGAATCGGATCGCATAGGTGATCACACCCATGCGATACGATTCCTGTCTGAATTCACAGTTTGCACTGCGATCTGCGAACCGATCTGGGGGTGTCATTAAATTTGTATTGACACCCGCAGCAATTCGCAGAGGACAGTGTGAACTGCCTGCGGGGAGAGATGCGATGCGGGAACCCACACTGGATTCGCTGTGGTTCTCGCATCGCACAAGTGTGAACCAGAACTTAAAGCGGAGCTCCACCCTAAAGTGGAACTTCCGCTCATCGAAACCCCCCCCCCTTCGGTGTCACATTTGGCACCTTTCAGGGGGAGGGGGGTGCAGATACCTGTCTAAGACAGGTATTTGCACCCACTTCCGGGAGTCCTCTCTGCGGGTATTCTGCGGGTAGTGCGTCACTTCCCGCAGAATACCCGTTGTGGAAACACTCGACTCCCAGAACACAACGGGGACCAGTAAGAACGGCGCAGCACGACTTGCGCAAGCGCCGTAGGGAACCGGGCAGTGAAGCCGCAAGGCTTCACTGCCTGGTTCCCTCACCAAGGATGGCGGTGGGGGCAGCAGAGTGACAAGCGATTGCTCGTCTTCTGCTGCAGACGTCGCTGGACTCCAGGACAGGTAAGTGTCCTAATATTAAAAGTCAGCAGCTGCAGTATTTGTAGCTGCTGGTATTTAATATTTTTTTTTTCAGGGGAGCTCCGCTTTAATGACACCCCAAAATCGGTTTGCAGATCGCAGTGTGAACTGTGAAATCGGACAGGAATCGGATCACATGGGTGTGAACACCTAAGCAAACCAGATTTCAGTGCGGACCAAAAAAGTTTTGCGGACCAACAGTTTGTATGGCTGAATTTGCATCGCTCAGTCATCTAATGTGATGTGCACAGAAATGCGGTGCGACATGTGATGTGTGGCATCGCATAAGTGTGAACCCAGGCTGAAATCGCACCAAAGCACACACTACTTTAGGAAATTAACTGTAGCTGGATCGCACGGTACTTTTGTACTATTCCATCCAGCGCAGGCAAATGCACTGCGCTTGTGACCTGTGCTTGAAGGGTCGCTAACTTTCTAGATTGTAAGCGATAACGAGCAGGGTCCTCTGACTCCTCCTGTATTGAATTGTATTGTAATTGTACTGTCTACCCTCATGTTGTAAAGCGATGCGCAAACTGTTGGCGCTATATAAATCCTGTATAATAATAATAATCTATCACTGACGCACGCAGATCGCAGGGGCAGAGCGTTTAGAACTGGTGGATCGCAGGTTTCCCACACTGAATCAATGAAAATCCACTTCCCCATGTGTGACATATGAATGGCTTCATGACTATAGATTGATCAGATGGATCAGGAAAGAAGTGGATCATGTATGACCACCAGAAAGAAATAATAAGAGTGCTATCCTAGAAAAGCAGAGCTGTCGTTCATTCCAATGACAAGGAAAAGACCTACCTATCCGAAGGAAGAGGACCACACTGAACATGGCCAGCAGAGTGGGGACCACCACCCCCAGGAAGGTGGAGAGTTTCCTGGTCCCAGATCGGGGTGCACTGTCCCGGCGGGGGGTCCCATTGCTGGTTGGCTCTTCTGTGTTCAGCGGGTAGATGATGAGGGGGCTCCGCTCATCCATACCGGCCTCCAGGGAACTTTCTTCTGTCCGTCTGATCACTTCTCCCAGCTGTGATCCCCGTCCCTCCTGAGTGGGCGTGGCGCTGACCCCGGCAGGAGGACTTAGCTGGCTCCCACGTCTAGGGGGTCACACACACAGAGAGGAGCAGCAATGCGGCCAGCTCTCCCTCCGCTCTATACACCTACAATGTGTTATAGAAGGAAGTGAGTACAGAGCCAGCTCACAGGGGCTGAGCGAGCAGGAAATGCACTTCTTACATTATCAGCCTGGGATTGTCCCTTCTAGGAAGGTTTGTTGGCTGTCAGCTGAGCCCCTATCACTACATTGCACACTCTGATGTCATCACAGCTCCACCAATCATAGTACACGGGAAAAGTCCAATTCTGTACACAGGTAGCTGGGAAGTAGTATTACTTTCAATAGTAAGACAAATAGCTTTGTGCCTGATGTCTAGTACACAGGATGAGAAAGTCAGATGAAGAATGACACTTTCGGAGCGATCGCCTGACAATCCGATCATTAGTGCACAGCTTTCGAGAGCCCAAAACAACAGTTCATGAGAAATTTTCTCAAGGGACAAACACCAAAATTTTTCTAAAACAATACCAGAATGAACGATTTTTATTTAACCAGGCTGGGTTCACACATATGCGATGTCAGACATGGCATGTGATTTGCAGCGCATTGCTGTGCGGATCGCATGCGATGTCTGTGCAATGCGAATTCCACCATACAGATTGTATGGCTGAACTTGCGTTGTATTCGCACGAAAATAGCGCAGAAACCTTTTTTTTTCCCGCAGTGGAATCGGATCTCATGGGTGTTCAGACCCATGTGACCCGATTCCTGTCCAAAATTCATAGTTCGTACTGCGATCTATGAACCGATCTGGGGGTGTCATTATTATTACACAGGATTTATATAGCACCAACAGTTTATGAAGAGCTTTACAATACGAGGGCAGACAGTACAGTTACAATACAATTTAATACAGAAGTAAACAGAGGACCCCGCTCATTAGAGCTTAAAGTGGTTGTAAACCCCCAAAAAACATAAAAATAAAAACCTACAAGACAAAGGCATAATGAGCTAGTATGACTAGCATACTAGCTCATTATGAATTACTTACCTTAGATCGAAGCCCCCGCAGCGACCCTTGTTCCTCTCCTCCACCACGCCATGATACCCAGAGTGACTTCCGGGTATCGCAGCTACAGCGCTATGACTGGCCAGAACGGCGAAGACGTCACTCCCGCGCATGCGCGCGGAACCGGCACAATCCCCACGCGTGCACTTCCGACACTTTCCCATTCAAGACCTGGCGCGCTCAGTGCGCCTGCACCGTAGACATCGGTGCCCGATTTTCTGCGAATATCTCCTTAACAATGTAGGCTTACCTATAGGTGCAAGTAGTATCAGAGTGTTTACAACCACTTTAATATTGTATTGACACCCGCAGCGATTTGCAGAGGGCAGTGTGAACTGCCTGCAAGGGAGATGCGATGCAGGAACCATCACTGTAATCACATCACAATCGTGTGAACCCAGGCTTAAAGCAGAGGTTCCACCCAAAAGTGGAACTTCTGCTCATCTGTCTCCTTCCCCCTCTGGTACAGTATTTGGCACCTTTCCAGGGGGGAGCGGGTACCTGTTTTTGACAGGTACCCTGAACCCACTTTGGCCGGACCTCGCCGCGGCAAAGTACGTCAGAAGTCCAGCTCTCTCCTCCTTTCCCCGCTGCCGGGCCAGTAAGAGAGTTCAGCACGCTTCGCACATGTGTAGTAGGGACCTGGCCGCGAAGCCGTAATGCTTCACTGCCGGCCCGGGTTCCCTTACCGGCAAGCACCCGAAAGCTGATGGAAACATCATGGTACCGACATCGCTGGACACCAGGACAGGTAATTGTCCTAACATTAAAAGTCAGCAGCTGCAGTATTTGTAACTTCTGACTTTTCATTTTTGGATGGGGGGCAGAACTCCGCTTTAAGGACCAGGCCTTTTTCTGACATTTGTTGTTTACAAGTAAACATCAGTAGACCACAAATCTCTCCTCAACCTTTAAAAGCAAAAGACCCCAAAAACTTTTTTGTTATCTTTTGCCTTAAAGCAGAGCTCCGCCAAAAAAAAAAAACAATTAAAAGCCAGCAGCTAAAAATACTGCAGCTGCTGACTTTTAATATATGGACACTTACCTGTCCTGGAGTCCAGCAACGTCCGCAGCAGAAGACGAGCAATCGCTTTTCACTCTGCTGCCCCCACCGCCATCCTCGGTGAGGGAACCAGGCAGTGAAGCCTTGCGGCTTTACTGCCCGGTTCCCTACGGCGCATGCGCGAGTCGCGCTGCGCCGTTCTCACTGGTCCTCCTGTGTTCTGGGAGCTGAGTGTCTCCCAGAACACTACGGGTATTCTGCGGGAAGTGACGTGCTTCCCGCAGATTTCCTGCAGAGAGGACTCCCGGAAGTGGGTGCAAATACCTGTCTTAGACAGGTATTTTCACCCCCCTCCCCCCTGAAAGGTGTCAATTGTGGAGGGTTCCGATGAGCGGAAGTTCCACTTTAGGGTGGAGCTCCGCTTTAAGAAAAAAAAAACATGTCTACATGGCCTGAGTACCAGAAGTGATGTAATGACCTCCAAGGTCATAGAGATAAGCAGTGGCCATCTTGCCATCGCTCATCTCTATGGGGAGACACTGCTGGTGCCAGATGGTTCCCGAGCTCACCGATCGGTAACGGAAAAAAAACAGAAGGTAAAAGCAAGCGCTGTGTTATGCACACAATTATGCGTTGTTACTCCTGACAGGACTAATAATAGTATCTGCAGTCCAATAACTGTCTGCAGCCACACAGCCACAGTACCTGTGATGATGATCATCACCATGATCACACAGTACAGGAGGACAAAGGCTGCAGAGTTTTTGCAGTGTATACTATTAGGGAGGTCAGGAGGAGTCACAGTATACAGCCTGTTTCTTACTGCACTGTATACAGGCTGTATACTGTAAGACACAGGCTGCAGACAGTGTATGTACCAAGGGAGATCTATACTAGGGGAGTCTGTATGGAGGGAGGGGGTCTATAGTGGTCTATAGTGGTGCAGGCGTCTGTGCCAAGAGAGAAGGTCTTACTGTGAGGCCAATGCTGAGAACAAAGTTCTGTACTAAGGGAGGGGGGTCTATACTGAGGGGGTGGGCTGGAAAGTGATCTTTACCAAGGGGGAGAGGGTCTATACTGAGAGGGTTGGCTGGAAGAGGGGTCTGTACTGAGGGAGGGGTCTATCGTTAGAAGGGATCTATAGTGAGGGAGGGGTCTGTACTGAGAGAGGGGTCCTGTACGGAGAAGTGGGTCTGTACAAAGAAAATTGGTTTTTATAGAGGGAGGGGAAGTCTATATTGAAAAAAAGAGGTTTATGCCGATGGAGGGGGGCAGGCGTCTGTGCTAAGAGAGAAGGTCTTACTGGGGGCCTATGCTGAGCAGAAGGGTCTGTACTAAGGGAGGGGGGTCTATACTGAGGGGGTGGGCTGGGAGAGGGGTCTGTACTAAGGGAGGGGGGTCTATAGTGAGGAGGTGGGCTGGAAGAGGGCTCCTTACTAAGGGAGGGGGGTCTATACTGAGGGGGTGGGCCGGGAGAGGGATCTGTACTAAGGAAGGGTGGTCTATACTGAGGGGGTGGGCTGGGAGAGGAGTCTGTACTAAGGGAGGGGGGTCTATACTGAGGGGGTGGGCTGGGGGAGGGGTCTGTACTAAGGAAGGGGGGTCTATACTGAGGGGGTGGGCTGGGAGAGGAATCTGTACTAAGGGAGGGGGGTCTATACTGAGGGGGTGGGCTGGGGGAGGGGTCTGTACTAAGGAAGGGGGGTCTATACTGAGGGGGTGGGCTAGGGGAGGGGTCTGTACTAAGGGAGGGGGTCTATACTGAGGGGGTGGGCTTGGAGAGGGGTCTGTACTAAGGGAGGGGGGTCTATACTGATTGGGCGGGCTGGGGGAGGGGTCTGTACTAAGGGAGGGGGTGGGCTGGAAGAGGGGTCTGTACCAAGAGAGAAGGGTCTCTATTGAGGGGGTGAGCTGGGAGAGGGGTCTCTACTGAGAGAGGAGATCTATTGTTAGAGGGGTTCTATAGTGAGGGAGGGGTTTTTACTGAGAGAGAGGTTCTGTACTGATGAGTGGGTCTATACAGGAAATAGGTTTATACCGAGGGAAGGGTGGGGTCTATACTGAGGAAAGGGGTCTATCCTGAGGGAAGGAGGGCTTTTTACACTGGGGCTGCAGAAGAGGTAGTTTACACCAGCTTTACAGGTGCTAATTTTAGCACAAAGTGCCTCAGTGTGAAAGGGGTCTTAGAAGAAATTGATTAAAAAGATCCGTTAATGGTTCCAACAACTATATTACAACGTTCTCATAGAACTCTGGGATGAATACCATCAGGGCCCATTGCTCTATTAACTGCTTGCCGACTTCTTCCTGTACATTTACGTCGGCAGAATGGCACGGGTGCGCAAAGTAATGTACCTGTACGTCACTTTAAATTTCCCACCGTGCGCCTGCCGCGAGTTCCGTGACCGTGCCTGAGGACCTGCAGACTCGATGTCCGCCAGGTGCCCGCGATCTTGTCACGGAGCTGAAGAACAGGGAGAGGCCAGTGTAAACAAGGCATCTCCCTGTTCTGCCCAGTGACAGGACACTGATCTTCTGCTCCCTGTCATCGGGAGCAGCGATCAGTGTCGTGTCACAGTAAGCCCCGCCCCCACACAGTAAGAACACATGCCTAGGACACACTTAACCCCTTCCTAGCCACCTAGTGGTTAACCCCTTCACTGCCAGTCACATTTACACAGTAATCAGTGCATTTTTATAGCACTGATCACTGTATAAATGTGAATGGTCCCAAAATAGCGCCAAAAGTGTCCGATGTGTCCGCCATAATGTCGCAGTCACGATAAAAATTGCTGATCGCCGCCATTACTAGTAAAAAAAAAAAATATTAATAAAAATGCCATAAAACTATCCCCTATTTTGTAGACACTATATCTTTTGCGCAAACCAATCAACGCTTATTGCAATTTTACCAAAAATATGTAGAAGAATACGTATCGGCCTAAACTGTGGACATTTTTTTTTAAAATATATATATATTTTTATAGCAAAAAGTAAAAAATATTGTGTTTTTTTTTAAATTGTCGCTCTATTTTTGTTTATAGCGCAAAAAATAAAAAAACGCAGAGGTGATCAAATACCAGCAAAAGAAAGCTCTATTTGTGGGAAAGAAAAGGAACGTAAATTTTGTTTGGGTACAGCATTGCACGACCGCGCAATTGTCAGTCAAAGCGACGCAGTGCCGAATCGCAAAAGTGCTCTGGTCAGGAAGGGGGTAAATCCTTCCGGGGCTGAAGTGGTTAAGCTTTAACCAAGCCTTTCCCTCTACTACATCTGTCTCCAGAAATCCTAAGAATGAACCTTTGCTGGTGCCTAGCATCATGGGAGAAAAGGACGAACTTAAAGCAGTATTCAACCCAAAAACATTTATTATTTTGCAGCTTACCAATTCTTATGCCTCGTACACACCATCAGTTCTCACTGCCATGTTTTCTTTTGGTCGGGAAAACCAGCCGTGCGTATGCTCCATAGCAGTTTTCCAGACAGGAAAACTGCGGTGAAAAAAATTAGAACTTGTTCTATTTTTTCCCGTGATTCTCTCGCGTTTTTTCTCTCGCAGTTTTCCTATGGGAAAACACTGCGAGGGAGCATACACACGGCCGGTTTTCCCGACCAAAGCTCTCCTGGCAGTTTTCCCGTCGGGTGACGAGCCGGTTATCGGTTTTCCCCTCGGTTTTCGATCGTGTGTACTAGGCATAAGATGTGGTGGTTGCATTTGTTTCCTTATTTAGGCTTTCTTTCCTTTATGTTTACTTGGCGATCTAGTCAGTAAGTCTGTTTTTCAACGGCACAAGCTGGCCTGCTGTTGTAGCAGTTACAGGATGAGACATACTATTTACTACTTAACTAATATTACTATTTGTTGTAACTATTTATTACTAATTGTAACTGTCTTTATTATTTAATATTCAATAAACAAAATTGAAAAGAGACATACTATTTACCACTAAAAAGGGGTGCTTACAGTGGTCAGCTTTTATTTATTAAGGCCCCTTTCACACTGGGGCGTTTTTCATGCGGTTTAGCGCTAATAATAGCGCTATTATACCGCATGAAAAATTCCTGCCCTGTAGCCTTCAATGTGAAAGCCCGAAGGCTTTCTCACTGAAGCGGTGCGCTAGCAGGACCGCTCCAAAAGTCCTGCTAGCTGCTTCTTTACAGCGGTAAAGGAGCGGTGTGTTCACAGCTCCTTTACCGCGGGTGCCCATTGAAATCAATGGGACACCGCGGTAATAGCGCCCGCAAACCGCGGCAATAGCCGCGGTTTGCGGGCGGTATTAACCCTTTTTCGGCCGCTAGCGGGGGTTAAATTCACCCCCCTAGCGACCGCATACTGTGGTAAGAACGACGGTATAGCAGCGCTGCAAATCGCGCTGCTATACCGCCACCGCTCCTGCCCGCCCCAGTGTGAAAGGGGCCTTATGTAAAACCTTTAAGAAAAGTAACAGTTTGCTGTATCTGTTTATAAAGTAGACATCAGCGATCCACCAATAAAACCTCATAAAGTTTCAGTGCCACCAGAGTCAGCCAATATAACCTACCTATATTGTAAACACAGATATCAATCATTTAAGAATTGGAAATCTAATTGTTGTTGGTAATTAAGGCTCAAATGGGCGAAATGCAGTCTGTGAGCGGGCTTTCTGAGGTGACACATTTTCTGTCAGGCTCTCAGCAATGCGAAATTCTTAATGAATCAGCCATTTATCATTTTATAAATGCATGTCCCTGCATACATCAATGCATTAGCCACCACACCAGTATACAGAGAGAGGCCTATTTCATATATATAGTACTGTATAGATGTACCGTGTGATGTGTACGGGAGACCAGGAAAGGTCACTCCAAGTGAAACTGAAATATTACTCTAAAGAGGAACTAAGCTGAAGCCTGCAAGATATTTCTTTCCTCCACACTTCTCTGTATAATCAAGAAACGAAAACGTGTGACCTCTTACTGTAATGAGAAAAGCTTCCCCTTTTTCTAGAACATTCTAGTAAAATAAGGAACCACGATGACGTGCCAGCGGCTACAGAGATTCCCTCCATTTAAAGCAAGTCCATAGCTCCCAACTGTCCCTGATTTCGAGGGACTGTCCCTGATTTTGAGCAATGTCCCTCTGTCCCACATTCCTCTTCATTTGTCCCTCATTTTGGTCTTATCTATATAGTTGTATATAAAATGCACTATTTATCTCTCCAAAAGTGTTTCCCAGTGCTAAACCTTTCATCCAAATTCTAAATTGCTGCATTTGTAAATTTTAAAAGCCAATATAAAGGAATAATAGTGGTAAAAAAAGTCCCTTGTGGATTTACTTAAACTTTTTTTTTTTGGGGTTAATTCTCCTTTAAGGGGGTGTGGCAGGGGGCGTGTCCTATGTCTACATACATTTGCTAGTAGGTGTCCCTCATTCCCATCTCAAAATGTTTGGAGGTATGCAAGTCCCATGTATGGGAATCACACTAAGCTGAAAACGTATTACGTGGATAGAAAAAGTCAGGTTTTCAGAGCGTTTTCTACTAAAGATTTGCATGAATGCTTTCCACATTAGCCTGTGTTTACTTCAGGTATTCAGTCAGGTTCAGGGCCCATTCTTACCGCAGAGCACATGTTATTGTGGACAAAACACACATCATACTTCCCAACATTTTGAGATGGGAATGAGGGACACCTACTAGCAAATGTATGTAGGCATAGGACACGCCCCCTGCCACACCCCCTTAAAGTGGTTGTAAACCCACTTTTGCAACTTGCACCTACAGGTGAGCCTAGATTAAGGCTTACCTGTAGGTGCAAGAAATATCTCCTAAACCTACACGGTTTAGGAGATATTTACTAAAATCACAGGCGCCGATGTCTATGGCGCATGCGCGCCGTAGACAACGGCGCATTCATGGGGTTAAACCCATTCACAAATTCGGCTAAGTCCCAGCAATGCTTGGGCTTAGCCGAATTTGACGGCTCCCGCGCGCTTGTGCGGAGTCACGTCTTCGCCGCTCCGGCCAATCACAGCGCCGGAGCGGCGCTGTGATTGGCTGGAGCGGCGATACCCGGAAGTAACATTCCGGCTATCGCCGCAGCGATGGCTGCGGCTGGAGAGAGGGACAAGGACGGCTTGATCTAAGGTAAGTGGTACATAATGAGCTAGTATGCTAGTCTTACTAGCTCATTATAGCTTTGTCTTGCAGGTGGGCAAAAAAAATAAATAAGTTATATGGGTTTACAACCACTTTAAAGGAGAATTGACCAAAAAAAAAAGAGGTTCTGTAAATACACAAGGGCTTTTTTTTTACCACCATTCCTTAAAATTAACAAATGCAGCAATTTAGAAATTGGATGAAAGGTTTAGCACTGGGAGACACTTTTTGAGAGATAAATAGTGCATTTTACAAACAACTATATAGATCAGACCAAAATGAGGGACAAATGAGGAGGAAAGAGGGACAGAGGGACTTTGTTCCAAATCAGAGACAGTCCCTCGAAATCAGGGACAGTTTGGAGTTATGTACACATGTTGGTGTGTGTTGTGAACTTAAAGGCTCGGTTCACACTGGTGCGATGCGCGAAAAACCTGTGTAGCGCCCATCCCAAATGGTTGGGACGCTATTTAAATTTAGAGGGATGTCTGAGCCAGTAGATGGGCTCGGATGGTTGATAATTACACTTAAATTCGCCTCTGTCGTAGTTATGGTTTGCCTGGTAGTGATTTCCCTTTTTGCCTGTAGGCACTTGTTGGAACATGGGCAGATCATGGTACATTGAGTGGCCCCTCTCGGCAGTGGTATAGTGGGAGTGGTCAACCCGCTGTGCCTGCTGGGATGGGATACTTAAGGGGCAGACGCCATTGATTGGGGTTTGTTCTCGCCCCGCAGCCCTCTGGGTGCGAGGTGTGTGTGTGTGGTCCTGGTCTCGGGGCCACGTTGGCCCGAGGCTGCATCGCTACTTAGTAGGCCCAGCTAGTCTGCCTGGGGCCTATATCCAGAGAAGGGATCCCAAGATGTCCATTCAAATGGAGAGGAATCATCTTATTGAAGGAGACCAGGGGAGGATCTGCCCCGGAGGAGACCGGCAAAATGCTGCTATGTTATGCGGCGTACACACGATCGTTTTTCATGCCATTTTTTTAACCAACGATTTTCTCGTCGTTTTTTTTTATGTTTCCTCTCAAGCCTGTCTTGCATCCACACGATCATTAAAAAAAACGCTCGAGCAAAGCACAGTGACGTACAACACGTACGACGGCACTATAAAGGGGAAGTTCCATTCGAATGGCGCCACCCTTCATGTTAGTAAACTTTGTTGAGCAGCGATTCGCGCTTTTCAGCCTCATGCTTTTCAGTCCGTTACAGCGTGACGAATGTGCTATCTCCATTACGAACGCTAGTTTTACCAGAACGAGCGCTCCCGTCTCATACTTGATTCTGAGCATGCGCGTTTTTTCCCCTCGTAAAAGCATACACACTATCGTTTTTCACGTCGTTAAAAAAAACGACCTGAAAAAATAGAGCATGTTCGAAATTTTTAATGCCCGTTTTTCACGCCGTTAAAAATGCTCTGGAGCATACACACGATCGGTTTTAATGGCCATTTTAAAAAATGGCATTTTTAACAGCATGAAAAACGATCGTGTGCATAAGGCTGGAAGTTTGGGACTTTGAAATCCTGTGGCAGAGGATTCCTGGACTATCCATTGCTCAACTTCAAACAGGTCTGTGGAAGAGACTTTGTACGTTTAAACGGGCCTGTGGCAGAGACCGTCTTCACCTTGGGCAGTCTGTGGCAGAGACTGCCCTCTTGCTGATTCGTGTGTCATCCCGGCTGCTAGGCCATGTGAGAGGGGACTATCCGGGTGACCAATACCCACTCTAACATTGAGAGTGGTGAGTGACTTTGAACTTCTACCTTTGTCAACTTTTGTGGCGAGTGCCTGAACCTTCCCCTACTCTTCTGTACCTTCTACTTCTCAAAGTTATACTGCATAAGAAAAATAAAGCCTAAATGTTTGAGGTTTTACATCTGTGTGGACATTGCATTACTACAGACTTTCCTACCCGGACAACGCAGCTGAAGAGGTAACGTGCAAAACTAACCAGCAGCTCCTACGGGGGTAGTGCTACACGTGGGGGTTCGTCCGGGATATTTGCCGTTGCCTCTAACAACCAGATTACCGTTCTTTTTCTATTTGGAATGTCTGCCATTGAGAAAGTGTTGGACTGTGCTTTTACCGAGAGAAGAAGGGGACAAAGGGCACGGATCGCTTTGTGAGGTGCATAGTTCGTGGGCGGGGCCGAAAAGAAGAAAGCCCGCGAGCTATGTGCAAAAAGAACTAAGTGGGAGGAGTTCCCGCCACCTGCGTGCTACACGTGGGTGCATTTGGCGCCAAGGGCAGAGATTGTGGACTGAGCAAGAAGAGCAGTATGTCGTCGGTTTTATGGGCCCCAGCTATAACGGGACCCAGGATGCTCCATATACCTACAATCATGGACACTGCTCAGATCGGTGCCCCGCTTACTGATACATGGATCCGGCTAAAGCCCCGGGGCCGCTTTACTCTTTACACAAGTCGGGATGTGGAGGTCCTGGGCATGCTCTGCCCTGGATGTAACGGACTGGCCATGCAGTTGCGCCCTTTTGGACGATGCCTAACCTGTGGAGAGTTTCATTTTGAAGTGGAACAACCCACCGAACCACCCGTGCTTATCGAGTGGACTGGATTTCAGGCACCGTCACTCTTGAGGAGGCCGCCTTCACCCCTGCAGTCCAGCCCGGGCGCACTGCAGATGCCACGGCAAGGAAGTCCGGAGTGAATGTCGCTACCACCACGGAGCCACCGGCGGACCTCGCAGCGGACGCTACCACCGCCTCTACCTGTGTCTCCATCCCGCCTGCCAAAAAGAAGGTGGGCTACGTTGAAGCCTCCTGCGGCCGTGGTCGAAGCCTACCCCAGCGCCTGCCGGAACCGGAGCTCGTGAGCGGTGAAGTCACCAATTAGTCCGCGACAGGGACCGGTAAGGAGGTTGGGGGAAAAGTCACTGTTATTGCCAGAAACTACTTTCTTGCCAAGGAGTTGGATTCCTCGGAATTGGAATCGTCCTCAGATGTTGGGGATGATGAGCTGATTGAGGCCGTATTTCTAGAGAAGGGATGGGACAACCACAGATGTATTACCCCGCTCCGCAGCCTCAGAGAGGGTTTACCCATGAGTTCTGGGGACACTACACCCCGGGTGGAAACCCCTACCCCTGTTGTAAAGAAGGAGGCTGTACCCAATGACGGGCCCTGGCCTCAATTTGCTACGGCTTTGGTCTGAAGGTCACCGGACTCATGTGTTACCCGGAACGGGAGATCCTGGGACTTTACCTAGGCTTGCTTGCCTGCAGCGAATCTTAATGAAGCGGGTGGCTTGGAGTTCCCCTACGTGCCCAAAGAACTTATGTTGGATATCGAAGCTCACCGCAAACAATGGTGCGGGGACGCCATCTGGGACTATCTCAAAGTACCCAAGCCGTTAAGGAATCTTGGAAACTCGGTCACTATGGCCGACCGATTTAAACGGTGACGTTTAGACTGGAGCTATGGCCGGCACGTTCACGCTGATCGGGTTGTACTCCGCTGTCCAGGAAGGGAGGATGCAGTGTATTTTATTACAACCCTGGACAAACAGTGGAATTCTGTGACTCTGCCTGATCCAAGTTTCTATCTGTGACATTTTAATATGGAAACTTGATCTTATTCTTTACCTCCTGTTTTCCTACAAGTGGAGAACGCTCTGAAAAGGTGACTTTGTTCTTCACCCTTAAAAACAATGTTTGCTTTCAAAAGAAAAGACAGAGAACGTTTTTTTTTTCATATCTCTGACGGACAGTCTTTCCTTCCTCTAACTGAACTTTGAGGGTTTAGTCAGATAGAGTAAGGGCTGCAGAAAGACGCCGTGTTCAACATTGGTTCCTGTGTGTATATAATTCAACCCCTGCTTAAAATTGACATTTTGATGCCTTTAACACTAGGTGGCAGTTGTTTGCTGAATCAGGGAAAACTTTCATTGCTATCACAGCACTTAAAACTTAAAGAAGGGAAGCTGCATCCTCTCTGGGATACAGTTTTACTTCTGTGTACAGTTATCTAATAATTTAGGATTATGTGTTTGCTATGTTTTTTTGTTTTCTCTTAAGAACCAGGTCTGGTGTCAAGACCATCGGAGATAGGGGTGGGATTAGACAGATAGTGATGGGTGGTAGTGTAAATATATAGATTGTGTAGTATATTTAGATGTCAAATATGGAGAGTTATACCATTCCTTTTATTGCGTACTGTGTATTTTCTTTCCTTTTCTTCTCCCCTTCCCAGTTTTTGGTTCAGGCGCAAAAATCTCAGGCTTGAGGAATTTTTTTTTGTTTTCTCCAGCCACTGGGGACAGTGTCTTTTTGAGAGGGGGGGGTGTATGTAGCGCCCATCCCAAATGGTTGGGACGCTATTTAAATTTAGAGGGATGTCTGAGTCAGTAGATGGGCTCGGATGGTTGATAATTACACTTAAATTCGCCTCTGTCTTAATTATGGTTTGCCTGGTAGTGATTTCCCTTTTTGCCTGTAGGTGGCGTTACCACCTCAGGCACTTGTTGGAACACGGGCAGATCATGGTACATTGAGTGGCCCCTCTCGGCAGTGGTATAGTGGGAGTGGTCAACCTGCTGTGCCTGCTGGGAGGGGATACTTAAGGGGCAGACGCCATTGATTGGGGTTCGTTCTCGCCCCGCAGCCCTCTGGGCGCGAGGTGTGTGTGTGTGTGGTCTTGGTCTCCGGGCCACGTTGGCCCGAGGCTGCATCGCTACTTAGTAGGCCCAGCTAGTCTGGCTGGGGCCTATATCCAGAGAAGGGATCCCAAGATGTCCATTCAAATGAAGAGGAATCATCTTAATGAAGGAGACCAGGGGAGGATCTGCCCCGGAGGAGACCGGCAAAATGATGCTGTCTCGGGTGACGCTTGGCAACTTTATTAAGGAGGGATCCATTACACTACAGGCCCTGCAGTTCGCCAGATTGGCTTAAAGGCTCTTTAAACTGTAAGGCTGGAAGTTTGGGACTTTGAAATCCTGTGGCAGAAGATTCCTGGACTATCCATTGCTCAACTTCAAACAGGTCTGTGGCAGAGACTTTGTACGTTTAAACGGGTCTGTGGCAGAGACCGTCTTCACCTTGGGCAGTTTGTGGCAGAGACTGCCCTCTTGCTGATTCGTGTGTCATCCCGGCTGCTAGGCCATGTGAGAGGGGACTATCCGGGTGACCAATACCCACTCTAACATTGAAAGTGGCGAGTGACTTTGAGCTTCTACCTTTGTCAACTTTTGTGGCGAGTGCCTGAACCTTCCCCTTCTCATCTATACCTTCTACTTCTCAAAGTTATACTGCATAAGAAAAATAAAGCCTAAATGTTTGAGGTTTTACATCTGTGTGGACATTGCATTACTACAGACTTTCCTACCCGGACAACGCAGCTGAAGAGGTAACGTGCAAAACCCAAAACTAACCAGCAGCTCCTACGGGGGTAGTGCTACACCTGCAATTCCTGTGTGGTTCCCGCATCACATCTGAATCACAGGCAGTTCACATTGATATCTGCGAACCGCTGTGGGTGTCAATGTAAAGTTAATGACACCCCCAAATCAGTTCGCAGATTGCAGTGCAAACTCTGGAACCATGGAACGGCTGCTTTATTTGATGCATTTCTACTATGTTTAATACATTTAAGATTTACAAGGTCTGACCCCTATATTATGGAAAACACTTAACAATTAACCGGCCGCAATGGGGCAATGCAGGGCTGTACATTAAATGGCAGCATGCAGGACCTCTGCACAAAGTTCTCCAATGCACTGAGAAGGTGGGAACAGGTCCTGTAGAAAGCAATGGATTTTTGTTTGTCCTGGAAATTTGCATGTGTAAAATTCAAGACAACGCAGCAGGGACACCATGATGGGAGTTTAGTTCCTTTTCTCACTATTTAGAGGGTGGATTTTGGATTTGTTTTTCAGTTAGGGGCTCATTTAAAAAAGCAGCACCCCATGACTAGCTCTCCTCCAATCACTGAGCTCTGTCTGCTCCTTTAAAGGCTAAGTCACCTTTTTAAAAAGAAAGCCTATGCACTTAAGGGGCCCAGTAGACATTAAAGTGGAGCTCCACCCAAAAGGCTGGGTTGAAGACACCGCTGGATTCCTGGACAGGTAAGTAGCAGTCATGGCATCAGTTTACAGCTCAGAAAAATAAAATCCACCTTTGCACCCCACCCCCCTCCTGCATTGCAAGGATTAATTGCTCATTATGTCTAGGGCAGCGGTGGCCAATTTTCTTGACATGGGGGCCTCATGTGTGGCCTCTGACATCACCAAAGGCCTGCACATGCAATTCATGATACAAGAGATTGTCAGAGACTGCAGACATGATACAGGAGATGGTCAGAGACTGCAGACATGATACAAGAGATTGTCAGAGACTGCAGACATGATACAGGAGATGGTCAGAAACTGCATGCAGACATGATACAAGAGGTGGTCAGAGAATGCTTGTAGACGTAATACAGGAGATGGTCAGAGACTGCAAGCAGACATGATACAGGAGATGGTCAGAGACTGCAGACATGATACAGGAGATGGTCAGAGACAGCATGCAGCCATGATACAGGAGATGGTCAGACACTGCATGCATACATGATATAACAGATGGTCAGAGACTGCATGCAGACATGATACAAGTGATGGTCAGAGACTGAATGCCGACATGATACTGATACAGGAGATGGTCAGAGACTGCATGCAGGCCTGATACAAGAGATGGTCAGAGACTGCATGCAGACCTGATACAAGAGATGGTCAAAGACTGCATGCAGACATGATACAAGAGATGGTCAGAGACAGCATGCATACATGATACAAGAGATGGTCAGAGACTGCATGCAGATATGATACAGGAGATGATCAGAGACTGCATGCAGACCTGATACAAGAGATGGTCAGAGACTGCATGCAGACATGATACAGGAGATAGTCAGAGACTGCAGACATGATACAGGAGATGGTCAGAGACTGCAGACATGGTACAGGAGATGGTCAGAGACTGCATGCAGACATGATACAGGAGATGGTCAGAGACTGCAGACATGATACAGGAGATGGTCAGAGACTGCAGACATGATACAGGAAATGGTCAGAGACTGCAGACATGATACAAGAGATGGTCAGAGACTGCAGACATGATACAGGAGATGGTCAGAGACTGCAGACATGATACAAGAGATGGTCAGAGACTGCAGACATGATACAGGAGATGGTCAGAGACTGCAGACATGATACAAGAGATGATCAGAGACTGCAGACATGATACAGGAGATGGTCAGAGACTGCAGACATGATACCAGAGATGGTTAGAGACTGCAGACATGATACAGGAGATGGTCAGAGACTGCAGACATGATACAGGGATGGTCAGAGACTGCAGACATGATACAAGAGATGGTCAGAGACTGCAGACATGATACAGGAGATGGTCAGAGACTGCAGACATGATACAGGAGATGGTCAGAGACTGCAGACATGATACGGGTAATGTCAGAGACTGAATGCAGACGTGATACAGGAAATGGTCAGAGACTGCAGACATGATACAGGAGATGGTCAGAGAGTGCACGCAGAACTTTCAAAGACTATAAACATGCTATTCTAGCTTCTGGAGACTTGGTTTGAGAAATGAGCCAATAGGAGCTCTGAAACACATTACCATAGTAACCAGCCTGTCCCAGGTGTGACGTCACATCCTGCCCTGTGTTCTACAGTGGTTTTCCTCACTTTCTGGAACATTGGACTTCCTTCCCCACTGACAAAACGCTGTTTGCTGTCATAGGTGGCTATTCTGATTGAACAGCTTCCATCCAATGTGGCATGGTTGCAGATAATTGATTTGAGATTTCTGTGAGTTTGCATTTGGCTTTTTAATCATAATAAACCCAATGATGTTGCACTTAGCTGGCGCCCCCTTGTGTTCCCTTTTGCAAGGGACCTGTCACAGCATTGGTGGGAGTCTGCTGGAGCGAGGAGGAGTAAGGTAACTACCCTTTGATCATTTGCCCCTAGACTAAATGAGCAATTCAGGTTTTTCAAATTTTCCCAGAGTTCAAATTTAAAGTAAAACATAGACAAGGATTAAAAGATAAAGATGCTGCATACTCAGTAAGTGAATAAATCAAATAATAAAAAACAAAACAAATGACCCAGACATGTCATTGCCTGGGTCATATAGGCACCTCCTATGGCTGTCCAGTGTCGGTGTCCTCTCCAGGTGTGACAATGTCATGAATAGGAGACCAGTGTAGGCGAGAATGAACTGCAGTGCTGGAATACCAAAGGGGCCTTGGAGGGATGGGAGGGGGGTTATTTGCCTAAAGACAGAAATTCATTTTGTCTTTTCCATCAAGTCCAATGCCTTTCACGTGGATGTCAGAAGCCAGGAACTCCAGTAGAACAACTTTAAAACAAGGGCCCATTCACAATTGTCCATAATTTGCCTGATGCTTTTTCTACTGAAATACATGAAAACACATGAAAACACAGGTCCACATGCATCATTATGCTCATGAATGTGACATAATGATGTACGATGTCTACAATGCATATTTTAATGCTTTTCACTTGATTTCAACAGAAAACTCATCTACCAATAAAGGGAGACGTGTGAATTTCCCTTCGGAAGGTGGGATTGGAAAAAGGCACCAGGTCCACCCATAGCTGAAATATCAGAGCATATATTTTCTGTTCAGGTATAGGGAAAGAAAATTCTAGCACCTTTGCTCTTAATAGAGACTATCACGTGAAGCAGTGCTGCAGTTTCTATTTTTATTTATTTTTGTATAGTCTGATTGATTTGATATATTTTCTACGTTGTCTATCCTTATCTCATCATTTCTGTTTGGTTTTGTGATCTTTTATATGTGCCAAAATTGAAAAGGCCTTGCTAGGCATCTGCTATTTGTTTGCCAGTTTCAGCACATCCTTGCTAATAGCGGGCTTATTGCAGCTTGTCAATCACATAGCCGGCCAGATCCAATGCTGAAAATTCCACATGGATTCCAATGGATTTCTGTGGTATCTAGGTATATTTGACTTTTTTTTTTCCTCAAATATATGCTTCTTCCTAAAATGAACACTGGTACAGGCGGTCCCCGGGTTACAAACAAGATCGGGTCTGTAGGTTTGTTTTTAAGTTGAATCTGTTTGTAAGTCAAAACAGGTACATTTTGTAATGCCCATTTCACACTGAGGCGCTTTGCAGGCGCTATTGCGCTAAAAATAGCGCCTGCAATGCGCCCCGAAAAAGCCGATCCATTGTATCCAGTGTGAAAGCCAGAGGGCTTTCACACTGGAGCGGTGCGCTTGCAGGAGGGTAAAAAAACTCCTGCAAGCCGCATCTTTGTGGCGTGGTAGGAGCGGTAAAAATACCGCTCCTATAGCTCCCCTGCCCATTGAAATCAATGGGATAGCGCCTTCAAAACACCTGCAAAACGCAGCAAAGAGGCGTTTTTGTGGGCGTTTTTAACCCTTCTTCGGTCGCTAGTGGGGGTTAAAATCACCCCGCTAGCGCCCGCAAATCTTGGCAAAAACGACAGTATAGCGGCGCTAAAAATAGCGCCCCTATACGGCTAGCGCATCCAGCGCTTCAGTGTGAAAGTAGCCTTAGTGTAGCTCCAGCCCAAAAAAATATTTTTAAGTTCAAAAGATTTCACCTCACTTTTTGTCCCAATGAAATTTGGATTTAGAAAATTTGGGGTTGTTGTGGAAGCAAACCTTGGTGATAAAGCTTCAGTGGAGGTACCTTTTTTCCCATAACAACTCTTATGCCACGTACACATGATCAGAATTCCGCTCAAGCTTGGCTTGTATACACACGGTCACACAAAAGTTCGACTTTCGACCGTCAAGAACGCGGTGACGTACAACACTACGACAAGCCGAGAAAATTTAATTCAATGCTTCCGAGCATGCGTCAAATTGTTTCTGAGCATGCGTCGGAATTTTGCGCGTCGGAATTGCTACGAACTGAATTTCCGATAGGAATTTTTTCCATCGGAAAATTTGAGAACTAGCTCTTAATCTTTTGTTGGCGAAAATTCCGACAGCAAAAGTCCGATGGAGCATACACACGGTCGGAATTTTCCGACCAAAAGCTCACATTGGACTTTTATGGTTGGAATTTCCGATTGTGTGTACTTGGCAAAACAGGAGTGAATTTCCCTGCCTTGGGTAGATTTCCGCTCGCTTCCTGTGTTCTCCCTTCGTTTGTAAGTAGGAGTCGTTTGTAAGTCCGATGTTTGTAACTAGGGGACCGCCAGTAAAGTTGAAAAGCTTAAAGCAGAGACAGATGAAATCAGAATGGGGCCCTAGACAAGATATTCACTCCCCCCCCCCCATTCCTTTTGAATGATTTTGATAACAACTGCAATGGGCACAGACAAGTCGCCCAAGAGCCCCAGGGCCAGGGTTAGTGGCCCACCCAATCAGACATGAAAGTCAGACATACACAATGTGGATTCAACCTGTTTTCAAAGAATCAGCTGAAATTTCCTCGCCTCCTACCCAACATTTCTCGACTGAAAAATTTAAAGAACCAGGGGGAAAACTGATGCCCGAACAGCATTTGCATCCAATCAGATTCAAGGCCAGCTTAACTGTCTACCTGTGCATCTCACCTAGTAAAGTGATGACAGGTGCATAACTTTGACCAATTGCCCCCTGGTTTTGTTGGGCCCCCAGGAAATCCATTGGGACATACCATACCCATGGGCATCCGCTCCATAGGGCAAGGAGGGTCGTTTGCCTTCCCTGGAATCGAGAAGGTGTTGGCCAAATTGGCAGTGTTCTACACCCTCCACCACCCTTACACCCACTTCCAGCCCCGCTGGACCTGCTGAAGGTGCGAAGGAAGGAGAGCCGGGCTGTGTGTGCGGTATGGAGGGAGGAGGAGATGTCCTACAACACGTGTGTGTGTGTGTGTGTGTGGCTGCAGAGACATGACGTCATAGGACACGTCATACATATGGTCAGTGTGCAGTGTAGTGGTCAGTAGTCAGTGTGTAGTGTAGTGGTCAGAGTGTAGTGTGTGTAGTGTCCAGAGGTGCAGGGTGCTGCTGTGTAATGTAAAGGGGTGCAGGGTGCTGTGTAATGTAAAGGGGTCCAGTGATGCAGGGTGCTGTGTAATGTAAAGGGGTCCAGAGATGCAGGGTGCTGTGTAATGTAAAGGGGTCCAGTGATGCAGGGTGCTGTGTAATGTAAAGGGGTCCAGTGATGCAGGATGCTGTGTAATGTACGGGGGTCCAGTGATGCAGGGTGCTGTGTAATGTAAAGGGGTCCAGTGATGCAGGGTGCTGTGTAATGTAAAGGGGCCCAGTGATGCAGGGTGCTGTGTAATGTAAAGGGGTGCAGGGTGCTGTGTAATGTAAAGGGGGTCAGTGATGCAGGATGCTGTGTAATGTAAAGGGGTCCAGTGATGCAGGGTGCTGTGTAATGTAAAGGGGTCCAGTGATGCAGGGTGCTGTGTAATGTAAAGGGGGTCAGTGATGCAGGGTACTGTGTAATGTACAGGGGTCCAGTGATGCAGGGTGCTGTGTAATGTAAAGGGATCTAGAGGTGCAGTTGTGGAGAGAGGGTACACAGTAGTGACAAAAAGATATTTAAAGATTCAGGGGGCACAGTGGGGTGTTTTTACATTTTAACGTGGGGGGGTCGCTTTTAGCCCCCCGCTAGTGGTCGAAAAAAGAAAAAAGGGTAAAATGCGACTGTGTATCGCCACTGCTGAAGTGCCCCCACCCCCCCACCCCCCCCGAAAACATTTCAGCGGACACCCATGACCATGCCGATAATCTAGCTCTGGTGTAAAGGTACATTTTCTTTCTCTTTAGGCCAACATATACGTATGTCTGAAAGTCAGGCATGGCAGGCAACCAGAAAATATCCCACTGGTCATTAGGGGTTGGTAAACATTGGTAACATTTGGTTTACTCTGAGTTACTGTTCTAGGTAAAAAGACACAATCAATCCCATAATACAAAGACATCCCTATGGCAGTAATTCATCCAGTGTTACGTGGTTCTCAGACTGTGAAACTTACGTCTCATGGTACTCAACTGCAACCTATCTAATTATCTTGTTTAGTGCAAATTCCACAGAATGACAGAAAATGTTTTTAACCTAAGGCCCCTTTCACACTGGGGCGGGCAGGAGCGGTGGCGGTATAGCAGCGCGATTTTCAGCGCTGCTATACTGTCGTTCTTACCGCGGTATGCGGTCGCTAGGGGGGTAAACTTAACCCCCGCTAGCGGCCGAAAAAGGGTTAATACCGCCCGCAAACCGCGGCTATTGCCGCGGTTTGCGGGCGGTATTACCGCGCTGTCCCATTGATTTCAATGGGAGACCGCGGTAAAGGAGCGGTGAACAAACCGCTCCTTCACCGCTGTAAAGAAGCGGCTAGCAGGACTTTTGGAGCGGTCCTGCTAGCGCACCGCTTCAGTGTGAAAGCCTTCGGGCTTTCACATTGAAGGCTACAGGGCAGGACTTTTTCATGCGGTATAATAGCGCTAATATTAGCGCTAAACCGCATGAAAAACGCCCCAGTGTGAAAGGGGCCTAAATGTCCTTTACTAAAGCCTCGTAAACACGCTTAGATTTTTGGACGTCCATTTTTTGTGACATGCTAGTCTCATGTCGGAAGTGAAGAGGTTACTCACCATATGAAAATTTTCGGAACACAGAATACAACGTCAGAAATGACGTAATGGGGTTGATTTACTAAAACTGGAGAGTGCAAAATCAGGTGCAGCTCTGCATACAAACCAATCAGCTTCCAGGTTCTTTTGTCAAAGCTTAATTGAACAAGCTGAAGTTAGAAGCTGATTGGCTACCATGCAGAGCTGCACCAGATTTTGCACTCTCCAGTTTTAGTAAATCAACCGCAGTGTGTTGAATAGTTTTATATGTATTCTTTCATTTCTGAGCATGCGTAGTCTTGCTCTTACGATTTTTTTTAAGACGCGGCATTGCAGGCACGCACGCGCCCCGCCGGGAGCTATGTGAGTGTGACCACAGGTCCCGTGGACTCGATGTTCGCCGGGTGCCAGCGATCGTGTCACGGAGCTGCAGAACAGGGGGATGCCTGTGTAAACAAGGAATCTCCCTGTTCTGTCTTGTAAAAGGACACTGATCTTCTGCTCCCTGTCATCCGGAGCAGTGATCTCTGTCGTGTCACATGTAGCCCACCTCCCCACAGTTAGAATCACTCCCTAGGACACACTTAACCCCTTCCTCGCCCCATTACTGGTTAACCCCTTCCGCGGGTAAATGACCAGTGTCATTTACACAGTAATCAGTGCATTTTTATAGCACTGATCGCTGTATAAATGACAATGGTCCCAAAATAGCATCAAAAGTGTTCGATGTGTCCGCCATAATGTCGCAGTCATGATAAAAATCGCCGCCATTACTAATAAAAAAATATAACAATAAAAATGCCATAAAACTATCCCCTATTTTGTAGACGCTATAACTTTTGCGCAAACCAATCAATATACGCTTATTGCGATTTTTTTTATCCAAAATATGTAGAAGAATACGTATCGGCCTAAACTGAGAAAAAAAAAATTATATCTTTTTTGGGGATATTTATTATAACAAAAAGTAAAAAATATTGCTTTTTATTCAAAATTTTTTGTTTTTAGCACAAAAAATAAAAACCGCAGAGGTGATCAAATACCACCAAAAGAAAAGTCTATTTGTGGAAAAAAAAGGATGTCAGTTTTGTTTGGGAGCCACGTCGCACAACCGCGCAATTGTCAGTTAAAGCGACGCAGTGCAGAATCGCAAAAAGTGCTCTGGTCATTGGGCAGCCAAATCCTCCGGGGCTGAGAGAGGGTAGAGAGGTATTGGAACACCTTTTTATAGCTGTCTGTGCCTCCCATTAGGGAGATTTACCCTCTCTGGTGACCGTTTTCACCAGTTTCACAGCCCTGGTGACCATTTTCACCAAGAGTAAAAGTGGATAAAAATTCCAAATTTTAGGTTGTCACCAGAACAGAAATAAAGGGGAAACCTTCCAATGGGGAAACTAGTTCTGGTGACAACCAAGAATTACATAACTTTGGAGAGATTTCTTCTTGCTTCCTGTCTTGGTTATGAGAAATTCTGAATGGCACCCCCACGCATGTAAAAATGCAGCATGTTTGCAGGTGCAGAGAACGCAGGGAAATCGCATGATCAAAATGACCATGCGATTTCCCTGCAGGCTGCAATTTGAAAAAGGTGCATGCAATTTTTTCTGCAATTATGCAATTTTTTCTGCAGAAAACACAGGCACGGCAGCCCATTCAAATGAATTGGCTGATGTGCCTGAGCAAACCCAGCCCACAAAAGCGCATATATGTGAACTGAGCCTAAGCTCTGGAGAAAATGAGTGCAACTGCACTTGCAAAGTGCACAGTCTAGTTGCCTTTAGTAAATTAACCTCTGTCTCTCAGAATTTTATTCATTACTGCTTTTCATTTATGTGTCTGCACTTTTGTGTGCAAAATATAAAAAAAAACTCTCAGGGGTTATAAGGTTATAACCCTCCCTTAAAGTGGTTGTAAACCCTTACAGACCACTTTTACCTACAGGTAAGCCTAGATTAAGGTGCAAGAAATATCTCCTAAACCTACATGGTTTAGGAGGTATTTGCAAAAAAATACAGGCACTGATGTCTACGGCGCATGCGCCGTAGGACAACGGCGCAGGGCGCACTGAGCGTGCTGTTTCTAACGGCGATCGTGCCATGACTGGTGGCTCTGTTGAGATGGCGGCGACGGAGGAGGGGAACGAGGACCACTGCGGGGGCTTCGATCTCAGGTAAGTGATTCATAGAGAGCTAGTATGCTATGTAAACTAGCTCATTATGCCTATATCTTGCAGGGTGTTTTTTTTTTTTTTTTCTTTCCAGAGGGTTTACTTCCTCTTTAAGCTGGCTATACATGGATCAAAATTTGGCCAGATCAGCAGGGACCAGACGATTTTTGATCCCTGTATGGGCAGGGTGGTTGTACAGAAGTCGATCTACTGATTGACTTCTGTACAACCAGCCTGGTGCTAAAATGTCTGCATGATCAGCGCCGCCGGCTGTAGCTGGCAGTGCTGATCAGTGTATTCCGATGGTGTGGAAGTCTTCCCACTGTCAGAATATAATACCTCAGCAGGACTGATTCCTCCATCTACATCGAGTGTGTGGGTGGTGGAATTGAGCATTTTTTTTTTTGTTTGTTTTTTTGTTAAAACCTGCTGGTTGATTAAAAAATAACAATACATTAATAGGCTGCTTTACTCTATTAAAATTTAAAAAAAAAAAGTTTCTGCTTTAACTTCTTGAAAGTTTAGTACATAAACATGTAAAAACTGTTTTAATTTTTTATTTTACAATATTCCCCTTGGCCAGTAAGCAAAGTATTGGAGTATTTCTGTTCAAGGTTTATTCACAGTAGACAGTGAGAACAAATAAATCCAGTGGACATGAGACAGGCTTTGTTTGCCCTGGAAAAACAAAACTAGATTTTCTTGATTCCTCTTTCACTTGCAAAGATCTTACACCCTTCGAGGACCAGTTTTTTTTAATGCAGTCTTGGTTACTGGAATGTGATTGTAGATGAAGGAGAGGTCACATAGTGGGATTTTCAACAGTGTGCTAAGAAGTCAAATGGTTCTATCAAGTTCCTCTTTCTTTTCCTCTTTCCACATGCAATAATATCTCCCTTGTCGTGCAAGTGCTTTTGTTTTCCAGCCGCATTTGGTTACAGCAAAATAAAACCCTGATATGTAAGATCTAAGATGAAATATGTATTTGTCTTAGAATTGTTCGTTCTTTCTGGAGGAACTCCACCTTTGTTTAAAGGCCACACCACAACGCTGTGTCTACTACATACTGTAAGGATATTAGCAAACCTAAAGTGATATTAAATCCTCAGTTTTTTAAGTACTTTCAGCAACTGATTTTGGCGTTGTGCACACTGGGTGTCTGTTTAAGTCCCTCTAAATTAAGGTGACCAGATTTTTCAAATGAAATCCAGGGACATATTTTTTATTTTACTAGTAATGGCGGCAATTAGCGACTCTCTGCCCGTCGCCGCCGCTCGCCTCACAGCCTGTCAAGTCTTACTCTCCGGGCCCCGGCTACTACTGGGTGGGGAGCGGAGGAAGATCACTCCACCAGGGAAGGCAAGAAGATAAGCAGGCAGGTGGCTGGCCGGGAACATGCGAGCGGAGCTGAATGGGCATGCACCCGAATCTGAAAAAATATTCCCTCCACTCCGACCAGCATATGATCATCAGAAAGGGGCACAAATAATGGAAAAAATAGACCCCCCTAAGCTAGTAGGAGCGGATGTGTGTAATTTTAGAATTGTTTTTATTAATTCTGCACTGACTGTCTTTGAAATTGCCCCAGCCCCTGTTCAAATCCAATCCGGGGACAAAACCGGGGACAGACTTGGTCCAGGGACAGTGTCCTTAATTCGGGGACTGTTCCTGGAAACCGGGGATGTCTGGTCACCCTACTCTAAATGCCTAAACTTCTGGCAGGTAAAAGCTGCTTAAAAACATGGTAAAACCTGTGTATTGCACATACATTTAGATACATCTAGCGTTTGAGCGTTATTGCTCTCTATTGGCCATTGGAATGCATTAACGTTCAATAAATGTGCTACCCTTCAATATACCTATTGTGCCTTAGTCCTCTTTAGCATAGGTACAGGAGTTGCAATATTTGGGAGGCAATAAGGACTTTCATGGTACCTATTCACAAAACGATATATATATATATATATGTAGCGCACCAACCCCAGACTTTACCTGCTTTTCCTCTGCTTGGCTCCTCCGCAGGAAAAGAATGAGGCACACCGCACCACAAGCCCATACCCTCCTGAATAGGGAGGTTGAGCGGTGTTAGTTTCTCGGGCCTGCTTGCGTCTGGTGTAAAAAAAACTCCAATGCTGACCACGTTTCTGCAGTAGTCAGAAACAAGTCTTTAATTCTCCCCAAGAAGCAACTGTCCACACCAACTGAAAGGTCCAACACTTATTTATTCCTTCTTGCACAATAAACAGTCTCTTTAAGAGCAGAGGGGTTGAGACAAACACAGGTCAGATAAGGTTGGAGGAGGTCCAGGCACAAACCTAAATTTGGGTTTCTCCTGTTCTGGATAGCACGGACAGGCTTGGCGCACGGTCGCTGCCACCGACCATGAGGGGGTCCCTGCCACAGACCAGGTGAATAGGGCCTCTGCCACAGGCCCAGTTGTTGGGTCTCTGCCACCGACCTGATTCACGATGGATTACCATCTAGAAGTAATGACCCCTGTCAGGGAAAGGACATCCATCCGGAGAGTTACCAGAGGCCCCACCGTCACCAGTGATACTGTACTGGGTCTTCGGGAAGGGTCACCTTCCTGGCCTCCTCGTCCTAGATTCGGGCACCCACTCCAGGGGGCACCCTAGGAGCCCTCGATCCCTTGTGGGACCCAGTCGAAGGTACTGGGCCCCGGGCCTCTCTCAAAGTACCTCACCCCAGACTGAAGGTGTCTGAGATGGAACAGCAGCTCCGTCTACGGGTCTAGGGCACCCAGAGACCACCCGACCAGGCCTCCGGGCCTAGGGCACCCGGAGGCGACACACACGCACCCAGGCTTAACCACTTAAGCCCCAGACCATTTTGTAGCTAAAGGACCAGAGGTGTTTTCAGAATTTTGCACTGCGCTGCTTTAACTGGAAATTGTGCGGACATGCAATGTTGTACCGAAACGAAATTTGTGTCCTTTTCTTCCCACAAATAGAGCTTTCTTTTAATGGTATGTGATTGCCTCTGCGATTTTTATTTTTTGCGATATAAACAGAAAAAGACTAAAAATTTTGAAAAAAAAAGATATTTTCTACTTTTTGTTATAAGAAAAATCGAATAAACTAAATTTTAGTCATACATTTAGGCCAAAGTGTATTCAGCCACATGTCTTTAGTAAAAAAAATGTCAATAAGCGTATATTTATTGGTTTGCGCAAAAGTTATAGCATCTACAAACTAGGGTACATTTTCTGGAATTTACACAGCTTTTAATTTATGACTGCCTATCTCATTTCTTGAGGTGCTAAAATGGCAGGGCAGTACAAACCCCCCCCAAATGACCCCATTTTGGAAAGTAGACATCCCAAGGAAATTGCTGAGAGGCATGTTGCGCCCATTGAATATTTTTTTTTTTGTCTCAAGTGATTGAATAATGACAAAAAAAAAAAAAATTACAAAAAGTTGTCACTAAAGGATATATTGCTCACACATGCCATGGTTATATGTAGAATTGCACCCCAAAATACATTTTGCTGATTCTCCCGAGTACGGGGATACCACATGTGTGGGACTTTTTGGGAGCCTAGCCGCGTACGGGCCCCCGAAAACCAAGCACCGCCTTCAGGATTTCTAAGGGCGCAAATTTTTGATTTCACTCCTCACTACCTATCACAGTTTCGAAGGCCATAAAATGCCAAAATAGCACAAACTCCCCCCCCCCAAATGACCCCATTTTGGAAAGTAGACACCCCAAGCTATTTACTGAGAGGCATGGTGAGTATTTTACAGCTCTCATTTGTTTTTGAAAATGAAGAAAGAAAATAATTTATTTATTTATTAATTTTTTTCAATTTTCAAAACTTTGTGACAAAAAGCGAGATCTGCAAAATACTCACCATACCTCTCAGCAAATAGCTTGGGGTGTCTACTTTCCAAAATGGGGTCATTTGGGGGGGGGGGTTGTGCCATCTGGGCATTCCATGGCCTTCGAAACTGTGATAGGCAGTGAGGAGTGAAATCAAAAATTTACACCCTTAGAAAGCCTGAAGGCGGTGCTTGGTTTTCAGGGTCCCGTACGCGGCTAGGCTCCCAAAAAGTCTCACACATGTGGTATCCCCGTACTCAGGAGAAGCAACAGAATGTATTTTGGGGTGTAATTCCACATATGCCCATGGCATGTTTGAGCAATATATCATTTAGTGACAACTTTGTGCAAAAAAAAAAAAAATTCTTTTTTCCGCAACTTGTGTCAACATATAAAATATTCCATGGCCTCGACATGCCTCTCAGTATATAGCTTGGGGTGTCTACTTTCCAAAATGGGGTCATTTGGGGGGGGTTGAACTGTCCTGGAATTTTATACACAACATTAGGAAGCTTACATCCACTCTTCTAACCACTTGAAGACAAAGCCCTTTCTAAGGCCTCGTACACACGACCGATTTTCTCGTCGTAAACAGTCAAGAAAAGTGCCGCGAGAGTTTTTTTGTCTAGAAAAACGTTCGTGTGTATGGTTTTACGACGAGAAACTTGACGAGAATCTCGACGAGAAAATAGAGAACCTGCTCTCTATTTTCTCGTCAGGAGTCCAGATTTCCTCGTCGTGTTTCTCGTCGGCCTGTTTTGTGACGAGAAAATGGTTCGTGTGTATGCTTTTACGACTCTTCCAAAAGTGCGCATGCTCACAAGCAACTATGAGACGGGAGCGCATCTTCTGGTAAAACAAGCCTTCATAATGGAAATAGCACATTCATCACGCTAAAACGAACTGAAAGCACGAAGACTGAAAAGCGCGAATCGTCTCTTCCCAAACTTTTACTTCACACGCGGTAACACGAGATCAGCAAAAGCAGCCCAAGGGGTGGCGCCAAGAAAAAAGATCTTCCCCTTTATAGTGCCGTCGTACGTGCTGGACGTGAGCGCAGAGAACCACGAGGAAATTGAGAAATGACAGTGTGTACGCATAGAAAGCTTGACGAGAAAATCGACAAGCTTAACAAGAATCTCGTCGAAAAAAACGACGTGTTTTTTACGACGAGAAAATCGGTCGTGTGTACGAGGCCTGACACTTTTTGTTTACATGAAAACATATTTTTATTTTGCAAGAAAATTATGTTGAACCCCAAACATTATATATTTTTTTAAAGCAAAGGCCCTACAGATTAAAATGGTGGGTGTTGCATTTTATTTTTCCACACAGTATTTGCGCAGCGATTTTTCAAACGCATTTTTTTGGGAAAAAATACACTTTTTTTAATTTTAATGCACTAAAACACACTATATTGCCCAAATGTTTGATGAAATAAAAAAGATGATCTTAGGCCGAGTACATAGATACCAAACACAAAATGCTTTAAAATTTCGCACAAACGCGCATTGGCGACAAACTACATACATTTTTAAAAGCCTTTAAAAGCCTTTACAGGTTACCACGTTAGATTTACAGAGGAGGTCTACTGCTAAAATTACTGCCCTCGATCTGACCTTCGCAGTGATACCTCAAATGCATGGTGCAATTGCTGTTTACATATGACGCCAGACCGACGCTTGCGTTCGCCATTGCGCAAAAACAGGGCAGGACAGGGGTCCTTTTTTTCTTTTTTTATTATTAATTTTCTTTTTTTATTTTATTTTTAACCTGTTCCTTCCATATATTTTTTTTTATCATTTTTATTGTTATCTCAGGGAATGTAAATATCCCCTACGATAGCAATAGGTAGTGACAGGTACTCTTTTTTTGAAAAAACTGGGGTCTATTAGACCCTAGATCTTTCCTCTGCCCTCAAAGCATCCGACCACACCAAGATCGGTGTAATAAAATGCTTTCCCAATTTCCCAATGGCGCTTTTTATATCCGGGGGGGGGGGACATTCCCTTCCACTGCTTGTAAAAGCAGTCCAGAGGCTAATTAGCCACTAGGATTGCTTTTACATGAAAGCCGGCCGCTGGCTGAAAATAATGATACCAAGATGATACCTAAACCCGCAGGCATCAATCTGGTATAACCATTCAAAGTCCAGCAACATGCTGGTCCTTGTTGGACATGTATTGTAATCTTTTTTTTTCATGCAGCCTGTTGGCTGAACGAAAAAAGAGATTGATCGGTGGGTATGCCCACCATTAGAATACCGCCCTTCATCCACCCACTTCTAATGATGGGCATACATACACCATTTATATATGCCGAAGCATGGGGGCATCCTCCCGCAAAAGTTATGCCGCACACACATGGTCGGACTTTTCCACGGGCATGCCTCCGTCGGAATTTCGACCGTATGTACGCGGCATTAGGAGCAAAATCGCTCCTCCGCTCCTCCGACACCTGCTGCCCCAATGCTTCGGCATATATGCTTTTTTTTTTAACTGTGGTGGTGAAATCACCTCCTACAGCACTGGAGTCGCAGGGATCAGGCCTGTCTCTGCGAATGCTGCAGTTATGTGTGTTGTGTTTTGTAAGTGACAGTGATCGATCGATACTGCACTTGGGTGGCCTGGTGTCAGGAACGAGTATGGAGATCGAGATGCTAAGAGGGCTCCCCTTGCGGCTGAGTGCAGCGCGCCCCTGGAGTTGGGAACAGGGAGCGCGGTGCCCACAGAAGCACGGTTGGCCAGGTGCTTGCTTGCAGTCTGATGAGCTCAGCCACTGAGGGATGGCGGAGGCAGGCAGAACTGAGCTGGTTATATTCAGATGAACGGAGATATCGGAAGCCAGGCCGGGGGTCAAACACAGGAGATCAGTCCAGAGCATATACAGGGGCGAGCCGGGGTCATACACGTGCAGGGTCCAGGTACAAGCCGAGGGTCAAGCCGGGTGGTCAGGAAGCAGAAGCAGAGTCCAGAAGCAGGCCGAGGGTCAAACACAGGAGAACAGGAAGCGAGGTTAAGGCAAGCCGGGTCACAACGGATAAGCACGGATCAGGAGACAAGGTCAAGGTACACAGGAGACTGAAGAGATAATCCAGCAATGAGCAGCTCCAGCAGCAGGCTTAAATAGACCAGGAAGTTAGTCATGTGATCTGTTCAGGTTACAAGGAGGAAGTACCGCCCACCTTAGTCATGCTGTGCACCATGGCAGCCATGATTGTCTTGGGCAGAATTGCCAGTCCTTCTTCGGCTATTTCCCTGACAGTGCCCCCCCCCGAGGGGCAGCCTCTGGATGCCCAACCTAGACCATCTTTCTGGGTACCTGTTGCGGAAATTTTGCAAAAGTCTTGGAGCATGTAAATTATCCATTGGTTCCCAAGAATTTTCCTCTGAAGAATACCCCTTCCATTTAACAAGAAATTGAGTCTGCCTACCTCTTTTCCGGCAATCTAGGATGGCTTCAACTTCATATTCGGTATCGTTACCTATGATAACTGGTGGAGGTGGCAACTCCTCTCTTCCTGGAAATGGACTTGGCACAGCTGGTTTCAGAAGGGAGACGTGGAACACCGGATGGATCTTGTAGGAGGCCGGTAAAGCGAGTTCAAAAGCCACAGGGTTCACTTCCTTCTTGATCTCGAATGGACCCACAAACCTTGGACCAAGCTTCCTGGAAGGGCAAGAAAGTCTGAGGTTAATAGAGGACAGCCATACCTTGTCACCCACCTTGTAGATGGGATTCCCTCTCTTTCTCCTGTCATGTTGTTTCTTGAAGTCTTCCTGAGCCTTTCGCATGGTCTCCTGAAGGATTCGGTAATTGGTTTGGAAGAAGTAAATCCTATCCTGAACGGCTGGTACCGGAGATTCAGGAATGGTGTTGGGAAGAAAGGATGGGTGAAAGCCATAGTTTGCCCAAAAGGGCGACTGATTGGTGGCCGTGTGTATGGAATTATTGTATGAAAATTCCGCACAAGGTAGCAAGGAGACCCAGTCATCTTGGGAGAAAGAGCAGAAGCACCGCAGGTATTGCTCTAAGGTCTGGTTCGTTCTTTCTGTTTGGCCATTACTTTGAGGGTGGTAAGCAGAAGAAAGACATAAGTCAATTGACAAGATCTTACAAAGATTCTTCCAGAAACCAGAGGTGAATTGAACCCCTCTATCGGAGACTATATTGTCGGGTAACCCATGAAGTCTGACTATCTCCTTAATGAAAATTTTTGCAGTGTCCATGGCGGAGGGGGTGCCAAGCATGGGCAGGAAGTGGGCCATCTTTGATAGTCGGTCCACTACTACCAAGATTGTTGTAAAGTTCTCTGATGGAGGGAGATCGACTATGAAGTCCATAGAGATGTTTTTCCAAGGCTGCTCCGGAACTGGTAAGGGTCTTAATAGACCCCAAGACCTGGTCTTGGGACCCTTGTTACGCTGGCAAACCAAACAGGACTCAACATATTTTTTACAGTCTGATCTTAGGGAAGGCCACCATAGGTAACGTTGGACAAGGTCGATCGTCTTCCGGATCCCGAAATGCCCGGCCAGCTGGTGATCATGAAATCTTTTCAAGGCCTGCAGTCTGACTTCCTGGGGGACAAAGATTTTGTCCTGATGCCACAGAAATCCCTCGTGACTCCTTAAGGTAGAAATTTCCGACTCTGGGCAGTGAAGAGAGGCTTGTACAATGGATGCTTTTAGGTCTGGCTGAATCAGAAGGAAATTTTGTGTGGACAGGATTGTACCGGGAGTGGTTTCTTCAGGGGTGTCTGGGAACATCCGAGACAGAGCATCCGCCTTTCCATTTTTAGATCCGGGACGAAACGAGATGTGAAAATTGAATCTCAAAAAGAATAACGCCCACCGAGCTTGACGCGGTCTCAAACATTTTGCAGTCCTCAGATATTCTAAATTTTTATGATCGGTAAAGATCATAATGGGATGTGCTGCACCTTCAAGTAAATATCTCCACTCTTCCAGGGCTGTTTTGATGGCCAAAAGCTCCCGATCTCCGACGTCGTAATTTCTTTCCGGTTGTGTCATTTTTCGAGAGGAAAAGGCTACAGGATGTAACAATGATTTGGGGCCCTGTCGTTGAGAAAGGATAGCTCCTGTGGCCACTTCGGAGGCATCGACTTCCAAAATGTAGGGCAATGCAGGGTCAGGATGCTGAAGAACTGGCGCTGAAACAAACACTGTTTTAAGTCTGTCGAAAGCTGCCTGAGCCTCCGGGGACCACTGGAATCTGGAATGCAAATGGGTTAGTTGGGTAATGGGTGATATAATGGCTGAAAAGTTCTTAATAAATCGTCTGTAAAAGTTTGAAAAGCCAATAAACCTTTGAACACCCTTCTTGTCGGAGGGGACAGGCCACTCCAGGATCGCTTTTACTTTCTGGGGATCCATGGCCACTCCTTTCGTAGATATGACAAGACCCAAAAACTGGATAGATTCTTTCTCAAAGTCACATTTTTCGGCTTTTACATATAGTCTATGCGTTCTTAGAATAGTTAGTACCTTTTTCATGTGCACTCGATGAATCTCCAGCGTGGCCGAGAAGACAAGGATGTCATCCAGGTATACAATGAGGAAGTTGTCAAGATGGTCTCGGAAAATGTCGTTCACAAAGTGCTGGAACGTGGCTGGAGCATTGCAGAGGCCAAAAGGCATCACCAAATATTCAAAATGTCCGAAACGAGTTCGGAAAGCTGTTTTCCACTCATCCCCCTCTCGAATGCGAACCAGATTATAAGCACCTCGTAAGTCCAGTTTGGAGAAAACTCGAGCAGAACGGAATCGTTGGAAGAGTTCCGGGATGAGAGGGAGTGGATAGCGATTTTTGATAGTGATCTTATTCAGATCTCGGTAGTCTATACAAGGCCTAAGCGTTTTATCCTTTTTTTCGACAAAAAATATGCCAGCACCTGCAGGGGAAGAAGAGGGACGAATGAATCCCTTTGCCAGGTTTTCATCGACATAGAGTCGTAATGTTTCGAGTTCAGTCTCTGATAAAGGGAAGATACGACCAAAGGGAATTTCGGAGCCTGGGAGCAAGTCAATAGGGCAGTCATAGGGACGATGAGGTGGAAGGGAGTCTGCTCCCTTCTTGTCGAATACATCCAGAAATTCTAGGTAGGCAGAGGGTACATGAGGATTGGAACTAGAAACAGGTTGTATGGTCAGGCAGCTGGTAAAGTCCTTAGGGCCAGGGGGCAGACAATTCTGCTGACAGTAAGCAGATGAAAACAGCACTTCATTCTTCAGCCAGTCAATGTGAGGGTTGTGTGCTCGTAACCAGGGGACTCCCAGAATGACCGGAAACAGAGGAGAGCACAAAACATCGAAACGTACCAGTTCCTTGTGGCCAGAGCTGGTTGTCATAGGGATTGGCAGGGTCTCATGGGTTATCAGTCCAGAACTGGGTAGAGATCCATCAGCCAAATGAACTGTTAACTGCTGCTTCTTGGTAACAAGGGGAATTCCAAGTCCTTTGGCCAAGTTGATGTCTAGGAAGCAGCTGCAGGCCCCAGAGTCGATGATGGCTGAAAGACGGATCTCTTCCCTGGCCACCGATAGGGAGATAGCGAGGACAGGGTGAGATGAGGTAAGTCCTGACACTTGACAATGTACTGGGGGTTTGAAGAATGGTTTCTTCGCCCTGAGGTGGCAATTTTGTAAGAAATGGCCATTGTCTCCACAGTAAAAGCAAAGGTTCGCCTTTCGACGGTAGAGTCTTTCCTCAGGTGATAGGGCAGGCCGAAACAGGCCCATCTGTCTGGGCTTGACTTCAGGTATGGGTGGATTGGAGGCGAGAGAAAAAGAGGATTCTGGCAGTCCTTGAGCTGATTGGAGAGTCTGAGACTTCTCGAATAGACGTTCACGTAGGCGTCTGTCCAGTTGTATGGCTAACTGGATGAGGCCCTCCAAGGTATCCGGGACTGCTACCCTGGCCAGCTCGTCCTTGAGGGACTCCGATAGGCCCAGACGATATTGGTACTTCAGGGCAGCTTGATTCCAACATGTGTCTGCGGCCCATGTGCGGAAGTCCACAGTGTAATCCTCTGCGGGAAGTTGCCCCTGCTGCAGGGTGTGCAGGGCATTCTCGGCCGTAGTCATACGATGGGGATCATCGTACAACTGGGCCATAGCTGTGAAGAAAGTGTCAACAGAGTCAGTAATGGGGCTCTTCTGTTCCAGTAGCCCGTGGGCCCACACCTGGGGGTCGTCCAAGAGTAAGGAGATAATGAAACCAACTTTAATATTCTCCAAGGAGAAAGTTCTTGGTTGAAGAGCCAGGTATAGTAGGCAGGAATTTTTAAAAGTCCTAAACTTTCTTCGGTCCCCCGAGAACCGTTCAGGGGTCGGCACACGTGGTTCAGGAAGCGGGATCGGCACAGTGAGAGGAACCTCCTGAGACATTGCAGCAGAGGGAGTACAACTGGAGGTAGGTCTTGGATCAGGAGATATAGGATTGGAAGACAAGTGATGCAGGTGACCCTCTAATTACTCATGGGCGTCTTGTAGTCTTTGCACTGTTTGGGTAAGTGCAGTGATCTGCTGGCACATAGCCTCTATAGGGGAAGCGCCTCTGTCGATCTCTGACATGGCTGGATTATACTGTCAGGAACGAGTATGGAGATCGAGATGCTAAGAGGGCTCCCCTTGCGGCTGAGTGCAGCGCGCCCCTGGAGTTGGGAACAGGGAGCGCGGTGCCCACAGAAGCACGGTTGGCCAGGTGCTTGCTTGCAGTCTGATGAGCTCAGCCACTGAGGGATGGCGGAGGCAGGCAGAACTGAGCTGGTTATATTCAGATGAACGGAGATATCGGAAGCCAGGCCGGGGGTCAAACACAGGAGATCAGTCCAGAGCATATACAGGGGCGAGCCGGGGTCATACACGTGCAGGGTCCAGGTACAAGCCGAGGGTCAAGCCGGGTGGTCAGGAAGCAGAAGCAGAGTCCAGAAGCAGGCCGAGGGTCAAACACAGGAGAACAGGAAGCGAGGTTAAGGCAAGCCGGGTCACAACGGATAAGCACGGATCAGGAGACAAGGTCAAGGTACACAGGAGACTGAAGAGATAATCCAGCAATGAGCAGCTCCAGCAGCAGGCTTAAATAGACCAGGAAGTTAGTCATGTGATCTGTTCAGGTTACAAGGAGGAAGTACCGCCCACCTTAGTCATGCTGTGCACCATGGCAGCCATGATTGTCTTGGGCAGAATTGCCAGTCCTTCTTCGGCTATTTCCCTGACACCTGGGCTGGACGGAGGGGCAAAACGCAGGTGCTAGCAGGTATCTGGCCTGATCCCGCTAACACTGCGTTTTTGGGAACCCTAAATTGCTGGGAACGCTAGTATAGATCTGATCAGATCAGATATTGATCTGTTCAGATACTATACCACTAAGGGAGGTGTATGCTTCACGCGTGGGTGTTAGTGTTCCTGGCACTAACCTGACGCTGCCTGGGGCGACGCAGACCCTATCTGACGCTAAAACCTAATTAATATCACCCGCCGGGCGATCAGGGGGTTAAACCTTTATTGGGTTATATACGGCGGATGCCCTGACACTATAAAAAGCAAACTAACTAACCAGCGTCACCCGTAATACTTATATGGTGATCACTGGTGAAAGGGTTAACTAGGGGCAATCAGGGGGTTAAACCTTTATTAGGTAATATATGGGGGTACCCGACGCTATAAAAACCTGCGGCGAACCTAAAAAAAATAACTGGCTACCTATCGGCATCACCGACACTAAGACAGCGATCAGAAAAATGATCGCTTAGTGACACTGGCAAAAAGGGGTGAAAGGGTTACCTGGGGGGGCGATCAAGGGGTTAAACCTTTATTAGGTAATATATGGGGGTACCCGACACTATAAAAACCTGCGGCGAACCTAAAAAAAATAACTGGCTAGCTATCGGTATCACCGACACTAAGACAGCGATCAGAAAAACGATCGCTTAGTGACAGCGGTGCTAGGGGGTGAAAGGGTTACCTGGGGGGGCGATCAAGGGGTTAAACCTTTATTGGGTAATATATGGGGGTACCCGACGCTATAAAAACCTGCGGCGAACCTAAAAAAAATAACTGGCTACCTATCGGCATCACCGACACTAAGACAGCGATCAGAAAAACGATCGCTTAGTGACAGCGGTGCTAGGGGGTGAAAGGGTTACCTGGGGGGCGATCAAGGGGTTAAACCTTTATTAGGTAATATATGGGGGCACCCGACGCTATAAAAACCTGCGGCGAACCTAAAAAAAATAACTGGCTACCTATCAGCATCACCGACACTAAGACAGCGATCAGAAAAAAGATCGCTTAGGGACACGGGTGAAAGGGTTACCTGGGGGGGCGATCAAGGGGTTAAACCTTTATTAGGTAATATATGGGGGTACCCGACGCTATAAAAACCTGCGGCGAACCTAAAAAAAATAACTGGCTACCGATCAGCATCACTGACACTAAAACAGCGATCAGAAAAACGATCACGTAGTGACGGCGGTGCTAGGGGGTGAAAGGGTTATCTGGGGGGCGATCAAGGGGTTAAGCCTTTATTGGGGGGGTTAGGGGGCTACACTGGACCTAAAACTAACTGTCCTGACACTTTTACAGTCACAAATGTCACTGATTGCAGTGATCACTAAATAAATGGTTACTGCAATCAGTGACACTGTGACTGGGGGCTGGGGGGTGATCTGGGGGTGTCTGGGGGGGCCTGGGGGGGGGCGATTTATGTTCCTATGTGTCCTGGTGTCAGTGTGCTGTTTGTGCACTAACCTGTGTGTCTTCTCTTGTACGGCGCTCGGTATATGTGAGCGCCGCATGAGAGATGACATCACTTCCTCTGCTTGTGTAAACATTACACAGCAGAGGAAGCTTTCTCATTCGCAGGGAGCGATCGCGAGGGGGTGGCCGGAATCGAACGGCCGTCCCCTCATCCCGGATCGCTCCCGAACAACTAACGACTGCTCACTGTATAGAAGGGGGGTCCGATGGGACCCCCAACTATACAAAGGCAGTCACGTACCGGTACATGACTTTGCCTGTCGGTGCCATTCTGCCGACGTATATATACAGTGGGCGGTCGTTAAGTGGTTAAGGTGCCTGAGCGCGGAACCGGCGACCCCTCTGGAAGATGGGCGCTCCCTTTTATATCCTCTCCCGACAGGCACAACAGGTTCCCCGCCCCGCCGTACTGCTACCGAGAGGGGACAAAAAGGACACAACGTCGTACTGCAGTTCAACCTGGGCCCATGGCAACAGCGCCACCCATAGGCCCCAGTGAACTTACACACCAGTACTATCTCCCAGAGATAGAAATGGTCCTTTAGACCTAACAATTAGTGCATCTGAGCCTGGATACCACTCAGATGCTTCCCCCTACATGTAACCACCCGCTACACATCCCCCTCACTTGTGAACACTGGTCCCCAGTGTCTGAAACCAATTTATGCCTCCTCAACCTGAGTCAACATAAGCCAGATCCAGAGGCAAACTAAAAAAGTTGACAATTTCAAATTTTGTTCGTTTGTGCCGGAACCTAACATGGGAAAGGGAAAAAAACAGATGGGAATGAGGGTGTACATGTATATAAAACATTTTAGGATCACTCAAATTTCACAGTAAAATTTACAATTTCCTCCCGCAGAACTCGCTAAGACCCACCCCATACTCAGCAGTCTTGCTTGTCGTTCACCTGCAAGGGAAAAAAAATAACATAATCCAACAATATGTAATTTAGAATAAACAGGTTCCTCCCTAGAGAAAAACCTGCTCGCTCTAACAGTAAGTGCAATGTAAGGCCTTCAATGTAACCGTTGCACAACACCGCCACCTAGTGGTAGTGCCGTGGTCAGAACACCTGTTCATGACAAGGAAATTCTCTTCTCTGTGAACTGTGGCCCTCAACTAACTACGACCCCAAAGTCCTGGTTATCTTTGTGGTGGGAAGAGAAGGGAGAACAACAACAGCAACAACTCCCACTCCTCGAAAGAGTAAAATACCCTTTAACATGGGCAAAGTTCCTGAAGAGAAAAAAAAAAGTCAAACGCGAACACAAGAGTCTGGTCTCTCACAAATAGTAGTGTGGATCGGGCAATACCAACGGCTTCCAATGTCTATCAAAGGTATCTATGTGATACTCCACATCGTCCTTATCCTTTCTGCAGATAAGCACTTTGTCTGCATTAATGTGCCGACCCAACATCCAAGCAGCTTTGCAATCTTTGAACCGCAGCGTTGCGGCAGGCGAACACGAAAAGTACCTTCTGGCCTGGGGTACCTTAATGTGTGTCCACACAAACTCCGAGTACCACCGATCTCTACAGGCCTCAACCTCGAACAAAAGTTCTTTGGGTAGATACGGGTACTCCCACCCATATTCACTGGCAACCTTCTGGTTAAAGAGTCTCTGTAAGCAGGACAACGGTGGCATAGTGGCGCGGTCTCCTGCGCCAGGCAAAACAACAGCACTTTAACTGCCTCTGGGCCAGTTGCAGGGGCCCGCAGTGACACCGGTCTAGCAGTAGTGGTAGTGGCAGAAGCAGGTGCTCCCGATGGTGGAAGGGCAGGCAAGGGGACAGATCCCTCCTCAGGCTCAGTGGCCACCACCCGGGGTGTACTTTCCCCAGTAGACATGGGCGGGTTCCTAGGTCTACGAAACAAGGACAGGGGCATCTTATCCCATCCCTTTCTCTCAAACAGTTCGTCAATCGCGGCATCATCACCCGCATCTGAGACGGACTCTAGGTCAGAGGTATCGTACTCCTCCGCAGGGAAATAATTCCTGGTGAAGGACGATTCACCCCCTCTGGCCAACTCACTAGCATGTGAATCCCCAGGGCTAGGGGCCTGTAACAAAGTCTCTCCCCCTGGCTTACCTCGGCTTGGAGAAGGACTCGGACGTCCGGGACTTTTCCCTTCAGAGACATCCGTTCCGGGTAAGCACTGGGGGGTTGCTCCACCACGGCCGTGGGAAGCCTTCAGAAGACCCATCTTCCTCTTGGGCGGTGGGAGAAAAGACTCTGTCGTTGCTGAGGCAGCATCCTCCGGTTTCTCACTCGCTACAACAAGCTTCTCTGTGACTTCCTCCGAAGTCTCGTCAGTGCGCGCAGGGGTGGCCGTACAAGCTTCGATTCCTCCTTCCAGAGTGGTGGCGCCCGTAAGGCAATTGTGGTGGAATGCCCGAGGCCTCTCTGTAGGTTGCTCCACCTCGAACAGAAACTCCTTACAGATCTTGCATCGCCCGAATGGCTTCAGATGAACCACCAGTCCCGAGCAGCCAGGACAAATCACACCGAGGGCCTCCACATCCTTGCACACATAGAGGGCAAATCTTCCCCGGGGCTTGAGCCGAATCCCTGTATCTGTAATCGAAGCAGCGAATGAAGTCATTTTCACGGTTGTAGAAGCTGGAACCCTTGATGCATGGACGACATGCTGACCATCTGCTGCTCCATCGCGCACTGACCTTTTCGCGCCAAAGTCCCCACGTGTAACTCTATACATGGTCAGACTCATCCCATCTCCTACATCGCTCGCTGGCTTTTCCGAATTGACACGCCCACGAACTACGCAGTCAGGGTTCTCCTCGTGGCGCAGTTCCAAACATGGCTGACCTCCACGGAACTTCACTGGGGAATAAAAGTTCAGCTTCTGGGGGGGGGGTTTTCACTCAATGCCCGCAAACACATCCCGGACTCGAGCCCCCACGTGTAGCGCACCAACCCCAGACTTTACTTGCTTTTCTTCTGCTTGGCTCCTCCGCAGGAAAAGAATGAGGCACACCGCACCACAAGCCCGTACCCTCCTGAATAGGGAGGTTGAGCAGTGTTAGTTTCTCAGGCCTGCTTGCAACTGGCGTAAAAAAACCTCCAGTGCTGACCTCGTTTCTGCAGTAGTCAGAAACAAGTCTTTAATTCTCCCCAGTAAGCAACTGTCCACACCAACTGAAAGGTCCAACACTTATTTATTCCTTCTTGCACAATAAACAGTCTCTTTAAGAGCAGACAAACACAGGTCAGATAAGGTGGGAGAAGGTCCAGGCACAAACTTAAATTTGGGTTTCTCCTGTTCTGGATAGCACGAACAGGCTTGGCGCACGGTCGCTACCACTGACCATGAGGGGGTCCCTGCCACAGACCAGGTGAATAGGGCCTCTGCCACAGGCCTGGTTGTTGGGTCTCTGCCACCGACCTGATTCACGATGGATTACCTTCTAGAAGTAATGACCCCTGTCAGGGAAAGGACATCCATCCGGAGAGTTACCAGAGGCCCCACCGTCACCAGCGATACTGTACTGGGTCTTCAGGAAGAATCACCTCCCTGGCCTCCTCATCCTAGATTCAGGCACCCACTCCAGGGGGCACCCTAGGAGCCCTCGATCCCTTGTGGGACCCAGTCGAAGTTACTGGGCCCCCAGGCCTCTCTCAAAGTACCTCACCCCAGACTGAAGGTGTCTGAGATGGAACAGCAGCTCCGTCTCTGGGCCTAGGGCACCCAGAGACCACCCGACCAGGCCTCCGGGCCTAGGGCACCCGGAGGCGACACACACGCACCCAGGCTTAAGGTGCCTGAGCGCGGAACCGACGACCCCTCTGGAAGACGGGCGCGCCCTTTTATATCCTCTCCCGACAGGCGCAGCAGGTTCCCCGCCCCGCCGTACTGCTGCCGAGAGGGGACAAAAAGGACACAACCTCGTACTGCAGTTCAACCCGGGCCCATGGCAACAGCGCCACCCATAGGCCCCAGTGAACTTACACACCAGTACTATCTCCCAGGGATAGAAATGGTCCATGAGACCTAACAATTAGTGCATCTGAGCCTGGTTACCACTCAGATGCTTCCCCCTAAATGTAACCACCCGCTACATATATATATATATATATATATATATATATATATAATTTAAAAAAAAAGCATTTTTTATTACAAAAATATGTATAAAATCATTTGGTACAATAATCAAATACAGAAAAAAAGACAATTAAAAGCATATGTTGTCTCTTTCTAAAAGAGCTGGACTGATTGCCCCACTAAATTATGGGGTATCTGTGTTCACTATTTCGCCAGGCTTTACTCTACATGTTTCGTGGGGCGACGAGCTTCCTTAGGAGTTTAGAAGGAGTAATATTCTATAAAAAAGAGAAATATAAAGACAATAATATACAGAGAAAATGTACAGAGAAGATACATATATGTATAAAGGATGATAACCAAAACCCCCATGCCTATATGTGCACCCCCACAAGACACAGGTGCACATATATGCACAAGGGGATGTAAAATAGAGCAAAAGTCATATTCAATATTATAGGATGGATCCATCATGCACTGTACTGGGAGGAACCTCCCCTAAAAAGGGGGGTGAAAAAAGGGGAAATACTCTTTTCAACACTGTTTTCACCCCTCACCCCCCTTCTTATCGTCATGTGACTGCCATGATTGGCTGTCACGGTGGTCACACGATCGGAAACTCCGGATTGCAAGATGCGAACCACCGGTAACTGTGATGGGAGCGCACAGGGCGTGTGCTCTCAGCCAGGGCCGTTTTTAAGGCTGGGCAAAAGGGGCAAATGCCCTGGGCCCGATCATTTAAATTCCTTTGTAGTGCAAAGTGGATTTCTCTTTAGTAAATAACCCCCATTGTGTTTTTTTTTTTTTTCAAAATTGACGCTCTTCTTTTGTTTATAGCGCAAAAAATTTAAAACGCAGAGGTGATCAAATACCATAAAAAGAAAGCTCTATTTGTGGGAAAAAAGGATGCAAATTTTGTTTGGGTACAACATCGCACGACCACGCAATTGTCAGTTAAAGCGACGCAGTGCCAAATTGTAAAAAGTGCTCTGGTCAGGAAGGGGGTAAAATCTTCCGGGGCTGAATCGGTTAATTGAGAATTTTTACTTTATTGTACTCAATGTGTTAAAAACACTGAGGGGTTATTGCTACTTTAACTTCAGATTTCTACTTGACTAATTTCTGGGGATAATGCTAACTTTCTCAAGAACTAATGATATTTTTCAAAAGGAAAGGTTCTGCAAAATAGCCAAGGGCAGTGTGGAGTTTGGGAAATAGTGCTGCAATATTGCAACATCATTTGTGATATGAATCATCAATGATGACTCCTCTCACTAGCACACTCTAGCCTAGGAGACACCCCTACTGTAAAATTATCACATTTTCAAAATGAAATTCTGTGACACCCTACTGACAACACTAAATACAACCTCCCTACCTCCTATGATAAAAACACCTCCAGCACAATCTCCCACTTTCTCCCCAAAATTAGGAATTGGCACTTTGGTATTGCATTCCATCTGCTGGCAAGTTCCTTGAGTGCCAATGCTGCAGTTGTCCATGTTTTCTTCTTGTATATGTCATACATGCTACATTTTCATGACAATACGCAGTCATAAGGGGGAGATTGGAGGACACTGATGGACCTGTGGACAAGACAGGTATGAGTAGTGGGTGTGAGTGCAGGGGTCAGTAGCGAGTAACACAGAGTTCAGTAGTAAAGTGACAAAGAATTCAGTAACAGTGACACAAAGGGCAAAGATCAGTAGTAAGTGATGTAGAGTTCAGAGGTCAGTAGTAAGGTATGCAGAGTACAGGGGTCAGCAGTAAGTATCAGTATCACATAGTTCAGAGGTAAGTATTATGTAATGCAGTGATCAGTAGTAGGTAAGACAGAGGGCAGAGGTTATTAGTAAGTGATGTAGAGGGCAGATGTCAGTAGTAAGTGACACAGAGGGCAAAAGTCAGTAGTAAGTGATGCAGAGGGCAGATCTCAGTAGAAAGGTACACAGAGGCCAGAAGTCAGTAGTAAATGATGCAGAGGGCAGATGTCAGTAGTAAGTGACACAGAGGGCAGAAGTCAGTAGTAAGTGATGTAGAGGGCAGATCTCAGTAGTAAGTGACACAGAGGCCAGAAGTCAGTAGTAAGTAATGCAGAGGGAAGATGTCAGTAGTAAGTGACACAGAGCCCAGAAGTCAGTAGTAAGTGATGCAGAGGGCAGATGTCAGTAGTAAGTGACACAGAGCCCAGAAGTCAGTAGTAAGTGATGCAGAGGGCAGATGTCAGTAGTAAGTGACACAGAGGGCAGAAGTCAGTAGTAAGTGATGTAGAGGGCAGATGTCAGTAGTAAGTGACACAGAGCCCAGAAGTCAGTAGTAAGTGATGCAGAGGGCAGATGTCAGTAGTAAGTGACACAGAGGCCAGAAGTCAGTAGTAAGTGATGCAGAGGACAGATCTCAGTAGTAAGTGACACAGAGCCCAGACGTCAGTAGTAAGTGATGCAGAGGGCAGATGTCAGTAGTAAGTGACACAGAGGGCAGAAGTCAGTAGTAAGTAATGCAGAGGACAGATGTCAGTAGTAAGTGACACAGAGGGCAGAAGTCAGTAGTAAGTGATGCAGAGGGCAGATGTCAGTAGTAAGTGACACAGAGGGCAGAAGTTAGTAGTAAGTGATGCAGAGGTCAAATGTCAGTAGTAAGTGACACAGAGGGCAGAAGTCAGTAGTAAGTGATGTAGAGGGCAGATCTCAGTAGTAAGTGACACAGAGGGCAGAAGTCAGTATTAAGTGATGCAGAGGGCAGATGTCAGTAGTAAGTGACACAGAGGGCAGAAGTTAGTAGTAAGTGATGCAGAGGACAAATGTCAGTAGTAAGTGACACAGAGGGCAGAAGTCAGTAGTAAGTGATGTAGAGGGGAAGGGCGTGGTCTGACTATGGAGGAGTAAGGACGTGCCGTGCCTGAGCTCCGTCCGGTCCGCAGCACTAACAGCAGCTACAGGGGTGATTTTTCCCCCGTTTGTCACCCAGGGCATGTCACAACGGCGTCGGGCATCGTCACAGCCCAAAACCGCAAACCAGCAGGGACAGAGATCGCTGGATTCGTTCCTCTCGGACACCCCCCGCCAGCAGAGGGGAAGATCCAAGATGGCGACGGAGAGAGCGGCCCTACAGCAGCAACTCGAGGCTCAGCCTGCGCCGCCGGTGTTGTCTCCTATTCCCTCTCCCAGGGTGGTCAGTGACTCCATCCCCCCTGCCTCCCCCCGCTCCACCACATCACAGGAGCAGGATGCAGTGATTGCAGACCTGGCAGGCGACAGGGATATCAGACAGCATCTGTGGTCTCTCCCCACTAAGGAGGATCTAGAGCGTTTTACCAGCCGGATTGAAAGGGCTTTTAAGCAGGATATTGAACAGCTGAAAACGGACACTACTGAGCTGGGACACAGAGTAGAGACTCTGGAGCAGAAGCTTGATGATACTGGGCCCGCCATCTCCCAGCTCAGGGACCAGTCCTCTGCCCACGGCCACCAAATTGAGGCCCTCCTATGCCAATTAGATGATATGGAAAACCGCAGCAGGCGAGCGAACATTCGCATACGCGGCCTACCCGAAGCCACTGGACCTAAGGACATTATACCTACGCTGCAGGGGGTGTTCCGTGAAATCCTGAGCCTGCCACCCTCGACCCCGATCGAGATAGACAGGGCCCACAGGGCGCTCAGACCCCCGTCGGATGACCCGGAGAACCCCAGGGATATTATTTGCAGGCTCCACAAATATACCCTGAAAGAACGCATCATGCACAAGATGCGTGATAGACCCGTCTTTGATTTCGATGGAGCCCAGCTGTCCTTCTACCAGGACCTCTCCAGACGCACCCTAATGCAGCGTCGGGCCTTGCGCCCACTCCTTGCAGAAATTCAAGCTGCGGGCCTCACATACCGCTGGGGCCTCCCCTTTAGCCTCCAGGCGTCCAAAAATGGCAGATGGGCTGTGCTGCGCACTAAAGATGACCTCCCTCGCTTCCTGCACACCCTGGAACTTCGCCAGGTTGACTTCCCAGATTGGCGCACTGTTCCTGATATCCCGCTCCCCCAGCTACCTCAACCGTGGATCCCGGGGGCCGGTGGACGTCGGTCCCGTGGCCGCAAACGGCAGACCGAGGGTCCCTCTCCAGGCCCCTCCGCTACTAGAGACTGACCATGTGGCAGATGTACTTACTTTCGGTCCCTTGGAGAGCCTGAGCCCACCCTTTTCTCTGTAATGGCTCCCTGGACTGGGCATAGGAGCTACTGGCCGCAACGCTGCCGTCGCAGACCCACACCATGCAGGACACCGGATCTTAGGGCCCCTGTGACGTTCCCTAACGTTTGACTGACCTTACTGCTACATACTGGTTGAGCGGGGTTGATATGCAACCCAGTGTTTAGATGCCATGTTGTTGTTCCTTTTTTTTTTTTTTACGCTTCTGGGGGTACATGTTTGGGTACTCCTTACTCACCACCCTGTTTATTTGTCTTCATGGACTGGACGGGGCATCGGGTCCCGCGTCCCCTTGGTGGTTGCCCACGACCCCACTTAGGCCTCACCTACCTAGGTGACCGTCCCTAGCGGGACACCAAGCTCAAGCCCAGGTGGTTTGGGGGTTTGATACCCCCCCGGGCTGATTTTGTAGTTTACTATTATACCTTTGTACCTTATCCCCCCTCCCCTCCTTCCAACTCTTTTCCCTCCCCCTCTCCCCTCCCTTCCCTTCCCCACCCGCCCCCCCCTTTTTTTTTTATCAGTGTCCCCCTTATTGTCTCTGATAGCTAACTGTTTGTTGCTTTAGCCTTCAGGTTGTGTTCTCATCTGTCACCATCCACGAGGGACTCACTGAGGGGTACAGACGGTCCGACTATCATCGGCTTCAGGTATGCCATCACTAAAGGTACTGTCTTATAATGTTAGGGGGCTCTGCTCTCCACACAAGCGCAACAAGCTATGGCTCGAGCTGAAGCGACTGGGGGCCCAAGTAGTGTTCTTGCAGGAAACTCACTTTAGACAGCAGTCCCTCCCCAAGATACCCACGCATCTCTATACTCAATGGTTCTTTAGCAACTCCCCGGTAGCTAAATCACGCGGTACCGCCATCGCATTTCACAAATCCTGCCCATTCCAACCTTCAGAAAGCCTGGTAGATCCACACGGCCGCTTTGTATTCGTGAAGGGGGTCATAGCTAACACTAAACTCACTTTTGCGACTCTCTACGCACCTAACACCCAACAACTTTCCTTTATAGACTCGGTACTAGAAAAGCTGACTGATTTCAGGGAAGGCCTTCTAATTCTTGGAGGAGACTTCAATATTAGTCCCGATCCGCTTCTAGATACCTCTCATGGCCGCCCCACACACTCCCAGGCCTTCCTTAAGCATTTTCGGAAATCGCTGCAGAATAATTTTCTCATCGACGCGTGGAGAGCTCTGCATGCGTCGGACAGAGATTATAGCTTTTACTCAGGGGTGCATGATGTCTATACACGCATAGACCTCATGTGTGTGGATCATGATACTCTAGAACTACTGCAGTCGGCTGACATAGGGAATATCATCATGTCCGACCATGCCCCCGTTTTTGCTACAATCAGGGTCCCGGACGGGCTCCCGAAGGCTTGGTCTTGGAGACTCAATGAAAGTCTTCTGGACGATGCCTCAGTGATAGCTAAGGTTTCAGACACCATAACCCACTTTTTTGCAGAAAATGTGTCTGAGGACTTGCCAGAGGGAGTCGTGTGGGAGAGCCATAAAGCGGTACTCAGGGGAGAACTCATCTCCTTGGGTTCTAGACTTAAGAGGGAAAGACAGATAGACTTTCAGAGGGTGCTATCAGCTTTACAACAAGAAGAAATTCTACATAAACGCCAGGGAGACGCTGAGGCCCGCAAACGACTGACTGAGCTGAGGGAGTTGTTCTCACGCCTCCTTGACCGTCGCGCCCGCAGACAGCTACGGTATATTTCCCATAAATTTTACGAACACGGTAACAAGTGCGGCAGAATGCTGGCCAGAGCACTTCGAAAGCGACGTATAACTGCTCATGTACACACGCTTAGGTCTCCCAGCGGTACGGCGACCCTGCACTCTTCTGATATTGCTTCAATATTTCGAAATTATTACGCAGACTTATATCACTTAGACAAAGATATCTCCCATGCGGAACGGACAGCTAAACTACGCGCTATTGGCGACTACCTCGCTTCGGCCGGGCTCCCTTCTCTGACACCAGAGCAGCAACTAGACCTCGAATCACCCATTTCCCCTCTGGAGATTATTGGGACGGTTAAGGCTCTGCCGAATGGAAAGAGCCCTGGCCCGGATGGATATACCAAGGCATATTATGCTAAATTTCTTCCCCTACTCCAAAACCATATGTGTAGGTATTTCAACTCCTTCGCCACAGGCCACCCTATCCCACCCGAAGCCCTGTTGGCCCATATCACGGTGCTTCCGAAAGACGGCAAGGACCCCACCCTCCCACAAAGCTACCGTCCAATATCGCTACTTAACGTTGACGTAAAAATTTTTGCAAAAATTATGGCCAACCGACTAAAACACATTATACCGTCTATCGTTCACCCCGATCAGACGGGATTTATATCAGGTAGGGAGGCCAGAGATAATTCCATCCGGGCCATGCAGCTCATTCAGTGGGCCCGCTCCCACCGCAACACTACCCCCTACCTCATTCTGTCCACGGACGCCGAAAAGGCCTTCGACAGAATAGACTGGTCGTACCTCAAGGCGGTTCTGGAAACCCTGGGATTAGGTCCTCACATGCTCCAATGGATTATGGCCCTCTACAAGTCCCCCAATGCGAAGGTCAAGGTTAACGGCCATCTGTCCTCTGGATTCCCCATACGGAATGGCACGAGGCAGGGGTGTCCCCTCTCCCCCCTCCTGTTCGCCTTAGTTCTGGAACCTCTTCTTAGAACAGTACGGGCAAGTAAGGATATCAGAGGGGTGACGGTAGGGTCCACGGAACACAAACTCTCAGCCTATGCTGACGACGTGCTTTTTCACCTGACCAGCCCCCTTGTCTCGCTGCCAAACCTTATGAGAGAACTTACCATTTTTGGACAAATATCAAATTTTAAGATTAATTTCACCAAATCTGAGGTCCTGCCCATCACCATACCCGAACCGCTGGCCGTTAACTTACAGCAAGCTTTCCCATTCCGTTGGGCCAAATCCTCTATTAAGTATTTAGGAGTTCAACTCACAGACCAATTTGGCACACTATACTCAGCCAATTTCCCTACTCTTTTGGGCACGGTGCGTAGAGACTTGCAGAACTGGACCAAGACCTCCTTCACGTGGCTAGGCAAAGTTAACATACTTAAAATGAATGTCCTCCCGAGGGTCCTTTTTTATCTGCAGATGTTGCCTATCCCCCTTCCCAAAAGCTTTTTCACACAGCTTCAAAGCCTAATGATTAGTTTCATATGGCAACATAAAAAACCAAGGCTGGCCGTGTCCCTACTGCAGAAACCTAAGGAGATGGGCGGTCTAGGCCTCCCGGACATGCGTCGCTATTATAGAGCCATAGCTCTCCAGCACATTCTCAACTGGCGCCACCATACCGGCTCCAAAATGTGGGTCTCCCTCGAGAAAAGCCTAGCAGGTCGCAACCTATCGTATGCACCTTGGCTGCCCCGGGAATACAGAGGGCTCTCACAGACAGCTTCTCCACTGACCACTCATGTCCTCCGTGTCTGGGACCGCATTAATGCTCTGTATACCTTAGCACCCCCCGGCTCCCCGCTAACACCGCTGGGAGGATTCCTGTGGTTCCCTCCTGGGGAACAGGCAGCCTTTTTTGGATCCTGGGTCACGGATGGTAACTATAGCTGCGGCAAATTCTTGGATGGGGACGGGCTGATACCCCTAGACACCTTGAGGGACAGACATGGTCGATTCCCAATGGACTGGTGGAGGTACAAACAGCTCCATCACTTCATTGCGACCCGTGGTGCTTCTATAAGAGGGTTAGACACTCTTACCCCCATTGAACGGATGTTCGTGGAAGAGGAACCCACTCCCCATCTGATTTCCCAACTGTACCAGCTTCTGGGATCAGCTCCTGCTGACTCCAAACCGGCCTTTATGCGCGAATGGGAGCGAGACTTAGGAGTCGAGTTCTCAGCAGAGCAACGGGCACACATGTATAGATTAGCGCATTCCAGCTCCATTGATTCCAAGACGCAGGAAACGAATTACAAACTGCTGACCCGTTGGTACCGTGTGCCTGCGGCATTATCTCGTATATACCCTTCAGTCACAGACCGCTGCTGGCGTGGATGTGGCCAGAAGGGTACGCTCCTCCATATTTGGTGGGATTGCCCAGTGATCAGGCCATTCTGGCTCGAAGTTCGCGACCATATCAAAGATGCCCTACAGGTCGACATCCCGTTTTCCCCAACTCACTTTCTCCTGCACCTCCCTGCCCTTCCTCTGAGCCGCTACAAGAAAAGCGCACTCCCTCATCTCTTGAACGCTGCTAAACGGCTTATACCTCTCTACTGGAAACGCCCGCAGATTCCTTCTGTCACGGAGTGGCTGAAGAAGGTAGGAGACATTAGGGAGGCGGAGGAGTGGGTGGCGAGGTGCAAGGACAGGAGTGACCTTTTTGAGGGGATCTGGGCACAGTGGCAGGCTTATGCTACTGACCCGGACCCTATGCCATCTAGCCTGGATGTTGCGCTGCTGGAGTTAGCGGAGCCCTCACTGAAGCTGAAGAGACCTGCCAGTGGTGATGCGCATACCTGATTGGGCCCTCTCATACACCCTGCTTGCAGATATGTAATGTGTGCCCCTTTGTCTCTCTCCCTCCACGGTCTATATGGCCAATATTGGAGACCTTACCCTATTGTGCACCACGTTCTTTGCAATCTGTTGTTCGGTTTCCCTTTAGTTAATTTATTTTTGTTACTTTTACAATGGTTAGAGAACTCAACTTGTAACCCTGGTGCCCCGACGGGACCTGCACTTGTGAGGGCCGCGGAGGGGGCGCGGGGGGGTTCCCCCTAGATGGAGGTATGATGGAGGATTTTTTTTTTTAGCCCCCCTCCTGGGGGGGATGCCTGCCGGGCCCCCGCTGGCCTAGGGGCGGAATTGCGCCCCAACACATTGGCTGAGAGCTATAGCGAGGTGCGGGCCCCTGCTGGGATCACGGAGATAGCACTTTCGATATGCATTGCAATGATACCGTTTTTTTCCCCCCCTTTTTTTTTGTCCCCTCTCACTCTCCCCATTTCCCTTCCCATGCTTTCCCAGTTATGCTGTTTTTTTTTGCTTTACTTCAACTACAATGTTGTGGTACATGATGTAAAAACAAAAATATTAAAATAAAGATTATATAAAAAAAGTGATGTAGAGGGCAGATCTCAGTAGTAAGTGACACAGAGGGCAGAAGTCAGTAGTAAGTGATGCAGAGGGCAGATGTCAGTAGTAAGTGACACAGAGGGCAGAAGTTAGTAGTAAGTGATGCAGAGGACAAATGTCAGTAGTAAGTGACACAGAGGGCAGAAGTCAGTAGTAAGTGATGCAGAGGGCAGATGTCAGTAGTAAGTGACACAGAGGCCAGAAGTCAGTAGTAAGTGATGCAGAGGGCAGATCTCAGTAGTACTTTACTAGTAAGTAGTGTTTACTGACCACTTACCGGTAGTTAATAAATTCCTGTATATTTATTGATCAAGTGACCCACTGCAACTAACCTGCACAAGCAACAGCCCAGGTCCTCCACTGTGCTGTAGGAGCATTGCAGTATCTCGTCCCCTTCCTTACCTCCTGCTGGTAAAACTGCACAAGTCGGGAAGGTAGATACGGATGACGTCACCAGTCCAGGACACAGCAGGGACTTGGGAGCTAATGTAAAGCCCCCTCCCCCTCCAAGCACAGGTAGCCAATAAAACAAATCTGCTAATAAGAAAAATTATGCCAAGTAGATAACTGTATCCTACCTGACAACATTTTTCTTATTGGTTGATTTTTATTATGAAGACCATGGGCCGGAGACACACTTGGAAAATGAATTTGGGGATGCTTCTGTTGCAGTTATAGCCTTCTAAAACTGGGGACGTCACCCTACTCTATTGGGTCTCCAGAGAGTTTTGTTAGCAAATTCCAATCTAAAACATTACACTATAAAACCTTTTTTTAAATGCTATTCGGCTAGTAAAAAATTTGGTTTTAAAAAAAAAAAAAATCACAGATACTTTCCTCAAACGGGTATTAAGTGTTTTTGGTGAATCGTTCATATGTCACTTGAAAATCTAAGTTGGTTATTTTGGCAATAAGGCATACTTAAGTTACACTTTACCCAGTGATGTGTACAATAGTATCTGGCAGGACTCCTGAAGACATTGCTAAGGGTTCCTTGAACAATGAGCAATTTCTGCCATTCAGATAAGTAACCACTAATACCAATGATCTGTTTAGTTATCTGTAAGAGGGAGATTCTTCCCACTGACCTTCATGTACAGTGAGCTGCAGATATAGTAATTATTAGCAAAGGTTTCCTCAGAAGGTGAAGCTATTTCAAGGGTTTCTCTGTGGTAAAAAGGTTGAAAAGAATGTGGGGATCTGCTTCCCTCTAGTGTCTGAATTTGTAAATAGTGGTTGCTTGTTGATTGCCACAGAGTTAATTGGTTATAGACAGTTATTTCCTGTCCCTGCTAGCTGTGTCAGAAACCCCTATGCAATGATTGTAAAATATATTTCCAGAAGGTAGACACAGAATTAGATCACATGACCATGCAAGAAGGAGCTTCTGCTGCTCTATTTCACCCAGACCAAAAGCTGAGACTATAAGGCAAGTGTTCCTGTGTTCTAAGAGTTTTGCTGCCTGTAGCTGGCCATAGCTTCTTGTGTATATATCTGAATTGTGGTGACAAAGTATCGCTGTCTTATTATTATCTCACATGCTCATTGCAAGATAGTTACTTTATGTGTATAGTGGTCTACCTGCAGTATATTATTAGGTGAACCTATTTATTAAAATAAAGTTTATATGCCTTTTCCTTACCCAGATAGCAAGGATAACTTGCCACAAATTTGTGGCAGTGCTGATTTGTAAGTCTTGTTAACTTTCTGCAAATTTTCACTAGCGAGTTGTACATTTGCAGAGCAATTGAAGCACAAGTTCTAGTTCACACTTTTCCAATTGGTAGAAAATTTGCGTGGCAAGTCTCTAGCAAGAGCAAGGTTGCAGTGGGGAGTCTACAGCAGGAGCTCTGCAAGGCCACAGCATGAAAATTCAGCCACAGTGACCCCTGTAGTGGGATGACTATTGCACAACATAACTGAACCAGAACTTACAGCAGACTTGCAAAATGTTTGCAAAGAAAGTTGATCTGGAGTCATGCAATGCGGACTTGCTGAAATTGTGTAACAAACTTGTGAAGCCCGGCAAGTCTAGCAATAGCTTAGCAAGTCATTTTCAAACTTGCAGCTCAGTTGCTTGCTATCTAGGTAGTTAACTGTTCTCCTTTCTGGTCTGGAATTCTCTAGCTAGCTTTAGCTCAGAGCTCAGTAAACAGCATAGCATAGGTAGAGCCAGGTTAGACATCTGAAGGGCCCACAGGTAGTTAAAAGTTCAGTTACATGCCACATTAGAATTTATTAGGGGTTGAGAAGCAGAGCAGATTGGCTGATACTGATTTCCAGTGTCGCAGCCCAGACCCCAGACTGAAAAGCTGCATCCTAAGCTGGGCAAGTGCCGGTTGGAGGGTTTGCACATCAACACTGACTCAATATTCTGTTTTGAAGAAGAACAGACATCACACCTGTGATCTTCTCTCAGGGGCCACTGCAAATGGACTTTGCGGCAAATGTCCTCCAGAGGTATCTTTGTCAAATGACTGTATATACCTGGGTATATGTGGACAACTCCAGCAAGACTACTGGGTTCATTTTCTGATATTAGTATATTGGATGCACTGTATATACTATTACAAATTTTTTATTATATGAAGTTTGTATCACTTTTATATTGGTGTGCATCTACTGTATATACAGTACTTATGCTTAATGTTAAATGCTGTCTGCAGCAGTTCCTCTGCTCCCAATTACTTTAATTAGATAAGTGGTTCATTTCCCAGGAAGGGAACCCCTTCTGTTCACAGAGGCCCTGTCCTAGGTGGAGGCACTGCCACCTTTATTATTAAACCCACTCTTCAACTTGGTGTATGCTCTGGTACTACTTACCTATAGATTTAGCACCACAGCTGTTTGGGGAAGGCCATTACCATAGGTGTGAGCAGCCTATTGCATTAGGGTGTGCACCCCAAAACTTAAACACACACATCTACTATATATATATATATATATATGTCAGCAGGGCAATGGACAGTGTCAGTAGAGGAGCAGTGGACGGTGTCAGTAGTTTTTTTCATGTATTTATTATATATTTATTTACTATTACTTAACATTACATTTATATTTTTATTTTACCATATTTTTTATAATAATTTTTCATTATTATATTTTTTTACAGTTTAAGAGCTCCATTGGGGTGCTTTGGTGAAATATCAGGGGTCCAAACAGACCCCTGATGTCTCAGTTTTGAGACAGAGAAAAGCACTGGGGACAGAGATTCCTCAGTCCCTTTTTCTACAGCCAAGCAGCAGGGGGAATCTGCGCAAAACAGGGTGATTAGGGTGTGCCAAGGCACACCTGGCACACCCTGTGCGCACGCCTATGGCCATTACCTATAACCCCCTCCAAAAGAGGGCTAAAAGTTTAAGTAGATATAATCCCTATCCCTAAAGATGGCCATATGTGTGGCAATCAAACTTTTTTCCATGTGTTGTTTAATTTGCAAAGTAGTCAAAAGATAAAAAAAAAGATTGTCTTTATTGTACCAAGATGGGATGGAAATTGCCCCAACTGAATGTGTTGGAAAAATACAATTACTTTCAATGAAATTGTTGGATTCTTTTCCCTATTTTATTTCCATTTCATCCAGTTTTTAAGCAGGATCTTGCTGACAGCTTCAACCAGCAAGATAGTGCTTAAGTGTGACTTAAATGTGCCTGTATGCCTTAAGTAAGCTTGCTACCAGGGATGAGCCGAACACCCCCCTGTTCGGTTCGCACCAGAACCTGCGAACAGACAAAATGTTCGTGTAAACTTTAGAACCCTATTAAATACAATGGACTCGAACGTTCGAAATCTAAAGTGTTAATTATAAAGGCTAATATGCAAGTTATTGTCCTAAAAAGTGTTTGGGGACCTGGGTCCTGCCCCAGGGGACATGTATCAATGCAAAAAGAAGTTTTAAAAACGGCCGTTTTTTCGGGAGCAGTGATTTTAATAATGCTTAAAATGAAAAAATAAAAGTGAAATATTCCTTTAAATTTCGTACCTGGGGGGTGTGTATGATATGCATGTAAAGTGGCGCATGTTTCCCGTGCTTAGAACTGTCCCTGCAAAAAATGTCATTTTTGAAAGAAAAAAATGCATTTAAAACTGACTCGCGGCTATTAATGAATTGTCGGCTCCCGGCAATACATACAAAAGTCATTGATAAAAAAAAAAAAAAAAGCGTGGGGGTTCCCCAGAATTCAATTACCAGGCCCTTCAGGTCTGGAATGGATATTAAGGGGTAACCCGCCGCAAATTAAAAAAAAATTGACGTGGGGTTCCCCCAAATATCCATTCCAGGCCCTTCAGATCTGGCATGGATTTTAAGGGGAACTCCACCCCAAATTTAAAAAAAAAATGGCGTGGAGTCCCCCTAAAAATACATACCAGACCCCTTATCCGAGCACGCAACCTGGCCGGCCGCAGGGGAAAAGGGGGGGACGAGAGAGCGGCCCCCCCTCCCTCCTGAACCGTACCAGGCCACATGCCCTCAACATGGGGAGGAGGTCCCCATGTTGATGGGGACAAGGGCCTCATCCCCACAACCCTTGCCCGGTGGTTGTGGGGGTCTGCGGGCAGGGGGCTTATCGGAATCTGGAAGACCCCTTTAACAAAGGGGACCCCCAGATCCCGGCCCCCCCCTATGTGAATTGGTAAGGGGTACATTGTACCCCTACCATTTCACGAAGAAAGCGTAAAAAAATGTTTAAAAAAACACACAAACACCTTGAAAAAGTCCTTTATTTAAAAAAAAAAAAACATTCCAGCGGTGAAATCCAGTGTCCCGCGGCGATCCCGATGTCCAGCGCTGTCCTTCATTGGTTGTGCCTGAGCGGACCTGATGGGGAACTCCCTCTCAGTATTTTAAATGTATAGACCCGCCCCTTCTTAAGTTCCCCATCAGGTCCGCTCAGCGGACCAGATGCGGAACATGAGAAGGGGCGGGTCTATACATGTATTACCAAAGTGAGAGCAGTTCCCCATCAGGTCCACCCCCTCGGTATGTCGGACCCGCCTACGTCATTGGCTTGAGCGGGGAACTTCCTTCACTATGTAAATTTAAATTACACAGTGAAGGAAGTTCCCCGCTCAAGCCAATGACGTAGGCGGGTCCGACATACCAAGGGGGCGGACCTGATGGGGAACTGCTCTCACTTTGGTAATACATGTATAGACCCGCCCCTTCTCATGTTCCGCATCTGGTCCGGTGAGCGGACCTGATGGGGAACTTTAGAAGGGGCGGGTCTATACATTTAAAATACTGAGAGGGAGTTCCCCATCAGGTCCGCTCAGGCACAACCAATGAAGGACAGCGCTGGACATCGGGATCGCCGCGGGACACTGGATTTCACCGCTGGAATGTTTTTTTTTTAAATAAAGGACTTTTTCAAGGTGTTTGTGTGTTTTTTTAAACATTTTTTTAAGCTTTCTTCGTGAAATGGTAGGGGTACAATGTACCCCTTACCAATTCACATAGGGGGGGGGCCGGGATCTGGGGGTCCCCTTTGTTAAAGGGGTCTTCCAGATTCCGATAAGCCCCCCGCCCGCAGACCCCCACAACCACCGGGCAAGGGTTGTGGGGATGAGGCCCTTGTCCCCATCAACATGGGGACATCCTCCCCATGTTGAGGGCATGTGGCTTGGTACGGTTCAGGAGGGGGGGGCCGCTCTCTTTTCCCCCCCTTTTCCCCTGCGGCCGGCCAGGTTGCGTGCTCGGATAAGGGGTCTGGTATGGATTTTTAGGGGGACTCCACGCCATTTTTTTTTAAAATTTGGGGTGGAGTTCCCCTTAAAATCCATGCCAGATCTGAAGGGCCTGGAATGGATATTTGGGGGAACCCCACGTCAATTTTTTTTTAAATTTGCGGTGGGGTTCCCCTTAATATCCATTCCAGACCTGAAGGGCCTGGTAATTGAATTCTGGGGAACCCCCACGCTTTTTTTTTTTTTTTTTATCAATGACTTTTGTATGTATTGCCGGGAGCCGACAATTCATTAATAGCCGCGAGTCAGTTTTAAATGCATTTTTTTCTTTCAAAAATGACATTTTTTGCAGGGACAGTTCTAAGCACGGGAAACATGCGCCACTTCACATGCATATCATACACACCCCCCAGGTACGAAATTTAAAGGAATATTTCACTTTTATTTTTTTATTTTAAGCATTATTAAAATCACTGCTCCCGAAAAAATGGCCGTTTTTAAAACTTCTTTCTTTCTCGTACATCACGGGACACAGAGCGACATAGTCATTACTAATGGGGTTATATAGATACCGTCAGGTGCTGGCACTGGCAACTTCCAAAACCGGAAGTACCCTCCCCTATATAAGCCCCTCCCATCCGGGAGCACCTCAGTTTTTTGCCAGTGTCTAAGGTGTTGGCCAAGAAGAAACATGTGTTTTTCACTGAGCTTGCGTACAGGTTCTTTTGGGCCTCAGTAAGCTATTCCGGATCCGACCAAAAAAGCTTCATAGCTAAACGGTCGGTACCCGGGCCTTGCAGAGAAGAGCAAGGTTTTGCCTGTAATGCTTCTCTTAGGAGAGCTGGACCCTGGGATCCAGAGCTCTGGTCATACCCACGACCAAGATGTTTTCTGTGCAGGGTGCTATACAGGTCCAGGGGAGTGGAATCCTTGGGAACCCGGTCCCTGAAGGTTTGATTACAATGCCTGCTGTGATAGGTGAAGTTTGGGCTTTTGTGGACCAAACAAAGTCCTGCGGCGGGGAACAGGTAAGTGGGGGCCCCCAGGAACTTGGTTCTATTGGGGGACCCCCAAGCCTAATTTGTCTTTCTGTCTGTTACCTAATGGTATTCCCGCAAAATTCTGTGCATGCCTGTAACTACTAAAAAAATGTAATAATTTTTAATGGTGGTCAAGAAAAAAAAAAAAAAAAAAAAAATGTTTTATATATATTTAATATATTAGACTGCGGTACCTGTGTTTGTCCACTAGAGGCCGCTGTGGAATGTTTTCTTGTCATGTGGACTAGTTTCTTCTCAGCAGAGCAAGTCCAGGCAGATGGTGAGTTCTCTTATGGGAAACTGCTTCCTCTGCCATGTTGCAATGCTCGTCCATCCCCCGGCCTGCGGCAAAGAGGGGCCCTGGCTCTTGTCCCTAGTCTCCATTTTTCAAAATTAGCGCCGAAGGCGCACGTGGCCGCGCGCGTGCGCGTGCACGCGCCTCTATATATAGAGGTGAGCCGGGAAAGGGGGCGGAGCCTGGGGGATGACGCTCTGTGTGCGCCGCAGCGCTTCTGCGCATGTGCGGGCGTCCCAGCATGTTAAAAACCACAATTTTGTGTGGTGAGCTGGCTATGAAGTACAGAGACAGAGCTGGCAACATTTAAAAAAGGGCATACAGCAAGCGGTTGATACAGGCATCCCCTAGAAAGGCACATTAGTAGACACCAACTGTTTCTTATAGCAGCATTTATGCTAGACTATTGTCAGTAACTGGTGTATTTCGGCTGGAATACCTCAGCTTTGTGGCTTAGGAATATGCCGTCTAAAAACTCCGGGACTAGAAATTCCAGGAGGAATAGGGGGTCTCCATCGGGCTCTGAGGATCTTGGGCATGCTTTGGCTGCACCAGTCTCCCCTGAAGAATCAGAGGTTAGTGACCGTAGAGCACCCTCAGGAGTACCTGGTACTGTGGCTGTCCTCAGTTCACCTGCTCCTGTGTATGTAACAGAGGAGGTTTTTTCCTCAGCTCTGGGAGGGCTGGAAGAGAGATTGTCAGCATTGATCGCGGCTTCCCTGTCACAGGAGAAAAGCGCCCGATCTCCGTCTCCTCCCTCAGAGTGCCTGTTAACAGAGCAACAGTCCCATACAGGGATCGACCTACCTGAAGGGGATCAGGATGAGGTCGATTCGGTTGTAGAGGAATCAACAGTGGAAGAGCCGTTCTCAGCATCACATGCTGAAAGGTTATGGGTTCAGTCCCTGACTAATATGGTCCGATCAGCATTTAAAATGCCACTTGCGGAGCCATCATCCACTTCTGTCTCCTCGTTGGGGTCGCTAAAAGCTCCCCAGACTGTTTGTTCCTTTCCGATCCATCCTTTACTGGAAGGGCTCATTTACCAGGATTGGGAGCATCCTGACAAAATATTTACTCCCCCCAAGAGATTTCCGGTGGTCTATCCCATGGAGGATAAGTTCATCAGAAAATGGAGGGTCCCTACAGTGGACGCAGCCATCTCTTGTGTGAATAAATCACTGACATGTCCGGTGGATAATGTCCAAATGTTCAAGGACCCAATAGATAAAAAATTGGAGTCCTTATTAAAATCTGCTTTTTCTACAGCAGGATTGGTGACACAACCAGCAGTGGCAGCTATTGGGGTCTGCCAAGCAGTGAAGGATCAGTTGAAACAGGTCTTAAGGGACTTGCCAGATCAGCAGGCTCTTGCCCTAGCTGATCTACCTAGAGCCTTATGCTTTGCGGTGGACGCTATAAAGGATTCAATCCATCAGGCCTCCCGCCTTACGCTGTCTGTAGTACATATGCGCAGGCTTTTATGGCTCAAAAACTGGTCTGCTGAAGCTCCCTGTAAAAAATTGCTGGTCAGCTTCCCATTTCATGGTGAGCGCTTATCCGGGGAAGACCTGGACAAGTATATCCAGAGAATTTCCAGCGGTAAAAGTACACTTTTGCCGGTTAAAAATAGAGTTAGAGGTCCCTCTTTTAAGAGGCCGGCTTCTCCAGTCCCTAGGACATCGGCTGTGAGACAGTTCCGACGGCCTCCTCGGTCAAATCCCGGAGGTAAAAATCAGGGACAGTTGCAGGGTAACAAGAAGCCCTGGAGCAGGAGAGGTACAAAACCTCCCCCAAAGTCTAATGCATGAAGGGTTGCCCCCACCCAATCGGGTGGGGGGAAGACTTCAGTTGTTCACAGAAACCTGGCGGGACACGATCCGAGACAGATGGGTGCTCTCCGCAGTAAATCTGGGATACAAATTGGAGTTAAAAAACTCCCCTCCTTCCCGCTTTATAAGGTCAAACGTGCCAAGGGATCCCCAGAAGAGAGGATCCCTCCTGTTGGCACTGGAACAATTATTGCTCCAAGCAGTAATTATAGAGGTTCCCCTGGAAGAATGGGGGTTCGGGTTTTACTCAAACCTCTTTACAGTTCCGAAGCCAAACGGGGACGTGAGGCCCATATTAAATCTAAAAGGGCTAAACAAATTCCTACATATCAGGACTTTCCGGATGGAGTCGATCCGATCAGTAGCCACTGCCCTACAAGGGGAGGAATGGTTAGCCTCGATCGACATCAAAGATGCTTATTTGCACATTCCCATCTTTCCAGCCCACCAAAAATTTCTACGCTTTGCGGTAGAAGGGCGCCATTTTCAGTTCAGAGCCTTACCCTTCGGTCTGGCCACAGCACCAAGAGTGTTCACAAAAATTCTGGCCCCATTATTGGCCAATCTAAGAACACGAGGTGTAACGATAATGGCATATCTAGACGACTTGTTGCTGATAGACCACTCAGTGGAAAAACTAGAAGTGGTTGTTCACGAGACAATCAAGTTTCTGGAATATCACGGTTGGATTATCAACCGAGACAAGTCAGCCCTAAAACCAGTCAAAAGTCTGGAATACTTAGGGCTAAGGCTGGATTCAGACCAGAGAAAAATTTTCTTGCCTCAAGAAAAGGGGTCGTCTTTGAGAGATTTGATCCACTTAGTGGGTTCAAAAAGACAGCCATCCATACGCCTGTGCATGAGGCTGCTGGGAAAAATGGTGGCATCATTCGAAGCAGTACCCTACGGTCAATTCCATTCAAGGAAGTTGCAAAGGGCCATACTGTCAGCCTGGAACAAAAAAGTTCAGGCTCTGGACTTGCCAATGTCCTTGTCCCCTTCCGTTCGCAAGAGCCTCCGCTGGTGGTTGGTTCCCCAGAATCTGGAAAGAGGGAAATCCTTCAGTCCGATTTCCTGGAAGGTGGTCACTACAGATGCCAGCCTTATAGGCTGGGGAGCAGTACTGGAGCAATGGTCTCTCCAGGGCAAGTGGTCAGAAGCAGAAAAGGCCCTGCCCATCAATCTCTTAGAGATACGAGCAGCCCGGTATGCCCTAGTAGCATGGACATCCAAACTCCAAGGGTCCCCTGTCAGAGTTCAATCAGACAATGCCACAGCAGTGGCATATATCAATCGTCAGGGGGGCACCAGGAGTCGTGCAGCCCAAAGGGAAGTAAATTACATCCTGAGATGGGCAGAAAGATATGTCCCAGCCATATCTGCGGTATTCATTCCAGGAGTGGAGAATTGGAAGGCGGACTTTCTAAGTCGCCAACAATTATGCCCAGGGGAATGGTCCCTTCATCCCGAGGTTTTCCGGACAATATGTCAGCGGTGGGGAACACCGGATGTAGATCTGCTAGCATCCAGATTCAACACAAAAGTGGACAGGTTTGTCTCTTGGACAAGGGATCCCCTAGCGTGCGGCTCGGATGCCCTAGTGTTCCCTTGGGATCAGTTCAAGCTGATATATGCATTCCCACCGCCACAATTGTTACCTCGATTACTCCGCAGAATCAGGGTAGAAAAGAAACCAGTGATTCTGGTGGCTCCAGCGTGGCCCCGAAGAGCATGGTACGCGGAGATTGTAAAAATGTCTGTGGGGAGTCCTTGGACCCTCCCACATCGTCCGGACCTGCTTTCGCAAGGACCGATATACCACCCTTCCTTACCAGCCCTAGGTTTGACGGCCTGGCTATTGAAGCCCACATTCTAAAAAAGAGAGGGCTCTCTAATGCTGTGGTATCTACCATGATCAATGCCAGGAAGCCGGTATCCAGGCAGATCTACTATAGAATCTGGAAGGCGTACATCGCCTGGTGTGAGGCCAAGAAATGGCATCCACGTAAATACGTAATAGGTAGGATTCTGGACTTCCTACAATGGGCTGTAGATAGGAAGCTTGCCTTGAGTACTATCAAGGGTCAGATTTCGGCCTTGTCAATATTTTTTCAAAGGCCCTTGGCTTCGCATTCACTAGTCAAAGCCTTTATACAAGGAGTGATGCGTATTAGTCCTCCGGTTAATATTCCCACATGTCCATGGGATCTAAACTTGGTTCTGTCGGTTCTACAGAAACAACCATTTGAACCATTACAGCATATTTCCTTGGTGCTTCTCACCAGGAAATTGATTTTTCTAGTAGCCATTTGTTCGGCTAAAAGAGTATCGGAATTAGCAGCTATGTCCTGTAAGGAGCCATATCTGGTTATCCATAAGGACAGAGTAGTGTTACGTCCTCATCCAGCCTTTCTTCCTAAGGTGGTATCGAGGTTTCATTTGAACCAAGATGTGGTTCTTCCTTCTTTTTTCCCCAAACCTACTTCGGTAGAGGAAAAGTTATTGCATTCTTTGGATGTAGTAAGAGCAGTTAAAGCTTATCTAAAAGCCACTGCTCAGATTCGCAGAACGGATACTTTGTTTATTCTGCCGGAAGGCCCCAGAAAGGGTCAGGCAGCGTCAAAATCTACTTTAGCCAAGTGGATTCGACAGGTCATTATGCAAGCTTATGGCTTGAGAAGGAGACCGCCTCCGTTCAAAGTTAGAGCACACTCCACGAGAGCAGTTGGAACTTCATGGGCAGTGCATCACCAGGCCTCCCTGGCTCAAATCTGTAAGGCCGCAACATGGTCTTCAGTACACACGTTTACTAGGTTCTACCAGGTGGACGTTAGAAGTCAGGAGGATGTCGCCTTTGGGCGCAGTGTGTTGCAAGCCGCAAAAGATCCTCATGTCTGATAGCGCTCAGCTTATATATGGTGTATCCCCCCCCTCATTTGGCATTGCTTTAGGACATCCCATTAGTAATGACTATGTCGCTCTGTGTCCCGTGATGTACGAGAAAGAAAATAGGATTTTTATAACAGCTTACCTGTAAAATCCTTTTCTTGGAGTACATCACGGGACACAGAGCTCCCGCCCCTCTTTGGGGACACTTATTGCTTTGCTACAAAACTGAGGTGCTCCCGGATGGGAGGGGCTTATATAGGGGAGGGTACTTCCGGTTTTGGAAGTTGCCAGTGCCAGCACCTGACGGTATCTATATAACCCCATTAGTAATGACTATGTCGCTCTGTGTCCCGTGATGTACTCCAAGAAAAGGATTTTACAGGTAAGCTGTTATAAAAATCCTATTTTTTGCATTGATACATGTCCCCTGGGGCAGGACCCGGGTCCCCAAACACTTTTTAGGACAATAACTTGCATATAAGCCTTTATAATTAACACTTTAGATTTCTCCCATAGATTTTTCGAATTTGCCGCGAACACCCCAATTTGTTCGCTGTTTGGCGAACGGGCGAACAGGCAATGTTCGAGTCGAACATGAGTTCGACTTGAACTCGAAGCTCATCCCTACTTGCTACACACATTACATAATTGATCGGATATAACTTGAATGGATTGGACTTCAAGCTACATAATTGTTGGCAAATCTAAAGCCCTGTACACACGATCGGATATCCTATGGATTCTAATCCGATGGTTTTTTCCATCGGAAATCCAATGAGACTGTCTTCCATCTGTCTTGCCCACACACCATCAGTCAAAAAACCGACCGTTTCAAACGCGGTGACGTAAAACACTCAGATGAGCCGAGAAAAATTAAGTTTAATGCTTCTGAGCATGCGTCGACTTGATTCTGAGCATGCGTGGGTTTTTTATCCGATGGAGTTCCCCACAGACGATAGTAATTTGCTATCGGTTTTTTAACCATCGGATAAAATGAAAACATGTTCTATTTTTAAACACCGATGGAAAAAAGACCGATGGGGCCCATACACGATCGGTTTGTCCGATGAAAACAGTCCATCGGACTGTTTTCATCGGTAAAACCTATCGTGTGTACACGGCTTTAGAGAATGTTCAAAAATTGTACAATCAGATTGTCTGTGGCCAACTTTAAACTTGGTTTGAAGGTTTGTAACCGCCTACACATTAGATTTGTCCCGTATTTGGGATCCTGAACATTAGAAGGATTATTGGATCCTTACACAGAAACTTCTAGTCAGTTATATACAGTAATTGAAGAAAATTCATAACAAAGGCTTGACTTGCTGTTATTTCACTTTATCCCACAAGCATACATTTTCAATGAAAAGTTCCCCTTATTGTTTCTATAGATGTGTGATCAGTCAGCTACATTACTTCATATTTGGGGGGGATGCCCAGTCACTCAAACAACATATATTGCATTTATTGTCAAGGTTATTCTTTATAGATGTCCCCCTTTATACCTTGACTGCCCTTCACTCCCCAGTCAATTGCCATCCATTTATTCTCAGGTACCAAATCAATCTGCATTACCTAACTGCTCTCAATATTTTGATTTACAGCTTCATTCTGAGCTCCTATTTTGCAAATTACATAATTATCTACGTAGGTAAAGGACAGGTTTAGTGCACTGTGCACTCTCATTATACCAATATAATTCAACATGGCAGATTTTGTCATTTTCTTGTCTTGGTGAAAAGTAATATGCTATACCATTTTTCTATACATCTGAACGGGTACTATATTGTTCACCTGAACCTCTTATTCCTGATTTGTCCATTTCTTTTTATGTTCTGTTTATATAGGAAAGGTGCACGCATAACTTGTTCCTTTTCGAAACAATATCAAAAGATGAAAAATTACATATTTCCTATGAGTAATCCCTTTTTGCAACAATATAAAATTGAAAAATCTCTTCTCTATTAGTAATACCTTTATGTAACAATATAAAAGATAAAAAAAACTAACATTTTCTATGAATAATAATTTTATTTTGGTTTGTTCATGTACAGACCTTTGCTTATGAGATACAATAAAATCTTTGAAATGGAAATTCTCATAGACTGACGATGGGCCCTTTATAAGGCAATGCTTTGGACCTGAAGCTGCGGAATAGGCATCTGTTAAAATGCAATATGAGTAAAGGGAGCAGAGAGAATCTATGTGTGTCTTCATATTTTTTTGTAAGCTGAAGTATGTCCAAAAATGATTTTTGGCCATTTGCACAGTGAAAATAAGTTCGCTCTATAAATGTGTGCCCTTTCTCTGGCTGCTCCAGAGTTTGTTACAGTCTCCTGTCAGTGCCAAGCATCTGGCGCTGAGACTTATAGTTTTTGGCTGCAGTACACTTTGTACAATGATCACTTTTGGGTTGCTCTATTGGCAGCGCCTCCATTCATAAAAAAGCCTGGTGTACTTTTCAATAAATGCAAGGCACTCTGTGATTGGAGGAGGGGGGGGGGGGTTAGGACTTTAAAGAATGAAGAAGGTACAGAGCAAGCGACCAACCATGATCTGAGTACTAAGTGTACTGCAGCCGGAACTACAAGTCTCAAAGCTAGATGTTCAGCACTGACAGGAGGCTGCTGCCTGAGTAAAAGTAAGATATGTAACAAAAGTTGCAGCAGTCAGAAATTGGGGTGAAATCTTTAGAGCTAACATATTCTTACTATGCAAATGACCCAAAAAAAATTTTTGGCCTTGTATTAGTTTTAAGGTTACTCTGTCATGAGAAAACTATGGAGGCTGTTATTGCCTTTCAGTTCCCTGGCTGTCATGCTGATTCTTTGGCTTCAATCTTTGGAGTCTCTGACTTGAAACAAGTATAGAAATAAGGAAGGACTGGTTCCTTCCCCCACCATAAACACTTATCTGAGTCCTTTCTTAATCCAGCTGTCCTGTCTTTAGTAGTGCTGCTCCCTCTTCCTGTTCTCACAGGCTACACTGAGAGCAGAGGGAGCCATAGGTTCCTGCTGCTGTCTGTCAATTCCTGTAAGGAGGGGGGGGGGGGCTGAGCCACGCTGTGTGTGTCTATTGACGCAAACAGCCCGGCTCGGGAGTGTGCCCGCATAAGTTGCTGAGAGGGCACCCAGAGAGGAGGAGCAGACAGTGTCAGTGGTGGACTCCAGAACAGATTGTAAGGCCCCTTTCACACTGAGGCGTTTTTACCGCGTTTTCGCGGTAAAAACAGCGCTGTAAAAATGCCTGAAATAATCCTGCCCCATCATTCTCAATGTGAAAGCCCTGAGGGCTTTCACACTGAGGCATTTTGCTGGCTGTGCGTTGGAAAAAATCCTGCAAACAGCTTCTTTGGAGCATCTTTGAGGCGCATAAAACAGCGCTGTAAAAACGCCTATCCCCATTGAAATTAATGAGTACCGCTGTAAAAACGCGGTAAAAATGCGGTAAAAAACACGCAGAAGCTGTGGGAATGTCACATGACCGCAGTAGAGTGGAGGATTGTGGGATTCCAAATAATCCTTTTTATCGCAAAAACGCGGTAAAAACGCAGTAAAAACGCATATGCGTTAGCGCTATTTTTACCGTGAACGCGGCAAAAACGCGGTAAAATCGCAGTAAAAAAACTCATAATTTCTTTGCGCTTTTTCAACGCCTCAGTGTGAAAGGGGCCTAAGGGACTGTCTTTATGCAATATAACAACTTTTTTATTTTAGAAAAATAAAAAAATACCTTTAGCACCACCTTCGCACCTTTTCTGGCACTCGTTTACAGCATGCTTGTTGTGGGTGACTAGAAGTCAGCTAACATAGAAGAGCAGTAGCAGCCCTCATACTTTTCTCATGACAACTTTAGGCCGGGGGTTGGCAAGCTGTCGAGTGCTACCTCAACCGCAAGGGGCCGATAGGTGGATCTTGACCATGGCTCTGCCTCCCCCAACCTCTGCTGCTCTTCTGTTAACTGCAGAGCAGAGCCGGAGGCAGGAGCTGGATGGAGGGCAGGGGCAGGAGCTGCTCAGTGATTGGCTGCTAGGTGATCCTAGCAACCAATCACCAGCTTGGTGTTATGAACTCCAGAAGCTCCCGCTCATGCCTTCCACTCAGCACAATGCTGTCTCCCGATCTCCACTCTGATGAACACACACTGGCAGATAAGTGCTACCTACACAGCACTGTGTGTATGGGGGGTAAACTGTTGGAGGGGGACAGAGGACACTACTGGGGGCCTTGATGTGAAGGGGGTCAGACGACACTGTTTTGGGGGGTACAGGACACTACTGGGGGAGGAAGGTGGCAGAGGACAGTGCAATGGGAGGGGGGTGAGTGTCATGGATATGCCTTAATGTCTGTCTGCCATCTTACCTTTCCTTCTCATGTGTTCATCTTAGAGGCCAGACCCTTTCACCTGGCTTCCTTTATAATCTCCTCCCAGCCTGACTCCACCCCAGGGCCTATCACAGAACACTATATTAACCTGTGCACTGCAAGCCTGCTTTGCTGATCAACGTGTTTGTTTAAGCATTGTGTGTTTGGGTTCCTGCCTGCCGTGTGCTACGTCTGTCTCTGTGTTACGATATTGGCTTGTTCCCGACTATCCCTGTCTGCTTGTGACCTTGACCTTCGGCTTGTCCTTCGTTTATCCTTGTCTGCTTGTTGCTCTGACCTTGGCTTTTCCCTTCACTATTCTTGTATCCTGTGCTGCTGCTTCCCCTCTCTCCTCCTTACCCTACGGGGCGTGAGCTAGGGGACTCTAGGGGCCGCGACCTGGACCCAGCCTGCAGCGTAACATCCTCACCACTAGAGGCTCTGGCGAAAACCTGCTGGGTCTTAGACTCCGCGCCCTGGGGAATCTCAGCTCTAGCTTCCTGTGGATCCTGGTTGTGCTCCTCTGGTCCCGCTTTCCACAACCACCCAGTATTCCATCCGCAGCAGTCAGCCACAGGGTTCACTACCTTGTGGTGCACTCCTGACCCCCTACGATGTGCATCTGTCATCTGGCCACAGGTGACCTGACAGTTTGATCAGCCATGGACCCGGCTGACATGCCGCTCCCCGCGGATGATCCATTACAGGGCATAGTCCATAGACTTGAGACCCAGGAATCAGATCAGTCTCAGGTGATGCGATTCCTCCAGGTTCTGGCTTCTCGCTTCGAGCAGCTTCAGACCTCCTTGGGAACCCCAAATCTGCAACCTCAAGTACAACCAGCGGCTGCGCCTTTCTTACCAGTCGCAGCCACACACTCACTAAAACTGCCAGCTCCGTTCCGTTTCTCGGGGGACTCCAAGGCCTGCAGGGGGTTTCTCAGCCAATGTACGATTCATTTTGAGCTTCAGTCTCAAAACTTCCTGTCTGATCGGGCTAAGGTAGCCTATATCATCTCCCTCCTCTGCTGTGACGCTTTAGCCTGGGCTGCCCCCCTGTGGGAAAAGAATGATCCGGTGGTTTCCAGCCTGTCCGACTTCTTGGAGCTCTTTCGTAACATCTTGGAGGAGCCGGCTCGGGCTTCTTCAGCGGCTAGTGCCCTCTTACGTCTTTGCCAAGAATCTAGTTCAGTAGGACAATATGCTCTTCAGTTCCGTATCCACACAGCTGAATTGAGCTGGAACAATGAGGCCCTGGTCGCTACCTTTTTACATGGCCTCTCTGACCGAGTGAAAGACGAATTAGCAGGAAGATCCATCCCCGTCGGTCTGGACGATGTAATTTCTTTGTGCAATCAGATCGACATTCGTTTTCAGGAGAGGTCCCTAGAAAAAAGACGCCAGCGCTCCCTGGGCCCTAGCCAGTCTGAGCTCCCCTCCCTTTGTCCCATGGAGCATCTTCTGCCTGCTGAGGGACCTATGCAGCTGGGCCGGACCAGACTAACCCCCGAAGAACGTGCTAGGCGCAGAACTCTGGGCTTGTGCCTCTATTGTGGGGGCAAGGGTAATTTTCGTGACTCCTGCTCGCTTCTGTCCGGGAAACGCTCGGGCCTAATACATTTGGAAGGTGGAGTATTGGACCCAGAAACATCACCTTCTCGCCTTCTCCTGATGGTATTCCTTCATGTAGGCACTTCTCCTCAATCAATCCTTGCATATCTGGATTCCAGGGCTGCCGGCAATTTTATGGATTGGGGAACTGCTTCTTCTATGAAGCTTACCCTTTTACCTCTCGCTACCCCATTGGTAGTCTCGGCAATTGATGGCACTGTTCTCCCAGGGGTCCCTATTCGCTTCCATACGCTACCCATTAGGATGTCGGTAGGAATTCTCCACCAGGAGTGGATATCCTTTCTCATTCTACCCAAGGCCTCTACCCCCATTGTATTGGGCCTTCCTTGGCTACAGCTCCACTCTCCACATGTGGACTGGGTTTCTGGGCAGGTCCTGGTTTGGGGTCCCTCATGTTTCTCATCATGTCTTCTCAAGGTGGCCCCCAAGGAGAGACTTCCGGTTGCTACCACTTCTGTTTCTTCTGATCTTCCCGCTGTATACAGCGATTACCGGGACGTGTTCTGTAAAAAATCAGCTGAGGTGCTTCCTCCCACAGGTCTTTTGACTGTGCTATTGACCTTGTCCCCGGAGCAACTCTGCCCAGGGGTCGTACCTACCCTCTGTCCATCCCAGAGACCCAGGCCATGTCTGAGTATGTCGCAGAGAATTTGGAGAGAGGTTTTATCCGGAAATCTGCATCGCCTGCATGGGCAAGGTTCTTTTTCGTTGCCAAAAAGGATGGTAGCCTAAGACCCTGCATCGACTATAGAGGTTTAAACGCTGTTACTATTAAAAATCGATACCCCTTACCCTTAATATCTGAACTATTCGATAGGTTGAAGGGTGCCTCCATTTTCACCAAGTTGGATCTCAGAGGCGCGTACAATCTCATTCGAATACGGGAGGGTGACGAATGAAAGACTGCATTCAACACTAGAGACGGGCATTACGAATACCTGGTGATGCCTTTTGGTTTGTGTAATGCCCCAGCCGTGTTTCAAAACTTTGTCAATGAAATCTTCAGAGATCTGCTGTACCAGTTTGTTTGTCATCTATCTGGATGACATTCTGATCTTTTCTGAAAATCTGCTCGTCCACAGAAGCCATGTCCGCACTGTATTACAGCGTCTTAGAGAGAACAATCTCTATGCCAAGCTGGAGAAATGTTCCTTTGAATGTTCTGAGGTCCTGTTTCTGGGGTGCTTTGTCTCATGTTCGGGTCTTCATATGGATCCTGGGAAGGTCTTGGCTATTACCAACTAGCCTCTTCCTGCTAGCCTCAAGGCCACACAGCGCTTTCTTGGCTTCACAAATTATTATAGGCAGTTCATAAGGAATTACTCTTCCATTGCCGCGCCTATTATCGCTTTGACCAAGAAGGGTGCGAATGCCAAAGACTGGCCTTCCGAAGCTGTCTCTGCATTTCATTACCTGAAACAGGCCTTTGTTTCTGGACCTCTCTTGAGGAGACCAAATCCTGGGGATGCATTTTTTATTGAAGTGGACGCTTCCTCAATGGGGGTGGGAGCTGTGCTTCTTCAATTCTTTGAGAAGAGACGTCAACCATGTGCGTTCTTCTCCAAAAAAAATTCTCAGGCAGAGAGGAATTATGCCATCGGTGATCGGGAACTTCTCGCAATTAAATTGGCGTTAGAGGAGTGGCGTCATCTCTTGGAGGGTTCCCCTCACTCCATAACGATCTTTACTGATCACAAGAATTTACAGTATCTACAGAATGCTAAACGTCTGAATCCTAGACAGGCCAGGTGGAGTCTCTTCTTTGCCCGTTTTAATTTCACAATTACCTACAAACCTGGTTCCTGCAACGGTCGGGCTGATGCGTTCTCTAGGTCATTTGACACTTTGGACGAGGAGTCCGCCCCTAAACCTGAGCCGATCATTCCTATCTTGTGCATTGTTGCCCACTCTACCACCCTGAAGTCTAAAATTCCGCCTGGTAAGACCTTTGTCCCCACTGAGCTAAGATCCTTCGCTGGGGACATGATTCCAAGGTGGCAGGTCATTCTGGATTCCTCCGATCCTTCTTACTCATCAGTCGTCTCTACTGGTGGCCTAATCTCCGCTCAGATGTCAAAGACTACGTTAAGGCTTGTCATGTCTAAATCCTCCATACAAGCTCCTGCTGGTCTCCTCATGCCCTTGCCCATTCCTAAGGAGCCCTGGGCTCATATTGCCATGGATTTTATCACCGACCTCCCACTGTCTGAGAATAATACAGTCATTTGGGTGGTAATCGATCGGTTTTCCAAGATGGCTCATTTTGTTCCTCTTCCTGGACTTCCTTCTGCTCCTGCCTTGGTTCCCATTTTTATTCGAGAAATTTTCCGCCTCTATTGTCTTGGATTTTTCCTCTTCTTACCATCCTCAATCCAATGGACAGACTGAGAGGGTTAATCAGGAGTTAAAGGTCTTTCTTCGCACCTTTGTGTCTTCTCATCATGACAATTGGTCCTCTCTACTCCCGTGGGCAGAATTCTCCCATAACAATCATGTGAATACCAGTTCGCAGAAGACACCCTTTTTCACAGTTTATGGAAAACACCCTCAACTTCCTCTTCCCATGATCTGTTCTCCAGATTTTCCAGCTTTGGCTTCGGTTCAGGAGTCTCTCAATTCCATTTGGGGCGACGTTCATGATTCCCTCCGGGTAGCTGCTGAAAAATTCAAAGGCTTTGCCGACCGCCGCCAGCGTAAACCGCCTTTTCTTCAGCCAGGGGACAAAGTCTGGCTCTCCACCAGGAACATCAAGCTCCGAGTTCCTTCTCTGAAGTTTGCTCCACAATTCATTGGTCCATACACTGTAACTGCTAAACTGAATCCGGTTTGTTTCAAACTCCAGATTCCTAAGAGCCTTAAAATCACTAACTCCTTCCATGTTGCCCTTCTAAAGCCTTTAGTCCTCAATAAATTCTCTCGTCCTCTCCCTACCGTGGCGCCTGTCTCTGAGGATAATCAGGAGTACGAGGTCATTCAAATTCTGGACTCCCGACTCTGTAAAGGCATTCTTCAGTACCTCGATCATTGGAAGGGGTTTGGTCCTGAGGAGAGATCTTGGATCGCTGCATCTGAGGTCTTTGTACCTCGTCTGTTAAAGGAGTTTCATCTGAAGTTTCCCTCTAAACCTGGGCCCAAGCAGGGAAGGGGGAGGCCTCGTAGGAGGGAGGGTACTGTCATGGATATACACTAATGTCTGTCTGCCATCTTACCTTTCCTTCTCATGTGTTCATCTTAGAGGCCAGACCCTTTCACCTGGCTTCCTTTATAATCTCCTCCCAGCCTGACTCCACCCCAGGGCCTATCACAGAACACTATATTAAACCTGTGCACTGCAAGCCTGCTTTGCTGATCAACGTGTTTGTTTAAGCATTGTGTGTTTGGGTTCCTGCCTGCCGTGTGCTACGTCTGTCTCTGTGTTACGATATTGGCTTGTTCCCGACTATCCCTGCCTGCTTGTGACCTTGACCTTTGGCTTGTCCTTCGTTTATCCTTGTCTGCTTGTTGCCCTGACCTTGGCTTTTTCCTTCACTATTCTTGTATCCTGTGCTGCTGCTTCCCCTCTCTCCTCCTTACCCTACGAGGCGTGAGCTAGGGGACTCTAGGGGCCGCAACCTGGACCCAACCTGCAGCGTAACATCCTCACCACTAGAGGCCCTGGCGAAAACCTGCTGGGTCTTAGACTCCGCGCCCTGGGGAATCTCGGCTCTAGCTTCCTGTGGATCCCGGTTGTGCTCCTCTGGTCCCGCTTTCCACAACCACCCAGTATTCCATCCGCAGCAGTCAGCCACAGGGTTCACTACCTTGTGGTGCACTCCTGACCCCCTACGGTGTGCATCTGTCATCTGGCCACAGGTGACCTGACAGTGAGGTGAAGGGGGTAAAGGACACAGCATTGGGGGTTATAGGACACTTCAGTGGGGGAGGGGTAATGTGAAGGGGCAGATGACACAGCATTGGAGGTTACAGGACACTACTATAGGGGGCAGAGGACACTACACGGGGGGTGATGTGAAGCGGCAGAGGACACTGCACTGAGGGGGGTTACAGCACACTACTGAGTGGGCAAAGGACACTACATTCGGGGGAGATGTGAAGGGGCAGAGGACACTGTGTTGGGGAGATACAGAACACTACTGTGGGGGGGGCAGAGGGAGGACACTACTATGGGGGGGCAGAGGACACTACAATGGGGGGGTGATGTGGGGGGGTACAGGACACTACTGTGGGGGGAGGGGGTCAGAGGACACTACAGTGAGGGGAGGTGATGTGAAGGGGGTAGAAGAAACTGTGTTGGTTGGAACAGAACACTACTGTTGGGGGGGGGACAGGGGACACTACAGTGGGGGGGGGTGGGTGATGTTAAGGGAGCAGAGGACACTGCATTGGGGGTACAGAACACTACTGGGGGGGAGGGGCGGAGGGAGGACACTACTATGGGGGGGGCAGAGGACACTACAATGGGGGGGGGGTGATGTGGGGGGGTACAGGACACTACTTTGGGGGGAGGGGGTCAGAGGACACTACAGGTAGGGGAGGTGATGTGAAGGGGGTAGAAGAAACTGTGTTGGTTGGAACAGAACACTACTGTTGGGGGGAGGGGGGCAGAGGACACTGCTTTAGGGGACAGAGGACACTGCATTGGGAGGGTAATGTGAAGGGGTAAGAGGACACTACTCTGAGGCTGTCTTTTTATTGGGAGTTTAATATATATTTATTTAATTTTAAAGGGCTCTGCGTAGTAAATTCCACCCCCCCCCATTCCTCATGCTGCTCTAAATGTTGTCCAAGTAGATCTCAACCTCTGAAAAGTTGCCTATCCTGTCTTTAGGCAGTGAATCTTATCATATTAGTGATGTATGGTATGGCTAGAAAATACTTGTGTATGCATAATCCTCTGGAACTCGCTACCTCAACCTGTCCGGCTATCCCCTACTCTTGCTACCTTCAGGCGATCCCTGAAAACTCATCTCTTCAGAGAAGCCTATCACATCTCCAACTAATCTTTTACCACTTCCATGAGCTCATTCCCCACAGTTACAACCTTTTGTACCACCTGCCCCGCCCTATTAGATTGTAAGCTCTTCTGAGCAGGGTCCTCTAAAAGGAAAAGTCTAGCCTGAGCTTTTTAGGCTGGGCTTCTCCTCTGGGTCACAGGAGTGCAATTCGTTTTGCACTCCTGTGACCCGTTTTCAGCGGAGAGCAGTCTGAAGTCCGCTCTCCACTGACGTCACTGCCATCAGTCGGGGCAGCGTGTCATCACGACTTCCAAGTCGGGATCCGCTAGCTGCCCTGATTGATGGCAGTCTCAGTGTATCAGCGAGCCGCTGAGACGCTAAGACAGCCTCTCCCCGCCCCTCCACGGCTCGGCGCTCCAATGAGTGTGGAGAAGCAGAGAGGAAAGATGCTGACTGATAGTCAGCAGCTTTCCTCTCGGGGATCTGTGAGAACCGAACCAGTGGCGATGTTCAGTGGCTCGGTTCTCAGTGCACAGACGGCTGGGGACAGATGGAGCATCAGTCTGATGCTCCATCCACTGAGGTAAGTATGAATCCTAAAAAACCTGGAAACCCACACTCCCCCTTTAATCCTCTTGTATTTTATTGTATTTTAACTGTATTGTCTCCCTGTTTTATTGTAAAGCACTGCGTAAACTGTTGGCACTATATAAATCCTGTATAATAATAATAATAATACCTTGTGAGCAAGGACTAATTTTTACCTGCGTCACCCTCTGACGAGTGATCCGCGGTTAATTGCTTTTCAAAGTACTCTTAACAGGCATCGAGGAGATGTTCTGATACCTCTTCACCGCCTGCTTTACCCTGTATGCCAGCATTGCAGTAGTACTGCTCAACGAATGTGACAGAGGGAACGTTTTTTTCTGCAACCATGGCATGTGTACAACCCTGTCTGGCTGCCCCCAACCACATGTGTAAGCTATTCCTGAAGACAGGTGTAAACTAGGCTTACAGTATACGATTTGACATATCAAAATTCAAATATATCTGAATTAAAAAAAGGAAATTTCCACTACAATAAATAATTAGGAAGTGCAAAGTTACATAGTCAGTGAACTGTTCTTTTTTAGGGCAATTTCTGTATATGATCCCTAGGCTTTATGAATAGGAAAACAGCTCTGTACTATATATGCCTCATCATATCTCCTTTATTTTTATTACCTGCGTTCACCACCAATTATAGGCATTGGCAGTAAAAAAAAAAAAAAAACTGTCTTTTTGCATGTGACAGGCAGGAGTGGAATGTTTAGTCATTGCTCTTGCTGGACAACTGTAGAGTGTAGAGTCCAGCTTCATGTACAGATAAGCAGGGCCATAATAACAACATAACTGCTCTCTTTGTGAATGGACTCTAGGCAGATATGAAAGGCACATATTAATTCTTAAAGCATAACTACACTGTATCTGAGAACCACAAACTGAAAATGCTATTTACCGTAATTCATTTTTAATATTCAAAGCAAACTCACCCATCCATCCATTTCTCTGTGCTTTTTTTTGGAGAAATCACTTTGAAAAACAACCCCCTAGAATTTCTAGCCACGACCATTCTAAGTAATGACATCATTTTGGCCTAGGTCAGAAACCAGGAAGCAACTGAAGAAATGTAAAAACAAAAATATGTTGAAGGAAGTGATCACAGCCATGTCTGCCCCTGAAATGTATCCCCGAAGGGGGTCGGTCCGTTCTGCCCCCAACGCCATGCGAGGATGGAATAGTGAGCCGACACAGAAGCGTCGGCTGCCAAAGGGAGTGCGCATGCGCAGTGACCTCCCGTCCATCCAAGGTGACATGCTGCACTGTCAGTGGGTGACACCGCAGCCGTGATTGCCATCCACTGGGTGTAGGAGCATGGCGCCGATATGCAGGAGACAGGAGCCTCCCTTTGCAAATTGCAGCTCCCATGCCAAACAAACACCGCCAAACGCCAGCGGGAGCAGACATGGCTGTGATCACTTCCTTCAACCCATCATCATCATGCACACCACAGAGATCCTTATTTTCGTTTAGCTGATTTATATCAAGGTAAATGCACCTTCCCCACTCCAGCACTCACTTGGTGCTTTGATTGTTTATCCCACACTCCCTTGCTTTATTCACACAACCTATTTTACAAAACCCTTTTCCTTGTTTTATTATAGGGGTTGATTTCCTAGATAAAATACACTGTTTCAGGATTCACTTATCCACCCATGGTCTCTTTGTCTGCTCCAACATTGGATCAGCTGATATCAATCAAGTTAAATATTGAGACAATTAGGACCATACACCTCACCCATGCCATGTCTGCCATCTGGCGCTCCCCCGGGGACACGCGTGTTCATCTTCCCCCCCTCAGTTCCCGTGCCAGACTCTTGCTGCTACCGTCCATTGGGGGTTCAGCGATGGACACTCTGGTTTTATTAATTGGTAAGTACGGGCCGTCCTTTTTGGCCCCTTCTACTATTGTTTATACATTCACCACTGTGATATATTTTTTTTGTTTATTCAGATACATCTCAGTCGCATCCACCCCTGATGAGCGAGGGGTGGATGATCTCCCGAAATGCGCGTCGGGTTATTCTGATGCCTGCATATGTATATACTTCATGTATTACGTCTGTATCAATTTTAATTTTATTTATGTTTTCTTCTTTATGTGCTGATCCATTGGCTGAGCTGTTATGTTACAATATTTATGTATGTACATCTATTTTAATAAATGTTTATACTGCTGCTACTACTCTTGTTACTCTTGTTACTCAGTGGCTAACTGTGACCACCTCATTTAAAGACCCTCTTTTGTGTATATGTATATGTAGCACACACATCCCTTATCTCCGCTGCATACCTCCGCCAGCAGATGGGACACACCATGCCACGTGCCCAGTATCCTCCATCTTGTAGAGCAGTGGTTCTCAATTCCTGTCCTCAGGACCCACTAACAGGCCAGATTTTAAGTATTACCTTGGTGAGATGCAGACTAGAATACTGCAATCCCTGAGCAGCAAATTATATCACCTGTGATGCATTTCAGTTATCTTGCAAACCTGGCCTGTTGGTGGGCCCTGAGGACTGGAGTTGAGAACCACTGTTGTAGAGGGTGAGCGGTGTTAATAGTTTTGGGTCCTGCAGCGAGTTACCTCTTTCCATTGGTTCTCATCTCTAGAGTGTAGGGAAAAGTCTATTCTCTCTCTCTTTGAAGAAGGCCATTGTCTAGACAGTATTAAACCCAATAAAAGAGTTTATTTTACTTGCTTGCAACTTGACAGGAAAGGTTGGAAATAGAGAAAGTTGAACAGGGAGGCAGGTTCAGGCACGCGGCACTTAATTACCCTCATCGCCACTCAAGCCTGAGTGGCTTTTGCTCACCCGGATAGTCCCCTCTCACGGTCCTAGCAGCCGGTGTGGAGCACGAACATTCACTTTAAGTTCTTTTCCTAAGGATATGAACCTCTTAGTCCCGAACTTCCCAGCGCTTGTAACACTTGAGAACTTTTATGCCAATAGGGGACGTCACAAGGCTTTTGGCGGATAATGGAATCCTTCCTTCTGACAGGTAACCAGGCCTCTTCCGAGACAGTGACTTCCTTCACCAATCCCCTGGATAGGTCCTCCCCTGGTTCCCTCTCCTTCAGAGCGGGTCACCCTCCCACGGGTACCCTGAGACTCCGCTTTCTGGCGTAGGCATCAGCTAAAGGTGCTGGGCCTACCTGGATCAATGCAGCCTCGGGCTAAAGGTGCCCGGGACCGAATACACACTCACTTACCCCTGGCCATGAGGGCCACTGAAGGTGGGGTACGCGCCGAAGAGCCCCGCGCCAATGGCGTCCGCTCCTTAAGTACCCTCTCCCGGCATGCACAGCGGGCAGGCCACGACCCCTGCACGGCCGCCGAGAGAGGACACCCAATAGTGTTGCAATGTCACCTGTGGTTCAACCCGAGACCTGGGCGACAGCGCCACCCAGAGGCCACAGGGAACTGCACTGCCAGACAACATCACCTCAGAGCAGAAACCAATTTAAAGTATTCCAACAGCCTGAGCCCAACTATTTGCTCAGACTACCCCCTAAATTTAGGCATAACGACCCCAAATTTGGGGGGTCCGCTACACATATAGGGATGGAGGTGTATCACTGGTGACTGCAGACCTTATATATTCTCATGACATTAACTACTAGTCCTACACTGACCCTAAGATCCTTTTCACACTGGAGGCGTTCTTTAGGCGCTTTAGAGCTAAAAATAGCGCCTGTAAAGCGACTGAAAAAAGCCTCATCTGAAATCCCAGTGTGAAAGCCAGAGTGCTTTCACACTGGGGCGCTGCACTGGCAGGACGTCAAAAAAAGTCCTGCAAGCAGCGCCTTTGAGGCGCTTTAGGAGTGGTGTATACACCGCTCCTAAAGCGCCCCTGCCCATTGAAATCAAAGGGCAGCGCTGCTGAAGCACCTGCAAAGCGCCTCGGCAGCACTGCTTTGCGGGCGCTTTTAACCCTTTTATTCAGCCGCTAGCGGGGGTTAAAAGCTCTCCGCTGGCGCCAAAAAGCATTAAAAATAGCGGCGCCTACCACCGACACCTCCGCGCTGGCAGTGTGAAAGGTCTCTAACTGACAATTGCACTGCCACTAACTGACAGTAACACTGACATGTACACTTCACTAACACTCACTAAACTAGATCAAGCCATGATCTAGTTACATTTTTTTTTAATAAACAACACAGGGACAGAATATAGAGTGAATCATGTGATCGAGACCCATTTTTTCTGGTTCCCTATTGTTACTAGGAGACCCAGAACTGCAGGGGCATTATCTGAAATCAGTGGGCCTGTGTGCAAGATCATAAGTTTGCCCCTCCCCCCTCCCCCGGGTCAGACTGCCTCTCAGTATAATCCTTCCTCCCCAGATCAATCTATAATCTCCCCCAGGTCAGTCTGTCCCCCAGTATGGTCCTTCCCCCCCTTCAGGTCAGTCTGTCCCCAGTACAATCCCTCCTCAGCTCAGTCTGTCGGCTGATACAATCTTCCCTCCCAGGTCAATCGGATCCCCAAGTATAATTCCTCCCAGGTCAGTCTGTCCCCCATTAAAATCCCCTCCAGGTCTGTCTGTCCCCAGTAGAATCCTCCCCACCAGATCATTCTATCTCCCAGTATAATCCAGCCAGGTCAGTCCTGTCCCCTAGTATAATCTTCTCCAGGTCAGTCTGTCACCCACTATTTCCTCCAGGTCAATCTGTCCTCCAATATAATCACCCTCAGGTCAGTCTGTCCCCCAGTACAATCCCCCCAGTTCAGTCTGTCGGCCAATCCAATCTTCCCTCCCAGGTAAATCTGATCCCTAAGTATAATTCCCCCCAGGTCAGTCTGTCCCCCAGTATAATCCTCCCTTTCAGGTTAATCTGTTCCCGATGAAAATACCCTCCAGGTCTGCCTGTCCCCAGTACAATCCTCCCTACCAGATCAATCCATCTCCCAGTATAATCTCCTCCATGTCAGTCTGTCACCCATTATTTCCTCCAGGTCAATCTGTCCTCCAATATAATCCCCCTCAGGTCAGTTTGCCCCCCAGTACAATCCCCCCAGGTCAGTCAGACTGACCTAGGGGGATTGTACTGGGGGACAGACTGCCCCCCTTCTGTACAATTCCCACAATAGTTGATTTTTTAGGCTCCGCAACAGTTGCACAAATGTTTATCAAATTGCTGTTTTCAATAAAAATACACTAAAATCATTATTAGCACACATAAACACAACCTAACTTACAAAATTCCTGTAAATTCCTACTAAGACTTCGTACACATGGGGCATACTATACTGTACACCCATGTGAGGGCTGTGTTTAGTTGCACAGGGATGCGCAGGTATTCTCATTCATGCCTCATTCACGTCAACTGGGACACAGCTGTTGCATGGACACAGTCACCTCTCCCAATCTGACATCCATGTGGGTGCGGTCCGCACCGAATGCAGACAGTGTCAAATCAAGAGCAGCAATGGTGTCAATGCAGTTGTTGCTTCCCAACTGACATGAATGGGACTGCATGCACGTGGGAGCACAGAACACGTGCCTCGCACAGGTGTATGCTGTAGTATGCCCTGTGTGAACAAGGTTACTATTTTTTTTTAATGTTATTTTTTCTTTTTTGGGGGGGCTTTAGTGAAACATCAGGGGTATAAACATGGGAAGCCAGCCAGCAGTGCTGCAGAGAGAAGGCACTGGGGGATCAGTGGCGGAATTGGGCAGTACAGGGGGAAGTCAGAGCTGGGGGGGATCTATTTTTACAGTTTCTCCATGCATGCTCCCTCTTCTAGGCAAGGTGAACATATAGTATTATGTATGCTACATGTAATATATTGATACTAATAGAACTAAAATGATGCAAGTACAGGATCATTTATATATTTTGTATGTTTATGTAGTGCATCCTGTTTTTGTCCTGCTGTGTGTCCTGAAGAAGCGGACATGTGAAACGTGTTGACGCACAAGGACTTATTTATTCATTCAGACGCTATTTGGTGGATGATTCTTGCCTTGCTGCATATTTGCACATGTGTTTATATTGATACAGGCCTTTATATGTTTTTAAACTTTGTTTACAAATAAAAAAATATTTTTTTACTATTTTGTGTCCAAATTTGTCTTTAAAGTTTTTTTCCTTTGTAGATTTATCTGTATACATGTGTAGCGGGGTATTCCCCTATATTGGGAAGAAACTACATTACCCATAACCCCATTCTTGTGATGTTCCACCGCAGAGACTCATGGGAGGGGTTATAAAAGGAGGAGGCGAGGCCGGGCTCGGCCTCTTTGGGGACACGAGACTTCGCAGACGGATCCTCCTGTGCGGATGTGTCGGAGTGCAAGGCCTGAAGCCTGAGGCCTTGCTCTGCACCAAAGAGCCTTCCACCCTCCCCTCTGCGAGCCTGGGTGGCATCTGACTTTGTGAGCTACAGCCTTGTCGGATCGGGGGCCCGATCGTTGGAGAGATCGAGTGTGTGTGACACGACCGGTGGAGGTTTCCCGGACTGGATCCGTAGTCCGGCGGGTGAGAGGGCGTAAGCCCAGCTAAGATACTGTTGCTGTATATAGGCCTATAGACTGCCGTGGCCTACAAGTTATTTTCATACCCCTTGGATTACAAAGTTATACTCTGTTTAAAGTGCACCACCATTACAGACCTGCCGGTGAAGAAAGAAGGACTAAGTTAAATATTAGAACCAGGCCTGGTGGGGATTCTAGCGTGTTTATTACTGCGCCATAGGGCACTTAGTTAACGGTCGCCCGTATGGCGCACCTGTAGCGTGTGTTACTATATAGTGTGTTAGAGTGGCAGGACGCTGCCCTTAGGAGTGATTATCTGGAACTGTGATTACTGTTACCCCTTTATCCATATTGAGAATTAATGAGTAAAACACTTTACCTATTACAATTCATTACTGTGTCCTTGCTTAGTTATTCTATTGCATAGAACATATCATTGATTGTTAGTACTAGCTGTGCCAGAAGGGGGTAGAGCCTATTGCCGGGGGTTGGCGGAGCTGCACTCAGGGCCCAAATCTAATTCTGCGGCCTCCTTAGTTGGAGGTATCGCTACACATGCATGTGGCATTGGCGTGATTTTGCTATCATTTTACAGTTAAATCCCCCTGAGGCTCCTTTTCAGCACCCAAAGTGGGAGGGGAGAGAAGTTTGCAGCTGCACGGGTGCCAAAGGGAATTGGTGCAGCGGGAGGAGGGGCACATCAGAACAAATGGGGGGGGGGGCACTTCAGAGGGCATAGGGAGTGGTGGCAGCGCCTCCATGTGTGCATTGTGTGTTAGTGCACAGTGCGCCAAACCCCCCTCAGGGCATGTGTGCACACATGGATGACACGCCACTGGAACCATTGTTTTCCAAACAATAATGTAGAGAACCAGCATTTCTGTGACGTTAAACTGATCTGAAACTGAACTCCTTTTTCAAGATCAGGACATGGCATCCTGTATGGGGACTTCAAATATGAATAATGCTCCAGCTGTCAGAATCAGGGAATTATGAAGACTAGGACTAGTAAATAAAATATAACGATGATGACAATAAATAACTACTTTGTAAATTATGTGTAGGGGTTGGGGTGCATGCGGAATGTCTTGAGGCTCCTCCTGAGGCACCATCCCGGAAGAATATGCGACTGTATGTCAAAAAAATGGTTGATCAAGGGTGGGACTTTGTGTTTGCCTCAGTGGAGTGAATAAATATAGACGTATCACGATATATAGAAAAATAAACAATTTTTATTATCCTGCCGAGGGCAGCAATGTAAAAAAACCCTCTATTCTTACAAAAGTGGGCATATGGGTATATCATAAGGATAAGTGAGTGCTAATATTCAAATGAAACACACAGTGTTCATATTTAAGAAAAGGGGAAAGAAAGCAGTTTTTTTCCACCAACTAAGTTTACATACCTTAGATCCTTGCAGTGAGGGTTACTCTCCTCGTGATCCCTCTCATACAGAGAGATGCACTGTTGAGGAGAGACTAATAAGGAAGTGCTTTTCTCCTTACTTGTATCCCTGCTATACCTTTTCCACACCATCTATTGTACCTAATATCTTTTCCCACTCTCTATCCCCCCTTTCCCTTCCCCCTCCCCCTCCCCGTCCCTTTTCCCCTATTTTTTCTTCCCTTTTTTTTTTTTTCCCTCCCCTCCCTATCCTTTCAGTCCCTATATGTTCCACCCCCTCCCCTCTTAATTACAATTATTTTGATATACATAGTGATCCACCCCATACAACCACGCAGATCTCTTTTTTAGGGGGGGAGAATCCTCACAGGCACCCAGGTCTCTTCCGTCCGCCACATTGCATCTGTGCTTGTACAGTTCTCTGGTAAGTTTCTATCTCTCTTTTTGAGACTAATATATAAAACATACATATAAAACTATATCAATACATGTTATTTATGTGTACACTAGAAGCTTTGGGTACATTTCCCCTGTATATATGGGACACCGCTGCGCATGTATAGGACCATACATATGATCAGAAATGTTTTCCTCTGTAAATATTCAAATGATACTGATATTTAGAAAATAAATGCTAATGTAGTATGTGGATGTGCCATTGGATAACATACTTGATATGCCTCAATGTGCACACCCAGAGTCTTTCTTATTCCAATCGGATCTAATATCTGTATAATGTTGATCTATATATGTTGGTTTTTTTCCCCCCTAAATATATAGGATATAATATGCATGTATATTTTATCAATGTTTTGTTTGCTCCTAGAACCCTTGTATTAATTCTTTGTGCTACGCTAAATGGCCCTGATGAAGCGGAAATCTGCGAAACGCGTAGGCCTTCACTTCTCTCTGTGAATGGGAATCGCACATCCCGTTACCCATTATTTGAACTGTAATGTGATTTTATATTTTCTTATATATACTTTTGTAAGAATATAAGTTTTTTTTACATTGCTGCCTTCGGCAGGATAATAAAAATTGTTTATTTTTCTATATATCGTGATACGTCTATATTTATTCACTCCACTGAGGCAAACACAAAGTCCCACCCTTGATCAACCATTTTTTTGACATACAGTCGCATACTTTGTAAATTACGCACAAGTTATAAGATGTTTTTTAAGACAAACTTTGCTAAGTTCATTGATAAAGCTATAGCATTTTATATTACATGACGTGTAATTGTAATGCTTCTTCAGGCAGTTCAGTCATTCTCCCCATGTAAAGGGTTAAGTGCAGTGTGAAAAGTGTAGTCCAAAGTGCGCTGCTCTACTATAATGAATTATTATTTTGTAAGCATGGTTATACTGAAGTACTGGTGTTCAGAGACAAGAAGACACATTGTTCATGAATTATAAGCGGTAGCTGATATTTTAAACATGAGTAAAACCAAATAAAGAATGTCAGGTAAATCACACATTTGCAGTCTACACTACACTTATGTATAGTTTGCTGTTCATGTGCTATGCAGTTTTCAAAAGTAAAGTAAAAGAGCAGGAAAGTAAAGACAGCCTGGATCAATGGTCATAGAAATTCTGCATGTTGGAATATTTCTGTTGTGTGACCATACAATCAATTAAGAAGAACTTCGGGTGTGATCTTAATTTTTACATTGGTCCAGCTTGTTACAATGTAAGTATGCATATCTCATATCTGATGGGTAGATGGGGAAGCTGACAATCCCTGTAGTAGTCAGTGCTGCTACAGTGATATCTGCAATATTCTTTGTGATTGACTTCCCTTCTGCACACTTACTACGGAGGTCGCTCATTCGGCACTGCCCCTGTGGTCAGTGTACAGAGGGGAAGCCAAACACGGGACCAGGAAGATCATGGCGATCACTGTAATAGTGCCGACTACCAATAGTAGTGCTATATCAGGTATGAGACGTGCATACCCACATTGTGCCAAGCTGGTCCCATGTACAGTGCCTTGAAAAAGTGTTCATACCCCTTGAAATTTTCCGCATTTTGTCATGTTAAAACTGTAGTGCACCAACCTCAGACTTTACCTGCTTTTCCTCTGCTTGGCTCCTCCGCAGGAAAAGAATGAAAAACACCGCACCACAACCCCGTACCCTCCTGAATAGGGAGGTTGAGCGGTGTTAGTTTCTCGGGCCTGCTTGCAACTGGTGTAAATAAACCTCCAGTGCTGACCTTGTTTCTGCAGTAATCAGAACAAGTCTTTAATTTTCCCCAGTAAGCAACTGTCCACACCAACTGAAAGGTCCAACACTTGTTTATTCCTTCTTGCATAATAAACAGTCTCTTTTAGAGCAGACGGGTTGAGACAAACACGGGTCAGATAAGGTGGGAGGAGGTCCAGGCACAAACTTCATTTTGGGTTTCTCCTGTTCTGAATAGCACTAACAGGCTTGGCGCACAGTCGCTACCACCGACCATGAAGGGGTCCCTGCCACAGAACAGGTGAATAGGGCCTCTGCCACAGGCCCGGTTGTTGGGTCTCTGCCACCGTCCAGATTCACGATGAATTGCCTTCTAGAAGTAATGACCACTGTCAGGGAAAAGGACATCCATCCGGAGAGTTACCAGAGGCCTCACCATCACCAGCGATACCGCGCCGGGTCTTCGGGAAGGGTCACCTCCCTGGCCTCCTCGTTCTAGATTCAGGCACCCACTCTCGGGGGGCACCCTAGGATCCCTCGATCCCTCGTGGGACCCAGTCAAAGTACCTCACCTCAGACTAAAGGTGTCTGAGATGGAACAGCAGCTCCGTCTCTGGGCCTAGATAACCCAGAGACCTCCCGACAGGCCTCCGGGCCTAGGGCACCCAGAGGCGACACACCCGCACCCAGGCTTAAGGTGCCTGAGCGCGGAACGACGACCCCTCTGGAAGATGGCCGCCCCCTTTTATATCCTCTCCCGACAGGCACAGCAGGTTCCCCGCCCGCCGCACTGCTGCCGAGAGGGGACAAAAAGGACACAACCTCGTACTGCAGTTCAACCCGAGACCCACGGCAACAGCGCCACCTATAGGTCCCAGTGAACTTAACCACCAGTACTATCTCCCTGGGATAGAAATGGTCCTTGAGACCTAACAATTGGTACATCCCAGCCTGGCTACCACTCAGATGCTTCCCCCTAAATGTAACCACCCGCTACATAACCAAAAATGTAAATGTATTTTATTGGGATTTTATGTGATAGACCAACACAAAGTGGCACATAATTGTAAAGTGGAAGGAAAATGATAAATGTTTTTCTAATATTTTACAAATAAATATGTGAAAAGTGTGGAGTACATTTGTATTCAGCCCCCCTGAGTCAATACTTTGTAAAACCACCTTTCGCTGCAATTACAGCTGCAAATCTGATTGCCTCTCGGGGGATCAGGAAGGAATTGTTTCCCCTGCTGTAGCAAATTGGATCATGCTCTGTTGGTTTTTTTTGCCTTCCTGTGGATCAACTGTGGGTAAGGAATTAGGTATATGGTATATGTATGATATTTATTATTTTATTTTTTTATGGTTGAATTGGATGGACTTGTGTCTTTTTTCAACCGGACTAACTATGTAACTATGTAAGTCTTTTTGGGTATGTCTTTACAAGCTTTGCACATCTAGAGAGTGGCATTTTCTGTCATATTGGATGAAGAGTGTCTGTGAACAGCAATTTTCAAGTCTTGCCACAGATTCTCAATTGGATTTCGGTCTGGACTTTGGGCCATTCTAACACATGAATATGCTTTGATCTAAACCATTCCATTGTAGCTCTGGCTTGTCCTGCTGGAAGGTGAACCTCTGCCACAGTCTCAAGTCTTTTGCAGACTCTAACAGGTTTTCTTCTAAGATTGCCCTGTATTTGGTGTAGCTGGCCAGCTAAGACCTGTCCTAGGTTGCTAATGTGGCTTACATGCATATACAGCTAGACCTGCTAATAATGTTAATACAGTGCATATGCTCATTTGTGAGAAAGAACAGCAGAGTTATTTACTGTGACTTTATATATGGATGTCATATAACAGTTGTATATTGTATTCACAGAAGCAAAAGAAAAAATATGCCTTTAAGATTATTATATACTATGCAGAAAAGTAAGCTTAATAACACAGCAGAATTGCAACCAGAAAGCATAGAGTTAAGCTTTTGTGACTCATCAGGAGTTTTAGCCAATCACAACCAATCTCACTGAGCAAATGTCTCTGGCTAATCATAGCCAGCATTTCACTCATGTTCTGTCTAGGAAATCTCATAGCACATGTCTAGAATTTCATTTTACATCAGAGTGTGGAGCTGAACAGTTCAGATCCATCCAGAGTCCAGTTTATGGAAGCAAGTGGCCAAAATAGGTATTTAATACAGTTATATAAGTTCCTATTGTTAATAATGTGATTAGAACTGTATACTGAAACTAGTTATGTGTTCACTTGTAGTTCCACCAAACCAGGTTTGCAAACAATCAAACCAGCAAACAAACTAGATTCAAACCAGGTTTCAGAGCAAACATCAGAGAAAACATCAGAGCAAACAGCATATAGAGCAAGTCCCAGAGAGATCATAAAGTGTCTAAAGTATTTTAAAGTGAAAGTACAGATACTGAAGAGAGAAATATATCTACCATTTTATGTAGAATTACAAGATTGAACATTTGAACCGACATTTGTTATACTTTTATTCAACATGTGTTTGTACATGGACTTCCTGCTGCTAAATTGTCAGTGTTATATAAGAAGAAAAGCTGAAGTGAATAAAGAAGTTATCTTAAAGGTTTGGTGTGCTCTTTAAACCTACTGCTTCCATAGAATGGCGCTAGAGGAATTAGAGTAACAGATAGTCTTGTGTGGACTAAAAGATCAGAGAAATCAAATTCTTCTAATGCCACAGCGCATAAAGGCACTTCATAGTGCTGCGCCTGCCACAGTGGAACTATTTTGGCCACTTGTGGAACTATTAGCCCATTGAGGGTAAAGCGATAGTGCTCCTCAGCTTGCACAGTAAAGAGGGCATTTGAGCAGCGGAGCTACCATAGAGGCCATAGAACGTGTGTTTTAGTCAAACTGCAGCCGACTCTTAAAGTGGCAGAACGGCAAAGGCAAGATAGTCACAGAGAGAGCGCCAACCCTCCTGCGATCCCTAGAGAGAGAAAAAGACGCATGGTGGGAGGCCAAAGTCCAGAGTTAGAGTGCCTGCACCGCTACCCACAAAGAGGCCACGTACTGCACCCAGCTATTTCCCCACCACTAGGCCCAAAGCCTGCAGCACAAAGCATCGCACGTCAGCGAAAAGCATCGCAAGTCAGCGCAGAGCATCGCAAGACAGCACAAAGCATCGCACGTCAGCGCAAAGCATCGCACATCAGCGCAAAGCATCGCAAGTCAGCGCAGAGCATCGCAAGACAGCGCAAAGCATCGCACGTCAGCGAAAAGCATCGCAAGTCAGCGCAAAGCATCGCAAGACAAAACAAAGTATCACAAAGCATCGCACGTCAGCGCAAAGCATCGCAAGACAGCACAGAGCATCGCACGTCAGCGCAAAGCATCGCACGTCAGAGTAGAGCATCAGATCAACAAAGACAAGTCTCCTTTAAGACTATTTGTTCCAGCAACCTACAGATCACAGTATCCTGCTCTTCAGAATAAGGTCAGAACTTTCCTTTATTACTATCATTGCACATAGGCTTGACAAGAAAGAGACATTTTCGTGTTCAGGAGTAAAAGGACCGTAAGTAAAGAACAAGGGTCAGTTGTAGTACACGGACTCTAAAGTATTTTTAAAGAGAAAGTCATTTTTACTGCCTGCACCTATTGCTATTGCATTTAAAGTGAAAGTCTTCTTAATATTCGTATTGATTGTTATAGCACTTAAAGTAAAATGTCTAAGCCTAGTATTTCTATGACACTGTTTGAGGATACAAAGATAGATAAGATAAAAGGTGAAGAGCAAGTGAACCTGTTTGAGGTAGAAGAGTCTGATGCAGCATTAGTCTTGCCCCAAACAGATGAACTAAGACGTTCAGAACGTATCAGAAAACCGACCCTAAAGATGCTGGAAAATTTGGAGCAAGAAGCAGTATTGAAAGGAACAAAGTTCACCAGAATGTATGATAAGTGGAAATCCTACATTAAAGATGTTCGTAGAAAGCTGAAGCAAGAAAGTATAAAAGGAAACTTGAGTGATATGATAGAGACAGTAGAAGAATCTGAAGCAGAGCTTATGGCAGCATATGTCAACCTGCGGTCTTCTACAACACCTCCCCAGGATATTGTAAGGAACATGGACACATGTACTGAAGTCACTAAAGGTTTAGTAAAGCTCATGAGAGAACTATCATCTGAAGTTAACTATGATGAAGTTAAGGCAAGAAAGAGAATGAACAAGCTTTTTTATGAGAGACTATGCTAGGTCCTTAGGAGGAACCACAATCACAAGTAGGACTTCTTCCACTAGCAGAAGTGCCAGTAACATATCAGAGTCCTCTAGTACTTTAATAGCCAAAAGAAAGGAACTTGTCGAACAACTTGCTGTCAAGAGAGCAGAAATTGAGATGGAATCTGCAATCGAGGCGCAGCGTCTACGAGTAGCAGAAATGGAAAGGCTGAAGGAAGTCAAGATTATAGAAGCCAGATTAAGAGTACACGAAGAGGACATGAATAGTAATCATAAGTCCAAATCTGTACTAAGTGAAGATGCAGACTCCTACTTCCTTTCATACGCCCAGGAGAATGGAAGGAAATCTCCAGTATGTAATGGAGAAAAAAGTCATTACCCTTCCATCCCTGCTCAGAAAGACGAAAAGAGAGACTCACCCAATTCAGAACTAGGTGAAAAAATAAAACAGGATAATTCTGTTCCTAGATGTCACTGCAATGATCAGGAGAATGTTGCGACTACAGTCCCAGCAAAAGGACAAAGAACAGTCCCAGCAAGACTTCCCGTTCCAGAACCTACTGTATTTTCAGGAGACATACTGAAGTTCATAGAGTGGAAGGCAAGTTTTGAAATGATCATTGAGCATCATTGCTCCAGGCCAGTTGACAAGTTATTCTACCTTCAGAAATATGTTGGTGGAGATGCAAAGAAAGTTCTTGAAGGTAACTTTTATAGAACAGACGAAGAAGCCTACAAACAAGCTTGGGAAAAGTTAAATGCAAGATATGGTCATCCTTTCTTAGTACAAAGAGCCTTTAGGGAGAAATTGAATAACTGGCCTAAAATAGGTCCTAAAGAACATTTCAAACTCCAAGAGTATGGTGACTTCCTGCAAGCATGCAGCAATGCCATCCCACATGTACGAGGACTAGAAGTACTGAACGACTATCTAGAAAACCACAGGATGCTAGCTAAGCTACCTGAAGAAGTGGCTTCTAGATGGAATCGCTATGTGACTGAACAGTTAGATCTAAGTAAGGCCTTCCCAAGTTTTGAAAAGTTCTCTGAGTTCGTTAATAAGGAAGCACGAATAGTATGTAATCCAGTAACAGGATCTTGCGTCTTAATTTCCTTCGAAGAAAGGCCTGCGAGGGATATAAGATGTGCAAGAGCAACTAGCTTTGCAACCGACACAACAGAGAAAGGTATAGATACCTACGAGAGCAAGTTCAAAGTTACTACTGGGATCAGTAGAGAGACAGAACCGACAAATCCTCAGACTACTTTTAAGTGTATGTTCTGTGGAAGGAACCACTCTATACACAAGTGCCAACAATTGAAGGAGAAATCCCCAAATGAAAAGAAAAAGTTTGTACTTGTTAACCAACTGTGTTTTGGGTGCCTAAGGAAGGGCCATATTACTAAGGAGTGTAAGAAAAGGGCCACATGCAGTGTTTGCAAAGGATGCCATCCTACACCCCTACATGAAGAACGTCCAAAGAAGGATAAATCCTCAATACCTAAAGATGCTGAGGAAGAAAAGAAAGCATCGGTATTCTCTTGCAGAGTGAGGGAAAACAACGGCACATCAATGGTTGTACCAGTGTGCATTTCAAATCCTAAAAGGAAGAATAAGAAGGTATATGCCTATGCACTACTGGATGCCCAAAGCGATGTCACCTTCATTGATCAAGAAATCTGCAAGAAATTACAAGTGGCTACAGAACCAGTGAAGCTCAAACTCACCACAATGACGGGGAGAGACACATTAGTGAACAGTCAAAGTGTCAAAGGATTGAGAGTTAGAGGACTTCATTCAAACCTCACATTGGATCTACCTCCAGCTTATACGAAAGACGATATACCTCTAGATCGAGATCCCATACCTACCTGTGAAACAGCCAATAAATGGGAGCACCTATCTGTCATATCTCATGAAATGTCCCCGCTGAAGGAGTTTGGTGTTGGACTGTTGATAGGTTATGATTGTCCAGAAGCTTTGGTACCACAAAGGGTAATCACAGGAGGAAAGGGTGAACCCTACGCTGTTCAAACTGATCTAGGATGGGGCGTTGTTGGAGGAAAACAGCAGATTGCAAACTCAAGACAGGTGACTGGATTGTGTCATAGAATATCTGTCCAAGAGTTATCAGCTGTAAGTTCAGCGGCAGTAATCAAGATCCTTGAATCTGACTTTGCAGACATAAGTTCTAAAGAAAAGAGTGTATCCCAAGAAGACATAAAGTTCGTACACATTCTAGAAGAAAGTATTCAACAGAATCAACGAGGTTATCTTGAAATGCCCTTACCTTTTAGAGAACGACCTCGTCTGCCAAATAACAAAAATCTTGCCCTAGCGAGATTGAAATGTTTGAAGAAAAGGATGGGAAGAGATCTCAAATTCAAGCAGGATTATTTGAAATTCATGGAAGGCATCCTTGAAGAAGGACATGCAGAAAAAGTAAATAACCAACCTAAAGAAGGAGATGTGTGGTACATCCCACATCAAGGTGTTTACCACCCAAAGAAACCAGATAAGATTAGAGTAGTATTTGATTGCTCAGCAAAGTATGATGGTGTTGCATTGAACGATCATCTACTAAAAGGACCAGATCTTACAAACACTCTGCCTGGAGTACTCTGTAGATTCAGAAAGTATCCCGTAGCGGTCATGTGTGACGTTGAAAAGATGTTCCACCAGTTTCATGTGAAGAATGAAGATAGAGACTTCCTGAGATTCCTATGGTGGGAGGACGGAGATACAGATACAGAGCCAGCAGAATACAGAATGAAAGTACACTTGTTTGGAGCAGCGTCGTCTCCAGGTTGCGCCAATTATGGTATGAAATACCTGGCCAATAAAAATGAAAAGGATTGTCCATCAGCAGCGAATTTTCTTAAGAAAAACTTTTACATAGATGATGGTCTTATAAGTTTACAGTCCTCAGAATCTGCAATCAAACTAGTGAAAGAAAGCCAAGAGTTATGCGCAAGAGGAAACCTGCGCCTTCACAAATTCATCTCAACCAACAGAGAGGTACTGGAATCCATCAGTGACTCTGAACGTGCATCAACAATGAAGAATGTAGATCTCAATTAAGATCATCTTCCAGTTCAGAATGTACTTGGATTGGGATGGAATGTCGAGAATGACGAGTTCTTCTTTGAAACATCCTTGAAAGAAAAAGTTGCAACTAGACGTACCATACTTTCCGCAGTGGCTTCTATATATGATCCATTGGGATTCTTGGCACCAGTAATCCTCAAAGCAAAAGAAATACTACAAGAATTATGTAGACGGAAGTTGGGATGGGATGAACCCATACCTGAAGATTTGAGGCCAAGGTGGGAGGCTTGGCTAAAAGACTTGCAAAATTTGAAAGAAGTTCGGATACCTAGATGTTTTGTACCTCATGATTTCGGAGAGTACAAGAAAATAGAACTTCATCACTTTTCAGACGCCAGTAGTTCTGGTTATGGACAGTGCTCCTACATCAGAGTGATAGGAGAAGGAAAAATACACTGTGCCCTGGTTATGGGAAAGACCAGAATTGCACCCACCAGTATTCAGACAATACCAAGACTTGAACTGACAGCAGCTGTTGTTTCAGCATCAGTAAGCAAGTTTCTGAGAGAAGAATTAGAGTTAAAAATAGATGAAGAATACTTTTGGACAGACTCGCGAATTGTCCTAGGATACATAAACAACGAAGCTCGAAGATTCCATGTCTTTGTCGCCAACAGAGTTCAGAAAATTCGGGAAATAACAAATCCGGAACATTGGCATCACATTGATACAAAGCATAACCCAGCAGATCATGCTTCAAGAGGCCTGAATGTAACAGAATTGAAAAATTCAAACTGGTTCACCGGTCCAGAGTTCCTCTGGGAAAAGGAAATCATACCCAGTGAAGGTTACACAGAATTGTCTATGGGTGATCCAGAAGTAAGAGTTGTACAAACATTGAGCACTGCCGCCAAGTGTCAAGATGACATACTTGAAAGACTAGCCAGATGTTCAAAATGGAATACAGTCATAAACGTAGTAGCTCGAATTCAACGTTTGGCAAAGGGAGTCAAAAAGAAGGAATCATTGAATGTAGAGGAAAGAATGAAGGCTGAAGAAACGGTCATAAGACTCATTCAACAGAGATTCTATAGTGAAGAGTTGAAGAAACTTAGTCAAGAACCTAAAAGGCTTCCCAACAACCACCCATTGTACAAGCTTAATCTTGTTCTACAGGATGGTATACTGAAGGTGGGAGGGAGACTGGAAAATGCATCGTTACCCAGCAGAGTGAAGCATCCAGCAATTCTACCCAAAAATTCTACCTTCACAAGATTGATTATTGATCACTACCACAACAAATCCTTGCATCAAGGAAGAAGCTTTACCCAGAACTGTTTGAGAGAAGGTGGTTACTGGATAGTAAAAGGAAGCAAAGTTATAGCAAAGCATATAAGTAAATGCGTAACCTGTAGAAAGGCACGTAGACCTACCGAAGAACAAAGAATGGCAGATTTACCGGCAGATCGTGTAAACCCATCACCACTATTTCTTTATAGTGGAATGGATTGTTTCGGCCCGTTCATCACCAAGCAAAACCGCAAGGAGTACAAGAGATATGGACTAATATTTACATGTCTAAGCTCCAGAGCAATTCATCTGGAAATGTTGGAAGATATGCCAACTGACGCCTTCATTAATGCCTTGAGATGTTTCATAGCCATTAGAGGTACTGTCAGAGAGCTTAGATCTGACCAAGGATCTAATTTTGTTGGAGCAAAGAATGAATTGAAGAAAGCTCTAAAAGAGATCGATAAAGAAAAAGTAACTCAGTATTTGTCAAAAAATCAGTGTGATTTTCATATGAATGCTCCACATGCAAGCCACACGGGAGGAGTTTGGGAAAGACAAATCAGAACTGTAAGAAATGTGTTAAGTTCAGTGTTGAGAAAGAGCTCCGGAAGAATAGATGATGCTTCACTTAGGACCCTATTCTATGAAGTAATGTCTATTGTTAACAGTCGTCCACTTACAGTTGACAACATCAATGATCCAACAAGTTTGGAACCTTTAACTCCCAACCATCTACTTCACCTTAAGTCTGATTACGTACAACCACCACCTGGCAAGTTTACCAAAGAGGATTTATATGCCAGAAAGAGATGGCGAAGAGTCCAATATCTATCAGAACAGTTTTGGAATAGATGGAAGAAAGAGTACTTAGCCAATCTTACGTTAAGAAGTAAATGGCAAACACCCAGAAGAAATGTACAAGTTGGTGACATGGTATTAGTGAAAGAAGAAGATTTTCCTAGAAGTAAATGGAAATTGGCCAAAGTTCTAGAAGTTCAAAAGGATAAAGACAGACTAGTAAGAAGAGCGTTGTTACAAATAGGAGACTCAAAACTTGACAAAAAGGGAAAACGTCTCACTATTCCACTCAGGTTGGAACGTCCTATACAGAAGTTAGTTGTTCTACTTGAGAGTGATAAAAGACACTTGGAAGTTGAGAACCTGATGGAAAATTCCCCAAATTCATGTTCAAATCCTACTATAGAGAACATAGAATTATAGGTCATTTGGTGGGAGTGTAGCTGGCCAGCTAAGACCTGTCCTAGGTTGCTAACGTGGCTTACATGCATATATAGCTAGACCTGCTAATAATGTTAATACAGTGCATATGCTCATTTGTGAGAAATAACAGCAGAGTTATTTACTGTGACTTTATATATGGATGTCATATAACAGTTGTATATTGTGTTCACAGAAGCAAAAGAAAAAATATGCCTTTAAGATTATTATATACTATGCAGAAAAGTAAGCTTAATAACACAGCAGAATTGCAACCAGAAAGCATAGAGTTAAGCTTTTGTGACTCATCAGGAGTTTTAGCCAATCACAACCAATCTCACTGAGCAAATGTCTCTGGCCAATCATAGCCAGCATTTCACTCATGTTCTGTCTAGGAAATCTCATAGCACATGTCTAGAATTTCATTTTTCATCAGAGTGTGGAGCTGAACAGTTCAGATCCATCCAGAGTCCAGTTTATGGAAGCAAGTGGCCAAAATAGGTATTTAATACAGTTATATAAGTTCCTATTGTTAATAATGTGATTAGAACTGTATACTGAAACTAGTTATGTGTTCACTTGTAGTTCCACCAAACCAGGTTTGCAAACAATCAAACCAGCAAACAAACTAGATTCAAACCAGGTTTCAAACCAGGTTTCAGAGCAAACATCAGAGCAAACAGCATATAGAGCAAGTCCCAGAGAGATCATAAAGTGTCTAAAGTATTTTAGAGTGAAAGTACAGATACTGAAGAGAGAAATATATCTACCATTTTATGTAGAATTACAAGATTGAACAGTTGAACCGACATTTGTTATACTTTATTCAACACGTGTTTGTACATGGACTTCCTGCTGCTAAATTGTCAGTGTTATATAAGAAGAAAAGCTGAAGTGAATAAAGAAGTTATCTTAAAGGTTTGGTGTGCTCTTTAAACCTACTGCTTCCATAGAACGGCGCTAGAGGAATTAGAGTAACAGATAGTCTTGTGTGGACTAAAAGATCAGAGAAATCAAATTCTTCTAATGCCACAGCGCATAAAGGCACTTCATAGTGCTGCGCCTGCCACATTTGGCTCCATTCATCTTCCCATCAATTCTGACTAGCTTCTCTGCCCCTGCTGAAGAAAATAATCCCCACAACATGATGCTGCCACCACCATGTTTCACGGTGGGGATGGTGTGTTCAGGGTGATGTGCTGTGTTAGTTTTCAACCACACATAGCATTTTTCTTTTAGGCCAAAAAGTTCAATTTTGGTCTCATCTGACCAGATCAACTTCTTCCACATGTTTGCTGTGTCCCCCACATGGCTTCTCACAAACTGCAAACGGGACTTCGTATGGCTTTCTTTCAACAATGCAAAAAATAATAAAATGAATTCTGCGCTTAACCTTATAACACTCTGGTGTTTTGTTTTAACAACATGCAGCAACTTCAAAAAAAGGCCTAAATACTTAAGACCAACCAACTTATGTGCAAAAAAAGAAAAAAGTGCGCAATCACCAAAAAATATGTTTGCAACAAGAATGATCCTCTTGCAAATACCACAAGTGCAAAAAACAAGAGAATAAATCAATAATCACTATGCAAATTACCACACAAAAAATGTATATATAACTCAATCCAAATTATTGTGAAGTGCAATCACTAATAATCCAAATAACTAAAAATAGTAAATGTTTGTGAAGTGCAAGCACTAATATAGTCCAGATAACTGAATAATGGAAAAACAGTGCAGTGCAACCAAAATAAACGGAGGCTTCTACTCCGTTCCCAGTAGAAGCCATTTTAAGGGAAACATGTCGGGTGGAGCATTGAATACTAACGTTATCACGTTCACCTAGCTGGTGGTTTGTTCCTCGGCTGGTTTAAAACACCTTTTTTTACAGTTGATTTGTTTTTTTGCCTTTTCTTGCCTTTATCATTTGCTGTGGACACTTGCTGTCATTTTAAAAATTTAAAAATTTTGATGTGAACATTGCTGTGTTTTTACAAATAAATATCTTGTTTGTTTTTTTTGGATATACTACACTATGAAGCCTTCTTTTTAATTTTTTCCTGCCGAGCCACCGTTCCTAAGGCTGGGTTCACACTAGTGCGACACGACATCTGTTCTACTTTGGATCCGACTTTGCCCTGCGACATGAAGCCGACATATGTCCGACTTTCAATGAACGGGGATCCGACTTGGATCCCCGCCAATATCAGGCACTGTGTTTGGTATGAATCTTGAGGGGGGACTCCAGGCCAAATTTTAAATTAAAAAAACGGCGTGGGTTCCCCTCCAGAGGCATACCAGGCCCTTGGGTCTGGTCTTGAACGGGCGCCCCTACGCCGAAAAAACGGCGTGGGGGTCCCCCCAAAATCCAAACCAGACCCTTATCCGAGCACACAACCTGGCAGGCCGCAGGGGAAGAGGGGGGGACGAGAGAGTGGCCCCCCCTCCCTCCTGAACCGTACCAGGCCGCATGCCCTCAACATGGGGGGTTTGGTGCTCTGGGGCAGGGGGGCGACCTGCGGCCCCCCCACCCCAGAGCACCCTGCCCCCATGTTGATGAGGACAGGGCCTCTTCCCGACAACCCTGGCCGTTGGTTGTCGGGGTCTGCGGGCGGGGGGCTTATCGGAATCCGGGAGCCCCCTTCAATAAGGGGGCCCCCGGATCCCGGCCCCCCCACCCTATGTGAATGAGTATGGGGTACATCATACCCCTACCCATTCACCTGGTGGAAAAAAATTGCAATAAAAAAACCACACAGCTTTTTAAAGTATTTTATTGCACAGCTCCGGGGGTCTTCTTCCGACTTCGGGGGTCTCCGGTGTCGTCGCCGCGCTCTCCGGTTCTTCTCCCGCTCTCCTGTTCTTTCTTCCGCTGGGCCTCCGCTAACTTCTTTTTAGCTCTTTTGCTAGCGGGGCCCGGTCTTCTCCGTCACCTTCTTCTTCTCCCGCTCTCCGGTTCTTCTCCCGCTCTCCGGTTCTTTCTTCCGCCGGGCCTCCGCTAACTTCTTTTTAGCTCTTTTGCTAACGGAGGCCCGGTCTTCCCGTCGTCTCGTCCGGCTCTCCGTTGTCCTTCTGCCGGCCCCTCCACTAACTTCTTTAGCTCTTTTGCTAGTGGAAGGGCCGGTCTTCCCGTCGTCGCCGTCGGCGTCTTCTTCCCTCTTCTCCTCCTCGATGTTGACGCGTCGCTTCCTTCCGCTGTAATACTGGCTCTCCGCTCTGCTCCGCATTAATATAGGCTTCTCATGACGTCACAGTCACATGTTCCGGGGCACATGGCCCCGCAGCATGTGACTGTGACGTCATGGGAACATGTAACTGTGACGTCATGAGAAGCCTATATTAATGCGGAGCGGAGCGGAGAGCCAGTATTACAGCGGGAGGAACCGACACGTCAACATCGAGGAGGAGAAGAGGGAAGAAGACGCCGACGGCGACGACCACGCCCCTCCACTAGCGAAAGAGCTACCAAGAAGTTAGTGGAGGGGCCGGCAGAAGGACAACGGAGAGCCGGACGAGACGACACAGAAGACCGGGCCTCCGTTAGCAAAAGAGCTAAAAAGAAGTTAGCGGAGGCCCGGCGGAAGAAAGAACCGGAGAGCGCGGCGACGACACCGGAGACCCCCGAAGTCGGAAGAAGACCCCCAGAGCTGTGCAATAAAATACTTTAAAAAGCTGTGTGGTTTTTTTATTGCAATTTTTTTCCACCAGGTGAATGGGTAGGGGTACGATGTACCCCATACTCATTCACATAGGGTGGGGGGGCCGGGATCCGGGGGCCCCCTTATTGAAGGGGGCTCCCGGATTCCGATAAGCCCCCCGCCCGCAGACCCCGACAACCAACGGCCAGGGTTGTCGGGAAGAGGCCCTGTCCTCATCAACATGGGGGCAGGGTGCTCTGGGGTGGGGGGGCCGCAGGTCGCCCCCCTGCCCCAGAGCACCAAACCCCCCATGTTGAGGGCATGCGGCCTGGTACGGTTCAGGAGGGAGGGGGGGCCGCTCTCTCATCCCCCCCTCTTCCCCTGCTAAGATAAGGGTCTGGTTTGGGGGCCCCCCCACGCCGTTTTTTCGGCGTAGGGGTGTCCGTTCAAATCCAGACCAGACCCAAGGGCCTGGTATGCTCCTGGAGGGGGAACCCATGCCGGTTTTTAATTTAAAATTTGGCCTGGAGTTCCCCCTCAAGAGCAGTACAGCACAAGTCGCATGCCAAAGTCGGATCATGCAAGACTGCGGTCCGACTTTGATCCGACTTCAATGATAGTCAATGGGCTGAAGTCGGATCAAAGTCGGACCAAAGTAGTACAGGGAGAATTCTCAAAGTCGGACCGACATGTGTCGGACCAGTTAAGACGGCTCCCATAGGGAAACATTGATTTTCACACGTCATGCGACATGATCTCCCAATGTCGGAGCGTTTGTCGCCCCAGTGTGAACCAGGCCTAAGGAACGTATCTGGAAAGTTGGAGTGATTTCTCACCTGTGTTCTTCCTTGCCTGACACGGGGTAATGAACAGCTGAGACGGGCTATCTTCTCCAGGATTCAGATGTGAAGATCCCTTCCTCCATCTAGGAACAAGTGATCGTTGTTGGAGCTGATGCACACGCTTTCTGTGATCTCTATAACTTGAGATCCCAACTATCCGGTAAGCGGCAGTAATATCATTTATCTTGGCTGCACAGTAATCAAGGCTTCTGAATATTTCCATCGATTGTACTATGTTTAAGTTGAACTCCAGAGATCATCTATTTTTGAACAAAATTTCCATTTGGGACACGTTTATTTTGGTTGCACTGCACTGTTTTTCCATTATTCAGTTATCTGGACTATATTAGTGCTTGCACTTCACAAACATTTACTATTTTTAGTTATTTGGATTATTAGTGATTGCACTTCACAATAATTTGGATTGAGTTATATATACATTTTTTGTGTGGTAATTTACATAGTGATTATTGATTTATTCTCTTGTTTTTTGCACTTGTGGTATTTGCAAGAGGATCATTCTTGTTGCAAACATATTTTTTGGTGATTGCGCACTTTTTTCATTTCTTTCAACAATGGCTTTCTTCTTGCCACTCTTCCATAAAGGCCAAATTTGTGGAGTGCACGACTAATATTTGTCCTGTGGACAGACTGAGCTGTGCCTCAGTTACAATTGGCCTCTTGGCTTAAAAGATAAAAGATACAAGGTTGGAAAAAATTTAATTTTGGAAAACCTGTTATGAGAGACCATGGAGGTTATCATGATATCTCCAAAAAAATTGCAGCGCATCACTGATAACATGTTACTAAAATGTGAAATCAAAGTATAGGACTTTAATGGTGCGAAACCATCTAATGAGTAAACAAACAAAAGTTAAATTTTTTTTACATTTTATTAAATACACAACATTTAAAAACCATCCCTAGTAGAAAGTATACGTAAAAGAAAATTTGGAGAGAGGGGGATTATACTAAACATTAACAGCTGTGTATTAATTAGAAGTCTATTAAAACTGACAATAACATACTTGTATGAAAGATGATATATGTAAAAAAAGATAACACTAATACAGTAGGATTTCAACAGCTGTAAAATCTCAACACGTTTCACAGTTTTTGCTTCTTCAGGAGATATCATGAGCTGGTATTAAAACCCCAGGCATCCTTAGCGGCAAACCGAGGAGGAGCCCAGAAGGAGGATAATCCAGAGATGAAAAAGCCATCCACCAATAAATATGGGCAGCCCCCAGGAGATGGGACACAGAAACTGGAGGGAACTCCACAATCCTGGCTCCTCCCCCCCACCCACTGAGTGCCCCCACAGTAATCCACTTGCTATGGGGGGACTTGTGCATGCTCGCTCCCGAGCCCCGCTCTGTGTCCCCCGCCCCAACTCCCTCATCACTGGCTCTGATTGACAGCAACAGGAGCCAATGAGGAGTGAGAATGCTGAGAAAGCCTCTGCTCTAGTGTACATCGATGGATTGAGATCAGGCTTAGGTATGTATTTTGGGGGGTCTGAAGGGGAAGCTGCTTGCAGAAAGTTTTCTACCTTATTGCATAGAATGCAGTAAGGTTAAAAACCTTCTGCCTTTACAAGCGCTTTAAGGTAAAAATGGACACAAATATTTTCTGAGGCACCTACAAATGATTGTATATCCTGCTAGAAGTGAAATATGTCTTGACAACACTATTGGAATTGACAACTACAGGTCCAATGTGACTTTGGATTTTGTCAATATGCTGCTGACCTAGTTAAAGGCTGTTTCACTGGACAGCTTTCATTAGTGCTATTAGAACAGTATTCCAACATGATAACACTTTAAACTCCTTGTCCTCCTGCACAATCAATACTTCCCTCCTTTAACCCAGCTACTATAGAGGAAGTCACTAAACTTTTTTCTTACGCCCACCTAACCTCCTGCCACCTGGACCCTATTTATTATCAAATACTACGGTCACCATCTGGCACTATCCTACACTCTTTAACTCATTCCTTAAACCTCTCTCTTTCTACTGGCTTCTTCCCCAACCCTCTAAAACATGCGTTAGGCACTCCCATACCAAAAAAGGCCTGTCATGGTTATGCAGTAATGTTTGTCAGCTTACCTCCTCCATGTGTCCTGCTTTAGAGGCTAGCCACTCTCACCTGGCTGCTTAAGTAATCTCTCCTCTGCTACGTCTGTCTTTGTTTTACCGATCTTGGCTTGTTTTCGACTATCCCTGTCTGCTTGTGACCTTGACCTTTGGCATGTCCTTTGTTTATCCTTGTCTGCTAGTCGCCCCGACCTTTGGCTTATCCCCTCACTATCTCTTGTATCCTGAGCTGCTACTTCCCCTCTATCCTCTATAGCCTACTGTGAGCGTGAGCTGGGGGACTCTGGGGGCCGCGACCTGGATCCAGTTGCAGCCCAGTCCATCCTCACCACTAGAGGCTCTGGTGAACACCTGCTGGATCTTAGACTCCGCGCCCTGGGGAATCTTAGGCTTTAGCTCGCTGTGGGATCCCTGTTAGTGCTCCAGTGGACCTGCCTCCCTTAACCACCAAGAGTTCCATCTGCAGCAGTGAGCCATAGGGTTCACTACCTTAGCGGTGCACTCCTGACCCCAACGGTGTGCATCTGTCACCTGGCTTCAGGTGACCTGACAAGGCCTCACTAGACCCCACCAATCTTAACAACCTAAGACCCACCTCTTTACTCCCTTTTGCATCCTTAAACGTTTAGTCTACAACCGACTGAGTGACCACCTCCATTGAGAATAACCTTCTTGATCCCCTTCAGTCTGGATTTCGCCCACAGCACTCCACAGAAACTGCCCTCCTAAAACTCACAAACGACTTACTAACAGACAATACCAACAGTCATTATTCCGTACTCTTACTCTTGGACCTTTCTGCTGCCTTTGATACAGTTGACCATCCCCCCTCCTCAAAAAAAACTCAATTTGCTTGGTCTCCATAACTGCACTTTGTGTTTGGTTTGAATCTTACCTATCTCACCGCACCTTCAGTGTCACCTACAACTCCACTTCCTCCTCTCCAACTCCTCTTATCATTGGGGTCCCCCAAGGTTCTGTCCTTGGACCTCTACTGTTCTCGATCTACACAAACGTCCTGGGTCAGCTGATAGCCTCCCATGGCTTCCACTACTATTTATATGCTGATGACACCCAAATCTATCTCTCTGCCCCTTAGCTCACCCCATCAATCTCCTCACACATCACTGATTTACTAACAGACATATCAGCCTGGATATCAAACCACTTCCTCAAACTGAATCTATCTAAAACTGAGCTCATAATATTTCCTCCCCCACGTCCCCCTTCCCCTGACTTCTCTTTCAAGATCAATGTCACTTCTATCAGTCCATCCCCACATGCCAGGGTGCTAGGGGTAACCTTTAGATTCTGAACTGTTCTTTCAGGCCCACATCCAATCCCTGTCCAAATCATGCCGCCTTAACCTCCGCAACATTTCCAGAATATGCCCCTTTTTAACTAATGACTCCACCAAGCTTCTAATTCACTCCCTGTTTATCTCTCGCCTCAACTACAGCAACTCCCTCCTCATTGGATTACCTTTACATAGACTATCCCCCCTTCAATACATAATGAATGCCGCTGCAAGACTCATCCACCTTACCAACAATTCAGTGTCCTCCACCTCTCTCTGCCAAACCCTCCACTGGATTCCACTCACCCAATGAATAAAATTCAAAGTACTAACAATAATTTACAAAGCCATCCATAACTCTGCCCCCAGCTACATCACTAACCTATCTCCAAAATACCAACCAGGCCGCTCTCTTTGGTCCTTTCAAGACCTCCTGCTCTCTAGCTCCCTAGTCACCTCCTCCCATGCTCGCCTCCAGGATTTCTCCAGAGCTTCTCCCATCCTTTGGAACTCCCTACCCCAATCTGTCCAACTGTCCCCAAATCTATCCATCTGTAGACGATCCCTGAAAACCCTTCTCTTTAAAGAAGTCTATCCTGCGTCTAATACACTGTTTTACTTCTTCAATCAGCTCATCCCCCATAGCTATTACCTTTTGTATCAATTGACCCTCCCTGTTTAGATTGTAAGCTCTAATGAGCAGGGCCCTCTGATTCCTCTTGCACCAAATTGTAATGTACCTGTAATGTCTGCCTTTATTTTTTTAAGCAATGCGCAAACTGCTGGCGCTATATAAATCCTGTATAATAAAATAATAATAATAACGACCCCAAACACCCCTCCAAGACGACCACTGTCTTGCTGAAGAAGCTGAGGGTAAAGGTGATGAACTGGCCAAGCATGTCTCCAGACCTAAATCCTACTGAGCATCTGTGGGGCATCCTCAAACAGAAGGTGGAGGAGCGCATGGTCTCTAACATCCACCAGCTCTGTGATGTCGTCATGGAGGAGTGGAAGAGGACTCCAGTGGCAACCAGTGAAGCTCTGGTGAACTCCATGCCCAAGAGGGTTAAGGCAGTGCTGGAAAATAATGGTGGCCACACAAAATATTGACACTTTGGGTCCAATTTGGACATTTTCACTTAGGGGTGTACTCACTTTTGTTGCCAGTGGTTTAGAAATTATTCGCTGTGTGTTGAGTTATTTTGAGTGGACAGCAAATTTACACTGTTATACAAGCTGTACACTCGCTACTTTACATTGTAGCAGAGTGTAATTTCTTCAGTGTTGTTACATGTGAGGGGTGTACTCACTTTTGTGAGATACTGTAACTACAGGTAAGTGGGAAAAAGTAGGGGGTGGGGGGGAGTGGGGGATTGAACTGAGTACCACTTTAAAGTGGAACTTCACCTAAAAGGGGAAATTCTGCTTTTCCTCCCCCCTCCTCTACCACTACTGGATGTTTCATTTTTTTGTCTTTGTTTTTTTACCTATTTCTGACAGGTACCTGCTCCACTTTGGTTCGCACCACCACCCCTACTCGCAGCCTCTGGGAATACATCACAGGTCCCAGGAGGCTGCAAGACCACTGTGCATGCACAGCGCTACTTGTGCATGCGCAGTGGGACACCAGGAAGTCACAGCCGGCTTCCCACATCCAAGATGGTGGCGCCTGGGACCCAAAGACCAGTGAAGAACTGGCCCAGGTGAGGACAGCGCTGGATCCCTGAACTGGTAAGTGCATGTTTATTAAAAGTCAGTAGCTACAGTATTTGTAGCTGCGGGCGTTTATTTATTTTTTCCTAAAGCATGGTTCCTCTTTAAGCATTTATTTTACTGTTTTTTGTTATATTGTTTTGTTACAATTTTTCGAATTCACAGGCTAGCGCACTTTCACATCACTCCCAAAACTGCAGGACACAATAGAAGTGAAGCTAACCCGCACCCAAACCGCATAGTTGCCAACAGTCACGGATTGGCCGGGACATTCCCGGGATTCAAACCCTTTTCCCGGATTTATTTTGTCCCGGCCAATGTCCCGGCCAATCCGATTTTTCCCGTTTTCCCCGAATTTGGACGCCGCAGGCCACCGCCGCTAGAGGTCCACGGCTGGCGGAGACAATGTCTCGGCCGGTCGCCATGTTCAAGAAGACCAAAACACGGATGTAGTACAATAGAAAATAAAGCCGCTGCGGCGCCGCCCACACCCCGCACCTCCCCGGGGGTGGGCGGCGCCGCAGCAGCTTTATCTTCTATTGTACTACATCTGTGTTTTGGCTGGCCGGCAGGCCACCCCCCCGCCCCGCCCCGCTGCAGGTCTGTCTGTAATGGAAAGGGGCGGGGGTCGGCAGCGCCACAGCTTAATTTTTTTTTTTTCAGCCACACTGTCGGCTCCGCCTCTATTTTGTTCCCCTTCGGGGAAGGGGAAACAATAATGGCGGCCGAGACAGGAGACGCCTGTGGTTAAGGGGGGACTCCGCTGGGGATGCCTGTGGTAAGGGGGGACTCCGCTGGGAACGCCTGTGGTAAGGGAGGACTCCGCTGGGGACGGCTGAGGTAAGGGGGGACTCCGCTGGGGACGCCTGATGTAAGGGGGGACTCCGCTGGGGACGCCTGATGTAAGGGGGGACTCCGATGGGGACGCCTGATGTAAGGGGGGACTCCGCTGGGGACGCCTGAGGTAAGGGGGGACTCCGCTGGGGACGCCTGATGTAAGGGGGGACTCCGCTGGGGACGCCTGAGGTAAGGGGGGACTCCGCTGGGGACGCCTGAGGTAAGGGGGGACTCCGCTGGGGACACTTGATGTAAGGGGGACTCCACTGGGGACGCCTGATGTAAGGGGGGACTCCGCTGGGGACGCCTGATGTAAGGGGGGACTCTGCTGGGGACGCCTGATGTAAGGGGGACTCCTCCGGGTACACCTGATGTAAGGAAGGACTCCGCTGGGTACGCCTGAGGTAAGGAGGGACTCCTCTGGGGACGCCTGATGTAAGGAGGGACTCCGCTGGGGACGCCTGATGTAAGGAGGGACTCCTCTGGGGACACTTGATGTAAGGGGGGACTCCACTGGGGACGCCTGATGTAAGGGGGGACTCCACTGGGGACGCCTGCATAGTTACCAACAGTCCCGAATTTCCCGGGACAATCATGATTTTTGGACCCTTGTCCACAAGTGTGGAGGGGGCTCTGCTGGGGAGGCACCTGATGCAAGGACGGACTGCTGGGGAGGCACCTGATGCAAGGACGGACTGCTGGGGAGGCACCTGATGCAAGGACGGACTGCTGGGGAGGCACCTGATGCAAGGACGGACTGCTGGGGAGGCACCTGATGCAAGGACGGACTGCTGGGGAGGCCATCTGGTGGCAGGCGACGTGGCAGGTGACACACTTGGGGCTTACAGTGATTCGGCATTATGGTGAGTTGAATGATTTCATTTTATATTACAATGTAAAAATAGAAATAATGCACTTCAATCATCCTGACACCGTAACAACCATGGTGCCGGGATGATTGAAGCGCCAACAGGTGTTTTGGAGTATCCTTATCTGCCAATTTTGTTACACATTACTATTGTGGTGTAGGATCTGGCTTCTTTCTTTCTATTTCTTTCTCTCTCTTTCTCTCACCTCGGACTCTAGCCACACCCCTTTGAACCACGCCCATTTAAACCACACCCACTATTGTGCGTAAACCACGGCCATTTTTCGGCGCGGCGAGCTTCGCGCGCCGCATTTTTCACTCCAGCATGACACGCCTACAAACGAATGCCCCGCCCCCTGATTATAGCAAGGCTCCGCCTCAATACTAAAAAAGTGTCCCAGATGTTTTTTTTGCAATGTTGGCAACTATGCCAAACCGTGAGTACACTGCGTTGCGACCAAAGCAGATTGAAGCTGCTGTAACACTACATCAGAGGGAGATTGTTGTGTGAATGTGGACACACAGAAATATTGTGTAACTATGCAAATATTCTTAGGGCTCGTTTTCACATGTGGCATCCCTTGTGGCCCTTATAAAAAGCAGGACTGTTGCAAAGCTGTCCCTTTTACAGGTCATGTTTGGTGATGGTACTGCCTGCCAAAATGCAACAATGGATTTGTTTTTGCAGTGGCCTGCGTGTATTTGTTTAGCTGGGCGGTCGCAGTCAAGAGCAGTAAAACCGCAGCTCAGCCACACACTTTTACTATCCCCTGGACGTACGACCGCCTTCATTCACAGAATGATTTCTCTCTAGTGAAATGTTACAAATCATTTACAATCCTGAGCTCAAGGCAGAACATTTCCACACTGATACATTGTTTGTTCTCTTTTAACTTAAGCCCTGTACACACGGGTGGGAATCCCGTCTATTTGAAAACCTTTGGTTTTCTCGACGGGATTCCTGGCAAGCTTGTCTTGCCAAGCCCTGTGTACAGATGGCCACTTCAAAAAAACGCAGTTCTTTTGAATGGCAAGAACGCGGTGACGTCATTGACTACGACGAGCTGGCGCTCGTCACATTCGATGCCGTCGCCGCCATCTTGCTACACCTTACATTACCCTTGTATGCTACCGCAAATGCGTCAAAGTCTCATCGAGCATGCGCGGGCTTACCTGGGACAGGTAAACATACTCATATGAACGGTTTTCTCGGCAGGAAAACTCTGCCGAGAATCCGACGAGAAAAATAGGTTTTCTGGCAGTTTTCCTGTCGAGAAACCATACACACGAACGGTTTTCTCGGCAAAAAGCTCTCCCAGCAGTTTTCTTGCCGAGAAAACCGGTCGTGTGTACGAGGCTTTACTGGCCAGTGCAGAGTTCACCTCATTGTTATTTTGTACATTCCTAAAATACCCACTGCCTATAAAAAAGTGTAGCGATACCTCCAACTAAGGAGGCCGCAGAATTTGATTTGGGCCCTGAGTGCAGCTCCGCCAACCCCCGGCAATAGGCTCTACCCCCTTCTGGCACAGCTAGTACTAACAATCAATGATATGTCCTATGCAATAGAATAACTAAGCAAGGACACAGTAATGGATTGTAATAGGTAAAGTGTTTTACTCATCAATTCTCAATATGAATAAAAGGGGTAACAATATTCACAGTTCTAGACAATCACTCCTAAGGGCAGCGTCCTGCCACTCTAACACACTATATGGTAACACACGCTACAAGTGCGCCATACGGGCGACCGTTAACTAAGTGCCCTATGGCGCAGCAATCAAACACACTAGAGTCCCCACCAGGCCTGGTTCTAATATTTAGCTTAGTCCTTCTTTCTTCACCGGCAGGTCTGTAATGGTGGTGCACTTAAACAGAGTATAACTTTGTAATCCAAGGGGTATGAAAATAACTTGTAGGCCACGGCAGTCTATAGGCCTATACACAGCAACAGTATCTTAGCTGGGCTTATGCCCTCTCACCCGCCGGACTACGAATCCAGTCCGGGAAAACCTCCACCGGCCGTGTCACACACTCGATCTCTCCAACGATCGGGTCCCCGATCCGACAAGGCGGTAGCTCACAAAGTCAGATGCCACCCAGGCTCGCAGAGGGGAGGATGGAAGGCTCTTCGGTGCAGAGCAAGGCCTCAGGCTTCAGGCCTTGCCCCTCCGACACATCCGCACAGGAGGATCCGTCCGTGAAGTCTCGTGTCCCCAAAGAGGCCGAGCCCGGCCTCGCCTCCCCCTTTTATAACCCCTCCCATGAGTCTCTGCGGTGGAACATCACAACAAGAATGGGGTTATGGGTAATGTAGTTTCTTCCCAATATAGGGGAACACCCCGCTACACACTCCCCCCACTTAAACTCTTTGGTCCCCAAAGATAAATTTTAGCAACAACTATATACAACATTGGACAATTCTGAAAACGATGTTGGGATAGGGGATTCCCACCATAACTGAGGGATTGAATTCCCTTGCCCACAGGTCACATTATCTTGGGTGGCCTGCCTAACTGTGCCAGAGAGTGAGCTGGGGTTGCCCTCCACCAAATGGACAGTGGAGGGATCCGGAATCTCAGCATTTCTCCTAGCAGTGACCACAGAGTCTTCCGAACTGTTCCCCATCTGGGGGTAGGTCAGCTTCTTAGGAGGTTGAATGACTCTTCGAGCTCTTTGCTCTCTTGGAATCTCTGGCTCTGGCGCCACAGGCTCCTCTTCCTCGGAGTAACTATCATGGGCATCTTCCCAGTAATCCGCTGAAGGACTGAAGGGGATGAATTCTGTAGCCTCTGGGTTCAGCGTTTCATCTGGGGTATCTTGGGTGACTGGAAGATCTATGATAGAAGTTCCTGGAGTTGGGGAAGACCACAGCCAATCAAGCTCTCCTTCTTCATCTCCACTAAGTTGGGAGGCTTCTCCATTTCCAGCTCGGGAGGTCTGTGACCGAGTGTGCGGCCTAGGAGTATCCAAGATAGAGGCCGGTGCAGGGGAGTCTCCCACGGAAGGTATTCTAACTGCCTCCGTCAGTGGGAGCAGGTGGTTTCGATGCCATGTCTTCAGTGGGCCTACCTTTCCCTCTGGCTTCACCTTGTAGACAGGTAGGCCCGGCAACTTCCTGCAGATGACATAAGGTTCAGATCTCCATCTGTCTGCAAGCTTGTGCTTTTCGGGGACTCCCAGATTGCGCAACAGTACTCGATCCCCGGGCTGTAGGTCTTGTACCCGGACCTTCAAGTCGTAATTTTTTTTATTCCGAGCTCCCCTTTGATCTGAGGCCGCTTGAGCCTGTTCATAGGCTACTTTCAGGCTGTGTCTGAGCCTATCCACATATCCTCTGTGAGAGGTGACGGAGGAATGGTCCAGTGAGGTGCCGAAAGCCAGGTCCACCGGTAGCCTCGCTTCTCTCCCAAACATGAGTCGATATGGGGAATAGCCTGTAGCATCACTGATGGTGCAGTTGTAAGCATGTACCATGGCCGCTATGTGTTTGCTCCAATGTTGCTTTTTCTCGCTTTCCAGAGTCCCCAACATGTTGAGCAGGGTTCGGTTGAACCTTTCCGGCTGAGCATCTCCCTGAGGATGGTAAGGTGTAGTTCGAGTCTTCTTGATTCCCAACGAATCCAAGAGCTTCCGGATCAGCTTACTCTCGAAGTCTCTCCCTTGATCTGAATGGAGTCTCTGTGGCAGCCCATAATGGACAAAATACTTCTCCATAAGTACCTTGGCCACGGTGGAGGCCTTCTGATCTTTGGTGGGGAAGGCCTGGGCATACCGGGTGAAATGGTCGGTTATCACCAGAACATTTCCTAGTCCACTCAGGTCGGGTTCGAGGCAGAGAAAGTCAATGCACACCAGGTCCATAGGCCCTTGGCTCTGTAGATGGCCCATTGGGGCAGCTTGATGGGGCAAAGTCTTCCTCTGGATGCATCGCGCACATGAGTGGCAGTACTCCTCTACCTCGGCCCTCATGCAGGGCCAATAGAACCGACTTCTGACAAGTTGAAAAGTCCTTTCAGCCCCTAGGTGGCCATGATTGTCATGCAAGGCCATCAAAACAGTCTCCCGATGTTTCTCTGGGAGGAACATCTGCCACTTATCTTCTGAATCATCAGAGGGGCCCCTTCGGTAGACCACTCCCTGATGCAACTGCAACCTATCCCACTCCTTCCTCAGTAGGCGAGCTTCTTTGGAAGGTTGACGCATGAGTATGTTTGGATCCTGATTTTTCAAGGCCTCCAGGACCAATCTCCCCATGGGGTCTTCCAATTGGTCACACCTCAATTCCTTTTTGGACAATCTTGGTAGGTTGCCCTCTTCCAATTGAGCTACTCCACAGTAGTGTTTGGGGACTCCCACCGTGGTAACTCCTATTTCCTCTGCTCTGGAGCATCCTCGGGCTTGGAATGCAGCTCCTTGACAAAGGGCCTGCACCCCGTCCAGTGCCACTTGGGTCCAATCGTCTATTTCAATGGTCGGGGAATGAGATCTTCTGGACAATGCGTCTGCGTCTCGATTCCCCACTCCTGGTCTATACTTAAGGCTGAAGTTGAATCCAGACAGTGCGGCCAGCCACCTGTGTCCAGTGGCATCCAGCTTGGCCGTGGTGAACAGGTAGGTAAGGGGGTTGTTGTCGGTCTTCACAGTGAACTCTGCTCCGTACAGGTAGTCTTTGAACTTGTCTACTACCGCCCACTTGAGGGCCAGGAACTCCAGCTTGTGAGTGGGGTAGTTCTTCTCAGAGGGGGTCAGGCTTCTACTCACATAGGCAACAGGCCACAATTGCCCCTCATGTTCTTGGTAAAGTACTCCTCCCAGACCGTCGTGACTAGCATCCACGTGCAGTTCATAGGGTTTGGTTGGGTCTGCATAGGCCAAGACTGGTGCAGTGGTCAGGCTCCTCTTCAATTCCTGGAAAGCCTCTTCACACCTCTGATTCCACTGATCTCTGATGGACTCTCCTGGCCTCCTGGGCCCCGATCCATCCTCCTCTCCTTCAGTCTTGAGCAACTCATTCAATGGTCTAGCAATTCGGGCAAATCCCTCCACAAACCTTCTATAGTAGGAGCAGAAGCCCAAGAAGGATCTGAGTTCTGTTACTGTGGTGGGCTGTGGCCAGGAGGTAACTGCCTCCAATTTCTCAGGGTCTGTGGCCACCCCTTCTTCAGATACTATGTGCCCCAGATAGTTCACAGAAGACTGGTAGAACCGACACTTCTCCGGCGAAAGCTTAAGTCCTTCCTCACTGAGTCTTCTCAACACTTTCTCCAGCCTCTCTTCATGTTCCTCCAAGGTTCTCCCAAAGACAATGACATCGTCTAGGTATACAAGGACTTCGATCAAGTTCATGTCCCCTACTGTCTTCTCCATGAGACGTTGGAAAGTAGCTGGGGCTCCAGACAGACCTTGGGGCATCCGGTCGAATTCAAAGAACCCCACTGGGGTTATGAAAGCTGTCTTCTCCTTGTCTGCTGGGTGCATCGGAATCTGATAGTACCCACTCTTGAGATCCATAACGCTGAACCATTTGGCTCCAGACAAGCTCTGTAGGGCATCCTCTATCCTTGGAGTGGTGTATTGGTCAGGTATGGTTCTCCTGTTGAGAGTCCTGTAGTCTATACAGAGCCTCAACGATCCATTCTTCTTTCGGACCACTACTATGGGAGAGGCATAGGGGCTTCTGGACTCCCGTATCACACCAGTCCTCTTGAGTTCTGCAAGTTGTTCCCTCAGATCCTCCAGATCTGCTAGCGGGACCCGCCTGACTCTCTCTCGGAAGGGCTTATCTTCTTGGAGGCGGATCCGATGGGTGGCACTTCTTGCACACCCCACATCAAACTCATCCCTAGAGAAGATCTTCTCCCATCTATTCAACTGGGCCTTGGCTCTCTCTTTCCAAGCCCTGGACAGATTCGGGTTTTCCATGGTCAGCTTCTCCCAAACATCCGCTCCTTCACCTGTCCTCTTCACTTCTGACAGGGTAACAGGGGCCGCCGGGCTCACCTGGCCTAGCCACATTCTGGCTGGGATGTCCATGGGGTCTTTGGTAGTGTTCCTAACACTCACTGGAACTCTATAATGGGCCTTCTTCAGGACCTTCAGCGGAATCACTTCCGGTATCACCTCCAGGCCTGAGGATTCACCCCTTGGGTCTGACTCCAGCATGACAAAGGGACCCGGCTGTTCCCAAGTAAGCTTCACAGTGGCCCTGAGACAGGTTACTTCACCGGGCTGCAACACTACCCCTTCTCTTCCAAGTCTCCACACCTTCCCTATCTCCTCTCCAGGGGTCTTCCGCTCTTGGACCAGCCGTTGGTAGGCTGTCTTCAGCATGGGATGGATCTTGGTAACTGCTTGTCTTTCTTCCGTCACGAGAGGGGTCAGGAGTCTTCGGACCAGGTCCGTGTTCGTCCCTATTATAAGGGAATTCTTGTTGGCTCCAGGCGGCCTAGGACACACAACTGCCAGGGTGTCAAACACTTCGGCCTTCCCAGCCACGGATGGGTCAAAGGTTATTTGGATGGGAAGGTAGCCGTCGTAAGGGAAACTCTGGGTTCCAATTCCCCATATTTCCAGCTCCTCTATCTTCTGGATAGGCAGATGACTCAGGTGCCTGTCGTAGAAGTCCCGGTATAGTAGGGTCACTTGTGCCCCGGTATCCAGGAGGCCCCTGGTGTAGACTCCCTCCACTTGAATGGGCACTATAGGGGATGGCCCTACCAGCTTCTCTGGATATGGTCCGGCAGGAGCTGCCTTCTTCAGACCTTTTCCCTTTGGACTCTCTCTTGTCCTATTCCCTTTGGACTTGAACCTTTCTTGAGCCTGGTATGCACTGACTTCCCTCCTTTTAATGGGTGTAGGGACCCGCTGAGGTGTACTATTATTTTTCTTGGGTGGGCACCCCCTTTGGGGGGTGCCGTACCTCTCCTGAGGGGTCTCCCCCCTTCTTCTTGGAGTATAGCTTTGTTGAGGGGTATTGCGTTTCCCCTTTGGTGTTCTATCTCTCTTTTTGTTTTTCTTTGCATTCAGCTTGGAGTTCACTGAAGATGGTGGGCACCCAGTTGACTCCTTCACCGGGGCCCTCTGAAGTTTCCCGCCGGCTTGCGGTTGTCTGGTCTCTTCTTCTTCGGACTAGAACATGTGGCTGCAATGTGGCCAACTCCCCCACAGTTGAAGCAGACTATATCTCCCCATTCTTGTAAAGGTTCGGGTGCTGGGGCAATCGGGAACAATTCCTTCCTTGGACTTTCCTTCTTCTTGGGATACTCTGTGTCTTTTGCTATCAGAGAGGTCAATATCTCTAACACCTTGGACATCTGAGTTTTTAGGGTGTCTATCTCTGCCTCTCTTTCAGGGGCCATTACTGGATTGACCAGCACCTGTGCGGGTACAACACTTGTCTTATCCTTCTGCTGGTCCTGTTGCAGCGCCTCCTCATCTCTGATAATTTTTATTAAATCAGCATAAGTCAGCAACATTCCTCCTCCCGAGGTTTTCAGGTGCAGCCAGACTGGATCGGAGCATAGCGCTCCCTTTAAGACTTGCTTCATTCTTGCCGCATCGGCATCTTGGGGCTTCATCCCTTTCTTTAACACAATCTTGCACAGCAGCCTGTTTAGCCTTCTGACATACTCGGAAAGTTTCTCCTCCGGTTTTTGGAAAGTGTGTTCAAACTGGTAGACCGTCTCTGTCACCTTGTCTAATTGACCAAACTCTTCCTGCAGCATAGCTAGACAATCCTGCGCCGTGCACCCTGCATTCCCAAACCGGAAACTTTTCACTGCTTCTGCTGCTGCACCTTTAAGGCTTTCTAACACTCGCTGCCTCTTCTGTGCCTCCGGCACCTCCCATGCCTCCACTGCCTGTAATGCTTGTTCCACCCAAGTATCAAAATCTTCTTCCCCTGCCGGGACAGGGAGCTTCCCTGAGAATATTTTTAGTCTCCGGTAGCTAGTTTCCACATGCACCGTACTTGTCTTCTGACTTTTGGCTAGCAAATCCCCTATTGCATTTATCAGTTCTGGTGATATAGCAGTGGCCGATGCAGGTGCCACCGGAGGTGTCGCCCTGTCTTCTCTTTCAGGTGTAGTTCGGGCCGCAGCCTGTGGCGATCCCGTAGGGGATGGTTCCCTTTCTACAGTTATTGCGTGCGCCAGCCTAAATGTTCTGTTGTCTGGCGTCCGCAGACACTTGTGCTTACAGGCCTCTGGCATCCCGTCCCAATATTCCACTAATGCGTATTGATATGAGATGTTTGGGTCTGTCTTCATGTCTATCACCCACGGTGTGTGATCTGGGGACACTGAACTCATTAGTTCCTCTACCGTCTCACTTGACCAGTTCTCCCCCGGGAGGCTAATGGCTATCGACTGTTTTGGCTCTGTATTAGCGGCTTTGCACCACTCTTCTACCGCTCTTGGATCCATGGGGTCCATGCCGGCACTTCTGGCGTTCGCTTGCTGCATCAGGATCCCGGACGAGCCCCCACGTGTAGCGATACCTCCAACTAAGGAGGCCGCAGAATTTGATTTGGGCCCTGAGTGCAGCTCCGCCAACCCCCGGCAATAGGCTCTACCCCCTTCTGGCACAGCTAGTACTAACAATCAATGATATGTCCTATGCAATAGAATAACTAAGCAAGGACACAGTAATGGATTGTGTGAGGGGGTTGGCTCGGCAGCGGGTGTGTGTGACCCCCGAGATGGGCTCCCCACACAAAAACAGGCCCAGCAAACGGAGGTTGTGGTTTTCAAAATCAAAAAGGTGCGGTTTATTTTCTATTTACAGTGACAAAACACAGCAAAGAAAAAGAAACATAAACAAAATAAATCCTGGTCAACTTGACCTCTGACTAAACATACAGGTTTCCTAACTAACAACTGGGATCAGCCTAGTGCTGTCCTAGTCCCTAAGTCCCTGGTTTTAAATGTCCAAGCAAATAGCCACACAGGCTTTGCCTCACCGCACAGGGGTTCACTCTCCCTAGACAGTCCACACAGGTCTGGTTCCAGGCATGAGCTAACATCTAATGAAGCTGGGAGTTCTTATAGAGGCCTAAATGAGCTGACAAGCTTCAGCTGGTCTCATCAACTCCCTGTCTGCACGACGCCCCACACTCTCCCTAGAGGTATGAGTCATCCATGAGCCCACTAGCCTCAGCTGGGCTTATACAACTCTCCACCTAGTTGTATAAGTCGGCGTAAAGCCTGAATCTGGGCGAAATATATCTACCCCCCTGGATGCAACCAGGTGACTTTACCTTCCTGCTGTCACATACCCCCCCCTCTTGTTTTAACCTCGGGGTTGGAACACCAGCAATCAGGCATTCATGTACTCGAGACAAAGCATCCACATTCCCCATTTGAACGCCAGGGCGATGCTTTACTGTGAAGTTGAATTCCTGGAGGGCCAGGAACCACCTATTCACTCTTCTATTTGTTTCCTTGTTTTGAGCCATCCACTTTAACGGAGCGTGATCCGTAACCAAGTCAAAGTGCCTACCTAGCAGGTAGTACCGAAGGGAATCTAGAGCCCACTTCACCGCTAAACACTCCTTTTCAACGGTGGCGTAATTTACCTCATGGGACTTCAACTTCCTGCTGAGGTAAATGACTGGGTGCTCTTCCCCGTTCCAGACCTGGGACAATACTGCTCCTAACCCCACATCTGACGCATCACTTTGTACGACAAAGTCTTTAGAGAAGTCGGGTGAGTACAACACTGGCTGGCTACATAAGGCTTGTTTCAAGAATTGGAATGCTGCCTCAGCCTCGGGGGTCCATTTAATCATGACCGACCCTTTCCCCTTCGTCAGGTTGGTTAGGGGCACAGCCTTAGAAGCAAAGTGGGGAATGAATCGCCGATAATACCCAGCGATTCCCAGAAAGGCTCGTACCTGCTTCTTGCTGTTGGGACGTGGCCAACTCTGGATGGCCTCGACTTTGTTGAGTTGGGGTTTTATTACTCCCCTCCCAATGGTGTACCCAAGATATTTGGCCTCCTCCTGCCCAATGGTACACTTCTTGGGGTTAGCCGTAAACCCCGCTTCCCGAACAGAGTCCAGGACTGCTTGCACTTTTGGCAGATGTGAGGCCCAATCTGTGCTATGGACAATTACGTCATCCAGGTAAGCCGCAGCATACTTCCGATGGGGCCTCAGCATCTGGTCCATTTTCCGCTGGAATGTGGCCGGCGCATTCTGTAACCCGAACGGCATTCTTTTATATTGGAACGCCCCGTCTGGGGTTACAAATGCGGTTTTCTCTTTGGCCGACTTGGCCAGGGGGATTTGCCAATACCCTTTTGTGAGGTCAAGAGTCGTCATGTATCGGGCTGTTCCCAGCCGGTCGATCAACTCATCTATACGTGGCATGGGGTAGGTGTCAAATTTTGTAACTTTGTTCAACTGACGAAAATCGTTACAAAATCGCCAGCTCCCATCCGGTTTAGGCACCAACACAATGGGACTAGACCAATCACTTTGGGACTCCTCTATCACCCCTAAGTTCAGCATTTTCTGTACTTCCTCCCGTATTGCCTCCCGTCGGGCCTCTGGGATCCGATAGGGTTTTAACTTCACCCTTTCACCGGGCGGGGTAATGATGTCATGCTCTACCCCAGATGTTTGTCCCGGCAGCTCAGAGAATACCTCCTTGTTGCGAAGCACAAACTCCTTAACCTCCTGTTGTTGGGGTTGTGACAAGGTGGCTGCTATTCCAACCTCAGGAATCACGCAACCAGTTTGAGCTGGTGACCAAGTGTCTGCGACTAGGGACTCTCTATCCCTCCAGGCTTTCAACAGATTAACGTGATAGATCTGTTCGGGCTTTCGCCTTCCTGGTTGTCTGACCTTGTAATTCACTTCGCTCACTTTTTCCATTATCTCGTAGGGGCCTTGCCATTTGGCAAGGAATTTACTTTCAACCGTAGGGACAAGTACCAGTATCCTATCCCCCGGGGAAAAGGTACGGGTCTTGGCTCCACGGTTGTACACTCTCTGCTGTGCTAACTGCGCTTGGGCCAAATGTTCCTTCACGATGGGCATTACCTGTGCAATTCGGTCTTGCATCAGGGCGACATGCTCAATCACACTCCTGTGGGGAGAACTCTCACTTTCCCAAGTTTCCTTGGCAATATCCAACAGCCCTCTTGGGTGTCTCCCATACAGTAACTCAAAGGGGGAGAATCCCGTAGAGGATTGGGGCACCTCCCTAATAGCAAACATCAGATAAGGAAGTAGATAGTCCCAATCCTTTCCATCTCTATCCACCACTTTCTTCAACATTTGTTTTAGGGTTTTGTTGAATCTTTCAACCAGCCCATCGGTTTGGGGGTGATACACAGATGTACGTAATTGCGTCACTTTGAACAATTTACACAGCTCCTTCATAACCCGGGACATAAAGGGTGTACCTTGGTCCGTAAGCAGTTCTTTACAAATACCCACCCGGCTAAACACAAGAGATAGCTCTTTGGCTATGGTTTTGGCCGAGGTATTTCGGAGAGGGATCGCTTCTGGATAATGGGTGGCATAGTCCATTATAACTAATATGTACTGGTGCCCCCTAGCGGACTTGATTATAGGACCTACCAAATCCATGGCGATCCTCTCAAACGGGACCTCAATGATGGGTAGAGGGACCAGCGGGCTACGGAAATGTGGCATCGGGGCCGACCTCTGACACACAGGGCAGGAGGAACAATAATTTTCTATGTCCTTCATCACCCCCGGCCAATAGAATCTCTGTAATACCCTCTCTCGGGTTTTCTCTGTCCCCAGATGACCTCCAAGAATGTGCCCATGGGCCAACTCCAACACCAACTTCCTGTAAGGTTTGGGCACCACAAGCTGCTCAACGGTTTCTTCTGCCCTTTTTGCCACCCGATACAGTAGGTCCTTCTCTACGCTGAAGTATGGGTAAGTGCAGGTATTATCTGGGTTCACTAACTCGCCATCTATTTTCACTACGTTTTCCCGTGCCTTTATTAGGGCGGGGTCTTTCAACTGTTCTGTGGCAAAGTTTTCCCTGTGAACCTCAAGATCAGAAAACTCCACAGACGGTAGGTTTTCGTCTGAGGAGGTGGGCTCCTCTCCAGTTTCTTGAGTCTCCCCTGCCAATACTGATAAGGGAAATTCCGGAGAGTCCTCACCACTCTCAGGGGAGTTCTGGCTATCACATTCCTGGTACATAGGGGCACCAGTGGGGGGCTCAGGATCATCCCACAGTTCCCAGAACTTCGGAAAATCCCTTCCCACAATGGCGTCATGCGGTAACTGAGATACTAAGCCCACTGGATGAGAGAGGGTACCTTTGGGGGTCTCGAAACACACTGTAGTCACTGGATACTCTCGGGTGTCCCCATGCACACAAATAACAGCTACCTTGCTATTCCCAGAGACCTCTGTTTTAACTAACTCAGCCTTTATCAGGGTCACAAGGCTACCTGAATCCAGCAATACCACAACATTTCTACCATTAACACACATTTTGCATAAATGTTTCTCAGTTCCTCGAATGGCAGTGCATGCGACTGTCGCACACAGCGACTGACGTCTGCCCGTCAGAAAGTCACACTGCATGGGTTCCTCCACAACCGGGCAATTGGCTGCAATATGTCCCGCTTGCCGGCAGCGGTAGCAAACGATCCTTCTTGCCGCCTCTTGAGCCGCTGATTTCCCAGGCTGTTCTCGCCAAACTTGGGGTAGAGCTCCCACCCTCTCACTCTCTCCACCCTCACCCCTTGGAATCCTCTTATCCGCCCCTGGGGATGGTCTGGTCTTAGGGTGGAAAGTCCGAGTGTCTCTGGAAGAGGCCGTCAGGTTCTCTGTAGCCAAGTATTTCTCCACACGATCCACAAGACCATCGGCCGTCTCTGGGTCTCCATGGCTTACCCACTTTTGGATGGCAGTAGGAAGAGCTCTCAAAAACCGATCCATTACAACACGTTCCACAATCTTTGGTGCGGACAAAGTCTCTGGCTGTAGCCACTTTCTGCTCAGGTGAATGAGATCATACATTTGAGACCTGGGGGGTTTTCCAAGCTGGAAAGTCCAGTTATGCACACGCTGAGCCCGGACAGCCTGGGTGACACCCAGCCTTGCCAATATTTCAGCTTTTAGCATCACATAGTCTTTTGCTTGGTTAGGCTCTAGGTCATAGTAAGCTTTCTGCGATTCACCAGTTAACAGAGGAGCCACCAGTCCAGCCCACTGCTCCTCAGGCCACTTTTCTCTTTCAGCGGTCCTTTCAAATGTGGTCAAAAATACCTCTGGATCATCCTCTCCAGTCATTTTTGTCAATAAACGACTCACCCCAAAGGACGCGGTATTAGTGGGACGGCTTTCCTCACTGGTCTGCGGACGTTGCTGCATTACTGCTTCCATCTGTTGTTGTAGTCTCTGCTCTTGCTTCTGCAACAGGTCTATGAAGCGGGCCTCAGATTGCTGCTGGGCTTGTTGCTGAGCCTCCAGACTCTGTTGCAAAGTTGCGTTTGTCTGCTGCTGGGCTGCAAGGCTCTGTTGATGAGCTTGCTGCTGGGCTGCGAAGTTCTTTTGCAAACCTGCATTTGTCTGCTGTTGATTGGCATTTGCTAGAGCCAGCTGCTTCAGTATCTCCTCCATGCTGGCTTAAAAAAAAAAACTGCCCGCATTCTCCACCAACTGTGAGGGGGTTGGCTCGGCAGCGGGTGTGTGTGACCCCCGAGATGGGCTCCCCACACAAAAACAGGCCCAGCAAACGGAGGTTGTGGTTTTCAAAATCAAAAAGGTGCGGTTTATTTTCTATTTACAGTGACAAAACACAGCAAAGAAAAAGAAACATAAACAAAATAAATCCTGGTCAACTTGACCTCTGACTAAACATACAGGTTTCCTAACTAACAACTGGGATCAGCCTAGTGCTGTCCTAGTCCCTAAGTCCCTGGTTTTAAATGTCCAAGCAAATAGCCACACAGGCTTTGCCTCACCGCACAGGGGTTCACTCTCCCTAGACAGTCCACACAGGTCTGGTTCCAGGCATGAGCTAACATCTAATGAAGCTGGGAGTTCTTATAGAGGCCTAAATGAGCTGACAAGCTTCAGCTGGTCTCATCAACTCCCTGTCTGCACGACGCCCCACACTCTCCCTAGAGGTATGAGTCATCCATGAGCCCACTAGCCTCAGCTGGGCTTATACAACTCTCCACCTAGTTGTATAAGTCGGCGTAAAGCCTGAATCTGGGCGAAATATATCTACCCCCCTGGATGCAACCAGGTGACTTTACCTTCCTGCTGTCACAATTGTAATAGGTAAAGTGTTTTACTCATCAATTCTCAATATGAATAAAAGGGGTAACAATATTCACAGTTCTAGACAATCACTCCTAAGGGCAGCGTCCTGCCACTCTAACACACTATATGGTAACACACGCTACAAGTGCGCCATACGGGCGACCGTTAACTAAGTGCCCTATGGCGCAGCAATCAAACACACTAGAGTCCCCACCAGGCCTGGTTCTAATATTTAGCTTAGTCCTTCTTTCTTCACCGGCAGGTCTGTAATGGTGGTGCACTTAAACAGAGTATAACTTTGTAATCCAAGGGGTATGAAAATAACTTGTAGGCCACGGCAGTCTATAGGCCTATACACAGCAACAGTATCTTAGCTGGGCTTATGCCCTCTCACCCGCCGGACTACGAATCCAGTCCGGGAAAACCTCCACCGGCCGTGTCACACACTCTCGATCTCTCCAACGATCGGGTCCCCGATCCGACAAGGCGGTAGCTCACAAAGTCAGATGCCACCCAGGCTCGCAGAGGGGAGGATGGAAGGCTCTTCGGTGCAGAGCAAGGCCTCAGGCTTCAGGCCTTGCCCCTCCGACACATCCGCACAGGAGGATCCGTCCGTGAAGTCTCGTGTCCCCAAAGAGGCCGAGCCCGGCCTCGCCTCCCCCTTTTATAACCCCTCCCATGAGTCTCTGCGGTGGAACATCACAACAAGAATGGGGTTATGGGTAATGTAGTTTCTTCCCAATATAGGGGAACACCCCACTACAAAAGATACAGAATGAATGTTTTTTTCTTTTTGTAGTGAATTGATTTATTTCACTTTTTTGCAGTATTTCCATCAAAAATTTACCAAATTTGTGATATTTACAGTACAGTACAGTACAGATAGTTAACTTTGATGAATTGGCTCTTTTAAGATCTCATGATATTTCCGAAAAAAAAAAAAAACATAAATATTGCATATGTTAACCGTCAGGGCTCATTCACACATGTGGTGCCCTGCCTCTGAAGAGTAATCCAAACGCAGATCACTGACAGTGAGGACACTTCTTCAACGCCTGATTGAAACCCTGGAAATACTGCATCACTGTTTGCATGGGTCAAATTCGACGGTGGTAATGCCTGCCAAATGCAACATGCTATTGAATTTTTGCTGCAGCTGCGAAGTACAGTATCGCAAGCCACAGCATGTGTACAGCCTTGAGTGGCTGCATGTCAGTGTTCAGGTGGGATATAATTAGGAGGTGCTAAATCTGCGGCTCAGTCAGCTGGATTTACCACCCCCTGGCTATTCGTGTGAATTAGTCTTTAGTGAATTTGCCCAAGATTCCGGTGATTCGAGGACTGTTCTAAAACGGTTGCTTTGCCTGAAAGTCAAATTACACAATCTTGGCATGTACTTTGATTGAAATTTATAACGGCTTACTAGATTTCACTTTAAACAACAATAACAAAATTAAGACATTTCAGATGGTCCACTTTATTTTGTAAATGCTTCATATTACCAACGTCCACCTCATGGTGGGGATATTGAGTTACAGTTCCAAGACTTTGACAAGTGTACGTGTGTGTGTGTGTGTGTACGTGTGTGTGTGTGTGTGTGAAGTGTTTGGGAAGGTTATGACACTGCCTGTCATTGTAGCACTATGTAAATGCAGGACGCCATCCCTGCTGTCTTTCCCACTTCCCCCCCTCCTTCCTTTCATACAGCCTTCAGTCAGATGTCTAGACCTTTCCCTTTAGCGCAGTTTGATTACAGCGCAGGGATAGGGCATGGCATACTCCCCAGCATCTCTTTTTCATGGAGCTGTCCTCTCTGTGGTTTTCTTAATTGTTGATTGTGGCAGTCAAGCATACGCAAAATGCATAGTACAGCTAGAAAGTCATTACAGTACATTAGGTACATGTAGAAGAAGGAGAATTAAGCTCACTAAACACCAGTGGCGGCTGGTGTTCAAATTTTTTTTTTGGGGGGGGGGGGGGGGGGCACAAAAAAATAAGAAAAAACCCCCCATCAATTGCAGCCTCACTGTGCCCATCAAACGCAGCCACTGTACCATCAAACGCAGCCACTGTGCCAATCAAACAAAGCCACGGTGCCCATCAAACGCAGCCACTGTGCCCATCAAACGCAGCCACTGTGCCCATCAAACGCTGCCACTGTGCCCATCAAACGCTGCCACTGTGCCCATCAAATGCTGCCACTATGCCCATCAAACGCTGTCACTGTGCCCCAAAGCTGCCACTGTGCACATTAAACGCTGCCACTGTGCGCCAAATGCTGCCACTGTGTAAATTGAATGCTGCCACTGTGCCCCTCACACTTACCCTGTCTCGGTGGGGCAGCGGGTGATGGCGGCGGGTGACGAATGGTCCTCCCGTCCTCTCCTATGATTGGACGCCTGATAGGCGTCCAATCACAGCGCCTGTCATTTCAGCCAATCAGGTGACAGGTAACAGACCCGAGCACCTGATTGGCAGAGAGGCGGTTCAGTGTTAGAAGATCGAATATTCATTCGCTTTCCTAACACACAGCTGAGTGAACTGTGAGCGCCCAGAATCTGGTCCAGCTGTGCATAGTAACCAATCAGCTTCCAGGTTTGAGCACCCGTTCACATCGGGTCGATTTGACATCTCAAATCGCATGTCAAATCGCCGCCTATTGCCGGCAACGGCACCATCCAAATCGGTGCAACGCCAATTTTGCAGCGCCACACTGATTTCCAAAAGTACCCGCACAGATGTCTCTAAGTGCCGCTAAACTCGCACAATTTCAAACCAGTGTGAACCCAGGCTTATTAAATAGAAGTGGGGGTGTGGTGTTGCGCTGTTTCTAAAATGTAATTACTGTGTGAGCGATAAATAGCCTCTAAACTCAATAAATATATATAATAAAAATACATTTAAACAATATATAAATTATTAAATCCAATAGTGCGCGTGAGCTAATATGAATAAAATAAAACTGAAGTAAGATGATCCAAATTAATATACAAAGCTAAAAAGCATAAATATATATATACAAAGTGACATACAGCTTAAAAATGGTGGTGCAACTTGGGCTAAAACCATAAAACCAAGTCGCCGTGTAAGCTGTCAAAGTGCAATGTGCATACAATGTCAGTGATCCAACAGATGTGCAAAAAACAACAATCAAGTGCAAAAATAAAGAACATACGAGTAGAAAAGCCTGCAATGTGCATAAAACATCAACAACACAATTGCGTGCAAGTGCTGAAAAAATGTGCACAATGTGCTAAATTGTAGTAAGTGTCCAATATAAACTGGAACAGCAATAGTTCAATGGGCTATACAATGCATCCACTGGTGGTGCTACTGGCAACAGGATGCTCTCTTCAAAGCAGGTGTCCCGTTTTCATGCAATACCCGGGGGTGATGCAGAGATAGATTAATCTCTATTCCGTGCGGCACACACAATATAGTGAGGGTGGCCTCTTACCTTGCGGTAATAAGGTAACCGCATATGGAAGTGCTGGGAGTAGTGGTTCCTCACATGGGGTCCTGGATCGATCACTGGGTCCTAAATGCTGACTTACCTCTCAAATGGCATTAGGGTTTAAAAGGAGCAAGAGGAAACAAGGAATGTCTCGATAGTGAAGTATGTAAAAACCGTCAGGGTATGTTTCTTGGTGCAATACTAGGTACTCACATTAAAATTTAAATAAAAAAGCTTATCTCCTACGAGCGGCGAGCTCGTTAACCTCCGTCTGTCGCTATGCCTTTTCCGTCCCTAGGCGTGGCGTCACAGTCAAGTGACTTCATCCCCTGATGAAGTCACGTGACTGTGACGCCACGCTTAGGGACGGAAAAGGAACCACTACTCCTAGCACTACCATATGCGGTTACCTTATTACCGCAAGGTAAGGGGCCACCCTCACTATATTGTGTGTGCCGCACGGAATAGAGATTAATCTATCTCTGCATCACCCCCGGGTATTGCATGAAAACGGGACACCTGCTTTGAAGAGAGCATCCTGTTGCCAGTAGTACCACCAGCAGATGCATTGTATACAGTGTTGTAACTAACGCCGTTTAAATAAACGGCGTTAGGTAACGTAGCCACTTTTTGGGTTATGAGTAATCTCACTGATTACTCTTACCCTCGTGGCACCGCCGTTCCCATTACTTGGGTGGCGTTACCCCAATTACATCTACTCGCCGCAGCCGCCGCGAGTAGATGTAATTTAACATTTAACTAACTGCAAGCCGCCGTCTGCCTACCTGAACAGCGTGTCATGCAGACAGACAGCGCCCATTGCAGTTTTCAAAAGCCGCGCCTCCCGAGTCCTCGTCGCCTGTGATAGGCGGAACACTCAATTTCACAGCAGGCAGTGTTCCGCCTATCACGGACATCCTCTCATCCTCGTTTGTACTATGAGGATGAGCGGATGTCCATGATAGGAGGAACACTGAATGCTGGGAAATTGAGTGTTCCGCCTATCACAGACGAGGAGGACTGGAGGAGGCGCGGCTTTTGAATAATGGAATGGCCTCCGGGAGTCGGGACGCCGCCGATCTGAGGTACTGTACACGGGCACAGTGACTGTGAGGCATTGGGCACAGTGAGGCATTGGGCACAGTGAGGCACGGGCACAGTGAGGCATGGGGCACAGTGAGGCACAGTGAAGCATGGGCACAGTGAGGCATGGGGCACAGTGAGGCATGGGCACAGTGAGGCACAGTGAGGCATGGGGCACAGTGAGGCACAGTGAAGCATGGGCACAGTGAGGCATGGGGCACAGTGAGGCATGGGCACAGTGAGGCACAGTGAGGCACGGGGCACAGTGAGGCATGGGGCACAGTGAGGCACAGTGGGGTATGGGGCACAGTGAGGCATGGGGCACAGTGAGGCACAGTGAGGCATGGGGCACAGTGAGGCATGGGGCACAGTGAGGCATGGGGCACAGGGCACAGTGAGGCATGGGGCACAGTGAGGGATGGGCACAGTGAGGCATGGGGCACAGTGAGGCACAGTGAAGCATGGGCACAGTGAAGCATGGGGCACAGGGCACAGTGAGGCATGGGGCACAGTGAGGCATGGGGCACAGTGGGGCAAAGTGAGGCACAGTGAGGCATGGGGCACAGTGAGGCACAGTGAGGCATGGGGCACAGTGAGGCACAGTGAGGCATGAGGCACAGTGAGGCATTGGGCACAGCACCAATATTATTTATTGTTATCCCTCCTATTATTTTTATACACTAAAAAAATTACGTATATATCATCCTTCTACCGCCCCGCCCCCGCCCCGTGTATATATAATATAACCAATATAGTTACTTTGCTGAGTAACTTACTTTTTCAATGTAGTAACTGAGTTACTAACTCCATTACTTTTTGGAAGAAGTAATTTGTAACTGTAACTATTTACTTTTTTAACGTAAGATGAACAACACTGATTGTATAGCCCATTGAACTATTGCTGTTCCAGTTTATATTGGACACTTACTACAATTTAGCACATTGTGCACATTTTTTCAGCACTTGCACGCAATTGTGTTGTTGATGTTTTTTGCACATTGCAGGCTTTTCTACCCGTATGTTTTTATTTTTGCACTTGATTGTTGTTTTTTGCACATTTGTTGGATCACTGACATTGTATGCACATTGCACTTTGGCAGCTTACAGGGCGACTTGGTTTTATGGTTTTAGCCCAAGTTGCACCACCATTTTTAAGCTGTATGTCACTTTGTATATATATATATATATATATATATATATATATATATATATATATATATTATGCTTTTTAGCTTTGTATATTCATTTGGATCATCTTACTTCAGTTTTATTTTATTCATATTAGCTCACACGCACTATTGGATTTAATAATTTATATATTGTTTCAATTGATTTTTATTATATATATTTATTGAGTTTAGAGGCTATTTATCGCTAACACAGTAATTACATTTTAGAAAAAGCGCAACACCACACCCCCACTTCTATTTATTATCACATGGGTTTGGTCTGACCCTTTCGGTGATTGCAGCAGTTTACACCCATTATATTATTCAAATTTTTTTGGCAGTGCGGGAATAACTATATTTATTAAACCCAGGCTTAGGCCTTGTGCCATGTGCCCCGGAACATGTGACTGTGACGTCATGGGAAGCCTATATTAATGCGGAGCGTAGAGCCAGTATTACAGCGGGAGAAAGCGACGCGTCAGCATCGAGGAGGAGAAGAGGGAAGAAGACGCCGACGGCGACGACGGGAAGACCGGCTCCTGCACTAGCGAAAGAGCTACCAAGAAGTTAGTGGAGGGGCCGGCAGAAGGACAACGGAGAGCCGGACGAGACGACGGAGAAGACCGGGCCTCCGTTAGCAAAAGAGCTAAAAAGAAGTTAGCGGAGGCCCGGCAGAAGAAAGAACCGGAGAGCGGGAGAAGAACCGGAGAGCGGGAGAAGAAGAAGACGACGGAGAAGACCGGGCCTCTGCTAGCAAAAGAGCTAAAAAGAAGTTAGCGGAGGCCCGGCAGAAGAAAGAACCGGAGAGCGGGAGAAGAACCGGAGAGCGGGAGAAGAAGAAGACGACGGAGAAGAACCGGGCCTCTGCTAGCAAAAGAGCTAAAAAGAAGTTAGCGGAGGCCCGGCAGAAGAAAGAACCGGAGAGCGCGGCGACAACACCGGAGACCCCCGAAGTCGGAAGAAGACCCCCGCAGCTGTGCAATAAAATATTTTAAAAAGCTGTGTGGTTTTTTTATTGCAATTTTTTTCCACCAGGTGAATGGGTAGGGGTACGATGTACCCCATACTCATTCACAAAGGGTGGGGGGGGCCGGGATCCGGGGGCCCCCTTATTAAAGGGGGCTCCCGGACTCCGATAAGCCCCCCGCCCGCAGACCCCGACAACCAACGGCCAGGGTTGTCGGGAAGAGGCCCTGTCCTCATCAACATGGGGGCAGGGTGCTCTGGGGTGGGGGGGCCGCAGGTCGCTCCCCTGTCCCAGAGCACCAAACCCCCCATGTTGAGGGCATGCGGCCTGGTACGGTTCAGGAGGGAGGGGGGGCCGCTCTCTCATCCCCCCCTCTTCCCCTGCGGCCGGCCAGGTTGTGTGCTCGGATAAGGGTCTGGTTTGGATTTTGGGGGGCACCTCCACGCCGTTTTTTCGGCGTAGGGGCGCCCCTTCAAATCCAGACCAGACCCAAGGGCCTGGTATGCCTCTGGAGGGGGAACCCATGCCGGGTTTTTATTTAAAATTGGCCTGGAGTTCCCCCTCAAGATTCATACCAAACACAGTGCCTGATATTGGCTGGGATCCAAGTCGGATCCCCGTTCATTGAAAGTCGGACATATGTCGGCTTCATGTCGCAGGGCAAAGTTGGATCCAAAGTAGGACAGATGTCGTGTCGCACTAGTGTGAACCCAGCCTTATTGTCAAAGCCTAATCGAACAAGCTGAAGGTACAAGCTAATTGGTTACTATGCACAGCTGCAGCAGATTTTTTGTGCACCAATTTAAGTAAATCTCCCCCGTTGAGTCCATAGTTCATAGTCACTAGTCCATCTCAGGAGCAAGCATAAGAGGGTGGCTACATTCCTTCTTACAGGGGGACCATGGAGAACAAATGTAGCCACCCGCTAACAGGAAGAAGTAGCGGCTGGTGCTCTATGTTTTGGGAGGGGCGGCAAACATACAACCCTCCCCCCATTGTGCGGTCTGTCAAATAGGGGTATTAATATACTTCTATATGCAATGTGCTCACGTTTTATAAATGCAATCAGTGGCAGGCAGTAGAGCAAGCTGGGCTCTCTTCTCCAGCTGTCCTCCAGGTAGGTGGGTAGTAGAGTGGGGTCCTTGCTGAGTACCGGATGAGAACCTCCCCGCTGATCACACTGACCTTCCCCCTATCCACTGAGCTGCTGCTGCAGGTTAATCCCCCAGGAACAGAGAGAAGCGAGGCAGGAGCAGACACATTATTATTGTCATCTCTGTGCACTGCTGATGACAGGCGGCATCATTAGGTAGTAGTAACTAGAGTTGAGCGGACACCTGGATGTTCGGGTTCGACGGGTTCGGCCGAACTTCGGAAAAAAGTTTGGGTTCGGGACCGAACTTTAACCCGAACCCGGACCCGAACCCGAACCCCATTGAAGTCAATGGGGACCCGGACTTCTAAGGACTAAAAAGGCTCTAAAAAGGTAATGGAAAGGGCTAGAGGGCTGCAAATGGCAGCAAAATGTTGTTAAGAGCATGGCAAGTGCTCTGCAAACAAATGTGGATAGGGAAATAACTTAAAATAACATAAAAAAAATAAAAATAAAAAATAACAATCTTGACCTAGGAGGACGAGGTCCATATGGAGTAGGAGGTTGAGGTGGCGGTGGATGTGGCTGTGTAGGTGGAAGCGGCGGTGGAGGAGGACGAGGTAGCCAACACTGATTCAAAAATACAACAATGGCTGTGTAATGCCGGTGATGTGTCGAATTCTGTCCCCCGTCAAATAGTGTCCACCCTGTACTGCGCTTACTCAGTATGTAGGACAAGGGGATTTCTAAAATCTCCCAAGACGAACGGCGCCTGCGTGGTGAGTTCAGGTGAAGGCCACACCATCCGTGGTTCAAGCCGAGCCAAGTGAGGCCGTGCCCGAAGCGTGGCGATCGAACCGAGCCCGTGAGGGGCCCTGTTACTATGTGCTACCGTATGTCCACTTGGATGGTGGGGCTTGAACCTGCACTCACAGCGCAGGCGCCGTTCATCTTCGGAGATTTTGTGAATCTCCTTGTCCTCTGTACTGCGCAAGCGCTGCGCCTTCGCAGTATGGGCCGGACACAATCCGATGGCCGGACAGTTTTTGTCACAACACCGGTATACATGTCTATTCTGCACAAGGTACGGACAAGTCCTGTGGGATCCATGCCTGGTTCATTTTAATGAACGTGAGCTTGTCCACATTGGCTCTGGACAGGCGGCTGCGCTTGTCTGTGATAACGCCCCCTGCCGTGCTAAATACACGTTCAGATAATACACTGGCTGCAGGGCAGGCCAGCACCTCCAGGGCATAAAGGGCAAGCTCAGGCCATGTGCCCAATTTGGAGACCCAGAAGTTAAAGGGGGCAGACCCGTCATCCAGTACGTGTAGGCCTGTGGACACATACTGCTCAACCATGTTGGTGAAATGCTGCCTCCTGCTAAGACGTTCCATCTCAGCTGGTGGTGCTGGCTGTTGTGGCGTGCTGACAAAGCTTTTCCACATTTCAGCCATGCTAACCCTGCCTTCTGAGGTGCTGCCGGTGCCCCGGCTGCGTTGGCGACCTCTTCCTCCTCCTCTGCCTTCGCCTTGTGCTTTCACCGTACGCCCGCTGTCAGGTGGGAATGCCACCAGCAGCGCGTCTACCAGCGTGCGCTTGTACTCGCGCATCTTACGATCCCGCTCCAGTGAGGGAATTAAGGACGGTGCATTGTCCTTGTAACAGGGATCCAGCAGGGTGGCCACCCAGTAATCAGCACCAGTTAAAATGTGGGCAACTCGGCGGTCATTGCGGAAACACTGCAGCATGTAATCGCTCATGTGTGCCAGGCTGCCCAGAGGCAAAGAAAAGCTGTCCTCTGTGGGAGGTGTATCGTCTGTGTCCTCTGTATCCCCCCAGCCACGCACCAGTGATGGCCACGAGCTGGTCTGGGTGCCACCCTGCTGTGAAAATGGCTCCTCCTCCTCCTCCATCTCCTCCTCCACCTCGTCATCCTCCAGAACTGTGCCCTTTCTGCCGGACAATTGTGTACCTGGCGTTTGTTGGTGCAGGAACCCACCCTCGTAGCCACTTGTGAAAGACTGCCCTGAAAGCCTTTGAAATGATCCCGCTTCCTCCTCCTCCTCCTCATCCTCCTGTGCCACATCCTCTTCCATCATCGCCCGAAGCGTTTTTTCAAGGAGGCATAGAACTGGGATAGTAACGCTAAGAACGGCGTCATTGGCACTGGACATGTTGGTGGAGTACTCGAAACAGCGCAACAAGGCACACAGGTCTCGCATGGAGGCCCAGTTATTGGTGGTGAAGTGGTGCTGTTCCGCAGAGCGACTCACGCGTGATTGCTGCAGCTGATACTCCACTATCGCCTGCTGCTGCTCGCACAGTCTGGCCAGCATGTGCAAGGTGGAGTTCCACCTTGTGGGCACGTCACATATGAGGCGGTGAGCGGGAAGGCCGAAGTTACGCTGCAGCGCTGACAGGCGAGCAGCAGCAGGGTGAGAACGCCGAAAGTGCGCACACACAGCCCGCACTTTCTGCAGCAGCTCTGGCATATTGGGGTAATTTTTAAGGAACCTCTGGACCACCAAGTTCAGCACATGCGCCAGGCAAGGGATGTGCGTCAAACCGGCTAGGCCCAGAGCTGCTACGAGATTTCGCCCATTATCGCACACCACCAGGCCGGGCTTGAGGCTCACTGACAGCAACCACTCATTGGTCTGTTGTTCCATGTCCCTCCACAACTCCTGCGCGGTGTGGGGTTTTCCCCCAAACAGGAACGTTTTTTAAAACTGCCTGCTGTCGTTTACCCCTGGCTGTGCTGAAGTTGGTGGTGAAGGTGTTACGCTGACCGGATGAGGAGGCGGTAGAGGATGAGGAAGCGGAGTTAGCAACAGGAGGCAAACTGAAGCGCCCTGCAATCCTCGGTGGTGGAAGGACATGCGCCAAACTGCTATCTGCCTCAGGCCCAGCCGCCACTGCATTTACCCAGTGTGCTGTTAGGGAGATATAACGTCCCTGACCGTGCTTACTGGTCCACGCATCCGTAGTTAGGTGGACCTTGCCACAGATGGCGTTGCGCAGTGCACACCTGATTTTGTCCCCCACTTGGTTGTGCAGGGAAGGGATGACTCACCTGGAAAAATAGTGGCGGCTGGGTACGACGTACTGTGGGACAGCCAATGCCATCAGGCTTTTAAAACTCTGCGCCTCCACCAGACGGAATGACAGCATTTCAAAGGCCAGGAGTTTTGAAATGCTGGCATTCAGGGCCAGGGATCGCGGGTGGCTAGGGGGGTACTTCCTCTTCCGCTCCAATGTTTGGGAGATAGAGAGCTGAACGCTTCCATGGGACATTGTGGAGATGGTTGGTGACCCAGGTGGTAGTGTTGCTGGCAGATCCTCTGTTTGCGGGGTGGCAGGTGCCACTGTCACTACAGAGGTGGATGAAGAGGCCGAGACTGCAGCAGAAGAGGAAGCAGGAGGAGCCAGAGACCTTTCTTGGTTTTTGAGGTGTCTACTCCACTGCAGCTCGTGCTTTGCACTTAGATGCCTGGTCATGCAGGTTGTGCTCAGGTTGAGAACGTTTATGCCTCGCTTCAGGCTCTGATTGCACAGCGTGCAAACCACTCGTGTCTTCTCATCAGCACATTGTGTGAAGAACTGCCACGCTGGGGAACTCCTTGGACCTGGCTTTGGTGTGCTCGGTCCCTTGCTGCGTTGGGCAGTAGCAGACATACTGTCTAGCTGACAGACGCTCCGCTTTTGCACCCTGCTCCCTCTTCTGCTGTGCTGGTGGCTCTGTGCGACCACCGCCTCTTCCTCCAAACTACACTGGTCACCTGCATAACGTTGATTCCATGTGGGGTCGAGGACCTCATCGTCCTCCACATCATCTTCCACCCAGTCTTCACCCCTGCCCTCCTTGTCTGTCTGCACAATTGCGAAAGCAGCAGCAGTTGGCACCTGTGTTTCGTCATCATCCGAGACGTACTGCGATGGTCCTCCCATGTACTCATCATGAAACATAAGTGGTTGGGCATCGGTGCACTCAATCTCTTCCACTTCTGGGGCAGGGCTAGGTGGATGGCCCTGGGAAACCCTGCTAACAGAGTCATCGAAAAGCAGAAGAGACTGCTGCATGATTTGGGGCTCAGACTGCTTGGCTGATTTGCAAGGGGGTGAGGTGAAAGACTGATGGACATGGGTTTCAGGTGCCAACTCTGTTCTTTCATCAGAAGAGTGAGTGGGAGACAATGTGAAGGAACCCGAGGCACTGTCAGCAACCCAATCTACTATCGCCTGTACTTGTCCTGGCCTAAACATTCGTACAGCCTCATTAGGCGCGACAAAATACCGCCGCAGGCTCGGTCGCCTACTCGCACCTGAGGAAGGTGTTTCACTTGTGCGTGTATCTGGCACAGATCCACCACGTCCTCTCCCTGCAACAGGAGCTCCACCAGCAGCACCACGACCGGGGCCACCACGTCCCTTTGACCTTCTCCTCATATTTTCAAAATTTAGGATCTTGCCCTAAATGGGTGTTTTTGGAAGCGCAGAACACAACCAAAGTACGTAACCGCTGAATCGACAGCTACAGAACTGCAGAAAATGCCATTCAAAAAAAATGTTGTTTTTTTAGTATAGCACAGTAGGAGTAAACTATATAGAAATTGTTTATTTCACACACCTCAAAATATGTATAACACACTGCAAACTTTTTTTTGTGCCCCTAAACGGCGTTTTTTGGAAGAGCAGAACACACCCACAGTACGTAACCGCTGAATCGCACAGCTACAGAACTGCAGAAAATGCTATTCAAAAAAAATGTTGTTTTTTTAGTATAGCACAGTAGGAGAAAACTTTATAGAAATTGTTTATTTCACACACCTCAAAATATGTATAACACACTGCAAACTTTTTTTTGTGCCCCTAAACGGCGTTTTTTGCAAGCGTACATTAAAGTGCAAATTTTTTATTTCTTTTTTTGCCCTAAACGGGTCTTTTTTTGCACGAGCAAAATAAAATGTTTTTTTTTTTTTTTTTTGCCCTATGGGTCTTTTGGAAAAGAGAACAATAAAGTGCCTAAAAGTTAGATTTTCTCTGACACTGGGCTCATGGCAGTGTAAAAAGACTGCACTGCAACACAAACAGGTAAACCTATGCAGATCGCTGATTTTAATCTCTGAATCTGGACTCCTATATAATATTCTCTGTCCCTGAAAGCACCAACACAGGAACCTGGCCCTACACTACACTATCTCTCTATCTTTTCCCTCAGATTGTAGAATCAGGACTACCTCTTCTATCTTTCTATCTCTCCCTAAAAGCAGCAGCAGCAGACTAGATCCTCTCCCTATCTATTCTGAAGCAGAGTGTCATGTGTGCTGTGTGCCTCTAGCTTATATAGAAGCTGGGTCACATGTTGCACTGACCAATCACAGCCATGCCATTAGTAGGCATGGCTATGATGGCCTCTAAGGGCACACCAGCTAATCAAAAGGTGATTGGCTGGCCCCTGAAGCATTTCTAAATGTGTTATTAGATTGCCGAACCCGAACCCGGACTTTTGGGCAAAGTCCGGGTTCGGGTTCGGGTTCGGGAAAAAGCTAAAGTTCGGTACGGACCCGAACTTTACAGTTCGGGTTCGCTCAACACTAGCAGTAACCATTAGCTCCCGGCACAGGGGAGCGTGTCAGCAGTGCAGAGGTCAACGCAATCAGTGGCAGCTGGTGGGTTGGTCAGTCGCCTCCTCCGGCCGTGCGTCTCCTCCCTCCTCCTCCTCCTAGGCCAATAGGATCGCTTCCTTTCGGCCAATCGGCAAACGGGTCTCTGGACTCGCTTCCTGATTGGCCAGGAGGAGAATCAGTGTGACAATAGCGAATATTCATTCGCTATTGTTACACAATTGGGTGGGCTCGGGGTGCAGTGCTCTGTCCCCCTAGCCCACCCTTTTTTGAAGCCTATTAGAGCCCCAGGCTCTAATCACTTGCTTAAAAAAAAAGAAAAACCAGATTGCAATCCATGCGTCTGGCACCCTGCATGTAGATTAGGGGGCCGGAAGCATGGATGGGGGGGCCGCGCCCATGCACCCCTAATGGACGGTCTGCCACTGACAGGATGTCAGATCACCGCAGTGATAAAAGGAATAAGGAGATTTAGAGGATGTTGGGTGTAAAGCTGGCCACACACCATACAATTTTCTTATTCAATTTTCTTTAGATTTACCTTCAACTATGTAGTGCAAGGGCCTGCCTGATTGCATACAAATTGAAAGTGTTCAGGTTTGACCTCCTATTACATGGTTTTGGTAAATCTAAAAGAAAATTGTACAAGAAAATTGCATAATGTATGGCCAGCCTAATAGAATGTACTTGTTGAGTTCAGAATACTTGAATAGAATATTTTTTTTTTAAGCAGTGTTTAGTGTTACTTTAAGTGTATTGTGCTCATAGGTTTTCTTTAATCATTCAGTTACTAAAATCCAATAATGTCCTATTATCCTTTGGCTGGCTCAAATGGAGATCATGGGGCCAGACCAGATTTCCTTTTATCTGGACAGAGAATCAAATATTTACTGGAGGTGTTCCCAGACTAACTTGTCACTCCAAGCTTTGCAGAGTATCTGATGACCTCCTGTCAGAGGGATGGTGCAGCCTCAGTACCATGGAAGCCTATCCCAACCACCGATGACACTGGTACTTTCACAATCAAAGTGCTTAGTATGACCATATCTTTTTCATTCTAGCAGTAAGTGGTTTGACATTTAGTCTGCTTCAAGCTAGCTTTGCGTGTAATATAAATATTCATTGTCATCTATATTTAGCTTAAAAAATTTCAACATATCACATTCTTTAATGTAAAGACCAAAAGACAGCGGTATCAGGAAAAGACTGCTAAAATGCAAGGAAAGGAATAATTTGCAAAAAGGATTTGAAATAGAAACATAAAATAAATTAACTTTATTTATATTTATTTAAAGTGGATGTAAACCCGAAAACAAATGTTTTAATTAAGGCTTGCACCTTGTACAGTATAGGATTTCATGTCATCTACTGTATGCCCAGTCTTGCCACGAAGAGTTAATCCAGCTCTGAGCAGTCCTCTTATCTTTCTTCAGTAAGATAAAAACTGACACACAGAGAAATAGGAGTCAGTTCTTCCCCATTGCTGTGAGTGATAGGTGATTTACATATCTCATGCAGGAGCCTGAGAGAGACATTCTGTGTACTTTAGATCCCCTCCTCCTTTCTTCTCCAGCTCTCCCAGGATTGGCTGCTCCACACCTCAGCATGATTGGGCATGCTGAAGTCATGTGGTGACTTTTCTGGGTTTTGACTGGATGTTAGTGATCATAACAGAAGTTCAGTGTAAGAAATACACAGGAGATAATGCATGTTGACAAGAGGAGTGTAGAGGTGGGCAGGGAGACTACTGACATCACGACTCCACCCACTGAGCCCTGGACAACAGACCCATCCACAGAATCTGCAGTTTTTCGGGTCTCATAACAGACAGAGGGCAGACATTTGACAGGTAAGGATACATGCAGGTGACATATATATCCTTATAGGTAATCACTATAGGAGTAGTTTAGAAAGGATGAGAGTGGGTTTACATTCACTTTAAAAGAGAAGGTTGGAAATTGAAAAAACAATTATACATACCTAGGTGGGTACAGCATTGGTACGATGCTGAATCCTTCCCCCGCCACCTCTGCGACTGAGAACTGAGCGATCAAACATCGCTGATTGCTCCGTTCTCAGTCTTCAGCCTGCAGAGTGTTGGTGACTGTCAATCACAGGCTCTCTGCTCTGCCTTTCCAGCACCAGGCTGTGCAGGGGGCAGGAGTAACTGGATGAGCCTTCCAGCATCTTGCTGAAAGGCTGAGCCAGCTTCTGGTCCAGGTGAGGTTAGCCTGCTGACAGCTGAAAACTGGTCACAGGAGTGCAGAACTAAATGCACTCCTGTGACCCACAGTTGAAGTAGGACCAAAAGAGTATCTCAGTAATGCTGAACTTTTGCACTGTCTACATGCACTCCGGTGATGACTGTATGGCATTTCTCAGAGAGGGTGTCCTGATGTTCACTATAGTGGGCCATGCCTGTGTAATGCATGTTGAAAAAGCCATGTGTAGTCTCCATCAGGAGCATGTGTGCCAGGGTGACGACAAGGCGGCAGCACAGTTGAGAGACAGGGACCGAGTTTTGTCACTCTACAACAGGAAGTACCTGAACACTCTTTTTTTAATTATTTTTATTTATTTTATTAAAATGTATTTTTGTACATTTAATTTTTTTATTTTTAATGTAATAGACCCCCTATGTGATAGCTTTTTTTATGGAGATATCAGAGGTCTATTAGACACCCCAATATCTTGCTGCCCTCCAAAGCAGCTAACCAAGTATAGGTCATGCTTGATTAGCTGCTTCCCTGACTGCCAGGAACCACTGTGTGCGGTAAAGCGGGAGGGGGTGCAGCCCTACTCATTATTGTAAAAGTGATCAGATGGCTGTAGAGATGCCTGAATCACTTTTACTAAATAGTTACATGGTTACATAGTATGTGAGGTTGAAAAAAGACACAAGTCCATCGGCTGTAAAGAATGACACCAAGCTCACGGCTGCAGCCATGTACTTGATGTAATCACTTGCTGACAGGACATAAATCTCCATACGGCAGTCAGCAAGCGGTTTATTAAACTATGCAGATTGAAAATTACTTTTGAAATACACTATATTGTCAAAAGTATTGGTGTGCCTGTCTTTACACGCACATGAACTTTAATGGCATCCCAGTCTCAGTCTGTAGGGTTCAATAATGAGTTGTCCCACCCTTTGCAGCTATAACTCTCCTAAACTTTGTGGACAGCCTTCCCAGAAGAGTTGAAGCTGTTATAGCTACAAAGGGTGGGCCAACTCAATATTGAACCCTACAGACAAAAGCTCCGTACACACGGTCGGACTTCCATCAGACTTTTCTGTGTTTTTTTGTCCGAACGGAGTTGGCCGGGCACACCCATAGCATACACACGCTCTGACTTTTTTGCAAACTTTCCCAAAACTTTTTGCAACATCACGTGGTTTTTCTGCTCTTTTCTGCTCTTTACCGCCACCCTTTGGTCAACTTCTGCTATTGTTGGTTGATTTTAACATTAGATGTTTTGTCCATTGGACAAAAGTCTGATGGTTTTCTGTACACACGGTCGGACTTTGCTCCATCGGACTTTTGTTGGGCAAAAGTTTGTCTGTTTGCAGACCCAACTTTTGTCCGATGAAAACAGGAAAAAAGCAAAAAAAGTTTGTCCGATGGAGCGTACACACGGTCAGATTGTTGGTCCAACTTGCTCAAAATGAAGTTTGTTGGCCAAAAGTCCGACCGTGTGTACGGGGCTTAGGACTGGAATGCCATTAAAGTGCATGTGCGTGTAAAGGCAGGCGTTCCAATACTTTTGACAAAATAGTGTATGTTAAAGCTTACATGGAATTTTGGGGTTTGGGTTTACATAAACTTTAAAAAAGACCTGTATAGATTAGAGGGTGAAACGTGCACTTGCACCCTTAGCGAAGCTTGGAGCAGTGCATGGGGCTTATGAATGGATAATTTTTGATTGATGTGAACAACTGTGAGATATTTCTGTATTACGTTTATCTCAGGAGTTGCATTGTGTTAACTTCTCCTTTCATGCCTTGCCAGGGAGCAGTTTTCCCCCTGATGTTCTTCCGTTCCTGTCCTTAATTTTTATCATCTGTACATCTTCATCTATCTGTTTTTATTTTTGTTTTAGAAGCTCCGGCTTGTGGACCAAAGGGATCTGAAGCGACAACATTTCATTGGCGAGGATGAAAGCGTGAAAATGATCAAGAGCAGCGGCTCTTCTCTGATCAGTAGGGCACAGCTTTGATAGAGCCGCTCGCTCTGCTGCCGACTACAATGCTCTCATTCAGACAACGCTGAACACTCATGACCCCCTTCCCCATTTTCCTTGTTCCTCTTCCTCTTCCCTTTCACAAACTCAGCTATTGACAGCCAGGTTCTCCCTAGGATCATACCATTTGGACTCAGTATCCTAACATAATTAACCTTTGTTTTCCCGTAAGTTAACTATTCACTGCCAAACAATTGAGCCGTTTATATTCTGTGACGCACTTTCTATTTTATGTTATTTTATGTTCCTAATTAAAATCAGTCCTTCCAAAAGTGGTGTTTCAGTTATGAGTCAATCTTAAAATAACCAGTTGCATTGTATATCTCTAGTACACCAGTGGAAAGATTTCCCATTAAAGTGTATTTATGGTCAAAATGTAAAATCCGTATATTCATTTCCACATTGTATTATTACTTTTCTGTTTCTGTTAATCTGAAAGATCTTGAAGTTTGTAAACTTACTTGACTGCTGAGGCGCAATGGGCCCAGATACAATTAAATGTAACATAGATGTATAGAAAAACCTTCCCCCTTGCCCCCTCACCCCATTAAATAAACACACTTACAACCATTAGGTTGGAAGGGGCAAGGCCACAGCTTTATTAAAAACCAACACATAACATGTGAACACTTTTTCAACCAGTGCCAGTCACAGTTGTACTGTGAGCACACAATTCCAAAAGGGGGCCAGTCCTTACCATAAGTGCTGGACAGGCCGCCTACTTCCGATTTCCATCAAGGGCATAGCCTATTATAGCCATTTTATGCTGGCAAGGTCAAGAAACTGCAGCAAGCTGTGACATACCATAGAAAAAAGGGGCGGGAGCGTGGGCAGCTCTTCCAACCACGTTCCTTGAAAGACCCAGAATTCCCTGGGGCAATACTTTTTCTGAGCTCAGGCCCAGCCCATTCCCCATAAACAACCAATCCCTGGTGACCACTCAGCCACCTTGTCCTGCACCTGGCCCCCATCAGTCAAGGCTCTCAAGGCTCTCTTTCCCTAAGGGGGCCCAAGAGGCCCTCATTGTGAAGAACCCCACACGTTTATGTTCTTAAATTTTGGGACCCGTATTTACTATGCCCTGTTGTTAGGCACTGCTGTGTCACACATTTCAAAGAGCCTGCCTTCTGATGACCAGCAGGCAGGCAGCATGTGAAAGGTAATTTTTCACATAGGCATATGTTGGATTGTCAGTGATAATTATTGTTTGCATTGCTAAAATGAAAGTGTATGTTGTGACCATAGATCTAATTTAAGAGACCCCAGCTGTGCCACCTTTGCGGTGGAGTCTTCTTACTGTATTCTCTAATATGTAGAACAAATAAAATAAAAAAATCAAGAAGGGAACGTAAAAGCCATTTGTAATTGCCACAGTAAGGCCTTTTTTTTACATTGACATCATGGGCAGTAAAAACAGGTGGTTGACTTGTGATTATACTGCCCCACGACCGCCCAGCTAAGGTCCACAATACAGCCAGAGGCAACTGTTTATAAGCCAAGGCTGCGCCGCTTTGAGTTGTTTGCATGGCAAATTTAACACACCATGTCAAATTGAGAAGCAACACTAATGCCCTGTACACACGATCTGATTTTCTGATGAAAAAAGTCTGATGGACTTTTTTCATCGGAAATTCCGATCGTGTGTGGGCCCCATCTGACTTTTTTCCATCGGAGTAAAAAAATAGGACATGTTTTTTAGTTCCGGTGACTTCACCCCGCAGCCTTAGAGAGGGATCGCCAATGGATTCCGGGGAAACTACACCCCGAGTGAAAGCCCCTGCATGCACCTGAATTGACTGTGCCTGCTACTGCAGAGGAACGTCCGCCGTTGCGCCACCTCTGCCACAGCTGGAACTAGCACCAATAAAAAGGGCCCCAGATGCCATTGTCCTACCTGGAGCACGAGATCGTGCAACCATACCGCCCATAGCCCGGTTGCAACGGCTCCTAAACAAGAAAGTTGCCACGGAGTACGGATGGGAGTATCCTTATGTTCCCAAAGAACTTATTTTTGAAATTGAGGCCTACCGAGAGAGATGGTACTCCGACTTTGTTTGGGATTACCTGGAAGTACCTAAAGCCCGCAGGTATTTCATATGTTTAGCCACCATGGCTGATCGCTTTAAAGGATGCTGAAAGGAATGGAACTATGGCCGGAACATACATGCGGACCGGGTGGTAATTTGTAACAAGGAGAGAGAGGACGCTATATATTCCATTGAAACCCTGGATAGACAGTGGAAGACTCTCATTCTCCCTGATCCTCAATATTACCTTTTGAAATGGGAACTTGTGTGTTTGTTCTATTATCCCGTTTCACAGGAACAGCCTGCCCTGAACTCATGGCTTTACCCTCTGTTACAAGGGGGGGATCTACTCAACTGAGGAACCAGAGAACTGTTGTGTTATTTTTTCTCTTCAACTCCTCAACTCCGCAAAAGAAAATAAATAGTTTTTTTCCCTAAACTGAACTTTGGGGTAGATCAGCCAGGGCAAAAGCAGGAAACCAACGTGGTCAAGATGGAAAGTTTAGGTACAGCAAATCCATTCCCATGCGCAATTGTGGAGAGTGTAGTGACTTGTGCTGCCACCAGGTGGTAGTGGTTTGCAGAACTATAGTAATAGTATATGCTCAGTGATGCTAGGCTTAGCAATTCATGCTTTCAGAGGATGGTCATTTCTTTCCGGAGAGATTACTTGCTTCTGTATATGTTAGGAAGTAGGATGTGTTTATTGCATGTTTGTTTTGTTTTTTCTCTCCTTCTGCAGGTGATCTGCTATCAACTCCGCCGGAGCATGGGTGGGGTAGATATGTTAGGAGGGGTGGAATTGTCGATTGTGATGTACTGTGTGTTATTATACAAACTGTGATGTGTATTGCTACGTGTTTTTTCTTTCTTTCTCTACCCCATTCCCAAAGTACTTGGTTCAGGCACCATTTCTAAATGCTGTATATAGTTTGGAATAAATCAGAGCCCACTCAGGATTGAGGGGGTTTTCTGATCTATTCCAGCCACTGGGGACAGTGGCTTATTCAGGAGGGGGTGTATGTAGCGGGGTCCCCATATTTGGGGGCCGCTATGTTTGAAATTTAGGGGGTAGCCTGAGCATTAGTTTGGCTCAGGCTGTTTGTTTTCTTTAAATTGGACTCTGCTGTGATGTTGTCTGGTCGTACAGTTCCCTTTGACCTGCAGGTGGCGATGTTGCCCAGGTTGAACCACAGGAAACATTGCAGCTTGATTGGGTGTCCTCTCTTAGCAGCCGTGCAGTGGGCGAGGTCTACCTGCTGTGCCTGCTGGGAGAGGGTACTTAAGGGGCAGATGCCATTGGCGCGGAGTCTTCGTCCTCAGCACGTACCCCACCTCCGGTGGCCCTCATGGCCACGGGTACGTGTGAATGTGCTGGGTCCCGGGCACCTTTAGCCCGAGGCCCAATCGTTCCAGGTGGGCCCAATACCTTTGATTGAGGCCTACAACCAACCAGCGGAATCCCAGGGTGCCCGTGGGAGGGTGACCCGCTCTGAAGGAGAGGCAACCAGGGGAGGACCTTTCTAAGGGGATCGGTGAAGGATGTCTCCATCTCGGGAGAGGCCTGGTTACCTGTCAGCGGGAAGGATTCCGTGACCCGCTAAGAAGCCCTTGTAATGTGCCCCATTGGCACCTATGGTCTTTAAAGTTACAAGTGCTGAAAAGTTTGGGACTTAGGAGCAAAAAGGGTTCTGTGGCAGAGGATCTTCCTAACACGTCCCTAGGAGAAACAAAGCTAAAGTAATTGTTCGTGTTTCACTGCGGCTGCTAGAACCGTGAGAGGGAACTATCCGGGTGAGCAAAACCCACTCAGGCTTGAGTGGCGACGAGAGTAAATAAGCGTGCCTGAACCTCCCTCCCTGTTTAACGCTCTCTCTATCCTCAACTTTCTCTACTAAGTTTCTACACAAGAAAAATAAACTCTTTTGTTGGAGTTAAATACTGTCTGGACATTGGCCTTCTTAAGAGAGAAAACTTTTCCCTACACTCTAGGGACGAGAACCAACGGAACGAGGTAACTCGCTGCAGGACCCAAAACTGTTAACACCGCTCACCCTCTACAAAATGGAGGATACTGGGCATGTGGCATGGTGTGTCCTATCCTGCAAGTGGAGGTAAGCAGGACAGGGATCTGTGTGCTACATAGAGATCTGCTGACTTTTACTGTCTGTATTTGTATACTGTATAGCTGTCCTTATTTTGTTTTTTTCATTGGTCACATAGAGGTACCGTATTTATCGGCATATAACACGCGCCGACGTATAACACGTACCCCAATTTAGAGGGAAGTTTCAGGAAAAATCTTTTTTTTTAAATAAACCACTTTGAAGCAAATTAACGGTCAGTGCTCATGAATGCCCATCTGCAGCCTGATCAATGTCCTCAAGACAGCTAAAACAATGTCCTCAATGCAGCCTGATCAATGTCCTCAATGCAGCCTGATCAATGTCCTTTTTGTTTACCTTATCTGCAACCTCACCATCTGTCATCAAAGCAGCCTGAACTTCAGGAAATCACTGAGTCATCATCTCCTGTTTACTCGGCTCTCACACACACAGTCCCGCCATCGGCATTGGACCAGCTCCTGTGATAGACAGAACACTGGTCCAATGTCGGTGGCAGAGGCGGGACTGTGTGTGTGTGACTTGAGAGCCGAGTTAGAGCCTAGTAAACAGGAGATGGCGGCTCGTGAATTCTGCCGGCGCTCGTTCCCCTCCGAGGTACGCTGTCGGCGTATAACACGCACCCGTGATTTTCCCCTGATTTTCACGCCGATAAATACGGTATTTCCTGTCCCTGCTGGCTGCTTTAGAAACCCCAATTGGAGGACTGTGATATAGATAAATAGATAGATATATATAGATAAATAATCTCACAAAAGTGAGTACACCCCTCACATTTTTGTAAATATTTTTTTATCTTTTCACGTGACAACACTGGAGAAATTACACTTTGCTACAATGTAAAGTAGTGAGTGTACAGCTTGTATAACAGTGTACATTTGCTGTCCCCTCAAAACAACTCAACACACAGCTATTAATGTCTAAACCGCTGGCAACAAAAGTGAGTACACCCCTAAGTGAAAATTTTCAAATTGGGCCCAATTAGCCATCCCCCCTGGTGCCATGTGACTCGTTAGTGTTACAAAGTCTCAGGTGTGAATGGGGAGCAGGTGTGTTAAATTTGGTGTTATTGCTCTCACGCTCTTATACTGGTCACTGGAAGTTCACCTCATGGCAAAGAACTCTCTGAGGATCTGAAAAAAATTATTGTTGCTCTACATAAAGATGGCCTAGGCTATAAGAAGATTGCCAAGACCCTGAAACTGAGCTGAAGCACAGAGACCATACAGTGGTTTAACAGGACAGGTTCCACTCAGAACAGACCTCGTCATGGTCAACCAAAGAAGTTGAGTGCACGTGCTCAGCATCATATCCAGAGGTTGTCTTTGGGAAATAGACGTATGAGTGCTGCCAGCATTGCAGCAGAAGTTGAAGGGATGGGGGGGGGGGGTCAGCCTGTCAGTGCTCAGACAATACGTTGCACACTGCATCAAATTGGTCTGCATGGCTGTTGTCCCAGAAAGAAGCCTCTTCTAAAGATGATGCCTTTCTGGCTGGCAGAACACAATTATTACTGCTAACAGCTGTAGCCACCTGCAGTAATCAAATGTAAAAGAAATCAGACAGTGTGGTGGAGTGGGAATATATTTGGACTGTATTGGAGGCCTTTGGAATAGGTAATGGTTTTTTGAAATGGGTGAAAATATTATACAGGGACCCTAAAGCTAGGGTAAGAATTAATAACACATTATCAAGCCCATTTACCCTATCTAGAGGGACAAGACAGGGTTGCCGTTTATCCCCATTACTGTTCGCTATAGCAGTAGAGCCCCTTGCCCTTGCCATAAGACAAGCAAGTAAAATAGTTGGGTTTCATCGGGCAGGTAGAGAGGATAAAGTGGCCCTTTATGCAGATGACTCTTATTTTCCTGGGGGACACCTCAAATTCATTATTGGAACTTATGAGCCTCATCTCCATATTTGGGTCATTCTCGGGCTTCCAGATCAATTGGGACAAATCCTTACTTTTACCATTAGATGAGTTAAAAACCCCATTATTAAACCAGGCTTCTAAAATCCAAATTAAGGACACAGTGAAATATCTGGGGATAGAGATCTCTCGGGATGTAAAAGATTATATTAATTTGAATTTGAAACCATTATTAGCAAAATTTAAAGATAAATGTCGAAGCTGGTGCAAACTACCTCTGACGATGATAGGAAGAGCAAATTTAATCAAAATGATTTGGGCTCCGCAATTACTCTATGTGTTTAATAATTCACCTGTATGGATTACAGCTTTTTGGTTTAGAAAACTAGAAACTCTTTTTAGAGAACTGATTTGGGGGAATAAACGACTATGCATAAAGTTAACAACTTTAATGGTAAATAAGGAAGAAGGAGGTCTTGCAATTCCCCATCCCAAAAACGACTTTTTAGCCTCACAAATTCAACATTTCAGTGGATGGACAAAAATATTACTCTCTGAACCTATACAGAATCTGCTATTATCAGTATATGAAGCTCATCCACTAATTTCATTATTAGAATCGAGAAATCAACTGTGTGATAAAGGTTTCCACACGGGTAAATTACCGTATTTGACATGGTATGGCAGGAAATGAGGAAAATTACTGAGGTAAAGGGATTTACTTCATATACGCCAATTTGGAATAACAGCAGATATGCGGAACTGGGGAAATTGGAGGGGTTTGAGTTTTGGAGGCAGAAGGGAATAAGGTATATGCCACAGCTATTTGAGGAAGATAAGATGAAATCCTTTAGTGAACTAAGTAAAGAATATAATATTCCAAATCAAAGATTTTTTCAGTTCCTCCAGCTTAGGCATGCGATAAAAACACAGGAGCGCACACAGGAATTTAAGTTTAATAAGTCAGTGGTGATAACCTTGCTAGATAAGACGGGGCAAAAAAAAAAAAAAGGGTTTGATATCACAATTATATGACATATTATTTGATAAATTTAAAGAAACCATGGACATACCAGCAAGATTAGCCTGGTCAGGGGACATTGGGACAATTTCAGATGAACAGTGGGCACAGGCACTATCAGCAATACCTCAGGCCTCTCTATCTCCAACACAAAATTTAACACAACTATTTATCCTACATAGGGCACATTATACACCAGAGAAATTATTCAAATAGAAATGTAGAGACACAGATCGATGCCCTAGATGTAAAGGGAGAGTAGCCAATCTAATACACATGATGTGGAGATGCCCCAAACTTCATCGTTATTGGTCCGGGGTGGTATCTATGATTAATAGGGTATTTGAGAGTGGGATCCTCATGGAGCCTAGAGGATGTCTTCTGGGTATACTGGACGAATTGACAATCCCAGAGGAATGTATGCTTTCAATAAATAGAAGTCTATTCCAGGCCCGTAAGCTTATTGCGCAAAAGTGGCTTTCACCATATCCACCCACTGTAGAAGAGTGGAAAATACAAGTAAGGGAAACAGCAATTAAAGAAAAATATATTTTCCTACGTAGAGGCCTCCCAGAGAAATTTGTAAAAATATGGAGAGGGTGGTGTGATATTTTGGAGATATAAGGGGAGGGGGGATGTGGGAGGGGAGTTGGGAGGGGGGGGGAGACTGGGAGAGCTAGGGGTAAGGGGGATGTAATTTGTGTTTTTTTTTTTTCCTTTCCTCTCAATGCGGGCATGGGTTGTATGTTGTATTCAATGTTTTTTGTTGTTTGTATGTATGTAAAGGAAAAGAATCAATAAAAAGATGATTTGATTAAAAAAAAAAGACAGTGTGGTCGTACCCAAGATGATCAATGGATCATGATTGATTGAATCTCGGCTGGCCCCTACTGAACTGGCAAAACTTTGATCCGTGTATGGCCGGATTTTGTGAGTATATTGTGAATTGTGTTTTGGAATATCAGTGTTTCTCAAACTTTTTTCAGTCCAGGCACACTTTAAAATTCTGCACAATCTCGAGGCACCCTATATTAATATGTAAAAAAATTTAACTAATATCAACATCGACACATGTAGGACACCCAATGTTAGAGGCGATTTATTCTTCCAAAGCAAATGCACCCTTGCACACTTGTCCTGGCTAGTATTCCAGTGTTTCTCTTCTCCCTCAGTTTTCCTCCATCACTCAGCTAATGTGATCCCAGTGCTGACAGGGAGAGGCAGGGGAAGGGCAAACAAGGTTGTTAGGAGGCTAGCAGCTGGAAGGTTATAAGGGTGCACAATGAAAACCTGGGGCTTCAAAAATCGACTGATCCTGGATCTCTCCTCGTTTCGTTCCTTTTGTATGTTGGCCTTTCGGTCTACAATATGGAGCAAGCTCCTGCACAATATGAGCGTTTTCATTGACACCGCTTTTATGCGCTGATGGAGCCAAGGATCCCCGTACTTTCCAGGCCCCAGAGGTCTGTGTCTCTTTCACCGTTAAATCTACACTGAAGGTTATACGTCATTTTTGCTTTATGGTTCTGTAAGTTTTTCGACCGCTAAACCTGGGGTCCTCAAATGGTACCTGTCATATTAAAATACAGGGCTGATGTCTGGGGGGGGGGGGTGGGGGGGTATCCCCTGCCGCAGCCAGATCCCTTACGGGGCGGCGGGGGGTGCCCCTGTTCACCCTCTCCTCCACATATAATAGGGAGTAGGTGAGTGATACTCCTGGTAATACCTTTGACCCACTCGTTATAAAGTTTCGGTTACCCTAGGCCATCGTCCAAGAGACTGTTGTCTGCAACCTGGACTATTTTTATTATCCCTCTTGGGGGGATTTTTTTTTTTTTTTTGTCTTTCTTTTTTTTTTTTGGCCTCCCTTTGGTTCCATTGGTTTAAGCTTTAGTTTCTGTTGGTGCACCAGGATGTTCTGATTCTTGAGAATGATCTGTTTAGTGCCTAATAACCTGCTGTGATTTACACAACCAGGCTTCAATTATCCTGCTGTCATATGTACTTCCTGTCTGTATACTTATGCGTTTCTCAACAGTGTTTTGTATACTGTAACATGTTTTCCTTTGTCAAAACTAATAAAAAGTATTGAAAGAGAAAACCTGGGGCTTTGTGTAACTAAAAGGAAGGCTTGATCCCCTCGCTAGTTTGTATACAATTTTTGGGCAGTTTTTTTGACATATATATATATATATATATATATATATATATATATATATATATATATTTTTATGATAATTAAGTTGGTGCAAAATGATTACATTTGAATTGTATGGATCATTGCACTTATATTTATTGGCTATAAATTTATTATATATGGGTTTTAAGGTAATAATTTAATCACTTAAGGACCAAAAGATTCCCCCCATCCCCCTTAATGACCAGGCCATTTTTTGCGATACGGCACTGCGTTCCTTTAACTGACAATTGCGTGGTCGTACCACGTTGTACCCGAAAATAGAACTTTCTTTATTACCTCCTCTGTGGTTTTTATTTTTTTGCGATATAAACAAAAAAAAACTACTATTTTGAAAAAAAAACAACAATATTTTTAACTTTTTACTATAATAAATATCCCCCCAAAAAATGTAAAAAAACAAATTTCTTCATCAGTTTAGGCCAATATGTATTGTTCTACATGTAGCGGGGTATTCCCCTTTAAGACAGAGAGACAAGAAGTTCCAGGTGAGAGGTGAGTCGGGAGGAAGTAAAGAGACATTACTGGAAGTGAAAGCAGAGGAGAGAGAGAGACTACATCTCCCAGTACATCTTGCAGCACCCAGGGTACATTGCTCCGGAACAGAGACTGCTGGGGCAGACTTTATAAAGGGGAGGTGGAGTTGGTTCGGTCTCTTTGGGACACCCCCTCTCCTAGCAAGAGGATCTCTGTGCTGAACTGCTGTGTGCACAAGGCCTGAAGCCTGGGCCTTGTGCTCCTTTCCAAAGAGCCCCTCTGCCAGCCTAGCAGAGCCTTAGAGACATCTTCTCATCCTTGCTGCAGTACACCAGAAGGATTGAAGACTCGGATGTCGGTGGATTCCTGTTCCTAGACGAATCGATGGAGGAAAAGGACTTGGACTTGTCCGGGTGGTGAGAGCTGTTTAAAGACAGATACTTTTATCTTTACTATTCGTTCGGATTACAAAGTTGTTCTTCAAGTGCACCACCGAAAGATTTCTAGCGAATATTGTTTCACTGAACTTCCATTTATATCAGTCAGGCCTGACTGCATAGGTAGACATTGCTGGGTGTTAGTCTACCCATGAGGGGAAGTAGCTGTAAAAGGGCAGCGCTAGAGTTGCATAGCAATACTTTATTATTCTGATTACTCTGTTTATCTTTATTACTGTTTATTGCAGGGATCTGCAACTTGTTATACTGTTGTTTATTACTTGCCCATTAGCCTCAGTAAAATATCTGGGTCAAGTACATTGGTGTCAGTTTTACTTACTTTAATAGAAGTTTTAAAGTATATCACTGTGTGTGTTTGCCATAGGACTGCGTCACCTAGAGTTGCGGTCACGCGGTCCTATCTCCCCTTACTAGCTGTGCCAGTAGGGGGTTGAGCAGATTGCCGGGGGTTGGCGGAGCTGTCTTCAGGGCCCAACTAAATCTGCGGCCTTCTTAGTTGGAGGTATCGCTACACGTGGGGTTCTCGTCCGGGATCCTGATAAAGCAAGCGAACACGCCAAAAGACCGGCATGGACCCGCTAGAAGTAGGACAGTGGTACACAATGGCTGGCGCAGATCCGGCCGTGGCGGCAGTTATTGAACTCCTGGGGATCTGGCAAAGAGATGCGATAAAGCAGTTAATGACATCCCTATCACCATGCCAGAAATCATGGGTGATGGATGTGAGACCACATGCTTCGTGTACATACGCATTAATAGAGTGGAAAGACGAAATTCCAGAGCATTTTAAAAGCCAGAGCATAAAAGCTATGAATGGGCAGACCTACCATCTGACACATGCGCTGCCACATAAGGGAGATCGGTTCCAAATAAGAAAGTCATCATCTCCACAGATACCTTCCCCACCATCCCTTAAGGCACAAGAGCAGGAGGATACAGAGAGTCCCAGATCATCACCGGCCACCCTCAGCACAGAACTATGCGCTGTACTGGGAGAGATTGTGGCCCAGTGCAAGAAGAATCCCACAGATTACCCAATGTCGGGGTACAGAAAGCTCCGGATATTCTCAGGGAGAAAACCTGTGCCCTCAGGGGAAGAAGGATTTGAGGAGTGGCTAGATGGCACCACTCAGGCCTTAGAGGAATGGGAAGTTCCAGAACGCAGCAAGAAACAGTGAATTGCTGAAAGTTTGAAGGGGCCTGCTCTGGATGCCATACGCAACCTGAAGATGAGCAGGAAAGACTGTACTGCACAGGACTACTTGGACATCTTGCAGAATGTGTTCGGTGGGACAGAAAAAGTTACCGAGCTCACCTATCAGCTGGAGCACTGCTACCAAAAAACAGGAGAGAAACTGTCAGAATATATGGGACGTCTAGACAAGATCCTGCATAGAATTATTCTGAAGAAGGGGATCGACCCAGGGAAGGTAGACGAGGCCCGGGCTCAGCAGGTATTGAGGGGAGCTCAGCCCCTGGATCCTATTGCATTGGCGCTGCGCACCCGACAGGACAGGAAGAACCTGGAATACCCCGACCTCATTCGAATAGTCAGAGAGGAAGAGGCCATGTGGGAGGAGAAAAAGAGGGAACAGCCAGTCGAGCCAACCAAACCTCTGGTGGTGATGGTCAGCCCGGCCATGACCTCCGAAAGAGATGCAGAAGTGGACACCCTGAAATCGCAGATGTCCCAAGTGTTGGAGATACTGACCTCTTTGATGGAGAAAGATCAAAGGAAACCAGAAAAGAAAAGTCCAAGAAAGGAGTTGTTCCCGAATACCTCAGCGCCCGCTTCTCTACAGGATCGTGAAGAAGAGGTGATTTGTTACAACTGCGGAGGGATTGGTCATTTTGCAAACATATGTTCCAGTCCCAGGAAGAAAAATATAAATAACCGCCAGCCGGCGGAAAACTTCAGAGGGCCCCGGTGAAGGAGTCAACCGGGTGCCCATCATTTTCAGTGAGCTCCAAACTGAATGAAAAACAGAAGAAGAGAGAAAATAGAACACCTCAGAGGAAACACAACATTCTCCAACAGAGATACACCGCAGAGAAAGGGGGCAAGACCCCTCAGAAGAGACACAGCACTCCCCAGAGGGGGTGCACACCTAAAAAAAATAACAGTATCCCTCAGCGGGTTCCTACACTCATAAAAAGGAGGGAAGTCAATGCATACCAGGCTCAAGAAAGGTTCAAGTCCAAAGGGAATAGGACAAGAGAGAGTCCAAAAGGAAAAGGTCTGAAGAAGGCGACCCCTGCCGGGCCATATCCGGAGAAGCTGGTGGGCCCATCTCCTATAGTGCCCATTCAAGTGGAGGGAGTCTACACCAGGGCCCTCTTGGATACCGGGGCACAAGTGACCCTACTATACCGGGACTTCTACGATAGGCACTTGAGTCATCTGCCTATCCAGAAGATAGAAGAGCTGGAAATATGGGGAATTGGAACCCAGAGTTTCCCTTACGACGGCTATCTTCCCATCAAGATGACCTTTGACCCATCCGTGGCTGGGAAGGCCGAAGTGTTTGACACCCTGGCAGTCGTGTGCCCTAGGCCGCCTGGAGCCAACAAGAATTCCCTTATAATAGGGACGAACACGGACCTGGTCCGAAGACTCCTGACCCCTCTAGTAAAACAAGAGGGGCGAACAGCCACCAAGATCCATCCCATGCTGAAGACGGCCTACCAACGGCTGGTCCAAGAGCAGGAGACCCCTGGAGAAGGGATAGGGAAGGTGTGGAGACTTGGAAGAGAAGGGGTAGTGTTGCAGCCCGGCGAAGTAACCTGTCTCAGAGCCACTGTGAAGCTTACTTGGGAGCAGCCTGGTCCTTTTGTCGTGCTGGAGTCAGACCCAAGGGGTGAGTCCTCAGGTCTGGAAGTGATACCGGAAGTGATTCCGCTGAAGGTCCTGAAGAAGGCCCATTGTAGAGTTCCAGTGAGTGTTAGGAACACTACCAGAGACCCCATGGAAATCCCAGCCAGAATGCTGCTAGGCCAGGTGAGCCCTGCGGCCCCTGTTACCCTGTCAGAAGTGAAGAGGACAGGTGAAGGAGGAGATGCTTGGGAGAAGCTGTCCATGGAAAACCCGAATCTGCCAGGAGCTTGGAAGGAGAGAGCCAAGGCCCAGTTGAATAGATGGGAGAAGATCTTCTCTAAGGATGAGTTCGATGTGGGGTGTGCAAGGAGTGCCACCCATCGGATCCGCCTCCAGGAAGACAAGCCCTTCCGAAAGAGGGTCAGGTGGGTCCCCCTAGCAGATCTGGAGGATCTAAGGGAACAACTTGCAGAACTCAAGAGGACTGGTGTGATACGGGAGTCCAGAAGCCCCTATGCCTCTCCCATCGTGGTGGTCAGAAAGAAGAATGGATCATTGAGGCTCTGTATCGACTACAGGACTCTCAACAGGAGAACCATACCTGACCAATACACCACTCCGAGGATAGAGGATGCCCTACAGAGCTTGTCTGGAGCTAAATGGTTCAGCGTTATGGATCTCAAGAGCGGGTACTATCAGATTTCTATGCACCCAGAAGACAGGGAGAAGACAGCCTTCATAACCCCAGTAGGGTTCTTTGAATCCAACCGGATGCCCCAAGGTCTGTCTGGAGCCCCAGCGACTTTCCAACGTCTCATGGAGAAGACTGTAGGAGACATGAACCTTATTGAAGTCCTTGTATACCTGGACGATGTCATTGTCTTTGGGAGAACCTTGGAAGAACACGAAAGGAGGCTGGAAAAAGTGTTAAGAAGACTCAGTGAGGAAGGACTCAAGCTTTCGCCTGAGAAGTGTCGGTTCTGTCAGTCTTCTGTGAACTATCTTGGGCACATAGTGTCTGAAGAAGGGGTGGCCACAGACCCTGAGAAATTGGAGGCAGTTACCTCCTGGCCACGACCCACCACAGTAACCGAACTCAGATCCTTCTTGGGGTTCTGCTCCTATTACAGGAGGTTTGTGGAAGGATTCGCCCGAATTGCCAGGCCATTGAATGAACTACTCAAGACCGAGGGGGAAGAGGACGACTCAGGGCCCAGGAAGCCGGGAGAGTCAGTTAGAGATCAGTGGAACCAGAAGTGTGAAGAGGCCTTCCAGGCATTAAAGGAGAGCCTAACCACTGCCCCAGTCTTGGCCTATGCAGACCCAACCAAGCCCTATGAACTACATGTAGATGCTAGTCATGACGGTCTGGGAGGAGTACTTTATCAAGAACACGAAGGGCAACAACGGCCTGTTGCCTATGTGAGCCGGAGCCTGACCCCCCCTGAGAAGAACTACCCCACTCACAAGCTGGAGTTCCTGGCCCTTAATTGGGCGGTAGTAGACAAGCTTAAAGACTACCTGTATGGGGCGGAGTTCACTGTGAAGACCGATAACAACCCCCTTACCTACCTTTTCACCACGGCCAAGCTGGACGCCACTGGACACAGGTGTCTGGCCGCACTTTCTGGATTCAACTTCAGCCTAAAGTATAGGCCAGGGACTGGGAATCGAGATGCAGACGCTCTGTCCAGGAGATCTCATTCTCTCACCAGTGACGTAGAAGATTGGACCCAAGTGGCACCAGACGGGGTGCGGGCCCTTTGTCAAGGAGCTGAATTCCAAGCCAGAGGAGGCTCCAGAGCAGAGGAAATAGGAGTTACCATGGTGGGAGTCCCCAAACACTACTGTGGAGTAGCTCACCTGGGAGAGGACAACCTGCCAAGACTGTCCAAGAAGGAGTTGAGGTGTGACCAATTGGAAGACCCCATGGGGAGATTGGTCCTGGAGGCCCTGGAGAATCAGGATCCAAACAGACTCATGCGTCAACCTTCAAAAGAAGCTCGCCTGCTGAGGAAAGAGTGGGACAGGTTGCAGTTACATCAGGGAGTGGTCTACCGAAGGGGCCCCTCTGATGACTCAGAAGATAAGTGGCAACTGTTCCTCCCAGAGAAATATCGAGAGACTGTTCTGATTGCCCTGCATGACAACCATGGCCACCTAGGGGCTGAAAGGACCTTTCAACTTGTCAGAAGTCGGTTCTATTGGCCCTGCATGAGGGCAGAGATAGAAGAGTACTGCCACTCATGTGCACGGTGCGTCCAGAGGAAGACTTTACCCCATCAAGCTGCCCCAATGGGCCATCTACAGAGTCAAGGCCCAATGGATCTGGTATGCATTGATTTTCTCTGCCTCGAACCCGACCTGAGTGGACTAGGAAATGTTCTGGTGATAACCGACCATTTCACCAGGTATGCCCAGGCTTTCCCCACCAAAGACCAGAAGGCCTCCACCGTAGCCAAGGTACTTATGGAGAAGTACTTTGTCCATTATGGGCTGCCACAGCGACTCCATTCAGATCAAAGGGGAGCTCGAAATAAAAGAAACTTCGACTTGAAGGTTCGGGTACAAGACCTACAGCCCGGGGATCGAGTACTGTTACGCAATCTGGGGGTCCCTGGAAAGCACAAACTTGCAGACAGATGGAGATCTGAACCCTATGTCATCTGCAGGAAGTTGCCAGGCCTACCTGTCTATACGTTGAAGCCAGAAGGAAAGGTAGGCCCACTGAAGACGTGGCATCGAAACCACCTTCTCCCACTTGCTGAGGCAGTTAGAATACCTCCCGTGGGAGACTCCCTTGAACCGGCCTCTATCCTGGATACTCCTAGGCCGAACACTCGGTCGCAGACCTCCCGAGCTGAAGATGGAGAGGCCTCTCAACTTAGTGGAAGTGAGGAGGGAGAACTTGATTGGCTGTGGCCTTCCCCAACTCCAGGAACTTCTACCATAGATCTTCCAACCACTGAAGACACCACAGATGAAACACTGAACCCAGAAGCCACAGAGTTCATCCCTTCTTGTCCTTCAGCAGAATACTGGGAAGATGCCCATGATGGTTGTTCAGAGGAAGAGGAGCCTGTGGCGCCAGAGCCAGAAATCCCAAGAGGGCAAAGGGCTCGAAGAGTCATCCGGCCTCCTAAGAAGCTGACCTACCCACAAATGGGGAACAGCTCAGAAGACTCTGTAGTTACTGCTAGGAGGAATGCTGAGAATCCGGATCCCTCCACGGTCCATTTGGTGGAGGGCAACCCCAGCTCACTCTCTGGCACAGCTAGACAGGTCGCCCCCACTGAAGCGACCTGTAGACAGGACAGCTCCCCATCTTATGATGATTGGTGGGAGGCTCCTCTGTCAACCCTATGCAACCGCATTGAATCTAGAATGTTTTGCAGACCTAAAAAATGTCTTTGGGGACCAAAGATTCAAAGTGGGGGGAGTGTGTAGCGGGGTATTCCCCTTTAAGACAGAGAGACAAGAAGTTCCAGGCGAGAGGTGAGTCGGGAGGAAGTAAAGAGACATTACTGGAAGTGAAAGCAGAGGAGAGAGAGAGACTACATCTCCCAGTACATCTTGCAGCACCCAGGGTACATTGCTCTGGAACAGAGACTGCTGGGGCAGACTTTATAAAGGGGAGGTGGAGTTGGTTCGGTCTCTTTGGGACACCCCCTCTCCTAGCAAGAGGATCTGTGTGCTGAACTGCTGTGTGCACAAGGCCTGAAGCCTGGGCCTTGTGCTCCTTTCCAAAGAGCCCCTCTGCCAGCCTAGCAGAGCCTTAGAGACATCTTCTCATCCTTGCTGCAGTACACCAGAAGGATTGAAGACTTGGATGTCGGTGGATTCCTGTTCCTAGACGAATCGATGGAGGAAAAGGACTTGGACTTGTCCGGGTGGTGAGAGCTGTTTAAAGACAGATACTTTTATCTTTACTATTCGTTCGGATTACAAAGTTGTTCTTCAAGTGCACCACCGAAAGATTTCTAGCGAATATTGTTTCACTGAACTTCCATTTAGATCAGTCAGGCCTGACTGCATAGGTAGACATTGCTGGGTGTTAGTCTACCCATGAGGGGAAGTAGCTGTAAAAGGGCATCGCTAGAGTTGCATAGCAATACTTTATTATTCTGATTACTCTGTTTATCTTTATTACTGTTTATTGCAGGGATCTGCAACTTGTTATACTGTTGTTTATTACTTGCCATTAGCCTCAGTAAAATATCTGGGTCAAGTACATTGGTGTCAGTTTTACTTACTTTAATAGAAGTTTTAAAGTATATCACTGTGTGTGTTTGCCATAGGACTGCGTCACCTAGAGTTGCGGTCACGCGGTCCTATCTCCCCTTACTAGCTGTGCCAGTAGGGGGTTGAGCAGATTGCCGGGGGTTGGCGGAGCGGTCTTCAGGGCCCAACTAAATCTGCGGCCTTCTTAGTTGGAGGTATCGCTACATACATATTTTTGGTAAAAAAAATCGCAATAAGCGTATATTGATTGGCTTGCGCAAAAGTTATAGCATCTACAAAATAGGGGATAGTTTTATTGTATTTTTATTATTTTATTTTTTACTAGTAACAGCGGTGATCAGCGATTTTTAGCGGGACTGCGACATTGCAGCGGACATATCGGACACTTCTGACACTTTTTTGGGACCAGTGACATTTATACAGCAATCAGTGCTATAAAAATGCACTGATTACTGTATAAAGGGTTAACACTAGTGGTGATCAAGTGGTTAAATGTGTTCCCTGGGAGGTGTTTCTAACTGTGGGGAGAGGGGACTGACTTGGTGTACAGAGAGATCGTTGTTCCTAATCACTAGGATCAGATGATCACGCTGTGCTTCCCTGTCAGAATGGGGATCTGTTTGTTTACATTGACAGATCTCCGTCCTGGCTCTCTCTATGGAGCGATCGCGGGTGGCCGGCTGACATTGCAGCCGCCGGCCACGCACATCAGCTCCCCCACGTGTAGTGGGCGTGCGCGCACCTGCTATAGCTGTAAAATGAAGCGACATACAGCTACGGCAGGTTCGTGGGAACGAGCCGACCTGCCGCAGTATAATGACAGCGGCCGGTCGGCAAGAGGTTAAATTAATTTATTTTGGTTCTTTAGTGAAATATATGATAAAAAATAAAATGGCAGTCTTAGCAGTACTTTCTGTCACACCGTATTTGCGCAGCGGACTTGCAAGCACACTTTTTAAAAATATATATATACTTTTTTTAAATAAAAAATTAAGACAATAGTAAATGTAGCGCTCATGCCAAATGGTTGGGACGCTATTCAAATTTAGAGGGATGTCTGAGCCCGTAGTTGGTCTCAGATGGTTGATAATTACATTTAAAGTGGATGTAAACCCACTCTCATTCTTTCTAAACTACTGCCATAGTGCTGATCTATAAGGATATAGATGCCTCCCGCATGTATCCTTATCTGTCAAATGTCTCCCTCTGTCTGTTATGAGACCTGAAAAACTGCAGATTCTGTGGGTGGATCTGTTGTCTGGAGCTCGGTGGGTGGAGTCGTGAGGTCAGTAGACTCCCCGCCCTCCTCTACACTCCCCTTGTCAACATGCATTTTCTCCTGTGTATTCCTTCTGCTATGATCACTAACATCCAGTCAAAATCCAGAAAAGTAACCACATGACTTCAGAAAAGGAGTGGGGGTCGTGCAACGACAGGAGTTAACGTTGTTTAAATATATTTCATTCCCGAACACACAGCAGCTACCAGACACTCCAACCATCCGAATAAGACCCCATACAAATAATTCTCCCCGCACAAACGAGACAACGCTCTGTGTTGAAGTTCCAAAAACAGGGAATGAATCTTTATTACAAGCACATGGTAACACACTTCCCTTCAAAACACTTCCCTCCCCTCCTTGGGGAACAGGGCGGGTTAAACTGTCCAATGACAATGGTGATACAGGTCAGGTGTGTTCAAACTTCTCCTACAGTAAACAGTCTTAGCAGGAGGGGTTTGCTGGAGTGATTCCCCCCCCCCTTTCCTCACAGCAAGACACTCAAACATCCCATAATAGGCAGCCAGACGGTCTACCAGCTCCAATCCCCATCACCACAAACAAGGATGAAAAGGTTTTTGGAAGCTAGTCTGGATTTAATCTACATTACACAGGCAGCCAGGTGGTTAGAGTTGAACACATCAGCATCTCTCAATTAACCTGTTGAGTTCAGAATCAAACAACCAGTAAATAGTCCTTTACAGATATCCTGGGAAATACCGTGGATTAATATTACAGACCCACTTAAAAGCAATCCAAGACATATTCTCAATGTCTATTATTTTCCGGCTCATACTTTCTAAGAACTTCTGGGTTCCACGGGCCCTCCCGTTACAGGTGGGAATTAAAAAATAATGCCTGTGTAAAGCTAGTGCACGAGATATGTAAATAACCTGTCACTCAAAGCAAGGGGGCGGAACGGACAAAGGTAACTCTGTTTGTCCGTTTTATCTTACTGAACAATAAAAGAGGATTGCTCAGAGCTGGATTAACTCTTTGTGGCAAGACCTGGCACAAATGATAGGAAATCTTATACACTACATTGTGATTTCCCTTTTTGCCTGTAGGTGGCATTACCACCTTAGGCACTTGTTGGAATACGGGCAGATTATGGTATATTGAGTGGCCCCTCTTGGCGGTGGTATAGTGGGAGTGGTTGACCCGCTGTGCCTGCTGGGAGGGGATACTTAAGGGGCAGACGCCATTGATTGGGGTTCGTTCTCGCCCCGCAGCCCTCCGGGTGCGAGGTATGTGTGTGTGGTCATGGTCTCGGGGCCACGTTGCCCCGAGGCTGCATCGCTACTTAGTAGGCCCAGCTAGTCTGGCTGGGGCCTATATCCAGAGAAGGGATCCCAAGCTGTCCATCTGAATGGGGAGAAAGCATCTTAATGAAGACCAGGGGTGGAACTGCCCTGGAAGAGACCGGCACAACGCTGCTGTCTAGGGTGAGGCCTGGCAACTTCATTAAGGAGGAATCCATTAAACTACAGGCCCTGCAGTTCACCAGATTGGCTTAAAGGCTCTTTCACTGCACGGCTGGAAGTTTGGGACTTTGAAAATCCTGTGGCAGAGGATTCCTGGACTATCCATTAAGCAACTTCAAACAGGTCTGTGGCAGAGACCTTCTTCGCCTTGGGCAGTCTGTGGCAGAGACTGCCCTCTTGCTGATTCGTGTGTCATCCCGGCTGCTAGGCCATGTGAGAGGGGACTATCGGGGTGACCAATACCCACTCTAACATTGAGAGTGGTGAGTGACTTTGAACTTCTACCTTTGCCAACTTTTGTGGCGAGTGCCTGAACCTTCCCCTACTCTTCTGTACCTTCTACTTCTCAAAGTTATACTGCATAAGAAAAATAAAGCCTAACTGTTTGAGGTTTTACATCTGTGTGGACATTTCATTACTACAAACCAGAGGCGTTGCTAGGGGGGTGCGGGGGGTGCGGTCCGCCCCCGGGTGACACCCGCTAGAGGGGTGACACCCTCCCTTTTTTTTTTTTTTTTTTTTTTTTTTACAGCTGACCCATTCATTGATTAATTTCACCCCGCTGGGCTGGAAGCCTGGAACAACACCTCCAGCGCCGCGGCCGCGCCTGGTGTGTGTCCTCCGGCTCCTTATTCTTCCTATTCCTAAATTCCAATCCTCCTCCCTACCCTACAGAGCCAGCGAGCGACTCAGCCTGTCACATCATCACACTGCACTGTAGTGTCACACTGGAGTGTCAGTGAAAAGATTATCAACAACACGCTGGAGTGCTCATCATGCTGCAGTTAAGCCAGTAAAAGAAAAATTGAATATGTTTGTGTCTGCAATCGAAGCGCTTTGTGATCCTTCTGAAAATATGGACACAAGAGGAGCAGCAGAATGTCTACTGCCTGCTGTCTGTGATTTTACGTTTTTGTGCTACCTATACTTCTGGGGTGATGTACTTCAAGAAGTTGATGTTACACAACAGTACCTGCAGACCAAAGGCTTAAGTCTGGACAAGGTGGTGACAAAGCTAGAGTCACTAAGACTTTTTCTGTTTGAAGAGCGCAGTCACCTAGTGGAACATGCAATTAAGCAGGCACATTTAAAATCTAAAGAATATGGAATTGCCGTAGAGAGAAGAGCCAGGTTTAAGAAGAGGATGGCAGGGGAACAGGCACGTGATGCTGGAGGCATAAGTCTACAAGACGAGAACAAGAGGGCAATGCTTGAGTGCATTGATCGCTTCCATTCTGAACTCCAGATCAGATTAAGAGCCATCATGGAAGTTGCAGCCATGTTTGAGGCTGTTCAAGCAAAGAGTCTCATATATGAAACTGAAGAAACATTAAAGGTGTCCATTCCAAAACTGACCACTTTTTATGACGAAATATCTGAGAGTGAGCTGTTAATGGAAATACCCAGACTGAGGAGACATCTCAAAGCAGCCAAGATCAACCTAGAAGAAGTCAAAGATTGGTCGGCTTTACAAGTTTTGACCTTCATAGCAGAATGGGACTTCATTGAATCTCTTCCAACCCTTTCACTATGTCTAAAAATATTTCTGACAATCTGTGTGTCTGTGGCTTCATGTGAGAGGAGCTTTTCAAAGTTGAAGCTGATAAAAAACTATTTGCGTTCAACGATGGGACAGGCAAGGCTTTCTGATCTTGCAATATTATCAGTTGAAAGTGAACTAGCGAAATGTATTGATTTTGATGATGTTGTTCACAATTTTGCAGCTGTCAAGGCTAGAAAAGCAAAGTTTTGATTTAGATGTTAACTAAATGCTTTCATATTTGTTCCTGTTTTTGTGTTATTTATTTATTAATTCAGTAAAGTTTAAAGTTAAAATAAATACAGTTCTTCAACAGTTTAAGCTTTGATTTCTATTATTTTCATATGATTTTGTTATTCAAATTTGCTAGTTGATTGATAGTTATTAACGGCACTACTGTTGCCAATATATGCAGTGTTATTAGGGTGAAAAAAATTATTGGGGGGGGGGGGGTGACACCATGTTATACCGCACCAGGTGACACCAACCCTAGTGACGCCACTGCTACAGACTTTCCTACCCGGACAACGCAGCTGAAGAGGTAACGTGCAAAACCCAAAACTAACCAGCAGCTCCTACGGGGGGTAGTGCTACATAAAGTTAGCCCAATTTTTTTTATATTGTGAAAGATAATGTTATGCCAAGTAAATTAATACCCAACATGTTGCGCCCGTTCGTGGAACGGGCGCAACTTCTACCCTTAATCTCCATAGGCGACGTTTTAAAATTTCTACAGGTTACCAGTTTTGAGTTACAGAGTTCTAGGGCTAGAATTATTGCTCTTGCTTGAACGATCATGGTGATATCTCACGTGTGGTTTGAACACCGTTTTCATATGTGTTCGCTTCTGCGCGTGAGCTCGGCAGGACGGGGCGCTTAAAATTTTTATTTTTTTCTTATTTTTATTTTTATTTCATTTTTTTTGACACTGTCCTTTTAAAAAAATCATTTTGGGTCACTTTCATTACTATTACAATGCAAACATCCCTTGTAATAGAAAAAAAAGCCTGACAGGACCTCTTAAATATGAGATCTGGGGTCAAAACGACCTTAGATCTCATATTTACATTAAAATGAAGTAAAAACAAAAATGTCATTAGAAAAAAAAGAAAAAATTCTCCTTTAGGAGCATTGGGCTGAAGTGATGTTTGACGTTGCTTCTACCAGTCAATGCTATGGAGCTGAGCGGGGGGCCATCTTCCCCTCATTCGGCAGCCAGGCCACCACGGGAAAGGATGCGATAGTCTCGGCCGCTACTGGCGGGTCCGGTAAGCGGCGGAGACCCCCGGAGCACAGCGGGAGGGGGGGCACCTCTCCCACCACAGATAAAAGTGATCTTGCGGCCAATCCACCACAGAGATCACTTTTATCTGAAACCGGACCACCCGCTGAAGAAGAGGATACCGGGGTTATGGCAGCTAGCTGCTGCCATAACAACAATATCCCTCTTCAAAGAGCCGCCGTATAATGATGGCGGGCGGTCCGTAAGTGGTTAACAAAGTTGGCAGTGCCTTCACCCAGGATAAGACCTCTGTGAACACAGAGGGTTCTCTTCCTGGGAAATGAAAGTGGCTGTAAAGGCTGAAAGTTTTTTACATTCATGCACCTTATGCATAAAGGCAAAAAAAAACTTCAGTATGCAGCTGCCCCCTCAGTTCTCCCCCCCCCCTTCCCCTATACTCTTCTGAGCCCGATCCTGATCCAGCGAGCCGCTGCTCCCCGGGGTCTCTGCCTCCTCATTGGCTCAGAGACAGTAGTGGGAGCCATTGGCTCTTTAATTGTCACAGGTAAACAAAAAGATATTTTCATGGCAAAATCTGAATTAATGATTGATTAGGCAAATTTTTGTTCTTCTCCCTATCAGGTAACAATTTTGGGGCCGGGGGATTGGGCTCCCAGACCTGAGCACTGCATTTTGGGAGGAGAGGTATTCACTGAAAGCTCAGACATGACAATGGAGGTGGAGCTCTTCGTCACAGATGAGTATTAGTGTGCGTGTGTGGTTGGTTGGATACAAGAGATTATCTGTCAAGCACCTATGGTCAAAATGTAAAACCATATATTAATTTCTATATTGCATTTCAATTATTTCTAGCCTACTCTTATTAATCTGAACCATCTTTAAGTTTGTAAATTTACTTTGTGATGATCCCCACACATTTACTCCATGGAATTCTGTGACATATTCTTTATGCCCTGTTGATAGGCACTGCTGTGTCACACATTTCATAGAGCCTGTCATCTGAACTACAGAGGTGCTGAGTGTTTCAAAAGGCAAAGTCAGCACCGGAATGGCAGCTTGTAGGCCACAAAGTACCTTGGGATATGTTGTCCTTAGAAATTGAAAGTAAACAGCAAAAGGAGAAGCTGCAAAGAAAGTAGTGGAAAGGGATGGCCAGCAGGCAGTTTAATTGGATTTTAACTTGTATTGGATTGTCAGTAATAACTATTCTTTGTATTGCTATTACAATGCTGATGTTATAAAATGAAAGTGTATGTTGTGACCATAGATGTCCTTTAAACTTGGCTTTACATGTTCTTTAACCACTTAACGACCGCCCACTGTAATTATACGTCGGCAGAATGGCACCGACAGGCAGAATCACGTATATGTACGTGATCGCCTTCTGTACAGTGAGCGGTGGTTAAGTGTTCGGGAGCGATCCAGCATGAGGGGACGGCCATTCGATTCCGGCCACCCCCTCTCGATCGCTCCCGGCGAATGAGAGAGCTTCCCCTGCCTGTAATGTAAACACAGGCAGAGGAAGTGATGTCATCTCTCCTCGTGTCGGTCTTTTCGATCCGGCGCGAGGAGAGAAGACATCTCACAGTAAGTGCACCAACAGCCCACTGACACCAGTACATGTAGGCACACAAATCACCCCCCAGTCACCCCCAGATCACCCCCCAGATCACCCCCAGTACCCCCAGTCACAGTGCACCGTTTGCAGTGATCATTTTTTTTTACTGATCACTGCAATCAGTGTCATTTGTGACTGTAAAAAGTTGCAGGGCAGTTAGAATTAGGCCCCTTTAGGTCCAAGGTAGCCCCCTAACCCCCCCTAATAAAGGTTTAACCCCTTGATCGCCCCCCAGGTAACCCTTTCACCCCCTAACGCCAGCGTCACTAAGCGATCGTTTTTCTGATCGCTTTTTTCTTGTCGCTGGTGTCCTAGATAGCCAGTTAATTATTTTTAGGTTCGCCGCAGGTTTTTATTAGCGTCAGGTACCCCCATATATTATTTTAACCCCCTGATTGCCCCTAGAGTTAACCCTTTCACCAGTGATCACCGTATAAGCGTCACTGGTGACACTGGTTACCCAGTGAGTTATTTCGTTATTTAGGTAACCCGTCAGGTTTTTATATAGCGTCGGGTACCCCATATTTAACCTAATAAAGGTTTTAACCCCCTGATTGCCCCTAGTTAACCCTTTCACCAGTGATCACCATATAAAGGTTACAGGTGACACTGGTTGGTTAGTTTGCTTTTTATAGCATCAGGGCACCCGCCGTATATAACCCAATAAAGGTTTAACCCCCTGATCGCCCGGCGGGTGATATCAATTAGGTTTTAGCGCCAGAGAGGGTCTGCGTCGCCCCAGGCAGCTTTAGGTTAGTGCCAGTAACGCTAACACCCACGCGCAGAGCATACACCTCCCTTAGTGGTATAGTATCTGATCAGATCTATACTAGCGTCCCCAGCGGTTTAGGGTTCCCAAAAACACAGTGTTAGCGGGATCAGCCCAGATACCTGCTAGTACCTGCGTTTAGCCCCTCCGCCCAGCCCAGCCCAGCCCAGCCCACCCAAGTGCAGTATCGATCGATCACTGTCACTTACCAAACACAACACACATAACTGCAGCGTTCGCAGAGACAGTCCTGATCCCTGCGATCGCTAACAGTTTTTTTGGTAGCGTTTGATACATTTGGTGACAGTCAGGTGCTTTTTTTACCTGTGAATCTTACTAGTGTACCCCTAAATTTAGAGCCCAAAATGGCAAGACGAAGGTACACTAGTAAAGAGGCCTACGAGATTCTGAGCATGACAGATAGTGAAGAGGAGGTCACGTATCTCTCAGATTCAGGCTCAGAATATCTTCCCGTAGAAGACAGTGACGTCAGCGGCCCCACGTCAGATAGCTCTGACGACGAAGTTGAGGTCCCTGCTAAGGTCAGGCGTACCCGATCCCGATCTTCTGAGGTTGTTGAGGAGCAAGAACCGCAGGGCTCTCGTATCATGGAGCAGAGTAGTACTAGCGCCGCTATTCCTTCTGGTGAATTGGCAAGCACCAGCGGCCTAGTACAGCCTGGGCGTACATCCAGCACTGCAGTATCACATGGTGACGTGGCGAGTCCCATAAGTGCAGTTCAAGCTGGCGAGGTGGCAAGCACAAGTAGTGTCCCGCTGCCACCAAGAAGACAAAGGCAGGCCCGTCGTGCCCATAGTGCCCTTCCTGCAGAATCCGCCTATCCTGATTGGGTCCCCACCACTTCTGCAGAACCCGTACTTCCCCCATTCACTGCCCAACCCGGTATTCAGGTGGAAACAGCTGATTTTATGCCAATCGATTATTATTCACTGTTTTTCACGGAAGATCTCTATAGATCTATTGTGGACCAGAGTAATTTGTATGCTGGTCAATTCATCGCCGCTAACCCCCAGTTGCCTAAAATTGCCAAAGATTGGAAACCAATTACGGTTTCCGAATTTAAGACCTTTCTGGGCCTTTCCCTCAACATGGGCACACATAAATTCCCGTCATTGCGTGCTTATTGGTCCACGCACCCAATTGACCACATGCCCGTGTTCTCTGCCTCCATGCCCAGGACATGATACGAGCAGATTTTGCGGTTCATGCACTTCAACGACAATGAACTTTGTCGTCCATGTGGGGACCCTGAATACGACCGGCTCTATAAAATTCGGCCCCTCATAAACCACTTCAACGAACGTTTTGCAGCCTTGTTTATTCCCGATCAAGTTGTCTGCGTTGATGAGTCCCTGATTACATTTTCTGGCCGCTTGGCTTTCAAGCAGTACCTTCCCAGCAAGCGTGCCAGATACGGGGTCAAGCTCTATAAGTTCTGTGACAGGGCAACAGGCTATGTATGGAGCTTTATGGTTTATGAGGGAAAAGATAGTCAGGTTGAGCCGGTCAACTGCCCGGATTACATAGGGAGCGCTGGCAAGATAGTGTGGAAATTGGTGTCACCCTTATTCGGAAAGGGGTACCACTTGTATGTGGACAATTATTACACGAGCGTGCCACTGTTTAGTCACTTGTTTGATCATCAGATTGGAGCATGTGGCACCGTGCGACCTAATCGCCGGGGCTTTCCCCAGCGGCTTGTAGATGCCCGTCTTAGGCTGGGGGAGAGAGCCTGCGTGAAGTGTAATAACTTGCTCGCTATGAAGTGGAGGGACAATAAGAATGTTTTCCTTCTTACCTCCCTTCATGCAGACACGACAGTCCAAATTCGTACGGCGACTGGTGTTGTGGAGAAACCCCTCTGTGTCCACGAATATAACAAAAATATGGGAGGGGTGGACCTCAACGACCAGTTGATGGCGCCGTATCTAATTGACCGTAAGGCGAGACGCTGGTACAAAAAAGTGTCTCTATCCTTATTCCAATTGGCTTTGCTGAATGCTCATGTGCTATACAGAGCTTCAGGCGGGACGTTATCTCTTCTAAAATTCCAGAATGAGATAGTCACAGAACTCCTGTATCCAGGCGGTTCTGCATCTCACCATCCCCTACCAAATGCAGTAAGCCGGCTGCATGAGAGGCATTATCCGTATGCCCTCCCGAGTACCCCTACCCAACAAACCCCCCAAAAAAGATGTCGTGTCTGTAGCAAGCGTGGATTTAGGCGTGACACCCGTGTTTTTTGTCCACTCTGTCCTGACAAACCTGGTCTTTGCCTTGGTGAATGTTTTGATCGCTACCACTCAAAAGTGAAGTTTTAGCGTAGGGTACAGCATTTCACAGACTAGGACACACTTACACAGGGTCTCCCAAGATGCCATTACATTTTGAGAGACCCGAACGATTACAGTTGGTAAAGTTACAAAAAAAAGTGTAAAAAAGAAAAAAAAACGTAAAAAACAAAACACAAAAAAAATATAAAATAAAAAAACCAAAAATAGTTGTCGTTTTATTGTTCTCTCTCTCTCTCTCTATTTTCTCTCTATTGTTCTGCTCTTTTTTACTGTATTCTATTCTGCAATGTTTTATCATGCTTGCTTTTCAGGTATGTAATTTTTTGTTTTCAGGTACGCCATTCAGTTGCAGCGCGGATCTATTTATCTTGACAGCAACAGCGTTTGCTCCCACGATACATAAAGCCGTGACTCCAACGCTGTAGGAGGTGATTTCACCACCACAGTTTAAAAAAAGAGCATATATGCCGAAGCATGGGGGCAGCAGGGGCGGAGGAGCGATTTTGCTCCTAATGCCGCGTATATACGGTCGAAATTCCGACGGAGGCTTGCCCGTGGAAAAGTCAGACCGTGTGTACGTGGCATAACTTTTTTGCGGGAGGATGCCCCCATGCTTCGGCATATATATATTTTAGGCACAGGTTGCGTTAAAAAAAATGTTTTATTTTTTACTAGGTTTTGTTTTGGTATTTGCTTTGCAGGTATGGTATGGTAAGGTCTTACTGTTGTACTGTAATGTTACTTTGTTTTAATGTTAACCATCATTTGCTTAGCAGGTACGCCATTCAGTTGCATCGCGGATTTATTTATCTTGACAGCAACAGCGTTTGCTCCCATGATACATAAAGCCGTGACTCCAACGCTGTAGGAGGTGATTTCACAACCACAGTTAAAAAAAGAGCATATATGCCGAAGCATGGGGGCAGCAGGGGCGGAGGAGCGATTTTGCTCCTAATGCCGCGTATATACGGTCGAAATTCCGACGGAGGCTTGCCCGTGGAAAAGTCCGACTGTGTGTACGCGGCATAACCTTTTATGCCGCGTACATACGGTCGAAATTTCGACAAAGGCTTGCCCGTGGAAAAGTCCGACCGTGTGTACGCGGCATAACTTTTTTGCGGGAGGATGCCCCCATGCTTCGGCATATATGCCCATCATTAGAAGTGGGTGGATGAAGGGAGGTATTCTAATGGTGGGCATACCCACCGATCAATCTCTTTTTTTCGTTCAGCCAACAGGCTGCATGAAAAAAAAGATTACAATACATGTCCAACAAGGACCAGCAACGTACTGGTATGTTGCTGGACTTTGAATGGTTATACCAGATTGATGCCTGCGGGTATCATTCTTTTCAGCCAGCGGCCGGCTTTCATGTAAAAGCAATCCTAGTGGCTAATTAGCCTCTGGACTGCTTTTACAAGCAGTGGGAGGGAATGCCCCCCCCCCGGATATAAGCAGCACCATTGGGAAATTGGGAAAGCATTTTATCACACCGATCTTGGTGTGGTCAGATGCTTTGAGGGCAGAGGAAAGATCTAGGGTCTAACTCCCCATTTTTTTTCAAAAAAAGAGTACCTGTCACTACTTATTGCTATCATAGGGGATATTTACATTCCCTGAGATAACAATAAAAATGATAAAAAAAAAAATATGGAAGGAACAATTTAAAAATAAAATAAAAAAGCAAAATAAAAATAAAAAATAAAAATAAAAAAGCACCGCTGTCCCCCACTGCTCTTGCGCAAAGGCGAACGCAAGCGTCGGTCTAGCGTCATATGTAAATAGCAATTGCATCATGCATGTGAGGTATCACCGCGAAGGTCAGATCGAGGGCAGTAATTTTAGCAGTAGACCTCCTCTGTAAATCTAACGTAACCTGTAAAGGCTTTTAAATGCTTTTAAACATGAATGTAGTTTCTCGCCGCTGCGCGTTTGTGCGCAATTTTAAAGCATGTCGTGTTTGGTATCCATGTACTCGGCCTAAGATCATCTTTTTTATTTCATCAAACATTTGGGCAATATAGTGTTTTTTAGTGCATTAAAAATAAAAAAAGTGTGTTTTTCCCCCAAAAAATGCGTTTGAAAAATCGCTGTGCAAATACTGTGTGGAAAAAATAAATGCAACACCCACTATTTTAATCTGTAGGGCCTTTGCTTTAAAAACATATATAATGTTTGGGGGTTCAACATAATTTTCTTGCAAAAAAAAAAATGTTTTCATGTAAACAAAAAGTGTCAGAAAGGGTTTTGTCTTCAAGTGGTTAGAAGAGTGGATGATGTGTGACATAAGCTTCCTAATGTTGTGCATAAAATGCCAGGACAGTTCAAACCCCCCCAAATGACCCCATTTTGGAAAGTAGACACCTCAAGCTATTTGCTGAGAGGCATGTTGAGCCCATTGATTTTTTTTTTTTTTTTTGTCTCAAGTGATTGAATAATGACAAAAAGAAAAAAAAAGAAAAAATTACAAAAAGTTGTCACTAAATTATATATTGCTCAAACATGCCATGGTTATATGTGGAATTGCACCCCAAAATACATTCTGTTGCTTCTCCTGAGTACGGGGATACCACATGTGTGAGACATTTTGGGAGCCTAGCCGCGTACAGGACCCCGAAAACCAAGCACCGCCTTCAGGATTTCTATGGGTGTAAATTTTTGATTTCACTCCTCACTGCCTATCACAGTTTCGGAGGCCATGGAATGCCCAGATGGCACAAAACCCCCCAAATGACCCCATTTTGGAAAGTAGACACCCCAAGCTATTTGCTGAGAGGTATGTTGAGTATTTTGCAGATCTCGCTTTTTGTCACAAAGTTTTAAAAATTGAAAAAAGAAAAAAAAAAAATATGTCTTTCTTCATTTTCAAAAACAAATGAGAGCTGTAAAATACTCACCATGCCTCTCGGCAAATAGCTTGGGGTGTCTACTTTCCAAAATGGGGTCATTTGTGGGGGTTTTGGGCTATCTTGGCATTTTATGGCCTTCAAAACTGTGATAGGTAGTGAGGAGTGAAATCAAAAATTTGTGCCCTTAGAAATCCTGAAGGCGGTGCTTGGTTTTCGGGGGCCCGTACGCGGCTAGGCTCTCAAAAAGTCCCACACATGTGATATCCCCGTACTCAGGAGAAGCAACCAAATGTATTTTGGGGTGCAATTCCACATATAACCATGGCATGTTTGAGCAATATATCATTTAGTGACAACTTTTTGTACATTTTTTTTGTTTTCTTTTTGTCATTATTCAATCACTTGGGACAAAAAAAAATATTCAATGGGCTCAACATGCCTCTCAGCAATTTCCTTGGGGTGTCTACTTTCCAAAATGGGGTCATTTTGGGGGGTTTTGTGCTATCTTGGCATTTTATGGCCTTCAAAACTGTGATAGGTAGTGAGGAGTGAAATCAAAAATGTATGCCCTTAGAAACCTTGAAGGCTGTGCTTGGTTTTTGGGGTCCCGTACGCGGCTAGGCTCCCAAAAAGTCCCACACATGTGGTATCCCCGTACTCAGGAGAAGCAGCGGAATGTATTTTGGGGTGTAATTTCACATATGCCCATGGCATGTGTGAGCAATATATCATTTAGTGACAACTTTGTGCAAAAAAAACAAAGTTTGTCATATTCCCGCAACTTGTGGCAAAATATAAAATATTCCATGGACTGAACATGCCTCTCAGTAAATAGCTTGGGGTGTCTACTTTCCAAAATGGGGTCATTTGGGGGGATTTTGTGCTATTTTGGCATTTTATGGCCTTCGAAACTGTGATAGGTAGTGAGGAGTGAAATCAAAAATTTACGCCCTTAGAAAGCCTGAAGGCGGTGCTTGGTTTTTGGGGCCCCGTACCCGGCTAGGCTCCCAAAAAGTCCCACACATGTGGTATCCCCGTAGTCAGGAGAAGCAGCAGAATGTATTTTGGGGTGCAATTCCACATATAACCATGGCATGTGTGAGCAATATATCATTTAGTGACAACTTTTTGTACATTTTTTCATTTTTTTTTCTTTTTGTCATTATTCAATCATTTGGGACAAAAAAAAAATATTCAATGGGCTCAACATGCCTCTCAGCAAATAGCTTGGGGTGTCTACTTTCCAAAATGGGGTCATTTGGGGGGGTTTTGTGCCATCTTGGCATTTTATGGCCTTCAAAACTGTGATAGGTAGTGATAGGTAGTGAGGAGTGAAATCAAAAATTTATGCCCTTAGAAACCTTGAAGGCGGTGCTTGGTTTTTGGGGTCCCGTACGCGACTAGGCTCCCAAAAAGTCCCACACATGTGGTATCCCCATACTCAGGAGAAGCAGCAGAATGTATTTTGGGGTGTAATTTCACATATACCCATGGCATGTGTGAGCAATATATCATTTAGTGACAACTTTGTGCAAAAAAAATAAAGTTTGTCATATTCCCGCAACTTGTGGCAAAATATAAAATATTCCATGGACTAATCATGCCTCTCAATAAATAGCTTGGGGTGTCTACTTTCCAAAATTGGGTCATTTGGGGGCGGTTTTGTGCTATTTTGGCATTTTATGGCCTTCGAAACTGTGATAGGTAGTGAGGAGTGAAATCAAAAATTTGCGCCCTTAGAAATCCTGAAGGCGGTGCTTGGTTTCCGGGGTCCCGTACGTGGCTAGGCTCCTAAAAAGTCCCACACATGTGGTATCCCCGTACTCAGGAGAAGCAGCAGAATGTATTTTGGGGTGCAATTCCACATATAACCATGGCATGTGTGAGCAATATATCATTTAGTGACAACTTTTTGTAATTTTTTTTTTTTTTTTTGTCATTATTCAATCACTTGGGACAAAAAAAAATATTCAATGGGCTCAACATGCCTCTCAGCAATTTCCCTGGGGTGTCTACTTTCCAAAATGGGGTCATTTGGGGGGGTTTTGTACTGCCCTGCCATTTTAGCACCTCAAGAAATGAGATAGGCAGTCATAAATTAAAAGCTGTGTAAATTCCAGAAAATGTACCCTAGTTTGTAGACGCTATAACTTTTGCGCAAACCAATAAATATACGCTTATTGACATTTTTTTTACTAAAGACATGTGGCTGAATACATTTTGGCCTAAATGTATGACTACAATTGAGTTTATTCGATTTTTCTTATAACAAAAAGTAGAAAATATCTTTTATTTTCAAAATTTTCGGTCTTTTTCCATTTATATCGCAAAAAATAAAAATCGCAGAGGCAATCAAATACCATTAAAAGAAAGCTCTATTTGTGGGAAGAAAAGGACGCAAATTTTGTTTCAGTACAACATTTCATGTCCGCACAATTTACAGTTAAAGCAGCGCAGTGCAAAATTCTGAATTCACCTCTGGTCCTTTAGCTACCAAATGGTCCGGGGCTTAAGTGGTTAAAGTCAAAAAATCCAAATTTCTTTTTTTTAATCTCCAGTTTCAGTTAAATAATACCTGGTGACTTTTTCATGAAAGTCCTTGTTCAGACATGTCCTATTTTAGGGAAACAATAGCCTCCACAATGCGCCCTTGCATTGTCATCCTGTCACATGAATATCATAGTCTTTCTCCTCCAATCATACCTTGCGTTCTGTAAAAAGAATGAAAGGCTTTTTCTGAATGGATGCCGTACGTTTGGTGCCAACCAAAAGTAAAAGTTCTAACAAACACTGCCGAACATGGGGCAGGCACTCTTTGTTAGGGGTAACTTATTTTTACTATGCAAATGTACAAAAATAATTTTTGGCTATACTCCAGTTTTAAAGAAACAAATTAATTACATCTTGTATAAATCACATCCTATATATGCACTAATAGATGGGATGGACTTTGAATATACTAGCGTTTGAATGACACTTAAATTATTATTTTTTTTAAAGTATATTGTGTTTAAGAAGTTTCTGAGTTATTGCCTAAGCCATTAATCAAAGCAGTAGTCTGAGGTTATTCTAGACAAAGTGTTACATGGGTGAGCGCATTTACAGTACAGTCTGAACAATTGCTCATAACGGGAGATGATGTAGCAAGGCTTAAGATCAACCCTAGTGCTAATGAACACAAACCCTTCTTTTCTCACCCCATCCAGTTTACAGACTCCCTCCCACCGCCTCCTCCTGTCCTGGCATCTGTGTCAAAGCATTAATGAATCGAGCAGTTTATCAGAACGCTTGGGAACTGTCCTTTCCTCCCCACAACCCCCTCCTGTGGTCCTGGACATATACAGCGCAACTAACCATGCTGCGTATTGTCCAACTGTCAACTTCAGAAGAGGGTGCAGTGAGACAAAGGCAGAGGAGAGAGTGAAAACACATAAACAGAACAGTGCCTGCAGAGAGACAGAGGTAAAGAGAGAGAGACTGAATCAATAGCAGGGGCAGAGACTATATAAGAGAGAATAATAGACTGATTCAAAGACAAAGTGGTGATTACAAGAGGGCCAGAGTCATATGTTCTTTGGAGAAAAAACAATAATCTGAAACCTGGTATTACAGAAGAATAACAAGAATCAGGACCATTTAGCTCCCATCCTCGGCGAAACTATTTGGGGAGTATACAATGGAGCTCCTGTGGTGGACTGTGTCCGTGATGTCATGCCTGGCTCTACAACAGATTGACTGTGCTCCAATAAGTAAGGAGCAATACAGATTACCAGCTAGTATCCTACAAGGTGAGTCCTCCAGAGCAGGTGCAGTAGTTGGACCATTATTGGGTAGAACCCAAACTCTTCCTCTTTGATGTTTCCTCAAAAGATCATCTACTATTTACTGTAATTGTAACTATGGCATGCAGACTGAACTGAAACTCATCCAAACTGAGGAAATAATATGCTTGATTTTGATAGAAAGTTTAAGTTAGTTAGTTAAACCAGTGTTTCTCAACTTCAGTCCTCAAGGCGCACCAACAGGTCATGTTTTCAGGATTTCCCTCAGATGAAACGGCTGTGGTAATTACTAAGGCAGTGAAACTGATCAAATCACCTGTGCAAAATAATGGAAAGCCTGAAAACATGACCTGTTGGGGCGCCTTGAGGACTGCAGTTGAGAAACACTGAGTTAAACTACCGTATTTATCGGCGTATAACACGCACAGGTGTATAACACGTACCCTAACCTTAAGAGGGAAGTTTCAGGAAAAAAACTTTCCACAGCCCCCTGTGTATAACACGCAGGCACAGCTTACCCTCTATTTTCAAGGTAAAAAAGTAAATGTTATACGCCAATAAATACAGTAACTCTATTTTTTACCCAATGGTATCAATAACTTTTTAATTGTTGGAAAACAATGTGCAATCCTTCATTTCTAAGAAGAAATCAAAAATGAAATCTATTTTCTCCGTCTTTTGGGTAAAATTTTGCTAGTTTTCAGAAATGTTAATGTTTCTCTAAAACCAGATCAATTTGGCACTGGCATGTCACTGTGGGATTTTAGCCATATACTCTGTTGTCTGGTCTATGGTAAAAGTTTGGTGAGTAACTAAATGTCCCTCTTTTTTGACAGCCCTGTCTAACAAGGGAACTTTAATTCTGGAAGTGGCCCTTAAAACAGCTCTGCGGGCTCTGGAGGGGGCAGCTAATGAGCACAATCGTCTTCAGCTGGAGTGTAGAGGATGCGTTCTCTGCCTCTTCCCAGAATGTAGCAGCCTCAGCGTACAATGTAGAGGTCAGTGGTGTCATTTCAAAGTTCCCCTTCAAAATCTGCTCAGGTAGAATGTCCTCAGTCATTTTTATACACTATAAGAACATAGCCCTACCAAGACACAAATATGTTTGATTTTTTAAATCTCTCTTACTATAATATTTGAAGATTGTCTTTATAAATCCTGTCAATTAGATAAAATAATAATAATAATAATAATTCAATCACAAGCAAAATGATCAAAAATGCTAAAATATAAAAATGTAACTGTAACTGTGTAGAGGACTGGTTCTGGATTCTATATAGGATAGCGTGTGTATTTATGTAGTAAATTGCACTTCTCCTTTCATGTCTTAGTGAGTGCTTGGTTCTTATATGTGTATAAAATACAAAGCTGTCTCTGTAGTGTGTACTGCGAAAGTATGCTGACATCAAGATATTTGAATGAAGCAGCGCAAAATCTTAATTAACACAAGCTTTGTATGCATGTTGTTATTAGGGGTGTGTATAGAAAACAATACTAATTTCCCCCAAAAAAGTTAATATACAAATATAACCTGATTTGAGAATGTAGTGTTATATGAGTGTCACACTTAATTTGGTTTGCTTTAATTTGTTAATTGTCAGCTTCTTGTTTCTCTACATATAGGATGTTTGGGTTTACAAATATTGCTGAGGTAATTTTATGATCTAATTCAGTATTTCTTAACCACGGTTCCATGGAACCCTAGGGTTCCTCCAGACGTTGCTAGGGGTTACCTCAACAGTGAGCAATTTATGACTTTCAGATAATTAACTACTAAAACTGATAAATATTTTAGCTGTTTGTAGATTGGGCATTCTTCCCCCTGACCATCACTGTGATGAGGCCCGTCTCCCACAGATCAATGATCTAAGGGGGTCCTTCTGAAACTAACCATCAGTGTAAGGGGGCCTTCTCCACTGACCACCAGTGTAGAAGGGCCCTTTTCTGACCACCAGTGTAAGCGGGCATTTCTTCACTGACCATCAGTGTAATAGGGACCTTCTCCACTGACCATCAGTGTAATAGGGACCTTCTCCACTGACCATCAGTGTAATAGGGACCTTCTCCACTGACCATCAGTGTAATAGGGACCTTCTCCACTGACCATCAGTGTAATAGGGACCTTCTCCACTGACCATCAGTGTAATAGGGACCGTTACCACTAACCACCAGTGTAATAGGGACCTTCTCCACTGATCACCAGTGTAATGGTTCCCCTTCACTACTAACCACCAGTGTAATGGGGCCTTTCTCCACTGACCACCAGTGTAAGGGGAGCCCTTCTTCACTGACCACCAGTGTAAGGAGAGCCTTTCTCCACTGACCACCAGTGTATTAGGGGCCCTCTCCACTGATCACCAGTGTAATGGTGCCCTATTACACTAACCATCAGTGTAATGGGGCCCTTCTCCACTGACCACCAGTGTAAGGGGAGCCCTTCTCCACTGACCACCAGTGTAATAGGAACCTTCTCCACTGACAAAGAGTGTAATAGGGGCCCTCTCCACTGACCACCAGTGTAACGGTTCCCTACTCCACTGACCGCCACTGTAAGGGGGACCCTTCTCTACTGACCACCAGTTTAAGGGAGCACTTCTCTGACCACCAATGTAAGGGTGCATTTCATAGGTGTGCGCAGCCTATTGCATTAGGGTGTGCACCTCAAACCAAAGCTCAAACACACGTGTGTCTGTGTGTGTAAGTATGTGTGTATGTGTATATATATATATATATATATATATATATATATATATATATATATATATATTACAATTGATCAGGATGCTAGTATGGGTTATGATGATGATCATGGCGTGGGTATGGTGATGATCAGGACGCTGGTATGGGGTATGGCAGTGATCAGGATGCTGATATGGCATTGATCATGGCGCTGGTTTGGGGTATAGATATGGGGTATGACGGTGATCAGGATGTTGGTATGGGGCATAACGGTGATCAGGATGCTGGTACGGGGTATAGTGGTGATCAAGATGCTGGTATGACAGTGATCCGGGTGCTGGTGTGGTGTATGGCAGTGATCATGAAATTGGTATGGTGTATGGCATTTTATTGTGATCACTGGTGACACTGGGACAGGTGACAGTTGCTGGATGTATTTGTTATTACACTGGGGCAGTGATCAGGGACACTGGGGCAGCCTGGCACTGCAGTCTGTGAGTGTACATGCAGTGTGAAAGGCTACTGTACACACACCGACTGCAGCAACAGTTCTCTCTGCTCTCACAAAGAGAGCAGAGAGAACCAATGCTTGCTTTCAGTTTGCATTATTTACTATGTGATTGCTGTGATTGGACACAGCAGTCACATGGTACAAGACCAGCGGTAATGTGATTCACTGTGTCCAGGCCACACATCGATCGCAGGGCCCCCAGTGATGCGCTTTGTGAGCCACGCAGGAGTCTCCAATGCAGTGGCGGTGCATCCATAAGGGGTGCACGGGCGCCGCCCCTCTCTCCTGCTACCTGTCTATCACCATAGATAGATTCATGCATTGCATGAATCTATCTATGGTCGCCGCTGCCTCCCCCTTTTAAGGTGCTGGGCCCCTTTTCGGGCGCCGGGAGCCTGAATTACAGTGGTGGGGTATTTTTTGGAAGCACCTGGTTAGAGCCATTGGCTCTAATAGGCGTCCAAAAAGTTAAACAGCGGGCACCATGCTGTGCGCTCGCAGTTCACTCAGCGTTGTGTTAGGAAACCAAATGAATATTCGGTTTCTTAACACTGAACCGCCTCTCAGCCAATCAGGTGCTCGGGTCTGTTACCTGTCACCTGATTCTCTGAAACGACAGGCGCTATGATTGGACTCCTATCAGGCGTCCAATCATAGCAGAGGTTGGGAAGAGAGGACGGGAGAAGACATCGAGGAGCGTGCAGGACACCGCTGCCATGACCCGCTGCCCCACCAAGACAGGTAAGTGTCGGGGGGGCGGGGGATGTACAGTGTCAGCAATTGATGGGCACAGTGTCAGCAATTGATGGGCACAGTGGCAGCAATTGATGGGCACAGTGTCAGCAATTGATGGGCACAGTAGCGGCAATTGATGGGCACACTGGGGGCAATGGATGGGCACAGTAGCGGCAATTGATGGGCACAGTGGCAGCAATTGATGGGCACAGTGGCAGCAATTGATGGGCACAGTGGCGGCAATTGATGGGCACAGTGGCGGCAATTGATGGGCACAGTGGCAGCAATTGACGGGCACACTGGCAGCAATTGATGGGAACAGTAGCTGCGTTTGGTGGCACAGTAGCGGCAATTTATGTGTACAGTGGCTGCGTTTGATGGGCACAGTGGCTGCATTTGATGGGCACAGTGGCTGCGTTTAATGGGCACAGAGGCTGCGTTTGATGGGCACAGTAGCTGCGTTTGATGGGCACAGTGGCTGCAATTGATGGTTTTTATTTTCAGTTTGCGCCCCCAAAAAAAATTTGGAGCACCAGCCGCCACTGCTCCAATGTGGGCTGACGTACAGGTACGTTAACCCACATTTGGTACTGTTTTCCGACCACCAGATATTGGGGCTGTGGGCATATGGGAAGTGGTTAATATACACTTGGGATTTATTTTTTTATACCAAAGACATGTAGTATATATCTATATATATATATATCTATATATATATATATATAAATAAATACGCACTTTTTTTCTGACAAGCCAGGGTTCATATACCATAGTTTTAATTTTATATGTAATATATATATATATATATATTTATTTTTACACTATATATACATATATATATATAAATATATTGTGTAAAAATAAATATATATTACATATACAATTAAAACTATATGAACCCTGGCTTGTCAGCAAAAAAGTAAAGTGTGTATTTATTTATATATATATATATATATATATTTCTTACATTATATATATATATATAATACTTTTTTGCTGACAAGCCAGGGTTCATATAGTTTTAATTGTATATGTAATATATATATTTATTTTTACACTATATACAGTGACAGTGACAAGCCAGGGCCTAGGGTAAGGTTCATGATGGTTAGCTTGGCTGGCTATTTTTTTTTTTTTTTTTAGTGCATAATCTGCCCACCCGCTGCCCTGCTCAGTGCTGTCTGCCTGTCTCTCTCTCTTACCTTGATCTAGCAGGCTGCCTGAAGCCACTCGCCTGCCACTATCCAGGATAGTCCGCTGCTTCTAGGGTAGAGAAAGGCCAGAGGGGGGGCGGAGTGCAGTTGTGGATCACTCCGCCACCGCCTGCGGGACCTGCAGCCGGAACTATAGAAGCTGCATCGGCAAATGCGGCTCCCAGCTGGGTTACTCCGCAGCGGTCCTAGTTCCCTCCCTGCTCAATCCTTCCACTCACAGCAGCAGCACACAGCTGTTTTTGTTGGCCGGACCCGACCCCAGGCACTGGCGGTGTTATAGGGACATTATAGGGACTTGTTGCAGGCAGTCTAAGTCAGCAAAGAACAAGAGCACAGGGATGATTAGGGTGTGCCTGGGCACACCCGGCACACCCCGTGGGCACGCCTATGGTGCATTTCTTACTGACTACGATTATGAGTGAACACTACAATTTTCTGTATTTCTGTTCAGACCAATATCATTACTGAAAATAATTGTAGTGTATAAAGCAGCCCTGGGTGTCAAATTAGCTAAGTGTACAACTTAGTTTCCTCGTTCTTTCATTTTTTATTTTACCTTAGCTCACTCACTGTTTGTGTTTGCATACTGTAGCAAAAGATATTGTAAGTAATAGCAGGGGTTCCCTGAGACCTGAAAGTTATTTCAAGGGTTCCGCCATGTTTAAAATGCTGGTCTAGTTGGTCAGCAAGCATTTTTTTAGTGAGGCCAAGAATTCTGCCATTTAAACAGTCACCTTTTACTGCCCATTTGCTTCGAATGGTTTCATCAGCTTGATTATATATACATGTTAATATACTGCCAATGCACCATTGTTGACCTCCTTTTGAAGGTGCTAGTTCCTGGCTGTTATGCTGGCCCTCTGACCTTAATACTTTCTGAGACACTAATTCAGAAGAAGTATGCAAGTCAAGAAAGTCTTGTTCTGAATTAGTGACTGAAGCCTCGTACACACGGCCGAGATTCTCGTCGAAAAAAACATGTCGTTTTTTTTTACGAGATTCTTGGACAAGAAACTTGTCCCGGCCGAGTGTACACACGCTCGATTCAAAGAACCCGTTGTTCTTTGAATGGAGTGAACGCGGTGACGTCATCGAATACGACGAGCATGCGCTCGTCACATTCGATGCCGTCGCCGCCATCTTGGTTCACCCTACCTATGCCTAGGAAGCTACCGCGCATGCGTCGAAGTCATTTCGAGCATGCGCGGGCTTCCCGGCGAAAAGGTAAGTGTACACACACACAATTTTCTCGTCGAGAAACAGGCTGACGAGAATCTCGACGAGAAAATAGAGAGCAGGATCTCTATTTTCTCGTCGAGATTCTTGTCGCTTTTCTTGACGAGAAACCATACACACGAACAAATTTCTCGGCAAAAAATCTCTGCCAGCAAGTTTCTTGCTGTTTTTTGCCGAGAAACTCATTCGTGTGTACGAGGCTTCAAAGTATTGATGCAAGAGATTTAGCATGATAGCTAGCATTTTCAGATTAGCAAAGGTAGCCTCCACGTTTTTTATAGTAAAAGTTGATATAAGGTACAAACGCTTTATTTAATGTTCGTTCTGGCCGCTTACAGGAAAAGACACTGCATCAAAAATGGAGCCAACCTGTGAGGATCTGCTGACTGCAGAAAGTGAAGCTGATCCAGTGGAAAGGAGCTGGTCATTGAGCCGACTGTGTGGCTTTTATCAGCGCTTATGCTCAGAGGTGAACAGCACATCACAAGCTTGCATCAAGGCAATGACTGGACACTGCCATCTCAAGCTGCAAGAGTGCAGTAAGAATGACTTGTAAAACAAATTGTTTGTCTATCGTGCATTTGGACCTCAATATGAAGTTTGAAATATTTTCCATAATGTGTTAAAGTAAGCATTCTCAGTCTTTGCATGGTAGATTATTGCTAGATGCAATAGTTTGGGGCAAATTATTACATCCTAAATACATTGCTCAAAAAAATTCAAGGAACACTTTTTAATCAAAGTATAGCATCAAGTCAATTAAACTGCTGGGATATTGATCTGGTCAGTTAAGAAGCAAGGGGGGTTGTTCATTTGACATGGGCCGAACACCCCCCTGTTTGGTTCGCGGCAGAACTCCTGAACACGGTAAATGTTCTAACCCGTACAGCGAACCCTATTGAAGTCTATGGGAGCCAAACAGGAAAAATCAAAAGTGACCATTTTGAAGGCTTATGTGCAAGTAATTGGCCATCAAAGGGGTATGTGGGTCTGGGTACTGCCCAGGGGGACATGTATCAATATTTTTATTTTTTTTAAACCATTGTTTTTTCAGGAGCAGTGATTTTAATTATGCTTAAAGTGCAACAATAAAAATCAAAAATTCCTTAAAATATTGTGCCATGGGGGGTCCCCTTAATGTGACTGGAAGGTGGCACATCTGTAGCATGTATAAAACAAGCTGCAGCAACAATTTAATTTCTAAAGAAAAAAAAAAGTCAAATCACGTTTAAAATATCTCACAGTTGCAATTGCCAGCACCCGGCTATTGAAAAAAAAATAAAGAAAAAATGGCGTGGGGTCCCCTTAGTCCATACCAGAGTCTTCAGGACTAGTATGGATTTAGAGGGTTAACTCACGCTAAAATGGAAAAAAAAATGGCATGGGGTCCCCCTCAGAATCCATACCAGACCCTGGGCATGCAGCATGGCAGGTCAGGAAAGGGGGGGGACGAGCGAGCAGCCCCCCCCTGTCCTGAACCATAACAGGCCACATGCCCTCAACAGTGGAAGGTGGGTGCTTTGGGGTGCACCCCAAAGCACCTTGTCCCCATTTTGATGGGGACAAGGGCCTCATCCCCACAACCGTGGCCGTTGGTGGTGTTGCTGGGGTCTGGGGGCGGGGGACTTATCGGAATCTGGAAGCCCCCTTAACAAAGGGGCCCCCAGATCCCAGCCCCCCATGTGAATGGGTATCGGTACATAGTACCCATTCACCAAAAAAGTGTCAAAAAGTTATATACACAAGAGACCAATTTTTGACATGTCCTTTATTAAAAAATAAAAAGGGGGCATCCAGATTCTAGTAAGCCCCCTGCCCGCAGACCCCCACAACCACCTGCCAGGGTTATAGAGAAGAGGTCCTTGTCCCCATTAACATGGGGACAAGGTGCTTTGGGGAGGCAGGGACACCAGTAAAACCATGTTTGTTTTAAAAAAGAGGAAATTCTGATAATACTCCTCCTGATCAAACTGCTTTTGGTGCTATTACAAGTTATTTATTATCTTATTCATTATTTTATTATTCAGAATTGGAAAATGACATGGATTATCTCAGTGACTCACTGGATGAAGGAAGTTTATGTAAGTATAGACAGTTAATCTCCTAAGCATCTAAATCGGACAAAGGAAATCAAAGGGGGATACAGTTTCCTGTTAGTATACAGAGCAAAATACTTATCATTATTATAATATAGGATTTATATAGCATCAACAGTTTGTGCAGCACTTTAAAGGGGGACAGTACAGTTACAATACAAATCAATACAAAGGGGTTAGGAGGACCTTGCTCCTAAGAGCCTACAATGCAATTTTATTTGGTTCTTGAATTAAAATGTTCATATAGGGAATGCATAGAGTTTGCCATATAATTTCTGGATGCATTATATTCAGACGTAAAAAATACTTTTTATCCTGCTTATTTGTAAAATAAAAACTGTATACAAGTAATAAAAATAATAATAGAAAATATATATATATATATATATATATATATATATATATATATATATTTAAACTTTAAAACTGGTGCTTAGGATAGTTTAGAGTTAATAATTATCAGATCTGTAATTTTGGCTCATGTCATATTGACCTCATAATTAAGTGTTATTGAAAGGAGAACTGCTTATGACATCTGAAGGCTTCTCCCCATTGTTGGGGCTGATATACAACAAACATAGAGGCTATTCAAAGGCAAAGTGATTGTTAGTAAAAAATTTGAGCCATCATTCACTCCTAAAACCCAATGATATGCTTGCAATTTTTTTTTCTTTCCCTCGTACAAGATGTCAGGTCCCTCTCTGCTCACTGAGCAGGGAGGGACCTGTCAGAGCGCCGCTGATTTCTATGGGAAGATATGATGAAAAGGGACAGCATGTCCGTTTTCATCAGATCTCATCTCATCTGATCCGCCAAGACAGATGGCAGACGTATCGTCTGTCTTGAGCGGATCGGATGGCAGACGGGTGTCTGCGGACACATCTCCTCTGACATCCGTCTCCCCATAGAAGTCAATGGGTGGCCCGCTCGGATCCGCCTGAAAAACGGACAGGCAGATCCGAGCAGGCTTAACGTGTGAAAGCGGCCTTACACTGCACTAGAAGGTAGTCAGAAATAATGTAAAACTATAAAAACATTCTAGTGTGCTTTTGCTCACAAAACATCCTCCCTCTGATGTTACAATTTATTTACATTCCTGAGCTCAGAGGAGAACATTTTCACACTGATACATTGTATACTTTTCACTTTGTGGCCAGTGCAGAGCCCCTCTAAGGCTACTTTCACACTGAAGCGCTGGATGCGCTGACGTTATAGCGGCGCTGTTTTTAGCGCCGCTATACCGTCGTTTTTGCCGCGATTTGTGGGCGATAGCGGGGTGATTTTAACCCCCGCTAGCGGCCGAAAAAGGGTTAAAAACGCCCGCAATAACGCCCCTTTGTGGCGTTTTGAAGGCGTTTTGGAGGCGCTACCCCATTGATTTCAGTGGGCAGGGGTGCTATAGGAGAGGTATTTTTACCGCTCCTATCGCGCCTCAAAGATGCGGCTTGCAGGAGTTTTTTTACCCTCCTGCAAGCGCAACGCTCCAGTGTGAAAGCCCTCTGGCTTTCACATTGGATACAAAGTAGCAGCTTTTTTAGGGCGGTTTGCAGGCGCTATTTTTAGAGCAATAGTGCCTGCAAAGCGCCTCAGTGTGAAAGGGGCCTAATTGTTGTTTTGCAAATTTTTAAGATACCGCCACCAAACACCAGGTGATAAATAACGAATGTGTGTGTTCTTTAATGAATTGACTTCAATAACGATTTATCTAATTTTCTGCGGTATTTATCTCACTATTTATCAAATTTGTTATTTTATTTTAATGAATTGACGCTTGTTTTATCTCATGAGGTATTTCCAAAAAATGAGTCACGTGACCTTCATATCACATGCGGTAACCTTTAGTGAATTGACTCTATTATGCTAGAATGAAATAATAATCAGAGCTTTCCATTTTCCTTTCTCTTTATCAGTGACCTGTGGACGGACTATAGCACCTGTCATTAACAGCACTGGTCCCAAAGGTCGTATAGTTGGAGGAAGTGTTACCTCACCAGGGTCTTGGCCATGGTTGGTTAACATTAGACTCAATGGTGAGCTCATGTGTGGAGGAGTCCTGATAGGAGATGTGTGGGTCCTTACAGCTGCACATTGCTTTAATGGGTATGAAATTCATTCTCCCTTTTTTTTTTTTTTTGTATCAAAATTGAATTACTTGATCACTAAGCTACATGCCTGTGCTTTTTATCTAATATGACTGCAGAATTCTTTTACAATTTGCCTATAAAAACCATTCCACCTAAGTAATGTCACAAATTGTACATCTGATTACATACAGAAAGCATCTGAAAACTATGACAAATGAAATAGAAGCCTTCAGAAGCATCAATTATTTATTCCACATGATAACTATTTGAATATGTACCATAAAGACAAAAAAGGTCTGATTAATTAAGGTGAGAAGTGGTGTGAAATGCAGTAAGGTAATCAGACATCCAATCATGAGCCATTTCTTTATTTTGTTATTCCCCTGCACGTGATTGGATGTTTGTGCTTACTCCACTCTACTTCATTGCATTCACCTCATTTCACACCTTGCAAATCAGGCCCAAAGTGGAGAGCTCTCCTAGCTTCAAATACTGCTGGGTCCTAAAGCAGCTCTTGCAAAGTCTATTGAGCAATATAGCTAATATTGGCTTGGTCATACAATTGTATGACAATGCAGTAGAATAAAAAAATCAAAACAGAAAATTAACGAAATACCGTATATACTCGAGTATAAGCCAAGTTTTTCAGCCCTTTTTTTAAGGCTGAAAATACCCCCCTTGGCTTATACTCGAGTCAATGTGCCTGAAATTCTTGACAGGCTGCGGGCGTCCATTGCTTAAAAGTCGCGGTCTCCTCCTGGTCCCTTCCGTGATAGGCATTTCACAGCAGACACTGTGTTCAGTGTTCTGCCAATCACGGACGTCCTCTTGTCCGAGGATGAGAGAACGTCCGTGATAGGCGGAACACTGAACACATTGTCTGCTGGGAAACACCTATCATGGAACGGGACCAGGAGTAGACCGCGACTTTTAAACAATGAATGGACACTCGCAGCCTGTCAAGAATTTCAGGTACACTGACTCGGGCACAGTGAGGTTGCAATGGAAACAGTGAGGTTGGGCACAGTGAGGTTGGACACAGTGAGGTTGCAATGGGCACAGTGAGGATGGGCACAGTGAGGTTGTAATGGGCACAGTGAGGTTGTAATGCGCACAGTGAGGTTGTAATGGGCACAGTGAGGCGTGCAAATGGGCATTGTTGACCCTCTTTTCCGCTTACAGTAGCTGCTGCATTCTCACCCTCGGCTTATACTCGAGTCAATAAGTTTTCCCAGTTTTTTGTGGTAAAATTAGGTACCTCGGCTTATCTTCGGGTCGGCTTATACTCGGGTATATACAGTAAGTAAAAGGCAATATTAGGATATTGGCTGACCCCTGCTATTTGTGGCACTTTGCGCTGCTGTTGAGTTTACCCAAAGTACACTGATTACTGAAATTATTTATGACTCTTCAATAAAGTCACATTGTCATATGCTTATGTGTGTATTTTCTATGTGCAATTTAGGGATGTAAATGAATTGCATTGGACAGCTGTTGTTGGAGAATATGATCTCAGCAAACAGGAAGATGGAAAAATGGTCTTTCCAGTGAAAAGAATTATAATTCATCCAAAGGTATTAAAGAATTATTCAATTTACATTTCAATCAATAAGACGCAGACACAGGGGGTTATTTTCGAAAGGCAAATCTGCACTACAAGTGCAAACTACAAGTGCAAAGTGCACTTGAAATGGCACTGAAAGTGCACTTGGAAGTGCAGTTGCTGTAGATCCGAGGGGGACATGCAAGGAAAATAAAAAACAGCATTTTAGCTTGTACATGATTGGATAATAAAATCAGCAGAGCTTCCCCTCATTTCAGATCTTCCCCTCAGATCTACAGCGACTGCACTTCCTTGCAATTTTTAAGTGGACTTTGCACTTGTAGTTTGCACTTGTAGTGCAAAGTGTATTTGTTTTTCGTAATTAACCCCCATTGTCTGTGCACGTGTGTTAAATGTGAGCTACAAAAATGTTTACCATTCTTTAACTTAACTACTTCAGCTCCGAAAGGTTTTACCCCCTTCTTGACCAGATCATTCTTTGCAATACGGCACTGCGTTACTTTAACTGACAATTGCACGTTAGTCCGACACTGTACCCTTTTTTTCCCCACAAATAGATCTTTCTTTTGGTGGTATTTGATCGCCTCTGCGGTTTTTATTGTTTGCGCTATAAACAAAAAAAGCAACCAAGACCAACAATTTTGAAAAAATATATATATTTTTTTTACTTTCTGCTATAAAATACATCCAATAAAATTTTTTAAAAACGTTTAATTTATGCCAATATGTATTCTTCTACATATTTTTGGTAAAAACAAACAAAACAATAAGCGTATATTGATTGGTTTGCGCAAAAGTTATAGCGTCTACAAACTATGGCATAGATTTAGAGACTTTTTTTTTTGTGGCACCAATACAGTGATCAGTGCTAAAAAAATGCACTGACACTGGCAGGGAAGGGGTGATCAAAGGGTTAACTGTGTGTTCTCTAAGGCCCCATGCACACGAGACGCTGTTATTTGCTGTTAAACGCGCGTTCAGAGGCAGTTGGACACTTTTTTCAACTGCTCCTGAACCCATTCAATGTTATCCTATGTGTCCATGCACACAGTCTCGTTTATTGCCGTTTTTAGGCAGTTGCGTTTAACCTCGTTTTTCCAGAAGCAAAAAAATGGGTTCAGACGCAAAAGTTTTCCACGTTTCAGACGCAAAACGCGGCAAAACGCGGTACCGGCGTTTTGCCGCGATTTCGTTTATTAGCCTTTTTTAAAGGTGACCTATTTTTTTACATTAGAAATCTCAAAAATGATGGCAAATGATGAAAAACCATCAAAAAAATATGAAAAAAAACCTGTAATTGCTTGCATTGCACTGTAGACAATCCTCAACTTGTGGCAGGTGACGTGGCAAGTGGACAATCCACAACTTGTGGCAGGTGATGTTGCCAGGTGACGTGGCCAGGTGACATGGCAGGTGACGTGGCAGGTGGACAATCCACAAATTGTGGCAGGTGACGTGGCCAGGTGACGTGGCAGGTGGACAATCCACAAATTGTGGCAGGTGACGTGGCAGGTGACGTGGCAAGTGGACAATCCAAAACTTGTGGCAGGTGACATGGCCAGGTGACGTGGCAGGTGGACAATCCACAAATTGTGGCAGGTGACGTGGCAGGTGACGTGGCAGGTGACCTGGCAAGTGGACAATCCAAAACTTGTGGCAGGTGACGTGGCCAGGTGACGTGGCAGGTGGACAATCCACAAATTGTGGCAGGTGACGTGGCCAGGTGATGTGGCAGGTGACGTGGCAGGTGGACAATCCACAAATTGTGGCAGGTGACGTGGCCAGGTGATGTGGCCAGGTGACGTGGCAAGTGGACAATGCACAACTTGTGGCAGGTGACGTGGGCAGGTGACGTGGCCAGGTGACGTGGCAGGTGACGTGGCAAGTGAACATTCCACAACTTGTGGCAGGTGACGTGGCAGGTGACATGGCCAGGTGACGTGGACAGGTGATGTGGCAAGTGGACAATCCACAACTTGTGGCCAGGTGACGTGGCAGGTGACGTGGCAAGTGGACAATTCACAACTTGTGGCAGGTGACGTGGCCAGGTGACGTGGCAAGTGGACAATGCACAACTTGTGGCAGGTGACGTGGCCAGGTGACGTGGCCAGGTGACGTGGCAAGTGGACAATGCACAACTTGTGGCAGGTGACGTGGCCAGGTGACGTGGCCAGGTGACGTGGCAGGTGACGTGGCAGGTGACCATTCCACAACTTGTGGCAGGTGACGTGGCAGGTGATGTGGCCAGGTGACGTGGCCAGGTGATGTGGCAAGTGGACAATCCACAACTTGTGGCCAGGTGACGTGGCAGGTGACGTGGCAAGTGGACAATTCACAACTTGTGGCAGGTGACGTGGCCAGGTGACATATCAGGTGACGTGGCAAGTGGACAATCCACAGCTTGTGGCAGATGATGTGGCAAGTGATATGCTAAATACGAGTACACTGCTGCTCTCTCAGCTGCTGGTCTCCCAAAATGGCTGAAATGGTTAAATAATAATGTTTTTTGAGCTTAGGGAGGGTCTTATGATGTTTCTTAACTAAACACCTATAGACGCAAACGCGGTAAAACGCGGTAAAACGCCGCTAAAATCGCGGCAAAACGGGCGTTTTTAAACGCCGGTTTCAGCCTTTAAAAACGTGTGTTCAGCAGAGTTTGCACCGGCGTCTCGTGTGCATGGGGCCTAATTGTAGGGAAGTGCTTTGACTAAATGAAAACAGATATCCATGTTTCTGCTTAGCAGAAACATGAGATCTGCCTTTTCCATTCTGGCATAAAAGCGATCTGCCTTGTTTACAGACCGCCGTTCTGCCTCTCTACAAATGATCGCTTGGTTCCTGGCATCCATCTCGGCCACCGGACCCGCGGGTGGGAGCGGGGCGCATGATAGCCGAGCACGAGAATCACATACAGGTGATTTTGCGCTAAAGGGCCACCCTGCAGCACTATATGTACGTGGAGCGGTCAAAGTGGAACTATACTTCATCTGAGCATCACAAACCAAAAATATATTGTGACAGCAGGAAGGTAAAGTCACCTGGTTGCATCCAGGGGGGTAGATATATTTCGCCCAGATTCAGGCTTTACGCCGACTTATACAACTAGGTGGAGAGTTGTATAAGGCTAGTGGGCTCATGGATGACTCATACCTCTAGGGAGAGTGTGGGGCGTCGTGCAGACAGAGATGAGGAGACCAGCTGAACCTTGTCAGCTCATTTAGGCCTCTATAAGAACTCCCAGATTCATTAGGTGTTAGCTCATGCCTGGAACCAGACCTGTGTGGACTGTCTAGGGAGAGTGAACCCCTGTGCGGTGAGACAAAGCCTGTGTGGCTATTTGCTTGGACATTTAAAACCAGGGACTTAGGGACTAGGACAGCACTAGGCTGATCCCAGTTGTTAGTTAGGAAACCTGTATGTTTAGTCAGAGGTCAAGTTGACCAGGATTTATTTTATTTATGTTTCTTTTGCTTTGCTGTGTTTTGTCACTGTAAATAGAAAATAAACCGCACCTTTTTGATTTTGAAAACCACAACCTCCGTTTGCTGGGCCTGTTTTTGTCTGGGGAGCCCATCCCGGGGGTCACACACACCTGCTGCCGAGCTAACCCCCTCACAGTTGGTGGAGAATGCGGGCAGTTTTTTTTTAAGCCAGCATGGAGGAGATACTGAAACAGCTGGCTCTAGCAAATGCCAATCAACAGCAGACAAATGCAGGTTTGCAAAGGAGCCTTGCAGCCCAGCAGCAAGCTCATCAACAGAGCCTTGCAGCCCAGCAGCAAGCTCACCAACAGAGTCTGGAAGCTCAGCAACAAGCCCAGCAGCAATCTGAGGCCCGCTTCATAGACCTGTTACAGAAGCAAAAGCAGAGACTACAACAAATGGAAGCAGTAATGCAGCAACGTCCGCAGACCAGTGAGGAAAGCCGTCCCACTAATACCGCGTCCTTTGGGGTGAGTCGTTTATTGACAAAAATGACTGGAGAGGATGATCCAGAGGTATTTTTGACCACATTTGAAAGGACCGCTGAAAGAGAAAAGTGGCCTGAGGAGCAGTGGGCTGGACTGGTGGCTCCTCTGTTAACTGGTGAATCGCAGAAAGCTTACTATGACCTAGAGCCTAACCAAGCAAAAGACTATGTGATGCTAAAAGCTGAAATTTTGGCAAGGCTGGGTGTCACCCAGGCTGTCCGGGCTCAGCGTGTGCATAACTGGACTTTCCAGCTTGGAAAACCCCCCAGGTCTCAAATGTATGATCTCATTCACCTGAGCAGAAAGTGGCTACAGCCAGAGACTTTGTCCGCACCAAAGATTGTGGAACGTGTTGTAATGGATCGGTTTTTGAGAGCTCTTCCTACTGCCATCCAAAAGTGGGTAAGCCATGGAGACCCAGAAACGGCCGGTAAACTTGTGGATCGGGTAGAGAGATACTTGGCTGCAGAGAACCTGACGGCCTCTTCCAGAGACACTCAGACTTTCCACCCTAAGACCAGACCATCCCCAGGGGCGGATAAGAGGATTCCAAGGGGTGAGGGTGGAGAGAGTGAGAGGGTGGGAGCTCTACCCCAAGTTTGGCGAGAACAGCCTGGGAAATCAGCGGCTCAAGAGGCGGCAAGAAGGATCGTTTGCTACCGCTGCCGGCAAGCGGGACATATTGCAGCCAATTGCCCGGTTGTGGAGGAACCCATGCAGTGTGACTTTCTGACGGGCAGACGTCAGTCGCTGTGTGCGACAGTCGCATGCACTGCCATTCGAGGAACTGAGAAACATTTATGCAAAATGTGTGTTAATGGTAGAAATGTTGTGGTATTGCTGGATTCAGGTAGCCTTGTGACCCTGATAAAGGCTGAGTTAGTTAAAACAGAGGTCTTTGGGAATAGCAAGGTAGCTGTTATTTGTGTGCATGGGGACACCCGAGAGTATCCAGTGACTACAGTGTGTTTCGAGACCCCCAAAGGTACCCTCTCTCATCCAGTGGGCTTAGTATCTCAGTTACCGCATGACGCCATTGTGGGAAGGGATTTTCCGAAGTTCTGGGAACTGTGGGATGATCCTGAGCCCCCCACTGGTGCCCCTATGTACCAGGAATGTGATAGCCAGAACTCCCCTGAGAGTGGTGAGGACTCTCCGGAATTTCCCTTATCAGTATTGGCAGGGGAGACTCAAGAAACTGGAGAGGAGCCCACCTCCTCAGACGAAAACCTACCGTCTGTGGAGTTTTCTGATCTTGAGGTTCACAGGGAAAACTTTGCCACAGAACAGTTGAAAGACCCCGCCCTAATAAAGGCACGGGAAAACGTAGTGAAAATAGATGGCGAGTTAGTGAACCCAGATAATACCTGCACTTACCCATACTTCAGCGTAGAGAAGGACCTACTGTATCGGGTGGCAAAAAGGGCAGAAGAAACCGTTGAGCAGCTTGTGGTGCCCCAATCCTCTACGGGATTCTCCCCCTTTGAGTTACTGTATGGGAGACACCCAAGAGGGCTGTTGGATATTGCCAAGGAAACTTGGGAAAGTGAGAGTTCTCCCCACAGGAGTGTGATTGAGCATGTCGCCCTGATGCAAGACCGAATTGCACAGGTAATGCCCATCGTGAAGGAACATTTGGCCCAAGCGCAGTTAGCACAGCAGAGAGTGTAGAACCGTGGAGCCAAGACCCGTACCTTTTCCCCGGGGGATAGGATACTGGTACTTGTCCCTACGGTTGAAAGTAAATTCCTTGCCAAATGGCAAGGCCCCTATGAGATAATGGAAAAAGTGAGCGAAGTGAATTACAAGGTCAGACAACCAGGAAGGCGAAAGCCCGAACAGATCTATCACGTTAATCTGTTGAAAGCCTGGAGGGATAGAGAGTCCCTAGTCGCAGACACTTGGTCACCAGCTCAAACTGGTTGCGTGATTCCTGAGGTTGGAATAGCAGCCACCTTGTCACAACCCCAACAACAGGAGGTTAAGGAGTTTGTGCTTCGCAACAAGGAGGTATTCTCTGAGCTGCCGGGACAAACATCTGGGGTAGAGCATGACATCATTACCCCGCCCGGTGAAAGGGTGAAGTTAAAACCCTATCGGATCCCAGAGGCCCGACGGGAGGCAATACGGGAGGAAGTACAGAAAATGCTGAACTTAGGGGTGATAGAGGAGTCCCAAAGTGATTGGTCTAGTCCCATTGTGTTGGTGCCTAAACCGGATGGGAGCTGGCGATTTTGTAACGATTTTCGTCAGTTGAACAAAGTTACAAAATTTGACACCTACCCCATGCCACGTATAGATGAGTTGATCGACCGGCTGGGAACAGCCCGATACATGACGACTCTTGACCTCACAAAAGGGTATTGGCAAATCCCCCTGGCCAAGTCGGCCAAAGAGAAAACCGCATTTGTAACCCCAGACGGGGCGTTCCAATATAAAAGAATGCCGTTCGGGTTACAGAATGCGCCGGCCACATTCCAGCGGAAAATGGACCAGATGCTGAGGCCCCATCGGGAGTATGCTGCGGCTTACCTGGATGACGTAATTGTCCATAGCACAGATTGGGCCTCACATCTGCCAAAAGTGCAAGCAGTCCTGGACTCTGTTCGGGAAGCGGGGTTTACGGCTAACCCCAAGAAGTGTACCATTGGGCAGGAGGAGGCCAAATATCTTGGGTACACCATTGGGAGGGGAGTAATAAAACCCCAACTCAACAAAGTCGAGGCCATCCAGAGTTGGCCACGTCCCAACAGCAAGAAGCAGGTACGAGCCTTTCTGGGAATCGCTGGGTATTATCGGCGATTCATTCCCCACTTTGCTTCTAAGGCTGTGCCCCTAACCAACCTGACGAAGGGGAAAGGGTCGGTCATGATTAAATGGACCCCCGAGGCTGAGGCAGCATTCCAATTCTTGAAACAAGCCTTATGTAGCCAGCCAGTGTTGTACTCACCCGACTTCTCTAAAGACTTTGTCGTACAAAGTGATGCGTCAGATGTGGGGTTAGGAGCAGTATTGTCCCAGGTCTGGAACGGGGAAGAGCACCCAGTCATTTACCTCAGCAGGAAGTTGAAGTCCCATGAGGTAAATTACGCCACCGTTGAAAAGGAGTGTTTAGCGGTGAAGTGGGCTCTAGATTCCCTTCGGTACTACCTGCTAGGTAGGCACTTTGACATGGTTACGGATCACGCTCCGTTAAAGTGGATGGCTCAAAACAAGGAAACAAATAGAAGAGTGAATAGGTGGTTCCTGGCCCTCCAGGAATTCAACTTCACAGTAAAGCATCGCCCTGGCGTTCAAATGGGGAATGTGGATGCTTTGTCTCGAGTACATGAATGCCTGATTGCTGGTGTTCCAACCCCGAGGTTAAAACAAGAGGGGGGGTATGTGACAGCAGGAAGGTAAAGTCACCTGGTTGCATCCAGGGGGGTAGATATATTTCGCCCAGATTCAGGCTTTACGCCGACTTATACAACTAGGTGGAGAGTTGTATAAGGCTAGTGGGCTCATGGATGACTCATACCTCTAGGGAGAGTGTGGGGCGTCGTGCAGACAGAGATGAGGAGACCAGCTGAACCTTGTCAGCTCATTTAGGCCTCTATAAGAACTCCCAGATTCATTAGGTGTTAGCTCATGCCTGGAACCAGACCTGTGTGGACTGTCTAGGGAGAGTGAACCCCTGTGCGGTGAGACAAAGCCTGTGTGGCTATTTGCTTGGACATTTAAAACCAGGGACTTAGGGACTAGGACAGCACTAGGCTGATCCCAGTTGTTAGTTAGGAAACCTGTATGTTTAGTCAGAGGTCAAGTTGACCAGGATTTATTTTATTTATGTTTCTTTTGCTTTGCTGTGTTTTGTCACTGTAAATAGAAAATAAACCGCACCTTTTTGATTTTGAAAACCACAACCTCCGTTTGCTGGGCCTGTTTTTGTCTGGGGAGCCCATCCCGGGGGTCACACACACCTGCTGCCGAGCTAACCCCCTCACAATATATATATATATATTTTAATATTTAAAGCAAACTTACCAATCTATTCGTGCCTCCATGCTTTATTTTCCTTAAAACACACCCCCCTAGCATTCATGGTTGCGACTATCTTGAGTATGGGCAGATGATTATGGTACTATTTTTAAAGTGGTTTTAAACCCACTTTATTACCAAAGACCTACAGGTAAGCCTAGATTAAGGCTTACCTGTAGGTGCATGAAATATCTCCTTAACCTACACGGTTAAGGAGATATTTGCATTTAAAAGCGGCGACGCTGACGTCACGCGCATGCGCATGGGGTTAACTTCATTCACAAATTTGGCTAGGTCGCAACATTCAACGACGTAGCCGAATTCGACGGCTCACGTGCGCATGCGCGGAGTCACGTCTTCGCCGCTCCGGCCAATCACAGCGCCGGAGCTGCGCTGTGATTGGCTGCAGCGCGAAAACCCGTAAGTAACATTCCGGCTATCGCCGCAGCGATGGATGCGGCTAGAGGAGGGACACGGACAACTTCGGGGGCCCCGATCTAAGGTAAGTGGTACATAATGAGCTAGTATGCTAGTCATGCTATCTCATTATAGCTTTGTCTTGCAGGTTAGTTAAAAAAAAAAAATTCTCAACAGGGTTTACAACCACTTTAATTCCTGGAATCCATCTGCCCTTAGCTCAGGTATTAGAGAAACTGAATTTATTCACTCTTGAGAAGAGGAGATTAAGGGGGGATATGATCAACATGTACAAATATATAAGGGGTCCATATAGTGAACTTGGTGTTGAGTTATTCACTTTACGGGGGCACTCTTTACGTCTAGAGGAAAAGAGATTTAATCTCCAAATACGGAAAGGTTTCTTCACAGTAAGAGCTGTGAAAATATGGAATAGACTCCCTCCAGATGTGGTTCAGGGCAGATCAGTAGATTGCTTTAAAAAAAGCCAGGATACTTACCTAAATGTACATAATATATAACATAATATAACTGGGTACTGGCATTTATAGGTAAAGTTGATCCAGGGAAAATCCGATTGCCTCTCGGGGGATCAGGAAGGATTTTTTTCCCCTGCTGTTAGCAAATTAGATCATGCTCTGCTGGGGTTTTACGCCTTCCTCTGGAACAACTGTGGGTAAAGAATTGGGTATATGGGATATTTATTTATTTATTTTTATGGTTGAACTGGATGGACTTGTGTCTTTTTTTCAACCTGACTAACTATGTAACTATGTAACTATGTATGCAGACAGGAGGGTATGCTTAGCTGATAAAATTCCTCCTCCCCTCCTGAAGACTCCTGGGGTGTATGACATAATTTGCCTAAGCCTGGAAACTAGGAAATAAAAATGTTTAAAACAAGTAAATATAATATACTTTCCTATTTGTTTACTCATGGAGCAGCATAAGAACTAAGGCCGGCCGTAGACGGTTCAAATTTTGGCCAGTTCAGCAGAAACCAGCCGAGATTCGAACCGTGTGTGGACAGGCTGAATGTACTAAGTTGATCAATCGATCAACTTGGGTACAACCAGCTTGCCGGATTCACTTGCGATTATTGCTAGCATTTGCTATAGCTGCTAGCAATAATCAATGTCTTCTCCCGATGGGGACGGCTTCCCCTGCCCCCCGCGCCGGGAGCAGACAATTTCTCGGCAGGAGCTATTCCCCTGTCGGCACAATTTGTGTTGATGGGGGAATTGTGTGAATTTCCTGCAATTCATTTGCACCGTCTATGTCAAAATGAAATATTTGCATTACACAGGAAAATAAGAGTCACAAATACCTTTTAGGAGCGTTCAACTACTGTGGTCATGTGACATCACTGTCCTCCGCACTGTGAGATCTGGAGGTGGAGCAAGGAATAATCCTGTGATGTACCTGGAGACGTCACTACAGGAAGTGTACAGACTGGCAGCGAGTCTCTCTGCAGGGGCTGCAATCATAATGTAGAACCTCCCCCCCCTCAAGCTTATATCACATGTGGTGGCTAGCAGGGAGAAGAAGATCATCCTTGTTAGATCTGCACTGCATAATGACACGTAATCACATTGGACAAAGAAGGAAAAGCAGGGAGGACATTCCAATTCAAGTGCTGGAGCTGATGCAAAGAGCATTGTGGGGAATAATAACAAAACAGCTTCATCTGAGTACACCATCTGAGCATGCACACCAAGGGTGGCAACGCTAGAGCCAGAAAAACAGTTACTCTTCAGTTGCCATCAAGCATTAGGAAATGACAATAAATGGCAGGATCAGCCAGGTTTTAACTAATGTAAAAAATCAGAAAATTAGGACATAATACCTAATTTTAAAGATAAATACACTTAGAGGATTTTTGTGTTTAATGACACTTTAAAGCAGCTCTAAAACCAGGATTTTTTTTTACCTTAATGCATTTCCTACATTAAGGTAAAAAGAATTCCCATTGCTTATATCCCCCCTCACCTCCCTAATACTTACTTAGTCCTATCTCGATCCAGTGTTGTGCTGTAGTGTAGGGATGAGCTTCGTGTTCGAGTCGAACATACGTTCGACTCGAACATCGGCTGTTCGATCGTTCGACGAAGATCGAACGATTTGGGCCGTTCGCGCCAAATTCGAGTGACGCGAACGGCCCACAATGCACTACGCCATCGCAGTGTCATCCAGGCGCTGTGATTGGCCAAGCATGCACTGTGACCCCGCATGCTTGGCCAATCACAGCGCCGGCAGCGAGGAGAGCAATGATTGGCCACAGGCAGGATGCCTGTGGCCAATTATTGCTGAGGGGGTTTAGTACACGCCCCACACTATAAAAGGCCGCCAGCGCGGCGGCCTTGTGTAGTGTGTTCCGGAGCAGGGAAAGAGAAGCATAGGCAGGGACAGTGTCATTTTTTTCCTTTACTAATCCTGGATTCCTTGTGTTTAGGGACAGAGAAGGATAGGTAGGGAGAGTGTCAGTGTGTTATTCTGTGCTAAACCTTGTTTGTAGGGACAGAGAAGGACAGTGAGGGAAAGTGTCAGTGTGCTATTCTGTGCTAATCCTTGTTTGTAGGGACAGAGAAGGACAGTGAGGGAAAGTGTCAGTGTGCTATTCTGTCCTAAACCAATCTTGCTGAACCATATTTGAAATCCTTGAGTTTAGGGACAGAGAAGGACACTCGGGGAAACTGTCAGTGTGCTATTCTGTGCTAATCCTTGTTTGTAGGGACAGAGAAGGACAGTGAGGGAAACTGTCAGTGTGCTATTCTGTCCTAAACCAATCTTGCTGAACCATATTTGAAATCCTTGAGTTTAGGGACAGAGAAGGACACTCAGGGAAACTGTCAGTGTGCTATTCTGTTCTAAACCAATCTTGCTGAACCATATTTGAAATCCTTGAGTTTAGGGACAGAGAAGGACACTCGTGGAAACTATCAGTGTGCTATTCTGTGCTAATCCTTCTTTGTAGGGACAGAGAAGGACAGTGAGGGAAACTATCAGTGTGCTATTCTGTGCTAAACCAATCTTGCTGAACCATATTTGAAATCCTTGAGTTTAGGGACAGAGAAGGACACTCGTGGAAACTATCAGTGTGCTATTCTGTGCTAAATCTTGTTTGTAGGGACAGAAAAGGACAGTGAGGGAAAGTGTCAGTGTGCTATTCTGTTCTAAACCAATCTTGCTGAACCATATTTGAAATCCTTGAGTTTAGGGACAGAGAAGGACACTCGTGGAAACTATCAGTGTGCTATTCTGTGCTAAATCTTGTTTGTAGGGACAGAGAAGGACAGTGAGGGAAAGTGTCAGTGTGCTATTCTGTCCTAAACCAATCTTGCTGAACCATATTTGAAATCCTTGAGTTTAGGGACAGAGAAGGACACTCGTGGAAACTATCAGTGTGCTATTCTGTGCTAATCCTTGTTTGTAGGGACAGAGAAGGACAGTGAGGGAAACTGTCAGTGTGCTATTCTGTTCTAAACCAATCTTGCTGAACCATATTTGAAATCCTTGAGTTTAGGGACAGAGAAGGACACTCGTGGAAACTATCAGTGTGCTATTCTGTGCTAAATCTTGTTTGTAGGGACAGAGAAGGACAGTGAGGGAAAGTGTCAGTGTGCTATTCTGTTCTAAACCAATCTTGCTGAACCATATTTGAAATCCTTGAGTTTAGGGACAGAGAAGGACACTCGTGGAAACTATCAGTGTGCTATTCTGTGCTAAATCTTGTTTGTAGGGACAGAGAAGGACAGTGAGGGAAAGTGTCAGTGTGCTATTCTGTCCTAAACCAATCTTGCTGAACCATATTTGAAATCCTTGAGTTTAGGGACAGAGAAGGACACTCGGGGAAACTGTCAGTGTGCTATTCTGTTCTAAACCAATCTTGCTGAACCATATTTGAAATCCTTGAGTTTAGGGACAGAGAAGGACACTCGTGGAAACTATCAGTGTGCTATTCTGTGCTAATCCTTGTTTGTAGGGACAGAGAAGGACAGTGAGGGAAACTATCAGTGTGCTATTCTGTGCTAAACCAATCTTGTTGAACCATATTTGAAATCCTTGAGTTTAGGGACAGAGAAGGACACTCGTGGAAAGTATTAGTGTGCTATTCTGTGCTAAATCTTGTTTGTAGGGACAGAGAAGGACACTCAGGGAAACTGTCAGTGTGCTATTCTGTTCTAAACCAATCTTGCTGAACCATATTTGAAATCCTTGAGTTTAGGGACAGAGAAGGACACTCGTGGAAACTATCAGTGTGCTATTCTGTGATAATCCTTGTTTGTAGGGACAGAGAAGGACAGTGAGGGAAACTATCAGTGTGCTATTCTGTGCTAAACCAATCTTGCTGAACCATATTGCAAATCCTTGTGTTTAGGGACAGAGAAGGATAGGCAGGGGACAGTGTCAGTGTCTTTGTTGCTAAGCCTCCTGCACAGTATACACCTGAAGGTAGCCCTTATTGCTGTTTTTCCCATCTCCCTGCAGGCCATCCATTAAAATGTCTGGAAGGCAAACAAGGAGAGGCAGACAGTCAGGAGGCAAAAAAAGAGGGCAAGCAGGCTCTGTGTCTGGGGGCAACAGTGCTGGTCGTGGACGCGGTGCATTGTCATCAGCACATGGCCATGGGACACGCTTGTCCTTCTTTTCGGCAGCTGGACATGTTGAGCCACATCATGCCGAAGACTTGGTAGAGTGGATGACCAAGCCCACCTCATCCTCCTCATCCTCTCTCACCCAGGCTCAGGGTACTGGCAAAGCAGCTGCCAAAGCGTCCTCTTCTCTGGTATCAATGTCATCATTAGTCACTCCTTCCCTAGACCCACCATGTCCTCCTCCTGAGGAGTCCCCCGAACTGTTTGAGCACAGTGTTGGGTACATGCTCCAGGAGGATGCCCAGCGTTTCGAAGGATCTGATGATGATACCCAGCTAGAGGAAGGCAGTAGCGTGAGAGCTGAGAGAGGGGATGCTCAAGAAGGACACCAATCAGGCAGTCATGCTCCAGCAGCTGCAGCATACTGCCAGATTGGCTCCAGTGATGAGGAGGGAGGGGATGATGAGGTCACTGACTCCACGTGGGTGCCTAATAGGAGAGAGGAGGAGGAGGAGGATGAGGAGGAGGCACATCTCCAACGAGGCAGGATGCCCTTGGGTGGCCAGCGTATGGGCAGCACACCGACGGAATCACACCGCAGAGCTCCGCCTGTGCAGGGCGCTGCCTCTGCCCGTCATTCAAAAAGTTCTTTGGTGTGGGCCTTTTTTGAGGCGAGTGCATCAGATCGCACAGCTGCTGTTTGCAACATATGTCTCAAGCGTATATCGCGTGGCCAAAACATCAGCCGCTTGGGCACCACATGCTTGATCAGACATATGTTGACCTGCCATGCAGCTCGTTGGCAAGCCTACCTTAAAGACCCACACCAAAGAACAAAGCGGACCTCTCCTTGCACCGCATCAGCTGGGATCTCCAACCCCAGTATACCTTCAGTCCTCTCTGAAACCTGCACTGAGAGGAATGAAGGTGTAGAATTAGGTGTGTCACAGCCAAGTACTTGCGGCCACTCTGCTAGCAGTACACCGACGTCCGATTCTAGCAGGCAAATTTCCCTGCCCCAGCTGCTGGACCGTCGAAAGAAGTTCACTCCCAGCCATCCACATGCCCAGCGGTTGAATGCTAGCTTGGTTAAATTGCTAGCGCTTCAACTGCTGCCTTTTCAGTTGGTAGACTCGGCCCCCTTCCATGAGTTTGTGCAATGTGCGGTTCCTCAGTGGCAGGTTCCCAAACGCCACTTTTTCTCACGGAAGGCAATTCCGGCTCTCTACAGGCATGTGGAAGGCAATGTCTTGGCCTCGCTGGACAGGGCGGTCAGCGGTAAGGTGCATATTACCGCTGACTCATGGTCCAGCAGGCATGGACAGGGACGTTACCTTTCTTTCACGGCCCATTGGGTCACTCTTTTGGCAGCTGGGAAGGATGCAGGACAAGGTGCAGTAGTGTTGGAGGTTGTTCCACCGCCACGCCTCCAAAATGCTACTACTGGTTGTGACACACCTCTCTCCTCCACCCCCTCCTCTTCTTCTTCCTCCATGGCCTCTTCCTGTGGTTTGTCCTCGGAACCAGCGGTGCTCCGTAGGCGTTCAAGGGGCTACGCAAGTACGCAGGCAAAAAGATGCCATGCCGTGCTTGCGCTGGTGTGTTTGGGGGACAGGAGCCACAATGGGGCAGAGGTCCTGTCTGCTCTGCAGGGGCAGGCCGAGAGGTGGTTGACGCCACGCCAGCTTAAGCCAGGAATGGTGGTTTGCGACAATGGCACCAACCTCCTCTCCGCCCTCCGACAGGGACAACTGACCCATGTGCCCTGTATGGCTCACGTCCTTAATCTGGTGGTGCAGCGGTTCTTGGGCAGGTACCCGGGCTTACAGGATGTCCTGAGGCAGGCCAGGAAAGTCTGTGTGCATTTCCGCAGATCTTATAATGCCAGTGCTCGCCTGGCTGAGCTGCAAAAGGAGTTGAACCTGCCCAAGAACCACCTTATATGTGACATGCCCACCAGGTGGAACTCAACGTTGGCCATGCTGCAGCGGCTGCACACGCAGCAGAGGGCCATCAATGAGTACCTGTGCGACTATGGCACCAGGACAGGGTCAGGGGAGCTTGGGTTTTTTTCACCATGCCAGTGGGGCATGATCAGGGATGCATGCACTGTCCTGGCACCATTTGAGGAGGCCACGAGGATGGTGAGCAGTGACAGTGCATGCATCAGTGACACTGTACCTCTTGTCCACCTGTTGGAGCACACGCTGCGTGGAATAATGGACAGGGCACTTGAGGCAGAACAGAGGCAGGAAGAGGAAGACTTCCTTGCCTCTCAAGGCCCCCTTTACCCAGACAGTGTTCCTTCTGTCCCACCCATCGCACAGGAAGAGGAGGAGGAGGAGGAGGAGGATTGTGTCAGCATGGAGGTGGAGGCTGGCACTCAGCATCATCAGCAGCAGTCTTTTAGGGATGATTTACAGTCCCAAGAAACCAGTGGACTTGTACGTGGCTGGGAGGAGGTGGCTGCGGATCATGTCGTCCTTAGTGACCCAGAGGACTCCGGACTGAATGCCTCAGCTAACCTACGCTGCATGGCCTCCCTGATCCTGCAAAGTCTGCGGAAGGATCCTCGTATTCTTCGGATCAAGGAGAGGGACCATTACTGGCTGGCCACTCTCCTTGATCCACGGTACAAGGGTAAGGTTGCGGACCTTATGTTACCGTCGCAGAGGGAGCAGAGGATGAGACAACTCCGGGAGGCCTTGCAGAAAGGTCTGTGCAACGCGTTCCCAGAGACTGGGAGGTTACAAACTCCTGGTCCTGGACAACGAGTTGCTGAGGCTTCGGGCAGTCAAAGAAGGAGCGGTGGGGAAGGTGGCCGTCTGACCGATGCGTTCAGACAATTCTTTAGTCCGCAGCCCCAAAGTATGATCGGTTCCAGCAACCATCGCCAGCGTCTGATATACATGGTGCAGGAATACCTAGGGGCAAGGTCAGACTTGGACACCTTCCCCACCGAAAATCCTCTGGCTTACTGGGTCTTGAGGATGGATCACTGGCCAGAGCTTGCACAGTATGCAATTGAGCTACTGGCCTGTCCTGCATCCAGCGTTCTTTCAGAACGCACATTCAGTGCTGCTGGAGGATTTGTCACGGATCACAGGGTGTGCCTGTCCACCGACTCGGTTGATCGACTGACTTTCATCAAGATGAACCAGTCTTGGATCACCACCAGCTACCACACACCTGATGCTGATATAACAGACTAATTGATTTTAAAATGTCACATCCCTTCAAGACTGATGCTGATGCTGAGTGCCTGTGCTGTTATGTTGACTGGCTATCCTCCTCCTCCTCCTCAATGATACGATTAATGATGATAGCTTGGAAGATCATTTTGGTTTATGGGTGACGCCACCAGTGGCTAAGGCCCAATTTTTCAGCCCCTGTTTAACAGGGGCGTGTAATTACAATTTTTGATGCAATACTTTGCAACAGGCCTCATTGCTGTGCTCCAAGTACAGTATCTGTGAGGGGTTGCAGTGTTGTGCCACCAGTGCCTCAGGCCTCGTACACACGACCGATTTTCTCGGCAAGAACCAGCAAGAAACTTGCTGGCAGAGAGGTCTTGCCGAGTAAATCGGTCGTGTGTACGCTGCTATCGGGTTTCTCGTCGAGAAAACCGACAAGAAACCTCGACGAGAAAATAGAGAACCTGCTCTCTATTTTCTCGTTGAGATTCTCCTCGGCATGTTTCTCGACGAGAAAAGTGAGTGTGTGTACACTTACCTGTCCGCCCGGAAGCCCGCGCATGTTCGAAATGAATTCGACGCATGCGCGGTAGCTTCCTAGGCATACGTAGGGTATACCAAGATGGCGGCGACGGCATTGAATGTGACGAGCGCATGCTCGACGTAGTCGATGACGTCACCGCGTACACTCCTTTCAAAGAACCGCGGGTTCTTTGAAACGAGCGTGTGTACACTCGGCCGGGACAAGTTTCTTGTCCAAGAATCTCGTCGAAAAAAACGACATGTTTTTTTCAACGAGAATCTCGGCTGTGTGTACGAGGCCTAAGGCCCAATTTTTCAGCCCCTGTTCAACAGGGGCATGCAATTATAATTATTGATCTAATAATTCACAGCAGGGCCCATTGCTGCGCCCACCAAGAGTAACTGTCAGGCCTTACAGTGTTGTGTCAACACCACCACCACCACCACCACCACCAAAGGCCCAATTTTTCAGCCCCTGTTCAACAGGGGCATGCAATTATAATTATTGATCTAATAATTCACAGCAGGGCCCATTGCTGCGCCCACCAAGAGTAACTGTCAGGCCTTACAGTGTTGTGGCACCAGCACCACCATCAAAGGCCCAATTTTTACTACCACTGATCAACAATTATATGTTATTACAATTCCTGATATAATAGTTGACAGCAGGGCGTTCCAGCACCCACCAAGAGTAACTGTGAGTGCTTACAGTGTTGTGCCAACACCAACACCTAAGGGGCCAATTCCTGCAGAGTATATACGGCAGGTCCCTACTTTCAAACATCCAACTTACAAACGACTACTACTTGCAAACAGAAGAAGACAACAGGAAGTGAGAGGAAATCTACCCCTTGGAAGGAAAATTCTCTCCTGTAAGAATTAATATGGGAGAAAGGTGTCTCCTCTCTACTGATGCTTTATCACCAATCCTTGTTTCAATAAAAACACCACATTTCAAAAACAGTTGTCATTGGGACGCAAAGTGAGGTGAAATGTTCTGAACAGGGGCACAGACAGCAAAACAAATGTTACAGTGGTAATAACCCTTCCCTATGTTTTCCAAAAAGTTTAAAAATAGATTTTTGGGCTGGAGCTACACTTAAACAATGTACCTGTTCAAAATTACAAACAGATTCTACATAAGAACAAACCTACAGTTCCTGTCTTGTATGCACCGCCTGTATACGGCTGTTCAGAGTATATAGGGCCTTTTTTATTTTGTGTGCGGGGTTCCCCTAATATCCATACAAGACCCAAAGGGGCTGGTAATGGGCTGGGATGGGGGGGGGGGGGGGGGGGGCGATGGGGTAGCTATGCCATTTTTCTTAAAGATTTTCATCCATATTACCGGGACCAGACATTACATTAAAGCCGCAAGCAGTTTTAAATGGCTTTTTTTTCCTTTAGAAATGTAATTTTGTGCAGGGACAGTTCTAAACACGGGAAACACGTGGCACTTCACAGGCATACTTTAGACACCCCCCAGGTACAATATTTAAAGGAATATTTGACTTTTTTTTTTCACTTTATGCATCATTAACCACTTCCATACTGGGCACTTAAACACCTTCCTGCCCAGACCAATTTTCAGCTTTCTGCGCTGTTGCATTTTGAATGACAATTGCGCGGTCATGGTACACTGTACCCAAACTAAATTTTTATCATTTTGTTCCCACAAATAGAGCTTTATTTTGGTGGTATTTGATCACCTCTGCGTTTTTTATTTTCTGCTAAAAAATAAAAAAAAGACCGAAAATTTTGAAAAAAAAAAGGTTTTTTTTGGTTTCAGTTACAAAACTTTGTAAATAAGTTAGTTTTCTCCTTCACTGATGGGGCTGCACTGACAGGCACGGATAAGGCGGCACGGATGGGCACCGATGAGGTGGCACGGATGGGCAACGATCGCCGGCACAGATGGGCAACGATCGGCGGCACGGATGGGCAACGATCGGCGGCACGGGTGGGCACAGATCGGCGGCACGGGTGGGCACAGATCGGCGGCACGGGTGGGCAAGGATCGGCGGCACGGGTGGGCACAGATAGGTGGCACGGGTGGGCACAGATAGGCAGCACGGGTGGGCACAGATAGGCGGCACGGGTGGGCACAGATAGGCGGCATGGGTGGGCACTGATGGGCACGGATAGGTGGCACGGGTGGGCATGGATGGGCACTGATAGGTGGCATGGGTGGGCACTGATAGGTGGCATGGGTGGGCACTGATAAGTGGCACTGTACTGTACTAATGGATGCCAATCAGTGCCAAACAATAATGCCTGCCAATCAGTGGTGCCCATTGTGGGCACTGATTGGCATCCATTGTGGCACTGATTGGCATCCATTATCCCTGGTGGTCTAGGGTGGCATACCTTATATAACTTTATGGTGTGCATCCCTGGTGGTCTAGTGGCATCCCTGGTGGTCTAGTGGCATCCCTGGTGGTCCAGTGGGCATCCTCGGGGGGGCTGTGCTGATAATCGATTAGCACAAACCCCCCCCCCCTGTCAGAGGAGCAGCCGATCGGCTCTCCTCTACTCACGTCTGACAGACGCGAGTGAGGAAAAGCCGATGACCGGCTTTTCCTGTTTACACTGTGATCAGCCGTGATTGGACACGGCTGATCACGTGGTAAAGAGTCTCTGTCGGAGACTCTTTACCTAGATCGGTGTTGCGGGGTGTCAGACTGACACCCCGCAGCAACGATCGCCGCGATGCGCGCCCCCGGGGGCGCGCAGCGGCTGAAAATCCTGAGGACGTCATATGACGTCCTGTCAGGATTTTGCAACCACTTTGCCGACGTCAATCCGCTATAGGGCGGGCGGCAAGTGGTTAAAATGACTGCTCCCGAAAAACGGCCGTTTTTAAAACTTCTTTTTGCATTGATACATGTCCCCTGGTGCAGAACCCGGGTTCTCAAACTCTGTTTAGGACAATAACATGGATAATAGTCGTTATAATTAGCACTTTAGAATCCGAACGTTCGCATCCATTGTATTTAATAGGGTTCTAATGTTCGTGCGAACTTTCGGTCCGTTCGCGGGTTCTGGTGCGAACCGAACCCGGGGGTGTTCGGCTCATCACTACTGTAGTGCAGCAGCACTGCTCTTTTTTCCACTCCTCACAGAACTCAGTGAGAGTAGTGGGAGCCTTTAGCCTCGTACACACGACCGGTTTTCTCGGCAAGAAAACTGCTGGGAGAGGTTTTTGCCGAGAAAACCGTTCGTGTGTATGGTTTCTCGGCAGGAAAACTTCCGGGAATCTCGACGAGAAAAATAGAGAACCTGCTCTCTATTTTTCTCATCGGGATTCTCGGCAGAGTTTTCCCGCCAAGAAAAACGTTTGTGAGTATGCTTACCTGTCCCCGGTAAGCCCGCACATGCTCGATGAGACTTCGACGCTTGCGCGGCAGCATACAAGGGTAGTGTAGGGTGTAGCAAGATGGCGGCGACGGCATCGAATGTGACGAGCGCCGGCTCGTTGTAGTCGATGACATCACCGCGTTCTTGCCATTCAAAAGAACGGCGGTTCTTTTGAATGGTCGTCTGTACACAGGGCTTGGCAAGACAAGCTTGCCAGGAATCCCATCAGGAAAACCAACAATTTTCTAATAGACGGGATTCCCGCCCGTGTGTACAGGGCTTTTGGCTTCTGCTGCTATAAATCAAATCCTGTAAGAAAGGAGCAGGGGGCGGGGCAGAGCCTGCCTCAGAAGCGAGCCCACATTTGTGCACTCATTGGAAGCGGCTTTCTATGATGGTGCTCCAAGCAGAGGAGGAGTCCGACCCTTCTGTGCAATACCATTGTACGTACCAGGTAAGTATGACATGCTTATTTTTTTCATAAAATAAAATTTAAGCATTACAATCACTTTAACAAATAAAGGACAGGGGCATAGCTTGCAACTTTCTGAGATGATAACGGGGAATAACTTTTTCTGCAAAAGGTGTGGCCATGTTACACTTCTGGTAAGGAAGAGAAATCATGAAGAAAAGCATTAAAGTGGAAGTAAACCCTCCTATAATTTTCAGCCAAGGAAGCTGCCATCTTGGCCTCAGTTTAATCTTCAACTGCCATGATGCTGCACATGTGATCAGTTATGACACCAGCCATTGGATGGTTTGACAGTTTGGTTGAGAGCACAACCAATGTGACAGTTGGCATTCCCGGCATGCCGGGAATGTAACTGCTTTTTGAAACTGTTAAATCGATGGGTTTACTTCCGCTTTAAGGAATCCCCAAAAGAGCCAACGGGTACAAACAATCCAAAAAAGTGTACAGATGACAAAAATAAAATGAACCTGTACTGTACATTGGAAAGTAACAGGTTTGCATAATAGTGTGCCTCTTGTGCTGCTAATACTCTACTTCTACTCCATTTACCTGCTTTAGCAAAGTGAAATAATCAGTACTTCTGGGTATGAATTAGCATGTGGCTCTGTTTCCTTCCTCCCAAAAACAGCACTAGTTGTCTAAACAGCCAATCTCCAGGCCTGAGTACAGTCATGTGGGGGTGAGGGGAGGACTATGAGCCCTGTGCAAGCTCTGGAAAAATCAACTCATAGCAGACTTGGTTCTGGTGGGTGAATGTGAAGGCAAGGAAGCAAAGATCAGGTGAAGGAGGAGTGGTAGGGGCAGGGGTGTGCTATAGAAGGGACATTAACCCCTTGCCGATCAGCGCACAATGATATACGTCGGCACGGCTGGGCAAATGGGAGTACCTGTACGTGCCCTTTAAATTGCAGCATAGTGGGGGTGCGCGCGCCCGCCGCATACTCTGTGAGCGTGCCCACGGGTCCCAGGGACTCCCGCGAACGTGTCCCCGAGCGGCAGAAGGGGTAGATGCCTATGAAAACAAGGTATTTCCCTGTTCCGCCTAGCAACATGACAGAGATCTACTGCTCCCTGTCATCGGGAGCAATGATCTCTGTCCTGTTCTAGTGAGACAATCCCCTCTACAGTTAGAATCACTCCCTAGGACACACTTAACCCCTTGATTGCACCCTAGTGTAACCCCTTCCCTGCCAGTGTCATTTACACAGTAATCAGTGCATTTTTATAGCACCGATCGCTGTATAAAGGACAAAAGTCCAAAAATAGTGTCAAAAGTGTCTGATGTATCCACCATAATGTCGCAGTCATGATAAAAATCGCAGATCGCCGCCATTCGTAATATAAAAAAATATATAATAAAAATGCCATAAATCTATCCCCTATTTTGTAGACGCTATAAGTTTTGCGCAAACCAATCAATATACGCTTATTGCGATTTATTTATTTTTTTATACCAAAAATATGTAGAAGAATACGTATCGGCCTAAACTGTGAAAGAATTTTTTTTTTATATATATTTTTTGGGGGGATATTTATTACAAGAAGTAAAAAAATCGTTTTTTCCCCTCTGGCTTAAATGTGATGTGGCCTACAAGATGGGAGACTACTACGAACTTTGCCCAAACCACGGGAATCACAATCTATGCAACTGCTACCTGGATTTTCTTAGCTGTTTTCTCTTTGAAAAGTAATTGTTAAATACCCCAATAGCCTATTTCTGAGTGCAGTGCTCAGCACTTTCCTATCAAATAAGCATGTGTTGCACTGAAGAAGGCCACCTTTAAGAAGGTCTTTAAGGTCATTAATTCTTGGTTCTTACTTTTGTATTGGAATGTTTCCCAAAAGTCCCCTTCTGCATTCAAAGAAAAGTTATGAACTTTAGCAAGAATGATGGTGAGAGCTGAATCATTTCTTGCGTTTCTATGTTTAACCTGGAGCAGATGGTCAAGGACAGCTGAAAACACAGACAGCGGGTTCAACAGGGTAGAGTTAAACCTGTGTATTATCCATATACAGTAAAACCTTTGGATTGCAAGCATAAATTGTTCCAGAAACATGCTTGTAATCCAAAGCACTTGTATATCAAAGCAAATTTCCCCATAAGAAATAATGGAAACTCAAATGATTCGTTCCACAACCATTTATTCATAAGTCCCTCAGTTTATAGTCCATATAAAAAGATTATAGCAATGTGATAGGTTGTGTAACCATAAAAGGTCCATCCACAAATTGAAGCCTCCACAAGGGGATTAGAAGCAAAATCCAGCAGGAGCTGCAAAGTATAAAAGAGAAGAGAGGCACCTCTAATGCCTCATAAACACGATCAGACATTCCGACAACAAAACCGTGGAATTTTTTTCCGACAGGTGTTGGCTCAAACTTGTCTTGCATATACACGGTCGCACAAATGTTGTCGGACATTCCGATCGCCAAGAACGCGGTCACGTACAACATGTATGACGGCACTATAAAAGGGAAGTTCAATACCAAGTGCGCCACCCTTTGGGCCCCTTCTGCTAATCTCGTGTTAGTAGAAGTTTGGTTGAGAGACGATTTGCGCTTTTCAGCCTCGTGCTTTTCAGTCCGTTACTGCTCTTCAGTTTGTCAGAACTCTGTGTGAATATCAGCAGCAAACCACTTCATTATTCTAGCATTATAAAGAAGAAGAGAATGCGCTGCATTAAAAGATTAAAAACTTTGCAGCGTGACGAATGTGCTATCTCTATTACGAACGCTAGTTTTACCAGACCGAGTGCTTCCGTCTCGCACTTGATTCAGAGCATGCGTGGAATTTTGTGTGTCGGAATTGTCTACACACGCTCGGAATTTTCGAGAACGGATTTTGTGTCGGAAAATTTGAGATCCAGCTCTCAAATTTATGTTGTTGGAAATTCCGGTAGCAAATGTCCGATGGAGCCTACACGCGGTTGGAATTTCCGACAACAAGCTCCCATCGAACATTTGTTGTCGAAAATTCTGAGCGTGTGTGCGTGGCATAAGTGTAGCAACATGTTGCTAAATGTTGTATCTTCATTAAATGTAACCTTATTGCTACACTTAGAGGCGCCTCTCTTCTCTTTTATACTCAGTTGTGATTTGATGCTACTTGTATATCAAGACATCGCTTGTATATCAAGTCAAAATGTATTTAAAACTGTTGCTTGTCTTGAAAAATGCTCTCAAACCAAGTTACTCTCAAATCAAGGTTTTACTGTACAATGATAGTGCAGCCCAAGAGAGATTGTGAATTTGAAAACAGATAATGGCAAAAGGCACTGATGTTAGGGCAGTTGGCAGGAACAATCTGAACCAAGCCTAAATTTGAATTTTGATTGTATGCTTTACTGACTGATGTATTTAATGTAATTAGTAGGTTTCAAACAAGTGTCTTAATTCCAAGTCTCAAGCAAATCTAAACGGTTACATTGTGTGGCTTTGCTTTAGGGTTAAAATGTAAAGACAATACAGTACAGTAAAACCTTGGTTTGAGAGTAACTTGGTTTGAGAGCGTTTTGCAAGACAAGCTAAAATTTGTAATAAATTTTGACTTGATATACAAGCAATGTGAGTAGCGTCATGTCACAACTGAGTATAAAAGAGAAGAGGGGCGCCTCTAAGTGTAGTTATACAGTTACATTTAACCACTTGACCACTGGGCACTTAAACCCCCTTAATAACCAGACCAATTTTCAGCTTTCGGTGCTCTCACATTTTGAATGACAATTACTCAGTCATACAACACTGTACCCATATGAAATTGTTGTCCTTTTTTTCACACAAATAGAGCTTTCTTTTGGTGGTATTTAATCACTGTTGGGTTTTTTATTTTTTGCGCTATAAGAGAAAAAAGACTGAAAATTTTGTAAAAAAATGATTTTTTTTTCGTTTCTGTTATAAAATTTTGCAAATTACTATTTTTTCTTCATAAATTTTGGCCAAAATTTATACTGCTACATATCTTTGGTAAAAATAAGTACAAATTGGTGTATATTATTTGGTCTTTGTGAAAGTTATAGAGTCCACAAGCTATGGTGCCAATATCTGAAAATTGATCACACCTGAAGTACTGACGGCCTATCTCAATTCTTGAGACCCTAACATGCCAGAAAAGTACAAATACCCCCCAAATGACCCCTTTTTGGAAAGAAGACATTCCAAGGTATTCAGAAAGAGGCATTGTGAGTTTTTTGAAGTTGTCATTTTTTCCCACATTTCTTTGCAAAATCAAGATTTTTTTTTTCTCTTTTTTTTTTTTCACAAAATTGTCATATTAGCAGGTTATTTCTCACACACAGCATATGCATACCACAAATTACACCCCAAAACACATTCTGCTATTCCTCCCGAGTATGGCGATACCACATGTGTGAGACTTTTACACAGCGTGGCCACATACAGAGGCCCAACATGCAGGGAGCACCTTCAGGCGTTCTGGAGCACCAAGGCCAATTCTGACATTTCTCTCCTACATGTAAAAATCATCATTTATTTGCTAGAAAATTACATAGAACCCCAAAACATTATATATGTTTTTTTAGCAAAGACCTTAGAGAATATAATGGTGGTTGTTGCAACTTTTTATCTTGCACGATATTTGCGCAGCAATTTTTTTAACGCGTTTTTTTACGGAAAAAAAATGTTTTGTGCTTAAAAAAAAAAAAAAACAGTAAAGTTAGCCCAATGTTTTTGCATAATGTGAAAGATGAAGTTACGCCGAGTAAATAGATACCTAACATGTCGCCCTTAAAAATTGCACACACTCGTGGAATGGCGCCAAACTTCGCTACTTAAAAAATCCCCATAGGCGACGCTTTAAATATTTTTACTGGTTACATGTTTTGAGTTACAGAGGAGGTCTAGGGCCAAAATGATTGCTCTCACTCTAACGTTCGCAGAGATACCTCACATGTGTGGTTTGAAAACCGTTTTCATATGTGGGCGGGACTTACGTATGCGTTCGCTTCTGTATGCGAGCTCACGGGGACAGGGGCGCTTTAAAAAAAAAAAAAAAAATTTATTCTTCATTTTACTTTATTTATTTTAGTTTGACATGTTTTTCCGCCCTAAACATTTTTTTGATCACTTTTATACCTATTACAAGAAACGTAAACATCCCTTGTAATAGGAATATGGCATGACAGGTCCTCTTTACAGTGAGATATGGGGGGGGGGGGGGTGTCAATAAGACCCCACATCTCACCTCTAGGCTGGGAAGCCTGAAAAAAATACCAAAAAAAAAAACAACAATCCTGGCTTTGATCGTAGCGGTGAGTCGGTAGAAGCACCGGAGGGCGGCGGGGGGGGGGGACATCCCCTCTCGCCTCCCGTAAGAATGATCAAGCGGCGGAACAGCCGCTATGATTGTTCTTATGGTGTAGGGAATCGCCGGCTGAAAAAGCTAATATCTGAATGATGCCTGTAGCTGCTCCCATCATTCAGATATCCCCGCACAAAGTCAAGGACGTCATATGACGGCCGGAGGGCGGGAAGTGGTTATTGCAGAGTATTGCCGGGCATTGCGGAGTATTGCCGGGCATTGCGGAGTATTGCCGGGCATTGCGGAGTATTGCCGGGCATTGCGGAGTATTGCCGGGCATTGCGGAGTATTGCAGGGCATTGCGGAGTATTGCGGACTATGGCAGGGTATTGCGGTGTATGGCAGGGTATTGCGGTGTATGGCAGGGTATTGCACGGGTATTGCACAGGGTATTGTGGAGGGTATTGCACAGGGTATTGTGGAGGGTATTGCAGAGTATTGTGGAGGGTATTGCAGAGTATTGTGGAGGGTATTGCAGAGTATTGTGGCGGGTATTGCAGAGTATTGTGGCGGGTATTGCAGAGTATTGTGCAGGGTATTGCAGAGTATTGTGCAGGGTATTGCAGAGTATTGTGCAGGGTATTGCAGAGTATTTTGCAGAGTATTGCGCAGGGTATTGCAGAGTATTTTGCAGGGTATTGCAGAGTATTGTGCAGGGTATTGCAGAGTATTGTGCAGGGTATTGCAGAGTATTGCACCAGGGTATTGCAGAGTATTGCACCAGGGTATTGCAGAGTATTGCACCAGGGTATTGCAGAGTATTGCACCAGGGTATTGCAGAGTATTGCACCAGGGTATTGCAGAGTATTGCACCAGGGTATTGCAGAGTATTTCGCAGGGTATTGCAGAGTATTTCGCAGGGTATTGCAGAGTATTGCACCAGGGTATTGCAGAGTATTGCACCAGGGTATTGCAGAGTATTGCGCCAGGGTATTGCAGAGTATTGCGCCAGGGTATTGCAGAGTATTGCGCAGGGTATTTTGCAGAGTATTGGCAGGGTGTATTGCAGAGTATTGGCAGGGTATAGCACAGGGATGGCTGAGCAGGGATGGATGGATGGCTGGATCTGTGACTGCAATTGTCACAGATCCAGCCCACAGTGCTGCTGCTGCCATCCGCTCCCTCCCCCTCCCCTCTCACACTGTACCGATCGAACATCAAATGACGCCGGTCTGTTTACAAGTGATTGCTCCGTCATTTGACGGAGCGATCACGTGGTAAACGGCCGCTATCAGCGGCGATTTACCGCGATTCGTGATCCGCCGGGTCCAGAGCGGAGTTTCCCGTGTGCGCGCCCCAGGGGGCGCGCGGGAGCGCGATTCTGGGAGGACGTTATATAACGTCCTCCCAGAGTTAAGCAACCACCTTGTCGACGTTATTTGTCGGCAGGTGGTTGTTAAGTGGTTAATGAAGGTACAACATTTAGAAACTCACATGGTTGATGATTAAAACAGGCACATCTAAGAATGCAGGCATCCGGGGTAAAGCTGTCCACATAGACCATTCTCCTCACCGCTATTGATGTCATCCCTTCCACGAGCGGTTCAAGCCTTGCTTTCAGGTCGCTCTACTGCAGGGTAGTCTTCCTGGTCATGATTACAGACTGATAGCAGTGAGAGCCAACGATGAGGAGGACGGTCTATGTGAATCACTTTACCCCGGATGCCTGCATACTTAGATGTGCCTCTTTCAATCATCAACCATGTGAGTTGCTAATCGTTGTACCTTCATTAAATGTAACTGTATAACTACACTTAGAGGTGCCTCTCTTCTATTTTATACTCTTTAGCTCCTGCTGGATTTTGCTTCTAATCCCCTTGGGGAGGCTGCCATTTGTGGATGGAAATTTTATGGTTACACAACCTATAACATTGCTATAATCTTTTTATATGGACTATAAACTGAAAGACATGAATAAATGGTTGTGGAATGAATCATTTGAGTTTCCATTATTTCTTATGGGAAAATTCGCTTTGATATACAAGTGCTTTGGATTACAAGCATGCTTCCGGAACAAATTATGCTCGCAATCCAAGGTTTTACTGTATCTTTTTTTAGTTTTGGATGGAGAGGTAATAGGTTAGACCCCCCCCCCCCCCCGTCAATTGTTTTTTCGTTATGTGCCCCTTATGGGGACCCTGTTTATATGTTCTGGTTACCAAAAAGGGAACTTTATAGTTTTTACCACAGTAAGGGTAGAAGGTAAATCGTCCAATGGGGACAAATGTTTTGGTGACAACTGTGAAAGTTAGGGATTTCCTTCATTAGGACAAATTTCCTGTCATTTCCCCTTGTGTCTCTAGGACCTAACTAAAGCAAAACTAAAAACCTTTGACTATACATACACTTTAAGGCCCCTTTCACACTGAGGAGCTTTGCAGGCGCTCTTGCACTAAAAATAGCGCCTGCAAAGCGCCCTGAAAAAAGCCGCTACTTTGTATTCAGTGTGAAAGCCTGAGGGCTTTCACACTGGAGCGTTGCGCTTGCAGGAGAGTAAAAAAACTCCTGCAAGCCGCATCTATGAGGCGTGATAGGAGCAGTAAAAATACCGCTCCTATAGCGCCCCTGCCCATTGAAATTGTTGGGGTAGCGCCTCCAAAACGCCTGCAAAATGCTGCAAAGAGGCGTTATTGCAGGCGTTTTTAACTTTTTCGGCCGCTAGCGGGGGTTAAAATCACCCTGCTAGCGCCCACAAATCGCGGCAAAAACGACGGTATAGTGGTGCAAAAAATAGCGCCGCTATATCGCCAGCGCATCCAGCGATTCAATGTGAAAGTAGCCTGACACACATTGTAACTACTATTCTACTACTATGACCTGTGCAAAGATCCGGAAAACATGCCATGTCGGGATACTTGGATTGAGAAGCACTGTTTTATTCTCTATTGAATTTTTGGCAAACCAGACAAATCTCATTTTGTATATACTTTTTTATAGTTTAACCAGAAGACCTTTAACAGTGATGTAGCCTTGATAGAGCTGACAAATAAAGTGAGAACATCCGAGAGAGAAATACCTGTGTGTCTGCCTTCGGCACCTGTGGATCCTGCTCCTGGCACAAACTGCTACATTGCTGGATGGGGATCTCTTTATGAAGGTCAGTCTAGCCATACATTATCATGCTAGGAACAGTAACAATTGTGTAAAAGGACTAGCATTTTATATGTGGGTGATACATATTGATAAGAAAAAGAGGACGGAAACACGCTTTTTTGCCACTGTATAATGATGAGAAAACTGCACAGATAAGAGGAAGTCCTTCAGTGCTTAGATAAAACTGTAATTTATAACATACTGAACATTACACCAATTGTGACATTAATGTCACTGACCCATATAAACAATTCAGCAGGTTTTCAAGAGATATGATTGTCTTGCAAGAGGATAAAGCTTGTTTTATAGGGATGTGATACCCAGGGACAGTCAAATCTCAGGCCAAATGCAGAAAGTAGCAATCTCTTCAATAAATGTATCTTACATTCTCCCTTTCCGTGAAGAAATGCAAAAATGTATAAGTGAACTTTACTTTATTGTTTATTTGTAAAAATAATAATAATAAAAAAAAAAGTATTAATGTTTTTTATCCAATCAGATGGTCCACCCTCAGATGTTGTCATGGAAGGCAGCGTACCGGTCATGAGTCCGGAGTCCTGCATGAGGGCCCTGGGGAAAGAGATGTTTACCAGCACCATGTTCTGTGCAGGCTACCTTACCGGAGGCATTGACTCTTGCCAGGTAATGGATTGACTTCCGAAACCATTACAGTGCCATGGATAGATTGATCTGTCTACCTGTGAACATTTTAGGCGATAGGGGTAATTATGCAAATAAAAGCATTAGTTAGCAACTGCAAAAAATAAATAAAAGCTTTGTGCTGTTTGAACAAAATCTGTCTATGCAGTTTTCTTAAGTGCTCTAAGTAGCACTCACAGTCTTATTTGTGGCCATTTTTTGACAAGTGAAAGAAAAGTTCACCTACTGCATATGCATTAATACCAGAGCTTCATAAACTTTTATGTAATAAATATTCTCTTATTTCATTGCATCAAATACACAGTAATTTATACTCTATCTATGTTTTTGTTGGTTGTATGGGGAAAGAATAGAGGCTTCAGTGGACTATATCGGCACCATATGAAAAACTGATAGACAGTTAAAGATATGAATATAAAAGTTTTTTATTTACAAAATATTGGAAAAAAGGAAGATTTCACCATGTTTTTGTTGCTTTAAAGCACACATTGCATTACATTTAGTAAAGATTAATTCCAGGCATGGCTAAATTATACATAGTAACATTGGTCCAATGTAACTATGTACCGTATTTATCGGCGTATAACACGCACACTAACTTTAAGAGGGAAGTTTCAGGAAAAAAACTTTCCACAGCCCCCTGCGTATAATACGCAGGCACAGTTTACCCTCTATTTCAGGGTAAAAAAGTGAGTGTTATACGCCAATAAATACAGTATATACCACATCTGGCTGATGCCTCTGGAAGGCACCGCTACTTCAGTAATCTCCACCATCTTTGGAGTCTTGCACCGAGGGGCTGTACCTCTATTTTCTGAACACAGGAAGCTGGCTGCTTTGCATTTTCTGAATGAATGCAAAGTCTTCTTTGATTGGACAAGGCAGATAGGTGGGATGGTGATATCACTCTCGACCTTGTCCAATAAGAGAACAGCATGCAATCATTAAAAAAATGCAGAGCATTCTCATGTGCTGAGGGGTTGACCTCTTATGTTCTGAATGAATCAGGTTGTCCCCTCAGGACAGGATCCGAAAAGAAATGGAGATCACTGGAGAAGCGGGATCTATTTTAGTGATTTCCAGCTTCCAGGAGCATTAGCCAGGTATAGTATATACATGGTTACATTGATATAAGTTGGGCCAGTGTAACTATGTATAATATAGCTATGCCTGGAATTATTCTTTAAGGTATCATCCAGGGACAGCGTCTACTTTTTTTGGGCTAAGGATTAATGTGGGTGAATCATCATTTGGCTACAGCACCACATTCCTTAAGTATTTAGAGAAGGTGAAGGAAGAATTCATGGGACTTTTCAGATGCAACATGTCAATTAACAATAGTATCATTAAAAATTAAACATTTATTAGAAAATTAAATTAAACATTATAATCATAAAACCATATACAATTATGACCCAATTCTTATGATCTTTAATATCAATGCGACATTGTGATGAAAAATCCCAACATGTTTCGCCCACTGGGCTACTTCATTTTATTTGCTAAGGGTCATGATACTCCCACGATTACACATATAAAGCGTGAATATCTGATCTGAACTCATCACGAGATGTTCTCAGCAGTGTCAAACCAAGACGGACCATGTGTGACCACAGGAGATATACTGGGACCAGAAATATTTACTATTGAAGCTGCCGCCTCCACATGGGCAGGATTACATTCCAAACTGAATGGTTTTCTGCACTCAAATGACAATTCAAGTGCCAACTCAAATTGTGCATGCATTGTCCAGCATAGTTATTATAAGAAAGCTGGTTCAGAGCAATGATGTGCACTCAATGCTGGAGCAGGCAATGTGGTCAGGAAGTGGCCAAAAGAGGCTGGAGGAGATCAGGAGCATTGAGACATTTTCAGAAAAAAACAAACAAAGAACAAACAAAAAATGCATTTGTTATTGATAGAGTGATTTCTAATGAAACTCTGACACAACAGCTATCTGACAACTAATTTGTCAAGAAAGCCTGTCAAAAAGCCATAGCACACTTTCTTTTCAGAGATTCATTTAATTTGATGAGCTAATCAGCTAATCAGCAATAATCTAATGTGGTGATTTCCTCTATAGGGAGACTCTGGAGGACCTTTGACCTGCCAGGACCCTTCATCTAAGCAATATGTATTATATGGAATCACCTCCTGGGGTGATGGCTGTGGAGAGAAAGGAAAACCAGGAGTATACACTAGAGTAACAGCCTTCATTGACTGGATTGGAAGCCAAATGAAAAGTGAGCAGTTTGGTTTGTGGTAAATGTCGACTACAGAATTTGACACTCTATAGCAGTGATGGCAAACCTTGGCACCCCAGATGTTTTGGAACTACGTTTGCCATGATACTTAACTACACTACAGAGTGCATGAGCATCATGGGAAATGTAGTTCCAAAACACCTGGACTGCCAAGGTTCGCCATAGTATATTTGATTGAATTCACATACTTATTTGATTGAATTCACATACTGTGAAAATTCCACACATACTGTGAAGGTGAGAGAGATTTATGCCGTTACTAAAAAGGGTTTTTCATCTACAGAGTCAAGCCCCACCCTTGAGCCGTCGTGTCTTGACCTGCGTGCGCTGAGTGATATTCAGCAAAATAATCCAAAGTCCGAAATCAACTCCGTCTGTTCTTTTTATAAGCAGTCCTGTCCAGGCCCTCTCAACCCAGAGGCTTGCACACGGCTAGCAGAGGAGAAGTGCAGACAGAAACAGAGAAGATGTGGTGAGTCCCCAATCAAAATCCTACTTATTTATAAATACTGTATTTATTGGGGTGTAACACTCACTTTTTTACCCTGAAAATAGAGGGTAAACTGTGCCTGCGTGTTATACACAGGGGGCTGTGGAAAGTTTTTTTCCTGAAACTTCCCTCTTAAAGTTAGGGTGCGTGTTATACGCCTGTGCGTGTTATACGCCGATAAATACGGTATACTGTGTGTGTGTATATATACAATCAAAAAATTAAAGGAACACTTTGAAAACACATCAGATCTCAATAGTAAAAAAAATATCATGCTGGGTATTTTAAATATTTATGGACTGTGTAATATTTCAGGGACAAAATGATGCCACATAGTTTGATGGAAATAGAAATTATCAACCTACAGAGGGCTGAATTCAAAGACACCACGAAAAGTGAATAAATGATGCAGCAGGCTAGTCCATTTTGCTGAAATTTCATTGCAGCAACTCAAAATGGTACTCAGTAGTTTGTATGGCCCCCACATACTTGTATTCATGCCTGACATTGGAACATGTGCCTAATGAGATGACAGTTGGTATCCTGGGCCAGAGCATCACTGAGCTCCTGTAAAGACTGAGAAATAACCTGGTAGCGTCAGATGGACCGAAACATAATGTCCCTGAGGTGTTCTATTAAATTTAGGTCAGGCAAGCGTGGGGGCCATTCAATGGTATCAATTCCTTCATCCTCCAGGAACTGGCTGCATAATCTCACCACATAAGACATTGTCGTGCACCAGGAGGAACTCAGGACCCACTGCACCAGCGTAGGGTCTGACACTGGGTCCAAGGATTTCATCCCGATACCTAATGGCAGTCAGGGTACCATTGTGTAGCCTGTAGAGGTCTGTGTGTCCCTCCATGGATATGCCTCCCCAGACCATCACTGACCCACCACCAAACCGGTCATGCTGAATGATTTTACAGGCAGCATAACGTTCTCCACGACTTCTTCAGACCCTTTCACATCTATCACATGTGTCAAGGTGAACCTGCTCTCATATGTGAAAAGCATAGGGTGCCAGTGGCATACCTACCAATTCTGGTGTTCAATGGCAAATGCCAATCGAGTTCAACGGTGCCAGGCAGTGAGCACAGGGCCCAATAGAGGACGTTGGGCCCTCAGGCCACCCTCATGAAGTCTGTTTCTGATTGTTTGGTCAGAGATATTCACATCAGTGGCCTGTTGGAGGTCATTTTGTAGGGCTCTGGCAGTGCTCATCCTGTTCCTCCTTGCACAAAGGAGCAGATACCAGTCATACTGATGGGTTAAGGACCCTCTACGGCCCTGTCCAGCTCTCCTAGAGTAACTGCTGGTCTCCTGGAATCTCCTCTATGTTCTTGAGACTGTACTGGGAGACCCAGCTAACCTTCTGGCAATTTCAAGTATTGACGTGCCATCCTGGAGGAGTTGGACTGCCTGTGCAACCTCTATAGGACCCAGGTATTGAATCATGCTACCATGCTACCTCATGCTGACACTGACCCTAGCCAAATGCAAAACTAGTGAAAAACAGTCAGAAAAGATGAGTAGGGAAAGAAAATGTCAGTGGGGCCTCCACCTTTAAAACCATTCCAGTTTTGGAGGTCATCTCATTTTTGCCCATCTAGTGCCCCTGTTGTTAATTTCATTAACACCAAAGCAGCAGAAACTAATTAACAACCCCCTCTGCTACTTAATTGACCGGATCAATATCCCAGCAGTTTAATTGACTTGATACTATACTCAATTAAAAAGTGTTCCTTAAATATTTTTGAGTAGTGTATACGTATATATATGTGCATGTTACTTGTGGCTGGGTTCATAAAGAATTGGTCATCACTATAGCATGAATAACCACTTGTCCCCCGCCCACTGTCAATTGACGGCGGGCGGAGGATACTCTCGTTCTGGGAGGACGTCATATGACGTCCTCCCTTTAAAACGAGCTAGGAGGCGCGCGCGCACCCGCCACGTTCACAAGGCCCCGGTGCGCGTGCCCGGCGGCCGCGATTGCCGCCGGGCACCCGCGATTGCCCGGGAAACGAGCAGGAAAGTGGATCTCTGTGTGTAAACACAGAGATCCACGTCCTGTGAGGAAGAGGGGACCGATGGTGTGTCCCTTGTACATAGGGACAACCATCGGTCACCTCCCCCAGTCAGTCCCCCCCCCACAGTAAGAACACTTTGAGGGAACATATTTAACCCCTTCCCGCCCCCTAGTGGTTAACCCCTTCCCTGCCAATCACATTTATACAGTAATCAATGCATTTTTATAGCAGGGATCGCTGTATAAATGTGAATAGTCCCAAAAATGTGTCAAAAGTGTCCGATGTGTCCGCCGCAATATCGCAGTCACAATAAAAAATCGCAGATCGCTGCCATTACTAATAAAAAAATAAGAATGCTATAAATCTATCCCCTATTTTGTAGACGCTATAACTTTTGCGCAAACCAATCAATACACGCTTATTGCGATTTTTTTTTTTTACCAAAAATATGTAGAAGAATACATATCGGCCTAAACTGAGGAAAATTTTATTTAAAAAAAAAAATGGGTATTTATTATAGCAAAAAGTAAAAAATAGTGTTTTTTTTCCAAACTGGACGCTCTTCTTTTGTTTATAGCGCAAAAAATAAAAACCGCAGAGGTGATCAAATACCACCAAAAGAAAGCTCTATTTGTGGGGAAAAAAAGGACACAAATTTCGTTTGGGAGCCACGTCGCACGACCGCGCAATTGTCATTTAAAGTGTGACAGCGCTGAAAGCTGAAAAATGGCTTGGGCAGGAAGGGGGTTTTCGTGCACAGTAGAGAAGTGGTTAATATAGTATGCAGATTTACCATACATACTGCATATAGAACTTGGATCAAATTGGTGGCTAAACCAATACAATTGGTGATACTAAAGAGAACTAAAAGAAAGGACAAGACAGAAATTGAGACAGAAAAGTGGAAGGAAAGCTGTACATTTATACAAGTTTACATAGATGCAAGAGCTGCTAATCATGAAATCATTATGAATAAAGCAAGTTTAATTTCCAGAATCATGTAACTAAATACCTGTGTAGCGGGGTATTCCCCTTTAATACAGAGAGACTACATCTCCCAGTACATCTTGCAGCACCCAGGGTGCATTGCTCCAGAACAGAGACTGCTGGGGCAGACTTTATAAAGGGGAGGCGGAGTTTTGGTCTGTCTCTTTGGACACCCCCTCTCCTAGCAAGAGGATCTCTGTGCTGAACTGCTGTGTGCACAAGGCCTGAAGCCTGGGCCGTGTGCTCCTTTCCAAAGAGCCCTCTGCCAGCCTAGCAGAGCCTTAGAGACATCTTCTCCTCCTTGCTGCAGTACACCAGAAGGATTGAAGACTTGGATGTCGGTGGATTCCTGTTCCTAGACGAATCGATGGAGGAAACGGACTTGGACTTGCCCGGGTGGTGAGAGCTGTTTAAAGACAGATACTTTATCTTTACTATTCGTTGGGATTACAAAGTTGTTCTTCAAGTGCACCACCGAAAAGATTGCTAGCGAATATTGTTTCACTGAACTTCCATTTAGATCAGTCAGGCCTGACTGCATAGGTAGACATTGCTGGGTGTTAGTCTACCCATGAGGGGAAGTAGCTGTAAAAGGGCAGCGCTAGAGTTGCATAGCAATACTTTATTATTCTGATTACTCTGTTTATCTTTATTACTGTTTATTGTAGGGATCTGCAACTTGTTATACTGTTGTTTATTACTTGCCCATTAGCCTCAGTAAAATATCTGGGTCAAGTACATTGGTGTCAGTTTCACTTACTTTAATAGAAGTTTTAAAGTATATCACTGTGTGTGTTTGCCATAGGACTGCGTCACCTAGAGTTGCGGTCACGCGGTCCTATCTCCCCTTACTAGCTGTGCCACGGGAGGTTAGAGCCGATTGCCAGGGGTTGACAGCGGTGCACTACAGGGCCCAAATCAATACCAGCGGCTCTCTTAACTGGGGGTAGCGCTACACGTGGGGGCTCGAGCCGGGATCCTTGTACGTTGCACGCTGCAATCAAGCCGGTCAGAAGTACCAGCATGGACCCGCTGGCAATGTCACAGTGGTGCGCAGCGGCTGGTACCGATCCAACCGCGGCGGTAGTTATTGAACTCCCGGGGGGGGATCTGGCAAGAAGAAGCGATAAAGCAGCTAATAATGTCACTATCACCGAGCCAGAAAGCATGGGTGATGGATACAAGGTCAAATGCCTCGTTTACGTACGCACTGGTAGAATGGAAAGACGAAATCCCAGAGCATTTTAAAAGTCCAAGTATACAAGCCATAGATAATCAGATCTATCACTTGATACATACGCAGCCAGTGAAGGAAGAATGGTTCCAGACACCAAAACCATCATCTCCACAGATATCTCCACCGCCTGCCACCCTCAGCGCAGAATTATGTGCGGTCCTGGGGGAGATTGTAGCCCAGTGTAAGAAGGATCCCACAGACTACCCGATGTCAGGATACAGGAAACTCAGGATATTTTCTGGAAAGAAACCTGTACCTTCAGAAGAAGAGGGATTTGAAGAGTGGCTAGACGGCGCCACTCAGGCCCTAGAAGAATGGGAGGTCCCGGAGCAACAAAAGAAGCAGAGGATTGTTGAAAGTTTAAAGGGGCCTGCTCTGGATGCCATACGTAACCTGAAGATAAGCAGGAAAGACTGTACTGCACAGGATTACTTAGACATCCTGCAGAATGTGTTCGGTGGGACAGAAAAAATCACTGAGCTTACCTATCAGCTGGAGCACTGCTACCAGAAGACAGGCGAGAAACTATCAGAATATATGGGACGTCTAGACAAGATCCTGCATAGGATCATTTTGAAGAAGGGGATCGACCCAGGGAAAGTAGACGAGGCCCGTGCTCAACAGGTATTGAGGGGAGCTCAGCCCCTGGATCCTATTGCATTGGCGCTACGCACCCGACAGGATGGGAAGAGCCTGGAATACCCCAACTTGATTCGGATAGTCAGGGAGGAGGAGGCTGTGTTGGAAGAGAAAAGGAGGAGTCAACATACCGAACCAACTACCCTCCCTGCGGTGGGAGTCAGATCAGCTATTGCTACTGAATGGGACTCAGAAGTGGAGATCCTGAAGAACCAAATGACCCAGGTGCTGGATCTTTTGACCTCACTCCTGTCTAAAAACTCAGGAATGGAGGAACCAGAGGAAATTAAGAGTGAACCACGCCGGAGCAGTTCAACACCAACCTCCCCACAGGAGAGAAGAGAGATTGTCTGTTTCAACTGTGGAGGTGTAGGCCACTACCAGCGAGTATGTCCAAGTCCACGAATGGAGACAGAAGGCTGGCGGAGGCCTCAGAGAAGTGACCCAAGAATGGAGAGAAGATCCGGGCCTTCAAAAATAACTTTCCCTGAATCTGCGAGGGAGCGGTGGAGGACACCTGCAGTCTATGCCGTCTCAGTGAACAACGCCTATCAGCCTTCCAAACAACGCCAGAAACGGCATTCCCAGCGCCGGAAGCTGAAGAGAGCACAAGTCCAAGTATGCCAGCCTGCTGTTACAGGTGTTTCCAAAAGGACTGCTACCCAATTGGTAGGTCCTCTGCCTGTAGTGCCTGTTCTGATCGAAGGGATCTACACCAGAGCCATCCTTGATACAGGTGCTCAGGTTACCCTAATGACCAGAGACTTTTACAAGAAGTACCTGTCATACCTGCCCCTGGAAGAGATGGGAGACACCAAGATTCAGGGTATCCTAGCAGAAGAGTACTCTTGTGATGGATGTGTGCGGATCAAGTTGTCGTGTGATCCATTGAGGGCTGGGGAGCCCCAGAACTTTGAGACACTGGCCATTGTCTGTCCCTGGCTGCCAGGGCCCTCAAGAAGCTCTCTCATCATTGGGACCAATACCGATCTGGTGAAACGGCTTTTAGCCCCTGCTGTCCCCAGATGTGATCCCATACCCTCACTACCGGAAGAGGTTCCTGCTTCAGTACCAGAGGAAGAACCAAGAGTAGCTGAGACTGTGACTCCCAGGGAGAAGAGAAGGAAGAGAGTCATTCATCCTCCCCGGAAACTAACTCATGATCAGATGGGAGAAAGTTCCGAAGACACGGTCCTAACCTCAAGAAGGACCATGCCCACATCTGGTCCCTCCACTGTACATTTGGTGGAGGGCAGCCCCAACTCACTCTCTGGCACAGTTAGGCAGGCCACTTCCAATAATATGGCCTGTGAGCAGGACAATCTTCCTCACCATGCTAGGTGGGAGATTCCCCTGCCAGGTTCCTTTACAACCATGAACTATCTTTTATATACATATTGTTGATGCTGTCTTTGGGGACCAAAGATTTAAAGTGGGGGGAGTGTGTAGCGGGGTATTCCCCTTTAATACAGAGAGACTACATCTCCCAGTACATCTTGCAGCACCCAGGGTGCATTGCTCCAGAACAGAGACTGCTGGGGCAGACTTTATAAAGGGGAGGCGGAGTTTTGGTCGGTCTCTTTGGACACCCCCTCTCCTAGCAAGAGGATCTCTGTGCTGAACTGCTGTGTGCACAAGGCCTGAAGCCTGGGCCGTGTGCTCCTTTCCAAAGAGCCCTCTGCCAGCCTAGCAGAGCCTTAGAGACATCTTCTCCTCCTTGCTGCAGTACACCAGAAGGATTGAAGACTTGGATGTCGGTGGATTCCTGTTCCTAGACGAATCGATGGAGGAAACGGACTTGGACTTGCCCGGGTGGTGAGAGCTGTTTAAAGACAGATACTTTATCTTTACTATTCGTTGGGATTACAAAGTTGTTCTTCAAGTGCACCACCGAAAAGATTGCTAGCGAATATTGTTTCACTGAACTTCCATTTAGATCAGTCAGGCCTGACTGCATAGGTAGACATTGCTGGGTGTTAGTCTACCCATGAGGGGAAGTAGCTGTAAAAGGGCAGCGCTAGAGTTGCATAGCAATACTTTATTATTCTGATTACTCTGTTTATCTTTATTACTGTTTATTGTAGGGATCTGCAACTTGTTATACTGTTGTTTATTACTTGCCCATTAGCCTCAGTAAAATATCTGGGTCAAGTACATTGGTGTCAGTTTCACTTACTTTAATAGAAGTTTTAAAGTATATCACTGTGTGTGTTTGCCATAGGACTGCGTCACCTAGAGTTGCGGTCACGCGGTCCTATCTCCCCTTACTAGCTGTGCCACGGGAGGTTAGAGCCGATTGCCAGGGGTTGACAGCGGTGCACTACAGGGCCCAAATCAATACCAGCGGCTCTCTTAACTGGGGGTAGCGCTACACCTAATATGTTACATGAACAACAGATAGCATAAGAGGCAAGTTTGGTTACACAGCACATTTCTAAGATGTTTCAAGACTTCTCCGCTTATGGCCCAGGAAGAAGCTCCAAAATTGTTATATGTATCCAGAAAAAAAAAAATTCTTTACACATTTCATTGGTAGTAGCATGCTTTTTACAATGTGTTTTCATAATGTGGCAAAAAAAAAAAAAAATTTGTTATTATATCTGCTTGTATCCCTGCTGGGTACATGCATCCTTTCTATTTGTGACCAATATATTAGAGAAAACATGATGGTAAATCGAAAATGGTACGGCTGTCGCCAAACCAGAAGGGTGAGGGCATATCTTTTAGTGGGGACACCTGTTACAGTGGTAACGATCTAAATGAGGACTTCTGCTCATTTTGACAGAAAGGGAAGGGAAATTCTCCCCAATGGATCACAGCCACAAAAAAAAAAAATACACAGGGTTTCTAACTACGGTATTCGTATTCAATCTAAAAAAAAAGACTTGACTGCAAATTCATTTTAAATAATTTTTCCATTTGTTTTATCTCTCTTTTAAAAATTGTATCTACATGTTGCTTATTAGCTCACAATTCACAAATGTTTCTCAGTTTACTGTCAGTGCTGATTATACGTTTACAATTTTACCTTTTTATTTTTTGTTCCTTTAACATAAAATATGAAAGTGTAGACGTTGATTCTGTTATTGAGTAGGAAATTTGATGTTGGTTTGATTTTTTGCATGGTTGTAGTTGCTCAAAATCATTTATGGGACCCAGAGGCATTACTAAGGGGTTTAATCTAATTGGCTGTGAAATGTAAAACATTCAGCAATTCTTTTTTAAAATAGGTAGCTTGGAAAAAAAGCAAGAACTCAAATTTTTTAAATTCATATATCTTCAGTATTTGCCTTGTGTTTTAAGTCCTACGTTATTTTCTTAAGGTGCATGCAGAGTGACCTACATCGATGATTGTTCTTCTTTGAGGTTAATTGTTACATTATAGTCTCTCTGTAATTTTATAAGCATGAAATCCTGTAGTCAGCATAGATATTGTACTTGAAAATTACAGCCATTATCAATAATTTAGGCACAGTTAAAGATATTATTTTAAAATACATTGCAGATACAGGCAGGCTATAAATATAAATTTCATGGTCAATAAAAAAAAAAAAGAACTGGCTTGGGACAGCTGCTGATTCCCTTTGCTGAAATAAAACTGGAGTGAGTTAGTGTCTGAGAAATGTTACTAGGCCAGGCATGTGGAAGCTCCTTTTTCGATGTCAAGTTACTGGCACGCAGTGATGCCTTTTACTCGTCTGTCTTGTGTTATTTCAGAGCTCCGATCCTATCTTCAGATCCTTCTAAATTTGCTACGTAAGGCAGAAGACTCTTTGCAGAAAAACATGGACTTTTTATTCTTTACTCAGACCATCCCACAATTCATGAAGCAAATGTACAGTGACATATTCCCTTCTAGGGTCCGCAGAGACCTTCCAGGTACCTCATTCTGATAAACAAAATTAAGCTATTTTTACAATGTCAGATCTACTTTCAGTAATGACATAGACAATTTTCAAAAAAATGGAACATGTAATGGACATGAACAAAGGCAGACATGTTTGAAGTCCAGGCTGTGTGAAAACCATGTCTCCCTCCAGAGATATAATGAAAAATGAATGTGGACACAAGGGGAAAGGAAAAGTACTTCTTGCAAGAAAACTAGGTGAAAACAAAACCTAAAAGAAAACTTTTATAGCCATACCTCCCAACTTTTTGAGATGGGAGGGAGGGACACCTATTAGCAAAAGTATGTAAGCATAGGACACATCCACTGCCACGCCCCCTTAAAGGAGAATCTTCTCCCCAAAAAATGATTAGTTAAACACGTGGTTCTCAACCTGGGGGTCGAATGACGATTTGCCAGGGGTCACCGAATTCTGAGCTGTTCCTGAATCCCGCACCGCTCTCGCAGCCTTTTCATGGCCGCCCAGCAGGGCTGTCCCTGGAGCCTGTGGCCACCCAGCTGGTCTGTTCCTGGAGCCCGCAGCCTCCCACTTAGCCTCTTCGCAGCCACCCATTCAGTTCACGGCATCGCTGGGGGGCAGAGACTAGAGGTCAGCTGACTGGTGAGGAATGTGAAGTGGGAGGGGCTGGAGGAGACCCTATCTCCTGATTTCGGCATAGGTGTCACTGCTGCGGGACAACACAAAGTCGGAGACACAGTGAGTAACACTACCTGTGATTATGGTTGCCATTAAAAGTCCCCACTACAGTTCTCAGATCAGCAGATGACCTTGATCAAGAGCACCTAAGTTGGCTGATCAGAACTCCCCCCAGTACTGCCACTGATCCCACCCACCCCCAGCACTGCCACTCATCCCACCCTCCACCAGCACTGCCACTGATCCCACCCCCCACCCTCACCAAGGAGTAAGAGAAGGAGTAACAATAGAGAATACATCCTTCTGTTAAAAATAAATAAATAGAGAATACATGGAAGGGAGAGGAAAAGTGGGGGAAGAACAAAGAAAAAGGGAGAGAAAGAATAGGAGAAAGAACAAGAAAGATGGCTAAATGTCCATGGGTTAGGGGCACAAATTACTTGCCTTGCCTTGGGTGCTGACAACCCACGCTGCAAAAACTATTTTACTGTTAGGGGTTTCCACAACTTGGGAAATTTTATCAAGGGGTCACGGCACTAGAGATTGAGAACCACTGAGTTAAAACCACTTTTTTTTTACCACTACTTTTCCTTTTATTGACTTTTAAAATTTACAAATGCCGCAATTTAGAAATTAGATGAAAGGTTTAGCACTGGAAAACACTTTTTGAAAGATAAAAAGTGTATTTTTTTAAAACAACTATATAGATCAGACCAAAATGAGGGACAAATAAGGAGGAAAGAGGGACTTTGTTCCAAATCAGGGACAGTCCCTCGAAATCAGGGACAGTTGGGAGCTATGTTACAGCTATTACATCTAAAGTCTGGTATACTACAATCAGGGCTCAAAATTTCAAATCCTGAGCTACTAGCCAGACATCAAGGGTTACTCGCCACCACTTGCCGGGCCCAACCCCTACCATGCCCTGCCCCTAATCCTGCCCCTAAACACGCCCTTAAATTATCTCATGAAATGACACTTAAATTGTTTATGCAGATCTAAGTTATAAAAATAAATATTAACAACTTTATCCATGTCCAAAACTGCAGCCTGCCCGTGTCCGCCAATGCAGCCTGTCCGTGTCCACCAATACAGCCTGCCCCTCGCCAGTGCAGCCTGCGTCCGCCAGTGCAGCCTGCGTCCGCCAATGCAGCCATGTGTCCCCAATACAGCCTTGTGTCCCCAAATGCAGCCATGTGTCCCCAAATGCAGCCATGTGTCCCCAAATGCAGCCATGTGTCCCCAATGCAGCCATGTGTCTCCAAATGCAGCCATATGTCCCCAAATGCAGACTTGTGTCCTACCTGTGTAGGGAAAGAGAGAGCCCCCCCCCTGCCACTGCCGCCGTCTGGTTGATCAGTGCGCAGGGAACATAACGTTGCGCGCCGTCATATATAGACCCTCCCCCTTGTCCGGGCACTTTGATAGACAGATCGCCTGTCCAAACCTGGGGCGGGTGATCTGTCTATCAAAGTGCCCGGACGAGGGGGAGGGGCTATATATGACGACGCACGACGGGGAACACACAGCTATTGAAATTAAAGCTGTTATGTTCCCTGCGCGCTGATCAACGCGGTGGCGGCGGCAGCGGCTCTCCTCTCCTCTCTCTTCCCCCACGATCGGCGGCAGGTTGGCTCCCCTGCGCCCGCGGCCGATGCACGTGGCCAGCGGCCATGATATCCGCCGGCAACTCGTGATCACTCCTGGAAGAGACAGAACGGGGATCTGTCATTATAAACAGACAGATCTCCATTCTGACAGGGGGAGTTAGAGAGAGATCTGCTGTTCCTAGTGATCAGGAACAGCGATCTCTCTGTCTTCCCTGTCAGTAGACCCCCCCAGTTAGAAACACCTCTCTAAGGAACACTTAGCCCCTTGATCGCCCCCTAGTGATAACCCTTTCCCTGCCAGTGACATTTATATAGTAATCAGTGGCTATTTTTAGCTCTGATCGCTGTATAAATGTCACTGGTCCCTAAAAAGTGTCAAAAGTGGCTGATCTGTCCACCGCAATGTCGCAGTCCCGCTAAATATCGCTGATCACCGCCATTACTAGAAAAAAAAATGCTATAAATATATCCCCTATTTTGTAGATACTAGAACTTTTGCGCAAAGCAATCAATATACGCTTATTGCATTTTTTTTTTACCAAAAATATGTAGAAGAATACATATTGGCCTAAACCAGGGGTCTCCAAACTTTTTGAACAAAGGGCCAGTTTACTGTCCTTCAGGTTTTAGGGGGGCCAGACTGTGGCCAGTGTGAGTAGAAAATGTCCCAACATCACTGGGTGTAAACAATGCCCCATCATTGGTTTTCACAGGCGGAACAGTGCCCCATAATTGGTATCAGTGGGAGGAATAGTGCCCTATCGTTGGTGCCAGTGGGAGGAAGGGTGCCCTAATAATGGTGTCAGTGGGAGGAATGGTACCCCCATCATTGGTCTTGGCAGGAGGAACCCCATCGATGGTGTCAGTGGGAGGAATGGTGCCCCTTAGCAGGAGGAATAGTGCCCCATCATTGGTCTTAGCAGGAGGAATAGTACCCCATTGATGGTGTCATTGGGAGAAAGGGTGCCCTATTAATGGTGTCAGTGGAAGGAATAGTGCCTCATTATTGGTCTTAGCATGAGGAACAGTGCCTCATGATTGGTATCAATGAGAGGAATAGTGCCCTATCGATGGTGTCAGTGGGAGAAAGGGTGCCCCATTAATGGTGTCACTGGGAGGAATAGTGCCCCATTATTGGTCTTAGCAGGAGGAATAGTGCCCCATCCAAGGTGTCAGTGGGAGAAATAATGTCCCAAGGGCCAAGTAGAGGCAAGCAAAGGGCTGCATCTGGCAGCCCCGGGCCACAATTTGAAGACCACTGGCCTAAACTGATGAAGAAATGTATTTATTTTTGGATATTTATTATAGCAAAAAGTTAAAAATATTGTTTTTACTTTCAAAATTTTCCCTCTTTTCTCGTTTTAATAGCGCAGAAAATAAAACCCCTAGAGGTGATCAAATACCACCAAAAGAAAGCTCTATTTGTGGGGGAAAAAGGAACATCAATTTTATTTGGGTGCAATGTCAGTTAAAGTGACGCAGTGTCGTATCGCGAAAAATGGCATGGTCAGGAAGTTAGTGAATCCTTCCCGGGGCTGAAGTGGTTAAACCACCAAATCAGCTCACCATCACCAGTGCCCATCAATGCAGCCTCACTAGTGCAGCCTGATCAGTGCCCATCAGTGCAGCCTCACTAGTGCAGACAGTGCCTATCAGTGCAGCTTGATCTGTGCCCATCAATGCAGCCTGACCAGTGCAGACAGTGCCCAGGCATCAGTGCAGCCCAATCAGTGCCCATCAATGCAGCCTGATCAGTGCCCATTAATGCAACCTCACCAGTGCAGACTGTACCCAGGCATCAGTGCAGCCTGATCATTGCCCATCAATGCAGTCTCACCAGTGCAGTGCCAGTGCCCATCATCAGTGCAGCCTGATCAGTGCCCATCAATGCAGTCTCACCAGTGCAGACAGTGCCCATCAGTGCAGCCTGATCAGTGCCGTCTCACCAGTGCAGACATTGCCCAGGCATCAGTGCAGCCTCACCAGTGCCCATCAGTGCAGCTTCACCAGTGCAGATAGTGCCTATAAGTGCAGCCTGATCAGTGCCGCCTCACCAGTGCAGACAGTGCTCAGGCATCAGTGCAGCCTGATCAGTGCCTATCAATGCAGCCTCACCAGTGCAGACAGTGCCCATTAGTGCAGCCTGTTCAGTGCCTATCAGTTCAGCCTCACCACCCATCAGTGCAGCTTCACCAGTGCAGACAGTGCCCATGAGTGCAGCCTGATCAGTACCCATCAATGCAGCCTCACCAGTGCAGACAGTGCTCATGAGTGCAGCCTAATCAGTACCCATCAATTCAGCCTCACCAGTGCAGACAGTGCCCAGGCATCCGTGCAGCCAGTGTCCATCAGTGCAGCCTGATCAGTGCTGCCTCACCAGTGCAGACAGTACCCAGGCATCAGTGCAGCCTGATCAATGCCCATCAGTGCAGCCTCACCAGTGGAGACAGTGCCCATCAGTGCAGCCTGATTAGTGCTGCCTCACCAGTGAAGACAGTGCCCAGGCATCAGTGCAGCCTGATCAGTGCCCATCAGTGCAGCCTTACCAGTGCAGACAGTGCCCAGGCATCAGTACAGCCTGATCAGTGCCGATCAATGCAGCCTCACCAGTGCAGATAGTGCCCATCAGTGCAGCCTGATCAGTGCCCATTATTGCAGTCTCACCGGTGCAGTGCCCATCATCAGTGCAGCTTGATCAGTGCCCATCAGTGTGGCCTCACCAGTGCAGAATGTGCCCAGGTATCAGAAGCACCTCCTCCCCTGGCATGCCACACGCCCTAACTGTTGCCTCTGAAACTCCTGGGAGGTGGGAGTTGTAGTTTGCTGCGCTGCTGAGTTCCTCCCACTGCCAGGAACTTGAGCGCGGCCGGACTACAGCTCCCAGAGTGCAGCGCAGCAGCAGCCATTCAGTCAGCGACTAACTTCTAGCACTGTATAACCCGAGCAGTCACAACCTGGAAAAAAAAAGTAACACAGGCAGCGCCGCGGCAGTTTTATTGATAAGGTAGGCCGGCCTGGGGGGAAATTTACACCCTGCCCCCTGGCCCAGCCTGCCCCCTGGCCCAGCCTGCCCCTGGGTACAGTCAGCATAGCTGCATTTAACCCTGGTAAATCTGATCTTCTCTTGCATGGATTTCTAAAAATCATTAAATGTTCTCTGACATGGTAGAAAAGCTTGGCTGTTTGTTACAACTTCCTAACTGTAGGTGGCACTGTCATCGGTATCTCTATAATCACGACTAAGCTAATAGTCTGTGCAGTTTTATTACATAAATATTTAGAATATAATATAATAACATATATATATATATATATATAGGCCTTAAAGCTTATGGTTGTATTTTTATTTGAAAAAGAGCAGCATTCTGCCACGGAGGAGATGAATGAGGATGTACAATCGGGTTCTCAGGAATACAACAGGACAGAGACACAGTCTGGAAATGATACACACAGGTAACATGTAATAGCTATTAGTGATGAGCCGAACACCCCCGGGTTCGGTTCGCACCAGAACCCGCGAACGGACCGAAAGTTCGTACGAACATTAGAACCCTATTAAATACAATGGATGCGAACGTTCGAATTCTAAAGTGCTAATTATAACAACTATTATGCATGTTATTGTCCTAAAAAGGGTTTGGGAACCCGGGTTCTGCACCAGGGGACATGTATCAATGCAAAAAGAAGTTTTAAAAACGGTCGTTTTTCGGGAGCAGTCATTTTAATGATGCATAAAGTGAAAAAAAAAAGTCAAATATTCCTTTAAATATCGTACCTGGGGGGTGTCTAAAGTATGCCTGTGAAGTGCCACGTGTTTCCCGTGTTTAGAACTGTCCCTGCACAAAATGACACTTCTAAAGGAAAAAAAAGCCATTTAAAACTTCTTGCGGCTTTAATGTAATGTCTGGTCCCGGTAATATGGATGAAAATCTTTAAGAAAAATGGCATAGCTACCCCATGACCCCCCCCCTACCCCAGCCCATTACCAGCCCCTTTGGGTCTTGTATGGATATTAAGGGGAACCCCGCACATAAAATAAAAAAGGCCCTATATACTCTGAACAGCCGTATACAGGCGGTGCATACAAGACAGGGACTGTAGGTTTGTTCTTATGTAGAATGTGTTTGTAATTTTGAACAGGTACATTGTTGAAGTGTAGCTCCAGCCCAAAAATCTATTTTTAAACTTTTTGGGAAACATAGGTAAGGGTTATCACCCCTGTAACATTTGTTTTGCTGTCTGTGCCCCTGTTCAGAACATTTCACCTCACTTTCCGTCCCAATGACAACTGTTTTTGAAATGTGGTGTTTTTCTTGAAACAAGGATTGCTGATAAAGCATCAGTACAGAGGAGACACCTTTCTCCCATATTTATTCTTACAGGAGAGAATTTTCCTTCCTAGGGGTAGATTTCCTCTCACTTCCTGTTGTCTTCTTTCGTTTGCAAGTAGGAGTCGTTTGTAAGTTGGATGTTTGAAAGTAGGGACCTGCCGTATATACTCTGCAGAAATAGGCCCCTTAGTTGTTGGTGTTGGCACAACACTGTAAGCACTCACAGTTACTCTTGGTTGGTGCTGGAACGCCCTGCTGTCAACTATTATATCAGGAATTTTAATTACATATAATTGTTGAACAGTGGTAGTAAAAATTGGGGCTTTGATGGTGGTGCTGGTGCCACAACACTGTAAGCCCTGACAGTTACTCTTGGTGGGTGCAGCAATGGGCCCTGCTGTGAATTATTAGATCAAGAATTGTAATTGCATGCCCCTGTTGAACAGGGGCTGAAAAATTGGGCTTTTCGTGGTGGTGGTGGTGGTGGTGGTGTTGCCACAACACTGTAAGCCCTCAGAGTTACTCTTGGTGGGTGCAGGAATGGGCCCTGCTGTGAATTATTAGATCAAGAATTGTAATTACATGCCCCTTTTGAACAGGGGCTGAAAAATTGGGCCTTTCGTGGTGGTGGTGGTGGTGGCGTTGCCACAACACTGTAAGCCCTCAGACTTACTCTTGGTGGGTGCAGGAATGGGCCCTGCTGTGAATTATTACATCAAGAATTGTAATTGCATGCCCCTGTTGAACAGGGGCTGAAAAATTGGGCCTTAGGCACTGGTGGCACAACACTACAACCCCTCACAGATACTGTACTTGGAGCACAGCAATGAGCCCTATGGCAAATTATTGCTAAAAAAATTGTAAGTACACGCCCCTGTAAAACAGGGGCTGAAAAATTGGGCCTTAGCCACTGGTGGCGGCACCCATAAACAAAAATGATCTTCCAAGCTATCATCATCAATCGTATCATTGAGGACTCGGAGGAGGAGGATAGCCAGTCAACATAACAGCACAGGCACTCAGCATCAGCATCAGTCTTGAAGGGACGTGACATGTTAAAATCAATTAGTCTGTTATATCAGCATCAGGTGTGTGGTAGCTGGTGGTGATCCAAGACTGGTTCATCTTGATGAAAGTCAGTCGATCAACCGAGTCGGTGGACAGGCGCACCCTGTGATCCGTGACAAATCCTCCAGCAGCACTGAATGTGCGTTCCGAAAGAACGCTGGATGCAGGACAGGCCAGTAGCTCAATTGCATACTGTGCAAGCTCTGGCCAGTGATCCATCCTCAAGACCCAGTAAGCCAGAGGATTTTCGGTGGGGAAGGTGTCCAAGTCTGACCTTGCCCCTAGATATTCCTGCACCATGTTTATCAGACGCTGGCGATGGTTGCTGGAACCAATCATACTTTGGGGCTGCGGACTAAAGAATTGTCTGAACGCATCGGTCAGACGGCCACCTTCCCCACCGCTCCTTCTTTGACTGGCCGAAGCCTCAGCAACTCGTTGTCCTGGACCAGGAGTTTGTAACCTCCCAGTCTCTGGGAACGCGTTGCACAGACCTTTCTGCAAGGCCTCCCGGAGTTATCTCATCCTCTGCTCCCTCTGCGACGGTAACATAAGGTCCGCAACCTTACCCTTGTACCGTGGATCAAGGAGAGTGGCCAGCCAGTAATGGTCCCTCTCCTTGATCCGAAGAATACGAGGATCCTTCCGCAGACTTTGCAGGATCAGGGAGGCCATGCAGCGTAGGTTTGCTGAGGCATTCGCTCCGGAGTCCTCTGGGTCACTAAGGACGACATGATCCGCAGTCACCTCCTCCCAGCCACGTACAAGTCCACTGGTTTCTTGGGACTGTAAATCATCCCTAAAAGACTGCTGCTGATGATGCTGAGTGCCAGCCTCCACCTCCATGCTGACACAATCCTCCTCCTCCTCCTCCTCCTCCTCTTCCTCTTCCTGTGCGATGGGTGGGACAGAAGGAACACTGTCTGGGTAAAGGGGGCCTTGAGAGGCAAGGAAGTCCTCCTCTTCCTGCCTCTGTTCTGCCTCAAGTGCCCTGTCCATTATTCCACGCAGCGTGTGCTCCAACAGGTGGACAAGAGGTACAGTGTCACTGATGCATGCACTGTCACTGCTCACCATCCTCGTGGCCTCCTCAAATGGTGCCAGGACAGTGCATGCATCCCTGATCATGCCCCACTGGCGTGGAGAAAAAAAAACAAACAGTTGTCCCTGTCGGAGGGCGGAGAGGAGGTTGGTGCCATTGTCACAAACCACCATTCCTGGCTTAAGCTGGCGTGGCGTCAACCACCTCTCGGCCTGGCCCTGCAGAGCAGACAGGACCTCTGCCCCAGTGTGGCTTCTGTCCCCCAAACACACCAGCGCAAGCACGGCATGGCATCTTTTTGCCTGCGTACTTGCGTAGCCCCGTGAACGGCTACGGAGCACCGCTGGTTCATAGGACAAACCACAGGAAGAGGCCATGGAGGAAGAAGAAGAGGAGGGGGTGGAGGAGAGAGGTGTGTCACAACCAGTAGTAGCATTTTTGAGGCGTGGCGGTGGGACAACCTCCAACACTACTGCACCTTGTCCTGCATCCTTCCCAGCTGCCAAAAGAGTGACCCAATGGGCCGTGAAAGAAAGGTAACGTCCCTGTCCATGCCTGCTGGACCATGAGTCAGCGGTAATATGCACCTTACCGCTGACCGCCCTGTCCAGCGAGGCCAAGACATTGCCTTCCACATGCCGGTAGAGAGCCGGAATAGCCTTCCGTGAGAAAAAGTGGCGTTTGGGAACCTGCCACTGAGGAACCGCACATTGCACAAACTCACGGAAGGGGGCCGAGTCTACCAACTGAAAAGGCAGCAGTTGAAGCGCTAGCAATTTAGCCAAGCTAGCATTCAACCGCTGGGCATGTGGATGGCTGGGAGTGAACTTCTTTCGACGGTCCAGCAGCTGGGGCAGGGAAATTTGCCTGCTAGAATCGGACGTCGGTGTACTGCTAGCAGAGTGGCCGCAAGTACTTGGCTGTGACACACCTAATTCTACACCTTCATTCCTCTCAGTGCATGTTTCTGAGAGGACTGAAGTTATAGTGGGGTTGGAGATCCCAGCTGATGCGGTGCAAGGAGAGGTCCGCTTTGTTCTTTGGTGTGGGTCTTTGAGGTAGGCTTGCCAACGAGCTGCATGGCAGGTCAACATATGTCTGGTCAGGCATGTGGTACCCAAGCGGCTGATGTTTTGGCCACGCGATATACGCTTGAGACATATGTTGCAAACAGCAGCTGTGCGATCTGATGCACTAGCCTCAAAAAAGGCCCACACCAAGGAACTTTTTGAATGACGGGCAGAGGCAGCGCCCTGCACAGGCGGAGCTCTGCGGTGTGATTCCGTCGGTGTACTGCCCTTACGCTGGCCACCAAAGGGCATCCTGTCTCGTTGGAGATGTGCCTCCTCCTCATCCTCCTCCTCCTCTCTCCTATTAGGCACCCACGTGGAGTCAGTGACCTCATCATCCCCTCCCTCCTCATCACTGGAGCCAATCTGGCAGTATGCTGCAGCTGCTGGAACATGACTGCCAGATTGGTGTCCTTCTTGAGCATCCCCTCTGTCTGCTCTCACCCTACTGCCTTCCTGTAGCTGGGTTTCATCATCAGACCCTTCGAAACGCTGGGCATCCTCCTGGAGCATGTACCCAACACTGTGCTCAAACAGTTCGGGGGACTCCTCAGGAGGAGGACATGGTGGGTCTAGGGAAGGAGTGACTGATGATGAGTCTGACATTGATACCAGGGAAGAGGACTCTTTGGCAGCTGCTTTGCCAGTACCCTGAGCCTGGGTGAGAGAGGAGGAGGAGGAGGAGGAGGGCTTGGTCATCCACTCTACCAAGTCTTCGGCATGATGTGGCTCAACATGTCCAGCTGCCGAAAAGAAGGACAAGCGTGTCCCATGGCCATGTGCTGATGACAATGCACCGCGTCCACGACCAGCACTGTTGCCCCCAGACACAGAGCCTGCTTGCCCTCTTTTATTGCCTCCTGACTGTCTGCCTCTCCTTGTTTGCCTTCCAGACATTCTAATAGATGGCCTGCAGGGAGATGGGAAAAAAGCAATAAGGGCTACCTTCAGGTGTCCTTCTCTGTCCCTTGAAACAAGGACTTGCACAGTGAAAGAAACTGACACTCTCCCTACCTACAGTTTTCTGTCCCTAGAAAAAATGTTTTTTTTAAGCACAATATAGCACAAGGAGAATTCACTCACTGTCCTTCCAGGTCCCTAGAAACAAGGACTTGCACAGTGAAAGAAACTGACACTCTCCCTACCTACAGTTTTCTGTCCCTAGAAAAAATGTTTTTTTTAAGCACAATATAGCACAAGGAGAATTCACTCACTGTCCTTCCAGGTCCCTGGAAACAAGGACTTGCACAGTGAAAGAAACTGACACTCTCCCTACCTACAGTTTTCTGTCCCTAGAAAAAATGTTTTTTTTAAGCACAATATAGCACAAGGAGAATTCACTCACTGTCCTTCCAGGTCCCTAGAAACAAGGACTTGCACAGTGAAAGAAACTGACACTCTCCCTACCTACAGTTTTCTGTCCCTAGAAAAAATGTTTTTTTTAAGCACAATATAGCACAAGGAGAATTCACTCACTGTTCTTCCAGGTCCCTGGAAACAAGGACTTGCACAGTGAAAGAAACTGACACTCTCCCTACCTACAGTTTTCTGTCCCTAGAAAAAATGTTTTTTTTAAGCACAATATAGCACAAGGAGAATTCACTCACTGTCCTTCCAGGTCCCTAGAAACAAGGACTTGCACAGTGAAAGAAACTGACACTCTCCCTACCTACAGTTTTCTGTCCCTAGAAAAAATGTTTTTTTAAGCACAATATAGCACAAGGAGAATTCACTCACTGTCCTTCCAGGTCCCTGGAAACAAGGACTTGCACAGTGAAAGAAACTGACACTCTCCCTACCTACAGTTTTCTGTCCCTAGAAAAAATGTTTTTTTTAAGCACAATATAGCACAAGGAGAATTCACTCACTGTCCTTCCAGGTCCCTAGAAACAAGGACTTGCACAGTGAAAGAAACTGACACTCTCCCTACCTACCTACAGTTTTCTGTCCCTAGAAAAAATGTTTTTTTTAAGCACAATATAGCACAAGGAGAATTCACTCACTGTCCTTCCAGGTCCCTGGAAACAAGGACTTGCACAGTGAAAGAAACTGACACTCTCACTACCTACAGTTTTCTGTCCCTAGAAAAAATGTTTTTTTTTAAGCACAATATAGCACAAGGAGAATTCACTCACTGTCCTTCCAGGTCCCTAGAAACAAGGACTTGCACAGTGAAAGAAACTGACACTCTCCCTACCTACAGTTTTCTGTCCCTAGAAAAAATGTTTTTTTTAAGCACAATATAGCACAAGGAGAATTCACTCACTGTCCTTCCAGGTCCCTGGAAACAAGGACTTGCACAGTGAAAGAAACTGACACTCTCCCTACCTACAGTTTTCTGTCCCTAGAAAAAATGTTTTTTTTAAGCACAATATAGCACAAGGAGAATTCACTCACTGTCCTTCCAGGTCCCTAGAAACAAGGACTTGCACAGTGAAAGAAACTGACACTCTCCCTACCTACAGTTTTCTGTCCCTAGAAAAAATGTTTTTTTTAAGCACAATATAGCACAAGGAGAATTCACTCACTGTCCTTCCAGGTCCCTGGAAACAAGGACTTGCACAGTGAAAGAAACTGACACTCTCCCTACCTACAGTTTTCTGTCCCTAGAAAAAAAAATTTTTAAGCACAATATAGCACAAGGAGAATTCACTCACTGTCCTTCCAGGTCCCTAGAAACAAGGACTTGCACAGTGAAAGAAACTGACACTCTCCCTACCTACAGTTTTCTGTCCCTAGAAAAAATGTTTTTTTTAAGCACAATATAGCACAAGGAGAATTCACTCACTGTCCTTCCAGGTCCCTAGAAACAAGGACTTGCACAGTGAAAGAAACTGACACTCTCCCTACCTACAGTTTTCTGTCCCTAGAAAAAATGTTTTTTTTAAGCACACTATAGCACAAGGAGAATTCACTCACTGTCCTTCCAGGTCCCTGGAAACAAGGACTTGCACAGTGAAAGAAACTGACACTCTCCCTACCTACAGTTTTCTGTCCCTAGAAAACATGTTTTTTTTAAGCACAATATAGCACAAGGAGAATTCACTCACTGTCCTTCCAGGTCCCTGGAAACAAGGACTTGCACAGTGAAAGAAACTGACACTCTCCCTACCTACAGTTTTCTGTCCCTAGAAAAAATGTTTTTTTTAAGCACAATATAGCACAAGGAGAATTCACTCACTGTCCTTCCAGGTCCCTAGAAACAAGGACTTGCACAGTGAAAGAAACTGACACTCTCCCTACCTACAGTTTTCTGTCCCTAGAAAAAATGTTTTTTTTAAGCACAATATAGCACAAGGAGAATTCACTCACTGTCCTTCCAGGTCCCTGGAAACAAGGACTTGCACAGTGAAAGAAACTGACACTCTCCCTACCTACAGTTTTCTGTCCCTAGAAAAAATGTTTTTTTTAAGCACAATATAGCACAAGGAGAATTCACTCACTGTCCTTCCAGGTCCCTAGAAACAAGGACTTGCACAGTGAAAGAAACTGACACTCTCCCTACCTACAGTTTTCTGTCCCTAGAAAAAATGTTTTTTTTAAGCACAATATAGCACAAGGAGAATTCACTCACTGTCCTTCCAGGTCCCTGGAAACAAGGACTTGCACAGTGAAAGAAACTGACACTCTCCCTACCTACAGTTTTCTGTCCCTAGAAAAAATGTTTTTTTTAAGCACAATATAGCACAAGGAGAATTCACTCACTGTCCTTCCAGGTCCCTAGAAACAAGGACTTGCACAGTGAAAGAAACTGACACTCTCCCTACCTACAGTTTTCTGTCCCTAGAAAAAATGTTTTTTTTAAGCACAATATAGCACAAGGAGAATTCACTCACTGTCCTTCCAGGTCCCTGGAAACAAGGACTTGCACAGTGAAAGAAACTGACACTCTCCCTACCTACAGTTTTCTGTCCCTAGAAAAAATGTTTTTTTTAAGCACAATATAGCACAAGGAGAATTCACTCACTGTCCTTCCAGGTCCCTAGAAACAAGGACTTGCACAGTGAAAGAAACTGACACTCTCCCTACCTACAGTTTTCTGTCCCTAGAAAAAATGTTTTTTTTAAGCACACTATAGCACAAGCACAAAACACACTGACACTCTCCCTACCTATCCTTCTCTTTCCCTAAACTAAAGGAATCCAGGTTAAGCAAGAAAGAAATAAAAGTCACTGTCCCTGCCTATGCTGCTCTATCCCTGCTCCGGAACACAGTACACTAGGCCGCCGTGCTGGCGGCCTTTTATAGTGTGGGGCGTGTACTAAACACCCTCAGCAATAATTGGCCACAGGCATCCTGCCTGTGGCCAATCATTGCTCTCCTCGCTGCCGGCGCTGTGATTGGCCAAGCATGCGGGGTCACAGTGCATGCTTGGCCAATCACAGCGCCTGGATGACACTGCGATGGCGTAGTGCATTGTGGGCCGTTCGCGTCACTCGAATTTGGCGCGAACGGCCCAAATCGTTCGATCTTCGTCGAACGATCGAACAGCCGATGTTCGAGTCGAACGTATGTTCGACTCGAACACGAAGCTCATCCCTAATAGCTATATGTACATTAGAAGTAAATTGGATGTTCTTAAATTCCTAAACTGGATCAGTCACAATTCTAAGGTTTACTTTCCTGTCCTAATGCTTCTATGAATATGACAATTCTCAGGCACTGTGCTCACAAAAAAATCCAAAGCATCAATGCAACTTACCCCCTACACTTTTAATTGTTTCACAGCTTTAATACCCTCTATTGGTGACATTGATCTGTATTGTCAATTTTCCATTTGAAAGCTGAGTACAAGAGGCTTAAAATAAACTGTAGATATTACATCCTTGAAGAAGAGGTTCTGTGTGGTCCCAACATGTTGCACCTTACTTATGTGATCATCTAAATAAACGTTCAGACTTCGTCTCAAAGATCCCCAGTGTGCTGGCAATATACGTACCGGTAACATATGACATTACCAGTTTCCAGCTGGTAGTTACCAGAGCACCTGTTTATTTTTGGCCATTTTCAGGAACCTGTGCAATGGGAATATTATACATGATGATTATACATGATATGTATTTTTAATGTTGTCCTTGAAACCACAATTTTTTATTTTGCCATTGGTACATGTTCCCCATGGCAGGTCCGTGCTTCCTATGTATTTTGTTTGGTAACAACTTGCTTATAAGTGTAGCACACAGATCCGTTACCCTGCTTACCTCCACAAGCAGAATGGGACACACCATGCCACAAGCCCAGTATCCTCTTGATAAAAGAGGGTGAGCGGTGTTATCTGTTTTTGGGGTCCTGCAGAGAGTTACCTCCTTCTGTTGGTTCTCTCCCCTAGAGTGTAGGGTAAAGTCTATTCTCTCTTTGTATTCAATAAGGCCAATGTCCAAACAGTATTAAACCCAATAAAGAAAGATTTATTTTTATTGCGTAGAAACTTGATAAGAAAGTTGGAGATAGAGAATTTAATAGGGAGGTAGGTTCAGGCACACGGCACTTAACTGTCAGTTATCTCCACTCAGTCCTGAGTGGGCTTTGCTCACCCGGATAGTCCCTTCTCACAGTCCTAGCAGCCGGTGTGGAGCACGGAACATTCACTTTAAATTTCCTAAGGCTACGATCAGGATATGAACCTCCCGAACTTCCCAGCACTTGTAACACTTGAGACCATAGATGCCAGTGGGCACGTTACGAGGCTTTTGATGGCTTATGGAATCCTTCCCTCTGATAGGCAACCAGGCCTCTCCTGAGACAGTGACTTCCCTCACTGATCCCTGCGGACAGGTCCTCCCATAGTTTCCTCTCCTTCAGAGCGGGTCACCCTCACTTGGGTACCCTGGGACTCCTTTTCTGGTGTAGGCCTCAGCTAAAGGTGCTGGGCTTACCTGGAACGATGCAGACTCGGGCCGAAGGTGCCCGGGGCTGAATACACACACACGTACCCCTGGCCATGAGGGCCACCGAAGGTGGGGTACGTGCCTCGGACCAAGGGGTCCTCTGGATCGCCTCTGAACTCCCGGACCTAATGGCGTCCGCCCCTTAAGTACCCTCTCCCAGCATGCACAGCGGGTAGACCACGCCCACTGCACGCCTGCCGAGAGAGGACACCCAATCACGCTGCAATGCTACCTGTGGTTCAACCTGAGACCTGGGTGACAGCCTCCCCCCCTGGGTCAAAGGGAACTGTACTGCCAGGCAACACCACAACAAAGCAGAAACCAATTTGAAGAATTCAAACAGCCTGAGCCTAAATATTTGCTCAGGCTACCCCTTAAATTTAGGCATAGCGACCCCAATTATGGGGGTTCGCTACACAATCTTAATACGATACAAAGATGGTGGGGTTTGTGACCAGTTTCGAGTTTGCCGAATTTCTGAGCAAGGTTTGTAAAACGGCTCACAAATTGAACCCAAGTCAGTCATCATTGCAGCCTAAATTTCATGTTTTTCTTTTCCTAATCAGGCAGACGGACAGAGGATGAAATATTTAACAAAAAAATCAGCAAAAGGGGCACTTCTCATTGAATGTAAATACCGTCCCTTGTGCTAATTTTTTTGTTAAATACCTTTCATAATCTTGCTGTGATAATCTTCTAGTGCTACGGGTTTAATACAGCTGCTGGACATGTCATAGGCACTCATCAAAAGTGGCAACTATACCCTTCCTTTCCACCACCCTCCCCAATTCATAGAAGCTATACTATCAGTGGTGGCCCCTCCATTAGGGGCGCATGGGCACCGACCCCCCTATCCATGCGTCTGGCTCCCTAATATACATACAGGGCGCGGGACGCATGGATTCCAATGTTTTTTTTTTTTTTTTAAGCACGTGATTAGAGCCAGAGGCTCTAATAGGCTTAAAAAAAGGGTGGGCTCGGGGCACAAAGCACCGCGTCCTGAGCACACCCAGTTGTGCAACAATAGCGAATGAATATTCACTATTGTCACACTGATCCTCTTTCCGGCCAATCGGGAAGCGGGTCCTGAGACCTGTCACCTGATTGGCTGAAAGGACAACCGATCATATTGGACGTCTAGGAGGAGGAGATGCACGGCGGAAGCTGCCGTGATGCAGAGGAGGAGGAGACGCGATGGAAGCCGCCGCCTGTAGGGGGGTGTGGGTGACCCGACTGACCGATCGACAGTGTGGGGGGTGTGGTTGTTTTCAGCCCCCCAAAAAAAAAAAACACCAGCTGCTACTGTGTACTATGGCTTCCTTTATGAAAAGCGCTCTATGAATAAAGGACAGGCAGATGCTTGAATGCTCCACCTCCTCTATTCATTGAGCACTTTTCATTGATGAAGGCTATAGTACAGCTTCTATGATAAGGTGGGGGGGTGGCAGAAAGGGTGGGCATAGTCAGCTCTCTTGAAGGATGCCAATGAAAGGTCCAGCAGGGGTTATGGGGGGGAGAGGGGCAGAAAACATCAGATTTCAACTAAGACAGCAACCATAAGCACAAGGGTTGCTTTTCATCGAAAGTAAGAACCATCCCTTGTGCTGATTTAAAAAAATAAAAAAATAAACGAATGCTTTAAAGGTTTATAAAATGTAACACAATGTAAATAGCTGTTCACAGGAAGAATCTGGTAAAATTATAAAAAATGATAGAATAGGGGCATATATAGATGGTCTGTCACAAGGTTGAACTTATTGGAAGTGCTTTTTATAAGTACGGTAATTAGGCTAGTTATTTTTTGTTATTGGTAAAATGGTATTATGGGTATATGGAAGCAAAGACTACTTGACAGGACAAAAATAGCTTCAGAGCTTGAAAATGTTCTGCAACTTATTTTATTAAAACTCTATACTATTACTTGAAATCGTGAAATAGTAACTATTTACTCAAAGAGGTTTGGAATTTGTCTCAATGAATAAAATGCAAATTTAACTAATGAAATCCTGTTTCTCTCCATCATTCTTCCAGAAAACCAAAGAACATAGTGTTTGAATCCTTGTTTCCAGATCTGGGACCTCAGTTGGAAGATTGGGTTTCTGTTCTTCACAGTATGGCTCCTGTGAATTTACTAGAGGAGAACCTGGTGGGCAAAGACATTTTAGGATTGGAGGAACAACTGCTACTGGATGTAAGAAGACAGGCACTACAATTTATAGAAAAGATTATATTTCTTATGCTTGGGTGAAATTAGTGTTTTAGCTTTTGTAGGTCTAGAGCAGGGGTCTCCAAACATTCTAAAACAAAGGGCCGGTTTATTGTCCTTCAGACTCTTGGAGGGCCGGACTTTGGCCAGCGGGAGTGGAAAGTTTCCTGGCATCAGTGTGGGTAAACTTCAGGTATTAGAGGGAGGAAAAGTGCCCCATCGTTGGTATCATAGGGAGAAATGATGCTCCATTGTAGGTGTCAGATGGCAGAATAGGATCTTGTATCAGTGGGAAGGATAGTGCCCCAGGGGCCGGATAAAGGTAAGCAAAGGGCCGCATCTGGCCCTCGGGCCACCGTTTGGAGACCACTGGTCTAGAGGAAAGTCTATTTTGAAGCATACCTATCACGTATACATAAAAAGTAACCCACAACTTACATAGCAGGCTACCTCTGAGGCCGCATCATACCTTCACAATTTATGCCGTTTTCTGAAACTGATCACTTGGCTATGACTAGGTATATCCCCTAAGTGACACATGCTTGGGCCTTGTGATAGATCACTTAGGCCCTGATCGCTGCATTGTGAGATGCAAAAAATACTCATTTGAATATAATCCTCATCCTCAATAGCCACAAGGGATAGAAGTCCACTTTGTGTAACCAAATGCATTTGCATACACAGATATTACCTTGTAGTATTGTGGTAGGTGGTGATATCATCACTGTGCTGTACATATCCCATGCAGAGAGCAGAGCTGTGGGAGGGACTCAGCAGACTCCATTCCCTAATGGCTACCTGCAGAAAAATACAGAGGGAGGACACAAGGAGAGAGAACAGTCTTTATTACTGGAAGTTCCTGGACAGGCAAAGTAAAGTAGTTGCTTTATACTGGATTAATGCACAGATTTGGAAGAAATATATAAAGGCTTGGGTTGCAGTAATGTCAAGTAAACATTGGGCTCTCTTTTTCGTTCAACCCAGCGGGGTGAATTTTTTTTTTTTAACAAATCTCTGTACTAACTCAAGCGATGTTAGTGCGTTGATCTCCCCTGCTGAGCTATTGTGTTCTGACAGGGGGACTGCTCCTTTCACCAGAACACATTGATCAGCACTTGCAGCCATTGGCTGCAAGCGCTGATCTGATGCTGGTTTTTCAGCATGCCTGTTCAATAAAAACTGGTCCTTGGATGGGTTTCTGTCGGATAGGCTGCTGTACACACGGGCCGAATGTTGCTATTGAACCAGCTGATTTTCGGCCCGTGTGTACCAACCTTAAAGAGGAGCTCCAGTCTGGGCAAAAAAAATTGAAAGTCAGCAGCTACAAATACTGTAGCTGCTGACTTTTAATATAAGGACACTTACCTGTCCAGGGATCCAGCAATGTCAGCACCCGAGCCAATTATTCAATTTGCTTCAGGTACAGGCGCTGACATATTCACTAAGGGAAGCTAGCAGTGAAGCCTTTAACCACTTGCTTACTGGGCACTTAAACCCCCTTCCTGCCCAGGCCAATTTTCAGCTTTCAGCACTGTCACGCTTTGAATGACAATTGCGCGGTCGTGGGACGTGGCTCCCAAACAAACTTGACGTCCTTTTTTTCCCACAAATAGAGCTTTCTTTTGGTGGTATTTGATCATCTCTGCGGTTTTTATTTTTTGCGCTATAAACAAAAAAAGAGCGACGATTTTGAAAAAAAAAACACAATATTTTTTACTTTTTGCTATAATAAATATCCCAATTTAAAAATATATATATATTTTTTTTCTCACTTTAGACCGATACGTATTCTTCTACATATTTTTGGTAAAAAAAAATCACAATAAGCGTTTATTGATTGGTTTGCGCAAAAGTTATAGCGTCTACAAAATAGGGCATAGTTTTTTAGCATTTCTATTAATATTTTTATTTTACTAGTAATGGCGGCGATCAGCGATTTTTATTGCGACTGCGACATTATGGTGGACACATCGGACACTTTTGACACCATTTTGGGACCATTGTCATTTTTACAGCGATCAGTGCTATAAAAATGCACTGGTTACTGTAAAAATTACACTGGCAGTGAAGGGGTTAACCACTAGGGGCGCTGAAGGGGTTAAGTGCACCTAAGGGAGTGATTCTTATTGTGGGGGGAGGGGACTGACTGGGGGAGGTGACCGATGGTTGTCCCTATGTACAAGGGACACACCATCGGTCTCCTCTCCCTGACAGGACATGGATCTCTGTGTTTACACACAGAGATCCACGTCTCTGTCTCTGTAAATGCCGATCGCGGGTACCTGTTGGACATCACGGACATCGCGGCTGCCAGGCACGCGCAACGGCACCCGCGTGACGCGGCAGGCACAGAAGTTCCCCGATGCGCACTCGGGAGCGCGCACGGGGAACGAGGAAAGGGGAGGACGTCTATAGACGGCATTCTAGGTCCGCGCTGTAGCCGTCATTCGGTTATAGCGCGGGCCTCTAGTGGTTAAGCTTCACAGCCGGTTTCCTACTGCACATTTTAAATGGTCCCGCTGTCTTCTGGGACCTATGTGTGTTCCAGGAGGCAGCATGGGGAAGGAGGAGGGGCCCAACTTACTCAGAGATCGCCACTGCGATCTTACCCATAAGTGGGAGTGGGTATCTGTCAAAACCAGGTACACCGCTCCCCCCAAAAAGCACCAAATGTGGCAGTGCAAACAAGCGGAGCTTCCCCTTTTGGGTGGAGCTCCGCTTTAAGAATATCCGTGCCCTTCTGTCTGGGCAGATTGGAGGGCCCTTAGGGTAGAGCGGCCTGCATCTGTGTCTGCTCTACATATGCAGAGTGGACACAAACCTGCCATCCGCCCGGTTTTAACCCTTCTTTACTCTATCCAAAACCCAAAAAAAACTTTGGCTATAGATACTTTAAAGTGTATTTCTACCTTTGCAGTCAAATTAGGATAACTCCTGCCTTATGTTTGTTAAATGATCCTATTTATATAGCTTAACTTTGAAATAATATTAAACCTTGCTGCTTACTGTTTTATCCTATAATAAGTGTATTTAGCTTTTCCCTTCTATTTAAAGAGGGGGCTGGGGTGTAGGGATGTTTACCATAATTAACCCTGTTTGTAATGTGCTGGCAGAGCTCCATTATCAGTTGTAAATTAGACATGCATATTTTAAATTATTTTAGGTAGGCTATTAGAATGGGAAGACATAACACACATATAGTGGGGGTTTCTCAAATTGTGCCGTAAAAGTGGAAATACACTTTAAGTATATTCATGCAGATTGTGGGAACAGCAATCAGAAAGTACCTAAAAATTCTGTAATTGTCTCACAGTTTATATTATGATATATTCACACCAGGTATTAGAAAGCTGTACAGAATTGCGTATGGATTATCTTTGTTGGCCTCAAAGTAATATAGTTGGTAAAGTAAATGCTGGTAAAAACCAGCACTCAGCACTTTGAAAGTTTTTATTATTCCCATGTGTTGCCCACAGGTCATTTAACAAGCCCAATGCTACTGTCATGAAAAAACTACATTAAAAAGTATCAAGTAGAAATGTGCTTTCTTGACATTTCAGACAAATGATGATGAAGTGCAAGAGCTGAAAGAAGAGGGATGGCGAGCCATTCACAGCCTGAAGTCACAGCTCAGAAGTGAAGGTGTTCTCATAGATGATCTTTCTGTATCACAGGATGCTGCAGCATCAAATCTAGGTACTGGATTTATTTTGCCCCTTTTAGCTAATGAAAAACTATCAGGCTTATTTAACCACTTGAACTTCAGAAGGTTTTACCCCCTTCATGACCAGGGCTTTTTTTTTCTTGCTATTCGGCACTGCGCTACTAAAATTCTTCATACATTTACAGGTGTTACTTGAAAAATTAGAATATCATGCAAAAGTTCATTTATTTCACTAATGCAACTTAAAAGGTAAAACTAATATATGAGATAGACTCATTACATGCAAAGCAAGATAGTTCAAGCCGTGATTTTTCATAATTGTGATGATTATGGCTTATAGCTCATGAAAACCCCAAATCCACAATCTCCGAAAATTAGAATATTACATGCAATCAATAAAACAAGGATTGTACATAGAACAATATCAGGCCTCTGAAAAGTATAAGCATGCATATGTACTCAGTACTTGGTTTGGGCCCCCTTTGCAGCAATTACTGCCTCAATGCGGCATGGCATGGAAGCTATCAACCTGTGGCACTGATGAGGTGTTATGGAAGACCAGGATGCTTCAATAGCGTCATTCAGCTCCTCTGCATTGTTCGGTCTCATGTCTCTCATCTTTCTCTTGGCAATGCCCCATAGATTCTCTATGGGGTTCAGGTCAGGCGAGTTTGCTGGCCAATCAAGCACAGTAATCCCACGGTCATTGAACCAGGTTTTGGTGCTTTTGGCAGTGTGGGCAGGTGCCAAGTCCTGCTGGAAAATGAAGTCAGCATCCCCATAGAGCTCATCTGTGGAAAGAAGCATGAAGTGCTCCAAAATCTCTTGGTAGACGGCTGCGTTGACCCTGGACTTAATGAAGCACAGTGGACCAACACCAGCAGATGACATGGCTCCCCAAATCAACACAGACTGTGGAAACTTCACACTGGACTTCAAGCATCTTGCAGTGTGTTCCTCTCTATTCTTCCTCCATACTCTGGCTCCTTGCTTTCCAAATGAGATACAAAATTTGCTCTCATCAGAAAAGAGGACTTTGGACCACTGAGCAACAGACCAGGTCTGTTTTTCTTTATCCCAGGTAAGACGCTTCTGACGTTGTTTGTTGTTCAGGAGTGGCTTGACAAGAGGAATACGACATTTGAAGCCCATGTCCAGGATCCGTCTTGACTCCAGCCTCAGTCGACTCCTTGTGAAAGTCCCCAACACTTTTGAATGGCCTTTTCCTGACAATCCTCTCCAGGCTGCGGTCATCCCTGCTGCTTGTGCTCCTTTTTTTCCACACTTTTCCCTTCCACGTAACTTTCTATTAATGTGCTTTGATACAGCACTTTGGGAACATCCAACTTCTTTTGCAATTACCTTTTGAGGCTTTCCCTCCTTATGGAGGGTGCCACTGATGGTTTTCTGCACAACTGTCAGTTTAGCAGTCTTTCCCATGATTGTGATTCCTACTGAACCAGACTGAGAGAACATTTAAAGGCTCGGGAACCCTTTGCAGGTGTTATGGCTTAATTAGCTGATTAGAGTGGGACACTTTGAGCCTAGAATATTGCACCTTTTCACAATATTCGAATTTTCTGAGATTGTGGATTTGGGGTTTTCATGAGCTTTAAGCCATAATCATCACAATTATGACAAATCACGGCTTGAACTATCTTGCTTTGCACGTAATGAGTCCATCTCATATATTAGTTTCACCTTTTAAGTTGCATTAGTGAAATAAATGAACTTTTGCACGATATTCTAATTTTTCGAGTATCACCTGTAGGTCAAAATGTATTCTGCATCATGTCTTTGGTAAAAAAATAAAAAAATAAACCCCAGTATGTGTATATTAATTGATTTGCATAAAAATAATGGCTGCTACAAAAGATGGTATTTATACTGGATTTTTTTTTTATATACTAGTAATGCCGGTGATCAGCAACTTATAGTGGGACTGTGATGACGCGGTGGACAATCTGACACTACCTGACACTGGGTGGGAACTGAATAACTGACACTGATATCACCAGTGACATTAATACAGTGATTAGTGTTAATACTATACACTGTCACTGTACTAATTACACTGGCTGGGAAGGGGTTAACATCTAGGAAAGGTTAATTGTGTGCCTAACAAGTGTATTGTGTGCAGTATGTGCTGCTTTTACTGTAGGTGTGGCAGATTTTTCTCTCTGCTTTGCAGGGAGAAAAAAACTGTCACAACTCTGCTCCATATACAGAGCCTTATGTTGTTAGTAAACCCAGGGTTCTGTACTGTGATTCACTAAGCCAGTCTGCAGGTCCCCGCTTGTGCTGTACCGAATCATTTAGGGCACTTTTCCGCTAATTTTAGCGGCGCTTTACCGTGTTTTTAGCGGCGCACTTCAGCCGCTAACGGGGCGCTTTTAACCCCCTCTAGCGGGCAAAAACGGTTAAAAGCGCCCACAAAGCGCCGCTGCTATTTCAATGGCAGGGGCATTTTAGGAGCGCTAAATACAGTGCTCCCGCACCACCCCGAAGATGCTACTTGCAGGACTTTTTTTCCTGTCCTACAGGCGCACCGCCCCAGTGTGAAAGCACTCAGGCTTTCACACTGGGGCTGCAGAAGAGGCAGTTTACAGGTGCTTTTCAAGCGCTATTTTTAACGCAAATGCACCTGTAAAATGCCTCAGTGTGATACCGACCTTATAGGTAAAGTTGATCCAGGAATATCCGATTGCCACTTGGGGGATCAGGAAGGAATTTTCTTCCCCTGCTGGAGAAAATCGGATCGTGCTTTGCTGGGGGTTTTTTGCCTTCCTCTGGATCAACTGTGGATAAAGGATTGTATATATTTATTTTGAAATATTTTTTTCCACCCTTTTATTGGTAGAACTTGATGCACTTGGGTCTTTTTTCAACCAGACTAACTATGTAACTATGAATCACAGCACAGACGGGGCAGTGGGCGTGCATTTTCCCCCTACCTGGAAATGCTGGGTCACGTACATGTACCTATTCTGGCGCAGAGCGGCCCCCGCCCCCTACAGTATATGTGCAAGTAGTTAATAAATCAGGGCAATGACTATGTGCGCATAACAATAAGGATAGCAACCAATTAGAATAAATCTTACAGTACAGTAACCATTTTTTTTTCTGGTTGCTATTGTTACTACACTTTGAAGACAAAAGGGCAGCAGTCAGTAAGGATGCAAGGGTATTTGATCCATGAAGAAGGAAGAATAAACCACCACAAAAGAAACTGGCTTATTCTTTTGTCTTATGCTACCCCCAATTTCAGTAACATCTCCACAATTGTAACATCACATTTGCAGAGAGAAAGTTATTAGTGTCCAAAAGTAGGATTGGGCTTTATATGGGATCCATAATAATGGATCATTATATCCAGGGGACTACGGGAGAACTGGGATCAATCATATATATTCACTCTTTGTACTTCCTCAGCCCCAGGTTAAAACTTGGGAACATAGTTGTACCTGTTACAGAAAGATTTGGTGACCTAAAAGGAAAACTCAAGCCAAACAGAATCAGACCTGCCTTGAAATGAATTGTATTGGTGATGTAGGACAAAGAGTAAGTTACATAGCAAAAGCTTCAAGAAGTGCATTTACATTTAAGCTGTTAGGTGCTCTCTGGAATATAGCAACAGATGATTACACAGGACTATGGTAAAAGTATCAAGAAGGGAAAATTAGTGAATCTCCTTTTAGCATGTGGCAGAGTTGTCTACATAGCAATAATAGCTCATTGACCTGTTGCCTTGAAAACATTATCATATATTAACCTATGTTTTTTTAACAGAAGATGTAGTTCCTGATCATTCTCGGCTACAGAAAAGGGACCTCACAAGCATCATTGGAGAAAGAAAAGAATTCCAAGGTACTGTACAGCAGGTCGTGAGCACCATACTTGTAAATACAGTACATTGTTGATTCTGCGTGAATAAATAGTTATTAATAAGGAATCTGAAGCTAGCTGTGGGTTTAATCATCCTGGGTCTGGCCCCAGGGTATGTTTTTGTTTGTAGAAACAAATTCAGGACTACAAATTGGATGACACATTAATAAGGGTTCTTTGCAAAGGTGCATTTAGCCACTTGTGTGTTAATGGCTGAACTGGAAATACATGTGTGAATTAGAATTCACCAGTTTCCTAAATTTGTGAGTGTCCATAGGTTCCACTAACACTGGTTTATCATTATTATTTTATTTATTTTATTATCATTCTAGCTATTATTCTAGCTTTGTTTGTACTTTTTGGCATGCACAAGTATTTTGGGGAACCCTTTCCAAATCAGCAGTTCTTCTGCAATTTTCCAAATCATTAATTGATTGACTTATTTAATTTCCAGCTATGGGCATGGGCGTCCACTGAACTTAATACATGAGTTACCATGACCAGTGCAGGACATTTACCCCCCTCCCCCCGCCGCCATGCTGCATATTAAAAAAAATCACAGTCATCACAGTTAATAATCTTCAGACTGCATCATTCCATATGGCATGCCATCAGTTTAATTTAGTTTAGTGCTTACTTGCGATAGAAGATAGTGTAGTGACACTACTGACTGATGCTGCTGTGCTGTGCTGTCTGATTGAAATTGTAATGAAGATGTTGGTTGGGTCCTCCTCGGCGGCGCTGGCTCCTCTTCGTGCAGCAGGCAGCTTTCTACGCTCCTCCCATCAGTCCCAGCCATGAATGATAATCCCCTCCCGCCATGAGTGATGTCACTCCGCCAGGACGGGTGCCGGGTGGGGCTGTAAACTTAGGGGGAGCAGCGCGATGATCATCTATTGGCTGGCGCCGGCAAACAGGGGTGGGAGCGGAGTAAATGCAACACACTGACAGACATGACAGTGACAATCAGCAGCGCCGGCGGCCCTGACCCACCGATGTGCGGGAGGCGGCCGCGGCTGAATGGTGTGTTACTCTTCATTACACATCAACACTCTTTTACGATTCCAGGGGGGGCAAACGCCCCCCCTTGCCCTATGGAGCGGATGCCCATGGCTATGGGTAGTGTATATTAGAGATTGCTTAGTTTTCCATTCTTTAGTAGATGCCTAACTTAAATTTGACATGTCAATACTGCACAGGTTGCCAATATGTGGCTGAAGCACTTAGTGAAGTTGAGTCTGTTAAAGAGAAGTACAAGTGGATCTTGCAAGTACCAGAAAGAGAGCTGTCAATGAAGTTCCAGGAGGTGAGAATGGAAAATCGGTGCCTACTTTATTAATTTTCTGATCATTAAAGGTGGCTAAATATTGCTTCACAAGACAAATAATTGTGCAACAGTCCATGCATGGGTAGCACACGGTTGTATCAGGAAAATGGCATTGGCTCACTAGACATATGAGAGCTTCAAAGATTTTTATTATAATTTTGCTGATAATGCATGATTCATCATGAGTGGTGGGACTTCATGCCATAAAGATGTGCAATTTTTTTCCCTCATATCCCTGGGTTTTTTTTCATAGCCAGCTTGACATATTAAAAATAAGTCTGGCTTCAATATATTTTTTAATGTTAAAGTGTATGTAAATGCATGTTTTAGTTTTAAAGAGAATAGGGAATGATTAGACCCTTTGTCAAGGTTATATTGCTACCTGTGTTTTACTAGGGAAACTCAACTTTCTTCACCGCTCTGTCTTGGTGACCATTATTATGTCATAGAATAGAAAGTGAGGGAAAATACAAAATTTTAAAGCTGGCATCAGATTGAGATTGAAGGGAACAGCCTTTAATTGGGACACTTGGCAACAGTTGGGCTATGGGTGACGTCACGGCTCCCGGAATTCACAGCTGTTATCGAGTGCTCCCTTGCACAGGGAAGCAGGAACTGTAGGATGTGACCAGACCAGATTAAAAAAAAAAAAAAGTATGCAGTATAGGTAGGAGGAGGGGGAGGGAACATTTATTTTAAGAATAGTTAGTGTTAGGCTTTTCTTCGACTTTAGGTGCTTGCATGGTATATAAAGTAACAACTCTCAGATCATATCAACCATGACAATTTCTCCAGGCTAGTGCCAACTCTGTGCTGGCAACATTCAAGGTCAGCAAGCACTTTCTGGTTAGCCAAATACACGAGATTGCAGCGGAACACACAAGCTTTGACTGACCTCAAGTATCCTTTCTTACCTGTTAACATGGAGGGCTATGGAGAAAGATTGAAGAGTATTACTTAAACCTCCAACACCAGCTTATCAAGGAAAACAGCAATTGAACAAGGTTTTCTAACCTGTCTGAGTATTAATGAGTCTGCATTGGTGATGTCTACAAGTGCACCATAGACATTACATCATCACCCAAGTCATCAAACAGCTCTTGCTTTTTTCTTAACATGTAGTGAGATGCTCCAGTTCATAGATGTGTTAAGGTTTGAATTTTAAGGTTTAAATTTTGTAATATGTTAAAAGGAAGCAATAGCAGGTACCTCTCTCTGTCTGAATATAGTATCCATTTTCTTTTGAAGTGTTCTGAATCACCAAACTGGGACATGTTAGCAGGGTATTGAATTATGCGCTGGAAGCTTCTTGTATACAGCAATACGCTTTACTTTCATGGAGGATTGCAGTACATATCTTTACATCATGGAGACAGGAAGAGAACAACAAACAAGTGCATTGTAACATAGACAATACATCCTGTTATATCATAGAATACATACTATAACACTATAATACTACAACGCCACCTGCTTCATAGATAAGTATAATGCATACAGTATATAGTTTGCAGTACTTTACATTGCATGCTGTTGTCCTTCCAACAGGACAATCTAGTGTGAAAATATTAGCTTCTGCTAGGAAATCGATACCTTGTCCCTACTGTGGTGCCTTAGTTAAGTGAAGCCACACATCACGTTGGTGGAGCACTATGGAGGCATGGAAGGTCATTGGGCCAAGTTCGTAGTTCAAGCTCGTATTTGCCTCTTAGAGAGCCATATGTTTAGGTGCTCTAGAAGAAAACTGACTCACATGTACTGTAAATACGTGTAGGTGCCTGTTATTGATTGCCAGTGGAAGAATAAACTGTTTATACCCCTTTTGGTTTGTATTAAGCATGGTCATAAACCTTCTGAGGTTACCTGATAACCTCATTTAGTTTTCTTCCAAGATAGTTTATTCCAGAGTACAAAACAACATGAAGGTTATGTGGTTGAGATACACTGAGACAAATACTATTTTAACATAAAATATTTTCATCGTCTTGCCAATCTTTTGTAATATAAGCATCAAATAAACAAATATAATATTGATCACATTGACAGAAATAACGGTACTTTATATCTTCGTTCTTTCAGATCCTGGTGGACCTTGGGTCAAAAAATGGGAAAGGTTTGTATAGAGCTCGGGTTCGAGTTTGTGTGGCTGGGAAGTCCATATCATTTATCAGTCTTGTTGGTCTGGAAAACAGTTCTTTTTACCGTACTATGCCAGGACTCATTGCTCTCTCAATGGATACCTTAAAGACTTAAGAAGCTCAATGTTACATCAAATAACATGAAAAAGAAAACAAAGATCTAATTTGGACAAAGGGTAGTAAATCCCTTTTGCTTGTTCATTTAAGGAGTTCAAAGGGAAGGCTGTGGCTACACCTCACCACAGTACACTTGTATACTATGATAGTGCAAGTGAATAATATATTTGTCAGTTGTCTCTAAGGGCAAATTAGACAATGAAGATGCTGGACCTTTGAATTCTAACAAAACAAAGAAATATTTTATTTAATTTTTAATTCTAACCAAATTTTAAATGGCAAGAATTAAGCTTTTTTAATTGTCAAGATCCAAAATCATATTCTACCCCATTACTTGTTTCTGTGGTGAACCAAATTGAAGAAGAAAAGTTAAATGGACATTGAAACAGTATGCTTATTATTTATAACTGCACTTCAAGGACCAAGCATGATTTGTAACACTTGAAATCCATTGCACTATGAATACTATGGTATTTGTATTTTATGCACTATGATTAAAATGTGACAAGGAAAGATCTCTGCAGCTCTTCCTACCTTATTCTCTACACAAGCATGGATTGGCTTATCTAATTCAGTAACATCTTTTTGATACAGAAGAACATAGGAATGTGCACTTTCCACAAGTAATTCCTGTATATCTGAAACTTAAATGCAAAGTTTCCGAATGAATAATATTCTGGAAAACAACTTCATTTGTTGCTTGAAACATGTATTAATTCTAAAAAATAGTAGAGATGATCCAATTAAACGGTGATTAAAGCAAACCTGTCATGAAATAAAAATCTGCTGTCAGACATACCTGCAGCAGCCCCCAGATTTACACCCAAATACTAGACCATTCAGACAAGCAAAGCTTTGGTGCTTTCTGGTAGTGTTAAAACGTCCTTGTCCCTTCAACCACATGGGATTTCAGACCCCATACGGCACCACCTTAACCACAACAAAAACCAAACCAACCTGAAAGAGAAAAGTTAAGGAAATAAACAACAAGACAAGAATGTTGCAAAATTTTAGGCCACAACCCTTTTATTGTGGTTAAAACATATCATACAGTAAACTTTATTTAAAATATTAACCATGAACAAACCAAACTTTTAAATAAATACCAAACACTGAAAGCTCAGTCACCAAGACTCAAGCTACGTGTAAACAGCTCAAAAAAAGTATTTATTCACACTGTTCACCCACAATTGTGGGTGATAATAACCCCAAAAAAGGATAGCCACAATTAAGGGAGGGGGGAGGTCTTTACAGCTTAGTTTGATTGAACATCCATCTGCTGACAGAAGTTTCAGAGGCAAAAATATATAAAGGTGAGCCAGATACAGGATTGGTAGCTAAGTTTTCCCTCTAAAAGTCCAGGGTCAATCACGGGTTGATGGGAAACTAGCAGATGTGTCTGGTATCAGCTGACTGGAAAAACTCTACCTGGATACAACTAATAGGGGAACACAAAATAGATAATGGAGAGAGAGAGCCAGAGAACTGCCAGATAAAACAAATCCCTATCAACAGCTTTGAATTACTTAAAGCATTTGTTACCCCAACACTTCATATCCCTGATATGTGTCTGCTGTACTATGTACTTGTATGAGAAAGTATCCTGTTCTATTTGTATTGCTTCCTTTGTGTGAAATCCCTGGGGTTCTGCCAGCCCCTCGGCTTTCCTAATAAAAACTGACCACACTAAGCAAGAGAGCACACTGTGGTCAGTTCTCTAGCTATGATGGGAACTCAGTCAGCTCTCTTACATTAATCAGACTTGTCCTGACACGCCCCTGCTGCACAGCCATTCACTGGGAAGCTCAGTGTCCTGCTGCTTCTTCTCACCCTAGCTCTTATGCAGCCTAGAACAGAGGGAGTGTGATCACTTATAAAAAGGGGAAAAAAAGGTATTTATAATGTTTTTTTTATATCCTATACAAAAATGTTTTGCCTTTCATTTCTATTTTAAACTGAATGGGTTGTTTTACAAGGTGATTGATTACAATCATCACTTTAAGTTAGCCAAAAAGGGGATGCCAAGGTTTTACAATCCCATTGGGCCACTTCACAATTTTTTGTGGCCCTAACATTCTAATTGGTCTGTGAAGCAGCTTATAATTAGAGATGGGGCAAAAAGAATGCATAGGGGATCAAAAACGTCATTAAAGGGGTTGTAAAGGTTCGTTTTTTATTTTCTAAATAGGTTCCTTTAAGCTAGTGCATTGTTGGTTCACTTACCTTTTCCTTTGATTTCCCTTCTAAATATTTTTTTTCTTTGTTTTCTTTGTCTGACTTTCTCACTTCCTGTTCCTCCTCAGTAAGCTGTTCAGTAAGCTGTTCTGGCTGACTAACCACCACTCGGATGATGGTGTGAAGTTTACTGAGGAGAAACAGGAAGTGAGAAATTCAGACAAAGAAAACAAACATTTAGAAGGTAAATCAAAGGAAAAGGTAAGTGAACCAACAATGCACTAGCTTAAAGGAACCTATTTAGAAAATAAAAAACGAACCTTTACAACCCCTTTAAGCTTTTGTATGGAAGTATTAGAGCTTTGGTCAGAGTAGCCTGGTATTTTGGTGTAATTGCGTAGCTTGAAGGCTAGCGCAAATATGTATAGGCAACTCTATCCTTTATCCATTCACCTCTATAAGCATGCATTTTATACCTATCGGTAGTTTTTTTTAGTTATATAGAGTGAAGAAACTTCTTATGGGATTTGGGATACTCAGCTTTCCCAAGATAATGCCAGAAGGCCCATGACATCACCCTGGCTGGAAAATGGGCTGTTAGACAAGTATATTTTTCATCTAATGCATTCACTTTTTTTAAAATATAATGCTGCCTTTTAGCATGGGGGAATCTAAAGAATAAGCAGACCTTGCATTTTGATGAGAGAGAGAGAGAAGCCTGCAAAATAACAGGAACATACTTACAGACCTGCTGCCTGCCTGTTAGGGCAAAGCTGAGAGGACCAAACACAAGGCACAGCCTCTCAGACTTCAAGGAAGATCAGGATGCTGCATTGAAATATCTGCCTCCATTTTTATCATCTTCAGTTATGGAACAAAGCACGGAACATAATTTTCAAGTAAAATGTTTTTAAAATACTGCAAATTTGTTATTTTTAGAATGTTTCACACTCCTAAACCTTGTGGACAGCCTCCCCAGAAAAGTTAAAGCTGGTATAGCTGCAAAAGGGTGGGCCAACACAATATTGAACCCAATAGACTAAGACTGGGATGCCATTAAAGTTCATGTGCGTGTAAAGGCAGGTGTCCCAATACTTTTGGTAATCTAGTGTATCTACAACTTTACATTTTTACAAGCATTGGCACCGTAACACCTCTTTCTGTCAATTAGTGTCACAGTGCTGCTGACAATAGATCTGCTACACAGATTTGAACTTCAACTGTCAAATGGACAACAGGTCCCAACAACTATATTAAAAAAAATTCTCTGCACCTGCTGGGGTATGTTATTACCCCTCGCTTGTCCTTGTCGCTTGTTTTCAAAATGTAAGTTATACATATGTACCCCTTCATATATGCATATAATAGCTATATGATATAGATATGTAATTTTGGGTTGTTGATTGTTGTATTGATTGTTTTGTACTGATTATGTATATATTTTTCTAGTTAAGACTACTTACCCCAATATCCAAGAGCACTGGGTCCTAAGGAAGTTGTCAAGTGAAATGCGTCGGCCTCTAACCTTTTGGTCAAATTTATTTTCTGGGGGCTGGTCCGTCACACTAGGTGGGGCCATGTGATTCAAGTTTTTATCTTGTATGAAATATATGTAAATTTTTAAGATAATTTTGTATAACTTTTTTAAAGTGCCTGTCCCACCTGTACCAGTAAAGTCCTACTATAAAATTTGGCTTTAGTTGTATGTTTTTATGCACCGTGATGTTTTGATGCTATTAATTGGTCACTGACTAGGTATCTTTAAAGTCCCATTTCTCCTGTCTATAATTTGATTAATTATACTTACTTCAGGATGATACAAACCAGTGCCATTTACTGCAAATGAGCACTGAATTTCGGATCTTTATTATTTCAAGGTAGAAGCTGGCAACCTCAAGTCAATGAGTTTAAACATCTGTTGTTAGATTAAAGTGGTACTAAAGGTTAGAATAAAAAAATAAAAAACACAAACATGTCATACTTACCTCCGCTGTGCAGCTCGTTTTGCACAGAGTGGCCCCGTATTGTAGGGTCCCTCGGCGGCTGTCTCGGCTCCTCCCCACTTCAGCTAACCCCCCTGGGAAGCGCTTTCCCAAGGGGGTTACCTTGCAGGCGAGCTCCTGAGTCCAGCATTTGCATCCATAGACACGAATGCCAGACTTGGCCCCGCCCCCCCGGCGCCCACGTCATTGGATTTGATTGACAGCAGCACGAGCCAATGGCTGCGCTATCAATCTATCCAATGAAGAGCCGAGAAGAACGGCCAAAATCCAGCGCGTTCTCGACGCGGGACTTTCGAGGGCTCAGGTAAGTAAACGGGGGGGGGGCTGGGGGGCCAGTAAGCATCGGATGTTTTTTCTCCTTAATGCATAGGATGCATTAAGGTGAAAAAACATGAACCTTTACAACCCCTTTAATGCAATCATTCACAAAAAGAATGATTGATCACTTAAAAAAACAGATTTTTTTTACTATAACACAAATGTTTAGTACAAGGTTGGCCTTGATGGGTAAGTTATGCTTTTTTTGATGATGACACAAAAGTGTGCAATAGGTGTGATATCCGTGGACATGTCTGGAACAAAATTCAGCATTGCTGGAAGATTGGTCAAAGCAATGTAAAACAATGCACCTAGGGAAAAAGTTCCCTTGAACAATAAAGTACAATATTATGCAGTACCGTGATGGCAAGAACTACAGAGGAAAAAGATTTTGGTGTATTTATTTCCAGTGATTGCAAAATGAGCAATGCAGTTGGAAAAGCAAATAGAATTCCAGGGTGTATCACTAGAAAGGTCACCAGCAGGAGGAAGGAGGTCCTGATTCACCTATATAGATCTTTTATCAGATCTCAACTAGAATACTGTGTCCTCCAGTTTGGGGGACCTCACTTACAAAAAGATATTGATAGGAAAGGAAAAGTCCAGTCCAGTAACAAAAATGGTGAAAGATCTAGGGGATGAAACATACCAGGAAAGACTTCAGGAACTTTTACAGTACAGAAATTATGTACAGTTTTGAGGAATCAAGGGAATGAGGAGACATGATTGAAACCTTTAAATATGTCAAAAAGGTGAATAAGGTTCAGGAGGGCAGTATATTCAATATGAAGCTAAGATCAAGTACACGGGGACATGACCTCAAACTAGCAGGAGGAAACTTTGCAACGAATCTTAAAGTCTTTTTTTACCAAAACAGTAGTAGTCAGTGCTAACATGTTGCTAGCACTGCACTGGTTAACCTACATAAGATCAGTTAGAATTTAGACTGGCCACTGCTGACAAGGGTGCCCTTCTCTAGTAAAGGGACATCAGCAGGGGCCATCTAAAAAAAATGGTTTGAAAATATTTACAACAATGCATCTGCACTATTTGTGTCTAAATTGGCACAAAATATAACCAAATGTATTTTCACAAACATATATATATATATATATATATATATATATATATATATATATATATTGTGAGGGGGTTAGCGCGGCAGCGGGTGTGTGTGACCCCCTGGATGGGTTCACCACACAAAAACAGGCACAGCAGACAGAGTTTGTAGTTGCAAAAAACAAAAGGTGTGGTTTATTTAAACTATTTACAGTGGAAAAACAGCAAAACAAAAAGAAACATACAAAAAGAAATCCTGGTCAGCTTGACCGCTTACTACACACGTAGGTTCCCTGTCTGACAACTAGGTGCAGCCTTGTGCTGCCCCAGCCCCTATCTCCCTGTTTTTGAAGGTTTTAGCCAGGTTTTACTGGTGCCCCCTAGCGGACTTCATTATCGGACCTACCAAATCCATTGCGATCCTCTCAAAGGGGACCTCAATGATGGGAAGAGGTACCAGCGGGTTACGGAAATGTGGCATCGGTGCCGACCTCTGACACACAGGGCAGGAGGAACAATAATTATCTGTTTCCTTCATGACCCCAGGCCAATAGAACCTCTGCAATACTCTCTCTCTGGTTTTCTCTGTCCCCAGATGACCTCCAAGAATGTGCCCATGGGCCAACTCTAACACCAACTTCCGGTAAGGTTTGGGCACCACCAGCTGCTCAATGGTTTCTTCTGCCCTTTTAGCCACCCGATACAGTAGGTCCTTTTCCACGATGAAGTATGGGTAAGTGCAGGTCTCATCTGGGTTCACTAACTCGCCATCTATTTTCACTACGTTTTCCCGTGCCTTTATTAGGGTGAGGTCTTTTAACTGTTCTGTGGCAAAATTTTCCTTGTGAACCTCGAGATCAGAAAACTCCACAGACGGCATGTGTTCGTCTGAGGATGTTGGCTCCTCCCCAGTTTCTCGAGTCTCCCCTGCCAATACCGACAGGGGAAATTCTGGAGAGACCTCACCACTCTCCGAGGAATTCTGTCTATCACATTCCTGGTATACAGGGGCACCAGTGGGGGGCTCAGGACAATCCCATAGTTCCCAGAACTTTGGAAAATCCCTTCCCACAATGGCATCATGAGGCAAGTGAGACACTAATCCCACCCGATGAGAGAGGGTACCTTTGGGGGTCTCAAAACACACTGTAGTCACCGGATACTCTCGGGTGTCCCCATGCACACAAATAACCGCTACCTTGCTATTCCCAGAAACCTCTGTAGTAACTAATTCAGCCTTTATCAGTGTCACGAGGCTACCTGAATCCAGCAATACAACAACATTTCTACCATTAACACACATTTTGCATAAATGTTTCTCAGTTCCCCGAATGGCAGTGCATGCGACTGTCGCAAACAGCGACTGACGTCTGTCCGTTAGAAAGTCACATTGCATGGGTTCATCCACAACCGGGCAATTTGCTGCAATATGTCCCTCTTGTCGGCAGCGGTAACAAACAATCCTTCTTGCTGCCTCTTGAACCCCTGATTTCCCAGGCTGTTCTTGCCAAACCTTGGGTAGAACTCCCACCCTCTCACTCTCTCCACCCTCACCCCTTGGAATCATCTTACCCGCCACTGGGGATGGTCTGGTTTCAGGGTGGAAAGTCCGTGATTCTCTGGAAGAGACAGTCAGGTTCTCTGTAGCCAAGTACTTCTCTACACGATCCAGAAGATTATCGGCCGTTTCTGGGTCTCCATGGCTTACCCACTTTTGGATGGCAGTAGGAAGAGCTCTCAAGAAACGATCCATCACAACACGTTCCACAATCTTTGGTGCGGACAAAGTCTCTGGCTGTAGCCACTTCCTGCTCAGGTGAATGAGATCATACATTTGAGACCTGGGGGGTTTTCCAAGCCGGAAAGTCCAGTTATGCACACGCTGAGCCCGGACAGCCAGGGTGACACCCAGCCGTGCCAATATTTCAGTTTTTAGCATCACATACTCTTTTGCTTGGTCAGGCTCTAGGTCATAGTAAGCTTTCTGCGATTCACCAGTTAACAGAGGAGCCACCAGTCCAGCCCACTGCTCCTTAGGCCACTTTTCTCTTTCAGCAGTCCTTTCAAATGTGGTCAAAAACACCTCTGGATCATCCTCTCCAGTCATTTTTGTCAATAAACGACTCACCTCAAAGGATGCAGTATTAGTGGAACGACTTTCCTCACTGGTCTGCGGACGTTGCTGCATCACTCTTTCCATTTGTTGTAGTCTCTGCTCTTGCTTCTGTAACAGGTCTATGAAGCGGGCCTCTGATTGCTGCAGGGCTTGTTGCTGAGCTTCCAGACTCTGTTGGTGAGCTTGCTGCTGGGCTGCAAGGCTCTGTTGATGAGCTTGCTGCTGGGCTGCAAGGCTCTATTGATAAGCTTGCTGGTAGGCTGCAAAGCTCTGTTGTTGAGCTGCAAGGCTCTTTTGCAAACCTGCATTTGTCTGCTGCAGATTGGCATTTGCTAGAGCCAGCTGTTTCAATATCTCCTCCATGCTGGCCTTAAAAAAAAAAACTGCCCGCATTTTCCACCAACTGTGAGGGGGTTAACTCGGCAGCGGGTGTGTGTGACCCCCTGGATGGGTTCACCACACAAAAACAGGCACAGCAGACAGAGTTTGTAGTTGCAAAAAACAAAAGGTGCGGTTTATTTAAACTATTTACAGTGGAAAAACAGCAAAACAAAAAGAAACATACAAAAAGAAATCCTGGTCAGCTTGACCACTTACTACACACGTAGGTTCCCTGTCTGACAACTAGGTGCAGCCTTGTGCTGCCCCAGCCCCTATCTCTCTGTTTTTGAAGGTTTTAGCCACACAGGCTTTGTCTCACTGCACAGGACAGAAACACACTCCCCAGTCTTGCACAACACAGAACTGGTTCCAGGAAGGAGCATCTCCCTTAGCATGCTGGGAGTTCTTGTAGAGGCCTTAATGAGCCACTTGATTCAGCTGGGCTCATTAACTCTTCCCCAGCAAGACTCCCAGCACTCCCCCTAGTGGTATAAATCGGCATAAAGCCTGAATCTAGGACATACATACCTACCATCCTGGATGCAACCTGGTGATTTTACCTGCCTGCTCTCACAATATATATATATATATATATATATATATATATATATATATATATGTAGCACACAAATCCTTTACCTGCCTTTGGCTCACTTGCAGGAAAAGGCACACTGTGCTATGTGCCCGTACCCTCTTGTGTGAAGTGCTTGAGCGGTGTATAACTGGGTTTCCACGGCTAGGTTCTCCGGAGAATGGTTCTCGTCTCTACTGCAATAAAGACAAGTCTCTATTTCCCCCAATAACTCCAAGGTCCACACCAACTGCAACTCCAACGTAGAGTTTATTTCTCATATGCACAGTCACTAGATAGGAAAGGGTAGATGGAGAACAGGACAGCAAAAAGGTGTTGGTGTAGGTCCAGGCACAAACGAATGAATGATTCACTGCTGAGAGGGAAAGTCCAAACTTTAAGGACTTCCAGTAACGTTGACTGCTGAATCCAAATTCACAAAATGTATTTAATATTCAGGCAAGCAGCTAAACTGCTAACCTGGAGAGCACACAGTACATGGTGATACATTAAAATCAATTGCTCTAAAGAAGCTGGAAGCTTCTGGCCAATTTATACATTTTAAAAGGGGGAAGGCACATTAAATGGGCCTCTTTGACATACAAAACATTTGTTGCAATTCACATACAAGAACAAATGGACATTTAGCATCTATGTGTTACTTCCAGCTACCTCTGGGAAATGTCATACAGGACCTAATTCCTAGCTGGAGGTGTGAATGTAACTTTGACTTCAAAGAGAAGGTGTCCCTTTGTTATATCCTGTGACTCAGAGATTGCTTGATCAATCTCTGAACACAGAAACATCATTATATTACATGATATGACTTTTAACAGATTATACAACCAATTCTAAACACATACGCATACATACATGTATATATGTATACACATATACATATTCATATATATATACCCATATACACATATATACATACACATACATCAGATCAGAAACACATGCTTTGATAATCATGAATAAATGTTTGATAAGTAAATGGCTATTCCATTTACCCGATCAATCCCATCTTTTGGTCAAATTAAAAATTGACCACATAACTAACAAAACATAAGAGCACTATAACAAGCAATTCATACATTGGCTGTGGACAGTTAAGTTCTTGACTATTCAGTGTAAAGATCCCTTTGGAGACAGTTAAAGCTGTGTAGGGTCTAGCTAGATGGGAACATTATTGTCATGATAATGGGGAAGATGGGAAAAACTAAGTCTCATAACACATACAAAACCTAATATACATGGCATTTCAAAGAAAAGCAGATACAATTACAATTCCTGTCAATCGCTTCTAAATTCCAACATCTCCCTCTACCTGCCTAATCTTACGTGACCTAGTTCATATTTATTTATTTTCTTAGTTCATATTCTTCCTAATTTATGTACCCAATTTACTTCTGCAGAAAAATCTCATTTTGCTTTGTTAAGGCTAAAAATACAAAAATACAAAAATGTAAAAATGTAAAATTATACGTTGGTCTAATCAATGTATGAATGCCAAGTCTTTAGTTGATTCCCCCGATGTAACTATGACAGTGACAGCCATTCCTCCATAAACTCCACTGAAACACCTTAAGAACGCATACAATGTTCATACATAATCTTCTTTTCTTCAGGACTTATCATAGTCCACATGACAAAATACTTCCGGTAGGTGTGCAGACCTTTTTACAACTATAGCAAAGAACGCATACAATGTTCATATAATCTTCTTTTCTTCAGAATGCAGAAAACAGGAAAAAATGCTTGGACAGCCGCACTCCAAAAATGGTTGTTTATTAAAACAAAAATGTGAAAAACATATCACAGCATGGAAAGCAGCAAACAGGAGCTGACGCGTTTCGCACTGTGACTCAGTGCTTAATCATAGCTTCTTTTCTTCAGGATTATCGTAATCCACATGGAAATACTTTTTGTAGGTGTGCAGACCTTTTTGCAATTATAGCAAACTGAGCTTTGACTTTTTTAGACAGCTGACATGATAAGTATTAAGGTTTTCAGACGCAAGTTTTTTTGAAAGCACTCTTTTCCATAAATGGTGTTTGTGGCTGATGTCAAGGAATGAGGGAGGATGGCTTCACTCAGATTGTTAGTCCAACACTTGATCATTAACAAAAATGCCCATAAAGCCGTTTGAGTTTTTCTCTGCTGAAGTAAATTTATGTTCAAGAGGTAAAAAAAAAACCTAGAAGAAAAGAAAAACGACTTAATACAGGAGAAACCATTCTCATTTAGTATAAAATGTTATTCAACTGTCATCCAACTAACTGTCCACATTATCCTGAATTCAATAAAACATTTATCATAAACAATAGGCTTCTCAGAAGGGGGGGGGGGCTATTACTTATGGCTGGGATCAATGATCCTTCAGGAACATAGACAAGAGAGCACAGAATACAGGATTTTGCAAGAATGACAGGAGTATAGTGCAGCACTGGGGTTCAGTAAGGAAACAAAATGCTAGTAAGAACCACTTGCAGCACTGGGTTTCAGGGTTTACAGGAGGTCAGATACACAAGATACAGTTGATGTATACAAGGATTCTAAGGCAGGAAAGATACATACTATCTGGGGAGAATGAGGTCCAATGAACAAATCACTTGCAGCACTGAGATGCTGGGATCACTAAACAGTGGGGAGTAAAAATTCAAGCTGACAGGTGTGTGCCTGGACACACACACATACACTGAGGTCAGATATGCACAGACATATAATACAGCTACAAATGAGTAGCCATGCACATAGTCACACAGGAATCTATAAGAGTAGTGACGTTGCATTGTGACCCCGAACAGGAAACTGGCTTCAAATACACTTGGAGACACATAGGCCACCTTGCTTGGGACATTATTATGCAAAGCCTAAGGCAATCTGTTTCAGCTTAAAAAGGTAGTACTGGCTGGGCATGTAGCTAATTCAATTAACAGGAGGTTTAGCTAGTCTTAAAAAAAAACAAGTTTTGTGGGACAAGATACAACCACAGACCTTATAAGTTAAAGCAATGAAACTAGATGCCAAAGCACGTACAATACCATTATACCTTTTGATCTATTTTTTTTTTTTTTTGAGACAGATCTGTAGAAAAGCTGAAGATCTGAGACATAGGCCTAATCAAAACTCTTAATAATAATAATAATAATAATAATACCAAAGTAACCTCAACACTCTATGTAGTGACACTGACATACATGTAGTGACATTCATTACTTTTTTTTTTTTTTTTTTTTCGTAGGCGTTTATACTAGAGCAACAATTATTCAATTCAATCTTAATAAAACTTTTTTTTTGTCATAAAATATTATACAAAAACTGTATTATAAGGCTCAGTTCCCACTATTGTAAATTAAAGTTGCAGCGACTTTTAAAAGGTTCACTACCTTGATGCATCCTTCAATGTTACCCTGATCTAGAGACTGTAAAGTTGGACCATAATCACACTCTAAAGTCTCTGAATCACATGTTTTTTTTTGGGGGTCACTATAGTGGAAACTTGGCCTAAGACGATAGACGCTTCATTATCTAGGGCAGGGGTGTGAAACTCAATTTCATTGTGGGCTGCATCAGCATTATGATTGTCCTAAAAAGGGCTGGTTGTATCTGTAAGATTAGATGTCCAGCGCATCCCCTCCCCTTACATTAGATGTCAAGAGCCACCCCACGCTTAGAAGTTGTGTCCCCCACTCTCCCTTACATCAGAGTGCACCCCTCTTTCCTTAAATAAAAATTAAGCACCTCATACTGTAAATAGGAACAAGAAACTACTAAGGGCAGTACCGACTTGGACGACTGCACCAATTTTAGCTAACGGGGAGAGTGAACCCCATAAATATTCACGCACAAAAATAGAAACACTTCAGAACAATACTTCCATTGGGGAATTGTCTTTGAAGGCTGTGGTCTCCTTTTGTTCTGAGGGCTTCAAATGAATCAACCCAGGACATAGAACTTAATCTGAGAAATAAGCATCAAAATTTTAGTAACAAATCACATTATATAAACCAAAGGTTAGAGATATTTAGCATGCAGTAAGCATTTTGAACATTTTTTTTCTTCCAATTCCTGTCCGGACTCAAACCCTTAGAACAAGATGGACTCCAGGGTGACAGGATTTCCTAACCCTTCCCTGATATGTAGCCCAGGACCTCCCAATGTATTCCTGATTATCTACAGCTCCATTGTGTTTATGGTACCCAGTGACCCACCTCCCGCTCCAAAGATAGTCTCCATTAGGCCTCTCTTTTTCCTAAATATGGGAAATAGTCTGGATACCCGGATTGAAAACCACCTGCCACCAGGTACATCCGATCCCTCAAAGAGGCTGCACACCTTCTCCCTCCTCTATCAGTTCGGTAATCAGACAATGTTATCCTTCACCCCTACAAAACAAACTGCCTACCCTATTCAGACAGGACTCACATGAATGACAGGGGCATAGTGCAACCCTGGGGTACTGGTCTTCTTGGCATGCATGACACAGACACCTCGGTAAGGTACACAAGGAATCTAGGACAGGAAGGACACCTATGGGTATTAACTGAGGAGAATACTGCATGTCCACACATATATCGGACGTGAGGGCCCTTGGAACAGCCAAGAGCTGGCAACACCCCATACAATCTTCCTGCACAACTTTTCTCCAGACTCAACCAAAACCATACAATATGAGGCCAGACCTATACACTCTCAACTTGTATGGAATCAGGCAGGCCCTCATACC